>OZ024816.1:75797118-80597118 GCA_964017055.1 Chloromyia formosa | reverse complement strand
TTCAATTACTTTTTCTTAATGGTGTTGTTTTAGGGAGTTTTTGTTTGTTGCGATTTTGTGTGTCCATTTGTTTGTTGGCTGAGCCAAGGATACTTAAAGAGGACTTTATGGTTCTTAATGGTGTCGTTTAAATCATTTTGTGTGTTGTCGTTAATATCTGAGTAAAAGTATTAATTTAAATTAGTAATATGGGACTGTTGGTAAATTTAATATTTAGATAACTAAAGATTCGGATACAACCTGAGGACTCATTTTTTAATGGAGGAATCACAGCTTAATGGCGTAATATATCCAAGATATTAGGTTGTTGCAGATGAAATGTCGGATTTTGCAATAACATGAACATGGCTGCGATTTTTATGTATCAAACTGCCACCAGGCGGCGCTAGTGATATAACATATTGAAGTATAAATACTGCTACTTTGGCTTATGGAGTCATTTTGGTTTTGCACCATGAAGTGCGATCGGTGGAAAAAAAAGAAAAGGAACATAGCAGCGAGTCAAAAACAGCTACTTTTCTTTTACGAATTTAATCTAGAGCACAACGCAATGAAAGCAATGATGAATATCAACAGGGTATTTGGACTTGATACGGTTAACGAACGAACCATTCAACGGTGGTTCGGGAAATTTCGATCCGGAGATATGAACATTCGAAATGAGCCACGTGGAAACCCAAGACCATCGATCGATGACGACGAGCTGCGTGCATTAGTGGAGTCTGACCCCCGCCAAACCATAAGGGATTTTCTGGAGAAATTGAGCGTGCACCATTCGACAGTTTGCCGCCACTTACATCAACTTGGAAAAGTGAAAAAGCTTGACAAGTGGGTTCCGCATGCTCTTATCGAGGAAAACTTGGCGAGTCGAATGGATATTTCTTGTTCTCTTCTCTCCCGTAACAGAAACGAACCGTTATTGAACCGAATTGTAACCTGCGAGGAAAAGTGGATACTATACGATAATCTTCGTCGATTGACCGAAAGGCTATATGCCGATGAGAGTCCAAAACACATGCCGAAACCAAGCCTTCATCCAAAGAAAATACTACTACTTTGCCTTAACCCCTAGTGGGGCATTGCGCGTCAACTACTCCTGCGCGCCATCGTACTCTGTTCTGGGCAATGGGGCGCAACTCTTCAAAAGACTTACCCAGCGCCTGACACTCCTTTGACACAGATCGACGCCATCAGATTCGAGGACGCCCTCTTGGTCGGCCTTGGTTGGAAATGGGGTTCTATTTTATGGCGTGCGAAGCAATACATTTATCACTCTTCCAAAGAAAATACTGGTGACTGTTTGGTGGTCTGTAGCTGGATTTATCCACTATTTGTTCCTGCAACCTGGCGAAACCATCAATCCTGAGAAATACTATGTTTAACTGGACGAAATGCATCGGAAATTGACAGTTCGACGACCTAGGCTAGTCAACAGAGATGGAGATTATACTGTTTCATGACAACGCACGACCTCATGTATTGAGAACAACGATCCGAAAATTGAACGAGTTGCGCTATGAGACTCTTCCTCACCCACCATATTCACCAGACTTCTCGCCAACAGATTATAATTTCTTTACACATTTGGATGGCAGGAAAACAATTTAACAATGAAGCAGCTTTCAAAAATGCCTTCGAGGAGTTCCTTCAAACCAGAAATTCGGACTTCTACGAAACAGGAATACTCAATTGCCCTAACCCGTTGTGGGGCATAGCGCGTCAACTGTTCCATGTGGCCCAGTTGACGTTTCGTTAGCATAAATTGGTTTCGGAGAATGCAGTTGCCAGCATGCACCTCCTGCACATCCATGGCCACGAACGTCGTCGTGGACGGGATTCGAACCCAAAACGAGTCAAACGTGAGACTGATGCCTCAGCACATTGCGCTACCGGTCGCCCGCTTGTATCTCCTTGGAAGACTTGTTTCGCATCCGCTGGTACCTATTTCGATTAATAAAATTATCTTTATAAAAAGTTACAGCGGTTCAAAAATTTACTACTGAATCCGACATTTCATCTGCACCAACCAAATATAATTGATCTTCAGGATTTACACCAGAAGCGAAAGGAATCATCACGGTACGGGACGAGTTAGTACTTCATTCCTTCCCCATAAAAGTGCATTGAAAATCCCTTCACTGCATGTTGATTTTAATGGTATAAAAATATTCTTCGCGGGGCTTCGAAGTCAAGGTGGCTTGCAATATATGCCATGTTTGAATCGACACCAGTTTTACTGGCCTGATGGTAACGCCCACCAATTCCTCCAATGCTTCACGTTTTTCTGCAAATCTCTGGCAGTAAAAAAGGCACATATTTCGCATCCTCATCGACACCCGCACAAGCGCGTCACTCGAGAGAATCATTTATGCAAGTGTCGCCTATACCCTCCATATCCGCCATATCATAACTTCGTCAATTTTGCTCCGATCGACTTGAAATTTTGACACAATATTCTTGAGATATTCATGCATTCATTTAAATAGATTAAAAACCAGGCTGAAGCTATATATATATACCCTAGACTTGTACAGACCTAGTGGTGATACTAATAGTCCCAATTGGCAACGACCATATGCATTAAAAGTGGGTCTCTTATATGGCCATTTCATAGGGGAGGTTGGCACTCATTCAGTGGGATCTTGACCATTCTCAAAATCAATTAACTAACCCATTCTACAAATATTTATCCAATTTTTCAAGTCGCTAGCTTCATTCTATCGAAAATTAACGCTTATTTGGAGTTTCACTTGTAGGGGAGGTGGGGTCTCCTTGAGTCAGATCTTGCCCAGCATTTCCATCAACCAATTAGATCCCCCTACAAACATTTAAACAAAATTTAAATTCTCTAGCTTCATTCTATCGAAAGTTATCGCTTATTTGAAGTTTCTTTTGTAGGGGAAGTAGGGGTTTCCATGGTCGGATTTTAAGTATTTTCAATATTAGTCGACTGGATCATATTACAAACATTTGACCAAAATTTCAAGTCGCTAGCTTTATTTTGCCGTAAGTTATCGCTTATTTTAAGTTTCATTTCTAGGGGAGGTAGGGGTTCCTTAGGTTGGATCTTACCCATCTTTAATGCCAACTATTGGTCTACAAATAACTCAATCTTACTTTCAACATTTTACCAAAATTTCAAGTTGCTGGCTTCATTCTATCAAAAGTTATCGCTTATTTGAAGTTTCATTTGTAGGGGAGGGGGGGTTCCTTGAGTCTGATCTTGCCCATTTTCAATACCAACAAAGTAGGTCTTATTAGCAACATTCTTTCAAATTTTCAACTTGCTAGTATCATTTTTTCGAAAGTTATCGTAATTAAAATAATATTTAATTTTTGGAAATTTGAAGGGGAGGTAGGCGTTCCTTTGATCTGATTATGCCCAACTTACATAATCTTAAGCAGCTTCTCACTTTAAGGTTACACGCCAAAAATCAGGTGTCTACGTCAATTGGTTCAGGAGTTATAGACAAAAAACCTGAAAAGTAGGGTAGTACGGGGTTCTTTGTAAGAAAATTACCGTTAGTTTTCAACTTATCAGTTTTATTTTCCCAGGAGAGTATGAGATTACCCTCATGAGTAATCTACCAAAGCTAGAGCTTTTCATGTTTCTTTAATCGGGAGTTATAGATACATGTATGTATTTTACATATGTAGGGGAGGTAGGCGTTCTCTTGGCCTGATCATGCCCATTTTCAATACCATCCAACTAGATCACACTTCCAACATTTGACCAAAATTTCAAGGCTCTAGCTTCATTTTATCGGAAGTTATCGTGCGAACGGACTGACAGACAGACAGACAGACATGGCTAAATCGAATCAGGAGGTGACCCTGATCATTTATATATATATACATTGCTATACCTCCGGAGCCTCCTTTAAGGTGTTACATATTTCCGTTGTGACAAAAACAATATACCCTATACTATAAGTCTAGGGTATAAAAATTAAATACATTACCCCACCCCCCCCCCCCCTTTCTTAAATTCCAGGTACTGGTCTCCAGCTTCCGAACCTTCTACACAACGTATTTGTAAGTATATGTATACCCCCCCCCCCCCCCCCTAACATGATGCCATAATTAATATACTTATTTCTTACAGAATCATTTTCACGCTTTGGATCCGTGACACTCTTAGTGTCACCATACACTGTCGAACTCGATCTCGAACATGGCACAAGTGGGCCGGTTTTCTTCACGTTTATGTGAAGTGTGGGTGTGTCAGAGGACACTTGTATCAGGTTCGTGTTCGAGTTGGGCAGTGTATGGTGACACTTAAACATCCACAATCAACCAAAAATTGAGCATTGTGGAGACCGCAATTTAAGGTATGCGCTACCGCTTAATTTAGAATTTAAAACAATTTTTCACTAATACATTTATTTTGGAAATATCAAAATAAATATTTTGCGATAAACATTTCGAACAAAATGAACCGTTAACTCATCAAAATTTGGTTTATTACACCTTAGTGCACTTCTGCGCTAAGTCGAATTAACCAGCTGCTATTGCATTTTATGCTCAGTGCTTCAACCCGGACGGGCGCCGCATAAACCAAAGTAGACGTAGTAACTCTAAATATGAGGAACCTTTACTGGATTTCAAACCACCTACATTTAGCATCAACCTTGTCAAAACCGTGGTTGTCTTCGCCGCCTTCTCACAGGTATACTTGAGCTGTTATCTAAAATGCCTTGATACTGCCTCCGGTTTTTGTCTTTATAGAATTCCTCTTTCTGCGTTTGCTGATGAAGATGGCTTAGACTTTTTGTTCAGCTAAATCCAACCTCATTTTTTACAGCCACAGTTTGATAGAAGTGATTACCTCGCTCACATACATTCCGATACCTGCTTTTAGCTACTACAACCACTGCTATGTCTTCCGCAAACCCTATGATTGTTACTTCCTTGGGTAAACGAAGCTCTAGAATACTATTGTACATTATGTTCCTGGCGCTTTCTTTTCTCCAATTCTGGAAGTGCAGCTCAGTCTCAATTATAAGGGGAACATCACCATCGTTGACGTTGAAGAGGCTTGGCAGCCCTTGGCCGCTGCTGATGAACGGGTCACCCCTGTACGTAGAGCCAGCTGCCCTAGGAGCTATCACTTAATTTCGTCTTGTTGTGGAAACAACTTTTGTGCCATTTTATATTATAGTCCAAAAAAATTAATTCATGTTAATAATAACATTGAATTTCTTGAAAGTATTATTATTATATTCTGGGGGATAGCCGAAGCAGACCACTAACGTTTGGGTCCCTTCCCTTCCAGATGTCGACCTCTTTCTTCATCACTGAGTCCCGTGTTATTGCTAGCATTTGGTTAAGGCTGAGTTCACTCATGGCTTCCCCACTTATCGTGTGCTTGCCTATGATCCTCAACCTCGTGCTAGCCAGTGCTGGACATTCGCACACAATGTGTGCTGCCGTCTCGGCCTCCTCCAGGCATAGCCTGCAAACGTCATCTTCCCCGATTTTCATCTTGGCCAGATGAGCCTTAAAATTACCATGCCCTGTGACCAAGGCAGCTATCCAGCTTAGGGTACTCCGTTTATAACTGAATACCTTTCTCGCTTCCCTGCCTAAAGGGCTGGTCATTGCATTCCGAGCATGTTTGCAAGTGACTAGTTCCTGCCATCTTTGTTGATGCATGGAGTCCATCCACTCCCCAACCTTCGCTTCAATCATGCCGTTCCCCAGAGCAACTCTGGGTTCTGGGCCAATGAAAGTTGCCGCAGATCCCTGTTTTGCTAGGGCATCCGCCGCCTCATTTCCTGTTGTACCTATGTGTCCTTTTACCCACATCAGCGTAACCTCATTTTTTGAGGTACACGTGTTGAGCTTTCGGACACACTCTAGTACCAGTTTAGAGTTTATGTTCGTCTGCTGCATGCGTCTGATCACCGATTGGTTGTCCAGTGCAAAAGGATTTTTTCCCCGCACCTGACCTTCAAGCAGGTGGTCCAACGCATGCAACAAGCCAAGCATCTCTGCCTGGTATACGGACCCATACTCTCCTTGACTAAGCGCACATGCTAGGTTTAGCTCTTCAGAGTAAACCCCCGCCCCCGCTTTACCGTCCATTAAAGAGCCATCAGTAAAAATGCTGATGTCATTATACATCCACTCATTGTGTATGTTTCCATCTGCAATGTGAGTCTTGTGTAGTCTTTCAGTTTCGCATCTAAGGTAACTCCTAGATGCTTCACTTCCTTAGACACCTTAATTTCCGAACCAAAGAGCCGTAAGGGAGTTATCTCTATGTCTTTCCTCTTACGAGTAAAAATCATAGTGTTTGATTTACTAGCGTTTATGGTTAGCTCTTGCTCATTACACCATTCTTCGGTTACTTTGAGAGCTTGTCCCATGCAACCTAGAATTGTGTCCATGAACTTTCCACTGGCCGTGAGTGCCAAGTCATCGGCGTATCCTACAGTGTGTACGCCCATCGAGTCCAGCTTCCAGAGAAGACTGTCCACGGTGATGTTCCACAGTAGAGGCGAAAGAACACCTCCTTGTGGGCATCCTCGGACTACCTTACCCCGTATTCTGTCACATCCACTGCTAAGATTTACCGCCCTCTGCTTAAGCATAGAGTCGATCCACTTAATTATAATATAATGAACCCCCCGCTCAGTCAGGGCGTTCCTTAGTTTGGTAAAGGAGATTTTATCAAAAGCACCTTCTATATCCATAAAAGTAGACATAGCGATCCCGCCATTGTTAATCTCTCTCTCTCTCTCTCTGCAACTCTAACAAGTTCGTGTAGAGCAGTTTCCGTAGATCTGCCTGCTCTATAAGCATGTTGGCACCTACTTAGAGGACTATACATTAGCGTAGTGTTCTCCAGGTAGTCCACCAACACTTTTTCTATTGTTTTCAACAGGAATGATGTAAGGCTAACCGGCCTGAAGGACTTTGCCTCTGTATAGTCTTTCTTTCCCGGTTTAGGCGGGAAGACCACTTTAGCCTCCCTCCATGCCTTCGGGATATAGCCTGCTGAAAGACAGGCGATGAATATATTCCGGATCCTATCTAGTAGAGCGCCCATGCCCCACTGTAATAGTGCCGGGAATATTCCGTCCATTCCAGCCGTTTTAAATGGTGCAAACGAGTTTATAGCACTTTTGACTCCATTTGGAGTTATTATCCGCTCAGTTTCTTATTGACTTACCCCACCAGTTCCCTTGTTAGTTTGGGCCCATGGTTGGTTTGTTTCTTGAAAGTAAATTAGCCTAAATCCCTATAATAATCGTATGCCCACTGGGATCCTCGAATCTATTAGTTGCAATATAAAGTCCAACACGAATCGCACTGATATACCCATCTCAGACACCATCCCACTGTCTTTGCCCGCTAAAGAACACATTCCATTTTATGGACATTTCCGAAATGATTTCCTTCAAATTGCCGCAATGTGACCTCCGCAGTTTGTATGGATACCAGGTGAATGTAATTTTACGTCCATCCAAAAGAATTCAATTCGGTTCAGTCGCATTCAACGGTTCTATAAAGGATAAAGATATAAAGGTCTGGGACGTCATTGAAGGCCTCATATTCACAGCCTTCAATGACGTCCCGACTGGGGAGAAAATAATCACAAAATATCAGCTGCCGCCTGACTTTGTTATATAACAAAAGAGGGAGAGAAAAAATCGAAAATGGTTTGATTTGATTGGAATTGAATAAAGTTCCATTATTATTGGGAGCGAGGACCAGAATATCGAAACAGATTGACGTTGATTGCGAAACTATGTTCAGTGTCGACTTTTATTCGGGTAATGCAATTTATCGCCAATTGTGTATTTTATGGTGTCAATTGACGCTTTGGGCTATTTGATGGGGAGCGGATCATGAGGCTGGGGATTTTCAAGAGAAACAGTTTACTAGCAAAAATCTGACCTAGGCGAGTTTGTGTTCCGGCATTATGTTTTTTTGTGTCAATGGGATAAGTAAGAGAAAGTTTTAAAAATGGAATGAGCACATTTCACAGAACCGTATTTCTATTATATATTCCTTGTATTAAAAGTGATATAATTAGTGTTTTGCATTAAAAAGGACGAAACTTTGAATTTACTGCTCAAAAATAGCTAGAAAGCTGCGATCGAATAACTGGCTATTGAAACCTTTAATTTCTTACTTCTTCTTTCTGAACCACTTTCAGCAAAGAAACTCTAGATATAATATTGAAGGAAGATTTTCAGAGGGTTCTATGGAAAATAAGCTGGGGGCAAAAGACCTTTTCCATAGTCCTCCATGTGGGGGCCCCCTGGTAACGGCAGTGTGTCAAACCGCTGACGGCCAAGTCTTAGCGAAAAGATAGTTTGGAAAAAGGCAGATAGCTGTTGCCTGAATGGCTGACCACCACATAAGCGTCTCAGGTTTAGTAGGATGGAATAATTTGTGTAGTTGGGCCTGCAACATAGTTGTGTGAACTCCAGCACGTTTATTAAACTATCTGAATCAGCTATCTTCCGAGGCCATCCCCTGAATGGGGTTAAGCGATGTGCTGACAACTCGTCCTTGCAAAAACCGCTCCATGTCAAGAAACCTGGAACAAAAGTCTCGAATTGGACGGATCAACAACGACGACCACGCAAACGACTAAAGGATTATTCTTTCGGATCCTGGAATGTACGCTCCCTGAAAAAACTGAGGGCCGAAAAGGTCAACAGGTCGAAAAGTGCAAACTGAGCATTACTACAGTCCAGGAAACTAAGTGGATTGGCAGCGATCAATGACAAGAAATCGCACACAATTTTTACAAATGGCAAGCCGTCGGGCCGCAGGGAGTTTGGAGTAGCAGATATAGTGAACAATCACCTCAAGCCCCAAATTACTGACTTCAAACCCATAAGTGAACGGCTGTATGCGATTTTCATTAAGACTCGATTCTTCAATCCCTGGCTCATCAATGCGCACGCCCCCACTGAAGTTAAAGAAGACGCAGTAAAAAACTAGTTCTACGCCCGCCTTGAAACACTTTTCGACTCACTGCCAAGAAATGACGTTAAACTGCTGCTGGGAAACTTTAACTTGAAAGTCGGAAATGAAAGTTGACTCCGGGGGCCCACTGGAGGCCACAGTCTCCATGCAGAATGTAGTAACAACGGTCAGCGACTTATCGACTTTGCCTGCAATGGGAATCTAGTCGTAAGCTCTACGTGTTTCCCGCATCGACGCATTCACAAGCAGGCCTGGAAATCTGCAGACGCACACACCGTCAACCAAATTGATCACGTCCTCATTTGCAGGAAATGGGCGCCTATTGTGATGGATGTCCGCTCCTATCAAGGAGCAAACTGAAACGCAGATCATCACTTGGTGAAGACGACCTACAGATATAGAATTAACTCAGTGCACCAATCGAGAATCAGCCCTCCCAAAATCTTTGCGGTTGATAAGCTTCTGAGCGATGCCACGGCGGTGGCGTATACTACCGCCCCGAGGAAAGACTATCGGCTATGCTACACAACATCGGTAACACAGGCGTTCATGGGTTCTGGGAAGAACGCAAGGCTACCTTCAAAGATGTCGCAGAGAAGGTCGTGGGATATAAAGCCCGGCGAGCGAGAAATTACTGGTTTGACGAAGAAAGCAAAAATTCACTTGACGCGAAAAACGAGTCCTATAGACAATGGATTCAACGAGCAACCAGAGCCAAAAGAGAAAAATATGACGCGCTACGGCGAATATCGAATAGAATAATTAGACGTAAGAAACGTAAATACTTTGACGAGCAGTTGCTGAATATTAACGAAAGCTTAGCTAATAGGAACACCAGACAAGCGTACAAACTAGTAACTACAATTAAGAACGGCTACCAACCCAGGACTAGCCTTTGTAAGGACAAGGATGGAAACATCATCAGCCTCTTATTTTGAAGAGCTTCTGAACCTACCATCTAACATTCCCACACAAGAAGCTCTCGACGATATTGTTGATCTAAGCCCACCCATACAACCCCCGACAATAGAGGAAGTTGATCTCGCATTGCGGTCACTTAAACGAAGTAAAGCGCCGGGCCTGGACGAGATTCCAGCTGAACTGCTAAGATTCGGTGGAACGGGTCCAACTAATGCCATACATAAATTACTCCTGCGAGTTTGGGAAGACGAGGAGATCCCAGACGATTGGCGCAGAAGCATCATCTGTCCAATCCACAAAAAGGGAGTTAAACTGCGGTGTGAGAATTACAGGGGCATATCACTAGTTTGTACGTCTTATAAAATGTTGACGAAAGTTCTGGAAAATAGAAAAAAAAACGTGCGCTGAACGAATCATTAGCGAATATCAAAGCGGTTTCAGACCTGGTCGCTCCACAACCGATCAGCTCTTTACGGTCCAAATTGTACTCTAGAAGTGCTGGGAATACAACGTAAACGAAAACGTATACCAAAGCTTTGTCGAATTCAAGCAGGCATACGACAGTATCGATCGTGGAGTACTGTACAACATCTTGCTGCAATTTGGTATACCGGCCAAAATAGTGCGACTGATAAAGATGACGATGACCAACTCCGTCTCACAAGTCAGGATCCAGAATAGACTTACTGATCTATTTGAAACACGCACTGGTCTGAAACAGGCCGATGGTCAGGCACCGACGCTCTTCAACCTAGCACTGGAATACGCTATTCGGACTATGAATATGGACAACAGCAAGACGCTACTCATCAAGTCGACACAATTAGCAGCGTACGCCGACGACATCAACATCATGTCCCAAAGATTGGCCGACGCAGAAGAACTTCTGCACACGCTTGATACCGCTGCAAAAGAAGTTGGACTACTTATCAACGATGGTAAGACTAAAATAATAATGCAATCGGCGACAAGGACACCTGCACAACCAAGCATCAATGTAGGGGACCTCAACATCGAGTTCGTGAGCAACTTCATATATCTGGGTTGCAAATTGTCAAGGGACGCCAGCGAAACTGACGGAATCAAGCGACGGATACAGTTAGCTAATAAGCCTTTTTCTCGGTTCTCCCCATAATGAAATCGAAGCATGTGCACAGAAACACGAAGCTCCGCGTGTACGAAACCATTATGCGACCAGTGCTATGGTATGGCTGCGAAGCATGGACCCTTACTCAAGCCTCCGGAAACATGCTAGACACATTTGAACGTAAGGTTCTACGGCGAATTTTCGGGGCGGTTTGCGATCGAGATGGATGGCGCATCCGGTACAACCATGAGTTGTATGAACTGTACGATGAGCTGGAAGCTTCGAAAATCGTCAAACTACAACGACTTCAATGGGCAGGGCATGTACAAAGAATGCCAAAGAGAGTAATGAATGCAGAACGAGTCGACGGAGCGAGACTACCTAAACGGTCGAGATCTCGTTGGGAGAGCTCAGTATATGTGGACGCCGAACAGCTACTGGGCTTCCAGGATTGGAGGACGCGATCACGTGACCGAGATAATTGAAGGACAACGATCCAGGCGGTCAAGGCCGCCAAGGCCCGACGTCGAGCTATCGCGCCACGATGATGATGATGATGCTATTTACTGGAGTCACGGGGGACAGCTGGGAACTCGCTTGTATACTAAATGGTGGTGCTAAGCTAGTCGTTTGTGTTGATGTTGATGATCGTTGTCCTCTGTTTCTGCATAGACTCGCAGTAAAGGAGGAATTCCATTGCCTGTGATAATGGTACCATTCGTCGCAGCATGTATATTTTACTGATGTGGCATTATTGTGCAGCGGTCTATTGCAGATGCAGCAGATCCAGGTTGTATGACCTGGGTTGAGCTCGATTCCGGCGCGTTGTAGGAGAATTGAGAGCAGTTGCGCCGCCATGTGTTGCTCCAAATTCCCAGGAAAAACGATGGATAGTCAGAGTGTGTGACACACACACATATCTTCCTTCTTGCGTCGAAGGGGATTGTGGCAGCTGTTGGCCGTTGTAAAAAGCGGGTCGCTCCGGTGCGTAGATCCGGCTGTCGCAGGAACGTATTGCTTGGTGTCGAAGTTTGGGTTGTCCGCGTCCGTTAGAGGGTTGTCCATATATGCCTTCCGTCCAGGACTTTTCAAAATTGTCCGCAAAGAGGGGTGTCCGCTAGAGAGAGGTGTTCGTTAGCAGAGGTTTCACTGTACCATTTTATTTTCAAACACACTATATTTCGTCTGAAACCAGCCAATTTTCATTATGCCACAATAAATCCAGTTTAATTAATAACACTTGGATTATTCTCATTCCCAGACAGGATCATAATGTGACCGATCCCATCGCCCGATAATCCTCAAATCAAATTCACCTGCTCCAAGTTCTGTATTTCATCTGTCACCATGGATAATTAATTGGTAATGTACAAAGTAAATTAATCGTTGTGTTGTTTACTTTAAACCGAAAACTCTATTAGAGTGTCCTTGTCAATTGCATTGTGGCTGTCACCCCGGGCATTATCAGCTGCGTTGATTCGAGAACAACAACAACAACATTTGCACCACTCTGAAAGTTTGCCCAGTTATGGAGTGTGGTAAGGATGCTACTGGCATCATTTGCTCATTGCTTCCAATTCTTCCAATTTGTCCGTTCTGCTCCTCTGAGATTGAGTTTACCTCCCAAGGGGATTTACTCATAGTCCTCGTAGATATAGTTGACGTAGGCTCTCGGTCTCATTGTATCGAAACTTTGGATCTAAGGATAACAATCTGCGCTCAGATCTCTCCGAGGAATATAAATCACATGACGAAGCAGAAGATAAATGGCTTGATAGATTCTGTCAGCTAGTTGGAAGCAATATTTTATCTATCGGAGATGAGTGCGGCATACGATGAAAGTTAATGAATAGATAAAGATGTTGCGAATTGTGATATACGAGTGCACGAACATAGTTGAGTATGCAAACATTCCTTCAGGCTGAATTAGGTTTGCGCTAGAGAACATCCTCTTTTGATGTGAAAACATTTTCAATTTATCTTGTGATAATATTTGAATTAGGTATTGTTGAAGTTGAATGTCTGAGAAACTACTAGTATAGATGTGATAAAAATGACAAGGGGCTATTGTTAACTGTCTGTGCCATTTGTCATTTCTTCTTTTCCTCTATTCATAAATGTATGTGAATTAGCTATAATGGTGTGAATAGTTGCCTTCCAAAATTATGTAAATAACCAATAACAGTCCGAAGCGTATATACCCTAGACTTGTACAGACCTAGTGGTGACACCAAACGTAATAATTGGCAACATATGGTCGTTGCATTAAAAGTGAGTTTCCTATATGGCCAGTTTATAGGGGAGGTTGTCACTCATTCAGGGAGATCTTGACCATTCTCAAAATCAATTAACTAACCCATTCTACAAATATTTGTTGAATTTTTCAAGTCGCTAGCTTCATTCCATTGAAAATTATTGCTTATTTGAAGTCTCACTTGTAGGGGAGGTAGGGGTTCCTCGGGTCGGATCTTGCCCATCATTGCCACCAACCAATTAGATCACCCTACAAACATACAAACAAAATTTTAAGTCACTAGCTTCACTCTATCGAAAGTTATCGCTTATTTGAAGTTTCATTTGTAGGGGAAGTAGTGGTTTCGTTGGTCGAATTTTACGTATTTTCAATATTAGTCAACTGGACCTTACTACAAACATTTAACCAAAATTTTAAGTCTCTAGCTTTATTTTGACGTAAGTTATCGCTTATTTTAAGTGTCATCTCCAGGGGAGGTAGGGGTTCCTTAGGTCGGATCTTACCCATCTTTAATGCCAACTAACTCAATCTCATTTCAAACATTTGTCCAAAATTTCAAGTTGCTGGCTTCATTCTATCAGAAGTTATCGCTTATTTGAAGTTTCATTTATAGGGAAGGTAGGGGTTCCTTGGGTCGGATCTTGCCTATTTTCAGTACCAACTAATAAGACCTTACTACCAACATTCTATCAAATTTTCAATTCGCTACCTTTATACTGTCGAAAGTGATCGTAATTAAAATAATATTTAATTTTTTGAACTTTGTAGGGGAGGTAGGCGTTCCTTTGATCTGATTATGCCCAACTTACTAAAACCTAAGCAGCTTCTTGCTTCAAGGTTACATGCCAAAAATCAGATGTCTACGTCAATGGGTTCAAGAGTTATGGACAAAAAACCTGAAAAGTAGGGTAGTACGGGGCTCTTTGTAAGAAAATTACCGTTAGTTTTCAACTGATCGATTTTATTTTTCCAGGGGAGTATAAGATTACCCTCACGAGCAATCTACTAAAGCTAGAGCTTTTCGTGTTTATTTAATCGGGAGTTATAGATACATTTATTTATTTTACATATGTAGGGGAGGTAGGCGTTCTCTTGGCCTGATCATACCCATTTTCAATACCAACCAACTAGATGATACTTCCAACAGTTCACCAAAATTTCAAGGCTCTAGCTTTATTTTATCGAAAGTTATCGTGCGAACGGACAGACAGACAGACAGACAGACATGGCTAAATCGAATCAGGAGGTGACCCTGGTCATTTATATATATATATACATTGCTATACCTCCGGAGCCTCCTTTAAGGTGTTACATATTTCCGTCGTGACAAAAACAATATACCCTATACTAAAAGTCTAGGGTATAACAAGTGTCTCGTCTCGCGTCCCATAGACAGTGTAATGAACCACATTCTGGTAGTGCTGCTTCCACCGTCAGATTGAGGGCAGCACCTGACAGGTAGTGATCTGGCGGTGGTACGAAACCAGAGGATGAGGGTCTCATTACACCCGGACACTTATACGAGTGCGAGAGCATTTGACCCGTCCGCCAACCTTTCCATCGTTTTTTTTATGCTAACACCAAAGCTTAGGGGATACCCTTTAATACAATAGCATAGCTTTAGTCTCTCTCTCTCTCTCAATTGCCCTAACCCCTTGTGGGACTTAGCGCCTCAACTGTTCCATGTAGCCCAGTTGACGTTTCGACGGCATAAACTGTTTTTGGAGAATGCAGTTGCCGGCATGCACCTCCTGCACATCCATGGCCACGAACGTCGTCATGGAGGGGACTCGAACCCGAAACGCCAGTCACAGAGCAAATGTACCAAGAGCCTGAACTCAGTACAAAATAAGTAAAGGTTGCTCATAATATTTTAGCTGCGTGTGTATTGTGTTCACTAGTCGATACACAATGCATACGAAACCAGACCAGAGTTCGAAGCGTATGTACCCTAGACTTGTACAGACGTAGTGGTGATACCAAAAGTATCAATTGGCAACGACCATTTGCATTAAAAGTGAGTTTCCTGTATGACCAGTTTATAGGGGAGGTTAGCACTCATTCAGGAGGATGATGACCATTCTCAATATCAATTAACTGAACCATTCTACAAATATTTGTCGAATTTTTCAAGTCGCCAGCTTCATTCTATCTAAAGTTTTTGCTTATTTGAAGTCTCACTTGTAGGGGAAGGTTTCTTTTGTCGAATCCCGCGCATTTTTAATGACAACCAACTAGACCCCAGTACAAACATTATAACACCTACTTGCCCTACAAATGGAGCTTCAAATAAGCATAACTTTCGATAAAATGAAGCTAGTGACTTGAAATTTCGGTCAAATGTTTGTACTAGGATCTTGTTATTGAAAATGCACAAGATCGGACAAAGGAAACCTCTACCTTCCCGACATGTGAGACTTCAAATAAGCGATAACTTTCGATGGAATGAATCTAGCGAAATTCGACAAATATTTGTAGTGTGTGTTAGTTAGTTGATTTTGCGAATGGCCAAGATCCTTCTGAATGATCGCCAATCTCCCCTATAAACTGGCCATATAGGAAACTCACTTTTATTGCATATGGTCGTTGCCAATTTGTACTTTTGGTATCACCACTAGGTCTATAAAAGTCTAGGGTATATACGCTTCAAACACTTAGAACTGGTTTAATTTTTGCAGTTTTCAAAACATTTGGAAATGTTCCTTCACAGAGGTGTTTATTGATAATTTGGCTTATAAGCGGTGGGATTTCATCGTTGACCAGTTGTTAGTCACTGATTTTTATTTGATCGTAACCAGCTGATACCTTACATTATGCGGGTTTTTTATGATACCGGATACTTCCTCAGAGCTAGCAGGTTCTAAGAACTAAGAATATAGTCTGGGTATTTGTGAAGTTAGGGCATCTTATATTCGTTGATGGGCTACTTTGTTTCAATTTTTTTTTTCAGTTTTAGCGAAGAATAGATTCATTCCCTGTGTCCTGAATTGGCTGTCAATTCGTTTTTAATTATTTGCCGTAATTTTCTGCTATTTCCTCCTCCTTAGACCTGTTCGTCCCGAACAGAAGTCACTATGACGCCACTAACGCGGTGCCATACGATCCAGATGAATGGTCTTCATTTTCACTGTTGGCCTCCATCGCTTCGGAACGCGGCGCACTACATTATCCACCCAGGCAACAATCTCATCCGGTTCCTTCCAGGTCTATCGAACCCTCGAGCACATTTGTTTTCTCCGATGAGCGCTGCACAACCATGCAAAGCCACCGTCACTGACACCAATCGAGCAAGCTTTCAAGTTGAACCCCCTTACGCGATCAACACTCCACCGGGGTCGTCCTTGCATCAGATCATGTACGCCATCCAACCGGCGTCCGAATTCAGCGACCGACGTTGACTGCTCCGCACACGAACCATTCCGGGGGGTTTGAATGCTCTGCAACACCTCCGTAGTCGGACATCGCAATGCTACATTGACAGCAGTAGTATGCCCGTTGTCCCTCCCACCGTCCATCACCACAGCGGCCCCAACCTGCGTGCAGGACTCTTCCACGTCGTCGAGAACTGATTCCATTGAAAGCTTCGCGGACAGTTCGGCCCTAACGAATCCCGATGTTTCTACGCGTTCCAGATCGTTCTTCGAGTTTTCGACCTTGTCGAATCCATCATACACGTTTCCGATCTGGGCGCCCACCCGCATCCGTTTAAACTTCATGGAGTATCTACGAAGCTTCTCGCCGTTTAGCTTCCCGACTCTTGTAGACCGCTCCTCTAATTGTGGCTTCCAGCTGTCCTCTGTGGTTGCAACTGTGTTATCACTCTCCGCGATGACTCCTCCAACCTCACCGACCGCTCCGACGGCCCCGTTGTGGGTTCACTCAACGTCGTTGGCATTTCCCTCAGCGACTCTTCAAAACTCACTGACCGCTCGTTCATCTGCGTTGTCATTTCACTCAGCAACTTCTACACCCTCGGTGACTGTTCGCTATCAGTCCGGCTGCTCACTACCGCAGCGGCCTCGAGCTGTGTCCTGCATATGCCCCAGGACGTTTGTCCGTCGAAAGCTAGCGCTATCAAATTTTCCACGGCTGACTCGGCGCTTACGACTTCTGATGTTTCGAAGCGCTCGTTCGCTCCTCAGTCCTTTGACCCCCTCGGCAACCGTATCGAACCCGCCATCCATTTTGGCGTTCTCCTGCATGAGGTCGTTTTCAAACTTATTGGAGGTTACTCGTTGCCAAATACCGAGCAATCTCGATATTTCCGCCGACTGATTCTGCAACTGCTCGTCTAACCGCTCAGATTGCTCTGCTTGTTGCTTGGATTGCTCATCAAATCGCTCGGATTGTTGCTTGGATAGCTCGCTAAATTGCTTGAACATCGACAGTAGCTGCTGGATGCCAGGCCCAAGTAACAATTTTCCTCTCATAAGACTCTACCAGAGTCTTTAAGAGTTCTTCAACAAGAGTTATACTCTTGTAATTAACTCTTATAAAGTACTATGAGAGTCTTATGAGAGTCTTATGAGAATTAAATGGCGCACTTATAAGAGTTATTTTTGTCTTATAACAAGACTTCAACTCTCTTTATAAGAGCTATATATGTCTCATAAAGAGACTTTTCGACTTATTATGAGAGTTAAATTTTGCTCTTGTAATAAGTCATACGAAGTACTATACTCTTATTACGAGAGCTTGACTTTCCTTATAAGAGTTGAAAGAAAGAGAATGATATAGAAAAATACACGACGTCTCATTTTGTCTGTGAAGAATAAGTGATTTTATGAGAGCTTGTATTCATTGTCAACTCGAAATTACAAAGTTGGCATAAAGTATAAAGTTTTTGCCATAGTTATAGAATTATTAGACTCTGCAAAACGTGCATTTTTCACGAAGACGACCCAAAATCTTTATGCGATTGAAATTTTATCGTTGATATTAGGCATTTTGCTTCGAAAAACAGAAGGCGCCTTAATTATAATCAAGTTTTAGACTAGTTTCTAAATAAAAACACAATGTGGAGAAAATATAATAATTACATTGGTGTTCAATAGCTTCATTAAAATTTGTTGAGCAACATTTACGTTCATATAACACCGTAATCTTTTGCATTTTGCATACGTAATGGAGCTTATCAGTCAATAATTCAAAGTTATATTTTAGTACAAACACAATCCTATCGGGGAAAATATGGCCGCTATCGGTAAACTCTGCCTATGACATTAAAACTCTTACTCTGAGAGAAAAACTCTTTTTACGATAGCAAAAATCTCGATATGAGAGTTTCAATGCTTCTTACTTGAGTTAAACTCTTATTATAGAACTAAAAGTTTGGCTATAAGAGTTTTATTCTTTGTATGAAAATAAAAGTCTGCGTATGAGAACTCAATGCTTTTTGCCAGAGTGATAAAATAAAAACTCCCACTGTGAGTGTCATTGTTTTTATACCCTTCACAAAGTCTAAGACATGTTAATATTTTACGTAGGTTGCAACGTACAGAAGAAAGCATCCCCAACCATATGAATGTATCTTTAATGTATCTTTATTTCAAATAAATCAAACATATCTATCGCCAAACCATATACCCGGATTTCGTTGAAATTCGCTCACTATCTCAGATACCTCACTATTTCATATACCTTCCACTCCAGTCATGTGTGCAGGGTATTATATATTCGACAAGCCGTTTCTTTCACAATCATTTGACGTTTGCTTTTGTGTTGACCGCATGTGTGTCTATTGTGTTTAGTAAAGAAGACTTACATACGTTGTTGGAGCGAGCTTGGCTATATTTTGGATCGACGTAATTATAAACCATTTGTAAACATACTCGTAGATTAGGATTGTAGTGTTTTCTCAATTTATTTTCCAGAATGTCTTTTAAAATTGTCCAGACAATTGAACGAGGGGAAGCATTGCTTTCTATAGTGCCCCGTGATTGGGAATGTGGTGGCACTTTGTTCTGGCCCAATACAAAAAAAGTTTCCCTAATTAACAAATTAATACAAAGTGGAAACTCCAGGCCTGAAGCAGACTGGACATCACAGCCTTGTGTTAAAAAAAGGTAAAAAATCATGAGTTTCGAAGGAGCTGAAGCGGAATTGAAAACAATGGAAGGAAATAGTGATACCGACGGGTACATTGTCGACACTCCCCAAATAAAAAAGAGAGGAAAAACTACAACTATTGTCACCGGTTCTGATATTATTGAATGTGATTTCAATCAATATATTTGCAATCAGGTGCGTTTTCTTACAATAATTTAAATTTCTTCCACATAACCAATCATTTTCTTTCAGGACACTGTTTATCAATCGGGGTTCCTGCAACCACAACTATCATCACCGGTAAGAGAAGCAAGCAACATGAAATTGTTGAAAACGAATTTTTTTCATTTCATCAGATACTGACACCTATACAGTCTGGAGACTGGAATAATCCCATCAATATAATTGAAGAACCAGAGGAGGTCGATGCTGGCATAATTTTTAAAAATATAGCTGAAAGCTTGCCGCTGATTTTAGAAAAACTGGACACAATTATGCAGGAACTTGCCAAGCAAAATGCATTCAACGACATTGTCATGGACCGTATCAACGTTTTGCATGAGGACATCAACAATAAAAATAATAGATCGGCAGTCGAAACTATGACAGCCGATATTGGTGTATTAATTGAGCCGATTTCTAGCCCAAGCCAAATTGAAGAAATAGAAATTCAGTTGAATGACACGAAGAAAATGGAAGATTTGGTAGGTTGCCAATTGAACTGTAGATTAAAGATTAATAATACATTCCTAATCCGTTACAGGTCACACGAATGAAAAATATTTGCGGGTCAAGTGGAACAGCAGACGCAATAAATTGTTGCTACCGTTTGGTAGACCACTTTTTCGATAGGGATTTTCTACTGGAGGTTACTTGGAGCGGGGGAAGCCGAACCGAGAGTAAAAAACTGGCTATGAAGAATTACCCAAATATTCTTACAGCATTTAATTCAGTTATAAAGCTGGCTGCGACCGATTTTAATGAGCAAAAAAGCAAGGACTTCTTTTCAACAGTTCTACGAAATGCAAAAACCAGAAGCGAAAAAACAAATCGTCTTCGTCGCAGTTCTACAAGAAAAGTATATCCAGCTAAACAAACAGAACAGAAAGTTACTACTGTTACCGATGCTACCACAGGTAGCATTGTTGATAATAATGCTGCCACTATTGCACCTAATATGAGTCTTGAGGCTACGGATAACTAAAACTAATTTAAGGTACAATCAGTCCACAATACCTTATATACGTACATATATTATGTAGAGGATAATAACACAAATTTCTTTCTTTCTCTATCTTTCAGAAAAGCTGTGCTGCTGACTTATATTTGGAAGAAAGAATCTATTTTTGTTTGTTTTTTACTGAACTGTAATATTATTTATTTATTATTATTATTTACTTATAATAAAGTCAATACATATATTGAATCGCTGAGTATGACATTATTTATTTCTTATTTAAATACGATTTACAGAAAATCCTTTTTACTTTTTACTTCGTTGTGTGGAGTAATGGAATGAAAACTTTTGAATTATCGTTGTATTTCACAGATATCAATTTACATTTAATTTCGTTTAAATTATGCAGTGTTCGTTGATCTTCTTTGCAATCTGAGGAATATATTTTATATTGAAAAAAGAAGAGCGTAGCGGTTTTTCAAAAAAACATTCTTGATTTTTAAGACTGACACCAGAAATATAAATCTCCCCTTTAACTAATGTGGCTTTTTCCATGAACACGATTTTATTTTCATTAGTAAGAAACCACTTATCCCGATTTTGAGGACTTAGGATGAAGCCATTTACATGGACGGTGCCGTTTCTTAGATTTGGTGATTCGTTACCCATAAATTCATTTCTTTTTATTTGCAAATGACTAAATTCAGTCAGTCGTTTGGCTACCTGCGCCAAAGCTTTGTTTCCATTTCGTAACATATTCTTTATCTGATATAATTTACTCTCAAAGGGGTAAGCACTAAAAGTTGAAAGTATACCAAACTGTTTTACATCGTCAACAACATGTGACAGGTTATGTACGTTACTGGTTATATGCTCTTCACCATATATATCTCTGAAGTATTCGATAAAATGTAGGAACATTGTATGAGCTAAATCAAGATATCTATTGTATACAGTTGAAGAACATATTGTAACAGCAGAAAAAAATACAAGGAAATGTTGGTAGACATCGTGAGGTAGATGAGCTTTCAAGAGTACAACTGCTATATAAAATAAGAAAGTGCGATATTCTAAAGCTTTCCAGTGAGCAAGACAATCCAATCCTCTTACAGATCGATGCAGTTCTGAAGGTAGTTTTATGTTCACTAATCGGTTTGAAATGCAGTAGATTTCATGTGCACTCCATTTTGTACGATAATTATTAAATTTCCCATCCCTCCATCCGATCAAAAGCCTTTTCATAATTCCTAAATCAATCAGATGCAATGAATCTGCGACGGGAAAGTTATTAATCATATTTAAACCGGGAAGTTCCTCCAGGGGAGTGTAAAATTTATGGTGGGAATGATAATATCTTTTGCGGAATCCCTCATCAGTTCTTTTACTGCATTCTATCTTGGGAAAAATATTATATTATATTATATACTATGGGGGATAACCGAAGCAGACCACTTACGTTTGGGTCCCTTTTCGCCCCCTCCCGGTCATCAGTGGCTTCCAGATGTCGACTGATAATTGTCGACCTCTTTCTTCATCACTGAGTCCCGTGTTATTGCTAGCATTTGTTTGAAGCTGAGTTCACTCATGGCTTCTACACTTATCGTGTGCCTGCCTGTGATCCTCAACCTCGTGCTAGCCAGTGCTGGACATTCGCACACAATGTGTGCTGCCGTCTCGGCCTCCTCCAGGCATAGCCTGCAAACGTCATCTTCCCCGATTTTCATCTTGGCCAGATGAGCCTTAAAATTACCATGCCCTGTGACCAAGGCAGTTATCCAGCTTAGGGTACTCCGTTTATAACTAAGTACCTTTCTCGCTTCCCTGCCTAAAGGGCTGGTTATTGCATTCCGAGCTTGTTTGCAAGTGACTAGCTCCTGCCATCTTTGTTGATGCATGGAGTCCATCCACTTCCCAACCTTCGCTCCAATCATGCCGTTCCCCAGAGCAACTCTGGGTTCTGGGCCAATGAAAGTTGCCGCAGATCCCTGTTTTGCTAGGGCATCCGCCGCCTCATTTCCTGTTGTACCTATGTGTCCTTTTACCCACATCAGCGTAACCTCATTTTCTGAGGCACACGTGTTGAGCTTCCGGACACACTCTAGTACCAGTTTAGAGTTTATGTTCGTCTGCTGCATGCGTCTGATCACCGATTGGTTGTCCAGTGCAATAAGGATTTTCTTCCCCCGCACCTGACCTTCAAGCAAGTGGTCCAACGCATGCAACAAGCCAAGCATTTCTGCCTGGTATACGGACACATACTCTCCTAGACTAAGCGCACATGCTAGGTTTAGCTCTTCAGAGTAAACCCCCGCCCCCGCTTTACCGTCCATTAAAGAGCCATCAGTAAAAATGCTGATGTCATTGTACATACACTCATTATGTATGTTTCCATCTGCAATGTGAGTCTTGTGTAGTCTTTCAACTACCCTACGTCTACTCATGCCTTCTACCGGCATTAGAGTCTCCCTGACCTCACCATGAATAATGTCTAGGATGCTCTTATGACCGCTGCTAGTTCCAAAGCGATGCCACATGGCATCCCTTTCCATGCGTATTGCCGAAAGCGCCGCCGTTTTCTTTATAAATAAGTCCAATGGCGGCAGTCCCAGCAATGCCTCCATTGCTCGCGTTGGTGTGGTGCGCATTGCACCACATATGCTTACGCAAGCTATCCTTTGTACCCCATCTAGCTTCTGCTTTGTGGTATTCTGCATGGCTTTTGGCCACCATACCACTGATGCATAGGCTAGAATAGGTCTTACCATCATTGTGTAAATCCAGTGTGTCGCTTTAGGTGAAATTCCCCACCTACGAGCACACACTCTCTTACATTGATGCAAAATCCTTTTCGCTTTTTGGATCTTTTCATCAACGTGAACATTCCAAGTTAGTTTCGCATCTAAGGTAACTCCTAGATGCTTCACTTCCTTGGACACCTTGATTTCTGAACCAAAAAGCCGTAAGGGAGTTATCTCTATGTCTTTCCTCTTACGAGTAAAAATCATAGTGTTTGATTTACTAGCGTTTATGGTTAGCTCTTGCTCATTACACCATTCTTCGGTTACTTTGAGAGCTTGTCCCATGCAACCTAGAATTGTGTCCATGAACTTTCCACTGACCGTGAGTGCCAAGTCATCGGCGTATCCTACAGTGTGTACGCCCATCGAGTCCAGTTTCCAGAGAAGACTGTCCACGGTGATGTTCCACAGTAGAGGCGAAAGAACACCTCCTTGTGGGAAAATATTGGTGTGCGAAATATAAGAATATTCTCCGATTGTTGTACACTTTTGACATCCGTGTTGACCATTGAAGTTAGTGACACCTATAAATACATATTAATAATAATAGGAAAAAATTATGTAGTATGAATTTTTTTACCTTTAATAAAAGCTCGTGCCGGAGAATCGCATACAAAACAACGGATTTTTACAGTAATTTTATGCTGGTTATTAATTTTAATCCCATTAGATAGAATTTCCTTCAGTTCATCCACAAATGGTCTTATAAAGGATTCAAGGCTCGTTGGTTTACCTTTGCCACTATAAATTCCGATGACCATTGGTTGGATATCGGGGTTTTCGTATATATTAAACAAAATGGGCCAAAATTCATATTTTGAACTATTAAATATTGGTAACCCATCGATATTTATATTAATGCTAATAGCTATAGACTCTTTAATATCCCCAAAGCATTTTTGTAAGCAAAATTCAAGCCCTTGATGCCAATACTGGCCATCCAAACCGACGGGTAGAATCGTAGTAACAGCAGGCGTTTGCAATAATGTCCTTGGATCCTTCGGCAGTGCACCAGGGTTGCGGCTGTTACATATTTGTAGCAATCTTTTTAATGCTAAATGACGTATGTTGAACTCAATTGCCCATTTTCTTAGTTCCATCAAGTACGCTTCATTTTCCTTTAGCTGAGTGTCGAATAGGTTATATTCTTCATCATCCTTAACACTACCTTCTGATTCGATATCATCCTGGCGATTCTGTTTAGAATTGAATGAATATGAAAATGTTCATGTTAATTAAAAGTTGACTTACTTGCGATGGTGGTATTATATTTCCACTAAAATTCAATGCACCGTGGACAGCATTCGAGAAGCTTTCAGTATTTTGGCCTTTTAAAAAAATGGTCTGTTGATACATGTCAAAATGATTACTGTCCGTAGGTAATGCCATCGAAGCCTGCGCACGGAAGCCTTTCAAGCTAATAATCCTTGTTTTCTTTTTCGAAACACTCCTGAGTGTATCATTTTTTAAGCGAAAATAATTTTTTTTCACTTTCCTACGGAAACTTGTGGATCTTTTATATTTTTTCCACTCGAATTTGTCCATTGGAATAAACCGAACTTACAATACGATAAGATACAACCAAGACGAACTTCTATGTTTGACAGATTGCCAACCTTTATGTGAAATACTCCTCTTATGAGACTTTTAGAATTTCAACTCTCATAGCAGTATTATTACAAGACATTTGAGAGTTAGAATCTTATAAATCTCTCATTATAAGTGTCATAAGACTGAAGCTCTCGTAAGAACATTGTTATGAGAGTTTTACGCTTAAAGCTTTAAACTCTCATAAAAAAGGCTTAATAAGAGTCAAAGTATTTCACCTTTTACGATAAGAGTAGAAAAATGATCTTGTTACTAGAGTTACATTCTAGTAGAGTTAAAGTCTTATTCTAATGCTGCTATGAGAGTTAATTTAAGTCTTATTACAAGAATTACATTACGAGAGTGTCGAAGAGTCTTACTAGAGTCTTATGAGAGCTTTTTACAATTTGCAAGAGCTTAACTCTTGAGAGTTTGTTAGTTGGGGGGTCCCCGGTTGAAACCTGTTCCACTCCCGATTTCTCGTCGATTCATCCTTGTCTGGAAATTCGACCGTGTCCGGATCCTTTCCACCGGCTTTTATAACTTGTGCACACAGCGCGGACTCATTTCCCGTCGTTAACGATTTCCGTCTTGCTAGTTTGTTTTTTAACTCCGCGGTTGTCAATTCGCAAATAGTACGCGGCATTTTAGTCCGTTATTCACTTCACAAGTTCACAACAGTCAATCGTGCAAATTCTATCCGCGTAGAATATTCTCGCACTTCACTACAAAGTTTCTCAAAACACACAATCGCGGAACTTCACGGGGCTTCACTTCAAAGTTTCTTGAAACTTCTCGTGCATATTGACAACACCGTATATATCCCGCACAACTTCCACGAAATACACGATCGCGCAAGTTCTATCCTCTCAGAACTTCCCAGCGCTTCACTTTAAAGTTTCTCGAAACTTTCCGTTTATTTACACTTTCGGAAATATACCGTACGACTTTCACTTTTCAAACGTACGCTCACTACGCACGCGAATATCCCACTTCTGACACCAATTGTAATGTTTCCTCTGATGAGCGAAACCAGGTTCGTTACATTACGTTTACACTATCCGCAGATTACTTCATCTGCGCCGGCTGATTTAATCTGGAACTGTCAAATACATACAATTTTAAACTCACCACACCCAGATTAAGCAGCAGATGAAGTAATCTGGGGATAGTGTAAACGTAATATTAGATATTCTTGTGCTGAATAATGAAAACACTTCGATTGAAAACATACACACACTTTATTTACAAAACGAACTACACACGCGTAACTAACAACCAAACTGTCAAACTAGCTCGAACTATTTGTTAACGGCAGATAACAATAACGTCTGCACTACTTTCCGGTTCCGAGCGGATACTTTATAGCGATCGTGCTGCGACTGAGTGTCAATTATTATTACTTCTTACTTCCTCTCGTTCTTGGTGACATCTGCTTTATATAGCTGCTAATATTACGTTTACACTATCCCCAGATTACTTCATCTGCGCCAGCTGAGATAATCTGCGACTGTCAAATACATACAATTTTGAACTCACCACACCCAGATTACGCTGCAGATGAAGTAATCTGGGGATAGTGTAAACGTAATATAAAATCCATGTATCCACCAGCTAGCGAAGATTCTAGACGGTTCGAGATGTTCTAGTCTCAGGTTTCCACAGAAGAAAGTTCGAGAATCCGCTAGTGCCCATTCAGTTGATACTTGTCATCGATCATTCGTGATTATGATGGAGCTTAGTACAGTGTGTGTCGTAAGAGAGACGTACTTTGTACATACAACAATATATTTGTTAATAACTTTTTTCGTAAATTAGGCAAACGAAAATTTTTCCTGGGCAAATGTAAGCTAATATTACGTTTACACTATCCGCAGATTACTTCATCTGCAGCGTAATCTGGCTGTGGTGAGTTCAAAATTGTATGTATTTGACAGTCGCAGATTATCTCAGCCGGCGCAGATGAAGTAATCTGGGGATAGTGTAAACGTAATATAACGATGGGCAAACAATTTACCTAGTTTGCATGAAACAGAAATCATCATCATGTAAACTGCAAGAAAACTTCGACACCCGCCTGTTGCGGCTAATAGCAGTTCAATGAGCTGCGATGTTTCAAGTTCAATGGATCTACAGCCTATGCGATAACTAATCGAAACGACGGTGAGATCGGCACTTGCTAAATAGACGACGAGACGGTAAGACGAGCAAGCGGCATCGGTCGACCAATTTTTTGAGCCACGTTTTTTACACTTGAAGTTTGTATTATCCTATCATCATAAATTTAATACTTAATGTTTCTGAATCAAATAAAAACTTGTTAAACATTAAACCGAAAATAAAATAAAATCGAATTAAATCAAAAAGTGTATTTCGCTACAAAAAAGGTCCTCCGCACGTTGCTGTAGCAACTGTAATGAACGAATTCTGATGTACGTCTGACATTTCGGCATTTGTCAGACTGGATTCCACAATTGCATTTATTTCGTCATAATTCGAAATATTTAGTGTATTTCGAATTGTTTCGAGATAAATGCGCTTGTTCTGTTGTCAAATTCCAAAATGTCAGATGTGTCAGATATGAACCGGCAGGGCGCCGAAATAATGCATGCAAAATTGTGCATGCACTATTTCGATATGCACTATTTCGGAGGGGCTTGTGTCAAAAGGGAACGCGTGCTCGGGATTGTTTTGACACAGCGGGGGATGCTGACAGCGTTTTTGGCGGGAACTGGGATTCTGAGGTTGGTGTGGTGGAGGATGGTAATGTTGTGGCGATTTCGGTGAGGACGTCAATTTCTTTCGCAAAAAAACCCTTCAACATTCGTCCGGGAATTGAAAAATCGCTTTTAAACGACCTCGCGCGATATGCGGATAAGTTTCCTGACGCGACCGGTAATTTGTGCGTGTGAAGAGTGTGGAGACGAACGCGCTGTGTGAACGTCCGTATTCGGGGGAAATTTTTCTCCGCTTTTTATACTCTAGTTCGCTTTTGAGAAAGTGCCGTGGCTACACATTTTCGTGCACCGTCAAAATTAAAAAAATTCAAGGGGCCGTCCGCACACTGTTCATAAACGTTTTAACCGAATCCGTGAGAGTGAAGAATTTGCATTCGGCGGAGTTCAAGTGGCCAGCGAACGAAAGTGGCGGCGAAATCGGGAATTTTCAAAGAACTACCATCTCCGTGACGGCAGGAGTCGATGAAGAAGAAGAATTATTTTGTCGTTTTGTGAGGTTATCCGGTCAACAGCGTTGCGAGTGCGTGAGGCAAGGGTGTGTGTGTGTGTGGGGGTGTATGTGTGTGGGGGTGCATGCGTGAGGTGAGGGGGTGCTTCCCAGCTCAAAGGCGGCGCTGATCGAGTCAGCTCACGGACAGCGGGTGAGTTAAATTTTGTTTTGTGCCGTGTACTGACTTTATTATAGGGTATATTGTTTTTGTCACGACGAAAATATGTAACACCTTAAAGGAGGCTCCGGAGGTATAGCAATGTATATATATAAATGATCAGGATCACCTCCTGATTCGATTTAGCCATGTCTGTCTGTCTGTCTGTCCGTCTGTCCGTCTGTCCGTCTGTCTGTCCGTTCGCACGATAACTTTCGATAGAATGAAGCTAGAGACTTGAAATTTTGGTCAAATGTTGGAACTATAATCTACTTGGTTGGTATTGAAAATGGGCATGATCAAGCCAAGAGAACGCCTACCTCCCCTACATATGTAAAATAATTAATGTATCTATAACTCCCGATTAAATAAACATGAAAAGCTCTAGCTTTGGCAGATTGCTTGTGCGGATAATCTTCTACTCCCATAAAAAAATTAAATCGATCAGCTGAAAACTAACGGTAATTTTCTTACAAAGAGCCCCGTACTAGCCTACTTTTCGGGTTTTTTGTCTATAACTCTTGAACCAATTGACGTAGACACCTGATTTTTGGCATGTAACCCTGGACTAAGAAGATGCTTAAGTTCTAGTAAGTTGGGCATAATCAGATTAAGGGAACGCCTACCTCCCCTACAAATTTCAAAAAATTAAATATTCTTTTAATTACGATAACTTTCGACAAAATGACACTAGCGAGTTGAAAATTTTACAAAATGTTGTTAGTAGGATCTACTTGGTTGGTATTGAAAATGGGTAAGATCCGACCCAAGCAACCCCTACCTCCCCTACAAATGCAACTTCAATAAGCGATAACTTTTGACAGAATCAAGCCAGCGACTTGAAGTTTTGGTCAAATGTTTGAAGTGAGATCGGGTGAGTTGGTATTTAAGATGGGTTAGATCAAACCTAAGGAACCCCTACCTCCCCTACAAATGAAACATCAAATAAGCGATAACTTTCGATGGAGTGAAGCTAGAGACTTGCAATTTTGTATAAATGTTTGTAGCATGATTTTATTTGTTTGTAGCAATGATGAGCAAGATCCGACCCAAGGAACCCCTACCTCCCCTACAAGTGAAACTTCAAATAAGCGATAACTTCCGATAGAGTGAAGCTCTGAAATTTTGTTTAAATGTTTGAAACATGATCTTATTTGTTGGTGGCAATAATGAGCAAGATCCGACCCAAGGAACCCCTACCTCCTCTACAAGTGAGACTTCAAATAAGCAATAACTTTCGATAGAATGAAGCTAGTGACTTGAAAAATTCGACAAATATTTGTAGAATGGGTTAGTTAATTGATTTTGATAATGGTCAAGATACTACTGAATCATTGCCAACCTCCCCTATAAACTGGCCGTATAGGAAACTCACTTTTAATGCATATGGTCGTTACCAATTGCTACTTTTGGTATCACCACTAGGTCTGTACAAGTCTAGGGTATATACGCTTCGGACTGGTTTTTATTTTCATATTTAAAATGAGAAGGTAAATAGTTATCGTGTGTCCCCAAAGCTCCTAATGTAGAGCTTCTCCCCTCTCTCTTTTCGGCTTAGTTTAGTTCGGGGTCTAGGAATTCGAGGCGCGACCTAGACATGGTTGGGAGGGACGCGAGCGCCAGAGCCGCAACATCTTGGCTCTCCGCGGTTCGCGGAAGTTCCAGAGGTGATGATCGACATCCCTCTCGGTGTAGTTGCTATTGTGATTTTCTGCTGTGACACTTCGTCCAGCATGTTATTATCTTTTTCTCGATATTTTTCTCGGTCCAAGTGTCGTGTTGTCTCGGGCAGACGCGTGACATTTAACGTGTCAACGGGTAGGGCCTGAGTTGGTCGTGTACCCACCCCATCACTCCCGTCACTGAGCAAGCCAGCCAGCACGCGTCATTTGACCAACTTAGGTAGGAAGTTTTGACATTTTGATGTTTGACAGGCCTTCACGGCAGCGTCAATTACTTCCGCTCCTGCAACCGTTACACAACATCCTCAAAAAATTGTGAACCATCTAAAAATCATCGAGTTCTAATATACATACGTAACATAACAATATATCGTCTCGTATAAATTTCGAAAATCTCGGGCCATTCGGTAAAACTATGTCGTCGGCAAAACACGTGCTCTCGGAAGAGACATTAAATTCGACCGGGCAAAACTGTGAAGCCTGTGAACAGTTAGACACTCTAGAAATGGTCCAGTGTGATAAATGTGACGCCTGGTATCATTTTAAATGTGCCGACGTCGACGAATCCGTAGAAGAAGGTGAGTGGGTCTGTGCGAATTGTGCGAATAAGTCTGACACCGCGCCGACCAACATCACTCCAAAAAAGTGCTTACAAACGACAAGTGACCAATCGTTAATTAAAGCCCCGAAAACTATGGATCCCGATTTCCGTATAAAGTGGGAACAGCTGGAAAAAGAAGAAAGCGAATTGGCTGAACGAAAACGTGAACTACGTGCGAAACAGAAGGAGCTGCTGAAAGAGGCCGAACCTCATCATCATCACATGGAGTCGCAGTCGCCAGAGATTCGGATGGGCTTGAAGAACATCAGGACTCATGATAAAACGGCAACATCGCGTTCCGGATGCTGTAGCGAAATCTCCGCAACAGTAGATATGCAGCATTTCTTCGCGCGCCAGACAATAAAGATGGATCTGCCACCATTTTCCGGACGACCTGAGGAATGTCCAAGTTTCATCGCCCACTACGAACACACCACGAACGCGTGTGGATTTACCGCAATCGAGAACCTAACTCGCCTTCAAAGGGCCCTGAAAGGCAACGCTCGGAAGCTGGTCGAATGCCAATTAGCGCTACCATCGCATGTGCCCCAAATCATCCATACATTACGAACTACAATATGTATGGAAGGCCCGAAATGAAAGTACGCGCGCAGATCAATCGAATCGCTAATGAAATGGATTTCAAAGGGCTCAAAGACGGGAAACTGGAATGCATCGTGCAATTTTGCCTTCTAATTAAGAATGTGTGTGCTGCATTCGAATCAGCGTCATTGACCGATTGCTACAAAAACCCACTATTGTTGCAAGATTGGATCGATAAATTACCGCCGCAGCAGAAAATCGAATGGGCCTACCACCGAGATCGAGAATCAAACCCAGACATCAAAACATTCTCAACATGGCTGAACAACCTGGCAACGAGAATATGCTCAGTACTACCGTATACCCCACAATCGAAGACGTCGTCGTCGTCGAAAGACCATGGATCCGTAAACGTACACTCTGTCGAAAACATTAACCGTTCGGTGCCGGATAACAGTTCGTGTCGTGTGTGTGACGGACATTGCAATTCAATTGTCGAATGTAAAAAGTTTCAAAAACTGAAATTACTCGAAAAGTGGAATATCGTGAAACGATTAAAACTCTGTCGAATCTGTTTGTGTCGGCATAATTCACCACAGTGCGATAAAGCAAAAACGTGCGGTATAAACAATTGTGTTAAGCTGCACCACAGATTGCTCCATAATCATGACATAAACTCTGTCAAAACAGTGCAAGTTAGCCACCACCGTTCCGTAAACTCAATAATGTTTAGAATTATTCCGGTAACAGTTAAAAACGGACTTATAAAAATAAACACTTTCGCGTTTCTTGATGACGGCTCGTCAACGACCCTAATAGAAAAAGATTTAGTCAACATTGTACAACTCAAGGGTGTTCATAAGCCGCTTCAACTAAAATGGACAGACGGTAATCGTCGCACAGAAGAAAATTCTCAAGCCATCAAACTGCAGATAGCCGGTAACGAATTAGAATTTTATAACTTGAATGCTCGTTCCGTGCAGTGTCTCGATGTTCCCAAACAAACAGTTGATTTGAGTGAGCTCGTTAAGCGCTACGATCACCTGCGTCATATTCCGAATGCATCCTACACATCGGCGAAGCCAACAATTTTAATTGGGTTGGACAATTGGAGGTTATGTGTGCCTTTAAAAGTCAGGGAGAGCGGCTTGAACGAACCTATAGCGGCGAAAACTCGATTGGGATGGGGCGTTTGTGGAAACGTTATCAATTCAACACCTGGTGCGAAGAATCCTGAAAATTTATTTTGCCACGTCTGCGAATACCAGTCCGAGCAAGACAAAAATATGGAAGAGCTTTTTCGACATTTCTGCAGCGTTGAATCCATGGGCGTCTTAAAAACTGACGAGCATACTTTGACGGTAGAAGAGAAACGTTCGAAACGTATTATGAAACGAACAACCCAGTTCAAAGAAGGGCGATATGAAGTAGGACTACTTTGGCGGTATGATGCTATGCGGCTTCCAAACAGCAAAGGCGCAGCGATGTCTCGACTTATCTCATTGGAGAAGAAACTTCTCTCCGATCCACACATGTTAACGGCCTTTCACCAACAAATTCAAAGGTACCTGGACAAAGGATACATTCGTGAGCTGACACCGGAAGAGTTACGGGAGACATACGAAAACACATGGTACTTGCCGATCTTCATAGTGAAAAATCCCAACAAACCTGCGAAACTACGCCTAGTATGGGATGCAGCTGCCACCGTTGATGGCATTTCGCTTAACAACGTTCTATTGAAAGGCGAGGATCTTATGAGCTCCCTAATATTCATCCTGTTACGCTTCCGGGAAAACAAGATCGCCTTGGCAGCCGACATCGAAGAAATGTTCCACCGAATCTGGGTACGACCTGCAGATCAACATGCCCAACGTTTTCTATGGAGAGATTGCGACCGAACAAAAACTCCACGTACATACGTCATGACGGTGATGACCTTCGGTGCAACATGTTCGCCATATCAAGCGCAGTATATAATGAAATTAAATGCTTCCAAGTTTGAAAAGCAATACCCTCGCGCAGTTAAAAGCGTAAAGGAAAATCACTATGTGGATGATGTGCTAGATGGCGCCGATACTCTGGAGAATGCGGTTCGTTTAGCCAAAGAAATTCAATTCATACACGCTCAAGGAGGCTTCAGGATTCGAAATTGGCATTCTAACGCCGCTGAATTCAACAAACTAATGAACGGTGAGGAAACCAATCGAAAGGAACCCTATCAATTCATCAGCCCAGACGACCACATCGAAAAGGTACTAGGCATGTTTTGGGATACGAAAACTGATTCCATAACGTATTCGCTAAAATTCAACAAAGGCAGTAAAGAAGCACTTACTGGGGAACGACCGCCAACAAAAAGGGAAATGCTACGTATTCTGATGTCAATCTACGATCCTCTCGGACTCCTCGAATACTTTAAAATTGGGTTAAAAATCTTGCTACGCGACGCTTGGAGTATCAAACTCGACTGGGATGAACCCATTCCGGAAGAAATGTTCGATCGATGGAGGAGCTGGGCGAAACAATTACCAGATATTGAACGTCTGCGAATTCCACGAACCTACATCCAAGGATCTCATCAGATATCAAACTGCATCGTTGACCTACACACTTTGGTTGACGCTGGCGAGAACGCTTATGCTGCTATAGTTTACCTGAGAATCCGAACTCCTGATAGCGTATAACTAACATTGGTTACGGCAAAATCAAAATCGGCACCACTTAAATACATGTCTATTCCGAAGCTGGAGCTGCAGGCTGCTGTACTCGGAGTACGCCTGTCTAAAAGCATACGTCGTTCCTTAAACTACACCATCCGGAAAACAATTTACTGGAGCGATTCCACGACAGTACTAGACTGGCTGAACTCGACGAAGAAACTTCCCGTCTGGGAGGCCTATCGTGTTGGAGAAATCCGTGAAGAAACGAACCTAAATGATTGGCATTGGGTTCCCACTAAGCAGAACGTCGCGGATGAAGCCACTAAATGGCGCGATCATGTCGATCTCAGTGCGGAAAGCAGATGGTTTCAGGGACCCTTATTCTTGAAACAAGACGAAACCTCCTGGCCTTCAAGATGCAGTGAGCGACAGTCCCACCTGGAAGAGACTGTTGAAGAAGAACACATCGCTTTTCATCATGTTGAGGTTGAAAATGTTGTCGACTACAACCGCTTCAGCAGCTGGAGACGATTACTCCGAACAACTGCGTTTGTCCTACGGTTTATCCAACTCTTAAAAAATGGTAATACCGAAAGGGGTCCTCTAATATTACGTTTACACTATCCCCAGATTACTTCATCTGCGCCAGCTGAGATAATCTGCGACTGTCAAATACATACAATTTTGAACTCACCACACCCAGATTACGCTGCAGATGAAGTAATCTGGGGATAGTGTAAACGTAATATAAGAGCTGAGGAGCTACGTAAAGCTGAGATGACACTCTACAGGGAGGCACAACGTGCAGGTTATCCGGTCCAATATTCACTTCTTCTGCGGGGCGCGAAGCAAACAAAGAAGCATGGACTCTATAAAGCTTTACCATTCCTGACTACCGAAGGCGTGATTCACATGAAAGGGCGAATCGAAGCATCTGAAACTGCCGACTATGACACGAAATTCCCCATCATACTGCCTTGGCGCAATGGGATCACCAAATTGTTAGTAATCGAACAGCACAACAAATGTGCTCATCAATTCAACGAAACTATCGTCAACGAAATTCGACAACGTTTCTACCTATATATACCTCGCCTACGTCAACTCGTCAAGGAAGTACAACGCGACTGTGCAGTTTGCCGTATTCGTCGCGCTAGACCAGAGGCTCCGGAAATGGCGCCACTACCTGCTGCACGTCTGGCCGATTATAGTCAACCATTTACCTATACTGGGATAGATTTCTTCGGGCCGCTTTTAGTCACTGTACGCCGCCGATCTGAGAAAAGATCCCAGTCATCTTTACCTGCATGATGATACGAGCCGTCCACATCGAAATGACGTCAACGCTATCAACGGACGGGTTTCTACTCTGTTTGAGGAACTTCATAAATCGTAGAGGTCACCCGCGAGAGCTTCTCTGCGATCAAGGAAGTAATTTCGTCGGTGCCGAGAAGATTCTACGTAAAGTGAGCGAGGATGAAACGAAGCCTTGCATGAAGTGGAACTTCAACCCTCCTGCGAGTCCGCATATGGGCGGAGCATGGGAACGGCTGATCCGTTCAATTAAATCAGCACTTAATGTAATACTACCACCGCACCACAATCCATCACCTGAGTTATTGCAAAGTGTCCTCATCGAAGTGGAACAGATAATCAACACCCGTCCGCTCACCTACATCCCGTTGGACGGACCAGAAGAAGAAGCTATGACTCCGAATCATTTCCTGTTGGGATCTAGTGGTGGCTCTAAGGTTTTAGGGATTCCCAGTGACGACGCCACAACTCTAAAATATCGATGGCAAACATCACAACAGATAGCTCAACGATTCTGGCGAAGATGGGTTGTAGAGTATCTGCCCACATTGAATAGAAGAGGCAAGTGGTTCACTACTAGCAGTGAACTCCAGCAAGGCGACCTGGTGATTATTATCAACGAAGCGGACAAAAAACGAAGTTGGCCGAGAGGACGAGTAGTCAAAGTGATTAAATCGTCGGATAAGCGCGTCCGACGAGCTATCGTGCAGACAGCGGATGGACTTTATGAACGACCCGTTGTAAAACTAGCCGAACTTGACATCGCTAATATGGATGGTGGACGTAAAAGTTCGTCCACGGTCGGCGGTGTTGCGGCTAAGGCGGCTATTACACTATAAAAGTTCTTTTACAAATATATTTGACGAACGATATTTCAATGGAACTTTTATGAATGATTTTAGCCGCTAAAGGGGGGAGGTGTGCAAGCATATTAGAAAAGTAGTTGAAACAAGCAACGTCCATGTCGCAAATCTTTTCTTAGGCGACTATTACACAACAAAAGTTCTTTGAAAATAGCATTCATAAAAGATATTTGTAAAAGAACTTTAATGCCCGGTTCACATTATTCCAGTCCAGTAATCCAGTCTAGCGATACAGTCCAGTACTGGACTGGATCATATCGTCTACATGATTCCAGTCCAGTAGTCTGGCGAGTGTGTTGTTGATTCGGTAACTATAGTAACAATGATTTCTGGGCGAGCTGGAATCAAGAAGTAGACCGACAATCCAGTCACTGGACTGGATTGCTGGACTGGATTGCTGGATTGAATTGCTGTCCAGTGCCGGTTCACATTATTCCAGTAGCAGTCCAGCGCTGGACTGGATTACTGGACTGGATTGGTTACTGGAATAATGTGAACCGGGCATTATAGTGTAATAGCCGCCTAATAGCAGTTCAATGAGCTGCAATGTTTCAAGTTCAATGGATCTACAGCCTATGCGATGACTAATCGAAACGACGGTGAGATCGGCACTTGCTAAATAGACGACGAAACGGTAAGACGAGCAAGCGGCATCGGTCGACCAATTTTTTGAGCCACGTTTTTTACACTAAAAGTTTGTATTATCCTATCATCATAAATGTAATACTTAATGTTTCTGAATCAAATAAAAACTTGTTAAACATTAAATCGAAAATAAAATAAAATCGAATTAAATCAAAAAGTGTATTTCGCTGCAAAAAAGGTCCTCCGCACGTTGCTGTAGCAACACCGCCCGCCTGCATTTCAAAACGCAGACTACTTTACTGAGTAGAATTCTTGCACCTTCTATCGTGAGCAGCTCAGATCAAATTGTTTGTGTAATGTCCAAACCAGATTGAACGCAGAATGCAGCAGAGGCAGCAAAATGTCAAATTAAACGTGCCATACACACACCGATCGATCGGCCGATCCGTCGCCCGAAATCGATATCGGCCGATGGATCGGCCTGTGTATGTGGAAATCGCACCGATCGGCCGATCAATTTTGATCTGCCGATATTTTTGTGCGATTTTCGTGCGATCGATCGGTGACGATCGATTGGATAGTGTATGTGACTATCGCAAGTGAATGTCAAATTACCAAATTATTAAATTATGAAATTTCAAGGATTCTTATAATTTAAATGGCACTGCAATTGAAATATCAAATATGTGGTATACGAAAATACCACACACATCCAAATAGTTAACAAAAATGAATCTAGGTTGGATTGGGAGTGAATCATAACCTATTTTTTGAATTGTCATTCGTTATCGCATCGCACGAAAATCGCTCAGTGTGTGTGCAGTGGACATCGGCAGATATTTTGTGGCGATCCATCGGCCGATCGATCGGATAATGTATGGCGGCTATTAGAAAGAACGGATTTCCCATACGCGACCTAGATTGAACGCAGCGACAGCGGCGAAGCAAATCTGCACGTTGTTGCAGTTGCTGCTGCTGCTTTCTACGTTTAACTTGGTTCCGGCATTATTGTGTTGTCTTAACCTGCTCTACTGTGCATAGCTGTTGAAAAAACGCACCTAATGTGTGTTTAATGGCTGAATTATAGTCTGCGCAAACAACGCGGCTTCTGCTGTCAAATAAAGTTGAACCAATGTATTTCAGATGGCGATAAGTATACTGTGCGCGAACAACACGTCGCGAAAGTTGAGACGAGTTCAACTTTGTCCTACGATGAAAGAATACAGGATGTAATATAAGCGAGAATTTTGGGAACCATTTTCTTCATGTGGTTGTGCGCACCAACACTATCTCATTTTCAATGGGCTCATTCACCAAACATGAGCAACAACGCGGCAACTACTGCCGCTCCGGAGCATTCGTTCTGGAATGACTACCTCGCTTTGTTATTGTGTGTGCTATCGGAATCCACATGGCACATGATCCGAACATACAGAAGGTCTTATCAAGACAAATATTTCTTTCTCTACGATTTTGTGAAATTTATCCTGAAATACAACGCGAAAACCACGAAACTAGTACGAAATCTTTTTATTTCCGGGACTCTCGCACTTTTCGCTACGGAGGTGAAGTAGCAGCTCAGCAATATGAATGAGCCCAATGGTGAAAATGACAGACGGACATCGGTTTACCTTGCGACTGGCGAGAAATGGCCCGCGAAAGAAAACAATTGTTTTATTAAGAACACAATTGTATTTTATTTATTCCAACGCCACATCACGGTTCCGCACATCTTAAAGGACGCGTTCCACACTTTTACGTGTGTAATGAGATTCTTATTTTCCGGAAATTCTACTTGTTTCGGCGGACTTTTACGACGCGCGCTATTTTTGTAAAATTTGGGTGTTTCGCACTATATTTTACACTTACAAGCCCACAAATAGAATTTAAGATTCGAATCTCGCAAGATTACGAAAAAATTTCACCAAACAAACTTAACTTGCTCTTATTAAACCGCACTTGAAAATTCCACTGCACCAATTCACTTCTTTAAAACTAGGAACTGTCAACCAAACAATTGTCATCCAGTCTAAACAACCAAAACAGCTGTTAAAGTTTGGTTCCCCACACACATAGTGTATATGTGCGTTAGATCTCATCCATATAGATCGTTGACTTTGTCGCAATCAACGAGCCGCGAAGTGTCAATTCACATATGCATGTGTTTTAAAACTGTGGGTGATCATTTGTTTTGTAGTAAGTTACTGGTATGCCCTTGAAAGCGCATGTTTCTATTCTTGATTCAAGAAAGTGTTTCAAGTTTCTTAGGAAGCCGGTTTTTCACAGCTCAAATGTGTGAAACGAACGCGAACAAGAGATTTAATTATAACAGGCTGAACAGCTGATTTTCGTTGACTGCGACTTGTGGACGTAATTCGCGCAAAGTATAATTCCGGGGTTAAGATTATTCTTATAGCCGCCATACATTATCCGATTCGTCGTCCGATCGATCGGCCGATGGATCGCCACAAAATATCTGCCGATCTCCACTGCACACACACTGAGCGATTTTCGTGCGATGCGATAACGAATGACAATTCAAAAAATAGGTTATGATTCACTCCCAATCAATCCAACCTAGATTAATTTTTGTTAACTATTTGGATGTGTGTGGTATTTTCGTATACCACATATTTGATATTTCAATTGCAGTGCCATTTAAATCAATAGAATCCTTGAAATTTCATCATTTAATAATTTGGTAATTTGACATTCACTTGCGATAATCACATACACTACCCAATCGATCGTCACCGATCGATCGCACGAAAATCGCACTAAAATATCGGCAGATCAAAATTGATCGCCCGATCGGTGCGATTTCCACATACACACGCCAATCCGTCCGCCGATATTGATTTCGGGCGACGGATCGGCCGATCGATCGGTGTGTGTATGGCACGTTTTAGTTCGGATTGCCATAAAAACGAACTTTTCGCAAAAAAAAAACCGTCAGACCGACTGGTAACCCAGTAGCATTTCTAAGAGCGTTTTATTATTTGTTTAAGCGTTACTTTCATTTTTAATACCGCTAGTTTAATTTGATGAATCGTGAATTTCTGTTAGGAAACCGAAAATTTAACTTGAAAATTGTATAAATAAAAAATACTAACCTAACATCCGGTTTACCATAGATACCAACCAGCTAGGTTCAGAGCTAGATGCCGCCCCAAGTAATTCACCACACTTCTTTTCACCATTCTTTTGACTTTGACATTTCTCCCCGGCATTTTTCTTGCTTTCTAACTCCCCACACTCAATTCCACTCATGAAATATGGCGTCCGCGCTATTGACATAACATCACACAGTCGTCGTCGTCCCGTCGTCGTGGTGTTCGTCGTCGTGCAATTTTGAACTGTTTTTGTCTGTCGGTCGGCCGACTAGTTTAGAACTCCGCAATTGGGAGCGATCTCGCAACCGTTCCAATTGGAAAAACGGCAATCGAAATCGGACGTGTCCCTGTCGTGTAGTGTGCGAAGTCCTCGTTGTTGTGAAACGGGAGTGACAACAGGAACAGACCGAACGCAGGGAGCAACCGTAGAAGTTTTAAAACAGCCCGAGGGAAATTGTAGTTGTGAGTTTTATCCGTGACCTTTTTTTTCACGCGCGCCCTCCACACCCCCGGGGCTGAAAGAGTGAAGTGCCACTTGTTCGTTGTCTCGCGACCGTGCGGCCAAAGAAGGACTCGCAATCGCGTGAGGAGAAATCCCCAAGTGCTGAAAATCGATCGGGTGGAAAAGCAAACAGTGTCCGTGCGAGTAATGCGTAGTTGGCAGGTCGCAAGGGTGCTGTGATTTGGGCCGCAATTGGTGCGCGCGGTGTCAATCTGTATTCGTCATTGTTTAAGCGCCCGCCCGCCCGTCCGCAATTTATGCAAATCGAGTCCGGAAACAATGCAACCGCAGCAGCCAGCGCTCGGCCGCACATTGTTCGTGATTTTTCGTCTCCTTGTGCTGTGCCCCCGCTCAACTGATCGACTTTCGTGCTAATTGCACGCCGTCACGTCGAAGGCAACCAAAAACAACGCAACGCCAGTTGTTTCGCCACGGATCGCGAAGCAAAGCAAAGCAACCGAAATCTCGGGTGCAGATTGCGCTCCATCGGCCACAACACAGCCACCACCCGTCCGTCCATCCTCCGCAGTCTGCTCAGGTGAGTGACTAAGACTAACTGGCCGCAAAAACAGGTAAGCGGTCAAACATCTGCTCCAATCGCAAAAGGAGGCCAATTGTTGGTTCGGTGGGTCTACCTGACTGGGACGGGTACTGGTTGCTGCTGCAACTCATCGGTGGCCTTAGTTTCATAGACCCCGAGGCGGAATGGGACCAGAGGTGTCGTGCGGTTAAACTCGTCTGCTGCTGAAAGAAGTGGTCAAGAGTGACCGTACTGGGCTACTCGTCAGCGGAGAAAGAAATACTCCGCCAGTCAGTTGCTGTTTCTTCCGTTTAGTGCAATTAGCCACTGAATTGAATCCGATCGCAAAGTCTACCTTCGACAAATCGACTCCGTTCCACTTGGTCTGCCTGCATTCATCCAATTCCATGGGTTTTCCGGATAAGCCCAAACGAGGAACAAGAAGTGGCCATTGGGGTTCAGCGTGTTCACCAGTAGCTCAATTGGGTTTTGTCTTTTGCGAAAGTAATTCCATGCCACCGGAGGAGCAGCAATGCCTACGTCCTCCAGCATAAGCTTGCTGAATTGACGACTAGTACAAGTGCCTGCCTTGATTTGCCTCCCGGGCGTAGCGATAACAACTCGCGCTCTACGTGTGGCCCGCGAAGGTGTCATTGTTTTCTGTGCAGGCAGCGGGTAATGGCCAAGAAAGAAGAGTTGGCACTTATGAATTTCTTTGGTAAACACGAGAACCCGTTAAAGACGTGCTGATGTAAGAGTTGTATCATGAATGCGATAAGATAAGGCTCTGATAGCAACATAACATTCTAAGTCACCCAGCAGGCCACCAATGCGTTCTCGAGTCTTTTGATTACGAAAAATGTTGTGACTTGAATATTTCCTGTGGGCTTTTCCGTATCTGCAGAACACAAAAGTGTGTTGTTTGCAAGTCAAGCATAATAAGTTCATGAAAATTAGAGAGACAAGTTAGAACTATGTATGTGTCAAGAGCTTTGTTCTGAATTGGAAGAGGGTTTTGTCGAGCATGAGCTATTAAGGCCCGTGTAATGCACGGTTTTGAAGACACGTCCTTGGGGACGGAAGCGATGATGGCTGCCGATGGTTGGTTAGGTTATCCTCTTAGACCCGGAGTTGGGTCCATTGTGTTACCCCAGGGAAATCGAACTATTCAGTGCAAGTTACATGCTGATTTACTTACTTACCACGACTATGGAGGAAGGTGAAAGGTGGTAACAAGCCGGAGAAATTGCCAAAATCCTTCAGATCTCATTATTCCTAATTAAAACTATGGAAGGCTCCTTGATGTGCATATAAGGCACTTGATGGGATATGCAAATTCTCTACATCAAACGTAACGGTAACCGCCCTACATAACCTTGTAGGAACACTCGAGAAATCCTTTAATGATAGGGAAATAGCATTGTGTACTTTCCTTGGTTTTGTGGGAGCTTTTTATGACACCGGTTATGACTGTTTATCCAGTAGTCATGGTTGCCAATTCACGAACCTACTCTTTCTAATCTACTCCGTACACCGGACTGGATCGACCTACATACTTCGCAATTGAAAAATGATCAGGTCATAGCATGAAAACGAACCCAGATCATATGGTTCCTCTAATTTCAGGTCGGAGTCGGAGCAGTTGAAAAATGAACAGTGGATAGGTTTAATATTTGGATGGTGCTGATGAAATGTCGGATTCAGTAGTAAATTTTAGAACAGCTGTAACTAGTGATGGGCATAATGACTCTTTTCACTGTGCCAGCACATAAGCTCTGACTCTTTCCAATGAGTCGTTCAAAAAGAGTCGTTCAAAAAGAGTCGTTCAAAAAGAGTCATGCAAAGAGTCTGAAACTTGGTTAATCATATTCAATAAAAGTCGTAGATGGGCAACCCCAATTTTTTTCTCTTTTTTGACCCCATATTCGGAGTTGGCGACCCCCAATGCCCTTTAGTTCGAGCCAGCCCGATCGGACCACTATTTCCCATGAAAGGGGGCTGCCAGCCTAGAATGGGCGACCCCATTTTTTTCTCTTTTTTGATCCCAGATTCAGACTTAGCGACCCCCCAATACTCTTTAGCTCGAGCCAGCCCGATCGGACCACTATTTCCCATGAAAAGGAGGCTGCCAGCCTAGGATAGGCGACCCCAATTTTTTTTTTTCTCTTTTTTGACCCCAGATTCGGACTTAGCGACCCCAATACCCTTTAGTTCGAACCAGCTCGATCGGACCACTATTTCCTATGAAAAGGGGCTGCCAGCCTAGGATGGGCGACCCCATTTTTTTCTCTTTTTTGATCCCAGATTCAGACTTAGCGACCCCCCAATACTCTTTAGTTCGAGCCAGTCCGATCGGACCACTATTTCCCATGAAAAGGAGGCTGCCAGCCTAGGATGGGCGACCCCAATTTCTTTTCTCTTTTTGACCCCAGATTCGGACTTAACGACCCCCCAATACCCTTTAATTCGAGCAAGCCCGATAGGACCACTATTTCCCATGAAAACGGGGCAGCCAATCTGGGGCGGGCATACAAAATCAACTCGCACAAAAAGATTCGTTCAAAAAGAGCGATACAAAATCGAACCGCACAAAAAGAGTCGTTCAAAAAGAGCGATACAAAATCGAACCGCACAAAAAGATTCGTTCGAAAAGAGTCAATTGACTCTTTTGACTCTTTTTGAACGTGTCGCTCTTTTTGAACGAATCTTATTGTGCGGTACGATTTTGTATCGCTCTTTTTGAACGAATTTTACATAGAGAAGGGAGAGGGATAGGGAGGGAGAGGGCTGAGGAGCATCCAAATAGTGGGGATAGATGCTCCTCAGCCCGGATGGGGGATCTAAAGGGGGGTCAAAATGGTGTCAAAAATGCGAAATTCCTTATATTTTAGAAGTTATGGCCACAAAACAGTTTATTTAAAACTAGGGTATAGTGAATGATTTATGGGATAAACTAAATAGTGGTCGTGTGAACGGTCCACAACCCAAGGCAAAAGCAGTTCACTTTCCAGTCCACGCTCGATACAAGCATGAGATTGAAAGCGTGCCACGATGTCATGTATTGGCCCCGTCAGAACGCTGCTTTACACTGTAGCTGTCGTGCAAGTGGAAGCTATGGGTTTTTGTTTGGTTTCATCTAAAGGCCGGTACTCAGATCGCGTGGAATGAAAAGTGCCGTGAAATCCCATACAAAATCGCAACATTTTTCCCCAATGAAAACAGACGTGAAATTGTGTGGAACTTAAATTTCATTCCACGTGGTCTGTATACTACCTTGAAGTGAAAAGTCAAGTTTGTGGATTCCACGAGGATGAAATTTTTCTCGTGCCAAATGTACGAGAAAAATTTTCACTGACAGCTCAGCTGTGTCTGTCGGTGTCATTCAGGTTGTGTTGTGTTTTCCCGGTGTTATTTACAGTTGAGCGCTAGATTAGTTAAGAAAGTAATCGGTGTAAATGTTTCTTGCGGTGCTAATATTTCATTTCACCGGTACACAGATCGGGTGAAAAGTGCAAAAATGAAATGTTCCACGCACTTTTTTCCACGAGCCATTTCGCCGATGAAAAGTGCTGCTGTCAATTTTTCCATTTCACGCGATCTGAATACCAGCCTTAAAGTTGAGCTTGAGATGATGATACGTAAGACGAATACTTTTGTTTTATAATGTTGGGATTGTTTTCTGTATTTGGAGAAACTTGGCTGTGCGGTGGGACGCGATGTAAGTAAATTATTTTTGATATGTTTGCATTTGCAGTCAGCATGGGTTCTTGCGTATATATTTAGAAGTATACACAATGCGTGCATTGCATACTGCATAGAGATGAATATGAATGGATTTAGATGGGATTGCTTTGGTAGATAAATTATGGTGGTTTTGCTTTTAGATAGATACTGGGATGGGATATGAGTGAATGAATGTATTGTAGTACATTATATGTATTGAGAAATGAGCGTGGATTGGTTATGCGTTGGGTAATATTTATGCGATGAGCTAGTTTGGGAATTAATTTTACAGTGAGTCATTCTTAAGTTGAACGACTCGAAGGCTATGTCGTTGTGCCGAATCTATCGCTCATCCTGATAAGTCGTTCAAAAAGAGCGACTCGTTACTGTGTTACACATCACTAGCTGTAACCTTTTATAAAGATAATTTTATCAATTGAAATAGATACCAGTGGATGCGAAACACTTTTCCCAACGAGATTAAAGCGCATTTATTCCTGTTTCGTAGAATTCCGAGTTTCTGGTTCGAAGAAACTCCTCGAAAGCATTTTTGAGAGCTGCTTCATTGTTAAACTGTTTTTCTGTCAAAAAGTGATCCAAATTGTTTAAAGAAATCTGTTGGCGAGAGGTTTGGTGAATATGGCGGGTGAAGAAGAGGCTCATAGCGCAACTCGTTCAATTTTTGGATGGTTGTTCTCGATACATGAGGTCGTGCGTTGTCATGAAGCAGTATAACTTCATCCCTGTTGACTAGTTAAGCGCAGTATTTCTCAGCATTGATGGTTTCGCCAGGCTGCAGGAACGAATAGTGGATAAATCCAGCTACAGACCACCAAACAGTCACCATTATTTTCTTTGGATGAAGGCTTGGTTTCGGCATGTGTCTTGGAGCCTCATTGGCATCTAGCCATTGGGCCGATCAGTGACGATTATCGTATTAGGTGTACAACTTTGCTTCCACCGTTTTCCGACGGCTGCATCGGTGAGGGCTGTTCAAAATACGTAATTCAAAAGTGTCACAAAGTGAGTTTGGACGTCTGTGAACGTATCGACATCCCCGCATTAGTAAAAGTTGTTCGCATTTTTAATATAATAAGATTCGATTCGATTCAAAATTTCTGTTTTCGAGCCAAGTTCTCGTCATTTGCGGAAAGTTTGGATCTTCTGCTTCCATTTGAGAAAAAAAAACCGCAGCTGAGGATCATCGAATGCTCTCAGATACTTACGGTGGCGATTTCAAGGACAAGCATGGTAGTGGAAGAGAAAACATTTTCAAACACGATGAATTGGAACGAGACGAGATTCCAGCTGAACTGCTAAAATTCGGTGGAACGAGTCTAGTTGATGCCATACATCTATTACTCCTGCGAGTATGGGAGGACGAGGAGATCCCAGACGATTGGCGTAGAAGCACCATCTGTCCAATTCCTAAAAAGGGAGATAAACTGCGGTGTGAGAATTACAGGGCATCTCACTAGTTTGTACGTCCTAATAAAATTTTGACGAAAATTCTGGAAAGTAGAATAAAACCGCACGCAGAACGAATCATTGGCGAATATCAAAGCGGTTTCAGACCTGGTCGCTCCACAACCGATTAGCTCTTCTCAGTCAAACTGATACTCCAGAAGTGCTGGGAATACAAAGTAAACGTATACCAAATCTTTGTCGACTTCAAGCAGGCATACGACAGTATCGATCGTGGAGTACTGTACAACATCATGCTGCAATTTGGTATACCGGCAAAATTAGTGCGACTGACTAAGATGACGATGACCAACTCCGTCTCACAAGTCAGGATTTAGAATAGACTTACTGATCTATTTGAAACACGCACCGGTTTGAAACAGGGCGATGGACTGGCACCGACGCCCTTCAACCTAGCACTGGAATACGTTATTCGGGCCATGAATATGGACAACAGCGAGACGCTACTCATCAAGTCGACACAATTAGCAGCGTACGCCGACGACATCAACATCATGTCCCGAAGATTGGCCGACGCAGAAGAACTTCTGCATACGCTGGATACCGCTGCAAAGGAAGTTGGATTACGTATTAACGAGGGTAAAACTAAAATAATGATGCAATCGACGACAAGGACACCTGCACAACCCAGCATCAATGTGGGGGACCTCAACATCGAGTTCGTGAACAAATTCATTTACCTGGGTTGCAACTTGTCAAGGGACGCCAACGAAACTGACGAAATCAAGCGACGGATACAGTTAGCTAATAAGACTTTTTTCTCGGTTCTTCCCATAATGAAATTGAAGCATGTGCACAGAAACACGAAGCTCCGCGTGTACAAAACCATTATACGGCCAGTGCTATGCTATGGCTGCGAAGTATGGACCCTAACTCAAGCCTCCGAAAACATGCTAGACACTATTGAACGTAAGGTTCTACGACGAATTTTCGGGGCTGTTTGCGACCATGAGTTGTATGAAATGTACGATAAGCTGCAAGTCTCGAAAATCGTCAAACTACAACGACTTCAATGGGCAGGGCATGTACAAAGAATGGACGATGATCGCATGCCTAAGAGAGTAATGAATGCAGAACGAGTCGACGGAGCGAGACTGCGAGGACGACCGAGATCTCGTTGGGAGAGCTCAGTAGGTGTGGACGCCGCGCAGCTACTCGACTTCCAAAATTGGAGGACACAATCACGTGACCGAGATAATTGGAGGACAATGATCCAGGCGGCCAAGGCCCGACGTCGGGCTGTCGTGCCACTATGATGATTAGAAGGTGGACAATTCCGTCTTACTGTGTAGCAAGCATTGTTGCCTAGAGTCGTGGTATGAACAGGACAGGACATCGCTCGTCGTATCAACCAGGCTAAATGTGCATACGACATGCTGTCCATAATCTGACAAAGCAGTTATCTCAGCATCAAAACCAAGCTGGCCCTGTTTCGCTCCTTGGTACTGTCTGTGCTTTTGTATGGGAGAAGTAGATAGAAAGTTTCCGTAAGAGTTACCAGAAAGCTGCAAGTTTTCGTCAACTCATATCTTCGTCGAATTCAAGAACGGGTCAGATGCCAATCGACGAATTAATACGCAGGCGAAAATGGCAGTGAATAGGTCACACATTGCAGAAGAATGATAATTGCATTGCTTTACATACCATGAAGTGGAACCCGATTTCCAACCAAGGGGTCCTAAATCACATGGCGCCCAACTGTGGAAAAGGAGTGTAAGGCGCTGGGTAACCCGTTTGGGGAGTTGCATCCCATTGACCAGAACAGAGTACGATGGCGCGCAGGGGTGGTTCACGCGCTAAGCCCTACTTGGGGTTAAAGCCAAGTAATAATTCTTACGTCCTACGCCCCAGAGGCAATGGCAAAAGTTGAATGGGAAACAGAAAATGACTAGCTATTCTCGACTATAGTGTACTGTCTGCCCTGCCATGGAAAGCTGCAAAGAAAATAAATATGTAACCGATAATTGACAGATTGCAGGCCTCACCTCACAGATGAAGACTTAACTTCCCGAGCTGTCATGACTAATTATTATTATATACTCTGGGGGATAGCCGAAGCAGACCACTAACGTTTGGGTCCCTTTTCGCCCCCTCCCGGTCATCAGTGGCTTCCAGATGTCGACTGATAATTGTCGACCTCTTTCTTCATCACTGAGTCCCGTGTTATTGCTAGCATTTGTTTGAAGCTGAGTTCACTCATGGCTTCTACACTTATCGTGTGCCTGCCTGTGATCCTCAACCTCGTGCTAGCCAGTGCTGGACATTCGCACACAATGTGTGCTGCCGTCTCGGCCTCCTCCAGGCATAGCCTGCAAACGTCATCTTCCCCGATTTTCATCTTGGCCAGATGAGCCTTAAAATTACCATGCCCTGTGACCAAGGCAGTTATCCAGCTTAGGGTACTCCGTTTATAACTAAGTACCTTTCTCGCTTCCCTGCCTAAAGGGCTGGTCATTGCATTCCGAGCTTGTTTGCAAGTGACTAGCTCCTGCCATCTTTGTTGATGCATGGAGTCCATCCACTTCCCAACCTTCGCTCCAATCATGCCGTTCCCCAGAGCAACTCTGGGTTCTGGGCCAATGAAAGTTGCCGCAGATCCCTGTTTTGCTAAGGCATCCGCCGCCTCATTTCCTGTTGTACCTATGTGTCCTTTTACCCACATCAGCGTAACCTCATTTTCTGAGGCACACGTGTTGAGCTTCCGGACACACTCTAGTACCAGTTTAGAGTTTATGTTCGTCTGCTGCATGCGTCTGATCACCGATTGGTTGTCCAGTGCAATAAGGATTTTCTTCCCCCGCACCTGACCTTCAAGCAAGTGGTCCAACGCATGCAACAAGCCAAGCATCTCTGCCTGGTATACGGACACATACTCTCCTAGACTAAGCGCACATGCTAGGTTTAGCTCTTCAGAGTAAACCCCCGCCCCCGCTTTACCGTCCATTAAAGAGTCATCAGTAAAAATGCTGATGTCATTTTACATACACTCATTATGTATGTTTCCATCTGCAATGTGAGTCTTGTGTAGTCTTTCAACTACCCTACGTCTACTCATGCCTTCTACCGGCATTAGAGTCTCCCTGACCTCATCATGAATAATGTCTAGGATGCTCTTATGACCGCTGCTAGTTCCAAAGCGATGCCACATGGCATCCCTTTCCATGCGTATTGCCGAAAGCGCCGCCGTTTTCTTTATAAATAAGTCCAACGGCGGCAGTCCCAGCAATGCCTCCATTGCTCCCGTTGGTGTGGTGCGCATTGCACCACATATGCTTACGCAAGCTATCCTTTGTACCCCATCTAGCTTCTGCTTTGTGGTATTCTGCATGGCTTTTGGCCACCATACCACTGATGCGTAGGCTAGAATAGGTCTTACCATCATTGTGTAAATCCAGTGTGTCGCTTTAGGTGAAATTCGCCACCTACGAGCACACACTCTCTTACATTGATGCAAAATCCTTTTCGCTTTTTGGATCTTTTCATCAACGTGAACATTCCAAGTTAGTTTCGCATCTAAGGTAACTCCTAGATGCTTCACTTCCTTGGACACCTTGATTTCCGAACCAAAAAGCCGTAAGGGAGTTATCTCTATGTCTTTCCTCTTACGAGTAAAAATCATAGTGTTTGATTTACTAGCGTTTATGGTTAGCTCTTGCTCATTACACCATTCTTCGGTTACTTTGAGAGCTTGTCCCATGCAACCTAGAATTGTGTCCATGAACTTTCCACTGACCGTGAGTGCCAAGTCATCGGCGTATCCTACAGTGTGTACGCCCATCGAGTCCAGCTTCCAGAGAAGACTGTCCACGGTGATGTTCCACAGTAGAGGCGAAAGAACACCTCCTTGTGGGCATCCTCGGACTACCTTACCCCGTATTCTGTCACATCCACTGCTAAGATTTACCGCCCTCTGCTTAAGCATAGAGTCGATCCACTTAATTATAATGTAATCAACCCCCCGCTCAATCAGGGCGTTCCTTAGTTTGGTAAAGGAGATTTTTTCAAAAGCACCCTCTATATCCATAAAAGTAGACATAGCGATCCCGCCATTGTTAATCTCTCTCTCTGCAACTCTAACAAGTTCATGTAGAGCGGTTTCCGTAGATCTGCCTGCTCTATAAGCATGTTGGCACCTACTCAGAGGACTATACATTAGCGTGGTGTTCTCCAGGTAGTCCACCAACACCTTTTCCATTGTTTTCAACAGGAATGATGTAAGGCTAACCGGCCTGAAGGACTTTGCCTCTGTATAGTCTTTCTTTCCCGGTTTAGGCAGGAAGACCACTTTAGCCTCCCTCCATGCCTTCGGGATGTAGCCTGCTGAAAGACAGGCGACGAATATATTCCAGATCCTATCTAGTAGAGCGCTCATGCCCCACTGTAATAGTGCCGGGAATATTCCGTCCATTCCAGCCGTTTTAAATGGAGCAAAAGAGTTTATAGCACTTTTGACTCCATTTGGAGTTATTATCCATGTCATGACTAATGCTATTTTACAACTTTACCCTCACTCGACGCCCATTATCCACTACAGAAATCACTCGTTCTCGTACGTTACGTACACATAATGTAATTCAAAGAAACGCAATCATCTTATTACAAAAGCTTGATTATTATTATCTCGTTCATACTGAGAAATTGCGCTGCTTCACTTTCAATCGATTTTTATAATAGCTATAGAGTCAATTGATCTGTCAAGATTTATGTCTTACAAAATGGAATAATTCCACACCTTTTTTTCAAGCATGTAGCTTCCAACAGAGACCTTGCATACCAGATGGTCGTAAAGCCGATGTATGCAAATGCAAGCAACATATGTGGTGTAGCGAGTAGAGTATCTTTCTTCATTTCTTATGATGACTTTTGTTCGTTCACTTTCCATTTTAGGTTTACCCAGTTTTCGGTCGGAATCGTTAGTTCGGCATCACACACGTCTTTTTCACCAATATGGTTACTTCCACCGTCGTTGTTGTTCATTCATCAGAGAATCGACACGAAACCAGCTAATGGCGGTTAACAGCAAAAATGAGTGCGATCAAGAATCTAGGAGGCAATAAATTGTCGTCACTATTGGCATATAATTAAATAAGGCATGGAGCGCGGATCCTCCCTCGACAGTTCCAGTGATAAACGATCGGAAGACTTTATTTAAGCTGTAGTCGCCCGATAAGAGCTCCAAGAGCCATGAAAAGCTGGTTCCATGTTGGTCTGGTCGGTTGGGCAGACAGATGCAGAGAGTGCGGATATGCATGGCTTCAATGTTGGTTTAACTGGCTTTGACTCGGCAGACCGCGGACAGCATAATAAGGTGCGACTCGTAGCAACAGTTTATGTGGTCATCATTTTGATTACGTCCATGTTGCATTAAATCAGGTCGTTTTTTCCATTCATTCTTTCGGCTTGTTACCTTGACTGCGTCGGGTGAATGTATGAAGCGATTGTTGTATTCCACCGATCATTAAATATACCACGCCGTCTGAGAGCCATAAATGCCGTGCATCGTACAGGATAGATTGTTTCTAAAGATGCCTTTTCAGCCATGTAGGTAGGTTTGATAGTGGTTTTTGAATATATTTTTAGAATAAAACGTGTTGGTGGCGGCTATGGACTTTTTGATAAGAAAGCAAGTTTATCAGCAGTTCGGTACCAGAATGACATGATTCGTAACTGAGCGACACATTCGACGCCCATAGAGCCAGGTTAAGATTGTATCCAGACAGATTTGCGACCCTCTTATTGTAATCTCCCTTGGTTTCAGCTTGCTGCAAGAACCAAACCAGTATGTAATCCCGAACGAGTACAACGTCTCCCCTTGCTTCTGTGCAAAAAGTCACCAACCCAGTTTTCAAGATCCCACTCGGAGATTGTGGTCGTTGTGGTTACACAGTGTACTTATTTTAGGATTTGATTTCATTTGCATCATCATAATGTACACAAAGTGAACGTTTACAACAAAAGTGCAGTATGCAATACATATTACAAATAAGTGCCCGGACAACAATAATGATTGCGCTTTTTATTTCCGAGACAACTCTAGTCAAATATACAAAGCCAACGCTCTTAAACTAACCGACAATTGCAACTTGACTTCATCGTCTCACTACGACAATGGCGTCTTTTGTACGATACTGACTTATAGCACTTGAGAACGGACGGAGGAGGACAAAGGCTCAGTGGAGAAAGCGAGTTAAACAGAATATTCAGAAATTGTGTGGGTGATATTGATTTGGGCCAAGTGTCCTATTGTTTGTGTGCGGGGTTCTTAGTGGACTATTCAATAATTATCGTATAAAGTATGTCGAAGATAACACTGAGCCAAGACTCGAAATTGGAGTAAGGTCGACATTAATTATCCAGACACCGAGGATGAAGAGTCTGTCGTATCAGTAATCTGAGGTAGTGATTGGCTGGCGTCAGTTGACTTTGTGAATAAAAAGCTTTAATTAGATTTACATATTTGTTAATTAGTGATTGTGATTGATAAACAATAGACAGTAGACAACATGTCCTTCACATGCATTGGAAGTTGTGATGGGCACTATCGATAGTTTTTACTATCGACAGTTTAAAAAACTATCAAATAACTATCGATAGTTCTTACTTATTCGATAGTTTAAAAAATTAGTAACTAGTAAAGACTATCGATAGTTTTAAAACCAGTAACTAGTAAAAACTATCGATAGCTTTAATAATAAGTAACTAGTAGAAAACTATCGAATAACTATCGGACGAAAATTCCGATAGTCCGATTATTATTATTATTATATACTCTGGGGGATAGCCGAAGCAAACCACTAACGTTTGGGTCCCTTTTCGCCCCCTCCCGGTCATCAGTGACTTGCAGATGTCGACTGATAATTGTCGACCTCTTTCTTCATCACTTAGTCCCGTGTTATTGCTAGCATTTGTTTGAAGCTGAGTTCACTCATGGCTTCTACACTTATCGTGTGCCTGCCTGTGATCCTCAACCTCGTGCTAGCCAGTGCTGGACATTCGCACACAATGTGTGCTACCGTCTCGGCCTCCTCCAGGCATAGCCTACAAACGTCATCTTCCCCGATTTTCATCTTGGCCAGATGAGCCTTAAAATTACCATGCCCTGTGACCAAGGCAGTTATCCAGCTTAGGGTACTCCGTTTATAACTAAGTACCTTTCTCGCTTCCCTGCCTAAAGGGCTGGTCATTGCATTCCGAGCTTGTTTGCAAGTGACTAGCTCCTGCCATCTTTGTTGATGCATGGAGTCCATCCACTTTCCAACCTTCGCTCCAATCATGCCGTTCCCCAGAGCAACTCTGGGTTCTGGGCCAATGAAAGTTGCCGCAGATCCCTGTTTTGCTAGGGCATCCGCCGCCTCATTTCCTGTTGTACCTATGTGTCCTTTTACCCACATCAGCGTAACCTCATTTTCTGAGGCACACGTGTTGAGCTTCCGGACACACTCTAGTACCAGTTTAGAGTTTATGTTCGTCTGCTGCATGCGTCTGATCACCGATTGGTTGTCCAGTGCAATAAGGATTTTCTTCCCCCGCACCTGACCTTCAAGCAAGTGGTCCAACGCATGCAACAAGCCAAGCATCTCTGCCTGGTATACGGACACATACTCTCCTAGACTAAGCGCACATGCTAGGTTTAGCTCTTCAGAGTAAACCCCCGCCCCCGCTTTACCGTCCATTAAAGAGTCATCAGTAAAAATGCTGATGTCATTTTACATACACTCATTATGTATGTTTCCATCTGCAATGTGAGTCTTGTGTAGTCTTTCAACTACCCTACGTCTACTCATGCCTTCTACCGGCATTAGAGTCTCCCTGACCTCATCATGAATAATGTCTAGGATGCTCTTATGACCGCTGCTAGTTCCAAAGCGATGCCACATGGCATCCCTTTCCATGCGTATTGCCGAAAGCGCCGCCGTTTTCTTTATAAATAAGTCCAACGGCGGCAGTCCCAGCAATGCCTCCATTGCTCCCGTTGGTGTGGTGCGCATTGCACCACATATGCTTACGCAAGCTATCCTTTGTACCCCATCTAGCTTCTGCTTTGTGGTATTCTGCATGGCTTTTGGCCACCATACCACTGATGCGTAGGCTAGAATAGGTCTTACCATCATTGTGTAAATCCAGTGTGTCGCTTTAGGTGAAATTCGCCACCTACGAGCACACACTCTCTTACATTGATGCAAAATCCTTTTCGCTTTTTGGATCTTTTCATCAACGTGAACATTCCAAGTTAGTTTCGCATCTAAGGTAACTCCTAGATGCTTCACTTCCTTGGACACCTTGATTTCCGAACCAAAAAGCCGTAAGGGAGTTATCTCTATGTCTTTCCTCTTACGAGTAAAAATCATAGTGTTTGATTTACTAGCGTTTATGGTTAGCTCTTGCTCATTACACCATTCTTCGGTTACTTTGAGAGCTTGTCCCATGCAACCTAGAATTGTGTCCATGAACTTTCCACTGACCGTGAGTGCCAAGTCATCGGCGTATCCTACAGTGTGTACGCCCATCGAGTCCAGCTTCCAGAGAAGACTGTCCACGGTGATGTTCCACAGTAGAGGCGAAAGAACACCTCCTTGTGGGCATCCTCGGACTACCTTACCCCGTATTCTGTCACATCCACTGCTAAGATTTACCGCCCTCTGCTTAAGCATAGAGTCGATCCACTTAATTATAATGTAATCAACCCCCCGCTCAATCAGGGCGTTCCTTAGTTTGGTAAAGGAGATTTTTTCAAAAGCACCCTCTATATCCATAAAAGTAGACATAGCGATCCCGCCATTGTTAATCTCTCTCTCTGCAACTCTAACAAGTTCATGTAGAGCGGTTTCCGTAGATCTGCCTGCTCTATAAGCATGTTGGCACCTACTCAGAGGACTATACATTAGCGTGGTGTTCTCCAGGTAGTCCACCAACACCTTTTCCATTGTTTTCAACAGGAATGATGTAAGGCTAACCGGCCTGAAGGACTTTGCCTCTGTATAGTCTTTCTTTCCCGGTTTAGGCAGGAAGACCACTTTAGCCTCCCTCCATGCCTTCGGGATGTAGCCTGCTGAAAGACAGGCGACGAATATATTCCAGATCCTATCTAGTAGAGCGCTCATGCCCCACTGTAATAGTGCCGGGAATATTCCGTCCATTCCAGCCGTTTTAAATGGAGCAAAAGAGTTTATAGCACTTTTGACTCCATTTGGAGTTATTATCCATGTCATGACTAATGCTATTTTACAACTTTACCCTCACTCGACGCCCATTATCCACTACAGAAATCACTCGTTCTCGTACGTTACGTACACATAATGTAATTCAAAGAAACGCAATCATCTTATTACAAAAGCTTGATTATTATTATCTCGTTCATACTGAGAAATTGCGCTGCTTCACTTTCAATCGATTTTTATAATAGCTATAGAGTCAATTGATCTGTCAAGATTTATGTCTTACAAAATGGAATAATTCCACACCTTTTTTTCAAGCATGTAGCTTCCAACAGAGACCTTGCATACCAGATGGTCGTAAAGCCGATGTATGCAAATGCAAGCAACATATGTGGTGTAGCGAGTAGAGTATCTTTCTTCATTTCTTATGATGACTTTTGTTCGTTCACTTTCCATTTTAGGTTTACCCAGTTTTCGGTCGGAATCGTTAGTTCGGCATCACACACGTCTTTTTCACCAATATGGTTACTTCCACCGTCGTTGTTGTTCATTCATCAGAGAATCGACACGAAACCAGCTAATGGCGGTTAACAGCAAAAATGAGTGCGATCAAGAATCTAGGAGGCAATAAATTGTCGTCACTATTGGCATATAATTAAATAAGGCATGGAGCGCGGATCCTCCCTCGACAGTTCCAGTGATAAACGATCGGAAGACTTTATTTAAGCTGTAGTCGCCCGATAAGAGCTCCAAGAGCCATGAAAAGCTGGTTCCATGTTGGTCTGGTCGGTTGGGCAGACAGATGCAGAGAGTGCGGATATGCATGGCTTCAATGTTGGTTTAACTGGCTTTGACTCGGCAGACCGCGGACAGCATAATAAGGTGCGACTCGTAGCAACAGTTTATGTGGTCATCATTTTGATTACGTCCATGTTGCATTAAATCAGGTCGTTTTTTCCATTCATTCTTTCGGCTTGTTACCTTGACTGCGTCGGGTGAATGTATGAAGCGATTGTTGTATTCCACCGATCATTAAATATACCACGCCGTCTGAGAGCCATAAATGCCGTGCATCGTACAGGATAGATTGTTTCTAAAGATGCCTTTTCAGCCATGTAGGTAGGTTTGATAGTGGTTTTTGAATATATTTTTAGAATAAAACGTGTTGGTGGCGGCTATGGACTTTTTGATAAGAAAGCAAGTTTATCAGCAGTTCGGTACCAGAATGACATGATTCGTAACTGAGCGACACATTCGACGCCCATAGAGCCAGGTTAAGATTGTATCCAGACAGATTTGCGACCCTCTTATTGTAATCTCCCTTGGTTTCAGCTTGCTGCAAGAACCAAACCAGTATGTAATCCCGAACGAGTACAACGTCTCCCCTTGCTTCTGTGCAAAAAGTCACCAACCCAGTTTTCAAGATCCCACTCGGAGATTGTGGTCGTTGTGGTTACACAGTGTACTTATTTTAGGATTTGATTTCATTTGCATCATCATAATGTACACAAAGTGAACGTTTACAACAAAAGTGCAGTATGCAATACATATTACAAATAAGTGCCCGGACAACAATAATGATTGCGCTTTTTATTTCCGAGACAACTCTAGTCAAATATACAAAGCCAACGCTCTTAAACTAACCGACAATTGCAACTTGACTTCATCGTCTCACTACGACAATGGCGTCTTTTGTACGATACTGACTTATAGCACTTGAGAACGGACGGAGGAGGACAAAGGCTCAGTGGAGAAAGCGAGTTAAACAGAATATTCAGAAATTGTGTGGGTGATATTGATTTGGGCCAAGTGTCCTATTGTTTGTGTGCGGGGTTCTTAGTGGACTATTCAATAATTATCGTATAAAGTATGTCGAAGATAACACTGAGCCAAGACTCGAAATTGGAGTAAGGTCGACATTAATTATCCAGACACCGAGGATGAAGAGTCTGTCGTATCAGTAATCTGAGGTAGTGATTGGCTGGCGTCAGTTGACTTTGTGAATAAAAAGCTTTAATTAGATTTACATATTTGTTAATTAGTGATTGTGATTGATAAACAATAGACAGTAGACAACATGTCCTTCACATGCATTGGAAGTTGTGATGGGCACTATCGATAGTTTTTACTATCGACAGTTTAAAAAACTATCAAATAACTATCGATAGTTCTTACTTATTCGATAGTTTAAAAAATTAGTAACTAGTAAAGACTATCGATAGTTTTAAAACCAGTAACTAGTAAAAACTATCGATAGCTTTAATAATAAGTAACTAGTAGAAAACTATCGAATAACTATCGGACGAAAATTCCGATAGTCCGATTATTATTATTATTATATACTCTGGGGGATAGCCGAAGCAAACCACTAACGTTTGGGTCCCTTTTCGCCCCCTCCCGGTCATCAGTGACTTGCAGATGTCGACTGATAATTGTCGACCTCTTTCTTCATCACTTAGTCCCGTGTTATTGCTAGCATTTGTTTGAAGCTGAGTTCACTCATGGCTTCTACACTTATCGTGTGCCTGCCTGTGATCCTCAACCTCGTGCTAGCCAGTGCTGGACATTCGCACACAATGTGTGCTACCGTCTCGGCCTCCTCCAGGCATAGCCTACAAACGTCATCTTCCCCGATTTTCATCTTGGCCAGATGAGCCTTAAAATTACCATGCCCTGTGACCAAGGCAGTTATCCAGCTTAGGGTACTCCGTTTATAACTAAGTACCTTTCTCGCTTCCCTGCCTAAAGGGCTGGTCATTGCATTCCGAGCTTGTTTGCAAGTGACTAGCTCCTGCCATCTTTGTTGATGCATGGAGTCCATCCACTTTCCAACCTTCGCTCCAATCATGCCGTTCCCCAGAGCAACTCTGGGTTCTGGGCCAATGAAAGTTGCCGCAGATCCCTGTTTTGCTAGGGCATCCGCCGCCTCATTTCCTGTTGTACCTATGTGTCCTTTTACCCACATCAGCGTAACCTCATTTTCTGAGGCACACGTGTTGAGCTTCCGGACACACTCTAGTACCAGTTTAGAGTTTATGTTCGTCTGCTGCATGAGTCTGATCACCGATTGGTTGTCCAGTGCAATAAGGATTTTCTTCCCCCGCACCTGACCTTCAAGCAAGTGGTCCAACGCATGCAACAAGCCAAGCATTTCTGCCTGGTATACGGACACATACTCTCCTAGACTAAGCGCACATGCTAGGTTTAGCTCTTCAGAGTAAACCCCCGCCCCGCTTTACCGTCCATTAAAGAGCCATCAGTAAAAATGCTGATGTCATTGTACATACACTCATTATGTATGTTTCCATCTGCAATGTGAGTCTTGTGTAGTCTTTCAACTACCCTACGTCTACTCATGCCTTCTACCGGCATTAGAGTCTCCCTGACCTCATCATGAATAATGTCTAGGATGCTCTTATGACCGCTGCTAGTTCCAAAGCGATGCCACATGGCATCCCTTTCCATGCGTATTGCCGAAAGCGCCGCCGTTTTCTTTATAAATAAGTCCAACGGCGGCAGTCCCAGCAATGCCTCCATTGCTCCCGTTGGTGTGGTGCGCATTGCACCACATATGCTTACGCAAGCTATCCTTTGTACCCCATCTAGCTTCTGCTTTGTGGTATTCTGCATGGCTTTTGGCCACCATACCACTGATGCGTAGGCTAGAATAGGTCTTACCATCATTGTGTAAATCCAGTGTGTCGCTTTAGGTGAAATTCGCCACCTACGAGCACACACTCTCTTACATTGATGCAAAATCCTTTTCGCTTTTTGGATCTTTTCATCAACGTGAACATTCCAAGTTAGTTTCGCATCTAAGGTAACTCCTAGATGCTTCACTTCCTTGGACACCTTGATTTCCGAACCAAAAAGCCGTAAGGGAGTTATCTCTATGTCTTTCCTCTTACGAGTAAAAATCATAGTGTTTGATTTACTAGCGTTTATGGTTAGCTCTTGCTCATTACACCATTCTTCGGTTACTTTGAGAGCTTGTCCCATGCAACCTAGAATTGTGTCCATGAACTTTCCACTGACCGTGAGTGCCAAGTCATCGGCGTATCCTACAGTGTGTACGCCCATCGAGTCCAGCTTCCAGAGAAGACTGTCCACGGTGATGTTCCACAGTAGAGGCGAAAGAACACCTCCTTGTGGGCATCCTCGGACTCCCTTACCCCGTATTCTGTCACATCCGATAGTCCGATAGTTTCGATAGCCCGGTAGTTTCGTTAGCCCGATAGTTTGCTATCGAATATCGAATTCAAGGAAAACTCGGCTGACGATGGATACATTTCTTGCATGAATGAATGAATTTGATTGCATATATGATACATTGTGTAGGTAGATGCGATGTTAAAAAAGGACATTCTTGGCGATGAAGTGAGGCCAGATGGGTATTCATAAGGACTGGCAGAAGTAATGAGGTGGATATACTGGACTAAAGTTGATGGCATTGTGTGTCCGACCCAATCAACCCCTTACCAGTTTTTTTTCAGCAAGATTGGCCGTATTTTTGAGGAAAAAAAGGTTGCGGCTCAGAAACTCCTTTATTTTTTGATTATTTGCAATTCTGACTTCAGATTCTCAATCAGCGACCCAATACTATCGATAATAAAAACTATCGAATAACTTTCCGAGAGTTTTTCGATATTGCCCATCACTAATTGGAAGGACACTGGCAGGCAAAAGGACAAATGTCAGTGCGTTTTGCTTTTTCCCTCTACTGAGAAATATTCGCTGGAAACTTATTATACGAGTACTATTAAACTCATATTGGTGCATAAGACCGTCAATTACTCCTAGGCGGCTTAGTTTACGTTTCGTTAGCATATAACTGGTTTAGGATGCATTTTTTCAAGTTGTTGTTGTTGTTATTGTAGCAATGGTCAGAAGTTCGTTGTGTGAGTGTGTTACATGTTGTGTTGTTCTTCGTCTTCCTCGGTGTTGAGTGATAGGAAGGTAGCTGCCTCTACGGGGTTCTCCCACAGCGATCTGGGAGTCAGGTGTGTGGGTGCAGCTGGGCATCTGAAAATGTGGTCTACATCGTGAGGTGTACCATTGCAGGCGGGGCATGTGCTCGTGACATCCCGATCAATGCGAGACAGGTAGGAGTTTAGACGCGAGCACCAACCCGACCTAAGTTGGGCAAGTGTCGTCCTCGTTGCTCTCGGAAGCGTTCTCTCGTCTGGAGAGATGGCTGGTGGTTGTGTCGAGAGGACTTTGTTTGGACCTAGTCTCGCAATTGATGCCTGTACTTCCTCGTGGTGTATTGTTGCGATGGCTGTTCTGTATGCGCTGTTGTCGAAGGGGTCCCTTTTGTACCTCTGGACGTCTCTTTCGAGGTCCCTCAAATCACGCCTGACATGCCTTGGTGGCGGCGTCTTGTCCATGAGGTCAAATTTGGGGTGCTCCTCACGATAACAACCCACCAGGTACTGTTTTGCAAGAAGTTTGTTGTGATCCCTTAGAGGCATCGTCCTCGTTTCCTGATGTAGATGGTCCTGGGAAGACATCAGGAGACAGCCAGTTACAGTACGGAGGGCGGCATTTTGGCAGGCCTGGATATTATTCCATTGTGTGTCACAGAGACTCTGTGACCACACTGGAGCCGCATAGTTGGCTACAGACCTTCCGACTGCTTTGTATGTGACCAGTAGGGTCTCTTTATCCTTACCCCAGGTGCTACCGGCCAAGGCTTTAAGGATCTTGTTCCTTCCGCGCATCCTGTTACACACTGTTGAAGCATGGGGGGATGACGTGGCCATACTGTCCAGGGTTACTCCTAGGATTTTAGGATGGTTCACGGTCGGAATAAGTTGGTTGCCAATCGAGATCTCAAGTTGCATCTTGACTTCCTTCGTCCAGGTGGTGAATAATGTTGCCGAGGATTTGGGCGCGGATACGATTAAATTCTTGCCCGTGAAGAAGGAGTTAAGCTGTTCCAGGTAAGCATTTATTCGCTCGCACATTTCCGTGATGTCGCTCCCTGTTGCCAGGATGGAGCAGTCGTCTGCATAGGAGATAGTTTCGATTCCTTGAGGTGGGGTTGGAATTCCAGATAGGTAAAGGTTGAACAAGGTGGGAGACAAGACTCCTCCTTGTGGCACACCTTGTTTGATCTTCCTTAGCTTCGATTTTTTGCTCCTGAATTCGGTATAGGACTGCCTGCCCGCGAGGTAGTTGGCAATCCATTTTGTGATATGCGTTGGAAGAGTTGCATTGTAAAGGTCGGACAGAAGTGCTGAGTGGCTGACTGTGTCGAAAGCTTTCGACAGGTCAAGTGCCACCAGAATTGTTCTGTGACATGGACGAGGTTGGTTGAGGCCATTGTGGATCCGAGTTGTAATGGCATCCAGGGCCGTCGTTGTACTATGCATCCTTCTGAAGCCGTGCTGGTTTTTTTTTTTTTTTTTTTATGTTTATACCAAAGCTTAGGGGGTAACCCTTTGATGCGAGAGCACAGCGTTGGCGGTAAGGGATTAAGGTAGTGGGGAGATGGGTTGAGTTTGAATAAGGTGACGGTGTACATTCCGTTTAAATTTTTGTAGGTCATAGTTGCGGGGGAAAACAAAAGATGGTAGATCGTTCCACATTCGTGTTGTCCTAGATACAAACGAGTCATGGAATTTGGCGGTGCGACTATTGCTGAGTTCTAGAAGATGAGGATGGGCACGACTGGCTAGTCGGGTGTTACGTAAAGGAAAAGTACGCTCAGGAATGAGGTTGGCTATTTCATCAGAGCAACGGCGGTTGTAGTAGTGATAGAAGAGTGAGAGACAGCCGACACTTCGCCGGTGTTCAAGCGGTTCGATTTTAGATGTTATGGGTTCCTCGCCAATAAGCTTGAAGGCTTTCCGTTGAACTTTGTCTAACGCGGATAATGCGGTTCTACCTGCGCCTGCCCATATGTGGGAATTAAATTCAAGTCTCGGTCTTATATGAGCCTTGTAAATTTGAGCCAGATCAGATGGTGAAAAGTATCTTTTACAGCGATTCAGAAAGCCCAGACACTTCATTGCGTTTTTTGCAACGCAAAAAATGTGGTCGGACCAATTTAGTTTACTGGAGATGTTAATACCTAGTATGTTCAGTATGGGCGAATCAGGAATGCTGACCCCATCGAAAAGAATGGGTTGGGCGGTAGGTGGAGCACATCGCTTATTGGAAAGTAGACAACATTGAGTTTTTGAGGCGTTAAACTCTACTCGATTCGCTTTCCCCCATGCAATAATTTTTGAAATGTCTTCATTTAGTGAGTCAAACATGCGATCTCTGTTGATAGATGTTGAATTTCGGCGAGAGTCAGCTACAGAGTTGAAAGAGTAAGTGTAGTCAAGGGTGCTATCGTCTGCAAAGCTATGAATTGAGTTGGAAGTCACGCTGAGAAGATCGTTGATGAAGAGAAGGAAGAGTGTTGGTGAAAGGACAGTACCTTGGGGGACCCCTGCGTTGGTGGTTTGTGGGCCGCAAGAACAGGGTGAATCAATGCTTCGAGCGTTTTGGCAACTGGTGATAGAAGTGTGATGGGACGATAGGACTCGCCGAATGTCGCTTTTTTCCCAGGTTTTAAGATTGGGATTATTCTCCCTTTCTTCCAGAGTTCCGGAACGATCAGTGATGTGATGGATAGATTGAATATGGCCGTGAGGTATTCGATAGCTGGTGTGTCGAGATGTTTAAGCATTGTCATTGAGATTCAATCAGGTCCCAAGGCTTTGGAGTTGTTCGCTTTCCTGATTGCTGCAGCCACTTCGTCCGTGGTGAAGATAGGTATGTTGTCGGTAGTTCGATTGTGAATCCTCCTTCGGATTATGCGCTTTGGTCTGTCTGGTGGAGGATGTTTAATAAACTGCCTATTGAAGCGACTTGCACAATGGGCAGGGTCGGAGTTTGAGTTTTCTCCGAACTGTATGGCGACATTTCCCATCTGTTTCGGTGGATTAGAGAGGGCACGGACTGTCGACCATAGTTTGTTAATACCTGTTGTTAGGTTGCATTCATTCAGATGCGAACTCCATTTTAACCTCTTATGTTCGGCCACTTGTCTTTTGATTTCACAGTTCAGTTCATGAATTCTGGGATCGTCTGGGTTAGTGCTCCTGATGTTATCTCTCTCGTCTGCCAATCTGGCGGCTGTGGTAGGAAAGTTTGGCCTAATTTTAGGAATGCGTCCTGCAGGAATAAATTTCGCAGCCGCTTTATTGAGGACTTTTCTGATATTGGACTCGGCCTTACGTACGTCGGTGGGAGTTGGCAGGGCGAGGAATTTAGCACTTGTATAATCAGTAAACCCATTCTAGTCAGCTTTGTTGTGGTTGACAAACGTGCGGTGTTCGATAGATAACATCCCTCGGTTTGTCAAGCCTTATCACGATCGGTAGGTGGTCCGATGATAGTGTAAGGACCGGCTCCCATTGTGTATTGTTTATGAGGCTAGCACTGGCAATCGTGATGTCTGGTGAACTAGAACAGGTACCGGCAATACGGGTGGGCGTATCATCATTCAGTGTACAGAAGTCTGAGGCATCAAGTTGTTCAGCAATGGTTATACCTCTGGCGTCGTTGTTAAGATGTGAGTGCCAGAGTTCATGGTGAGCGTTAAAGTCACCAAACAGGAGACGGTGTTGACCATTGAGGAAAGTGTTGATATTTACATGGTAGCCAGGGGGACAGCTGGATACCGGTGGAATGTAAATGTTGTAAATTTCAATATCAACATTGCCTGATTTTAAGGCGATGGCTTGCACTTCCGTGGTGGTGTCGTTCTTAGTGACATCTATTTCCCGGTATTGTACGGAGTGGTGAATGATGAAGGCAAGTCCTTCTCCAGCGTTGGTCAGCCTATCTTTCCTTATGATGATATAATTCCCATGAGTGTTAAGGGACAAATTGGGATGTAGTTTCGTCTCCTGGATGGCTCCAACTTGAATGCGGTGTCTGTCCATGAATGAAGCGAGTTCGGCAATTTTGTTTTGCAGCCCGTTGCAATTTAGTTGGACAAGTGATAGCGTGTCGAAAATTGCGATCGGTGGTGCAGGCGTGAGGTTCTTTTGTTGGGGAATCCTACTGGATCTATTCGCAGAAGTCGTTGGTGTTGACTGAAAGCTCGCGTGGGTGCTCACTGGTGTAGGAAGGTGAGGCGTGTTTGATAAGCTCGTTGCTTGTGGACCTCGGTTTCTGCACTGACTGGCGGTAAACGAAGGATTCCAGTGCCTGTGTTGGTTTAGACCGGAGCAGTTTCTCAGGTGGCACCACTCGTCGCAACAGTTGCATCTCACTGACGTTGCATTGGGATGCAGCTCTCTATTGCATACGCAGCAGATCCAAGGACCTGGGTTGTATTCGATGCCGGCGCAGAGAAGTAGTATTGAGAGCAGTTGCGCCGAGATGTGCTGTTCCCAATAAACACAAAAAACAGATACTGCATGTAACACATGAACACACATCCTTCTTGCATTGAAGGGGTTTGGCAGCTCTTGGCCGTTGTAAAAACGGGTCGCTCCGGTGCGTAGAACCGGCTGCCGCAGGAACGATTTTTTACAAGTCGGGAATGGTTGTGGAATATTGTTATGCCCCACTCCACAGGGGGAAAAAGGCAACACATAACGGTCCCGAGTGTATACCTTAGATCTGTGCAGACCTAGTGATGATACCAAAACTTCAAATCGACAACGGCCATATGCATTAAAAGTTTGTTTTATACATGTCAGTTTGAACAGGAGTTAGCCGATGAGGCTACGATGATGGAACCTTTGTAGGGGAGGTAGGCGTCATTATCGATTCGAGTGTCTAAAATCAACTAACTAACCCACACTTCAAACAATTGATCATTTGATTCCGAGTCCGAACCGTACATACCCTAGACCTATGTAGACCTAGTGGTCACACCAAAACTTAAAATATGCAACAGTCATATGCATTGAAAGTGTATTTCCTATACACTGCGTGTCATAACTATAGCCGCATCATAAAATATATTCCAGTAATTTGAGTATTTTACGAAATATTTTGATGAAACTTATCAAAGCATATTAAAGCGATATAATTAAACTTCTGTTTTGCCAAATCAGAGCTATTGACATAGTAGGTTGGGAATCTTCACCATCGATATGCTTTCCTCTCCGGTAAAATATGTACGGACAACTGTCAATTTTTGAATTTGAAAATATTCCTCTCCGGATCTGAAAAGTATTCAGATCCAAAAATTGACAGTTGCCCGCACATATTTTACCGGAGGTGAATGCATATGGAGAAGTCTGTTCCTGATCCGCTCATAGGACCGCAGCCAATGAAGACGTCTGTCAATTATTCAATTCTACACTCACAGAATCGTAAAGAATAAAACTTACGCCTACCATCCTCCTTAGTCCTTCGTATACCATTTCAAACAAATGTCTTCACTCTGAATTTTATGTACTCACATCGTAGTGTTAATGCTTATTATACAGGCAATTTACTACTTTGCAGCAATTTCATTTTATTGTCCGTTCGTCCTTCGATGAGAAGCACATATGCATTGTGGACAGTGTGGAATGTGTGCAAGTATTTCTCAATATGAACACATATACGAGCGAATATTTTTACTACTGCCGGTGCAAAGAGACTGTTTTATGGACGTGTATTTGATGTGTCTCTCTCAATTGCCCTAACCCCTTGTGGGGCATAGCGCGTCAACTGTTCATGTGGCCCAGTTGACGTTTCGTTGGCATAACTGAAAGCATTTAAGAAACAATGAAGAGCGGCTAAGAGGAATAGAAACAAATTGGCTTGGCAGCGAGATCAATGACAAGAAATCGCACACAATTTTTACAAGTGGCAAATCATCGGGCCACAAGGAGTTTGGAGTAACATTTATAGTAAACAATCACCTCAAGCCGCACATTACTGACTTCAAACCCATAAATGAGCGGCTGTGTGCGATTCGCATTAAGATTCTTCAATCTCTGGCTCATCAATGTGCACGCCTCCACTGAAGTTAAAGTAGACGCAGTAAAAGACGAGTTCTACGCCCGCCTTGAGACTCTCTTCGACTCACTCCCAACAAATGACGTCAAACTGCTGCTGGGGAGACTTTAACGCGAAAGTCGGAAGTGAAAGTTGGCACCGGGAGACCACTGGAGGCACAGTCTCCATGAAAAATGTAACGACAACGGCCAGCGACTTATCAATTTCACCTGCAGTAGGAATTTAGTCGTAAGCTCTACGTGTTTCCCGCATCGACGCATTCACAAGCAGACCTAGAAATCTCCAGACGCACATACCGTCAACCAAATTGATCACGTCCTCATTTGCAAGAGATGGGCGTCTAGTGTAATAGATGTCCGCTCATATCGAGGAGCAAACTGCGACTCAGATCATCACTTGGTGAAGACGAAATACAGATGTAGAATTCCCTCAGTGCACCAATCGAGGATCAGCCCTCCCAAAATCTTTGCAGGTGATAAAATTCTGAGTCGTGGGATATAAAGCTTGGCGAGCGCGAAATGACTGGTTCGACGAAGAATGCAAAAATGACTTGACGCGAAAAACGAAGCCTGTACACAGTGAATTCAAAGAGGAATCAGAGCCAAAAGAGAAAAATATGAAGAGCTACGACGAATATCGAATAGAATAATTAGACGTAACAAACGCTAATACTTTGACGAGCAGTTTAACAAAAACTTAGCTAATAGGAACACCAGACAAGCGTACAAACTAGTAAATATGTACTATACAACATGTACAACGAATGGACGATGATCGCGAGAGTAATGAACACAAAACGAGTCGACGGAGCGAGACTGCGAAGAAGACCGAGAGCTCGTTGTAAGAGCTTAGTATATGCGGACGCCGCGCAGCTACTGGGCTTCCAAAATTGGAGGACGCGATCACGTGACCGAGATAATTGGAGGAAAACCATCCAGGCGGCTAATGCCCGATATTGGGCTGTCGCGCCACGATGAGCTTCTTATCGTCTTCCCCCACTAGCCCCTTTATATCATTAACGCATAACGAAGTACTGCCAAGCGTAGAGTGGATATGTTTTCCACGTAGGATAGCGTCTATCCAGACAATAGTAGCACCCGGTATGCCCCTAAGTTCCAGAGCTCTGGATATTAGTCATGATATGACCTGCTCCTCTTGCGGATCAGGTCGACCTACTCCGAGTCCGACAACGGAGTAGGTTCAAGAAACTAGGTTCGCAGACCTACTCCGTATATGAAACGAATCTGTCGTCCGTCATGGAGTTGGAGATGGAATGAAAGAACAGAAGAGTGTGTGAGCTAGGTTCGTCGAAGTCTGAGTCGTAATTATATTGTAAATAAGAGACTGGAGAACTGAGCTACTAACTAGATTAGAAGACATATCTACATATCCCTATATTGCAGTGTCGAATAAAATGGATTGTATTTTCAATTTGATTTTATTTATATCAGATGGAGTGGAGCTTTTATGGCCGGTTCGGTTTACATTCTAGTCCAGTCTATTCGGCGAGAATGCCCGAGGCAAGTAGCCTGGGCGAGGTGCGTGTTCACATTCTCTGTTCTGTTGGGCAATGACAAACGACTGATGGTGCGGTAACATACGCGCTCCTATAGGGAAATAGTGTGCGCACTTTTGAAGAGCGTTTGCTTTAATTTTTACCAACCACATGTTTCATGTAATTTTCCCCGAAAATCGTTTGCGCGCGTTTAGGTTAAGCGGGACCACTCACGTAACCCCCTACCAGCCTTTTGTAGACTGATTGGCCGTTTCTTGGAAAAAAGGATTGCCGTTCAGAATCTCGTTTTTTTTTTTTTTTTTTTTTAATATTTTCATTTCAGATTCGCAACCAGCGACCCAATCAACCCCCTGCCTGCCATAATCATGCAGCGCAGCTAATGCAGTAGAAAGTCAGCTGATTTTCTTGGCGGAATTCTGCCACCTGTTCTATTCTATTCTACGTCTGTGTCACCTCTCACCATTACTTTGCGGCTGAGTTGGTTTCAGATCCGTTTCCTTCGAATGAATATCCAGAACTCTGTTCCTTGTGACCAGTTTAATTGTCTCATTTGAATGTGCAAACGTAAACAGTTCTAGCTGTCAGAATCTCAGCAGCCCGCATCAGCTGTTTGGAATTATTGTCCGATAAATTCTTAACCGGAAGTTGAGTGCCGTTTAGCGTTTATCTACAAGATAAGATTTAACTAGACATTGAGAAAACGGCCCTAAAAGCTCCACTCCACCCAACATCAACAAAATCCAATCACTGAAGAGAGAGTTAGAAGGAAATGAAAAAGAGCGAGAGAAATGAATTAATTCGGCACAAGTGTGGAAGTAAGAAGGGGGATGGGAGTTTGACATCTCATGTGTCGGCTATATGGACCGGGTGGGTGTTCCGCAGTGGGGAATGTGAGTTTGACATCTTATGTGCTTCTATATGGACTGCGCGAGTGTTGCGGAGAAGAGGGTGTGTGTCTCTCTGTTTACTTTTTACGAGTGGAATTACTTCAAATAGTTTAGTGTTGAGTATATGCGGATTGCTCCTCCATAGATTCTCTATGAATCCAATTGAAAATTTACTCCACTTCATTCTACACCACAATATAGCGTAGCGACATCATATATTTGTCACATCATCTAATCTAATCAATAGTTCAGTTCTCTCTCATCTACTTTTCTACTCTCCCAGATTTAAACGATCTGATCTGATCATGTTCCGATACCGACAGACGGAACTATTAGGTTGGCGCAGATGAAATGTTGAATTTTGCAATGACATGAAGTTGGCTGCGATTTTTATGTATCAAACTGCCACCAGGCGGCGCTAGTGATATAACTTATTGAAGGATAAATACTACTACCTTGGCTTATGGAGTCATTTCGGTTTTGCAATTCATGGTGATCGGTAAAAAAAAAGAAAAAGAACATGGAAGCGAGTCAAAAAACGGCTACTTTTCCTTTACGAATTTAATCTAGAGCATAATCGAACGGAAGCAACGACGAATATCAACAGGGCATTTGGACCCGATACGGTTAACGAATGAACCACTCAGCGGTGATTCGAAAATTTTTTATTCGGAGATATGAACCTTCGAAATGAGCCACGTGGAAACCCAGGACCATCGAAAGATAACGACGAGCTGCGTGCATTAGTAGAGTCTGTCGACAGCCAGCCTACTCAGCTGTTGTTTGATATTGACATATGTTGACTGTTCTGTCGAATTGTGCATAAACAAACGTCAATTCTTGTCAATATTTAAATTTCATAATTACTAAACGGTCTACTCAGTTAGCTAACTGTCGACCACATGCCGACTTGGTACCCAGATATTGGAGCCACTGTTTCTATGGAGACATACAGGACAAGCTCATTCCATGTCTGTATGTTCTAAGGCTCTTACCGAGCAAAACATGGCGTGTCGAATGGAGATTTCTAGTTCTCTTCTCTCCCGCAACAAAAACGACCTGCGATTAAAAGTGGGTACTATATTGTACAAATGGCCCTCGTCACTTGGTAGTTTTTGGGGAAAACTCGTATACGGTATACCTCCTATAAATCGTCAGCCAGCATTTTTCTTGGATACGGAGTTTTTACAATTGTAAATAAAGATCTGAGTCAAGATCCTAAAATAAATGCGAGGTTTTTGTGTGGTGCAATACTCACCTTCAATCTGCTGTATCATTCGAATGCTAAAAAAAAAGTCAAAAAGTCATTCTCCCCAGCTTATTGCCAACAATTTATTTACCTGTTGTTCATTTGCAGCATTATAAACACAGGTTTTTTATACGAAGCTTCAATAAAAAAAGATAGGTGCGGTTAATAACCCGATGATTATGGTCATTTCCCCTTCATATCAAATGTTGGCAGTACGATCCGATGACTATCTGATGGTCCCCGGAATTCAAGCGCACTTATCTTCATTTTCCAATATTTAGAAGCAATGCAACTAATAGAAGTCCACTCATACTCGTATCTCTCACAATTTTCTCTTGGTATATTTTTTATACCCTTCACGAATGTGACAGGGTATATTAGCTTTGTCATGAAGTTTGCAACGCGCAGAAGGAAGCATCTCCGACCATATAAAGTACATGTTTGGTCAGTATGACGAGGTGAATCGATTAAATTTTGCCCGTCTGTCTGGTTCTATGCAAACTAGTCTCTCAGTTTTGAAGCTATCGAGCTGAAATTTGAAATTATGAACGACTGATCCAAGGGTCCGTCTTTGTGAGGAAAATTTTTGTACAGGTATCCCTCGACTTAGGACGTTTCGACTTACGTCATTTCGACTTACGACGTCTAAAAAATTGAGGACCATACCTCGAGTTACGACGTTCTTGTTTCGACTTACGACACAGTCTTAAGCATGTTTTTTCTCGAGTTTGGTTTGGAGAAAATATCATTTCCACTACTATCGACGGCACTTGTATTTTTCTATAGAGAAAAGAATGTGTGGATGAGTGCTGCGACGTAATGGGCTGGCATTGACTTTTATGCATAGCCATCAAATGCGTATTTAGTAACATATCCGTATCGGTTTAGAGAGATGTAAAATTATCTTGAGCAAACAATAAGTCTCTCTCTAATTGCCTTGACCCCTCCAGGGGCATGGGCGCATCAACATCTCTAGCATTTCTATGCCTTGTTGACATTTCAATAGCATATCTACTTTTCGGAAGTGCAGTTGCTAGCATGCACCTCCTATCCGCGCCGTCTTTATACTGACAAGACCGGAGCACTGTGAGAGTTCTATTAGTACTCAAAGGCAGTTTTTGATCGCGCCGAGATCTGATCTCCGAGCTCTAGATTAGTAGTATCGTAGAGCGGTGACCGAACGATCACGGCCACCGAGCGCGACAATAAGTGCAACGTAAGTTATATTGGGACATAGAAGTTTATATGAAGGCAATAGCATATTAGCAATCTAGTCTTAAATAGAGATTGAGAACGTGAGGAAGTTTACATTGTTTTGTGAATTGATCATTGATCGGACTCATATTAGTGTCTACTGAATTTTAAATTTTATATTGCGATAAATATCTGGTACGAACTTTTCGTTTCAAATTAACATTTAAATAATCTGTGTTAAAATAGTTTCAACAGAAAAATTCAGAGGATAGATAAAGGACATGGCTCGTTTAAAAACAAAAAACCGCGACAAGCGGTTAGTTTAAAAACGAAAATTGAAGTGCTAAAACGTTTAGACGAAGGAGAGAAAGCCTCTGCAATAGCTACGTCATTAGGATTAAGTGCAGCGACGATTCGAACAATTAAGCAGAATGCAGAAAAAATCCGTGACAACGTTAAGGCTGGCATTTCTTCACCGGACAGTACCATTATAACAAAACACAGGCCACATACATTAGAAAAAATGAAAAAAATGCTGCATTCGTGGATTCCTGATTTAAACCAAAAAAATGTACCTATTTCTACAGCAGTAACTCAAGAGAAAGCGAAAAGTTTGCTCAGCGCCATCAGAACCGATAATGAAATCTTTACTTTTAATGCAAGCCGGGGATGGTTTGAGAGGTTTAAAACCAGATTCGGACTTCATAATATCAAACTAAGTGGAGAAGCAGCTAGCGCTGGTCATGAAGAGGCAATAAAGTTTCCTGCTGCATTCAAAAATATTATCGATGAAGGTGGTTACAGCCTGAAACAAGTTTTCAATGTCGACGAGACAGGGCTTTATTGGAAACGTCTACCTTCGCGAACACTTATAAGCAAGGAGGAAGCTACAACACCAGGGTTTAAAGTCTCCAAAGATAGGCTCACTCTTCTTCTAGGTAGAAATGCTGCAGGCGACTTTAAGCTGAAGCCTCTAGTCTATCACTCAGAAAACCCAAGAGCCTTAAAAAATATTTCAAAAACTGATTTGCCTGTTATTTGGAGTCATATTAGAAAGGCATGGATCACGTCAGCCTTGTTCACTAATTGGTTCAAAACTGAATTTTGTCCAGCTGTTAAAGAATACTGTACGAAGCAGAACTTATCGCACAAAGCTTTGTTGCTAATCGATAATGCTCCTGGCCATCTTTCAACACTCGACGAAATCGATGAAGATGTAAAAGTTCTTTCTGCCCCCAAATACCACTTCACTGCTGCAACCGATGGACCAAGGCGTCATCGCCACCTTTAAAGCATATTATCTACGTCGAACATTCAAAAAAATTGTGGAACGTTTGGATGACATCATAGCATTGGACAAAGATAGACAAATATTTATTAAGGAAATCTGGAGGAGTTTCGATATTCTCAAGACTGTTGAAAATATTGGAGCTTCTTGGGAAGAAGTAGCTTCTTCCACTATGAATAAAGCCTGGCGTAAAATTTGGCCAGAATCAGTTGAACCTTCTTCTAGTGTTGATACCTGCTACGATTCAGAAGAAATTAACAATGAAATTCTTCAGATTGCGAAGACAATAGGCTTCAACGACTTGGATGAAAGCGATATTAATGAATTAATTAACACTCGCGAAGAACCTCTTTCTAATGAGTTACTTACAGTTACTATTTCACAAAACACTGAATTATCTGAACAAAATTTTGATGAAGAAAAACGAGAGTTTTCTATTTAAAAATTGTCTGAGTTTTTAGAACACATCGAAAAGGCTTTCGAGATTTCGGATAATGATCCAAATGCTGAAAGAAAAGGTGTCGTTTTCAATAAATAGCAGTATCGAATGTTATAAAGAGATATATAGATCGAGAAAACTACAGGCAGCTCAATCAAGTTTAACAAGATTCTTCAAACCGTCAACTTCTCGGGCAACTTCTCAGTCGCAAGACATCTCAAGTACAGAATTTCGCTTTGATTTGGCTTCAAGTGATGAAGATGAAATAAGAACTCGTACTCGAATACTCGTATTACATATCTACATACTTTAATTTTAAAATATTTCTTTAATTGTTATACTGGTAATGTATGTATATTTTTAATTTTTTTGATTTTTTTGTCTTTGCAACAAATTTTATTATGTTATATATGTGTGCCATGTTTATTTTAACAATAATTAATAAATAACGTTAAATAATCACCCATGATATTTGCTTTGATTCATAAATTCCTACTACTCCATGTTTGCATATACGATTTTTCGACTTACGTCATTTTCGACTTAGGACGCATTTTCTCGGAACCAATTAGTGTCCTAAGTCGAGGTATACCTGTATTTCTAAAGAAATCTTTCTCAAATTTCATATTATTCAAAAGTCTCTTTCGCCAAATCACATTCCCGAATTCGGTTGAAATTGGACTACTCTTTATCATATAGCTGTCATAGGAACGACCGTTCCAAAAGGAAGTTTTTGTTAGAAAAACTTTTTTATTTCTGAAAATATATTTACCAAATTTTTATTCAATCCTGTTTACCGCCAAACCACATTCCTGAATTTGGTTGAAATCGGCCCACTGTTCCATATACCTCTCATAGGAACAGTGAAATCGGAACAAATTTTACAACTAATTTCAAAGTGACAAATGCACCATAAATTACCCTTCGCGGGAAGGGTATCATACCACCGGCTAAAAAAACTTGTTTATTGACAAAAAGAAAAATAAGGAAAAAATAAGTGCCACCCGATTTGAAATTTTTTTTATATCTTTTGATTATGCGGTCATATCAGTCCGAAGATTATCTGATTACACATATTGCAAAACAGAATCGATAACATTAATTACCTTTACTACGAACGTTTCTTGATGTGAAACATGTGCGTGTGCACCTTGACTTTGGTATTTATAAATTCAACGGAAAAAGAGTGAAAAACTAGTGTATAATAATATTCGTGGAAGTAATGGATTGTGAAATGATGAATGCATCACCGTGTCTAAATGGAAGTTTAATTGTTTAGTTATAAATTTGTATGGTTTATACGATTTTTGCGGAAAGAAGAATTGCATCAGAGAGGTGTGATAGTACGAGGTCTGTTCAAAAGATATCCAACTTTTATTCATAAAATCAACATTTATTGAAATACATCTTTTTAACATGAATCCCCTTGAGCTTCCACACACGTTCCCCAACTGCCGGAAGTAGCGCTGAAAAGGATCTATTGGTATGGCGTGCAAATGGTCTTCATGATGTCTTCGCTGGTCCCTTTCAAAAGCATTTTCAGCTTGGTGAAAAGCCAAAGTCACAGGAAGCGGGGTCAGGGAAGTAGGGAGGCTGGCGAACCACATGTGTGTTGTGTTTGGCTAAGAAACTTCGAATCATGTGTGAAGAATGAGCGGGTGCGTTATCACGATGGAGCTGCCAACTGTCATTTGCCCACAGATTCGGTCGTTTGTACCACTCCTTTATCTGTGTCGTGCACATTGCCTCGTCTCCAAACGCTTGTTTAATTTTATGAATTGTTTCCACTTGAGACCCCCTAGTAAGGCGTTTTGGGGTGTAGCGACACCTCGGACCAAATGGAGGTGATGAGCGGCGACATCGACTCGAAGAGTACGAAACGCAGTTGGATGACAGTAATGGACTAGGTCAGGCGCTAGATAATGGAGAAGAAACGGGTACAAGAGATTTGCCCGAAGCCAATCAGGCAGCGACATAATATCCGTACAATTCCCATGCTGCTGACTGGTAATCAGCAGTACGGAATTACCGAGGCGAAAACAATTGTGGAATTACGATCGATGGCTCTAAAAACTAGGACAGTGTGATTGTCCAAAAACAAGTAGCGTGTAATGAACCATATTATGGTCTGGTAGTACTGCTTCCCTCGGCAGATCTATGGCAGCACCTGATGAGTAAGGATCTGTCGGTGGTACGAAACCAGAGGCCGAGGGTCCCATTACACCCGGACCCAGATTCGACTGCGTGGGCGTCTAAGCCGTCCGCAACCATTCCATCCTTATCGACTATTTTTTTTAATTCCCCATTTTTACCTCCCCTGTTTGTGTTGTCTTCCCCAGGTCTATGAATTTTTGTTAATACGTAAAGGACAGGGGCAACGAGCGGCGAAAACCCCGTCCACATCTCCCGAACTGAGCTACAGGAAGCATAGGTCGCTGCTTAGCTCGTTGAGGGGCCTTTTTCTTCGCCAGATGGCACGGCCCGACCTTCACGGTCAATATGCTACCTTAGGCTCCGTCCCCACGGGCATCTTCGGATGCCCACCAAACCGTCCGTTACATATTTGGCGCCCAACGTGGGGCCCGAACCCACGACCCTGAGATTAAGAGTCTCATGCTCTACCGACTGAGCTAGCCGGGCGGCATTGTAGGAGGAGAAAAAGAGAAAAAATAGAAACAAAAGCAAAAGTATTGCAGTTTCCATCAGTGGGATGATCAGCTGGAAAGAAGTGCACACATTCGGCCAGCGAAGGTGCGATACTAGCAAACCTTGCCGGTTTCCAAATATGTTCGCCTGTTACTGGCTGTGCATGTCAAAGATGAAATTCTGCAATGTCGGAAGTGAAGTTATTGATGTGAAAGTCGATCCTTTTCCACAGGAAGGTACTAAGGAGACTTCAAGGAAACTCTGCCTAGTCTAGAGAAGCTCCGAGCGCTAGTAATTCAAGAGTTTGCTTGAAGGCCTTAAGTACGTGGCAAAAACCACCGGGACAAAAGACAAGAAAAAGGATCGACCTGTTGATACCGGAAGCTAGAAACTACGTTATATAAGGGTTGAAGCTACTCTACGGGAAAGACGGAAAGCTGTATTGGATGCGCAACTGCCTGAAAGTGGGTACGTGAAGTACAAATGGGCTAAGGACTCTGCCTTAGAACAGGCAGTCTTAATGTGCATCATGGGGTACCACTCGGTATAAGAACTAAAAAGTCAAAGTGTTGAGGTCCTTTTTAGTCCTTGACCTGACCAGAAGTGGGCCCCACGTTGGGCGCTAAATATGTAACGGACGGTTTGGTGGGCATCCGAAGATGCCCGTGGGGACGGAGCCTAAGGTAGCATATTGACCGTGAAGGTCGGACCGTGCCATCTGGCGAAGAAAAAGGCCCCTCAACGAGCTAAGCAGCAACCTATGCTTCCTGTAGCTCAGTTCGGGAGATGTGGGCGGGGTTTTCGCCGCTTGTTGCCCCTGTCCTTTACGTATTAACAAAAATTCATAGGCCTGGGGAAGACAACACAAACAGGGGAGGTAAAAATGGGGAATTAAAAAAAATAGTCGATAAGGATGGAATGGTTGCGGACGGCTTAGACGCCCACGCAGTCGAATCTGGGTCCGGGTGTAATGGGACCCTCGGCCTCTGGTTTCGTACCACCGACAGATCCTTACTCATCAGGTGCTGCCATAGATCTGCCGGGGGAACCAGCACTACCAGAGCATAATATGGTTCATTACAGAAGAGAAGACCGGTACAATCTGGGCGAGTGATCCAACACTAGCTAGAGTACCTAGATAGCTGTGCAGCAGCGCCACTGCAGAACAAGAAAGGTCTTCCGAACGATGCAGGAAATAGTACGGTCAGAAGTACGCGAGAAGACTGCGCTTAGTATCGTGCCCTTCTGGCCCGACAGGAACGGGAAAAATTTATACAGTGGCAGCTGCCTGGCTGGTAGAAGGTACCATATGGGTGGCCTCACAGGTGGCGATCCGCCGTCACCTTGTGAGCTACCCAGGGGCACATATGGTATCACTTCACTGAGGTGTTGAGACGAATACGTTACACTGCCGCTGAAGGCATTTTGAATCCTTTGGTAACGAAAAAGGACATACTTTGCCAGGAAAGGCCGATCAGATGAGTATATCCCCATGAAATCTGAAGTAAAAAAAAAAAAATATTGGGGTTGCCCACCCCAGAATGACCACCATGTCTTCATGGGGAAATAATCGTCCGATCGGGCTGGTTCGAACTACAAGGTAATTTTGGGTCTCTAATTCCGAATCTGAAGTCAAAAAAACAATTGGGGCTGCCCACCCCGGAATGACCACCCTGTTTTCATGGGGAAATAATCGTCTGATCGGCCTTTCCTTTTTCGTTACCGACTAAAAATGCCTTCAGCGGCAGTCTAACGTATTTGTCTCAACACCCCTAGTCACACAACACCAATCTTGTCTATCGCTAAACAAATCCTTTTATTAACAAATGCACTTTTTTCACTTGGTCTTAACCACTATATTTATTCTTAATTCCTGACGCGTTTCGAGACGTTCATACAACGTACAGGTTTACCTATGGGCTCCCCATTAAGCCCCCTCTTAGCTGAAATCTACATGGATAACTTCGAAACTAACGTTCTATCCTCCACACTATCCAAAAAACACATCGTATTTTGGTACAGATATGTAGATGATATCCTGGTAGGTTTTAGAGGTTCAAACAGACAACTGGATGCGTTTCTCACATTCTTGAACACTGTGAACAAAAACATTCAGTTCACTCTTGAGAAATGTGTAAATAATACTATCAACTTCCTTGACCTGACAATTTCCTATGTAGATAACAACTTCGACTTCCAAGTCTATCGGAAACCAACATTTTCGGATGTAACTATCCCCGAGGATTCCGTCTGCATTTGGTCATGCAAAGTGTCAGCATACAGGTCGATGGTCCACCGCGCGTTCCAAATTCCTATGTCAGAACCAAATAGAGAAAGCGAACTTAACATCATAAGAACTATAGCGATGAACAACGGGTTCCAGCGAGACATGGTGGATAGCCTCATAAAAAAGAAGAGGACTGAAATGATCAGGAACTTAGTCTACTCTAAGGACTCAACAGATCGAATGGAGCACTACGTCTCACTTCCATTCACCCCCTCCCTCTCAGAAAAAGTTGGCAACTTGTTAAGAAAAGATAACATGACTCCAGCCTTTCAAAGTGGTAACACTCTGGGGAAGAGACTTTTAAATGCAAAACCTCGATCCGACAAATTCAAAAAACCTGGGATATACAAACTCGAATGCCCAGAATGTTCGGCAACATACGTTGGACAAACAGGCCGATCGATAGAGGTCAGATTTAAAGAACATATGAACGGTTCTAACTTTTCAAATTTTTCTGAGCACTTAAAAGAAACCGGTCATAAAGTTGGTAATAATTTTCAACCCCAAGTGCTGCACATATGTCCGAAAGGGAAAAAACTAAACCTACTAGAGGCTTTAGAAATCATAGATCCAACCAACAACCAGGAAAATCCCTCCTAAATGATCATACCGACCTTAACCCTTCCCGACTACTCAACCTGAAATACACATCTTGAGTTTCTTCTACATACTGTTTTACGATTACCACCTCACACATCGATCCTTTCATTTTTATGTCTATATACGAAAATAGTAGGTACGTAACACCATAAAGTCTAGAGATAAGAATGTTTTATAATAACTAGATTATGTGACAAGAAAATGTTTAGGACTAAGACCAGATATTTGTATATATTGAATTGTAACATGTAATTTATCCATTCCTCCGAAGATGCTCGAAAGAGCGAAACGCGTCAGGAATTAAGAATAAATATAGTGGTTAAGACCAAGTGAAAAAAGTGCATTTGTTAATAAAATGAATTACCACAAAGTAGACAAGTCGTCAATCGAGTCAAATTCTTTTATCTTGACGCACACCTGCAGCAGGACCAAAATATCAACGTGGACCCAACGTTCTCATATTTTATGATGCAAGCTACTACTACCACCACTATAGATTAACCCATAAAAATTCAGTCGTGGCGAATCATCTGCAAAATCACAACAGATTGCACACCATCCAACTAGACACCGTCTTCATACAAATTTTTGTTGGTCTTTCATCTGAAAACCGAAAACGCCACGTATCACGGTATAAATCATCTGGTCGCACAAAGTTACCTAATTTCACTACTCGTTCAAACGCGGCGTATTATTGGACGTATCATCTCCCGTTTCCAGGTGCCGCGATTTTCCAGGGGAAAGCAAACGCGGTTTATCATTGAGCGAATCATTGGGCGATCCAGGTGCCACACGTTTGCAGATGATAGAACGTGTGTGTATGGCCGGCTATTGACGGTCTCGTTAGATACCGTCGTCATGAACCAGCCACCTCGGGAGTGGTGACCCCGCATAACACAAACTACGAAAGGAGCTATACTATAGGCTAAAAGGTTAATGGCTGATTCTTAGGCTCCGGCCTGATCCTATAGGTGCCAAACTTGCGGAAAAGTCCTGGCAAGCACCCAGGCTGACTCCTATAGGAAAAGCTTGCCGCTTCCTATAGGTGCAAAGTTGGCGGAAAGGTCCTGGACCTGGACCCCACGGACCCAGTCAACTAGACTTACAAGCAGACAGTCGGATCGGTCTGGTACTCCCTTATGCCAGTGCAGGAGGCACAGACTCATGTTTCCACTTGAGAATCCCCAAGCTTTAAACAAAATTTAATGCAATAACGTTGTTCAACGAGGCGAATTGCCGAGAGACAAGTTGACGTTCAATCAATTCACTTTCAACTCTGATCCAATGTGATCCCATATGAGACCTGGATCAACGACCGGTCAGTTCTTTCGTATGGGAGTTGATATTTGTTCGGGTGAATCGAACACGGCTGTAGCTTCTAGCTAGCTCAATTTTGAAATACTTGAAATAATATTCTGCTGCATCAACCAAGACTGTTTCCAGAATTTCGGTTTATCCTACATTCATACATACCAGTTTGCGGGGTATAGCGCGTCAACTAGGCCTAGTTGACGTTTCGTTAGCATATATAGGTTTTCGGATAATGCAAGCTGTTGGCATACATATCCTGTCCGTTTAGTCGCTTTCTACGAAATGCCGGCAAATACCATGGCATTATTCTTTCGCCCCACATCACCGGGTAACAGCATTAATACGACCAAAAGCGATAGGTGCCGCAAAAATAGAGGAAAACCCTCCAAGGCTTCTCTGTAACCACCATACAACTATTTGTTCTAACCCGTAGTGGGGCATAGCACGGCAACTATTCCCATGTGGCTTTGTTTACGTTTCGTTAGCGTGGTAAACTGGCTTCAGTCGTTGCGCTTACATTCCACATGCCCGTAGGGAAAACAACTGACCTTTTACGTTTTAACTAGTTAGTTTTTTCTCAACCCATTAATACGAGTACCTCAGAGCTGTAAATGTATGTAAATGCATGTAAATACAATAGATTCCGTTGGTAAAACCCTGATTCATCTTATTACGAAATTGACTCGAAATTCTTCCACAAAATCTTACGACTTATGCGCTGTTTAGAAGCTGCGTTTTTACAAGCAGTTTGAGCAGCGGCAACCGCTATCTATAAAAGCAAACAAGCGTCAGCCGCCGCGGTTTCCAAATTAACATTGTATTTAAATGCAATCTCGCCCCTCAACAAACCGCAGCGGCACCTGAGCGACGAGATTCATTTAAATACAATGTAAATTTGGAAACTGCGGCGGCTGCCGCTTGTTTGCCTTTGTAGACAAAGAAGGAGGTCAATCTTGGGATCTACCTTCTTTACGCTCCTAGAGGACTTGACTGGGGTAGACATTCACCTGCTGAGGCAATTCATAGTCTGCTCTGGCTGGCTCAAATGATCCTCGGAGGTCTAGCGTTACGAATCAAGGGCATCGCAACTAACCTAACTATGTTCTAAGTGTGCCGTGGTATTCATGGCAGCCCTAGTTACCTAACCTTGTAGACAGCGAGTGTCGCTGCTTAAACAAACCACTTGTTAAAATGCAGCCTCTAAACGGCCTTATAAACACATTCGTTAATTTGAATCTTTTATAGCGGCCATTCCCATCGATAAATGATCCACTTACTTCTCAGCTCGTCTAACATGTAAATTGGACAATTGACCTATACTATATGAAATGGCAACGTTTCTTTCTCCATTAAATTTTTATAAGGATAAAGTTCAATGCAGTCTTCACATACATACATAAAGCTATTTTCGATGTCTATTCGATGTATTGATATGAAACATAAATATTTAGCCAGGGGTCGAGCTAAAGCCAATTGTGTATTATTCTTGGAGCGATAGTTTCCCGAAAGTAATTGGTAATAAAAAGCCCTGAAGGTTTATCTGATATTTAATGATTGTTGTTAGGTTGCGTTATCATCGAAGGCTAATAAGCGCGTCTCATTTTCATCAGGACCATAAGGGCCAATCACAAGATAGGAACTGTTACCAAAGTTTTGATATTAGTTTTGAAACTTGTGAATTCGATAGAAGATCATTTCATTTTAGCGATGTGTTATTTAGCTTAATTAATGGTCAATATCTCTAAGCATTGAGTTTTTCTTTACCTCACAATTCGAAGGGACAGTTCTATAAACACCAGCAAGCAAACATTTAAACTCATATTCTCTCAATTGCCCTAACCTCTTGTGGGGCATAGCAAGTCAACTGTTCCATGTAGCCCAGTTGACGTTTCGACGGCATAAACTGGTTTCGGAGAATGCAGTTGCCAGCATGCACCTGCTGCACATCCATGGCCACGAACGTCGTCGTGGACGGGATTTGAACCCGAAACGCCGGTAGTCATACATGAAACTGATGCCTCAACACAATGCGCTACCGGTCGCCCCTCATATAAGACTGCAGTTTTAGTAGATTATTTCAGGGGATGCCGGATTAATGGTAGGGGCGGCCTGTAGCTCAGTATGATAAGGCGTCAGTCTCATACTACCGGTCAGCTACGGGTTCGAATCCCGTCCACGTCGTGACCATGGATGTTTGTGTTGTCTTCCACCTGTGGTGTGGGGCGTAACAATAAGCCACAAAATTTCCCAACTTGTCGCAGGTATGCGGTTAAATGGGCTGGAGGTACATGCTAGCAACATGCATGGTCCGAAACCATTTTATGCTAATGAAAAGTCAACTAAGCCACATGGGAATAGTTGACGCGCTATGCCCCACTAGGGATTAGAGTAAATAGTGCACATCTTGTCAATTGGAGTTGTACTGTACCTACTCTAAGTGTCACTGTCTCTGAACTCGAACACGAACCTGGTACAAATGTCCTCTGAATAGCTCAGGACACACATATTTCACATAAACGTGAAGAAAACCGGTCCAATTGTACCATGTTCGAGTTCGATAGTGTATGGTGACATATATATGAATTTGATGCTGCAATGCATAAATATTTAAAGTTGGGACTAGCATAGCGAGAGTACATGCTGCTAGTATTTAATAGGATTTTTTTCCCCAATTTTGGTCACCACAATCGAGTGGGGAAAACAAAACACATTTGCCAAGGTGCGATATTAGGCACGTTCGTTTCCATTTGGCCTGGCTCAATTTAGAAAACGACTGAGCGGTTTTTGATCCAGTGAGATTCAGGGGTGATATGGGATCTCGTTGCATCAAGATGGGTTGGCGCATTTGCTAAATGTGTTTCGACATTTGAAATGCATGGCGATCGATTCACGCATGATCCAATCCAAAACGAAACGAACGCGCCTATCATGAACATGGACACGTTAAATATATGAGAGTTAATATCTTCATGCCAATGCCATGTTGACCGTGAAGTAGGGACAGTGCCATCACGCGGAAAAAAGTTGTTTTTGTCACAACGAAAATATATAACACCTTAAAGGAAGCTCCGTAGATGTATATATATATATACATATATACAGGATGGCTTGCGATCTATTAGAGGAACAACGCCGACCGAAGGGTCCCTCTATCTTTAACGTTGTCGCATTTTTTGTTGTTCTTGTCAAAAAGCTAGGTTTTCTCTCTAATTTGGCAGCCTCTGGGTTATTAAACTCTAAAATTGAAATTGTTCTGAAACTACGTAAAATTTCCTATAAAATGACACCTCCATCGTTGCGAAACTCATCGTAACTTCCGATATATAACCGTTTCAATTTAGAAAAAATTTCAAAATCAACTTTTCACGGAAAAATCAAACCTATATTTCATTACGGTACCTTGAACTGTCTGCAAAATCTACAAAAGTTGCTCCAATGTGTTAGCTTTCGAATGAAATATAAATGTTAAGTACTTAGATTTGAAAATTTGCGAATATTAAACGAAAAAAAAGTAGTCTGGAGATGCAACAAATTGACTTGAACCTTGCCTTAAAGGGAAGTCAAATTTACACTCGAATGATCACATGAAGAGGTTTTATTTTAGGAAAGCAGAAAGAAAGCTACTTCTCCAGTGAATAAAAAAAACCAAACATTCAAAAAAAAAAAAAATAATAATTACAACAACTCCTTAGGTTAGGTTAGGTAAAGGGGCTGCCATGCTAACGCACAGCACACATAGACCACCGCTGGGTCCGTTGTGATACCACTAAATCCACCTTAATAAAACCTAGGCATTAAAACCAGCCTGTGCTGGCAATATAGCGATTGAGCTGTATTACACTAGCTTCCTTAAGGTCCTCCAGTTCCCAGAAAAATCGGGAACCCAGAAACCTCCTCCGCCTCTCAGCCAGGGCCGGACAGTGACATAGGAAATGGAGAACGCTCTCCTCCTCATCCACGTCATCACAGCTCCTGCAGTAGTCATTGTGAGGAATGCGAAGCCTCCAGGCGCTCGCCCGGAGGCTCCAATAGGACAGTGCCCCGTAATAACCCCCACAACTCTGCCGATGTGTTTCCTGTTCAATGAAAGCAGTGTGGCGGACCGGCTAGGGTTTCGGCCAAATCGACCTCGTTGTTTGGCACGTAACGCCGTTTAACCATCTCATGTTCGCCCTGTCAACCGCAGTGGCTTTGATAGCAAGTTTGCACGATAAGGCTGGCATTTTGATGTTAGCGCGGTCCCCGTCAATAACTCCGGTTGTCCCCACCCGAGCCAGCTCATCCGCCACGCAGTTACCTGCGAGGCCACAATGGCTCGGTATCCAACAGAGCGTTATGTTGAAATAACCACCCATCACTCTGAGGGTTAAACGACAGTTCGCGATGGTCTTCGATGTAGTCAGGACGGATTCAAGTGATCGAATTGCAGCCTGACTGTCCGTGTAAATAGTGACGTCTCTCGTGGTCACAACATGATTTCCCAGCCAGTTCAGAGCTTCCAGGATTGCAGAAACCTCCGCCTGTAGGACACTGCAGAAGTCAGGAAGACGGAAGGACAAGTAAATTCCCAATCCTTCCGAATAGATGCCAGCCCCGACTCCGCCGTCGGTCCTAGAGCCATCCGTGTAGATGCCAATGGAGTCGGTGGTCATAAGCGTGTTAGCACACCATAGATCCCTTGACGGAATCAAGCTGGTGTGGTTCCGACCGAAAATGTATTTCGCGCAGGTACAGTCCGTTTCCACAGGGAGATCAAAGTTGCCCAGTACAGTCGAGTGCCCACCACTCAACGTGCGCCACTGGCCAGTTTCGCGAAGGCGTAGAGCCGCGTTAGCCGCCAACTGTTCGCCACAAATGTCCAGGGGGAGCAAGCCGAGCACCATGTCTAGCCCGGCTGACGGAGTTGTTCTGAAAGCCCCTGTTATAGCCAGCGCCGCTAGCTTTTGTACCTTACTTAGTAGGTTGCAATAGGCCGTTACTCGAAGTGCCGTCCACCATACACTTATTCCGTACAGTAGTATAGGACGTACTACAGCTGTGTATAACCAATATACAGCTTTAGGCTGCAGGCCCCAGTTCTTACCTATGGCCTTCCTGTACGAGTAGACGGCAACAGTAGCTTTCTTGACCCGTTCTTCAATGTTGGGTTTCCACCCAAGTTTCCTGTCAAAGATGAGACCGAGGAACTTAGCTTTGTCGGTGAAAACCAGTTGAATGCCCTCCAGTGAGGGAGGTTCAATAGGGGGAATCACGCGTCTTCTGGTAAAGAGCACAAGCTCCGTCTTAAGCGGGTTAATTCCGACGCCGCAGAGGTTTGCCCACTCAGTTAGAAAAGAAAGGGCGTTTTGCAATAGCCCGCAGAGGACACCAGGAAACTTACCTGTGACTGCGATGGCAACGTCATCCGCATACGCAATAACTTTGCACCCGACCTCTTCCAGTTTTAGAAGCAGTCTGTTGATCGCTACATTCCAAAGAAGGGGAGAAAGCACTCCCCCTTGGGGGGTTCCTCTACAGACATCCCTACATACCGACGATGTACCAAGGGTAGTGTGTATGCGCCGAGATGTTAGTAGTATGTTAACGAGTTTACAAAGCGACTCGTCGACCTGGAGGCCCAGGAGTGCCTCAATTATCGCACTAGGTCTAATATTATTGAAAGCACCCTCGATGTCCAGGAATACAACCATCGTGTATTCCTTTTGATCAAGGGATTTCTCAATCTGACTGACCAAAGAGTGCAGAGCCGTGTCCACCGACTTACCTTTCCAATAGGCATGTTGCGACGTGGATAAAAGCCGTGACGGGATAGTGTCCCGCAAATGGATGTCAACCAGTCTCTCTAATAGTTTCAGTAAAGTAGAAGAGAGGCTTATTGGTCGGAGATCGTTTGGGCGCGCATGTGAACTTCTACCCGTTTTCGGGATAAAAATCACCCGCACTTCCCTCCAACTGCGAGGAACGTACACCAGCTCCAGGCAGGCCATTAGGATACACTCTATCCAAGGATATATAATATCTACACAATGCTGCAAGTCCGCAGGAATGATGCCATCGGGTCCAGCCGATTTATAAGGTTCAAAGCTGGAAATTGCCCACAGAATCTTCTCACGAGATAAGATGGATGCACTATCACATGGCGCTATGCGACGCATGGAGGGGTCCCTCAGCGGGACTGCCGCCGAACTACCAGGGAAGTGTGTGTCAAGTAGACACATAATGGTTTCCCTGCTCGAGGACGTCCAGGACCCGTCTTCCTTTTGTAGGAAACTTGGCATAGATGGACTTGACGCCAGGACTTTCCGAAATCTAGAGGTCTCACAAGATCCTTCGATACGTTCGCAAAAGCTCCTCCAAGCATTGCGCTTCGCTCCTCTTAATTCTTTCTTGAAAGAGTTCAGATGTTTTTTATATAAGTGCCAATCCGACTCCAGCCTTGAAGCCTTAGCCTTATTGAAACTTCTCCTACACTCAGCCCTAAGTTCGGAGATCCTAGTACTCCACCAGGCTGGTTTTTTCTTTCCTGCACGTGAGATAGCCGGACATGATGAAGACACCGCTGCCTTCATAACATCCGTGAGAGTGTTCACCATGTTGTCCAGCTCCAGTTCGTTGCAAGGCTGTCTTGGTAGAGGAGGTAGCCCTCCACAGAAAGCATCGCGATACTTAGGCCAGTTGGTCTTTCTGCGATTTATAATGGGTTTAACTGCTTCAGGACGCACGGTGAGGCTGAACTGAAGGTATCGATGATCAGAGAAGGAGTGCTCCGGCGACACTCTCCAGTCTCTGATAAGGTGGATGATGTCATCCGACGCCAGAGAGATGTCAAGGACCTCCTGTCTGGCTTTTGTTATAAAAGTAGGCTCGCGACCCACATTACAAATTAAGAGATTAGTACTCATAATGTACTCGAGGAGAGATTCTCCGCGCTCATTGGTGTCCGAGCTGCCCCAGACATCGTGATGCGCATTAGAGTCACAGCCAAGAATCATACTAATTTTCGATGTCCTTGCTGCTGCAATGGCAGCTCTAAGATTGGGTGAAGGGAACGTGCCCACACTGTCATACGGCATGTAAGCCGATGCGACCCAGTACACCTTACCTTTGAGCTCCAGGCAGACTAACACAGAGTCTTTATCGCTGTAAGTTGAGAGAAGGAAGGCCTTGACGGTCTTCCTAACTAGAATGCAAGACCGAGGTCTACCCTGGCCTTTGGTATAGAAGATGGTATAATCAGGAGACCCCAGACCTCTGACGAGATCGTCCACAACCCAAGGTTCCTGAATTATTGCGATATCTTCTTCACTGCGTGCCAGCCGAAGAAGAATGGCAGCTGAGGCTGCTTTCGAATGGTGAAGGTTTACTTGTAGAAACCTTACCATTACGAATGCCTTTCAACTATCGTAACGTCTGCCTCCCCCTCCGTGTCGGATTCCAGGGAGTCGTGCACGAGAGATGGCTGGGAGGTGTCATCCAACACAGCCAGATCGGAGCCGAGAGACACGCAATCGTCGTCCGTGACCTCCTCGGCGGGAATCGACACCACGAAGGGAGTGGATACGGCTGGGCTCACATCCTCCTCCATGGGAGATGGTTCCGGTTTACGCGCCTTTTTCAGATCGCTCTTATATATGCGGAGCTTTATCTTTACGAAACCGAGCCTAATAAGTCCGCCCGCTTTTGTTAGAGGAGCCAATGACTCTCTATTTATAAGTAAAACTGCACATCTGCAGTCTTTAACCGGGTCGTCCAACTTGACGATACGCCAGTCCTCCGTTGGAATACCCGGATTGCAAGTGTGGATGTGGCGCAATATTTGCTCCTTATCGGAGACAAAGGGCGGTAACCACGCACGGGCCCTGGGACGCGATGGTATTTCGTCCTTCGCCACTACTTCTAGTATAGCTCCTGGCCAGACCTCCCCCACCCGGCTGATGCCGAATTTAAACATTGTTGCAGACCGCTCGTCTGCAAACTTCATAATTTTCACCCGGCCCTGAAACCAGCCCCCGTCCTCACAGTCTGGGGGTGGTCCCGGGTAGGCTTCCATTACACTACCGAAGTTGACGGTCAAAAAGCCTTCGACCTTTCTCCAGTTGTCCACCGAAATGCCCCCATCGGCATCATTTCGGTCGACAACCGCCAAAGTGATCCAGCCCCGTACCGCATCCGCGTAGGAGGGGGCTGTATCGTTGGCTCCAAACGTCTTTCGACGTTTCGGGGCCTCCGCCTGCTCTTCGGCAGATCTTTGCCGCTTAACGATCGCGTTAGCTTCCGGGGTCTCGGCGATAATCCTAAAAGCCCACTCGAGAGACTCATTTTGCTTCGCGGTCCTTTGCGACACATCAACTGCTTCAATGTAGTCGCGGACACGAACTGCGTTACGTCTCATCCGATAGCGAGTTTTAGAAGGAGTGGCGCGCTTTTGCCAACCCTCTGAATAACCAGGCTCGCTCATGCAAGCACCTTCCGGTTGATCGGGCACAACCCTACTTGGGCCCGGTTTAGCCAGAGCCAGAGATGTTGATAGGGGGAAGCTCTTGTCGAGACTTCCTGCGTGACGCAATCGCCGGATGTGCCTGCTTCTCGTTTGCTAGCGCTTAATTTGCCAAAAGCACTAGCATCGAGCGTGACGTTCTGCGAGGAAGCCCTCGACGGGTCTTCCTGACAGCTCGCAAGAGTGCGCTTAGACGGACCAGGCGCATTCGCAGTCCCGCCTTGTCGCACCGGGGATGACCCCCCACTCCCTTTACGGGGCGCTCTGTTCGAGCTCACTCTCCAGCTTACCTTGTCGTCGCCGTCCGCGACGAAGCCCAACCGACACGTACCCAAACAGAGACGATCCACTGTTTGGAGTGGCCTTCGGCCGGTAACAGCAGCGGCTAGGCCAACACAACAGTCCACTCGACGGACAACTCCTTAAAACTATACTAATTAGCCTATTAAATTGACTGAACATTGTAAAATTTTCTCTGTTAGACTATGTATATCAAATTTAATCTACAGAACATCTTTTACTGGTAGATGAAACTGCTTGAAGTAAATACCTCCCGTTTTTCCTTCATATCGTTGCACGCTGTTTGGATTTTTTGCAGCAGATGCTCCCGGAAGACGATCGGTTGGCTGTAAACTGCGTTTTTCAGATTACCCCATTCAAAAATATCTAGAGGCGTTAGGTCGGGACTTCTCGGAGGCCATGCTACTGGGCCGTATCGTCTAATCCACTTTTTTTCTGAATTCATCATTCAAAAACTCGGTTACTATTCTCCCGCTGTGAGCCAGGCATCCGTCCATCTGCCACCAAATGTCCATTCGTTGGGTAAGAGGAATATTGTCCAGTATTGTTGGCGCTACTTGATTTTGCAATATTTGGGGGAAAGCAGATGAATTTAGTCGATGGGTAAGAATAATTGGAACAAGGAGTTAATCGCCAAGTATACCTATCAAGACATTTACGCTGTGTTGGAAGCGAGAAGTGTGAATTGCATGGGGATTCTTCTGAGCCCAAATGTGGTTGTTCCGCTTATTAAAAACACCACTGCTCGTAAACGTAGCCTAATCAGTCCATAGAAGTTTCCTTGGGAAATTACGATCAGCCGCTTTTCTTTCCTGAAACCACCTATAGAAGGTAATCCTCTTCTCGCAATCTGTTGGAAGTAAATCCTGTACTTCAATGATATCGTACGGGTAGCGATTATCGGAATGAAGAATTCACTGTATTGTCGTACGCGGCATATCTAGCTGAAGTGCGGCCCGTCTTGTACTCAAGCTAGGATTGTCACCAAAGACCTCAAGGATCTCTTCCTCCCTTCTAACTTCCATACGCCGATTCTTTGTCGTTATGGTTTTGTGTTCCTCCTGTTTCTGTAAGGATCCGATATGTACCTACTCTCAAACGTATGTCTGTCTAGAAGTTTTCTTTGCGGGAATCGTCGGCTGTATTCTCGGACTGCCTCGTGTTCGTTCTCTCCGGCAACACCATACACGAATACCATATCATAAATTGAAACGGTTGTATATCAGAAGTTAGGATGAATTTCGCAATGATGGAGGTGTCATTTTTTAGGAAATTTTACGTAGTTTCCGAAAATAGGGACAATTTTGGACTTCAATAACCCAGAGGCTGGCAACTTAGAGTTTTCCCCAGAAAATCTAGCTAATTGACAAGAACAACAAAAAATGCGATAACTCTGGAATGGTAAAAGATAGAGGGACCACTCGGGCCGCATTGTTCCTCTAAATCTAGAGTGTATAATATACCTTAGTCCTATGGCGATTTCATCAGGGCCACCCTGTATATATACAAATCCCCCTTTGCGGGGTTTACGCTCTTATTACCTGGAGGTTGGGTTGGGTGACAGTCTAACGGCTCCGCATAGACCGCTTGGATTCATAGCGATACCACGTGATACTGATACCCATTAGGTTCCGGTGTCGTTACCAAAAATCTTTGTTAAGCCGAAAGGATCCTGACTCTGCGAAGCACCAAAGACTTCTCAAGCTGAGACCAGCAACTCTTTCTAGGTCTTTGAAAAAGTAGGCTACCAGGCATTTTAATCTTCTCCTAGCGAGCGCTGGACTGTCGCACAGAAGGTGCCTTAAAGTTTCCTCGGTATTTGGTACCTTTCAATTCCTGCATCCACTACCAGTGATCAGTTTTAATATGTATGCGTGTTCGGAGTTCGGCTAATCCAACCAGCTCCCTGCGGCATTGCCTGACTATTTTGGATGATTGTCATTGATTCGGGGCTTGGCTATCTGTGAAGATAGCGACGCTCCTATTGCTGTACTGCGCTTCAGCCTCCAACACGACTCTCTTATTGCCAATACTGCAGAAATTCACTTGCATTACCAGGCTGGCGAAAGGACATTGATCCCGCCACCGATATTTTTGAGACATCAGTGAATATTTTACAACCCTACCTTTTGGTTTTCCCCTGCACACGTATTTGTTTACTTGGCACCCAGCTCAAAATGAATCATTCTGCTTTTTATCATCATTACCCAGCTGCTAAAATAAATCTCAACCCTAAGCTCCACGAGAAACTTCTGGGTGACTGCAGTTCGGGTGTTGTTAAGCGCACCCTCAATGACCAAGAAAACAACTAGGCTGTACTGTTTGTAGTGTAAAGTCATGCTCGATCGTGCGTACTACCTCATAGAGAGTCGTTTCGGCCGATTTTCCTTTGAGATGCGCATCCTCAAATTGGTGATTTCGACAAGAACTGTCGCATATGTTAATTGCCTTGACTCCTCCAGAGGCATGGGCGCGTCAACATCTCTAGCATTTCTATGCCTTGTTGACGTTTCAATAGCATATCTACTTTTCGAAAATGCAGTTACTAGCATCCGCATCCGCGCCGTCTTTATACTGACAAGCTCGGACAACTGTGAGAGTTCTATTAGTACTCACAGGCAGTTTTTGATCCCGCCGAGATTTGATCTCCGAGCTCTAGATTAGTATCGTAGAGCGGTGACCGAACGATCACGGCCACCGAGCGCGACTGTAATATAGTATTTAGTAGTGATATTTGTTTCGTGGCAACGTCGATGTTCCTGTATGCAAAACTTATATATATATATTTTTGACCTCGGATGTGTTTAAAGAATGCAGGGGTGTCCTAACTGTAACTACAGCAAAATACTATTATTAATCTATTTTGAGAAGATATCAATGCAAGGGGGATGGGACAAATTATGATCTCATGTTGTTGTTGTTGTGATAGCGATGCTTCAAATACTGCAGTTCTTCTTGCATCGAGGGGGTTTGGCAGCTCTTGGCCGTTGAAAGACGGGTCGTTCCGGTACGAAGAACCGGCTGCCGCAGTATCTCATGTCTTCCCTTCTACCTCTTTTTCACTTTCTTCAAATTTGATTGATGATGATTTATTTGTGTAAAATATGGACTTTAGTTTTTGTTCGCCTAATCGAATCGCTAGAAGTGCGAACACTTGCCATATCACATCGCTTTGAAACGATTTTTTTAAATTACTCATCGCATCATGTAACAAGCAGTATGACTTTAATGTTGGCCCCAAACCAAGTTACTGAATTAGTCAGTGGAAGTGACCGCAAAGGAAGGATATCTTCATGCCGAACTACATACAACGTTGCAGAGAATGAATAAACTTTGTCTGTCTAGTCTAGAGTCCAACCATAACATTTAAACCTTGGGCAGAGATAGTCCAAAGTATCAATCCCTCAATTATAACAAGAATTCCTTGAGATAGCTGGCATCTTATGGTCTGTGCTTTTTCGCGTAACAAAAAAAACTGCGTGCCATTGCAAACATACTACGGCTACGTACATACTTGCATTTTATTTATATATTTTTTTTATCGAAGAGCCAACAAACAGCCTCGACTCGCAACCCATTGCATAACAGCCAGCAACATGCTACATACGAGTATTTTGTATCTGGGTCTCGGACTTGATGCCACTAGACGTCAATTTTTGCCATAAGCACACAGTAAATAACAAACATGAAATTGGAGGAGCCTCTCCGACGTCAACTTTATAGTACTATCAATTTTTGCGTATGTACCAAGCCGGCAACTGTACTATGTAAATGTCTTCGAGCTATGAATACAAGTATGTACATACAAAGACAAATACAAAAAGTAGACGCCAAGAAACAGAAGCAAAAGCAGAAACATCCATTACACTACTCTTAATAGTAGTTTAACTATTGTTCAAACACACAGTCGGTGCTCTAGCTCTAGTCTATGACATATCGGCTTACTACTAGCTCGAATGATACACACTCCATTTTGTTCTTTTTTTCTTCGACTTAATGGATAAATCCCATTAATTTATAATTCCTTTAACGATTTTCTCGTAGTTAGACAAATACGAGTAGTCTTCGGGACACGCCTCTATTCGTTTTAGTATAGAAATGTCTGACAATTATGTTGGAGTTCAATCATTTATCAATAATCTACTTGATGTGATCATTTTGAATGGGTGGGTACTTAAAAGTGTTAATAGAATTTCATTATGCAGTCTGGCTGCATAATTGTGTACACTAAAAGCATATCTTCAAGTATATCGCCTCCACTTAGGCCTCTGATTAATAGCATCGGATCTGATCTGAGTTTCAAGTATTAGGTCTAGACAGATTCTATACATATCCCCAATCCTTTATCGGCTCGACTCAGTCTCCAAACGTAAGACACGTCATCCATTCTCTGCATTTTCCTTCCGAAAATAATCATAGCTTGGACATACATACATTATTCGTATCGAAACGCTACTGCAATTAAACTAACCCTTGCCTTACTTTGCCTTCTTCTCTCTACTTTCAGCAATTAACGAAAAACAATGGATGAGAAACGTGTTGCCGACTATTTTGTTGTGGCTGGTATGCCCGAAAATCCCCAACTATTACAAGAAAGCATTTTCAACGATTCGGGACATTTACGTGCAGCAAATTCCATAGATCCAATTACAGACATTGGAGTGTTTTTTCCTGATTTGGGCGAAAAAGTTCCTGAAGGACACCATGTTCTTGAATATACACCGACCGGATTGCATGCCGATTTGAATTATGGCTCGGTACGTACGACACGGTGTTACATGTACTTCAGACGGGGCAAGGATAAACCGCCTTTGGTTGATATCGGTGAGAGACGAGACACGACATGTTTATTGCATGCCGTCATCAAATTGTTTTTATCGTTTCTAAACGTTTAGGGGTCCTGTATGATGGAGCGGAACGTATCATGCCCGATGCACAAATGGTAAAGGAAACACCCGGCAAGCGGGTGGCTAATGTAAACAATTCATCGTCGAAGATTTTCTTAACATATAGACGTGCCCCCGATGATATGCCGTGTAATGAGCTGGTTGTAACAGATATTTGTATAATAATAGCATCAAAAGGTTAGTGTTTGTCATAAAAGAGATTGTCAGCTTGTTTACATTAAATATTGACAAAAGTCTGGTCTTTTTTAATCAATTTCTTTTTCATAGGAGAGAAACCACCGCACGCATTCTGTCAAATACTGAAAGTATTAAATAAAGGTCTCGTGGGTAGCGACGTCTATCTGTGCTATAAGAAATCAATGAACCGTCCAAAATTGATTAGCTATCAGCCCGAAATCTTATTAAGATACCCGACTGTTGATCATAATGATTTTCCGTTGAATTTATGTCCGAGTGTGCCTCTTTTCTGTTTGCCGATGGGAAGCTCATTGGAAGCCTGGCCGCATGTTAGTTATTCGGTAAGTCTGGTCAAGTCAGTTTTCATTTCTGACGAAACTTATAAAAATATCTTTGGCTTTCAGATAAAGCGAAATTCAATTAATCCTGTTTTTAGTACTTTTGTCCTGACCGTAAACGACGGTACTTACAAGGTCTATGGATCAGCACTGACATTTTACGAAGACTTTGAGTATGATCCTCTACTATAATTTTAATGTTTCAAATTTCATAAAACATTTTCAATTATTTCAGTCCTGAAAACTTAACGGATGCCCAAAAAGAATTGCTCGGTTGGGACGAGGAGTTTAGCGAGAAGCATTCACTACATGTGAATAAAGCGATATGCTTGCTATCGCACTATCCGTTTGGTGATACTTTTGATCGATGGCTGCAGTACTTACATGTAAGCTAAATTGCGTTGGTTCTGACTTGAGCCTGAAAAATTATATTTGGAAATTGTGATCTTTTCGCAGAACATGGCCTCAAAGAAGGAAGGCTTACAGGTTCCAATTGAACGATATATTACACAACTACTGGATGAAGTTCCATTTCCGAGCCCAAGTATACTTTTACAGGTTGGTTTATTTTTTTTTATCCGGATAAGTTAGAAACAGTCTTATATAATTGTATGCCGGGGGATAGCCGAAGCAGACCGCTAATGTTTGGGTCCCTTTTCGCCCTCTCCCGGTCATCAGTGATTTCTAGATGTCGATAATTGGCGACCTTTGTCTTCATCACTGAGTCACGTGTTATTGCAATAGTGATGGGCATATTGACTCTTTCTACTGTGCCAGCACATACACTCCAACTCTTTCCACTGAGTCGTTCAAAAAGAGTCGTTCAAAAAGAGTTGAACAAATCCATAGACTTGGGGAACATATTCAATAAAACCCGTAATTATGTGAAATGCATGTATATTACATCAACTTATTTCTAGTTTTTTATAATTAAAGTGTGTATGGAAATAACGTTAAATAAAACTTATAACTAAAGATTGGAATTCAAAAATATAATCTGTCAAACTTTATTTGATGTTATTCTGTTCCTTCTCTCCGAAATAATCTGTCCTGATTTCGAGAAAATCCTTTCACACGGCACCGACGTAGCCATGACACATAATCGTTTCTTCATAATTTTAAATAGAAGTTATAGAAATTAGTGCTATATATTATTATTAACTTGCTTGTAGAAAATTTCCATACTCATGTAATAAACGATATTGTAGACAATAGTTAAGTTATAACAAGTTCCAAATCAATCGTTTAATATATAACGATATTAAATGTTTTGTAGTTAAATACAAGCATTTCGCCCCTCGCTGCGTCTTAGTTACAGCAAATTGAAAAAAATGCCAGAAGTGGAAAGTATTCATTATCTTTTTTGAAAAGACTCCTTACAAGCCTTATAGTCGAAAAAAAAACAAATCAAAATTCATATGTGCATATGCAGCCACTAACCTTTACTTCTCAATCATGAACAACAACAACATGAACATCTCCATCTGCTGGGCTAACATTTCTGAACTAGACTGTTGCTTTCTCAAAATTTTTCATAATGTTTTCATTTTCATAAAGCCTGTGAATATGCACAGAGAAGAGAGAGATAAGGAAGGATAATCATAATCTATGTACACTAAATTCCCTGAAGCAATTCCACCTCATTCCGTCTGCCAAACTCACATTCCCCAATTCCATCTCATTTCCCCGGAACACCCGCCCGATCCATATAGTAGAAGAACCAGGCCAAAAAAATGCTGCCAAAAAATTGCTTCGTTTCTCTCTAGCAATTTCATTTCCTTATTTCTCTCTCTTCTCTGGCTGAAAAAGACTCAAATCAAATGAATGTGATGATTGGAATATGCGCTTATGAGTGAAATATCTGGGTCTGTACTGAATTACCAAAATAATCAATGTGTTTTTTACTCAAGACACAGCCCAGTATGGCTCAAAGTACAGAGCGAATGAAATACAGAAGTGTTAGCGTGCTAGTGTGCTGAGTGTGCTGTTTTAAAACAGCACAAATTTGTGCTGAAAACTCAAACTCACATTTAAGAAACTTCTCATTGCGTCCACAGTATACAGAAGAAATTGTCTGGTTGTTTGTTGGTTTGGTATCGTTTTCATCTCAAGTTGAACTTGAGGTGATGATATGATACAAGACGACTACTTTGTTTTAGAATGTTGGGTTTGTTTTCTGTATGTATTTGGGGAAAATTGGATGTGCAGTGCGACGTAAGCATATGATTTTTGATTTGCTTGCAGTCAGCATGGGTTGTTGTTTGTATATTTATAAGTATATACACAATGCGTGCATTGCATACTGCATAGAGACGATTATGAATGTATGGGATTATTTAGATGGGTGGGATTGGTTTGGTAGATAGATAATGATGGTTTTAGTTTCAGATAGATATTAGGAAGGGGTGTGAATGAATATGAATATGTATGTTATCAGAAATTTGAATGAGCGTTGAGTTTCCATGCGTTACGTAATATTTAAATTAATTTGAGTATTCATTTTACAGTGTGTCAATCTTAAATTGAACGGCTCGGAGGCTATGTCGTTGTGCCGAATCTTTCGCTCATTCTGTTGAGGCGATCAAAAAGAGCGACTCGTTACTGTGTTACCCATCACTATATTGCAAGCATTTCTTTAAGGCTGAGTTCACTCATGGCTTCCACACTTATCGTGTGCTTGCCTGTGATCCTCAACCTCGTGCTAGCCAGTGCTGGACATTCGCACACAATGTGTGCTGCCGTCTCAACCTCTTCCAGACATAGCCTGCAAACGTCATTTTCCTCGATTTTCATCTTAACCAGATGAGCCTTAAAATTACCATGCCCTGTGACCAAAGCAGTTATCCAGCTTAGGGTACTCCGTTTGTAACTGAGTACCTTTCTCGCTTCCCTGCCTAAAGGGCTGGTCATTGCATTCCGAGCTTGTTTACAAGTGACTAGCTCCTGCCATCTTTGTCGATGCATGGAGTCCATCCACTCCCCAACCTTCGCTCCAATCATGCCGTTCCCCAGAGCAACTCTGGGTTCTGGGCCAATGAAAGTTGCCGCAGATCCCTGTTTTGGTAAGGTATCCGCCGCCTCATTTCCTGTTGTACCTATGTGTCCTTTTACCCACATCAGCGTAACATCATTTTCTGAGGCACACGTGTTGGGCTTCCGGACACACTCTAGTACCAGTTTAGAGTTTATGTTCGTCTGCTGCATGCGTCTGATCACCGATTGGTTGTCCAGTGCAATAAGGATTTTCTTCCCTTGCACCTGACCTTCCAGCAGGTGGTCGAACGCATGCAACAAGCCAAGCATCTCTGCCTGGGATACAGACACATACTCTCCTAGACTAAACGCACAGGCTAGGTTTAACTCTTCAGAGTAAAACCCCCGCCCCCGCTTTCCCGTCCATTAAAGAGCCATCAGTAAAAATGCTGATGTAATTGTACATACACTCATTGTGTATGTTTCCATCCGCAATGTGAGTCTTGTGTAGTCTTTCAACTACCCTACGTCTACTCATGTCTTCTACCGGCATTAGAGTTACCCTGACCTCATCATGTATAATGTCTAGGATGCTCTTATGACCGCTGCTAGTTCTCTCAGTGATGCCACATGGCATTCCTTTACATACGTATTGCCGAAAGCGCCGCCGTTTTCTTTATAAATAAGTCCAACGGCGGCAGTCCCAGCAATGCACGCGTTGGTGTGGTGCGCATTGCACCACATGTGCTTACGCAGGCTATCCTTTGTGCCCCATCTAGCTTCTGCTTTGTGGTTTTTTGCATGGCTTTTGGCCAACATACCACGGATGCGTAGGCTAGAATGGATCTTATCATCATTGTGTAAATCCAGTGTGCCGCCTTAGGTGAAATTCCCCACCTACGAGCACACTCTCTCTTACATTGATGAAAAATCCTTTTCGCTTTTTGTATCTTCTCATCAACGTGAACATTTCAAGTTAGTTTCGCATCTATTATAAGATTCCTTCACTTCCTTGGACACCTTAATTTTCGAATCGAAAAGCCGTAAGGGAGTTATCTCTATGTCTTTCCTCTTGCGAGTAAAAATCGTAGTGTGTGATTTACTAGCGTTTATGGTTAACTCTTGCTCATTACACCATTACTTTGAGAACCTGTCCCAGGCAACCTAGAATGTGTCCATGAACTTTCCACTAATCGTAAAGGGGACTACAGACCTTCAGTTTAACTGCGCAGATATCTGTGCTAATATCTGTGGAAAAATCTGCGCAGTTATCTGAACTGAAGGTGTGTAGGCTACATTCGATTTTCGCTAAATTAGTTCCGATATTTTGTACAATTCTATCAGTTTTGTCGAAGTGTTCACTCCGTACGTGGCTGAGCAAGTATCTTTTTAGTGTTCCCGACTATTCTATATTTCCTGTGTTGTTGGTGTTTCACTGCGATCTATCGTATCTTTTATAGTATCTTTCTGTGCTGGACTTACTGATGAACGATGCGCTGGGTTTTGGTGGATGTGGATGAATATATGAAAGAGGGGAATGTACTAGAGAACAGGGTGGTCATTCTGAAGTGGGCAACCCAAAAAAGAAATTTTCTTTTTTGACTTCAGATTCGGAATCAGCGACCCAAAATCACCTTGTAGTTCGAACCAGCCCGATCGGACGAGTATTTCCCCATGAAAACAGGGTGGTCAGGGTGCATAGCCAGAAAAAAAAAATGCTGGATGCAGATATGCTAGCACGAAACGGCTGCAGGTACATGTACAAAGAGTGAAACGGGCAACCTAGGGCTACTTGCGAGGGCTCGCAACGCCCTATTTCCCCATGAAAACAGGGTGGTCATTCTGGGGTGGGCAACCCAAAATTTTATTTTTATTTTTTCACATCAGATTCGGAATCAGCAACCCAAAATTACTTTGTAGTTCGAGCCAGCCCGATCGGACGAGTATTTCTCCATGAAAACAGGGTGATCATTCTGAGGTGGGCAACCCAAACAAATTTTTTTCTTTTTTGACTTCAGATTCGGAATCAGCGACCCAAAATTACCTTATAGTTCGAACCAGCCCGATCGGACAAGTATTTCCCGATGAAAACAGGGTGTTCATTTTGGGGTAGGCAACCCCAATTTTTTTTCTTCTTTTTTGACTTCGGAATCAAAATTATCTTCACTTGAAACATACTCGCACAACGTTCACATTATAGTGAAACTACATATATACGAACATGACCGCGAGTGCCACTCGCGTAAAAGCACGTATCAAGTCTGCTACAGACAATGGCCGATCGCCATGGTTCGAACTACAAGGTAATTTTCAGTCGCTGATTCCGAATCTGAAGTCAAAAAAGAAAAGAAAAATTTGGGGTTGCCCAACCCAGATTGACCACCCTGTTCTCTAGTACATTCCCCTCTTTCATACATTCGCCTACAAAAATTCCGCATTTCACAGCCACACAAATCGCAAGCCCGAAAAAAAGATACATTGCAAAAAAAAGATACATTGCCAAAGAAAAGATACATTTCTACACAATTGGCCGTCCTCAATCATCCTCTCACCCAAAACGAAACATTCACATATCAGTACAAGAGCGAAATCTCTGTAAAAACTAGGGGTTTCATGGTCATTGTGAAATTTAGTAGAAAACTGATAAAACTGAACGATAAACTGTGTAATCTGCGCAGATTATCGTTGCAAAACAGGGTCCGAATGCACAGATCTCAGATCTGCGTAAAAATCTGCCAAAACTGTGCAGTTCACACAGATTATCGTTCAGACATGATGTCACACGCGATAAACTGAAGGTGTGTAGTCCCACTAAGAGCCAAGCTATCGACGTATCCTACGGTCCATCTTCCAGAGAAGACTGTATCGTGATATTCCACAGTAGAGGCGAAAGAACACCTCCTTGTAGGCATCCTCGGACTACCTTATCCCGTATTCTGGCACATCCACTGCTAAGATTGATCGCCCTCTGCTTAAGCATAGAGTCGATCCACTTAATTATAATAGAATCAACCCCCCACTCAGTCAGGGCGTTCCTTAGTTTTGTGAAGGAAATTTTATCAAAAGCACCCTTTATGTCCATAAAAGTAGACATTGCGATACCGCCATTATCAATCTCTCTCTGCAACTGTAACAAGTTCGTGTAAAGCGGTTTCCGTAGATCTGCCTGCTCTATAAGCATGTTGGCATCTACTCAGAGTACTATAGATTAGCGTGGTGTTCTCCAGGTAGTCCACCAACACCCTATCCATTGTTTTCAACAGGAATGATGTAAGGCTAACCGGCCTGAAGGACTTTGCCTCTGTATTAGTCCGGTTTAGACAGAAAGACCACCTTAGTCTCCCTCCATGCCTTCGGAATGTAGCCTGTTGAAAGACAGGCGACGAATATGTTCCGAATCCTATCTAGTAGAGCCCCACTCTAATAGCGCCGGGAATATACCGACCATTCCAGCCGTTGTAAATGACGCAAAAGAGTTTATAGAACTTTTGACACCATTTTGAGTTATCCTCTCAGCTTCTTTTCGACTCCCCCCACCAGTCCCTTTGTTAGTTTGGACCCATCGTCAGTTTGACTTGAAACTTCCAGAAAAATGTACCTCCATCAGCGAATGCAACTTTTCATCCACTGTTTCTGTCATGGTACCCTAAACTTTGCGTATCAGCCCCATTTTCGAAGCAGTGTCTTTCGCTATCATCTTTTATAATCTGCATACTTCCGACGTATCTTTCATGCTAGAGCAGGGGATTCTGCTTCCACGTATTTCGTTTCCGAAGACGTAAGGTTCTTTTCAGCTCTCTCTTTTTATCCTTATATAGTTCCCAAGAGTGAGAATCTGTCTTCCTCATGTAACGATTAAAGGCTTTCTTTGTCTCTCTTTTCATAGACTCTAGTTCCCTACTTCACCATGGTGTTGGGTCCTTTTCATCCACTACTGTGGAGGGACAAGCGTGTTCGAAAGCGCGATTGATAGCGGAGTTCAGTTGTTCCACTGTTCGCTCTATCTCGGCCGTCTTCCGAGGTATTCTGTCTTGAATATCCTCGACTTGTTCCAATAAATATGTCTCGTACTTAATACGATCGATTTTTCATCGGAAATTCAAATTATTTTTAAACGGTACTTTCAACTGACAAAATTGCAAAGTTGGCAAAAGCTGCCTCATTGCGTTAGCTTTCGAACGGCACATACATTTTAAGGACTTAGATTTGAAAATTTGCGAAGGTCTGAAGAAGAAGCAAGTTGAGCTAACGTAGTTCTGGTTGCTCTTGACAGCCGGGATTCATCTGGGGATATGGCAGGTGGTTGCGCATTCAATACCTTGTTCGGCTTTAGTTCCGCAATCGAAGAAAGTACTTTCTCACTGTGCAGCGTTCTGATGGCCGACTTATAGCTGGCGTTATCGAAGGGAACTCTTTTAAACCTTTGGACTTCCCTTTCGCCGTCCCTCATGTTGCATCTTACGTGACGCGGCGGTGGGGTTTTGGTCATCAGGTTTGAGCTAGGATGGTCATTCCGATAACAGCCAGCTACCTAGCAAAAAGTGTAGCTAACGAAGTAGGGTAGGTACCTGGTTACCCAAAATATGAAAATCGTAGCCCCCGCATGGGTCAATGTCACAAGTATTTTGCCAACCAACGGTGCCCCCAATGTTACTAACGTAGGCTACTACCGTATTTACCTTTCCTAAGTTGGTCCCCTAAATACCCACCGTAAGTAAAAAAATAAAAAAAAATCAGCAACATTCGGTTAGTATGCCTATTCGATTTTACGGTTGGATCGTTTTCCTAAGAAATAATTTTCCAATTTGATTTCAAAATTTAAATTAAATTTTTGTGTCTGCATGTCCGGCCGGGATTCGATCTTGGGTGGTTGTATTTCAGAACCCATCGCGCTACCATATACGCCATCGAGATTAATATAGAATGGCTTCCAAATAATGCTTTATAAGCAATAATGTCCCAGGATTAAAAGTGGTTACCTAAGTCGGGTACGTACCTGGTCTACATAAATCATGAACATCGCAGCCCCCGAATGGCTATCTACGTTGGGTACGTATCTGGGTTACCTAAATCATGAAATCTTTTGGAAAGTCTATGGGCTTAGTGAAAACGGTGGGTACGCCAGGATGGCTATTAAGCATAGCTATTTTGGGTAGTACGCGTTACCGGGGGGTACTGGTTTTTGCTGGGAAGATACTGCTTAGTGAGAAGAGTATTGTGGCATCATTTTGGTCTATTGATGTAGGTGGTCCGACATCAGGAAGTAGCCTGTGACAGTTCTAAGAGCAGTGTTCTGACAGGTCTTTATGTTTTTCCACTGAGTGTCGCATAAATTGTCTGACCATATGGGAGCCGGATAACTGGCCACAGATCTCCCGATGGATTTGTAAGTTGCGAGTAGGGTCTCCTTATCTTTCCCCCAGGAACTGCCAGGTAAAGCTTTGAGGACTTTGTTCTTGCTTCTCAGCCTGTGGCAAATGGTTGACGCATGAGCCGAAGAGGTGACCATGCTGTCAAGGGTGACACCGAGAATTTTTGAGTGGTTAATTGTGAGAATAATTTGACCATCTACCGCAATATTCAGTTGTAGCTTCACTTTCTTGGTCCAGGTGGTAAAAAGAGTAGCAGAAGACTTCGGCGCTGACAGAGTAAGATTCTTACTAATGAAGAAGTTGTTGAGCTCTTCAAAATAATCATTTAGCTGCTGTGGTTGTTGTTGTTGTAGCAATGGTCAGAAGTTCGTTGTGTGTGTGTGTTACATGTTGTGTTGTTCTTCGTCTTCCTCGGTGTTGAGTGATAGGAAGGTAGCTGCCTCTACGGGGTTCTCCCACAGCGATCTGGGGGTCAGGTGTGTGGGTGCAGCTGGGCATATGAAAATGTGGTCCACATCATGAGGTGTACCATTACAGGCGGGGCATGTGTTCGTAACATCCCGATCAATGCGAGACAGGTAGGAGTTTAGACGCGAACACCAACCCGACCTAAGTTGGGCAAGTGTCGTCCTCGTTGCTCTCGGAAGCGTTCTCTCGTCTGGAGAGATGGCTGGTGGTTGTGTCGAGAGGACTTTGTTTGGACCTAGTCTAGCAATTGATGCTTGTATTTCCTCGTGGTGTATTGCTGCGATGGCTGTTCTGTATGCGCTGTTATCGAAGGGGTCCCTTTTGTACCTCTGGACGTCTCTTTCGAGGTCCCTCAAATCACGCGTGACATGCCTTGGTGGCGGTGTCTTGTCCATGAGGTCAGAATTGGGGTGCTCCTCACGATAACAACCCACCAGGTATTGTTTTGCAAGAAGTTTGTTGTGATCCCTTAGAGGCATCATCCTCGTTTCCTGATGTAGATGGTCCTGGGAAGACATCAGGAGACAGCCAGTCACAGTACGGAGAGCGGCGTCTTGTCAAGCATGAATGTTATTCCATTGTGTGTCACAGAGATTCTGTGACCACACTGGAGCCGCATAGTTGGCTACAGACCTTCCGACTGCTTTGTATGTGACCAGTAGGGTCTCTTTATCCTTACCCCAGGTGCTACCGGCCAAGGCTTTAAGTATCTTGTTCCTTCCGCGCATCCTGTTACACACTGTTGAAGCATGGGGGGATGACGTGGCCATACTGTCCAGGGTTACTCCTAGGATTTTAGGATGGTTCACGGTCGGAATAAGTTGGTTGCCAATCGAGATCTCAAGTTGCATCTTGACTTCCTTCGTCCATGTGGTGAATAATGTTGCCGAGGATTTGGGCGCGGATACGATTAAATTCTTGCCCGTGAAGAAGGAGTTAAGCTGTTCCAGGTAAGCATTTATTCGCTCGTACATTTCCGTTATGTCGCTCCCTGTTGCCAGGATGGAGCAGTCGTCTGCATAGGAGATAATTTCGATTCCTTGAGGTGGGGTTGGAATTCCAGATAGGTAAAGGTTGAACAAGGTGGGAGACAAGACTCCTCCTTGTGGCACACCTTGTTTGATCTTCCTTAGCTTCGATTTTTTGCTCCTGAATTCGGTATAGGACTGCCTGCCCGCGAGGTAGTTGGCAATCCATTTTGTGATATGCGTTGGAAGAGATGCATTGTAAAGGTCGGACAGAAGTGCTGAGTGGCTGACTGTGTCGAAAGCTTTCGACAGGTCAAGTGCCACCAGAATTGTTCTGTGACATGGACGAGGTTGGTTGAGGCCATTGTGGATCCGAGTTATAATGGCATCCAGGGCCGTCGTCGTACTATGCATCCTTCTGAAGCCGTGCTGGTGGTTTGCAAGCCTGATGCGGGCCGCAAGAACAAGGTGAATCAATGCTTCGAGCGTTTTGGCAACTGGTGATAGAAGTGTGAAGGGACGATAGGACTCGCCGAGTGTCGCTTTCTTCCCAGGTTTCAAGATTGGGATTATTCTCCCTTTCTTCCAGAGTTCCGGAACGATCAGTGATGTGATGGATAGATTGAATGTGGCCGTGAGGTATTCGATAGCTGGTGTGTCGAGATGTTTAAGCATTGTCATTGAAATTCCATCAGGTCCCAAGGCTTTAGAGTTGTTCGGTTTTCTGATTGCTGCAGCCACTTCGTCCGTGGTGAAGACAGGTATGTTGTCGGTAGTTCGGTTGTGAATCCTTTTTCGGATTATGCGCTTTTGTCTGTGTGGTGGAAGATGTTCAATAAACTGCCTATTGAAGCGACTTGCACAATGGGCAGGGTCGGAGTTTGAGTTTTCTCCGAACTGTATGGCGACATTTCCCATCTGTTTCGGTGGATTAGAGAGGGCACGGACTGTCGACCATAGTTTGTTAATACCTGTTGTTAGGTTGCATTCATTCAGATGCGAACTCCATTTTGACCTCTTATGTTCGGCCACTTGTCTTTGGATTTCACAGTTCAGTTCATGAATTCTGGGATCGTCTGGGTTAGTGCTCCTGATGTTATCTCTCTCGTCTGTCAATCTGGCGGCTGTGGTAGGAAAGTTTGGCCTAATTTTAGGAATGCGTCCTGCAGGAATAAATTTCGCAGCCGCTTTATTGAGGACTTTTCTGATATTGGACTCGGCCTTACGTACGTCGGTGGGAGTTGGCAGGGCGAGGAATTTAGCACTTCTATAATCAGTAAACCCATTCCAGTCAGCTTTGTTGTGGTTGACAAAGGTGCGGTGTTCGACAGATATAACATCCCTCGGTTTGTCAAGCCTTATCACGATCGGTAGGTGGTCCGATGATAGCGTAAGGACCGGCTCCCATTGTGTATTGTTTATGAGGCTAGCACTGGCAATCGTGATGTCTGGTAAACTAGAACAGGTACCGGCAATACGGGTGGGCGTATCTTCATTCAGTGTACAGAAGTCTGAGGCATCAAGTTGTTCAGCAATGGTGGCTATACCTCTGGCGTCGTTGTTAAGATGTGAGTGCCAGAGTTCATGGTGAGCGTTAAAATCACCAAGCAAGAGACGGTGTTGACCATTGAGGAAAGTATTGATATTTACATGGTAGCCAGGGGGACAACTGGATACCGATGGAATGTAAATGTTGTAAATTTCAATATCAACATTGCCTGATTTTAAGGCGATGGCTTGCACTTCCGTGGTGGTGTCGTTCTTAGTGACATCTATTTCCCGGTATTGTACGGAGTGGTGAATGATGAACGCAAGTCCTCCTCCAGCGTTGGTCAGCCTATCTTTCCTTATGATGATATAATTCCCATGAGCGTTAAGGGACGAATTCGGATGTAGTTTCGTCTCCTGGATGGCTCCAACTTGAATGCGGTGTCTGTCCATGAATGAAGCGAGTTCGGCAATTTTGTTTTGCAGCCCGTTGCAATTTAGTTTTGCAGCCCGTTGCAATTTGGTTGGACAAGTGAGAGCGTGTCGAAAATTGCGATCGGTGGTGCAGGCGTGAGGTTCTTTTGTCGGGGAATCCTACTGGGTCTATTCGCAGAAGTCGTTGGTGTTGACTGAAAGCTCGCGTGGGTGCTCACTGGTGTAGGAAGGTGAGGCGTGTTTGATGAGCTCGCTGCTTGTGGACCTCGGTCTCTGCACTGACTGGCGGTAAACGAAGGATTCCAGTGCCTGTGATGGTTTAGACCGGAGCAGTTTCTCAGGTGGCACCACTCGTCGCAACAGTTGCATCTTACTGACGTTGCATTGGGATGCAGCTCTCTATTGCATACGCAGCAGATCCAAGGACCTGGGTTGTATTCGATGCCGGCGCGGAGAAGTAGTATTGAGAGCAGTTGCGCCGAGATGTGTTGCTCCCAATAAACACAAAAAACAGATACTGCATGTAACACACGAACATACGTCCTTCTTGCATTGAAGGGGTTTGCCAGCTCTTGGCCGTTGTAAAAACGGCTCGCTCTGGTGCGTAGAACCGGCTGCCGCAGGAACGATCATTTAGCTGCTCGCACATTTGGGTGATGTCATTGCCGGTTGGCAAAATCGAACAGTCATCAGCGTAACGGACGATTTCAAGTCTGTCAGGTGGCGTCGGGAGTCCTGACATATATAGAATAAACAGGGTGAGGTTGTTGTTGTTGTGGTAGCGATGCTTCAAATGGTGCAGTTCTTCTTGATCGAGGGGGTTTGGCAACTATTGGCCGTTGAAAAACGGGTCGTTCCGGTACGAAGAACCGGCTGCCGTAGCAACGATGCTATAGTTCGTCGTCTTCCTCGGTGTTAAGGAATAGGAAAATGACCCACAGCGACCTGGGAATCAGGTGTGCGGGTGCAGCTTGGCAATTGAAGATGTGGTCCATGTCGTGAGGTGTACCATTGCAGGCGGGGCATGTGTTCGTGACATCCCAGTCAGTGTGAGATAGATAGGAGTTAAGACGCGAACACCAGCCTAACCGATGTTGGGCAAGTGTCATCCGCGCTGCTCTCGGAAGTATTCTCTCATCGGGAGAAATGGGTGGTGGCTGGGTCGAGAGAACTCTATTTGGACTTAGTCCTGCGATTGACGTTTTTACCTCCTCGTGATGTATTGCTGCGATGGCTGATCGGTATGCGTTGTTGTCAAACGGAACCCCGTTGTACCTCCGTCTCTTTCGAGGTCCCTCAAATCACGCCTAACATGTCTTGGTGGTGGCGTTTTGTCCATGAAGTCGCTGTTGGGGTGTTCCCTCAATGTAAGAAGGAAATGTGAATTCTGGGATCGTCTGGGTTTGTGCTCCTGATGTCGTCTCTCTCGTCTGCCAATCTGGCGGTTGAAGAAGGAAAGTTTGGTCGAGTTTTCGGAATACGTCCTGCAGAAATAAATTTCGCAGCCGCTTTAATTAGGACTTTCCTGATGTTGGATTCGGCCTTACGTACATCGGAAGGAGTTGTAGTATATTGTATGAAGGCATTCCAGTCAGCCTTATTGTGGTTGACAAAAGTGCGATGCTCGACAGATACGACATCTGTCGGTTTGTTTTTGGTTAGTAAATGGTCGGAAGATAGTATAAGGACCGGCTCCCATTGCGCTTCAAGGTTATAAACGTCATCCCTCTTGGTAGTTTAAGATTCCTTAAAGATTCTACTGTGATAGTTTGTCCAGCATAGTCGGTTTTTCGTTGGGTTTTTCTTTCTTTCTTTTCTTCGAAATATTGCAAAACCTAAATAGTTTTTTGTCGGTCAAATACCTTTTTCCTCATATTGATAATGGACAGAGTGTGAATTAGTCGTAAATCTACCCTACATGCTCCAACCGCTCGCTGGCGTGAAAATACGTCAGTTGAGCAACTGGGGTAGGAAGTTTTACACTTCGAATTTGAAAGGCCTTCGCGGCGACTAATATCAATGCTGCTACTATTACACATTATAATAGGGAAATGACAATAAGTTATAGCAGCAACAAAAAAAACTCCAAAACTAATTCATACTACCATCCTGAAACATAACTACGGAAGACTCACATTTTGCTGCGAAAAAGTGACCGCTTGTCTGTCGTACCCAAGTTTTATACTAAAATCCAATTTAAAACAATTTGATTGATGCCAAATTACAAATCTGTTACCTGGGAAAACCATCGTCAACTCCGTGTGGGTAATTAATTATTTTTTTTTTTTTCCTTCTCCTTTGATAGCTGCGCACGCAGTGCGCAGGTATCTAACCAGGTATTGCCAAAACCTGACTATAACTCTATACAGAGAAAAGACAGAATGGCTAGTATACTGGTTAATATGGCTAACCTAATTCAATAAGTTGTATTGCCAGCGGTTGTTTGAGATTAATTACATGTATAAAAAAATTCTTTTTATACCTGACTTGGCTGTCACTTTTAACATAAATTGCTTTTTTAGTTCAGAGTAACTATATCTTAATTTTCTATAAAAAATTTTTTTTTTTTTTTTTTACTAACTAACATTTTGATAATTATTGATAATTTTTTTTTTTTTTTTTAAACAGTCTAAGTAATTCATTGAGTTTTTGATATGTGAGGTCATGAAGAGTAACGTTAGTGTACATATTTAGTTAATTTATTGTCAATAATTTCCTTCATTTTTATTATTTTCCTTTTTTTTAAGTTTTAATCTTGTGAGAGAGGTATTTCAAGTTCTTTATATTTTTTTTTTTTTTTTTTTTTTTTTTTAAACATAAATAATATCTATAATACATCTTGGATAATGATCAAGAGAATCATTTATAACTTCCGTTTGAACTTTCAATTGTACTTTTTGTTTTATTTTATAAATATTAAATAAGGCATTTTCATTCCAATCTTTTTGTTTTATTTTATAAATACGAAATAAGGCATTTTCATTTCAATCTTATCTTCTCTCTCTTTTCTTAATAATATATCTTAAGACTAATGACACCCATTCAGGCTTGCGAACAGTTAATTTTAATTCAATAATGTAAATTACTCGCGACGATGTGTAAATAAATGTTGTAAGACTAATTCTTTATAAATAGATTATAACTTTTTCCATCAGTTGTGTATTGTTAAATTAATAATGACTAATCAGTGGTATTGTTTAGGAACTAAATTTCAATTTCCGACTCAACTATTGCTTTTGCCATTTTGATCCAAGTTTCGCTGGTAGAATCTTTGATGAATTTTTCCAGATCTCTGTATCTAGAGATTCTCGGAATTTTGGCCCTCATACTGTTATATTTAGGGCAGTCTATGATAATGTGTTGATTATCTTGTAATGTGTTACAGTTCGGGCAATTTGGAGAATTAACTATATTCATTAAGGCCAGATATTTGTTGTTATAGCTGTGATTAATTAGCAGTCTATTAACCAGTTTGATTAATTTGGGACTGTCATGTTTATGAGATTTGGCCCTGAACCAACTTTTATGATCAACGTTGCTCACAATTCTGTGGAAGAACCTCCCTTTATTGTCTGAGTCATATGACTGTTGCCATTTTTTTAAAATTATGCTTTTAATGAGCCTTAAGGCATGGTCCAGAGACATTGGGGGGTTGTAGTGAATGTTGCAGTATTTTGCATCTTTAGCCAATACATCTACTTTTTCGTTATGGACAATGCCACAATGGGCTGGGATCCAGATGATAACCATCCTCTCAACCATTGAGTCGTCCAGGAGTTTTTGAATCTCAAAGGCAATAGCTGAAAAATTTTTGTTATCCGCAAGGATGTTACATGCTACGTTGCTGTCAGTGAAAATTGAGAACCTTTTGAGACCACAAACTATGGCATACTCAACGGCTTTTAAGATGGCTACCAACTCCCCCGTGACAATCGAAGTGTCCTGAGGTAATTGGAACTTGCACGATACTTGGTTGATACTATTTAAGAATGCTGCCCCTACCCCGTTTTCATCTTTTGAAGCGTCAGTGTAAATAATGACTTCATTTTCGTCCATTCTTCATTTTGTCAAATGCCTGATGTTCTTATACGAAAGATCAGTATCTTTCGTGATTTTCAGATTACAACCTTTGTCAAATATGCATAATTTATTAGAAATGAAACTTGGATTTATTGTAGGAATATTTTTGAGTATTTCATTGAATTGAGACCAACATTTGGAATAGCTCGTATTGTGTCTGTAACTACCTTTACTTTTCCACTCCTCCGCAAATTCTTTATCAGATGCTATTCTTTTGGCCATTTCCGTTGCCGCCAGCCACAAACTCCTCCACTCCGGCGGGAATTCATTGGCTAGGACGTATAGGTTGTTAATTGGGGTAGAAGTTGTTACCCCCAAGCATTTTCTCAGGGATGTGTTATAGTATGAAGTGATTCTTCTTAAGGGGCCTGTATCCAAGTTTGAAGTTGTTGACCTTGCGTATTCAAGTTTTGGTCTGATGTGGGTTCTAAAGAGTGTAAGAGCTTTGGACGGGTGAAGCCCGCCCTTTTGACTATTGATCATATTAAAAGTCAGCTGGTTTAGCGCATTTTTTTTAATCATCTCCTTGTAGTGATTATTAGCTTTTAGCTTCCATGTTAAGGTGAAACCAAGGTATTTTAGTTCAGGGACATTAATAATTACTCTATCTTGGACAATCACCGAATGAACCTTTGTGTTTGCCATTGAAAATATAAAAAATTGTGTTTTTTCGATATTAATCTCGAGCCATAGGTTTTTAAGCTGTTTAATAAATAATGATACAAAGTTTTGGAGATTATTAATAGCTTCGCCCACATTTTTACCTTTGCTGATGATTAAAAAAATCGTCAGCGAATTGGTAAATCGAACTAGTATCGTCCGATAAATTATGTAATCCGCTAGTCATAATGTTGAAAAGTGTCGGGCTAAGGCAACTGCCTTGGGGGAGACCGTTATCTATGTCAATTGATGTTTCATCAAGTGTTAGTCTTCAGCCTTTTAAAAACTCATTAACCCAGTTAGTGATTTCCGGAGGTATTAGCAGATTTCCCATAGTTTTAATTAATACATTTCTATCCACTTTGTCATAGGCTGATTTGAAGTCAACAGTAACACATACAGAAACAAATTTTTTTGATTTATTATCTTCTATTTCGTTTATTACGTCATTAATGCAATGACTTGTTGATTTCTTTCTCCTGAAAGCGTATGATCTGCGATTTAAAATCTTATTGTCTTTAATAAGGAAATCGGCCTGAAATTTTCAATTAGGTTATGGTCCTTGTTTGGTTTCGGGATTGGGACGACTTTAATGGATCTCCATTCGTTAGGGATTTGTTGATCTACCCATGAAGAATTAAGGATATTCAGAAATTTCTTTTTGTTTTCTTCATCTAACAAATTATAACCTTGTAGGAAATACCATCACTACCTGGGGCTGATGATTGGTTTTTATTTCTTAAAGCCATTAACAGCTCATCATAGGTAAAGGTATTAAATTCAGGAGGTATAGAACTAGTATTGTTCGTTTGAACGGTGTTCGGGCGACTATTGTCCGGCTTACAAACTTGAAGAAAGCTATTTTTTTTGTTAGAGTCCCAAGACCCAAAGTCCGGGTTATTTATCAGGGTTCTTTTAACGTTAGCAAACAGCGAGTGCATTTCTTGAGAGTCCTTCGAATTGTTGATCCTGGATATGGTTTCCTTCCATTCCTTATTTTTAGCCTTTTTTACTTCAGTTTTCCAATCCTTTTCCGCAGCTCTTAAAGCTCTGAAGTTATCCAGGTTTCTATTCCGATTGAATTTTGCCGATATTTGTTTAAATTTATTAAATGTAGATTTAAGGTTGGCGTTCCACCATCTTTTCGGAGTATACGACTTCTTGTTTGTTATAAATGTGGCCTTTTTGATTGCACTGTTCATCTCTTTATTAAAACTGCTTAAGTTATCCTCGAATTCTAAATTTTTCAAATTATTAATTAGCATTTCTTTATTTATGATTTTAAGTTTGGAATTATGAATATGGTTTTCAATTGTGAACATAATAGGTAAGTGGTGGGATCCAAAGATTTTCAGGTTAACCGTATGCCAATTCTTAACAATGTCGACTCTATTAGTAAAAGTTAGATCTAATGACGACGGTGTATTAATGGTCCTGTTGAAAGTTGACGATCCATTGTTGCAGATGTGCAGACCATGGTTCGAGACGATGTCCCTTAGAATTAGGCCTCTATCATTGTCAGCGTCACTACCATAATCCTTAACATGGGCATTAAAGTCACCCGCTAAAATAATATTTTTCCCCGTAAGGGTATGAATCTTATTAACTAAACTACTGAGGTCAGTTTCAAATTTCCTAATGGTCCCCCTTGGAGGACAATATACATTAACAATAACAAAGTTAACTGTTAGGTTTGTTGTTTCAGCCGCAACGTAATTGCATGGGCTGTTGAGTTTGATTGGTTTACTCCTGATATTCTTTGAGATGAGGATTGCAACCCCTCCTCCTCTTCTTCTTTCGTCTCCTTCTTTTAATTTCCTATTATGAAAATAGGATTGGTAATCTTTGAAATATACATGTTCATCATTGATCAGCCATGTTTCCTGTAACATAAAATAGCTATATCAATTTTCTTATCATAGCACAGTCTTTCGAATGTATCTTTGTTCTTTTTTAGGCTCTGTAAATTAATCTGTAAACATTTCAAGTTCATCATCTATTATAATATTATCACTGTTATCACTGATTTCTTTTCTACTCATTGTTTCAATTCTAGTTTGTAATTCAATCAACGGTCTCTGAAATTGAGGGTCATTCGTATCAAAGTTCTTTTTAACCAATTCCACCAGTTCATTATATACGTTTACATATTTTTTGGATAGGGTTTTTTTTAAATTTTTAATTGTACTTTTAATATCTTCGGTTTTGGAACTATTCTCCGTAATAGTATTGGAGCTACCAAATGACAGTGGTAGATTTCCATTTGGGTGTGCGAATGCTAAGTTACTACTTGGTTTCGGTACTGGTTTTTAACAAATTTTTGAATTATCATTTTGATCAGGTTTAATTCCTGAATAATTCCTTTTCCTCACTGCAGAAGCGAAGGTTCTTCTGCTTATTAGCAGTTTATTTAAGTCGGCTTGTCTATCTCTCAAGTGGTTAAGATTTCTAGTAGGATTATTTTGTGATACGTTCGTATATGACGGAAACTGGTTATCATATTCCTTTGTTCCTAAAATGTCGTAGTAGTTATTATTATTCAATTTAGTGACTTCGTTCCTGGGCTTATTTGACGTAGCCATCAATTTAAGAGTATCTTTTTCTTTAATGACTTCCGGGCAATTCCTGTCCGAAAAACCATGATTTTTGTCCCCACACAAAATACACCCAACAACATTACAATTTTCGGGGTTTTGGTTTTTGCTTTTACACCATTTCGCAACATGGCCAAATCTACCACATTTACTACATAATTTGATTTTGGGAACATAGTACGTTACTTCCCTGAAGCAAGAACCCACTCTAATATCATATGGAATGCCTTTACCCTCAAATTCAATTTTAATAGTTTCCGTAGGAACTAACTTATCACCTTCCCTTCTTTGGAATCTATAGATGCTTAAAACTTTGGCTTTTGACTTTATCTTTTCCATAATTTCCTCATCAGGAAAATCTGTATCAATATATCTTATTACCCCGTAAGTTGACACACAGTTTTGTGGTATATAAATATTATAACCCGCCTCTTTGAGGATCGAGTTCGACAGAAGATTATTTGCGTTCATATAATCTGAAAAGACAACTTTGACTGTCTTGAAGTTAGTTCTCCTAACCTCAATGACACCCTCTACACCACTCGATTCCAATAATCGGTGAATTTTAAGGTCTTTAATCCTCTCTTCCTTAATCGTTCTGATTAGAACTATGTATTCCACGTTCGTAGAATCCTTACTGTATGTATAACGGTTAATTATTTCCCGGTTAGATATTTCCCTGTTACTATTACTGTTATGTTCCATTTGGGACATTTGTGAACTAATAGAGATAGGTGTGCCTTTTTTCTCATAAACATGTGATTCGATTGTTCGAATCGAATCTTTTGACGGAGTTACTGAACGCGATCTTCTTCCCGAACTGTTTTTGGCTTTATCCCTGTCTGGGGGGTCCCCCGCCGGGAGCACCATGATTGGGGCTGTTTTACCAACCCCAATCAGGCACTACCACGTTACTTCACCCTACCTACACTAGGCGTCACACAACTGATGGAAAAAATTACCTTAATCCCGTGGAGTTGAAATAATTCAGCTTTTTCGCGAAAATAAATTTCTCAAAATGGCGGTCAAAAACACTAATTCACACAATAACTACGCGCACTACTAAAAAAGCGTCCGAGCACTATCGCGTCCTGAACCAGAGTGGTAATTAATTATTGGTACCCATACCTGACTCTCCGTTGTGGGTAGCCCTAACTACACTATCCACGCATCTCGCCGGCTCTGGATCAAACAGTGGATCTTTTTTACCTTTGGGGACGATTTTTCTTACAACGTTATTTAGAAGTTGCGTATAGGACAAAACGAATTGATCACTGACGGAATGCAATCATGATCTCTAAATATATTTTAATTCGCGGAGATTGACTGCGGTCGAACCTACAATCACTTGCTTGGATTGCGCCCCGGGGCGTCAACATCGTCGTGCTGCTTACACCGGTAGATTAAAGGCAGTACCTGACGATCTGCCGTAGTACGAAACCAACATGAATGACTAGAATATTCGCTCCGTGGGCAATTCTCATATGCCTTTGTTCGGAACCGTGTGTAAAAGCATAGTTCGAAATATTGCAAAACCTAAATTCTTCTATCCATAAAACACTCTTTTTATTTACAGATGTCCAGTGAAAGTAACGATCGTATCTTATTAACACAACCCGAGGATTCGCCACTTCCACGAAGTGGTGCCGGGTTCCGTCATCTTTTGTCCAATTTAGGAGCCGAGAATTGCTTACACGTTCTACTCTTGGTACTGACTGAACAGAAAATCTTAATACACTCACTTAGGTAACTGCAAAAACCAATTTCTTACTCGTAAAATTAAGTCCAAGTATCTGAAATATTTCTTCCCCTTCAGGCCAGCAATCTTAACAGCCGTGGCAGAAGCGGTAGTCACTCTACTGTTTCCCTTCAAATGGCAATGTCCGTATATACCATTGTGCCCTCTTGGTCTGGCCGAAGTTTTACATGCTCCTGTGCCTTATCTTATCGGTGTCGATTCGCGTTTTTTCGATTTATACGAACCACCACAGGATGTCACATGCATCGATCTGGACACGAACAACATCAGCGTAAGACAATCGTATTGAAACTTTTACATGAAACTGATATTTAATTCACCCATCCATAGATGTGCGAGGCTCAAAAACATCTCATCACAAAACTACTGCCCAAACGGGCAGCTCGAATTCTTAAACAAACTTTGCGAGGTCTCGAAGAACTGCTCAGCACTGATGGAATTGAATCAAAAAATAGTAGTTTAGATCGCGACATAAAGAGGAAGAAACGGGAGCAAAACCAAGAGCAACGAATCCAAGAGGCCTTTTTACGTTTCATGGCATCAATACTGCGAGGCTATCGTGAATATTTAGTTCCTATTTCAAAGGCGCCCTCGGTCGGCGCAACCGATCCAAATGCATTATTTCAGATGAATGTCTTTTTGCGATCACGCGATAAAGTATGTCGTTGAATGCTGGATATCAGTTGTTGACTAATTTTATTGTTTCTCAGGCGCATCATAAGTTTTTCCAACTGTTGATGAAAACCCAAATGTTCATTCGATTCATCGAAGAGCGATCTTTCGTCTCGGACGGTGATCATGGGTTGGCCTTTTTCGATGATTGTACGGAGAAAGTCAGTGCCTACGATGACACCCCATCGGAAATTCAGTTTGTCGATTGGGAATCAGGACACAGTAGCGAAAGAACGAAAATCATTTTGCCGCCGGAAAGTGTGATTACAGGGAGTGAGTACATATTGCGATTTTCGCCAGTTTAGTGGTCTATCTAATTATCGGATTTTTTTTTAGATTCCAAGCAAGTATTTATCTATAAAACCTTCACCTTGGACCCGCAACTACTGAAACCTCTCCGCAAAACGCACCTCACGTCGTTCTTACAGCAAAATCCCGGGACAGCTCCCGGTTCACCAATCGCACGTCGAACTAAGCATGAAATCAAATTGGCTCAAAAGTTAGCCCGAAAGTGTCAGCAGCATCCCGAAGCATGGGCTAAATATTTGCTTGCAACATGCTATTCGCTATATTTCCTCGTCCTGCCCAGCATGGTGTTGCATGCACCGGGCAAAGAGCACACTGTCTTGCGTGCAGCCTACGATCTACTGCTACGTGCCAGCAAGTTAAAGATAACATGTGACGAGTTTTGCTATCGCGTCATGATGCAATTGTGTGGCACCTACAATTTCCCCGTGCTGGCCGTAAGGCTGCACTACCTAATGAAGCGTACCGGAGTTCAACCGAACGCTTTGACGTACGGATTCTACAATAGATGCGTCCTCGAATCAGACTGGCCTTCGGACAGTGCAACGTTGAGCCAATTGCGTTGGAATCGCATCAAAAATGTTGTTTTGGGTGCCGCCCATTTTCGTCGAGCTGGCAGGCGACATTCGTCGAAAAAGCGGCTTTCCACATCGCTCGAGAACAATCTAAGCACTCTGGAAACGGTCGATGGAACGTCGCGAACGAGCCTCGATTCAAATAATTCGTCGCACGTGGAACCGGTGGGCACGTTTTTCGATTTCTCCGCTTTCGATAGGCTTCGCGGCAAATTGGGGAACATTGTACGTCAATCGGCTCCCAAAGAATCTGCCGATGTGATAAATAGTGCCGGTCTATTGATATCAGGCGATGCTGTCAATAAGTGTTCATCCCCGTCAGCGGCCGAGGCTTCGTCACCGTCGTTTAGATCGGCCCCGTCCAGCCCGCCACGCGATTTAAGTCGACAATTGTCAAAGCCAGTTGACGATTTCGGCAATGATACGAAGATTTTTGATCAAATACAACGCCAACAATTACTGGCTAATAGCAACGCAGGCGCTGGTGACGGTCATGACGGCGCCGGTAGCAATTCGTTAGTAGCTCAACGTTTGAAAATGATGACAATGGGCGATGACGAGAGTGTAGATAGTGTTCATGAAGTTGTTAGTTCGCAGGAAGATTTGGATATCGACTTGGAGCAGCGATTGAATATCAGTAGTCCCACAAAGTAAGTGCGCATTTTATGGTGCACGTCAAGGAAGCTAGATGGTTTTTTATTTTGCAGAATATCACCTCGAACGCCTGTTACACAAAACGATCCACTCGGAGCGTTGAATGCCGAACAAGGCACCGTCGTCAATACATGCGAGAAGAAGGGCGACCATGATAAGGTCGGCTTGAACAATAACACTGTGTATACGGACCAGCCGATCCTTTTCAAGGGACATCGCAGTGCGACATTTGACGAAGGAATGCATCCGCACCGAAGCATGCATCGATCGGAAACAATGCCCGCCAATTCAGTTACATCAAGCCTTGCCAATTTTGGTTCATCGCTTAAATTTAATTTCGGGTAATTTTTTTTTTAAAACTCAAATCTGTTTTGGCATCTTTTATCACCGCGAAGTGGACAAATTCTGATTGAATTTGCTCTGCATTATGGGTTTTCACTGAATTCCTGCGTTTTTTATCATTTGCATGTAAACGACAATAGCGTAATGCATTGTATCTTTCTTTTTTAATTTTATATTTGTTCGTGCCCATTCATCGCGCCCTGTGTTGACCCCGTTGTATTATTTTGTTTGCATATTTAATTTATTGTAATGGTAGACGCTATTCACCAGCACGGCTGTCATTTAAGAAAGACTTAAAATTACCAGCAAATCTAATTGAAAATATATCGAACATGAGGTAAGTATTCAAGTGACGCAATTAATCGCATTGCATGTTCAGCTTTTTGATGTTGTATGATTTTTTTAACTCCAACGGCTCTGTTGTAAAATGGCCAATCCAAGGAAAGAGGCTAGTTCCAGTCCAATGGATGGACCTTTTCAGAGCATGCCTACATCCATAGAAAATCACCAATCATTAATTTTTCCAAAATATGACTCCTACTTTCCCCCATTTCAGCCCCAGTTTGACGGGTAAAAAATCAAATGAAATTATACAGGGAGGAATAAGCAGCATCAAACATGCGGCTACATCAATGGCTAAAAAGTTGGATGAAATCAAGGAGGCAATATCGGCCAATTCGACGCCCGTTAAGACGAATTCTGGCTACGGCAACGACAGCATCAACGAGGATGAAGTCAATCACGATCAGCCCGGTACGGCGGCCGGCCTTAAAACTAGACGCGTTTCAAGTGATATGGACCTGTGGGGTCGTTTGAGTGAATCGCGAAAATCAAGTTATAATAATTTAGTTCCGTTGGGTGAACATTCGTCGACAACGAGTTTGAATGGTTATCCAACGCTGCCGGAGAATTTGTATTCGTTCAATGGAGAGGTAAGACTTTATCATTGTCAACTTGAGTAGACCGAAAAGTCCAGGAAAGATTATGCTGGTAGTCCCAATCACTGGAATTATGTCCTCCGTTCTTCTTTCCATCATAATATTGATCACAACTTTTTGCACATTTTCTTACAGGCGCTCGAAAATCCCGACTGTGATGTACTTATACAGCTCACTTCATGCTCTCAATGTCACAATTGTTCCGTTCTTATTTACGACGAAGAAATTATGGCCGGTTGGACGGCGGAGGATTCAAATTTGAATACAACATGCCATGCGTGTGGCAAACTGACGGTGCCATTTTTAAGTGTTCAGATCATTGTCAATGAGAAATTGAAAAATGAAAAGCAATCGGATAGTTTGAGTATTCCATATTTGAATCCGCTTGTGTTGCGTAAAGAATTGGAGAATTTGTTGGCACAAGAAGGCGATTCTGTGTTGTTGAAAGAGTCGTTTGTCGACGAACATCCAATCATCTATTGGAATCTGATATGGATAATGGAACGTATCGAAAGTACGACACATTTGCCGGAATTGTCGTTACCCAAATCGGTGAGTATTTTTTCGTTTCATTTTATTTCATTTAGATAATACGCGGGCCGTGGCTCGCAAAAGAGCCACAAGTCTATTGTGCTATGTCCAGATCCTGTAGAGTAGTATGTAATGTAATGTCATGGTTCAAAAAGTCCCGGGAAAAATGATGAAAACACAAACTTTTGGATACAAATCGATTTTATCCTTCAACTTAGTTATCTTCGAAGGAGATACACTTCAACGATCCTCCAACATTTCGATACTTTTTTTATAGTAGTCGATGTCGAGGCTCTCAAAATAGGCATCAGTTTCGAACTCGACCTCCTCATTTGAGTAAAATCTCTTTCCCCGCAGCCATCTTTTCAAGTTTGGAAACAGATAATAGTCGCTGGGAGCCAAGTCTGGAGAATACGGTGGGTGGGGCAGCAATTCGTATCGCAATTCGCTCAATTTTGCCATTGCTTTGAACGCTAAATGAGCCGGTGCATTGTTGTGGTGAAACAGCACTTTTTTCTTTGCCATATGCGGCCGTTTTGTCTTCATTTCATTGTTCAAACGGTCCAATAACGCTACGTAATAGTCACCCGTGATGGTTCTGCCTTTCTCAAGATAGTAGATGATAATTATGCCATGTGCATCCCAAAATATGCTGGCCATCACCTTCCCAGCCGACGTTTGCGTTTGGGCGCTTTGGACGATTCTCACCCGGTTGTAACCATGTTGCCGACTGTTTATTGGACTCCGGTGTGTAGTGGTGGATCTATGTTTCATCCATTGTGACGAATCGACGCAAAAACTCTTTCGGATTAAGCGGAAACAGCTCCTAATTGGCCTCCAGATCACCGACACAATGTTGCTTTTGATCAATTGTCAATAACCGCGGCACCCATCGCGCGCACAGCTTTTTCATTTCCAAATGCTCATGCAAAATATTCAAAATACTGCCGATCGATAACTTCATTATGTCTGCTAGCTCTCCTCTCACTTTCACTTTGCGGTCTTCCAAAACGATCAGATGGATTTTCTTGATATTTTCTGGAGTGGTAGCCTCATTTGGTCGGCCCGAACGTGGTGCATTGCTGGTGCTCGTACGACCCATTTTAAATTCAGCAAACCATCTGTAAACAGTTGTTTTCGACGGAGCAAATGTGCTGTGATGTGTTTGGAGCCATTCCAATGTTTGCTTCTCGTTTTTTCCGATCACAAAGCAATGTTTTATCAAAATACGAAATTCGCTTTTTTCCATTGCTTACGAAATACCAAAAGTAGCGTCACTCATACAGCGATAGCTGCCAAACTATTAAATGAAATGTCATGAAAATTTGACATTCTTCATTCAAAAGTTGGCACTTCCGAAAAATGATATCGTTTTGAGAGTGGTGACGCCATCCCACCAAAATTCCCGGGCCTTTTTGAACCATGTAATGAGATCGAAAGCAGCACCTGATGAGTAGTGATCTGTCGTAGTGGAAACCAGAGTCTTATGCTACGATTACACGATTGACGATTCGCGTCAATATTTACGCTTTTTTGATGGTCAATCGATATCAATCGTGTAAAGGCACATTTTTTTTTACGTCAATCTACGCTAATTTGGTTGACCCCTAGATTGTCCCCAATTTCCGTCAACCAAAATTTACGCGTTTACATCAATCATGTAAACGAACCTTTTTGAAACACAAGTGTCAATCGATCAGATCAACCAGTTGTTAACGTCTCGAGCACCAACCACAGACGTCAATATTGGATCAATTTCGCTGGAAAATTTACAGTTTTTTTTTAACAATATTTATGTACGATACCCTCACGTCCGTCGTCGTCGTAATTTTGTCTGATTGGGGAGAGTGACCGATGGGGAATTCAATTGGCGCAAATGAATATAAGCGTCAACCAATGATCAATTCGATTGACATAAAAAGAGTATTTACGCTTCTGTCTAAAATACGCCAATCGACCGTAAAACTGTTGACGCTAGATTTACGCTTTTCCGTCAATCGTGTAATCGTAGCATAAGGGTTCCATTAAACCCGGACCCCGATGCGAGCGCGAGGGCATCTGAGCCGTCCGCCAACCATTCCATCCTTATCGCCCATTTTTTTTATGCCCCATTTTTGCTTCCCCTGTTGGTGTTGTCTATCCCAAGTCAGTGAATATCTTTTAAATTGTCCGGGATGGGGCAACGATCAAGCAAAAATCCCGCCCATATCTCCCAAACTGAGCTGGAAGAAGCATGTGCCGCCGCTCAGCTCGTTGTGGAGTATTTCACTTCTAGAGCCGAGGGATCTTCACGGTTATTTTGGCAAACTTCCGGCTCTCTCCCCGACAATACCACCAGATTACCCCCTTGATCATTACAAGTACTAAATCTGTGTATCCAGTCTGCTTATCTCACTAAATGGACTGAGATGGCTGAGCTTGATTGAGGCTACGTTCGATAGCAATGCCGAAACATACTGTTCGATGGCGCGCAGGAGCACATTCACAGAGGATGTTTTCTGGGGTTTCGTCGTCGGCCTCACAAAAACGACAGCTTGCATCTGAAACAATGCGCATTGTTTTGATGTGACCTTGAAGATGGGAGTGACCAGTGAGAAGTCTACAGATAATTCTGACCCTGTTTCTAGTCAGGCTGAGCAGATCAAGGAACCGGTTACGGGAGTAGCCCGCAATGAACAATTTTGATTATCTCATACCCCGGAGAGCTTCCCACAACGAGGCAACTCTCACTCGCTCCCAGTCCCTAATCCACTACCTGACAAGGCAGATAGGTATACCGCATAGAGGGTTTGGGCAAATGTAGGGGGTCTCAGATGCCCGTCTGGCAAGCTCGTCTGCTTGTTCATTACCTACAATGTTGGAGTACTCAGGGACCCAGTAGATTGTGAGAGTAGCTGTGTTTTTTTATATAAAGCAGAGTAGAGCAGAATAAGCGGAAAAAACGCTATAAAGCAGATAAGAGTAGCGAAGAAGAAAACGGGTCGTCCAGCATCCAAACGTAAACTTAAATTTCAATTGGAAACTTAAAAACCTTAGTACAGGTACAATCGGACAAGTTTCCTTTAGGCAGAAAAATTATTTTGTATGTTTTTATGTGCTTCCCAAACTATAAACTGCCCAAAAACCTCGACACCTGCGCCGCCTGCATTTCAAAACGCTGACTACTTAACCGAGCAGCATTCTTGTTTGACGTTTTATCCAGAGCAGCTCAGATCAAATTGTTAGTGTAATTGTGTGGTCTTAACCTGCTCTGCCCTATATGGCGGATCTTGAAAAAAACGCGCCTATTGCGTTTTTAATTTTGTCCACCCCATACGCACTGTATTTACGCCATGAACACTTCATCAAACCAATGTCGAATTGCATTTTAAACAACAGTACCACACTACACACTTCTATACAAATTCGATCTTTCAAATCCATGCGTCTATCACACATATCCTTTTTCCTTCGCATATAATTCACACTCTTGTAGCATTGTCACGTGCATATATACTTCGGTCCGACCGGATGAAGGCATACTTACCTGGCGCAGGGGTTACCGTGATCAAGAAGGCGGTTCCCCCGGAGCGAGGCTTGGCCATTGCACTTGGGCTGAGTTGACCTCCGCGATTATCCCTAATGCGGATAACTCGTGCGTGCAATTTTTGGTAGCCGGGAATGGCGTTCGCGCCGTCCCGACATTAATTATTCTTAACAAATTGTAGGGAATATCTCTCGACATTCAAGTATGAATCAGAAATGTTTTATTGTCTCACAAATTCAAGTTTGCCCCGTCTTTTGGGCGCTTTACGAATAAAACCCTGAGAAGATTCTCTGGCATTGGATGCGTTCCTGTGACTTTGAATCTGATCCAGTAAATGGCAGTGGGTAACAGAGATAGATGTAAAGTGATGTGTATCCATAATACAAGGAAGACAAGATATGGCCTTGCGCATGCCGGCTCTCTGAATACCTACGTCAATCGCTCGTTCAATTGTATGAATACTTAGTTTTCGGCTTTTATCTCTGTAACTATTAATCCTACCAAAAAACTTTCTGAGGCGAAATTGAAGATCACAAAAATATACATATAAAAAATGTTTGAACAACTTTTTTCTATCTTATAGTTTTCGAGATATTCTCATTCAATTCATTCGCACGAAATTGAAAAAAAACATCAGGCAGAGCCAGCACAAGAGCATTGCATTGCAATCCTCACGATAATATTGCTTCGCTTGTTGAGGGTGCAGCACACGCACCATGCAGCGGTCTCTTGTGTGGGTTCTGCTTGATATACATATATGTTATTTAAGAAGCGAATTTGTTTCTTTTTTTGTTTATATCGCAATAATCTCAAGCAAAGCCCACACAAGAGACCGCTGCACCGTACGCGTGCTTCTTCCTCAACAAGCGAAGCGAACTATCGTGAGGATTGCAATGATGAGAGTTATGAACCACCACTCTCTCAAGTGTATACGAGCCATTGACGTGATGCGCAGAAAAATACGAAAATGAAACGCGGGAAGGCCATATCTTGTCTTCCTTGTATCATGGTGTGTATCCGTAAGTGGAAGAGAGAGAGGGTCACTATATCTAAACCCCATTGACATTGATCGGAACAAACTCTGAATCGTTACTCCATATCATGATTTCTAAACAAATGCATCTCTACGAGTATATAGGTACATGATGAGTGAAAGATTTCAGAAAAACCGATTCGTCTGTATCATTCTATCTAGCACGATTAGTAATATAATATAAAAATATAATAATATATCGGTTGTCTTTCTGCTCTCGGGATTCCTATGTAGATGCTTCAGCATAATTCGGATTTAAATAATTCCACTCGCTTTCACTTACGAGTACACAACACTTTACATTTCTGTCACTCACTAAATCGAAATCATAATTAGGGTTGTTTTAAGGAACTGATGAATAATTGCTTAATCTCTGTTAGAGTGAGTTGTCTGTCGGGTCCAACCTAAAACAAAAACTTGATCAGCATTAGCACTATATGTGACAGATGGTTCATTTTCTAATAGGCCAAACAAAGCCTAGCCATCACTAAGACCGAATTGATCCAAACTGCGTCAGCCGCCGCGATTTACAAATTTACATTGAGTTTAAATGCAATCTCGCCTCGCAGTTTGTTCCGTTTAAATTCAATGTAAATTTGTAAACTGCTGGTGCTCTCGAAGCTTCTAAACTCGGTCTAGAAGAAACATGCTATGAGGAGAGGGGATAAATGTATGCTGGTACTTTTTTTCACAATCTACTATACATAAGGTGTGTTTTTTTTAACATTTATCTGGTGCAGTGTAGGGTATCTCCATGCTTTACAACAACAACTTGTACTGAACATTGGGGTGCCTAACCTGAACTCGATAGATTGTATAATTGTACCAGCAAAACGCACCTCTAAATATGCTTGTTATTAATTTGACAATTGATGCCAAGCTCCGACGACAATTCATACGTAATTTCAACATTTTATATTTTCTCGTCACCACTATCTATCGACCATATTCACAACTGTTTTTCGCTACGGTCAATTTTGAAAGCCAATCAGACTACTTTGTTTGGCATGACATGTCATTTAAAAGGTTTACCTGGATGGCTGCCCTCGATCGTTTTTCTGCCCCACTAGTTAACTTACCCTAACCCGTTGTTAAAAAAAACGCACCTATAGGTGCAATTCATCTTATGTAAAATTCCACAAGATACAGATTAAACATCAGATGGAATCTGGTAGAATTTATTTAAACACTTTCCATCCCTGCTAACCATGCCATGATGAAGACATCAATCCAGGCCAGGATAATGAGCGCGCGCATTGATGTCTTCATCATGACGTGATTAGCAGGGAAGCGACCGAAGTGGGAATGTGTATGCGTATCCTTGCATGATTTTCTTCCCCCGCTGCTTCTCCGCGAAGAAAAAAATATCGACTGGTGAACGATGGCTTACAGGGTACCCGCCTAACACCTATCGCGCTATGGGAAAACCCTATTGAGGCAGCTGTTTTCTTCATCTGGACTGAATGGGAACAATAATACAGGAACTCAAAATTTACACACGCATGTAGCAGCGATGATCATTGTTCTAGCCGCGGGGCTAAAGCCACTTATGTACTTTTCAAGTATTGTATATGATGAAACCATACATGACCACTCACGACCTACTACATGAGTAGCACTGAAGAATTCATCAGGCCGTAGCTGACGAAATAGTTGATGAAAGTCCTTAACGAATTCATCAAGTCTTAGCTCGATGAAGGTCATGTATCTTTTCAAGGCGAAACAAAGGTACACTTGAGAAGTGAACAATGCATTCGAAACACATTTTCTACTAATGGGTCAGATGTTTACAAAGTTACCCAAAATCACACTGCTCGCGAGCGGTCCCGCAACTGCTCAGTTATGTAGTCTGTGCTTGCTGAACGCCACTCTCGTTGTCACACACTTTATAATGAAAGTTAAGGATAAAGAAGAAGAAGCGGCGAGGAAAAATATTTCTTGCTTGGTGATCAATTTGATCATGATCACCTGAGCAGAAGTTGCTCGATAACTTCTGAACCCATCCATTATGATCTCCTTATGGTCAAAAGTGAGAAAATATCAGGTAATGATTTATTTGACAAATGATGCTTTTTGTTATATTTTATGGAAGAGGTCGCGTTTCTTTGCATGACTTTCCTTCCGCCGCTGTTTCTCTGCGAAAATCTTTTTTCAACTGGTGAACTACGGTTTGCAGGGGACCTACATACATGAGTAGCATTCAATAGACGAATTTATCAGGCCGCAGCTTATAGGGTTCTTGGTGAGTCATTGCCGAAATAATTATGCCGTAATTGATGAAATACTCGTACTTGAAACATGAATCAAAAATGTTTTAGCAGCTAGCAGCTCTTCACACCATACGCACTGTATTTTTTTTCGCCATGAACGGCTTCATCCAACCAATATCGAATTCCATTTTCAACAACAGTACCACACTACACACTTCTATACAAATTCGACATTTCAAATCCAAGCGTCCATCACACATATCCTTTTTCCTTCGCATATAATTCGCACCCTTGTAGCATTGTCACGTGCATATATACTTCGGTCCGACCGGATGAAGGCATCATTCATCATCATCATCATTCACGTCACAGTATTCGAGGTGTGCGGACGTTTTTCTAAAAACGCTCCGTATCCTTTTACGAGTACTGTCTTTAAACGTGTTTTGTAGCTGGCTTTCTACCTGGAAAGGCAGCGGAATTGTCTTATTATCATTGCAGGTGAAGCGAAGGATCCTTTTTGTACTTTACCTGTGACGCTGCCTGGAGGTCGGGCGAGCGTCACCAGGATGTCGATGAAGGCGATAGGAGCGGGGAATCGGACTGATTCTCCCGTGAAGAGGAGAAGGCATGGTTCTCCGGCGACGGAAGAGGAAATTACGGAGGCGACCCTTACGAAAGTGTTGATGGCAGAAAACACGCAACTACGAGCGGAAATGGGCGAGCTACGCCGTCTAAACAAGCGGCTGGAATTACAGCTGGAGAATCTCCGAAACTTCACGGGGATGGCCACGACATCACAACAGAACGAGAGATCCGAGCCGAGCGAATGGTCTGTCCCTAGGCAGGGGCGCAGAACAGCGAGGTCGAACACCGAACAGATGACGAACATGCCGAATACGTCCAACAACAGGTTCGCAACGCTGGAAGCATTGATTGACGATGACGAGATCGACGTGGCGAGTCCGATTAGTGCCGAGGAGGAGGACAAGGAGTCGACCGTGAATCTCTTCAATCTAGTGCAGAGGAAGCCGAGAAAGAAGTCGAAAAAAGCGGTCGAGGCGAAGACAGTGCAGGTAAGTCCTAGTGTTTCTGCCAAGCCGGCTCCCATAGTTGCTCCAGCCATCAAGAAGGAGAGAATTCCACCCATTAACGGGTATGGAATTAATATACCGAGCCTCATCTCGGAGCTTAAGACGCAAAACATTAAGGTAGCCATAAAGAACAAGGGCCCTGAAAAGTGTTTAATTTTTTGCGATAATGCAGTCGATCACCAGAAGGTTTTCAGCCTACTTGGAGAACGGAAGCTGGCTGCCTCCACTAACACTCCTCCTAGTCTGAGGAGTAGAGCCCTTTTAATCTGTGGGCTGCACAACGGATGCACACCTGATCTCCTGTACGACGAGATAAAGTGTGATTATCCACATATCAAGATTCGCTCGGTAGGAAATTTCCTATCGAGAAGTGACAAATTGCACAAAAGGAGCAATCCCTCGTCACAAGTGATTTCGACCTCTGGGCTTTTTATTGCGACATTCGATCCAGATCAAGACTTACGGGAAGTCAGAAAGATCAGGTATCTTTATTACCAACATGTGAGGTGGGAGAAAATCAGGAAAGTCGAGCAAGTTCAATGCTACCAATGCCAAAACTTCGGACACTTGGCAAAAAATTGCTCTATCCCGTTCCGTTGCGTTAGATGCACGGATAAACATGAAAAGGGAGAGTGTAGACTTCCAGCCTCGGAGCCGGCAAAATGCTGTAACTGTGGGGAAACTGGGCATACAGCTAATTTCAGGGGCTGCCCGGCATATATTAGCATGATGGAGAGAAAAAAGGCTCTTTCAAACAAGAAAACTGCTACTGCAAACCAAAACAAAGTTAAAGCTAACTTTGTTAGCAATAGCTTGAGAGCTCCAAAGATTTCCTTTGCTCAGGCTGCAAAGGGAGTTAAGCCGACATCGAGCAACCCTCCAGTGAATGAAAATCTCGAAATATTTTCAAGATTTATGACTGAGACACAGAATGCCTCGACTGCCGAAGACAGGCAATTTGCTATCTTCAAACTTATTCTGAGCTTATGCAAGTGAAACTTAGCACTTTTAACGCTTGCTCTTTGATCTCACATGCTCAAAGAGACACTGCACAATTATTGATTGACCGCATTGGTGCAGACTTTTTCCTTATCACGGAAACAAAATTGAGAGAGGCGTTGAACGTTAAATTCCGCAATTACAATATTGTGAGGAACGACATAAATTGCGGAACAGCCCTCCTTGTGAAGGATAGTATCCGGTTCCTCCCGTACCGTCTACCAGAGCTAAAACATTGCTCTGCGGCAGCGGCTATTTGTAGTACTTCGGATAATAGGAAGATTCTGATAATTTCTTTTTATATCCGGGGTTCTCCTAAAGCTGACGAACTCAAGGCAGATCTAAGCAAACTGTGGGACGATACGCGAAACTTTGACAATGTAATTGTTGGTGGTGACTTTAACTCTAGGCACCCGGACTGGGGTGACAGGGGCATTAACAGGAATGGAAAATATCTGAAAGATTGGCTAAGTGATTCTCTAGTAAGCACTTTCTCAATTATCTCTCCGATGACACCCACAAGACCGAATAGCTCTTCAACTTTAGATTTCTTTCTAGTCTCCGAAGACTTAAAAAATCTGCTGATCTCCCACAGCTGCAAAACATCCACTGGAATGTCGGATCATTTTGCCGTAAGATTGGAACTGAATCTCAACATGAACGGTCAGCTATCAGAGGCACTTCCGGTTTTGGTCAGAAGCTTCTCGAGAACAGACTGGGTTGCGTTCTCGGCAGATTTAAGTTGTTCTGTTAGGGATATGCAGGTCCCCGCCGAGCGAAATCTTTCCAAATCGGAAATAGATGAGGTTCTGGTAAAATTGAATTCAAAAATTGACCAAGTTTCTGAAAGACATTGTCACCTCTCCCAACTCGGGAAATACAAAATCAATGCGCTTCCACCTGACATAATTAAACATCTAAAGACCAGACAGCTTTGGAGAAAAATGATTAAGAGGATCTATCATTCTCAAGGCAACAAGACCTCAAGAGCCTACAAGTCACTGCTTTCTCAGATCAATTGCCTAAGCACGTTAATCAGGGAGATGATCTCCAATTTCCGGAATAAGCAGTTAGTCGAAAGACTAACTAAAATCCGCCCGGGCCCTGAATCCTTCCGGGAAGTGAAGGTTTTATCCGGACAGCTTAATAAGAAAGACACTCCGCTTAGGTCAAATGGTAGGCTTATCCATGATCATCAGGAAAAGGCTTATCTTTTCGCAGAGAGTTTTAAAGGGCAATTGAATATGAGAAACAGTAACACTCCAAGGTCACTTGTAACATCGGTGGAAGAAAACGTTAGCAGGTTTACCTCTGAGAACTCCTCCCCTATCACCTCGTTTTCAGACAACAACCAGGCCAATAATCCTGCTGACCCGTCGGAATTCTTGTCATTACCTCATCTTAGGGGCATCATGTCTCAGCTGAACAACAAAAAATCTTGTGGCGCGGATGGGATATCCAACTTCATGATCAAGAAATTTCCAGTTAGAGTGTTGAATATTATCCTGATAGTATTCAACAATGCTTTTAATATTGGCTACTTTCCGGATTGTTGGAAAGTTGCGAAGATTATCCCAATTCATAAGAAGGGCGACTCGCATGAAACGTGTAACTACCGGCCGGTGTCCCTACTACCGAATCTTGGCAAACTGTTTGAAAAATTTTGGGTTTCTAAAATCCGGAATTTCTCCGACAGTAATGAGATCATCCCATCTCACCAATTTGGCTTTAGGGCTCATCATGGTACACAACATGCTGCATCCTATCTGCTTCACGCATTGATTAAACCACTCAACGAAAGAAACTGTCCCACCGTCGTATGCGCTCTCGATCTGGAGAAGGCATTTGACTCTGTTTGGACAAATGGGCTTATCCATAAGCTGATAAAACTCAACTATCCCCCAAGTGTAGTGAAATTAGCGATTAGCTTTTTTCAGAACCGGAAGTTCTTCGTCAGTGTCAGCAACGCCTCATCAGAATCCACTGAGATTTCCTCAGGTGTTCCTCAGGGTTCTGTTTCAGGGCCGATCTTGTATAATATCTTCACAGCTGACATTCCAATTCCTCGGGATCCCTCACCGATCAAGATTATCCAATATGCGGATGATACACTCATCTATGCATCACGCATGAAGCCAAAGACAGCAGCTAAGGAGATAAGCGCTTACTTAGTCACTCTAGCAGCATATTTCAACAAGTGGGGTATTAAGTTAAACGAAGGGAAAACTCAAGTAACCATTTTTAAGAGGAGTGGTAAATACACATATTCCAATGGCATCAGTAAATTTTCCGAGTGCAAAATTAAAATAGGCAACTCCAGTGTGTCTCCGACTAATCAATTGAAGTACCTGGGTATTATCTTCCACGAGAATCTTCAGTTTAATCCCCACGTTAAGCTTACTATAAAAAGGGCGATGATTGCGTTTAAAGGAATCCGCAGCCTTCTGAAGAGGTCAGTGGGTCTGTCCAGCAGAGTCAAAGTCATTCTCTATAAGACCTTGATAAGGCCCATTCTCACATATGGAGCTCCAACATGGCTAACTTGCACGAAAACCGTCATGCAGGAAGCAGAGCGGTTTGAACGCAAGGTACTCCGATATTGCATGGGTAACTACTTCGATTGGAGAAGAAAGAGGTATGTTAGGAATAGCTTGCTGTATTCTAACACTAGAATGACTCCTCTCAGTCAACATGTTCTACGAATCACTGAGCGGCTCTTCGCGAAAGCGAAAGTTCATAGTAATGACAAGATAAGGGAAATGTGCGAGGTGGAAACTCAACGTATCGGATTGTTCATACAGCCAGCAGCCATACTAAATATTGATAACCAGGGTTTCTTCGAAAACCTGTATTCATATAGTGGAAGAGCAGCTCACATGAGAAGTTAGGATTTGGCTGAAGCACTAGGCCTTGCCTAGATTTTTTTTTTTTTTTTTTTTTTTTTTTTTTTTTTTTTTTCAGTTCTTCTTTCGTTTCTTTTGTTTCATTTCAGTTTTTCTTTTCCTTAGTTCTTAGTGTCTAGTGTAAATATAATGTACATAATGTTAGATTAGGATTAATTTAAGTAGCTTAAGTTAGTTTTTAAGAATAAATAAAATGTATGCAAGATACGGTCGGATGCAAGCCGCACCTAGCTTAAAAGTTAAGCAGTTACGTACTTAATATCTATAATTAACATTACATCATTCTAAGTTTCTCTGAATTAAAAGAGTAGTCGTACCATAGCGAGTAAGTGATAGATATAGACAGGCCAAATATGTAACTAGCCGTCTCCTAATTACTAATCATATGTTAGAGCTAAGTATAGTCGTTAACCTGCAATTGTGCTAAGAAATGTCATTCAAATTTTTATGTCAATAAAATATTTTGAATCTGAATCTGGATGAAGGCATACTTACCTGGCGCAGGGGTTACCGTGATCAAGAAGGCGGTTCCCCCGGAGCGAGGCTTGGCCATTGCACTTGGGCTGAGTTGACCTCCGCGATTATCCCTAATGCGGATAACTCGTGCGTGCAATTTTTGGTAGCCGGGAATGGCGTTCGCGCCGTCCCGACATATATATTCTTAACCAATTGTAGGGAATATCTCTCGACATTCAAGTATGAATCAGAAATGTTTTATTGTCTCACAAATTCAAGTTTGCCCCGTCTTTTGGGCGCTTTACGAATAAAACCCTGAGAAGATTCTCTGGCATTGGATGCGTTCCTGTGACTTTGAATCTGATCCAGTAAATGGCAGTGGGTAACAGAGATAGATGTAAAGTGATGTGTATCCATAATACAAGGAAGACAAGATATGGCCTTGCGCATGCCGGCTCTCTGAATACCTACGTCAATCGCTCGTTCAATTGTATGAATACTTAGTTTTCGGCTTTTATCTCTGTAACTATTAATCCTACCAAAAAACTTTCTGAGGCGAAATTGAAGATCACAAAAATATACATATAAAAAATGTTTGAACAACTTTTTTCTATCTTATAGTTTTCGAGATATTCTCATTCAATTCATTCGCACGAAATTGAAAAAAAACATCAGGCAGAGCCAGCACAAGAGCATTGCATTGCAATCCTCACGATAATATTGCTTCGCTTGTTGAGGGTGCAGCACACGCACCATGCAGCGGTCTCTTGTGTGGGTTCTGCTTGATATACATATATGTTATTTAAGAAGCGAATTTGTTTCTTTTTTTGTTTATATCGCAATAATCTCAAGCAAAGCCCACACAAGAGACCGCTGCACCGTACGCGTGCTTCTTCCTCAACAAGCGAAGCGAACTATCGTGAGGATTGCAATGATGAGAGTTATGAACCACCACTCTCTCAAGTGTATACGAGCCATTGACGTGATGCGCAGAAAAATACGAAAATGAAACGCGGGAAGGCCATATCTTGTCTTCCTTGTATCATGGTGTGTATCCGTAAGTGGAAGAGAGAGAGGGTCACTATATCTAAACCCCATTGACATTGATCGGAACAAACTCTGAATCGTTACTCCATATCATGATTTCTAAACAAATGCATCTCTACGAGTATATAGGTACATGATGAGTGAAAGATTTCAGAAAAACCGATTCGTCTGTATCATTCTATCTAGCACGATTAGTAATATAATATAAAAATATAATAATATATCGGTTGTCTTTCTGCTCTCGGGATTCCTATGTAGATGCTTCAGCATAATTCGGATTTAAATAATTCCACTCGCTTTCACTTACGAGTACACAACACTTTACATTTCTGTCACTCACTAAATCGAAATCATAATTAGGGTTGTTTTAAGGAACTGATGAATAATTGCTTAATCTCTGTTAGAGTGAGTTGTCTGTCGGGTCCAACCTAAAACAAAAACTTGATCAGCATTAGCACTATATGTGACAGATGGTTCATTTTCTAATAGGCCAAACAAAGCCTAGCCATCACTAAGACCGAATTGATCCAAACTGCGTCAGCCGCCGCGATTTACAAATTTACATTGAGTTTAAATGCAATCTCGCCTCGCAGTTTGTTCCGTTTAAATTCAATGTAAATTTGTAAACTGCTGGTGCTCTCGAAGCTTCTAAACTCGGTCTAGAAGAAACATGCTATGAGGAGAGGGGATAAATGTATGCTGGTACTTTTTTTCACAATCTACTATACATAAGGTGTGTTTTTTTTAACATTTATCTGGTGCAGTGTAGGGTATCTCCATGCTTTACAACAACAACTTGTACTGAACATTGGGGTGCCTAACCTGAACTCGATAGATTGTATAATTGTACCAGCAAAACGCACCTCTAAATATGCTTGTTATTAATTTGACAATTGATGCCAAGCTCCGACGACAATTCATACGTAATTTCAACATTTTATATTTTCTCGTCACCACTATCTATCGACCATATTCACAACTGTTTTTCGCTACGGTCAATTTTGAAAGCCAATCAGACTACTTTGTTTGGCATGACATGTCATTTAAAAGGTTTACCTGGATGGCTGCCCTCGATCGTTTTTCTGCCCCACTAGTTAACTTACCCTAACCCGTTGTTAAAAAAAACGCACCTATAGGTGCAATTCATCTTATGTAAAATTCCACAAGATACAGATTAAACATCAGATGGAATCTGGTAGAATTTATTTAAACACTTTCCATCCCTGCTAACCATGCCATGATGAAGACATCAATCCAGGCCAGGATAATGAGCGCGCGCATTGATGTCTTCATCATGACGTGATTAGCAGGGAAGCGACCGAAGTGGGAATGTGTATGCGTATCCTTGCATGATTTTCTTCCCCCGCTGCTTCTCCGCGAAGAAAAAAATATCGACTGGTGAACGATGGCTTACAGGGTACCCGCCTAACACCTATCGCGCTATGGGAAAACCCTATTGAGGCAGCTGTTTTCTTCATCTGGACTGAATGGGAACAATAATACAGGAACTCAAAATTTACACACGCATGTAGCAGCGATGATCATTGTTCTAGCCGCGGGGCTAAAGCCACTTATGTACTTTTCAAGTATTGTATATGATGAAACCATACATGACCACTCACGACCTACTACATGAGTAGCACTGACGAATTCATCAGGCCGTAGCTGACGAAATAGTTGATGAAAGTCCTTAACGAATTCATCAAGTCTTAGCTCGATGAAGGTCATGTATCTTTTCAAGGCGAAACAAAGGTACACTTGAGAAGTGAACAATGCATTCGAAACACATTTTCTACTAATGGGTCAGATGTTTACAAAGTTACCCAAAATCACACTGCTCGGGAGCGGTCCCGCAACTGCTCAGTTATGTAGTCTGTGCTTGCTGAATGCCACTCTCGTTGTCACACACTTTATAATGAAAGTTAAGGATAAAGAAGAAGAAGCGACGAGGAAAAATATTTCTTGCTTGGTGATCAATTTGATCATGATCACCTGAGCAGAAGTTGCTCGATAACTTCTGAACCCATCCATTATGATCTCCTTATGGTCAAAAGTGAGAAAATATCAGGTAATGATTTATTTGACAAATGATGCTTTTTGTTATATTTTATGGAAGAGGTCGCGTTTCTTTGCATGACTTTCCTTCCGCCGCTGTTTCTCTGCGAAAATCTTTTTTCAACTGGTGAACTACGGTTTGCAGGGGACCTACATACATGAGTAGCATTCAATAGACGAATTTATCAGGCCGCAGCTTATGGGGTTCTTGGTGAGTCATTGCCGAAATAATTATGCCGTAATTGATGAAATACTCGTACTTGAAACATGAATCAAAAATGTTTTAGCAGCTAGCAGCTCTTCACACCATACGCACTGTATTTTTTTTCGCCATGAACGGCTTCATCCAACCAATATCGAATTCCATTTTCAACAACAGTACCACACTACACACTTCTATACAAATTCGACATTTCAAATCCAAGCGTCCATCACACATATCCTTTTTCCTTCGCATATAATTCGCACCCTTATAGCATTGTCACGTGCATATATACTTCGGTCCGACCGGATGAAGGCATACTTACCTGGCGCAGGGGTTACCGTGATCAATAAGGCGGTTCCCCCGGAGCGAGGCTTGGCCATTGCACTTGGGCTGAGTTGACCTCTGCGATTATCCCTAATGCGGATAACTCGTGCGTGCAATTTTTGGTAGCCGGGAATGGCGTTCGCGCCGTCCCGACATTAATTATTCTTAACAAATTGTATAAAGTAGTTAGTGAAATTCTGTTACGAGTATTTCTCGAGATACGTGTAGGTGTAGCTCCTGCCACTGATTGATTTGTAATAAGTACGTTATAGCTGCGGGGTAAAGTTTCTCCGACCGATTCACTAACATTCAGGATTTTTGTGTGAGCTTTCTCATATTCGAGAAAATACCTGATCCTTTTCAGTTTTTAAACCACATTACCGCTGCACAAACATCTGATTCGGTATGATATAAGGGAACTGATACTGTTTCTGTTCCGAATCTCAGTTTGTTGTGAATGATATGTGGGGTTTAAACAAAGATGTTCCCCAATATTATTCCGCTTGAGTCGTCACCGGGAAAATAATAGTTGAGCGAGCTACATTGTTGTGTCTCGATTATTATTATATACTATTTGCTCTAACCACTAGTGAGGCATAGCGCATCAACTACTCTTATAGTTGATGTTTTGTTAGCATACCTATATACATAAAATATTTCGGATGATGCATGTTGCTAAAATGTACCTCCTGTGCCGAGTGAACCGTGTTGTGCGACAAGTCGAGAATTATTGTTCCGCCCGACTCCACAGAGGGAAGACAACACAAAAAAACCATGGCCACGTCGGGACTCGAACCCGCGAAAACCTATATTATGAGATATGATATGACGCCTCAGCGTTCTGAGCTACCGCTCTTCCCAATTATTATGGACTTGGTGTTACTCATTTGCCCTAATCCCTAGTGTGGTATAGCGCGTCAGTTATTCTATGTAGCTTAGCTGACGTTTTGTTGATATAAACCAGTTTCGGACGCTGCATGTTGCCAGCCGCCTACCTGCGACAAGTCGGGAGATGTTGTGGCTTATTATTACGCCCCACACCACAGGGGGAAGACAACACAAACATCCGTGAAGGTCGGGCAGTGCCATCTGGCGAAGAAAAAGGACCCTCAACGAGCTAAGCTGCGGCCTATGCTTGCTGTAGCTCAGTCCGGGAGGCGTGGGCGCGGTTTTCGCCGCTCGTTGCCCCTGTCATTTACGTATTAATAAAAATTCATAGGCCTGGGGAAGACAACACAGACAGGGGAGACAAAAATGGGGAATAAAAAAATGGGGCGATAAGGATGGAATGGTTGGTGGACGGCGTAGATGCCCTCGCGCTCACATCGGGGCTCAGGTGTAATAGGTCCCTCGGCTTCTGGTTTCGCACCACCGACATATCGCTCATCAGGTGCTGCCTTCAATCTGCCGATAGAAGCAGCACTACCAGACCAGAATATGGTTCATTACAACTTTAAAGTCTAGGCTATAAAATGTGTATGCCAGAACAGTACGATAGGACAAAACTGCTCGAACTATAGCCTCACTGCTCCGCCATCTCACAGCATCAGCAAGTCGCAATTATACAGATTTAGTTCTGTAACTTGAGTGCATGCGGCAAATGATATGCGCAAATGCCCTCATACTCGCATGACGTTAGTCAGAGTGGCTGTAACGGTTATATTGCAAAGAATGCAAGAGACTACGGGTACATGTACTGACCGCTAGCAAAGACGATTCCTGTTAATGCATTTAACTAGCTGTAAGGCGAATCACTTGTTTTAAGGGGGGGGGGGGGGTCATTCAAATAATAAAAAATAAAAATATTTCTCTTATCAAATTTGACAACTTTGATAAATAAGAATAATAAAGAGAAAGGAGAAATTCTGAAAAGAAACATCGGGACATTTTTTCGAAGACGCAGACATCCTTTTATTCTCTTTATTTTGAATATGTCTTCTTTATTTTTAATTTTTCTCGATTTGGATCACAGAATAGAGATTAAAAGGAAATAAAAAAGAGCGAGAGAAATGAAGCAATTCTGTACAAGGGTGGAAGAAGGAGGGTAATGTGAGTCTGACATCTCATGGTGCTACTATATGAACCGGGCGGGTGTTTCAGGGTAGACAGACATAATGAAATTAGTCATGGTATGACCTGCTCCTCTTGCGGATCAGGTTGACCTACTCCGAGTCCGACAACGGAGTAGGTTCAAGAAACTAAGTTCGCAGACCTTCTTCTAAAATATAAGGAATTTCGCATTTTTGACACCATTTTGACCCCCCTTAAGAATCCCTATCCGGGCTGAGGATAGGCCGCATGGGGGTTCTTAAGGGGGGTCAAAATTGGGTCAAAAATGCGAAATTCCTAATATTTTAGAAGTTATGGCCACAAAACATGGAGCATTCATCCCCACTATTTGGATGCTCCTCAGCCCTCTCCCTCCCTATCCCCTTCTCCCTTCTCTATGTAAGATTCGTTCAAAAAGAGCGATACAAAATCGTATCGCACAAAAAGATTCGTTCAAAAAGAGCGACACGAAATCAACTCGCACAAAAAGATTCGTTCAAAAAGAGCGATACAAAATCGAACCGCACAAAAAGATTCGTTCAAAAAGAGCGACGCAAAATCGACTCACACAAAAAGATTTGTTCAAAAAGAGTCAAAACAGCCCACCCCAGATTGGCTGCCCCGTTTTCATGGGAAATAGTGGTCCGATTGGGCTGACTCGAACCAAAGGATATTGGGGGGTCGCTAACTCCAAATCTGGGGTCAAAAAAGAGAAAAAAAATGGGGTCGCCCATCCAAGGCTGGCAGCCCCGTTTTCATGGGAAATAGTGGTCCGATCGGGCTGGATCGAACTAAAGGGTATTGGGGGGTCGCCAACTCCGAATTTGGGGTCAAAAAAGAGAAAAAAATTTGGGGTCGCCCATCCCAGACTGCCAGCCCCGCTTTCATGGGAAATAGTGGTCGGATCGGGCTGGCTCGAACTAAAGGGTATTGGGGGGTCGCTAACTCCGAATCTGGGGTCAAAAAAGAGAGAAAAAAATTTGGGGTCGCCCATCCCAGACTGCCAGCCCCGCTTTTATGGGAAATAGTGGCCCGATCGGGCTGGATCGAACTAAAGGGTATTGGGGGGTCGCCAACTCCGAATTTGAGGTCAAAAAAGAGAAAAAAAAGTGGGGTCGCCCATACCAGACTGGCAGCTCCGCTTTCATGGGAAATAGTGGTCCGATCGGGCTGGCTCGAACTAAAGGGTATTGGGGGGTCGCTAACTCCGAATCTGGGGTCAAAAAAGAGAAAAAAAGTTGGGGTCGCCCATCTACGACTTTTATTGAATATGTTATTAACCAAGTTTCAGACTCTTTGCATGACTCTTTTTGAACGATTTTTTTTTAACGACTCATTTTAAAGAGTCAAAGCTTATGTGCTAGCACAGTGAAAAGAGTCATTATGCCCATCACTAGTGTTCAGTATATGCTGATTGCTCTTCCATAGATTCGCTATGAATTGGATGCAACAAAAAATTGAAATAGCTTGTACTGCTTTTGCAACAGAAGGTGTCCAACAAAAAAGAACCACATTGCTCACTCTCTATCTAAATCTTCGCTCGCACCAAAATCATATGCGACTTATTCGCCGCTGATTTGCAACTACCTTCACACTTACACGATTCTTTGTGTAGTTTTTCCCACCGCGCGACTGTAATTATTTTGGAGCGTCGGCGTGGAAGAGCCCTAGTCTTTCGAAATGAAAATAAATATTAATATTATATTGCCATATTTTTGTTTTCTCTTTTACCAGGCTGAAGCCGATTTGGATCCATTACGAGAACCCAACACCGTACACATCCAATGTCTGTGGGACAATTTAAGATTGCATGCTGAAACCGGACCGCCTGCATACATCCTATGGAAACAGCCCGAACCAACAAGTCCTCTCCTTAAGGCTCTGCTCACCGATCAGACAGTCTTGAATCGAAAGTAAGTCCGAAATTCTTTTTAAATCGACCCCCATACACATTACTTAATTTATTTTACATCCTTCCATTCCCGATTCAGCGTAATACAACAACTCATCTCAGCAATACGTTGCAACGATCTTATCTCGCCGGTCAAACGTTTAGCCAATGAACGTCATAAGCTCAAACATTCTGGTGTCGAACGGCCCCATTCAATTTACAGGGATATCATGTTTCTGGCGCTCGCCGCGATCGGACGTTCCAATGTCGATATGGTATCGTTTCATCGCGAATATGCCGCTGTTTTTGATAAGCTTACACAACAAGAGTGTGATATGTACTATCAAAGTCAAGATTTGATGCCCTCCGCTACAGCAATATGTTGTAGAGCGTACTTTAAGCCGTTGTTGCTTCCTTGACAGGAAACGAATTTCAAAAGGTTAGAATGTAATCTGAAACTTAAGAATATACGTAGATAGAAACAAAATGGTAAATATTAATAATGAAAAAAAAAATCAAACAAACAAATGACGTCCGTAATGTGAAGGCAGTACGAAACAAATGGACCACTAATTGCCAGAGGATGGTAGCAGAAATCGTGTATGGTAGTCGAATGGGTATTCAATAGGTTTAACATTTTTTTATTTGAAATGGTCCCGGTAAATACGTTGAAATGATTTTCTCGTTTTGTTACTCGCCCATGCGTCATTTTAGGTTAGTCATGGTCAAATCCTTAATTGTGTGTGTGTGTACTTAACATATACTCGTACGTAATGTGTTTTATTTTGTCATTTTTTCATGCGAACTATATATTCGACTTAGTTATCGATGCAAACTTTTTTATGTCAATAATTCGCCTTTTTCATAGTGGCTTAATAAAATAAATGTTCATTTTACATTCACAATTGAATCACCGCAAATATAATTACGCTTTAATAATTTTTATAATAACTTAAGACTACATAATGTCGCAACGACAACAGCTCATCATATGAACCCCATCATAAAAAATGATATAAAATAGGAAGGCGCTGAAATCCTCATGATTATCTCATACCTCTTCCTTCCCACAAATATGTTATCGTAGTTTACATCCGACTTAGGTTTTAAGGGTGAATACTTAAAATTTTAGCAAATAGAGAGGAAAATTAATGTATACTGGTTGGTAGACAGGCGGAAAATATTTTCTTTTCCTTAAATAGGATCGAGAGGAAGATAACAATAAATAATACGAAAGAAAAAAATCGAAAAATGAAAACGATTGTAAAAATTGTGATAACACTCGAAAAATATTTTCTATATAAAAAATACACTATAAAAATCTATAAAAAAAATACTACTGACATTACACGAATGAAAACTTGTAAGTGTAGAAAAAGAAACGAACTTTAAGCAAGAGCTCAAAAGTAATTCACCGATACTTGTATATTTCAGATCGAATTGTTACTTTCATTTCTCCTAATTGTGTTTGACAATGCCGTTGAAAATAATGTGAAACTATCTCTGTCTTTAGAGCCCGACGCTTAGAAGTTTGGATTCATATCCCAGACTCTCGACGTGAACGGCGAAAGAAACTTTAACGAATATCGAAATGAATGAATAATTAAAATATAAATAATAAAAAGTACATAGTTATCTAGTGTATGATGATAAGCGATGGAAAATCAAAAAGAGAGTGTAAAAGAACACGTGTAAAACTGAAGAACATAATGAACTTAATAGAAAATAGAAAAGCACACCTTTATGAAAAGTATTGTAGTTTTATTGACCGCTTTCCTGCAGGTACTGTGATTCGGCCGGTCCTGAGAAAAAAAATGAAGTCAAACTGTCTAAATATCCACTATTTAACGATGTCACTCATGATGTTGTAACTCCCGAAAAAGTGAAATTACGAAGAGTCCAGAATGAAATTTTCTGTTTTAGCAGTGGTCGCCACCTATCTCGGGTGTGACGGCAAAATGCATTTATCACTCTTCCGCAATGTATGACCTATCCACTACCATTTGTAATGAACCACCTGCAATGGACTATATCCTGGTAGTGCTGCTTCCACCGGCAGATCTATGGCAGCACCTGATGAGTAAGGATCTGTCGGTGGTACGAAAACAGAGGCCGAGGGTCCCATTACGCCTGGATCCTGATGTGGACGCGAGGGATTTGCTTGGGGGTTGCAATATGAAGTGCGCCCGAAACCCATGGTAGGGAGGGTAGAGACGCGTCGGGCCCTTAACATCCGGCGCCCAACGTGGGGCCCTTAACATCCGGCGCCCAACGTGGGGCCCGATTTGTAGCCATGGAGACCGGAGGACGAGGGTTGGTATGGCCGTGCGGGCCTAAAGACACCAAGTGTCGAAGAACCACTCTCCGATGACCACCCGTGACGTGCGCTAGCAGACCAGCTCAGCTATCGGGAGTAGCGGGGTGGGTTATACACGGCAGTCATCGGCTGGAGAAGGCCGATGATACATACGTACAACAAAACACAATTGCACGTCTGCCCGTAATGCAATAATGAAATTGCCTAAGTTAAGATAAAATAGTCGAGCTACTGTCCCAGCAGGAAGGCACTGCGACCATAAATGATCTATTGTGCCGTAGCTCATTAATCCAGAAGACCGTCCACCCTTCTAATAAAGGGCAGTAAGTCTTTAGCTGGAATCAACCTGAATTCTGCAGTGCTGATAATAGCCTGCCCGAGGAGTGACATCCTAAAACGCGCGATGGCGGGACATTCGCACAAGATGTGCTTGGTCGTTTCCAGACAAAGACGGTATTCAGTCTCGCTTGACAGACCCATCTTGTTCAGGTGATATCTGACCAGGTGATGGCCAGATAAGTACCCCACTAGGAGTCTTAGGTGGGTTCTACTCATTTGAGTAGTACCCTTGTGATTAAAGGGCATTATCAGCTCCTTTGATTGACGAAGCCCTGGAAGGTTATTACAATACTGTTGACGCAATAGTGCAAACCAATCTGTGATCCGCAGTTTGGCCGAGGCCAGTCCAAAGCCACAGTGAGGCTCAGGTCCATGAAAACGACTGGATGATCCTTGTCTAGCAAGTTCATCCGCAGCCTCGTTCCCCTCAATGCCCTGGTGGCCTGGCACCCAGCACAATAAGATTCGGTTTTTGGTTGCCAACTGTTGAAGGAGTTCGTAACACTCTCTCTCGAAGAGACCTTATATGAGGAGAGCGCTTTTATAGCTGCTTCGCTGTCTGAATAGATAGCAATGTAAGCGCCGCGAAGTCTAGTTTCCAAGATTATTCTGGCGCAGACCTCAATGGCGTGGATCTCAGCTTGAAAAAGGCTGGGCGAGAATCCCATTTCGATCGAAATCCTGGTGTTGGGTCCAAAGACACCTGCACCAACACCCTGTTCAGTTTTAGACCCATCAGTGAACCACTTAATACATCTACGGTCTGGACAGGGTGTGCCAGCGGTCAAGGATGTGGGCTGAAAATTTTCTGCCGAAGCAAACCTCCGTGATCATGTAATCTGATCTCAAGCAGATCTGCACGTCAGGAATTTGATTCAGAATGCTCATGTGACCGCTTTCTTCACTGCGCACGTCGGAAGTTAAACGAAGTCTAAGAGCAAGGATAGTGTTGGAGTGCCGCGAATCTCTCACAGAGATAAGTGGTATCTTTGATATTGTCTTGTGCTGGATTCCGGGTCACAGTGGTTTCGTTGGCAACTGCCGAGCTGACGAACTTGCTAGAAGAGGGACCTCGGAAGACTGCATAGCATAATGCAGGCCGCGATAAGTATCACTAACGCGAGATGGCTAAGTGGCAGTACTTGTTATAAGATAAAGCTGATATGGACCAGGTTTGATATGAGTCGTTCCGCTAAGCTATTGTCGCTGAAAAGGCATCACATTGGTACGGTCGTGGGAATCATCACTGGGCACTGTTCAATTGGAGAGCACGCCAGGAGGCTTAGGCTTCCGTATAACGACTTATGTAGAAGCTGCGGGGATGAGGAGGTAGAGTACTTTCCACCTTCTCTGTGAATGCCCGGACCTGGAAAGTATTAGGAGGGCTACTCTTGGGGCCTACTACTTCGCCGACCTGGGTGACTTGCAGGACGTCGATGTTGGCCAGCTCCAACGTTTTGTTGTGGGCTCGGGCTGGTTCGAAGTTTAGAATGGGTCGGGACTACTTATCCCGTTGGGCATCACAACGGACCCTGATGCGGTCTATGTGTGCTGTGGACAATCATAGCAACTCTTTAACCTAACCTAACCTAAGAGCATTTAGAGTTGCTGATTCTTGAATTAATATTTGCAGCGGAGTAAGTCCAATAATCGCCTCCAGGACTGGCGTAGGACAAGCGCGCATTGCTCCAGTGATGCCAAAGCAGGCAAGGCGTTGGAGCTTATTGCACTTCAGTAAGACAGAAGATCGCTGAGTTTTCGGCCACCACACAAGCGCTGCATAGGTCACCATAGGCCGCACCAGCATGGTATATAACCACTCAATTATCTTTTGGGTGAGCGCCCATGTCCGTCCAAAGAGACTTCTGCAAGCCCACACTGACAAGGTTATGCAAGGCGGTCACTGTTGACTTCCCCTTCGGATACGCGAATTGCATACGATGTAGGGGGCTCGACAGTTCCATCTTGTGCCTGATATGCAAATCAAGCAACTTTTCCATGGTTTTAAGGAAGAAGGAAGTAAGGCTAATCGGTCGATAGGATTTGGACATATGTTCCGGCTTATTACCCGCTTTGGGTATGAAAATCACATTAACTTTCCTATGAAATAGCCTAAAACCCGCAAAACAAAACCATATCGACAAAAAAATAAGAAACGAGAAAACTAATGGTGGTGCCTACGCACCAAACTCCCAAAGATTCAAATCAACAAAGTCCCGTGCAGGGACAAGGGGCTGCATCAGCCAATCTACTAAAGGTGGCACCAAGGTCAACGGAATATATTAAAAGAGGGAAACCGTCCAATTAGGACAGATCCCTTTTCCCCCCTCAGGTCATAGGAGCACAAGGTGTTGTTTGACTCATTTGTGGGCACCAGATGGTAAGGGCCCGGCGCGTCTCAACCCTGCCTACCGTGGGCTTCGGGCGCAATACATGTTGAAACCCCCAAGCAAATCCCTCGCGTTCGCATCAGGGACCCTCGGCCTCTGGTTTCGTCTTCTTCTTCCTTGCCCTTTCATACCACTATGCGGCTTCGCGTTGCTCTGCCTGTGGTGTTAGCACTTCGCCCATTCTAGCGGTCTAATCTCAGCTTCCTTCTGCAAGCAGCTCGGTCTTGGATCGTATCATCGCCGAGATTAATGCGTTGTTGTTGCTTCTTCATCTGATCGATCCACGTGTGTTTCCGTCTGCCTCGGGGTTTGGGTCCAGCAAATGGAACATTCATTGATAGCGCCTTCATGGCAGGGTTCTCAGGCGGACGCCTTAGAACATGGCAATACCAATCCATACGACGATAGTCGAGCTTTTCAGTGATCGGTTGCTCAACAAAGAAGCTGCCTCGGATGTAGGTACTTTTGCTACGATCCTTTTTGGTCACACCAGCTGACATCCGTAGCATTTCCATCTCAGTCGCAGTCATTTTACTTTCGTGTGTCTTGTACATAGTCAAGCATTCAGACGCATAAATAAGTGCGGGACGTACGACTGTTTTGTACAACTTGCCCTTCAGCTTTCGTGGCATCTTGTCGCAGAAAACTCCAGAGTTTTCTCGCCACTTCATCCAACCGACACTGATGCGATGTTTGATGTCATCATCGCAGGTAGCTTCCTTGTTGACCATCCAGCCCAGGTACTTGAACCTTATACAGGACTTCAGCTGCTCTCCTTTAAGGTTCAAACATACAGAACGCGTTATAACGCGACGTTCCTGTACCGTTGCGTTACGGCGGTACGGTTGCATTGCATTATCCCTGCCATACACGTGGCGTTATCACTCAGCGCTACCTTTCGGAACGCGACGTCAACTTTTCAGGTTGTACAAAATTACAAAAGTACCGCGCGTTACCGGCGTTTTCCTCAGCAGAACTACTCATGATTGCTGTGCAAACTCAACCACAGTACTGGATCGCCCGCCCAGATAACGCTGCGTGTGTGACGTAGCCAATATCGCCGAACGCCGCGTTGAGGGGCGTTCCATGAGCGCTGCGTTATAACGCGTTCTGTCTGTTTGAGCCTTTAATGTAGATATCTGGTATCGGTCTCTCTGGATCTGAGAAAGGACAGCAAAGATACTCTGTCTTTGGTATGCTAATTCGCAGTCCATGATCCTCCAGTATCTTACACCACAGGGTCAGTGCAGCCTGCAAAGGAACGATGTCTTTGCTACCCAGGACAATGTCATCGGTCAAGTGAAGGGATATTTCCAGGCTGTCAGAAATGAGTGTTAATAAATACATAGAACACGATGATGTTGAAGAGCAACAATACACTGCCTTGGTGAACTCCGACTTTAACCGGAAATTCTTCAGACTCACCAGCTGTGCATCTAACTTTAGTGGTTGCCCCATAATACATGTCTTGTATTATCTTAATATTTGCCTCGGGGACCTTAAGTGCTCTTAGGCGGCTATTACACTATAAAAGTTCTTTTACAAATATCTTTGAAGCACGATATTTTCAAAGAACTTTTATGAATGAAATTAGCCGCCCAAGGGGGAAGAGGTGTGCAAGCTTGTAAGAAAAGTACTTGAAACAAGCAATGTTCGTGTCGCAAATCTTTTGTTAGGCGGCTATTACACTGCAAAAGTTCATTGCAAATATCTTTTATAGAAGATATTTGTAAAAGAACTTTTATAGTGTAATAGCCGCCTTAGGGCCACCCATATCAGATCACGAGGAACTCTGTCGAAGGCTTTTTCCAAATCGATGAACACGAAGTCCGTTCGTGCATCACGATGCTTTTCCATCGTAACACGTATGCACTGAATAGCATCGATTATGGACCGACCCTCCACAAAGCCGCATTGATTGTCACACAACCGTACAATCTCTTTCAATCGATTGCAGACAACTCGCTCGTAAGTCTTCAATGTATGAAATGTTAACTTGATTGTCCTATTAGTTGTTGAGTTTGCGTGAGTCACCTTTGTTCTTATAAAACGGGAGAAGGAAGCTTTTCCTGAAAGCGTCAGGCATCGGTTGCCCTCTTTTAATTTTGTTGAAAAGAACAGTGAACCATCTAAGCCCGATATGATTCATCTTCAACCAAAATTCCAAGGTTATTTTGTCCGGTCCAACTGCCTTTCCGCGTTTCATCTGCATCATTGCTTTCATCACCTCCTCCACTGAAAAATCAGCGATTTCGGTGGTGTTTGGCTCTACAGCTTGGAAAGCTTCACGTGGAAATTCTTCGTTCAAAAGTTCGTCAAAGTACTCACGCATTCTGCTACAGGTTGCTGTGTCTTCAACGTACTTTGGCGCCTGAATCTCTCGAGCGTTTCTTCTTCTTTGGACTGCGCTGCGACCTTATAAATCCTGGGATATCGAGGGATATTCCCTACAATTTGTTAAGAATAATTAATGTCGGGACGGCGCGAACGCCATTCCCGGCTACCAAAAATTGCACGCACGAGTTATCCGCATTAGGGATAATCGCGGAGGTCAACTCAGCCCGAGTGCAATGGCCAAGCCTCGCTCCGGGGGAACCGCCTTATTGATCACGGTAACCCCTGCGCCAGGTAAGTATGCCTTCATCCGGTCGGACCGAAGTATATATGCACGTGACAATGCTACAAGGGTGCGAATTATATGCGATGGAAAAACGATATGTGATGTGTGATGGACGCATGGATTTGAAAGGTCGAATTTGTATGGAAGTGTGTAGTGTGGTACTGTTGTTGAAAATAGAATTCGATATTGGCTCGATGAAGCCGTTCATGGCGTAAATATGCATAGAAACACGAAGCTCCGCGTGTACAAAACCATCATACGACCAGTGCTATGCTATAGCTGCGAAGTATGAGCCCTAACTCAAGCCTCTAGAAACATGCTAGACACATTTAAACGTAAGGTTCTGCGGCGAATTTTCGGGGCTGTTTGCGATCGAGATGGATGGCGCATCCGGTACAACCATGTGTTGTATGAACTGTGCGATGAGCTGGAAGTTTCGAAAATTGTCAAACTACAACGACTTCAATGGGCAGGGCATGTACAACGAATGGACGATGATTGCATGCCAAAGAGAGTAATGAACGTAGAACGAGTCGACGGAGCGAGACTGCAAAGACGACCGAGAGCTCAGTATATGCGGACGCCAAGCAGCTACTGGGCTTTCAAAATTGGAGGACGCGATCACGTGACCGAGGTTGGTTGGTTGGTAAAAGTGGTGGCTTAGGCAAAACCTTACCATAGCCCAATTAGCACAAGAAGCGCCGTTTTGAAGCCACAAACCTTGTGAAAATTTGTTGTTAGTTGATAGTCGGAAAATACAGGGGATGCTGCCTAGATCCAACCGGAGGAGTTAAGGAAGTAAAGCAACTCCCCAATCCTCACCCCCGACACATCCCCTAGGTTGTCAAGAAAGGCCTTGCCCAATGTACGATGTCTGGTCCTAGCAAGGCCTGGGCATTCGCATAGGAAGTGAGTGAGGGTTTCTTTCTCCTCTTCATTACCGCAACTTCGGCAATGCGCGTTGTAGGGGATACCGAGCCTGACTGCGTTATCCCCTATAGGCCAATGCCCCGTGATGACTGCCATGAGCCTGGCGACATCTCTGCGCGATTTGGTCATAAGATCCGATGTTCTCTTTCTGTCATAGGAGGGCCATATCTTTCTTGATACGGCGCAGGTGAGCAGATTCCGCCATTTGGAATCCGCAACCTTGAGGTAGTGGTTGGATATATTGCGCTTAACAGTCAACAGCGGAATGCAAAACGGCTCCGATTGAGATCTGCCTAGGGTGGCCAGGTCGTCAGCCCTCTCATTACCCTCTATGTTCCTGTGACCAGGAACCCAGAGCAGGGTAATATTGAGCCGTCTGCCAAGGCAAGCTAACTCCGCGCCACATCGCTCGACAAGCTTGGAGGATGCACTTACCGAGTTCAGTGCCTTGATAGCGGCCTGGCTGTCCGAGCAAATGGCGATGCTGTGGTTATCTGGTATGTCTCTGAGAGTGTGACAAGCTTTCATGATTGCGAGGGTTTCCGCCTGAAAGATGCTGGCATGATCTGGGAGGCGGTAACACTCCGAAATATTTAGTGTATCAGAAAATATCCCTGCACCGACGCCGCAGTCCATTTTGGACCCGTCGGTGAAAATCGTGATGTCAAAATCCTTCACCACCTCGCCTTCTCCCCATTCAGATCTGGTTGGGAATTTGGCAGAGAAGTTTCTCCCAAACCTTAGTTTGGGCACGGTGAAGTCGGTATTCACCTTGGCCACATCCTGTGGCAACTGGTTTAGAATGTCGCTATGGCCGTACGGTTTAGCAGTCCAGCCTCCCGACTCTTTGAGCCTGACTGCACTGCCCACCGCCGATTGTTTAATAAAGAGGTCGATAGGTGGAAAGTGCAGGATCACGTTTAGCGCTTCCCTTGGGCATGTTCGCATGGCACCTGTGGTACCAAGACATGCCGTTCTTTGCACCCTGCCAAGTTTTGTGATGTTACAAAACCTCCTTCCGAAGGTTTTCTTACATGCGTAGAAGGCTATGCAGGCCTTCTTTACCCGTTCTTCAATGTTTAGCTTCCAGCTGAGCTTCGTGTCTAGAATGACACCTAAGTACTTTGCGCTGGGCGATAATTGAAGTGGCTGTCCGTTAAGTTTAGGAAGGGTAAAATGTGGTACTTTGGTTTTTGTGGTAAATAGCATCAGTTCAGTTTTATCTGGGTTGACGCCTAGGCCACAGCTTGTGGCCCAGGTGCTCACCATACCCAGGGCCCTTTCCATGATTTGACTAATCACGGAGAAGCACATCCCTGACACTACGATTGCCACATCATCCGCGTACACCATTCTGCATAAGGAAGCGATTGGTGGTGGACGTAGTCGGGTCGTGATCGTCTTTTTTTTACAGAGTATAGTGGTTGAATCGGATCGATCATCGTGGTCGGCCATTGTTCCGTTCCTTTTTGTGGAGTTCTTCTTAGTTGGTGAGATTATTCCATATTTGCATTCCGGGGTTGATTAGTTCCATCTTTAAACAAGTTGTAGTGTTGTTTTTTTTTCTTTCTAGTTAATACTTGGTACATAGAACGAATAGTGGTTGAGTGGTTTTAGGTTAGGTGTTAGGATGGAAGAACCGGATCCCCCGGACACCCGGGGTGAAAGTAAAAAGAAGAAAAAGACTTCGGGTGGGCAAAGATCGAGGGATGTAACCCCCGTAAAAATGATTGGAATAATAGATTCAGTGGATAACACCAATGTATCTAAAAATAAAAACATGATTAACACGCACGTGGTTAGTGACGCGGAAAAAGATACCGCTAAGTCATGTGTCGACAATAACGGAACCAGTAACCGTACTAAGAGGACGTATAATTATCAAGAAGACTCAACGGAAAAAGAATTTGTCGTCATGATCCAAAATATCGAGGATAAGAGAATATCGGAAATGGTACTTAGCGATTTCCTGGATCACTGTCGTGTTAGGGGACTAGTAAATATCCAATACGCAAATTTTCGGTCGGCCAAAGTGACGTTCAATAATCCCAAAGATGCCAACACGATTTTATCTAATCCGACATTAACAACCAATGGATACAAGGCGTATATCCCTCAAAATTGTATCTCTTGTTATGGTATCATCCGAGACGTACCTAATTGCATATCAGAGGAAAACTTAATGGAAAAACTCCATGGTGCATGTCGCATCCTTAGCGTTTATCGGTTCAACAGGAAAGATAATGACGGAAACATCGTGCCAACTACGTCAATTAAGGTTGAGTTCGAATCGCTTAAACTTCCAAGTATCATATACTACGGTCATGCGCTCAAGAAGGTAGAATATTTCATCCCAAGAGTACGATTATGCTACAATTGCGGCAGAATCGGACATGTAAGCAAATTCTGCAAAGCGAAGACCAGGAAATGTTTGAAATGTGGTTCAGATTTTGATACCTGTAATCAAACTTGCACCAATATTCTGTGTGTATTATGCGGATCTGAACAACATAACTTCTTCAACCCGGACTGCCCCAAGAGAAAACAAGAACAAAAAACGTTGGAAATCATGACGGTGTCTAATAAGTCAAGGAAAGAAGTACTCGAGGGAAACTATAGTAATTACTATAGTATATTAGGTTCTAAAAAATATGTCAGTGACTACCCGAGTGTAACATGGCAAACAACAGGAAACAAGCACAAACTAATAATCGAAACCAGGACATTTTTAGAAACAGAGTTGAAGATGCCAATAAAGTACAACTAGGAAAGAGGTCCTTTGCAACAGTAGCCAAAATGGACAAATATGAAAAAATAAGACAAGGACACGAGGACATCATCAGACCCGTAACAATACCTAATCAACTTGCCTTCATGTATCCAAACGGTAACAAAGAGATTAATAACAGTCTAACAAAGTCGTATAATACCAACGCGAATATGAATTACTATAATACCCCTCAACCAGCGGAGCCTTGCGCGAGGTATAATCAGACACAATTAATAATAAATTTGGAAAATAAATGTAAGAATCTATTGGAGTTTATTGAAAATAACTGGGACCCTAATGACCCCAACATAAGGGCGTTCATTAGTAACTATTCTAAAGAAGCAAACATAGGCATTACGCAAAACGATAATCTAGATACAAACAGATTAAAAAGGCAGTGTACAAACCACAATGAAGTGTGTTCAATTGAACATACAGGGACTAGGAAATAAGAACAAAGACACATTTGAATCATTTTGCCATCAGCACAAAATTGACATAGCATTAATTCAAGAAACATTATTAAATCCTAATAAGTTTAAACCATATTTTAGCAACTATTATTCTTTTTTTAACGATAGAAGTGATGGTTACGGTGGAGTGGCCATCCTGATTGTTAAAAAAATTAGATGTAAGGCAATTGAATTACAGAATCCTTTGAATTTTATTGTCGTCGAAACGACAAATCTCCCAGAGAATTTTATTATTTTAAACGTTTATATACCCCCTTCGAGAAATAAGGAGGAAGAAAGGGTTTTTACAACAAACCTTACAGATTTATTCTGTAAAATTCGGAACTACAGTAACAAAAATCTTTTATGTGTGGGAGACTTCAACGCTCACAAATTGGACTGGGGCAGTAGATTTGATAATAATAGGGGTGTTGTCTTGGATAATTTAACGGCAGATTGTGGCCTCAACATCTGCAACAATGGTGCATCAACATTCATTACCAATAATGGGAGACCATCGGTATTGGATGTCACGTTTACTAACCGTACGGACCTTATTAAACACTGGCACACATTGAACGTGAGGATATTTGGTTCCAGGCACATCCCTATTATTTTTCACATACATAATAGAACTCCCATTAAGAAAAAGAAAATCGTGAACTACTCTATCCTGAAAAACAATATGGAAAAGATCGAGTTTGAAAATGACATCAACAGCTTTAATAAAGCCATGAAACGCTCGATTAAGGAGGCTACTTTCTTTGTCGAGAAAAATTCGTATACCCCAAAAAAATGGTGGAACAACAACCTGAAAGCATTATTTCTAGAGCTGAAACAAACATCTGCTAAATTTAAGCTGAATAATAATTTCGAAAATCTCTCAGCACTACAGGAGGCTAAGTACACTTGGAAGAGGGCGGTTAGAACAGAAAAAAGAAAAACCTGGAAGGAGACAATTAACCGTATGAACCTGTCCAAAGATCCTAAAGAGATGCATGAGCTGTTTAAGAACGTCCAACATACTTTCTTTTCTCAGAACGACTGTGGCACTTGGGTAACTGAGAGAAAGATAGAATTCTTAAACCTTTGTAAACCTAGTCGGCCATTGACTGCGTTAGATGACCACCATCAGGATAATGAACATGACAGCATTGAATTTGATATCTCGGATCTCTTATGGGCACTACATAATAAGAGCAATAACTCAGCTCCCGGGGTTGATGGGATCTCATACAAACATATAAAAATGATGAATTCTGATGCCAAAAATAAATTTTTAGAAATCCTAAACAATTACTGGGAATCCAAAACAATCCCGGCACTTTGGAAAATCATAAAAATTATTCCCATTCCCAAACCCAATAAAGATTTAAATCTTATTCAAAACTACCGCCCTATTTCATTACTGAGTGTCCCACTGAAACTAATCAACAAAATGGTGTTAAACAGACTAACTCAATTCATCAATGAACACCAAATATTATCAAAAAATTCATATGCTTTTAGGCCCAAAAAAGCCACCACACACTGTATTAATGACCTCATTAACACTGTTCAAATTAATAAAACCAATAAAATGGTCTCTGTGTGTGCTGTATTTGATATAAGCCGTGCATATGAGAATGTGGACCGATCCAAACTCGCCCAAACCATGAGTCGGCTAAACATTCCACCTGATATTACTAGTTGGATGAACCAGTTTCTAAGGGAACGACTGTTGATCCTTGATGAAGTTCAGCTGGTGGTGGATAATGGACTGCCTCAGGGCAGTTGCCTTAGTCCAACGTTATTCAACTTATACACCAATCAAATTCATGAATTGTCAGACGAATTCAATATCATATACCAATTTGCTGATGATTTCTTATTGCTTTCTCGGGGGAAAAATACCCAGGAAGCCATAGATAACCTTGAATTATTTGCATCGAAGTTTATTAATACATTAACTAACCTTAAGCTTCCGATTAATTTTGAGAAATCTCAATTTTTTATTTTTTCTAAAGCTAATTGCACACAACATAATATTTACATTAATAATCAAACCATCACGAACTCTAACAAACTTAAATATCTTGGATTCTTTATATCTTGGAATCTATCCGTTCTTCCCCATTATCATGAAGTAATAAAGAAAAATAATTTTAATAAATTAACCTTTAATGTAATTAATAAACAAACTGAAGGTCTACATCCTAGCAAGGCGCTCACCTTGTTTAGGACCCACATTCGTCCCAAAATTGAGTATGCGAGAACAACTACGGCTAATATGAATAAAACAACTACCAACAAGGTAACATCCTACTTCAATCCATTTTTAAGGAAATGTCTAGGGGTCACCCCATCCACCCCGATAAATGCACTTTACGTGTTAGCCAATGAACTTCCGCCGACTCTTAGAGGGTTATGGCTCACGGCCAAAGAAATGGCAAAAAGAATTACATTCGAGCCAGAGTTTGTGGAATTATGGATTGAGAATGCGATTCTTGAAAATATTGAGTCTAGTTATGGGGAATGCTGGAGGATATTTGGTGATATTCTTAGAGACCTTCCACATCTTAAAAATAACACTCCTGCGAATAAAATACTCATCTTTAATAAGGATAAAAAAATTAATATTGTTAGTGATGAGGATTTATTAAATGACAACCTGGGTTCCTTGCTGGGGCTCGTTCTGGATCCAAATGAAACCGCAATTTTTACCGATGCATCCAAAGACACGACCTCTGTGGGGGCGGCGTTTATTAATAAGTCTGATGAAGCCGTGGGCAAGTTCAGCTTACCTGCTGATACTTCAGTAGTGGAAGTGGAATTAGTAGCTATACTTAAAGCAGTGCAACATGCCGCTAACAGGAACCTTCCCTACGTATCTATCTTCACAGATAGTAATGTGGCCTGTGATATCGTTAATAAAAAAGACTGTGACTCTCCAACGGCACAACTCATCAAAGAAACGGTCCATTCGTCTAATATAAATAGACTGATTTTAATACGGATCCCGTCCCATAGAGGTCTGACATTTAATGAACGAGTGGATAGGTTGGCGAACGAAGCCAGATTAGATGGAACTCCATTCATCCCATCATTCTCACTAAATCAAGCCTTGAATATAATTAAAGAACGTATTTTTAGGAGATGGCAAGAGGATTTCGACCTCACATCTAGGGAAAAAGGGCGATTCTTTCACAAAATCATTAGTAAAGTTGATACTGAAAGCTGGTATAAAAAGATTAAATTCAAACATACTAAACCTAAAATCATTAAAATAGCTAATCGCCTTATTATCAATCATAGTTACAACAAAGCTTTTTTAAATAAAATTAATAAGATCCCGTCTCCAGACTGCATTCACTGTAATGTGCCTGAAAACAACTACCATATAATAATGGAATGCCCTAGATATTACAGTATGCGAGCTAAGTTTCCGATCCTAAATAGAATTAATAATAGTTTTGCTGATTCCCTAAAGGAAATAGGCCCGGAGGGTTGGGTAATATTAGCATATGAGATCGAAAAAAGAAATATCCCTTTCTGACGAAGAAGTAGTCATTTTTCTTTTCTTTTTTGGCCAAAGACCTATCAAACACTAGTCATAAGATAATAAAGTTTAAATTATTTTTGTCTGAAATAAGATGGAATCAGTCGATCATTTGGAATCTTGGATGAATCTCTGAGAACAGTAATATATTTTATACTATGTTTTGTTTTTTTTCACGTTGATCTATCTCTTAATCAATATACTACCGGTTTCGCGTTCGTTAATTATCCGTCTCGAAGTTGTTACACTTAATCGGGAGTTACTACGAAAACCATAGGTTCGCGTTACAAGATGGCTATACAATCCTTATAGGATTCAGCCAACCCGAACACATATACGCATCGCCTGTGCGGTTCAGATCACTGAGCTTATATCAGGGTTTATGCACGTGTGTTCAAAGGAGAAAAAAAAAAAAAAATCCGCGTACACGACCACTTTAACCCCTTCTCTGTCAAGCTTAGCTAGAATTTTATTGATGACAACTAGCCAGAGTAACGGGGAGATGACGCCTCCCTGAGGTGTCCCTCTACACACATATCTGGTTAGGTGGCTGTTTCCTAAGTCCGCATGAATTATTCTAGATCTTAGCAGGGTTACTATCCAGCTGCCGATCCCTGCTTCGATTCCCAAGTCTGATAAGGCATCATGAATAGATTCGATGCGGACATTATTGAATGCACCCTCTATGTCGAGGAAAGCAGATAATGTATATTGCTTATAATGAAGGCTCTGTTCGATGGTGACCGAGGTAATTGGAGGACAATGATCCAGGAGGGCAAGGCCCGATGTCGGGCTGTCGCGCCACGATGATGTTAACGTGTCAATTAAATATAAACAATAACATTGTGGCTCCCTCACGACGTCGATTTTCAGCGAAGGCCCAGTCAGATAAGTTCAATAATATTAATTTTGTACTTCGTGATACTTTTTAATCGATTTGTCAATTTCAGGTGTCGACGGATGTGGTGCTTCGCTGTTTGCCAACTTCGAACACCGCGGTTACCGCTTAGAAGATACAGGCATGGAATGAGCTTGTCCTGTATGTCTCCATAGAAATAGTGGCTCCCAAATCTGGGTACTAAGTCGACATGTGGCCGACAGTCAGCTTACTCAGTAGGCCGTTTAGTAATTATCAAATTTAAATATTGACAATAATTGACGTTTGTTTATGCACAATTCGACAGTGTGGTCAACATTATGTCAATACCGAAACGCCAACTGGGCAGGCTGATTGTCGATAATCTGACAAGAATTTACCTTTAGGCCGGCCGCATCTTGGACGTAGGCAGGGCAGGGCAGCGCAGCGCCTCATGTCATTGTTGTTGTGAAATCAGATTTTGACAATTGTTACAACAACAATGCCATGTGCGCGTTGCGTTGCGCTGCCCTGCCTACGTCCAAGATGCGGTCGGCCTTATTCATGCACAATTCGACAGAACAGTCAAGATATGTCAATATCGAACAACAACCGAGTAGGCTGGCTGTTGACTTATTCGCCAAATGTTGGAGCCAGAGACACACAGGACAAGCTCATTCCATTTACTGTATGATCTAGGGGTTGCCGATATTCAGATTGTTGTTAAGTAGAAAAAGCAGGGGTCAATGAACAGCGCGGATAGAATGTGCATACTAGTAACTGCACCATCCGTAACACATATGCTATCAAAACGTCAACAAGGCATAGTAATGCATGAGGTGCATGCTGGCAACTGCATTCTCCGAAACTAGTTTATGCCAACGCGCTATGCCCCGCAAGAAGTTAGGACAATTGAGTATAGTAATGCAAGAGATGTTGACGCGCTCATGCCCCTGGTCAAGGCAACTGACATTTCATTGTCAATAAAAACAACTCATTTATTTTCTCTCAGGCGCAATATCTTTTATTCTTTTTTATTTCTTTATTTTATTTCTTTTAATAATCGAAAACAATTGATTTTTTTTCTCATTATTCTTAACTATCCTACATAATACATATTTGTATAAAATAATTAAAAAATGATAACACATTATTCTTTCCTCATATCTTCTCTTATAGCTCAACTCCTTTTCACATATGGCCAGACATGGCCAACATCGATCTTCCCACCTGTTCCTACTGCATGGCAAGCACCATCAAAAAAAATATGCTTAGAATCTCGTCACTGTCCACATCTCGTCACATGAGATAAGGAGCTATTACAGTTTGTGATAAAATTATTGACAAGCAAAGGAAAAATGAAATCTCTCCTTTTTCATATATTGAACCCAAAATCAATCGATAGATCAATCAATAAATTCGATCAAACGGCTTTTTAGCGCCACATAGCAATACAAATTGAAAACTGGATGTAATCGTACTTACAAAACGGATTTAATGAAATCTTGGAAAAAAAAAGATATATTTTTGGTTTTGTTCAGTTGCACCGGTTCTATGACTTAGTCGGAATTTACTGATCAAACACGATGAAACATTTCGATATGGAACAATATATGAATATCATAAATAGCGGATCTATTACTCGTAGGGCAGTCGTCGAATTTGAATCAATTCGGTGATACATTCTTCTTTGGCGTTGACGGTGGCAAGTCCATTGTTTTACACACCCATCCCGCGATCTCAACATCCTCAGTTTCCCATTTTCGTATCCAGGCATGATTCTGAGGGGAAAAAGAGAAAGGAATCGATATTAAAACATAATTGCTTCGTAAAATATTGTAGTAAACTGTGTCGATCCGACTTATTTGAAACCCAACTATTAAGTTCACATTATTTAGTGAAAAAAAATATTGGCAATGATTTGAAATTCGATCGTCTCTACTTACCAACAATGTTTTCAGATCGGCCCGTTCATCCGGATTCTTTTTCAAACATATATCAACGAAATCCTTGAAATCGTCTGTGAAAATGTGATGTTCGAGCTTAGGCGGTGGTTCGTTTACAATATAATCGAGCAATTCAAATATTGCCATTGTTTTGGGTTCTACCGTTGATTTGCTGCCGTCATCATTCTTTTTCTCGTCGAAAATAGCTTCGAGCGTTCTAGCATCGGGCGGTGGAATCGGATACATGCCAATTGCCATTTCAACTAGAGATAAACCTAACGACCAGATATCGGATTGAACTGAATAATGTGTACCCTGAAGACGTTCGGGCTGAAAAAGAAAATTGAAAATTCAATTAACACACATAGATCGAAATATAGGTAGATATAGGCGCCTTGCTTCTTCGGAATCATTTCTAGCATCTTACTAGTTACTAGGTAGGTACGAAACATATGCATGAGAAATAGAGTGACGAAAAAGATTTGAATATGCTTTGCTTTCGAGCAAAAAAGAAAAGTTAAGACGCAAAAGGGGAAGATTGAAGAAAATCGATTTGGTTAGGTTAGGTGGAAGGGCTGCCGTGAATTACCACAGCACATACAGACGTGTTCGAAATAATAAGAACAACACAAGTGAAAACTGAATTCGTCCTAAAAAAAAAGGGTTAGAATATTTTTTTCCATTTATCCTTTTATTACTTTAACACCATACATATTAAGCTTTTTATAAACGCAAGAATTGATGTCCTGCTATTTCCTTGTTTTGTTGTTCTGGCCACTTTGTTGGATTGAGTCGAAAATCAGCTGTTCGAAAAAATAAGAACAAAGAGGAAAAACACACGGTAGTTAATTTCTACGTGGGGGCAAAAACTCCTCTTCCATAGTCCTCCGCGTGGGCGCCCCTTGGAACGGCAGTGGTCACTGACCATTGCCAACCAACGTCAAGCCGCCAGTGATGGCGGTGCGATGATTTGGTTGAGGTACCCCTGTGGTGTGGGGTGTGAAAAAAAAATACCACGGCCTTTCCCTTTGAGGGCCTGTCGTTAAAACCGACAATCAAAGGACAGGATGTGTATGCCAGCAGCTTGCACTATCCGAAATCTTTATATGCTAACGAAACGTAAACTATGCCTCGGATAAGGACTGACTCAACGGTTACGACTTTTGGCTATCGTACAATGACAAAGATTGGATTCTGGAATGTGCGTACTCTCCTGGACAATGGATCAGAAGGTCCCCAGAACGCACGATTTCTTCAATTAGAGAGTGAATTTCTGAGGTACAAATTAAATATGTATCTTAAGAGTTAGTGAGATAAGATGGTGGAACAGCGGAGAATTCATCTCTCCAACGGGCAGCACTGTAATGTTGTACTCCGGTAAAGCTACCGGTAGTCACCGTGAGTCAGGTGTAGGGCTCCTTTTAACCAGAGCCGCGCGAAACTGTCTCTTATCCGGGGAACCGGTCTCTGACAGGATCTTGACCGCCAGGTTCCGGACCAAAATGAGGAACATCTCAATAATACAATGTTATGCCCCTACTGAACCCGACAATGTCTTGGCAAAAGACTCCTTCTACGAAGAACTAAACGCCGTTCAGAGCAGAACACCTAAAGGTGACATTATAATGGTTATGGGTGATTTGAATGCGAAAATTGGCGCTGATAACTATGGGCTCAGACATGTGATGGGGAGACACGGTCTTAATGATCATAATGACAACGGTGAAAGATTTGTAGAGTTCTGCAACTTTCACAGTCTCTTCATCGGTGGTACTATGTTTGAGCATAAGGACCACCACAAAATCAGTTGGTCCTTTGTTGATCGGCGCAGAAAAAAAAAATCAGATCGACCATTTTGCCATTAGTAAAAGATTCAAGAGTTGCCTCCTGGACGTGCGAAACAAGAAGGGTGCCGATATTGGGATGGGAAAAGACCCATTATCTTATGATCGCTAATGTTCGATTGCGTATTGCAGCCGTGCGCCGCCCCAGCGACGAAAGATCCAGGCCCCGCAAATTCAACACCGCTCGACTAAAAAATCCAGCTGTCTTACAACAATATAATGACCATCTTGCGCAAAAAGCGGCTGAGATAACTAGTCACCCAGATAGTGACATAAACGAAAACTGGGATGCCATAAAAAATGCGTACATTGATAGCGCAAATAGCATCCTTGGCCCAAACCCGGATTGCCGGAATAAGCCCTGGATGTCCGACGCTTCATGGCAGCGGATTGTTGAAAGAAAGGAGCTGAAAGTTCGTTTGGCTGCAGCATCAGACGACAATCGAAGCAGCATCGAACTCCTTTACCGTCAGAAAGCTCGAGAAGTTCCGCGTAGTGTGCGACGCGATAAAAGAGTTTATGCCAATTCTCTTTTAGCGTCAGCAGAAGTAACAAGTAACAACTTAAACGCCGTATACGGTGTCATCAAGGAGTTTACAGGTGGTCGTAACTCCTGCCAACATCCGGTGAAAGATAGTGATGGAAAGCTACTTATCTTAGAAGAAGATCAAATGAGGCGGTGGAAAGAACACTTCGCCGCGGTCTTGAACCGTGTAACCTCTGGTGAAGTTCCCCCTCATATAGATAATTTAGCTAACCATCAAAATGTGCGTATACGGTCCACTGCCCCGACTAAAGAGGAAATAGTCACTGCAATTATTGCACTAAAACGAGGAAAGGCCGCCGGACTTGACGGCATCCCTGCCGAACTTTATCAAGCAGCACCAAGCGTAACTGCCGATTTGCAGCACCCACTTGTTGATAAAGCGTGGAATACAGAGACCTTTCCCACTGAGTGGAAGGAAGGTTTGATCATCAAACTTCCAAAGAAGGGTAGCCTCACAGACTGTAATAATTGGAGAGGCATTTGTGTGCTTCCTGCCGTTGCCAAGATAATAGCTAAAATCGTCCTGGAAAGACTAAAGGCCCACCCCCACAATTGATGAAGAGCAGGCTGGCTTTCGATCCGGATTCTCCTGTGTCGATCACATTAACACCTTGCGAATCATCATCGAGCAATGCGCTGAATACGATTCTCCGCTTCACTTGCTTTTCATCGATTTCGAAAAGGCTTTCGATAGTGTGAACCGGGATTCTATATGGGCGGCCTTGCGCAGGAGAGGCATCCCTGAGAAGCTTGTGGCTATTATTAAGGCAACCTATGACGGCGCGAAATGTCGCGTTCTGCATAAACGTAAGGTGTCGGGGGACTTTGAGATTCGCAGTGGAGCTCGGCAGGGGTGCATCCTCTCACCGATCCTATTCCTCATTGTGATCGGCGATGTGTTGCATGCAGCCCTATCCGGACTCGAAAGAGGAATCCAATGGATTTTGACATCTTATCTACAACATCTTGACTACGCTGACGACATATGCCTACTCTCCCACAAAATCATGGATCTGTCCGCAATGGCGTTAGATCTCGAGAGGGAGGCAAGCAAGGTTGGGCTAAAGATTAATACCAACAAGACCAAGGTTCTTAGCCCGCCGTTGCGAAAAAGAAATCCGACACCTATTGCCATCAATATTAATGGGCAGCCTGTGGAGAAGGTGGACAACTTCGTCTACCTGGGTAGCATTGTTGCCGAAATTGGTGGTACGGAGCAGGACATCGCTCGTCGTATCAACCAGGCTAAACGCGCATACGGCATGCTGTCCAAAATCTGGCAGGGCAGTTATCTCAGCATCAAGACCAAGCTGGGTCTGTTTCGCTCCCTGGTACTATCAGTGCTTTTGCATGGGAGCAGTACATGGAAAGTTTCCGTAGGAGTTACCAGAAAGCTGCAAGTTTTCGTCAACTCATGTCTTCGTCGAATTTTAAGAATTTTCTGGCCCGAAACAATATCAAATGAAGAGCTAAGTCGGCGTACGGGTCAAATGCCAATCGACGAATTGATACGCAGGCGAAAATGGCAGTGGATAGGTCACACATTGCGGAAGAGTGATAACTGCATTGCTTTGCATGCCATGAAATGGAGCCCCATTTCCAACCAAGGCCGACCAAGAGGGGGTCCTCGAATCACATGGCGTCGATCTGTGGCAAAGGAGTGTCAGGTACTGGGCAAGTCTTTTGGGGAGTTGCGCCCCATTGCCCAGAACAGAGTACGATGGCGTGCAGGAGTAGTTGACGCGCTTTGCCCCGCAAGGGGTTAAGGCAAAGTAGTAGTAATTTCTACATACAGAATTCCCGAAATTGGATTGTAATTGCTTATTTGGAGTGTATTGTGCGTGGTGTGCAGTAGTTTTATTAACGAATAATAGTGAAAATCGCTTCAAAATGGGAAGACGCCAACATTGTTCTGTGGGTCAAAGACAATTAATTAAAAAATTGCTTAGTGAAAGCAAAACGTTTGGATTTATTAGAAATTTACTTGGTGTTTCCAATGGTTTCATAACAAACGCGAAAAACTTTTCAACGCAGACCGAAACCCGAGGTAGACGTAAAAAAACCAATGAACGGCAGGACAAATTGATCGTACGGACTGTTAAACAGCGCCCTTTCATAACTTCTACGCAAATCAAAGATGAGTCAAACCTGCCAATTGCCACAAGAAGAAAACGTTTGATTGCAGCAAATTTTAAAGCAAAAAGCCCAAGAAAGGTACCCTTATTAAAACATGTGCATTTGAAACGTAGACTTCAGTTCGCCAGAAAATTCCAAAGCGAACCTGACACCGTTTGGCGCAACATATTATGGTCAGATGAGACAAAAGTTGTGCAGTTCGATATGGGAACTGAAAAACAGTACGTTAGACGCCCTCCGAAGCAAGAATTCAAGGCGAAGTACACTAGTTAGACCATTAAGCACGGAGGTCTAAGACTGATGCTGTGGGGATGTTTTTCGTGGAATGGCGTTGGACCTCTTGCTAAGATCGTGGGTACTATGGATGCCAACTACTATGTTGGAAACATATTGGAAGATGTCATGTTACCTTATGCTGAAGAGGAAATGCCATTACGGTGGATTTTTCAGCAAGACAATGGCCCGAAATACACCTCAAGAAAAGCGAAAGAGTGGTTCCGATCCCACAAAATTACTATTATAGTTGGGACGCTAAGCGATTTCACCTTGCAAAATATGATAGAGAAATGCCATTTGGTATGATTGTTCGTGGTCCCTATACATTCATTTTAAGAGATGGAGCCACCTTGGACCCCGCGGCAGAGCGGCTGTGCGGGCGAAAAACCGCGAAATTCGAGCCCTTTTTTTAATATTGTCCTAATAATTTGTAAACGGTGCCTCGGATCAAAAAACTTAATAGGTTGTAAATTAAAGGGCGTCGAATTCTACATCCAATGCATTGCTCAAAGTTGAAATTTGGTTTAGTAGTATAATCAAAATCGATGGTCGAAAAACGTCACTTTTTGAGGCTTTGGAGAAAAATCACACTATATCGCTTTTCAAGCTCACATATCTTTGTAACGGATACTCCAAATGAAAAACCGTGCAAGTAAAAGTTGAAGATATTTTGATTTCCGGTTTAACGTGCTCAATGCTTTTCAAATCGGTTCGTTTTTAGTGTAGTTGTGAGCGAAAATGCAAAAATGGTTTTTTAGCGATTTGAGCCTTAATAGCTGTATCTCGATAAATATAACAGCTAAAAGTTTTGGTTTAGCCTTAATTCGTAGATACTTTAACCTTGTTTATAAAAGTTTTGCTAAGTTTTTTGTCAGACTAATTTAATTAATTAACAAATTAGTTAATTAAATGATTAAATTTCTTCCATAATTTCAAAGTTCAAGCAACTTATATGACATTTTAGGTTGGTTTCTAACGTATTTGGCCATTCTGAGTCAAATGAAATCAACCGCTATTCCATCCGACTATTAGTTCAAAAGATATTCACTTTTTTCCAGATTTTATTATTAATTAAATAAGCCTTTTTATTAAATACGTTGAAAACAAAAGGCTTTTGTGCCAGTTTTAGGATAGTCCCTAATGTATTTGGTCATTTTGAGTCGAATGAAACCAACCGCAATTCCTTGCGACCATTAGTTCAAAAGATATTTACATTTTTCCAGATTGTTTTATTAGTTAAATGAGCTTTTTCGTTAAGTAAGTTGAAAATAAAAGGTTTTTATGCCAGTTTTAGGTTGGTTCTTAATGTATTTAGTTAATCTGAGTAGAATAAAATTAGCCGTGGTTCCATATGACCATTAGTTCAAAAGATATTCACATTTTTCCACATTTTTGGATTTGTTAAGGAAGCTTCTTTATTAGATAAGTTGAAAATAAAAAGCTTTGATGCCAATTTTAGGCTGTTTCCTAATGTATCTGATCATTTTGAGTCGAATAAAACTAAAGTCAATTCCATACAACAGTGAGTTCAAAACTTATTCACATTTTTCCAGATTTTATTTTTTTTGTTGAATATTTATTTTATTAAAAAAAGTTGAAAATAAAAGGCTTTCATTCCATTTTTAGGTTGATTCCTAATGTCTCAGTCGAATGAAATCAACCGCTATTCCATACGATCATTAGTTCAAAAGATATTCTCACTTAAATAAAAAAAGATATTAGTTTGATAAGCTGCTTTATTAAATAAGTTAAAAATAAAAAGCTTTTCTGCCCATTTTAGATTGATACCTAATGTATTTAGTGATTCTGAGTCGAATGAAACCAACCGCAATTCCATACGATCATTAAATCAAAATATTGGTCTACAACTTAATAATGAGACTTTTTTTTAGAGATGGCAACACCGATAAACTAATGGTAGTCCATCTTTGACATACATACCATTTGAAGTTTGTATTCATAAGCTGTCAATGTCAGTATAAACATTTCGTGTTGATTGTTGACAACGTATTTTACCGGACCATGGAAAGTTTCGAAAATTCACGAAAAAAACAACATTTGCGGGAAGACTGCAGCTCAGAGTCATAAATTGCTCGTGGAAGTTTACGGTGACGATGCTTTTTCGCGTGCACAGTGTTTTCGGTGGTTTCATCGGTTCAAAAATGATAATTTCGACATTACCGACGAAGAGCGACCTGGCCAGCCAAAAAAGTTTGAAGACGAAGAATTGACGAAATTACTCGAAGAAGATTCGTATAATATAATTCGTATATAATAATTTAGTTATATGAATAAATCTATGAATAAATGCCCAAAATTCCAAAAAAAAGTCTCATTATTAAGTTGTAGACCTACATATATTCACATTTTTCCAGATTTTGTGATTAAGTAAATAAGCTTACGTATTAAATAAATAAGTTAAAAATAAAAAGGTTTTATGCCACTTTTAACTTAGCTCTTAATGTATTGTATTTGATCATTTTGAGTAGAATGAAACTAACCGCACTTCCATGCGACCATTAGTTCGAAAGATATTCACATTTTTTCCAGATTATGAAGAGTGGCACATGCCCTTGCAGCACCCGGCGCTGTTATCCGTAATGGGAGCCAACGTTCTACTTCTAGTTTCCACCCCCAATCTCCAGGAGATGGAATATGTTGCTGAGTTTCCACAGCCTGCCAAAATTTCATGGCTTGAAGGGATGCCCTTTTCAGGTGTCCCTCAAACTCACCAAATAACAATCAGCATCTATCATACGCGCTATCACTTCTGATAACTGTAACACATTGTCACGAAACACAAAACAAATCAGTTTCAAATCTATCCGCTTACTGACTCGACGGTGCACAATGTGGCAATAGCGGACAAAAATAATTTTTATTCTTTATTATTCTTGACTAGTTGATTAATTATGACTATGTACATGCAAATTGTATCTATAACAAGATACCTGCACCCGTTGCTAACGGATTGGCATTATTACTTCTCTCTTAAGGTCACTTACGGGATATGCAGAGAGTTTCAAATCAAATTATCGAAATATACTATTATTAAACTTTTTCCTAAGGATATCAACATCCTGGATATTTAACGTCGCTATCCTAATTATATACCGTCATCCTGGAGATTTTCATATATGTGCTTTAAGCGGCGAATAACTGTCTCTCCTTGCAATTTGGCCACTAATGAAAAGCCTTATAACACAAATTGTAGTAATCCTTCATATTTCTACCAAATTCCATACCTTAGCTTCAGCTCTTTTCGAGATATTCTTTGAACAGGCTGACATCTGACTGATTTCATAAGGGTTTTATTTTTTCTACAAAACCCTAAAAAGCGTAACTATGACCTAAGCTATCAAGCCAAGCTGTCAAGCAAAGACTTTTTGAACAAGATTTAATTATCTGCAAATTGAGACTAAAACAAAACTTCAGCTACTATACTTACCGAAATAGAGCTATTAAAGCTGGAATCGATAAGAAAGCATTCCAGCATTTTCACTCACAACTACACTAAAAATGAACCGATTTGAAAAGTATTGAGCACGTTAAACCGGAAATCAAAATATCTTCAACTTTTACTTGCACGGTTTTTCATTTGGAGTACCCGTTACAGAGATATGTGAGCTTGAAAAGCGATATAGTGTGATTTTTCTCCAAAGCCTCAAAAAGTGACGTTTTTCGACCATCGATTTTGATTATACTACTAAACCAAATTTCAACTTTGAGCAATGCATTGGATGTAGAATTTGACGCTCTTTAATTTACAAACTATTAAGTTTTTCGATATGAGGCTCCGTTTAGAAGTTACGAGGAGAATATTAAAAAAAGGGCTCAAATTTCGCGGTTTTTCGCCCGCACAGCCGCTCTGCCGCGGGGTCCAAGGTGGCTCCATCTCTTAAATTGAAAGTTTGGGCCCCACCAACATTCGTACCAAACGGCATTTCTCTATCATATTTTGCAAGGTGGCGTCGATTTATGTCGCTTAGCGTCCCAACTATTATGGAGTGGCCTGCACAATCGCCGGACCTTAATCCAATAAAACACCTTTGGATTGATGTTAAGAAAGGAGTGAGAGATGCTAAACCAAAAAACTCCGAAGAATTATGGCAAGCAGCAAAAAATACTTGGGAGAATATTCAACTCTCCAGATGTCGCACTCTTATAGCTTTCATGCAGTCCAGATGTGTCGAAGTTATCAAAAATAAGGGGGGAGCTACTTCTTATTAAACGTAAGGGCCTAAGTGTGTATTTATGGTCTGTAGAAATTAACTATCGTTTGTTTTTCTCTTTGTTCTTATTTTTTCGAACAGCTGATTTTCGACTCAATCCAACAAAGTGACCAGAACAACAAAATAAGGAAATAGCGGGACATCAATTCTTGCGTTTATAAAAAGCTTAATATGTATGGTGTTAAAGTAATAAAAGGATAAATTAAAAAGAAATATTCTAACCCTTGTTTTAGGACGAATTCATTTTTCACTTGTGTTGTTCTTATTATTTCGAACACGTCTGTATAGACCGCAAATGGGTGGGTTGTGATACCCAACAGTTCCTGCGGCAGTCGGTTCAACGCACCGGAGCGACCCGTTATTTAACGCCCAAGAGCTGCCAAAACCCCTTCAAGGAAGAAGGAACACATTTTTTGCATGTTCGTTTTTTTTTTTTCAGAATCCGGGAGCAACGTATTTCGGCGCAACTGCTCTCGATTCTCCTCAACCGCGCCGGCATTGAACTCAACCCCGGTCCGTGGATCTGCTGCGTTTGCAACAGGACGCTGCATCCAAATGCCACCTCAACAAAGTGCAACTGTTGTAACGAGTAGAGCTTCTCCGGACTGAGTCATCACAGACAATGGAACCCAACTTTCACAGTCTATTTATGTAAAAACAAAGGGGAACATTCATCTTCCTCGACAAACAATCCTAACTCACCACCTGTTAGCACACAAACGAGTGCCCAGCTGCCCCCAGTGATTAAAGTAAGTAATAGTTCCACCCATACAATCCACAGGCGGCACACACTAACACCTTCACCACCCGTCGCTAACTTTACTAGCCTATTCATAATTCAGCTCAACATCAACGGGCTGCAGCGTAAAATTACTGAAATCACCGCATTTATGGATGGGCTTAGTTTTTAATTGGGGGCTGAATGCCGATCAAAAGCAAATGCGCAAACGATTTTCGCAGCAATCTTTGCACCGATTCAATCGGGATGCGACCGATTTTGTGCGGCGATTTGTCACCATAGATGAGACTTGGGTCCACCACTACACGCCAGAAACAAAACAGCAGTCGAAGCAGTGGGTGGAAGCCGGTGGTTCAACGCCAAAGAAAGCGAAGTCGACCGCATCTGCCGGAAAGCCAGCGTGTTTTTAAATGCGAAAGGGATCCTGTTAATTGATTACCTAGAAAAAGTCAGAACTATAACAGGCAAATATTACTCCAAACTGCTTGGCCAGCTGGATGCCAAAATTCGCGAGAAGAGGCCTGGCTTGAAGAAGAAAAAAAAATCATCTTTCACCAGGACAACGCATCTCTACACAAGCGTGCGTTGGCAATGGGAAAATTGGGGGATTTGGGGTACGATTTGCTCGACCATCCCCCCTATTCTCCTGATTTGGCACCCTCAGACTTCCATATCTTCCCAAACTTGAAGAAATTTGTTTCTGGGAAGCGCCTCGCATCCAATGAAAAGGTTGAGAGGGCCGTAGATGAATATTTTCACAGCCTTCCAGACTCTCACTTCCGGGAAGGAATACTGATGTTGCAAAAACGCTGGACCAAGTGTGTTGAAGTCAAGGGAGATTATGTAGAAAAATAAAAAAATTTTAACCGAAAATCGCTGTCTTTCATTGTCTGGCCGAAAACTTTTCACCTTACCCTCGTATATAGGCAATGAACGCATTCTCACCACCAATCATTCGAAAATCCTTGGGGTTACCCTGGATAGCATGGCGACCTCATCTGCCCATGCCACAACTATATGCAACAGAATGGCATGGAAGGAATAAAATTCTTAAAGCCTTGGCCGATAGCACATGGGGAAAAGACAAGGCCAACTATGCTACACCAGTGTGGTCTCAGAACCTACTGTATAAACACATTCAAACTTGTCAAATTGTCGCTCTCCGCGCCATAACTGGATGCCTCCTGATGTCTCCCCAACACCTACACCAGGAAACAAAGACCTTGCCTATCAGAGACCACAACAAGCTCCTTGCGAAACAATAGGCTGCTACCGAAGGAAACATCCTCACTTCCATCTAATGGAAAACACTCCGCCATCAAGACATGCTTGGCGTGATCTGAGGGACCTTGAGCGCGATGTCCAGGCATATAAAAGGAATCCTTTCGACAACGCCGCCTACAAATCTGCCATCGCATTACTCCATCAGCAAGAGGTGCATTCATCAATTACGGGATTAAAACCAAATCCAGTACTTTTGGCGCAACAACCACCCATAGCACCCGAAGAGAAGAGGCTTCCTAGAACCACCAGGACGACACTTGCCCAACTTCGATCAGGCTGGTGTTCACGCCTCAACTCTTATCTATCCCGTATTAATGAAAACATCCAAAACATTTATCCAGCCTGCAACGGAACACCTCATGACGTAGACCACATTTTCACGTGCCATCTCCCTCTCTCTAATTGCCTTGGCCCCTCCAGGGGCATGGGCGCGTCAACATCCGTAGCATTTCTATGCCTTGTTGACGTTTCAATAGTATATCTACTTTTCGGAAGTGCAGTTGCTAGCATGCACCTCCTATCAGCGCCGTCTTTATACTGACAAGCCCGGAGCACTATGAGAGTTCTATTAGTACTCACAGGCAGTTTTTGATCGCGCTGAGATTTGTTCTCCGAGGTCTAGATTAGTATCGTAGAGCGGTGATCGAACGATCACGGCCATCGAGCGCGACCACACAGCTTACCCCTAGGTCGTTGTGGGGAAAACCCCATCGAAGCAGCTACATTCCTTGGCCTTGACACCGAGGAGCTTGAAACGAAATTAAACATATCACACACACACACTGGAACTCTGACCATCGCTACAACAACAACAACAACATACCTCATGGGACTCCTCACTATACTATCCGGTGTGGTGTATTAACGTCAATGGAAATAATGTCAATTGACTTTATTTCACCCTTGAAAGTGAAATTATGTCAATTGACCTTATTTCCGTTTTCCAAAGTGAAATAACGTCAGTTGACATTATTTCAATTTTATAAGTCAACATTTTTCAGACCTTACGAAGACTCCTGCTAACTAAAGCGGAAATACATTCTAAAGGTTCCCAAAATGTATCTCCGCTATAGGTAGTCCGCACCTTACAAAGATTCGTACTAACTAAAGCGGAAATCAACTCTGATGTTTCCCAAAGTGTATTTCCGCTTTAGTTAGTACGAATCTTCGTAAGGTTCAGACTACCAATGGCGGAAATACACTTCGGGTATCTAAAGCTGAAATCAACTCTAAAGTTTCTGAAAGTGTATTTCCGCTTTAGTTAGCACGAATCCAGAAAACCAATTCGGAAAATCTCACATAAATAAATACTATAACGTGAAAGTAAAACATCCTAAAAATTCAGATACTTACATGGCCAAGATGTTCAATATGCATTATTAGCAGCTGTTGATAACCGCAAGATGGTGTAACGTTACTTTCAAACCTAAAAAAACAGCTCTACGACCTGATATCAGAAGTTGACTTTATTGCGCTTTGGGAGTTGACATTATTTCTCTTTGGGAAAACGAAATAATGTCAATTGACGTTATTTCACTTTTAGGTGGGAAATAGCGTCAATTGACATTATTTCCATTGACGTTAATACACCACACCATACTATCCTACTCATTGAGCCAGCCAGTGCTGATAATGAAACGATGGAATTTGCCAACATCAACATCTGCCAAGTCACCCAGTTCAATGAAGAAGTGGGATCCAAGAAATTCCTTTCCCCTTCTTGCCAGAGCAGAACAGGAACAGAGGAGATGAAAAGTGCACTCCTCTTCGTCCTAATCATGGCAGCGGAGCCTCCTTGCGTGCTCCTCTAGTAAGCAGTGCCCAGTGATGACTCCTACTACGCTTCTGATGTGTTGCCTATTCAGCGACAGCCATTTAGCGGAGCACCTAGGATCCAATCTAAGCCACAGTAGCTTTGTTTAAAAGGCATGTGTTACCACTTATCCATCTTGAGTTAGTTCTGCTAACTGCTTCCGACTACCGAGCTAGTTGATGAATTTGTGCAGCCTGGCGAGCTTATCTCCCCTACATTTACCCGTGAAACCACTGTGACCCGGAATCCAGCATAAGTAAATGTTGAAGAAGTCACTCACATTCGTAAGTGTAAAGCGACATTCCGTCACGGTCTTCGAAGTAGTCAGAATTTAATTACAGCTTGGCCGACAGTTATTATATCTCTAACTGATATTACGTGAAACCCCAGCCAAGTCATTGCTTCGGTAATAGCTAAAGCCTCGGCCTGAAGAACACTGCAGTAAATAGGAAGCTTAAAGAAAAGCTGATATCAAGCCCATCAGAGAACTCTTCAGTTCCTACCCCCTCCTCCGTCCTGGATCTATCTGTGTAGATTTCAATTGCGTTGGGTAGCGGAATTGCTTTCCCTTCCCATACATTGCGTGATGGTATCAGGCTGATAAATTTCTTATCAAGCACGCATGGGTGTAGTCAGTCGTTGCCGGAATGTCAAAATTGCTCAGAATGTATATCCAACACCTAAAGTAAACCATTGACCAGTTTCACGAAGTCGAATAGCAGTACACGCGGCCATCTGTTCAGCATAAATTCCAAGTGGTAGCATGTTAAAGGGCAGCAGAAGACGTAGTTTCAAGATCTCCACAAATAACGCTGGCCAACCTTTGCACCTTTACTAGCACGCTACGGTTACGGCCTCTATACTCAGAGTAGTCCACGAAACCACTACACAAAACATTTGTATAGGATGCAAAATAGCCACATAGAGCCAATGCAGCACTTTCGGTTGCAGGCCCCAACTTTTACCTATAGCTTTCTTGTAGGAGTAGAGCGCGACAGTGGCTTTGTTTACCTGTAATCTTTTATCCCGAATAATTAAAAAAAAAATGCAGCATTTTGAGAAAAGCATAACTGGATGGTACCTATATCTCCTTGTAAAAAGAGCGAGTTCCGTTTTGTACAAATTTATCTTTAGTCCACATTTATCAGCCCAAATTGTTAATCGCGAGGTCGTTTTGCAACACCTCACTGAGGACACTAGGAAATTTTCCTGACATAGCAATGTCATCCGCATAAGCAACCACCCTACAACCCCGCTGTGCAGAACTCTCACACTCATGTTTATATGTACTCTGTTATCAAGCATGCATACTTGATTATCAAGGTACACCCATACCTCGCTTTACGGCCTAGATACGTTCCACGAAACTTGACCGCAAAGCGAAGAGCCGTATAAGGAATCAATTATTATAATACAAGTTCATACAAATTCAATGGGATCGGTTCCAAATTTGTTAAATATGTAACATGGTTTATCATTCAAAATGCATTTTATCTTTTTATTTCATTTAAATCAAAAATACATACGTAACAAGCACATACATTTGTACATAAAATAATAACAGACTCTAAAAACCAACAATAATCTAAAAACAAAATGTTCAACAACCGCATGCGGGACCCGTTATTGGACCGGGAATTGACGGGGGGCAACAACAGCCACCCCCACAACAACGAGCGCGACCACCTTGGTTGGAACATCCACCACCACCTTGGTGGGGCCAGCAACCACCGCCGTGGTGGGGCGAACGGCCGCCAGCTGGGTGGAGTCAAAATATACTTTCCACGCCAGCACCGGCAACGCAGCCCGTTCCTGCTACATCGCCGCGCTCAGACCAGGGAGCCACCAGCAGATCAGCCCCTGACAGAAACCCGCTGGCGCAATCTTTTGGCGGTCAGTTTCCGCAAGGATTCGACGAATCCTTGCAGAAGCTGATTGATGTAGAATGCGCCCGGCGCCTTTCCGCTATGGGACTGGACGAAGCTCCCCGTGCATCGATTCCGCGAGCTGACCCAGCGGAGCGCCGACACCAGTCGGCTGCCTCCTCACCGACCATTCCGGCACACCACGTTCCCCGAACAATACGGGAATGGGGATTGAAGTTCCAAGGGACCGCGGTCGACGAATTCATTCGTCAGGTGGAGTTGTTCACCGATCGCACCCTTGGAGGCGACTTCGACGGGGTGTGCCTATATGCCCACCTCTTCTTCGATGGGGATACAGCCGAGTGGTTTCGACACTGCCGCCAGCTCGCAAACCGATACACGTGGGAATCGTTGCAATCCGCAGTCCGTAAACAATATACGGACCCTTACGACGATGACGACCTCATGAAGATGATGCGTCATCGTCTACAGAGAGAGGGGCAGTCGTTTGACGACTTCGTGAAGGAGATTCGGCAGCTCAATAACCGCATGCGGGACCCGTTATCGGACCGGGAGCTGACGAGAATAGTGAAGAGAAACCTACCGGAAGATGTAGGCCGATCAGCTCTTCATGTCAAATTCGCCAACTTGCTGGAGTTGCGAGAATTTGTACGAGACTCAGAGAACGCCCCTCTCACTACCCTTGTCAAGTCTCGCATCCTCGGGTTGCGGAGCTGAACCGCGATGCTACCACCCCTCCAAGAGACGTGCAGGCCGAAATAGCAGCCCTAAATTTAAATTCCACCTGCTGGAATTGCCGAAGGCCCGGACATTCCTACGCGGATTGTCGGGAGGAGCTAAAGGTCTTCTGTTTTGGATGCGGAGCTCCGGGTGTGGTTAAGCCCCAATGCGAGCATTGTGCACTTCCAAAAAACTATGTGCGCAGGAGACCCCAATCCCATGAGAGGGTTTCCAAAGAGGTCCAAACCGAGTCGACCTATATCGAGATGCCGCATTAAACTCGCGGCCACCACCACAGAGTTCCACTCCAAAACAGCAGGGCTTAGAGCCTCCTGCATAGTCCGGGTCGGAGCCCACCCATGCACGTTTTTCCCCTGGCACGTCTATTACCTCGGATTCATCACTCCTACCGGACGTATCACCCTTATCGGACGCATCACTTTTACCGAACGTACCTACTCCCCTGACTGCTGAAGCAGAGACACAGACTTGCGTCCCGAGCAAGCTACTGTCATGCAGATCTACCGATCTGTCAGCCACTGAGAACGCGGCAGTTAGGATTCTGAAATCTTGCTCTTCCACAACAATAACAAGACCCCCAAACCTAGTGGCACCGAAGTCGGACCCCCCTCACTACAGCTTCAGACCACTACATGAGCGACAGAAAGATTACTTGGCAGCTCGACAACGAATTTTTGGCGCCGAAGAAATCCATCCTCGTCGACCAAAACGTTCCACGTTGCGGTGCCGGCGTTTCTGGAAGAAGGTGCTGGCTATTCGTCAGCGATACTGCGAAGTAATCTTGCCAGACTGTCCGAAGGACTATGTTCGGCCTTACGCCACCGTCACGCTCCTTGGTCAAACAGTGCATCCTGTAGCGTGATTGCTTCCAGCCTTGCGGAAGCGGTTCTGAAGGATAGCCGTTATTCCTGGAAAGTTTAGACTGGGAGTTACCACCGCCGATGGCACGTGCCATACCGCCAAAGGTAAAATCCTGGCCAACGTCACATTTCGAGGACAAACAAAAGCTCTCTAGTTTTTGTTAATGCCAACTCTCAGTCAGAACTTATACCTAGGTGTCATTTTGTCCGGAGTTTCAACTTTGCTCCTGACCTATTTGCTCCTTGCGGCGACAGTCAGCCAACATTCACTGACAGCTGCTCAACAAATGCGACTCAATACATCCATTTCAATGTTTCCGACGTCAATGGCGTGCGAGATGACATTCGTACACCCTAAGCCCTCCTGGGCGAAAGACGGAAACATTAAAATGTTTTTTTTTGCCGTTATAGCGAAACATTTTAGGCCGTAAATCGAAAACGTGCCTTAATTGAAGAGGGCCGTTATAGCGAAATGCCGTATAAAGAGCGGCCGTATAGCGAGGTATGGGTGTATTGATATTATCAAGTGTGCATTGATATTAAGGTTCTAGATATATAATATTTCATTGTCAGATTGTTCTAGGAGTTCAAATAAACAAGACATATTTTAACCTTAATGTGTTATTACTTCGGGTTTACAACATTGGCGACGAGGATTATTGAAGAATTACCATAGCTGCACGATACCTAAGCAAACCAAGGAAATGGAGAAGGCAATTGGAAACCTAATCGAAGTTTTTCAAGAACAAATGCGTTTGGCCGAGCAACAACGCCGAGAAGATCGGGGTATCATCGATCAACTTCTCGCTGCCAGATTGGTACCATTTGAAGCCAAAGTAGGGACAGCATCTACCATCAAAGATTTGGCTGATTCAATGCTCCAGTTCGAATACGATTCTGAGAATAACTCCGTTTTTGAGACATGGTACGCACGTTACAAGTCAGTTTTCATGACAGAAGCCGCCTCACTTACAGAACAGATGAAGGTTCGTTTACTTCTTCAAAAATTGAAACTGACCGACTATCAACGATTTTCTGATGCTATACTCCCGAAAGAATCTCATGAGCTGACATTAGAGGAAGTTGTTAAGAAGCTGACATTAATTTTCGGTCACCGTCAAACAAAATTTTCGATCCGACATCAATGTTTAAGCCTGGCTAAAAATAGCTCCGAAGATTTCTCGCAGTACGCCGCTCGTATCAATAAACATGCAGAGAAGTTTGATTTAGCAAAATGTACCTCCGACGAGTTCAAGGCTTTACTTTTTGTCAGCGGTCTCAAGAATCCTGAGGATTCCCTCATTCTTGAGAAGCTCCTCTCGAAACTTGATAGCGAGAGCATTCATCTTACAGCTATCACGACGCAAACTGAAATTGACGCATTCAAAAGGCTAAGTCTACAGGATTTGGTGAACGAAGCCGAGCGTATAATTTGCCTGAAACACGACAAAATTATTGTTACAAACACATCTCAGTACTCATCTCCCAAGACAGAAGTACTCTCAATCAAGCAAGGAGCAGCAAAGAAAAAGGAAGTAACAGAGAATTCCAATCGTCAAAAATCATTGAAGCCTTCCTTACCATGTTTACATTGTGGTGGTGTTCACTGGCATAAGGATTTGCCCATTTAGAGAAAAGGCCTGCAACGATTGTTAAAAGATTGGTCATAAAGCTGGTTATTGTGACATAAAAACCAGTCGTCCGACATTTCGACGTCAACGCTCAAATCCTGATTTAACTATCTCAGGAAGTCAAGCAAATCAATAGTGCGAAACAACATAGAAAATATCTGGTACTAAATGTCAATGGTTTTTCAATAAAACTTCAGCTTGATACTGGATCCGACATCACTATAATCTCCCGACAAAACTGGGTAAAACTCGGAAAACCAACTCTCGAGACAACAAGCATGGCAGTCAAGAGTGCATCCGGTGACAAATTCCCATTGATTGGCAGTTTTGCCTGCGTCATGAAACTCAACAACAGAGAGGAGTACGGCAAATGTTATGTCACGCCACTCCAAATCAATCTCTTCGGTGAAGATTGGATGACAATTTTCAACCTCTGGAATGTTCCCATCAATTCTTTTTGCAATTCGATTCGCACAAGCGGTGACAACGATTTGACTACGGAAGTAAAAGCGAAATTTCCCATTCTTTTCTCTGACGGACTTGGGTGCTGCACGAAGACAACGGCGTCTCTCACACTCAAGAAGGGAACACAATCGGTATATCGCAATGCTCGACCAGTTCCTCATGCAGCATCACCCATTATTGAAGCAGAACTCGAACGATTACAGCATCTTTGAGTTATCTCACCCATCGAGTATTCTGAGTCCGCAGCACCGATTGTTGTGGTCAAGAAAAAAAATGGAAAAATCCGCATCTGTGCAGACTATTCAACAGGGTTGAATGAAAGACTGGAGCCTAACAAGTATCCGCTCCCGACTCCAGACGAAATATTCTCAAGACTCGCTGGAAAGAAAATTTTCAGCTCAATTGATTTATCAGATGCATTTTTCCAAATTCCGGTGGATGACGAAGCTCAAAGACTAATGACGATTAATACGCATTGTGGTTTGTTCAAAGTCAATAGACTTCAACAAGGTGTGAAGACTGCCCCAGGCATTTTTCAGCAGATTGTTGATACAATGCTTAGCGGGGTCAACACTTTTGGTTTCATTGACGACATGATTTGTGCCCGAGAAAACGAAGAGGACCACAGGAAACAACTTTTCAAACATTGCAACGTTTACAAGACTACGGGTTTAAGTTGCACATCGAAAAGTGCAAGTTCGGTGTACCATCTGTTGATTTTTGTGGTCATACAGTTGATCAAACTGGTATCCGACCGCACCCTGGCAAGCTCCGTTCCATTATGGATCTTCCAGCACCAACTGATATTTCAAAACTTCGAACAGCTGCAGGTGCTTTCAATTACTATGGAAAATATCTTAAGAATATGAAGGATCTTCGAGGACCTTTAGATAATTTGCTAAAAAAAGACGTCAAGTTCGAGTGGAGGCAAGAGCATGAAGAAGCGTTCAACAAAATTAAAAAACTTCTGGCATCAGATGTCTGTCTAGTTCATTTCGACCCGGCTAAGAAGATTGTGTTGGCCACTGATGCATCGGATTATGGAATGGGCGCAGTTCTCATGCATGAATTCAGCGATGGGACACTTCGACCGATAATGCATTTCTCAGCAACATTTAGCGCAGCGGAGCGCAACTACCCTCAAATGCACAAAGAAGCCCGTGCCCTTGTGTTTGGTTTGAAAAAGTGTCACTATTATATTGCCGGACGACGGTTCAAGATACAAATCGATCATAAACCGCTTCTCGCCATTTTTAATCCAAAGGCTGGTATCCCGGTGTATACAGCAGCTCGACTTCAACGATATGCCACCATAGTTCTTTCATATGACTTCGAAATTGAATATGTGAAAACGGACTGTTTCGGATATGCTGATGCTATTTCGCGGCTTATGGCTAGTCATGCAAAGCCTGATGAAGATACCGTGATTGCTCAACTCAGAAATGATGAAAATGATGATCCAGAAGTTCAATGTTTCGCTATCGAATAAGCAAAAAAACTTCCAATCAATTTTCAAGATGTACAAACAGCGACCAAATCATGTCTTGTACTCAGCAAGGTGAGTTCATACATCGTAAATGATTGCTGGCCGCAAAAGAAATCGCAGCTTATTAATAACAAGTTAGCAGAATATTTTCAACACCGGCATAACCTTACTGTTCTTCAAGACTGCATTTTTTATGGCGAACGAATAGTTATTCCAGAGATTTATAGACAGCAACTTCTTGAGGATTTCCATCATGGTCACCCAGGTGAATGCCGCATGAAACTTTTAGCTGCAAGTAAAGTATTCTGGCCAAACATTAACACTGACATCGAACGAGTAGTAAAAACCTGCGAGACTTGTGCTACTATTTCTAAAACTCCAGTCAAATGTTTACTTCAACCTTGGTCGGTACCATCGTCAGTGTGGGAACGCCTACACATCGATTATGCAGGTCCCATCGACGGAAATTACTTTTTGGTCATTGTAGAAGTTGAACCAATCATTATTCCGCAAGCTGCCCCTCGTCAACATCATTGATCATCAGCTTCAAGCAACCAATGACCTCGATAGAGAATTTCTGGAAGCTGAAGATGATGAAGCAGTCGTGGAGCCCATAACAGAAATCTCACAAGGAATTCGACGTTCTGATCGGATAACAAAAGGCATCGCTCCACGTTGGCATCAACATTATCAAAGATTTTAAAAGCGGAGGAATGTGGAGAACTCTCACACTCATGTTTATATGTACTCTGTTATCAAGCATGCATACTTGATTAACAAGGTATTGATATTATCAAGTGTGCATTGATATTAAGGTTTCAGATATATAATATTTCATTGTCAGATTGTTCTAGGAGTTCAAATAAACAAGACATATTGTAAACCTTAATGTGTTATTACTTCGGGTATACAGCACCCGCCCTTCCAGGGATAATAACAATCTACTGATCACTTAGGGCATAGTCGAAACTCTCGGGATTAAGCGTCGGATCCAGATCGCAAATAAGAGCTTTTACTTGAAGCTCCCCCTCCTAATAATCAGCTACAAACACGGAGAGCAAAGCTCCCAATTTACAAAACAATAATCAGGCCCGTGAACGGGAAACATGGGTTCCAGTCATCGAGAAGATAAGACAATAGTTGACGCGCTATCCTTCACTAGGGGTTAGGACAAATAGTAAGGCAATTATTAATTCGTGGGCAGAATTCTCTTAATCTATACTCACCGACATATAACTCCTCGTTCCTACAAACGAATTGGCCATCGAATCAATCAATTGTCCCGACACGCCGAAATCACAGATCTTTATCTCGCCGCTGCTATTAACCAGAATATTGCTCGGTTTCACGTCGCGATGCATGATGGCATGTTTGTCGCGCAAATAGCTCAAACCCTTAAGCACGGCCAGCGTAATCTTGCCCAGTATATTCTCCGGTATTCTACCGGCTCGCTTCAGAATCAGATCCAACGATCCGCCGTCCATATACTCCATGCAAATGCTAATCTCGCCGTCGCTGTAGAAGGCGCCGTAGAACCCAACAATATGCGGAAAATTGCACTCGTGCAGGACTTTCAGTTCGCGAATGATCTGCTTCTTGATGGCCGGCTTGACTTCCAGGTGAATCAACTTCCGGGCCATTATCAGGCCGGTGGGAATGTGCCGCACCTTCATCACCACGCCGCCATTGCCCGAGCCCAATTCCCCCAGCTTTTCCAGATCCTCGTCGCTCAGCTCGCCAATCTTCTCCTTCAGACTGAGGAAGACTTTAATCCGTTTACGGGCCGTGTCGTCCATCTCGAGCTCCTCCAGCGTCTCCGTCAGGGCCTCAATGCTCGTCTTGGGTTTCCCGAGTAAGCTATGTTTGCTTGAATTACTTTAGTGAATTTATGACTGGGCCAAAATAAAAAGAAGCAATTTACAAAAAAATGGACAATTACTCTGTTCCGGAGGGTGTCTTGAAGGGTGGGGTTGGTACCACTTGATTGCCAACTGTTGGATCCACCGAGCCCGGCGGCAGCGTCAGGTTCAGTTTGTTTTTGGACATTTTTCCTGTACCGATGCTGTTTCGTGCCGTGTGTCAGGAGACGTTGCTTAGTCGCCAATCGTGTGGTCCTCCTAATCCTATTAGGTGCCGGCCAATTTGGGTGTCCGGGGAAGGTAGCCGCAGGCTTATGGGGTCTGGGGATGACCAACGGCAGGGATATCCGCGATTTTTTTTACACTTTTCAGACTTGTTGGATTCGATCCACCTGAGCCGACGAGATGTAGACACACACAAGGATGAATGACAGGTTTTTCGCAGTCGCGCAAAGTATTCCTCAATGAAAATCAACACCCGCCTCCGGCCTCCACCTACAATAAAAAAGCCGAAGTGACGTTGAACTGTCAAATGGCCGTTCGGAAGTGTTGTCATGTGCAAGAATTGAACATAGAGTAGGGATTGGTCTACAGTGAGAGATGAAAAGTATAAGCCAGAATGGGAGCCGATAGAAAATTATCTCAGACGGTAGCAACTACTGCTGAAAAGGAAATAAACTTGGGGGATACATTCTCACGTCGTAAGCGTCGTATTTGTCGTAAAGTTGTAACTTTCTGCAATTTTACTGGGGGATGACTGAAGTTTACGACGAATACGATGTTTACGATATTTACGGCAGGGAACGTGAATCCCATGGCCATGTCCACACTTGTTGAACATTCGTTTCAACATTCATTTCAACGTTCATTTTCAACTTTCCACCTTGAATTCAATAAAACACAGAGAAAGAAGAATGCCTTTTCGTCCACATGTTTTCGTCAGTTAGCGTTCAACATTCCTCGTGAGTTGATTTTAGACGGGCTTAAACCATTTTATTTCGTTCAGATATCGAGTCAACGCCCATATCGTGTTTGCTGCTATTGTATTCTACTAAATTTGCACCAAATACAAGGCTATTGTGAACGAGTTTACGATTTACGATGCTTTTACGATTTACAACAGCGAGCGTGAATCTCCCTATCATGTCATCCGCGTAACTATGGGTAACTATCACACCTAATTTTAGCAAAAGTAACGATTGGCTTGTAGACGTAAAACCAGCCGAATGATTTCTCGCTCTTACTTTTTTGTAAACAACTCAGCTGGCCTGCATTCAACTATTGACGAAAACGCTTAAACTCGACCGACAGGCTAGGTTGCTTCCGACCCCATAATTGATCTACCGCCAAATACTTCTCGTTTCCTCTGCTCCGCAAATTAAAAGACCACAATTTCTGGGAAGAGTTAATTTGGTCCCATCGGATATGAAAGACCTCCACAACGAGTGAGCATTACTAAAGCCTGTCAGTTACGGCGAATCGGGACGGTCTGCAATCACCAATATCTGCACGTTTTGTCGTTTCAACGTGATTGGCGATTTTCAAGGCTGCCACAGACGATTGAGCCGATCCGTTTGTGACCACAATCGAACCACATCAACTGCATTAAAAAAAATCTCTTTATTTCTGCCGCAAAGCGTGTGAAATCTAATAAAGAACTTTGCCCTAATCCCTTGTGGGGCATAGTGCGTCAACAGTTTCATGTGATCCACACATAATCGCGCAGAACCATGACCGAACTCTCATCGTACCATCAAATATTATAGAACGGTGGAAATGAGGAGAAATTTCTTCTATTGAGTTTGACGTGGTTCGATGTATGCTAACGACCAAAGTGGTTGGTGCGTGTGGCAGGGGCAGCCTTGATGAACCACATGTAATGAACCTTATTATGGTCTGGTAGCTGCTTCCACCAACAAATCGCAGGCAACACCTGATGAGTTGTGATCTGCCGGTTGTACGAAACTAGAGGCCGAGAGCCCTGTTACACCCGAACCTGATGCGAGGGCATCTATTCCATTCGCCAACTATTCCATTTTTATCGCCCCATTTTTTCTTATTATTCCCCATTTTTGCTTTCCATATTTGTGTTTTTTTCCCCTGGCCTACGAATTTTTATTAATACGTGAAGAACAGGGGCAACGAGCTGCGAAAACTCCGCAAACATCTCCCGAACTGAGCTACAGCAAGCATAGGCCGCTGCTTAGCTCGTGGAGGCCCTTATGCTACTTTAGGCTTCGTTGAGCATCTTCGGACCACCAAACGGTCCATTACATGCTCGGTATCTTCTGAACCCAGCCATTAGCTATACAACTTCTGCACTGGTTTTCCATGCAAAAGTCGAATTTCGAAGGCAAATAACTCCAAAACGGTTATAAAATTGAGGAAAAGGACTTCAGATTGTTCAATTTAAGACAAAAGTTCTGTTCAATTCATCAATCTCAATAAAGTTACTGGTAAAATTGCTTTCGTCAAAAAGTTGACAGCTGGAAATCATTACGTTCAGTGGACAAATAAGATTCAGAGAATTGGATATGAAACAAATCGGAAACATGATTTATTTCCAGAGCGCAGCCATTACTTTCTGCTTTTATCACCCACTGTACAACCCCTCCCCATTCCAATTCCATGCCGTCTTCTGACAGCCAGCCGTGGCGCGAAACAGCTGTTTCTATTTTGACCCCAAAACTGGAGCGCAAATTTCAATTGCGGCCAACTTAACAGCAAACACTTTGTTTTCCGTTGGCGCGTTTTCTCGGCGAACTCCCCTGACAGTTCCGTGTGGCAGCCGTTTGTAGTGCGTAAAAAGAGTGGACAATAAGTTAGAAAGTTAGATGCTAATTAGTTCCCTCGATTCAGCCTCGAATTTGCCCTGAACACGGACAATATGAAGAGTGTGGAAAAGAAAACTCCGCCGTCCACAAAAGTTGCGGATCGGAGCAGTGTTAGTGGTAAAAAGTTGGTACAGGCTCGGCTTCCGTTCAAGGTGATCTCTTCGACGACGGGCACCGGACAGTCGCCATCGCCCGCCATAAAACCCGTGTCGGCAAAAGATGTTTCCGCGAAAAGTAAAGACGAGTCGACCCCGAACGAGTTGGTGTCGAAAAAACGTAAACTTTCATACAGCGAGGAGCCGGAAGATCGGGGCACCAAAAAGGTGGCCTGCGGCCTCGACGGCGAGGCGAAGGAGAATGAGGTGGTTGTCCTGGACGATGATGACGCAGTGGAGGCGGTGCGTGGCACGGAGGGGGCGGTCGTGAAGGAACCTTCGGACAAGAGCTTAGAGCCCGTCGTTCGGCTGGAGAAGATCGACGCTATGATTAGTAAACTGAAGAATGATAAAACGGGAAGGATCGTTTTGTCATCGCCCAAAACCCCGAATGAGCGGAAGAAGAGCGCTGTCAAGGTGAGTGAATTTGTTGACAAGGGTGATAGCATAAGCAACAGTAGGACTCCTTCCCACCCGTGCGTTATAATTTTATAATGTTTCATTTTATAATGCTGTTGGCCCCAATTTATCAGTGTCAGTACATCTTAAGTGCTGCATTTGTCGTCGTTTCAAATACAGTCGTTTTTAAAGTTGAGTTTTGCTTCGCACCACTCTGCGTCGACCGCTGGCGACGATTCAAAAGATAAACACAAATAGTGGTCCCTTCTCTATAGCTTGATCGCTAGTCACCAACAATATGCGACAATCGTGTGTCTAGCAAAACGCACCTTAATGTGAGTTCCTAGACCGGGGTTTGCGATTGTCCAAAAAAATCACATCGGAGCACTATTCGTGTGTATTTTAAAGTTTAGGGGGTCGTGGAATGCAGGCTGTAGTTGTACGACTACTTCCACATAAAGTACACACGAATAGTGCTCGATTATGATAGTTTTTTCCCAGTCGCAAACGCTAGTCGCTCAGTCGCGGCCTAAGAACTCCCACCTTTAAGATCTATGTTCCTCGGGGCGATCCATGCGATGACAGCGCAGCGATCCCAGTTCAGCGATCATCGCTGCACTATTTGTGTGTATTTTATATGGAGCTGTGTTCCTCCAAAGGATTGCGACTACGCTCGTCAGCAAGGATCGCATGGTTTGGTCAGTCGCATCGCAGGAGGTTGGATGTCGTCGCCACCGTATTTGGGCGTCGCAGTCGCTGTTGTGCAATGTCCACCTCATTGTGCATGGCAAGAAAAATGTATGGTTTGCTGATTGCTTGTTCATGCGCGGCGTCGGCTTCTTGGGGGTGGGGCGACTTCAGTATCTGAAGTGCCAAATTTTAATGATGGTTTTCAATCAAATTTGGTCTGAAATAAACGAATCTGAAGTCCTTTTGCGCGATCTCATAACCGTTTTGGAGATATTTACCTTTAAAGTTTGAACTTTTAAATGGGGAAATCCAGTGCTAGAATTGTATATATTCTATGATCATCATGCGACCGGTAGCGCAGTGTGTTGAGGCATCAGTCTCATGTTTGACTACCGGCGTTTCGGGTTCGAATCCCGTCCACGACGACGTTCGTGGCCATGGATGTGGGAGGAGGTGCATGCTGGCAACTGCATTCTCCGAAACCAGTTTATGCCGACGAAACGTCAACTGGGCCACATGGAGTAGTTGACGCGCTATGCCCCACAAGGGGTTAGGGCAATTGAGAGAGAGATTTAATTTTTTGTATTTTCAAGCCGCTCGTATTTTAGATTTAGCGTGAATGAGCCGCCGATAAAATTTAACGCCTCAGATATCGCAGTCACGCCAGGAACACACCCCGTGTACGATCGTCGAAGAGCTGTCGCGAGGGGGTCCTCCTCGTGGGCGTCCCCCTGGAACGGCAATGGTCGTGGGTCATTGCTAACCAAGTCAAGTCGCCAGTAATGGCGGTGCGATGATTTGGTTGAGATAAACATTCCCCCTGTGGTGTGGGGCGTAAGAATAATACCGCGGCCTTTCCCTTTGCCGGCCTGTCGTAGAAACCGACAAAGGCCAGGACGTATATGCCAGCAACTTGCATTATCCGAAATCTTCTATTTGCTAACGAAGCGTCAAGTATGCCTCGCAAAAAGACGGACTCACCGGTTACGACTTTTAGCTATCGTTGGTTGGTTGGTATAAGTAGTGGCTGAAGCACAACTTGCCAGAGCCCAATTAGCGCGAATGCGCCGTTTTGTAACCACAAACCTCGGCAAAATCGTTTATAAGAAGATGGTTGGACTAACAGGGGATGCAAGGATGCCTAGATCCAACCGGAGGAGTTCAGGAAGTATAGCAGCTCCCCGAACTTCACCCCCGATACTTCTCCCAGGTTAACAAGAAAGGCCTCACCCAGTGCTCGCTGTCTGGCCCTAGTAAGGGCCGGGCATTCGCAGAGGAAGTGAGTGAGGCTTTATTTCTCATCCTCACTCCCGCAGCTGCGGCAGTGGGGATTATAAGGGATGCCAAGCCTTATTGCATGTTCTCCGATAGGCCAATGTCCTGTAATGACCGCCGTGAGCCTGGCGACATCTCTACGGGACTTGGTTAATAGTTCAGATGTTTTCCTTCTGTCATGGGAGGGCCATATCTTCCTTGATACGGCGCAGGTGGGCAGATTCCGCCATTTGGAATCCGCAACATTGAGGTAGTAAGAGGAGATCTTGCTGTTAACAGTCCTCAGCGAAATACAAACAGATTCCGCATGAGAGCTTTCTAGGACGGCCCCTGGCCAGCTCGTCGGCTTTTCCGTTTCCCTCAATGTCTCTATGACCAGGCACCCAGAGCAGGGTAATATTGAGCCGTCTGTCAAGGTGAGTTAACTCTTCCTCACACCGCTCGACCAGTTTGGAGGAAGTACTCACCGAGTTCAGTGCCTTGGTAGCGGCCTGGCTGTCTGAGCAAAGGACGATGTTCTGGTTATCTGGTATATCTCTGAGAGTGAGACACGCCTTTATAATTGCGAGAGTTTCCACCTGGAAAATGCTGGCATAGTCCGGGAGGCGATAACTCTCCGAGATATTCAGTGCTTCAGAAAAGATTCCTGCACCGGCGCCGCAGCCTTTTTTTGACCCGTCGGTGAAAATCGTGATGTCAAAGTCCTTCACCACCCCCCCATCCATTCAGCCCTGGTGGGGAATTTGACAGAGAAGCTTCTGTCAAACCTCAGTTTGGGCACAGTGAAGTCTGTTTTTACGTTGACCACATCTCGTGGCAACCGGTTGAGGATGTTGCTATGGCCGTACGGCTTGGCAGTCTAGGCTCCCGAGTCTCTGAGCCTGACTGCACTGCCCGCCGCTAGCTGTTTAATAAGGAGGTCTATTGGTGGAAGATGTCGGATCACGTTTAGCGCTTCCCTCGGGCAAGTTCGCAGGGCACCTGTAGTGCCAAGCCATGCCGTCCTTTGCACCCTGCCAAGTTTTGTTATGTTGTATCCTTTAGCAAGCACTGGCCACCAAACTAACGACCCATATGAGAGAATCGGACGGACTACTGTTGTGTATATCCAGAGGACCATATTTGGCTTAAGGCCCCATCTTTTTCCCAAGGTTTTCTTACAGGCGTAGAAGGCGATGCAAGCTTTCTTCACCCGCTCTTCAATATTTAACTTCCAGCTGAGGTTCGTATCTAAAATGACACCTAGATACTTTGCGCTGGGTGATAGTTGGAGTAACTGACCGTTTAGTTTAGGGAGGGTAAAATGCGGTACTTTGATTTTAGTGGTAAATAGTTCAGTCTTGCCTGGATTAATGCCCAGTCCACAGCTTGTGGCCCAGGCGCTCACCATACCAGAGCCTTTTCTATGATTTGACTTATCACGGAGAGGCACATTCCTGACACTACTATTGCCACATCATCCGCATACGCGACCACTTTAATCCCTTCCCTGTCAAGCCTTGTTAGGATTTTGTTGATGATCACTAGCCGCAGTAGTGGAGAGATGACGCCTCCCTGAGGTGTCCCTCTGCATACAAATCTGGTTAGATGCCTGTATCCCAAGTCCGCATCTGCCGATCCCTGCCTCTACTCCAAAATCTAATAGGGCGTCGTGAATAGATTCGATGCTGACGTTGTTGAAAGCACCCTCTATGTCGAGGAAAGCTGATAATGTATATTACTTATACTGAAGGCTCAATGGCAAGCACCACCTCGTGGAGAGCCGTTTCTGTGGATCTACCTTTGATGTAGGCATGCTGTGACTTTGAGAGCGGTGAGCTTTCCAGAAATTGTCGGATGTGGAAGCGTTTTGAGTACGAAGGAGGATAAGCTGATCGGCCTGAAGTCCTTCGCACTTTCATGTCCTCTCTTCCCTACCTTTGGTATGAATACGACTCGAACTCGTCGCCAGGAGGGGACGTGGTTGAGTCGGAGAGAGCTTTTAAAAAACACCAGCAGCCTGGGAACTACTTGTAATAATCTTGTAATTCTTGCAGCATAATGGGCAGTATGCCGTCTATCCTGGGAGATTTGATGGGGGAGAAGCTGTTGACTGCCCAGGATATTCTTTCGTCTGTGATAACGGATTGCACAAATTCACTCTGCGCGCGTTCCGCATCACTCGGTTCTGAGCTCTCTGTACGGGTTTCTTTGCAGCCTGGAAAGTGTGTGTTTAAAAAGAGCTCAAGGCATTCAGAACTGGATTCCGTCCAAGTGCCATCCGTTCGTTCTTTTCACTAAGGACGGATTTGAGTGTTGCCGAAGGTATGATACCCCATGAATAATTATTTGCATCGGAAGCGATGAACACTTTGTGTAGGACAGAAGTATTGAATGGCTTGTTCTTTGACATGGACGGGCCTGATTGAGGCCATTGTGGATGCGGGATGTAATGACATCTAAGGCCGTGGTCGTACTGTGCATACTTCGAAAGCCGTGCTAATTATCCGCTAGCTGGATGTGGGCCGTAAGAACCGGGTGGATTAGTGCTTCAAGTGTTTTGGCAACTGGTGACAGTAGAGTTATAGAACGAAAGGATTCGCCGAGAGTCGCTTTCTTCCCAGGTTTCAAAATTGGGATCACTCTGCCTTTTTTTCCAGATGAGATGAGAATGATGAGCGAGGAGATGGATAGATTGAAAGCAGTCGTGAGATAATTGATAGCAGTTAAATCGAAGTGTTTGAGCATTGCCATCGAGATGCCATCGGGTCACAAAGCTTTCGAGTTGTTTGCCTTTCTTATAGCTGCAACTACTTCGTCCGTGGTGAAAACAGGTATGCTGTCTGTAGTTCGGTTGTGGATCTTCCTACGGATTATGAGCTTAGCTCTGTCAGGAGTAGGGTGTTCAATAAATTGTTTATTGAAACGACTTCGATCCAGGCGGCCAAGGCCCGACGTCGGGCTGTCGCGCCACGATGATGATGATGATGAAACGACTTGCGCAGTGAGTACGGCCACCGAACTGAATGGCGACGTTCCCTTTCTGTTTTGGTGGATTAGAAAGGGCGCGGACAGTCGACCATAACTTGCTCAAATCTAGTTAATTTGCAGTTATTCAGATGGGAGCTTCATTTTGACCTTCTGTGTTCGGCTAGTTGTCTATGGATCTCGCAGTTCATCTCGTGGATTCTGGAGTCTTCCGGATTTACGCTCATGATGCTGTCTCTTTCGTCTGCCAATCTGGCGGCAGTGGTTGGAAAAGGCAGGAATAAACTTCGCAGCCGCTTTGTTCAGGACTTTTCTTATGGTGGATTCGGCCTTACGTACGTCGGTTGGCGTCGGCATAGCGAGGAATTTAGCGTTGGTGTAGGAGGTGAAACCGTTCGAATCAGCCTTATTCTTCTTCTTCCTTGCCCTTTCATACCACTCTACGGCTTCGCGTTGCTCTGCCTGTGGTGTTGGTACTGCGCCCATTCTGGCGGTATAATCTCAGCTTCCTTCTGCAGGCAGCTCGGTCTTGGATCTCATCATCGCCGAGATTAATGGGTTGTTGTTGCTTCTTCATCTGATCGATCCACGTGTATTTTCGTCTGCCTCAAGGTTTGGGTCCAGCAAATGGAACATTCATTGATAGTGCCTTCATGACAGAATTCTCAGACGGACGCCTTAGAACATAGCAATACCAATCCATACGACGATCTTCGGGCTTTTCAGTGATCAGTTGCTCAACAAACAAGCTGCCTCGGATGTAGGTACTTTTGATACGATCCTTTTTTGGTCGCGCCAGCTGACATCTGTAGCATTTTCATCTCAGTCGCAGTCATTTTACTTTCGTATGTTCGTATGTCTTGTACATAGTCCAGCATTCAGACGCATAAATGAGTGCGGGACGTACGACTGTTTTTTACAACTTGCCCTTAAGCTTTCGTAGCATCTTCTTGTCGCAGAAAACTCCAGAGTTTTCTCGCCACTTCATCCAACCGACACTGATGCGATGTTTGATGTCATCATCGCAGGTAGCTTCCTTATTGACCATCGAGCCCAGGTACTTGAACCTTGTCCTGTACAAGGTTCAGCTGCTCTCCTTTAATGTAGATATCTGGTATCGGTCTCTCTGGATCTGAGAAAGGACAGCAAAGATACTCAGTCTTTGGTATGCTAATCCTCAGTCCATGATCCTCCAGTATCTTACACCACTTGGTCAGTACAGCCTGCAAAGCAACGAGCCAACCTTATTGTGGTTGACAAACGTGCGGTGTTCAGCAGATATGATATTTGTCGGTTTGTCAAGCCTTATCAGGATTGATAAATTGTCTTAGGTCGTAGGGTGTTAGGGCCGGCTCCCATTCAGTTGCATTTATGAGGCTAGCACTGGCAACCTTGACATCTGGAGTACTGGAACACGTACCGGCGATACGAGTAGGGGCGACGTTATTCAGAGTGCGATGTCTGTCCACGAATGATGTAAGCTCTGCAATTTTATGCTGCAACCCATTGCAATTTAGTTGAACGAGTGAGAGCGTATCAAAGGTGGCGATCTGTGGTGCAGGCGTAAGGTTTCTTTTTTTAGAAATCCTATTGGAACTATTCGCAGGGGTCACCGGAGATGACTGGGAACCTGTCTGAGTGCTCACAGGTGTTCCTACACTGACAAGCAGTAAAGAAAGAGTTCCAGTGCCTACGATCGTCAAGTCCAGAGCAGTTCCTTGAATCCGGCCACTTGTCGCAGCAGTTACATCTCACTGATGTAGCATTAGGGTGCAGCTTTTTGTTGCATACGCAGCAGATCCATGGACGGGGGTTGTTTTCAATGCCGGCGCGGAAAAGTAGTATCGCAAGTTACGCGGAGATGTGTTGCTCCCAATAAACATAAAAAACGATTTGTAGCATATAACCGACAAACATTCTTGTAACACGGGTCGCTCCGGTGCGAAGAACCGGCTGCTGCAGGAACGTTGTACAAACACGTGGTTGCGCATTTAGTACCCTGTTTAGTGTCATGTTCGCGATTGCGGATAGCACTTCTTCACTATGCAGTGTTGTGATGGTCGATCTGTAGCTAGCGTTATGTAACGGACGGTTTGGTGGGCATCCGAAGATGCCCGTGGGGACGGAGCCTCAGTTAGCATAATGACCGTGAAGGTTGGGCCGTGCCATCTGGCGAAGAAAAAGGCCCCTCAACGAGCTAAGCAGCGGCCTATGCTTGCTGTAGCTCAGTTCGGGAGATGTGGGCGGGGTTTTCGTTGCTCGTTGCCCCTGTCCTTTACGTATTAACAAAAATTCATAGGCCTGGGGAAGACAACACAAACAGGGGAGGTAAAAATTAAAAAAAAAAAAAAAAAAAATTGTCGATAAGGATGGAATGGTTGGCGGACGGATTAGACACCCACGCGGTCGCACCTGGGTCCGGGCGTAATGGGACCCTCGGCCTCTGGTTTCGTACCACCAATAGATCACTACTCATCATGTGCTGCTTCGATCTGCCGGTGGGAGCAGCACTACCAGACCATAATATGGTTCATTACAGTTATCGAAGGGAACTCTTTTAAACCTTTGGATCTCCCGCTCGCGGTCCCTCATATTACATCTTACATGACGTGGCGGTGGGGTTCTGTCCATAAGGTTAGAGTTAGGATGGTCTCTCCGATAACAGCCAACTAGATACTGCTTCGTTAGAAGTGTGTTGTGGCTCCTTAGTGGCATCATTCTGGTTTCTTGGTGAAGGTGGTCGTGCGACGACATCAGTAGGCAGCATGTGACAGTTCTAAGAGCTGCACTTTGGCAGGTCTGGACGTTCCTCCATTGAGTGTCACATAAGTTTTCCGACCAGATGGAAGTCACGGAATTGGCCACAGATCTCCCGATAGACTTGTAAATCGTTAGTAGGGTCTCCTTGTCTTTCCTCCAGGAACTGCCAGCTAGAGCTTTGAGGACTTTGTTCCTGCTTCTCATCTTGTTACAAATGGTTGACGCACGGACCGAGAAGGTAGCCATGCTGTCAAGGGTGACACCGAGAATTTTAGGGTGGTTAATGGTGGGGATAATTTGACCGTCTACTGCAATATCCAGTTGTTGCCCCACTTCTTTGGTCCATGTGGGTAGACTTCGGCGCAGACAGAGTGAGATTTTTGCTGACGAAGAAGGTGTTAAGTTCGTCGAGATACCCATTTATCTATTCGCACATTTGAGTGATATCTTTGCCGGTTGCTAAAATCGTGTAGTCATCAGCATAACTGACAATTTCGAGTCCGTCAGGTGGCGTAGGCAGTCCTGACATGTAAATGTTAAACAGGGTGGGAGATAAGACTCCTTCTTGGGGAACACCCTGTTTAATTCGTCTTAGATTTCCCGGATCTTAATTCTGTGTAGGATTGTTTGCCGGCAAGATAATTGGCGATCCACTTTGTAATATGCGACGAAAGTGATGTACCGCAGATGTCAGACAGGAGAAACGACAGTGTCAGGAGCCTTTGACAAGTCTAAAGCTACCAGAATCGTTCGTTGACAAGGACGTGCTTGGTTGAGGCCATTGAGTATTTTCGATGTAATGACATCCAAAGCCGTCGTGGTGCTGTGCATCCTTCTAAAGACATGTTGGTGGTCGGCCGTCTGAATATACATAAGTCGCAATTATAGGGTGAAGCAGCGCTTCTAAGATCTTGGCTACAGGAGACAAAAGTGTGATGGGACGGTATGACTCGCCTAGTGTTGGTTTTTTCCCGGTTTCAGAATAGGGATCAGTCTTCCTTTCTTCCAATATTCGGGAATGATAGACGATGAGATGGAGAGGTTGATCCTGGCCTTTATGTATTCAGTTGCTCATGTGTCAAGATGTTTGAGCATGACCTTCGATATACCGTCTGGTCCAAGGGCTTTGGAACTCTTCACTCTTTTTATTGCTGCTGCCACTTCCTGAGATGTAAATTGAAGTTGCTGGTCAGCTGGACGGTTACGAATGCTCCTAGTAATGATGCGCTTAAGTTTGTCAGGAGGTGGATGTTCGATAAACTGTTTATTAAAGTTGTTGGCGCATTTTGTTGGATCGTTAACCGTAATGTTGCGGATTTGGATTGCAACATGCTATTTGTGTTTGGTTGGGTTTGTAAGGGCCCTAACCGTTGACCAGAGCTTATTGCCGCCCGTTTTCAAGTTGTAATTCTCGAGGTGGGAGTTCCATTTTCTTCTCCTGTGATCTGCTGTCTGTTTAAAGATGTCAAGGTTTAACTCCCTGATCCTTGGATCGTCCGAGTTAGTGCTACGTATGCGGTCTCTATAATCTGCCAATCTAGCTGCTGAAGTAGAGAAATTTGGTCGAATTTTGGGTATTCGACCTGCTGGGATTAACTTCGTAATCGCTTCCTGGAGTATGTGCCTTACATTTCGTTCGGCCGTTCGCACGTCAGTTGGAGTTGGTAAGGGAGCGAAGGCCGTGTTGGTGTAGGATTTGAAGCCATCCCAATCCGCTTTATTGTTGTTTGATGAACGTGTGGTAGTATTTGATGGTTTGTCCAGTTTTATTAGGATTCGCAGATGATCCGAGAATAGCGTTCCCATTGAGCATCATTGATAAGTCCAGCGCTGGCAATTGAAATATCGGGCGAGCTGGAACAGCAATACGAGTGGGCGTGTCGTCCTTAAGTGCACAGAAGTCTGACGTGTCAAGTTGTTCGTTCGTTGCCACAATTCGTGATGGGCGTTGTAGTCACCAAGTAGCAGATGATATTGGCCAGCTAACAGTGGTGTGATATTGACACTATTTCCCGAGGGACAACTGGATACAGGGGGAATATAGACGTTGTAGATTTCAATATCGATAGTGCCCGACTGAATGGCAATGGCCTGTGCCTCCAAGATGTTGTCGGTGAATGTGACGTCGACTTCAGATATGGTACTGAATGATGGATTAGAAATGCAATTCCACCACCAGCATTGAGCACTCTATCCTTTCTAATACTGCTGTAATATCCATAGGAGTTGAGGGGCGAATCGGCGTTAAGTCTCCAGTATAGCTCCAATCATGACGCAGTGTCTATCCATGAAGTCCGATAGTTCTGCAGTTTTTCGCTGTAACCCATTTCAGTTAAGTTGCACAATTGATACGGTGTTGAGATTCGCAACAGTTGGTGCAGGTGTCAGATTGTGTTGCAATGGAATTCTGTTTGTAATGTGGTTCACTGGAGTCGAGGGAGAGGGTTGGGAACTTGTGTTCGCACTAACAGGTGGTGGTATGTTAGGTGTTTGCAATGACGTTGATGCTTGCTGTCTTCTGAATCTACATTGATTCGCAGTGAGGGAGGAATTCCATTGTCGGTGGTGTTTCAGCCCGGAACAATTTTTAAGGTGACACCAGTTGTTGCAGCATGTACATCTTACTGTGGTAGCGTTGGGATGCAGCGTTACAGACGGAGCAGATCCAAGGGCCTGGATTTGGACCTGGGTTGAGCGCGATTCTGGCGCGTTGTATTGAGAGCAATAGCGCCGATATTTGTTGCTCCCAATTTCCAGAAAAAAATAGACAGTCAAATTGTGTGACACACACGAAGATCTTCCTTCTTGCATCGAAGGAGTTGTGGCAACTTTTGGCCGTGTGACAAGGTTGTTCCAAGTAACACGGATCGCTCCAGTGCGGCTGCCGCAGAAACGTTGGCCAAACACGTCGTTATCGATGATGGGAAAACAGTGATGATTTGGGTTCGTGCTTTTCAACCATGTATGGTTGATCACCGTTCGTTTCCCATTGTACTACCTTCTATTCGCCAGATTTGAGAGAGTTGTAGACTTCATTTCAGGCAAGAACCTCACCGGGAAGTATCTACGAAACTTGCTGGGCAATGATATAATTTCAAGTTAGACGCGTCATCGAAACTGCTCAGTGAAAGTTACCAAGTAATCTTGCAGAGGTATTTTGTTAGTATAGCTGTTTTGAATTGCGGCACATTTAGTAATTTTAACAAGATCATGAACTTGTATTTCGTTTCATGTTTTTATAGTGTTTGATCTTTGGCTTTATTTGTAAGTGCGTTAGCATTTTATTTTATTTTGGCATTTTGGACGAAGAGCATGGAAACTCCTTATTTGAATATTTTCATTTTTTCCATTAAAGGGCAATGACGGTACAACAGTTAGCTCAAGCAAATTCCAAATTAAACTACCCCTGAGTACTCATAAAAAGAAAAGGAAGCAATTACAAAAAGAAGAGCAATGTGACAGCGGCAGTGATTTGGAAATAGTTGAATCACATCCTGAGAAAAAGCTGAAAACGAATGATGGTTCCGAGTTGCGTAAATTCGTTGCATTAAAGTCACCGCAGCCTGTGACCGAGGTGCGAATCTTGCAAAAAATCGTATACAACAAATCAACTCTAAACACTTCGAAGGATAATGGGAAAGACAGTCAAGAGAAAGCCGAGAAACCGAACTCTGAAGAAGCTGTGTGCCTTTCTGATGAAGATGGACCACCTGAAAATAAAACTACTGGAAGTAAGAGCCCTGAGAAATCGACAAAGACAAATGATTCAATCGAAGAGAAAACAACTGTCAAAGGAACCCCCAAGGGAAAAAAAGACGAACCGGCGGATCAAAAGAAAATTTTGAACTTTGTCAAGGGCACGACACCCAAGAAGCCAGTGACATCTTCTGATACAGTTGAAGATTCAACTAACTCTGAGATAAAAGGAAGTGATGGGGATCAGGTGTGTATTTCTTCCTCTGAAGAAGAAGATAAAGGGTCCCAAAGTGAAAAGTTTCAAGACAGCGATAAAGTTGAAGAAAAATCCGCGGAAAATGATACGAAGGAAATTTCATCAGAATCAAAGAATAGTTCGAGGGAAAGTGATACGAAGGAAAGTTCATCAGAATCAAAGAATAGCTCGAGAGAAAACGAAGACTCTGAGTCCAGACGATCTTCTAAACTGGACGAAACCGTCGAAGTTTATAGCGATTCGAGTAATCATTCATCGCCATCGGCTACTTCTAACGATAAATCCGGTACTAGTGATGAACCCAAGGAGGATCCTTCTGTCGCCCTCAATACATCCACAACCAACACACCGCGTCTCAGAAAATCATTGCCGAATGCGGGATCCGACAAGAAACTAACGCGGGAAGAACGCGAACGTAAGATCCAAGAAGAAAAGCTCCAAAAACAGCGCGAAAAAGACGAAAAGGAACGTCAACGCAAGAAAGAGAAAGAGGAAAAGGAGGAACAGAAGCGTCGCGAACGCGAAGAAAAAGAGGAACAGCGTCGCAAGGAGAGGGAAGAAAAAGAAGAACAACGACGCAAAGAAAAGGAGGAGAAAGAGGATCAACGCCGCAAGGAAAAGGAAGAGAAAGAAGAGCAGCGACGAAAAGAGAAAGAGGAGAAGGAGAAGAAACGATTGGCCGAACTCGAGCAGAAAAACGAGGAACGTCGCAAAAAGGAAGAGGCAAAAGAGGAGGAGCGTCGTAAAAAAGAAGACGAGCGACGCAAGAAAGAGCTTGAGAAAGAGGAGGAGGAAAACAAAAAGAAGAAAGCCGCCCAGGCATTCACAAAATTCTTTATCGCAAAACCTGTCTCAAAAACCGATGATCGTTTGTCGATCGACTCGGACATTCAGCTAACCAAAAACAATTTTATGCCGTTTCGCATCAAAGATCACATGAAGCTGGCTCCGTTGTATAGGAAGAGGTTGACGCGGGAGAATAAGTCCGCACTCGAAACTGTTCTCGAGTCAGACGAGTGCGCTTCAAAGGAAAATCTTTACTTAAATTGTTTGAAAACGGGTAAAGTCACTCCCGGCAAGGACACAAGGACACTTGGCACTGAGGACGACACGAGCGATGATGTTGTCATCTTAGGTAAGTCGTTACTTTTCACGCACAGAGTCTGTGATGGTTCTAATGGAATTCTACTAGGAGAGGACGAATTAAAAGACGCCGGGCTGGAGATTGATGACGAGAAGAAATGCGTGCAGACATTCCGGGCCAAATACTTTCTGTTTCATGAGAATGTTCGACCGTCGTACCGGGGAACGTGGAGGAAAAAGAGCTCCGTAGTTGGACCACGCAAACCATTTGCCACGGATAAGGTAAGTAAAATTGTGTTGATAGGACCTTGGCAAGTTTTATTTCCAATCTATCTCACCTATTAGGCTGTATTTGATTATGAAGTCGATTCGGACGATGAATGGGAAGAAGAAGAGCCTGGCGAATCGCTCGACGATGTCTCTGAGGAAGAAAAAGAGCCAGAAGACGAATACGAAGTTGATAACGAGTTCTTTGTTCCGCACGGACATCTTAGCGATGAGGAGCTACAGAACGAGGACGAGTTGGACGAGGACAACAGTCCGGAAACGCAAAAGGCCAAGTTGAAAATTTTGCAACAGGAGTTCGCCAAAGAGATGACAAAGAAAACGGAAAAGATCAAACCGCGGCTCATCGGTGTCATTTGGACAGATGTGAACGGGAATCAGCCGGAATCTTGCCCGAACATAGTCTGGCAATCACTAACAAAACGTGCAATGATTTTCACCGAACCCATTGTTTTGACCGAACGGGAACCGTCAGTCAGCGAAACCACGACCACTACGCAAAAGGTCAAACTCACAGATGAACTTGTACGTGATTTGATTCGATTGGTGCATCACAATCGACACAGCAAGAAGTTTCTCGTGCGCGAATTCCAGGCTTATCTGAATGACAAGTTTGGCAAGGACGAAACGTTTCCCAACTATTCAAAAGCATCCATTCAAAAGAAGATCGAGAAATTGGCCAAGTGGGAAATCAGCGACGATGAGACGAGAAAGAAGAAGAAGAAACTTTGTTGGATCGTGGGTCTGGAGTCGCTTGAACGCTACACAATGGAAGATATTGACAAACAGAATGCATGGCAATATATTTTGCAGCCGAAAGGTGAATTGACGGGCGCCGCAAAAAAGGATGACGAACAGCATCAACAACCCGCTGTCGCTGATGAGAAGGCTGAAAGCAATGACGGCAAACCGAAAACACCGGCGGTCATAACCAAATTCACAAAAGTATTATCCGAACTGGAGAAGGCCAAACAATTTGACTCGGTCGCTTCATCGCCATCGTCAGACAAGAAAACGAAAAACGAATTGAACAACTCCCGCATACCGACAACACCAAGCGTAGACTTGACAAAGGACCCCGCTCCGGCTACTTCAAAGTCCGCTACTCTGACTACTACTAAACCTGCTACTCCAGCGTCCGGCAAGAAACGGGTCGCGCTGCTAATGTCCGTGCCTCGTGGCCAGAAGGTTAATGAAGAAAAAAAGAAGGACTTGATAAGCAAATTCCTGAGGAAGGATATTAAGGAGAGCGCAACAGAAGAATCAAAGAACATCGAGACGCAGCAAACACCTAAATCCCAATCAAAGGATAAACCCACTGTATCGAATGAAGTTATTGATATTGGTTCGTCACCCGAAAAGCCCAAATCAAAACCGCCGACAAAAACGAACAAGACACCTTCACAGCAGTCCGGATCAAAATCGAAAAAACGGGTTCCATTGCTGATGTCAGTCGCACGGGGTGAAACGATTCCCGAGGACAAGAAAAATGATGTGATCAGTAAATTTCTCAAAAAAGATGAAAAGTCTGACATGTGCAAAGAAGATGCCAATAAAAATTTGCAGATTCTCAGTTCCGAAAAAGTGACACCCATGGATGTCGATCCACCCTCTGATGCAGTGCAAGCCAATTAGGAGTAGAGGATGCTTGTTTGTTTTTGGGGCTTCAGTTGTATTCCTTAGCGCACCAACGGTTCTTTCACTTCCGGAAAATTCGTGTCTTCTAAGTCGATGTCATGCGCTGCCGCAAACGAACAGTAGCCTGGATGCTACTGTCTGCATGTATGTTGAATCCGATATTCGCCACTCGTTAAATTCTCGTTACTCATCATTGTGATTAAGTAATGGATAAAAGTTTCTTTTTATACAGAGTCATTTTATTATGTTTAAAAATGTCTGATGACATTCATTTATGTGTGCTAAGGGACTTTTTGTTCGCTTCTCAGTTTTTTTTTCCTTTTTCGGTTAGCGTTAAGTTAGTTGTGTTAGTTTATTGGAATACGTCTAATTGTCTAGAAGTAACGCAAGGATAATATTATTTTATTTAAATATAGTTGAATGTAAATGGTAGTAAATAATTTGTATTACAAATAAAAAAGGAGTTACTATAACCGAAGATTTTTTTATGTGTGTTTTTCTTCTTCCGATCGTACTACGGTTACATGTGGGTCTAGAGTTTTTTTTTCTTTATTTAGGACAAATCCATTTCCGTGAAAATACCAACATTCGAGTCTCTGACTGTCTCATAGCGATAATAGCCGCTTTCGTTTCAACCGAATCTCATGCCTGCTACAGACAATGGGCTATCACTGACAATTGGAAGCCATTTTCATCGTATATCTACGCAAATAGCGGTTAGAGGCGCTGGTGTTGGACAAAAAATTCCTTTTACATTTATTATGAACCACTTGGTGGCAGCCACCGTCGTCACAAACAGCTACCTGCCCAGATTCACAATAGCAACTGACAGCGATGGGCCATTGTCTGTAGCAGGCATCAGACCATTTTCATACAAAACGACAGACCGGTCTCATATGGGATCTCATCGGAGTAAAGTTGAAAGCAAACTGGTTGAACATCATCATGCGTTCCTGCGGCAGCCGGTTTTATGCACCGGAGCGACCCGTTTTACAACGGCCAAGAGCTGCCAAAACCCTTCAATGCAAGAAGGAAAGTGTGTTTGTATGTTACATGCCTCGTATCACTGGGAGCAATACATCTCGGCGCAACTGCTCTCAGTGCTACTTCTCCGAGCCGGCATTGAGAGAAACCCTTGACCGTGGATCCGCTGCGTATGTGACAGAGCGCTGCTCCCAAAGGCGACTACTCTCTAATTGCCTCGACCCCTCCAGGGACATGGGCGCGTCAACATCTCTAGCATTTCTATGCCTTGTTGCCGTTTCAATAGCATATCTACTTTTTCGGAAGTGCAGTTGCTAGCATGCACCTCCTATCTGCGCCGTGTTTATACTGACAAGCTCGGAGCAAAGCTGTGCGAGTTCTATTAGTACTCACAGGCAGTTTTTGGTCGCGCCGAGACTTGATCTCCGAGCTCTAGATTAGTATTGTAGAGCGGTGACCGAACGATCACGGCAACCGAGCGCGAGCAATTGCTGCAATCAGTGGTTCCACCAAAGATACTGCTCTGGATTTAACCATCACAGGCACTGGAATTCCTCCTTTACTGCTAGTGTTGGAACAGAAGACAACAAGCAACAACCTCGTCTAACACGCCTCAACATCCAACACAGCGCTCAGACAGGTTTACAGCTATCCCCGATGACTCCTGCTAACAGTTCCTATAGGACATAAAAAAGTGTTTGCGGGGAGCTGGCATCGAACCCATACCACTTATATGGGTCTTAGCATCCGACTCCCCTTATAGTAAAAACTCTTTGTGAATAAAAGTTCCCCAAAAATCGGCCTGAGTCTGGTTTCGTACCATGGTGCAAGGCACGAACTCATCAGGCGCCGCCACACCTCGTGCCTCGCGCCATGGGGTTCCTATAGGATTTCTCAACACGATCTTACGCCTGCACCACCGACTGCCATCTTCAATACGCTCTCACTCGTCCAACTCAATTGCAATGGGTTGCAGAACAAAATCGCCGAACTCGCATAATTTATGGAGAGACATCGCATCCAAGTTAGAGCCATACAGGAGACGAAACTGCACTCCAACTCGTCCCTCAACACACATGGCAACTACGCTATTGTCAGGAAAGACAGGTTGGCCAACGCTGGAGGAGGGCTGGCCTTCATTATTCCGTGCAATACGCACGCACGCCATCGCCGTGCGGCTAATGTTGATCTTGAAGTTTATAACATTTACATCCCACTGGTATCCAGTTGTCCCTCAGGATAACATGTACGAGTAAATATTAACCATCTCCTTACCGGTCAACATCGCCTCCTGCTCGGTGACTTTAATGCTCACCATGAACTCTGGCACTCCAACCTTAACAACAACGCCAGAGGAATCTCAATAGCTGAACAGCTTGACGCCTCCGATTTCTGTACCCTAAATGACGACATCCCCACTCGCATCGCCGGTACTTATTCCAGTTCTCCAGACATCACGATTGCCAGTGCTAGCCTCATAAATGAAACACAATGGGAGCCAGTTCTAACACTATCTTCAGACCACTTGCCAATCGTGATAAGGCTTGACAAACCGACAAATATCATATCTGCCGAACACCGCACGTTTGTCAACCACAATAAGGCTGATTTGAACGGTTTCACCTCCTATACCAACGCTAAATTCCTCGCTCTGCCAACGCCAACCGACGTTCGTACAGTCGAATCCAGCATAAAGAAAGTCCTGAACAAAGCGGCTGCGAAGTTCATTCCTGCAGGATGGATTCCGAAAACTCGGCCTAACTTTCCAACCACTGCCGCCAGATTGGCAGAGGAGAGAGACAGCATCAGAAGCGTAAATCCGGACGACCCCAGAATCCACGAGATGAACTGCGAGATCCATAGAACAGTAGCCGAACACAGGAGGTCAAAATGGGGCACTCATCTGAATAACTGCAATCTAACCACAGGGTTGAGTATGTTATGGTCAACTATCCGTGCCCTTTCTAATCCACCAAAACGGAAAGGGAACGTCGCCATTCAGTTCGGTGAAAATTCAACAAGCGACCCTACCCACTGCGTAAGTCGTTTCAATAAACAATTTATTGAAAACCCCGCACCAGACAGACTTAAGCGCGAAATTTGGAAGATTCACAACTGAACCACAGACAGCATACCTGTTTTCACTACGGACGAAGTAGTTGCAGCTATAAGGAAGGCGAACAACTCGAAAGCATTGGGACCAGATGGCATTTCAATGACTATGCTCAAACACCTCGATCTGCCAGCCATCAACTATCTCACGGTTACTTTTAATCTATCCATCTCCTCGCTGACCGTTCCAGAAATCTGGTAAAAAGGAAGAGTCATCCCAATATTGAAACCTGGTAAGAAAGCGACATTTGGCGAATCCTATCGTCCAATATCTCTACTGTCACCAGTTGCCAAAACGCTTGAAGCACTAATCCACCCTGTTCGTGTGGCCCACATCCAGCTAGCGGATCACTAGCATGGCTTCCGAAGCATGCACAGTACGACCACGGTCTTGGATGCCATTACATTCCGTATCCATAATGGTCTCAACTAGGCTCGTCCATGTCAAAGAACAATACTGGTGACGCTTGACCTGTCGAAGGCCTTCGATACTGTCAGCCATTCAGCGCTTCTGTCCGACATTAACTGTTTATCGCTTCCGACGCAAGTAGTGAAATGGATTGCCAATTATCTCGCTGGCAGGCAATCCTATACAGAATTCAGGAGCAGCAAATCAGAGCTTAGGAATATTAAACAAGGTGTACCTCAAGGAGGAGTTCTATCTCCTACCTTGTTTAATCTATACTTATCAGGACTCCCAACACCACCTGAAGGGTGGGTGCTCCATTCTGACAACAGGGAACAACATAGCGGATATGTGCGAAAACATCAACGGTTATCTTGAAGAACTTAACTCGTTCTTCATAAGCAAGAACCTTACCGTCTCAGCGTTTAAATCCTCGGCAACCCTATTTACCACCTGGACGAAGGAAGTCAAGATGCAGCTTGAATCGATTGGAAATCATCCAATTCCTACCCTACTATAAACCATCCTAAAATCCTAGGAGTCACGCTGGACAGCACGACCACATCATCACCCCATGCCTCAACCGTGTGCGACAGGATGCGTAGTAGTAATGAGATGCTCAAAGCCTTGGCCGGTAGTACCTGCGGCAAGGATAGGGAAACTCTACTGGTTACGTATAAAGCAGTCGCAAGATCAGTGGCCAACTATGCGGCTCCTGTGTGGTTGCAGAATCTCTGTGATATACAGTGGAAAAAGTTTCATCATCATCATCATCGTGGCGCGACAGCCCGACGTCGGGCCTTGGCCGCCTGGATCATTGTCCTCCAATTATCTCGGTCACGTGACCGCGTCCTCCAATTTTGGGAGCCCAGCAGCTGCGCGGCGTCCACACCTACTGAGCTCTCCCAACGAGATCTCGGTCGTCCTCGCAGTCTCGCTCCGTCGACTCGTTCTGCATTCATTACTCTCTTAGGCATGCGATCATCGTCCATTCTTTGTACATGCCCTGCCCATTGAAGTCGTTGTAGTTTGACGATTTTCGAGACTTGCAGCTCATCGTACATTTCATACAACTCATGGTTGTACCGGATGCGCCATCCATCTCGATCGCAAACAGCCCCGAAAATTCGCCGTAGAACCTTACGTTCAAAAGTGTCTAGCATGTTTTCGGAGGCTTGAGTTAGGGTCCATGCTTCGCAGCCATAGCATAGCACTGGTCGTATAATGGTTTTGTACACGCGGAGCTTCGTGTTTCTGTGCACATGCTTCGATTTCATTATGGGGAGAACCGAGAAAAAAGTCTTATTAGCTAACTGTATCCGTCGCTTGATTTCGTCAGTTTCGTTGGCGTCCCTTGACAGGTTGCAACCCAGGTAGATGAAGTTGTTCACGAACTCGATGTTGAGGTCCCCCACGTTGATGCTCGGTTGTGCAGGTGTCCTTGTCACCGATTGCATCATTATTTTAGTTTTACCCTCGTTAATACGTAATCCAACTTCCTTTGCAGCGGTATCGAGCGTATGCAGAAGTTCTTCTGCGTCAGCCAATCTTCGGGACATGATGTTGATGTCGTCGGCGTACGCTGCTAATTGTGTCGACTTGATGAGTAGCGTCTTGCTGTTGTCCATATTCATGGCCCGAATAACGTATTCCAGTGCTAGGTTGAAGAGCGTCGGTGCCAGTCCATCGCCCTGTTTCAAACCAGTGCGTGTTTCAAATAGATCAGTAAGTCTATTCTGGATCCTGACTTGTGAGACGGAGTTGGTCATCGTCATCTTTGTCAGTCGCACTAATTTTGCCGGTATACCAAATTGCAGCATGATGTTGTACAGTACTCCACGATCGATACTGTCGTATGCCTGCTTGAAGTCGACAAAGATTTGGTATACGTTTACGTTGTATTCCCAGCACCTCTGGAGTATCAGTTTGACTGAGAAGAGCTGATCGGTTGTGGAGCGACCAGGTCTGAAACCGCTTTGATATTCGCCAATGACTCGTTCTGCGTACGGTTTTATTCTATTTTCCAGAATTTTCGTCAAAATTTTATAGGACGTACAAACTAGTGATATGCCCCTGTAATTCTCACACCGCAGTTTATCTCCCTTTTTATGAATTGGACAGATGATGCTTCTGCGCCAATCGTCTGGGATCTCCTCGTTCTCCCATATTCGCAGGAGTAATTGATGTATGGCATCAACTAGACTCGTTCCACCGAATCTTAGCAGTTCAACTGGAATCTCGTCAGCGCCCGGCGCTTTATTTCGTTTTAGTGACCGCAACGCGAGATCAACTTCCTCTACTGTCGGGGGTTGAATGGGTGGGCCTAGATCAACAATATCGTCGAGAGCTTCCTGTGTGGGGATGTTAGATGGTCGGTTTAGAAGCTCTTCAAAATAAGAGGCCCATCGTTTGTTAATACCATCGGTGTCGCTGATGATGTTTCCATCCTTGTCCTTACAAAGGCTAGTCCTGGGTTGGTAGCCGTTCTTAATTGTATTTACTAGTTTGTACGCTTGTCTGGTGTTCCTATTAGCTAAGTTTTCGTTTATGTTCAGCAACTGCTCGTCAAAGTATTTACGTTTCTTACGTCTAATTATTCTATTCGATATTCGCCGTAGCTCGTCATATTTTTCTCTTCTGGCTCTGGTTCCTCGTTGAATCCATTGTCTGTAGGCCTCGTTTTTCGCGTCAAGTGAATTTTTGCATTCTTCGTCGAACCAGTCATTTCGCGCTCGCCGGGCTTTATATCCCACGACCTTCTCTGCGACATCCTTGATGGTACCCTTGAGTTCTTCCCAGAACCCATGGACGCCTGTGTTGCTGATGTTGTGTAGCATAGGTGATAGTTTTTCCTCAAGGGCGGTAGTATACGCCACCGCTGTAGCATCACTCAAGAGCTTATCAACCGCAAAGATTTTGGGAGGGCTGATTCTTGACTGGTGCACTGAGGAAATTCTACATCTGTAGGTCGTCTTCACCAAGTGATGATCTGAGTCGCAGTTTGCTCCTCGATAGGAGCGGACATCCATGACACTAGACGCCCATCTCCTGCAAATGAGGACGTGGTCAATTTGGTTGACGGTATGTGCGTCTGGAGACTTCCAGGTCTGCTTGTGAATGCGTCGATGCGGGAAACACGTAGAGCTTACGACTAGATTCCTGCTGCAGGCGAAGTCGATAAGTCGCTGGCCGTTATCGTTACATTCTTCATGGAGGCTGTGGCCTCCAGAGGTCCCCCGATGCCAACTTTCATTCCCGACTTTCGCGTTAAAGTCTCCCAGCAGCAATTTGACGTCGTTTGTTGGAAGTGAGTCGAAGAGAGTTTCAAGGCGGGCGTAGAACTCGTCTTTTACTGCGTCTTCTTTAACTTCAGTGGGGGCATGCACATTGATGAGCCAGAGATTGAAGAATCGAGTCTTGATGCGAATCGCACACAGCCGTTCATTTATGGGTTTGAAGTCAGTAATATGCGGTTTGAGGTGATTGTTCACTATAAATGCTACTCCAAACTCCTTGCGGCCTGATGGTTTGCCACTTGTAAAAATTGTGTGCGATTTCTTGTCATTAATCTCGCTGCCAAGCCAATTTGTTTCCTGGACTGCAGTAATGCTCAGTTTGTACTTTTCGACCTGTTGAAGGAGGGCCTTCTCGGCCCCCGGTTTGTTCAGGGAGCGTACATTCCAGGATCCGAAAGAATAATCCTTTATTCGTTTGCGTGGTCGTCGTTGTTGATCCGTCCAATCCGAGGCTTTTGTTCCAGGTTTCTTGACATGGAGTGGTTTTTACAAGGACGAGTTGTCAGCACGTCGCTTAACCCCATTCAGGGGATGGCCTCGGAGATAGCTGCTTCAGATGGTTTAATAAACGTGCTGGGGCCCACACAACTATGTAGCAGGTCCAACTACGCAAGTCATTCCATCCTACTAGACCTGAGACGCTTAGGTGTTCGTCAGCCATTCAGGCTACAGCTATCTGCCTTTTCCAAACTGTCTTATCGCTAAGACATTGGCCGTCAGCGAATTGATACACTGCCGTTACCAGGGGGCGCCCACGAGGAGGACTATGGAAAAGGTCTTTGCCCCCCTAAAAGTTTCAGGCGTGCCAAAATGCCGCTCTCCGCACTGTTAATGGCTGTCTACTGATGTCACCCCAGGACCATCTACAATACATCAGGAAACCAGGATGATGCCTTAAAGGGACCACAACCAGCTTCTTGCCAAGCAATACCTGGTGGGTTGCTACCGAAGTGATCACCCAAACTCCAACCTCATGGATAAGACGCCGCCGCCCAGACATGTCAGGCGCGAATAGTGGGACTTAGAAAGGGATGTCCAGAGGTACAAAAGGGTACCCTTTGATAGCCGCGCACACAGGTCAGTCATCGCAGCGATACATCAGGAGGAGGTTCATCAGTCAATCGCAGGTTTAGGTCCGAATCTAGTTCTCTCGTCCATACCACGAATGATATCTCCGAAAGAGGAAAGACTTTCGAGAGCTACGACACTCGCCCAACTTCGGTCAGGCTGGTGTTCACGACTGAACTCCTACCTATCTCGCATTGACCAGGACGTTTCAAACATCTGTCCTGCCTGTAATGGAGCCCCTCACGACGTAGACGACATCTTTCACTTCCCAGCTGCACCCACACACCTGACTCCCAGATCCCAGATGGTTTCAAGGCGAGTGTCAGACAAGGGACTTTCTGGTGCTGATCATATTAGCCGCTTTCGATTCAACCGAATCTCAGATCATTTTCATACAAAACAACAGACCGGTTTAATCCAGGTCTCGAATAGGATCTCATCGGAGGAAAGTTAAAAGCAAATTGGTTGAACATCAACTTCTTTCGCCTCCGTCTAAATGTATACGACATACGAGTACTGATACCGCAATTCGCCCCCAATACGGCGAAGTAATTATTGTATATGGTGGCTGTTTAAGTTCGCTCGTCGCAGAGCCGTGGCGTTTTTTTCGGTCTGTGAAGCTGGGCTAATGAATCGAAAGCGGCTAATATGATTCGAATTCTAATTGCCTGAAAGGAACTGGATCAATCAGTAGTCTTCTAACCTTTATAGCATGCATACTGATCCAGTTGAAGTGGATGACGATTCTCCTGCTTCTGATTCTACTCGTTGTTGCTCTGCTCACCTCGCCATAATTCATCACCATCTATCCTATCGTTGTTCATTCTTAGACCCACCATACACGCAACGATTGATTGGCCGATCCGTCGCCCTATTTCGATATCGGCCGATGGATCGGCCTGTGTATGCGCCTATCGCTGACGATTTTTTTGACAGTTCCATATAATTTTGATCAGCTGATATTTAATGGCGATCGATCTGGCGACGGATCGCTCCGTCTGTGTGGGGTGTTAGATCAAGCCCGTGGAGTTGGAATTTTCGGTATATTCCGCGACGAATTGTGTTAATATTGGTTTTCCCGCTGTAGTATATAGAGTGAGGGAAGCGAACGTGGTAAATATAGTTGCCGAGGATTTAGGCGCTGAAACGGTTAAATTCTTACATGTGAAGAATGCGTTGTGTTTTAAAAGGTAATCGCTTATATGTTCGCACATTTCCGTGATGTTGTTCCCTGTTGCCAGAATGTACAGCACTTCCGAGAAGTAAATATGCTATCGAAACGTCAACAAGGCATAGAAATGCTAGAGATGTTGACACGCCCTTGCCCCTGGATGGGTCAAGGCAATTAACATAGCCTGCGTTCACATTTTGGAGCGCTTGGGTTATTCAGCAATTGAAATGCATGTAAACGGAAAAAATCACTGATTTTTCCGTTTACATGCATTTCAATTGCTGAATAACCGAAGCGCTCCAAAATGTGAACGCAGGCATAGTATCACAATTGGCAAATAAACAATAAACATTTCCATGCTCAACGTTATGGGCCCGCTCGAAACTGTCGGATTTTTTATTTACGAGTTGGAATCCGAAACGCTTCAAGTTCGCAAAAAAATTAGTTTTTAACAACTAGTAAGATGAACTGATGCAAATAAAACAAACACTTCTCAATCACTATTTCGACACTGAAACGTGAGTTAATTAATGCAACTCGCAATTACATTAACCTTGCAGTGTCATGGTTCCAATCTATTAATTTTTGCTTGTTTTCAAATATTTTGTTTAGAACTTGTACCGTATTCAGTATGTCTATTATTTTCGTTCATTAATCAGGACAGATGTGCATAGAATTTTAGTTAATATTCTGAATAAAGACGCTTTTGTTTTTTTTTTTGTCATGACACTGTATTTATATTCAATTTACTTACTTGGTTTAGGGAAATTGTGAAATATAGACAGTAGAAAACAATACTAACAAAATCTTCCTAGATGTGTTCAAGGTTCTTTCAATGTGCAAGTGTGAATTATTTTCAGTGAAAATTAGGTTGGTGACTTCGGTTTCATTCTGCATACTATGTACATTCTACCTCACATTAGCAAATTTTTGAACAATAACTTATAGCTCTGGTGGTTTATGCGAAAATATTAACCACAAACACATCTATTGTGGTCCAATGTTTTTGCACAAACACCAGAGTTTTAAGTTTTTGTTAAAAAAATTCGTAAAAAAATGGCTAATGTGAGGTGAGGGTCGTACAAAATTTTGTACAAATTTTTGATCAAAAACGCACCATGCATTTTTGTTGCTACTCGAAACACTTTCGCTTGAGGTTCGAGCCCTTGACGGACAAATATCTTTTTTATTCTTATTAATTTTTTTACAGTCGAGTTTTCAAGTAAAATCACGCCTTCACGACCTGTACTAAGAGAATTCGCACACATTCGTGGTCGTCTTGCACACGAACGTACTATACTATGTTTGAGCATAAGGACTACCACAAAGTCAGTTGGTCTTCTGTTGATTGGGGCAGAATACAAAATCAGATCGGCCATTTTGCCATTAGTAAAAGATTCAAGAGTTGCCTCCTGGACGTGCGAAAAAAGAAGGGTGCCGATATTGGAATGGGGGGTAAAGGATCTTTTCCATAGTCCTTGTCCTCTTCGTGGGCGCTCACTGGTAACGGCAGTGTTTCAAGCCGCTGACGGCCAAGTCTTAGCGATAAGATATTTGGAAAAAGGCAGATAGCTGTAGCCTGAATAGCTGTCCAACACCTAAGCGTCTCAGGTTTAGTAGGATGGAATGACTTGCGTAGTTGGACCTGCAACATAGTTGTGTGAACTCCAGCACGTTTAAACCATCTGAAGCAGCTATCTTCCGAGGCCATCCCCTGAATGGGGTTAAGCGATGTGCTGGTAACTTGTCCTTCTAAAAACAATTCCATATCAAGAAACCTGGAACAAAAGCCTTGGATTGGACGGATCAACAACGACGACCACGAAAACGACGAAAAGATTATTCTTTCGGATCCTGGAGTGTACGCTCCCTGAACAAACCGGGGACCGAGAAGACCCTCCTTCAACAGGTCGAAAAGTACAAACTGAGCATTACTGCAGTCCAGGAAACAAATTGGCTTGGCAGCGAGATCAATGACAAGAAATCGCATACAATTTTTACAAGTGGCAAACCATCGGGCCGCAAGGAGTTTGGAGTAGCATTCGTAGTAAACAATCACCTCAAGTCGCACATAACTGACTTCAAACCCATAAATAAACGGCTATGTGCGATTCGAATTAAGACTCGATTCTTCAATCTCCGGCTCATCAATGTGCATGGCCCCACTGAAGTTAAAGAAGACGCAGTAAAGGACGATTTCTACGCGCGCCTTGAGACTCACTTCGACTGACTTCCAACAAACGACGTCAAATTTCTGCTGGGAGACTTTAACGCGAAAGTCGGAAATGAAAATTGGCACCGGGGGACCATTTGGGGCCACAGTCTCCATGAAGAATGTAACGACAACGGTCAGCAACTTATCGACTTCGTCTGCAGTAGGAATCTAGCTGTAAGCTCTACGTGTTTCCCGCATCAACGCATTTACAAGCAGACCTGGAAATCTCCAGACGCACACACCGTCAACCAAATTGATCACGTCCTCATTTGCAGGAGATGGGCGTCGAGTGTGATGGATGTCCGCTCCTATCGAGGAGCAAACTGCGACTCAAGACATCACTTGGTGAAGACGACCTACAGATGTAGAATTTCCTCAGTGCACCAATCGAGAATCAGTCATCTTTGCGGTTGATAAGGTTCTGAGCGGTGCTACGGCGGTGGCGTATGCTGCCGCCCTTGAGGAAAGACTATCGCCTATGCTACACAACATCAGCAACACAGGCGTCCATGGGTTCTGGGAAGAACTCAATGGTACCATCAGAAATGTCTCAGAGAAAGTCGTGGGATATAAACCCCGGCGAGGGCGAAATGACTGGTTCGACGAAAAATGCGAAAATTCACTTGACGCGAAAAACGACACCTACAGACAATGGATTCAACGAGGAACCAGAGCTAGAAGAGAGAAATATCATATAACAAGCTACGACGAATATCGAAAACTTTTTTTTTTTATTTTAAGAAACGTAAATACTTTGACGAGCAGTTGCTGAATATTAACGAAAACTTAGCTAATAGGAACACCAGACAAGTGTACAAACTAGTAAATTCAATTCAGAACAGCTACCAACCCAGGACTAGCCTTTATAAGGACAAGGATGGAAACATCATCAGCGACATCGATGGCATTAACAAACGATGGACCTCTTATTTTGAAGAGCTTCTGAACCTACCATCTAACATTCCCACACAAGAAGCTCTCGACGATATTGTTGATCCAGGCCCACCCATACAACCCCCGACAGTAGAGGAAGTTGATCTCGCGTTGCGGTCACTAAAACGAAATAAGGCGCCGGGCGCTGACGAGATTCCAGCTGAACTGCTAAAATTCGGTGGAACGGGTCTAGCTAATGCCATACATCAATTACTCCTGCGAATATGGGAGGACGAGGATCGATGGAACCGAAGCTGTTCAACCTAGCACTGGAATACGCTATTCGGGCTATGAATATGTACAACAGCTACACGCTACTCATCAAGTCGACACAATTAGCAGCGTACGCCGACGACATCAACATCATGTCCCGAAGATTGGCCGACACAGAAGAACTCCTGCTTACGTTCGAAACCGCGAAAGAAGTTGCACTACGTATCCATGAGGATAAAACTAAAATCATGATGCAATCGACGACAGACAAGGACACCTGCACAACCGAGCATCAATGTGGGGGACCTCAACATCGAGTTCGTGAACGCATGTACCTGGGTTGCAACTTGTCAAGGGACGCCAACGAAACAGACGAAATCAAGCGACGGATACAGTTAGCTAAGTGTCACCATCCACTGTCGAACTCGAGCTCGAACCTGGAACAAATGTCCTCTGACACACACATACACTTCGCATAGGTGTGAAGAAAACCGGTCCACTTGTACTAGGTTCGTGTTCGAGTTCGACAGTGTATGGTGACACTAATAAGACATTTTTCTCGGTTCTCCCCATAATGAAATCGAAGCATGTGCACAGAAACACGAAGCTCCGCGTGTACAAAACCATTATACGATCAGTGCTATGCTATGGCTGCGGAGCATGGTCCCTAACTCAAGCCTCTGGAAACATGCTAGACACATTTGAATTTGAACGTAAGGTTCTACGGCGAATTTTCGGGGCTGTTTGCGATCGAGATGGATGGCGCATCCGATATGAACTGTATGATAAGCTGGAAGTTTCGAAAATCGTCAAACTACAACGACTTCAATGGGCAGGGCCTGTACAAAGAATGGACGATGATCGCATGCCAAAGAGAGTAACGAATGCAGAACGAGTCGACGGAGCGAGACTGTCTAGACGACTGGCATTTCGTTGGGAGAGCTCGGTAGGTGTGGACGCCGCGCAGCTACTGGGTTTCTAAAATTGGAGGACGCGGTCACGTGACCGAGATAATTGGAGGACAACGATCCAGGCGGCCAAAGCCCGTCGGGCTGTCGCGCCACGATTATGGTCACTAATATTCGATTGGGTATTGCAGCCGTGCGCCGTCCTATCGACCAAAGATCCAGGCGCCGCTAATTTAACACCGCTCGACTAAAAAATCCGGCTGTCTTACAACAATATAATGACCATCTTGCGTAAAAAGCAGCTGAGATAACTAGTCACCCATATAAATGAAAACGGGGATGCCATAAAAAATGCGTACACTGATAGCGCAGATACCATCCTTGGCATAAACCCGGATTGCCGGAATAAGCCCTGGATGACCGACACTTCATGGCAGTGGATTGTTGAAAGAAAAGAACTGAAGCTTCGTTTGGCTGTAGCGATACGAGTGGACGTGTCATCGTTAAGTGGAAAAGTCTGACGCGTCAAGTTTTCGGCTATGGTGACCCCTCTGGCATCGTTGTCGAGGTTAGTGTGCCACAATTCGTGATGGACGTTGAAGTCACCAAGTAGGAGACGATTTTGGCAAGCTAGCAGTGGTGTGATATTGACACTGAATCCCGAGGGACAACTGGATACAGGGGGAATATAAACGTTGTAGATTTCAGCATCGATATTGCCCGACTGGATGGCAATGGTCTGTGCCTCCAAGATGTCGGTGACTGTAACGTCGAATTCATGATATGGTACTGATTGATGGATTAAAAATGCAATTCCACCGCCAGCATTGGACACTCTATCCTTTCTAACGATATTGTAATTGCCATAGGAGTTGAGGGGCGAATTGGTGTTAAGCTTCGTCTCCAGTATAGCTCCAATCATGACGCGGTGTCTATTCATGAAGACCGATAGTTCTGCAGATTTTCGCTGTAACCCATTGCAGTTAATTTGCACAATGATACGGGGTTGAGATTCGCAACAGCTGGTGCAGGTGTCAGGTTGTGTTGCAATGGAATTCTGTTGGTAATATGGTTCACTGGAGTCGAGGGAGAGGGCTGGGAACTTGTGTTCGCACTAACTGGTGGTGGTACGTTAGGTGTTTGCGATGATGTTGACGCTTGCTGTCCTCTGAATCTACATTGGCTCGCGGTGAGGGAGGAATTCGATTGTCGGTGGTGTTTCAGCCCGGAACAATTTTTAAGGTGACACCAGTTGTTCCAGCATGTACATCTTACTGTGGTAGCGTTGGGATGAAGCGTTCTGTTACAGACGCGGCAGATCCAAGGGCCCGGATTTCGACCTGGGTTGAGCTCAATTCCGGCGCGTTGAAGAAGTATTGAGAGCAATAGCGCCGACATGTGTTGCTCCCAATTTCCAGAAAAAATGGACAGTCAAATTGTGTGACACACACACAGATCTTCCTTCTTGCATTAAAGTGGTTGCGGAAGCTCTTAGCCGTGCAACAAGGTTGTTCCAAGTAACACGGGTCGCTCCGGCATGTAGAACCGGCTGCCGCGGGAACGATCTGGCTCTTTTTGTAAAGCTTCGTCTAGCTCTTCCCAACATTCCTCTTGTTATACTATATTAGCACATACATCATTAATTTTTCCACAAATTTCATCTAAACTGTTTGGAGTCTCTTCATAAACGAGTTCCTTTAAATGGCCCCACAGAAAATAATCCAGAGGATTTAAATCCGGAGATCGGACAGGCGAAAATTTGTTTCGCACTTGGTGTTTCCACTTGATTTGTCCGATTTGGCTGGGTAAATACACCCATCGTTTTTTTCGTATCGAAACTCTAGTGCCATGGATCTCTGATCTAGAGCCGCTGCTTCTCATGCTAATCAAAGACTTTCACAGAACTTACTATCGTCTTTCTTATGTTCAGTTCTTGCAACCATACTCTTTGACATTCATACAAATTACTGCAAATATTTACGCAGAACCTGTCATGCATTGCATTCCTTAGTTCACAGACAGGTCAACGAAAAATTACAGTTTAACCCCATTGGACAAACGAACAATGACCTTCGGTCAAAGACGCAAACTAATGATTGGGGTCGAATAAACGAAACTTGAAATCTTTAATGTTTGTTCACGGGATGTCCGTATTCCTTCAGGAGCTGGATGTCGTATAAATAGGTATACATACATATATACGTTTGGACGTTTTTATGCATGGAATCCTCAGTTAACTGTGGATACAAAATCCTTAGAGACATTAAGGACAACAACGATCTAATACCTTTGCGTGTCCATCTCTCATTTACGTGAAGTTGAAATGAGAGAATGTCCATTTGATGGTCCGATTTTGCCAGATAATAAATTACATATTTTTGTAACCATTATTTGCTTAGAATTTAGATACGTTTATGTATTTGTGTTTTGGTTTAGTTCATTTGACTGACGATTGATTGTGGATGCTTGAAAACGAAAGGTAGTTATGGAATTCAACCGCATTGGATTGCAAAGGAATTGAGTGTGGAAGGTAATCTATGGATCTAGTCATTTCAAACACTTTTTAACTATGCTAGTTGCCTTGCCCCCTCCAGGTGCATGGACGCCTCAACATCTCTTGCATATCTATGCCTTGTTGACGTTTCGATAGCATATCTACGAGTACTTTTCGGACGTCCAGTTGCTAGCATGCACCTTCTATCTGCGCCGTCTTTATGCAGACAAGCTCGGAGCGCAGTGGGAGTTCTATTAGTACCCACAGGTAATTTTTGTACGTGCCGAAGATCGAAGCTTTATTCTTTAGATCGTAGAGCGGTGACCGAACGAACACGGCCACAGAGCACGTCAAACTAACCGTCTAACTATGACCGTCGAATTATCGCTGTTAATTACGTAGAGATGCCTTTCGGATCTATTTTAAGATTGCGCTTACATTCTTATAGCGCAAATTATTCCCGCATTACTCATTTTCTTCAATCCCGCATTATTTCGTCATATGTTTTTCCCAATTGATCTAAAGTTCTAGTTGACGTAGTACGTAAAGCAATCAACCTACACAAATCAACGTAAAGGACCAAATCGTGTTTAATCTATACACACGGTGAGGAGTTAATGGCATGTTGAGATACTTTTGTTACTTCGGATGTAGGTGTTAAGAAGAAAACCTTCGTCTGAACGTGTCCTTTTTGCGTAAATGTATGGTGTCAATATCTTTTCTTGGACGTATTCCGTTTGATTGCATATCCTTTGCATGACATATAGAGAGGCAAGCAGATATTTTACGAGACCTACATTTGGGATGGATGGATGGCATCCAAAGAATATATTCGGAAGCCTTAAGGGAATTTTATTTTGTATTGAATCGAGGGCGAGTAAATGATTAGATATCTGATGGTGGTCGCGTGTTTTGTTTGCTCCTGGTGAAAGCACATTAGCAGTATTGTTGAATGGATATTTATAGTTGACTGTCACTGGGGATTTTGTTTGGCATTTTTACTTGAAGTGAAACTTATTTTTATTTAATCTAAATAGCAAATAAATACGGCAGCCACAAGAAGGAAAAGTGTCGTGTCAATCAATGGGTGCATTCGGGAGTCACGGTTGCTAGCTAGCTTTAAGTGCTGCCTCGTGATTTGTATTCCGAATGGTGCGCTAAACCACTGCTAAACTTAGCGCAAATAGCTAGGTGCTAACACTTTTAGGCAGCACAAAATTTGTTCGCTGTCTTGGCTTAGCGGAGATTTGACACTTCGAACGAACTGCCTGCATTCACAAATCATACCGCTACCCGAGCGCTTCCATTTTTGTTGTTGTAATTCAGTGCAAAATTGGGACAAAAACAGGAGCGCTCAAGTTGCGCTACCGATTTGTGCAGGCATGTCAATTTACAACAGGTGAGCCAGCATACCATTCGGGCGTCACAAGAAAAATTAGTTTGTGCTGCTTAGGAATTCGCTATTTCTATGGAGCGCATTACGCTGTTTTCCGTGACGCCCGAATGCGCCAAATGTCAAATAGATTACAAATAGTTTCCATTATGACTGAAACTGACTCTTCCATAGTCCTCCTCGTGGACAGTTTGTTGGTTGGTTGGTTTAGGTGGCGGTAGAGCCCCCAAAAAGGGGAATACCCAATTAGCGCTGGTGCGCGCCGTTTTGATGCCACAAACCTCGTAAGAGGAAAACTGATGCTATTAAGTATATCAAAGGGGTCGGGCAGGGTATTTCCTTAAATCCACCCTGTGAAATTTAAGAAATGAAGTATCTTGCCAGTTCCCAAAGAGGAGATCTCGGTTATGTCTGTAAGAAAGGCACTGCCCAAAGAACAGTGCCGCGCCCTAGCCAGTGCCGGACATGTACAAAAAAAGTGTAAAAGAGTCTCCTTCTCCCCACTGTCCTTGCAACTACGACAGCACTCGTTGTAGGGAATACCAAGTCTGGTTGCGTGCTCTCCCACAGGCCAGTGACCCGTTGTAACGGCGACAATCCTGGCCACTTCTGGACGGGTCCTTATCAGAAGGCCATTTGTTCTTTGTGTATTATAGGATGACCATATTTTCCTAGAGGTGATGCACGTCCTTAATGCGCCCCATCTGTCGTTTGCTAAGTTAATGTAGCATTTATGTACTTCCTTCTTAGTGGCGCTAAGTGGCGCACTGACAACCACTGCATATGATCTGTCCAGGGCGGAGCTCAACCGCGCCAGGTGATCGGCCTGCTCATTTCCCGCTATACTCCTATGACCCGGAACCCAGAGGAGGGTGACTCTGTTAAGGGTGGCCAGAGAGTTCAGCTCTTGACGGCACTGTTTTACTATTTTAGATGACACTGTCGCTGCCTCGAGGGCCATAATGGCAGCCTGGCTATCCGTGAAAATTGCGATATCCTTTGTGGTAACCGTGATGCGCCTCAACATCCGGCAGGCCTCCCTAATTGCTAGCACTTCCGCCAGGAATACACTAGCAAAATCAGGGAGGCGGAACGACTTAGAGACTGCAAGGTCTTCAGCGAAGAACCCTGCACCGACTCCACAAGGCATTTTCGAGCCATCGGTAAAAATTTTCAGGTCATATCCCGACATCACATCTTCGTCACTCCATTCCGCTCTAGTTGGATATCTAGTAGCGAAGTGTTTCTCGAAGTCTGTTTCGGGTACGATGTAGTCCGTTGGTAGCATATTATGCACCGCACCCTCCAGGGAGGACAGAATGTTGCTATGCCCATATGGTTTCGCTGTCCAGTACGCAGACTCCTTAAGTCTAACTGCGCTACATGCGGCGTTGAACCTAATCTGTAGGTCGAGGAGGAGTAAGTGTAAAATAACATTAAGTGCATCAGCTGGGCAAGACCTTAGAGCTCCCGTGACTCCGATGGATGCAGTCCTCTGCACCTTGCACAGTAGATCAATATTATATTTTCAACGCACCGCTGGCCACCAGACCAGCGACCCGTATGTGAGTATCGGTCGCACTACCGCTGTTACAGCCACAAGAACATCTTTGGTTGCTGTCACCAGTTTTTACCACAGGTTCTCCTGCAAGCATAGAGAGCTATAGTAGCCTTCTTGATGCGATGTTCGACGTTTAATTTCCATGAGAGCTTCGAGTCGAGAATCACTCCAAAGCACTTTACGTTGGTCGAAAGAGTCAGTAAGTGTCCGTTTAATTTAGGGAGCGCAAACTCCTCAATCTTTGTTTTTGTAGTGAAAAGCACCAGTTCGGTTTTCTGTGGGTTCACACTAAGACCGCACTCTGCCGCCCAAGTGGTTACTATCTTCAGGGTGTTGTTCATGATGTCGCTCATCACGGGTAGAAATTTGCCTGAGATTAAGATGACTATATCGTCCGCATAGGCGACTATTTTAGCTCCAGACTTTTCCAGTCTTCTGAGAAGGCCGTCCATTACCAAAATCCATAGCAGAGGGGAGATCACACCACCCTGTGGCGTCCCTCTGTGCACGTATTTAGTGATCCGACTTTCGCCCAGGTCCGATTGGATTACCCTGGTACTCAGCATGGTCAGAATCACTCTACTGAAATGGGACTCCACTCCTAACTCGATGAGAGCATCCACTATAGCCTCAGTCTTGACATTACTGAAAGCGCTTTCAATGTCTATGAAAGCCGCCAACGTGTATTGTTTGTAGTTTAAGTCATGTTCAATTGTGCGTACTACCTCGTGGAGAGCTGTTTCGGTACACTCTCCTTTGGACAGTTTGTAGTTCCAATGAGACGAGCGAAAATTGAATTAGTTGCTGCCTTCGTTGTTATTAGTTAAAGATTTGAAGAAAGTTTTTTTTTTGTGTTTATTTTTCTTCAGAATTATTATTTTTGTTTGTCTAAAAATTTTCCAAAGGAATGGAATGGAATGAAAGGAATGCAGATGATATTGCTATCGCTATTTCGGGTAAGTTCCCCTGCGTCCTTAGTGAGGTACTTTATCACGCCTTTTCTCTACTTACAAACTGGGCCAATTTCTGTGGTTTGAAGGTTAATCCGAGCAAAACTAAACTTGTTCTTTTTACCTGGAGGTATAAGGTAAGGTACCCTCTGTCTTGTCTCCACGGTTGGGAGGGAGTAGAATAGTTTTTTCGGGGACAGCAAAATTTCTTGGGCTCATTCTCGACAAAAAGTCGAGATGGAAAGCCAATATTTAGGAGCGACTGAAAAAGGCTACTATTGCTTTGTACTCCTGCAGGAGAGCCATAGGTAGATGCTGGAGTTTACAACCAAATGTTGTGCATTGGCTTTACGTTCCTGTTGTACGCCCCATACTTACAATATTTATGGTATTGTGGTGTGGTGAAAAGCCCTCCGTATTGCGGCCTATTGCAATCTGCTTAGTAAAGTTCAAAGAACAGCTGGCATCCACATTAGCGGGGCATTGAGAACTACTTCCTCTGCTACCTTGGGCGTGCTGCTCAATCTGCTCCCTCCGTATATCATAGGCGAGCAGACTGCTGCCATTACTGCCGTACGCCTTAGAGAAACCGGCCTTTGGATCTCGTCAGCCTATGGTCACTCAGCGATTTTAAATAGTTTAAACATTCCTGCAGTAAGTGACTATTCCACTCCCAAATATCTGTTCGACAGGTTAAACTTAAGCCTTACATTCCGCCTACCTGTTCACTGCAGTATTTCACAGGCAGAGGTTACGGCAATCTCGGAAGCTCTAATCTTCCTGGGACGGCATGCCATAACTGCTAGAGACATTATTATTTACACAGATTGTCAAGCTGCAATCAGTTTTGATAACGTCTAAGACAGTGGCAAATTTTCGATCATTTTTTTCCAAAATGGGGAGATATTTTAACATTATTCTGTGCTAGCTTCCTGGTTATAGTGGCTTAAAAGGTAACTGTTGATGTGCTTGCCAGACTAAGCTCCTCGAATGAGGAGCTTCAGCGGTATGGGAATATCTAGCAGCCCATCATAGCCGTTTACCAGGGCCAATGCTAGATGGATTGATGAGGTATTACCTTTCATACTACTAGGTCGCTGTGGCCCAGACTTGACGTCACCCGATCCGCAACTCTACTGTTGCTAAATTGAAGACATATTAGCTAGGTAGTGGGTGTCATTACTGGGCACTGTCTCATTGGAGAGCATGTCAGGTGACTTCGGCTTCCTTGGAACGATTTTTGTAGAAGCTGTGGAGATGTGAACGAGGAGGAGTGCAGTTTCCACCTCCTCTGCTCCTGTCCTGCTTTCGCAGGTAGGAAGAGGTCGATGCTTGGATCCTATTTCTTCACTGAGTTGGAATAGCTAAAGCACGGATGTTGTAGAACTCCAACGTTTTATTAGTAGCTCTGGGTGGTTTTATTACTATTGGGGCGACCGGTAGCGCAGTGTGTTGAGGCATCAGTCCCATGTTTAACTACCGGTGTATCGGGCTCGAATCCCGTCCACGACGACGTTCGTGGCCATGGATGTGCAGGAGGTGCATGCTTGCTGGTAACTGCATTTTCCGAATCCTCTTTATGCAGTCGAAACGTCAACTGGGCCACATCGAACAGATGACGCGCTATGCCCCACAAGAGGTTAGGGCAATTGAGAGAGGGATCCTGATTTTACGTGAATTTATATTTTTTTTTCTCATTTCTTTTACGGATCTGATTCCTTATTAATTTTGTTCAAATTGTAGTTGATGAGGTTCCCAAAAATAATCATGAAATTATAACGCAGATCTGGAAAATTGGCTTTTTCCTTTAATGGAACTACCGTACTCCCTTTTCAGGTTCCTATTGGTAAAATGAGTTAGAAATCTCATCGGTTTTATTGTAGTTTGGGTGGTACTAGGAATGTCGGCCCAGGTACCTCACTTGGTTGGGTGGGTTGTGAGGCCGAGTTCCGCTCCAGGTGTACCCGGAGCAGTGCCGAGGTACATGAGCCGGTCGACGGCCATTGCCTGTATGTATTTTCTTTTATTAATTTTTTTGTTTACAATTTTTTTTTTAAGTCGTGGGACCTTAGGCACGAGATTTCAGAATTCTAATGGAAAGGGGTAGCGAGAAGACACAAACCCCGCTCACATCTCCCGTCACTGAGCTACAGAATGCTCGTGCCGCCGCCTTCAAGCTGATAAGTTTTCGCCAGATGGCGCTGACGGACCTTCACGGTCACTTCGGAAAACTTTAACTCCGTTCCATGCAGTGATATAGCTAGGATTTTGTTTCACATTCGATGTCAGAAAAGTTGGTATCGCACATGTTAGGCTCGTTTTCTTTGTGCCTTATTCAGTGTACTTTAGGTTAACGCTACGCAGTGTTTTTTCCCTTAATTTGAGACAAGATAAATATTCGCTTACTTTCCGCCGTTATATCGCTTGTTATGGAGTAACCGGGGAAAAATCATCGTTGAACAGTAGGCATAAAAAAACTGAATCTGTCTTCAACGGTACTCCACGGAACTACTAGTCGACGAGTAAATCCCACCCCGGAGTTGACTAACTAGATAAAGCGCAAATCTGCGCCTCTCCTCCTCCTTCCGGAGCTCTTTATGGATGTCGCACAGGCTGACACAGACGGCTTTCCATTTTTGATCTGACCAAATCATATATTTCACAAAATGTGGCGCACTTCTTGTTTCCCACGTCCAGGAGGCAACTCTTGAATCTTCTACTAATAGTAAAAAGTTCGATCTGACTTTGTATTCTGCGCCGATCAACTGATTTTGTGGTGGTCCTTATGCCCAAATATAGTGTTACCTATGAAGAGACTGAAGCAAGAAGCAAGAATCAGCCCTCCCAAAATCTTTGAGGTTGATAAGCTTTTGAGTGATGCTACAGCGGTGGCGTATACTACCGCCCTTGAGGAAAAACTATCACCTATGCTACACAACATCAGCAACACAGGCGTCCATGGGTTCTGGGAAGAACTCAAGGGTACCATCAAGGATGTCTCAGAGAAGGTCGTGGGATATAAAGCCCGGCGAGGGCGAAATGACTGGTTCGACGAAGAATGCAAAGACTCACTTGACGCGAAAAACGAGGCCTACAGACAATGGATTCAACGAGGAACCAGAGCCAGAAGAGAAAAATATGACGAGCTATGGCGAATATCGAATAGAATAATTAGACGTAAGAAACGTAAATACTTTGACGAGCAGTTGCTGAACATAAACGAAAACTTAGCTAATAGGAACACCAGACAAGCGTACAAACTAGTAAATACAATTAAGAACGGCTACCAACCCAGGACTAGCCTTTGTAAGGACAAGGATGGAAACATTATCAGCGACACCGATGGTATTAACAAGCGATGGGCCTCTTATTTTGAAGAGCTTCTAAACCGACCATCTAAAATCCCCCCACAGGAAGCTCTCGACGATATTGTTGATCTAGGCCCACCCATTCAACCCCCGACAGTAGAGGAAGTTGATCTCACCTTGCGGTCACTAAAACGAAATAAAGCGCCGGGCGCTGACGAGATTCCAGCTGAACTGCTAAAATTCGGTGGAACGAGTCTAGTTGATGCCATACATCAATTACTCCTGCGAGTATGGGAGAACGAGGAGATTCCAGACGATTGGCGCAGAAGCATCATCTGTCCAATTCATAAAAAGGGAGATAAACTGCGGTGTGAGAACTACAGGGGCATCTCACTAGTTTGTACGTCCTATAAAATTTTGACGAAAATTCTGGAAAATAGAATAAAACCGTACGCAGAACGAGTCATTGGCGAATATCAAAGCGGTTTCAGACCTGGTCGCTCCACAACCGATCAGCTCTTCTCAGTCAAACTGATACTCCAGAGGTGCTGGGAATACAACGTAAACGTATACCAAATCTTTGTCGACTTCAAGCAGGCATACGATAGTATCGATCGTGGAGTACTGTACAACATCATGCTGCAATTTGGTATACCAGCAAAATTAGTGCGACTGACAAAGATGACGATGACCAACTCCGTCTCACAAGTCAGGATCCAGAATAGACTTACTGATCTATTTGAAACACGCACTGGTTTGAAACAGGGCGATGGACTGGCACCCGCTCTCTTCAACCTAGCACTGGAATACGTTATTCGGGCCATGAATATGGACAACAGCAAGACGCTACTCATCAAGTCGACACAATTAGCAGCGTACGCCGACGACATCAACATCATGTCCCGAAGATTGGCTGACGCAGAAGAACTTCTGCATACGCTCGATACCGCTGCAAAGGAAGTTGGATTACGTATTAACGAGGGTAAAACTAAAATAATGATGCAATCGGTGACAAGGACACCTGCACAACCGAGCATCAACGTGGGGGACCTCAACATCGAGTTCGTGAACAACTTCATCTACCTGGGTTGCAACCTGTCAAGGGACGCCAACGAAACTGACGAAATCAAGCGACGGATACAGTTTGCTAATAAGACTTTTTTCTCGGTTCTCCCCATAATGAAATCGAAACATGTGCACAGAAACACGAAACTCCGCGTGTACAAAACCATTATTCGACCAGTGCTATGCTATGGCTGCGAAGCATGGACCCTAACTCAAGCCTCCGAAAACATGCTAGACACTTTTGAACGTAAGGTTCTACGGCGAATTTTCGGGGCTGTTTGCGATCGAGATGGATGGCGCATCCGGTACAACCATGAGTTGTATGGAATGTACGATGAGCTGCAAGTCTCGAAAATCGTCAAACTACAACGACTTCAATGGGCAGGGCATGTACAAAGAGTGGACGATGATCGCATGCCTAAGAGAGTAATGAATGCAGAACGAGTCGACGGAGCGAGACTGCGAGGACGACCGAGATCTCGTTGGGAGAGCTCAGTAGGTGGACGCCGCGCAGCTGCTGGGCTCCCAAAATTGGAGGACGCGGTCACGTGACCGAGATAATTGGAGGACAATGATCCAGGCGGCCAAGGCCCGACGTCGGGCTGTCGCGCCACGATGATGATGATGGTGAAGAGACTGTGAATGTTGCAGAACTCTGTAAATTTTTCACCGTTGGCATTACGATCCCCAAGACCGTGTCTCCCCATCACATGTCTGTTATGTATTGTTACCATCGCCAACATTTACATTCAAATTCCCCATAAACATTAAAATATCACATTTAGGTGTTCCGCTCTGGACGGCGTTTAGTTGTTCGTAGAAGGAGTTTTTCGCCTAGATAGTGTCGGATTCAGTTGGAGCATAACATTGAATAATTGTGATGTTCCTCATTGTGGTCTGAAACCTGGCGGTCATGATTCTGTCGGAGACCGGGTCCCTAAGAAACAGTTTCCTGCTGTTCTGGTTAAAAGGAGCCCCGCACATGACTCACAAGCACTACCTCTAAGCTCTACCGGAATAAAACCTTACACTGCTACTCATAGGCGGATCCAGATCGGGTTGAGATCGATTTTCTTATTTTTTTCTTTGCATAATATGCAAATTAAACAAATAAAATTTAACAATTTCGATTCATTTTATTTTGAAAATTCTAAGAATATACTTACACCGATATATTTTAATATAAGAACATACTACCTATATACATATTTCAAGTTTAAAACGTGTTAGTTATCTTTAAATTTTCGAGGTTTCTTAAAGAATTCTTCAAGGACATCATCTTCTGTTAATTCAATTCCAGGCTGAATATTTAACGAAGCAATACCATTAAGACGCTCCTGTCCCATAGAGTTCCTCAAATATGTTTTGATTCTTCTCAGCGTGGAGAATGTCCTTCCTGGAGTAGCTGTTGTTACTGGTAATACTGCCAAAACTCTTAAGATCGTGTTAAAGTTTTGAAATGACTTTTCATGTGTTATCTGGAAATCTGACTTGACTTGACTTGTTTTAAAATTGACCTTTTTTACATTTGTTGCTCTCAGTGATAAATTTAGAAACCAATTGAATAAGGCTGTAAGGGTCCATTAATGGGAGTGTCAAGGAAATTTGATTTGATAGCAGTCTGATGGATTTGTTACTTGAGTGGACGAGTCGTTTTCCATGAAATTTTTATGACCGCACACTTAGAAATTTTCAATTGCCGTCTTCTTCATATTGTCACAATTGGGACCTTACGCATATAATACAAGTATTTATCCTATAAGTAAAGGGATTGCTCCATAGTAAACAATGCGTGCAAACGATTTTTAAATTTGTTCATAAATAAATCCCTCCCAGTGTTTAATCGACAGAATTTTGAAAACCCCCCCCCCCCCCTTGTCAAAATCTTGGATCCGCCACTGCTGCTACTCGTTGGAAGGATTAATTATCCACTGTTCTACCATCTTATCTCACTAACTCATAAGATGCTCAATTTATACTGCCAGCATGCACCTCCTGTTCCCAGTTAGCCGCCTTTCTGTGACAAGTCGGGAGATATGGTGGCTTATTATTACGCTCAGCACCACAGGAAAGACAACACAAACATCCATGGACAGGACTTGAACCCGTAGCGACCGTAGTCGACACGAGACTGACGCCTCTACGCACTGCATTACCGGTCGTCACAATCAAGACTAGAAGATTTCGGATAATGCAAGTTGCTTGCATACGCATCCTGTCCTATGTTTGTTGGTTTCTAGGACAGGCCGGCAAGGGGAATGCACAAGGGGAATTTTTATCTTAATCAAATTATCGCACCGCCATTACTGGTGGCTTGCCTTGGTTAGCAATGGTCAACGATCACTGCAGTTCTAGGAGTCGCCCACGAGGAGGATTATCAAAGAGGGTTTCCTATGACCTGTACCTTAACCCAACACTCCGAAAAAATACTGAACACATTTGAACGAAAGATCCTTCGGCGAATATTCAGAGCAGTTCCTTACCGAAATGGTTAGTGCATCCGGTACAACCATCAGCTGTATGACCTCTACGATGAGCTGCAAGTTTCGAAAATCAAGCTTCAACGACTTCAATGGGGAGGGCATATACAACGAATGGACACCAGTCACATACTTAAGCAAATATAGAAAGGACGCATTAGTGGAGGAAGGGAGGAAAAACTGAAAGCTAGTTCGGTAAGTTCAATGAATGCGGACCCTGCACAACTGCTTGTTTTCCGAAATTGGAGGACATTAATCCAGGCGGCCGAGGCCCGACGTCGTTCTATCCAACCAAATGATGACGATGTAATTGTAATTTTAAAATAAGAACTTGTGCTGTGTTGTATAAAATGGATCTTTATAGTCAATCTGCATTTCTATTCTTAGTCTAAGTACTTGATCGATTTGATTAGTAATTCAATGTTAATGCTAATGTTGTTAAAACGTCTGCAATATATTCAAAAATTATAATTTTCAATTCACTGTTCATTCTCTTCCATTTGCACTTCTTGGTTCAGATTTCTCTGTTGCTGGCTCAAAGGACCGGAACTCCTTCTTTTCCCGCTTAACATGGTCACTCTTTCGATCCCGAATTGCGCTAGCCGCTCCCACAGGATAGTTATTGGAAGTTGATGGAGGATAGTAGCTGTCGAAACGGTGATCTCGTGCATGACGGTATGTTAAATCAACGGTAGGCGGAGCTCGTACTACCTCCGGCAAGTGGGCATAGTAAATGATACGATTACGACGACGTGTAGGAGCTGGTTGGGACTCGTCGTAGAGTCCAGTTCCAGTATACGAATGCGGGCGATCGTAGATGTCATTACTATAGAACGAACGATAGTCGCGAGGCTCTGGAACGTCGTATCGTCGATCGGGATAGTTGTAAAATTCATCCGGATATGTGGGCATACGGGGGCTGTAACTATCATAGGGATCGTATCGCTTCCGGTAGAGATAGTATTCTTCGTAGGGATCATAACGCCTCTGAGGGGAGTAGTTAACATAGTCATCATCGTACCTGGAAGGGGAAGAAATGCTATTTCCCAGTAATTAAACAATCGGGCTAGTGAGTCCCTTCGCAGTTTTCCAAAATGTTAGTTTTTATCGCAAATGTTATTATTCTTACCTATCATATCGTCTCAAGTATTGATCATACGTTTGGGATGGATATGATTCCGGCGCTCTGGTATCGATTTTTTGATATCGCGATCTTATCGATACTGGTGGCGGCAATTTTGACATGTAATTCGTCAAACTGTCCCTACTCCTGTCATCGTCGTTACCATTTTTCTTCGGTTGCGTTATAAAATTGACCCGTGGCTGTCGACTTTTAACACCATCATTAATGCTGGCATCGGACACCGAATCGATTTCTGCATGCTCCGATTTCTGCTTACTGTAGTCCGTGTTAAAGGTTTGAATATTCCAATTTCCTTTCGTATAGTACTCAGAGTCCATAACTTGCTTTTCGGGGGTCGGTAAGCTTGGTGGCGTCTCATTTTCGGTTTCTTCGATAGTATCTATAGCTCTCGATGATTGTGCGATATTATCAATGGAACGGGGAGCACGGAGCTTGTCATGGGTTTGACCAGAAAACTTTTCCAAATTTTCGTGATTACCGATTTTGAAGTGACTGTGAAGACCAGGCGATTGAAGGACATGATAAGATCGCTTGTTGCGTATTGCTTTTAGGAGCAGGGAGTCGGCGAGAGATCGTGCTTCGAAATACGTTTCGTCGGGATAGATTTCGGGCGGACCTTCGAAATCGTAACCGTCGAGGACTTCAATGTCCTGCGGTATGAGCATGCAGTGAGCATGTATAGCAAGAGCTATGGGTATGATTAGATGAGCGGCAGACATCATTTCTGAAATAAAGAAGATTTTTTTTAGCGGTATTCCATTTTACGTTAATAAATGTTACGAATAATTTAATTTTACTATAATAAAATCAGCAAAAGTTAGCATGTTAAGATAAGCAGTGATCCCTTTTGTCGGCAGGAGTTATTTCCAAATCAAAGAACTTTTGAGGGATCGTTTCTCTCTTGGTACAGTACAGTTATGAGAATTCTTTGCGTAAGCCGCGAAGGAATGTGTTATTGAATTGGCATGATAATGGAGGATTAAATAATCTATCTACAAGGTTGTGGAGGATATTCTCATTTGCAAATGCCCGTCAAATATGTGTTCACCATAGTATGGTACACGTTTGATTGATGCATTCTTAAACTTAAGCTGAATAGTGGAATAGAATACTAGTATGTCGAAAATATGAAAAAAAGCTTGCAATCCTATGCATAAATCCTCAATTTCGGAATTACAAAGTTCCAATGAAGGGCATCATCATCGTGGAGCGACAACCCGACGTCGGGCCGCCTGGATCGTTGTCCTCCAATTATCTCGGTCAAGTGCCCGCGTCCTATAATCTTGGAAGCCCAGTAGTTGTCCGCATATACTGAGCTCTACTAACGAGCTCTCGGTCGTTCCGCAGTCTCGCTTCGTCGATTCGTCGTCCGTTCATTACACTTCTTGGCATGCGATCATCGTCCATTCGTTTTACATGCCCTGGCCATTGAAGTCGTTGTAATTTGACGATTCTCGAAACTTTCAGCTCATCGTTCAGTTTATAACTCATGGTTGTACCGGATGCGCCATCCATCTCGATCGCAAACAGTCCCAAAAATTCGCCGAGGAATCTTGCATTCGAATGTGTCTAGCATGTTTCCAGAGGCTTGAGTTCACTGCACTGGTCGAATAATGGTTTTGCACACGCGGAGCTTCGTGTTTCTGTGCACATGCATCGATTTCATTATGGGGAGAACCGAGAAAAAAATCTTATTAGCTAGCTGTATCCGTCGATTGATTTCGTTGGCGTCCTTTGACAAGTTGTAACCCAGATATATACGAAGTCGTTCACGAAGTCGATGTTGAGGTCCCCCACATTCATGCCCGATTGTGCTGGCGTCCTTGTCGTCGATTGCATCATTATTTTAGTTGTACCCTTGTTGATACGTAGTCCAACTTCTTTTTCAGTGGTGTCGAGCGTATGCAGATGTTCTTCTGCGTCGGCCAATCTTCGGGACATGATGTTGATGTCGTCGGCGTACGCTGCTAATTGGGTCGACTTAATGAGTAGTGTCTTGCTGGTATCCTTATTCATAGCCCGAATAGTGTATTCCAGTGCTAGGTTGAAGAGCTTCGGCGCTTTAGACCGATGCGTGTTTCAAATAGATCAGTAAGTTTATTATGAATCCTGACCTGTGAGTCGGAGTTGGTCATCGTCATCTTTATCAGTCGCACTAATTTTGCTAGTACAAAATTTAGATTAAACGATAATAGGGGGTTGTTTCGTAATCCTGTGCAGCTTAAGCGCCGTACAAAAAAAGGGCCGATAATATATCAATATGAACTGGACCCCTGGCATCATTTTTTTGTCATTTTTGATTGTGTTCGCGAGATTAAAAACATGGAACGTATCTGGAAAAATATCTATGATATGTTTTTGAATAAACTTGATATCGAAAATCAAATCAATCTTCGAAAATTTCTATTATTGTATAATTCTCCATAATATTGTAAATTAGCCATTTAGCGATGCAAGCGGTATTTGTTGACATATCTATCCGGAGTTGATTCACTGTCCCGTTTATCCAGTTTAATGCATTGTGGTATTGTAATTACGTGCTGTTCACCTGCATTTCCCCTGTGGAGTGGGGCGTAACAATACTGGCACGGTCTTTCCCGGTATGTCGTAGAAGGCAGGCCAGCAACTTGCATCATCCGAAAACTTATGTATGCCAACAAAACATCAACTATGGCTCGGATAAGGATTGACTCACCGGTTATGACTTTTGGCTATCTTTCAAAGACATTGGTTTCTGAAATGTGCATACGAACGATTTCTTCAAGAGAGAGAGCGAATTTCAACGGTATAAATTAAACATCTTTGGGTGACCACATAGTGAAAGCTGAAGCCGAGCTGGATGCTGGCGTTTTGGTTGTGAACACTTAGCGAAGAGAAACGTTCACGTGAAACATGCTCATGGAGCTTTTCTTCATCATGCTATTGCTAAAGCTCAAGATCATATTCGCAATTTTTCGGTGCATTCGTTTTATTTTATATAGAAAATCACTGAACAATTTCGAATGTGATCTTAAGCTTTAGCAGTAGCTTGGGGCTCCATAAGCACGTTTCACATGAACGTTTCTCTTCACTGAGTGTTCACAATAAAGTGTTCTCAAATAAAGGTCTAATCTCAACTATTACCTTATCCGTATTTTAAAAATTTATGCCATAAAAATCAAAGGAATAGTTTGTTGGTTGTACTTTTATAAAATGCAATTTTATTTTGATTTTTCAAAATCTCGCTTTTATCACTTTTTCTGGAATTTTCGTATACACAATATCCAAGTTTTATTTCAAAAATCGAATCTCTACTTTCTTATGATCAGATCAGGCTTAGGTCATTTCATCCTAGGCTCTTAATTTCTTGCTTTTGCGAACCTATGAATGAAAAGTCGAAAATTCTCTTTTTTATTACAAAATCATTTTGCATTAAAGTATGTATGTACATAGTTTTCAGTGTCTAGGCATCACCTTGGACAAACAAAGTAAGACCACTCAGATTATGTGGGCTTGCAAGTCTCTCTTTACAAAAACCTGGGATCTCTCCCCTAAAATGGCTGAGGTTATATTTTATGCGAGTACGACCAGCTGTGGCATATTCTGCGCTAGTACGGTGGCCCAAATGCAGCAGCGTTGCACCATACAGCTGTGAAGCAAATTACAATATCTTGCATGGCTTAGTAGGGCAGGATCCATTGGTATAAGTCCGAAATCGGCCATTGAGGCAATTGTTTAACTGACAACACTGCACATTTTTATTCAGGAATCGGCGGCTCTGAGCGTTTTTCGAGTGCACCTTATGTTGCTTATGTTTACAATCAAGGCCACATGAGTTTTCTGGAGCGGATTGTTAGCATGCCGATCTGCTCGAGATTAGATTACATGACTACGGAACTCTGCTTCGGTAGGATATTTCCGGTCTCCATCACAAGTCGCTCGGAATGCAATATTAGCCATCTTTGGCATTTGGCCCAGCGCTTTCCAAGCCGAGATTCATGGCACTGAGGCCTGCGCCAGAGAAATTCTGCACAAGAAGTTTAATAGCGCTAACATCTTTATCTGCACTGACAGTCAGGCAGCCATAAAGGCTCTTACTTCACATAAGTTCTCATCGAAACTAGTGAAAGAGTGTTTTGATACCCTTCGAAGTCTCACAAACACCAATCGGGTGACTCTATGTCGGGCATCGGTACAAGTTGCGAATGAACTTGCTAGACCGTGCCCATCGGAAATTTTTTCCAGATTGCGGTCTAACCTGGGTCACCATCAAGGCACAAATGAGAGAATGGTCTGCTGGCGAAAGACTGCGGCACTGGAATAATCTCCCAGGACTGCGGCAATCCAGAGATCTTATCAACCCCTACGATTTCACAGAAGCTAGCCGCTTGGGCAGAGCAGACTTGAGGATAATCGTTGGTTACCTCACGGGATACCGCTGGGTGAGATTTGACTTAAGCAAAATGTCTGTCCACTGAGATGGAATGCCGACTTTGCCTGGAGGACAATCAGTCCACCAAACATCTTCTCTGCGAATGCCCCGCAGTTGCTCGCTCCAGGTTCATATTTCTTGGAGATTCCTTCGTGAACTCCGGTGTCATTAAGAGTGTTGCTACAAAGGACCTACTGGCCTTCTTCAGTAGTAGTTTTGGGGTGTTAATAATGAATTACTTTGAATGAGAATTGAACGGCAGTTTCATTTTTTTTTTTTTATGTACTTTATTTCGTATTAAGTGTTCGGAAATTAACGATGTATTTGATAACATTGCATGAGGAATGTTGAGGAATGTTTTCCGAAGAGAGTGCAATATAAAAACTTAAAAAATGAAATTTTTTTTAATTTCCCATTTAAAATATTCCATTAGTAACACCTGCCGAATTAAGAGAATTAAGTATGCACTTTAAGGCAATACGAAATATTTAATGAAAAACCTTGACTTAAAGGATCTTCTTTGACAATTTCGCAACTGCCAGAAATTAAGAAATTAAACTGGAATGATCTAAGCGCGATTTGAACTTAAGAAAATATAGATTCCATTTTTTAAACGTTCTGTATGAATGCTGGCGATCGGTGAAGGGGGGGGGGGGGGGGGGGGTGGCAGGAATACTTTTCTCGGGCAGGATAACACGAACCCTATGGATTTCAGGAAACTACTCCTAAAGACTTAGTAGCCTTTGTCAAGAAACGCGTTTGGTTGCATAGAGTTTAATTAATAATTTCGATGTTCTTTACTTTCAAAAAAGAGAGTGATTTGTTAGTGAAATTCCATGAAGCCGATATTCGGTAATGTAAATGTTATGAAATAGTGCCATAAAGGGAAAAAACTTTTTATTTTTCATTGGGTATACTACATGGGCTGGAAAGTCTCGGGATTTTTCAATAGGTGGCATGAACTTGCTAGACCGTGCCCATCGGAAATTTTTTCCAGATTGCGGTCTAACCTGGGTCACCATCAAGGCACAAATGAGAGAATGGTCTGCTGGCGAAAGACTGCGGCACTGGAATAATCTCCCAGGACTGCGGCAATCCAGAGATCTTATCAACCCCTACGATTTCACAGAAGCTAGCCGCTTGGGCAGAGCAGACTTGAGGATAATCGTTGGTTACCTCACGGGATACCGCTGGGTGAGATTTGACTTAAGCAAAATGTCTGTCCACTGAGATGGAATGCCGACTTTGCCTGGAGGACAATCAGTCCACCAAACATCTTCTCTGCGAATGCCCCGCAGTTGCTCGCTCCAGGTTCATATTTCTTGGAGATTCCTTCGTGAACTCCGGTGTCATTAAGAGTGTTGCTACAAAGGACCTACTGGCCTTCTTCAGTAGTAGTTTTGGGGTGTTAATAATGAATTACTTTGAATGAGAATTGAACGGCAGTTTCATTTTTTTTTTTTTTATGTACTTTATTTCGTATTAAGTGTTCGGAAATTAACGATGTATTTGATAACATTGCATGAGGAATGTTGAGGAATGTTTTCCGAAGAGAGTGCAATATAAAAACTTAAAAAATGAAATTTTTTTTAATTTCCCATTTAAAATATTCCATTAGTAACACCTGCCGAATTAAGAGAATTAAGTATGCACTTTATGGCAATACGAAATATTTAATGAAAAACCTTGACTTAAAGGATCTTCTTTGACAATTTCGCAACTGCCAGAAATTAAGAAATTAAACTGGAATGATCTAAGCACGATTTGAACTTAAGAAAATATAGATTCCATTTTTTAAACGTTCTGTATGAATGCTGGCGATCGGTGAAGGGGGGGGGGGGGGGGGGGGGAGTGGCAGGAATACTTTTCTCGGGCAGGATAACACGAACCCTATGGATTTCAGGAAACTACTCCTAAAGACTTAGTAGCCTTTGTCAAGAAACGCGTTTGGTTGCATAGAGTTTAATTAATAATTTCGATGTTCTTTACTTTCAAAAAAGAGAGTGATTTGTTAGTGAAATTCCATGAAGCCGATATTCGGTAATGTAAATGTTATGAAATAGTGCCATAAAGGGAAAAAACTTTTTATTTTTCATTGGGTATACTACATGGGCTGGAAAGTCTCGGGATTTTTCAATAGGTGGCATCACTAGAAAATGAACGTGACTTATTTCGAGAGGCTCATCTATCACTAGTTTATGTGTGAAGTTTCAAGACATTTCGTCCATTTGGCTACAAGCTACAGTCGTTTGAGTGACGTTACTTTCGCTTTCGTAAAAAAATTCGAAAACACGAATATCACATCTTTATCAAACATTGTGTTTTGATGGGAAAAACTTCTGAACAAGCATTGCAATGGTTGCAGAAATGTTATCCCACATCTGTTTCTTCGAGAACAACAGTTTATCGGTGGATTAGTGAATTAAAAATGGGTCGTACAAGCTCCAAAGACGCACCTCGCTCTGGAAGGCCAAAAGAGGCTACGAATGCGGAAATAATTTTAAAGCCAGTGCATGGAATCGTTTTGAATGATCGTAGCTGAGGCCTTGGGCATCTAAAAAAAAACCGGAGGGATACATTTTGCACGATCTTTTGGAGATGAACGGCCGGTTTGGCATTATTGCAGCGTAATCGAGCGGACTTTTTTCGACGTTTTGTGAAGATGGATGAAACATGGGTCTATAACCACACGCTTGAGTCCAATAGGCAGTCGTCAGAGAGGCTGGAAAACCACGAAAGCCGACCAAAGCGGCCAAAAGACGCTCGGCCGGGAAAGTTATGGCTTCCATTTTTGGGATGAGCATGGCATAATCTTGATCGATTACCTGCAGAAGGGAAGAACAGTCACAGGAGAGCATTATGCAGCGTTATGGACAAACTGAACGACGAAGTAAAGAAAAAGCGGTCCCATATGGCGAAGAAAAAAGTTCTGTACCATCACGATAACACACCGTCACACATGTCCTTGAAAGCGATGGCCAATTACGGTTCGAATCGGTTGCTCACCCACCGTATTCTTTAGCCTTGGCCCCCAGCGACTATTATCTGTTCCCAAACCTCAAGCGGTGGCTCCAGGAAAAGAGATTCAGATCGAATGAGGAAGCCATCGCGGAAACCGAAGCGTATTTCGAAGACTTGGATGTTTCGTACTACAGAAAAGGGCATCGAAATGTTGGAAAATTACTATACCAAGTGTATCGTCCTCGAAGGTAACTACATATGTTGAAGACTAAATATAACTTTGCTAAAAAAAAGGTTGTTTTCATTAAAAATCCCGGGACTTGTCAGCCTATGTAGTATAATGTGGGATGTTATATCAAAGGGAGTCTTGTCTTTTTTTTTCAATTTGTAGTTGATTTTTCTTAGAAAAATTATTTCTGGTCCTTGCACAAGTTACTACGAACTTTCCCCAAATTTCCCAGTTTTAGTCATCCCTCCTAGGTACTTCACACACCCTTTTCTAATATTATGAATTAATATCTTACGCTGTTAAACATGTTTTCCTAAAATTTACTTTTTTTTTTAAATAATTAATATAAAATAAAATGTTTCACTATATGTTATCTGCATCCATTTGCACACAAAACTGCACTCACCCACTTTATTGGAAATCCGTTAAAAGTTTTTATTTTTCAAATAACTAACTGAAATTCTATATCATCGCACGACGTGTTACCGACTGGAAAAACGCGTCACATTTGTGCAAAAGTACGAGACAAACTGAAAAACCAATTTTCTAATTAGAAGTTTCGTACGGATATGATGCCTACGAGGTTCCAATATACGAGTAGATCGTGTCGGAGAACAACTAGACAAGGGGCATAAACCCTGGGTAATAACCGCTCATAAGCTTGTAAGTCCATTAAAAGAGCGTAAATGCACTGCGTAGTTACCGGACCAATGCCTAACAAAGCATGAAGGGAAATTTGCATTATATTCGTTTATTTTCCATAATACTCCTACATGTTTACATAAAGGTGTACTCGTATTCTGTACTTTTTTTATTGTCATTTGTAGTTTTGTGCGACATAGGTCGATAGTTCGCTTCTCTTCTATTATACGTATGAAGCGAGCAATCCATGTACCATGGTAGACATCGTGGAGTTCCGCAGGGGTCACATCTTTTGTCACTCATGCTAAGTTCTGCAACACTAACTTTCAATCATATGAAGATAATTAGTCGGTATCAAAATTTTTATATGATTGGTGGGTGGAAGTGGCATGTGAGTGAAGGAAGGGTGCTGGACTAATGGTAGGTTAGAATGAAGAATGCTGAAAACATTATTTGCGAAATTGGATTTGGTTTCGATTAAGGTGCAATGTTCTTATATAGGTTGCTGCTTAGCCTAGATTAGGGGTCGGCAACCTTTTTAGGACAGTGGACCACTTTCAAAAGAAATATGTTTAGGCGGGCCGCAATGTAGAAAAAACCAGTCCGAAGCGTATATACCCTAGACTTGTACAGACCTAGTGGAGATACCAAAAGTATCAATTGGCAACGACCATATGCATTAAGAATGGGTCTCTTATATGGCCAGTTCATAGGGGAGGTTGGCACTCATTCAGTAGGATCTTGACCATTCGCAAAATCAATTAACTAACTAACCCATTCTACAAATATTTGTCGAATTTTTCAAGTCACTAGCTTCATTCTATCGAAAGGTATTGCTTATTTGAAGTTTGACTTGTAGGGGAGGTAGGGGTTCCTTGGGTCGGATCTTGCTCATCATTGCCACCAACCAATTAGATCACCCTACAAACATTTTAACAAAACTTCAAGTCTCTAGCTTCACTCTATCGAAAGTTATCGCTTATTTGAAGTTTCATTTGTAGGGGAAGTAGGGGTTTCGTTGGCCGGATTTTACGTATTTTCAATATTAGCCAACTGGATCTTACTACAAACATTTGATCAAAATTTCAAGTCGCTAGCTTTTTTTTTCGTAAGTTATCGCTTATTTTAAGTTTCAGGGGTAGGGGTAGGTAGGGGTTCCTTAAGTCGGATGTTACCCATCTTTAATGCCAACTAACTCAATCTCACTTCAAACATTTGACCAAAATTTCAAGTCGCTGGGTTCATTTTATCAAAAGTTATCGCTTATTTGAAGTTTCATTTGTAGGGGAGGTCGGGGTTCCTTGGGTCGGATCTTGCCCATATTCAATACCAACTAAGTAGGTCTTATTAGCAACATTCCACCAAATTTTTAACTCGTTAGTATCATTCTATCGAAAGTTATCGTAATTAAAGGAATATTTAATTTTTTGAAATTTGTAGGGGAGGTAGGTGTTCCTTTGATCTGATTATGCCCAACTTACAGAACCTTAAGCAGCTTCTTCCCTCAGGGTTACATGCCAGAAATCAGATATCTACGTCAATTGGTTTAAGAGTTATAGACAAAAAACCTGAAAAGTAGGGTAGTACGGGGTTCTTTGTAAGAAAATTACCGTTAGTTTTCAACTGATCGATTCTATTTTCCCAGGAGAGTATAAGATTACCCTCACTAGCAATATACCAAAGCTAGAGTTTTTCATGATTTTTTAATCGGGAGTTATAGATACATTTAATTATTTTACATATGTAGGGGAGGTAGGCGTTCTTTTGGCCTGATCATGCCCAATTTCAATACCATCCAACTAAATCATACTACCAATATTTGACCAAGGCTCTAGCTTCATTCTATCGAAAGTTATCGTGCGAACGGACAGACAGACAGACAGACGGACAGACAGACAGACAGACAGACAGACAGACAGACAGACGGACAGACAGACAGACAGACAGACAGACAGACAGACATGGCTAAATCGAATCAGGAGGTGACCCTGATCATTTATATATATACATTGCTATACCTCCGGAGCCTTCTTTAAGGTGTTACATATTTTCGTCGTGACAAAAGTCTAGGGTATAAAAATAGTGACAGGATACCGACCGAAAATATCGTTGGGGTCTCTTCTCTCTTTGTCTCAAATTGTCCAGTTTAAATAAAAATAAATAACTGGCGCAACAGTCCAATTTGTACCATGGCCTCGAGATGAGTTAGCATCATCTCATTTTCTAGATCATGACGGTATTGTGCAGAGGTGTGTGATCAGCAACACGCTGAACCGAGTTATTTACCCCATAAATGGGTATTCATTTAACAGCTGAGTGGGCTCATAGTCTGACACGTGAATCCCCCCTTTTTTTATCGAAAACTACCGCATTCAGTAGGAATCGAACCAGGCCCAGTGCGTAGAAGGCGAACGTGCTAACCGTTGCGCCATCCGGACTACAAAGTTTGTAGTCCTCTATAATTTTACTTGTAAAGGTGTCAATTCACAATCAATTTAGCTGACGATATTCCCACAGGAAAAATTGATGATAGGCTCACAGCTTAAAACTAAAACTATCAGTTTCCTACCGACAAGAATTTTTAGGATACACTGATAAAAATCTTGTAAGGAAAACGAACGTAGGAATAATTAACGATAATTTGAAGCGCTGACGAGAATCGGTAGGAACCACTGACGACCTGTTCGGTCCTAAGATTTAAAAACCGGTTTTAGGTTTTTATGAAAACCGGTTTTCCAAGCGGTCAACCGGATCATTAAAAAAACATGCTCATGGTTAAAAAAAAACCTGTTTAAAACCGACTCATTAAAAGACCGATTGTCCAAAAGACCGACCGAGTACTCGAGTACTCGAAAACCGACTAGTTAAAAATCGACCGGCTCATGGTTAAAAAAACCGGTTTAAAACCGACTCATTAAAAAAACGATTCACCAAAAAACCGACCGAGTACTCGAGTACTCGAAAACCGACTTGCTAAAAACCGACCGGCTCATGGTTAAAAAAAACCGGTTCAAAATCGATTCATTAAAAGAACGATTCACCAAAAAACCGACCTAGTACTCGAGTAACTACTCGAGTACTCGAAAACCTACTTGTTAAAAACCGACCGCCTCATGGTTAGAAAAAAACCGACTTATTAAAAGACCGATACATCAAAAACCGGTGAGAAAATCTTCGAGTATTATTAAAATCTTCGAGTATTTTTAAAATCTTCGAGTATTTTTGGTTCAGTACAGCACGGAATTATTCAAGAAAAGATTTTAGCATTTGATATGAGTGTGATGATGTACATGAGTCTCGACCGCCACGCAATAACATAATGCCAATTTTTATAACAGGTCCACTGATAACCATGCACACTTTCATCTTTTATTACTCATATAATCATAAGTTCCGACATTTTTTTTCTCAATTCAATTCAATCTTTCAATGGGTATGTTGTTCATAGATGTGAGTAACTTTAAACGCATGTCTCTTGACGACCAAATGTGGGGACATACCACATACAAAATCACACTCAAAATAAAAGTTAAAACCTTTTCTTGAATAATTCTGTCCTGTACTGTACGCAAAAAAAATACTCCATTTTCCCAACGGTTTTTAATTAATGAGTCGGTTTTTAACCCGGTTTTTTTCTTTACCCATTATCCGGTCGGTTTTCGAGTACTCGTTCGGTTTTTTTGGTGAATCGGTCTTTTAATGAGTCGGTGTTAAACCGGTTTTTTTTAACCATGAGCCGGTCGGTTTTTAGCAAGTCGGTTTTCGAGTACTCGAGTACTCGGTCGGTTTTTTGGTGAATCGGTTTTTTAATGAGTAGGTTTTTTTTACCGATCATGAGTCGGTTTTTATGACCATTAGCCGGTTTTTTTAATGATTCGGTTTCTTGGAAACCGGTACTTGGGAATCTCGGGACCGGTACTAAATAAAGACCGGTTTTAAACCGGTGGACCGGTTTTAGGAACAGGCCTACGATAATCTAAAGTGCTGCCGATTTTCCTCAGTTTTTTCTACAGGTTCTCATCGGCGGTTCAAATTGTTGCCAATTATTCCTACAAGATTCTCGTCCATTTTTTTTCCTATAGGAATATCGTCAGTTGGATAGCACATATGAGCTTCATAAAAAATTTTAACGAAAAAAAATAATAGTTTCCCAAGAAAACTCGATTAAAGTTGGCAAAATGGTAGCTAAAACCCTTCATAAAAGGTTCAAAACCAAAGGCATGACGCGTAAATGGTGGTGGCGATTAAACTCTTGAAACCAAAACACTAATAATGCGGAACTACGATGATTTTGGTTTGATGGGAAAGGAAGTGAACAAAATTATTGTAGTAAAATGTTAGGCCTTCTTCCACCACATGCCCCCGAGCACCAGTGAATTTACAAGCTGCCAGTAAACTCGCCCAATATAATGAAGTTCACTAGCTAACAGGCACCTGCTAGTTAGCTTGTGCGATAAAATTTCGCTGCTCGATGGTGTGTGGATTTACTTGGTATGTAAATTAATTGTGTGCGATCATAGTCTAGTTTCTGATGAAATAGCTACGAATATCCTCCTAGTTCATGCTAATGCCTTCATAATATCGACGCAATCATTTCGTGCGGGTGCAACCATTGTTTTGTGGTTTTGATGACGTCTGCCACCACTTTCGAAATACCCAAATGCCTACTACCATGCAAAGGCCGAACTTTAAGCAAATTACCTTTTTTTAACAACAGGCACCGGTAGACAGACAAGCTATTCGTTCTGTAACCAATCAAGTGCTGTTTATGTATTAAAACTATGAACATATCCTTTTTGTCCTTACTTTTCCTTTTTTCCTTTATGTTTTTTATGGACTTCACATACAAGTGTGAACTTGTACAAATACTCACGTTTACAAATACTCACGTTTTGCAGATCCCTTAACTTAAAGTACATAATTCGTTATCGCCTGGCGGGCCGCACAAAAACGTATGGAGGACCGCCTGCCGCCCGCGGGCCGCTAGTTGCCGACCCCTGCCTAGGTCAATGTATGTTTCCAACTAGTATTGGATGTACGAGTATCTATCCTGAAGGGCATCATATCGTTAAAACTTCTGTTCTTCTGTTTCTATATATCGAATATATTATGTTGAAATTTCCATAATACGGATTAATTTTGATATTTTTACTGGGAGAACAGATTCCACTCACCCGTTCACACCCACCTTAAATCAAAATATCTGCAATTGGCATATTTTATTTTAGGTCGACAACCGAATGTTTGGATTGTCAACCGTATATCCGGATTCTTTAGAATTCGACTCGCAATCAAAACAGCGCATAGTACAAAAACAAATCGTGGTCACAGAATTGATTGTTCCATGTGAAAACACCTTGTTTCAAACTATAATACTCGTATGTATCTGTATCTGCGGATCAGATTTTAAAAATTGCTGACAAAAAAGAACATAGCGTACGTGTATAAATTCCACCTTTGCCCAGAAATATTGATGAAATCAAAGCAACCAGAACGAACCGTTCATAAATGAAACGATGATGAGGCTGGGAAAACGTGAAAATCTGCGGGGAGCTTACTTACGGATGCAATTTGGGAAATGCCCAAGCGTAGAGGCTTGCCTCACACATGCGAGTAGCTTCGGCTAGTGCATGGGAAACTTTAGAAGTTGGATAAGCACTTGTATGCTATGTACTAATTACCATGATAATGAAACTATTTTACTATTATATTTACATATATAATTCCCCGATATAGGAAGGTATTCATGTACTTTGATAAACGCTTGTTGACAAAAGCTTCACTTTTTGTGTGTGTCGAAGATTGAGGTAGTTAATTGTTTGGACTGTTATTGTGTCGAGGTAAAAAATACTTTCGATAGATGCAGGATCAATAAATTGATCGAGGCTATTGTTTAGATAAATGCTGTTTTAAAACGAAACAACATTTTTCGTTTTGTTCTGTAGTTTTTATATAGGTGGTACATATTTGTATTCGTCGTAGGTACGTATTATGCAACATTTGAAGTAATTGTCGCCGGTTTGAAAGTGAAATTGATGCAAGTATTTTAATCGGTACATATGTAATACGAAACAGGTAGTTGATGAATTGAGGTCACCATTTTATGGCAGAAGTCAATTGATATTTTTATTCTTTTGTAGATGTTTTACTACTCATTTGCTCTAACTCCTAGTAGGCATAGCGCATCAACTGTTCGATGTGCCTTAGCTGACGTTTCGTTGGCATAAAGCCTTTGGCACACACAAAGCGATCTGTCGCGGCGATAACAGATCGCGCGATCTCCTCGACGATCTACGATATGACTACGTCACATACAAAGCGATTGCGTCAACAGTACTGGGATAACCTTCCAGGGCTTCGTCAATCAAAGGAGCTGATAATGCCTTTCAGTCACAAGGGTACTACTCAAATGAGTAGAACCCCACTAAGACTCCTAGTAGGGTACTTATCTGGCCATCACCTGGTCAGATATCACCTGAACAAGATGGGTCTGTCAAGCGAGACTGAATGCCGTCTTTGTCTGGAAGACGTGGAAACGACCAAGCACCTCTTGTGCGAATGTCCCGCCATCGCGCGTTTTAGGATGTCACTCCTCGGGCAGGCTACTATCAGCACTGCAGAATTCAGGTTGATTCCTGCTAAAGACTTACTGCCCTTTATTAGAAGGGTGGACGGTCTTTTGGATTAATGAGCTACGGCACAATAGATCTTTATGGTCGCAGTGCCTTCCTGCTGGGAAAGTAGCTCGAATTTTTATATCTATCTATCTACAAAGCAATATTATGTGAGCGATCTCTATTGTGACAGTTTCCCACAGAACTGGTTTGCAGTAGTATTTTGCGCTAGTTAGTATTTTGAGGATTTTTTTTTGTGAAAATGAGTAGTAGTTCTGACGAGGAGGAACTCCTGCTTCTTCAAGCATTATAGTGTACCAGGAAAAAGAGACGATATTGGGTGCATCCAATTAATGAAAAAAGAGGAGAACTTGGAGAATACCACCGTCTCTGTAGGGAACTGCAATCACATGAAGACAGATTTTTTGTATATTTCCGCATGTCCAGGCAAAATACATAAATATGTTCGTACTTACTAGAAATGTTTAGTTCCTTTGCAATTTCATCCCAAGCTTCTGATTTTTTCACTATATTTTTATACAATTCGTGCGAAATGTCGTACAAATACGTATATTTTCTCACTTTTTCGATGAGTCTTTCTGTTTCCTCACCCATTATGAAAAATATACAACAATTCATTCTGCCAGTCCATCGTTGTGATGCTGGTTTGTGTCGCTGGGGCTTCTTTATAATACACTGTACTACAATTAAAACCAATTTCGTACACTCGCTCATTTTTCATACTCTTCAACTCCTTGTCGAAACCATAAAAAGCGTCCAATAGTTTATTTTTTTAATATTTATTTGCATACAATCGAAAGAAGTACTCTCCCATTTATGGAAAAACAACTTCAGATACAACTGAAAAAGATCGCCTGGATTGCGCGATAGTTTTGTAATTTTGTACAACGGATCGCTTGTCGTCGCGACAGATCGCTATGTCGCCGCGACAGATCGCCTCGTGTGTGACAGGGATGATGCGATATTATGAAATACAAGCAGATCGCCGTATCGCGGCGATCAGATATCGCTGCCCGCCGCGACAGATCGCTTTCTGTGTGCCAAAGCCTTAAACCAGTTTCGGACGACGCACGTTGCCAGTATGCACCTCCTGGAGAAGACAACGCAAACATCCATGGAAGGCCGTGGACGGGACTTGAACCCGTAACGACCGTAGTCAGACATGAGACTGACGCCTCTAAGCACTAAGCTGCCGGTCACCCCTTGTACATGTTTTAGTTGGAACTAAACGCAGAATTATTTATTTTTAATTGATTTAAAAAAAAAAGAAAACTGTCCGACCCTCCCTTGATAACGAGTTTCGAGCTCGGAGTTGGTTTTCTTTACGTTGAACATTCACACTGAACCTAGCTAATAGAAACACCAGACAAACGTATTGTAAATAGTATATAAAATAGTAACACAATTATGAACGGCTATGAACCCAGGCCTAGCCTCTGTAAGGACAAGAATGGAAACATCATCAGCGATACCGATAGCGTTAATAAACGATGGGCGTCCTATTTTGAAGAGCTTCTGAATCCAACTTCTAACGACCCCGTACAAGAAGCCCAAATCGATAGCATTATTATTGATCATGGCCCCACTACACAACCTCCGGCAGTAGACGAAGTTGATCTCGCCTTGCGGTCACTCAAACCAAATAAAGCGTTGGGCGCTGACGAGATTCCTGCTGAGCTCCTAAAACCGGGTGGAACGGGTCCATAAAATGCCATACACCAACTACTTCTACGATTCTGGGAGGACGAGGTGATTCCAGACGACTGGCGTAGGAGTATCATCTGTTCCATCCACAAAAAGGGAGATAAATTGCGGTGTGAGAATTACAGAGACATTTCACTAGTCTGTACGTCCTACAAAATATTGACGAAAATTCTGGAGAATAGAATAAAACTGTACGCCGATCGAGTCATTGGCGAGTATCAAGGCGGTTTCAGACCTGGTCGCTTTTTACGGTTGAACTAATCCTGCAAGAGTTCTGGGAATACAACGCTGACGTGTACCAAATTTTTGTCGATTTTAAGCAAGCATACGGCAGTATCGATTGTGGTGTACTGTACAACATCAAGCTGCAATTATGTATTCCAGTAAAACTAGTACGACTAAAGCCCGGGCCACACCTATCCGATCATACTCCGATCATGCAGTCGAACTAGTTTATGAGAAGGAAATGGTATTGGGTTTCGAACGGCATAATGCCGGGGACACACCTATCCGATCATACTCCGATCATACAGTCGGACGAGTATATGAGAGGGAAATTATATGGGATTTCGGACGCGTTGTGGCCCGGGCTTTAGTTCACACTTTTCTGATACGCGTCCAATCATACTCCGTTCGAAACTCAATACCATTTCCTTCTCATACACTAGTTCGACTGCATAATCGGAGTATGATCGGATAGGTGTGGCATGGGCTTAACAAAGATGACGATGACCAACTCTGTCTCACAGGTCAGGATCCAGAATAGGTTGATTTATCCTTCCGAAACGCGTACTGGTTTGAAGTAGGGCGATTGGCTGGCGGGCATATCACTAGTCTGTACGTCCTATAAAATTCTGACGAAAATTCTGGAAAATAAAATAAAACCGTACGCAGACGGAATCATTCGCGAATATCAAAGCGGTTTCAGACCTGGTTGCTCTACAACCGATCAGCTCTTTTCGGTAAAACTGATACTCCAAAAGTGCCGGGAATACAACGTAGACTTATGTATATCGAGTCTTTGTGGACTTCAAGTAGGCATACGACAGGATCGATCGTGGTGTACTGTACAACATCATGCTGCAATTTGGCATACCGACAAAATTAGTGCGACTGGCAAAGATTGCGATGAGTTAGTCATCGCGATCTTTGCCAGTCGTTTCACAGGTCACGATCCATAATAGACTTACTGATCTATTTGAAACACGCACTGGTCTGAAACAGGGCGATGGACTGGCACTGACGCTCTTCAACCTAGCACTGGAATACGCTATTCGGGCTATGAATATGGACAACAGCAAGACGCTACTCCTCAAGTCGACACAATAAGCAGCGTGAGCGTACGCCGACGACATTAACATCATGTCCCGAAGGTTGGCCGACGCAGAAGAACTTCTGCATACGCTCGATAGTGCTGCAAAAGAAGTTGGAAGTTGCAGAACGAGTCGACGGAGCGAGACTGCCTAGACGACCGAGAGCTTGTTGGGAGAGCTTAGTATATGCGGACGCCGAGCAACTACTGGGCTTCCAAAATTGTAGGATGCGGTCACGTGACCGAGATAATTGGAGGACGACGATCCAGGCGGCCAAGGCCCGACATCGGGTTGTCGAGCCACCATGATGATGATGATTGACTGGCGCCGATGCTCTTCAACATATCACTTGAATACACTATTCGGGTAATGGATATGGGCAACAGTAGAACGCTACTCATCAAGTCGACACAATTGATAGCGTACGCAGACGACATCAACATCATGTCCCGAAAACTGACTGACGCCAAAGAACTTGTGCATACTCTTGACACCGCTGCAAAAGAAGTTGGACTACGCATCAACGAGGATAATGCCCGGTTCACATTATTCCAGTAACCAATCCAGTCCAGTGCTGGATTGCTACTGGAATAATGTGAACCGGCACTGGACAGCAATCCAATCCAGCAATCCAGTCCAGCAATCCAGTCCAGTGACTGGATTGTCGGTCTACTTTTTCATTCCGGCTCGCCCAGAAATCATTGTCATTATAGTTACTGAATCAACAACACACTCGCCGGACTACTGGACTGGAATCATGTAGACGATATGATCCAGTCCAGCACTGGACTGGATTGCTGGACTGGATTACTGGACTGGAATAATGTGAACCGGGCATAAGACAAAAATAAATCCAGCGACAGATACAGCTAGCAAATAAGACGTTTTTGTCGGCCCTCCCCATAATGAAATCGAAGCATGTGCACAGAAACACGAAGCTCCGCGTATATAAAATCATCATTCGCTATGCTATGGCTGCGAAACGATAACTCAAGCCTCTGGAAACATGCTAGACACATTAGAATGCAAGGTTCTGCGGCTGTTTGCGATCGAGATGGATGGCGCACCCGGGACAACCATGTGTTGTGTGAACTGTGCGAAAATCGTCAAATTATTGTACAACGTCTTCAATAGGCAGGGCATGTACAATGAATGAACGATGTATACATGCCTGAAAAAGTAATGAACGGGCGACGAGTCGACGAAGCAAGACTGCGAGGAAGACCGATTGCTTGTTGGGAGAATTCAGTATATGCTGACGTCGAGTAACTACTGGGCTTCCAAGATTGGAGGACGCGGTTACGTGATCGAGATAATTGGAGGGCAACGATCCAGGCGGCCAGAGCCCGACGTCGGGTTGTTGCGAAACGATGATGATCTCACCCGTATAGGGTAGGAATATGCCTTTCATTTCGATGTCGATATTGTCTCTGCTAAGGTTTGGATTACGCTTGGAAAAATAAAAAAAATATTAAAAATAAAATTAATTTAAATACATCAGGAGCAAGCATTAAGCTTGTCAAATGCAACTGCGATAACAGAAATAAATTTATTCCGAATGTTATTATTATCGAGTTGGCACAATCTCGGTCCTATTGATCGGATTTTACCCGAAACGGGTGCAAGCCCCAAGTTGCTGGGCTCGGACGCATTTGGCTGATGTTCCGCCGACATCCTGACGTATAAAATCTTTAATGGAGGTTGCCAAGCACCTTCCGGACCATTGCACAAGTATGTAAAATGACATACTTCTGCATTGTTTCGATAATGGTGTGCGGTAGGTTTAGTTTGTCAAGGGAAGTCAGAAGGGCCTTAGGTACTATACCGGTAGCCGACAATATTACAGGCACTATCTGCACATAGTCAAGATGCCAAAGCAGTTTGATTTCTTGAGCCAGTGCACTATAGTTTGCCCTCTTCTCCGCATGCTTTCTTTCGATATTGCTATTATGGGGGATAGCAATATCTATGTATCGTACTAACTGGAAAGCATGGTAGTTTGACCACATTGATTGAACACAATGACGCAAGAATGCCTAAAGTAGAAAAACTCTTATTAGTAACAAGGTCCACAGTATCTGTTATCTGCTCTCATCACGTATTATATATATGAAGTTCATACTACATTACCAGAACATTGCCCCCCTCCTCCTATTCACAACACTCGCGTCTCTACGGTTAAGACAAAAGGTGAGCAAGCCATTTAAACTTCATAAATTTTTCCTCATAAAAATCCACTGACAGAATCTTTTAAGACGTTTTATGACACCACCGAAAATTCCTTCTTACGGACATTTTTCTGCTAATAGCTTTACGGCCAACTTGATTTTGGGCCCGCGGGAATCACGGGAAAAGTAGCACCCGCCAAGAGAAAAAAATGATCCTGAATTTAATAAGTCAGCATCAGAAGCAACAATATGACATTAACCTGTCAAATAAATAAAAATTTATCAGTCTGCTATATATTGGTGACTGTAATGTCTAAATCTTTTTGTTTTCCTCGCCCTACCCTCAGTATCTTTTGGATGAAGTATCTGTCGTTACTTCTGCCAAGGAATGAACACGAACGTCTTTTTACAAAGGACCGAGAAAAAGTCCTCTGGCTGTGAGCATAAACAAATTATTCAATGCCACCACCGATTTGCATTCCTCAATACATTTCCCCCTCTGTTTGAAGGTGGAATTATTCGTTGTTCACCGTCGAATAAAGTAGGTAACGACACACAAAGACGCATATAATGCAAAGATAAATGATCCTAAATGCTCTGTAACTGTTTGCTGAGGAGGGTTTGAGGAAGTTTAAAATTATGCCGACACCGACATTGAAAATCGTCAGTGGCATAATTCCGTTTCATCATCCACATTCGGAAATATCTTTTATGACAGCCGGAACAATAAGAAGGCAATATCGGGATATGCCCGAACGACCATACTCCCTTTCTGAATTTGTTGTAACTCACACCTTCCTAAAATTTTAATTTTAAGATCAAACAGAAGTGGGGGGAAAGTTCAAGTAGACGGGATGATGTCTCTTCGGAATTGGGACTGTGAAGCGACATGCTTTATGTAGGCAGTTTGCGATTGGTTTTGTCGTCCTTGCCATTGCGGTGAGCAATCGTGTATTATTTTAAGAGGGTTTTACATTCACAGAAGTTTGTTTATAGGTTTAAATTAAGCTGCGTGTTTTAATTTCGATTCTTGGTCCTCATTATGACACATTCAATTTTTTTTTTAATTTTTTGATATTCTCCAACCACCTGGTATAAGAGTTGTTTGAGATTATTAACAGGTCACATTACTGAAGGATTGGTTTTGGAAATTCGATAATATACTGATAAATCCTATTGAAGTAACGTTCATTAAATATAAAATCTATAAAACCATTCATGTATGACTCCTTCAACTGTTAACACTTCGCCTATTTATGAATAATTTTCTCCGATATTCAAATACCATGAGACAACATAAGACCAAGTATAGACTTTGCCGAAACAAGTTAATTTCAGCCCGCCGTCGCACGATATCCTTTTGATTAAATTTAAATTTTTCAATCAACAAGTTCTCTCTCAATTTGCACAGAAGACAATCTGTAAAAGCAGTACCTACACTTGGCGCAACGACATCATCCCCAAAATTTCTCGCCGTCGCGTCGTTGGTCCTTGTTACTTGTCTTGAGGGTCTGACATAATTTTTTGTCTGTTGATATTTCAATAGGAAAATGGCATTATTAGAGAATCACGAGCTGTTGGGAGCTGAACGGGAATCCACCATGCATGCATCCAACAAGAGAACTTATGATTTATGCATGACAGCTTCATTTGCACGTCTTTTAATCTCACAGGACAGTCGAAATGGAAGAGGATGAGGTTGGCTTGAATTTTTTTCAGGATATGGAGTAAGAAGATTTTTATCATGGAGACAGGAGGCATTAGTCGTACGTTGGATTGTTAAATTTCGAATGGGATTTTTATTAGGAGTGTCATTTGTATATTTTATAAAATATAATTCGTAGGATTTATGCGTTCTGCATTTTGCGAATATGAACATGTATGGAAAATTTCGTGGCAAGTCGCGAATCAGACAATTGGCTTGCTGGATGAATTTTGCATAGGAATAGCGCGAACTTTGAGTATTTCCCGGAGGAAATCATTTTCGCGTGCTATTTTATTATTTAGAGAAGTCAAATGGGAATGGGATTATTGTTTTGGAGCACAAGTTTGTTCACATGTACTATTTGAATTAAGTTTCTTTCAATTTTAAAGTTCGAAATACAGTAAAACTTCGGTAAAACGCCACCGTTTACAACGGTTTTCCGGGTATTATTTTCTTTTCCTTCCTTTTGTTTTCACAATTAAATTTTTCCGTTGTAACGCTCCAATTATAAAGGGCCAATAGAGAAGAGGGAGAATACTGATGCGGCTTCTCTCCTGAAAGAGTCTTCTATTGACCAACCGTCCCCAGTGCAACCAAGTGCAATCGTTGAGGCGCTCTCGCTCTGCGCACTTATCAATATGTTATTGAGTTCAAGACTTATTCATGTAACCATGGGTACATCGGCGGCATCCAGGTTTGTCTGTAGGGGAACCCCTCAAGGCGGTGCTCTGTCCCCTTTGCTCTGGGATCTAGCGGTCAACGGACTGCTAGTGGGTCTGGAGAAGATTGGGTGCAAAGTTATTGCCTATGCGGACGACATCGCCATTGCCGCCAAGGGAGGGTTCCCTGAAACCCTTAGTGGTGTGTTGCAGAATGCTCTTTCCATTCTAGTGGAGTGGGCTAATCGGTGCGGCCTCAAGGCCAACCCGGATAAAACGGAGCTTGTGTTATTCACTAGAAGGCACACGATTCCCCCTATTGTGCCTCCTACCCTGGAGGGAACTAATCTGGTTTTCTCTGATAAGGCCAAATTTCTAGGTCTAATTTTTGACAGGAAATTACAGTGGAAACTCAACATTCTGGAGCGAGTAAAGAAGGCCACTGTTGCGCTGTACTCGTGCAGGAGAGCCATAGGTAAGAACTGGGGCCTTCAGCAGAAAGCGGTACACTGGATATACACAGCTGTCGTACGTCCCATATTGTTGTACGGCATCTGTGTATGGTGGACAGCACTTAGAACGGCGGCCTACTGCGGTCTGTTAGAGAAGGTGCAAAGGCTGGCCACGATGGCCATCACGGGGGCCTTTAAGACCACCCCGTCAGCCGGACTCGCTATGATACTTGGCTTGCTTCCGCTGGATATTCAGGGAGAACAACTGGCGGCTAACACGGCTCTGCGCCTTCGCGAGGCGGGACAGTGGCGGGCGCTAAATAAGGGGCACTCCACTATACTGACCCACCTGAGTCTCCCTACGGAGACGGACTATACACCCCTTGGTTACTATTTCGGCAGAAACTTCACTAGTGTGATTCCGACGAGGGGCCAGTGGATGGGAGATATGCCCTCGACCTCGGATCTTATGGCAATCTATACGGATGGCTCCAAGACCGACGAAGAGGTCGGGGTTGGTATATTTTTCGAAGAGCTGGGAATCACCCTGTCAGCTCGTCTTCCTGATTTCTGCAGTATCCTACAGGCGGAAATCTCGGCGATCTCGTTAGCTTTGTCCGAGTCCTAGTCTAAGCAGTTCTGTGATCACTGCGAGGGACATCGTTATTTATACGGATAGTGAGGCGGCTATTCGCTCACTCGAGTCCGTCTCGATGACTTCTAAAACCGTTAAGAACTGCCGCGCAGCTCTGGAAGAGGTGGGTGCCTTCTTTAACATCACCCTGTGTTGGATACCGAGACATAGTGGATTCGAGGGGAACTGCGCGGCGGATGATCTAGCTCGGGAGGGCAGAACTGGGGGGTTTGACGTAAGATTGGAGAACATAGCAATGCCTTTTACTATGTGTAAATCGGCGATTAAGGCCACTGCTGTCAACAGGGCCAATACAAGATGGCTCAACGGGGCAACATGCAATACGACAAGGTCGATTTGGCCGATATTGGATTCCGGCCGCTCTGTCACCTTGCTTTCGATGAATAGGAAGCACATTGGCAGAGTTGTTGGAGTTATTACCGGACACCGCGCAAACGGGGAGCATGCCAGAAGGCTCAACATCCCCCATCATGATTTTTGCAGAAGTTGTGGAGACGAGGAGGAGCAGGAGACCATCCTCCACTTTCTCTGTCATTGCCCGGCCCTGGCTGGTAGGAGGGGCTACTTTCTGGGTTCGCGGATCTTCCATGATTTGGATGACCTTAAGAATACATGCGCCTTCCGGTTAAATCGCTATATCAGTAGCACGGGCTGGTTTGATACGCAGCCCTCTTAAGGAGACGGTTTTTCTTTTCCGGGTGGTATCACACCGGGCCTTTGGAGGCCTAAGTGTGCTGCGTGTAGCGTGGCAGCCCCTTAACCTAACCTAACTTAACCGTCCCCAGCATCTGAAGACCGGAATAAGGATGGCAACGACATTTCGCTAGCCTCTGACCTTGTGTCGTTCGATGCATGCATTGTGCCGTCCACCTTATATGACTCCTTTGAATCTGACCTGGAGGACCACGGTGATAGATAGAACGACGCAACAGTAATAAATTATGGTAAGTTTTATTTAAATGAATCTACATCACTCTAAGGCGGCCTCGGATGCTCTTCTTCTTCGCCTGGCGAGAACTTGTGAAGATATTGCTTTAGTACAGGAGCCCTGGGTCGTTCGCGATTTTGTGAGCGGCCTAGAGTTTCCAAATTATTCCATTTTCGGTGTTGTCAACCAGGGTAGACCCCGGTCCTTCATTCTTGTAAAAAAAAGCTCTAAAAGCATTTCTTATTGCAGAGTTCAGGGAGAAGGACTCTGTGGTAATTAGTTTAGAATTTAGGACCAAGCGTTATTGGATTATATCGGCGTATATGCCTTATGGCCACATTGGTATACCTTCCCTCAGGAAAATCTAAGAGAAGCGATAGCCACTGCTAATACGTCGAAAATTGTCTTGTTCTGAGCTGCGACTCAAATGCACATCATGCCATCTGGGGCAGTTCCAATACAAGTGATCGGGGAGAACCATTCTTCGATTTTATTATGGGTACAAACCTTCTGTTGTGTAATATTGGATGCGAGCCTACGAGACACAAAGTATTGGACATATTGCTTGTTTCGGAGTCTATTCATCACTTAGTGAAAGATTAGAGAGTGTCAACGGAGCACTCGTCCTCTGATCATCGCTACCTCCAATTCAGCATTGATGAGCTTCCCGAGACAAACCTATCATTCTTAATCGGAAAAGGAAAAAGTGGGTCAGGTATAGGGAGGTTCTACTGGAGGTACTACCTACTCTGCCTCACCAGCCGTCAAACAAGTTAGAGCTGGAAGACATGGTACAAACTCTGACGGGTGCACTTAACAAAGCTGCTTCTAAATCATGCCCGGTCAGTAGAATTAAGGGTAAAAGTAAACCCGTATGGTGGAATGCGCAAATCTCTGAACTTAGACATCAATGCAGAAGATCCTTCATAAGGCGAAATGTACTAGGTTGGAGTCGTATTGGGTTCTATATAAGAAGGAACTGCGTAAGGCTAAGAGTATCTCTTGAAAGCAGATTGATAAGGCGGGAGAAACCTCCAGACTGCGTAAGATCCTCGCTTCTAATCCTGCTGCTCCCAACTATTTATTGAGACATGATGGTTCATAGACCACCACTAGTTCGGCGACTATCCGTATTTTATTGGATACCCACTTCCCGGACAGCTCAGCTAACTTTCCGTTTACTGTCACTACTTCAGAAGTGACTGCTCCTTGTGATTGCGCCTCTGTTATGTCCAGTGAAAATTTTTTATGGGCTATTCGAAGCTTTGATGCGTTCAAATCACCTGGACGTGATGGCATTATTCCGGCCGATTTGCAACACACATCTGATATTATATCCCCCTGGATAGAAGGGATCTTCAGGGCCTAGTCTATATCCCACGTATATGAACTGAAGTGAACGTGACTTTTATCCCGAATGCGGGTAAAAGCTCGCACGCACGCCCCAATGACTTTAGCCCTATCAGCCTGTCATCTAATCCGCTGAAGATGTTTGAGAGGCTGATTGGTACGGAGTAGTATTTTATCGCGGCTCTTATCTACATCGCAACATGCCTACTGCCAAGGGAGATCGGTGGATTCAGCTTTGCATTCTTTAGTAAGCTACATCGATAAATTGTTTAGCTACAAGAAATATACCATGATCGTGTTCCTTGAAGGCGCTTTTAACTACGTCAAACCCGAAGCTATCATCAACGCGCTTTCTGGGTTGCCTGCGAGCAAGTCACTCTGCGAACTTGTTAACCTTTTATTGGCATCGAGGGTTGTTCATACTAGCCTAGGCTCATCATCGGAACGAAGACGAGTAATAAGGGGCACTCCGCAAGGCGGCGTTTTATCCCCGTTCTTTGGAACTTAGTGTTGTGCGACTTTCGACTTTCGTTGTGCGTTGTGCGATTCTACGAGCTTTTCATATCGATTGGAAGTATATTGTGGTAAGAATGATAACGTTATGCTTTCTAATGCTCCAGATTTGGGATCAACTGGTTATGTTGTCGTTCGTTTACCGCAGATTATACCTGATTTCAAAAACCATATATTATATTTCGATAATTGCAAGATTTGATCGGAAAAACAAGGTATTTCTGCAGGTGGATTGCCTACGTATCATCAGAGAGTACAATTACCATATGGGTGGACTCGATATTATGGACGGGCTATTAGGACGATACCATATCCGCCTCAAGACGAAAAGTGCCTCATTGAAACTGTTTTATCATTTCATGTTCATTCCCAAAGCGGGGAAGAGTTCACACTCGACCCCAAAGGACCTAAGGCCCATAAGCCTATCCTCTACACTTCTAAAGATGCTAGAAAGATTAATTGTTTTTCATCTACGCAGCACTATTCAAACATACCTGCTTCGCAGCATGCCTACACCAAGGGCAGGTCGGTGGATACTGCTTTGCACTCGCTTGTGAGTCACATAGAAAGATCTCTCAGTTACAGGGAGTTTACCTTAGTCACATTCCTGGACATTGAGGGTGCCTTCAACAATGTCAAACCTGAAGCAATTACTGATGCACTAAGGGAACTCGATGTAGATCGCTCTCTAATTCAAATTATTAACCTTATGTTAATTTCCAGGGTCATATTGTCCAAACTGGGGGACTCGACCGTACGCAGGAGTGTCTGTAGAGGTACTCCGCAAGGTGGGGTACTGTCACCCCTCTTATCGAACATCGTGGTCAACAGATTGCTTGTAGACCTGGAGGAGGTGAGATGTAAAGTGACAGCCTATGCGGATGACGTTTCTATTGCCATCTCCGGTAAGTTTCCGGGGACCCTCAGCGAGGTTACTCAATATGCACTCTCCTTACTAACTAAATGGACCAGGATATGCGGCCTCAGTGTTAATCCTGAGAAAACCAAACTTGTGCTATTTACACGGAAAAATATCATCCCCCTAGTAGAGCCTCCTACCATGGAGGGAGTGAGACTTACTTTCACCGACTGGGCGAATTTTCTTGGCCTGGTATTGGATAGAAAGCTTAACTGGAGACTAAACATCCAGGAACGTACCAATAAAGCTACTATATCACTCTACTGTTGCAGAAAGGCTATAGGTAAGACATGGGGTCTGCAGCCTAGGGTACTGCACTGGCTCTATGTATCGGTTCTGCTAATCCTATACGGCGTTGTTGTATGGTGGAACGCCTACAAAGAGCGGCCTGCTTGGCAATCTGCGGGGCTCTTCGATCGACTTCATCTGCAGCGCTAGATATAATGCTCGGCTTACTTCCTCTAGATATTCTATGGGAGAAAATGGCAGCAAACTCAGCTATACGTATTCGGGAAACCAGTACCTGGCTCACCTTGAATATCGGCCACTCCACAATTCTCAATAATGCAGATATCCCGACATCAGTTGACTACACTCTAGCAACGTACTGTTTCGGGAATAACTATGCAAGCTTAATCCCATCCCGTGGTCAATGGGAGTTAGGGATTCCACCAGCACTACTAACCTCTCTGTGGATTTTCACAGACGGCTTCAAGACCGATGTAGGTGTGGGCGCCGGAGTATACTCCGAGGAGCTCAATCTTAACCACTCGTTTCAACTTCCAAGCTACTGCAGCGTTTTCCAGGCGGAGGTTTATGCGATAAAAGAGGCTGCGATGCCGATAGATCGCGCCATGTCAACCAAAAGGGACATTACTATTTTCACAGACCGCCAGGCTGCAGTTAGAACACTTGAGTCTACGCTGATAGTGTCTAAAATTGTTGCTGCATGTCGAGTGTGCCTTTTGGAAGTCAGCAGCGATTTCAATATTACACTGTGCTGGATACCTGGCCACAGTGGTTTTTCTGGAATTGTAGAGCGGATGAACTGGCTCGCAGGGGTGCAGCCGGCGAAGCTCGGCAGATCAGGGGCTACATTGCTAAGCCCATCTCTACCTGCAAATCTGAATTAAAGTTGGCTGCTGTCAGGAAAGCCAACTCGACATGGATGAATGGCGTTACATGTCCGAAAGCAAAGATGATTTAGTCTGAGCTGAATTTAAGTCGCTCTGATAAATTGCTATCACTGACTAAACTTCAGATCAGGGTGGTAGTTGGCGTTGTTACAGGTCATTGCGTCATCGGTGAGCACGCTAGGAGGCTTGGACTTCCATACAAGGACTTCTGTAGAAGTTGCGGTGATGCGGATGAGGAGGAGAGCACCCATCATCTGCTTTGTAGCTGTCCGGCACTGGCATATAGAAGGAGATCAATCATTGGGAAACCTTTCTACGACCATCTTGGTGAACTAAGAGATGCGGATGTTGGTCGACTTTTCCGGTTTGCGGTTAGCTCCGGATGGTTCGATATAACATAGAGACTGAACACAACTTGGATAACACAATGGGCCTATCCCTGGTCTAAGTGTGCTGTGGTAACCACGGCAGCCCCCCAACCTAACCTAACCTAACCTAACCTATTATTTCATCGACATGGCAATGGTGAATACCATACATACAATTCAGGGCACATGCTGAATTGCCGAAATTTCGCACCCAAGTTGCGAGTGCTTTATGCAACTTCCAAAAGAACATAGAAAAGAAGCCAGTTGGTAGACCATCCGCCGTCAAGAAATCGTATGGATTAGTGTCAAATACTCGCTATGATGATGTGGGTCACAGATCGGATCAACTAGATCGAGCTGACAAACGAAGTCGGAAACCCAAATGTATTGTTTGCAAAGTAATTTCGTGCCTTTCGGCTTCAAAAAAATGTTTCCGAATTTACCACAAAAAGCCGCTATATTTACCTATAGATTTATGCTACTTTAATCATTACTTACTTTATTTTACATTATATTTTCATAATAAAACATAACAAAACAGGCTCGCTAGTTGTTTTGTTTACTTTGCCGTACCATGGATGGTTCGCCTTTTGGTCGTCTACACTTTTTTACACCCGCACACCAAATTTTTTACCCAATTTTATTTTTGGTTTATTTCTTATGCTGTATACATTAAATTTAAGATAAGTTTTCCGCTCAGAAAAAAAATGTCCAGCTTAACCCTCTAGCTGGACATTTTTTTTTCTCAGCGGAAAAGTACATAGCTTAAAGTAACTTAAAAAAATTTCTGTATACAGTATTGCATTTTTCTGTTATTCATGTGCTCAGCAGCTTACAGAGTTTACGGCAAGAATGCAGTGTTGTGCCTCTGCTGGCCTCAGGATTCTCTGTAACTTGTTGATCATTTGAATAATGGGGAGATGTAATATTTTTTTTCTCTTCATTACTTATGCCCGTCTACAATGGTTGCCGGCTGACTCCGCTACCCAGTTCGCTATTGTTTTTTTTTAGCAGCACACTCTGTCCTCAGCTTCTTCGTCTTGGCAGGCCTCGAAGTAGAAGCTGCCCCGTAATGAACCACCTGTAATGAACCATATCCTGGTAGTGCCGCTTCCATCAGCAGATCGAAGGCAGCACCTGATTACTAGTGATCTGTACGTGGCACGAAACTGGAGGCCGAGAGTCCCATTATACCTGGACCCCGATGCGAGCGCAAGGTCACCTGCGCCATCCGCCAACCGTTCCATCCTTATCACCCCGTTTTGTTATTCCCCATTTTAGTCTCCCATGTTTGTGTTGTCTTCCCCAGGCCTATAAATTTTTATTAATACGTAAAGGACGAGGGGCGAAAACCCCGCCCACGTTTCCCGAACTGAGCTACAGCATGCATGGGCCGCTGCTTAGCTCGTGTAGTGATGACCGTCGGAGGACGAGGAGTATTGGTTGGCCGTGAAGGCCGAAAGGCACCAAGGGTGCAAAAATCCTCTCCAAGTCGCTGCAGGTGATGTGCGCTGGCAGACCAGCTCAGTTATCGGGAGTTGCGGGGTGAGTCACGCAGCTATTGGCCTCCGTCATCAGCGTACAACTTAAGTATCGCACATCAGGCCCGAGACACGAAAAAGAGACACAAGCAAAATTCGCAAAAAGAAAATAGCAAAAGTGGAACTGAAGGTGCACGTCAGAACGGCAAACTCCCATCAAACAACAACAAACTCCCGTGAAGGGACAAAGGACTGCATCAGTCAAACTACTCATATAAAGCACAAAGGCCAGATAAACAGAAAAGGAAACCGTCCATTCAGGACAGATCCTTTCCCCTTACAGGTTGTGTGAGCCTACGGTGTTGTGCGGCTCATATATGGGCCCCAGATGACATGGGCCCCGCGCTCACAACCCTCCCTACCGTGAGATTTCATGGCGCAATAATTTGAGAAATCTCCCAAGTTAAATACAATTTATGCGCAGCTGAGAGGAGGGGGAGGGAGGAACAATCTTAACTTACCCCTTCATGGGTCTGTTTAATCCAAAACATACGCATAAGAAAATTAATTCAATTGGATATGCGCATGAAATTTTAATATGTAACTTTTTTTTTTGGTTTTTTTAGTTTTTTTTTGTTTGTTTGTTTTAAAAGATTTTTTTTATCTTAGTGTAATATTAAGAAACAGTATTCAGGGGAGGAAACGGACTTGGCTTGGATACAACTAATTTATTGTGAATGTGAGAAATATAGCCTTTTATTCGACCTTCGTAAATTAAGTTGCCTACAACACAGTGAGTCTCTCCTTTGTAACATCTCTTTCTCCGCCAAACTCCAAAGCCGATTGAAAATAACTTAAATCTAATTGATGTGGGTTTTTAATTCAATAGACTGTCTAAATAAATTTCTATAAGCTATGAATTGTGGGTTTCGACATGGAACGCAGTTCACATGCACTTGTATTACTTGCATTGTATTTATCAATGACAGTTAATCATCATATATCGTGTTTTGAAATCTGTATTAGATTTTCTGAATCATTAATTTCACCGCGATTAAGGAAACATCAGCCAACCTATGCCTACCGATAGAACGTGGACCGCTATGTAAGCTATGTATTTCCGTTTTTACTACAAGTAATTACCACAATTAATAGAAAAATGCTTCATGTTTTTCGATAACATCGTCGAATCTTCTTACATTACCCTTCTTTAGCGCACATGCCAAATCATGAAATTGCGATACATCGTATCTTTTCGGGACTGCCCTTTTTGGCATGAAACCTAGCAACACTTTTACAGAAACCCGATAAATTAAAATTGAACGTTAATTTTTTTGGAAACCTACGCGAACCGTTTCTAAATATAAACCTTAAAATTCGCATTCGCAAAATTACTCGTATAATCAGAATCGAGCGTAGCTTTACGACCCACAAAATACTTGTATGTAATTTGTTCGGCCAATGGAAAATACTCTTTAAACGCCAAACTATCTTTGCCTCAAATTTGCAAGCCACTTGCAAAGATGTACTTTGATGTTCCGAAAGTAAACTTTAAGCAATTGATTTACTAACGTTACCATTCCCATTCGTTTCGTATTGAGATGAATCAGATGAATGATCTGCTTGTCTGCCGCACACTCACTCAAATTGGCATTCCGACGGATGGCAATAATGGACCTTCGTTGTTTGTGTGCATGTGTGGGTGTGTGTGTGTGCTCACCGAAAGTAGCACGATGCGGCTGTCGGCTTATGGCGATGGACACGGTGAACCGTTATCGGCGCCTCTTTCACTGCGGAGCACCCATGTCAACATAGGGCTGCTATGGCCTCCACAACATAGCTAAAAACGCTTATCTGGGTGCTCTGCGCTATGGCAGAACACAAAACGTGAAGTTCTAATCCAAATTGTGGGGGGGGGGGATGTATTGGGCCACTTAATATCTGCCTACCGCCCTTTTTGCTTTCACTTTTCTTATTTATGTTATATTATTTCACTTTATTTCATTTCTTTATTTTTATTTCTTTTATTATGTATTATTATATTTTTTTATTTTTTTTGTTATTATTTTTGCACGCTTTTCACTTAATCACTTTTCCTTTTTTTCTTTTCTTTCTGCGACCGTTCCCTGTCCGCCTGTCAGCCCCCAAAACTTGAACACGTTTCTCCTACACCAGCGAACTCTCAAATCCCCCGAAAAGATATTATTTAATATTTTGGCATGCCAAAAACTCGTGTTTCGAGTGTTAAGGCACAATTTCCGGTCCGGCGATGTTAATTATCGCGACGAAGCCGTTTTTTTTTCTTTCGCGTACGCGTCTCGTGCGTCGAGTCCACTAAAGGTCGCGAAATGTCCGATTTTCCGCTGCGGCAATCCAAATATTATCCTGCACGTCAATGAATACACTCCCAATTGGCGCAAAGCTAAATCTCTTCACCAAAATCCACTGTCGTTTTCCCCGGTCACGACATTTTTCCTTTTTCCCTTGTGCTCGCACCCGCGGTCAGGAAACAACTCCTCGACCATGCGGTAGAATCTCCCGGTCCGCCCGCTTAGGGGGCGTTGTTTTCGAACATTTTTTTTTCTGTTCTGGCCGCCAGGGAAATTTTTTCGGATTTTTTTTTTCAGCCAGTCCGGTAGGATAAATTTTGGTGTATTTATTAAAAATATCACTACCGTGATCGCGGAAATATTTAAATAATTACACCAAACTTTCTCCTACCGGAAGGCAGTTTCTTTCCCTAAAGAAAAAATGGCCGACGCAGTGCCGAGTGAAATTCGAGGTCACGACGGCGGCAAAAACAATTCAAAAAATGTAACCGACAGAAATGACACCATATTCTGACGGTTACTACACAAGCAAGGGTCGGTGGATAGAAAGTACTACACGACAATTTGCGGTATTACACTCGTTAAGGGGCCCTTTTCTTCGCCAAATGGTACGGCCCAACCTTCACGGTCATTGTGCTACGTTAGGCTCCGTCCCCAAGGGCACCTTCGGATGCCCACCAAACCGTCAATTACAAGTGTTCGTCATTGATTAAGTCCTTTGGTGAAATACAAAATTTTGCCGAAAACGAACACGACGCGAGTAATATCAGTTGACGCGCTATGCACATAAAGAAATTCGATAAATTAATTAATTTAATTCAAATCGATTCCAACCAAACCTTTCGTGATTTCCCATATTCCCTTACAAGTACTTCAAAGTATGTAATTCCGTTATAATCTACAAGTATATTAGAGTTTTGTTATTCAAACTTATATTTTCGACAAAAAAAGTCTACGACAAATTCAAAGACGAAAAGACAAATAAAAGTGAAATTTTTCCATAATAAATTACCACTTGAAGCACTTATTAAGAGAAGTCCTTGATCTTTTTTATCCATGTCCTTGCTACAGTTGTTCTTCTCGTCGCCATCGTCCACACAAAACTTTCTCAGTTGTCTTACGTCTATTTACTTCATCGGAAATCAAGGAATGTCTGCAGGACAAGTAAACAACAAACAATTCAACAAACGCAAAACTGTTGAAACTTTTTTTTTATTATAATAACATTTATCTCTTTTGTCAACACAACTTACCAAAGATTTCAATTCGCCGCGCCGCGATAAAAGTTCAAAGAATGATGTAAAGCATTCTTAATTAAATTCACAATTAATATTTTATTAGAAACGCACAGAAAAAAAAAGTTAGGAAAATCAACGAAATTCTTTGGAGTTTTCCCAGCTATCTTTCCGAAAACATTGATCGAATGGTCTTGAAGATGTTTAAACAACGTACCCGGCGAAATGAGCGGAACCCTTGTCCTTCAGGAATAACGTTGAATGTCCGTTGTTCCCGCTTTACGAATGTACACGTACATATCACCTCCGGGTAAAATCGAGGGAGAAATTGGCCGGGGTGCACGGATGTTTCGCGGCAGTAAGAAGATTTTCTTTGGCAAATTCTGAATCTGAATCGCTCTACAAATCGGCATTTTTTGTCCAATGGAGAGTTCAAAGGGAATATGGCATACCAGACAAATAAAACGGTTGAAATTGGATATACATAAATGGATAAGTGGAGGAAGATTGAGGTCTGAATAATAACTTTGGTTGATATTTTTAGGTCAATCATGGTGAGCGAGATAATGTATTACTTTAATGCCTACGCACTGGAGCTCTTGAATAAACTCTTCTGCGTCTGGCCTGCATCTCGCCTACCTCGAGTCATTACAAAAAGCAGAAAATACTTACAAAATTCACGGCCATAATGAGTCGAGGTAGGCGGGATTCAGGCGAGATGGAAAAGAATCTATTCAAAGAACGAGCGATAAGCTATATATCAATCGGTTCGGTTATTCATTTCCTATAGAACCACTTGAATGCAATGTGGTAAAATTCCAAAAACTCCTTTTTCGTGAGATGATTTATTTTCTACATAAATAATGTGTATATTATCCCGAATTCCCCTATCCGTCATCTTAACCGAATGACTAGCGATTTTGAAAAGGTCACCACGTAATTAAATTAATTTCATCCCCCATTTATCAGATTAGATGTCATCAAGAGTTTCTCTCATCGCCCGGAAAAACCGGGGGCAGACATTGAGAAATGTCGAAATGCTTGAGCCCACTTCCATACCCCATCCCGCACACTCGCTAAATTCTAAAAGAAACAGAAACTACCAAAAAATCATGCAGACTTTGTCATGACTCAATTTAAGGACCTTCCACGGTCTACTACCAAGCCCGTCAAGTGGCAATGCCACGAAAAAAGAAGTCCAGGATGTGGTAGGCGGTGAAGCTTGTCTTAATTCCGAAAAATTGGTGTAATTAATTGTGTTTTAGCTGTGGGAGACTTCTCAATGTTGATTTTTGTTAGTTAACAGACCAAGATGACAGGAATCCCTGCCATAGGCATGTTGTGATGATTGATGATGGATTGTCGGGCAATTACACACGTCTCAGATTTGGCGACATTTGGTTATATCAAGTGAACTAGGGGTGTTTGAAAATGTATATTGTTGTTTTCTTGAACTATTGATTTTGGTTAAGTAATAATTATTATGGAAGAATATTATTAATGCCTGAACAACTTTACTTTCATTTTTCAAAATGAAATTCTCGAGCTCTAGCTATTTGATTTTACACTTTTATTCGTTTTGCCTTGGTATGGTATGGTAAGAGGGGCTGCCGTAATCTCTTTACAGCACACTTAGACCAAAAGAAGGTCCCTTGTGTTGCCCTGGAATTGTGTAATTCCATCCGTCATCCATTGTTGAACCATCCGGAGCTAATAGCGAGTCGCAGGAGTCGACCCACATCTGCATTAGCTAGGTCTCCTAGATCCGCATACGCAAATTCACATTCTCCTGTAGGCTAATGCCGGTCAGGTGCAGAATAGATGAAAGATGCTCTCCTCCTCATCTATGTCTCCGCAACTTCTGCAGAAGTCATTATATGGAAGTCGGAGCCTCCTGGCGTATTCACCGATAACACAATGACCAGTAATAATTCCCACCACTATCCTGATGTGGTGCTTACTCATCGACAGCAGTTTAGAAGTACGGTTTTTGTTCAATAAGGGCCATAATAACTTCGCATTTTGGCAGGTACTAGCACTTAACCATCTCGAGTTAGCCCTGTCTATCGCTGTCATAATTAGCTCATGTTTACACCTGGAGATGGGCATGGCGAAACCCCGACCCATCTGAAGAGTTATATCGTTTGCACCGTTCCGAGCGAGCTCGTCAGCCCTACAATTACCAGCGAAAGCACTGTGACCTGGTATCCAGCATAGTGTAGTGTTATATAGTAGATTCCTCCCATCTCCACAAGGCAAGAGCGACAGTCCGCGACGGTTTTTGACGAGACTACACAAGATTCAAGGGACTTTATTGCAGCTTGGCTGTTAGTATAAATTATGATGTCTGTTGCTGCTATAGTGTTACGGCCAATCCATCTCACCTGCCTCTTTAATAGCGTGGATCTCCGCCTGGGGGACACTACAGTAGTCTGGGAGACGAATCGACAGGTGGAGGTTAGGCCCATCGGAGAAGATTCCAGCCGCCACCCCGGTCTTGGAACCATCAGTATATATGCACAAGGATTCAGTGCATGTCGGGTTCATCATTTCCCAATGGCTACGGGAGGGAATTGAGCATGTAAAGTTTCTGTCGAACGTGATTTTTGGTAAACAATAGTCCGTTGATGATGGGATGTCCATGTTGCTCAGGATTGATGCGTGACCGGTGTATGAGTCTGCCCACCGACCTGTCTCCCGTATGCGGATCGCCGAGTTTGCGGCAACTTCTTCACCTATGATGTCCAAGGGAAGAAAATTGAGCAAAATCTCAAGTACTGCGGACGGCGTCGAACGGAGGGCCCCACTAATAGCCAAACAAGCCGCTCTTTGTACCTTCATCAATAAAGTAATATTCGACCCTATACGTAGGGCATTTCACCAAACGATCACCCCATGCAGCAATATCGGGCGTAAGACCGATATATACAACCAATGGAGTACTTTCCGTTGCAGACCCCAGTTTTTACCTATAGCCTTCCTGCAACAGTACAGCGCTACGGTTGCCTTTTTGACACGCTCCTGAATGTTCAGCTTCCAATTAAGCTTCCTATCTAGTAGAAGACCTAAAAAGTTCGCTTTGTAAAGGTCAGTTTTACTGCTCCCAAAATAGGAGTCCACGGGAGGAATTCGATTCTTCCTCGTAAAAAGAACGAGCTCGGTTTTGGTCGGATTAACGCCAACACCGTAGTCGTTAGCCCAATTAACTAAGACAGCGAGAGCATTCTGCGTTAGCTCGCTAAGGGTGCTGGGGAATTTACCTGAGATGGCGATAGAGATATCATCCGCGTAAGCAGTTACTTTGCATCGCATCCCCTCCAGGACTAATAGCAATCTGTTGACCGCTATGTTCCAAAGCAGGGGAGAGAGCACACCATCTTGCGGAGTACCTCTGCAGACACTCCTGCGTTCAGAGGATACGCCTAATTTGGACGAAATAACTCTGGATGTTAGCATCAGGTTAATTAGTCCGACTAGGTTCGGATCCACGTTAAGTCCTGAGAGTGCATTCGTAATCGCTTCAGGGTTGACGTTATTGAAAGCCCCTTCAATATCTAGAAATGTAACCATAGTATATTCCTTATAGATCAAGGATTTTTCAATTTGGCTAATGAATGAGTGCAGAGCTGTGTCCACTGATCTCCCCATAGTGTAAGGATGTTGCAAAGCTGAGAGTAGTTGTTCTGGTATGGTTTTGCCTTACTTCGGCATCTTCAGGGGTTAAAAACGTTTACTAATTTTACAAAATAATTTTTTTTTCATTGAAAATACAATATAACGTGCCATACACACACCGATCGATCGGCTGATCCGTCGCCCGATATCAATATCGGCCGATGGATTGGCCTGTGTGTGCTTATCGTTGACGATTTTTTTGACAGTTCCGTATAATTTTTGATCAACTGACATTTTGTGGCGATCCATGGGCCGATCGATCGGGCGACTGATCGGATAATGTATGGTGGCTATATTTCACTTATTTCTTTGTTCTTAAAGTTTGCTTGTTATGTGTTGCTTATTATTGAAAATAGTTGTGTCAATTTGTTAGTTGTCATTTGTCAGTATCTGAACCGGTTTTGTTTTGTTGTACTGCTGTGTTTTGTTGTTAAAACGGTCTTTATGAATGATATTGTTGATATACTATATTGTTATTCGCCGTGACCTCTCCACAGGCATGCGCGGGTTACGTTGACAGCATCCCTGCCGCCTCCTCCATCACCGATGCCAGAACCAGAATATTGACTGATCATCATAAATGACCAAAGTCTAAATTATTGAAGTATCAACCGAAATAAGATCGAAGTCCAAAGATCGATCAAGTCAATAATGTTGCAAGAAATGCAAAAAAAAAACATTTCTTACCTTATAAGTAGATTAATGTAAAATAGAATAAGCGAAAATTGATTCACTCTGGTAATTAAACCGTTAGAGCGCTAAACAAGTTGTTGTTGTTGTTGTTTTTTTTTATCACGATTGATAAGTAATAACGTTCGTGGCGCAATCGGTAACCACCATTCTAAAGATTGGTGTACTTTTGGGATAAAAATCTAAGCTTATTGCAAGTTCCAAACTCAGTGCAAGTTACCAAAAGTGAATTGTGCTTTAGCTGAGGCTCCTACTCTTTCGATCAATACGAAACATTTTTAACAAAAAGGCTTTCATCGCCTAGAGACAAATTTTAAAAGAATTCGCTAGGTAGCTAACAAAGTCCCTTGGTACCATAAACCAAAACGGTGTTTAAAAACAGTGTGAAAAATATAAACATTACTAAACAAGGTCCCTTGGCACCATAACCCAAAACAGTGATAAAAAAAAACAATCAAAACAACCGACAGGATGGTAACAATATCGGGAACGGACTTGCTGAAGGAGGCTTCATCTATTAATGAATTCCATGGGACGAAGAACTACGACCTGTCATCTTTCATCAGGGAAGTGAACCTGATTCTCCCAATGTTTAACGAGAATCCAACTTTACAAAGTTCCGTGTTCAAACGATATATCACCAACAAGATTCAAGGACCAGCACTACAAACGACACTTGGACCAGATCTAGCTCATAAAAAACTTCCGTGTCAGTGAAATTTATCATCAACCTATCATCAAGCACTCAACACACTGAATAATTTCAATGTAAGTGAATACTATTATATTATAATTTAAAACCGGAGTCCGAAGCGTATATACCCTAGACTTGTACAGACCTAATGGTGATACCAAAAGTACCAATTGGCAACGACCATATGCATTTAAAGTGAGTTTTCTATATGGCCAGTTTATAGGGGAGGTTGACACTCATTCAGGAGGATATTGACCATTCTCAAAATCAATTAACTAACCCATTCTGCAAATATATGTCGAATTTTTCTAGTCCCCAGCTTCATTCTATCGAAAGTTATTGCTTATTTGAAGTTTCGCTTGTAGGGGAGGTAGAGGTTTCGTTTGTCGAATCTTGCGCATTTTTAATAACAACCAACTAGATCCCAGTATAAACATTTGACTAAAATTTTAAGGCACTAGCTTCATTTTATCGAAAGTTATCGCTTATTTTAAGTTTCACTTGTAGGGAAGGTAGGGGTTCCTTGGGTCGGATCTTGCCCTTCATTGCCACCAACCAATTAGAACACACTACAAATATTTAAACGAAATTTCAAGTCTCTAGCTTCACTGTATCGAAAGTTATGGCTTAGTTGAAGTTTCATCTATAGGGTTAATAGGGGTTTCGTTGGTCGGATTTTATGTATTTTCAATATTCGCCAAATGGATCCTACTACAAACATTTAACCAAATTTCAAGCCGCTAGCTTCATTTTGTCGTAAGTTATCGCTTATTTTAAGTTTTATTTCTAGGGAAGGTAGGGGTTCCTTAGGTCGGATCTAACCCATCTTTAATACCAACTAACTCAATCACTTCAAACATTTGACCAAAATTTCAAGTCGCTGGCTTCATTCTATCAAAAGTTACCGGTTATTTGAATTTTCATTTGTAGAGGAGGTAGGGGTTCCTTAGATCGGATCTTGCCCATTTGCAACAATAACTAACTAGATCTTACTACCGACATTCTACCAAATTTTCAACTTGCTAGTGTCATTCTATCGAAAGTTATCGTAATTAAAGTAATATTTAATTTTTTGAATTTTGTAGGAGAGGTAGGCGTTCCTTTGATCTGATTATGCCCGACCAAAAATCAGATGTCTACGTCAATTTGTTCAAGAGTAATAGACAAAAAACCTGAAAAGTAGGGTAGTACGGGGCTCTTTGTAAGAAAATTACCGTTAGTTTTCAACTGATCGATTTTATTTTTCCAGGAGAGTATAAGATTACCCTCACGAGCAATCTACCAAAGTTAGAGCTTTTCATGTATATTTATAGAGTTATAGATACATTTAATTATTTTACATATGTAGGGGAAGCAGGCGTTCTCTTGGCCTGATCATGTCCAATACCAACCAACTAGATCATACTGCCAACATTGGACTAAAATTTCAAGGCTCTAGCTTCATTCTATCGAAAGTTATCGTGCGAACGGACAGACAGACAGAGATGGCTAAATCGAATCAGGAGGTGACCCTGATCATTTATATACATATATACATTGCTATACCTCCGGAGCCTCCTTTAAGGTGTTACATATTTTAGTTGTAACAAAAACAATATACCCTATACTATAAGTCTAGGGTATGATGTATGCTTCTAGGGGTTAAGGCAAAGTATTAACCATTGTTGCATATTTTTTTAAGCGCAACCGCAGGGAGAAAAGTGGTTGTCAGGGCCCCTTTTTTGTTCGGCTGTTTTGATTGGCACAAATTTGTAATGAGAGTTACGGTGACAGTTGAATACTGCCAATTTGAAGTACAGAGCAGGCGGCGGCATGTGCTGGACGGAGCTCGTATTCGGTAGCTAGTGGGCGGGGTTGGTGCCTGTCTGCATCTCCAATACCCATTACAACTTGTTCTTCACATGCCTAAAAAAATCAATACAATTACCACCAAAGATGAAAGAAAGAACGCAGCTACATATGTGTCGAAGAAAGAACAATTACTAAATTACACCGGTTGTACTGTCTCATGCTCTTGAGGACGCGATCAGTCCAGATGGTAAGGACTGAGACCTACTTCACCCATCCACCCACTGGTTCCAAGGCCAAATCGAGTTGGGAACCACCCATAAATCCTCAAGAAGTTACTACCACTTAATTATTTCATGGCTACTTCGAGCCGACACGCACGAAGGGAGGGGAGAGGCATTCCAATCAGGAAAATCGAAGCTTTTTAAACGAACATGATGCTAAATTATTTATTTATTGATTTAAGAAAGAATTAACACTTCACGGTTCTATTAACCTGATACAATTTACATTAGGGTGAAAACCATAACATTAACATTACTTTAATTCAAATAAAATTCAATTCAAGGTCTATATTGTTCAGAAAGCCGGTCACGAGAGACTCAAAAATTTAGTTTAGAAATAATCAAACAATAATAATACTTTACTCACCCCAATTCGACGTCCGGAACGGCCGTTGTGTACGTGGTTGGGTCCGACTGAAAAAAAAGTTTAGCAATTTTCGGGTGTTTCGCAGACCAGGCCATCAACATACATTTTTTTTTATAAACTTATCATTTTTAAATCTCAACAATCAAAAAAAAAGAAAACTATGAATTATTCGTACACAAAACCTAAGACTTTTACATTTTTTCCTAACGCACAAAATTGCTTATTAGCACAGCGGCTCCATATACTCGCTTGGGCTCATGATATGGTCGGTGGCTCTTCACACGGGAGCCCCGAGTTCAATCCCCGTTTGTGACGAGGTGAATAATATCTTTTGTTTGAAAACTATCTGCAGCTAATTTCTAGTTTTAGTTTAAATTTACAGTTACCGACACAAGATGCACTAAACAATATAGTGTTTGGCACTTGGTTGGCTTATACACGGTGATGGCACTGGCAAAAATGCGGAATTCACACAGATGACGACGTTGGCGTGGAATTCGTGTTTCTGAGATTGCGTTATAAACTCGCACCACAACGATTAAATGCCGGAGATCACCAAACCGAGAAATTTCGAACCGCGCGTCGGACTTAGCGTTGATGGCAAGGAAAGTTGAAATCACAGCGTGGGAATTATCAACCATAAAAGTGGTCCTGCAGTGACCGGCCGACGGAACGGCCGCTTCGTTGCACTTCTTCGATGTGGAGTTTACTCTATAGAAAATGCCCGAAACGCCGTATTAGAAACTTGGCATAAAAAAAAATAGGTTGACTAAAATACTCACATTTGTTGAATCAAAAGATTAAATAAATCGCCATATTTTTTTCACTATTCCAATTCCGCACAGAATATACTCGTATGTATAATTTTATTTCAAAACCTTCTCACCGGTAACTACTCTGAAAATTCGGATTGGAACCAATTTATGAGGAAATACTACACTAGAAAAGGACTAACACTCACATCTTACTTGAAACTTTATAATTTACAATACATTTTATTTTAAATTTATGATGACGGCAGGGTAACACGATCTGGACACCTTGAATGATTCTTTTGAACTTACCGTTTTTTTAGTACCCACACCTCCCAATCCATGTTAAAACTTATCATTATCCCACCCTTCTCTTTTTTTGCGAAAACTGGAAGTTTTCCCGCCAAAATAGCGATCCTATACCTGTTTCATTTCAACATCATTAAATCTAGCAACAAAGATATCTGATTCAGCAATTATAGCCCTTGATATCGTATCATACTATGGTATGCCCTCCCGATGTACACTGTATGTACATGGTTGCGGTACAAACTAGACAACGACACGATACACACTTAGTCGAATGTACAGCGCCATAACTACCCTGTTCCGGCAACGCATACATCCATGATCTAATAGTTCAACAGGCCAACACAGTCTATGCTAATAACATTTGCGATTGAACGGAACGTTGAAATGACTGTCTGATGAAGGCTTGTTATTGAAGGCGCTGTTGAAAAGCTTGACAGGGTGTGTATGTAAGTCTAGTTTAAAGAAGTAGCAATATTACTTATTATGAAAACAAGACAAATATTACAAATTATCGTCGATAATAAGCATATTCTGGGAAAAACTTAAACGTAGCTAGTTAGATTAGATTGGGTGCGGGGGCCGCCGTAACATGTCACACCACACAGACCACCTGTGGGTCCACCTCACTCTAAAATCGAGGTGTCAATTCAGCCGGTGCCGGTAATAATACGATTGAGTCGCGCTGGCGTTGTTGAGGTCCTCGAAGTCGTAGAAGAACGAGCAACTAAGAAATTTCTTCCACCTGGCCGCCAGAGCTCCGCAATGACACAAAAGGTGTCCTCCTCATCCATATCCTCTCAGCTTCTATAGTGAGGAAGGCGGAGTCTTCAGGCGAGCTCCCAATGGGGCAGTACCTTGCGATGACCCCTACCATCCTGGCGACGTGTAATATACTTAACAACACTAGGCTAGGATCTAGTCTAGGCCAGATAGTCGTTTGGCATGAACTGCCACCGAACCGCATCTTGTGTTGGCTCTGTCGACCGCAGCGGACTTTTACCATTGTACATGTTGCAAAAGGCATTTTGATGCTATCACGATTTTCAGCCACAGTGCCGATTATTCTACCACGCTCAAGCTCATCCGCTGCGCTGTGCCGTTACCTGCAAAGCCACTGTGACCCGGTATCCAAGAAAATGTAATGTGGAAAAATCCGCCCATTACCGCGAGGGTTGAGCGACAATCCGCAGTTGTTTTGGATGTATTGTAGTAAGAACCGATTTAAGTGAACGTATTGCAGCTTAACTGTTTGTGAAAATAGTGATGTCTCTGGAAGTCACCAGGTGACTTCTCAACCATTTCAGAGCCTCCTAAATCGCCGAGACCTCCGCGTAGAAGACGCCGTCAGGAAGACGGAACGATCAATTAATACTAAGCCTCTCCGAGTAAATTCCGACCCCAGCCCCATCGTACGTCTTAGAGCTATCCGTGTAGATGACCATAGAGTCAGACATTAAGGCTACATTACCAGCCCAGCCCAGCCAAAACATTGACTTTAATTAACGATTGGAACAAACGGAAGTACCGCAATAAACGAACGATTATCTTAGGAAAATGCAGCATTTAGAGTCGTTCAGCATTCAGTCGATGGTTCATAATAATAATAAACATTAATTAATCCATACCAAATTGATCACACAAAGTGTAAACAAAAGTCTTCAATTGTAAAAAAAAAAAGAAAACAAACAAACCAAAACTTTAACATGTATTCCATTTTAAAATTGTTCTAAATTTCCCCCCGGACTGCTCTTTCTATCGCAAAAACCCATTCTTTCAATTCAAAATGGTGGACATAAACTTTTTATGTAAATTTCCTTTTTTACTACCGCCCTCATTCCTTCTTTCTTTATATTTTCCTTACTCCTCTGGACGTCCTATATCAAATCCCGATTGTCGCCGAATTCAAGGAACAAAAAAAAAATATATATACCCCTACTAGTACATCTGTACTTTAACGTCTAAAGGATACTTGCTCAGAAGAACTCAAATAGACGTCCTGACTACAGCGCATGCATACTCCATTCACAAGAGAATTCTCCTCCCAACTGAGTATCCTACTTTCGAGCAAGAGAAAAAGCTTCGTACAATACAAACGTTGGAGACGATATTCTTCTTGGTATATAAGGACCAACTTATGGGAAGTTTCCGTGTATAGTAATCTAGGAGCACCTTCCTGGGAAAATGAATCCACAAATCGATTTCTTTTTTCTTCGGCTTGCAAATCTGCTTGAATTGGTGACACCTCCTGTTTGTCGTGTCCCCGTATAGGGTAGGATACATGAGAGCACATAAAAGGCAGCTCTATTTCCAGGACTTGGTTCCTTGTGCGCAAAAACACCACCAGCAATGTGGAGACACTGTGTGTGACACAAACCAATTGTGTCCTTTTATTCGAATCATTGTCAGCTGAATTTCAGCCAATAATATTCCAGTAGAGTTTTTTCTTTCTTTTCTTAAATTCTTGCGCTTAAAATTGGTTTAAAGCTCATGTTCGTGTTTCTTTTATGTGTACGTCCGTATATGTTGATCGTACTTATGTCTATGTAGAAATATTTTCCTGTCCCTGTTCATCCGTTTTCAAGAAAGACGCCTGTTTGCGATTGTAGCAAAAGGATTCCTGTACCCATTTATCTGTATAGCCAAATATATGGAGCGGTTGTGTACGTATTTTTTTTAACCAGGGATCTGAAATTCCAGACTACTTTTTCACTGTAGTGTTTTCGTTCGACTTTAAATCTTAGGATGGATTTGGAATTTTCATCCTTTTATTTTGTCCGTGTCTGGGGATTATGTGGGAACAGTATCGATTTTTCTCAGTGCGATAAAGAAATAAAAGATATAATACAAAAAGAGTCAAAATTTGTACAAGTTTCGCGAAAGTCACAACTTTTAAGTAGTACGAGACTCACTCAGATATCGTCCGAATTGGAAATTTATTATTCCAGATGTGATCCTATTGTACGTTTGATAGAGTTTAAAATTTGCATGAAATAAATTTTGCCATGGAGGGCCACTTTTGAAGACGTTTTTTGAAAATATCGTTATTAGCCGCAAACTAATATTTCATGGCTGGATTTTGAAAATATTCTTTTAAACTTCGTTAACGTGAACTTAATCACAAATAATAACTTTTTTATTTGTTAATTAGTTTTATTCAACTGTAGAATTAAATACACAAATGAGAGATATGTTTTCATTAAGTTAGATTCGCAAAGACGAAGTCTTTCTGCGGTATGTTCCATGACATATGTTAGCGTCATTGCTGGATGCAAGCCTCTTATTTAGTCCGAGGTTTATTTACATTATTATGTGTTTATATCAATTCCCTATAGAAAGATATCTGGAATTTTCGAAATTATTTTTGTAACGGACAATTTGTAATGTCTCGCGAACTTTAATCTTTTTTTTTGAAATGCTAAAATCTGGTGGTATGGGTCAATTAATTGCAATTCATCAGCTACTTCTGCGAATCTTGGAGGATGAGGTGATCCCAGAGGATTAGCGCAGAAGCTTCATCTGTCCCATCCACAAAAAGGGAGACAAATTGCGATGTGAGAATTACGGAGGCATCTCACTAGTCTGTAGGTCCTACAAAATACTGACGAAAATTCTGGAAAATACAATTAAGCCGTAAGCTGAACGAATTATTGGCGAATATCAAGGCGGTTCCAGACCTGGGTGATCTTAAACCCATTCAAGGGGTTGGGCTCGGAGACAGCTGCTTCAGATGGTTTAATAAACGTTCTGTAGTTCATACAATTATGTTGCAGGTCCAACTACGCAAATAATTCCATCATACTAAACCTGAGACGCTTAGGTGTTGGACAGCCATTCAGGCTACAGCTATTTTCCTTTGTCGTAACTGTCTTATCGCTAAGACTTGGCCGTCAGTGGTTTGATCTACTGCAGTTACCAGGGAGTGTTCACAAGGAGGACTATGGAAAAGGTCTTTTACTCAATTGCCCTAACCCCTTGTGGGGCATAGCGCGTCAACTGTTCCATGTGGCCCAGTTGACGTTTCGTTGGCATAAACTGGTTTCGAAGAATGCAGTTGCCAGCATGCACCTCCTGCACATCCATGGCCACGAACGTCGTCGTGGACGGGATTCGAACCCGAAACGCCGGTAGTCAAACATGAGACTAATGCCTCAACCCACTACGCTACCGGTCGCCCCTATCTAGAGTTGACATGGTTATGTCTTATAGCTGGGGGTCATCCTAAAAATCTGTCCGTCACACGAAATGTCTGTTTTTCTACTCGGGGGTCAGAAGAGGAAACAAGCCCATTGAAAATGTTTCCGAGTTATATGAATGTAGTGGCCGATCCTCAGTCAATCCGAGTCAGTCATCAAAGGGAACTCACGAAAATCGAAAAACATCGCGTCATGAACTGACTAAACAACCAGGCACCCATAACGCAAGTCAACATGATTCAAATGCCATCCCCTCGTGATTCAAATTTGCTCACAACACCAGCCACATCCAGACAACCTGTCTCCCTCACTCGTGCAAAGCGCTATGGCTTCTCCTTCACACCAATCTTTTTGTTTTCATCAATTACGTCACTAACCTGACTCAATAAGAAAATCGTTGGGGTAGGTCGGGAAATAGCTTCAACTTCACACACCCACACACACATACATACACACTCGTATGCACGCAATGGAGAGACGGTTGAGTCGAAGAAGTTCAATGGATGGGTGTTGCTTCGTCATCGGCGACAGTGCGAAAGAGATGCTTGCTCCACGGACCTTGGACTACACTTCCGCGGCGGATTCACCAATTTCTTGTGATGGCCAATCCCATCCAGCCGACTGAAATCAGTGTCACCTAGGTCACCAACGTGTTTTTCCCGTGAGATATAAGGAACTTGCGACCGTACTTGTATCAAAGATTAACCATAAGGAAGATACCCTACTTCATACAAATTAACGCGACTGACTAGTAGTTGCGTATGTGTAGGTTCCCATATGCGTACACAAAGGGGTGGTGCCAACTAACAAGCATGTTACTCACACATTGAAACTTTATAGGCAGTTGCCATTACTGAAGTGTTGCCGTCTCTATCTCTCTCAAGGGAATTTACCTTTGAATTATTGGCAAAGATTAAACATGAGTGCATCCCGTTCTAAAAATTAAATCGTACTAAGTGAGGTATCTTAGTAATTTTTAATCTTTGCTTGTATCGCGCATACCGCGTACTATCACGATCGATGATATATCAACTAACAGTGCACAATTCTGATTTAGTGAGGAGAATAGTGCAAATGATGCAGTTTGTGCAGCGCGGATAACGCAAACGTTAATGCAATAAAATTGTGTTGTCGCGCTTACCGTCTTTAGACTTAGACGAGTACTATCTAAGTATCTAATAGTAAGTGTGTTTAGCTAGACCGCGGCTTGACGCGATCGATCGCGGGTTTACGTACTAACGAAGCACAGGCGCATATACAATATGTAGAGTGTATGATCGCTTGATCCACACACGGGGCAACGGTTGGGTTAATTTGTATTCTCCTGTACACTATGTCTTGAAAAATGATACAAAGTATCTACACTGCATGCAGATGCATCCGTACATACATAGATATGTCTTATGCCTACCGAAAGCGTGGGACGTGTTTTGTCGAATGATTTCATCCAGTATAACTATTATAAAAAATGGTACAAAGTATCTACACTGCATGCAGATACATCGGAACATGGATATGTCTTTGGCTACTGACTGCGTGGAACCTGTTGTGTTGAAGATATCGACGTAACTTTTATAAAGATCCCAGTATAGTTATACTGAATGAAATCATTCGCCAAACACGTTCCACGCTTTCGGTAGGCATAAGACATATCCATGTACCGATGTATCTGCATGCAGTGTAGATACTTTGTATCATTTTTCTTTGCCCCCCTCTGGCAGGACCTAGCATCTTCTATATTCACACGTGCATTTATACCCGTAGAATACTTACATCCCGTTTTGGTCAAAACGGTTGAATGAAGCAATTAGCACGCGAAAATAAATAGAAACATGTAAATACAAATTCCCTCTGTGTATAACATATATAATACATATTTTTGTTTTTGTATCATGTGCTTGTTTTTAGTGCACCCAGGTGTACAATTCCCATAACATCTTTTCGCCATAATTGCAATTCTACATTCATTCCATCATTCCAAACAAAATAGACAATTATCCTTAATTAAATCATTCCACCTGACAATATTTCAACTAACATTAACAATTATATTCTCAATTATATTCTGTGTGCCTGCTGTTTCACAATTTCAGCTCATTTCGTCTACATGTTATTAAGATTGCATGTGTATCTGCATATGTTAAAATTTCCTCGAAAATACACTGGAGAATCCACGTGACGTTATATAAGCAAAAGGAAGAAGCTCGGCGCGTCGTCAGGATGCCGGGAGCGACGTCTTACTTAATTTTCCGAAATCACAAAACCACATGCATTTATGGTTCACATATATTTTACCTGGAAGCCATTAAATCTTCAAAACCATGATAAATGATATGAATGAGACTAGAAATGGGTTTTTAGGTGGTGGAGGTAGGGAGTTCTTCCAATGAAGTTACCATCATTGTTTGTTTAATTGAAGGTTTCTTGAGAAAATGGTTATAATTACTTTGGGGCTGAGCGTCTTTATGGGTATTTGTTGGTGACCCTAATTTGAGTATATGTACTCCGTATAATAACATGTGATATGGGTGAAAGTTTGGACGGATCATGAACTGCACAAAAAGAAAAAAAAAATCTCCAGGTTAAAATCCGCAAATTAAAAATCCAAAAGTTTCCAATTTCCAAGTTCCATACACTTTTCTTACGAAAAAATGCCAGAACGAGAAGTGTTTTAATGTGTACACGGTAAAATGTGTCGTATTAATTGAAATGGTCAAAACCTCAAATGTTTTTCTCTTCATATAAGGCCCATATCTTAATTGATGCAGGGCAGATGGACAGATTCCGCCATTTGGAATCCGCAACATTCAGGTAGTGAGAGGCGTTACTGCACTTAACATCCCTCAGCGGAATGCAAACAGGTTCCGCATGAAAGTTCTTCAAGGCGGCACCCCTCCTGGCTGGCTCATTGGCTTTTTGGTTGCCCTCAATGTTTCTGTTACCAGGAACCTATTGTAGGGTAATATTGAGTCGTCTGTCAAGGCCAGTTAACTCTTCCCCACATCGCTCAACAAACTTGGAAGATGTACTTATCAAGTTTAGTGCATTGCTGGCAACTTGATTGTCTTTATCTGGTAAACCTCTGGAAGTGTGTCAAGCTGTCATAAATGCGAGCGTTTCCGTCTGGAAGATGCTGGCATTAATTTGGAGGTGGTAATATTCGGAGATATTCAATGCATCAGAAAAGATCCCTGCATCGATGCCGCAGTCTATTTTGGACCCGTCGGTGAAAATCGTTATGCTGAAGAAAGGACTTCATCAACTCGCCTCGCTTCCATTCAGTGTTGGTGGGGAATTTGGAAGAGCAGTTTCTCCAAAACCTCAGTTGTGATCAGAAGTTCGATAGGCGGAAGATGCATTCGTCGCGCTCGGTGGCCGTGATCGTTCGGTCACCGCTCTTTGATACTAATCTAGAGCTCGGAGATCAAATCTCGGCGCGATCAAAAAAACTGCCTGTGAGTACTAATAGAACTCTCACAGTGCTCCGAGCTTATCAGTATAAAGGCGGCGCTGATAGGAGGTGCATGCTAGCAACTGCACTTCCGAAAAGTAGATATGCTTTTGAAATGTCAACAAGGCATAGAAATGCCACAGATGTTGACGCGCCCATGCCCCTGGAGGGGTCAAAGCAATTAGAGAGGAAGATGCATTCGCATGGCACTTGTAGTACCAAGTCATATCGTTCTTTGCACACTGCCAAGTTTTGCTACGTTGTATCTTTTAGCAAGGTTTTCTTCATACGTTCTTCAATGTTTAACTTCCGATAGTTGGAGTGGCTGTCTGTTTAGTTTAGGGAGGGTAAAATGCGGTACTTCGGTTTTTGTGGTAAAATACATCAGTTCAGTTTTACTTGGCTCTCCCTCTGCAAGCAAATATGGTTAAGTGGCTGTTTCTTAAGCACTTGTTAATTGCCTTGATCTCTCCAGGGGCATGGACGCGTCAAGGTCTCTTGCATTTCTATGCCTTGTTGACGTTGCGACAGCATATCTAATTTTCGGACGTGCAGGTGCTAGCATGCACCTACTTACTATCCGCGCGGTCTTTTTTTTATGTTTATGCTAAGGCTTAGGGGATACCCGTTGATGCGAGAGCCACAGCCTTGGCGGGAAGGAAATTAGGGTAGTGGGGCTAGGATGGGTTGAGTTTGAATGAGATACCGGTGTACGTTTCGTTAAATGTTTGCAGATCATAACTGCAGGGGAAAACAAAAGATGGTAGGTTGTTCCACATTCGTGTTGTTCTGGATACATATGAATCATAGAATTTAACGGTACGACTACTACTGAGTTCAAGAAAATGAGGATGGGCACGGCAGGCTAGCCGGGTGTTACGCGAAAGAGCTCAGTAATAAGACTGGATATTTCGGCAGAACAACGGCGGTTGTAATAGCGATAAGAAAGTGATAAACAGCCGACATTTCGCTGGTGTTCAAGCGGCTCTATGTGAGAAGTTATGGATTCATCGCCAATAAGCGTGAAGGCTTTCCGTTGAACTTTGTCTAATGCGGATAGGGCAGTTCGACCTGCACCTGCCCATATGTGGGAATTATATTCAAGTCTCGGTCTTACGTGGGCCTTATAAATTTGTGCCAAATCAGATGGTGTAAAGTATTTTTTACAGTGATTCATGAAACCCAGACACTTCATTGCATTTTTTGCAATGTTGAAGATGTGGTCAGACCAATTTAGTTTACTAGATATATATTATTATATACATATATATGCTGACAGGACAGGCGTCTTTCGCCCCGAGGATGGAACGTCCATTCTCTATGTATTTGTGAGGAATTGTTTGATTTTTTTTAGTGACGGTTACGCGAACAAAATTCAGACGTCCGACATTTTTTTTAGAACGATGTTATTTTGACTGGACGTGGACGACTGGCATCTTTTGACGGGGCATTTGGATTTTGAAAGCGGCTGAAAGGAGTCGAGTTTTGACAGGCAACTGGAGAAGTTCGTTAACTGTGGAGCCGCTATACGGCACTTCTCGAGTTTTTTTTAGCTTCCTCGAAGCCTATTGCAGGAGATTCACGCGTATTAGGAGCATTTGTTGCCGCCCAATTATCCTCAAATTCTGCACGGCTGCTATCTGAATATTGACAATATAAGTGATGTGTCGAGGCCAGTCTCTGTGAGTAACGTTGCGAGCCTGCGATCTGGGCCCGATATTTTCGGCCGTGGGCAAAGTGAACTGGCATGTGAATCATGTTACTGTGTAGCACAGGTCGAATATTGATCAAATGAATTAGGCTGTTCCAAACGATTGCCTTGCAACTTGAAGAAATTTTAAAAATTGCACCTAGACCGTTGGAATGTGTGTGGAACCATTTAACTCACGTGGCAACGCATCTTTTTGTTAAAGAATTTCCCAACACAAAAAAAAGTGCTCGCCCAGCGATAATGCTCTAATGTAATTCGACTTTATACATTTTATATCGATCGTCGAACTTATTTCGGGTATGAAATCTCCGCCGTATCGTAATTGTGAGGACTCGTACGTGAAAGCCTACTATTTTCTAGCCGAGCTGCTCGAGGACTGGATGCGTGAACAGTCCGAGTGTAACAATTATTCCAGCAAGCAATTGTCGAGTTTGATCAATTGCGTTAATCCCTGTGACAAACGCATGAAAAAGAAGATTTTGGGTTTTTTGGGGAGGTTCCCAAATTTTTGTATAGCGGCTATAGGACCTCATGGCTGGGAGGGTGAAAAGGCCGCCCGAGAGCCATTCCCTCCTTACCGCCTATTTTTTTTTAATTCCCCATTATGTCTGCCCATTTGTTTGTGTTGACTTCCCCAGGCCCATGCATTTTTATTAATACCTAAAAGACAGGGGCAACGAGCGGCAAAAATCCCGAACACGTACCCCGAACTGAATTACACCAAACATAATCTGCTAGGACCTTTGCCTCGCCAGAGGGCACTGTCTGACCTTCACGGTCCTTATGGCAACCTTAGGCTTCGTCCCTACGGGCATCTTGGGATGCTCACCAAGCCGTCCATTACCCACCCTTTCCAAAATATTGAGTTTCCAGTTAAGTTTCCCATCCAGGATTATCCGCAACAATTTCGCCTTCATTACCAGAATCAGCATTGTCCCATCCAACATTGGAGGTACCATAGGTCTGAGGGTGCCAAATCCGGTGAATAGGGGGGATGGCCAAGCAAATCATACCCCAAGTCCCACAGTTTTCCCATCGCCAACGCACACTTGTGTACAGGTGTGTTGTCCTGGTGAAAGACGATTTTTTTCTTCTTCAAGCCAGGCCTCTTCTCGCGCATTTTGGACTCCAGCTGGTCAAGAAGTTTGGACCAATATTCGCCAATTATTGTTTTGTCTTTTTCAAGGTAATCAATTAACAGAATCCCTTTCGCATCCCAAAACACGCTGGCCATGCTCTTTCCGGCAGATGCGGTCGACTTCGCTTTTTTTGCCGATGCCACCCACTGCTTCGACTCCTGTTTCGTTTCTGGCGTGTAGTGGTGGACCCAAGTCTCATCCATGGTGATAAATCGCCGCACAAAATCGGTCGGATCCCGATTGAATCGGTGCAGTGTTTGCTGCGAAAATCGTTTGCGTATTTGCTTTTGATCGGCATTCAGCAAATGCTGCACCCATCTTACGCATTTGGAGTGTGATGTTTCGCGTCCTTTCTTCGGATATCCCCACAGCCTCAGTAATATCACTTACTTTCATCCGCCTATCGTCCAACACGATACCATGCAGTTTTTCGATGGTTTCCGGTGTGGTTGCGGTTTTTGGCCGTCCTTAACGTGGGTCGTCTTCGAGGGGCGACCACGTTTAAATTCAGCTGCCCATTTTTGAACGGTTTACATCGAAGCAGCAGAGTCCCCGTTGACTTTTGTTACGTTCGGATGAATTTTTTTCGGGGTTAATCCATCCAAAACGGAGAGTCTTATGACCGTACGATATTCAAGTCTCTCTATTTTAACGAAAAACACGTAAGCCGTCTACTGCAAAAATTCGTGTAAAGAAATCAGTTGAGAGAACAACTAATGACACCCAGGCAGAAAACATAAATGTTTGCTACTCAATTGCCTTAACCCCTTGTGGGGCATAGCGCGTCAACTGTTCCATGTGGCCCAGTTGACGTTTCGTTGGTATAAATTGGTTTCAGAGAATGCAGTTGCCAGCATACACCTCCTGCACATCCATGGCCACGAACGTTGTCGTGGACGGGATTCGAACCCGAAACGCCGGTAGTCAAACATGACACTGATGCCTCAACACACTGCCCTACCGGTCGCCCCATAAATGTTTGCTGATTGTAACGGTATTTCCGTGTCAGGCCGAGAACTTTTCACCTTACCCTCGTATTAATTGTGGATTTCGAAACTGCGGCTTTTTAATCTGCTGTGCTTGTGGATACTGCAAATGGCTTGGAATTAATACTATCAAAATAACTGATCATTTTTCAAGAAACTTAAAGTCAAAGTCAACTGATATGCACAAATAAAGGCAACTTTCGACAGAAAGCCGTAATGGACTGGGATAAACTGTTTGCGGGAAATATGTACCATACATACATACAATGCTTTTGACATATGTATAGCTTCAAACTTCGAATACATTTTTATCTTATTCGCAAAGCTTTGTACTCTCTCTTCTAGATTACACTCATATCTAGAACTAGAACATTCACTAAACTGACCATCAACACATCTTACCTGTGACTACATAAAATACTAAATAACCCTTTCATCAAATCCACAGCCCACAACCCTTTCACCGTCACGCACCAAACCGAAAATAAAACAAAACCCTCCTGATAATCCGTAAAAAGGCCAACCGAAAAGAGATCAATCTTCGTCGAGATAAAGAAAGGACGTGAATCGAACAGTTTACATTGTTAAATGCCACCTGATAATGCCCACTTTTCAATACCTCCTCAGCATTGACATCGCTCCCCCATTTTTTCCCATTGAAAGCCGCTACAAAAAACGGATAACAATCACCAGGCTTAGTTTGATGATGAGGGTCTTCGGCAAGGAAAAGAATCGAAAAGTCCCATGCCACCATAGTACGAGTAGCAGCAGGAGAGATACGCGAATGTGGAGTTGACGGAGTGGCCTTCTCGATTCCAGGCTCTTTTTTATCGACGCATTCTGTCGAAGTCCTTGTTCACTTTTTATTGTTTAATCCGAGAATGTTTTGCAAAGGATTTACCCGAGCCTCAAAATCCACTTGCTTCCTTTAACTTGCGAATTTTGTCTTCCGGAATTCAGGAACCCTTCAGGCTTTGCGAAAAAAAAAAAGGAAAACAGAAAGCGGGGGACGTTAAACGCGCACCAGAAACACCAGAACAGAAAAAATTGCAATGGTTAACCATTAAGTGTTTTTATATGTTTGTCGTTTTGTTCTATTGTAGTATCCAGGACGAGGATTGCTGATTCCTGAATGCCAGTGTCGAGTTTAATTTATCTGGGGAGATAGTCAGATAGGGGTGATGGCAGAAGTTTGAGCAAAGAAAGATAGGACACAAGCTCCCCAAAATGATGGCTAATGTGTCAGGTTAGGCATATGTTTGTGTTGTTCTTTTTTTGTGTGTTGCGACAGGGAAACATCCACCCCCGCTGTTGGTGTTTTGTTTTGATGCTCTTTTCTATTATTCGTCGGGATCAAATGTTAGCAAATCTTTGGACAATAAAAATAAACGACAGATATTTAGGTAATGTAAATATTTTTTATGGTGTTGTACTGTTTTCTTTTTGGTCTGTTGGTTAGATGAGTGGGACTGGTACGGGGTAAGTTTAAAGTTCACTGGATTATATGTATGGTTAGAAGTATGGTTATAAAAACAGAATCACAAGTGTATGATTATCTTTTAAGTGTGAAAGTTGTACTCGTATTACCTAATGGAATGCAGTAGGGGTTTGTTAACCGTGACAAACGCGTCGAACTAAGTTCATAACCTGATTATGAATGTTTAAACCATTTGATAGTGAGGTAGAATTTGTTTGGGATTCAATAAAAAAAATCCATCTGTTTTTTAGTGTAATTATTTTGCGTTTGTAAACGGATAAAAAATCAAGCTCTAATAGCCGCCATACACTATGCGATCCGTCGTCCGATCGATCGGCCGATGGATCGCCACAAAATATCTGCCGATGTCCACTACACACACACTGTACGATTTTCGTGCGATGCGATAACGAACAACTATTCAAAAAATAGGTTATGATTCACTCCCAATGCAACCTAGATTAATTTTTGTTTACAATTTGGATTTGTGTGGTATTTTCGTATACTATTGTACATATTCAATATTTCAATTGCAGAGCCATTTAAATCATTAGAATCCTTCAATTTCCATCATTTAATAATTTGGTAATTTGACATTCATTTGCGATAATCATTAATTACATATACCATCTAATCGATCGTAACCGACGGATCGCACGAAAATCGCACTAACATATCGCCAGATGAAAATTGATTGGCCGATCGGTGCGATTTTCACTTACACAGGCCGATCTGTCGGCCGATATCGATTTTGGGCGACGGATCTGAAGTTTGACCATAAGGAGCTGATCGGTTGTGGAATGACCAGGTCTGAATCCGGCTTGATATTCGCCAATGATTCGTTCTGCCTACGGCACGGTTTTATTCTATTTTTCAAAATTTTCGGCAATCTTTTATAGGACGTACAGACTAGTGAATGCCCCTGTAATTCTCACACCGCAGTTTATCTACCTTTTTGTGAATTGGATAGATGATGGTTCTGCACAAATCGTCAATCGTCTGGGATCACCTCGTCCTCCAATATTCGCAGGAGTAACTGATGCACGGCATTAACTAGACCCTTTCCACCGAATTTTAGCAGTTCAGCTGGAATCTCGTTAGCACCCGGCGCTTTATTTCGTTTTAGTGACCGCAACGCGAGATCAACTTCCTCTACTGTCGGGGATTGTATGGGTGGGCCTGGATCAACAATATCGTCAAGTGCTTCTTGTGTGGGGTTACATCGCTTTTGCTGGCCGTGGTCGTTCGGTCAGCGCTCTACGATACTACATCTAGAGCTCGGAGTTCAAATCTCGGCGCGATGAAAAACTGCCTGCGGGTACTAATAGAATTCCCACAGTGCTCCGAGCTTGTCAGTACAAAGACGGCGCGGATAGGAGGTGCATGCTAGCAACTGCACTTCTGAAAAGTAGATATGCTATCGAAACGTCAACATGGCATAGAAATGCTAGAGATGCTCACGCGCCCATGCCCCTGGAGGGGTCAAGGCGACAACATCGTTTGATAATGCTATCGGTGTCGCTGATGATGTTTCCATCCTTGTCCTTACAGAGGCTAGTCGTCTGTTGATATCCGTTCACGCTTGTCGGGCTTTATGTCCCACGACCTTCTCTGCGACCTCTTCGATTGTAGCCTTGAGTTCTTCTCAAAACCCTTGGACGCCTGCGTTGCAGATGTTGTGTAGCATAGATGACAGTCTTTCCTCAAGGGCGGCAGTACACGCCACCGCTGTAGCATCGCTCAGAAATTTATCAACCGGAAAGATTTTGGGAGGGATGATTGTCGATTGGTGCACTGAAGAAATTTTACATCTGTAGGTCGTTTTTACCAAGTGATAATCTGATAATGAGTCGCAGTTTGCTCCTCGATCGGAGTGGACATCTATTACACTAGACGAACATCTGCAAATAAGGATGTGCTCAATTTGGTTGACTGTATGTGCGTCTGGAGATTTGCAGGTCTGCTTGTGAATGCGTCGATGCCAGAAACACGTATAACTTACGAGCAAATTCTTGATGCAGGCGAAGTCGATAAGTCGCAGGCCGTTGTCGTTACATTTTTTATGGAGACTGTGGCCTCCAGTGGTCCCCCGGTGACAACTTTCATTTCCGACTTCCGCGTTAAAGTCTCTTAGCGTACGTTTATACTATGGCGGTGGCGGCGACGTGTTTTTTCCGTCGACGTTCGACGTTAAAAAAACGTCGTTTGCTTGTGATTATATTACGACGTTTTTAACGACGTACGTGGAATCATTCGGTATTTCTTGAGCCTACATCATGGATAGACGGAGAATATTGCTGCTTTGTGCATTGGAAGCAGATGTGCTTCTCATGTTCACAACTACATAATATTTCACATGTAGAAACAAATCAACAAATATATCCCCATCCTCATCCTTATCCGCATCCTCATCTTTTCATTATCAAATATCCTTATCCTCCTCCGCATTCTCGAGCTCGGACAATTTTTTATCCACACCCTCATCCTCATCCGCAAAACAATATTCCTACTAAACCACCACAACAAAGAGTAATTGCATGTAATTATAAAAAAGATTCAAGAAAAAACGCTGCCGTTACCGTCGTAATATAAACTCTGCCATATAATTGCACGTGTTTATAGTGGACGTCGACGTTCGAACGCCAGTCCGCCAACATGCGACGTTAAAAATTTTGGACGCGACGTTCGACGTTTTAACGTCGAACGCTACCGCGCCTAATAACAACGTTCCCATTCATTTCCATGTGTTGCTAGCCATTAATTGCTTCGACGGAAAAAAACGTCGCCGCCACCGCCATAGTATAAACGTACGCTTAGCAGCATTTTGACGTCGTTTGTTGGAAGTGAGTCGAAGAGAGTCTCATGGCGGGCGTAGACCTCGTCTTTTACTGCGTCTTCTTTAACTTCAGCGGGAGCGTGCACATTGATGAGCCAGAGATTGAAGAATCGAGTCTTAGTGCGAATCGCACACAGCCGTTCATTTATGGGTTTAAAGTCAGTAATACATATGCGGCTTGAAGTGATTGTTAGCTATAAATGCTTCTCCAAAATCCTTGTGGCCCGATGGTCTGCCACTTTTAAAAATTGTGTGCGATTTCTTTTCATTGATCTCGCTGCCAAGCCAATTTGTTTCCTGGACTGCAGTAATGCTCAGTTTGTATTTTTCGATCTGTTGAAGGAGGGCCTTCTTGGCCCCCGGTTTGCTCAGGGAGCGTAAATTCCAGGATCCGAAATAATAATCTGTTAGTCGTTTGCGTGGTCGTCGTTGTTGATCCGTCGGATCCGAGGCTTTTGTTGCAGGTTTCTTGACGTGGAGTGGTTTTGACAAGGACGAGTTTTTAGCACTAACTTAACCCCATTCAGGGGGTGGCCTCGGAGATAGCTGCTTCAGATGGTTTAATAAACGTGCTGGAGCTCACACAACTATGTTGCAGGTCCAACTACACAAATCTGTGACAAATTTTAGGTTTTTGGTATTGCATATGATTAAGCATTTCGTCTATTTAGGATGCGCTGCTTTGGTCATTTCGATTGATATGTGAACGAAATTACGTTAAGGAATGCTTGTCTATTCAAATGTAAAAATTATTGAAAAGCTTGTCCTATTTCATAGAAAATGTTTTCCTCACTAAACAATCTTTCTAATGTACTCGTATTTTTGGGCATTTCTTACCAGATTTATTCCCAATGAAAATTTTCTGCGTTGACGACAAAATTTAATTTAATTTTTTGATACATGCATATTAATTTCCAGTGGACGAAAATCCCAATCGGAGGGGTTTGAACCACCAAAACCCCTTCCGTGCACACGGGCCTGAGAGAACACCTCAAATATATCTGTGAGAAAGTGGAGAAGCCAACCGGAGCTTTAATTCAAGGTTGATGCGGAATGTAGGTGGTCCGAAGCGAAGCAAAAGGTTTCTCATATTTAGAGTGACCCCATCTGATTTCCCTTCATGCGGCGCCCGTCTGGTTTGAAGCACGGAACAAGACATTCAACGAGAGGCTGATTAATTCGATTTACCACGGAGGTGCACTAAGGGTATGCTGCGCTTATAGTACCACATCCGACGAGGCGGTCTACGCAGTTGCTTGGATGATACCTGTAGACATACTAGCTGACGAAATGAGAAGACTCAACAATGAGAGACACCTGAGCTCATCAGCGGACCTCATGGAACGAAGTTGGAGTGAGAGGGAGCAGCGTTTGTGGACTGAGTTGACAAAGCGCCGGTGGACACATACCTACACTCATCCCAAATATCGGAGCATGGATCAACCGAAAATTCGGTGAAGTAGGCCATTACCTTATGCAGTTTCTCACCGGACATGGAGTGTATAGGAGAAATTAACATAAATTCTGACTGGACTACTCTCCCGAGTGTCCCACTTTTGCGAGGGTCTAAGAAGATGAGAAACATGTGCTTTTTTTATTGCCGGAGAACCGAGAAGCATTGGAGAAATTGGTGAGCGTTGTCATCAACCCGAATAACCTGGTTTCACATATGCTGGCGCCAGTGCAGATTTGCGAGTGGCAGTGAGTAATACTGTTTACGAAATGCACCGAGAACTCGGAAAAGCGGAAGCGCTGCGCAAGGCAGCAGAAAGGAGCCAGCAGTAACAACACTGTTGTGTGGTAGTGATGGTTAATTAGCCAAAGCCAGTATGCAATGTCTGAAGGTAGTTTCGCAGGGGGAATCGTGAAGAGTGTTGTTTACTGAGTAACTAGCCGCTATCAGACGAAATTCCTATGTTGTTGCCAAGCGCGGGTAAAGTCGTGCAATGTCTCTCGTGAGCAATGAGGTTTTTAACCCTTTTCTTTAAGGAAGAAATGGATTGTAGGTTTCGGATGATGCATGTTGCTGGTATACACAACCTGACTTTTTTAGTCGTTCTACGCTATGCCGGGAGAGGTCGTGTCATTATTTTTACGCCCCATGCCACAGGGATATATGGGAGTCCATTGTCAAAAATTTTCAAATAGAAGAATGCACCGAGGGATGTATCATCCGCTTATATTGCCAACTCAATTTCCCCCCACAAGGTTGTACAGAGCGGACTCACTCCTACCTGATGGTGATGATTACTGACCCGTTCGTCCGTTTTGCCAGGCGGGAGCGAGGATCTCTGCGACGTACTGAAACTTTGGGGAGAAAGTTTTATAAATTTCTTCTTGGGATTAAGGAATATCACCAAAAAAGATTTTTCTCATTTGTCGTTTTGGTTGTCAAATAAGCGTCAACAGCAACAGAGGCCAGCATTTTTGTTTATGTTGCCATGGCTCCGAAATTACCATTTTCTTTAAAATTACAATGTACTCAATTGCCCTAACCCCTTGTGGAGCATAGTGCGTCAACTGTTCCATGTGGCCCAGTTGACGTTTCGTTGGCATAAACTGGTTTCGGAGAATGCAGTTGCCAGCATGCACCTCCTGCACATCCATGGCCACGAACGTCGTCGTGGACGGGATTCGAACCCGAAACGCCGGTGGTCAAACATGAGACTGATGCCTCAACACACTGCGCCACCCGTCGCCCCAGTTAAGGTTAAGTTAGGTTAAGGGACTGCCACGATATAGCGCAGCACCTTTAGACCTTTCATGGGTTTATTGTGATACCACCAATAACATATCACCTCGCTAAAAGAAACTTAGTTCCCGAACCAGCCTGGCAATATAGCGATTGAGCTATATCACGCTCAAATCCTTGAGGTCCTCCAAGCCACAGTAAAACCATGAGCCCAGGAATTTCTTCCTCCTGATGGCCAGTGCTGGACACGCATAGAAGGTTCAAAACACTCTCTTCTTCATCAACATCCTCGGAACTCCTACAGTAGTCATTATGAGGAAGACGGAGCCTCCATGCGAACGCGCCGATGGGGCAGTGCCCTGTGATAGTTCCCACCACCCTGCCAATGTGCTTTCTATTCAATGACAGCAAAGAGGCAGGGCGGCTAGAATCGATTTTCTGCCAAATCATTCTCGTCGTTTGGTAAGTACTGCTGTTGTGCCATCTAGTATTAGCACTATCCACTGCAACGGACTTAATTGCCACTTTGCATGACGCAATTGGCATTCTAATGTCAATGCGATCTGTAATGAACCATATTCTATTCTGGTTGTGCTGCTCCCATCGGCAGATCGAAGCGGCACCTGATCTGTTGGTGGTACGAAACCAGAGGCCGAGGGTCCCATTACACCTGGACCCAGGTGCGACCGCGTGGGCGTCTGATCCGTTCGCCAACCATTCCATCCTTATCGACTAGTTTTTTTTATTCCCCATTTTACCTCCACTGTTTGTGTTGTCTTCCCCAGGCCTATGAATTTTTGTTAATACGTAAAGGACAGGGGCAACGAGCGGCAAAAACCCCGCCCACGTCTCCCGAACTGAGCTACAGCAAGCATAGGCCGCTGCTTAGCTCGTTGAGGAGCCTTTTTCTTCGCCAGATGGCACAGCCCGACCTTCACGGTCAATTCTGCTACCTTAGGCTCCGTCCCCACGGGCATCTTCGGATGACCACCAAACCGTCCATTACAGATCCCCATCGACGACACCAGTTGTCCTCTTATGAGTAAGATCGTCCGCCCTACAATTGCCCGCAAAGCCACTGAGACTCGGTATCCAGCAGAGGGTAATGTCGAAGAAGTAACCCATCTCTATGAGGGCCTTAACCAGGTCAGAGCTTCCAATATTGCCGAAACCTCATCCTGCAGGACACTTCAAAAGTCGGGAAGACGGTAGGATAAGTTGATTCCCAGTTTTTCCGAGTATATATGTATCAGTCCCAATTCCGTCATCGGTCTTACAGCCATTCGTATAGATGACCAAGGAGTTGGGGGTAAAGGGTACATTGCCAGCCCATAGACTTCTCGACGGGATCAGGCTGGCATAATTCCTACCAAAAACTTGTTTTGGGGACGTGTAATTAGTCTCCATAGGGAGATCCAGGTTGCCCAGAATAGCCGAGTGACCAGTTCTCCACGCACGCCATTGGCCTGTTTTGCGGAGACGCAGGGCCGTGTTCCCCGCCAGTTGTTCGCCAAATACGTCAAGCCGGATCAACTTAAAGCTGGCTGACGGAATTATTCTAAAGGCCCCCGTCGTGACAATCGCTGCTAGTATTTGCTCTTTACTTAACAAGTGACAATAGCACGTCACTCTTAGTACCGCCAACCACACACATCTGCCCTGCAATAGAATTGGTCGCAGAACCGCTGTATATAACCAGTACACTACTTTCGGTTGCAGACCCCAGTTCTTGCCAATCGCCTTCCTACTCGAGTAGAGCGCAGTAGCGGCTTCATTCACCCGCTCAAGGATGTTGGGCTTCCACGTCAACTTCCTGTCAAAGACAAGACCCAGGAACTTAGCTCTATTACTGAAGGCCAGTTTCCTACATTCTAATGATGGAGACTCAACAAGAGGTAGCTCGTGTCTTCTGGTGAAGAGCATTAGTTCGGTCTTGTCAGGATTGACGACAAGACCACAGTGACCTGCCGATTCGGTTAGAATGCATAGAGCATTTTACATCAACTCACTAAGGACCCCCGGGAATCTTCCCGAAACAGCAATGGTAACATCGTCTACGTAAGCCGTCACATTGAATCTAAGCTCTTCCAATCTGAGAAGCAGACCATTGACGGCCAGGTTCCAAAGATGAGGGGACACATGTATGCCGCCTTGGGGGTACCGCTGCAGAGATATCTACTGACAGATGATGTACCCACTTGTGCCCATGGTATATGAACATGACCCAGCGGTTGCCATGTAAAATATGTATTTATTCGAGGTTTGCCAAAACCTAAACGGAAGCATTTTTGCTCAAGTGGTCCATACTCACCAAAAAGACTGAGCAGCAAATTTTTTAAGTAATGTGTCCTTACATAGAGCATACCGCAAAAATTCCGTTATTGCTTCCCGCCGAGCGAAAAGGAGTACATACTTCCTTAACGCAGAGGAAATGCATTTTGCTAGTAAATATCTACGATAAAAACAAGCCATTTGGATGCAAAAGGAGCATGGCAATGTCCTCTTGATCTTAACGAGTCACATACAATACGAGTAAGTCCTCAAAGTCTGGAAAATTTTCGAAATAAGTTTTTTTTTTTAAAGCTGTCAGGAAGAATAAATTTCATTTCATCGCGCCGTACCATTCGTATCCCCTTTTCACATATAAATCGCTTTACAAATTACAATTTGATTAGGTGAAACATTTGTCAACATACTCAACATTACATTTTATTGTCACATATAACAAATGGTCATCACTACGACCTCCACCTTTTCCATTTCAGGGGTGAGTTGATTATCCGAAAATCCAAAAATGAACTACGAAAACCAGTTGGGTTCGTTGGCAATTAAAAGTGGGTCTATTCGTTCCTGTTGGATGCGCTAATAAATATTATGAGAAAACAAGAATAATTGCTTTTGTTTTACGGCCTTGTTTCGAGATTAATGTGTCTGTGCTCTTAACTAGAAATGTAATGGAATACTGTGGCCTGCTGTCATACAGAGCCTCCCTTAGCTAGGTCGCTCAGCCTCTGCAGGCAACAATAATTGTGATGTGATGCTGGGAAATAGGCAAGCACATGCAAACGTCTTTCACACCCTTAGAAGCATAAGGACAACAACGACGACAATAAACATTGCCAAGACTTTTCCATCATCGCCAAGAAGAAAGGACTTCTTCGGGCTGTCATCAATATCTTGGGGAGCACAGAGTTCATATATTCTTCGGAGATTACAATAATTCAGTGACTCTTGCTACTCTGCTTACTATGACTATGTCTCTGTTTGTAGGTTACGACCGAAACTTCTAATTAATGTTTTCCCATTTGACAAATTCTCTCCCTCGTAGTGGGGGTGTATTCAAGCACGCGATTTTTATAGTATAGTCCAGTAATTCAGTCTGGAAAGTAGGGAAGGGCTAGTCTGAACATAAGAAGCAGTAACGTAGTTATGGTAGTAGGTGTGGGGTTTTATATTTGGAAAGAAAATTCACACGTAAGGGAACATACTCAATTACCCTAATTCCTTGTGGGGCATAGCGCGTCAACTGCTCCATGTGGCCCAGTTGACGTTCCGTTGGCACAAACTGGTTTCGGAGAATGCAGTTGCCAGCATGCACCTCCTGCACATTCATGGCCACGAACGACGTGGTGGACGGGTTTCGAGCCCGAAATGCCGATAGTCAAACATGAGACTGATGCCTCGACGCACTGCGCTGCCCGTCGCCCCCAAAAAAGCCGCCGTCAAATATTTTAAGATATAAAAATATTTGACTACGTTTAGTGTAAAATTTTTAACTAATAGTGTAAAAGCAATATTTTTTACCGAAAGTTTGACAATAAACACATTAATTCGTATTGTATCATCACAACCAATTCGATATCAAAAAATTGATGTCTAACGCATCAATTTATTTGACTGTGGAATAACTGCTTAAGGAACCGAAAATTGCCCACAAAATTTATGAATCCTAATGGAGCTTGTGGTCGAAGCAATACGATTACTGCTTTACATTTAAAAGAGTTGGGGATCGAATCGTGGCACAACAATACTTTGGAAGACTATTCCCCTGAGATGAGACTTGAGGAATCAAGGTATCAGTGAAACTGTCCTCAGTTGGGATGTACATACCTTTGAGTCGAATTGCAAAGAATACCAAATTGCTTTTCACTTATCCTAATTATGCCTACGCCACTGATTCAAGTCACACAAATGAAACTCTCTCGTGAAACATTCCATTCCTGCTCCTCGTTTCCGAGAATGTCGTCCTTTTCGGTTACTTATTGTCGAGGTGTTCACATAAATACGATGAACAAATAACGACTTTGTTCTTAGATTTATTTCTTTCTGCAAAATTACGAAGGTGGACACTGAACGACAATGAAAGCCCAGGCGCGGCCAAGGGACAAAAACAATGACCTGAGAGCAGGATACACAGTCGGCAGAACCGTAATGGTTGAATGGATGGGGCGTTATTCCCAAGGACATAAAGCAACATTAGTTGACATTTATGGTGATGGTCAAACTTTAGTACTGTACTTCACGTGTATAATAGATGTATGGCTACTTTTGTTCACTCGGAAGTAAATTAGCCGTGTTGAGGGCAAAAGATTCATTACTTGGAGAAAGATTTGTGATGTGGTTAGATATTTTGGGTTTCTCAGGGATTATATCTTATGGACATATGGAGAATTGGATTGAATGAGAAAAGTCTAAATTTCCGCTATGTTCTGTCGTTTGATGCGATTGCAATTATGGAAAGGCTTTTACACATTTTCGATATTTTAAGCGGTTCATTCACAGAACAACGATCGAATGGCGGTTTTTGTAAAATTTGTCGAGCTTCAAACTTTGAATACACTTTATTCACTATTTAATTGCAGTTGCGATACAAGAGACTTTTTAAAAATTTCATTGTTACATGGTTATTAGCAGCGAAGAGGACGACCGCCCCGGGCGCCATTAGCAAGGGGCGCCGAAAACGAGTTTGATATTTGAGAATTTCCATAGCGCATTTCAAAAAGGGCATTTGTGTGTGTATGTGTGCTGCGCGGAACATACGTGTGCTCAACAATTTTGTACAAATTTCTGAAAGCAAATTTTTTGTTCAAAAATGTGTACAAAGTTTTGCACGAGCGTGGATCCCCCACCCTACTGAAAATTTTTGTTCAAAATTATATGTACGAAAAATTGTACAAACATTTTATGGCTTCTCATAAAAATAACTGACGCATCAGTACAATTTTGAACCAAGGCCTCGAAATGAGTTAACATCATCCTATTACTAGATCGTGACGGTCTGCTTTGTTTAGAGGTATGTGATCAGAAACATGCTCAACCAAATTATTTACCTCAAATAAGCACTCATCCAGTATGCCGACTTTCACCTTTCTGAGTACAGATAACTTTCAGGGGTGGGAGGAGGTCCTCGATATAACGCCGATGACTAGCAACAACGAGACTCTCAGAACTGAAGATTGGAAAGTCTCCAATCTGATATCGTTCTCGGACGCAGATGGATCTTCTTTATGGTAGCCATGCGAGCAAAGCTCTTCATGGGAAGAAATCACGGAAGAGAGAACGATGTAGGCCATGTACTGCTTCTCGCCATACAAACCTCTGGGGCTTGTTATGCTTCAGCGACTGCGTGATGTGTCACCCCGCGGCTGGTGGCCATTTTCAGGATTTGTGCTAAGCCACGTCCCCAAGTCCTGGTGGTATGTGCGGGTGACTTTCATTCCGAAGGACGGAAGATGTGGGCATGAGTCCGTGAAGGACTTCAGGCCTATCAGCCTCATCTCAATCGTTATGAAAACGCTGGAACGAATCGTGGATAGCCACATACGACATCTTCTTAGGAAAGCACCACTTTCGAAGTGCCAGCATGCGCACACTAAAGGTAAGTTTATGGAGACGGCTCTACATGAGATTGTACGCACTATTGAGCATGACTTACATTACAAGCAATTCAACCTAGCAGCTTTCTTAGATGTAGAAGGCGCTTTTAATAACGTTCGAACTGAGGTCATACAACCGGCCCTCACAGAAGTGGGGGTAAAATCCCATTTTAGCCGCTGGGTAATAGCGATGCTAAGGTGCAGAGTGAAAACAGCAGAGTTTGTAGACAGTCAGATGACCAAATGTGTACTCAGGGGAATACCCCAAGGCGGGGTGATTTCGCCTCTGCTTTAGATACTAGCGATGGGCGGACTCCTGGGAAGACTGGAAGCGTCAGCAGCCAAGGTAATAGCATACGAGGACGACGTAGTGATCCTAGTTTCGGGTAAGTTCGTATCAGTGATGAGTGACATCATGAGTGGAGCCCGGGACACGGTTAACGCCTAGACTGCAGAATGCGGACAAATGTACAAAGCCTTCATTCTATTGCACGCTGTAAACATGTCGAAACCAACGGAATCGGACCACTACATCATATAGCTGCCATAGGAACGACCGGTTCAAAATGTCGTCTTTGTGAGAAAAACTTTTTTATTTCTACAAACACCTTTTTCAAATTTCACACTAATCAATATGTAGTATTTTTAGTCAAATTACATGCCAAAATTTGGTTGAAATTGGACTACTCTATCGTATAGCTGTCATAGGAACGACCGTTCCAAAAGGAAGTGTTTGTTGGAAAAACTTTTTTATTTCTGAAGATACCTTTACCAAATTTCATATAGTATTATTCAATCATATTGACTGCCAAACCACGTTCTTAAATTTGGTTGAAATCGGCTTAATATTTCATATTAGGAACAGTGAAATCGGAACAAGTTTTACTACTAATTTTAGAGTAGCAAATGCACCATAAGTCACAACAAAGGTATGATACCCTTCACGCGAAGCTTGTTTGCTTTCATTTTTTATGTTTTTTGGGGTGCCCACGAAAATTTCTTTGCGGAACATGGTCAAAGTGTCAAAAAATCTCGAAATTTCGGTACTGTTTTTGATTTTTCGCTTATAACTTGAAAACTGTGCATCCTAGGGGGGGGGGGGGGGGGGGGGGGGAATTTAAATTAAATGTCAAATTCGATCGAGAAGTGTAGCCGCATTCGAAAAACATGAATTTTTTTCAACTTTGCGATAAACCCTGTTATGGTCATACACACATTTCACATTTCAACGTCTGTAACTTGAAAACGGCTACTAATTCGTAAAAATGCAACAAGTAAAATTTGTAGAGCTTGCAATTTTGTTCAGAAAGTATTGTACCTAATCTTTTTAATTCTGTCAGAAATTCGAAATAGCTAAGATTCAATAGCTTTTTGAGCGAGTGTTCCCATAAAACTCATGAAGACCAATGGTGGTCTCACTCGTGGTCGTAGGTGAAGGCGTCTTGACTAATTGGACTCAAGGGATGGCAGCAATGCAGTATGTATGTGAGGAAGTGGAAATGTTCAGTGTGGTGGAATTTGCAAGTTCTAACAATATGTATAGAGAGTACAGACTCAAGCGAGACGGGGTTGACCAAGGAAAGCTTATGGAGTGGTTTCATGAGCAACCTCCTTTCCCAGAAACATCAGACCTCACATCAGTAAGTGCTGGTATTGTCGGAGATGAAAATAAAGACTGCCACTTGGCTAAAGAGGCGAACGTGCAAGGAATAAGCCGCATAGTTGGAGACGATTTTTGTGCAGTCAAATTCAAAAGAGATTATCCAGTGAAGCCTCTTGCATTGATGAACAGTGCTATCCAATTCAACGAAAAGACTGTAGTTGTAAATTCTGACACGCTATTCCATCGGATCGCCATTGCAAATCAATCAGATACTGAGCTGGCAGAGTTCTTGACATATGAACTCTCTCCCTACCCTCAGGCTCTTTTTGATATTAATACAATGAGAAAATGTACAAAGTCGAGCTTGAGACGAATCAACAACAATGGAGCTTGAGCAACACAAAATATGTCATTGATGGACAGTTCGTTGCACCGGGGGAAGGGGCATCAAGGGCAGGCATTTGCGTAAATATGTGAAAGTATAGTATAGATCAACCGCAGTTGTGGTTTTTGACGGCTACCCTGACGAAGTTGCTGACAGTAGTACGAAAAAACATCTGAGAAGATCAACCAAGGAACAATCTGCATAAGTAACCTTCACTGAACTGATGGTACCCATAGTTACCCAACACACTTTCCTGACCAACTATTCTTTCAAAAGACGCCCGATCTCAGTGCTCATGGAGCAATTCACAGAGCTCCAGATAGAGTGCGAGCAAGCCAAGGAAGACGCAGATATCCTGCTAATCACGACAGCTCTTTCCTTGGCCCCATCAAATGAATCCGTCACAGTGGTGGGGGAAGACATCGATCTTCAAGTCATCCCGACTGGTCTTGTGCGCAAAGCGTACAAAACGTTTTATTCCTCGAATCAGCACACGCGAATGTGCCGCCAACCCTATACGCTCCTAATCTAGCATTGAGAAAATAATATCTCAAAACATACTACTTTTACATTATTATTATAATAATATTTTATGCACGGTTTTCAAATTATAAGCGAAAACCCCAAAAAAGTACCGAAATTTCGAGGTTTTTGGAGATTTTGATGTTTCGCAAAGAAATGTTGGTGGGCAGCTCCGGATTCGTGTTCAGCACCCAACAAAAAAACATAAAAAAATGAAAGAGAAAAGTTCTTAACCACAATTTGTTTCCCCAAATCACCCAATGGCTGACCTATAAGTGTACATGTGCTGAACTTTCGTATACAAGAAAGCTTCGCTCAAAATCGGACAGAGACACAGCGGAGAAATTAAATTGTCCCCTATATACGATCATCATATCCTTTATTATCGGTCTACTGAGCTTCCCCGTCTGAAGCTTTAACGGTACACTGTGTGTTTTCAGCTTAAGAATGTCGGTCGACATCCCGGTAAAATATCGGCAATTGGGAAAACGCTGTAAGTCTGTAGCTTAATACGTTGATCGGTTCGATGTATTCATCCTTCCATGTGGCATTGGCTTTGTTTGTGCTTTTTTCAATTTGAGCAAAAATTATATACTTACCGTTTGAATAATTTGTTTTCACCGTTTTGATCGTTAATATTTTATCTATTCAGAATGTTTTGAGATTCATCTATAGGTGTAAAAATATTATACGCACAAACGGTAATTTATTTGCACCGAGAAAAGAAAACAGTTATAATTGCGCACCGAATCCGTGATTTTTCCCTAGGTAATTTTTAACTGTGGGGGGCATAGTCCTCCACGTGGGCGCCCCCTGGTAACGGCAGTATTTCAAACCGCTAACGGCCAAGTCTTAGCAATAAGCCATTTGGAAAAAGGCAGAAAGCTGTAGCCTCAATGGCTGACCAACACCTAAACGTCTCAGGTTTAGTAGGATGGAATGACTTGCGTAGTTGAACCTACAACATAGTTGTATGAACTCCAGTACGTTTATTAAACCATCTTAAGCAGCTATCTTCCGAGGCCATCCACTGAATGGGGTTAGGCGACTTGCTGACAACTCGTCCTTGAAAAAACCACTCCATGTCAAGAAATTCGGAACAAAAGCCCCGGATTGGACGGATCAACAACGACGACCACGCAAACGACTAAAGAATAATTCTATCGGATCCTGGAATGTACGCTCCCTGAACAAACCAGGGGCCGAGAAGGCCCTCCTTCAACAGGTCGAAAAGTACAAACTGAGCATTACTGCAGTCCAGGAAACAAATTGGCTTGGCAGCGAGATTAATGACCAGAAATCGCACACAACTTTAGCAAGTGGCAAACCATCGGGCCGCAAGGAGTTTGGAGTAGCATTTATAGTGAACAATCACCTCAAACCGCACATTACTGACTTCAAACCCATAAATGAACGGCTATGTGCGATTCGCATCAAGACTTGATTCTTAAATCTCTGGCTCATCAATGAGTACGCCTTAAGTTAAGATGACGCAGTAAAAGACGAGTTCTACGCCCGCCTTGGGACTCTCTTCGACTCACTTCCAACAAACGACGTCAAGTTGCTGCTGGGAGACTTTAACGCGAAAGTCGGAAATGAAAGTTGGCACCGGGGGACCACCGAAGGCCACAGTCTCCATAAAGAATGTAACGACAACGGCCAGCGCCTTATCGACTTCGCGTGCAGCAGGAATCTAGTCGTAAGCTCTGCGTGTTTCCCGCATAGACGCATTCACAAGTAGACCTGGAAATCTCCAGACGCACACACCGTCAACCAAATTGATCACGTCCTCATTTGCAGGAGATGGGCGTTTAGTGTACTATCGAGGATGCGACTCAGATCATCACCTGGTGAAGACGACCTACAGATGTAGAATTTCCTCAGTGCACCAATCGAGAATCAGCCCTCCCAAAATCTTTGCGGTTGATAAGCTTCTAAGCGATGCTACGGCGGTAGCGTATGCTGCCGCCTTTGAGGAAAGACTATCGGCTATGCTACACAACATCAGCAACACAGGCGTCCATGGGTTCTGGGAAGAACTCAAGGGTACCATCAGAGATGTCGCAGAGAAGGTCGTGGGATATAAAGCCCGGCGAGCGCGAAATGACTGGTTCGACGAAGAATGAAAAAATGCATTAGATGCGAAAAATGAGGCCTACAGACAATGGATTCAACGAGGAACCAGAGCCAGAAGAGAAAAATATGACGAGCTACGGCGAATATCGAATATAGTAATTAGACGTAAGAAACGTATAAATACTTTGACGAGCAGTTGCTGAATATAAACGAAAACTTAGCTAATAGGAACACCAGACAAGCGTCCAAACTAGTAAATACAATTAAGAACGGCTATCAACGCAGGACTAGCCTTTGTAAGGACAAGGACAGAAACATCATCAGCGACACCGATGGCATTAACAAGCGATGGGCCTGTTATTTTCAAGAGCTTTTGAACCTACCATCTAGCATCCCCACACAAGAAGCATATTGTTGATCTAGGCCCACCCATACAACCGCCGACAGTAGAGGATGTTATCTCGCGTTGCGGTCACTAAAACGAAATAAAGCGCCGGGCGCTGATGAGACTCCAACTGAACTGCTAAAATTCGGTGGAACGGGTCTAGCTAATGCCATACATCAATTACTCCTGCGAGTATGGGAGGACGAGGAGATCCCAAACGATTGGCGCAGAAGCATCATGTGTCCAATTCACAAAAAGGGAGATAAACTGCGGTGTGAGAATTACAGGGGCATCTCACTAGTTTGTACGTCCTATAAAATTTTGACGAAAATTCTGGAAAATAGAATAAAACCGTATGCAGAACAAATCATTGGCGAATATCAAAGCGGTTTCAGACCTGGTCGCTCCACAACCGATCAACTCTTTACGGTCCAACTGATACTCCAGAAGTGCTGGGAATACAACGTAAACATATGTATACCAAATCTTTGTCGACTTCAAGCAGGCATACGACAGTATCGATCGTGGAGTACTGTACAACATCTTGCTGTAATTTGGTATACCGGCCAAATTAGTGCGACTGACAAAGATGACGAGTTCTCACAAGTCAGGATACATAATAGACTTACTGATCTATTTGAAACACGCACTGGTTTGAAACAGAGCGATGGACTGGCACCGACGCTCTTCAACCTAGCACTGGAATACGCTATTCGGGCTATGAATATGGACAACAGCAAGGGGATACTCACCAAGTCGACACAATTTGCAGCGTACGCCGACGATATCAACATCATATCCCGAAGATTGGACGACGCAGAAGAACTTTTGCATATGCTTGATACCGATGAAAAAGAAGTTGGACTACGTATCAACGAGGGTAAAACTAAAATAATGATGCAATCGACGACAAGGACAGCTGCCCAACCGAGCATCAATGTGGGGGACCTCAATATCGATTTCGTGAACAACTGCATATACCTACCTGGGGTGCAACTTGGCAAGGGACGCCAATAAAACTGACAAAATCAAGCGACGGATACAGTTAGCTACTTAATAAGCCTTTTTCTCGGTTCTCTGGGCAGGGCATGTACAAAGAATGGACGATGATCGCATGCCCAAGAGAGAGATCTTGCTGGGAGAGCTCAGTAGGTGTAGACGCCGCGCAACTACTGGGTTTCCAAAATTGGAGGACGCGGTCACGTGACCGAGACAATTGGAGGACAACGATCGAGGCGGCCAAGGCCCGACGTCGGGCTGTCGCGCCACCATGATGATGATGAATTTTCAACTATGAGTTCGAGCGTTTTTTTGAATATTTTATTGAACTATCGTAGTCTAGGTCCCCACAACACGTTAATAAAGTAAACTAGGCCGGTCATTTTTTTGCGGGAAATGCGGACCAAATTCCTCGGGCACATAAACGACAATATTTTAAAATAAATTAGAAGCCCCAGTGTATAAGTCCAGTCCAGTACGTGTAATTTGTTGTATCTTAGGAACAAAGGACAATTAATCATGTACGAAAGGGCCTAAAAAGAACCTTTGCCCTCTCTGAAAAACCAGGCCCAGGGGGAATCACCATGTTCCCCCACCCTCTCGTCCGATCTGGTAATATTCTATGTAATCGTTTTGCAAAAATAATTGGTGTATTGGTCACGGTTACCACCGACTTTTCTTATCCTTACCAAACAGTACTACTAAGTAATATTATAAACAAACATGCACTTCATAATACCTGAGCCACGAGCCTCAATGGACATCTTTCATAATTATATGGCCGCTGGGATACCTCATCCCTTATGGTCAACTAATATTTACCCTTGAACCTCTAAGGCCGAGACTCATAAAACAATCACTTTACTCCCAATGAGATAACACCTTAATTGAATTTACCAACCGTATATTCCACATTTATTCCTAAATTGTGGCTACAATCTCACATTAATAATTTCCAGGATTTCATCTATTACACAGGACACAAATAAGTACACATATGATAATGTCAGGTCACAATCCCATCTTCCATTCAGTTTCGACGGGAACATGGCAGCAGACTTTCAATTTCATAGGAAAAAGGGATACTGTTCGTCTAATATGCTTAAGTGCGGTTGGCATCATGAAATATTTTGGGACATGAAATTGTCTGGTTACCGAGTTTCAGAGGAGTTTCTCGTATATATACTGGTCGAGAAGTATATGAAAGATTGAATCTTACAAGGAGAGTTCTGGGTCATGTGTGGGGGTAAATGTCAAATCTACATACATTTAAAATGTAATTTCGAGTTCTTTTGATGCTTAAATTCAATTTATCACCTTTTTATTTATGTCCCTTGTGCAGTTTATGACATAAGGAAGATTTGGTTGTACAGTCAGTGGAAAGGACTTTTAGTATATTGTTATTTCACTGGGCGACGCATCATGGTTCGCGCCTTGGCTAATAGTGGGTTTACCGCTGTGGGAAATAGAGCGGTAGTTCTAGGGTAGTAAACTGAGGGTTGCAGCCGCTTAAGCCGCTCCGGTCATGAAGCGAGCGGAGCCCACGCAAGGGTAGTGAGAAATCCACTCAAATTAAAACCCACTATTGGTAAAATACGTGAACCGCTGTGCTTCACCTGGTCAAGTAGGAATGTTCGGGGGTTTTTGGCTGTAGCTTAGATTTTGAAAAAAATTCAGATGTTTTTGAAAACTTAGATTCATCTGTGTTCAGGTTAAAGGACGTACGTACTTTCTTTTTTATCAACATCCTTATTACCTGAGAATAAAACTCGATCAAACATATGAACGTCTTTCCGACCTCACTGTAAGCCCACAAAAAGTAACACTATATCAAAAACCTTGACACCGAATGCGGGCTAAATGTCAAAGGGACCGAGCCCAACAAAAATATGTAAACGACCATTTTCATACATTTATCCGTCGCAAATTGCCGATCTAATCCCCAAGGAAATTAGCGTCTTCAAATCAAAGAAGAAAATTATGGGGCGAATGGAGGATGTTGTCCCGCTCGCCATCCCATACTTACGGGTGAGTAGTCCTGATAGAAGTCTTAACCGTTTTGCCCATTGGTTGGTGCCTTGTTCCGCCAAAAGGATACACAAAAAACGGTCATCGTTTTTTTTTATCCATTTTGTCCTATCTCGTAATTGTGGTTGGAAATGACCCTGTTTTATTTATATGTGTGTCGTTATGGGCTTGACTCGAATCGGATGTAGGTATATACCCTTCCCTGTGAATCTTCATTTAATAGTCTTTAAGACCATTTGGTGTAGTCCGAAAAAAAACTCAATAAAATGCGTAATCACATGTCACATAAATGGGGGCGATCAAGTGTTAATCCAGGCTGGATAACATTTGACAATCACTTTGTTGTCCATCAATCAACTTCTGGGATCTCTTCGCTGGCTATGAACAACATATTGGTTTCGGTCGAAATGACGAACCCCAGTATGGCACGTTAATATGTAACGTGTTTGCTTGACTTGTGCGTAGCGTGTGAGGTTGGTAGACTTCAATAGATTGAGGGTAAGGTGTACGAGTATATGAACTGAAGACTGTTTCGGAAAAAGAATTGAAACGGGAAATATTATTCAACTAAACGAATCGTAAGTTTTGTACAGAAACTAATTTTCGAATTCAGTCCAGTTATAATTACGAACGACGGGAAAAGGATGTACTTAATTTAAAAATATGGATTTTTCTTAATGTGACTAACTTTTCCAGAGAAGGGTGAATGTGTTTTTGTTTCGCACCAGAATGAGCATAGTCGCTAGTCGAGAATGGTACGACTTGCTTTTCTTGCGGCTTCTCTATTATTCTTTCTTGATATTGATTATCGCTTTTGAGAGGCTTGGTCCTGGACTACTCAGTATAATATGCATAACCCTCCTTTTACTATACACATACGTTTCGCATGTGTAACCAATAGTTATTCGTTACTCACTTTCGATTAGCATAGGGTTTATTGTGCTATAGCTCAAAAGATCTAGGGTTGAGCTTGAGCAAGCCTACAAAACTGTTCAGCTGGGAAGGTCTGAATGAGACAATTGCCTCTGCTTCAGAGAACGCCACACCGAAACTCGGCGGAATGCAGAGAATGTGCTGAGAGGTCTCGTTATCGTTCTCGCAAGAATATCAATTGGGATAAGAGCCAATACCCATTCTGTGCAAATGACTCCTCAGGATCGAGAGCCCCCGAGGGCAGCCCGCAGATGATTCTCACCCTGCTTCTGCCGAAGCCCAGCAATTCCAACGAGCGCTTGCGAGAATGATCTGAAATAAAGGATTTCGGTTGTCTCAGTACAAAGTTCTGTAACTTTCACAGTCTCTTCATCGGTGGTACTATGTTTGAGCTTAAGTACCACCACAAAATTAGTTGGTCCTCTCTTGATCGGCGCAGAACACAGAATCAGATCGACCACTTTGCTATTAGCAAAAGATTCAAGAGTTGCCTTCTGGACGTGCGAAATAAGAAGGGCGCCGATATTGGGATGGGAAGAAACCACTATCTTATGAGCGATAATGTTCGACAGTGTATTGAAGCCGTGCGCTGCGCGGTCCTAGCGACGAAAGATCCAGGCGCCGCGAATTCAACACCGCTCGACTAAAAAATTCAGCTGTCCTACAACAATATAACGACCATCTTGCGCAAAAATCAGCTGAGATAATTAGTGACCCAGATAGTGACATAAATGAAAACTGGGATGCCATAAAAATGCGCGCATTGACAGCGCAGATACTATCCTTGGCACAAACCCGGATTTCCGGAACAAGCCCTGGATGTCCGACGATTCATGGTAGCGGGTTGTTGAAAGAAAGGAGCTGAAAGTTCGTTTGGCTGCAGCATCAGACGACAATCGAAGCAGAATCGAACTTCTTTACCGTCCGAAACCTAGAGAAGTTCCGCGTAGTGTGTGACGCTATAAAAGAGTTTATGCGAATTCTTTTTTAGCCTCAGCAGAAGAAGCCGCAAGAAGCAAAAACTTAAACGCTGTATACGGTGTCATCAAGGAGTTTACAGGTGATCGTAACTCCTGCCAACATCCGGTGAAGGATAGTGATGGAAAGCTACTTATCTTGGAAGAAGATCAAATGAGGCTGTGGAAAGAGCATTTTTCCACGGTTTTGAACAGTGTAACTTCTGGCGAAGTTCCCTTCATGTAGACGACTTAGCTGGCCATCAAAATGTGCGTATACCGTCAACTTCCCAGAATAAGGAAGAAATAGTCGTTGCAATTATTGTACTGAAACGAGGTACGGCAGCCTGACACGACGGCATTCCTGCGGAGCTTTATCAAGAAGCGTGAATCGTAACTACCGAGTTGCAGCACCCACTTGTTTATAAAGCGTGGAACCCACAGACCTTTCCCACTGAGTGGAAGAAAAACTTGATGGTCAAACTTCCAAACAAAAATAGCCTGACAGTTTGCGATAATTGGAGGGGCAGTTGTGTGATTCCTGTCGTTGCAAGAAGAATAGCTGCAATAAATGAACACTTAGAATGCATGATTGATGTAGAGCAGGCCAGCTTTCGATCCGGATTTTCCTATGTCAATCACATTAACACTTTGCGAACCCTAATCGAACAATTGTGATTCTCGATTCTCCGCCTCACTTGCTTTTGATCGATTTCGAGAAGGCTTTCGACAGTGAGAACCGGGATTATATATGGGCAACCCTGAGAAACTTGTGGCTATATTTAAGGCAACCTATGAGGGCGCAAAATGTCGCGTTCTGTTTAGAGGTCAGGTATTGGGGAACTTTAAGTTCGGGAGTGGAGTTCGGCAGGGGTGCATCATCTCATCGGTCCTATTCCTCATAATAATTGGCGATGTGTTGCATATAGCCATATCCAGACCAGACAGGGGAAATGGCAGTGGACAGGTCACACATTGTGGAAGGGTGATAACTGCATTGCTAGCCATGCCATGAAGTGGGACCCCATTCTTAATGAAGGCCGACCAAGGAGTTGTCCTAGAAAGTCATGGCGCCGATATGTGACGAAAGTCGTGGGGACAGATGCGTCCCATTCCCCAGAATCGAGTACGATAGTGCGCAAGAGTAGGTTATGAGCTTGTCCGTATAAAGTTGACGTTGATAGGGAGTGCATGCTAGCAACTGTGCGTCCGAAAAGTAGATATGCTATCGAAACATCAACAAGGCATATAAATGCAAGAGATGCTGACGTGTCCATGCACTTACAGGGATCAAGGCAATCAGCAACATTATTATCAATATTTAATTGACTACAGTTTTTTGGGAAACAGATTTGTAAGTATTCGTATAGAATCATTTTTAATGTATATTTATGTAAAATATGTAAAACTGACGTTAAACAAAGAACTATTTACTTTTTGGAATGTGTCTTTTTCGTAGTTTTGAAAATCAAATGTCGCTAGCTCGGGCTATAAAGGGCATGATTTCATGATGGTTGTTGATTAGTTTTGGATTTTTTCCGTCATAGGAGTACCGAACAAATTCTCTTAAATTCTAATTCATTTAAGCGAATTCTGGACTAGTATCTTTGAAGATACGGATCATAAGTCATAGTGAATTATAGTACGTTCAGTACAACGCGAAAACCACCGAAATGCTGCACTTTTGGGTAGCGGTCTGTTCTAGGCCCTTTCTTTTTTAAATGGCCGCCAAATTTTGAAAAATATTAATTAGTCCTAAAGTGCCGAACGAGGTATCTTGTCAACTTATTTCGGCCATGACAAGTCGAAAGAAACCACCCCCAATTCGATTCAATATTTTGGCCAGGGGACCCAGTTTTTCAGTATGGCCGCAAATAAAAAAAAAAAAAAAACAGTCAGCCATCGCTAAGTAAGAGCATTATCGAAGTCCTTCCTCATTGTTACGTGGACCTATTTATACTTGGAAAAAATGCGAATTTATAAAAATCCCTTGTTGATTTATAGGTTGTTAAGTGTACGGGGTTTTGCGCATCGAACTTTGAAGGTGCATCGTGTTCTTCCGTTGGAAGAACTGTTGCACATACCTAGATTAGGTTAGGTTAGGTAACGGGGCTGTCGTGCAAGAGCAAATACTCTCAACACGACTCACTTAGACCAGACGAATAGATCCGTTGTGATACCCAGAGTTCACTTTAAAAGAAACCGATCCAAAGAAAAACTACTCTGCGAACCAGCCTGAGCTTAGTATGAATCGTAGTAGACTATTGACATTAGATGCACATACCTAAGATATGACCACGTACTAAAGCTAAATGCCTCCTTGTTTGCACGGTGGACTTTGACGTTGTTATAATTGCCGTGTCTCATTTTTTCCTCCTGAGATCACGCGGACTTCAGGAGCTGTAGATTTTGTTTGGAACTGAAATGAACAAGAGATTCCTCCCCATTCATGAGTAGTTAGGCGAAGAGAAAGCCACAGCTCTCCGTGGCTTTCAGGCATTTGTTGGAAGTGATACCGTATTCGCATTTAGTGGAAAAGGACAAAAAAAATCTATGAAATTATGAAAAAACATACCAGACACAACTAACGGATTTATATCCATATCCTTGCCTCTCCGTTGGACAGTGATGAAATTCACAAAGTCTTGGAAAAACCCGTAGTGAGTTTATTTAGTGACAAAAAAGCCGATATGGTAGAACAAGCACGTAAGGAGCTCTTCATGACGAAAACGAAAACTCTTCAGAAACTGCCACCAACTCAGACAGCGCTTCGTCACCATACACCTCGCGGTGCATATCAGGCAGGCCTTATCTGGGGCCAGTGTAATGGGCTGAACTTCCAAGTTCCTTCTCCATCAACATGGGGATGGATTCGCGGAGCTGATGGGCGGTGGACGCCACATTGGACGGACAAGAAATCTATTATATATGGGATGCTGTGCGGGAGCTGTGAACTACTCCTGCAAAACAGACTGCGCAGAAGGGAGTCGCTGCTCTGGCAGGGCTACAATATCCGATGCACTCCTTGCTGCACAGGCTACCATGGCAAGTGTGGGAACCCCAGTGAGAAGTATGATTTCAGTCCCGATCTTTTTCGCTCTTATATTTTTTACTATGCCTAAGTAAAACGATTTTCATGTGGTTTGTTTTTGTGTTTAGGTTGTGAGTAGAAATCGGGAAGACGAAGCAGACGATCCACCAGAGCCACCTCTGTATCGATGTACCATAGTGACTAAAGCGCGACCTTCTATGCACAAAGATAAAATAAAAAATACTCCTGTATGACTTTCTATTTGTACTCATTGACTACATCCCCCGCAGGCCAAGTAAGCCCTGCTCATCCCTCGGCCGAAAATGACTTGAAACTTTTTGAAAGGACTCGTCTCGTCAGCCCGATTCCAAAAACATTTGAATTTGGTTGCAGTAGCTGTACTCCCTCTTGGTACACAAGAGGCAACATGCAAATACATGTCCTCCCTATTCTGTGAATGGAAGGGGCGGGGAACAAATGGGGCCCCTGGCCAAAATGTAGGTCGGATCGAGTTGGGCGTGGTTTGTTTCGACTTGCCATGGCCGAAATATGCGGAAAACATACCACTTGTGGGGTTTTTAAAATATTTCAGCTTTTTTTTTTAAATTTGGCGGTCATCTTGCAAAAAAATGGGGCGTTTCGCAAAAATATGGGTCAGATTGAGAAGGGGATGGTTCTTTCGACTTCCCACGGCCGAAATATGTGGAAAAGATACCTCTTTCAGCACTTTAGGACCAATTTATATTTTTTTAAATTTGGCAGCTATTCTGAAAAAAAGGGCTTAAAACCCAACCCAACTCCAAAAAATCGATTATATCGGGCAAGATATTTTCTTACAGTTCCTAGAAAACATTTTCGAATTTCAGACCGCTAACCAAAAGTGCAGCATGAAAATGTGTACCGTCAGTACTATTAAGAAAAGGCAATCAAATTTCTTGATATATGTACCTATATTTTATCGTAATTTATACATACTCGCCATAAGTGAATCTTATATAAAAAATATTATAATACAGATACATCAGGATCAAATACTGCAGTTAGGCGTCTCCAAAAATGTTAGTTCAGAAATCGAATTAAAATTAAAGTATAAGTCAACTAGAGCTTTCAACTTGAGTCTTCAGCCACCAATAGAATGGCATTTCACCGCTGATTCGATATTTTAGAGGCTTTATATTGGTTTTGGTCCTTCCCGAAATCCAAAGCGTTCTTTTGAACCATTTATCGAAGTTTATGTTTGCGTATCAATTAAAAAGAAGAGTTGCTGAACAGTAGAATCGGGACTCGAATAATGGCGTTCACTTGAAGTGTGACGCTTGTTAGATCGATGTAGTGAGAACAACCTGTTCGCGGCCATTAGTTCGGCACAAGCTAACGCTTTCGGGCGAGTCAATCGCTGAATCGTCATATATACCCAGACAATCGAGGTTAGAATGTCTGACTGTCCGCTATACTGTTCCCTTAGATCTGCACACTCATATTAAGGACTCTTAAGGTCATTTCAGGGCATGATTGTCGTAGGATCTTATATTTTTAGAAGACTGCCAATTTGAAATTAAAAACTTACAGATACACCCTGTTTCCAATTTAAAATTACCCAGCTATATCGAATAAAGTAAATAAGCGAGTAGTGACAAATGGACTCCCTTCGCTTTCATATAAGCATTGACAAATCTAACATACCATTTAATATTTTATTTTAGGGGTTACTTCTCCTCCTCATCTCACATCTCCAGAGGTTTTCACTTCGATCAATAAATCTTCCCTTTGGGAAAAATCAACTGTCATTCAGTTCATCAACGCAACAAAAAAAGCACTCACACACTATTTAATCGAATTACTTCAGCTAATCAAAAATGTTTCACATATGCGAAAATCAACTTCGTAGTGCGTCCGTCCGACGACGTGACTTGTTCTTATCTTCTCTTGACCAAACGCCGCAGTCCATCATTAACCGAATAACAGAAACAGGACAATACGGTAGCGATAAGAAGTGAGCCTTCGGGGCAAACTTTTGGACAAACTCAATTTTTCGGACATCCTTCAAATCTGTCAGCGAATAAAATCGTAAACAAGGAGGAGTGTGGTTATGATGTCTATCCTTGGGCACTGTAGCCAATAAGTCTGAAATAACCAAGAAAAGGACTTTATGGTTCACCAGTGTCTAATTGGTTGCTTATTCGTCTGTAAATTGAGTATTGTTTAATCTCTCTTCCTGCCTGGACAGTGTTGAAGTTCGTTCAAAGTTTGTGACATCGTGTCCGGTTGTACGCCCTCAAGGATATCAAAAAAGGCGACGACGTTGATGTTGTTGACGACGCTGGAATCAACTTAACCGCAAACCATTCTTTATCTTGGCAGCGAGAGGATAGGACAAAAAAGAAACTGTCCGTTTGAGTCCAATGAACACGAAACGAACAAGGAGTGAGTTTATCTTGAAAAATTACTGACAATCGAATATTTGTAGGTTTCTGGAAGAATTGCTGGGTTGTAGGAATCATACATGTCGAGATTTATTAGGGTGAAATCGTACAGGCTGCGATTAGAAGTCAGGCTTGCTTTGTAAAGCTTTTTGGAAGAAGTACAAATAAAAGCAACATGCGTTTATTGGACAAAATGTTTAATTCATTCTTTCATCCTGAATTTCTCCTTCTATTAGCATTAAAGGCTAATTTATCCGGACTCTTCATATCGTGATTATCGCCAATTCTTATTCGCTCAACATTTTAAGGTAAAAATTGGTCCATCAGCTGCAGGATTAACTTCATTTTTGCATATTCCACTTTCTAAAAAAATCTTTCTATGAGTATCTTAAAGAAGTGTTCTCAATATATTCCACAAATCACATGTATGAAACCCTTCAAACAATCCGATCCTCAAAATACCAAAATTCTTTTCTCGACAATATTTTTTTCGTCTGTTTTCCTTCTATTGCGAACTCGTGCTTGTAACATGACATCAAAGACAACGAACACAGGAGGGTGTGAAAGTATGTGACTTGCAATTCGAGTTCAATGAAGCGAAATAAGTGAGGTCTTGTGAAAAGAACCCGACATCGGGTAGTTGCCTACAAACTCACAATTGCTCCCCATCTCAAAGATGACACGACCTCCTAATCATGAGACAAGAAGGACGAAGGCTGAAGTTTTGGGAAGTAGTTAGTCATGAAAGACGGCGATGAGTAGTGACATGTCAATGCGTTAAGGGACAATGATTTATGGCAAAAGAGCATTTCTGATTTTTGCTTCTGACATTTAATTAACAGACGACTCCAAGCAGTAGAAGATATGAAGAAAGCAAATTCCAGAACAGAACTCTTCGTGGGGTACACATACTTGTCGTTTGAGGGACACACATTCAAGATGATGACTGTTAACTTTTGCCTTGGTAGGGATAGTGGAAATGGAGTAAAAGTAATCTGTGACGACGACGCAACACGACGGTTTGAATGGTAAATGACACTATTCTCAATTTGATCAAAAAAGAAAAGAGCTGGGCATGCAAAGTCATTGATAGGATATTACTCAAATTGTTTTCGAATTGTAATTGATTTTTTTTCTTTAGTAGCGGCATGACTCGAAAATTATCGAATATATAGATTGCAATAGATAGTGGGGCGACCGGTATCGCAGTGTGTTGAGGCATCAGTCTCATGTTTGACTACCGGCGTTTCGGGTTCGAATCTCGTCCACGACGACGTTCGTGGCCATGAATGAGCAGGAGGTGCATGCTGGCAACTGCATTCTCCGAAACCAGTTTATGCCGTCGAAACGTCAACTGGGAAACATGGAACAGTTGACGCGCTATGCTCCACAAGAGGTTAGGGCGATTGAGAGAGAATAGATAAAGTAATGGAGGTACCAAAATTGTTGACAAGGATTGATATGACTGAGTTTCTGGCAGATTTTGACTAAAATATTATTTAATAAGTCACTGCATATTATTAATTGAAGTCAGTTTTCACATTATTAATAAGTTTTCGTAGCGAGTAATTTCTGTAATTCATAGAATTCTAAACCGCTGGTTTGGGAGAGAAATCTAGTCAAGACTATTCGCGCTTTAGTGGGCCCACTAACACAAGTTGATTTCCGCTTTAGGTAGAGTGATGCTGACTTGTAGCATTCTTTTTTGGTTTTTACACCATTCGCATCTATTTGTAATCCTCGCCCGGATGGTTGCAAATATGATAGATTAAATCAACCTTTCCGCCTGACAACAAAATTTTTGATTAGGATTTTTTGTAATAATTTTTCTACGTTTCGACTTTTACATTTGCCAAACCTGCCAAGATTTAAAAAAATCAGCACTGGATCTTAGGTTTTTCCCAGTCACGTCTATTTCACCACCTCGTTCATAGAATACAGGAATAATTCGAGCTAATTGATTTTCTGTTATTTTAGTTTTCTGGATTTGGTGTTTGCGGACTTGGGTCTGCAAAAGTCGTTTTCCATAGACCTGTTCGTGGGCGCCTCCTGGAACGGTAGTGGTCTTTTACCGCTGTTAACCAAGTCTTGCCGGTAACGGCAAGATGAATGCAATGAGGCATTATGGGCGATGGGCCGACTAATCATCTCCCCAAGATCTATAAATATCCAGAAGTTTGAAATCAACGCCCGGATACGATTGGAAATACTACGCAAATGACCTATAGATGAGAATCAAGCTAAAGTTAAAACTTAAGTTTTTATGATTTTTAGTCGGCTTTTAGTCGTCCATCTTCAGTCAGTAGTTATCGGTCGTCTTCGTCAGTCATCCGTTTTCAATAATTGGTCATCAGTCGACAGTCATTATTCATCCGCCGGACGTCGTTTACAGCTGTTTTCGCCTATGGTATTCGACCAGCGGTTTTTTGATCGACCACGAGCTTTTTCACCTCTGATGACAACCTTGTATGATTTTCAGATTACCCCAATGCCGATGCCCAATGCATTTTCGTAGGGTTCCGCATTTAGAGACCACTAGTTCGTCATATATTTCGTTCAGCTCACTGTTGTGCCTTTATCGGCATTGGTCATTGTCATTTCCGTTGTGACGGGAACGAAAATTTTTAAATGCCTTGCTGGCAGAGTCTCCTTAACTGAAATAAGGACGAAAATTTAAGTCACATTCACAAAGGAATGCGAATAAATGGATAAAATTTAATGAAAATTAAACGACAGTTTCGTTTAACGAAAAAGTGGTGTAATACGCTATTATCACGATTTGATGTGATGCATAAGCCATTCATAGCGAAAAAAATGGTGTAAACGCCACACTACGTTCGACGTAAAAACATTATTCCCCAATACACCGGTCAATCAATCTATCTACCAATTAGAACTTTGGTTGAACAGGTTTGGTACTACCCTGGAATGGAGGAAGAAAGTTTAAATTTACAATGCTTGCACGGCTCTGCATCAATGAGAGCTACTTCACTTTACGGGATAAATTCTACAAAACCACATCCTGAGTAAAAGTGGGTAACCCGCTTTCACCACTACTAACGGAAATGTTCATAACATCGATTGAAGAAGACATTGAGGCGAGAGGAATCATGCCTAGAGTATGGTATAGGATGTGACATAACCTACATCTGACTAGAATTTATGAACAGTGATCTGGTAGCAGTTGCAATCAACTCATATGCCACAAGGAAGGGAACAAAAACTGTGATTGCGTCAGCTTACCTTCCCGGCGTTCAAGACATCCTTTCGAATGAGCTACGTAAACTGGTGGAGTACTGCAAGAAACATAAGACGCTTCTGCTTATCGGATGTGATGCTAAGGCACACCATGTAGCATGTGGAAGCTCAGATACAAATAATAGAGGTTCGTGTCTTCTAGAACTAATTTCCTGCTTAAACCCACACATATTTAACAAGGGCAACAGCCCATCTTTGGTTATGAGGTCGAGGCGAGAGGTGCTCGATATTACGTTGTGCAGCCATCTAGCGTCGGGCTGCGTGCGTAACAGCCATATCTCAAAGGAATCCTCCCTCTCCAACCGCAGTCATATACATACGTTTCGATTTTGAAAGTGTAGCCTCAGAGATATGTATGTGTTACAGCCTTGTTGCGAATGGTACAGGTGCGAAGGTAAGTCATATGAAGAAAATTTTGCGTTGAGAATTCTTGCAGACAGAAGAGGAGTTTCATGATGGAACCCAGAACTCCCTCGACTTAGAAAAGAGACTAGGGCCCGTATTTATGAACGTTCCTTGAGGCAGCCTTAAGTCAAGGCGACCTTAAAAAACCTTCCTTGACGTTGATTCATATTTATGAACCTCCCTTGAAACCCGATGATCACTTGAAGTTAAGGAAGCCTTCAAATTGTTTCACTGAGTTTCCCTTTGAGTCAAGGTAGCTTACTAGCTACCTTGAGTTTTCCCTTGGAGGTGTGTTTATTTTCGTCAGCCTTTAGAATTGGAATTTCCAACTCAATTCTCAAATATTTGTCACCATCACTCTCATTTATTGATATTGATGGCAATGATTGACAACAACGATGATGATTATCCAGGAGTTATGGGTTGCATTGACTGCACCCATATACCCATCCAGAACCCAGCTAGGATTGGCGGTGAGAACTACAGAAACAGGAAAGGCCAATTTAGTATTAACGTTCAAGTTATTGCCGGACCAAATTTGGAGATACTTGACATCGTGGCACGTTGGCCCGGCTCTGCCCACGATTCACGCATATTTAATAATAGTGGTATCAAATCAAAATTTGATGTAAAACAAGTAAAAGGCATCTTGCTGGGAGACAGCGTATATGCGCAAACCCATTACCTATACACACCATTTTTGAATCCAGAAGGGGGTACTGAGGAAAAGTATAAAAGAAGCCATATATAGCAACCAGGTGTATTGTTGAGCGATTATCTGACGTTTTGAAGAGAAGGTTGTCATGCTTAAAGAGAAAATTGGCCAACAATGGCTACTACGCGTTCCCAAGCCTTTTGTTTATCTTTGAGGGACGATCCGTCGGTCTTCTTGTTGGCAATCACTTTTTAATATTTCAATATCAGTTCTTTCAAATAAATTTTCTCGCTTGACGAGAAAACGACACGCTTTTTCTCCATTCTCAACAATAAACAACAAACGGATGAAAAAACTTTCTCTAAATGCGTTGTTAAATTGTTAATAATAACCGATTTCCTCGACCTTCACTTGAAATCGTACTCGGATAAGGAAACCTTGACTCAAGTCGAGGAACGTTCATAAATATAAATTTTTTTCAAGGATGCCTTGTAAATAAAGGCCTCCTTAGCTAAGGTATCCTTCAAGTTAAGTCAAGGAAGGGCTCGAGGAACGTTCATAAATAAGGGCCTAAAAGGCTGTTTAACAGAGGTCAGCGTTTTGGCGAGTAGGAGACTTACTGGGCCGTACTCACCCAATACAGCAGTAAGATCAGGGCTGCTAAAAGACGTAGTTGGCTTAATTTCTGCGCTGATGTTAACAACACTAATAAAGCAGCTAGATTACATCGCGTTCTGGCAAAAAAGACAGGAAAACTGCTCCTTGATACACACTTCCCAGGATGCAAGATTGCAGAAGAAGAAAACAATTGTCAGATCGACTCAGAGAGGCGGCATATAGCAAAACTTTCTGACTGTTGCGTGTTAATCGCCTTGACCCCTCCAGGGGCATGTACGTATCAACATCTCTTGCATTTCTATCCCTTGTTGACGTTTCGGTAGCATATCTATTTTTCGGACGTGCAGTTGCTACAAATAAGATAAAAATAAATTAAGATATTCACTTATGATAAGGTGAAATGGGTCATTGACAATGTTGACCATTTGAATCACTTAGTATCGACGGGATATTCCCTGCCCTTTTACAGCAAGGGCAACAAATGCTGATACCTTACCCCCGAATATTCCGAGTCAGCTTTGCACTGGGATATATTCCAGACTCATGGCGAAAAGTTAAAGCGGTCTTCATTCCTAAAATAGGGAACGACCTCAATGATGATCCGAAGTCCTACAGACCAATTAGTCTGACTTCACAGTATTGTGAAATACTGTGTAGAGCAGTCTCAGTTGACTTACTCGGTTGGTACGCAAAGTCTCTCTCCTGTACAGTGGACCGCCACTAAGGAGTGTAAGCCGAATGTGGCAATCCAAAAAAATTTCCATCGCTTTCTGCATAAGCAGTCAGACTAATTGGCCTGTGTGTGTCGTCTGGAATTGAGCTGTCAGTGAAAGAAACTGCTTCCTTGATATGTAGGGTGCTTTTGACAATACCTCGTTCTGAGCCATCGATAAAACTTTAAGGTCTAAGGCTGCGGGTACAACCACTACAAATTGGGTGAGAGAAATGCTTTCCTTGAGATTACTAAAAACTACCATTGGGCGCTGTACCGACACAGCTATTGTCATGCGTCGCCGCCCGCAAGGAGGTTGTTCTATCTCCCCTCCTATGATGCATAGTGGTGGAAGAGTTGTTGTAGGAATTTGCAACAAGAGGATTCTTTGTTCAAGCATTCACAGATGGCTTGGTGATCACGGTTAGAGGCATATTTGACGAGGTCCTATCCGATAGCCTTGCATTTGCGATGCACATTGTGCAAGACTTGTGCGATGCCAACGGACTTCGAGTCAGTACATCCAAGACCGGTGTCGTTCCATTCTTTAATAGAAGAAAGTTCAGAGTTCAGGGGAGTTGTACATTATAGGACACCTGATTTGTCCTATAATATACAACTCCCCAGTACTCTTGGCAGACAAGGCCAAATACCTTGGGGTCATCCTCGACAAGAAACTTCTTTGGAATGATCATCTTAGGACAATCTCTGAAAAGGCCATGAAGGCATTTTGAATATGTGAACTATTTGTAGGTAAAACTTGGGGATCCAGCCCTGCCATTGCAATCTCGATTTACTGAGTTATTGTAAGATCTATAGTAGAGTATGGAGCGTAGTGGTCTTATGGAGAAGGGCGGGAATCACTGATGGTAAGATAACAGTGGGAAAGTTATAAAGGCTGGCCTACTTCATTGTGGGTTATTCGAATTTGCGCCCATTGCACATCCATATCTTGGCGGAAGCAAGAATAGCATCTGCAAGACTTGCAACATCAAGCTGCGTCCAGCATTGAAAATTTGGAGCAGTGAGTGCACACAGAATGCCTACGAACCATTTGGTAAGGAATTTAGTCTTCGACCACTTCTATTCCGCGTTAATTTGGGGTAGAGGGGATTTGGAAGAGAAGTACTCGGAATTACCCTCCGACACCGTAAAATTGTTTGAATATTTCTCTAAGACAGTGGAGGGCACTGGGCGGGCATCGTGGGCCCCGACCAGCTACAGCTGCAGCTACACTTCATCCCTATGGTCTTTCGAGCTGAAATACACGCCTTAGAAGCCTGTGTTTTGCTTTGCAGGGCTGCTGGATACTGTAATAGGCCCATAGTAATTTTTTTTCTGTTAGTCAGACAGCCATCAAGGCGCCCACTAATTATGCCGTCACTTCAAAACTAGAATGGAGTTGCTAGGAAGCACTCTAAGAACTGGGATATCCAAACACCTTGACACTTCACTGTTTACGGGGCATGTCGGTATTACTGGTACCTAATGAACGTGCTGATGAGCAAGTTATGTTGGCATCATCCACACCTCTTCATGGGTCAGAGCCGTTCTATGGCATCCCCTGTGCAACGTAAAAAGATGTATGAGAGTATGGGAAAAAATCGAGGCCGCAGCGTATTGGGACGGCCTTTCGGGTTTGAGATAAGCACAGCTCTTTATTGCTGTGAATATTCAGTATCAAAATCAGTTTCAAGACTAATCAGTATGAGTTGATTTAAAGTCAGAAACATTTGCGGACTTCCTTTAGATTACTCATACTTGAGACATCATTTAGCAACGAGAAGAAGGCTTCGCAACATTTTCGCGAGTGTGAGGCCCACATGGAATGCTTTGGGTGTGCTTTTCTTGAACCAGATAAAGTTTCTGCACTCTCAAATAAAGATTTTAAGTACCTTCATTAGTAAGACTAGGCTTGATCGGCAGGCCTAGTCCTGTAAGCAAGCCACCAGGTCGCATTGCTAGTGGGCCAGTCCACGCCTATCTCCAATCTATCTATCTATCTAATCCCAAGCAGCATAAATGTTATAGTCATATAAAAAGTCATAGTAGCGTTGCTTAAACGTTTGTCAAATGGTAAATTTATCGTTTTTCCCTAGATTATAACCATATGGTTTTGTTTAAGCTGTACTGCTTGGGATGTAATTGTTAAACCAATTAATATTTTATAATAATAGGCGTTTTTTTTGCGAATCTTAACCTGTACAGGTTAGTGAAATAACACGTAGTACAACAACAACATTAACTTATATGGGTTAGCGTTCTAATTCGGTGGCTTATCTGTGGCAAGGTCTAAACTGGATGGAATACAAAATTTCACACTTATTTAGGCTACATCTAGCGGTTGCCGCAAGAAGTTCATTCGTTTTCGCTTCATTCAACTGCAGTGAAATTCAATTGGAATCGACAATTTTCTGATTCGAAAAATTTCGTTTTCGTTGAAATATTGGGGAACTATTCGGAATAAATTCTTTTATCGCTGTTGCATTTGACATGCTTAACGCTTTGTCTTGATATATTAGAGTGAAGTTTATTTTTAATATTTTTTAAATTTTTTCAAACATTTTAATTAGACAATCATTCACAATTCAAACCTTTAGCAGAGACAAAACCCATAAATTATCAAATGCATGTTCCTACACTATATGGATCAGATCCAATCATTTTTTTGTGCAAGGATTTTGCCTGATATACACTTGATCCGGATAACTGCAAAAGAACGCGCCTTTTGTTGAAATACTCAATTCGGTTTATGTTTATTATTTAATTCAGACTTTTTTTTCTAACTTGCTTTTCACCAGATTCACGAAGGAGCAACCCAACTCAAACCAATCAGTAGTTTTTGAAGAAGAAGAAAATGCATTTAGTAGAACCCCAAGTGATACATATCCAAAATTGATTTCCGGGTCAACTTAAATACCAGTTACGAAAATTGCTTATACACCATTTTAACGTCAAACGAATCAGTTGATCTTTGTTGTGAAAAGGTGGTGTATGCGGCTTTTACAAATTAAGAGTTATATTAAAGATTTATTAAATTCAAGTCTCAAGTTAAGTTGGAATGCTTGTGAACAGTTTAAAATCATTGCACAATAAAAAGTTATTTCCAGAATTTGCTGCAGTACCTTTCGCGTTAAGTTAATTTCTGAAAAATGAGGAAAATGGCACATACACCACTTTAACTTTAATCCTTGCATATGGAGGGGACCGCTACGATCATATCAACCTATCAACATACTTTATTTTTGTCCTAACCATCTAGAAATGATTTTATTTAAAAACTACCTGTGGGTACTACTAGAACTCCCACAGAGTTCAGAGCTTGCCATCAGTAAAAAGAAGGAGCCGAAAATATGCTATCGAAACGTCAACAAGGCACAGTAATGCAAGAGATGATGACGCGCCCTGCCCCTAGAGGGGTCAAATGAATTAACAACATGCAAAAATTATTCCATTATTGTCAATTGCTTCTTAATATCCACTTTACAACCATGTAATTTGTAAGCATAATAAATTCTAATTACTTCATCAAACACAATGTAGTCCTTACGGGCCCTTTCCCTCACGGTCGGACTTTCTCTGGTGCAATTGTTTACATAGCCGACATTTATTTCCCATTTTTACGGAAATGCATGAATTTTTAAGTATCGAAAGGGTTTCTTCTTTCTAGGTGGTTTCTTTCATTATATATATTCGTATATCAGATCTACCCCGTCCGCAAATATGCAGGATATATCTAGGACATGCGAGCGCATTATCCCTTTCAGATTCGAGAGTCATTCTCACCAACGACTCGAGTTTTTTTTTTTCAAATTTTTTAATTACTTTTCGAAAAAAGTACACAGCTCAACGTATAATTAGCCAGCATGCCGGAGAGAAAAAATGTGTAGATTTCCCAAAGGATTAACTAAATACCGGTAAAGATAATTTGTCATGACTTTAGGTATTATATTTTCAGCAGAATTTTCATAAGCAGCTAAATATAAAGTTTAAACGACGACAAGGTAGCCGGGGGTGAATGATTCTCTTGAAAGGATGCAACGAAGACACGAAAGGGTTGAGTCGGACGGAAGTTGTGTATCCGACTTTTCTGTGACAGCAATTCCCTACATAATGGCACGAGTCGGTGGCGGAGGGTTTTGTTAAAAGTGATTCTTACTCAGTTGGTTAGTTGATTCCGTGATGACTATAATGAGAATATTCCGGAGACGATGTAATTTTGTTACGTTACTGGAAATGCTTGCTTGTCGTTGTCGACTCTTTCTACTTAATAAATTCCAAAAACAAGTCCCTTGACAACATTTTTGCTCTTCCTGTAATTTGGATGCATGGTCCTGTTGATGGTGAACATTTTCCAAAGTTTACTTGCTAGAGAATTATTAGTTTGGTGGTGGTGTCTGGTTATCCTTTTCGCCCAGTTGAGTTGTTATAGTATGGAAAATATGCAGTTTTCAAACATTTTGTTGAAAATTAATTAAAGATGTTAGGATGAAATGAACTTTGATTTACAGCATGAGAAGGCTGATTCCAATCTAATTGAATTCGTTGTATCTACGATTCAGAACGAATCTTATAGAAATATGACTATTTTGAACGTCTAGACGGATTCTCCAGCGTATGCGTACAAAGTAATAAGAGTAGTCCTGTTGGCTAAATTAGTATACCCGTTTGTGTGGGAAGCTTTGTTAGTATTGTATTTTCACTATCTGTTATAGCGGGGAATGGTTTGAAATACCATGTCATACTGGTTTTAATGCTGCTTCACAAATTCTTAACATTTCAAAACCTGTACATCAGCCTTCTACTATTTATCTTAAACTCTCTGTCTTAGTCTCGCTGTAAAATTTTTGTTAGCTTAATTTTTCTTCTGTACCGCTTCTAAGTAAGCATCATCGAACCAATCATTAGCCCTTTCGATTAAATCAATTTTCGGATCATTTTCATACAAAACGACATATGTCTGTCACCGGAAATTCTGCAATTTATCGGGACCAGGCTTAATAACTTCGCATATATTGGGTTCAGTTGCTTCAGCGAAAGTCATACCAGCCAAGGTGACATTTCGGGTGGTTTCGGCAGTGATCCAGTATGTTGGGAATGTTGAGCGGGAGTTTACCAAAGTTCACCCAAGTATTGTTCCGCGTCAGCCATCGCGAAGTTAATAGTGGGACTGGCCTGTTGTTGCTCGTTGATAGATTTGTAGAAGTTCCGCTGGCTTTGGGTGGAAGCAGCGTACTGGACAGGTCTGGAGACGTTCAGCATTTATGGCCGGAGACGATTTGTGGTGACTGCGAGCTTCTGTTTTAGAGTGTCCAGTACTTCAACCAAAGGAGTTTCGGAAGGAGTGGAATATTTGCGGAGAATCTTTCTCACTTCTTTGTTCAACCGCTTACATGTATTGCCGGCCACAGATTGAATTAATCGGCCAATATCCTGTCGGATAGAATTTCTCTTCTGCTTAAGACGAACCTTCCAGGCTGGATCTTGTTTCCGTCTCACATTGACAACGTTACCACGGATCCTCTGACCATGCAATCTGATAGCCGCCACTGCATCACAATACCCAATGGAGTACAGTTAACGTGTAACGTTCTATCTGAGCATAATTTGGATGCGATTTCCTTGTCGATTTAAGAAATAATATCAGGTGTTGCAGTGGTTGCATATAATCTGGAAATATCAGGTCTGCACAAGGGACCTATCTCCTGATATTCCAAGCAAGCTATTTCATAATCATCGTGAACTTCAGTAGAGACTTCAACACGGCGGTGAAGTAGTGTACTTCGTTGGGTGTTATAGGTACACCTGTGCAGGCCTCACCGACTCTTGGTTTCGAATTGCCTCCACAACCTCAAGCCGTATTCTTTCCCTGATTGTCTCCGGTATTGCACTTCTTCACGCAATGAAGCGGTACTGATCTGAAACCCGATGCACCGATATTTGCGCGTATTACGGGAATCGCTCTACGAACCTCTGATAAAGCAAGGGACGGTGTATTGGTTGTCCCTTGCGTGAGCTCAATCTCGAAGTAGGCACTGATGATAAAAAGGTTAATTTCCTCCTTTGCCTACGCGAGCAGCTGTGGTCGTCTGGTGAAACATTAGCCACGGGTGAAGGAGGGCTCCTTGGTGATGCTGGAGTGGTCTCCGGCCTGCCGGTTCCTGCAGATACTCAATTGCCCTAACCACTGGTGGGGCATTGCGCGTCAACTGTTCCATGTGGCCCAGTTAACGATCCGTTAGCATAAACTGGTTTCGGAGAATGCAGTTGCCAGCATGCACCTCCTACACATCCATGGCCACGAACGTCGTTGTGGACGGGATTCGAACCCGAAGAGAGACATGCGCTACCGGTCGCCCCATTCGATTTCTTTCGTGTTGGTGGGTGCACGACCGCACGCTCAGTTACCGCTTTCGATTCATATTAAATTTTTGTACTCTGTAATGTTATTGTGGTTTATAGTAGTATTAACAGTAGTTATCATTTTTAGCACTGCATAAGGATCATCTATTTTAGTTTTCTATTTTTTAGACTTATAATTTTAATTCATTTCCGGTCATTGCTTCCTTACAGCCCCTGATGTCTTCTGTGAATTCCAAACGACAACTCCATATTTGCAATTTTCCTCAATCCTCAAAACAAACATTTTTCTGATGCTATCCTGATTACTCGTCCAACCCTATGATGTTTACGTTCACCTCAGCATTCAATTGATTTAGAGGGTAAACTTCCCGCTTACCCGAATCCATCAGTAAGAGTCCAGCACAGCGAACGGCAATGGGATTTTCTCTGAATGGCATCGTAATTAAAACCTTTATCACGAAATCAATTACTTGTAAAGGAGAAACACACTTAGCACTTATCGAAGAATTCCAAGCAACTTCAACTCTCGCTGCCAGACCATAACAGAGGACCAAAAATATCGATTTGTTTCAAGACGTCTCTCGAGCTGAAAATTTCTTCCTTTTCCTGGTTTCCTATCTCTTTAAGAAGACTCTTGACATACTATGCCAAGAATCGAAGGAATGCTACATGCAGGTGACGTATGAACATTTTCTAGGCTTTTCTTTGAAGGAATCAACGTGCAAAATGAGTCGAGCCACTTAAACTGTGGTATCGTATCTAGAATGTCCTTGGAGATATTAACGCCAGTCGCCCTTAACATGCATGGCTAAAATACACTCGGGGGAAATCCCTTTGACATTCACCACAGAAAATCGCAATAAAACAAAGATACAAGTGGCATTTCTTAATGGCGTCATTGCTTCCGCATTTTCTAGCTATTTTCGGGAGCTGGAATGGCTTTTAGATGACATTTTCCGACGCGGAAAAAACTTACGGGTGAATGAAAATTGTCATGCCATCTTTTTTTATGGTCGCCATAAATGTGTCATGGCAAAAATTGTTGGGTAAGAAGGAAGGATTTCGAAATGTGTAATAAAAGCTGGGAATCGCAGTTGAGGAGGACTTTGACGGTTGTGATGTGGTTTGAAACAAATTTGAGAATGAGTGCTGGAGGCTCTGATCGCTTACTGGAGAATTCTAAGTATATTTGGTATGTATGTATATTAAAATATAATTCGGTTTAATTTAATTTAAACATATGTAATGTTTACCCCCTGGGGTGGGGGCGTAAGAATCAGCAACTGACTTTCCCGGTTGTTGTAGAAAACGACTAAACGGGAGGCAATCAACACGCATCATCCGAAACTTTTTATATGCTAGTGAAACTCAGTTAGGCCTATTGGAGCAGTCGATGTGCCATGCCAAACTAAGGTTGAGGTAGATTAGTATATCTGTACACTAAATAAGTATAGTGCAAATACAGTGTGTCACTATCATTGGTGCACATGAATCCTTCCGAACAATTCACCAACCTCCGCCGTGCTAACCCTCATCTTTAAAGCCATCTGTACCACACCTTACCTACTTCCACATTTTCATGTTTATAATTTTAAATGGCCTATTTCTGAAATTGTTATTGAACTCATAAAACGTGTAAAACAGACTCAAAACGATTCCGCCATAAATATGACGTGTACGGCGAAAATGATGCAGAACATACATTTCAAGGAGCAGTTGGAAATGTGTAAATGAAATAAACGAGCGACATTCAAAACGCAAACGGCACCGAGTGGAGGCAATATCTGGCTCACTGACTTTCCACCCTCAGACATTTCGCTGGTGGAATTTGCATGTGACATACCATAAGCAGTTTGAACCCCTGAAGTCGTGCAACATACTCGCATATCCTGACTATGAATGCGAAGTGGATTATGAGGCTTTGATGGCATTTAATGTTAATGGAAATATTGCCGTAAGCTGAATGTTCTTAATGGAGTGAAATTAGCTTTGTGGGAAGACAGAGTTCATTTGGATACGGGCATACACTTGGTGGAAGTGGATATCAGGAATATTTGCTAGTAATTTACTATGATGTAGTAGTTGGCTGAAGACTAATTGTCCCCATTGGGATATGACTTTTGTAGTGAAAAGATACTAAAACTGTTGGAATAGCCCCAATAGCCAATACTGCAGTAAGAAGCGAGCGAGAGAAGGAAGCCAAGCGGAGGATTTTTTGTCGGTTATAAAAAGAAGCTGAATAGTTATTAAATGTACACTTGTAAATTTTGATGACTGAACCTATCTCACCGTGAATATTGATAATAAACTTTTACATATAGTGCCTACCTCATCATCATAGTGGCGCGACAGCCGGCGTCGGGCCTTGGCCGCCTGGATCGTTGTCCTCCAATTATCTCGGTCACGTGACCGCCTCCTCCAATCTTGGAAGCCCAGTAGCTGCTCGGCGTCCACATATACTGAGCTCACCCAACGAGATCTCGGTCGTCTAGGCAGTCTCGCTCCGTCAACTCGTTTTCCATTCATCACTCTCTTTGGCATGCGATCATCGTTCATTTGTAATGAGCCACCTGTAATGAATCATATTATGGTCTGGTAGTGCTGCTCCCACCGGTAGATCGAAGCAGCACCTGATGAGTAGTGATCTGTTGGTGGTACGAAACCAGAGGCCGAGAGTCCCATTACACCCGGACCCAGGTGCGACCGCGTGGGCGTCTGATCCGTCCGCCAACCATTCCATCCTCATCGACTATTTTTTTTTATTCCCCATTTTTACCTCCCCTGTTTGTGTTGTCTTCCACAGGCCTATGAATTTTTGTTAATACGTAAAGGACAGGGGCGACGAGTGACGAAAACCGCGTCCACGTCTCCCGAACTGAGCTACAGCAAACATAGGCCGCTGCTTAGCTTGTTGAGGGGCCTTTTTCTTCGCTTGATGGCACTGCCCGACCTTCACAGTCATTATGCTACCTTAGGCTCCGTCCCTACGTGCATCTTCGGATGCCCACCAAATCGTACATTACACATTCGTTGGACATGCCCTGCCCATTGAAGTTGTTGTAGTTTAACAATTTTCGAAACTTTCAGCTCATCGTACAGTTCATACAACTCATAGGGTTAAGGGGCTGTCATGCTACCGTACAGCATACTTGGACCACCTCTGGGTCCGTTGTGTTACCGCCAAAGTCACCTAATTAGACCTAGGCAACAAAGCAGCCTGTGTTAGCAATATAGCGATTGAGCTGCATTACACTCGTAACTTTTAGGTTCTCCAGTTTTCGGAAAAAACAGGAACCTAGAAATTTCCTCCGCCTCGCAGCCAGGGCCGGACAGTGACAAAGAAGATGGAGATCGCTCTCCTCATCCACTTCATCACAGCACCTGCAAAAGTCATTGTGGGGAAAACGAAGCCTCCAAGCAAGCTCTCCTATAGGACAGTGCCCCGTAATAACCCCCACGACAGTGTGGCGGAGCGACTAGGGTCAAGTTTCGGACAAATCAACTTCGTTGTTTGGCACATATTGCCGTTTAACCATCTCATGTTCGCCCTGTCAACCGCGGTGGCCTTGATGACAAGTTTGCACGATGAGGCAGGCATTTTGATGTTCATAGTACTTTGCCTTAACCCCTAGCGGGGCATAGCGCGTCAACTACTCCTGCGCGCCATCGTACTCTGTTCTGGGCAATTGGGCGCAACTCACCAAAAGACTTACCCAGTGCCTGACACTCCTTTGCCACAGATCGACGCCATGTAATTCGAGGACCCCCTCTTTGTCGGCCTTGGTTGGAAATGGGGTTCCATTTCATGGCATGCAAAGCAATGCAGTTATCACTCTTCCGCAATGTGTGATCTATCCACTGCCATTTTCGCCTGCGTATCAATTCGTCGATTGGCATCTGACCCGTACGCCGACTTAGCTCTTCATTTGATATTGTTTCGGACCAGAAAATTCTTAAAATTCGACGAAGACATGAGTTGACGAAAACTTGCAGCTTTCTGGTAACTCCTACGGAAACTTTCCATGTACTGCTCCCATACAAAAGCACTGATAGTACCAGGGAGCGAAACAGGCCCAGCTTGGTCTTGATGCTGAGATAACTGCTCTGACAGATTTTGGACAGCATGCCGTATGCGCGTCTAGCCTGGTTGATACGACGAGCGATGTCCCATTAATAATGATGGCAATAGGTGTCGGATTTCTTTTTCGCAACGGCGGGCTAAGAACCTTGGTCTTGTTGGTATTAATCTTTAGCCCAACCTTGCTTGCCTCCCTCTCGAGATCTAACGCCATTGCGGACAGATCCATGATTTTGTGGGAGAGTAGGCATATGTCGTCAGCGTAGTCAAGATGTTGTAGAAAAGATGTCAAAGTCCATTGAATTCCTCTGTCGAGTCCGGATAGGGCTGCATGCAACACATCGCCGATCACAATGAGGAAAAGGATTGGTGAGAGGATGCACCCCTGCCGAACTCCACTGCAAATCTCAAAGTCCCCGACACCTTACCTTTATGCAGAACGCGACATTTCGCACCGTCAAAGGTTGCCTTAATAATAGCCACAAGCTTCTCAGGGATGCCTCTCCTGCGCAAGGCTGCCCATATAGAATCCCGGTTCACACTATCGAAAGCCTTTTCGAAATCGATGAAAAGCAAGTGAGGCGGAGAATCGTATTCAGCGCATTGCTCGATGATGATTCGCAAGGTGTTAATGTGATCGACACAGGAGAATCCGGATCGAAAGCCAGCCTGCTCTTCATCAATTGTGTTTTCTAAGTGGGCCTTTAGTCTTTCCAGGACGATTTTTGCTATTATCTTGACAACGGCAGGAAGCACACAAATGCCTCTCCAATTATTACAGTCTGTGAGGCTGCCCTACTTTGGAGGTTTGATGATCAAACCTTCCTTCCACTCAGTGGGTAAGGTCTCTGTATTCCACGCTTTATCAACAAGTGGGTGCAGCAAATTGGCAGTTACGCTTGCCGCTGCTTGATAAAATTCGGCAGGGACACCGTCGAGTCCGGCGGCATTTCCTGGTTTTAGTGCAATAATTGCAGTGACTATTTCCGCTTTAGTCGGGGCAGTGGACCGTATACGCACATTTTGATGGTTAGCTAAATTATCTACATGAGGGGCAACTTCACCAGATGTTACACGGTTCGAGGCCGCGGCGAAGTGTTCTTTCCACCGCCTCATTTGATCTTCTTCCAAGATAAGTAGCTTTCCATCATTATCCTTCATCGGATGTTGGCAGGAGTTACGACCACCTGTAAACTCGTTGATGACACCGTATACGGCATTTAAGTTTATACTTCATATACTACAATACGCAATCGAACATTAGCGATCAGAATATATAGTATGGTATCTTCCCATCCCAATATCGGCACCCTTCTTGTTTCGCACGTCCAGGAGGCAACTCTTGAATCTTTTACTAATGGCAAAGTGGGTGATCTGATTTGGTGTTCTGCGCAGATCGACAGAGGACCAACTGATTTTGTAGTGGTCCTTATGCTCAAACATAGTACCACCCTGGAAGAGATTGTGAAAGTTGCAGAACTCTAGAAATCTTTCACCGTTGTCATTATGATCACCAAGGCCATGTCTCCCCATCACATGTCGAAACCCATAGTTATCAGCGCCAACATTATGTCATCTTTTGGTGTTATGCTCCGAACGGCGTTTAGTTGCTCGTAGAAGGAGTCTTTCGCCAAGACATTGTCGGGTTCAGTTATAGCATAATATTGTATTATTGAGATGTTCCTCAGTTTGGTCCGGAACCTGGCGGTCATGATTCGGTGGGAGACCGGATCCAAGGATAAGAGACAATTTCGTGCGGCTCTGGTTGATTCAGACGATGCAGCTATTGTATGCTCTGGGGTTAGGAAAAAAGGCTGCAACTGATGCCTACATACATGACAACTCCAAAACCTGTAAAAGAAACGAAGCTCTGTGTGATTGATTAAAATACATAATTCTCGAATATTTAAATCTTTTGGGGTGTCACTAAGACCAAGTCGGAAGGGGCAAAAATGGAAGCGCTAACATTTGTTGAAATGCCTCTCCTATAGACTCCCAAGTTCCCAAACAACAAAACATCTACCTCCATTACTTGACACTTTGAGTTCTTTTCATTAAGCTTTTCGTGAGTATCAAACGAAATCCTTTTAATTTCCTTGCTTTTTTCTCCTTCTCATAACGATAATGTACTATTAGAATGCACTGGACGTTTCTCACACGCTCCAATTCCCAATTAATTGTCTCCACTTGAGACAAAAAAAAGGAGCAATAACTCTTCGAACCGGCCGTGATAGCAGTGGCAAGGACAACAACAACAGCATGTTATCCAAACGTTCATTATCAACAATGCCGTTCGTGTGAGCATTTATATTGGACACGAGACCTACATGCCTATGAACTATCCTATTTCAAATCCTTAACGAGGGATCGAAGATTTGTGTCCAAAATGTTTCCGTTCGTGTCATTAATAGACACACACGGACAATCTTCCCAGGGATGTCCTTTTGTGGACCGAATAGGAGCCGGTGGGGATTGGTCTCGGTCGCATTTACTTTTTTCTGTATGTTCGTCCTTAAGCACCGGAATCATTATAGTCATACTTAATGAGACACGTCCATCATTAGCCCGTGTCGTATATGTCCCATCAGTTTATGTCTTTTGTCAGGAGTGCAGAGTATTTAAGTATTCAGGTGCTGAATGTGTGTATGTACACGAAAAATAAACATTTGTGATTAACTTGGAGAAGCCTGATGTCAAGCATCATTTGATGACAATTCAATGGAGCAGGATAATCACTTAACACATCATTTCGAAAGCATCCGCAAATCCTTCTTGATAGTATCAGAGCACTAAAGAAGAAGATTACGACAATATAGTCGTTCAATTTACCGTGAAAAATACGAGGGGGGACATCGTGTGTTTAAGAATGCGACAGAAGCGAACACACTCAAACGTAATTCTTTACAGGACTGAAGAGAAGCTTTGACAAACAACTTTGACTTTTCCTAGACAGTACATAGCTATATTTCTTCAATTATTTTAGTCATTTTCCCATCATCATAAACTGCTCCTGCTACAATCTTCAGCGTAATAAAATATTGACCTCAAACGAGACACAAAGTAACCGTGTACGTGCATCCACTTCACTTGTCTGCCATTATCCTTTTGACGGATGATCGCAAAATTACACCCATTTACATACCATGAATATAGATTAAATAGACACCGTCGCAATGCTCCGACATCTACTGACAATATGAACATCCTCGTACCCCCGCAGGATATGGTATCATACAGGCAGTCAACGAATTCATACGAATATCCTCCTCCGTTTGAACTTCAATCCAGCGCTACCGATACTAGTCTGGCAAAAAGATAGAGTGTTATGAGATGCCAAACCCCAAAATGGAGCCAATTTCCGACATGTGTGATACACATACGGCCGAATGAATATTTTGAAGGAATCCCCGCCAGCATTATGACAAATTCTCTACTATACGAGTAGTATCATTAAACTATACCTACTGAACGTTGGCTGAAAGTAGCGATGCATCCTGTCAGAGACTCTGCATGGATATATGAAAAGTGTGAGGGATTCTCACAAGGAGTAATCTCCTTCCTACCCTACGGGTTCATATGTGGGAACGTTAAGGACATCGCTATGAATTATTGCCTGCCATAAAATAAAGGATTTAAGGATGATAAAATTGTCGGAAAATTACTTTCGGTTTTTTGATCCCATAATAACAATGTCATATCCGGTAGCGAATAGCACTGCTTATAAGGCAGGAGTTTCGATTCAGCCAGAAATTGGAAATAGTAAGACTTGCACGGAAAGGAAGTCAATATTATTCCCTGCTTGGAAATTTCGATGGTCTAAGCTGGATAGCTATTTGCACTCATGTTCTTTTATAATTGGCGCTAGTGGACCTATTTGTCTTTTCAAATTATTGTACTTGAATCGTCCCGACCTGCGGAAGCCTTTGTCAAGCAGCATACTCCCACTTACTTAGCTTCGAGTACTCTGTCTTGGAACATGAAAGTCGAGGAAAAAGGATGACTCCCTGCGGTGGCACTTCTGTGAATTCGAAATCGATTTGGTAGAAGAGAGCACTCGACCAGTCGCGGTATTTCATCCACTGGACCAGCCTGTCCCATACGTCCCCGTTCTATTGATACCCTGAAAACAATTTCTCATTCATATCTTGGACGCCATACGGCCCTCTTGGGACACGTAACCGATCACAGGTCCTTATTTCTGACCATTCATTCTCGCCTCTACCGCACGCTCTCCAACCCACATCCTTTCTTCGAAGTACGATGGCGAAGAATCATTCTGGGCAGTCATCCTGCACTCTTCACATGACCAGTTCGGTTCGATTTCTGCTTTGTATTCGAACCACGAAGGACTCATGTATTTTTCTGATGAAGAAAAGAAAAGGGGGGTCAACATTTTTTTCTCGTTCGGATTAAGATTTTTTCTTGGTACATGTTGGGATGTGGTTGAAGCGTTTTCGGTTTTGGCCCAAGTAGCAGTGGACTTATCACTGTCCTTTTTGGTCGACCTCTTATTGCTTTTTTTCCTGCTTGTTTGAAAATTTATGTCAGCAATTTTAAAAACGAAATGTCCGAAATGAATTGATCCCATAAAAATTGTTTTTGCTACATGGATTACATGTAACCGAACGTCGTTTTGAATTTTAGCTTCATTCGTCGTGGGTACGAAAGGATAGTAAAAAGAAATGGTCTTCAATTTTATAATGTAATGAGAATCATTTGTTGAATAACCGCGACGCATGACTCCTGGATAAGGGGCAGGGGTATGGGGAATGAAATAAGTGCTTATGTTGTCGAAAAATCGAAATTTGTCCTGGGAATGTGTATGGCCTGATTATTGGTTCGTGTGATAAAGGTCTTATACATACTATATACCGTCCGCAAAAAGAGAATATTAAATTTGTCATGAAATTTGCATCGCACAGACGGAAACCTTATTGAACATACGAGTATAATGTATAAAACTACTGAAGATATGCATTGCAACAACTCAGTGCTTCGTTACCATCATCACTTGGATCAGGACTAGTAGTTTAGATGAATGGACGGGTGCTTGAAAACTGCTCAGCTATAGGAGTATATGAGAGGGCTGCTATTGGTATTTGCACTACTACACTGTGGTTACATAATGCAATTACCCGCCAATCACCAGGGCTTGATAATAAGGATAAATAAGAAGAAAATAGAGGAAAATACAAAAAATATATATATAAATAATAATAAGCTTATCAAAAACGGGCTTAGTTATTCTCAATATTTCAAAGAAACATGACGCAATCGGAGACGGACGGACTCAGCCGCTATATACAAATCAACGCGCCCTTTGTGAGAGCGTGCAGCTCACGATTAGCCTCGACTACCTAAATTAAAATGAAACCGAGCCATTACTAACATGAAATCAATATCATTGTATTCACGCATAGCGCTTTTTTCCATAAGTTTTTAAGAATGAATGGAGTGTACCACTACCAACTCAATACAACAATATTAAGTTGGCAATGCACTCCACAAAAAATTAGTCAGCATTAAAGCCGATCGCACTAGTCGACTGGTTTCGTCCACCGATAGACCATACTCGTCAGGAGCTACCTTTAGTCTATCGGGGAGGTAGCTCGACCAGTCCAACTTATGTGCTGTATTCCAACTTTCGTCAGAATACATCGGTTGGTAAAACGCTCACTTTATATATAGTGGACACTATATATGCGTGAATACAATGATATTGATTTCATTCAATGTGGTTCGCACCCGTGTCGTAAAGTGTCCACTATATATAAAGTGAGCGTTTTACCAACCGATGTATTCTGACGAAAGTTGGAATACAGCACATAAGTTGGACTGGTCGAGCTACCTCCCCGATAGACTAACGAGTATGGTCTATCGGTGGACGAAACCAGTCGACTAGTGCGATCGGCTTTAATGCTGACTAATTTTTTGTGGAGTGCATTGCCAACTTAATATTGTTGTATTGAGTTGGTAGTGGTACACTCCATTCATTCTTAATTACTAACATGATATTTCTTGTCCACCTACAGAAAGCTCCAGGACAACTGAAAACACAGATTAACTTCTTTTTAATAGTTCATTATTCTGTATTAGCTATTCAATTGTCCAAAAGACCTTTTCCATAGTCCTACTTGTGGGCGCCCCGTTGTAACGACATGTGTCAAACCGCTGACGGCCAAGTCTTAGGGACAGTTTGGAAAAAGGCAGATAGCTGAAGAAGCCTGAATGGCTGATCAACACCCAAGCGTCTCAGGTTTAGTAGGATGGAATGACTTGCGTAGTTAAATAAATAACTGGCGCAACAGTCCAATTTGAACCACGGCCTCTAGATGAGTTAGCATCATTTCATTTTCTAGATCGTGACGGTTTTTGTGCAGAGGTATGTGATCAGCAACACGCTCAACCGAGTTATTTACCCCATAATGGGTACTCATTTAACAGCTGAGTGGGCTCATAGTCCGACACGTAAATCCCCGGAATCGAACCGGGGCCCAGTGCGTTGAAGGCGAACGTGCTAACCGTTGCGCCATCCGGACATCCGGAATGGCTGATCAACACCCAAGCGTCTCAGGTTTAGTAGGATGGAATGACTTGCGTAGTTGGACCTGCAATATATGTAGTTGTGTGAGCTCCAGCACGTTTATTAAACCATTTGAAGCAACTACCTTCGAGGCCATCCCCTGAATGGGGTTAAGCGATGTGCTGACAACTCGTCCTTGTAAAAACCACTCCACGTCAAGAAACCTGGAATAAAATCCTCGGAATGAACGGATCAACAACGACAACCACGCAGACGACTGAAGCATGATTCTTTCGGCTCCTGGAATGTTCGCTCGCTGAACAACCCGGGGGCCGAGAATGCCCTCCTTCAACAGGTCGAAAAGTATAAACTGAGCATTACTGCAGTCCAGGAAACAAGCGAGATCAATGACAAGAAATTGCACACAATTTTTAGAAGTGGCAAACCATCGTACCACAAAGAGTTTGGAGTAGCATTTATAGCAAACAATCACCTCAAACCGCACATTACTGACTTCAAACCCATAAATGAACGGCTGTGTGCGATTCGCATTAAGACTCGATTTTTCAATCTCTGGCTCATCAATGTGCCCCCACTGAAGTTAAAGAAGAAACAGTAAAAGACGAGTTCTACGCGCGCCTTGAGACTCTCTTCGACTCACTTCCAACAAACGAAGTCAAATTGCTGCTGGGAGAGTTTAACGCGAAAGTCAGAAATGAAAGTTGGCACCGGGGGACCACTGGAGGCCACAGTCTCCATGAAAAATGTAACGACAACGGCCAGCGACTGATCGACTTCGCCTGCAGTAGAAATCTAGTCGTGAGCTCTACGTGTTTCCCGCATGGACCCATTCACAAGCAGACCTGGAAATCTCCAGACGCAGATACCGTCAACCAAATTAATCACGTCCTCCTTTGCAAGAGATGGGCGTCTAGTGTGATGAATGTCCGCTCCTATCGAGGAGCAAAATGCGGCTCAGATCAGCACTTGGTGAAGTCGGGCTACAGATGGAGAATTTCCTCAGTGCACCTACCGAGAATCAGAATTCTAAAATCTTTGCAGCTGATAAGCTTTTGAGCGATGCTACGGCGCACAGTGGGGCGGACTCAAACAAATTCTTGGACATTAACAAAAAAAATGATTTTTCTTTTTATTTTTATCGTTTTGTAGACCCTTAGGGATAAGAAAATTTTAAGAAATTTGAAATACTTGAGGAAATCACGTAGTTTTTGCGGCAAATGTTGGTAATGAGCTTGAGGAATGAATTTGCATGAAATCATATACTGCTTTATTAATTTTTCTTGAGAAAATTTATCTGATGTTGATATATTTTTTTTTATTTTCTGGTACTAATAGGGTATATTCAACAATCAAAAAAATATTCAGAAAAAAAAATTGTTTTCTTATGTTTAAGACATGATTTTTAGTAAAATTAGGGTATTTTGCACAAATTTTAGAGTGCCACAAAAATGTGCCGAGTTGCTCCGAAAAACGGACTTGACATGTTCTAACTCCATATAGTTACTAAGAAAACTACGGAAGATCTCATCCCGTTTCGTCCCGCTTCGCTCGCAATTTATGTTTAAAGAAGTCAGTTCCAGGGTCGATTCCCAGCAAAATGCAATGTTTTTAATTGTCCATAAAAAAATATTTGTTCCTGATAATTTGTTACTGAATTTTTGTTTCTACTAAGGTGTAGTCAAATTAAAAAAAAAAATTTACGATTGAGAATTTTTTTTTAGTTCTATAGTAAAACATAGTTTGTGTTAAAATTTCGGTATATGTACATACATTTTAACTAGTTACTAAAAAGTGTCGAGCTGTGCCGAAAGGCGGATTCTACAATGTACAACCTGATGTATTTTGTAAATCAACTACGTAAAAAACATACCCCAGTTCAACCCCTATCGGACGTAAATAATGTTTAAACAAGTGATTTCTAGGGCTAAAGTCAAGCAAAACGCAGTTATTATCGTATCGTTACCTGGAAAAACTATGCATGGAATGGTTGAAAATATACGCAATTGTTCGCGTAACTAGATAATGATAACTTTTAAATATAATTACCGTCTATTCTCATTGATTGTTTTGAGTCATTATGAAACTAGATAGTTAAAAGTTTTTTTTTGGTAACTTAACCTAACGGCAATAAAATATAATAATAAAGATTTTGGCAAAAGTTAGGCTCATCATACATCAGTTGTGTTATGTATGTTGAACATCAGTTTTTTATCGCAACAAACCGTACTTTGTCCGGTTTAGTGAAAAATCCTAGCGATCCGCAAAATTTCCCTGGAAAAAAAGCTAAAAACATTTTGTGCCCATTTAAAAATGAAATGGGCGCAATCAAATTATGCAAGAAAAACTTCAATAAAAAAGAACAAGGCTTGACTAAAACAAAACGTTTAAGTACCCCATCGAATTACTTCAGCTTTTGGAAGAGATCAACGATGCGCATAAGGCATTCGGTGAACTCTCTGAGATGCCAAAGTTCGTGGGGTTGAAGAGTTGACGGCATCCTATTCGGGGGAGGAAATACTTTTTGCTGCGAAAATGAGTTTAATGCCAGAAGGAAGTAATATAAAAGCAAAAATCGTTTCCAAAGTATTGGAATATTCAAACGATTCGGAAGATCTTTAAAAAATGTGCGGGGCTGATGAAATATATGATCAGATTTCATTGTTTTGCTCTGAGTACATCCATCAATCTGAGCAAGTCACAATACTGGATTTTGAGAGATGCGACTTCAAAAGCTGGGTTAAACGTTGATGCCATTGACGAGGAATTTGCTGAAGATTGTGTAATGGAGGTTGATTAAAACTTGCTTATTTTATGTTTTAGTTAAGTTTTTCATTGTTTTGTTTGTTTTTATGGAAATATTTGTTTTGTATGCTATTTTCCTTTTGCTAAAAAAAAGTTAATCAATTAATGTGAAAGCTTTCTTTTATCTAAAAATAAATACAACATAAACCTATTATCTAATGTACTTTATCTTCTTTCACATCGCACCTATCGCAAAACGAACTTCGCCACTCGATTCAGCAGGAAAAAATATATTAAAATGCATCCACATTGTAATTTTGATAGCAAAGGATCTGGGCGAAAAAGCCATGTCCAGAAAATCATCGATTTCGTCCCACTGGGCGCCGGCATGAAAATTGCACCAAAAGCTAATTTTTTCGGATAAAGTTGTGTCCCGCTTCACGCTGCTCACTCGACCAAATGTGGCAATTTTGCTTGTTGACAAAACCATCTCGCCAGAAATGAGCTTCATCCGAAAAGATAATTTTCTTGTGAAAGTTGTCGTTAGCTTGCATCTGGTCCAGAGAACAATTAGCGAATGTGCGACTTTTAAAATGGTCGCTTGGCTTCAGTTCTTGAGTCAACGCAATCTTATACAGGCGGAGTGCCAAATCCTTCCGCAAAATTTGCCATAAACTGGTCACACTAATGTTTAACGCCTGCGATCGGCGTGGAATCGACATCTTTGACTTCTCACGCACACTCTCTCGAACGACCACGATATTTTCTTCACTTCGAGTATTACGTTGTCGCACAGGCACTGGGAAATTATGCAATGCATAAGTTGTTTCGAATTTTTGCACCAAACGTTCAATAGTCCGTCTTGTTCGATGGTTTTATCGACCGAAAATTGGCGTAAGCGTGAGCAACGTAGTCGCGATAGAACGTGAAATTTGATAAAAAAATTAATAATTTGCAAACGTTGTTGAAGCGTGTATCTCTCCACGATTAAATGGCATAGACTGACGTTTAGAGATATGAAAGTATTGCGAAGCTAACTTCACACTTTTTCGAGAAATGTCAAATACAAAATACAACGTTCCTATTGAAAAACCTTGTAAAAAAAAGACATATGCAGCTTTAAAAAAAAAACACAAAAGTGAGAGCGTTAGCTTTTAAGGCAATCTTAAATGCCAATTGAAGGAGTGGCACACCGCCAAAGAATAAACCAACGATAGGATAATCGGCCAGACCAAACTCATGGATCTATTCTTATCCTATCCGGAGGTTGCCTTTTATATTTCGGGATTGGACAACCCTAGTGTTGCAATCTGGCAACTGACAGCTATATCGTAAAGTTTGACATTTTTGAGGTTATACGTACTCAGAACGTTTTGACATCTGCGCGCTATTTGTGTTTTTTTACAGTAACTTAAAAGATTAATCTCGGCCAAATAATGGAATTCAATCGTGAACATTTTCGTGCGATTATTTTCTACAACTTTCGACGTGGATTAACTCAGCAACAGTGCATGGATGAACTGAATTCAATTTTTGGCGATGAAGCGCCATCAAGGACCAATGTTTATCGATGGTATGGTGAATTCAATCGAGATCGTAGTTCACTCCAAGACGAATTTCGTGAAGGTCGTCCAAAATCAGTTGTTTTTCCGGAAACCATTGATGCTATGCGCGAACTGATATTGCAAGATCGTCATGTGACCTATCGTGAGATTGAGACAACCTTAGGCATTAGTGGGACCAGCATACATTCAATATTGCATGAACATTTGACTGTCAAAAAAATTTGTTCGAGTTGGATCCCACACAATTTGTCAATCGCTCAAAAAAAGGCTCGTGACGATTGGTCGAAAGAAATGCTCAAAAAATACGTTCGCGGTGCTTCGAAACACGTCTTTGACATCGTGACAGGTGATGAATCATGGATTTACGCGTATGAGCCCGAAAGTAAACAGCAGTCGACTGTATGGGTGTTTAAAGATGAGCCAAACCCAACAAAAGTTGTTCGCGCATGAAGCACTTCCAAGCAAATGGTCGCTTGTTTTTTCTGAAAAACTGGACATTTCGCAACCGTACCACTAGAACAACGCAGAACAGTCAATTCTGAGTGGTACACAACCATTTGTTTGCCAGTTGTCTTCCAAGAAATCAGGAAAACCAACCGCCGAAGACGGATCACTCTGCACCACGACAATGCGAGCTCTCACACATCAGCTCAAACAACTGCATTTTTGAGCACTCAAAACATAGATTTGATGGGTCATCCGCCGTATAGTCCTGACTTGGCACCGAATGACTTCTGTTTATTCCCGTACGTAAAAAACAAACTGAGAGGTCAACGTTTTTCAACACCTGAAGAAGCGGTTGCTGCGTTCAGAATGCATGTTTTGGAGACACCTCAATCAGAGTGGCAAAAGTACTAGAACTAAAGACTTGCAACCAGCGTCACCTAATGTAAGGGTTCTACTACAGTTGTCCAAATGCAACCGCCGCGCCGGTACCGCTGGAAACTCATACTCGCACGTTCGCTTGGGATGAGCTTTTTTTGGCAGAAAAAGAGAAAATTTAGACACTGTCATTATATATGCATATACATATATCATATTCGGCTCTGGGCAATGGAATGCATCTGTTACCACTATTTATCCAAGAACGCACACTCGTTGGCCACAGATACGACCCCAAGAGTTTCTTGGATGCCTACTTGGTCGGTCCTCATAGTGCCAATTTATATTTGCGGCTGATACCACATTGGGCGATCAACTAAAAAAGATAGTTGTGGCGCCAGAGCAATGCTATACGAAAAAAATGCGCCGCATGGCAAATCGCATCATTTCCGGTTTGAGCCGCTAGCATAAATTAGCACCCATAGAATCCAATTTCACAGCATGCCCAGCAATACAGTTATGTTATGGAACGTGCTCCGGAATTTCAGAGGGATTTCATGGTGTCCTTGCTAACTATTAAGATTTCATTTGACAATAAAATGTATGCGAAAATCCGGTGGATTTCACGGAGATTTCGCCGAAATCCCATTTTACGAAGTTTCGAGTCCAGCGTAAGCGTACTATATGCTGAATTTTTATGAAATTTCCTTTCTATTGAAAATTGCATGAACTTTCCGAATTCTTTGAAACATGAAAAAATGCTGCAATAACTTCCAACATTATTATATCATATTATAGGGCCCTATAAAAGCTGAGTTTCGGGCCCGGATTTTCTCTCGATGGCCCTGGTGGGAGCTAACTGCACCTATCCCGAAACTAGATACTTCCTCTGTTCAGAGACATGCAAAATTACTCAAATCAGTCCACGCCACACACTCATTTTACCTCTTTTCCAAAACTTGTCAAATAATTCTTAACAACTTCAAAAGATCACAATTTTCTCCAAAAAAACTGACTTTCACCCGAAGGACACAAAACGACATCAAGCTCAATTTAAAACGACACCAACTGTTGTAAATTTAATCCTTGGCCGTTGGCAATTTATCATTTTTCAATTAGGATTTTCTCCCTCATCCAAACCGTAGTCTTTGTTATTCTTGTGGTAACCGTCAGTAATTAAAGTTGACATGTGGCACTTAAATCGCGAAGGTCGCGTTTGTCCTTTAATATATTCCATCGTCATTTTTCTTTTCCGAGAATTGCTTTAGGATCTCTTACAGCCATAATTACATCGGCTAATACCTTACAAGTTCCTTTGTACATTTCTCAGAACGCCTTTTTTTATCTCAATATTTTTGCTCCAGTTCTCCGCGGGGGTAAAGCACGAATCCCAGCTGATTAGCCACGCTGACAAAGGAAAACGAAAACTCGCCACGAATAAAAACGAAACACGATACTCTGCCACTTAATTTACAATTCATTCGGTTTAAAGTTTAATTAGAGCGTTTTTTTTCCTTTGCGCGGAAAATGGGGAATGTTCAATGACGTGGCATAATGAAGCAATTTGTCTTTCTTTTTTTTTTTAAAGGGCTCCTCCAAATAGAACGGGGGCAATTTGCCGGATTTAATTGTTTTTGTGTGGTAATCATAAATTCCAGAAAGTTTCTGGTATAGGATAGGCCAAATATGTCCGGCCATTTAACTGCGGATCATGGTTGGTTAGAAACAGGCGAAGAAAAATTAAAATATATTTAAGTGGTAACACCTGAGAAACATTTTTCTTGTCGATTTTCCCGAAGAGTGGAAGAGAAACTTAAGATGTTGTAGACAACAGGTGATTGAAATTATTATCCTAATGGTTTTGTATTCGTATCTATCTAGAAGTATAAGGCAATGCCCAGGGTCAGAGGAGAAAAGAAGAGATTTTTGAAGGTATCGTTCCGAAGTAGATGATGGCCATATTACTAGAAATGGTCGAAACATGTCGCATCACAAATCAAGTATTATTAGGCAGATTAGGGAGAATATGACATCCTGCTGTCCTTCTTTGAAACAGAGTAAGTTATGAAAAATAATTTCCTACGAAACGTGAGAGTCAATTGAAGCCATTGCGAAGATTGAAATCATTGCCTCTTCACCCTTTCCACTTCCTTCATTACATTCCACAGTTGTTCCGAACGTCGCGTCGCCTAATTCCAAATACAATATTTATGTTGATTATAATCCCAGATTTATTCTGTCCGTCATTACGACGTTACGTAGAACGTAGTCTTAGGTACAGAGGAATTCATTTCAGAAGTATTGGCAAAATATCTTGTGTTATCCCTTGAGTGTGCCTACTGGCGAAACTTAGTCACCCTATCTCGTCTGTTCCACCCGTTCCAAACATATATCATCGAAATACAAGTGAACATCACAATGCATACACGTATGCCATACATTTACTGGACTACATAAATAATTAACTAAGTTAACGTACTTCGAGGCTGCCAGATAAGATGTTTTAATATTTATGACAACCAAAAAGTGATTTACGGTCAACAATCTGGACACAAATAATTCTTTGTTTGGTGATACCTTCATGTAGACAAGTGATAGGAGAAGGGGTGGCTGAAGGACATCGTCTTGATAGGGGCTATGAACTGAAACTGGCCTGTCATTCTGTGGTAAGTCCTAGTCCTAGTCCTTCTCTTCTATAAACGTCCGACGAATATACACCATATTTCTGTCCACCCACACAGTAGGCTTCAACTCTCCTCTAATAACTGATAGAACTACCCATTCGATACCAGAAGCAAGGACAAAAAAAAATAACTGATGGCCTGTTGTGACCATCACGTCCAACGAAGACACTCTGGTGGTTCCCAGAAGCGTCAAAAACGAAAATCAATAATGACAACTTCGATAAAGATTTATGATGCTTCTCTCGATTCCGTTGGGAGTCCTCTCGAACTTACCCCAAATTTATGTATATTGGAGTCCTTATCTCATTTTAATCACCCCAACATACTTATTTTCGCTACTACAATTTCAGATACTCGTATGAGTGCGCTGTTTGCTCATATGAAAAGTTCACGTGCGAAAATGCATAAGAGAGTTCATTTGGAAAATTTTCGTGTGAAGATCTTGGGCAACGAAAATCCGCAATTCGATTGCTATCATATATTTTCATATAGCGAATAAGGTTGACAGGTAATATGTCAATTGGATTGCAAAAAAGATATTGAATCATAAATAATGGAAAGTAATTTTATTTTGGGAAAACAGAATAAAAATTGTATTAGGTGCTACTGAATTTAGTGCATTGTAAACACTGTGAGTGATAATATAATGGAAAATTTTTAGGCCAAGTTATTATCGTTATACGATAGGGGAAACACTACAGAAGCTCGTTATTAACAAATTACGTATAATGTGTTTGTTTGGAATGCTAGAAAACCATCGGGCGTTAATTCTGATAGTCAACTGTCAGCATCTGGAGAGGTGGGTACCTCACTGCGATGAGACATCGGTATTCTGGCATCTCATGCTACCGGTTGGTCACGGATTCAAATCCCGTGGTGGCTCTGAATGTTTGTGTTGTCTCCCCCCGTGGTGTGGGGCGTAACAATAAGCTACAACTTTTTCCGACTTCAAAATCAATGTCAATGTGATTAAAAAAAAATAGTCGAGCTACTGTCCCAGCAGGAAGGCACTGCGACCATAAAAGATCTATTGTGCCGTAGCTCATTAATCCAGAAGACCGTCCACCCTTCTAATAAAGGGCAGTAAGTCTTTAGCAGGAATTAACCTGCAGTGCTGATAGTAGCCTGCCCGAGGAGTGACATCCTAAAACGCGCGATGGCGGGACATTCGCACAAGATGTGCTTGGTCATTTCCACGTCCTCCAGACAAAGACGGCATTCAGTTTCGCTTGACAGACCCATCTTGTTCAGGTGATATCTGACCAGGTGATGGCCACCTGTACCCCACTAGGAGTCTTAGGTGGGCTCTACTCATTTGAGTTGTACCCTTGTGACTGAAGGGCATTATCAGCTCCTTTGATTGACGAAGCCCTGGCAGGTTATTCCAGTACTGTTGACGCAATAGTGCAGACCAATCTGTGATCCGCCGTTTGGCCGAGGCCAGTCCAAAGCCACAGTAAGGCTCAGGTCCATGAAAACGACTGGATGATCCTTGTCTAGCAAGTTCATCCGCAGCCTCGTTCTCCTCAATGCCCTGGTGGCCTGGCACCCAACACAAGAAGACTCGGTTTTTGGTTGCCAACAGTTGAAGGAGTTCGCAACACTCCTTCACCAGTTTCGAAGAGGCCTTATATGAGGAGAGCGCTTTTATAGCTGCTTGGCTGAATAGATAGCAATGTAAGCGTTTTAGACCCATCAGTAAACCACTTGATACATATAGGGTCTGGACAGGGTGTGTCATTTACCCATTCAGAGCGGTCAGGAATGAGGGCTGAAAATTTTCTGCCGAAGCAAACCTCCGTGATCATGTAATCTGATCTCAAGCAGATCTGCACGTCAGGAATTCAGAATGCTCATGTGACCGCTTTCTTCACTGCGCACGTCGGAAGTTAAACGAAGTCAAAGAGCATTTAGAGCTGCTGATTTTTGAATGAATATATGCAGCGGAGTAAGTCCAATAATCGCCTCCAGGGCTGGCGTTGGACAAGTGCGCATAGCTCCAGTGATGCCAAGGCAGGCAAGGCGTTGGAGCTTATTGCACTTCAGTAAGACAGAAGATTGCTGAGTTTTCGGCCACCAAACAAGCGCTGCGTAGGTCACCATGGGCCGCACCAGCATGGTATATAACCACTCAATTTTCTTTGCGGTGAGTCCCATGTCCGTCCAAAGAGACTTCTGCAAGCCCATATTGTGCGTGTGGCTTTGCTAAGTACATTATCTATGTAAGTATTCCAGGTGAGTTTCGAGTCTAGAGTTACCCCGAGACATTTAACTTCAGTGGAATAATCTAAGGTCGTGCCGCCTAACGAAATTGGATCCAATGTTAAATATCGTTTTCGCGTGAACGGCACAACAACAGTTTTCTGTGGGCTTACATGTAAGCCCACAGGAACACACCAGTGTAGAACTATGTCAAGGGCCGACCTCATCACCTCCGTAAGGGTGGATTCGAATTTGCCCCTGATTATGATAGTTAAATCATCCGCGTACCCGATAGTAAGATAACCACGCTCATTAAGCATGGAAATCAGCTCGTCTACGACAAGGGACCACAAAAGAGGTGACAGAACGCCACCTTGTGGACAACCCTTTACGGCATTCACGCAAATGGATGTGCTGCCTAGAGTTGAGTGAATATCCCGTCCACGGAGCATGGCATCTATCCATGCAATGGTAGCGGGTGGGATGTCCCTGAGTTCCAGGGTTTTGGAAATGCACTCGTAGCCGGTATTATCGAAAGCCCCCTCAATGTCAAGAAAAGCACACAACGTGATTTCCCTATCACTGAGGGACGTTTCGATTGTACTGACAAGGTTATGCAAGGCGGTCACTGTTGACTTGCCCTTCGTATACGCGAATTGCATACGATGTAGGGGGCTTGACAGTTCCATCTTTTCCATGGTTTTAAGGAAGAAGGAAGTAAGGCTAATCGGTCGATAGGATTTGGGCATATATTCCGGCTTATTACCCGCTTTGGGTATGAAAACCACATTAACTTTCCTCCAAATTTGTGGTATGTACCCAAGGGTGTAGCTTGCCCTAAAAAGCTCGATTAGCGGAGTTATTATGATCTCCAAGCTGTTTTGCAACAGAACGGGGAAAATGCCGTCCACTCCGGGAGCTTTAAATGGCTCAAAGGATTCTATCGGCCATTTTACTTTATCCATGTCAAAGATGACCCCCGATAAACTGCCCGGCTTACGGGAACCCGTTGGGGCCTCGCAGTTGAGCAGGGGTCACCTTCCGACAGTACGGACCCTGTGAAATGGGTCAGCAGTTTTAGTGTTTCTTCTGGACCTTCAGTATACGAACCGTCTGCTCTCAATGTGATAGTCGGGCCTGTTCTCGACTTCTGTGACTTCGATAATGGCCTTTTGTACCAGAGTTAGGTGCTACCTATAAAAATGAAATGGCTCGGTGCCACCCAAAAATGGTTCGATAGTGACTGCCGACCTTAAGGCAAGTGAAACTAATCATCCAATGGGGAAAATAGAGATTTTTTTTAAGCACAAATATTTGATGCAAAAATTTCGAATTTCGGACGGGATTCGAGTCCGAAACGCTGGTAGTCAGACATGAGACTGGTGCCTCTACGCACTGTGCTACCGGTAACCCGGAGTGGGTGTAGTATACGTTTCCTTTTATTTAATTCAACACACGAGTTTTACTTGTTCCGCCGGCTCTGCGTATGAGGGCTATCTCCGGGCCTTTTCGCTAGAGTGGCCCTCAGCCTAGCCCTGATATATTTGCGCCGTGGTTAATTTGGTATAGCTGCTACATCGGTTCAATTCAATGAGGCCGACCCCTTTACTGACGACCGTCAGTCTGGATTTCTCCAAACAGAGTGGATCAGAATCCATGTAAGAACGTAAGAGCACCGACTAATTGGGACTAAAGAAGTTCAAGAACGACTCAGAGGGACTGTTTCGGTTAGCGGGCGGCCCGTCGCCAATCTCAACAACGAGCCTGGAGGCTCCACCGAGCAATGAGCTAGTAGGCAGCTAAGAGGAAACTGTGTTGAGCTGCATCACACTCTGGTTTATCTAGGTTTGCGCTATCCATATGGAATTCCTCGAGTATCCGGGAAGGACAGTCACTGACGACTTCACCCGGTCTGCCGTCAGAAGCCTGGTTTAAAACTGGAGGTCGAATGGTATCCAAATTTCGCATGCTAGTGTGCTAGCCAAGGACCATTTTGACCATGCATCCCTCGGCGTATGCTGTTCCACCTTGGATTTAGGGTATGTTTAGAAGGGAGATAGCGCCCCTGATTGACCAAGTTAAGTCATCGCTGATTGCAAAGACAATACTTTACCAACACCCTTCGACCCGTCACCACGTGGATGTAAAAGTCGCACTTCCAGTTACGACAAATTAAACATGATGGTCTGAACGTTAGTCCCCTCTAACACTTTCGACTGACGGACAAATAATATCACATTATACTAAATAAACATTTATACGTGACGAGAAATCCGTTAACGGAACTCATGATTCGACTCCTGTTTTGAACTAATAATGATATAGCTGCGAAAAAAGTTGGACTACGCGTTAAAAAATAAATAACTGGCGGAACAGTCCAATTTTGGACAAAACCCTCGAGATGAATTAGCATCATCTCATTTACTAGAACGTGACGGTGTGTGATCGACAGCACACCCAAGCAAGTTATTTACCTCAAATGGTTACTCATTTAACAGCTGAGTAGGTTCATAGTCCGAAACGTAAATCCCCTTTTTTTATAGAAAACTACCGCTTTCAGTAGGAATCGAGCTGGGGCCCAGAGCATAGAAGGTGAACGTGCTAACCGTTTCGAACTACGCGTTAATGGTGTGTAACGGGCGGTTTGGTGGGCATCCGAAGATGCCCGTGGGGACGGAGCCTAACGTAGCATAATGACCGTGAAGGTCGGGCCGTGCCATCTAGCGAAGAAAAAGGCCCCTCAACGAGCTAAGCAGCGGCCTATGCTTGCTGTAGCTCAGTTCGGGAGATGTGGGTGGGGTTTTCGCCGCTCGTTGCTCCTGTCCTTTACGTATTAGCAAAAATTCATAGGCCTGGGGAAGACAACACAAACAGGGGAGGTAAAAATGGGGAATGAAAAAAATAGTCGATAAGGATGGAATGGTTGGCGGACGGATCAGACGCCCAAGCGGTCGAATCTGGGTCCGGGTGTAATTGGGCTCTCGGCCTCTGGTTTCGTACCACCAACAAATCACTACTCATCAGGTGCTGCTTCGATCTGCCATTGGGAGCAGCACAACCAGACCAGAATATGGTTCATTACAGGTGATAAAATGCTGCAATCAAGAAGAATGACGCCAGCATAACCGAACATAAACATAGGGAACCTCACCTTCGAATTTGAGACGATTTCTCCTATCCGAGTTGCAACCTCTCGAAGGACATCACCGAAACTGACGAAATCAAGCGACGGATACAACTAGCAATTAAGACTTTTTTTTCTCAGTGCTTCCAATAATTAAGTCGGAGCATGTGTACTGAAATACGAAGCTCCGCATATGCAAAACCATCACACGACCTATGCTAAGGCTGCAAAACATGGACGCTAACTCAAGCCTCTGAAAATAGGCGAACTTTCGAAGTAAATTGCGACCAAAATAGATGGCGCATCTGCTACAACCATGGGCTATACGAACTGTACGACAAGCTAGAAGTTTCGAGATTCATCAAACTACAACTACTTCAACGAGCAGGGCATGTGCAGCGAATGGACTGTAACCGCATGCCTAAACAAATATTAAAAGGATGCATGAGCGGAGAAAGGCTGAGACTGAGAGCTTGTTGGGAGAACTTACTAGATGCCGAACAACTGTTTCCGAAATTGCAGGACACAGCAACTAGGCTGAAATAAGGGGACGGTAATGATCCAGACGGTCAAGGCGGACGTTGGACTGTAACGCAACAATGATGAAAATAATTCGACGGATAACCCCTGTGAGAAATCACAAAGGGTATTGCTGCTTTAGGTATTGTGAAAATACACAAATATTTGTTCGGGTGGCAGCTATCGATGCCATACAACTTATATGCCTTTGAACATGTCGCTACCCTTATCGGTCGTATGTGACCAACGTCTTAAGAGGATAAATTCCCCGAAGGGGGCCCAAAAAGTGTTTGTCGATTTCGATTACCTCGCATTAGTATGAGAGGCGTGACTGGGAACGACTGATGTTTTTTTCGCCTAATTTAGGCTGACCGACACAACATGTGTACGAATCATATCTTAACAAAAAAGCTACTATAAATATTGAACTTGTGAATACCTAACCCAGAGTAAACTCCCGCTTTAGATAGTAACCCACGAAAATTCAATCTGTTAAATCTTTGTAACGTCCTTTTCCCGTTTGCTATTTCAAATTCTTAATTATTTCCGATTTTTTAATTATCAGGAAAAGTAATTTGCATGGGTCAATTTTTCATAATGAACAATCAAACTCATACAAAATTATTGCGGCGATAGTTAATTTTCGTTTTGGCGCGATAATTCTCAGAGCGAAAATTGCGCTATGAATTATCGGAACTATTGCCCCAATTTTTACGAAATTTTGTCAGAAAGTTTTAAAGACTATCGTCCCAAAGTTATACAACATTTTTGTGGCGATTGTTAGTTTTGTTGCGACAGTTCCAGGGGCGATACTTCCGGAATTATTATGAATTATCGCCCCAGAAAGTACCGCCTTAAAACGAAAATGAGAAAATGGTCCCAATTTCGGGGCGATTGATGGGTCTTGAATCACTATTGATTAGATCAACACCTCAACTCATTCCGTACATTGTACACCTTTGATCCAGCGTTATACTTACATAAATTCCTAACTTCGTCATTGAAACAGTTTATATCCCCTTCACAACAAAAAATATGATAATTTCCCATAAAGTCCCGGAAGCCTACTTAAAACGCACATACAACAAATTTTACTTAAGGTACAGAACGCTAATAGCTCCACTTTATGAATAATTTATAAAATTCAAACTGCTAAGTGTCTTAATTAAAACTTCCCAGCACACCATACACAAAGTAGACAATTTCAACCCATTCGCTCATCCTTTCACTATGCGATCGTCTTTGTTGTCTTACAAACGAAACAATGTCACGGAAAAATATGAATTTTAACGGGCGACTCATGAAGACTGGCCTATCTGTAGAACACCTTTCAGGATGCTCCTCCGCTCACTGTATAAAGAACCGAGGGCTAAAATTGGGACTGAGTCAAAGAAAAACAACTTTTCAATTATCATCCTGTTGGGGACTTTATGGATGGTCGACTATCCTAGAATATTGTTATTGTGCCCAGCAAAATTTTTACGACGATGTCCTTTTTGCGTACGTACACGAGGACTGTATTAGGCATGTCCTGAAGGAAAGTTATCGTGAATGTCTTGGGGCAAGTAGCATAACGCATCTCTTTAATAGAAATTTATGAATTATAAAATTTTATGTTATTATCCTGGTGAATTCGAGACAGTGCATGCGGATAACGGAGAAGTGATGAAGGCGATGCTGCATAATAGGAAGGGGACGGATAAATCGAATTGATAGGAAATGAACACAGGTTGTTGGTTACTCAAAAGTTTATCAAATTTTATAGTTATCAGTGATTGAGGGTGGTCCGCATTTACGTTTAATTTTTCAAATATATTTGATTTTCTCCATAGCCCCAATGGTCTAGTTACGACACGGTCACTTTCAATTCCCCGGTGTGGAATAAAAGCTGCACTAAGCGATAAATTGACAACTTATCCTTAATTGAACTGTTCAAAAAATCAATCCAATCGAGTTGAATGAATGCAAATATTTTACCTACTTACTACCTAAATGGGAAACAGTAGAAAATCCTGCTGAAACAAGGCCGATACAAATACATAACGGCCGCTATCAGTCGAAGGATCGACACACTCCTCGAACAAAATAATATCCTTGCCGAGGAGCAGAAGGGCTGCTGAGTCGGATCCATATGATGCAAAGAACAACTCACGATCGGCTCGGTTGAAGAAGGACGCGCTATGCATAAACGGAGAAGTCTGCCGGCCAACACTGTGGGCAGGTCGACTCGATTCGCGCTTATTTTTACGGCAAAACTCTTTGAGTCCTCTGCTACTGTCACTGTCGCTGAGATACCGGTCACCCAAACGTCGCATCATACGATTGTACAATCAAAAGGAAAAAGTGACAGTGTTTCGTCAGATGGCAAGTAATAAACCACTCGTTCAATATTTTGAGAATTAACCGGGTGGTGTGATTCAAAGTTATACGAAAATTCATTCAAACAAAAACTTCTATTGGCGCACTTGATACGTTAAATACCTCCCATATTCGACTTTGTCCAATTATAAAAGAATGAATGCGGGTGATGCGGTGAATTTGGGATAACTGATGAGCGGTGTTTACATTTAATCCTTGTTTCTACAAAAGAATTCTGATGAAAAACTCAAAGCGTTTACCGCACAACAATAGTTTCATCAACATATCTCAAAAGTTTGTCCCAAATTGTTTTTAAATCCCAAACTACCTTTTATCAAAAAATGTTTCCTTCTTTCTATTCTATCTCTGGTCTACGAAAACCACCACTAAAATGACAGAATGTCCTTTTCAAATTCATATGTTTTCATATTCCCGCGTTCGCATCCCATCCTGGACACACGAACACCGTGCGCCTTTCAGCCACGTGGCTCACATATTTTCATTTCCCTATGAAAAATTATTTTACATTGCCGGAAAATTTAATAAGGACACACAGGATATGGCCCAAAATCAAGATATTAACTTGTCAAGCAAATAAAAATTTATCAGTAGCTACATCAGCAGGATATTGGCTTTTCGACTCCCCGTCTCTGAAAAGTAGAAGTACCTTATAGTCCGCTTCGACCAGGAGACGACGACAGGGCAAAAGGATTTCGTGGTAGCATCTTTCCGCCCCAATGACTACAAAAGATATTCGGTTGTTCGGTAATACGTCGCTGAATAAAACAATGCGTTGACGAGCCAGGATAACTCCACACAGTTCGTAAACAAATTATTTAATGCTTTTGATTTTCGGAGGGTGGGAGTGACTATAAGGCGAAAAATGCTTCTGTTGTTTTTCTTTGCGGGACCCCTTCACCGCTGAAAAGGACGACGATGGTGGAAGGTTAAATTTGTATTCTTATAGGATAGAGAGTACACACTCTTCGGATTTAGACAAGAAGGCCTTTTTTCGTGTCGTGACGATGCGACAACGTGGAAAACCGGAGGAGAGGCGATGTCGGAATTGTGTCATAAAAAGCAGATACAAATCCGGGGGAGTTTGTTTCGTTTCGTCCCTTCGTTTTTAATTTCGAGATCAAACAAGAAATTTCCTTTAGAATTTTTAGGAGGGGTCGCTTGCGTTTGTTTAAGCCATTTAGTCATTTTTCGTACGGTGTCGCATCATGTCCTTTTTAAGGGCCAATTTAACATTCATTTGGGAATACTTACCGATATTTTGAAAACTGGTGTCGGAGAGGGTGACTCCGATTCTAGATGATTTTTGAAACAATTTGTGAGGTCTATTGAAAAGGGAATTAACGGATTAGATTGATTAAATTGGACTAAGGTTGGTTTTACTACCGTACAATTGTAATTGATTTCTACTACCGATGAGTGAATATAAATCGTTTATAAATAAGAAATTTCATCTGGTTCTTCAAGATTCGGCGAACATCTTCGAATTCCAAGAACCGAGATCATGATTAGTAGTTCGGTTCAAAACAACTGATTTAAAAACTCTTGCAGTCTTTTGCATTTCTCAAAAACCAAAAAAGGACAATGCTGCTCTCCGAGCTTAGACTTAACTTGTACCTCCAAAGCATCTTACCATCATGCAAAGCGCTTCACATTGCCTAATGATTAAAACTTATGACGGGACAATTCACTCGGAAAAAAGTAAATTAGTGAGCTCACGGCTGTGTTAACAACCGTCGAAATAAGCCATAGACTCCACACTTCACAACCAGCGACTCTATGGTTTTTCTGGTAGAAATATGACGATGGCATCCATCCCCCACCAATTTTACAAGTTGTAAATTTTTCAATCAATTAAGTTTTGCGTGAAGAAGTATTTCTAGTCGTCGTCGCCCTAAGCAGTTTCGGCCTGATTTTTCGTTCTGGGAAGATGTCAGACGTCTTATTATTTTTTTGGGCATCTTTATAAAATTTCATAAGCAGATAAAAGCCAGGACTTGGCCGTGTAACTGATTTATGAGTATTTTTTAATGCGTCTATAAGTAAACGACATTTAATTACGACCCTTTTAATGGAATTCGCGCATTAAGTAATGTAGTCCTGTAAGGGATGGTGAAAAAAACATAATAGGTTTTAAGGGGCTACTGCAAATGGCATGTAGTTGCGTGAATGGAAACAGTAATAAATATATCATGTCATTTTCAAAAAAGAAGAAAGAAAAACGAAGCCATGGAGTGTATTTCCGTATTTAATAGGTATGGCAGTCAACTGGGGATCTTTGCGATTGTCATTGTCGTTAAGTCTAGTTGGAATTACCGAAAAAGTTCACTGAAGGTGCCAGTAGGGGAAATCTTTACAGTAGAATGAGATATTCGATCGGCAGTTCTCAACAAATTTTAAAACGATTTCTACCAAACAATGTTTAGAATTAAACAGTAACCGCTTGAGAAAATATAATAAACTAAGCAATAACGCTGCCTAAGGACCTTCGGCCACCAGTGCAATGCAATTGCAACGCAACGGCAACCCAGCTTGTTTGCATCAGTTGTACGAAAACCGCGTTGGCCGTTTTTCGTCCTTTGAAGCAATTCTTTTGTGATTTGTGATCAACTTACAAGTTGCATCAGAAAATTCAAAATAAAAACTGAAATAGGTACTCAAAAAATCAAAACAACGAAAACCAACGAAAAGTCGGATGAGAATGACACGCAACTTGGCAGCCAAATCGTTTGGAGTCGGCTGTTCTCGAGTTGCGTTGCAGTCGTACCAGTGGACGAGGTTCAGCGCTATAACACGTGTCCTACTATAATACGATTCCCGCCCAACGCTTATGCGACTCTTTTTTTTATGTTGGATTGCAGTCGCGTTGCACCTATGGACGAAGGACCTAGCTCTCCCGCAACTCACTCTCACTCTTACCCGTATCAATCAATTCAGAATCAACTCGACGAAATACTGCTTTGCCTTAAACCCTTAGGAGGGGCATTAACCACTCCTGCGCGCCATCGTACTCTGTTCTGGACAGGGCCGGTCAAAGTCTAACTTAAGGCACAGGCAAGGAAGTTTTGCCCCCCCCCCCCCCCCCCGCCCCTTTTCAAATTTTTTCAAAATAGTTTTCCATATAAACTGGAATGAAGCAACGCTTCAAATATTGTTTGCATTTTTTTTTGAACGCCGCTTTTTCCAAGGGGTTTCGGTTCATACTAATATCGAACCCTCCTTGGAGAAAAGTGGTTGTGAGAGCGCCGGACAGTTTTGCTAGGCACTAATTTATTGTCGATAATGGTCGTGGCCGGAACAGACGATCGAACCCTACTGGTCGCGACCCCGACGCAACTACGTCAACTTCATAAGGTGCGTTTAGATTTGGCGAAACCACTCGCGAAACTGATGGGCGTAGTATCACCTGAAACTGTCAGACTGGCCACGGGTGAAATTCGGGTGAGTTTTCTGGCGCAACAGTTTCACGAGTGGTCTTGCTAAATCTAAACGTACCTATAGAACGTGCGGAAACAAATTCTCCTTATTTCCGAGGAGCTTATCTCAGTTTTACTGGAGAATGAAGCCCAAGATTCGTAATTGAATGGTTGATGCGCATAAATTGAACTGTGAAACTGAGAATCACTTTTAATCGGATAAACCGCGAAATGTTTATAACTAAAAGTGAGTTCACACGTCGCAAATATTTATTGAATTTTATTTCCAGGAAATATTTGTCTGTTGGGAACAATTTGGCATAGCAGTTCCCTCGCGTGTTCACAGTGGCGGTACATATTTGCTACAAAATTGGCTTGGCTTCTTTCGTAGTTGTCATAATAACTCATATTTGCCAAAATATCACAATAAATCAAATTAGTTGATTTTCGACTTTTGCGAATGTCTGCCTGTTTCTTGCAAAATATTTGCGATATATGAACTCACCTTAAATGGAATTATACTCTTCGCTAAATTGGAAAAAAAAAACCGCTCTCAAATTTGGCTTTCCTCTTGGCGCCGTCTTCGGAGCCCTTTCAGAGTCGGCGCCCCAGGCGACCGCTTGTTTCGCCTTACCCTTTGACCTGCCCTGGTTCTGGGCAATGGGGCGCAACTCCCCAAACGACTTACCCTGCGCCTTACACTGCTTTGCCACAGATCGACGCCATGTGATTTTAGGACCATCTCTTGGTCGACCTTGTTTGGAAATGGGGTTCCATTTCACGACATGCAAAGCAATGCAATTATCTTTCTACTATCCACTGCCATTTTTGCCTGCGTATCAATTTTTCGGTTGGCATCTGACCCCTACGCCGACTTAACTCTTCATTTGATATTGTGTCGGGCCAGAAAATTTTTAGAATTCCGCGAAGACAGGAGTTGACGAAAACTTGCAGCTTTTTGGTAACTCTTGCGGAAAGTTTCCGTGTACTGCTCCCATACAAAATCACAGAGAGTACCAGGCAGCGAAATAGGCCCAACTTGGTCTGGATGCTGAAATAACTGTTCTGCCAGATTTTGGACAGCTTGCCATGTGCACATTTAGCCTAGTTGATACGACGAGCGATGTCCTGTTCCGTACCACCATTTTCGGCAACAATGCTACCCAGGCAGACGAAGATGTTGTAGATGAGATGTTTGTTAAAGTCCATTTAATTCCTCTGTCTAGTCCGATAGGGCATGCAACACAACGTCGATCACTATAAGGAACAGGATCGGTGAAAGTGTCCCCCCCATTTCCACTGCGAATCTCAAAGTCCCCCGACACCTAACTTTTATGCAGAACGTGACTTTTGGCGCCGTCATAGGTTGCCTTAATAGTAGCCCCCTGCGCAGTGCCAAAAGCCTTTTCGAAATCGAAGAAAAGCGAGTGAAGCGGCGAATCGTGCTCAGTGCATTGCTTGATGATGATTCGCAAGGTGTTAGTGTGATCGATACAGGAGAATCCAGATCGAAAGCCAGTCTCCTCTTCATCAGTTGTGCATTTGCAGTTTGATGATCAATCCTTCCTTTCACTCAGTTGGAAAGGTCTCTGTATTCCACGCTTCATCAACAAGTTGGTGCATTAGCTCGGCAGTTATGCTTGATGGTGCTCTAAAGTTCGGCAGGGATACCGTGTTGAGTCCGGCGACCTTTCCCCGTTGTAGCGCAGTAGTTTCAGCGACTAATTCCTCTTTAGTCGGGGCAGTGAACCGTATACGCATATTTTGATAGTTAGCTAAATTATCTATATGAGGGGGAACTTCACCTGAGGTGACACAGTTCAAGACCGCGGCGAAGTGTTTTTTCCACCGGTTCATTTTGATCTTCCTCCAAGATAAGTAGCTTTCCATCATTATCCTTCGTCGGATGTTGGCAGGACTACCTGTAAACGCCTTGATGCCACCGTATATGGCATTTAAGTTGTGGCTTCTTGCGGCTCTTCTGCTGAAGCTAAAAGAGAGAGGGTCAAGGCCGGTATGATCATACAAGAGGAATTTTCCTGGCTGTTTGTTGGATCTATTGACTTCTAGGGCCTCTAGTAGGATTTCTCGTTTCATTTTATGTATCCAACATGTTCTCCAACATACCATCCAACGAATGCTCAGCGTTAGTTGAATCTATTCTAAACACCAAAAACAGTTGCCCATTAGAGAAAAGTGACCTAATGAACTACTACTACTACTACTCAAGGCGTGCCTCCAACAAAACTATTTTCAATTCGAAGGTGAGATGTTCATACAATGTTCAGGTTTACCTATGGGCTCCTCATTAAGCCCCCTCTTGGCTGAAATCTACATGGATAACCTCAAAACTAACGTTCTATCCTCCACCCTGTCCAAAAAAACACATCTTCTTTTGGTACAGATATGTAGATGATATCCTTGTAGGCTTTAGAGGTTCAAACAGACAGCTGCATGCGTTTCTCACATTCTGGAACACGGTCAACAAAAACATTCAGTTCACTTTTGAGATAAGTGTAAACAATACCATCAACTTTTTTGACCCGACAGTTTCATACGTAGATAACGGGTGGTATGCATAAACTGAGTCGAGTGGAGTAAAGCTGAGTTGACAGAATTCCACTCAATTTTCACTATGGAGCGGAGAGTAGTTTTATGCATACAACTTTTTCACTCGATTCACCGAACATAGCAGACTCAGGAATGTCCTCAATAGACTTCACTCTTGAGTATATCCTCATTATTATGCATACCACCCAACAACTTCGACTTCCAAGTCTATCGCAAACCAACATTTTCGGATGTAACCATACCCGAGGATTCCGTCGGCATTTGGTCATGCAAAGTGGCAGCATACAGGTCGATGGTCCACCGCGTGTTCCAGATTCCTATGTCAGAACCTAATAGAGAAAGCGAACTTAACATCGTAAGAAATATAGCTATGAACAACGGGTTTCAGCGAGACTTGGTGGATAGCCTCATAAGAAAAGAAGAGGTTTGAAATAATCAGGAACTGGTCTACCCTAAGGACCCAACAGAATGAATTGAGCACTACATCTCACATACATTTTGCAATGTTGGATCTCATCGCTTGAATGTGAGACGATCTGTCTACTGGGACCTCCCTCTATCTTATCTGTCGCCTTGTCTGATGTCTCCTGCCAAATGACCATCTACCGACCGGAATTGATCAAGTATGGAGTGACTCGAGCAACTTCGTGTCTAGGTAAGTACGAGGATCACAGCCAATTTTCGATAAATTTTTGTCCCATAGCCGATGGTTGTTCACTATGTGCGCCCGTAGCATACGTTTTACGTTCTGGTTAATCCTCTCGGATTGATTTGCCTGCGGATGGTCAAAAGCTGTATATTTCGCAACACACACATACTCCTTGAAAAGCGCTATGTAGTGTTTACTCTGAAATTGTGTGCCATTGTCACTCACTATGCTACGAGGCACACCAAATAATAGGAACACCTGTTCCTCTAATATCCGGACTATTTTCGATCCAGTGGCCGATCGCAATGGGAACAGCCACGGGAATTTCGAATAGTAATCCAACACCGTCAGAATATACCTGTAGCTTCTTGTCGAGCGCGGTAAAGGCGGCAGTGCCAGTCATGAATGAGTTGCACAGATGTCCAATGATGGTGTATTTGAAGGTCAAATGTTACAAGCGAAACCGATTGGAGGTCAGTGGCTGGTGCTGACTTGCCGCAGAGCAAGGCCGTGGGGCGCCATGCACTTTCGATTTAACCAAACGCGTGGTGACCAGGAGACTCTAGTTAAGTGCGAACGCTAGAGTTGCGGTTTCACCCTCCAAATCCACCTATGATTCCGGAGCACAGTTCTCGAATTCAAGAAAAAATAATTTTTTTCCACTTAACGGTTAACTTAACGCCAGAACTGTACGATGAGCTGGATGTTTCGAAAATTGTCAAACTACAACGGGCAGGGCATGTGCAACAAATGAGCGGTGTTCGCAAACCTAAACGAGTAATGATCGGACGACAAGTCGACTGAGCGAGATTCCGATGAAGATCGAGAGGTCGTTGGCAGAGATCAATATATGCTGACGCCAAGCAACTACTGGGCTTCTAAGATTTCAGGACGCGGTCATTTGACCGAGATAATTGGAGGACAACGATTTGGGCGGCCAGGGCCTGACGTCGGGCTCTTGCGCCACGATGATGATGATCCGTGCAAACTACTCAATTATTAGTAGAAAATTTAAGCTTTCTACCTCTAGAAAACTCCTGATTTACAAATTTGTAATGCAACCCATCACATTATATGACTGCCCTGTTTGGAACATGTGCGCGCTCACTCACAAACGCAAATTGCCAATTCTGCAAAATAAATGCCTGAAAACTATTTTAAACAAATCCTTTTATTTTTCCACTCATTCTCTATACTCACTATCAAATATTGATCCAATCAATGACACTTGTACTTTGCTACATGCTAAATTTCTAAATCGGATTGTAGCCACTAACATCCCCTTGGTTGCCCCCGCGGCTGTTCGTTCAAGAAATCAAACACCTTTGATTTAGGTTCGTAGATTTAAGGTAGCTGTAAGTTATCCTTAAGTTAGTTTTTATATTTTCTTCCATATGTTTAAAGCTATTTTTTCCTAAATCTTTTCTTCTAACTTGAGTTAATATTCCTTCAATTCTTTGTAATCTATGTTTCTCCAGAGATGTACAAACTTTGTCTAAACACTTAAATTAAGATTCTCCTATTTTCGTACATTATTTTTTCTCCCAGTAAAGCTTTCATCTAATCAAATCAAATAAATAGATAATGTTACATCAGTACACATTATAAAATTGCATATTCATAATATACGAAAACAACGCGTAAAAATTCGATACTCTAATTCCGTCCCTATCGATCATTTTATCCGATGCGATCTCTTTCCCGACAATTCACAATAGAAAGCGTTCTGATTTCAAAAGTAATATACTCATAGGCGTTTTAAATAATATTTATCCAAAACTATGCTGCCTCCAACGCCTGGATATATGCAATTTGCTCGCTGATATTCACAATCAAAAACGTCATCATATTTTGAGCCAGAACTATTGCAGGGTTGTTCTGTGCTCTGTGGAATATTTGTATCTCGAACTGTTTACCAAGTACGATTATTTCCACACTTGGCTTTAAAGTATGTGAACCGTTCTAACCAATAATTCATCAGGCATTTTACATCGATTTTAGATTTCCATTGGGCAAAATTCCACCACTCCAATTGAAACTTTATCAGTTTTTAAATTGTAGCAAGGAGGAATTAAATAGGACAACGACGTAGGGAGAGAACAATGGCAGTACAGCCACATATGTGGGAAATTGTTGATTATCAATTCCAGCCATGTACCAGATCCAACTTTTCCTCTGAGACGTTACGTGAACATAAAAATTGGACACAATTGCAAAGGTGATAATTTCTTGCAGATAGTATCGCGTTGGGTCAAATTCAAGAGCTTCGAAATTGTGTTTTGATAACCATAGAAAACAGTGAACAGAAACTTAGGGCCGCGACGTGATAATCCTTCCGAATACAGTTGAGACGACGGGTAAGGAGGAAATAGCATTTAAGATACTTTCGTATCTGCCGTACAGTAAACTTGGGAAGTCTCATTGGATTGGTGGATCAATACAATACAACTTTGGATAATTCAGTAAGCGCATAATGCATATGCCCCATGTGTTTGTCAACATGATTTTTCTCAAAAACAACACAGTCATCAAATCTCTGTACCCTCCAACACATTACTCAAATTCAGTCGCAATATGTTAGTAGCATGTTAATCAACAATCAATAGAACTTTGAAGATCCATTTCGTTGATTAAAAGCGCTGTCGTCGGTTGGCCGGAATAGAGTCAAGTCAACTTCCAGTCAAATGTGTCCTCGTCGTTATCGTCTGCCATATATGCATAGAACGTATCCCACACACTCTGCAACATTAATTCAGCTAAGCCGGACAGGATAGCGGAAAGGTGAGGCGCGCGGACGGTAGTAAAACACAGGATGGCTTACAGTGACCAGGACATATTGACGACAGTCCTTGAACAATGTAACCGACAAAAGAACAAACAGCAATGTGTTGTCATATCCGGCGCTAATGGAAAATCTAATTGATTGATTGATCCCCTCGCTTCGACGGCAATCCTGTAGGAATGGTGATGACTATCCCCTTTTTTTCAATGAATGGTTTTACAGAGGTTGGGTTTTGGAATATTTTTTTTTTGTAAATTTCTGCTCAGATGACGTTAACAAGAAATATTTAAGAGTAAAATGAGAATATCCGTTCTGACTCAGTGGTGACAGATGTATGACGTTCAATTCTGTTATTTTTGATTGTTTCGTTGTTGGATTGGATCCATTCGGTGATTAGATTTATGATTATTCGTATTACTTATTGGTCTAGGACGAGCCTTCCCTCTCCGATCACCTGCATATTGGATTCGACATTTCACCGGCGGCTTCGGCACCAGCTGACAGACTAATCCCACAACGCACGAACTGGATCGAGTACTCCAGGGAGAGCTCTCTCTGATAGATAACACAAACTCTGGGTGACTGAGTCTTAATAGACTCACCACGCACATCACCAGAGCCATTTTGACAGCTTATGAAGAAAATTGTCCTTTAAAGTTCGTGGAGGACATGTAATGTTCAAGGTGGTCACCAGATGGTGTTTTGGGGATGGAGCCGAAAGTTTGCCGATGGTGACTGTGAAGGTGCGGCGGCGCTAGAAGTGAATGCTCTACAACGAGGTGAGCGGCGGCACATGCTGGTTCCAGATCAGTTCGGGATATGCGGGCGGAATTTTTGTCCGCTCGTTGTGCCATGTCTCATGTGCTTTAAGGGTAAACGAAACAACAAAGGATAAAGCTGGGTCCCACTGACCCAGAAAAACTAGTGAGAAAGATGGCAATGGCCGTCGACCGGCTCATGCAAACACGCTCCGGGTCCTGGTGTTGCGAACCCTTGGCATCTTTACTCATTGAATCATATAACCCAACCAATGAGGTCCCGTGACCGGCAAAAATTTCGGGACCTCCCAAAGCGGAAACAGGAGAGATGAGGCCTTTTCCTCATCTCACAAAAAAAAAAGCTTCCCTTGTTTTTTTTTTTTTAATCTTGAAATGCAAAAGAGAACTAATATACAAGTTACGTTACAATTAGCTGACACACACACTTACCCGAAATCCCTAATGGCCATTACGAAAAGGGAGCGGCTGCAACTTGATTTAGTATTATTTATATGCACAAACTAAATTTCACGAAAGCAGAAAGAAAAATGTAAATCAAAACTCCAAAAAAGCAAAAATAAACAAAATAAATTATTTAAAAAAAATCATAGAAGACGCACTCTGACGCTTCTTTGGCAAAAATTGCCAAACAGATCCGGGCACACATCGGCGCGGCGGGTTGAACCGTAAACCAATATCGGCAATACCAAGTCGATGCAACTTATGGCTTTGCGGCGCAACCAAAATGAATCTTGGCACGGCGAACCGTACAACTCGCGCAGAGATTTAATCCTTCGCCGGTGCTTTGGACTAAAATTTCGAACAACGATCCGCTACAAAGAGCGCTTGCCGATGCGATGGGGCGGCACTCAGTAATGTGCAGTGACTTTTTAATCTGGTCAAGCGCTAGAAAATTTTTGAAAAGTACAAGGCTCTAAAAGTGCAATTTTTTACATTTTGACATCTTTTGTGAATTTTTGAAAGTAAAACGATCATCATCATCGTGGCGCGACAGCCCGACGTCGGGCCTTGGCCGCCTGGATCGTTGTCCTCCAATTATCTCGGTCACGTGAACGCGTCCTCCAATTTTGGGAGCGCTACTGAGCTCTCCCAACGAGATCTCGGTCGTCCTCGCAGTCTCGCTCCGTCGACTCGTTCAGCATTCATTACTCTCTTAGGCATGCGATCATCGTCCATTCTTTGTACATGCCCTGCCCATTGAAGTCGTTGTAGTTTGACGATTTTCGAGACTTGCAGCTCATCGTACATTTCATACAACTCATGGTTGTACCGGATGCGCCATCCATCTCGATCGCAGACAGCCCCGAAAATTCGCCGTAGAACCTTACGTTCAAAAGTGTCTAGCATGTTTTCGGAGGCTTGAGTTAGGGTCCATGCTTCGCAGCCATAGCATAGCACTGGTCGTATAATGGTTTTGTACATGCGGAGCTTCGTGTTTCTGTGCACATGCTTCGATTTCATTATGGGGAGAACCGAAAAAAAAGTCTTATTAGCTACATAACTGTATCCGTCGCTTGATTTCGTCAGTTTCGTTGGCGTCCTTTGACAAGTTGCAACCCAGGTAAATGAAGTTGTTCACGAACTCGATGTTGAGGTCCCCACATTGATGCTTGGTTGTGCAGGTGTCCTTGTCACCGATTGCATCATTATTTTAGTTTTACCCTCGTTAATACGTAATCCAACTTCCTTTGCAGCGGTATCGAGCGTATGCAGAAGTTCTTCTGCGTCAGCCAATCTTCGGGACATGATGTTAATGTCGTCGGCGTACGCTGCTAATTGTGTCGACTTGATGAGTAGCGTCTTGCTGTTGTCCATATTCATGGCCCGAATAACGTATTCCAGTGCTAGGTTGAAGAGCGTCGGTGCCAGTCCATCGCCCTGTTTCAAACCAGTGCGTGTTTCAAATAGATCAGTAAGTCTATTCTGGATCCTGACTTGTGAGACGGAGTTGGTCAACGTCATCTTTGTCAGTCGCATAATTTTGCCGGTATACCAAATTGCAGCATGATGTTGTACAGTACTCCACGATCGATACTGTCGTATGCCTGCTTGAAGTCGACAAAGATTTGGTATACGTTTACGTTGTATTCCCAGCACCTCTGGAGTATCAGTTTGACTGAGAAGAGCTGATCGGTTGTGGAGCGACCAGGTCTGAAACCGCTTTGATATTCGCCAATGACTCGTTCTGCGTACGGTTTTATTCTATTTTCCAGAATTTTCGTCAAAATTTTATAGGACCTACAAACTAGTGAGATGCCCCTGTAGTTCTCACACCGCAGTTTATCTCCCTTTTTATGAATTGGACAGATGATGCTTCTGCGCCAATCGTCTGGAATCTCCTCGTTTTCCCATACTCGCAGGAGTAATTGATGTATGGCACCAACTAGACTCGTTCCACCGAATTTTAGCAGTTCAGCTGGAATCTCGTCAGCGCCCGGCGCTTTATTTCGTTCGGGGGTTGAATGGGTGGGCCTAGATCAACAATATCGTCGAGAGCTTCCTGTGTGGGGATGTTAGATGGTCGGTTTAGAAGCTGTTCAAAATAAGAGGCCCATCGCTTGTTAATACCATCGGTGTCGCTGATGATGTTTCCATCCTTGTCCTTACAAAGGCTAGTCCTGGGTTGGTAGCCGTTCTTAATTGTATTTACTAGTTAGCTAAGTTTTCGTTAATATTCAGCAACTGCTAGTGAATGTATTTACGTTTCTTACGTCTAATTATTCTATTCGATATTCGCCGTAGCTCGTCATATTTTTCTCTTCTGGCTCTGGTTCCTCGTTGAATCCATTGTCTGTAGGCCTCGTTTTTCGCGTCAAGTGAGTTTTTGCATTCTTCGTCTAACCAGTCATTTCACGCTCGCCGGGCTTTATATCCCACGACCTTCTCTGCGACATCCTTGATGGTACCCTTGAGTTCTTCCCAGAACCCATGGACGCCTGTGTTGCTGATGTTGTGTAGCATAGGTGATAGTTTTTCCTCAAGGGCGGTAGTATACGCCACCACTGTAGCATCACTCAAAAGCCTATCAACCGCAAAGATTTTGGGAGGGCTGATTCTTGATTGGTGCACTGAGGAAATTCTACATCTGTAGGTCGTCTTCACCAAGTGATGATCTGAGTCGCAGTTTGCTCCTCGATAGGAACGGACATCCATGACACTAGACGCCCATCTCCTGCAAATGAGGACGTGGTCAATTTGGTTGACGGTATGTGCGTCTGGAGACTTCCAGGTCTGCTTGTGAATGCGTCGATGCGGGAAGCACGTAGAGCTTACGACTAGATTCCTGCTGCAGGCAAAGTCGATAAGTCGCTGGCCGTTATCGTTACATTCTTCATGGAGGCTGTGGCCTCCAGTGGTCCCCCGGTGCCAACTTTCATTTCCGACTTTCGCGTCAAAGTCTCCCAGCAGCAATTTGACGTCGTTTGTTGGAAGTGAGTCGAAGAGAGTTTCAAGGCGGGCGTAGAACTCGTCTTTTACTGCGTCTTCTTTAACTTCAGTGGGGGCGTGCACATTGATGAGCCAGAGATTGAAGAATCGAGTCTTGATGCGAATCGCACACAGCCGTTCATTTATGGGTTTGAAGTCAGTAATATGCGGTTTGAGGCGATTGTTCACTATAAATGCTACTCCAAACTCCTTGCGGCCTGATGGTTTGCCACTTGTAAAAATTGTGTGCGATTTCTTGTCATTAATCTCGCTGCCAAGCCAATTTGTTTCCTGGACTGCAGTAATGCTCAGTTTGTACTTTTCGACCTGTTGAAGGAGGGCCTTCTCGGCCCCCGGTTTGTTTAGGGAGCGTACATTCCAGGATCCGAAAGAATAATCCTTTATTCGTTTGCGTGGTCATCGTTGTTGATCCGTTCAATCCGAGGCTTTTGTTCCAGGTTTCTTGACATGGAGTGGTTTTTACAAGGACGAGTTGTCAGCACGTCGCTTAACCCCATTCAGGGGATGGCCTCGGAGATAGCTGCTTCAGATGGTTTAATAAACGTGCTGGAGCCCACACAACTATGTAGCAGGTCCAACTACGCAAGTCATTCCATCCTACTAAACCTGAGACGCTTAGGTGTTCGTCAGCCATTCAGGCTACAGCTATCTGCCTTTTCCAAACTGTCTTATCGCTAAGACATTGGCCGTCAGCGAATTGATACACTGCCGTTACCAGGGGGTGGCCACGCGTAGGACTATGGAAAAGGTCTTTGCCCCCCAAAGTAAAACGATAATTTCTCCCAAAAAAAAAAGTAAAACGATAATTCCCCCCCAAAAAAAAAAAAAGTAAAACGATAATTTCCCCCAAAAAATCTCCTAAATAGTCTTCGGCCCAAACTCAGTGCATCCTCTTTCTTGGATGAATAAAAATATATTTCATCGAACAACTAGCGTGTAAAATCAATTTCAAACCAGTTTTTAAACAGAGCACTGCAATTTTATTGCTTGCATAAGCAATATTAACTCTCTACTTTGCAAGATGTTGGTTTTATGAAAAATGCTAGCAAATACGGGAGATAGGTGAAACACGGGACAAATTTTGACAATAGATATTTCTCCCGGGCCAGAGTTTTAACCCTTTGAATTTCGGAAGGGGAATTCAAAGTCGGAAAACTTGAAAAATTAATAATATTGGCTTGAGCAATTTCTGAGTTGTGGGCAATTAAAATTAGGGTAAAAAATATTTCAAAGTAAAAAAAAACTCACGCGGTCGGGCACATTCCTACGCACTTTATACTTCCGTATAGTAAAAAAGACGCTAACACTCACTTTTTATACATCCTACAAACATAAAACCATACAATAGAAACCCCTCTTTAACCCTGTTGTCAATAAAGATATTAAAAGTCTCCATGATAAATATGAATTTGCGATCGACGTCACAAGACTTCGCAATATACATACATATGTAGATACATTTTTTTCACATGCCTATATCCTCCATCATCTTTCTTCATGTATAAAGAATCAGGCTACATGTTTCAGACAGTTGTTGCTGATTTATCATACAAGCTGAAAATATAGCGCTTGCATATTACCTATTAAATCGAAAATGCATTTTAAATCAACATAAGAAAGTTGTATTGACCGATTCCAGCAGTCTAGACCGATTATGAGAAATTTTGTTTCGCAACAAACAGCTCTGTTCCCCAACCAACTAGTTGGCTTTGATGCGTTGTACCGAGCGAATTCAAATAGCTCATCTCACATACAGATAGCGGAGAATGAGGGTGAATTGAAGTGAAGGAGAACAAACCGCTCTGTTCCCCAACAGAAACATCTTAACAACCCGGTTGGCTTTGATACGTTGTAGCTCGCAAGCAGATAGGGGTAAAAGTGAATGCGAATTGCGTTGAAGAAGAGAAATGCGTTATGTATGTGCATTGTATTGTTTTGAATGGTTATGTTATGTCTTGTATAAAAAGAGAGTACTGTGTAAATGTATAAATGCATGCATAGTTTGAATGAAATGTTGAGATACATTTCTACAATTGTTAAGTCAAGCGGCGCTTGACTCGCTTGTATGAAGTGCACGTCACTGCGGCACATGCTCCACTTTTTCACGTGATGGCGGATCTTGGTCCGGGAGTTTTTCCAAGTCGCAATTTGTGAATCGAGTTGGAATTTTCCGAATTTCGACGTCGGTAATAAAAAAGAAATCCTGGAAAATTCGGTTGCGGGTGGTTCGGATTTTTCAGTGGCGGGTAAATTGCCACTCTCCCATGGCTTGTTGACGGCTATGTGCTAAGTTATTCAACAGGGCCGAACGCAATGATGAGTGCGATCTATACCGTTCCATTCTTACAGAATATACTAAGAAGATTAGAGATGCCATTCATTGAGAATGTCAGCAACACCATAGGTTAGGTTAGGTTAAAGGGCTGCTGTGCTCAACACAGCACACATGGACCGCAGCAGGGTCCGTTTTTGGTCCGTAAATGAAACGATGGAGCTTGCCAATATCAACATTAGCCAGGTCGTCCAATTCAGCGAAGAAGTAGGCTCCCAGAAAAGTCCTTCTCCTTATTGACAAAGCAGGGCAGGCGCATAGAAAATGAGAGACGCACTCCTCCTCCTCCTCGTCACCGCAGCTCCTAAAGAAGTCATTGTAGGGAAGGCGAAGCCTCCTGGCGTGCTCACCAATCACACAATGCCCAGTGATGACTCCCACCGCGCCGCTCTGATATGCTGCCTTCCGAGTGACAGCAATTTAGCTGATCGGCTAGAATCCAATCTGGGCCACAGCAACTTTGTTCAAAGACATGTGCTTCCATTTAACCATATAGAGTTGGTCTTGATAATTGCTTCAGTTTTAATAGCTAGTTTGCAGGCAGCGATAGGCATGTAGATATTACGACGAATTTCACCAGCTAAGTAAGTTGTACCCTGCCTGGCAAGTCCGTCTGCTTTGCAATTACAAGCGAAATCACTGTGGCCCGGAATCCAGCATAAGAAAATGGTAAAAAATTCACTCGTCTCCGTAAGCAGAGAGCGACATTCCGCGATAGTCCTTGACGTAATCAAACCCCGTTCTAGAGATTTAATTACAGCTTGGCTATCTGTAAAAATTGATATATCTCTCAGTGATATTACATGACGCCCCAACCAGTACAGGGCTTTAGTAATCACCGTAATCTCTGCCTGAAAAACACTACAGTGATTGGGGAGATTGAAAGAGAGGCATAGGTTCAGCCCATCACAAAAAATTCCAGCGCCTACTCCCTCGTCCGTTTTAGATCCATCTGTGTATATTTCTAATGACTTATGTAGTGGAAGCACGTTCCCTTCCCATTCATTGCGTGATGGTATCAGACTGACAAAGTTCTTATCAAGGGCATATTTTGGAGCCGTATAGTCAGTCGTAGCCGGAATAATTGGGTTATTGACAACAGCAGCGTGTCCAGAGTTTGAAGCAAGCCAATGACCACTATCACGTAGTCCAATGGCCCGACATCCGGCCATCTGTTCTCGAAACGTGTCAAGAGGGAGTAGGTTGAACAGCATGTTCAGGGCCGCAGAAGGAGTAGTCCTAAGAGCCCCAGTAATAGCGATGCTGGCCAATCTTTGCACTTTTCCCAGCAAACTACGATTAGCCTCTATACTCAAAGCAGTCCACCAAACCACAACCCCAAACGTAAGTATGGGGCGCAAAACAGCTACATAGAGCCAGTGCAATATTTTAGGTTGAAGGCCCCAGCTTTTACCTATAGCCCTCTTACAAGAGTAGAGTGCAATAGTAGCCTTGTCCACCCCATCCAACACCATAACAAAGCTGCTAGACTACACCGGGTCTCTGCAAGACCTGCATTTTTTTTGTACAGAGCAGAGTAGAGCATGTCTTTGCTAGGAGTGTGTCTTGGTTTCGTTAGAATTCAAATGTCAACTCAAATTTCAAGGGAAAACTTAAATTTTTAGTACATATATGTACAATCGGACAAATTTCCTTTAGGCAGCAAAATTATTTCGTATGTTTGCTATTCTATAATCACACAAAACGAATATTTTATTGACAGGAAATGAACTTTATGTGCTTCCCAAACTGTAAACTCTTCGAAAAATTCGACACCTGCGCCGCCTGCATTTCAAAAACGCAGACTACTTAATGGAGCAGCATTCTTGCACTGACATTTTATCCAGAGCAGCTCAGATCAAATTATTAGTGTAATTGTATGGTCTTAACCTGCTATGCTCTGTATGGCCGTTCAAAAAAACGTACCTAATGTGTATTATTACCGATAAAATATAATAATGTCGGAACATTCCTGTTTCGTGAATATTAGGAAAATTTTCTCTATTGCATTTAGAGAGAATTTTTAAAATTCTTGCGGTATTTTCGCTTTAGTCCGTTTCCGCTTTAGGTGGTAAAAACCTAGATTCGAAGCGAGAGGTTTCGTAGGTCCTAAAGTGGAATTTCTTGAGTTTTGCGAAAATCCTCTCTAATCGAATAGAGAGAATTCTCCTAATTTTTGCGATACAGGAATGTTCCACTACAACACAACACACTATCAAAAGACATAATCGAATCGGGTCCAGCTTAGGATAAAAGTAGTCTACAGCTTAGTCCTCGTATTCTCTTACCTAGTAGTTCATCATCAGTGAGTAAAGTGATGCCGAGTATCTATAGTGCATGCAGATAGAGCGGTACATGGATATGTCTTATGGCAACAGACTGCGTGGAACATGTTTTGCCGAAGATATCGACGTAAATTTTACCAGGATCCTAGTATCGTTAATAAGTGGATGAAATTATTCGACAAAATATGTTCCACGCATTTGGTAGCCATTAGACATATTCATGTACCGATGTATCTGCATGCAGTGTGGATACACTTCAAAAAAAAAAAAAAAAAAAAGAAGAAAAATTACAAGAAAAAGCACAGCCATAATCCTATAAAAAAATGGTTTGCCAATCAAGGAAAGCTTCTTCAGTTTAGAGAGAAATTTGATGAAATTTGTGATCAATTTAGCGAAGACATGCTATCCATTTGCCGTATCGACTGCTTTTAAAGGTAAAAGCATAACAACCTTGAGCATTCTTAATTTTTTCCCTTTGCACACAAATCAATCCACAGATCCAACTGATTAAAAACTCATTTAATTATCTCAGCAATTTATCAAATCAAGTGTCACCAACACAACAAACAATTCCTTTTCCATTACTAATTCCAAATTTAACACGGTACCTGACTTCAAATAGTCCATGGATGAGCCTTGAAAAAAAAATTCCCAGCACTTCCCCACTCCTTTCACTGGATAACAGCTAAAATGTAGTCTCCCGATTCATTTAACAAATGCGACGACACGACACAACCGAAAATGAGTCCAGCGACAAGGAAAAATCTTGTTAACACGCCATTCATCAAAGAAACGTGACGGCATTTTAAGCGCCAAATTTGTGGCAGCAATTTGTGCTGCCATTTCACAAACCTCCTCATCCCCACACACAATTTGGACATAGAGCGAGCAAAAGGCTAAATTACACGTACAATACATCACAAAGAGTAGTGTCAAGTGGAACAGGGTTGGAGGCGTTTGGAGAGGGACGCCTAAGTGCACAAAAAACGTCCTGAGAACAAAAGACAAATTGATGTCATTAATTAGATTGGACGGGTATATTTCTCCGGATGGCAATGAGCCGTGCATTTAAAACAAAGCAGCTGGGACGACAATTTAGACCCGGAGGCGAAAAATGATTCAGGAGTTTTGTATATTCCTCTTTCTAGTATACAGGATGGGAAAATTCTATAAAGGGGATGAGGTTGCCCTGGACGTATAATTAAAAAGGAAATTTAACGAATCTCTACTATTTGCCCTAACCTCTAAGGGGTCATAGCGCGTCAACTATTCCCATGTGGCTTAGTTGACATTTCATTGGTATAAACTGGTTTCGGACGGGACTCGAAACCATAATGAATCTATGATAGGTTAGGCAAAGAAGCTGCAGTGGTGTACGTAACATACAACCATTGGATCCGTTGTGGCACCACCAAAATCACTTTACCTCATCATAAACCTAGGTTTGTGATATGCTCCATTAGGGATGGGAAATATCTACCGGTTATTCCCATATGCGGTATTTTCCATTTTCAAAGCCGGTTATTTTCGGTACTATTTTTGTCCGGTTGTCAACCGGTAATGAAATCCATTAACCGGCCAAAAATAATCAACGCGACAAATTTAAAACTTTTGATATTCTTGGTTTCAAGTCATGCACAATGCCAGCGCACTGAATATAATGGGTGCGTTTTCAAAACGAAACAGTGTCGACACTGTTGCGCGACTCTCTCACTCACTCACGGGTGCACAACATTTTACATTTCGTGTCACATATGTAACAGTGTCGACACTGTTTTGTTTTGAAAACGCACCCAATGTGTTAAGGTCGCCACAGACGATCGAACAGAACCGTTCGTGAGCACCACCGAACTAAGTCAATTTTATAGAACGTGGGGCAAACAAATCTTCTCGTTTTCACAGATTTATGAAATATGTAGACGTTGTTAGATGGTGTTAAACGAACGGTTCGTTTCGATCGTCTGTGGCGAACTTAGGAAATTGACGTGGTTCGGCCGAACCAAAAATGATTCAGTTCGATAGTCAGTGTATTGATTGCCTTTGACCCCTCCAAGGGCATGGGCGCGTCAACATCACATGTACGGATATCGCTATGCCCTGGTGATGTTTTGGTAGCATATAAGCTTCAGTTGGTGCAGTTGCTAGCAAGCACCTCCTATCCGAGCCGTCTTTCATTGGGGATTGCACCCCTGATTTTCTATCGTAGAGTGGGGACCGCAGGGCTGTTGAGAGAAAATCCGGGCCTGGGGCTCAACAACTATGGGCCCATATACATAATGTTCCATATTTCCCGACGATTTTAAACACTTATAACTACTTAGAGCTGTTTTGTCAGAAATTGTTTTTTTATATCTTATTTTTAACGCATAATTAAAAATAATATCCCTTGCTTAAATGGTCACAGTGTCAGCTTTGCAAAGACGAGCACTAGAATCAGATTTTCTTTCACTGGCTGCTTGCTGAACAATGCCTTTCAGTTGCTAAATTGTTGCGGGCCAATTTATATCCATTTTAACTCATAAATAATCCCAAATAAGCCAGTTTCCGTCAAATCATTAAATAATTTGCCCATAATAAGTAGGTGTAGGTATAATAATTAATTTCCCCCGCATGTGATCCTTGCAGAATATGCAGCAAAGAGCCCCTGGTAGCTGAGTGCGTTGAAACGTCAGTCTCATGTCCGACTACTGTGTGTCTTTACGAGTTCATGTCCCGTTCTCGGCATTCGTGGCGATACTCAATTGCCCTAACCCCTTGTAGGGCATACCGCGTCAACTGCTCCATGTAGTCCATTTGACGTTTCGTTGGCATAAACTAGTTTCGGAGAATGCGATTGCCAGCATGCACCTCCTGCTCCCATATTTAGCCGCCTACCTGCGACAAGTCGGGAAAAAGGCGCGTGTTTCCTTCCGCTTGTGGTGCGGGCGTAATAATAAGCCACATCTCACGACTTATCACAGGCAGGCGGCTAACCAGGAGGTGGACGTTGCCAGCATGGGCAACGTGCATTGTCCGAAACTGGTTTATGTCAACGAAACGTCAGTTAAATCACATGGCCCTATGGCCCACAACGGGTTAGGGCCAATGAGTACATTTGATGTAGCACAGGAAGTTTTTTTTAAGGTGGGTGGATGAATTCTCTCGAATATACTCTGCTAACCTGTGACCTATTTTTTCGATAACGAGTAAGTAGAAAAAAAGATTTTTTTTTTAAACGCAACCTCAGAATTGTTCCGTAGTTTCTGTCTTGGTCCGTACCACTAGAAAACGGGCGCACAGAGGCCATCACCCCTCGGGGGAATCTTCCAGGCCTAAGTCATGCCAAACTAATCATTTCGAGCTAGTCGAGATCTTCTGATCTGTTGCTGCTGAACCGGAATAAGGTCAAAATTATCTGCACACTTCTTACCGGACACTCTTCTTTGAGACACCACGTGTGATCAAGGTATAGAATACAAGCTGTCATTTCGGTGAAGGTGATGGTGAAATGCCAATGCATATTCTCTGTTAAGTTCGTCACAGACGATCGAACCGAACCGTTGGTGACCGACACCGAATCACTTCAATTCTATAGAACGTTATAAATTAATAGTTTTTTTTTACTCGTTCAAGGTGTTAACTCACACGCACCTTTGATGAATTACTCGCCCTCGAAGAAACGATATACATGACCACTCACGACAGGCTGCAACAGTTTCATTGACGAATTTATCAGGCCCCAGCTGATGAAGTATTTAATGGAATTAACTGATAAACTCTTTTACTTTTGATATTTGTAGAGACAGCAGTGGTAGCACGATGAGTAGAGAGCTGATCTTTTATTCGAGCGGTTGCGGGTTAAAGTTCTGGCACGAACAATTTTTTTTTCTGTCATAGGGTGAGCAATTTGTCTAATATATAACTACTATAAGTTCCAGTCCCTGCAATGCCATCGTGGCGTGACAGCCCGACGTCGGGCCTTGGCCGCCTGGATCGTTGTCTTCCAATTATCTCGGTCACGTGACCGCGTCCTCCAATCTTGGAAGCCCAGCAATTGCGCGGCGTAAACATATACTGAACTCTCCCAACGAGATCTCGGTCGTCTCGTAGTCTCGCTCCGTCGACTCGTTTTGCGTTCATTACTGTCTTTGGCATGCAATAATCGTCCATTCGTTGTACATGCAGTGCCCATTGAAGTCGTTGTAGTTTGACGATTTTCGAAACTTCCAGCTCATCGTACAGTTCATACAACTAATGGTTGTACCGGATGCCCCATCGCAAATGGCCCCGAAAATTCGCCGCAGAACCTTTCGTTCAAATGTGTCTAGCATGTTTTTGGAGGCTTGAGTTAGGGTTCATGGCTGCTATGGCTGCGAAGCATGGACCCTGCACCAGTACAAATGTAAAATTGAAAACGGAAAGTAGGAAATGGAAAGTTGTAGTTCAAAAACATGTTATAGCATCGAAATTTCAATGCTCAATGTAACGCGGCACTCTCGAAGCTGTCGCTTTTGTATACTGTTCAGAAAGATTACTCTACTTCCATTCTTGAGAAACGTTTGATTTTTATCATTTTCTTTTACAAATCTGACTGACTTTTTTCTTTTCACGTTTCAAATTTCCTGTCCCCTGTAAAATCACGGGCTCGGGGCGTTTCGCCTCTACCGTCCCGCCTTCTCGACGGCCTTGGGCCATGATATAAGGAAAACAAGATATGGCCTTGCGCATGCCGGCTCTCTGAATACCTACGTCACACGCTCATTCAATTGTATGAATACTTAATTTTTGGCTTTTATCTCTGTAACTATTAATCCTAGCAAAAAATTTTCTGAATCGAAATTGAAGATCACAAAAATATACTTACATAAAAAATGTTTGAACAACTTTTTTCTATCTTAAATAGTTTTCGAGATAAACTCATTCAATTCATTCATTCGCAGGAAATGGAAAAAACATATCAAGCAGAGTCAACACACGAGCTTTGCATTGCAACCCTCACGATCACGATAGACAGTATCGCTTCGTTTGTTGAGGAAGCAGCACGCGTACGGTGCAGGACGTGCACAAATTCGTCTCTCAAATAACATATCAAGCAGAGCCCACACAAGAGACCGGTGTACCGTGCGCTTCTTCAACAAGCTTTGCAATACTGTCGTGGGGATTGCAATACTGAGAATTATGAACCACCAGTCTCTCAAGTGTATATGAGCTTATGACGTAACGCGCAGAAAAATACGAAAATGAAACGCGGGAAGGCCATATCTTATCTTCCTTGTATCATGGTCCTGGGCGACCGAGATCTTATGGCTCTCGAGCGCGGTAGCGAGTGGCGAGCTTTAATTTAGCTGCCCGCATAGAGCATCGGCATCATCATCCTCAATTACACTAAACATAAGCATATCGAAGGGAAGACAAATTCAAATTTTCTTTGGTCGTCACATGACTAATAGTGGTTGAGACCTTTCATAGAGATATATAGAGACCTTTCTTAGATATATATAGAGACGCAATGAGCATATAATGTCCATTACGCTGACTTCTTTAAAGTAATTTCACCACATACGATCCGGTAGAAAGTAAACAAAGAGGCACGCACCCTCTACCTCTGAACATCCGCCCGGTTCATATAGTCACCATTTAAACTGTCAAACTCAAATTCCGGTCAGACTTTTTCCTTGTGCCCAATATAATTTCCTTTTGCGCCTCTACCCCGGAGCACCCACTCGATTCATATATTCAGCATTTGAAATGTTGAACTCACATTCCCCTCATACTTCACGCTTGTGAAAAATTGCTTCTTTCTCTTGCCCGATTTCCTTTCCTTTTGATTTATCTCTACTGAGAGTCCTTTCCAAATAAATTGAGACTCTATCTTCAGTAGCCTCTCCTTCACGGGGCAAGTAATCCGTTCGATTTTTGGGAGTAAAGCAAAGTCTGCATGCCGAGCTTGTCATTTATTGTGCAATATTTTTTAGTTTTGGGTGGAAGTTCTGTGGTCTCTGAACGATTGGTATCAAATTTAATTATGTAATATGGTTCCCATGAAAGGAGCCGACTCAGAGATCTACATATTACATAATACACACTAGTTTTGGTTGTTTTGGATATTTTTTCATGGCCACTCTCCCCGAGTGGAGGGGAACTTTGGGAGCGCCATTATTCAGCTCAGTGATCCCGAAAACCATTGTTTTGACATTAATCGCAGTCACTCCCGGGTATATTTCGTATCATATCGGCCATTATTCGAATTTCCATATCCTTCTTTCCCAAGCGATCTAGTCCGGTTCGGAAAACATTTTGCATTCGCTAACTATTGTATCTTAACTTTATCCCCGTCTTCCAAAATAAACTCGTGTCAAATTTCGTTATCCGAGATGACATCGCCTTCCTTGGTTCCATTGTATTCGGCATCATTGTGGCTTCATGAACCACTTTGTTTTCGTCCCCAGCCTCCAGAAAGTACTTCCGACAAATTTCGTTATTCGAAATGACACCGGCCTCTTGGTTCAGTTGATCGGGGTTATACTGTATGTTGTATCATTTTGGAGTCGCGTACCTTGTTTTTCCTCCTGGTCTCCCGAAAGTATTTGTATAGTTATATGGTTAGTAATTCGGGAATGTCGCCGCCCCCTTTGGTTCGGTTAATTTTAGAGTCGCGACCACATTATTTCCTCCCCGTCCCCACGATTATGAAACATTTCGTTATCCAAAATGACGCCATACTCTTGGATTCGGTTAAACGGGGTTTTACTGTATGTCATCGCGAAAAACTTTATTATCTATTCCAGTTCCCCAAAGATACTCGTGCAAAATTTGGTGACAATCGCCGCAGTGGTTTAAAAGTTTTTGCACGACGAACATACTCGTACAACACACATTATCATCACTTTTATATATTAAGTTAGAAAAAATATATTTCGTCAATATTTACACTAGAAATGTCTTACTTGGAGAATAACCGGTTATTTGGTGGTTAAACTGATGGCGAACAACCGGTAGATTTCTCAATAGCCGCCATCTTTAAACTCCTAATCTGCCAATGTGCTTCCTTTTCAGCGACAGTAACATAACAAAGCGACTGGGATCAAGTCTTGGCCAAATTATCCTCGTCCTTTTGCATGTGCTGCTGCTGATCCATCTTATGTTAACCGTTTTAACCGCGGCGGACTTGATTACCATTTTACATAACGCAATTGGCATTTTAAGGTTTTTGTGATTCCATTCATTAATACCAGTTGTCCCCTCACGAGTAAGCTCATTAGCCATGCAGTTTTCCGCAAAGCCACTGTGACTCGGTATCCACCAGAAAAACTGCTAAGGCCTGAGCGATAATCCTCAATAGTTTTCGATGTAGTAAGAACAAAAGAACGAACCGCAGCCTGACCCAACCAGGTCAGAGTTTTCGAAATGGCCGAAACCTCTGCTTGAAGGCACTACCAAATTCGGGAAGACGGAACGAATCTTCGGTCCTTCCGAGTATATACCCGACCCAATCCCGTCGTCGGCCCTAGAGTTATCCATGTAGTTGACCCTGGAGCTATGTAGCTCACGGCACACCATTGAGTGAGATATCACATCAACAAAATGGGTCTGACCACTGAGACGGAGTGCCGGCTTTGCCTGGTGGACATTGAGCCCACCAAACATCTTTACTGAGGCAGTTATTCCTTTCAGGCTCTTGTTTCTTTGACATTCCATCATGAGCTCCGCTGTCGTTAAGAGCGTTTCTACCAAGAGTCTACTGACCTTCATCAGGTTAAGGGTATTTTGGATTAGTGATGTCTATGGAACAATAGATCTCATGGTCGCAGTGACCACCATTTGGGTATCTTAGCCTTATTTATTTTTATTAAGGGTGCATTATCTGCCCAAAGTTTCCTCGAGGGAATCAGGTTGGTGTAGTTCCCAACAAAAACGTGTTTTGGAGAGGTGTAGTCAGTCTCCGCAGTAAAATTCAGTTTGCTCGAAAGCTGAATGTCTAATAAGAATCTATAGTAGTTCTGGTCACGTCAGATCCTTGTATAAATACTCAAATGAATTAAAATTCCTATTATCGACTAATTTGATAAAACTCAACTAAAACTCCATCCTTATCCCACAACGAAACATACTAAATAAAATGCGTCCTCGGTAATCTCATTGCCACATTCCGAACGCCATCAAATCATTTTACTACGTTGATTTCACCTCCATTTCAACTATGATGCGATTTGACTTTCCAAACTCTTGCTCCCCATCTGCAGTCACAATTTGCTAAACCAGATCACATTCAACCTATCAATAACCGGAGGTAAACGTACAACTCTTAAAAAAAATATAGGCAAAAGCGGAAGGGCCATTCGGTAGGCCAACTGAAACCCTACCCCCAAGAAAACGAAGGAGCCTACCTAACGACCCATAAAATATGTGGCGTAAGGATTCAGGATGTTGTTTTTTCATCCTCGGTTTCATTTCTTGCCACAGAGAGGTTGTTGGTCGTGTGACTGTGACTTGGAACTGTGACCATCACAGTCATCGTCATCATCATCATCATTTTCAATGCTACCTCAAATCGTATTTTGGGCAGGATGATGGCAACCACATGCCTCGTATTCCTGACAACTCTAAAAAAAAATCAAGAATCCCAGAACGAAAGTAGAGGTGAAATGTTGGGGGCAGATGTTACGGGAGCAGTCCGTTTTTCACATTGCCAATGTGAACCCATAACCCATTAAATTTCCACATTCGATTGATCATGACACCCAGGGGAGAGTATTGCATTTATATTTCATGGTGATTGGAAGTGAATAAGCGAGTTTTTGGTTTTTCCGTCTAGCCTGGTAATATGAGGGTAGCGAGCATTTCGTAAAGCGAATTGTAGTTTAGGTGGATGTTCGGGAGACCCAGCGTAGTAGCGAATTTATTACCTTCTGAATACTCGTCTATTGAAAGAGGAAGATTTTGTCCTTCCGACAGCGAGTATAATTGCTGGAGTCTTTTGCGACAGGTTCAATTTAAGCCTCACTTTCCGTCTACCTGTTCACTGTAGTGTTTTGCAGATGGAGGTCACGGCGATTGCGGAAGCTTTAATCTTCTTAACGCACTCGGTGGCCGTGTTCGTTCGGTCACCGCTCTACGATCTAGAGAACGGAGGTTCGATTCTCGGCGCGAGCAACAACTGCCTATGGGTACTAATAGCGGTGCCACTGTGCTCCGAACTTGTCAATATAAAGATAGCACAAATAGGAGGTGCATCCTAACATTTGCACTTCCGAAAAGTAGGTATGCTATCGAAACGTCAACAAGGCATAGAAATGCAAGAGATATTAGGAGGGGTCAAGGCAATTAACAACAACAATCTATTCAGGACGGCATGCCATAACTGCCAGAGACAATACTATTTACATAGATGGCCATGCTGCAATCAGATCGGCGGAGCTTTGATAACTTAAGACAGTAGCAAATTGCGGATCATTTATTTTAGCATTATCCTGTGCTGGGTTCGTAGTCATAGCGGCTTGGAAGGTAACTGTCACGCTGATGAGCTTGGCAGATTTGACTCCTCAAATGAGGAGCAGTAGAAGTATGTTAATGCCTAGTAACCCACCTCTTCGTGTAAACTAATTGTCAAATTTAAGACAATACCTGTCATACTACTAGGTTGTGGCCCAAACTTGACGTCTCCCGATCCGCAAATTAACTGTTGCTAAGCAGAATGCTTATTAGCTCGGTCCTCGGTAGTAGGTGGGCATTGTCTCATTTTAAAACCAGGAGACTTCGGTTTCTTTACAACAATTTTTGTAGACGCTGTGGAGATGTGAACGGGGAGTGTAGTTTCCACCTCCTTTGCTTCTGTCCTACTTTAGCAGGTTGGAAGAGGTCGATACTTGTGAAAGCTAATATAATTATAATACAATTTTATGTACTGTATCTTATTTTGTTTGCGTTTTATGGATTATTAGTTGTAGTAAGAGAGAGAGAGCTAAAGGTTGTTTTCTTCTTAGGATAAAAGGCCAAATAGACGACACAGACGGTTTGACGTTTGTGCCGTGTATGGTGCTGTATTCGTGTTTGCGCATACCGTCTGTGCGAAATCAAAATGTTTTGATTTTTCGTTTGTTTGCGCAGACTTATGTATCTGTGCTGTGTGTGGTGTGTTTGCGCAAATTGGTGAGTGGATTTGATTGGCGGCCCATCGACTTGCCGTGTTTTTGGTCAAATTTAGTGAAAAGTAGTGAATTTTTTGATTGAGGACCTATCCACTTCTGGTGTGTATGTGCAAATAAGTAAATTAATGAGTTGATTCGGTTTGATGATCTATCGACTTTGTGGTAGTTTATTGTATTTTAAATGAAAAATTTTAGATCTTCAAAGCTATTACCGCTTGCCACAAAACGCAGCGTCAATGCAACGCGGTGATGAGGAGGGATTGCTTTTCTCATCATGGTGTCTTGCTTCGTGATAATTGGCGCAACTTTAGATAAAAGCACATCAAAAGTAGACTTGCTCATTCGTACATAATTTTTAAAATCGTCTTCCGAAGTGAATTCTAATTCTTTTAACAATTTGGTTTGGCCAAGAAGCGCTCTTTTCTTGAACCATCCTTTGCACCAAATTCGTCTCTTTTGCTTCTGCCCTCGCTTCTCCTTTTTGCGTTTTATCGCAATAGCAAGCAATATTGCAGCAGCACTATCACTATCCGTACTCATTGCGATCTCAGAACAAACTGACCAATTCTGGGCAAATTTTGTCTGAGTTGTGTTCGGTGTTTGCGCAAACCGTCTGTGTCGTCTATTTGGGCCTTAAGCAGTTGTTCACCTCAGCGCATTTTTGTGTAGGAGGTTGTCTACTTCTTGACATGAGAAGTAGTCACTTCAGTGATTTTTGCGAAAGGTTGTGTGCTTCATGAAGTTGTTTCACCTCGGTATTTCAAATAGATTTCGTACAGGTTGCGGCCTCTTTATAAAGTGGTTGTTTCACCGCTGCTCTTTTTCAAAGCAGTGGTTGTGTGCCACCTATTAAAGGGAAGTGTATCACCTTTACTACGGATATCTACCGACATACCCGAATAACTAATTTTGCCAGTAGTTGTGTGCTCTTGGTAGAGGAGTTGTTCACTACTGGATCAACTTATTTACTTCATCTTATCAACTATTTTGACATGGATATGTCTTATAGCTGGGGGTCATCCTAAGAATCTGTCCGTAACACGAAATGTCTGCTGTGCTACTCGGGGGTCAGAAGAGGAAACAAGCCCATTGAAAATTTTTCCGAGTTCTATGAATGTTGTGGCCGATTGGTTTACAGAGTATTTCCAACCAGGCTCTCAGAATTTTGACTTGTGCTCTCTGTCCCACGCTCTCCGTCAACGCGACGACGCGACGCCATAATTAAAACTCCTGCATACATACGTACCATACCATACATTCAAAATCCTCAAAAATATAGAGTACGCTCCGTACTCCCTAACTTGACTAGGCCCCCAGAACACGTCGCAAGAAGTCATCTGCTCTCCTCGCTCGACATGCTCACACGCAATTTCCCAGCAAGATAAATTGTGCACTCCCGACATGCACATGCATAGACCCAATCTGAGGTCACAAGGAATGAGATTCCATTTTTACTCATTATTTAGGTCAAGGACGTCCAAAGACTTGCAATGACCTTCAATTTCCGCCAATTTTCATTCATTCATTTAATAAATTAGCGCGCGTTGTACTATCTGAATCACTAGGGTCCCAGAAAAAGTAGCAAGTAGTCAGTTCGCCTAACATTTGCCGCCGAAGATGAGCGAGAGCGGATGAAGTTCATTCGAGCCAAATCGGGTGATCCAGCGACTGTGGTAGTGCATTTACAATGGCGACGATTTGAGGTCTGACTGGCCCACAATGTGGGCCCCCACCACACGTGCATTAAACATATAGAACAAAAGCTCCACATACGGTACGATGCATTAGCAGCATAAATGGTGACTTTCAATAGGGCGTGTCTATCTGTCTCATGTGGTTGGGTGTTCAATCTCATTAGAACGGGGGTATCCGGTTCATATGGGGGCGTTAGCTTTCAAAGGGGTATGTCTCTCTGTCTCATGAAGGGGGTGTTAAGTTTCATTTGGGGCGGGTTTATCGGGAATCGGTTCTTGGAAGACAGGCTATTGGCTTTTGGTGGGAAATGATACAAAGTATCTACACTGCGTGCAGATACATCGGAACATGGATATGTCTTTGGTTACCGACTGCGTGGAACCTGTTGTGTTGAAGATATCGACGTAAGTTTTATAAAAAAAAATAATCAGCTTAACGCCAATTCCTCCTGTCACTTGGTTTCGTCCACACCATGGATTCATTCTTCAGAAGTTGCCATAATCCATGAGGGAAGCAGCTCGACCAAGCCAGGGGTTTTTATTCCGATCTATATCGGAAAACGTCCCTGAGTGGAACGCTAACCTTATATAGTGTAGTATAATTCCGTATGATTCGTAAATTCCGTATAATATTCCGTATGTTTTTGAGACAGGGTCAAAAATCCGTATAAATACGAAAAATTCGTAAATCTGGCAGCCCTGTACTGTCGTGAGGGATTACTACTTTGGCTTAACCCCTAGTGCGGCATAGCCCGTCAAACACTACTGCCCGCCATCGTACTCTGTTCTGGGCAATGGGCGCAATTCCCAAAAGACTTAGCCTACGCCTTACACTTCTTTGCCACAGATCGGCGCCATGTGATTTCAGCACCCCCTCCTGGTGGGCCTTGGTTGGAAATGGGGTTCCATTTCATGGCATACAAAGCAATGTTATCACTCTTCCGCAATGTGTGACCTATCCACTGCCATTTTCACCTACATATCAATTCGTCGATTGGCATCTGACCCGTCCACCGACTTAGCTCTTCATTTTATATTGTTTCGGGCCAGAATATTCTTAGAATTCGACGAAGACATGAGTTGGCGAAAACTTGCAGGTTTCTGCTTTCTTTTACGGAAACTTTCCATGTACAGCTCCCATACAAAAGCACAGACAGTACCAGGGAGCGAAACAGGCCCAGCTTGGTCTTGATGCTGAGATAGCTGCTTTGCTAGATTTTGGACAGCATGCCGTTTGCATATTTAGCCTGGTTGATACGACGAGCGATGTCCTGCTCCGTACCACCATTTTCGGCAACAATGCTACCCTGGTAGACGACGTTGTCTACTTTCTCTACAGGCTGTCCATTAATATTGAGTACACAAATGCCTCTCCAATTATTACAGTTTGTGAGGTTACCCTTCTTCGGAAGTTTGATGATCAAACCTTAATTTCAGTCAGTGGGAAAGGTCTCTCTATTCCACGTGTAATAGACGGTTTGGTGGGCATCAGAAGATGCCCCTGGGGATGGAGCCTAGGTGGCATAAATACCGTGCAGGTCGGGCCGTGCCATCTGGCGAAGAAAAAGGCCCCTCAACGAGCTAAGCAACGGCCTATGCTTACTGTAGCTCAGTTCGGGAGATGTGGGCGGGGTTTTCGCCGCTCGTTGCGCCTGTCCTTTACGTATTAACAAAAATTTATAGGCCTGGGGAAGACAACACAAACAGGCCTCCCCTGTTGTAAAAATGGGGGAAAACAAAATAGTCGATAAGGATGGAATGGTTCGCGGACGGATCAGACGCACACGCGATCGCACCTGGGTCCAGGTGTAATGGGACCCTCGGCCTCTGGTTTCGTACCACCAACAGATCACTACTCATCAGGTGCTGCTTCGATCTGCAGGTGGGAGCAGCACTACCAGACCATAATATGGTTCATTACAGGTGGTTCATTACACACGCTTAATCAACAAGTGGGTGCAGCAAATCGGCAGTTACGCTTGGCGCTTCAGGAAAAAGTTCGGTACAGATACCGTCGAGTCCGGCGGCTTTTCCACGTTTTAGTACAATAATTGCGTAACAATCTCGAGTCAGTGCACCGTATACACACATTTTAATGGTTAGCTAAATTATCTATATGACGGGGAACTTCACCAGAGGTTACAAGGTTTAAGACCGTGGCAAAGTGTTCTCCCAAGATAAGTAGCTTTCCATCACTATCCTTCACCGGATGTTGGCAGGAGTTACGACCACCTGTAAACTCCTTGATGACACTGTATACGGCGTTTAAGTTGTTACTTCTTGCGGCTTCTTCTGCTGAGGCTACAAGAGAATTCGCATGAACTCTATCATCGCGTCGCACACTACGCTGAACTACTTGAGATTTCTGATGGTAAAGGAGTTCGATGCTGCTTCGATTGTTGTCTGATGCTGCAGCCAAATGAACCTTCAGTTCTTTTCTTTCAGCAATTCGCTGCCATGAAACGTCAGACATCCAGGGTTTATCCCGGCAATCCGGGTTTGTGCCAAGGATGGAATCTGCGCTTTCAATGTACGCATTTTTTATGGCTTCCCAGTTTTCATTTATCTCACTATCTGGGTGACTAGTTATCTCAGCTGCTTTCTGCGCAATATGGTAATTATATTGTTGTAAGACAGCTGGATTTTTTTAATCAAGCGGTGTTGAACTTGTGGCGCCTGGGTCTTTCATCGCTACGACGGCTGCAATACGCAATCGAACATTAGCGATCATAAGAAGGTGTCTTCCCATCTTTTACTAATGGCAAAGTGGTCGATCTGATTTTGTGTTCTGCGCCGATCAACAGAGGACCAACTGATTTTGTGTTGGTCCTTATGCTCAAACATATTGTAGTACCACCGATGAAGAGACTGTGAAAGTTGCGGAACTCTACAAATTTTTCACCGTTGTCGTAACGATGACTAAGAACGTGTCTCCCCATCATATGTCTATGCCCATAGTTATCAGCGCCAACTTTTGCACTCAAATCACCTATAATCATTATAATGTCACCTTTAGGTGTTTTGCTTTGAACGTCGTTTAGTTGTTCGTCAAAGGAGTCTTTCGCCAAGACATTGTCGGGTTCAGTTGGAGTATAATATTGTATTATTGAGATGTTCCTCATTATGGTCCGAAACCTCGCGGTCATGATTCGGTCGGAGGCCGGATCACAGGATATGAGAGAGTTTCGTGCGGCTCTGGTTAAAAGGAGCCAGCTGACTCACGACCACTACCGGTAGCTCTGCCGGAGTGCAGCATTACAGTGCTACCCGTTGGAGAGATAATTTCACCGGTGTTCCACCAATTTATCGCACTAACTCCTAAGATGTTTAATTTATACCTCAGATAATCACTCTCTAATTGAAAAAATCGTGCGTTCTGGGGACCTTCTGATCCATTGTTCAGGAGAGTACGCACATTCCAGAATCCAATCTTTGTCACTGTACGATAGCCAAAAATCGTGACGGTTGAGTCAGTCCTTATCCGAGGCATAGTTGACGTTTCGTTAGCATATAGAAAATTTCGGATAGTGCAAGTTGCTGGCATATAAATCCTGTCCTTTTTCGTTGGTTTTAACGATAGGCCGTCAAGGGGAAAGGCCGTGGTATTATTTTTACGCCCCACACCACAGGGGGAAGGTTTATCTCAACCAAAACATCGCACCGCCATCACTGGCTGCTTCAAATTTGTTAGCAATGGTCAGTGACTATTGCCGTTCCAGGTGGCGCCCACGCAGAGGACAATGGAAGAGGTATTTGCCCCCCTGTGATGCACAGAACGATACGAAAATGAGACGCGGAAGGGCATTATCTTATCTTCCGTGCATAATGGCCACGTGCTGAGTAGCCCTGATTCGAGTGTATCCACAGCGGGCTATCAACCACTATGCACCACAGGAGAGGAGATAGGACCCGACCCCCCCTTCCCCTTGTGAGCAGCCTCGGGTGACATCAGCAAGGAAGGTGACGCATCCAGTCAGTGATGACCCTTCTAGAAGAAAGTATATTCCTATCCAATTTACTGTAGTTGTTCGCACTTTTCTCCCTTAGTGCCTTCTCGATGGCAGTAAATGATGTGTTGCCGAAAGCCCCTACTACCTATATCAAGGAAAGCCTAAAGATTCGTTTCTTTAGCCTTCATTCTCGCCTTGATCTAGCTCTGTGAAGTTGGCACCGTCACATTCGATTTTTCAAATTTAAATTGCGCAGTTCGTTTGGCCATCGTAGGCCCACGTTTGCCCAAAAAAATTTTCGTTTGCCCACCCTTACAAAAAAATGTTATTAGCAAAATACTTTTTTTTTTCAAATTGCCAAAAAAACAAAATTTTTTTTTTCCAAAATTGTTTTTTTTTCGCTATTTCTTTTGCCCAACGTTAGCCCAGGATTGCCCACTGAAAATTTTCGTTTGCCCACCCCTCAAAATTTTTGTATTCAAAAAGTAAAATTTTTTATCTCACATTGGGGGCCACATTAGACACCCTCACAACGACAATATTTAATTTAAATTGCCTGCTGCAAATGAAACTTTTTCCTGGGCAAACGATAATTCACGATGGGCAATCAAACTGATGAGTTGGCACTACAAAATTATCTTTTAAGGAGCCAAATTAAGGATATAAGTATTCGTAACCCAAAAAATGTAATTCTCTAATAACTTTTTTTGCAAGGGTGGGCAAACGGACCTTTTTCTTGGGCAAACCATGTTCCACCATGAGCAAAAGAACTGCCCAGCTTGCGACCACAAATTGTCCAAGTGGGATCAAAATACTTACTTTTGTTATAAGAAAAATTTGGAGGGATGGGCAAACAAAGCTTTTTCCTAGGCAAACGGTTATTCACGATAGGCAATCGAACTGCTCAGCTTGCACTACAAAATTATCCTTTAAGCAGCCAAATTAACAGTATAAGTATTTCCAACCTAAAAAAATTTTTATAATTTGAAATTAAAAACACCTTATTGACTTTGCTATTTTTAAAATTTATTTTACATTAAATTTCAATATTTCGGATGCATTTCGACTATTGTCATCCTCAGCATTTAAACTGTTTAAATGTTTAAGTTTAAATGTACTCACTGAGGATGACAATAGTCGAAATAAGTAGTAATAGTTGTAAAATATATTTTATTTTAAAAATAGCAAAGTCAATAAGGTGTTTTTAATTTCAAATAATAAAAATTCATGGACTTTGCAGTTAAATAATTTTATGGTTTTTTAACACAAAACTCGCTAAAAAAATTGTTTGCTGATAACTTTTTCTGCAAGGGTGGACATTAGAAAATTTTCACTGGGCAAACGAGCGCTTATAATGGACTAGTGGGCTGGGCAATTTAAATTAAATATGATCTTTGTGAGGATGTATAAAGTGGCGTCCAATGTGGGATCAATTTTCTTATTTTTTGAATAAAACAAATTTGAGGGGTGGGTAAACGAAAATGTTGGTTGAGCAATCCTGGGCTAACGTTGGGCAAACGAAATAGCGAAAAAAATATCCAAATTTTGGAAAAAAAAATTTCGTTGTTTTTTGCAATTTGAAAAAAAGTATTTTGTCAATAACTTTTTGTGTAAGGGTGGGCAAACGAAAATTTTTCCTGGGCAAACATGGGCCTACGATGGGCAAACGAACTGCACAAATTAAATTTGGAAAATCGAATGTGACGGTGCCAACTTCACAGAGCTCCTTGATCTCCCTGACCAGAGCGGAGCGGAGCGGACTCAGTAGATTTACTTGTTTTGTTTCACGTAGAAGATTTCTCTTCAGGAGAGTTTGACTAATATGCTCAAACAAAATTTTCTCCATCTAGTCATCTAAAATTTCGCAATTATATTTTTCGTCTGACATCTTATGACCTATTCGCAATTGACAAATGACATGGTATCAGTTCAAATTCTTAAAACGCAGACCAAACTTTCACTTCAACATCTCGGCCACGAAAATAGAATCGAAGCGATTTCAATTTCAAAAGGAAAGTCCAAGCTAATACCACCTAGACCAACAATCGCTTCCAAGTATTGTATTTTTCTGTTGTCATTTTCTATTTCATCAACTCCTCTCTAAAAGATTCATTTTTAAAAATGTCACTTGCCTTGGGCAATTGCCTTGTCAGCGCCAAATCGCTATATTTAGTCTGCCATCAGTTTCATTCGGTGGGGAGCTTCACCTTGTGTCACATTTTAAGTTGACATCTGTAAATTAGCAAGACAATTATCTTCCACCTACAGTTCAAAAAACACAGCAGCAATTCGTATACGCTTCAGACATACAGATGCTGCAAGTCATCTGATTTTATGAAACATACGAGCATGAAGTATTATTCAGTATGTTAGCTACGAAATCCATTGGACATTTAATGGTTCCTACCATGCATACACATGTAACATTTTCAAAACGATGTCCATCTGTCTTGAGAAAAGCCCGAAAGAGATGTCTTCGTCGATCTGAATGGCAAAAGAAAGATGCCATCAAAGTATCTGACAGATAAGTGGTTGATCGTCGTCTCAGCAATTCCACAGGCGTGGCGGGGGCTTTTATGTCCTGTACACGTACATGTCTCATGTAGCTGTTGTTGGTCGCATTGTTTGGGATGCTGAAGCCGTGGAAGTCCATTAGCGAAGTGACACTGTTTCTGATTGACACCTACCGATCTGACGACTAATTTTTCAACGATGATTTCTGACATGTCACATTGATTTTTTTCTCTGTCTGCTTCGATTGTCATGTCCGGGGGAAAATTAATTGCGCAGCTTGTACATGGATGATGACTTCCGCGGCTTTCAGGTACGATTAGCTAGGAATGGGAGATTCCAGAAATAAACGATACTTATCTTTCTTTGAGTATAGGACATCGTAGATTATAGCTTCGAGGCTATTATTACTCGTATTCTTTATGTTGTAATTATTACAACAATTATTGCCTATGCCATCTATATTGCAGACTCATTTTCAACACGAAGGACCTTTTCAATAAAAATGCTATCGTACAGCATTCCGAAGATGCCTTTTGCTAGGCACCACTCTGTATCGATCACAGGCTACAATGAAAAAGATATACACAAATAGTGCTCCGTACTCTTGGGGTTGATAGCTAATCGCAAACAATGTGCGTCGATCGAGTGTTTTGCAAAACACACCCTAAAAGGCTTGCTGCAATAGAGCCTCTGCATCCAAGTCATCCAGTCCATCCAGAAATCGATTCGAATCCCATCTATCCCAACTATAAAAAATCCTCTAGATACAAAAATGAAAGTCATTCTGTGAACTATACGTTCGTACATTATTCTAACCATTCACCTCATGTTAGTTAAACAAAAAAAAAAAAAAACGGGAAAGACGCCGAATCGTGATATGTAGATGGCGACTATATTGGACATAGACATGAAATTGGACATGGACAAAAATTGTGATGCGTTGAATGACTCGACATTCCAATATAATTGGTCAATCTGCTCCTAAAGAAAAGAAGGAGGTGACCAGTCAATCGATGGCTCCAATCCACCAGCGCCATACCTGTGATTGAATGGCCCATTACCTGAGAATGATAATAATAGTTGGTCGCGTTTGGCGCTATGATGGACAGGGAAAAGGAAAGCCGCCAACTATGTACATGGCATTATGTGTATTGGCGTCCAGGCGTCCCCACAATATGTTCTTACGCTATAAAGGCTTGACATTGGGACAGGTTATTAAGATATATCTGAAAGATGGATTTATGTTTTCTTACTTAGTAGTAGTATGGTGCCCGTTGTTTTTTGGTGACTTGTGACATGTTTTTTTTAATTGTACACCAAAACGGCGCGACGAGGCAGTCATAGTACTTTAGAATAGACTACTATAGACATGGGCCATTGATACAATCTTACTACAGCTACGGGCCTTAAAGCAATTTGTTTTTGTTAGAAAACATGGTCCATTATAGGCATGCACTTACCGACTGCTAAGTTTTTAGGGTTGGATCCAAGACATTACTAAGTAGATTTGCCAAATTGACGTATGGGCTGATAAAGACGATAAAAAATATTTTGCTTAAAAATTATATTTAAAATTTACAACATAGATACTATAGATATAAATAGATATGTATAATTACAAATATGTTGGTCTATAGTTCCTTTTTTCCGCTAGAAAGACGTTCAATCTTAGATGGTTGCCGCGAAACGATAACAAAGATCCACCACAATGGTAAATCACATGCACATTGCAACATTATCCACTTTACTTTGCGACATCGAATTGCTCTTTAGGCTACAAATAGAACTATAACGTTGCAACAAATGACAAATGATTTGCCATTGATGCAACAAAGATTACGTGAAGAACCTACCATATCTCGTACCTTCTGTCAGATATGAATGTCGCTTACAAGGAAGCTTTAATACGTGCATTTGTCTCATACCATTTGCTACTGAATAGTATCCTTTTTGAAATTGATATGAAATTGTTTGTTTTGTTGTAGAGTGATACGAGTATGTGTAGTTTGTATCAAAAAATAGAGAAGAGAAGTTGCCATTGGAAATTATTACTTTGCCTTAGCATCCAGTGGGGTGTCAACTATTACTGCGCGCTATAGTACTCTGTTCTGGGCAATCGGACGCAACTCCCCCACGCCTTAGAGCGGCCGTCCACTCGAAGCGTATTTGAGCGACTACGAGCTTCCACGACACAAGCGGTAATGCGCGTCAGATCCAAAGTTGAAGATTTTCATGAACATGCGTCCACTATAAGCATTTTCGAGCGAAGTGGCTACGAGCGTCTACGTGCGCCACGCGACTCGAGCGCCAGATCCAAAAGTTTTTGGATTTGCGCTCGTAGCCGCGCGTTGCTTCGAGGAATATTTGCGAAGGAAGCCTTGTGTCGATTGATTTTGTGTGCAATGGAAGAGATATGGTTAAGCAAACTGATGCGCGACGACGCCTACAATGGATGATCCCTGTTGCTCGTGGCAACTTATTTCGCGAAAGCTTGATCATGGTTGTGTCGCGGGAGTACGTAGCCGCTCCAGTATGCTTGTAGTGATGCTTGTAGTGGATGGCTGGCTTTAGGTTGCGTTTATAGTGGAGCTTCGACAAACGATAAGAGCAGTGCTCCTGGTGATACATAGAGCTGTTTATGTAGGAACAACGGAGTTGCTCTATTTTTTTCCCCGACTTATGATAAGAACTGCTCTCAGCGACGCGCAGCTCCAACATAAACAGTTCTATCTAAAGGCATGAATCCATTTCCATCAGCGCTGCTCTTATCGTTCGTCGAAGCTCCAACATAACCGCACCATTACCCAGAGACTCGCACTCCTTTGCCACATGAAATTTTAGGACATGCCGTTGGTCATGGCGTATAAAGCAATGCAGTTATCATCTTTCCGCAATGTGTGACCTATCCACCATGCCATTTTGGCCTGCGTATTAATTTGTCGATTGACCCGCACGCCCATTTAGCTCTTTTGAAATTTGATATTGTTTCGGGACAGAAAATTCTTTAAATTCGATGAAGATATGAGTTGACGAAAACTTACAGCTGCTACTGGTAACTTTTACGGAAAGTTTCCAGGTGCTGCTCCCATACAAAAGCACAGATAGTACCAGGGGGCGAAACACGTCCAGCTTAGTCTTGCTTTCTCAAAATTTGGAAAGCATAACGAACGCGCATTTAGCCTGGTTGATACTACGAGCGATGTCCTGCTCCGTACCACCATTTTCGGCAACAATGCTACCCAAGTAGATGAAATTGTCTTGCTGATATTAATATTTAGTCCATCCTTGCTCGCCTGCTTCTCGAGATCCAACGCCATTGCGGACAGATTCATGATCTTGTGGGTGGGGAGGCATATATCGTCAGCATGATGTTGTGGATAGGATGCATAGGTCCATTGAATTCCTCTGTCTAGTCCGGATAGGGCTGCATGCAACATATCGCCAATCACTAGGAGGAATAGGATCGGTGAGAGGAAACACCCCTGCCGAACTGCACTTTGAGTCTCAAAGTGCCGAGACACCTTACCTTTATGAAAAACATGACATTTCGCGCCATTGCATTAATAACAGCCACAAACTTGCCCAAAACCATCCATCTAGAGTCCCGGTTCACACTATCGAAAGCCTTCTTGAAATCAATGAAAAGCAAGAGAAGTGGAGAATTGTACTCACCGCATTGCTCAATGATGATTCGCAAGGGGGTACTGTGATCGATACAGGAGAATCCGGATCGCTTTTCATCATGGTCATCATTTTCATCAAGCCCAATGCTTTTTAAGTGCTATTTTATTCTTATCAGGAATATTTCAGCTATTATTTTTGCCTTTTTATACCCTAGACTTATAGTATAGGGTATATTGTTTTTGTCACGACGGAAATATGTAACACCTTAAAGGAGGCTCCGGAGGTATAGCAATATATATATATAAATGATCAGGGTCACCTCCTGATTCGATTAAGCCATGTCTGTCTGTCTGTCTGTCTGTCCGTCTGTCCGTCTGTCTGTCCGTTCGCACGATAACTTTCGATAGAATGAAGCTAGAGCCTTGAAATTATGACTGGATGTTGGAAGTATGATCTAGTTGGTTGGTATTGAAAATGGGCATGATCAGGCCAAGAGAACGCCTACCTCCCCTACATATGTAAAATAATTAAATGTATTTATAACTCCCGATTAAATAAACATGAAAACCTCTAGCTTTGGTAGATTGCTCGTGATGGCAATCTTATACTCCCCTGGAAAAATAAAATCGATCAGTTGAAAACTAACGGTAATTTTCTAACAAAAAGCCCCGTACTACCCTACTTTCCAGGTTTTTTGTCCATAACTCTTGAACCAATTGACGTAGACATCTGATTTTTGGCATGTAACCCTGGGGTGAGAAGCTGCTTAGGTTTTAGTAAGTTGGGCATAATCAGATCAAAGGAACGCCTACCTCCCCTACAAAATTAAAAAAAAAAAATATTATTTTAATCACGATAACTTTCGATAGAATGACACTAGCAAGTTGGAAATTTGGTAGAATGTTGGTAGTAAGGTCTTATTAGTTAGCACTGAAAATGGGCAAGATCCAACCCAAGGAACCCCTACCTCCTCTTCAAATGAAACTTCGAATAAGCGATTACTTTTGATACAATGAAGCCAGCAGCTTGAAATTTTTGTCAAATGTTTGAAGCGAGATTGAGTTAGTTGGCATTAAAGACGGGTTAGATCCGACCTAAGGAACCCCTACCTCCCCTATAGATGACACTTAAAACAAGCGATAGCTTACGACAAAATAAAGCTAGCGACTTGAAATTTTGCCCAAATGTTTGTAGTAGGATCCAGTCGGCTAATATTGAAAATGCGTAAAATCCGACCAACGAAACCCCTACTTCCCCTACAAACGAAACTTCAAATAAGCGATATCTGTCGATAGAGTGAAGCTAGAGACTTAAAATTTTGTTTGTATGTTTGTAGGGTGATCTAATTGGTTGGTGGCAATGATGGGCAAGATCCGACCCAAGGAACCCTTACCTCCCCTACAAGTGAGACTTCAAATAAGCAATAACTTTCGATGGAATGAAGCTAGCGACTTGAAAAATTCAACAAATATTTGTAGAATGGGTTAGTTAATTCATTTTGAGAATGGTCAAGATCTCCCTGAATGAGTGCCAACCTCCCCTATAAACTGGCTATATAGGAAACTCACTTTTAATGCATGGTCGTTGCCAATTATTACTTTTGGTGTCACCACTAGGTCTGTACAAGTCTAGGGTATATACGCTTCGGACTCCGGGCAGAAGCGAAGCTTCGGCCTGGTTTTTTTTAAGTTTGGCTATCACTTTTATCCCACTCAGTGGGAAAGGTTTCTGTGTTCCACGCTTTGTTAAGAAGTGAATGCAGCAACTCGGCTGTTATGCTTGGCGCTGCTCGATAAAGTTCGACAGTCCGGGGTGTTTCCTCGTCTTAGTGCAGAAATTGTAGCGACTATTTTCTCTTTAGCAGGGGCAGTTGACCGTATACGCACAATTTGTCATCATCGTCATCGAGGCGCCACAGCCCGACGTCTGGCCTTGGTCGCCTGGATCGTTGTCCTCCAATTGTCTCGGTCACGTGACCGCGTCCTCCAAACTTGGAAGCCCAGCGAGATGTCGGTCGTCTAGGCAGTCTCGCTCCGTCGACTTGTTTTGCATTCATCACTCTCTTTGGCATGCGATCATCGTCCATTCGTTGGACATGCCATGCCCATTAAAGTCGTTGTAGTTTGACGATTTTCGAAACTTCCAGCTCATCGTTCAGTTCATACAACTCATGGTTGTACCGGATGCACCATCCATCTCGATCGCAAACAGCCCCAAAAATTCGCAGTAGAACCTTACGTTCAAATGTGTCTAGCAAGTTTCCGGAGGCTTGAGTTAGGGTCCATGTTTCGCAGCCATAGCATAGCACTGCCTGTATAATGGATTTGTGCACGCGGAGCTTGGTGTTTCTGTGCACATGCTTCAATTTCATTATGGGGAGAACCAAGAAAAAAGTCTTATTAGCTAACTGTATCCGTCGCTTGATTTCGTCAATTTCGTTGGCGTCTCTTGACAAGTTGCAGCCCAGGTATATGAAGTTGTTCACGAACTCGATGTTGAGGTCCTCCACATTGATGCTCGGTTGTGCAGGTGTCCTTGTCGTCGATTGCATCATTATTATAGTTTTATCCTCGTTGATACGTATGTAGTGCAAATTCTTTTGCAGCGATATCGAGCGTATGTAGAAGTTCTTCTGCGTCAGCCAATCTTCGGGACATGATGTTTATGTTGTCGCCGTACGCTACTAATTGTGTCGACTTGATGAGTAGCGTATTGCTGTTGTTCATATTCACAGCTCGAAAAGCGTATTCCAGTGCTAGGTTGAAGAGCGTCGGTGCCACTCAATTGCCCTGTGTGTTTCAAATAGATCAGTAAATCTATTATGGATCCTGACATGAGAAACGGAGTTGGTCATCGTCATTTTTCTCAGTCGCACTAATTTGGCCGGTATACGAAATTGCAAGAACTTCACGATTGATACTGTCGTATGCCTGCTTGAAGTCGACAAAGATTTTATATACGTTTACGTTGTATTCCCAGCACCTCTGGAGTATCAGTTTGATCGTAAAGAGCTGATCGGTTGTGGAGCGACCAGGTCTGAAAGCGCTTTGATATTCGCCTATGATTCGTTCTGCGTACGGTTTATTCTACGACTATTTTCCAGAATTTTGGTCAAAATTTTATAGGACTTACTAACTAGTGATATGCGCCTGTAGTTTTCACACCGCAGTTTATCTCCCTTTTTGTGAATTGGACAGATGATGCTTCTGCGCCAATCGTCTGGGATCTGCTCGCCCTTCCATACTCGCAGGAGTAATTGATGTATGGCATTAGCTAGACCCGTTCCACCGAATTTTAGCAGTTTAGCTGGAATCTCATCAGCGCCCGGCGCTTTATTTCGTTTTAGTGACCGCAACGCGGGATCAACTTCCTCTACTGTCGGGGGTTGTATGGGTGGGCCTAGATCAACAATTTGGTCGAGAGCTTCTTGTGTGGGATGTTAGATGGTAGGTTCAGAAGCTCTTCAAAATAAGAGGCCCATCGTTTGTTGATGCCATTGGTGTCGCTGATGATGTTTCCATCCTTGTCCTTACAAAGGCTAGACCTGGGTTGATAGCCGTTCTTAATTGTATTTACCAGTTTGTACGCTTGTCTGGTGTTCCTATTAGCTAAGTTTTCGTAATATTCAGCAACTGCTCGTCAAAGTAGAATATTTCCGTTTCTTACGTCTAATTATTCTATTCGATATTCGCCGTAGCTCGTCCGGCTCTGGTTCCCCGTTGAACCCATTGTCTGTAGGCCTCGTTTTTTGCGTCAAGTGGATTTTTGCATTCTTTCTCGAACCAGTCATTTCGCGCTCGCCGGGCTTTATATCCTACGACCTTCCCTGTGACATCCCTGATGGTACTCTTGAGTTCTTCTCAGAACCCATGGACGCCTGTGTTGCTGATGTTGTGTAGCATAGTCGAAAGTCTTCCCTCAAAGGCGGTAGTATACGCCACCGCCGTAGCATCGTCCAGAAGGTTATAAACCGCAAAGATTTTTGGGAGTTTTTTTTAAATGCAAGCTTGCAACTTCGTCTTAACATAAATGGCTAATCATCTCTTGGATATTTCATATCCTATTAGCATCGGCCTACTACAAAACCCTCGTTTTGCGGGCGGCGCCCTTTTGTTTCCGGCTTCATTTAAAATGTTACGTGATTTCGCGTCGCTACATAAAATTGGTCAAATCCTGTACTGTTTGAGTTGCTACAGGTTGGTCCCTTGGTAAATTTTACTTCTAACACTCTCTAACGTTTTTCAGGCTTCTGTCTTCAACAAACTGGTAGCTCAATGTGTTGAACCATCACCCTGATGTCTCAGTCTACCGGTTACCCACGGGTTTGAATCCGGTCGCGGCCATGAATGTTTGTGTTGTATTCCCCCTGTGCTGTGTGCATCACAATAATCCACAACCTTTCCAAACTTGTTGCATGAACGCGGCTAACTGGGCAGGAGGTGCATGCTACCATCCTGCATCGTCTGCTTACGAAACGTCAGCACAAAAAAAAGCCACATGAGCGTAGTTAACGTGCTATGCCCCACTTGGGAATACAGCAAATGGTAGCAATCAAGATTATCATCACCAACCTTCGAATGATTTCACTGACTCATCGAATATTCCGTCGACTCGTTCTCAATGAATGCTTCGATTATACATACATATATATGGAAGAAGGTTATCAGCTAACTTGCTGCATTTATCATTTGATATTTGCTCAATTTTCTTTTAAAAGAACAGTTGTGATAGGTCTACCCACATACAAAAAATTGTGAAGACGTCATATCCCCTGCCTCCGCTAAAAGCTGTCTTCGTAAATGCACGCAGGCAAATTTTCACTCCGTCCCCATTAACACTCTGATGTCCGCCAACAACTGTCCATTACAGATGGTGGAAGCATAATCACCTCAACATCTGTCAAAAAATATCTTACCCCACTATAGGTACTCCAAATCCCAACAACAGATTTCTCATATCTATGTATGTTAGAGCACACCCGCTTGGTCAGGAGCACTTCGAAAGGACTGAGGATGAAAGGATGAGAGTCTCGAAAACTTAAAACGGTTGATTTTTCGAACGTCGAAAATTGTTTTAAAGTGTAAATTATCAAAAGAAAGTTAAGCGCGATCCTCTCTCTGGATCCTGTCAACCCCTTGTGGGTCATAGGGCATTAACCACGCCGACTTTCCACCTCGTCCTGTTCGCCGGCATCGCCTTCAACTGTCTCCATGATTTGCCTAATGACTTACCCTCGACCTCAACTGATTTTCTCCAGGTATTTCTAGATCGTCCAACGCGGCGACTTGCTTCGGTTCCCTGTGGATTCCAATCGAGGGCCTGTTTCGCAATGTTTTCCGGCCCTTTTCGAAGTGTGTGACCTATCCATTGCCACTTTCGCCTTTTTATGGAGGTGTCTATCCTGTCCTGGCCAGTATTGAACGGGAGATCGTCGTTAGAAATAATCTCCGGCCAGCGTAGACACTGGTGCACGAAAGTTTGCAATCTAATTGTTATTGCCCTGGTCACCTTCCAAGTTGAGCAGCCATAAAGAAGCACAGATTTTATATTGGTTTCGAAGATCCTGAGTTTGGTACGTCTGGAGATGTTGTTGTTTTGCCAGAAAGGAGTTAAACTGAAAAAAGTTTACCGACCCTTATTGATGCGAGACTGTACATCAGCATCCGCTCCACCATCTGCTGTAACTACGCTTCCGAGGTAGCAAAAATTGTCCACTTTTCCACCGTCTGCCCCGAAACACAAATTTCGCTCTGTCCTCCTGGATCCAAGCTCAAGAACTTAGTTTTGGCATCATCGATTTTAAATCCCGTATTGCCACTTTCGCGGTGCAGGGCATCCGTCATTTGAACTAGATGATCCGATATATTTGAAAAAAGGCAAATATCGTCAGCGTAATCCCGGTGTTGAAGGTTTTCAAACAGGTTCCATCTGATACCTTTGCTCTGGTGTTCGTGAAGCTCACTGCCAAGTACGTCGTTAAAGGCAGTCAGAAACAATATAGGTGATAAAATGCAGCCGTGTCTCACTCCGTTATGTACCTCGAAGGGATCTGAAAGCTTACCCTTATGTAAAGGCGAACATACACCATCCGGAATTCCTGTCCGGAAAAACTGATGAGGCCCGGCCTTGAGGAATTCCGCCTTCAGGCGGCCGGATTGGCCTTTCAGGCGGCCCCGGGAGGAAAATCGTTCCCGCCAGGCCTCCACCACACACGTTCCGGAATTTTTGCTCCGGAAAAACTACGCGGCCGGTCAGGCCGCCTGACAGGCCGCCGGAAAGGCCTTTGAGGCGGCCGGATGGATAATTGCAAATTGATCTTATCGCCATAGAATGAAAGTATCTATTTATTGCATTGAATTTCTCGACACTTTACTTTCCATGGTCAAGTTTCAGATACATTCGTCTATTGAAATAAATTCCTGGAAAAATTCATTTTTGTCAGGTGGCCGAACAGGCGGCCTGGAGTTTATTGCAATGTATCCCGCTGCTACCCCGCGAAAATAAAATCGGCTAATGAACGATTGTTTCCGGAATTGAGCGAAGTGGATATGTGTATATGCATAGCTTTTGTTAAGATAGCGTAGTGATGTTCACAGTTCAATTCAATGCAATAGATAGATACTTTCATTCTATGGCGATAAGATCAATTTGCAATTATCCATCCGGCCGCCTCAAAGGCCTGTCGGGCGGCGTCAAGGCGAACTGTCCGGCCGCGTGGCTAGAATGAATTTTCACTGCAGTTTTTTTTCAATAGACGAATGTATCTGAAGCTTGGCTATGAAAAGTAAAACGCCATAAAATTCAATGCAAGTGTAGATACATGTCCTGTCCATGTCCTGTCCGGCCGCGTGACTAGAATGCATTTTCACTGCAGTTTTTTCCAATGGACGAATGTATCTGAAGCTTGGCTATGGAAAGTAAAATGCCGTACAAATCAATGCAATAGATAGATACATACTTTCATTCTATGGCAATAACATCAATTTGCAATTATCCATCCGGCCGCCTCAAAGGCATGTCCGGTGGCCTCAAGGCGGCCTGAAGCAGCCATACACGATCCGGAATTCCTCAAGGCCGGGCCTGATCAGTTTTTCCGGAAGGAATTCCGGATGGTGTATTCTATATTCAGGCGAACCGGAAGGCCGGGCCTCATCAGTTTTTCCGGACAGGAATTCCGGATGGTGTATGTTGGGCTTAAGACGTGACATTGGGCTCCGCTATAGGATTCGTTGATGATGGATATGATTTCATCTGGTATACGTCTCCTATGTAAAGCCTTCCAGATGTATTCCCGGTCAACGCCGTCAAACGCCTTCTCAAAATCGATGAACATGAGATGTAATGGGGATCTCCACTCTGCGGATTGTTCAATAATAATTCGGAGGGTGTTGATGTGGTCGCTACATGAAACGCCCTCGCGAAAACCAGCCTGTTCATCGTTCAGTGTGCGGTCAACTGTATGCTTGATCCGGTTTAAGACTATTTTTGCCATCACTTTGGAAACTGCGGAGAGGAGGCAAATTCCACGCCGATTGTTACAATCCTTCAGGTTATCTTTCTTCGGGATCTTACAATAATAATGACGCGATCCAATAAACCAAAAAAGGCAAATAAAACAAAAACTTATCTAATGACAGCAAAAAATACATTTTAAATGGATCTTTTTTTAAACAGACTGTACTTCTTCTGACTAGTGTCTATGCTTGGTCATAATGCTCGTGCTAGAGCGAATGTCACGAAACTGATCAACGGTATAACATGCGACATTCCATATATCTCAAGATGTACCATCCTCAGCCCACGTTACAGACTAAGATGGTGGTCTCTGAAGGTGTTTCGCTAAGACACTTACTATCTTATGTCGGTGCATAATTCACTGAAACGAAAAGAATGGGTAATTGTGTTCCTTGCAGGGCTACTGTTTAGTGACTCAGTCATCTTGTGCCACTGCTAAGATGTTTTATCTTTCGAGATGCCTATGACAGATTCACGGAGGCTTATTATGGCTTATGCTATGAACAGTGGAGTTTAGAGAATCGGAAATGGAAAATGTTATAAATGAAGACGTGAAGTTTTTTTGTAATAATAAATAAATAAATGGGGCTTTAATTTGTATACCAAACTATTTTATGCTTCAAAGGATTATTGAAAGTAAATGGTCGTATCGGAACGCGATTGCCATTCAATCAATTTCCGTAAAATCATCCGTCCGACTCTAAGCAACTGAGAGCGAAAGATTAAACCAATAAATGCACTATTCGCCCTATAAGACCCAACAATGATCCATTGACTCTCATCGTTGAACAGTATCCTAATTAGAACGGAATTTTGATTACAAATTTCAATCACCACAAATCGATGTTCCCAAAAGACAGCGAGCGAACCTGATAACGACAGAACCGAAGCGGCATTCACCACTGAATATGTAACATATTGTGAACGAGGATTTGAGTGTATGTACCTATATCTCCAAAGCGAGCAGGGGATGTAATCAGAGTCCTTCCAGTTCATCACTGTATCTTTTCGCAAACACTAAGCTCTATTGCAGCATAAAGCAATCTAAAACTATTTCGAGGATTTCAAAGCTGTGCGGTATCAGAATGTTGAAATGTACTAGTATAGTAGAAGGAATGCACGACAAACTTCTGGTTTCAAATCCTGTACGCAACGCAAAGGCAACCTTTCTATATTGCGAGCTTACATACATTGAAGATTCGCGGTAGTATTTGGAATAAATCAGCACTGATTGAAGCTGCATACCAGGAAATGACGGGATGCAAATATCCATGACTGCCACTCGAAGAAGAATTCTAGTAAAACATCGTCCTTCGGTAGCTTTGACTTTTGCCAGTTGCACTGCATACGACTCGTCATCGAACCGAACCTTTTGTATTAATTAATTTCCACGTGAATGAGTTTTGTTTTGTTTGAATTCAAAAGCATCAAAAACAGAGACCAAAAGATTGAATCGCTTGATCCTTTCATCCCCCCATGCCCGGTGTGTCGATATTCCCCTGAATTGCCGACGATAACCATGTTTTACAGAAGTGTGTCGGATGCCTGTTGCTGGGTCGATAAGAATCTAGTGATGCCCTTACAAATCGAGTAATTTGCTGCTATTAAAATTCTGCTGTTGATGTATCTTTCTCTTTTTGATTTTCAGTAATCCTTATGTATCTATTTACGTCTTCGTGCTGAAAGTCGATATTAAGTAGCTTTTATGAGAATGGCGTCTTTCTCCTCTGCATTTGAGCAGACATGAATGTTTTGATTTTCGGTAATTTACCGATTAACATCAAAGGGCATCTCATTTTCGGTATTTTCGTGACCAAACTCCGTTTTGTTCATTCGTTTCCTGTCAGTACTAGTAGGCATCCAATCGTCCTTGTTCTCCTGATGACTGTGAAACCATTTGGAGGCGAAAGGAGGGTGACGCAGTATGGGTGGTTGCAAATGTGCTTATGCACAGGTGACTAAGCAATGGAAGATTTAATTAGTGGTAGGACAAAGCTTGATGGTCGTAAACGTTTTTGTAAAATTACAATTAAACGCCAATGAGCACGATGAGTCCAAACCCGAAAAGTTGTTTGTTTATGTTTCAGGTTCAGAGTGGTGTATTTGTTACAGACGAGTGATTTTCAATCTGCCGGAAGAATTAGTCGCTTTGTTCTGACAGGTTGAAATGTCATTAGTATTTGACTATTTTAGTGACCATGCATTCATTTTACGAATAAATACGTAAATAAATAGTTGAGGGACTTTTGGAATGGTAGTGGCATTTAACCATTGTTAACTAAGTTTTGCCAATATACGTGATGGTGTGGTAGTTTGACCTGTTTACCCCCAAGTGACTCCGAAGATGCAACATAGTTGTTTGAGCTCTGAATGGTACGAGCCTCTCGAAGACACTATCACCAAAGAAGTTCCCGAATATGTTTAGGCGATGGATTGACAGCCCATCCTAATAAAGCCTGGGATAGGACGGATCAATAACGACGATTACACAAATACCCACCTAGATCAGCTTGAAACTGCAACTGAAAGTGCAAACTGAGCATCATCGCAGTCCAGGAAACTACTTGGCTTAGCTGCGATATTGACGACAAGTAATAGAATAGAATAGAAAAAGAGATGCGGCTACTGACCCTCATGGTGGGCACTGCGACCATAGGAGGTCTATTGTGCCATAGCCTTTATTATTATCGCAAGAGATGTTGCACCACTCTTACGAAGGCTAGTAAGTCTTGGAGATTTCCGGATATCAGCAGAGTCTGTGACCATCCGCCCTAGTAACGCTAACCTAGCCCGCGCAATCGCTGGGCATTCACATAAAAGGTGATATGTCGTCCAAACAAAGACGACACTCCGTTTCTCTGGATATTCCATCTTACTTAAATGAGATCTAACCCAGTGATGGCCTGATAGGTAGCCAACAATTAATCTCAGATCAGCTCTACTCATGTGGGTAGTATCCCCATAGTCGAAGGGTCTCATTAACGCCTTTAATTGCCGCAGCCCTGCAAGGTCATCCCAGTAGCGCTGTCGTAGCCTGTCAGACCATTCCCTTATGATAGTTCTGGCCGAAGACAGACCCAGGCCACAATAAGGTTCCGGTCCTATAAAATTAGACGTTGAGCCTTGCCTGGCAAGTTCATCCGCCAATTCATTGCCTTCAATGCCTTGATGACATGGCACCCAATATAAAAAGACTTGGTTGTCAGTCGCCAGACATTGAAGAAGTTCACGACAATCTTTCATCATCAGCCTTGAATAGAGCTTGTGTGAAGAAAGAGCCGTTATGGCTGCCTGACTATCTGTGCAGATTGCAATGTGAGCGCCTCTTAGTTTTTTTCCAGAATAATCCTGGTGCAGACAAGTAATAAAATAAATAAATAACTGGCGCAACAGTCCAATTTGAACCATGGCCTCGAGATGAGTTAGCATCATCTCATTTTCTAGATCGGCACAGAGGTGTGTGATTAGCAACAGGCTCAACCGAGCTATTTACCCCATAAATGGGTACTAATTTAACAGCTGAGTGGGCTCATAGTTCGACAAGTAAATCCCCTTTTTTTATCGAAAACTACCGCTTTCAGTAGCAATCGAACCAGGGCCCAATGCGTAGAAGGCGAACGTGCTAACCGTTGCGCCATCCGGACTACGACGACAAGTAATCGCAAAAGGATGTGAAAAGTATTCTGATCCAGAGAGGAACATTTTCAGATCCAAAAATTGACAGTTCATGGTACATATTTTACCTGAGGAAAAAGCAAATGGAGGAAAAATCGAGAAATGTCAGATCCGTGAAATTTAACCAGAGCTCACCAAAACGCACCCAATGCGAATCGCACACAACCTTTCATTAATAGGTTTGAGGTGAATAGCGTGCGGCTTTGGGTTGCTTGCGCACTATGAATGCAACTCTAAGCTCCTTGTGACCAGATGGTTAGCCGCTTTTGAAAATGCAGGGGAAAGCATATGGACGAGAAATTGAGAAAATTCTGATCCATGAAATTTAAGCAGAGTTCGCTAAAACACAGCAATTACGAGTAAGACTCGTTTATTCAATCTCTGGTTTATCAACATGCACGCCCTGACTGAAGTTAAGGAAGATGCAGTGAAAGACGAATTGTCTGTCCGCCTGGAGACACTGTTCGACTCACTTCCAGCCAACAGCGTCAAAATACTTCTGGGAGACTTTAATGCGAAAGTTGGAAAAGAAAGTTGGCATCAGGGAACTACTGGAGGACCTTGCCTCAATGAAGAATGCAGTGATAATGATAAACGATTAATCGACTTCGCTTGCAGTAGGAATTTTCTCGTAAGCTCCACATGTTTTCCGCATCGATGCATTTACAAACAGACTTGGGAATCTCCAGACACGCGTACCGTCAACCAAATTGACCAAGTCGTCATTGTCAAAAAGTGGGCTACCAGTGTATTGGATGTCCGATCCTATTGGGAAGCAAACTGCGATTCAGACCATCATTTGGTGAAGACAACCTATCGGTGTAGAATTTCTTCAGTGCAACAATCGAGAATAAGCCGCAGTTGACAAACATTTGAGCGATGCCACGGCGCAGGCATTTACAGTCGCCCTATGAGGAAAGACTATCACCCCTGATACATGATATCAACATCACAGGTGTACACGGGTTCTGGGCGGAACTTAAAAGTACCATCAAGGAATTCGCAGAGAAGTTCGTGGGATACAAAGCCGGACGAGCGCGAAATTGCTGGTTTGACGAAGAATAAAGAAAAACATAAAAGAACTACGATTGGGGTAAACCCCAATCATGCAATACTCTAGATGAATTTGAACCTCTGAATCTAATTTTAGCTCCATAAATTTAATCCGTACTGAGAAAATAGTCTTAATTTGTTTTCTGATATTGTGTACTTTGTATTAGAGGTGTTAGAAGAAGTTAAAGGATTCTGATAAATTCTTTTTCCGGAGACTGATATTTTCATCAAAGCTTTATATTCCAAATTTCAGACTAATAGCTGTAACACTTTTCGAGAAAATCAGCTTATTCTCAAAAGACAACATTTTGTATTAGCTCAAAGCGATATCAAGCTAGAGAGCAACGTTGGTAAAATGTGTCATATTGTATAGGAGGGGGTAGACGGAGTAAGGGTAATCGACTATTTTTTTTGAATCTAACTGATATTGTTAATTAAGTGTTAAGTACAAAATTTCAGCCCGATAAATTGTATACGTACTGAGTAAATAGGCTTAACGTATTTCATGAAATAGTGCAGTTTGTATGGGAGGGGGTAGAAGGAGGGTGAGGATTACAATAAATTTTATAATGTAGGTTACAATTATCATAAAAGTGATATATTCAAAATTTCAAAGCAATATGTTTTATAGTTTCTGAGAAAATCTGATTATTGTAAATTATCAAAAATGTGTCATTTTGTATGGGAGGGGGTAGACGGAGTAAGGGTAATCGATTACTTTTTTTGAATCTAACTGATATTGTTATTTAAGTGTTAAGTACAAAATTTCAGCCCGATAAATTGTATACGTACTGAGTAAATTGGCTTAACGTATTTCATGAAATAGTGCAGTTTGTATGGGAGGGGGTAGAAGGAGGGTGAGGATTACAATAAGTTTTATAACATAGGTTACAATTATCATAAAAGTGATATATTAAAAATTTCAAAGCAATATGTTTTATAGTTTCTGAGAAAATCTGATTATTGTAAATTATCAAAAATGTGTCATTTTGTATGGGAGGGGGTAGACGGAGTAAGGGTAATCGATTAATTTTTTTGAATCTAACTGATATTGTTAATTAAGTGTTAAGTACAAAATTTCAGCCCGATAAATTGTATACGTACTGAGTAAATTGGCTTAACGTATTTCATGAAATAGTGCAGTTTGTATGGGAGGGGGTAGAAGGAGGGTGAGGATTACAATAAGTTTTATAACATAGGTTACAATTATCATAAAAGTGATATATTAAAAATTTCAAAGCAATATGTTTTATAGTTTCTGAGAAAATCTGATTATTGTAAATTTTCAAAAATGTGTCATTTTGTATGGGAGGGGGTAGAAGGGGTGGAGCGATTTAGCCCGTTCACGAACTTAGCCTTCATTTTTTGTCAAAAATAACGTGTGCAAAATTTGAACTTCATAGCTCAACGCGTTCTCGAGCTAGAGAGGTCACGGACGGACGGACGGACAGACGGACAGACGGACAGACGGACAGACGGACATCCGGTTTTGAGATATTCGAGTGATAATATGAACTTCTGTATCATTCATTTTTTTCTGCGAGCCTTATTTCTTAGCGTTACAAACTTTGTGGCAAACTTATAATACTCTCAGATTTCATCTAGAGTATAAACACTCGATGCAAAGAATGAAGCCTACAAACAATATTGCCAACATGCAACTACAGCCAAAGACGTAAAATTTGACGACCTACGTTGAATATTGGAATACTTTGACCAGCAGTTGCTGAACATTAATGAAAACCTAGCTAATAAAAACATCTGATAAGCGTATAGAGTAGTAAATACAGTTAAGAACGGCTATTAACCGGGGGCTACCGATAGCTCAGTGCGTAGAGGCATCAGTTTCATGTCTGACTACCGGCGTTTCGAGTTCAACAACGACGTTCGTTGTCATGGATGTTTGTGTAGTCTTCTCCCTGTGGTGCGGGCCGTAAATTAAACCACAGCATCTCCCGACTTGTCGTAGGTAGACGGCTGAATGAGGGACCAAACGGTGTATGCTGGCAATTGCATTTTCCGAAACTAGTTTATGCCAACGAAACGTCAACTGCGCCACATGGAACAGTTGACGCACTATGTCCCACAAGGCGTTAGGGCAATTGAGTAGTATCCACCCAAGACGAGGCTCTGTAAGGACGAGGATGGAAACATCATCAGCAACACCGATAGCATGAATAAATGAAGGGCGTCCTATTTTGAAGCGCTTCTGAATCCAACATATAACGTCCCCATAAAAGAAGCTTAATTCGATGGCGTTATTATTTATCATGGCCCCGCTACACAACCTCCGACAGTAGACAAAGTTGATCTCGTCTTACGGTCCCTCAGCAGACAAAATAAAACGCCGGGCGCTGACGAGATTCCAGCTGAGCTGCTAAAATTCGGTGGAACGGGCCTATTAAATGCCATACACCTACTACTTCTGCGAATCTGGAAGGACGAGGTGATCCCAGACGATTGGCGTAGGAAATTCCGAAACCAAGCAGGTTGAATCACTATAATGCGAAGGACTTCACACAAATCAGCTTAACATCTTTTCTGCTATAAACGTTAGAAAGGCTGGTGGTTTCACACATTCAAAACTCGATGGATTTTGGGAGACTTTGTGTTAAGTAGCATGCATATCTTTCGGGAAGATCAGTGGAGATGGCGCTAAACAAAGTAGTCGGGGCGATCGAAAAGTCCTTCCAACTGTGGACGGTTATAGGGCTGAAGAGCCATGTATTAGAAGAAGTTGAGCATTGTAAGCAAAACACATTTAATGCGCTCATGATGATTGCGAATAGGATAATTGTAATTGAGCCGGTTGTTTTCATTAGCGGGAGAACTAGAATAAAGTGCGGACGTGGCTACAGAGCAAGTCTTTCCGCGATTGGATTGAGGTAATGGCATATGCCGACGACATTGTGGTGCTTGTGAGAGGTAAGTTTCTTCAAACTTTGTCGGACCTTATACAATCTGCGTTGGACCAGATCCAAAGCTGTGCCGGGGAAGATGGACATAAGGTTAACTCGTCAAAAACCGAACTAACTTACAAGGAAGCATATCGTGCTGGAAATTGCAAGACCTACCCTAATCGGAGTACCACTTTACCTTGTTGAAAATGTTAAATATTTTGGACTAATATTAGATTGGAAACTGCTTTGGGGGATAAAGTCAAGGACAGAATTAGTAAGGCGTGTGCAGCACGCTTTGCGTGTCGGTCGGCTTACTCCAGTACATGGGGTCTCATCTCAGACCCCTCAGACGGCCTGTTACATATTTACGAGTACATGTGTAGTGAGACCTACACTTGTGTATGGAGCGGTCGTATGGTCGTGGAAAGCCACCGAGAACAAAACCAATATCAAGAAACTAACGAAATTGCAGCGACTGGTATGTTATGAGTATTACGAATGTCCTGAGAACCACTCCAACGGCTGGGCTGGAAATTATCCTGGGGCTTATACAGAAGCGCACGTTTAGCAGCAACACGGCCTAAAAGCTCAGGCATGAGCATGATTCAAATCGAGAAGGTCACTCTTGTATTTTAACAACATATCAGAGATAATACGGCCTCGATCTTGATGATACGGATCACACGAATAAATTGACATACCTTGAAAGGAACTTCCCCGCAAGGAGAGACTGGGAGAGCAGAGAAGCCATTAATAACGGTGGCATCCTGATTTATATGGACGGTTTAAAGGCACTGGAGTAGGGTCGGGCTTCTACTCGGCGGATCTGGGCCGGAGTCAGTGGTTCGGACTCGCGTAACATGCGACCGTATTCCAGTCGTAATTACATGCTATACGCATGGCGGTGGAGTTCATTCAAAGAACTTCAACGAAGATGACGACGATTTGCGTCGACAGTAGGGCGGCCATTCTGGCTACAGTGTCATACAGTTGCCTTCCATAACTGTATACGTATGCAGAGAGGCTATCGGCAGAAAGGCTAAACATACTCCTATAAGGATTATGTGGGTGCCAGGCCACAGTGGTGTCGCAGGCAACGAGACAGCCGATGAAATGGTAAGGAGAGGTTCGGGAGCGGTTAACAGCCCACCGACACCTATGCCAAAGTCACTTGCGGACATCACAAACCAAACAGGTGGAGCATTTGGACTAAACTATAATCCCATTGGACAACTAGAACGGATTGTAGGGTAGCCAGGAACTTGTGGCCATCACTTGATCTAGGCAAGTGCAACACATTGATCAAACTCAAAAGAAATAGGCTGAGACCGACGGTAGGTCTACCCACAGGACACTGCCTTACCGCATCTCAATCAAGGAGATTGGAACTGACCTCCAGCAATTTATGCAGAAGATGCGAGGTGGAAGTCACCATCGACAATACTTTCAGTGAGTGTCCACCCCTAAATTTGAAACGCCTCAACATCTTAGGTGCTTATAGCTTTCAAGAGGTAGCACAGGTTGCCTGTGGCGCTTCGTTGAATCATCTGATTCAATTTAGCGGAGTGGTTACCTGGCAGCTCTAATTAGCCAAGGGAGGGTGGCAAATGGGCCGTAATCGAAGGCCTAATGTGAGCTGCGCTAGCGGCAGCCCTCTTACCTAACCTAACATAATCATCAAGTGATAACGCAAGGATCATTTTCTCGTATAGATTTTCATTGATGTGGGAAAAACGACTGTTTTTACGTACGGTGCTAAAATTGTACTCTGCTTTCGACTGATTCCATTTTTGAAGATTTAAGGTTAAGCGTTGAGCAAAAGGGACACGAAAACCGGACGGCGGTAAATTACCGCGACGAACCCACATACGTTTGAAAGGGTGGCGCGCCTAGAATAATATTAGAATTCTTATTTTAATCTCTAGCTTTTCAATGTATACGCTTCCGCCAAAGTGAAGGAAGATACAGATAAAAATGAATTCTAGGACTGCTTGGGTACGTTGTTCGACTCACTTCAAGCAAATGACGCCGAAATTCTGCTGGGAGATTTCAATGTGAAAATAGGAAACACGCTCTGACATCAAGCAATCACAGAAAAACGCAGCCTTCATTGCCATGATGGGACTTGAATCCGTGAATAACCGGCTTGATGATACGTACATCAGATTGACGCCTCAACGCACTGAGTTACTGGCCTTCTCTACGACAGCCGCATATCTAAACGAATGTTAAAAGGACGCATCAGCGGAGTAGTGCTGAGGAAGACCGAGAGCTAATTGGGAAAACTTAGTGGATTCTGACGCCGAGCACCTGTACTGGGCATCAGAAATTTGAGGACGTGGTTACTTGACTAAGACAATTGTAGGATAACGATCTACACGGCAAAGGTCCGACCTTAGCCTGTCCAGCTATGATGATGACGAGCTTTCTAACTGAGTACCTGTAATGAACCACCTGTAACGAACCATATTATGGTCTGGTAGTGTTGCTCCCACCAGCAGATCGAAGCAGCACCTGATGAGTAGTGATCTGTTGGTGGTACGAAACCAGAGGCCGAGGGTCCCATTACACCCGGACCCAGGTGCGATCGTGTGTGCGCCTGATCCGTCCGCCAACCATTCCATCCTTAACGACTATTGTTTTTATTCCCAATTTTTACCTCCCCTGTTTGTGTTGTCTTCCCCAGGCCTATGAATTTTTGTTAATACGTAAAGGACAGGGGCAACGAGCGGCGAAAACCCCGCCCACATCTCCCGAACTGAGCTACAGCAAGCATAGGCCGCTGCTTAGCTCGTTGAGGGGCCTTTTTCTTCGCCAGATAGCATAGCCCGACCTACACGGTCATATGCTACCTTAGGCTCCGTCCCCACGGGCATCTTCGGATGCCCACCAAACCGTCCGTTACATACCTTGACAGATCTTGAAATACTGTAGACAAACTTGTTTCATTTTCAGTACATAAAGGATATCCAAATGATGCCATGCGTTTCGCTTGTCCCGTTCCATTTTCTTCTTCCAGACTTTTCTCTAGAAAACTCGTCCATCGCAAAACACCCAGCTTATTCAACTACCATCGGATCCCTGTGCTTTCAGCTAGACTCCACCACACATTTTCCTCGTATATGACGACGCATTCAATTTGGTCACATTGTGCGCCTCTTATCAACGACAATCTAAAGGGAAGCATGATCCCCCTAAACAAAAAGCCACTCAAGTACTTTGCATCTTTGTACTGATAACGCGCCATCTCTCGTACATCTCTCAGATAATGCAAAAATCATGTAAGCCATTAGCGATCCTTTGCCTTTAATGTGCACTTCGCGCGCGGCTTCCTTAAGCCCTCCAGCGTACGTTTCGGTGTCTCTTGTATGTGACAATGACCATGTTCAGCGATAAGGAACTTATCGTCGTCTTTTGAGCAACTTCTAAGACCAATATATGCCAACTCAAGCCACGGTCCAGGAAGATCGTGATGTTGGTTGGTGATGGCTCCGATTGCCAGTACGGCTTCAGGGAGATTCCTTCTTCTTGTCCAGATCTTAGCATACTGATAGGGCGAGATAGAGCTCGCATACTTGTTAGTACACTCTGTGATGTCTTTGAGGATATAATGCTTAACCACAGAGTGCGCTTAGTGCGGGTTGACAAATTTTCCATAATGATGTTTTCGTAATTGGTGATCGAGGAGCAGTCATTAATCGTGGAGCTGATGGCGGTTCGATGTTTTGGTGACAGTGAAGACCAGAAGGGAATTGATAAGTACCGGGTTGAAATCTGATGGAAAATAGCTACCGGTCAAGTGATGTATCATAATTTTTGTTTGCCTATCATTTGATCAGATAATTATGGTCAGTCTTGCCTATGCCTAGTAGGCGAATAAATCAAATATCGTCCGTACTCTGTTGTAGTAATAAGCTCATATTTCTAATAGGAAAATTAGTGTCAAATTAATTAGAAAGGACAAGGCTTTAACAAAAAAGTACGCAACTTTCAAATCATCATAAGCATTGGCCGTCAGGATTGTTATCCTTCAATTGCAATGCACTATAAGACCCAATCCGTTTTTTTTTTGTTTCCGCCGCTTATATTGGTATTTTGGCTGGGCACCATGCCATCGCACCGCCCTCAATCATCCGACGCATTAGTACCTGGGAGAATTACCCCTCCTTTAGAAAAGGTTTTTAGTGCCGCCCCTTCGCCTATCCTTGAGGCGAGCGCGGGACTGCAGTAGGTCTGGCTGTTTCGCCGGATGAGGATTTCTTGGATCGAAATTATTGAACTAAAAACAAATCCTAAAACGAAGTTCATTAAATCTAAATGAGCATTTGTTGTTATAAGCTCGTAAAAAAACAGAATTTATCAAAAACAAATTAAATGCTGCAATTATCATGAATTGAGTTAATACAACATCCTAGCAACGAAATCTTCAAAATCAATTCACTTTTATTCCCTTTACCCATTGTCAAATCGAAATCAACCAGTCACCGTTGGTTTCATTTCAACTTAAAATTATAAAAGCGTAATGAGTCCTTGTAAATGTACTTAATTAGAAGTCGATCAATTATCTCGTTGGTTATAAGATTTAATTGCGACTGTAGGACGTTATAACGTAGGGAGATGAAATAAAAAGAAATCGTTTCGAATCCATACTTGAACTCAACTCAATAAACTGCAAAACAAACTTTTTAATTAGTCTGAACTTCTCGTGGTGCTTTCGCTATTTTTCATTGGTCGTGATATAGTTTATGAATCTTGGGGTATTCATTAAAAAAGTCAGAGAAAGAAATCAGGACGTAATACATCAAGTGGTCAATACTGGGGTTTGTTATAAAAGATATACGTATTTATGAATTTCAATATGGAAGGTAGTCCTCCCCTCCCCTACTGTAGGCTTGTGCATCTAGACTTTAAGGTGGCAACAATTTTCCAGCGAATGAAACTCATATCAGCGTTTGCCAAAAATTTTCCAAACCTTCATATCAGTAAATTAATTAAATATATCTCGGTATTACGCATTTTAATGCCTTAGTGTGGAGAAAGTAATTCTCTGATAATTTGCAGTAGGACAGAGTCTCCTACGATTCCTACTTACGGAGTACGAGCAAACAATAGAAAGTCAGTAAGTATTTTAAACTTTTTACACATTTTCCCAAGGCCAATAAATGCCTGAACATTCCCCCTGTGGTGTGGGGAGTAAGAATAATGCCACGGTACTCCCGGCATGTCAAAGAAAGCGACTAAAAAGGATAGGATGTGTATGTCAGCTACTTGTAACATCCGAATTTTGTTAAATGCTAACCTCAAGTATGCCTCCGGTAATGACTGTCTCACCGGTTGCGGCTTTTGGCTATTGTACAGTGACAAAGATTGGTTTCTGGAATGTGCGTACAATAGGTGACAAGGTTCGCATAACGCACGATTTCTTCAATTAGAGAGTGAATTTCAGCAGTATAAATTAAACATGTTAAGAGTTAGTAAGATAAGATGACGGAACTTTGCCATTTTAACAAAAGATTCAAAAGATCCATTCTGGACGTACGAAATAAGAGGGACGCCGATATTGTTATGAGAAGATATCATTATTTTATTTATTTATTTATTTATGTATTTATAATGTTCGATTGGGGGCAAAAGACATCTTCCATAGTCCTTCTCATAGGCACCCTCTGGAACGGCTAACCAAGCCAACCGAGTTTTGTACTGCAAAACATTTGGTAGAGGCACATAACGATAATCATCCTGAATGGCCAATAACACCATTGCGGAAATAGGCGAACGGTGGTGTTGCAACATAGTTGTGAGAGTACCAACACGTCATAACTACCCAGCTGAAAGATCATCAAAAGAACGCGCAATTAAAGACATTGGAAAGCTCTGCTCCTCTGGGTTATATAAAAAATAGCTCCCGGCGACTCTTAGCACACCTAAGGAAGCTATCCTTCCTCTAAGATTGGGTATGAGGGCTTGTAACCTGCGTACTTGAAATAAATTTACACTCAGAACGTTAAACGAGCCTCGGATACCACGGACAGATTCACCAGCAACGACTTTTGGCTATAAACAAGGGACCACGATCGGTTTTTGGAACCTTCGAACGATGTGGGGCGAGTGCAATAGTGCGAGGCTTACTGAAGTCGAACGGGAAATGACCGCATATAACATCGATATACTAGGACTGAGCGAAACAAGATAGGCTGGATCGGGAACGATGTTATCGCCAAGCTCCCAAACAGTGCTGCTCTACTCTGAAAGTGAAGAAGATACCTCACCTCGAATGGCAGGCATCGGAATCCTGTTGACTAGGGAGGCGCGCCTATCTCTAATTGACTGGAAGCCCATCTAAGACCGTATCATTACAGCCAGATTTAAATCCAGGGTAAGAAACCTCACAATTATTCAGTGCTACGCCCCGACTGAACCAGCGGATCAATCAGCCTTCTATTGCCTTCTATCGCCGACTCGGCGACACCTTCGACAAGGCTCCCAAAGGTGACATAAAATTTATTATGAGGGATCTCAAGTCCAAAGTCGGGTCTGACAACCTTGGTTGGGAATGCCTAATGGGCAATCATGGTCTAGGTAACAGGAACCAAAATGGCGAAATGTTTGTGGAGTTTTGCAACTCTTGTCAGCTCGTCATTGGCGGTACTTTGTTCAAGTACAAAGGATGCCATTTAACAACCTGGGTTTCTCCGGATGGCAGAACAGAGAACCAGAACACCCATATAGCCATTTCCAAGGCATGGACGAACTGTCTCCTAGACGTCAGGTCGAAGCGGGGTGCTGATATTGCCAGCGATCACCAACTTTATTGTCGTAAAAGTGCGCTTACGAACGGCAGCGATCCATCGCCCTCAAAATGCACAAATATTGCCACGTTTTAATGTGCAAAAGCTTAAAGATCCATCTAAAAGACGTGATTATTCCACCGCCTTGCACGAAACAGCTAATGCACGACCACCTTATGAGACTACTACAATTGATGATAGATGGAACATCGCTAAGCCTGGCATTACACTTTGCGTTTTTCTGCAGGAAGAGCAATCCCGCGAAAAAAAACGCATTTTCGTACAAAAAGTGGACCCTATAATTACACATTGCGTTTTTCTGTGGGAGAAGCTTGTGAAACAAATAAATATATCCCAGTGGGGAGATCGATGGTTTTATTTTTGTGGCAAGATTGTAGGTAGAAGTCGGGCGGCCGATACAATTTCAGCCAGTCCTCAATGGATGCACTGCATGAATTTCGTCACTGGGTGCATGCGCTTCTATTATATCGTTGAACCAAAAAACGGAAGGTGTAATGCGTTTCATATACCACCGTGTGTTCATCTTCTCACTGCGTTTTTTTGCTGTCGTTGGACATGCTCCTGCATTTTGCATGCAAAACGATTCCTGCAAACTGCAGCTTTGTCGTTATGCATAAGTGTAAAGCGTTCCATGTAAATGTACGCGTTCCTCTTCTTGTACGACAATGGGTTTTTTTTTGCGGGATTGCTCTTCCTGCAGAAAAACGCAAAGTGTAATATCAGGCTAAGGACTCATTTATTTCGTGCGGTGAAACATTTGCAGGCAAGTTGGAGCGCGGTAGAAGGCCATTCATTAGTGACTTTACATGGTCTCCAATCTCCGCACGTAGGAGAATTAAAGAACCAATCAACTCAGCTACTGACGAGGCAGTCAAAGGTCAACTTAGAGCTGAATACCGTATTCTTCAGAAAGGCGTGCAAAGAAGCGTCAAACGGGGCAAAGTTAGCAACATCACTGCATTAGCAGAGGAAGCGGCTTACCGTGGTGACAGTGGAACCCTTTACAAACTTATTCAGCCATTAACTGGCAAATCTTTTGCAACTGAACATGAAAGATAAAGACGGATCCCTACTGGTCACTGATGAAGATCAACTGCGACGGTGGAGAGAGCACTTCATTGAGGTCCTCGACAACACTTTTGGTCATTTGAGCTCATCTGCACTAGAAGTAGAAAATATTCCGCAAATAGCCAGAGTTGATACCAGCCCACCATCTAAACGGAATAAATTAACTGTGGCTATTAAATCGATTGAAGCGGGTAAAGCCCCGAGGATAGATGGAATTCCGGTGGAACTCCTTAAGGCGGATATCAACGCTACTGCAGATATTCTTCTCCCCTTATCCAAGAGTGTTGGGAAACCGAAACTCTCCCTAAAGGATGGAAGAAGGGCGTCATTATTAAGATCCCGAAGAAAGTTAACCTGAAGGATTGTATAAGTGGCGTGGAATTTGCCTCCTCCCTGCAGTCACCAAACTGATGGCAAAAATAGTCTTAAACCGGATCAAGCATACAGTCTACCGCACACTGAACGATGGACAGGCTGGTTTCCGCGAGGGCTTTTCATGTAGCGACATCCTCCGAATTATTATTGAACAATCCGCAGAGTGGAGATCCCCATTACATCTCATGTTCATCTATTTCGAGAAGGCGTTTGACAGCGTTGACCGGGAATACATCCGGAAGGCTTTACATAGGAGACTTATTCCAGATAAAATCATATCCATCATCAAGGAGTCCTAAAGCGGAGCCCAATGTCGCGTCTTACACAAGGGTTAGCTTTCAGGCCTCTTTGAGGTACATAGCGGAGTAAGGCAAGGCTGCATTTTTTCACCTATATTGTTGTGCGATTTATGAACACCAGAGCAATGGTATCAGATGGAACCTGATTGAATACCTTCAACACCTGGATTACGCTGACGATATTTGTCTTCTCTCAAATATATCGGATCATCTAGTTCAAATGACGGATGCCCTGCACCGCGAAAGTGGCAATGCGGGGCTTAAAATCAATGCTGCCAAAACTAAGTACTTGAGCTTGGATCCAGGAAGACAGAGCGAAATTTGTGTTTCGGGGCAGACGGTGGAAAAAGTGGACAATTTTTGCTACCTCGGAAGCGTTACAGCAGATGATGGAGCGGATGATATACAGTCTCGCATCAATAAGACTCGAGCAGCTTTTTTCAGTTTAACTCCTTTCTGACAAAACAACAACATCTCCAGACGTACCAAACTCAGGATCTTCGAAACCAATGTAAAATCTGTGCTTCTTTATGGCTGTTCAACTTGGAAGGTGACCAGGGCGATAACAACTAGATTGCAAACTTTCGTGAACCAGTGTCTACGGCGCATCCTGCACAAACGCTGGCCGGAGGTCATTTCTAACGACGACCACCTGTTCATTACTGGCCAGGACAGGATAGGCATCTCTATAAGAAGGCGAAAGTGGCAATGGATAGGTCACACACACCGAAAGGGGCCGGAAAACATTACTAAACAGGCCCTCGATTGGAACCCACAGGGAACCGATGCAAGTCGCCGCATTAGATGACCTAGAAACACCTGGAGAAGATCAGTTGAGGTCGAGGGTATGTTATTAGGCAAATCGTGGAGGCAGTTGAAGGCGATGGCGGCGAACAGGACGAGGTGGAAAGTCGGCGTGGTTAATGCCCTATGCCCCACAAGGGGTTGACAGGACCCAGAGAGAGAGAGAGAGGCCGTGCGCCATGGAATGAAACAGATCGTAGTCGGAAGGAGCGGTGTCTGGGGAGTACGGCGGGTTTGGCAAGATTTCCCATTTCAGGGTTTCCAAGTATGTCTTGACCACTTTTGCGACGTGTGGTCGAGCATTGTCATGCTGGAGGATGGGTTTGCCGTGTCTCTCTTGGTATTGTGGTCGTTTTTCCTTTAATGTTCGACTTAAACGCATCAATTGCTGAGTCACTCCCAGTGATTCACCTAATTCTGACCTTGCATCAGAAGGGATCTATTGAAGGTTATGCAGAATAAAAGGTGTCGCAGTTAGTAAAGCATGTGATGCCTCTATGCCAAGAACAAAGTCTTCCGACCGCCGGAAAGCAAACTACTGGTGGAATGAAGAAATTGCAGGCCTGAGGCGCAGTTGTCTAAGAGCACGCCGATTGTACCAGCGATCAAGAGAGACACCAGACTACGACAACTTTGCACAAGAATACAGGACTTTACGCGGACTACTAAAGCAGGCAATAAAAAAGAGCAAAAGAAACTTTTTCAAGCAACTCTGCGAGGACGCAGATATAAATCCATGGGGAACGGCCTATAGAGTAGTTATGAAAAAAGCTGAGTTACCAAACACCTCAAGTGAAGTGCCCTCTTCTACTAAATCGCATAGTTTCAGTTCTCTTCCCGCAGCATGCGTTAGAAAACATTGAAAACCAGGAAATGGTCCATGAAGAGCAGATACCGGTATTAACAGACAGAGAGATTTTGGAGATCGTTTACCGATAAAGCACCAGGCCCTGATGGCATTCCCAACGGAGTTCTGAAAGTAGCAGTTGACACGGTTCCCGGGAAGTTCGCCAGTGTTTTGAATCCTGTTTGCAAGAGCGGGTTTTCCCTACTGTATGGAAAAAACAAAGATTGGTTCTGCAAACCGCCGGGCGAACCAAATTCATATCGTCCAGCTTGTCTGCTCGACACCGCGGGGAAGGTGCTGGAACGAATAATTTACAGCAGACTAGCTGCCGTCGTAGAGGAAAAGGGAGCACTGTCGGACCGACAGTTTGGTTTTCGAAGAGTGCGCTTCACGGCCGACGCCATCTTGACAGTGACAGATCTAGGGAAACTGGCACTTCGTGATGGCAAATGTTACACGGTTGTGACATTGGACGTCAAAATGCTTTCAATTCAGCAAACTGGAAATGCATTCATTTGTGTTTGCAGATGATAGGTGTGCTTGACTATTTGATGCAACTTATACAGAGCTACCTTTCGTTTAGAATCCTACCGTACGAAACCAGCGAAGGACTAAGGGAGTACAATGTAACAGCAGGAGCGCCGCAAGGATCTGTACTCGGCCCTTTGCTGCGGAACATCATGTACAACGACATATTGGATTTACCAGTACCTAAAGAAGTAACGATAGGGTTCGCAGATGACATAGCTGTGGTCGTGGTGGCCAAGCATCCGGCATTCACCGAAGTTTATGCCACCGAAGCAATCACAACTATTAAGTTATGGTTTGTACAAAACTACCGTTATGGTTTGAATGTTTAATAACTATTTTATTTAATGGTTAATTATTATAATTTTTTTTTGTTATACAGTATATTAATGGGGAATAATTTTGGCTTAAGTATGAAAAATTATATCCCGCAAGTGGTGGCCATTTTCGGCTTCGCACATTCGTGCTCTTTCCAGTACATTTTCCATAACTTTTTGTAAAATTTCGGGTGTTATGGCTCGAATTTCATTGCGAATGTTTTGTTTTAGCTCTGGTATGGTCGCTGGCTTATTTACGTATACCCTTTCTTTCAAATAACCCCAAAGAAAACAGTCTGGTGCTGTTAAATCCGGGAAACGTGCAATGTAGCCAAAATCCTCTGAAGGGACCTCCGCGATAGCCCCAGTTGTGCCGAACGTCTTCTTGTCGATGTTTCCCCACTGTCCTGCACACTATCCACAACACGTTGGATATTTTCTTCTGTGTGGGCCGTACGAGGTCTTCCGGTACTTGGAATGTGTCCTACTGTACCATATTGTTGAAAATTTGCAACCAGGCGGTTTATTGTTGGTGCTGAAGGTCCAGTACGCACATTAAAAAAACGACGATAAGCACGCTGCGTCAAAACAATTGACCGTTGATTTTCAAAATAAAATTCAACAAGTTTTGATCGCTGCTGTGTTGTGTACTGTTCCATTTCAAATTCCCGAAGTTTTCTTCACAAAATTCTGAAATAAAAATAAAAAATAAAAATTAAATTAAAAAGTTATTAAGCATTTGAACCATAACGGTAGTTTTGCGCCACCCTGTATAAAGTAGGACTGGAGCTAGCTGAACAAAAGACGGAAGCCGTTCTCATCAGTAACGGAAGAAAAAAGAACACTCTGAGGATCAGAGTCGGAAACACTATCATTATTTCTAAGCCAGCAATTAGGTATCTGGGGGTCATGATTGATGCGAAGCTGACATTTGGAGAGCACCTCAAATACATATACATGAAGGCGGCTAATGCTACTGTGGCTTTGGCAAGGATGATGCCAAATGTAGGAGGACCACGACCGAGCAGGAGACTTTTATTATCTAGAGTGACCACATCCAAACTTCTGTATGCGTCACTAGTTTGGATCGGCGCGCTTCATCACGCCTGTAACAGTCGAAGAATCAACTCTGTTTATCGAAGGAACGCATTGAGAGTGTGCTGTGCGTACCGAACAACATCAGATGAGGCTATCTACGTTGTATCAGGTATGATCCCCATAGATATTCTAGCCGACGAAATGGATCGATTGCACAAAGGTCGATGTTTGGCGCCACTGGACGTATCTAATGCGCGCAAAAAAAACGAGAAAGGTGCGAGTCTCTGAGGAAATGGCAAAAGCGGTGGGATGAAAGTCCGAAGGCAAGCTGGACACACATACTTATCCCGCAAATTGAATTGTGGCTGAACCGCAAACATGGAGAGGTGAACCATTATCTAACCCAGTTTCTTACTGGTCATGTCGGATATAGGAAGTACCTACACAGATTCAAGCTGGATGATTCGCTCGACTGTCCGAGGTGCCCAGGAATAGTGGAAGATCCGGAAAATGTATTTTTTCACTGTCCAAGGCTTATAGGAAAGCGTGAAGCACTGGAGGTCGAACTTGGCAGTGACCTTAATCCACATAATATAGTGGAACACATGATAAGATCTGAATCCAATTGGGAGGGAACTGAGGAAAGAGGAGCGACTACGAAAAAGGACGCAAAGGATTAACTGCTAATTAGCCAAAACCAGCCCTACGACGTAATACTGAGAGGTAGTTCCGTAGGGAGAATGGTGAAAAAAGAGGGTTGAAGGTTTTACTGGGTAAGTAGTCACACACTGACGATGAAAGTCCCATGTAGAAGTACAAATGAGATTTGGTGATGGTGGGTCTCCAGACCAATGAGATTTCCCCCTCTATAATAAAAAGAAAAGCTAATTCTTCTTGCGTTTGGCACGAATCTTCATCGAGCAGTGCTTCCAATTCGTCGTCTTTGAAATTTTTTTCTCTCCCACCACCATGCTTGCCCTCGACATTGAAATCGCCACTTTTAAAACGTTGAAACCACTCACGACATGTTCTGACACTCAGAGCAACCTCACCGTAAGTATCTGAGAGCATTCGATGAGCCTCAGCTGCAGTTTTTTTTCAAATGGAAGCAGAAGATCAAAACTTCCCGCAAATGACGAGAACTTGGCTCGAAAACAGACATTTTGAATCGCGAATCTTATTAAAAATGCGAACAACTTTTATTAACGCGGGGATCTCGATACGTTCACAGACGTCCAAACTCACTTTGAGACACTTTTGAACTACGTATTTTGACCAGCCCTCACCGATGCAGCCGTCTGTCGGAAAACGGCACGGAGAAAGCAAAATTATACACCTAATAATATGAAATAACTGAAATTTACTCTTATTGTTATTTTGTTATATTACTCGTAACACATTTGAATAGTGGTTACCGAATCGGAGCTTCTAGCGTATTCATCAAAGTCTCTTTTAATGTGCAAATAATTGCTTTCCGCTTTTTGCTAATTCGAACTTCCGATAAATCACACTTCCAATAATTTGAAATCATTTTGTGGTCCCTTGTGATTCGAATTATCGAGAGTCTGCTATTTATTCTTGATCAGCATCATCATGAGAACAGCATACTAAAATTTCATGAAAATTGGAGGTGAAGTAGTTAATATGCGGAATTACCCACATTTTTCCATTTTTTTAACCTTTCTCCAAATATGATAAAAAGTTCATAGGGTTCGAGAAGAAGCCATCGATCCCATCCAACTTAGATGCATCTTGGGTATACCTTTTACTCATTTGCCCTAACCCCTAGTGAGGCATAGCGTGTCAACTATTCCATGTGGCTTAGCTGACGTTTCGATGGCATAAACCAGTTTCGGACGATTCACGTTGCCAGCATGCACCTCCAATATGACCATCACCAAACCATTAGCCATTCATGAATTCCAAGACGAAATTTTTCGCATGACATACTCATCCAACGAGACATACGTAGAACTATACACTACACACTAATCAACAATTCAATGCCTAGGGAACTGCTCTGTCGAAAAGACAAAAAACACCGGAAAGAATTGAAACCAAAACCGCACGTTATACGTACGAATTCACTATACTCATCCTGATAGTGATAACAATCATGTCATGAATATTCTATGTTAAACAATTTTATAGCGTCGCAATAGATTAATATGAGATACATCTGAAGATACCGCGTCCCACCGTCGTGTGACGACACGGCCAAGAGGCAGTTGTAGTAGCGCTTCTATGTCGCTATTTCCCTGCATAATTAATTTATGCAAGGTGCTGTTGGTGACGATGGTTACGGTTGTGTCCTCAAAATCGCAGGGAAAATAGTGAAAAGTTCATTTATTCCACATTAAACAATCTCAAATAGTGTGGCTGGGAAAAACGTTGCGTAGACTATAGGGGAGATAGAGGCCGGCAGATACAACTCAGAGTCCGAAGTTTAAAATTTCAAATTAGATCGGTGGACTTATGAAATCCTTCAAAAGCTTCGAAATTTTAAAACACCAGTGTGCAAAGAGGGACTTGAGGAAACGAGTCCTTTTAGTCCTTCATATATGAAACGTAGCTTATCAACGCATTTTCTTAAGTTTTCTACTGACCGCTGGTATATCGAAAATTATATCATCTTTTAGTGATGCTTCCTATTTAACTTTAACCGAGCCTTATTCGCCTCAAAATGTAATATATAAATTTTTTTCTCCCCTACAAATTTATGCACTTTTTCCTCCAAATTCTGAATAATAGAGAACCGTTTCATTCAGTCAACCGAATTGACGATATTCGCTCATTAAAAAACTGTTGACCACTGTGGACAAAAGTCATTACGAAAAAAAATGCTAATTAATGCAGATGAATGGTCATCAGAGGACTGTCTCATCTTTATCACCACAAAATTAAATGTGGGAACAGATGTGACGACGGATGTGAACAGAAGAAAAAAAAATTGAACTATGTGTATGTGACAATAGTTACAGGTGAATCTACAATCTTCGCACAGTCTTACATGCTCTTCGCAGACCGTGTGACAACTCATTAGCATAATTTCCAGCCTAATTATGCAAAAACTATGGACTCTGTGTGTGTTTGAGATCCCATAATAGCCATTTGACTATGCTATCCAGTTCAGATAATAAGTTTAATGGCCAGTTGACCCAAAATTATTATTGGGCGTTTGCTATCGTCACGATGTGATTAGACGTTGAGTTGTGGGAATTATTTAGAACTCGATGAGAAGCATAAGTGGGCTCATAAAATTATGAGGAGCTACCAAGTCGCTCTTTCTCTCCATAGCACACATCTGGAGTAGCTACTCAACGCATGCTTTGATTTAGGAATGTGGATGCTCCGCCAGGCTTCAAAAGACAAATTGTTTGTCGAACAGCTAGCTGACTGCTGACGACTCGTTAACGCAAAAAACTTTCGTTTTAAATGACTTTTAATAAACTTGCACTAGGGACTAGGATACAACGCTACAACTGCGACATGAATTCAAAATTATTTGTTTCTTGGCACACACTTTTCGATTGATGAAAACATTAAAAATTAACTACGCAGATAGGAGTTGTTAACTTTAAAAAATATAGCGTGCTCCAAGCCAAGGGAGCGTAGAAAATTTACGCTAGGGAAAAGTAGGAGCAGCTATGTAGCGACTGAATGGATCGAGTGTATTCAGGATGTATTTTAGGTAGCGTGCTATTAAGGGATAGTACTCATTACGTAGCGGCTCCACGATATGAATGCCCTCACTAGTCGCGTTATTTTGTAGGCTAACACAGAATTGCAACAATGACTTAACCTAGGGAGTTTATGGGTCAATACATCTGCACTGGGTTGTCGAAGTTCGAAGCGGCAACCTTGCTCTACTGAGATTTCAGTACCGGTGCTTGATATGTAAAACGGCATCCCGGTACTCACAGGTATTCGTTCAGTACCGGTACTAGTACCAGTTTTTTCAGTACCGGTAGTTTAAACCATGAGCCGGCTTTTTTCAATACCGGTACTGAGTACCCGGATCCCGGGATTTTAATAGCTGTTCTTTTCAGTATCTGTTCTTGTATATACAATACATGAGAAATAACTGCGGTAATTTCTGATTGTAACCTGCGTACAAGCCCACATACCCAATCTTACTTTACTTCTTACTTCTTTAGGTGTCCTAAAAGTCACCGGGAGCAATTTTTATACCCTAGACTTTTAGTATAGGGTATATTGTTTTTGTCACGACGGAAATATGTAACACCTTAAAGGAGGCTCCGGTGGTATAGAAAAGTATATATAAATGATCAGGATCACCTCCTGATTCGATTTAGCCATGTCTGTCTGTCTGTCTGTCTGTCCGTCTGTCTGTCCGTTCGCACGATAACTTTCGATAGAATGAAGCTAGAGCCTTGAAATTTTGGTCAGATATTGGAAGTATGATCTAGTTGGTTGGTTTTGAAAATGGGCATGATCAGGCCAAGAGAACGCCTACTTCCCCTACATATGTAAAATAATTAAATGTATTTATAACTCCCGATTAAATAAAGATGAAAAGCTCTAGCTTTGGAAGATTGATCGTGAGGGTAATCTTATACTCCGCTGGAAAAATAAAATCGATCAGTTGCAAACTAACGGTAATTTTCTTACAAAGAACCCCGTACTACCCTACTTTTCAGGATTTTTGTCCATAACTCTTGAACCAATTGATGTAGACAGCTGATTTTTGGCATGTAGCCCTGAAGTGAGGAGCTGCTTTGGTTTTAGTAAGTTGGGCATAATCAGATCAAAGGAACGCCCACCTCCCCTACAAAGTTAAAAAAAACTAGGGTATAAAAATGACCTTATTTACGATAACTTTCGATAGAATAACACTAGCGAGTTGAAAATTTGGCCAAACGTTGGCAGTAAAATCTAGTTAGTTTTTATTGAAAATGGGTAAGATCCGACCAAAGAAACCCCTACCTCCCCTACAAATGAAACTTCGAATAAGCGATAACTTTTGATAGAATGAACCCAGCGACTTGAAATTTTAGTAAAATGTTTGAAGTGAGATTGAGTTAGTTGGCATGATGGGTTAGATCCGACCTAAGGAACCCCCTACCTCGCCTAGAAATGAAACTTAAAATAAGCGATAACTTCCGACAAAATAAAGCTAGCGACTTGAAATTTTGGTCAAATGTTTGTAGCGGGATCCAGTTGGCTAATGTTGAAAATACGTAAAATCCGACCGACGAAACCCCTATTTCCCCTACAAATGAAACTTTAAAAAAGCGATAACTTTCGAAAGAGTGAAGCTAGAGACTTGAAATTTTTTATAAATGTTTGTTGCATGATCTTATTGGTTGGTGGTAATGATGGGCAAGATCCGATCCAAGGAACCCCTACCTCCTCTACAAGTGGAATTTTAAATAAGCACTAACTTTCGATAGAATGAAGCTAGCGACTTGAAAAATTCGACAAATATTTGTAGAATGGGTTAGTTAATTGATTTTGAGAATGGTCAAGATCCTCCTGAATGAGTGTCAACCTCCTCTATAAACTGGCCGTAAAGGAAACTCACTTTTAATGCATATGGTCGCTGCCAATTGGTACTTTTGGTATCACCACTAGGTCTGTACAAGTCTAGGGTATATACGCTTCGAAGCTTCGGCCTGGTTTTTATCTGTTGACGACCTTTCAGCTGGGTGTGACGTGTTGGTGTTTTCACAACTATGTTGCAGCTCCACCGTTTGCCTACTCCCTGAGACGCACTGGTGTTACTGACCATTCAGGATGATCATTGTTATGTGCCTCTACCAAATGTTTTGCAGTGCAAAACTTGGTTGGCTTGGTTAGCCGTTCGAGAGGGCGCCCACGGGGACGACTATGGAAGACGTCTTTTGGGGAAGGATTTAGGCATGAATATCCTAATCCTGTCGGCTGATAACATCGCACCAAGCGAGGAAGAGAGCTAGTCTGAGGGAGAGGATCCAGATGCTGCCTTACGACGACGGGCGAAAAGATGCATCCTAAGCAATAGGCTTCGGGTACTTCAAACAAATCACCCTCACAGTAGTTCCAATTCAACAGAAACACTGCAAACATTACATTAAGCTAGGATGTAGCCCTCATACAAGAACTCTTAGATTTCCTGATAGAGACATATCAACGGACTCTTGACGAACTACTTCAATATATTACTTGCACTCAGAAAGAGGGCAGGAAGCGCACGGCCGTAATGGCAAAAAAACAACCCAAGTTTTCTTCTACTACTACTCAATTGCCTTAACCCCTTGTGGGGCACAGCGCGTCAACTGTTCCTTGTAACCCAGTTTCGTTCGTTCAAGTCGAAAGATACTGTAGCTTCTTATTACGCCCCGCATCACAGGGGGAAGACGACACAAACATCTATAACCACGAACGTCTTCGTGGACGAGATTTGAATCCGAAACGCCAGTAATCAGATATGAAACTGACGCCTCTACGCACTGAGCAACCGGTCACCAATTCTTCTGAACTACGTGGCGCATGTGGACGGCAACAAAGCATCGACGATAGTTGCTTCATGGCCCACGATAGATCCGCCCCATCACAAAACACAGGCGATAGTGAGTACTCAATCACGAAACTAGTGATCGGCAGTGACGCCAACGCACGCCATATGCTAATGCGAGACCTGAGTATTAAAATGTATTCTCTTTGCTATTAGTTAGTTAGTGCGCCAATGTTGTGGCGAAAGAATCCTTCTACGAACAATTAAACGCCAATGCAAGAACATTAATACATAAAGTAAAATTGCCAGGGAACAAATATCTCCACTTCTCACCCTCTCTCCACCCCTCTAGTGAGTTAATATAAGTGCTTCACACCATCTAGACCTCCACGGTCGAGTTTTCAAGTAAAATCACGCCTTCACGGCTTATACAAACAGAATTCTCACATTTTCGTGGTCGTCTTGCACATGGATAGCTGCAAAGATGCAAGACCTGATGAGTGCTACTATCCATACGAAACCACTAAGCTCGGAGAAATTAATTCAGAGGGAATTTGAGAATAAAAAATAGTTGGTCCCGTTGCGGGGCGCGAACCGCAGAGACCGTGTTTCGAGTAGCAAAAAATGCCCGGTGCGTTACCGAGCTAAGCTACAGACGCATACTAAGTTGGTGTGCAGAATGAAACCAAGTGTCACAAACAATTCCAATTTAAATTGAAAATGATTCGCACTTGTACATTTGCAAGAACATTAATACATAAAGTAAAATTGCCAGGGAACAAATATCTCCACTTCTCACCCTCTCTCCACCCCTCTAGTGAGTTAATATAAGTGCTTCACACCATCTAGACCTCCACGGTCGAGTTTTCAAGTAAAATCACGCCTTCACGGCTTATACAAACAGAATTCTCACACTTTCGTGGTCGTCTTGCACATGGATAGCTGCAAAGATGCAAGACCTGATGAGTGCTACTATCCATACGAAACCATTAAGCTCGGAGAAATTAATTCAGAGGAAATTTGAGAATAAAAAATAGTTGGTCCCGTTGCGGGGCGCGAACCGCAGAGACCGTGTTTCGAGTAGCAAAAAATGCCCGGTGCGTTACCGAGCTAAGCTACAGACGCATACTAAGTTGGTGTGCAGAATGAAACCAAGTGTCACAAACAATTCCAATTTAAATTGAAAATGATTCGCACTTGTACATTTGCAAGAACATTAATACATAAATTAAACGCCATCAAAAGTAGAACACCCAAAGGGACATTCTAACGGTTATGGGAGAGCATAAGTAGTCCGGATGGCGCAACGGTTAGAACGTTCGCCTTTTACGCACAGGGCCCCGGTTCGATTCCTACTGAATGCGGTAATTTTCAATAAAAAAGGGGATTTGCGTGTCGGACTATGAGCCCACTCAGCTGTTAAATGAGTACCCATTTATGGGGTAAAAAACTCGGTTGAGCGTGTTGCTGATCACACACCTCTGCACAAGACCGTCACGATCTAGAAAATGAGATAATACTAACTCATCTTGAGGCCATGGTTCAAATTGGACTGTTGCGCCAGTTATTTATTTTTTATAAGGACTGTCACAAAATCATTTGATCCTCTGTTGATCAGCACAGAACACAATATAAGATCTACCACTTTACCATTAGCACAAGATTCAAAAGTTACCTTCCGGACGTGTGAAATAAGAGATGCACCGATATTGGAATGGGAAGAGATCTTATGATCGCTAATATTCGATTGCGAATAGCAGCCGTCCTACTGACGAAAGATCCAGGCGCTGCAAATTCAACACCGCCCGACTCAAAAATCCAGCTGTCGCACAATAGTATAGCAAACATCTTGCGCAGGAAGCAGCTGAGATAGGTAGTCACCCAGGAAGTGATTTGAACGAAGACTGGATGCCATCCAAAAAGCGTACATTTGTAATGAACCTCCTGTAATGAACCATATTATGGTCTGGTAGTGCGGCTCCCACCGGCAGATCGAAGCAGCACCTGATGAGTAGTGTTGGTGGTACGAAACCAGAGGCCGAGGGTCCCATTACACCCGGACCCAGGTGCGACCGCGTGGAGTCTGATCCGTCCGCCAACCATTCCATCCTTATCGACTATTTTTTATTCCCCATTTTTACCTCCCCTGTTTGTGTTGTCTTCCCCAGGCCTATGAATTTTTGTTAATACGTGAAGGACAGGGGCAACGAGCGGCGAAAACCCCGCCCACATCTCCCGAACTGAGCTACAGCAAGCATAGGCCGCTGCTTAGCTCGTTGAGGGGCCTTTTTCTTCGCCAGATGGCACAGTCCGACCTTCACGGTAATTATGCTGCCTAAGGCTCCGTCCCCACGGGCAACTTTGGATGCCCACCAAACCGTCCGTTACATATTGACTACGAAAATACCATCCTTGGCACTAAGCCGGATTGCCGGCATAAGCATTGGATGTCCGACACATCATGGCAGCTCATTGTTAAAAGGAAATAGCTGAAGGCTCCAGCAATAGACAACAAACGAACTAGCATACAGCTCCTTTACTGTCACAAAGCTTGTGATAAAATAGAGTATGCCAATTCTTTTCTAGGTTTTGCCAGAAGATTGCCATATACGGTGCAATCAAAGAGTTTAAAGGTGGTCCTAATTCTTATCAACAGCCGGTGAAGGACAGTGATGAACAAGCTACTTTGGTCAGATGAAGCACAAATGAGGCGGTGAAATGAGTATTTCGCCACGGCTTCGAAACGTGTAACTTCTGGCGAAGCTCCCTCTCACATAGGCAATTTAGCTGGTCATCAAAATGCACGTATACGGTCAACTGACCCGACTAAATTAGAAATAATCGCTGCAATTACTGAAACGAGTTAAGGCCGCCGTACTTTATCCAGCATCGCCAAGCATAACTGCCGAGTTGCCGCACCCACTTGCTGATAAAACGTGGAAAATAGAGAGCTTTCCCACCGAGTGGAAGGAAGGTTTGATAGTCAAACTTCCAAATAAAAAGGCAGAATTACAGATTGCAATAATTATTTGCGTGTTTCCTACAGTTGCAAAAATAGTAACTAAAATTTCCTTCGAAAGACTAAAGGAACACTTAGAAAGCACAATGATGGGGAGCAGGCTGGCTTTCGATCCGGATTCTCCTGTGTCAATCATATTAACACCTTGTGAATCACGATCGAGCAATGCATTGAGCTCGATTCTCCGCTTAATTTGTTTTTCATTGATTTCGAGGAGGCTTTCGCAGGGTGTAAGCCGGGATTGTATGTATATTGGCGGCTTTGCGCAGCAGAGGTATCCCAGAGAAGATTGTGGCTGGTATTAAGATAACATATGTAGGCGCAAGGTATCGCATATTACATAAAGGTAAGGTGTCGGTGGATTTTGAGATCCGGAGTGGAGTTCGGCAGGGGTGCATCCTCTGATCGATCTTATTCCTTATTGGCAATGTGTTGCTTACAGCCCTATCCGGACTAGACAGGGGAATTCGATGGACCTTATCATCTTATCTGCAACATCTTGACTATGCTGACGACATATGCCTACTCTCCCACAAAATCATGGATCTAAACGCAGTGGCTTAAGATCTCGAGACGGAGGTGAGTACGGTCGGGCGAAATATTAACACAAACAAAACCAAGGTTAAATTTGAAATCAAAAACGGATACTTTGTCTAATAAAAAAAAAAAAAAAAAATGTGATTAGACAAAGTATCCGTTTTTGATTTCAAATTTAATATGGACTATCACAAAGTGCAAATATCGTCAATCGAGTTTATTAAAACCAAGGTTCTTAGTCCGCCGCTGCGAAAAAAAAAACAAATCCAGCTCGTCCAACTGCCACCAGTATCAATGAACAGCTTGAGGAAAAGGTGGACCAATTCGTCTACCTAGGTATCATTGTTGCCGAAAACGGTGTTACGGAGCAGAACATCGCTCGTAGTATCAACCAATTGGCCAATTATGGGGCTCCCATCTGGTCAGAAAACTTATGCGATACTAAATTGAAGAACATCGAGACCTGCCAAAATGCAGCTCTCAGAACTGTCACAGGCTACTGATGTAGTCGCAGGACCACTTTCACCAAGTTCTGTGTGTAATCGGGTCTGATATGCGATATTTGTCTTGAACGCTTATGATAGAGGCCAACAGCTGCGTAACTAACCCCGCGACTCCCGATAACTGAGCAGGTCTGCCAGCGCACATCACCAGCAGTAAGTTGGAGAGGATGTTCTTGCACCTGAGGTGCATATCGGCCTTCACGGCCAACTCGTATTCCTCGTCCTCCGTTCGTCATCACTACGTATCCCATTGTCTTAAAATATGTACTACCTTCTACTACTTACTACCTAAATATTGCTCTTTTTCACTGTTCCTGCACTTGAGTTTTCAAGACTTTTATTCTATCTGGCACAGAGTTAGTTTAATTAACGTCAGCTCAAACCTGTCAGCCTATCATGAGAGTCAACATTAATGGTTATACTCCATTCAAAATTTTGCGAGATCCATTATGATGGGCTATAGGTTGATTGTCATTGAAAGAAAAAACAATAAGGTCAACCCTCATTAAGTCTGCACAACATTCAATGGCTGCTCCACTTTAATTACAAAACCCAATAACTGCACCTAATCTAAGGAATTATAGGAAGAGCGACAGGAAATCATTTCATGTAAGTCTCTTTTAAAATTATATCTTAAATGCGTGACTCTATTAGATTGACCCAAAGCCAATAACATGGTTTGTGTCAGGCTGTCTTTCAATCTGTACAATATGTTCATTTCATCTAGTCTAGCTCTCGCTAACATGACCATTAAAATGTTCAACATTTGACGCTATGCGAATACTCTTATTCCTCCCAATCATCCGACCAATGTTAGTTACTTCATTTTAAAATGATTGCAATAACGACAATAGTACAAAATGTATAAAACGTAAAACGCGGTTATCGCGAGCGCTCCGTAAGATACAAACACAAGTCTACCTCTGTAGTATCTTTGTAACTTTTGTGACTTTTGTCTTTAGAGAGCGTGTCTGTTGCTTAATTGGTACCCTCGGTGAAGGCTAAACGACAAGAAGACCTGTTACGAAAATGACATTCAAACACAACGTTCAAAGTGGCATACATTGGGGGTATACCTCAAAAGCTAAAAGCATACCAATATACTCAGGAAATCGTGAACCTATTGGTGCGAGCCCCATCTCGTTGTTGAGCTGTAGGCTAAAACGTATCCACAGGTTACAGTAAGAGGTTCTGGCATTTCACATTATCAGAAATGTCAGGACAACCTCAGCCTTGTTATTTGCCTATCGTCCGTATGTCGTAATTTGACGGACGTCACTCCAATTTGATGGTATGGCGCTGAACAAGTCACAGTCTGAGCACTGAGGTTTGCATTTAATTGGAAATCAGAACGCACAGATATGCGGTTCGGCTAATAGTGTAGTGGTAGTGCTTGTAAGTGGCTGTGAGTACAACAGCAACAAAAAAAGAAAAAGAAAAAACAACAAATTGAATGTTAGCCTAGTTGTGGTTACGCCTAAATGTGTCCAAATCGTGGCGATTACCCACAGCGAACCAATGTTATTATTGCAAAAACACAAATGGTGCTACAAATTTGCAACGTGTTTTGCGATTTATGCTTTATATAATTACATGCATCCGTCTTTTCAAATTCAGATTTACGAAGAGGAAAAAAACGTTAGAGTCGTGATCCGGTCTTTAGTGTAAGGAGATGCAACCGAACGATTGGAAAGCCAGCAAGATTCTAGGAACGTCAGATAGAACTCAGTGGAATTAGGTAGGTACCATGGATCCAATACATCCGACAATTATTATCTTAGGCCATTTTAGAAACGGGCTTTCAAATTCAAAGTGATGCTACAGCCCCGACCCCGGCTTGCAAATTGATTACGATAGAAAGTACTACTACTATACATAGTAAGCTTTAATGGTGAATTACTGATATATCCTATTTTTCGAATCAGGGTTTTGGTGTTTGAGCTCAGGTCGGGCTTTTGTTAATTTCTAAAAGTTCCAAATTAACAGAACACATCGATTGCAAGAGATGCTTATGACAGTATCATTCCCATATCAGATCTAAGGGACGAAATTTCAACTCCTTGACAGCAACATGTAATACCTAGGACTCTGATTGCATCTATGATAAATCTCTGAACTCCATCACCAACCATCAAAACAAAGTTAGCCGCTCTTCAAATACCCTGATGTAACTACAAGCTCATCAATTTCTGAAAAAATTAAAACTCATTTTTAAAAATCAAATTTTCGACCTTTTCAAAAAACCCGAAGCCTTCTCTTCATCTCAAGAATCCTGAGCCCTTCGCGCAAGATGAAAGGAAAGCGCTCCGCATCTTTGTAACTGTTCTCAAGACGAAATCAAAAACATCATCAGTTATTAATTTAATCCCTTGCTTTTCGTCTAGGCTGTGTCATTTATCAAAAGTCATCTTCCAGACACAACAAACCCTTGGACAAAGGTGGAACCTGGCGTCGTGCACTCATTTTCCGATACTGACATACTGTATATGCGCATTGCACACTTTACTCCTAATAATAGTTCACCGTGTCCTTGTCCAATCCGTCAACAATGCATCTGACTTTGGAAAATTGTCTCCGAAATTCACTTGACTCGTAACAATAGGTGAAATTGGATGGATGAAAAATAACATGGAAAATTGATCATTCGGTATTTTGAGGTATTTGGTCCTTTTTTATATGCTGCCTCGGGCAGACGATATCGGATCGAAAGCCTATGATTATGTCAGGTCACACTATTAAAATGCCGATCATTAGACTGGCTGGGATGTGATCAGAAAAGAAAAGAATTGTAGGGTGAAGTGACAAGGAATGGATGACATCGAAAAATATTTCTTTTTAATTGGGAGAGACGGGAGTGAGGGAGTTGCACACCGTGGCGGTTATTATACAATGTTATCCTCATCACGGGTTCGAAAAAAAACCGTCTAAAATCCTAACTTATGCTTATATATTATGCTTATACAGAATACACATAGAAACGACAAACAGAAGTATAAAATGCGCACAAGCTTCGTCAGTTCGATTTCGCTCGTGAACAATCATCTTAGAATTATTAGTCTCCTAAGCAGTGCCGGCTTTAACCTAAACTAATAGGAAATTTACATATTAGACATATACAGGATATTAATCTTCGAAATCACTCTGCTTCTTAAAATGAACAATTAGTTCACCGTACAAAATTGGCGGTGTATCATCACACAACCGGAACCATCTGTCACAGCAAAAAACTTATGTAAAGGATGGGCTTTGAAGAAAAATAGAAATTTACCAGACTAACGCCTCGACGCATTGACCTACTCCCTGTCTAATGTGTGATCGGTCTTATTTTATCTAATTAGTGAAAATGAAATGTGCAATCATTATCGTTGGTCACAACTTGTTACACCATACTTTCAGGATTCCCTGATCTACCTTAAGGTGTGAATTCCTAGGTCGCGACTGAGCGACTTGCGTTTACGATTGTGAAAGAAATCAATCATTAACAGATCACTATTCGTGTGTTGTGTATATTATGTGGAAGTACAGTCGTACAGCTAAAACCTTCATTCGACGATAGCCACTCCGTTAAGTTTATTTCACAAACAACTACGCAAGTCGCTCGCTCAGCCCAGGAACTTACACCTTGAAATTTGGCATAAGCTACAGTTGGAAACATTCAAAAAAACGAAACGAAAACGCCAGAAAATATTCGACTCAGAATGTGGGGTTCATCAAGTCAATGAAATCGAAATGGACAATCGAGTTGGTGCGCTGTTTCGTTAGTCATAATACGCCAGAACCGAATCATTTTTCTGAGTGTTCCGCTAGGCTACCTTAAGGTTACCATAAGCAACCTTAAGATTTTACAGGGTTTTTTATTATCCTACGTCGGGAAGAATTTACTGTAGAAAATAATCGAAAAGCTTTAAAGTACTCGGCGCTCAATGTGGGGTCTGTTTGATTTTGTTTAGTTATTGAAACCAGAATGGACACAAAAATCGAAACCTTTTTAGATTTCACCTAAGGGATATCGCCAGAAACTTTCTGATGAAAGTCATTAGTTGATGACACACTTCGAGTATTTCAACTACTCGTTTTTAGTGTATTGAAAAATGTCATCTTTTAACTCACTGAGTATGGCTTGATATCTAATAAATTTTCTTCCAAAAGGACAGTTGTAGCAGGTCTACGCATCTCTCTCTCTCTGGTTAATGTTAACCCCTTGTGGGGCATGGGGCTTTAACCACACCTACTTTACACCTCGTCCTGTTCATCGCCATCGCTTTCAGCTCACTCCACGACTTGCCTATTGAGGCACCCTCTCTCTTAACTGATCTTTTCGAGGTGTTACTAGGTCGTCCAACACGGCGATTTCCGTTGGTTCGCTGCGGGTTCCAATCGAGAGCCTGTTGAGCAATGTTGTTCGGCCCTTTTCGGAGAGTGTGACCTATTAATTGCCACTTTCGCCTTTTAATGGAAGTGTCTATCCTGTCCTGACCTCCGGCCACCGTATGTGTAGGATGCACCGTAGACACTGGTCCACAAAAGTTTGCAATCTAGTTGTTATATTATTGGTCACCTTCCAAGTTGAACAGCCATATAAAAGAACCGATTTTCTGTTAGTTTCGAAGATCCGGAGTTTGGTGCGTCTGCGAATGTTGTTTTTTTTTGCCAGAAAGGAGTCAAACTGAAAAAAGCTGCTCGAGCCTTGTTGATGCTAGACTGTACATCAGCATTCGCTCCACCATCTGCTGTAACTACGCTTCCGAGGTAGCAAAAATTGTCAACTATGCAGAGAATAGACAATATCTTGGCCAAAGCCTCCTTCTACGAACAACAAAACGCCGTCCAGAGCAGAGCATTTAAAGGTGACATTGTAATAGTTATGGGGGATTTGAATGCAAAAGTTGGCAATGATTAAAATAGCCTCAGACATATGATGGGGAGACACGGTCTTGGGGATTGTAACGGCAACGATGAAAGATTTGTAGAGTTTTAAAATTTTCGCAGTATCTCCATCGGTGATACTTTGTTTGAGCATAAGGACCACCAAAAAATCAGTTGGTCCTCTGTTGATTGGTACGGAAAACAAAATCAGATCAACCACTCTGCCATCAGTAAAAGATTCTTGGATAAGCGAAATAAGAAGGGCGCCGATCGCGATGGGAAGAAACCATTATCTTATGATCGCCAATTTTCGATTACATGTAGCAGCCGTGTGCCGCTATAGCGACGAAAGACCAAGGCGCCGTAAACTCAACACCACTTGACTAAAAAAAATCCAGTTCTCTCACAATAACGTAACGACCATTTTTGCAAAAAGCAGCTGACATAACTAAAGCTGGGATGCCATTTAAAATGCGTACATTGATAGTGCAGAGTGCCAGCCTTGACAAAAATCCGATTGCCGGAATAAGCCCTGGATGTCCGACGCTTCATGACAGTGGATTGTTGAAAGAAAAGAGCTGCAGCATCAGACGATAATCGAAGCAGCATCGAGCTCCTTTACCGCCAAAAGCTCAAGGAGTTCAGCGCAGTCTGCGACGCGATAAAAGAGAAATGCAAATTCTCTTCTACTCTTATCTAAAGGACCACAAAGAGTAACAACTTAAACGCGGCATATGGTGTAATCAGGATGTTTACCGGTGGTCGTAACTCCTGTCAGCATCCAGTGACGGATAGTGATGGAATCCAACTTATCTTGGAGGAAGACCACATGTACGGTGGAAAGAACACTTCGCCGCGGTCTTGTACCGTTTAACTTCTGGTGAAGTTTCCCCTTTAAAGATAATTTAGCTAACCTTCAAAATGTGCTTACAATTGAACTTAAGCCAGGAAAGGTCACCGGACTCAACGAAATCCCTGCTGAACTTTATCAAGCAGTGCCAATCGTAACTGCCGAGTTGCTGCACCCACTTGCCGATAAACCGTGGAATCATCATTATCATCCTGGCGCGACAGCCCGACGTCGGGCCTTGGCCGCCTGGAGCTAAACCGTGAAATGCAGAGACCTTTCTGACTGAACTGAGTAGGAAGAAGGCTTAATCATCAGACTTAAAAAGGGTAGCCTTACAGTAATTGGAGATGCATTTGCATGCTTCCCGCCGTTGCCAAGATAATAGTTAATTGCCCTGGAAATACTAGAGGCCCACCTAGAAACCACAATGGATGAAGAGTAGGCCGGCTTTCGATCCGGATTCTCCAGTGACGATCACATTAACACCTAGCGAATCATCATCGAGCAATGCGCTGATTACGATTCTCTGCTTTACTAGCTTTTCATTGATTTCGAAACGGCTTTCGATGGTGTGAACCGGGATTCTATATGGGCGGCCTTACGCAGGAGAGGTATCCCTGAGAAGCTTGTGGCTATTATTAAGGCAACCTATGACGGCGCGAAATATCGCGTTCTGTATAAGGGAAAGGTGTCGGGGGACTTTGAGATTCGCAGTGGAGTTCGGCAGGGGTGCATTCTCTCACCAGGCTCACCGATCATATTCCTCATTGTGATCGGCGATGTGTTGCATGCAGTCCTATCCGGACTGGACAGAGGAACTCAATGGACTTTGACATCTTATCTACAACATCTAGAGTACGCTGACGACATATGCCTACTCTCCCTCAAAATCATGGATCTGTCCGCAATGGCGTTAGATCTTGAGAGGGAGGTAAGCAAGGTTGGGCTAATGATACCAACAAGACCAAGGTTCTTAGTCCGCCATTGCGAATAGATATCTGATACCTATTGCCATAAATTTTAATGGGCAGCCTGTGGAGGAGGTGGACAACTTCGTCTACCTGGGTAGCATGTTGCCGAAAATTGTGGCACGGAGCAGGACATCGCTCGTCGTAAAATGGGCATATGGGATGCTGTCCAAAATCTGGCAGAGCAGTTATCTCAGCATCAAGACCAAGCTGGGCTTGTTTCGCTCCCTGGTATTGTCTGTACTTTTGTGTGGGAGCGGTACATGGACAGTTTCCGTAAGAGTTACCAGAAAGCTGCAAGTTTTCTTCAACTCATGTCTCCGTCGAATTATAAGAATTTTCTGGCCTGAAGCAATATCAAATTAACGGCTAAGTCGGCGTACGAGGCAGAAGCCAATCGACGAATTCATACGTAGGCGAAAATGGCAGTGGATAGGTCACACATTGCGGAACAGTGATAAATGCATTGCTTCGCTTGCATGCCATGAAATGGAACTCCATTTCCAACCAAGGCCGATCAAGTGAGGGTCCTAAGATCACATGGCGATCTGTGGCATAAGGGTGTAGGGCGCTTGGTAAATCTTTTGGGGAGTTGCGTCCCATTGCGCAGAATAGAGTACGAAGGCGCGCAGGAGTGGTGGACGTGCTATGACCCACTAGGGGTTAAGGCAAAGTAGTAGTTGTTATCGCTCATCACTCCATGCCAAGGAAAAGTGGGGATGTGTAAATTAAGAAAGAAACCCGTTTTAAATAGTAAGAAAATTTAACAAATAGTATAACAATTTAACAATCCATAAACTGGAAACAGTTGTTTTATGTTTTTATCCTTATAATTATTTCGTCTTTACTTAAATGAATGTAATAGTCCTTACAAATTTAATTTGATAATTAAACATTCAATTTTCTTTGTCTTTTAAGTAACTTTGGTAAGAATAATAAAATAAATGTAGGAAAAAAAAATATGTCGTCCCTGTAATTATTTCGCATAAAAAAAAAGGTTTTTAGTTTTTTGAGAATCATTTTTTAAAAACCAACCCCTTTTTTTCAAAATTCCGCCGAATTCTCAATTTGCATTTCTTGGGACTTTGAGTATAATGTTCTTTTAATGCCATTTGAAAAACAGAAATTAAAACTTTGGGAACTACATAATTCGAGTAGGGGCCCTTTTTTGTCGTATTTTGGCTGATATAATATTTTGTTTGCGAAAGGAAGCGCAAGAGTAAGCCACAAGCCTTTCCCTGACTTGTCGCTGGCATGCGGCTAACTGGGATGGGGGTGGATATGCATCGTCCGGTACATATGCTATCAAAACATCAACTGGAGCTGCCGTGGCAATTGACATTTGTGTTCAGAGGATTGGTCTCATGACTCCGTTTCTGAAAACATTCATATTTGCTAGGTTTGGCTTCGTTATTACTTATTATACCCATTACTTTCTCCCTTCTTACATACTCGTAAATTGAATGTTAAATCAGTCATTATAAATCATGAAATAATCCATAATAACTAAAATTCCATTATCTATTTTATTTTACCACAAACGAATCAAACTTCCAAGTTCTCGTAAATACAATTTCCGTGACAAAAAGATTAAAAACGTTTCATCCTAATGGAATCAAAAATTCCGAACGAGAAAATCAAAAACTAACGAAGGACAATCATCCCAACGACTTTCCAAAATCAAACATGCAATCAAAAGTGAAATCTGTCAATGTTCGAGGATCCCATTAGACCCAAACAGGGGAATTATCGAAAGGAATTGTGTCATTTAGCGATTCGACATGTGTATCTGAAATTGGTCCAGGAGGCTCGGAGAGTCATGTCGGCTCACTTCTATTGTCACTGTTCATTGTCGGCAGGCTCATACGAAAATGTTCATTTTTTATAAAATCCACGATGTTCTGCTGTTGTTGTTGCTGCTGCTATCAGGAGTCACGTTTTTTTCTGGTTGACTACTTTCAGTCACAAGCCGCAACAAAAGAAGAATCCCCGGGGGGTTGGTTGATTCCCTCTTGACATTGACGATCCTACACACCAAAAGCCAGTGTTCAACACACCGTGGGCCACTTGACAAGATTAATGTGTGGACATCGGCAACAGGTACACAATTGAAAAGATGTCACATCCAGGTGAAGGGACTACAAGGAACTACAAGTGTTTTTATTGCTTGTCCTTTTCTAGGATTTTTTTCTATTCGTTGTTTTTTTTTTGTCGATTTTCGATTTTCCGGGTCTTTTTTGATGGTTTGTTCATTTATCTTAGAGCTGTGATAAATGTCGTGTTTATTACAGGAGAAGTTGATGGATGGAGGAATGATTGTCGCAAAAAAGCGGAGAGAACAATGGCATAGTGTAAACATAATTATGACTTATTTTTGAAGTGTTACGGCGTATAATAGGGAGTAAGAAATTTGTATTTGGCGAGAGAAGTCTGTTATTTTATTTATTATTCTCTCATTGCCTCGCATCGTATTTGTTGAGAGATATGTGTTAGAGTTTTAATAGTACAAATAAACAGATGAGGAAATAAAAGGAATGCTAAAGGAAGATATTATCTTAGCATTTCCTGACTTGGATAAGGAGTTTGGGTGGACTTCTTTCACAATTGGATGATGCTGGTTTAGAGAGCCGCACTCTAAACAAGGGTGAACACAACTATTCTACAACCGAAAAGTAGTCTCTGGCAATTGTTTGGGCAACCAAACAATGTAGACACTACCTATATGGCAAAAAGTTTGTAGTTCGTACTGTTCACCAACCTCACACTTGGCTCTTTAATGTAAAATATCCAGGAAGTAGACTAACGATACTAATCTAGAGCTCGGAGTTCAAATCTCGGCGCGATCAAAAACTGCCTGTGAGTACTAATAGAACTCTCACAGTGGTCCGGGCTTGTCAGTATAAAGACGGCGCGGATAGGAGGTGCATGCTAGCAACTGCAATTCCGAAAATAGATATGCTATCGAAACCTCAACAAGGCATAGAAATGCTAGAGATGTTGATGCGCCCATGCCACTGGGGCTACAAGAAAAAAATTAAATCTTATTCACTTTTCTCTATAATTATCATAACCACTCCGAATGCGTATGAACTTTTAATTTATCATGTCACAATTAAAAGTGTTCATGTTTCGGTTTTATGTCAGTGATTTTAGGATTTCAAATTGCTAATTACAATTAACGTGTACCCAGGTGTAAGGGTTTGCACTTACATTTCAGGAACAAGTAATTAAGTTCGTGTTAAGAAATATTTGATAGAGTGGCTGCGTTGCGTATTAGGCAAGTTTCAACGTCTTTTACACATTGTCTAATTTTCACTTGTAATTTTTCAAAATGAATATGTATTTAAATACAGAATTATTTATTAGGAAAAAAACCGATATAGTTCATATTGCACAGGTATGATTTTGATTATAGGCTTAGGTACATGACTTGGGTGCATATTTTTCATTGTTTGTACCTACAGACATGAGTGATGACTTCTCCGAAATTTGCCTTTTAATGAAAGCTTATGAATCTGACATGATAATTAAGTTTTACTGTTTTTACAAGTTACTGAGCATGGAACGTGTTATTATGCTTGATACTTCAAACGATCATTAGGAGAATAACAAAAACATGTCTAAATGAACGTTTTTCAAGAAGATGGCACTTACATTAATTTCCGGTGAGAAAATTACATATATTAATTACATTGGTTTAATTTTAAGTTAGAGATAACTTAGATAAATTATGTGACGCTTCACAAACATATTCAAATCAGAACACAAACAATTGTTATCTGGGATAATCATGAAAGCGTAGGGAGATCTGCAAGTACTGCGATCAATGGTCTTATTAGTTGGGACGCTAAGCGACATAAATCGACGCCACCTTGCAAAATATGATAGAGAAATGCCGTTTGGTGCGAATGTTGGTGGGGCCCATACTTTCAATTTAAGAGATGGAGCCACCTTGGACCCCGCGGCAAAGCGGCTGTGCGGGCGAAAAACCGCGAAATTTGAGCCCTTTTTTTAATATTCTCCTCGTAACTTCTAAACGGAGCCTCGTATCGAAAAACTTAATAGTTTGTAAATTAAAGAGCGTCAAACTCTACATCCAATGCATTGCTCAAAGTTGAAATTTGGTTTAGTAGTATAATCAAAATCGATGGTCGAAAAACGTCACTTTTTGAGGCTTTGCAGAAAAATCACACTATATCGCTTTTCAAGCTCACATATCTCTGTAACGGATACTCAAAATGAAAAACCGTACAAGTAAAAGTTGAAGATATTTTGATTTCCGGTTTAACGTGCTCAATACTTTTCAAATCGGTTCATTTTTAGTGTAGTTGTGAGTGAAAATGCTGGAATGCTTTCTTATCGATTGCAGCTTTAATAGCTGTATTTCGGTAAGTATAGTAGCTGAAGTTTTGTTTTAGTCTCAATTTACAGATAATTAAATCTTGTTCAAAAAGTCTTTGCTTGATAGCTTGGCTTGATAGCTTAGGTCATAGTTACGCTTTTTAGGGTTTTGTAGAAAAAATAAAACCCTTATGAAATCAGTCAGATGTCAGCCTGTTCAAAGAATATCTCGAAGAGCTGAAGCTACAGGTATGGAATTTGGTAGAAAAATGAAGGATTACTACAATTTGTGGCTTTTCATTAGTGGCCAAATTCCAAGGAGAGACAGTTATTCGCCGCTTAAAGCACATATGTATATGAAAATTTCCAGGATGACGGCATATAATTAGGATAGCGACGTTAAATATCCAGGATGTTGATATCCTTAGGAAAAAGTTTAATAATAGTATATTTCGATAATTTGATTTGCTACTCTCTGCATATCCCGTAAGTGACCTTAAGAGAGAAGTAATAATGCCAATCCGTTAGCAACGGGTGCAGGTATCTTGTTATAGATACAATTTGCATGTACATAGTCATAATTAATCAACTAGTCAAGAATAAAAAACAATTAAAAAATATTTTTGTCCGCTATTGCCACATTGTGCACCGTCGAGTCAGTAAGCGGATAGCTTTGAAACTGATTTGTTTTGTGTTTCGTGACAATGTGTTACAGTTATCAGAAGTGATAGCGCGTATGATAGATGCTGATTGTTATTTGGTGAGTTTGAGGTACACCTGAAAAGGGCATCCCTTCAAGCCATGAAATTCTGGCAGGCTGTGGAAAATCAGCCACATATTCCATCTCCTGGAGATTGCGATGAAACTAGAAGTAGAACGTTGGCTCCCATTATGGATAACAGCGCCGGGTGCTGCAAGGTCATGTGCCACTCTTCATAATCTGGAAAAAATGTGAATATCTTTCGAACTAATAGTCGTATGGAAGTTCGGTTAGTTTCATTCTATTCAAAATGATCAAATACATTAAGAGCTAAGTTAAAAGTGGCATAAAACCTTTCTATTTTTAACTTATTTAATACGTAAGCTATTTTAATTTACTTAATCACAAAATCTGGAAAAATGCGAATATCTTTTGATTTAATGATCGTATGGAATAGCGGTTGATTTCATTCGACTGAGAATGACCAAATACATTAGGAATTAACCTAAAAATGGAATGAAAGCCTTTTATTTTCAACTTTTTTAATAAAATAAATTTTCAACAAAAAAATAAAATCTGGAAAAATGTGAATAAGTTTTGAACTATCTGTTGTATGGAATTGCCTTTAGTTTTATTCGACTCAAAATGATCAGATACATTAGGAAACAGCCTAAAATTGGCATCAAAGCTTTCTATTTTCAACTTATTTAATAAAAAAGCTTCCTTAACAAATCCAAAAATGTGGAAAAATGTGAATATCTTTTGAACTAATGGTCGTATGGAACCACAGCTAATTTTATTTTACTCAGATTAATTAAATACATTAACAACCAATCTAAAACTGGCATAAAAACCTTTTATTTTCAACTTACTTAACGAAAAAGCTCACTTAACTAATAAAACAATCTGGAAAAATGTAAATATCTTTTGAACTAATGGTTGCAAGGAATTGCGGTTGGTTTCATTCGACTCAAAATGAACAAATACATTAGGGACTATCCTAAAACTGGCACAAAAGCTTTTTGTTTTCAACGTATTTAATAAAAAGACTTATTTAATTAATAACAAAATCTGGAAAAAAGTGAATATCTTTTGAACTAATAGTCGTATGGAATAGCGATTGATTTCATTTGACTCAGAATGACTAAATACGTTAGAAACCAACCTAATGTCATATAAGTTGCTTGAACTTTGAAATTATGGACGAAATTTAATCATTTAATTAACTAATTATTTAATTAATTTAATTAGTCTGACAAAAAACTTAGCAAAACTTTTATAACAAGGTTAAAGTATCTACGAATTAAGGCTGAACCAAAACTTTTAGCTGTTCTATTTATCGAGATACAACTATCAAGGCTCAAATCGCTAAAAAACCATTTTTGCATTTTCGCTCACAACTACACTAAAAACAAACCGATTTGAAAAGCATTGAGCACGTTAAACCGGAAATCAAAGTATCTTCAACTTTTACTTGTACGGTTTTTCATTTCGAGTATCCGTTACAGAGATATGTGAGCTTGAAAAGCGATATGTGTGATTTTTCTCCAAAGCCTCAAAAAGGGACATTTTTCGACTATCGATTTTGATTATACTTCTAAATCAAATTTGAACTTTGAGCAATGCATTGGATGTAGAATTTGATGCTCTTTAATTTACAACCTATTAAGTTTTTTGATCCGAGGCACCGTTTACAAATTATTAGGACAATATTTAAAAAAGGGCACGAATTTCGCGGTTTTTCGCCCGCACAGCCCCTCTGCCGCGGGGTCCAAGGTGGCTCCATCTCTTAAAATGAATGTATAGGGACCACGAACAATCATACCAAATGGCATTTCTCTATCATATTTTGCAAGGTGAAATCGCTTAGCGTCCCAACTATATTTAATGTACTTCATAATAACCTGCAAGTTGTTTAAGCCTCGACACACACGTCGAAGCAAATGGTTCGCGACCACCATCGAACAATGTCAAAATTAATAGAACGTGCGGGAAAAAACTTCTTCTTTTCCACTGTTCAATTGATTTTGACGTGGTTCGGTGGTGGTCGCGACCATTTGGTGCGACGTGTGTGTCCGGCACAAGAAGTTGGTCATCAAAAATTAATCAAGTTAAACTGAAAAAAAAACACCTCCCCCCTCTTCCATACACTTCCGGAACCTCTATCAACGGAGACTTTGGAGCCTATGTTATTATTTTATATACATAGCATTTCCAGGTCAAATACGCAAAATTCCGAGACAAACATATGAATTTCCGGATTAAAAAGATAGTTTTCCAGGGCATATAGATAGTTTTTCCCATCAATTAGACAATTTTCGGACACAAATAAGCTTTCCAGATAAAATAAATAGCTTCCCGGATCAAATAGATAACTCACCGGTTCAAATAGATAAATCTACTGACCAAATAGACAATTTTCAGGATTAATTAGATAACTTTCCGTACCACATAAATAAATTTTTCGATCAAATACACAATTTTCGGATCAAATAAATGACTTTCCGGATCAAAACGATAATTTTCCGAATCAAATATATAAGTTTCACGATCAAATAAATAAATTTCCGGACCAAATATTATATATAATAGAAAATAGCCGAAAAACGCTCGAGAATCCCGAAAATTGTTGGCTCACAATGTTGGGTCAGTGCGATTTTATCTATTTTATGAATTTGAAACTGGCAAAAATATAGGGGTGCGGTGCCATTCGTAATAAAAAAGATACAAAGTATCTACACTGCATGCAGATACATCGGAACATGGATATGTCTATGACTACCGACTGCGTGGAACCTGTTGTGTTGAAGTTATCGACGTAAGTTTTGTAAAGATCCCAGTATAGTTATACTGGATGAAATCATTCGAAAAAACACGTCCCACGCATTCGGTAGTCATAAGACATATCCATGTACCCATGTATCTGGTGGCAGTGTAGATACTCGTCATAAATTCTGCTTTGCTTTGTCCTGTCCGCTCGGGCTCCTTTCTCTCGCGGGATCGTTTCGTTTTCGTTTGCATCGCGTGTGTGCAATATTCACCTCCTCTCGTGCACCCTGTTCCATCTACCCGCTCGGTACAGTTTGCAGACTGCAGCCTATCGACATTTCTCTGAGTACGTTTCTGCTAATCGCAATCACGCTTCCCACCATCTTTTCTCAATCGGACGTGTATTGTAATCGACAATTTGCACATGCTAAGTGGCGTTTTAATGTCTCTGCTTCTTGCGTCAACCACCCCAGTTGCACCCTCCCGAGCCAGTTCTTCCGCCTTGCAGTTACCCACAAAACCACTATGGCTCGGGATCCAACAAAGAGTGATATAGGAGAAGTCGCCCATCTTTGCGAGGGCTGAGCGGCAGTTGTCAATGGTTTTAGATGTCGTGAGGACAGATTCGAGGGAGCGAATCGCTGTCTGACTATCTGTGTAAATAGTGATGTCCTTCACAGTAATGACTGCTCAGCCAAGACAGGACTTCTGAGATCGCCGATCGCCTGTAGGACACTGCATTAGTCGGGAAGACGGAGTGAGAGGTTAATCCCCAGTCCCTCCGACCCCCTCGTCGGTTCTAGAGCCATCTGTATAAATGACCATGGTGTTGGTAGTTAAGGGCACATCCCCTGTCCGAAGACTCCTCGACGGAATTAGGCTGAAGAAGTTTCTGCCAAAATGATATTTTGAAGAAATGTAGTCCGTCTCCCTGGGGAGATCCAGGTTATTCAGTATAGTAGAGTGTCCCGCATTCAGCGCACGCCACTGGCCCGCCTCGCGAAGGCACAAAGCCGTGTTTGCTGCCAGCTGTTCGCCAAGAATATCCAGTGGGAGCAAGCCTAGAATCACGTCCAGTCCGGCAGACGGAGCAGTTCTGAAAGCCCCCGTCGTGGCCAACGCAGCCAGCCTTTGTACCTTCCCCAACAAACCACAGTAGGCCGCTACTCTGAGTGCTGTTCACCACACACTAATACCGTACAATAAAATAGGATGTACAACTGCTATGTATATCCAATATACCACTTTCGGCTGTAAGACCCAGTTTTTAAAACTAACTATCATGTAATAAACTAGACTATGATATACGATACACATACCATTCACAAATCATTGAGTATAAATCGAAACAACCATTTTTTTCATCTCTTGACACTATGAATTTGAATTCAATTTTAAATTTAATAAAGAAAAACATTTTTATTTCAAATATTTAGTTTGGGGATTAATTAAAAATTTATTTATAACAATATTAATAAGTCCTTGCATTGAATTTCATCACGCTAGCAGTGAAAATCCCAGTTTTATAGTGTCTATCAATTACGGATTGAAAAATGAATATAATAACTACACATTACATATACAAGAATTTATTTGAGCATACAGTAGGACATCGTCCGACAATCCAATTAAAATGTTCATTCAGGTGAAGTACCACCGATAAAAAACACACTGGCTTATGTTTATTAAACCAGAGAATCACTTTTTTTATTCATTACATACTTGTATAGTCCGCGTATGCCAGGATACGCTAAAAAACGAGTAGGACGATTCAAATAGGGAATACAAAACGATTATAAAACAAGCTAGCCTTTGGCTAGCTTGCCGAAGGTGTGATACCCATCACGATTCGCGTGAAGGGTACCATTACACCTGGACCCAGGTGCGATCGCGTGTGCGTCTGATCCGTCCGCAAACCATTCCATCCTTATCGACTATTTTTTTTTTCCCCATTTTTACCTCCCCTGTTTGTGTTGTCTTCCCCAGGCCTGTGAATTTTTGTTAATACGTAAAGGACAGGGGCAACGAGCGGCGAAACTGAGCTACAGCAAGCATTGGCCGCTGCTTAGCTCGTTGAGGAGCCTTTTTCTTCGCCACATGGCACGGCCCGACCTGCACGGTCTTTATGCTCCGCCCCCACGGGCATCTTCGGATGCCCAAGAAACCGTCCATTACAGTGTATGAAATAGTGAGCCAATTTCAACCAAATTGCTGTATATGGTTTGGCGGCGGATATGTTTGATTACAGTGAAAATCGGTAAAGAGACATTTAAAAACAAAAAAAAAAAAAAAAATCTAAGAAAAACTTACTTGTGGACCGGTCGTTCCAATGAGTGGGTTCAGGTCGCGCAACGTTTTAAACGCAAATGCAAACAGTTCGACTGATTTTGCTCGTGGACGGTCCGTTTCAGTTTGCGTTTGATCTACCACATATCGGGGAAATTGACCAGAAATTATTCCTGGTTAATTTCCGGTCAACCGGGGGGTATGGGGTATTAGCGTATTTGACAGTTGTTAGTTGACGTATTGCATATGGTGTGGATTTTCGTTTTCGGTTTCTTGATTTTTACATGGCGTCTTGTATGCTTATTTACACCGGAGCAACAGAAATTTGTGGCAATTTTGCAGTGTTGTTCATTTTTCCTGAAACCGTCGCGAATTTAATTGAAGTTTTGTTTGAAATTCAATAGCGAATCGGCTGTCAGGTGTTTAATACATGACAACTGCAAAACAAGTCGTTCGGGTTAAGAGTTTATGGTTGGGTGGAGGGAAAATTTTTACCGCAATTACAACGTTGCGGAACGTGAACGCAGGCAATGACAACTACATGATATAGTCCTCCAATTTCAACCAAATGAAATGTGAAATATGGTACAGATATCTTCATAAATAAAAAAAAAAATTCTAATAAAAACCGATTTTCGGGCCTGTCGTTCCTATGGCAGCTATATGACGTAGTAGTCCGATTCCGTTGATTCCAATATATATACAGCGTACAATAATTTCAGCTCGATAATTTCCAAACTAAGGGACTAGTTTGCATAGAGTCCGACAGGCAGACGGAGAGACAGACAGACGGACAAAGCTTAATCGACTAGTCTCATCATACTGACCAAGAATATACATAAGTTTATATGGTCGAAGATGCTTCCTTCTGTGCGTTGTAAACTTCATGACAAAGTTAATATACCCTATCACATTCGTGAAGAGTATAAAAATATGATTGTACATAAAAGAATAAAAAGCTATGAACGGGTGAAAGCAGGTTGGAGATTGACGCAAACAAAAGTCGACCATAAGAGTATTGCGGACTAGAGTCCTTGGTCAAAAAGCTTACACGCTCGGCTTATAACGCCCTCGAGAAATTCGCGAACAAATTGTTAAAAAAGCGACAGTATAGCACTTCAGGTATTGTTAGACGGATGACTTTTTTTAAGCGAAAGTATACCACACTTCACGTACTGCCAGACCGATGACTTCTTATACCAAGCTCACCGCTTTTGTCGATGAAAACTTTAGTCGATAGGATTGCTGATGTGATATATTCTGAGTGTGTTAATACTACAGTACTGCAAATATGATTGTTTTGATGATGATGATCTTTACTCTAACAATTAGTGTGACTGCTCATGCACTTCCAAATGACGCTGGACACCACGTCACTTAAACTCCTCCCTCTTTGATGCCTATCCGCATTTCAATTCACATTATGCGCTAGGACGCAGCGTCACTCTGTATTACATAAGCATTAGTGTCACCATACACTGTCGAACTCGAGCACGAACCTGGTACAAATGTCCTCTGACACACACATACACTTCACATAGGTGTGAAGAGAACCGGTCCACTTGTACTAGGTTCGTGCTCGAGTTCGACAGTGTATGGTGACACTAATGTCGAACACGAACTTCAAATTTTTGTGAAGTATCTTTTATCATTCGGAGGAAATTTCAAAGCATCGCTTGAGTAAAAGTGACCTTCAAGCGAATGGTTGTTAAAAATGCAACATGATATAATAAAGCAAATGTTTCATGCCTGCTACAGATAATGGCCCATCTCCGGCCAAGTGAAGCCATTGTCTTCGTATATCTATGCATATATCGGTTAATCGCGATGGTGGATGGCAGAAAATGGCTTTGAAAGCCATTGTGAGCAATTTGCTGGCAACCATCATCGCCACAAACCGATATCTGCCCAGATTCATGATAGCGACTGACAGCGATGGGCCATTGTCTGTAGCAGCCTTCAATAAACCTCATTTCGTGATAATCCAATAGTTAAGTGTATCTATCCGGTATCCGGTATATCTGTCCGGCAATCCCCACGATCCTTCGCAAAAGCGCGGCGATGCCATTTTAATGGCGAGAAAAGCTATGTTATAAGCCATTCAAAGAAACTTAAAAGGAGGTAAATTAAAAGAAACCCTTGAGAACAACAGTAGCCATGAGCCGGAAATAGTTTCAACGAGATTAGTGAGCTTGCTTGTTGCCCAGTATTGGTTGATATTGAAAATGGGCATGATCCGCGACCAATAGCACGCCAACATATGTAAAATAATTGAAAGTGGCGGCGGAAAAGAAGTGCGTCACTGTTATAGAAGATGGGCTGGGATGTCTTATTTTCATTTTTGCAGATACGACAATTTGGATCAGAGATAATCCCCATTCTGTGTAGATGAAACGCTCAGGTGCAATGGGGAGCTCGCAGATAATTCTCACCCGGTTTCTGCGTAATCTAAGCAGCTCAAGGGTACGATTCCCTGAATGGCCAAATATACCTAAAAAGTTTTGACTGCCTGTGACCACGCGTGTTGTCATGAAGGGGTTAGGGCCATTGAGACAGAGAGAGAGCTCTCTCTCAATGGCCCTTACCCCTTGTGGGGCATAGCGCGTCAACTGTTCCATGTGGCCCAGTTGACGTTTCGTCGGCATAAACTGTTTTCGGAGAATGCAGTTGGCAGCATACACCTCCTGCACATCCATGGCCACGAACGTCCCCGTGGACGGGATTCGAACCCGAAACGCCGGTAGTAAAACAGACAGCCCTGATTTGTGCTTCATTGCACAAACGGATTCCCCAGTATGGTCTGCGCCAATGAAGGGACTACTCTATCATATAGTTGTCATAGGAACGATACTGTTCGAAAAGCAAATTTTTGTTAGAAAAACTTTTTTATTTCTGAAGATATTTTTACCAAATTTTATATTATTGATCATATTAATATTATTTATTATTACTATTATATTTATCACTAGCTGCGAGAGCTCGCTTCGCTCACAACTTGACACTAACCTTGAATATTTTTTTCATACATAATTAATTTGTTCTCCGCTTGCTCAACACCACAACGATAAGGCTAAACTTCAGCTAAATTAAAAGTAACTTCACTTTCAGTCGGGTACCTTTAGATAGTTTCAGCGGTTCAAATTTCTAAGCAGAATTACAGGGACCCTGCCTAGGTGCGCTTAGGGAATTTAAAATATCAACCGAATAATAGGTAGCATCTTCTTGATTCATTACTCAGTTGATTGAGCTGTACTCAACACATTCCCCAGGAACGCATTTTAATATTTCTGCGTTTATCGCAGATACCTGGTCGTTTTTTAAATACACAACATCAATTATTTAGGAGAATAACCTTCCCTTCTTCGTCCGGATACGTACTGTCACCAATTTTCAGTAATAAATCTGAAAACTCTTGGGGATTTTGATTACTCCCAATTCGCGCCCGCATATTGGTTGACAAATGCATGGGTATGACAATGCGCCATAGATGTGAGCTTTTTAGACATTCCTTAATTTCATCAGCCCTCATCCCTCCGGGTTTTACTGGTAAAGTTTGCCTAAAGTCGCTACAGAGAAGTAATATAATACCGCCCATAGGCCGGTCGTTTTGTTTGATGTCACGTAAGGTTCTATCTATTGATTCAACCACTTTCCGATACGCCTTAGTGCACTCGTCCCATATTATTAAGAAACAATCGCGCAAGACCCTGGCTTTGTTACTGTTTATTGGCTGTGTTTTTTCTGGTATACCAGTGCAAATATTCATACAAAATTGCACTGGATAAGTTCTAGTGTAAGTTGAGTGAAGAAATTTTGATTAAAAAAGTAATTATAATATTGCCACATTTGCAAAAAAACACAGTCAATAATAGAATAATTTCATAGCAACGAACTTTTGCTCGTAGCAACTACAGTGAATTCATAGCAACAATCTTTCGCTCGTTGCAATTAGAACAATTTCATTTGTTTTTCTATATATTTTTATTTTTTTCGATTGAGCCAGCTGATATTCTTTTAGACTCAATTTACACTCGATGTGCACTGTATGCAGAAAAAACACAAGGAATGACAGTGGCACCATCTGTTGAAAATTGGTCGTACCAACTCAGAAACCTACTTTGGCTCATGCACAACAATTCTGCCAAAGATCATCACATGATCAAATGCATAGTTTACGATTCTATAAAGGACATACAGACAAACATTCATTTTTATGTATAGAAATATTGACTGCCAAATCATGTACCTAAATTTGGTTGAAATTGGCTCACTATTTCATATACCTCTCATAGGAACATTGAAATAGGAACAAGTTTTACTACTAATTTCGAAGTAACAAATGCATCATAAGTCACGCGAAGCGTGAAGGGTATCATACCTTCGGTTTTGTTTTAATATTCGCCATAATTGAAAATCCTGTTTTACATAGATACGATGTCGAAATCATAATAATATGTTGACTGCCTTTTTTGATATAAATGGATATTTATAATTAACAGAGATCCAGAATTGTTGGATAGTATTTTCAGTGAATTTTAGTTGTACTATAGTCCTAGATCTGAGGAGAGTTTCGCTTATTGAGGTTAAATCCTCGATTAGCAAAGCAATGATTGTCTCGTTTGTTTCGTGCACAGAAAAAAACATTTCAGTGTTTCGTTCTGTCACGTGTCTCATCCATGGTAATTTTTTTTTTTTCACTACACATCACTCTAAAAATTTTTTACCCTTATAATAGGAAACTTTATTTCCTTCTATTATAATGGTAAATTTACTCTGGAATGTAGATTTACATATCGAGTGTAATTTAACACAAAAAATATGTAAACAGGTACTCCAAAATATTTGCAAATTTACACCCGGAAATATGTAAAAATACCCTGTAAAAGCAGAAATATAAATTAATTTATCCCAATGTGTGATATTACATACCCGAATGAGTACTCATTTAACAGCTATGTGGGCTCATAGTCCGGCACATAAATCCTCTTTTATCGAAAAGACGAATGCCTTCAGTAGGAATCAAAACCAGGAGCCAATTAATAAAATACATCGATACAAATAATCTCATCAATGACAGACAGTACGGTTTTCGTTCTGCCCGCTCCACCGGGGACCTAATGACTTCCCTCACTGAGCGATGGAATCATTGTCTCCACAATTTTGGGGAAGCTAATGTTGTTGCTCTGGATATTTCAAAGGCTTTTGACAGGGTTTGGCATCCGGCACTTTTATCCAAGCTTTTTGCTTTTGGCCTTGATCCTGCATTAATTAGGTGAATCGAAAGTTTTCTCCATGACCGCTTAATCACTGTTGTACTTGATGGTGTCCATCCAATTAGCGCCGGGGTACCTCAGGGGACTGTCCTGTCCCCAACTCTTTTCCTTATCTTTATCAACGACCTTTTAAGTATAACGTCCAACCCGATCCACAGCTTTGCCGACGATAGCACCCTCGATTTCACATATTCTTTTAAATCTGTGGCTGAATCTCGCGGGAATGCATCTACAATCAACAGAGACCGCATGTTTGAATCGTTGAATCAGGACATTTCTAAAATCATTGAATGGGGTAAAGCTAATCGTGTTAAATTCAATGCTTCCAAAACGCAATGCTGTTTGATCTCCAATAAATTATATGCACCACCTGCTTCCCAGACTATTCTCATAGATGGCGTGAGTATTCCGGGTTCACCTTCTTTAAACATTCTAGGTACGAACATTTCCAGCAAACTCAAATGGACTGAACATATCTTTGGCATTGCCAAAAATGCGTTAAAATATCTAGGTTTCCTTAATCGCTGCAAAAAATATTTCTCACCATCTGACTTGGCACAAATATACAAAAGCCACATAAGACCTTGGCTGAAGTACAATTCCCATATTTGGGCGGCTGCAGGTTGCACTGTGTTGTCCATGCTGGATAAAGTTCAACAGAAGGCTTTTAAAATTATTGGTGATCACTCTATTACCCCTCGCTTTGATTCCCTCGAGCACAGGCGTAACGTTGGCTGCTTAACCTTAATTTATCGCTACTACAACCGATGTTGCTCTAATGAAATTAGTGATTTATTCCCTGGTCTTGCTGTTCCTACGCGTAGCACCCGGCTTGCCAGTCGTGCTCACCCTCATACTCTTGAGACCAGGTCCTGTCGCACAGTTAAATTCTTTGACTCCTTTTTAACTCGCTCAATAAGAATGTGGAACAGCGTTCAATCTATTGTATTCCCTAATAACTATGACTTGCAAAAGTTTAAGCGGAATGTGCACCGGTACCTCCTACCAACTCAACCGCCCCCAATCCCTTACCTTAATTTCCTTCCCGCCAAGGCTATGCTTGCATGAAAGGGTAATCCCCTAAAGTCTTGGCCATCACATAAAAAAAAAAACAAAAAGTGAGCAGAAGGCGAACGCGCTTACCGTTGCGCCATCCGGACTACTTATGTGCAGTAATTAGAACGACTTATATTATTAATGAGGCAAAATGCAGCAAAAAATGAGTAAAACTACATTTACACTTTGTAAAAATGCACCAAAAACCGAATTACAAACAAAATGTTGTAAAAATACATAAAAAACAAATGATTTCAAATTTTACACCAATTTAAGTGTAATTTCCTGAATTTTTTTAGACATTACATAAAATTTGTTTAAATATCCTATCTTGATGTATATATGAGCGGAAAAATAAGTAAAAATTAATTGAAATTTAGAGGAAATTTTCGTTCACTTTTTACAGTGATATTTTATCAGTGGATAGAAGAACGTCCTCATTATTTCCATGCATGCTTGTATTTACAGAATTGAAGTTACGAAAATATTACCTAAATACGGCAAACTATTGCACCAATTGTAATTTTCGAGATATCCTTTAAAGGTTCGACGTGGATCTGTTTGGAAAAAAAACCTGATTCATTTTTTTATTGCAGGACGAACAATGTTTGAGAAGCACCTACATGACTGAAACATATTATTAATATTTCATATCTATTGACAAAATAAGTTCATTGTTAACATCTTGAATAGGGTAATATTTTGAGGAAATATTTTGCATGAATGAAACTAAATCATAATGAAGAATGTTATGTATTATCGACATGAATTGTATTGGAGTTACGTATACTCTACATTGCTCTTATTTAGATTTATATCAACAAAAGACAATTTTCTTGCCTTAATCCTGGAAAAAAGCGCGCTTATAGAGGGTCAAATCATGGGAGAATATTTATCAGTAAGTCACCGATCCGGGATTATCTCCCATCACCATCATCAACGTCAGCCATCAACATTGCATTCTTTTCCCAAAACCCCATCGCATTTCACAGATGCGATAAAAAGCGTATCAACTTAATTCCTAAATTTCAATTTAAAACTTTTTTTCCGCTGGAGTCTTCATGAAAACACACTTACCGTCGTCATTACTTTATTTTCTTGAAAATTTCATTGTACTCTATGTACCTTACTGAGTCCGAGGTCTTCATTCCCGAAATGATACACTTTTTTATTGTTATGGGAACTGAAGACCTATTACACGGAGGAACTGTGGAATAATCGAATAAAAAAATAAATTGTAAAGATACTCGGCGGTATTGACGCAGAAACATAAAATAGTCTTTGTATGGAAGATCCGCTACGCGTAGACGAGATCGTTAAATATGGAAAATAAAAATAGTTACCCGTTTTTTGTGCATTATTACTACAACTCTACCGTGGTGGATTATGGCCCATGTTGGTATTGTATGAACACTGTGGTCAGTACTGTACTCCACTATGTGTACCCATAATTCTGAATGGACCCAATGACTACTGTATTCTTGGCTGGTTACTCATTCATTCCGGCATTCAATAAAGCAGATATGACCAATCCACCACATTGTGGTTGTTAAGCCGCTAATGAGGTGATCTTCATTGAATTATCTGTAGGTACTCTGAATATAGTTTTTTCATAGCTTCTTTCAAATTAGTCGCCTTCTGAGTTCACACGAGAAATCCTCCCAGAAAAATGGTCGTTTTGAAAATTGTTAGCGCTACGGCCACCGTGCAAGGCACCACTAATTTTGTCCGAACTGTTGTGGTCAAATGGGACCAAAGCCCTCATCATATTTGATTTTTTTTTCAGCGATGCTTTCTACCAAAGAGTATTTTCATCTTAGGATAGCGGTCAAATAATGATCGTTCGGTGTTAATGTACCACATAGTGCCATCCTCACATACTCGTCCATATTTGCCGCTCGACGATCGTGAAAACCTCATCAGTGGCCGTTAATTTTGGCTAGTAAATCACTTAATGATTGGCTCTGCCATCCATAATTAATTTGTTGGAAATTAATTGAATTTAAGTATGTAGTTAGACTCGTCCAATAAAAAGTGCTGTGAAGAAGATACATAGATATTGGACCAGACTTGAAATTGCTAAAAATTTTAGTTGCGTTTCGAAGATGTCTCCGAAATTCTGGTTGGGCCTTTCTTTAATAGAAAGGCCCCCCTAGGTAGATTGACATTTAAGTGTACTACCCGAGACAAACTAAAAATCTGCAATCGCCAAATGGAAAAATCCCTCCATGTCAGTGAAACTAGTCAATGCAAAATTTCGACAGACGGTCGGTCAATGCATCTTTCTATTACAATATTTCTTCTTCTATCATTCCATTTAGATTTCACAGTGAGTATACCAAATTAATTTGAAAACTGTGGTAGTTAATTTTTGATGAGTGTATCATTAAATGCCTTCGAAATGATTGCGCTGCTCGTAGATTTGTGCTTGACGCCACAATAATTGTTTTTAAACCTTCCTACTGTTATTTTCGCCTAGTGAAATTCGCCGTAGAATTAATGTATGCAAATTTAATTCAATGATTTCACTCATTAGGAGGGTAATTTATAAATGCCAAGTAGCGTGTCTTACACATGCTTTTATAAGTTTCGGTATGCTATGATTGTTATTATCGGGTCAAGATCAGTCAGCAATGATAGATTGTTACACCCGAATTGTTGGATGGCTTCTGTAAGAATACGTGAATGATACCTGAAATACACAGACACTTTGGCTAGAATTTAATTAAGTTTAATCTCTTTCTCCTACGATGTGAAATTAACCCAAGAAATAGAATAAACAAAGGGGGTTAGCGTGCAAAAGGTGCGGTAGCTCTGAATTTTTGATATGTTGTATAGGTGGGGTAGTAAAAATAAATATTAGGAAGGCAAAAGACCTCTTCCATAGTCCTCTTCGTGGGCGCCCTCTGAAACAGCTAACCAAGCAAAAGGGCCATCAAAAACAAGGAAGCAGCTTTCAAGGCGTATAAGGAAAACTCTTCTGCAGAACTTTTTCAGACCTATCGGTCCTTACGCAACTCCTGTAAGTCTGCTACAAAAAAAAGCTAAGTTCCAGTTTGACATGAATATAAGACATAAAGTCTTCATTCAAAGAAAGGGTGGTAAAAGCTTTTGGTCGCTTGTCAAAGCAGTGAAAAATAATTTCTCCTTTTCTTCTGTTCCGCCCCTTAAACACAACCAACAATATTGAGTCGCTAGATAAAGCTAATTTATTCGCTGAGATCTTTGCCAAAAATTCAAGTTGGCCGCCTACTACTCAAAACACACCCTCTACCACTATGTCCCCTATCAAACAAGGGCCCATTCATTTTCGCACTAGAGACGTGTTCAAAGTTCTTGCAAAGCTTGACACATCTAAATCGGCTGGTCCTGACGGTATTTCTCCTATAGTTGTTTCGCGATGTGCTTCCTCTTTAGCTAAACCACTGCGCTAACTATTCCATCTGTCCTATTCATTAGGAGTTTTCCCATCCGCATGGAAACTTGCTCATGTTCAGCCTGTTCTTAGAAAAGGAGACGCTTGAAATTCTTCGAACTATAGACCAATTGCTCTTACATCGATTCTGTCGAAAGCTTTTGAATTACTCATAAACGCCCAATTAATTAAATATGTCGATTCAAATAATCTCATCAATGACAGACAGTACGGTTTTCGTTCTGCCCGCTCCACCGGGGACCTAATGACTTTCGTCACTGAGCGATGGAATCATTGTCTCCACAATTTTGGGAAAGCTAATGTTGTTGCTCTGGATATTTCAAAGGCTTTTGACAGGGTTTGGCATCCGGCCCTTTTATCCAAGCTTTTTGCTTTTGCCCTTGATCCACAGCTTTGCCGACGATAGCACCCTCTATTTCGCATATTCATTTAACTCTGTGGCTGAATCTCACGGGAATGCTTCCACAATCAACAGAGACCGCATGTTTGAATCGTTGAATCACGACATTTCTAAAATCATTGAATGGGGTAAAGCTAATCGTGTTGAATTTAATGCTTCCAAAACGCAATGCTGTTTGATCTCCAATAAATTATATGCACCACCTGCTTCCCAGACTATTCTCATAGATGGCGTGAGTATTCCGGGTTCACCTTCTTTAAACACTCTAGGTACGAACATTTCCAGCAAACTCAAATAGACTGAACATATTTTTGGCATTGCCAAAAATGCGTTAAAATATCTAGGTTTCCTAAATCGCTGCAAAAAATATTTCTCACCATCTGATTTAGCACAAATATACAAAAGCCACAAAAGACCTAGGCTTGAATACAATTCCCATATTTGGGCGGGTGCAGGTTGCACTGTGTTGTCCATGCTGGATAAAGTTCAACAGAAGGCTTTTAAAATTATCGGTGATCTCTCTATTACGTCTCGCATTGATTCCCTCGGGCACATGCGTAACGTTGGCTGCTTAACTTTATTTTATCGCTACTACAACCGTTGTTGCTCTAATGAAACTAGTGATTTATTCCCTGGTCTTGCTGTTCCTACGCGTAGCACCCGGCTTGCCAGACGTGCTCACCTTCATACTCTTGAGATCTGATCCTGTCGCACAGTTAAATTCTTTGACTCCTTTTTAACTTGTTCAATAAGAATGTGGAACCGCCTTCCATCTACTGTATTCTCTAACAATTATAACTTGCAAAAGTTTAAGCGGAATGTGCACCGGTACCTCCTACCCAGTCAATCCCCCCCAATCACTTACCTTAATTTCCTTCCCGCCAAAGCTATGCTTTCATGAAATGGTAATCCCCTAAATTCTTGGCAATCACGTAAAAAAAAAGCCAACGAAGTTTTGCAGCTCAAAACATTTGGTAGAGGCACATAAGGATGATCATCCTGAATGGTCAATAACACCAGTACGTCTCAGGAAGTAGGCGAACGGTGGAGCTGTAACATAGTGGTAAGAACACCAACACGTCACACTCAGCTGAAAGATCATCAAAAGAACGCGCGATCAAAAACACCATTGGAGAGCTCCCTCTGCGCTATATAGGTCTAGCTCTCGGTTACTCTTAGGACATCCAATGAAGCAACCCTGCCCCTAACATCGGGTATGTAGGCTTGCAACCTGCGTACCTGAAATTAATTTATACTCGAAACATTAAACGAGCCTCGAATACCACGGACAGATTCACCGGCAACGACTTTTGGCTATAAACAACGGACCACGATCGGTTTTTGGAAAGTTCGAACGATGTGGGGCGAGTGCGATAGTGCAAAGCTCACTGAAGTCGAACGGAAAATGACCGCAAATAACATCGATATACAAGGACTGAGCGAAACAACATGGCCTGGATCGGGAACGACTCTATCACCAAGCTCCCAAACAGTACTGCTCTACTCTGCAAATGAAGACGATACGTCACCTAGAATGGCAGGCGTCGGAATCCTGTTGACTAGGGAGACACGCCAATTTCTAATTGACTGGAACACTGGACTGAAATATCCGACCGGATCATAGCAGCCAGATTCAAATCCAGGGTTAGAAACACCGTAATGGCTCAGTGCTACGCCCCGACTGAACTAGCAGACCAATCAGCTAAGGATGCCTTTTACCAACGGCTTAGCGACACCGTCGACAAGCCTTCCGAAGGTGAGATAAACATTTATCACTGAGGATCTCAACGCCAAAGTTGGGTCGAGAAATGTAGGCTTAGAACACCTAATGGGCAATCATCGACTAGGCAACAGGAACAAAAATGGCGAGATGCTCATTTAGGTTTGCAGCTCTCGTCAACTCGTCATTGGCGGTACCCATTTCAAGCACAAACGCTGCCACTTAACAACCTGCACCTCTCCGGATGGCAGAAAAGAAAACCAAATTGATCATAAAGCCGTTTCCACGACATGGAGGAATTGTCTCTTGGATGTCAGGTCGAGGCGAGGTGCTGATGTTGACAGCGACCACCAACTTGTTATCGATCCAGCGCCCTCAAAATGCACGAATCATGCCACGTTTTAATGTGCAAAAGCCTAAAGACCCATCTAAAAGACGTGCATATTCCACCGCCTTGCACGAGAGAGCTATTGCACTACCACCTTGTGAGAACCCTACGAGTGCAATTGACGATAGATGGAAAGTGTCTAAGGACTCATTTATTTTATGTGGCGTAATATTCGCGGGCCTATTGGAGCGCGGTAGGAGACCATTCATTAACGACTCTACATGGTCTCTAATCTCAGCACGCAAGAGAAATAAGGAACAGATTAACTCAGCTGCTGACGGCTCACCCAGAGCTCAGATCTGAATATCGTTCACTACTGAAGAATTTCTCGGTTTTTCGCCTGCACAGCCGCTCTGGCGCAGAGTCGAAGGTGACACTATTTCTTAAAATTAATGTATGAACAACAGTCATACCAAACGGCGTTTGACTATCACATTTTGCCGGGCCATTTCGCTTATCGTCTCAACTAGTAAAGTAACCGGTAATGGTGTAAGTTCGTAGGCCGCTACTGAACGACTAGAGTTTGCGACTGTAAAAAAGAGCTATCACAACTATCAACACTATTCGTGAGTATTTTATGTGGAAGTACAGTCGTATTGATATTGGCAGCGATCATCAAATTGTTGTCGCAAAAGTAGGCTTACGAACGGCAGCGATCCATCGCCCTCAAAATGCAAGAATCTTGGCACGTTTTAATGTGCAAAAGCTTAAAGATCCATCTATAAGACGTGCTTATTCCACCGCCTTGAACGAAAGAGCTAATGCACCACCATCTTATGAGACTCCTACAATTGATGATAGATGGAACGTCGGTAAGGACTCATTTATTTCGTGCGGTGAAACTTTTGCGGGCAGATTGGAGCGCGGTAGAAGGCCATTGATTAGTGACTTTACATGGTCTCTAATTACGGCACGCAAGAGAATTAAAGAACAAATCAACTCAGCCACTGACGACGCAGTCAAAGACCAACTTAGAGCTGAATACCGTTCTCTTCAGAAAGGCGTGCAAAGAAGCGTAAGACGGGACAAACGAAACAACATCAATACATTAGCGGAGAAGGCAGAGGAAGCGGCTTACCGTGGTGACAGTGGAACCCTTTACAAACATATCAAGCCATTAACTGGCAAATCTTTTACAGCTGAACATCCCGTGAAAGATAAAGACGGGTCTCTACTGGTCACTGATAAAGACCAACTGCGATGGTGGAGAGAGCACTTCATTGAGGTCCTCAACAACACCTTTGGACATTCGAACTCATCTGCACTAAAAGCAGAAAATATTCCGCAAATAGCCAGAGTTGATACCAATCCACCATCTAAACAGGAATTAACTGTGGCTATTAAATCGATGGAAGCGGGTAAAGCACCGGGGATAGATGGAATTCCGGTGGAGCTCTTTAAGGCGGATATCAACGCTACTGCGGATATTCTTCTCTCCCTTATCCAAGAGTGTTGGGAAACCGAAACTCTCCCTAAAGAATGGAAGAAGGGCGTCATTATTAAGATCCCGAAGAAAGTTAACCTGAAGGATTGTAATAATTGGCGTGGAATTTGCCTCCTCCCCGCAGTCTCCAAACTGATGGCAAAAATAGTCTTAAACCGGATCAAGCAAACAGTTGACCGCACACTGAACGATGAACAGGCTGGTTTTCGCGAGGGCTTTTCATGTAGCGACCACATTAACACCCTCCGAATTATTAGTGAACAATCCGCAGGGTGGAGATCCCCATTACATCTCATGTTCATCGATTTCGAGAAGGCGTTTGACAGCGTTGACCGGGAATACATCTGGAAGGCTTTACGTAGGAGAGGTATACCAGATAAAATCATATCCATCATCAAGGAGTCCTATAGCGGAGCCCAATGTCACGTCTTACACAAGGGTAAGCTTTCAGATCCCTTCGAGGTACATAGCGGAGTGAGACAAGGCTGCATTTTGTCTCCTATATTGTTTTTGATTGCTATTAACGACGTACTCTGCAGTGCGCTTCGTGAACACCAGAGCAAAGGTATCAGATGGAACCTGTTTGAATACCTTCAACACCTGGATTACGCTGACGATATTTGTCTTTTCTCAAATATATCGGATCATCTAGTTCAAATGACGGATGCCCTGCACCGCGAAAGTGGCAATGCGGGGCTCAAAATCAATGCTGCCAAAACTTAATACTTGAGCTTGGATCCAGGAAGACAGAGCGAAATTTGTGTTTCGGGGCAGACGGTGGAAAAAGTGGACAATTTTTGCTACCTCGGAAGCGTAGTTACAGCAGATGGTGGGGCGGATGCTGATGTACAGTCTCGCATCAATAAGGCTCGGGCAGCTTTTTTCAGTTTAACTCCTTTCTGGCAAAACAACAACATCTCCAGAAGTACCAAACTCAAGATCTGCGAAACCAATATAAAATCCTTGCTTCTTTATGGCTGTTCAACTTGGAAGGTGACCAGGAAGATAACAACTAGATTGCAAACTTTCGTGAACCAGTGTCTACGGCGCATCCTGCACATACGCTGGCCGGAGGTCATTTCTAACGACGATCTCCTGTACATTACTGGCCAGGACAGGATAGGCACCTCTATAAAAAGGTGAAAGTGGCAATGGATAGGTCACACTTCGAAAGGGGCGGGAAAACATTGCAAAACAGGCCCTCGATTGGAACCCACAGGGAACCGATGCAAGTCGCCGCGTTGGACGACCTAGAAACACCTGGAGAAGATCAGTTGAGGACGAGGGTAAGTCATTAGGCAAATCTTGGGGAGAGTTGAAGGCGATGGCGGCAAACAGGACGAGGTGGAAAGTCGGCGTGGTTAATGCCCTATGCCCCACAAGGGGTTGATAGGATCCAGAGAGAGAGAGAGACAGTCGTACAACTACAGCCTGCATTCGACGATGGGGCGATCAGTAGCCCAGTGTGTTGACGCATCAGTCTCATGTTTGACTACCGGCGTTTCGGGTTCGAATCCCGTCCACGACGACGTTCGTGGCCATGAATGTGCAGGAGGTGCATGCTGGCAACTACATTCTCCAAAACCAGTTTATGCTGTCAACTGGGCCACATGGAACAGTTGACGCGCTATGCCCCACAAGGGGTTAGGGCAATTGAGAGAGAGAGAGAGATTCGACGATCTTCTAAACGTTTAAATACACACGAATAGTGCTCCGTTGTGATAGTTTTATTTTTCTACAGTCGAAAACGCATGTCGCTCAGTTGCGACCTAGGAACTTGGAATGGGCAAGGTGGTCACCAGATGGTGTTCTTGGGGATGGAGCCGGAATTTGGCCGAGATGACTGTGAAGGTCCGGCGACGGTAAAAGGCGAATGCTCCACCCTCCACAACGAGCTGAGCGGCGGCTGATGCTTGTCCAGCTCAGTTCGGGAGATGTGGACGGGGTTTTCGCCCGCTCGTCGCCCCAGCCATCACATAGATAACATGTATCATATGCCTTGGGGGTAGATAACACAACATACAATAGGATATAGCCAGGTCCAGGTTCACAGACCCAGAAAACTAATAAAAAATGCGAACAATGACCGTCGACCGGCTCATGCCATACGCTACGGGCACAGATGGTTTCAACCCTTGGCCTCTTAACCCAAAAACAAAACGCAAAAATGTGAGGAACTCCCAAACTGAACTCGATATGAGGCCTTCATGTCATCTTCAACCTGAACGGGAGAGTAGGGAGTTCCTCAAGGGAAAGGCCGTTTTTTTTCTCAGAAATTCAACACATAGTGTAGTTTATTCGATAAAATGGAATAATGTTAAACGAATGATCAGAAAATTATTAAGAAAACTAATATCAAAAAAAAAACTAAAGAAAAAGAACTAAACTAAAAAAAGAAGAGAGTCAGTTTTGGAATAAAAAAAACAGTCCTAAGAAAAATTAATATCCACGTTATGAATTAGTGAACAACCACTTATCCGGAATCCTTTATGGCCATCACGAAACGGGAGCAGCTGCAACTTAACAAAGGATTTAAAAAAAAAAAAAAAAATTTGATGGAAACAAAAACAAAATCCGAACTCCCAATGCAAAAATTAAGAAATTTAACAAAAAAAAAAAAAAATCATAAATAGTTCCATTGGAAATGTTATGGCGGCCATTCCCTCGAGCAACGAAGTAGCGTTATTTTTCAAATTTCGTCACTCTCGTGTCTGCACTTCGTACCCAGGTACATTGAAGTCAACACAGGTTAACTATTCCTCGAATATGTACGTTGTCGTCTCACCCATTCCACCGCACCCGGGAGCTCATATGCACATCTTATGGTACCAAAAGACAAGGGAAATAGAGCGTAATACTCTGCGACCATTCAAAATCACCGCGGCCGTGCGTTACACCATGGTTAGACCCGACGTCGGCGCATTTCAAGTTTCCTCATTGGTGGAGATCAAAATACGGTTCTCCAGTCGACCAACAAATCACCCCCATCACAATCGCAACCTCGGGGGCTTTGGGAAGTCCAACATTCAGAATCCCGCTGATGATGTTAACAGGGGTTATTCTTTCTCATATTTTGCGACAAGACGTCAACACAAGGACACTGCCCGATATCGTTGGCGGGCCATTTTTCATCCACAAAACAACGCGCTGGTAAAATGATTAACCGTCCAATTAATATTTTCATTCTCCTATTTACCGCGTCGGGGTCGCTAACTGTCGTCTCAGTAATCAAAACCCAGCCGATGTCGTTGTCGGGTGACGATCAACTCCTAGTTGACGACTGTCATCGTGCGACACCAATCATTCATCCATTACAATCTCACACCTTAAATAAGCTATTTTTAACGATTAGAAACACTTTGAGATTTTCGCGGGTTTTTAAGCTAAAAATGGACTCTCTTTTGGGTGCTTTAAGCCGGGAATGGATGCTCTCTCGCGGGATGTGCTATGCTAAATCTGGCAGTACTGATGGCAGCGAAAAAACGCCTAACAAGCACTAGGCTAGCAAGTTTGCACATAACCCTTGAACGCAAAAGAAATAAACAAACTGCGAAATACCAAAATATAGTTTCTGATTTTTTCAACAATTAATGAAGAGTGAACCAAATTTTTTCATTGATTTCGAATATGTTATAAAATTGGTTACTGGAACTAAGAAAAGCCTTTATAGAATGACGTAATTCATTAGCTACAAAATGACTTTAAAAATGTTTTCATAATTCAAGTGAAATGCGATGCCATACAGACAAAATTGAGAACAAATTTCGACCATTGAAAACATGCTACCAATATAAATCCATTCTTTCATTGCGTATCCTCTTGATTCTTGTATTACTCCTTCAATTCATTGCCAAAGATGGCAGCCACTTTCGATATGCTCGTACACTCTACAGCCCCTACGGTCATATTCACAATTTGTCGATTCCAATTTCAATAGCATGAACCAATTATTGCACCCTTCTCGTTTTCAGAATGGCACTACGAGGTGTGGTGGTGGTGGTGTATTAATTGAAATTCTCGGACAAAGTCATCAACAATCCAAAAACTCCCGCTTCCATTCAGCACACCATTGACCAAGTACCAAAGCACAATGATTTCGGCCTTTTGGTCTATATGGGTTGCAATTCATCGTCGAATGTGGGAAGGACGTCATCGACAACGATGACGACTTTTTGGCAATCGGAAAGCGAGGGGGTGCAAAACTTTAAAATGAGAATTTCGTCAATTCATAACCCTTCCGGGCGGTTGGCAGTATAGTTGTTGGGTTTCTGGTATTTTCCCAATATTGCCCGAATCAAAGTCACCGCCCCTTAAATCTAGTCATCGTCAATAACAACAACGACGTCGTCGTCATCTCGTCAACATTATCCCTGTTCGGAAGGGTTGGTGCACGAGGTCTGGAAATGTTGGTTGGTTCATTGCAAAGGAAACGTGTGGTCGAGTTTTAAAGCTCAGGTCGGGAAATTTTGAAATTCAATAAATCCTTCCCGGCTGGCATGACGCAAGGACTCTACTCAGCCATTATCGTAGCATATGCATACATTTAATATTGAGAAAAACAATAAGACGAGGTTCGGAGTGCACGGCGAAAACCCCTTTTGGTTCGTGAGTATGGAAATCAAGCGGATATATTGCTGCTGTCCTGAAAAACTAAATGTCATATAGGGAGATTCCCTGTGTTGCCGCACTTCGAAGGAGAAGTCGGTAAGTGGTTGTTGGAAATGAAAATTTCACGGCTTAGAACTATTCCTGGTTTTGTTGGGACGGTAAGCGACATGTATGGAGGCAACCTTGCAAAATATGATAGAGAGATGTCGTTTAGTACGAATGTTGGTAGGGGCCATACTTTCAATTTAAGGGGCAGAGCGGCTGTGCAGGTGAAAACCCGAAAATTTCAAAGGGTACCTCAGATCGAAAAACTTTATAGGATATAAATTAAAGAGCGACAAATGCACTATGCTCAAAGTCAAAATTCGGTTCAGTAGAATATTCAAAAGTGATAGTCAAAAAATATCAATTTTTGAGATTTTGGAGAAAACTTACGCCTTATCACTTTTCAAGCTCATACATAGATCCTTGAAACGAAAGCTCCAAATGAAAAACTCCTTACATAAGAGTTGAAGATAATTCGACTTTCAGTCTAACGTGACAAACGTGCTCACAATTACACTCAAAATTGACCGATTTGAAAACTATTGGGCACGTTAGAATGGAAAGTTTCATATCTTCAACTTCAATTAATAAGATTTTTCGTGTGGAGCATCACTTCCAAAGATGTATCAAAAATTGACGCTTTTTTTCTATGAATTCTGACTATACTACTGAACGGAACTTTGTCTTTGAGCAGTGCATTTGACGCTTTTGATTTACTTCTCAAGAAGTTTTTCGATCCGAGGCACCGTTTTGAAGTTATAAGGGAGAATATTCAAAAAAGAACTAAAATTTTTCGGTTTTTCGCCTCCACAGCCGTTCTGCCACGGGGTCCAAGGTGGCTCCATCTCATAAAATGAATGTATGGGGACCACCAACAGTCCTACCAAACGACATTTCTTAATCATATTTTGCGAGGTTAAATCGCTTACCGTCCCAACTAGTTTATTAGGCGAATGACGTATGTGAGATGAAAAAATTAAATTAAAATTTCTACTCGAACTATTTCTCAAAATTTTGATTTTATTTTTTCTCTAGTTTTAGATTAGATTATAGATGGGTCGTGGCCAATAAAAGAGCCACAAGCACTGCGACTATAAGTCTATTGTGCTATACCCGAATCCTGGAGAGCAGGACTAAATCTGCGAATCCAATCCGCTCATTTCGATAAATCGACTGAGATGGCCGAGCTTGATCGAGGCCACATCCTCGGCCATAGGATAGGCAATGCCAATTCTGACCCTGTTTCGGCTCAGGCTGAGTAGTTCAAGGGACCGGTTATGGTGGCAGCTCTCTCTCGCTCCCATTCCCTAATCCGCTGCCAGACAAGACAGATAGGTATACCGCAGAAAGGGTTTTGGCCAATGCAGGGGGCCTCAGATGCCTGTCTGGCAAGCTCGTCTGCTTGTTCATCTTTAGTTTTAAGTAGGGTTGAAGCAATTATTATACTAAGAATTTGATGTGGGCTTTCGGAAGACACGATAAAAAAATGTAATTACGAAAATATTTTTAAAACGGCCATCACTAGCTAAAAAAACAGTCCGAAGCGTATATACCCTAGACTTGTACAGACCTAGTGGTGACACCAAAAGTACCAATTGGGAACAACCATTTGCATTAAAAGTGAGTTTCCTAAATGACCAGTTTATAGGGGAGGTTGGCACTCATCCAGGAGGATGTTGACCAATCTCAAAATCAACTAACTAACCTATTCTACAAATAGTTGTCGAATTTTCGCTAGCTTCATTCTATGGAAGTTATTGCTTATTTGAAGTCTCACTTGTAGGCGAGGTAGGGGTTCCGTTTGTCGGATCTTGCGCATCATTGCCAGCAACCAATTGGAACATGCTATGAACATTTAAGCAAAATTTCAAATCTCTAGCTTCATTCAATCGAAAGTTATCGCTTATTTGAAGTTTCATTTTTAGGGGAAGTGGGGTTTTGGTTGCTCGGATTTTACGCATTTTCAATATCAGCCAGCTGAATCCAACTACAAATATGTAACCAAAATTTCAAGTCGCTAGCTTTATTTTATCGTAAGTTATCGCTTATTTTAAGTTCCATTTGTAGGGAGGTAGGGGTTCTTTGGGTCAGATCTTGCCCATTTTCAACACTAACCAAGAAATGAAATGTCGCGTTTGGCATAAAGGTAAGGTGTCGGGGGACTTTGAGACTCGCAGTGAAGTTCGGCAGGGGTGCATCCTCTCACCGATCCTATTCCTCATAGTGATCGGCGATGTGTTGCATGCGGCCCTATCCGGACTCGACAGAGGAATTCAATGGACTTTGGCATCTTATCTACAACATCTTGACTACGCTGACGACATATGCCTACTCTCCCACAAAATCATGGATCTGTCCGCAATGGCGTTAGATCTCGAGAGGGAGGCAAGCAAGGTTGGGTTAAAGATTACTACCAACAAGACCGAGGTTCTTAGCTCGCCATTGCGAAAAAGATATCCGACAACAGTGTTGCCATCAATATTAATGGACAGCCTGTGGAGAAGGTGGACAACTTCGTCTACCTAGGTAGCATTGTTGCCGAAAATGGTGGTACGGAGCAGGACATCGCTCGTCGTATCAACCAGGCTAAACGCGCATACGGCATGCTGTTCAAAATCTGGCAGAGCAGTTATCTCAGCATCAAGACCAAGCTGGGCCTGTTTCGCTCCCTGGTACTATCAGTGCTTTTGTATGGGAGTAGTACATGGAAAGTTTCCGTAGGAGTTACCAGAAAACTGCAAGTCTTCGTCAACTCATGTCTTCGTCGAATTTTAAAAATTTTCTGGCCCAAACAATATGAAATGAAGAGCTTAGTCGGCGAACGGGTCAGATGCCAATCGACGAATTGATACGCAGGCGAAAATGGCAGTGGATAGGTCACACATTGCGGAAGAGTGATAACTATTGTACAATACATTGCTTTGCATACCATGAAGTGGAACCCCATTTCCAACCAAGGCCGACCAAGAGGGGGTCCTCGAATCACATGGCGTCGATCTGTGGCAAAGGAGTGTCAGACACTAGGTAAGTCTTTTGGGGAGTTACGTCCCATTGCCCAGAACAGAGTACAGAGAACAGAGTTCCTTTGATCTAATTATTCCCAACTTACTGAAACTCAGCAGCTTCTCACCTCAGAGTTACATGCCAAAAATCAGGTGTCTACGTTAATTGGTTCAAGAGTTATAGATAAAAAACCTGAAAAGTAGGGTAGGACGATGCTCTTTGTAAGAAAACTACCGTTAGTTTTCAACTGATCCAATTTATTTTTCCAGGAGAGTACGGATGTAACATTACTCTTGTGAGCAAGCTACCAAAGTTAGAACTTTTCATGTTTGTTTAATCGGAATTATAGATACATTTAAGTATTTTACATATGTAGTGGAGGTAGGCGTTCTCTTAGCCTGATCATGTCGATTTTCAATAGTAACCAACTAGATGATACTGCTAACATTTGACCAAAATTTCAAGGCTCTAACTTTAATCTGTCGAAAGTTATCGTGCAAACGGACAGACAGACATGGCTGAATCGAATCAGGAGGTGACCCTTGTCAATTATATATATATACATTGTTATACTTTCGGTGCCTCCTTTCGGGCGACCGATAGCGCAGTGTGTTGAGATAGACTACCGGCGTTTCGGGCTCGAATCCCGTCCACGACGGCGTTCGTGGTCATGGATGTGCAGGAGGTGCAGGTTGGCAACAACATTCTCCGAAACCAGTTAATGCCGATGAAACGTCAAATGTGCAAAATGGAACAGTTGACGCGCACTGCCCCACAAGGCTTTAGGGCAATTGAGAGAAAGATACCTCCAGAGCCTCCTTTAAGGTGTTACATATGTATTTTCGTCGTGACAAAGACAATATACCCTATACTATAAGTCTAGGGGATAAAAATGCGGCACAAAATGAAAAATCTTCAGCTTCATGTCATGACGCTAGTCTTCTTTTTGTTATTGCTCCCAGAAAGAAGCCTTGTTTAATTAATTGCTTAATCGTATGATAATCGATTATTTCTTATAATATTGTAGATTAATCGACTATTTCGAACAATCGAAAAAATTACGATTAATCGATTAATCGTAAGAATACGATTAATCGAGTAATGGAAAAAATACGATTAATCGAAAAATACGATTAATCGAGGTAAGCAGCGGCCTATGCTGGCTGTAGCTCAGTTCGGGAGATGTGGGCTGGGCTTTCGCCGCTCGTTGCCCCTGTCCTTTAAGTATTAACAAAAATTCATAGGCCTGAGAAGACAACACCAACAGGGGAAGTAGAAATCGGGATACAAAATTGTCGATAAGGGTGGAATGGTTGGCGGACGGATCAAACGCCCACGCGGTCGAATCTGGGTCCGGGTGTAATGGGACCCTCGGCCTCTGATTTCGTATCACACACAGATCACTACTCATCAGGTGCTGCTTCGATCTGCTGGTGGGGGCAGCACAACCAGACCAGAATATGGTTTATTACAAGACGGACAGACAGACATGACTAAAGCGAATCAGGAGGTGACCCTGATCATTTATATATGTTCATTGCTATACCTCCGGAGCCTCTTTTAAGGTGTTTCATATTTTCGTTGTGACAAAAACAATAAACCCGATACTATAAGTCTAGGCTATAACTACGGGAATTATTCCGAGGACTACTATTAGGTTTCACCGTCATATGTTACATTAATCCGTAAAGTTTTAGATCAAATAAAAAAACAATTTTACCAAATATCAATATCAGTATCTCCCCGGATAAACTCATTATCATCCTAGAAATGGCAACACAACGAAATATTAAAAGATGATGCCACTCTTTGACGACGGTACTTATCAATGTCTACAGATTTAATGAGTGAACCGAACCATGAACCGGCACGGTAAAGAGACGAAACCCTCCTGGGGCCGAAAGACGGAAGAATACGACAGGCATTCGGGCAGCGAAACTGGCAAGCGTTTATTATTTATAATTATGTAAAATGGATAGATGATACCGATACCGCCGCCTGTGTGTAACCCTAATGGCTAAACAATATTTTCCGTATCGTATGTTACATTGGACGGGTTATAAGTCTTCCTAAATGCCGCCCCGGGGTTAAATCATCTCAACGCTCTAATAGGAGCTTGATGTGTCCTCCCGCTCCCAAAACCGTTTCATAGCGACCATGACACGTTTGTAACGTAACGACAACTGTCTTGCCCCATATTGCTCGTTGTTGTGTTCGGTTTTTTTTAAGAAACCCCTTTAGTTATGGGCATATTACTTTGGTGGTGTTTGCCATCATCCTTAATATTAGGCAGTTGTTGTCTTTGTTGTCGCCGGTTTTTGTCATGATGGCGACGACGATGATGCTGTGCCTGATTGCATGGTAACTGGTCTAGTAGATATAGGACTCAACCCTTTCATTGATTTTCATAATTTCATCATCCTTCCTGTTATGACATGGACCCTTTTTATTGTTATTATTTTTCAGTGTGCGGTTGAGTTGCCTTTAAAATATCTCCTTCGGCCACCGAATGCTCTGAGTTATCGTAGATGGTAGGTGGGTTGCCTATGTAGGTAACTTAATTAGGATGACTGGGCAAAAAACAGCGCAATTGAACAGGGAAGACTTTTGTCGGTTGGAAGTTTATTTTGATTCAGAAATTTTTCGGAAAAGTTACCAAAAATTAACATTTCTTCGATTTTTTGTTTAAATTTCCGCCATTAGTGTCTCTGAACGTTCTTTAAAGATTTTTTGTTTTTCAGGAATCCGGAGGTTATTATCAATATTATTAAAATGTCCGTACTTAGTGATTTAGTGTTGAAGTTGCTTATAGTTTGCCGTAGCTCCTTGAATTAACACCCGGGGAACTGTCGATCTAGCAGTGGCGTAGCAAGGGTGAGGCGAATTTCTGAAACAAAATAAAAGATCTTGAGTAATGACAGAGAAGATGTAGAACGCTTTCCTCCTGCAGTAGTCGTAGTCGTTATGGGGAACACGGAGCCTCCAGGCGAGCTCACCAATAGGACAGTGTCCTGTAATAACCCCCACAAAAATGCGAATGTGCTTCCTATTCAGTGAAAGCAGTGCGGCAGAGCGGCTAGGGTCAAGTTTCGGCCAAATCTTTGTCGTTTGGCACGTGTCGCAATTTAACCATCTTATATTCACTCTGTCAATCGCGATGGCTTTAATTATAATTTTACACGATGCGAATGGCTTTTTGATGTTTAAACGGTCTCCGTCAAAAGCACCGGTAGTCACTATGGCTCGGTATCCAACAAAGCGTAATATTGAAAAAGCACTCATCTCATTGAGGACCGACTGACGCTTTGCGATAGTTTTCGATGTAGTCAGGACGGATTCGAGTGATCGAATTGCAGCCTGACTAGACTATCCGTATAAATCGAAACGTCTCCCGCGGTCACTACCTAATTTCCCAGCCAGGTCAGAGCTACGAGAATTTGCCAAATTGCCAAAAAATTACAAAGGGAACAAAGCGACAATCTAACTATAGATAGCCTTGAGCTTGTGTATCATGAGCTTTGGAGGAGTTCAAGTCAGATGAACCCCTTTATATGGTTGGTTATATGGAAAACTGTCTTGTTAAGAAGGGGTGGGGGCACCAAAAAGTCCTTGCCTGTGCCTTAAGTTAGTCTTAGCCTGACCCAGGAAACAAAAATGGATTGGTCGTCCAAAGTCAGGGGAAAGCTATTTCAGTCTACCAGATTAACAAGGCAGGTAATTTATTCTTGTTTGATACAAAACTTCTGAAACCATGTAGATACATGACGACTTTAAAAATGACAACTAATTTCTGGTTATTGCCGTCAGTCTTGTATACAAGTAGAAACTCTTGCTTGGCAATTTGTTCAATAAGAGGCCTGGCGAGGTTTTGCCGAATATAGTGGACACAAGAGGTGCCATACCGAAACTAACTATAAAAAATCTTTTCTTAAAACAGTGTCAATGCCTGCATTCACAAATGGTAGCGGTACCGGAGTGCTCCCATTTTTGTTGTTGTAATTCAGTGCAAAATTGGGACAGAAATGGGAGCGCTCTGGTAGCGCTACCAATTTGTGAATGCAGGCATTAATTGCACTTCGCAGTTCCATAGAAATACACCATCAATTCTTGGACTACAACCTCGTACTCACTAGAAATCGTAGATAGCTAATTGTAATGAACCAATTCTGACATGCGTCTGATAATCCGGCATTTGTCAGAATGGATTTCACAAGAGCATTTATGTCGACATAATTTAAAATATTTTATTTATTTTGAATTGTTTCGAGATAAATGCGCTTGTGGTCCCATTGTCAAATTCCAAAATGTCAGATCTGAACCGACAGGGCACCGAAATAGTCCATTCGAAATTACGCAAGCATTATTTTCAAATTCGCTATTCCGTGGCGCCTAAGCCGGCTTGTGCATAAACCGAACGCAGTCGTCTGTCATTGGGTTTGCCTACAGCTGGCTGGTGGACGGTAATTTTTGGCGGAAATGACGGTCCCGGAGGTTTGATTTTGGTTTTTGGGCGGTTAGGCGGAGAAGAAGAAGAAGGAGATGGCTGACGAATGTGAACGGCTTTTCTAGTTGCAGATAAGTTTTGGATTTTCCGTCGTGTCCCCAACGCTCCTGATGTAGAGCTTCTGCCCTCTTTCTTTCTTGTTAGTTGAAGTGAGTAGATGTTCCAACAGAACAGCTCCAACATAAACGCACCCTTAGGACCCTTTAAGCCCTAAGCCCCGTTTACATAATTATTTCTAATTATAGATGGGACATTAACGAATAAGGCGGCTAAATTTCGGTATCTTTGGTTCCATCCAGCCGTCCGTCTTTTCCATTCAGGGCTGCCGGAGCCGGGAGGCAGCGGGGGCAGTTGCCGCCTGAATGTTTTTGTAGGGGGGCATTGTTCCTCCAAAAAATATTGTCCCCACGAATAAATCATATGCGTACCTATAACAATACTTTGTACATATTATTAATATGTATTATTAATTTCTTCAATAAAATTATTGCGTTTTTAGGGTATTTGTAATGAGCAAGGTGGTTCACCAGATGGTGTTCTTGGCGACGGAGCCGGAAGTGTGCCGAGAAGACCGTAAAGGTCCGGCGACGCTAAAAGCGAATGCTCCTCAACGAGCTGAGCGGCGGAACATGCTCGTTCCTGCTCAGTTCGGGAGATGTGGGCGGGGTTTTTGCCCGCTCGTTGCCCCTGCCATTACAATGATAACATGTATCATGTGCCTTGGGGGGTAGACGATCACGACAAAGGATAAAACTGAGTCTCACGACTCAGGAAAACTAGAAAAACAGTGCAGGCAATGGCCGTCGACCGGCTCATGCTACACGCTCCGGGCCCAGATGGTTTGGACCCTTGGCCTCTTAACCCATAAAATACGAAACAAACCCAACCAACGAGGTCCCATGGCCGCAAAAATGTTGGGACCTCCCAAAGCGGAACACGACATGAGGCCTTTACCTCATGTCTTCATCAACCTGAAATGGTTTTGGGAAGATTTCCTTAGAGAAAAAGCCACGGTTTAACAATTCAGATCCATAGTACTATTTATTCTTTTGAAAGGAATCTAACCATAAACCAATAAAAATCGCAACAAAAGGAACCAAAAATAAGGAAACAAAATCGAAAATCGAACAGAAGTGAAATTTAAGAGTTAATGTACAGGAAACAAAAATGGCAATCCAAGTTGTTTAAATAATATTATTTATACAGCACTTACCCGAGATCCCGGATGGCCACCGCAGAAAAACAGGAGCAGCTGCAGCTTATTTAAATTTAAAAAGAAAAATAAATAAAGGAAACTCTAAAGCAAGAACAAACTCTAAATGAAAGCAAAAGTAGAAAAGAAAAATTTACGTTACGCACTGAATACTAAAATCGAAAAATACATATATTGTTTGCCAAAAAAAGGAATGTTATACGCGACAACACTGTGGGGGACAGCACCGATGGCAATTCATCTGACGGATGTCCAATAACAATGGCGGCTCCAATGTTGTCATTTGGCTACAATTCGCACGCAATACAATCTCTAGCCTCGCAGTAGCTCTGGAACTTCGCTCACAATTGCCACTTCTTGCAGATAAAGACCGTACTTAGGGTCACAAATGCCAAATTGCAGTAGGCTGGTCTGACTCGTGACAACACAGCACAACTCACAAGTCGTCGATACACACTTCTTTTATTGTCTCGGCACGAATTGGCGGCGTTCACAGAGAAGCCATAAGCAAATTTGCACGGTAAATTGACGCAATTGCTTGATCAAATATGCCACCCGACGGCAGTCGTTAGCAAACCATCCCGCACAATGCTATCGGCTATTGGACAAAACTCCACAATCCTGCCAGATACGGCGCCGCGAGGATCAGTAAATTGATTCGAAATGCGTTATTCCGGCTCTTTCCGTGTAGCCGTTGCAGGTCAAAACAAAACGCAGCCGGTAACGTTGGTGGGCAATAATTTCCTTTTCTTCTTCGCGTCCACACCAGAAACTCGACCGATGTTCTTGGCGGGTGATTTCCCACTCCAAAATTTCCTTTCTATTTTTGCGGCGGCGCGCACAAACCCTGACCGATGTCGTTGGCGGGTGATTCGCAACTTCCCATTTGACGGCTGTCATGAAGTTGACGCCAAGTGATGGGTGCGCGCGAAGATTTAAAAAAAGGGTGTTCATTACATATTGTGGGAAAAAACAAAATCCTTATGAAATTGGTCAAATGTCGTTTCGTCCGTCCATCTATTTTAGGTAGAGAATATCTCGTGAACGACTGAAGCTATAAAAATGAAATTTGGTGGGAATATGAAGGATTACTGAAATTCATGGTTCTCAGGTTTTCGTTTTAATCCAAAAATCCATTTAACCAAATTGAAGGCGGGGTCTCCAAAGAGAGGAAAAACGTCTATGGGTACTGTGTCGAGAAAGTGTGGAATTGAAGTTGAGTTGAAAACGAATTGAATTGAAGGTTTTTGTGTTAACAAAAGCACACTATTCGACATGAAATGAAATCCAGGAAAGAAGGGTGTTGTCTCAATCGGAGTGGTGAGGCCAATAATCCGTAGGATTTTAGAAAGCGATTTAAACCCTATGGTACTGAGATGAATACATTCTTGGACGTGAAGTAGAATCTAGAACATACAAGTGTCGTCTGGATCGGGGTAGTAAGGCCAATACTTTACTATACAATACCGATTTGCACCAAAAAATTTCAAACATTTGTTCGTGAAACCGCGGACATTTATGTAAAGCATTATGAGTGGTATGAGAAGATCAGTTGAGGACGAGGGTAAGTCATTAGGCAAATCGTGGGGAGAGTTGAAGGCGATGGCGGCAAACAGGACGAGGTGGAAAGTCGGCGTGGTTAATGCCCTATGCTCCACAAGGGGTTGACAGGATCCCGAGAGAGACTATATGCCAGTAACAGCACATAAACCAATCATCCATGGTGAGAAAATAATGGAAAAGTTATTTTCCCGATTGGGGAATTCTTGGAAGAAGCTCAGGAACGTTCAAGTAAAATTTTTCGTCAATGAAGACAATTCAGATCGAGGAAAATTTTACGACAAACGACGAACGAAGATATTCTCAATAACCTTCTGGTCGGCTCTGACCGCAGGATCTCAACGTTGAGACCACAATTTACATTAAAAAAATCAATCTCCAAAAAGCAAATTTCGAAGGCCCAGACAATGCTGATTGATGCTGATAATGTTCCTGAGGAAGACGACCAGAATTCCTTCATTGATGCCATTGACGAAGAGTTAGCTGAAAGTTCTGTGATGGAGGTTAATTAAAACTTGCTTCATTTAAGTTCGTCATTGTTTTGTTTGTTTTATGTAAATATTTGTTTTATATGTTATTTTTCTTGCGCTAAAAAAATCAATTAACCATTATGTGAAAGCTTTATTTATTTAAAAATAAATACAACCTAAAACAGTTATCTAATGTGTTTTATCTTCTTTCACATCGCACCTATTCCAAAACGGACTTCGCTATTCGATTCAGCAGGAAAAAAAACCTTAAAAATGCATCCACATTGTAATTTTTATAGCAAAGCTTCTGGGCGAAAAAGCCATGTCCAGAGAATCGTCGATTTCTTCCCACTGTGTGTCGTCTGAATTGGGGTGATGAGGCCAATGCTCTGGAGTGTAATTGAGGTCGTTTTTAACCCTATGGTGTTTCGATGAACTCATTCTTGAACATGAAATGAAATCCTCTGCATATAGTGTTGAGATGGATACATTCTTTCACATGAAGTGAAATCTAGGAAATACGACTGTCCTCCGAATCGGGGTGATGAGGCCAATGCAATGGAGTGTTTTTGTATGCGCTTTTAACCGTATCGTATCGAGATGAACATATTGTTGAACATAAAGTGAAATCTAGGAATTGAGTGTCGTCTGAATCGGAGTAATGAGGCTAATACAATGGACTGTTGTTGATGGTCTTCTTAACACTTTCGTGCTGATATCAGATAATAAAACGATATCGAGGCAATACCAAAGCAATATTGAAGCGATCTCGAAGAGAAAAAAAAAACGAGAAAACAACGACCCTAAATAGGGAAGAGAATTACCAATTTAATTTCCACTATTAATGGTTTATATGAATCTGATTTAAACGACAATTGTGTAATTCAGAAATTTAGAAATTTAATAAATAAAATCCTGAACGCAATATCTTCTAAATGACGCAGGCATATCTTTTTCAAATATATTTTTTCCATTAAGGGGAAAGTCTCTGTGACATTTTTTTAAATTTTCTTTGAAAACACTTTGACGTTGTCACGCAAAGACTTAGGCAGTGCTTCAGGCAATGACCGCGGATTTTTTTTCCAATTAGAAGTAACCATAGTGTAGTGAGGGGCATAAATTTTTTGTTTGTCCCCCATCCATTTCTCGAAACCGTTAAACCAACAGATATGAAAATTTACAGAAAGAAGGCATATTATGAGCATAGCGACTTTAACATACAGGATATTGATACCCTCAAAGAACAACTTGATTATAGTATATTTCTATGATTTCAGTTGGTACCCCGTACACCCGCCATAAGTAAGCCTGACGGGAAGTTTTGGCAACCATTAACAACATAGACATGAAACCTATCAAGTTTATATCAATCGTATAATATGCACCGAAATTATGTTCATTCAATGTTGGGCCTTTTTCCTTCAGAAATGCTCATACTTTCCTGTATTTACTAGATAACCACTAAACCTGGGGTGATGCCATTTTGTGAAAATATAAAAAATATATATGTTATACGTATTTGTCTACAGGACAGCTTTCAATTTTGAAATTCTTACTTTGAGAGGTGGGAGATGGTCTCTATAGAAACGCAGGTTTTTTTTTAAAGGTTGCGTGTGGGATACTAAATCATGGGTAAGACATTTTAATTATGATATTTTTGTCCATCTGAGTGGTACCAAGAAGAGTGAGGAGCCGATATTTACATCCTAAAAGAGCGCTAACTATAAAACCCTCAAATTGCAGGCAAACGCGTCCACATTGCGGTTGCATTTAGTCTAAATACGTCATTTGATCAATATTATTAGGTACAGTATAACTAAACCTCTCCTAACAAACACCTTTCCTAACGGACACCTCTCCTAACGGACACCTCTCCTAATGGACACCACCCCTAACGGACACCTCTTCTTACGAATAATATTGAAATGTTCCAGCTGCTACAAGCTTTTAAATTTTTGAAAGACTGCGACCTCACTTTACTAAAAACAAAGTTACCCAGAAACTACACAAATATTGAATTGCAGCTAACACTTTACCCTAAAATACGAAAATTGTTTAAAAATATTGTCAAAATATTGGAAACAATTTAAGTATATGAATATTCGACTATTGTGTGCTTTCTAATTAACGGTTGCGTGTAGGGTCCTTCAGTGCCCCAAAGATTATTGTTTTTGGAATCGATTGCTTTTTATCGTTTTATTCAACCTCTTTTTTCTTCGAATATGGTTAACTGTTCGGCAGCATCCAGTATTGACAAGGTCATCAAAACACTGGGAATATTATGCGCTGGCCTCTGTGGTAAATCATTCCACTGCAAATGTGTTGGCCTTTCATGTACACTGGGAGACGTTATCCGAGAAATCAACTCAGGCCTATACTGGTTCTGCAGCGATTGCAGGTCTACATCTACGGCTATTTATACACGAAAACTTGCTAATGCAAACCAAGCAGTTAAGTCGATTTCAACTGACTTGTCAAATGTCCAATCAAAAATTCGCTCGATCCTTGACGAATTCGCACCGCTATTATTGCCGTCTATCTCTGATCCTACTGAATGTGAACTTTATGAAGCTTCGGTTAACTTAATACCCCCTCAACCGTCTTCTCTTAGTGACTTCCAGCGTGAACTCAACAAACTGCAGGCAAGATTTACTGCTTTTGCTCATAAGCCTTGGCCACCAATTAACAACGTGGAAACTGCCGTTACGTCGTCTTCGCCTAGCCAAGGTCCGTTATCTAATGGTGTTATGACTCGCTCCAGCATAAGAGCAAAATCACAATCTGATGCGCTTACCGGCGGTGGTGCTCTTATCGCCGTGCGCAGTCATATCGAATGCTCTCTATTATTGACGACACTGACACCCAGCCGTATGACTGTGTCGCTGTTAAAATCCCCTTATCAACTTCTTCTCCACTGCTTATAACTTGCGTTTATGTTCCATGTAACTCCGTCTTTGCTGTCTATGATAATCTTTTTACGTATTTTACCTTTCCAATTTTATAAATATTTTGTTTCCTGAGTCTCCCATTATCATTTGCGGTGACTTGAACCTTTCCAGCATAGTTTGGCCTGTAGATCCGGGACTTCCTCTTGCCTCCCCTTCGCCATCTCTTTTGATGTCTTTAACTTCGTTCATGGAATTAAGTAGCCTTTCGCAAGTCAATTGTGTGCCTAATTTCATGAATCGGATCCTCGACCTTACCCCCTGTAATAGGAATAGGCGTAGGAAATGTGCGAGCTCTTTGCTACCTTCTTCTCAAATACTTTCCGACAATCGTCAATATCATCCGCTCACCTGCCACCTATTTTGCCTTCCTACATTGAGCAGCTTAACTGCTCCCTTAAAGCTAGCTCCTTCGCTGGTCCTGATGGTATCCATAACATTTTCCTAAAAGGTACTTATAGTACCATATCTGTTCCTCTTTCCATCTTGTTCAATAGAAGTATTTGTCAAGGTATTTTCCTGTCTCAATGGAAATCTTCCTTTGTTGTACCCATTCCCAAAAAGGGTGACTCTAAACTAGCCTCTAGTTACCGCCCCATTTGCCTTTTTTCCTCCCCTTCTAAATTACTTGAAAAAATTATTTATAGTTACATCCACGAGTACAACAACTTCGGATTTCTCATCTGCCCTAACCAACACGGTTTTTGTAAGAACAAATCTACTGTCACCAATTTGGTTGAATTCGTGGATTTCGTTGCTAATTCCTTCAATAAAGATCAAGATGTTCATGTTGTCTATATAGATTTTTCTAAATCGTTTGACACAGTTGATCATAGAATTCTACTGGATAAGTTAACTGGGCTCAATTTTCGTTCCCCACTTATCACCTGGATTTCCTCTTACCTTGTGGATCGATCATCGCAAGTTGTGTTTAATAATGTTCTTTCCTTAGCTTCTGCCCATCCTCTGGTGTGCCTCAGGGATCTATTCTCGGTCCACTACTTTTTCTATTCTTCGTTAATGATCTTCCTCAGCTTCTTCAATGTTCCTCTTTACTTTATGCTGGCGATTGTGAGTTAATTACCTCCGTCTCTTGTCTTTCCGTACTACGCACTCCAATCTGACATAAATCTGATATCCTCTTGGTGCAGATTGAACGAATTACCTCTTAATATTTTATATCCAAATGTTCCGTCATGATCTACTCTCTTAAGCCTTCTCCTCTGTCTTTCACTTATCATATTAATTTACTGCCGCTTGTTACTGTCTCCACGATCAATGATCTTGGGGTCGGTTTCGACCCCAAACTTCGCTTTTCTGACCATTTTTCTTTCATAATTAACAAAGCTTCAAAATTATCAGGCTTTCAACTGCGTTGTTGCTGTGACTTTCGGTCGTTTGCTACTTCCTTGAACCACTTCGCATTATTTGTACGAAGCACCCTTGAATACGCCTCCTCTGCCTCTGATGCTTTGGAATCCGTGCAACATAAATTCACCCGAGCCATCTTTTTTCAAGTTAAAAATTGTTTACCTACCTTACCCTGAACGTCTCAGCTTTCTTAACATGATGTCCTTGCGAAAGAAAAGGATTTTTCTTGATGAATGCTTCTTATATAAGTTGTGTCGTCAATTATTATGTTCTTCCCTTTCTAATGCCATTGTTTTAAGAAACCCCTATCACTATACACGCACAGGTGCAGTCTTCTATCCTCCTGCCGCTAATCTTTCTGTATTATATGATTTCACCACTTCCCCGAATTATGCACAACTACAACAGACTGGAGCTTGGCCCTTTACCTACCTCATTTTATCGCTTTAAAAAGATCCTTCTTCAAAGGATCATGTTAGCCGATATTTAACGTTAAAGTCCCCACTCTTTGTATTTTTCTCCGTCAAATCATTTATATCTTTTACTTTCATTTCTTTCTCTAAAATCTTTACTTTTTTTCCTTTAAGGTTCATTTTTTTTCTCTTTCTTTCTTTGAGCATCCATAATTTTAGTTTAGTGCTTAATTTTCGTTTCGTTTCCTTGACAATCTTACTTTTAAGTTTTGTGTTATGATTTGTATTTTAATTTTCTGAATTCTTTTTATTTCTTATATATATCTTTATATTATTTTATTCCTGGGATTTATTCCCGATCAATAATTTTTAGAAAAAATAAATAAATAAATATCCATTGCATGCAAATTATTTGAAAAAAAAAAAAAGAAATAAGTCTTTGTTTTGTTATGGTCGTGCTGACATCGTTTTATTAAAATTTCTTAATTTTGTACGACTAGAGCCCTTTAATTCCACAAAAATCAAACTTTGATAAAAGCATCAAATCCACCTATTAAAAAAACCATATTTACTGTATGTATTCAAGGTTTTTTCAATGTGCAGATGCGTATTATTTTTCAATGAAAATTTTAATTGGTGACTTGATTTAGTTCTGCATTCAAACTGAGTATGCGTCTGTAGCTTAGCTTGACAGCGCACCACGCATTTTTGTTACCTCTTGCTAACTTGGAGAAATTAAATAGAGGGAATTTGAGAACAAAAAATATTTGTCCTGTGAGTGGTTCGAACCTCAAGCGACAGTGTTGAGAGTAGCAACAGAAAAAATTAAAGGGCAGTGCCTGAAGCACTGCCTAAGTTTTTTTTTAACACTCCCATACATCCCATCTCAATACCACGTCGTTACATATAGGAGTACCCGGGTACTCACATAGACTTTGTATGGAAATTTCGTTGAATTTGGTGTTGAAAAGAGGCAAATCAAGCGAATTTGGAATAAAAATAGGCATGAAACCGTTCACGCGAAGTGTGAAGGGTTTTATACCTGTTATCATATTCTCAATACCTGTTATCATAGCCTCATTTTGATTTGCGGTGCATTCACTACAGTGAAATTAGTAGTAAAATTTGTTCGAATTTAACTGTTCCTATGAGAGGCATATGAAATAGTGGACCGATTTCAACCAAATTTTAGAATATGGTTTGGTGGTAAATGTAATTGAATGTTGTGCAATTTCGAAAAGATATGTTCAGAAAGAAAAAAGTTTTTCTAACAAAAACTTGTTTTTGGAACGTTCGTTTCTATGACAGCTATACGATAGAGAAATCTGATTTGAACAGATTTCGAGGATGTGATTTAGCAGCAAAAATTATTGAATAATATGAAATTTCGAAATGATAGCTTTAAAAATAAAAAAAATTTTCTAGCAAAGACTGACTTTTGGACCGATCGTTCCTATGGTAGCTATATGACGTAGTGATCCGATTCCGTTGGTTCCGACATATATACTGTGTGCATATATATACCGCTTGCATATATATACTCATCATCATCATCGTGGCGCGACAGCCCGACGTCGGGCCTTGGCCGCCTGGATCATTGTCCTCCAATTATCTCGGTCACGTGACCGCGTCCTCCAATTTTGGGAGCCCAGCAGCTGCGCGGCGTCCACACCTACTGAGCTCTCCCAACGAGATCTCGGTCGTCCTCGCAGTCTCGCTCCGTCGACTCGTTCTGCATTCATTACTCTCTTAGGCATGCGATCATCGTCCATTCTTTGTACATGCCCTGCCCATTGAAGTCGTTGTAGTTTGACGATTTTCGAGACTTGCAGCTCATCGTACATTTCATACAACTCATGGTTGTACCGGATGCGCCATCCATCTCGATCGCAAACAGCCCCGCAAATTCGCCGTAGAACCTTACGTTCGAAAGTGTCTAGCATGTTTTCGGAGGCTTGAGTTAGGGTCCATGCTTCGCAGCCATAGCATAGCACTGGTCGTATAATGGTTTTGTACACGCGGAGCTTCGTGTTTCTGTGCACATGCTTCGATTTCATTATGGGGAGAACCGAGAAAAAAGTCTTATTAGCTAACTGTATCCGTCGCTTGATTTCGTCAGTTTCGTTGGCGTATATATACTGCGTGCATATATATATACTTCCTGCAAAATTTCAGCTGGATAGCTTGAAAACTGAGAGACTAGTTTGCATAGAACCAGGCGTTTTTCGGGAATCAATTCCTCGTTCGAACTACCGAGGAAGTCGCCAGAATCACCGGAATCGACAAGACTTCCTATGTAATCGTGGCGTTCTTCGTCCGTCATACGTTGCCAACGAGCATGGCTAATATCATCCATTTCCAATTCTTTACAGTCATACACTCTCAACGATCAAGTCGAAATTGAATGGAAACCCTCGAATTCAAAAAATGTATGCGACAGGATTTTACCTAATCCTGACACAGGATACGTAAGAGTCATAAACCAATTATTATTATTATTTATTATCGCCTGGCTGGCGTAATCTCGGCCCCTTTGGCCGGTATGTATACCCGCAACGGATGCAACGCATCAAGTTGACGGATATGGATGCCTTGGGCAGGTGTTATGCCGGCATCCTGAAACTAATATACAATAATTTAGTGGATGTCGCCGAGCACTTTGCGCACTATTGCACACGTATGCAAAATTACGTATTTTTGCATAACGTCAATGAGATTGTGCGGCAGGTTTAATTGGGTGAGGGAAGTCAGAAGGTCTTTGGGTATTATACCGGTAGCCGACCATATTACAGGCACTATTCGTACACTGCCAAGATGCCAAAGTTATTTGATTTCTTGGGCCAGTGCACTATAGTTTGCCCTTTTCTCCGCATGCTTTCTCTCGATGTTGCTATTATGGGGGATAGCAACATCGATTATGTATGCAAAACGACTCGTCTTGTCGACTAGGAGTACATCGGGTTTGTTGTGGGCGACCGGGTGATCAGTGTTTACCTGGCGATCCCAGTACATTGTGAAGCGAGTGCTGTCAAGCACTGCTTGTGGAGTGTACTGGTAGATCGGTACGGTTTCACTGACCAGCCCGTGCTTGTATGCAAGGTGTTGGTGGATTACCTTGCATACAGCATTGTGTCTGTCCGTGTACTCTACCGGCGCCATTACAGAACAACCAGAAATGAGATGGTCAAGTGTTTCCAAAACCGAACCACACATTCTGCACCGGTCGTCATCCACCCTTTGTTTGCAGATATGCTTAAGATAAGCACGGGTGGGGACCACGCCGTCCTGAATGGCAACCATCGAACCTTTTTTTCGGCAAAGAGGTACCCTGCACGAAGCCACCTGTTAGACAGGTGAAGATCGACAAATGGCTGCCAAAGGCAACTCGCATGTTTACTTACATTTTCTCTGCCTCCCATTGGTCGATCTTCTCTTGGTCTGACTTCACCAGACTCAAAGGAGCAAATGATTGATCCTTTAAGTTCAGTGGAGTCAAACCATCATCTGCCTTGCAGAAAGCATCATGCAGAGCACTCGATGTTGCTTTGCCTCGGAAATACGTGCGAAGTGAGTTGACTTGCTGATGATGTAAGTTGGCAATGTCAACTAAACCTCTACCTCCGATGTCACGAGGTAGGCACATTCGCTCCACTGACGATTTTGGATGTAACATTCGGAATTTGGACATCAAAACGCGTACCCCCCGTTGAATGTCCGCCAAAGATGTGACAGACCACGGGACTATTCCGAATGAGTAGGTCAGTGAAGGAATGGCATACAAGTTTATCGCACTTATTTTATTTCTTCCCGATAAGTTGGATTTTAACACCAATTTCAACCTGCGCCAGAACTCAACCAGCAGTCCTTCTCTCAAGTCATCAATGCTGGGAATTCCTAGGTATTTATATATTTATTATTATTATTATATTGTTTGAAGTATACCCTTTTTTATTGCAACTGCTAAATTTATAAATGAATAATTTTTCTGGGTAAAACCCCATATAATATGAATGTGAGTACCCGGGTGCTCATAAATGTATCCGAGGGGTAACCAACAAAAAGTGGAAAAAAAATGCATAAACAAAAATACAAAATTGCTTGTGGATATGTTTTTGCAGGTAAAACATAATAGCGATAGCTCATTAGGAAGATGGGGACAATAAAAATTACAATAAGTGAAAAAACTAGCTTTTTATAGCTCATGAGTACCCGGGTACTCAAATATGTATGCGAGTGTTAATATTTGTCGAATTTTTCAAGTCGCTAGCTTCATTCTATGGAAAGTTATTGTTTATTTGAAGTTTCATTTGTAGGGGAAGTAGGAGTTTCGCTGGTCGAATTTTACGTATTTTCAATATTAGCCAACTGGATCCTACTACAAACATTTGACCAAAATTTCACTAGCTTTATTTTGTCGTAAGTTATCGCTTATTTTAAGTTTAATTTCTAGGGAAGATGGGGGTTACTTGGGTCGGACCTTGCCCATATTCAATACCAACTAAGTAGGTCTTACTAACAACATTCCACCAAATTCTTAACTCGGTAGTATCATTCTATCGAAAGTTATCGTAATTAAAGGAATATTTATTTTTTTCAAATTTGTAGGGAAGGTAGATGTTCCTTTGATTTCATTATGCCCAACTTACAGAACCTTAAGTAGCTTCTTCCCTCAGGATCACATGCCAAAAATCAGGTGTCTCCGTCAATTGGTTCAAGAGTTATAGACAAAAAACATGAAAAGTAGGGTAGTACGAGGCTCTTTGTAAGAAAATTACCGTTAGTTTTCAACTGATCGATTTTATTTTCCCAGGAGAGTATAATATTACCCTGACTAGCAATATACCAAAGCTGGAGCTTTTCATGATTTTTTAATCGGGAGTTATAGATACATTTAATTATTTTACATATGTAGGGGAGGTAGGCGTTCTCTTGGCCTGATCATGCCCATTTTCAATACCAATCAAATAGTATCATCTATTTCAACATTTTACCAAAATTTCAAGGCTCTAGCTTCATTCTATCGAAAGTTGTCGTGTGAACGGGCAGACAGACGGACAGACAGACAGACATGGCTAAATCGAGTCAGCAGGTGACCCTGATCATTTATATATATACATTGCTATTCCTCCGGAGCCTCCTTTAAGGTGTTACATATTTTCGTCGTGACAAAAACAATATACCTTATACTAAAAGTCTAGGGTATAATATGCTAAAAGTCTAGGGTATAAAAATATACGGAAACTTTTCCCTTATTGAGAAAAATATTGTATCATGTATATATTGGTTGCGTTCAGGATTTCATTCACTGAATATCTGAATTTCTGAATTATACAACGATTGTGATTCAGATTCATATAAGCCATTAAAAGTGGGAATTAACCAAGAAAATTAGTAATTCCTTTTCCTTATTTATTGTCGTAGTTTGATCGTTTTTCGCTTCAAGATTGCTTCAATATCGCTGTGATATCACTTTGATGTCACTTCGATATTGATTTTATATCGTTTTGGAATCGCCTTGATATCGCTTTTATATATAATATATGATATCAACATGAAAGTGTTGATAAGACCATCAACAATATCCCATTGCATTTGCCTCATCACCCCGATTCAGACGACACCCGTATTTCGTAGAATTCACTTCATGCCCCAGAATGTGTTCGTCTCAACACCATAGGGTTAAAAGTGCCTTCAACAACACTCAAGAGCATTGTCCTCACCGCCCCGTTACATACGACACCCGTATTTTCTAGATTTCACTTCATCTCCAAGAATGTGTTTATCTCAATACTATTGGGTTAAAAGAGCCTAAGAACAACTCTCCACTTCATTGGCTACATGACTCCGTTGCAGACGACACCAATATTTTCTAGATTTCAATTTATGTCCAAGAATCCATTCATCTCGACACCATGGTTAACAGCGCCTTCAACAGCACTCCAGAGCATTGACCTCATCACCCCGATTCAGACGACACACGTATTTTCTAGATTTCACTTCATTTCCAATAATGTATTCATCTAAACACCATAGGGTTAAAAGCGCCTACAACAACACTCCATTGCATTGGCCTCGTCACCCCAATTCATATAGACACCCGTATTTCCCAGATTTCATCTCACGGCCAAAAGTTTGCCTGTGTCAACACCAAAGCGTTCAATTCAATTAATTTCGTTTTCAACTCCACTTCCGTCCGACTTTTTCTTGACGCACTCTCCATAGACGTTGTGACGTTGTTGTTGTTGTGGCAATGGTCGGAATTCAGTGTGTCGGTAAGTTGCCTATGCCTATGGTTCGTCGTTATCCCCGGTGTCGAGGCATAGAAAATTAGCTGCCTCTATTGGGTTCTCCCACAGCGATCTGGGAGTCATGTGCGTGGGTGCAGTTGGGCAGTGAAAGATGTGGTCCAACTCATGATGAGCACCCTTACAAGCAGGGCAGTTGTTTAAAACGTCTTGGTCGATGTAGGATAGGTAGGAGTTCAATCGTGTACACCAGCCTGACCGAAGTTGGGCGAGTGTCGATCTCGTTCCTCTCGGAAGTCTCTCCACTTCCGGAGATATCGTTGGTGGTATGGTCGAGAGAACTGGATTTGAAACTAAACCCGCAATTGATTGAAGAAACTCCTCCTGATGTATCGCTGCGATGGCTAACCTGTGTGCGCCGCTATCAAAGGGTACCCTTTTGTACCTCTGGACATCTATTTCTAGGTCCCTCAAGTCGCGCCTAACATGTATACGCGGCAGTGTCTTCTCCATGAGGTTGAAGTTTGGGTGCTCACTTCGGTAGTAACGAACCAGGTATTGCTAGGAAAGAAGCTGGTTGTGGTCCCCTTAAAGCATAATCCTGGTTTCCTGATGTAGATGGTCCTGCGGTGACATCAGGAGGCATGTAACGGACAGTTTGGTGGGCATCCGAAGATGCTCGTGGGGACGGAGCCTTAGGTAGCATAACGACCGTGAAGGTCGGGCCGTGCCATCTGGCGAAGAAAAAGGCCCCTCAACGAGCTAAACAGCGGCCTATGCTTGCTGTAGCTCAGTTCGGGAGATGTGGGCGGGGTTTTCGCCGCTCGTTGCCCCTGTCCTTTACGTATTAACAAAAATTCATAGGCCTGGAGAAGACAACACAAACAGGGGAGGTAAAAATGGAGAATAAAAAAATAGTCGATAAGGATGGAATGGTTGGCGGACGGATCAGACACCCACGCGGTCGCACCTTGGTTCGGGTGTAATGGGACCCTCGGCCTCTGGTTTCGTACCACCAACAGATCACTACTCATCAGGTGCTGCTTCGATCTGCCGGTGGGAGCAGCACTACCAGACCATAATATGGTTCGTTACGGGTGGTTCATTACAGGCAGCCGGTGACAGTGCGTGTTTTCCACGATGTGTCACAGAGATTCTGTTACCACACAGGAGCCACATAGTTGGCCACTGATCTTCCGACTACTTTATATGTGACCAGTAGAATTTCTTTGTCCTTGCACCAGGTACTACCGGCGCACGCGGTTGTGGAGTGATGTTGTGGCCATGCTATCCAGCGTGACTCCTAGAATTTTAGGATGGTTTATAGTAGGAATTGGATGATTCTCAATTGAGATTCCAAGCTGCATCTTAGCTTCCTTCGTCCAGGTGGTAAATAGGGTTGCCGAGGATTTGGACGCCGCCCCATTCAATTAGGCGTTAGGCATTGGCTTTTTGAATTGAATTATGGAAGCTTAGAATAATTACTGTCTTCGGCATGCGATCATCGTCCATTCGTTGTACATGCCCTGCCCATTGAAGTTGAAGTTTGATGATTTTCGAAACTTCCAGCTGATCGTACAGTTCATACAACTCATGGTTGTACCGGATGCGCCATCCATATCGATCGCAAACAGCCCCGAAAATTCGCCCCAGAACCCTACGGTCAAATGTGTCTAGCATGTTTCCGGAGGCTTGAGTTGCAGCTTCGCAGCCATAGCATGGCACTGCTGGTATAATGGTTTTGTACACGCGGAGCTTCGTGTTTCTGTGTACATGCTTCGATTTCATTATGGGGAGAACCGAGAAAAAAGTCTTATAAGCTAACTGTATCCGTCGCTTGATTTCGTCAGTTTCGTTGGCGTCCCTTAACAGGTTGCAACCCAGGTAAATGAAGTTGTTCACGAACTCGATGTTGAGGTCCCTCACATTGATGCTTGGTTGTGCAGGGGTCCTTGTCGTCGATTGCATCATTTTTTAGTTTTAGTCTCGTTGATACGTAGTTCAACTTGTTTTGCAGCGGTATCGAGCGTATGCAGAAAATCTTCTGCATCGGCCAATCTTCGGGACATGATTTTGATGTCGTCGGCGTACGCTGCTAATTGTGTCGACTTAATGTGTAGCGTTTTGCTGTTGTCCATATTCATAGCCCGAATAACGTATTCCAGTGCTAGGTTGAAGAGCGTCGGCGCCAGTTCATCGCCCTGTTATATACGAGTAACATATAGGTAACCGGTCAATTGTAATTCCATTTGAATTTATTTGAAATAAATCTATCTATCTACCGATCACGTGCAGGCAACAACAACACCTCTAGATGAGCCTGCGGTACTGTTCAACATCTTTAGGACATCCCACAGGTCAGTGTGTGTGAGTGGGTTGCCAGGTCTGGAGAACACCGCCGGATGTAAAAGGAAAGCCCATACAAATTTATTTTCCACACACTAGTGCCATCCAACTCCACCTTTCTCCAGATAGGTATAAAAGAATGGATGTAAGGCCTTATGGTAGAATCCGCTAGAAGCACTTCCCCCTGATGCGCAGTTGATTGATCCCAGGGCAAACATTGTTCGTGCCAGAGCTCGACGGTTTCCGGGGGTGAGCGTTATGAGGCAGTCCAGTTACACTATAGAGAAACTGAGGGCTGCAAGTTGGAATGTCGGATCCATGACGGGAAAGAGCGAAAAACTGGAAGACGTCATGAAGCGGAGAAGGATAGACATTATGTGCGTGCAGGAAAACAAGCGAAATTACTAAGTCAACCGAGCTCGTTGTTTGACGAATTGCAAAAAGTACAAATTGTACTATTATATGGAAACTCGAGTGATAGGAACCTTGGCGTTATTCTGTCATCGGCTTTACTTGGCAGCATCGTGAGTATCTCGTAGATAAGCAACCGACGAGTATCAAATAAGTTATCTGCGGAAGGGTGTGGAACGTCATAAGTGCCTACGATCCCCAAGTGGGTTTGCAGCAAAGCGCAAAAGAGAAGTATACCAGATACCGAGCTGTTTTTTTTTCGGAGGGGATTCCAATGGCCATATGGGAGAATCGAATTATGATTACGAGGTTTGCCATGGTGGGAAGGGTAGTCAATCTGCAGCCAGAAATGATGAAGGTGAAGCTATCCTGACTATGTGCAGATCACACGGTCTGGTCATCCTCAACACATGGTTCGTTAAAAACCAAAGGCACCTGATCACATATAGCAGTGGAGCTCATGCGACGCAAATAGACTATCATCTGTATCTCAATTTCATGAGACGTTGGGTGAAAGACTGCAAAGTGATCTTGGGTGAATCTGCGGTCACTCAGCACCGGTTGCTCCTGACAAAATTTATTTTAAAAGGAGAAACAAGACCACAAGCAATCTCCAAACCAGTCGAGAAAATCAAGTGGCATAATCTCAACAACGAACGCTTTGAATCTATTGTAACTCCACTCATTGTTAAAGCTTGCCGAAAGTATGATACCCTTCACGCAAAGCGTGAAGGGTATCATACTTTCGTTTTGGTTTGTGGAGCATTCGCTACTTTGAAATTAGTAGTTAAACATGTTCTGATTTCACAGTTCCTATGAGAGGTATATGAAATAGTGGGTCAATTTCAACCAAATTTAGGGGTGATTAAGCAGTAAATATTATTGAATAATATGAAATTCGGTAAAGATATCTTCAGAAAAAAAAAAGTTTTTCTAAGGCGGCTATTACACTATAAAAGTTCTTTTACAAATATCATTTATGAAAGCTATTTTCAAAGAACTTTTATAGTGTAATAGCTGCCTAAGAAAAAATTTGCGACATGGACGTTGCTTGTTTCAACTACTTTTCTAATATGCTTGCACACCTTCCCCCTTTAGCGGCAAATATCATTCATAAAAGTTCTTTTGAAATATCGTTCGTCAAATATATTTGTAAAAGAACTTTTATAGTGTAATAGCCGCCTAAGAAAAACTTAATATTGGAACGGTCGTTCCTATGGCAGCCATATGATAGAGTAGTCTAATTTCAACCAGGTTCGGCAAGGTAATTTGGCAAAGGATATTATTAAATGTTTTGAGATTTTAGAAAGATTCATTTAGAAATAAAAAAGTTCTTCTCACAAAGACCAACTCTTGGACCAGTCGTTCCTATGGCAGCTATATGACGTAGTGGTCCGATTCCAATGGTTCCGACATATTTATAGCGTACAATAGAAAGAAGGTTTTGTGCAAAATTTGAGAAGGATATCTTTAGAAATAAAAAAGTTTTTCTCACAAAGACTGACTTTTGGGCCAGTCATTCCTATGACAGCTATATGACGTAGTGGTCCCATTCAATTGGTTCCGACATATTTACAGCGTGCAATAGAAAGAAGGCTTCGTGTAAAATTTCAGCTCGATAGCCTTAAATCTAAGGGACTAGTTTACATAGAACCAGACAGACAGACGGACAGACGGACAGACAGACGGACAGACGGACAAAGCTTAATCGACTCGTCTCATCATACTGACCAAGAATATATATAGTTTATATGGTCGGAGATGTTTCCTTCTGTGCGTTGCAAACTTCGTGACAAAGTTAATATACCCTATCACATCCGTGAAGGGTATAATGAAGGAGTGGCATCAATACAACACCTACTGCGACGAGCAAAATCCAACACAAATGTGGAATGCTTTCGATGAAATATTAATAGATGAGGCTGAAAAGACACTGGGAGTTTCGAAATGCCCACACGAACAAGGAGACGTTGTGGTGGAATAACGAAACTAAAGCAGTTCAGGCCAAATCAAACGCATTCAAGGCTTGGACAACATGCAAGACAAGCAGTAAAGCCGAGAAGGTTCTACTTCGGGAGAAATATGATAAATGACGGAGGGAAGTGAAGCGAAAGCTGGCTCAAGCAAAGGCGATTGCAGCCCAGAAGTTCTATCAGGTACTATAAGATCTGACTGCGGATAAGAGATCGTCATTGCAAGAGAAACCTAAAGACAATGCCAGAATTTATAAGTTCGCAGCCCAAAGGAGAAGAAACGTTCGAGAGATTCAGGCGCCAAGGTACGTTGAAAACTCACTAGGAGTGCTGCTGGTTGAAGACACAGCAATCTGTAGCAGAATGCGAATTTTCGCAAGAAGCTTTTCAAGCTGTGGAGCCAGACTTCACTGATATCGCTGATTTTTCAGTGGATTAGGTGATGAAGGCAATGATGCAGATGCAACGCGGAAAGGCAGTTGGACCGGACAAACCCTTGGAATTCTGGTTGAAGATGGATCATGTCGGGCTTAGATGGCTCACTGTTCTTTTCAACAAAATTAAAAGAGGGCAACCGATGCCTGACGCTTCCAGGAAAAGCTTCTTTCTCCCGTTTTATAAGAACAAGGGTGACTCACGCAAGCTCAACAACTATGTATATGGCAATCAAGTTACAATCTCACACATGGAAGACTTACGAGCGAGTTGTCTGCAATCGACTGAAAGAAATTGTACGGTTGGTTGACAATCAATGCGGCTTTGTGGAGGGTCGGCCCACAGTCGATGCTTTTCAGTGCATACGTGTTACGATGGAAAAGCATCGTGATGCGCGGACGGACTTGCACTTTGTGTTCATCGATTTGGAAAAGCCTTCGACAGAGTTCCTCGTGATCTGAAATGGGTGGCCCTAAGAGCACTTAAGGTCCCCGAGGCATATGTCAAGATGATACAAGACATTTGTGATGGGGCAACCACTAAAGTTAGATGCACAGCTGGTGAGTCTGAAGAATTTCGGGTTAAAGTCGGAGTTTACCAAGGCAGTGTATTGAGTCCCTTGCTCTTAAACATCCTCATGCTTTATTTATTAACACTCATTTCTGACGGCCTGGAAATATCCCTTCTCTTCGCCGATGACATTGTCCTGGATAGCAAAGACATCGTTGCTTTGCAGGCTGCACTGACCATGTGGTGTAAGATACTGGAGGATCATGGACTGAGGATTAGCATAACAAAGATTGAGTATCTTTGCTGTCCTTTCTCATATCCAGAGAGACCGATACCAGATATCTACATTAAAGGAGAGCAGCTGAAGTCCTGTACAAGGTTCAAGAACTTGGGCGCGATGGTCAACACGGATGCTACCTGCGATGATGACATCAAACATTGCATCAGTGTCGGTTGGATGAAGTGGCGAGAAAACTCTAGAGTTTTCTGCGACAAGAAGATGCCACGAAAGCTTAAAGGCAAGTTGTCCAAAACGGTCGTAAGTCCCGCACTCATTTATGCGTCTGAATGCTGGACTATGTACAAGACGTATGAAAGTACCATGACTGCGACTGAGATGAAAATGATGTCAGCTGGTGTGACCAAAAAGGATCATATCAAAAGTACCAACATCCGAGGCAGCTTGTTTGTTGAGCCACCGATCACTGAAAAGCTCGAATATCGTCGCATGGATTGGTACTGCCATGTTCTAAGGCATCCGCCTGAGAACCCTGTCATGAAGGCACTAACAATGAATGTTCCATTTGCTGGACCCAAACTCCGAGGCAGACGAAAACACACGTGAATTGACCAGATGAAGAAGCAACAACAACGCTTTAATCTCGGCGATGATACGGTCTAAGACCGAGCTGCCTGCAGAAGGAAGCTGAGATTATACCGCCAGAATGGGCGAAGTCCCAATACCACAGCTAGAGCAAAGCGAAGCCGCAGAGTGGTATGAAAGGGCAAGGAGGAAGAGATCATTAGTCACGCGAAGCGTGAAGGGTATCATACCTTCGGTGCTTTGGCAAGCTAGCCGAAGGAGGGACCTGTTGGAGAGCCTGGCTATAAGCACTTGATGACTAGGCTAATATAACAATAGGGGCGTTCTTATCTATCGAGAGTAGGCTAGGGTAATGAACAAGCATTACACAAACAAGTCGCTTGTTGTTTGTGCAATGCATGTTTGTTATCCTGCACCACACCTGATGGGCCCGCAAAACAACGCGCCTAATATTTCAATAACATCATTTCGCGCTTCATATTTTGCTTATACACGAGTACTCGTATATGCAGAGACTGCTCGCAATTGCATTGACCGTACACAATAATTTATTAATTTTCCTCAAACTCCGATATGACACAAACAAACGAACGAAATCACAGAAAAAAGTGCAATTGTCATATCATATTTATAAATACAATATGGCAATTAACGTTGACAGTAATGATAACGAGTCTGTTTAACATCAGTAATAACAATAAAGATAATTGCAATTGCCACAAGGAAAAAAAGTGTCAGTGGTCGTACGAGTACATAAAAATCTGATACCCCAATGCTTGATCTTTTCGAGAATTTATTGGTTATACTCGTACTTGATTCCTTTTGGCACTGAACATGGACTTGATAACCCTTGTACTACTAGTGTCGCACAATTCGCGCATACAGTCCCGTTGCTAGAACAGATTAAATTATGAGTGATAATTAATAAAATTACATTTTATTTTTGATTCCAATTTATAATTATCTGTCAATGGAACTGGTGATGAGTATGAAATGACGAATATATGAATAAAGTCGAATGCAGACGTCACTTTTGTTGGAAATGATGCGACTGACACCGCAGTAATCATGAAATGTATGTAGATGTAGGGTAATAAATATTCTGCATTTTTACAGTCAATAGTGACTATAGCCGGGTTTCTTTGTAAACAAAATATAACAGAAGGGAATAGCAGCAAAGAAAAAACACGTAGCACAAAAAACAACGAAAGGAGAGTTAAAGGTAAAGTGGGGGCACCGAAATAAAGCATAGCGAAAGTTTGCATACGAATTAAAGTGTATGCATACTTTCGCTTAAGTCGAAAGTGTGCATGTTGACAGTTGTGTGGGCTGCCGCTCTTGGACACAAGAGACTGTGGCACCCAGAGCGAGCGAAGCGAGCATTCATTTTTGTGTAACAACCTTCAGTATTGCACAAACTTAAAAGTTCGCCACGCTGGCGCTGGGTGCAACGGCGGCAACCCGAACCAAAATCAGCATGCCTGCACACATTCGGTTTCAAACCGAAAATGTACATCAATGCACAATTTCTCTATGCTTTATTTAATGGTGTCGTAAAATTGAGTGTTTGAAGGGGTCCTAAAATCACATGGCGTGAATATTTGCCAAAAGAGTGTGAGTCTCTGCGGGGAGTAGCGTCCTATTCCCAGAACAGGGTAAGATGGCGCGGAAAAACCATTTGACGCGCTATGCTCCTGGTTAAGGCAAAATAGTAGTAGTAACTCCAAACCGCCAAGTTTTCACTTTTCCAAAAAAAAAAAAAAATTTAATCACGTTTTTCAAGGGGGTGTTGGAAATAATTTTCAGATTCTAGACCCGATCACTAAAAAGCTTAAGAATTACTGCATGAAATCACTTCATCTCCAGGAATGCCCACCAATTGGAAAATGGTGGTGGTTAGTGGTTAATGAGCTCCACGGGAATTGGTAAGAGCCCGAAATTATAGCGAAGCTTCCATGCTTCCCCGCGCCGAATTTATTTCCGCCTAAAACCCCTCGAAACTCTAAAAATATATTATTTTAGTTCACCCGGTTATTTGAATTTTAGTTGATAATTAAATTTATTAATTCTTATTCATAGTTATGGCCCGAGGAATGCCGACTTAACGACGAAAAATTTCGCATATCCTTCTCTCCCACGCGTCTTCTTAAAAATTCAATCTACAAGTGAATATATCTGCGGCCATAGCTACGACTATATGTTATTATTAATACACGTAGCTCCCTTTCATTTTTTCATGGTTCAAATACTTAACATAAAAATTAATACGCCATCGTCATAAATAAGTACTTGTTTCATCAAACTCTTCATCAACAACAGTCTCGCATAAAGCCTTCGCTCAACAATAACATCAACATCCTCATCAACCCCCTCATGGTCGTCATTATCCTCCTCATCAACATGGTCATCATCATCATCTTGATCCAATGTATGAGAGAGGGTTGGGTCTTCGTCATATGGAAATCTATTATGGGGTGAATATAATGTTTTATATGGCTGCACTTTTTAATAAAACACAAGTTGTCCTCGGTCGTTTTAAGCTTGCCCAGATTTTCGCCGATGTTTCATAAACGGCAGAGCGAATTACGAAAAAAAAAAATTGAAGGATTGTATGGACGAATAATTTGAAAATATGAACATGGCCGCTATGTAGTACTTAGTTGTACTTAATCAGGGGTTCATTAAAGAAGGGTTAAACTAACCCTTAATAACAAATAAGGCCGTGCAGTTGGAAGGGTACTTTCCCTGTAATGAATATCTGCATACAAAATATATGTATGTATTGTATAAAAAATGAGGTTTTGGCATACGAAGTAAATTGGCCTTCTCATTAGAAGAACTCTGTCAGGAAGTGACATTCTCAAGGACCGCCTTTCAATATGCTGGGATTTGATAAAGTGTTCTCAAAGCTTAATCATTTTTTTTGTCTGGATTAATCTCTTTAACTATAAAATATGGAATTATTGATACTAAGTGCAAACTTAGTTGCTACAACTTTAAACATTATCAGATTTTTGGGGGAATGTATTCAATGTCCTACTATTTTGCCTTCTCATAAGAAGCCTAGTAGTGGAAGATTCCGCTGCAAGAAAGCCTTCGTCATCCGTAGCCGACTGGAATTTACACCACTTGAAAAACATAGTACGAAGACTATGAAAACGTACGTCATCCCAGTCCTGCCCGGGTCCGTGACCTATGCTGACCCTGTTGAGGGTTTTTGAGACGGTCAGCATGGATCATGGACTCGGGCAGGATTGGGTGGACGTACGTTTTAGTGGTCTTCGTACTATGTTTTACAACTAGTGTGAATTCCAGCCGGTTACAGATGACGAAGGCTTTCTTGCAGCGGGCTCTCGTACTAGAGTTAACGTTTCGTTAGCATATAAATGATTTCACAAGATGCATGTTGCTTCCATAAACAACCTGCCAATTAGGTCGCATTCTGCAACAAGTCGGAAAAAGCTGTAACTTATTCTTACGCCCCACACCACAGAGCGAAAACATGACAAATTTCTATGCTTACGGTGGGATTCGAACCCACGAGCCGGTAGGAAGTAACAGCAAACTGACGCCTCAACGCACTCAGCTATCGGTTCCCCAAATTGATGTTCCAACTGGTACAAACTACACATGTGTCGTTTTAAGACCATTTCATTTATTTAAATATGTGCTTAGATTGGAATGCACAAACGATCTTTTGCACCGCTTTTCGTATAGTTTATGAAATTGGTCTGCGTATTCAGATACGTTTTTATGATCTAGACCTTTTTCTTGAGGATCAATGAAGGATTTTTTTTTGTTTACTTTATATTTCTCTGAACTGAAGAGTTCCAGATGGATATCTTTATTTGTATTTTGGGCTCATGATCATTCAGTCGGTGACCAGTGAGTGAATTAAACGAGTCTAAAGTTTGTGTGTTAATTTGGTACTACCGTGAGGAACAATTTTGTAAGTTCTCTTACTTAGTGCATTGTGCACATATTTTGGTTTTGGAAGATTTCTTACTTAATGTGTTTATTGATTATTGTAGTTTTTCTTGTATAATAGTAAGTTGTGTGGGTGAACTGTATCGCGTTCCTTTTTGCGTATTCACAATTATGCGTAATCAATTTAACTGTGTCGCGTGATAACGTTAGTTCGATGGTTTGACTCACGAGTCAGGTGCTATGATTAAACCCCGGTTTGGCTCTTCACCTAGGGCGTTCCAAGAATGGTTAGTCCTCGTAGGGATGGGTTTCCTCCCTGATCATATTTTGTGTGTCGATTGAACCCCGGGTTGGCTCTCCACCTTGGGCGGTTCCGAGAAGTGTTAGTCCTCGTAGGGATGGGTCTTCCTCCCTGATCGGTTTTATTTGTATTGTTTGAACTCCAGGTTGGCTCTTCACCTAGGGTTGTTCCGAAGGGGGGTTAGCACTCGTGGGGTGGCTCTCCTCCCAAACCAAGTAAATTATTTTTGACTGAGCCCCGGGATGGCTCTCTTCCTTGTGCGGTTCCCAGGATGGTTAATCCTCGTAGGAACGGTGCTCCTCCCTAGTCAATTGGTGGTCTTGGGGATGGCTCGCCTCCCCATAATGGTTGGTGATGGTGCCCCTTCCAATCCAGACTTTGGCTTTTTTTTTTATCTGTCTCGTGTATTTTTAAAGTTGACTGGCTCATCGTTCCAAAGTAGCAGTTCACCTCCGCAAAATTAGTAGTGACAACTTATTTTGTTATGTGTGCTTGTGATGTACTGTGCACTAATTTGTATTTTAAATCCATTTATTTACAGACCGGTTGCCCAACGCTCATCGATAGTAAAACGCGTCCAATTATTATTAATATATATTATTATTTTACTTAATAAAAAAATAATAGAACAAAAAAAAAATGTTATATAATTTTTTTTTTTTTTACTCTTATAATGGCGAACTAAAAATTAACCGCATATAAGAATCATTTGCGAGCCGTATCATACGAATAATTTTCGTATGGTAAAACGCATCTATACAAAAATACCTTTTTGTGTTTCGGCCAAAGGTTTATAAAATCATCATGCCTTCGTGCAGTTGTTTTAACCAAATACAAACAAAATTCAATTTTATATACTTCCAAGCCTCATTTCAGTTGACGGTATCATCGGAAGCGATACCCTCAAAGAATTAAAAGCCGTCGCACAAAGAAACACTAACTGTGTGCCAGTTGAATATTCATCACAGCAAAGCAGCGTCAGCGATGATGACGAGATGCTTTGAGGAAGAAAAACTGGACATAGCTTTGATACAGGAACCCTGGATTTTACATAACAAAATTAAAGGTTTGTTACAAAAAACCCGCAAACCTGTACCATGTACAGGGGAACGGTAATATAAGGACATCCAGGTGCGTCATTGAATGCGTGCAGTACAAATGATTCATCTCTGCTCGCCTGATCTTACGGTAGTAATGATCGGCAGTGGTGCAGGATCATTCTTAATTGCATCAGCATAGCTCCTTTATGATGCACCGAAAGCTCAACACGTGTGCCTCAGTAAATCAGGTTACACTGATGTGGGTAAAAGGGCATATAGGTACTGTAATGAACCATATTCTGGTCTGGTTGTGCTGTTTCCACCGGCAGATCGATGGCAGCACCTGAAGAGTAATGATCTGTCTGTGGTACGAAACCAATGGCCCAGGCTCCCATTACACCTGGACCCCGATGAGAGCGCGTGAGCATCTGTGCAGTCCGCCAACCATTCCATCCTTATCGCCCAAGTTTTTTTTATAATTCCCCATTTTTTGCTTCCCATATGTTTGCGTTGTTTCCCCCAGGCCTATGAATTTTTATTAATACGTAAGAGACAGGGGCAACGAGCGGCGAAAACCCCGCCCACGTCTCCCGAACTTAGCTACAGCATACATAGGCCGCTGCTTAGGTCGTTGAGGGCCTTTTTCCTTCGCTAGATGGCACGGCCCGACCTTCATGGTAATTATGCCACCTTAGGCTCCATCCCCATGGGCGTCTTCGAATGCCCACCAAACCGGCCGTTACAGTACAACACGATATGAAGCGACGGATGCTCTAGCAAAACTGGGATCTTTGGCGACTTTCATTGAACTAGAATCCAGAGTGGCTCTAGGAAACGGCATGATTCGAGCCAAAGTCAGGAAGTGGATGGACTCCATGCATCAACAAAGATGGCAGGAGTTAGTCACTTGCAAACAAGCTCAGAATGTAATGTAGCCAGACTTTTAGAAAGGGGAGCGAAAACGGTACTCAGTCCTAAATGGAGTACCCTAAGCTGGATACCTGCCTTGGTTACAGGGCATGGTAATTTTAAGACACATCTCGCCAAGATGAAAATCGAGGAAGATGCCGCACACATTATGTGCAAATGTCCAGCACTGGCTAGCACGAGGTTGAAGATAAGAGGTAAACACACGATAAATGTGGAAGCCATGAGTGAACTCAGCATAGAAATGACACGGTACTCAGTGATGAAGGGAGTGGTCGATAATTATCAATCGACATCGGAAAATCACTGACGAGGAGGGGGCGAAAATGGACCCAAAAAGTGTGTGGTCCGCTTCGGATATCTCCCAGAATACAATTATTATTAGCAACAGATATCTTGGATAAGAAGCGGCTACCACACAATACTATTGAGAAGGCTTTGGACTTTTCTGATGTAAAAATGATGACAAATAATTCAACAATCTTATACATTATTAACACACCAATAAACACAAAAATCATATATGAAACCTTATTAATAAGACCAATAAAGAAAAAATATTTAATCAATGGGACATATTTTGGAAAAAAAATTCGAGATATAAAGAATAAATATTAGGCTTAATTGGAAATTGTAAATTATTCAAACCCAATGTAAATCAATTTAAATATTGAATGTAAGCAACACTTCATGTATACCTAATCTTCTGAAGAGTCTTACAGCCACTTGAAACAAAACTAGCAACTCACATGTATCAACCGTCGAAGAGATTTCACCTAGAGTGATACTCCTCAACCAATTCTCAGGCACGCTAAGAACCGGGGAAGCACCCCACATCCCTGGTTACAAATTACAAAATTACAAAAAATTACAAAAAAAAAGCACTGTATCAGTAAACGGAAGGACATCGCTTACAGCGTGTGTCCACACACCGACATTTTGCCGGAATATCGGTCGACATTCTTAAGCACATGCTAAACAATTTGTTGGGTGCCTTAAATGGGGAAGCTGTATGAAATGCCGAAAGCAAACGATACGAAATCGATCGTGTGTCATGGACAAGTGAATTCCCCATTTTGTTCATTCGATTTAATATGAAGCTTTCTTGCTTAAGCCTAGTGCTATGTATCTCATTTAAACCTAGAATACTAAGTAAAAAATTAGGGTGTTCCTTATACTCTAAGTTTTTATTTTTGTATAGCATACAATTGTTTCGAAGACCACGTGCCTCCTTCTTCAGTGCTGAAACCTAATTAAGATCTACTACATCGATGTAGTAATTTTTTACTTAATTTTTTACTTGATTAAAAACCTGTAAGAACAAACATGGACAAAAATTTCAACCTAGAATACTAACACTGCGTCAGATTGACGTGTTCGCTCACACAACAGTGTGCATGTGCAAGTCTGCGAGTCCGGGTGACCACTCTAGCAGTGCTTTTCCCAGTTAATTTTTGAACGTCACTGTGAGTATCAACATTCTGCCTCGAATCTAATACGGTAAGTTCACCAATTTTCTAGAAGCTATGCGGTGAACATACGATTAAAAAGTGGCTCGATTGTCTAATTCTAATTATTTGACTATTGTTGACAGTATTTTATATCAGGTATACAAAAAATAATAATAAATAATTCTGGAGGGCTACATGTAGCTTTTCGACCATTATTTATGTTTTGTAAGCTGAGAAAATTAGTACATTGAATAAAGGCGCGATTTACAGGAAAATATCAAGAACACACCAGAATGACCTATTGTTAGTAACAACGCCCTAACCAGTAGTGTTAGTATTCTAGGGTTAAGACTGTCAAAAATTCGGTTCATACGAAAATTTTTGACAGTTTTGAATGAGATTTCGCACAAAAAAAAATAAGCTTAATTTGACACTCAAATGCGTGTAAGTAACTTTCCTAATTTCATGGGAAAATTTAGATGAAATTCAAATCGTCTGGATAGTGCTTAAGGATGTCGGCCGATATTCCGGCAAAATATCGGCATCTGGGCAAACACTGTTAGTCGAGATGCGACAACAATGCAGGTGTGACCTAATATTTTACAACCATATGACGTACGGCGAGTTAACACCTGCACACGCGATCCAAATATCGCTGACGATATGGCTACATTTCCTCAGGTAATCGATTAACACGAATTGCAGGTATGCAATATTGACGTCGTTTACACCGCGGAGTTATTTTCGAGTATTAACTAATTCGAGCTAACTCACGACGACGTAAACATATCGCAGTAGCTAGTTTTAGTATTAATTTTAGCTCCACTTGCTGGGCAGTACTGTACTGAACAATTGAGACTATATGGTGTTGCTGTAATCGCTAATTGTCTTCTTGGTGATAATTCTATTTTATATGTTATATAAATAGCTCATCCTTTCCTTTCTCTGCATTCGTTTCATCCTTTGATTGTAGCGGTATAAACGCGTTTTTATAAGAAGGCTACTGCGTTTTGACACTTTCCAAACCAAAGTCACCGAAGTCACAAACCAACAACTGAAATCTTTGATATTTAGTACATCTTCGTATGGTCTGTATAAACACACCACGAATAAGTACTAGCGCAGAAACGATTTAGTTAAATCGCCTTTTGGATCCACGATATAAACCTGGCCATTGGCAAAATAGACTATCAACAAGTGGAAATTTGTAATTAGAATTAAGTAAGTAAGTTTGAAAGAAAAGAAGGGTTCAGCCCTCAGATAATATGTATATTTTCTTTCCAGAAACAGAAGATGATCTTTTAACTTATATAAACCATAAAAAACAACAAACACCATTTTCAAATAGGTTGTAACACCTCCTCCGCAATATTCAGCCAACCAGGACATCCTATTCGGGGACAATCTCGTAATGTCACCATTTTTCTATTTCCCTGTCGACGCAGACACTCTACAGACATTTTCGTCGCATTGTGTCAACGGCTCATTCACACAAAAATCCAGTGGCTTAACAATGATACGTTGCACACTCAGATGTACGTACTCATGTTGCGTAAACAAAAGTTCCAACCTTTGAGAATTGAAATCTTTTCATTGTCCCCTTGCATTAAAAAAAGGCTTGCTGAAGCAACATGGGATCTATAATACTTTTCAAAATATATAGAAGCACTTTTTTTTCGCCCACAGGAAATCCAATATTTATGGAAGAGGCAAGAGGACGATGATTGAGGGTTTCAATGAATGCTCGTGATTTATGGAAGCACCCATGCATTCGCGATTGTTACCTCACTTTATTCATCTCGTCAACATCTCTACTTTGAGTCCCTTATCCGGTCGCATCCCAGTGGATGGGAATGGCACAATTGCGACAATAATGTGATGAAAGTACACGAGGAGTAGGAGCAAAAAAAATTGTTCGAGGATAATGGCTTAATGGAAACTGAGCCCTTATATACGTACGTATATTTTTATATGCAACATCATCACGGGAGTTGGATCCCTTTGTCAAATATCAAGAGGACGCTGTCGGACGGTTGGATTAGTCCTTGCGGATTAAAAAAAAAACTTATATTTATTCTTCGATTTACAGATGCATGTGGTAATGTTAGCTTGAGCCATTACTTAAGGGACATGATATGAAGTCATTGATTCATCGAAATCGAAGGATATCCAATAGAAATGGAGGAACGTTTGATGCTTCTACCTAAACTATATAACAATAAATTGAAGGTCAGTAAATAAGTACCCCACAATATTTGCAATAAGTTATTTCGACATTTCAAAAGGATGCGTATCAGATTAGTAGTTTGAGATTCGAAATTTTTAATCTGTATGTATCCTTGGAAAAAATATGACATCCTGAGAGTTTGAACAGATGCCAAGTGGTCCTTACATATGTATGTACGGCATGTCATATGTAGTCCTGTCCGTTTACGTTATGCATCCCGCACTCAAGTACTTAATTTCAGTACTCATCCTTTCTTTATTGTATTCACCATATTTTCTTGTCTGCAAGGACGATATCCTGTTTCAAATTTTCCCACCCCGTAAATGAGACGAAGATAGGGCCGCAGTGGTTGATCCTGTGCAAATAGTGGCTATAATAGTCGTTCGTCATGTTGTGATGACAGTTATATAATGGACAATAGGAGGCATATGAGAAAAATAAAGGTAGCGTGTCCTAACCGGAGGCAACAAAAAACAGGCCAGTCATGTAGTCAATGCAAAATTGGATAATGATAAATGACTGAATAGTTAGTTTGTGGGTTGAATATGGATCGATGGATGGATAGTTGGTTGCACGGGCGCGGCGGAAGGGTTTGGATGACATGCAGTGATTGTGATGAAGCCTCAAAATTTAACGATAATTGATGCAAGTGAGGACAACCGATATTATGCTATACAGTGTTTGAATAAAATACAAATAACCATATTCTGACAACTATTTGCTGGCAGAAAATAGTAAGATAGGCAGCCTCCTTGGTCATACTGAGCATATGAATTTACACATATTTCATCCTCGCGATACATTTGGATCTGCTTTTAATCTGTTCTAACACTGATGGAATCTTCCCCGCTCTGTTACAAAAAGGAAAGGATATACTTATCCCCTATCTTATGAATATATTCAGAGATAGCTAAACGGGGGGCGACCGGTAGCGCAGTGTGTTGAGGCATCAGTCTCATGTTTGACTACCAGCGTTTCGGGTTCGAGTCCCGTCCACGATGACGTTCATGGCCATGGATGTGCATACTTTTGGGTATATCCCAGATTTCTGGAGTTCGGTAGAATTAGTCTTCATTCCAATAAGATAGGAGGAAACGCAATCGTCCCAAAGATGACCCTTTATCATATAGGGCAAGTTTAACCTCCTTCATGCTTAATTCTATGGAGAAAGTCCTTTATGCGCACATCAGGTCCACACTCCTCACGAAATTCCCTTTACACTGTAAACAGTTTGCATACCAGTCAAATAAATCGACTGGAACTCCTCTCCACTATTTAGAAGGAAAAATTGAGACAACCCTGGCACCAAATAAGACAGTGGTATTAGCATTTTTGTATACTGAAAGTGCTTTTGATAACACATATTTCTCTATATTTCTCTTCCATCGACTCTGTAGGTACTCAGAGAAATAGGGGCAGATAATATCCGTACCACAGCACTATGGGCGAAGAGGATGCTTTCATTCAGAAAGGTCATCATGGAGACTGTATTTTAACAGCAAACTTCAAGGAGACGTACTATTCCCCTTCTTATGGTGCATCGTAGTAGACAGCTTACTGTGGAAACTTACCACGATGGGATATTTAACTCAGGGATATACCGAAAACCTGGTCATAACTAGTAGAGGAAACTTAGAAGAAGTCTTAACGAGTCGGCGTACAAAAGTGGTGCAATTCAATGGCTTACGAGTTAACTCGGCTAAGGCGATTACTGTTCCCTATTCGGAGAAAAGAAACATCAATCAATTGAGATGTCCTACTATGTACAAATCCCCAGTACTCTTGGCGGATTAACTCTATACAGGAAATTACTCTTGCTGGAACACTTAAGGACAGTAACGGACAAAACCGTTGAAGCCTTATGGATTTCCAAGCCGTTTGTGGGTAAGACTTGGGGAGCACATCCTCGAATACTCCTGTGAATCTCCAATGCGATTGTAACACCAATAACTGAATATGGACCTATTGTTTAGTGGAAAAAATCAACCACCAATGATGGTAAAATAAAACCGGGTAAGATTCAGAGACTAGCATGTCTCGCAGTAGAAGTACTTCAAGCGCTAGTTAACTTCCCACCGATCCACATTCACCTAAAGGCGGAGAAAAAAATAGCAGCAGCCAAACTGAAAGCATGCCAGAACTGCCTCAAACTAAACCCAGAGCAAAGCAAATGGGTAAATCCATCTAGCTAGGGAGCCTTACTTGAAACTTCCATTCTCAACCGAAATTTGAAGTAGAGAGGATTGAAATTCGCAGCTGAATACCTTCGCCTCAAACATTGTTAGGTGGTATACTGATGGATCCAAAATTCAAGAGGGTACTTTGCCGAGCGGCTCATGCAAGCAATGCGCATACTTTCGGATGCAGGCTGTCGTTTCTGTGAGGCTGACGACGAAACCCCAGAACACATCTTCTGTGAAGCTCTTGCTGCCGTCGAACTATTACCATCAAAGCAATTATGTAGTAACTTCTCCGTCTCATCGAAATTGGTACTTAGTGGTCGTGAAGCCTTGCAAAAATTGGGCTCTGCAAACAAAATTACCATCGATTTTGTCCCCGGACATGCCGGTATCCCCGGAAACAGCCGACGAATTGGTGGGGAAAGCTTCTGCAACCCCACTCGTCAGCCCAGAATTATACTGTGGAGTCCCCTAGTGTAGTGTAAGACGACACATAAGGGAATGGGAGCACTCAGTAACAATTGTGCACTGGGACAATACCCTTGGTCTCAGACAGTCCAATCTATTTGTAGCGATTCACGCTGTTGTACCCTTGAGCTGGTAGGATTACGCAGAATCCGGGTGAGAACTGTTTACGGGCTCCTTACGGGTCATTCTACCTTAGAGGGTAATGTGCATTGATTGGGGATTATCTCTGACCCAACCTGTCGCTTCTGTGAGGGTGAAGATGAGACATCCCAGTCGTAGCACATTCTCTGTGAATGTGACGTACTTCAACTCCGCCGCTTGAAATGCTTCACTTATACTCGAGCAGCTAAGCAGATTCGTTGGAATGAGTGGTCTCCACAATTAATCCCTAATCTGAATAGATACCAGGGTGTAGCACAAAAGACATGCAGGTCGCAGTGCTTGGTGGCTCCCTCCACCTAATCTAATCTAATCTGTTGACAAAAGTCACCGATGTTTCGTGTATATAATTGTAACGTTTGCGTTGTGTAAACGTTCTATTAAAGGTTGTCGTTTTTTAATCAATTTAAAATTATTACACCTATACGGAAACAGGATTTTCGTTCTCTTTATACCCTTCACGGATATATATTGCTTGAGAAATGCATGGGTATGACAATGCGCCTTAGATATGAGCTTTTTAGACATGCCCTCATTTCATCAGCCCTCATCTCTCCGGGTATCACTGGCAAAGTTTGCCTAAAGTCGCCACAGAAAATTAATGTAATACCCCCATGGGCCGGTCGTTTTGTTTGATGTCACGTAAGGTTCTATCTACTGCTTTAACCGCTTTCAGATTCGCCATAGTGCACTCGTCCCATATTATGTAACGCACGGTTTGGTGGGCATCCCAAGATGCCCGTGGAGACGGAGCCTAAGGTAGCATAATTACCGTGAAGGTCGGACCGTGCCATTTAGCAAATAAAAAGGCCCCTCAACGAGCTAAGCAGCGACCTAGGCTTGCTGTAGCTCAGTTCGGGAGATGTGGGCAAGGTTTTTGCCGCTCGTTGCCTCTGTCCTGTACGTATTAACAAAAATTCATAGGCCTGGGGAAGACAACACAAACAGGGGAGGTAAAAATGGGGAATGAAAAAAAATAGTCGATAAGAACGGAATGGTTGGCGGACGGATCAGACGCCCAAGCGGTCGAATCTGGGTCTGGGTGTAATGGGACCCTCGGCCTCTGGTTTCGTACCACCAACAGATCACTACTCATCAGGTGCTGCCTCGATCTGCCGGTGGGAGCAGCACAACCAGACCATAATATGGTTGGCAGGTGGTTCATTACAATTATTAAGAAACAACCCCGCAGAACCCTAGCTTTGTCACTGTTCCTGGAAACGCTTCACACTGGGATCTCCGTATGGACAAAGTCAATCGGGATCTTGCACATAGTATAGGCAGTTTTGTCTCCTGGTAACAATGTAGCGGCTATTCCTGATGAGGCGACAGCAATTGCTGTTTTGTTCTGAAAACGTATTTGAGCTAAGATGACTTTAGTGAGAAATGCTTTCTCCGTCCCACCGGGTGTATATCTAAAAATATAATTCCTCCCAAATCACCGTCTACGCTATGACATACATGATCAAATATCAAACGTTCTTCTGCTGTCATACTCGATTAACCATTTCGCAATGTTTCAACCAACTGCGCTGAACTATCGTTGATTTTTGCTGCATACTCCCTATTAGTTTGTTCCTCGGCTGAAGTTGGTGTGGGCATACCGTATTGAGAGAGAAAATTACGCCCTGTTACTCTTTCTTGGATAGCCAGCAAGCATCGATTGAGATTACTCGCGCGTAATCAGTCAGTCTCCCGTGATTGTTGCTGCATCCCCGAAAAAGTTTTCAGCAAATTTATTTTCATACTTATGCCACAACTCCGCTGCATCCGAAAGACCACAAAATAGCAGTAATATGACAAACAAACGACGCTAGCGATGTGAACTATCGCTGACGCATGCTTCGGCCAATGCGTCATCCCAATGCTGATTACCATGTAGCAAGTAACGTGCCCAGCAAGCAGCAAAAAGTTTATTGCGGGCTCTCAATTTGCTCTGTCACATTTTCAGAGTTAAAGAACACCCACTGCCCAACATCAAGATGCATAACTGGTGGAAATCTTTCATGAATAGGAAAGCTCAAAACGTTTCAACCCCCCTCAGAAGATCTTATATAGCGGCCAGATTAGAACCTACTGACTTCGTCGCGAACTTTTAAATAAGGCAAGAGAAGCCGAGCTATACATCAGAGAACGTAACAAGGAAGCTACACCGGAGAACAACGCTAAAAATGGGGACAGTGTTCGTTGTTCATATTGCAACAGGATAGGTCACCATGTAAAATATTGTCAAATCAAACACAACGCCAATGGAGAGACAAGAGAAGCCGTACCGGAGTCGACAACTAAACGCTAAACCGCATGCTACGGTTGTAATATTCCCGGGGTAACGCGTGAAACTGTCCCACCTGTAGGCAGAAATCGTCACAGAGCGCAAATGCTCTCTCTGTTAATTTTAATTTTCTGAAAGCAGATGCCATAGGTCGGAATGTTCCAATTGTGGACGTAGAACTTTTTGGTGTTCGGGGTCAAGCCTATTTAGATATAGGCGCACGTACAACTGTAGCTAGTTCTAATCTGAAGCACACAATGGATTTCAAAGGCTGTAAATATGAATCAGTTAAATGTGAAATTACGTTAGCTGACGGAAGTATAACGAAGCAGGAATGCTTGTCGATAATTTGTAAGATTGTTATTGATGGAAGATGTTTGAACATCCAGTTCATCATTCTGCCGAATGCAAATGGAAATCGAACGTTGATTGGTGCAGATTTTATTGAACAAATAGGCATGGTCATCAACATGGCACAAACATTTTTGAAGATTTACCGAAACAAGGTTTTGATTTCGAAGATCCTCTCCCATTAGAAGTAAATTTACTGGAGACGATAAAAGTTGGAAGCACATCTCAAAAGAAGATGAAGTTTGGAGACGAGTCGTTAATAAAAGAAGATTTTAGAAAAGACGATTGGTCGCCGCATGATATTCAAGAAATTTTTAAGGATGCTTTGCCGCCAGGTGCAGTCACGCCTGCACTGCACGGGATAGTCTCACGGTAAACAAACTGACCCAGTAACCACTGAACAGATTGCCATGGATTAGAAAATCTTAAAGGAAAGTGATGGCATGCAGCTTAATTTTTCTCAGAAAGAAGCACTGTAGCTTGTTCTTTTAAAACATGAAGTCGTCTTTAGACCAATCGATGAGCCGACTCCGTATGCAGAGCATCACATTAACACTGGAAGTCATGGACCAATATTTTCAACGCCATACCGCCTTTCTTTTGCCAGAACGCGAGAGTTGAAAAGTGAAATTGGCAAGATGCTCGTAAATGGAATAATTGAAGAATGCGAATCATCATGGGCTTCTCCCGTAGTCATGGTACCTAAACGCGAAGGGGGAACACGAGTATGTGTCGACTACAGAAAACTCAATTCAATCACCATACCAGATAGATACCCTTTGCCACATATTGATGACCTATTGGCACTAAATATATGTCCACTCTGGATTTGCAAAGCGGGTATTACCAGGTAAAGATTGCTTCGAACGATGTTATGAAAACATGTATGATTACACCTTTTGGGACGTACTGCTTCAAAAGAATGCCGTTTGGCTTGCGAAATGCGCCAGTCACATTTCAGCGTCTCATCGATCGCTTTAAAAGTACAATGCCGAATGTACTACTCTTTGCATATCTCGATGATATAATTGTGTGTTCACCGACATTTGAACATAATTGGCGGACATAAACTTAATTTTGGAACGACTAATCTCATTCAGCCTGAGAGTTAATGCAGCGAAATGTAATTTTTGTTGTCCGCATGTGAAGTATTTGCGACATATCCTGACAGAAGATGGAATTTCTGTGGATCCTGACAATAATGCTGCAATTAGTGAACGCATAGAACCAAAAAATGTCAAGGAAGTAATATCATTCGTTCAAACTTGCTCATGGTATCGACGTTTTATTGAACGATATGCTGAAATCGCCAAACCACTCACTGATCTGAAGCAGTTTTACCCCAAGGGGGGGGGGGGGGGGGGGGTCCAAACGAGCACCCAATCGAATATGCAAGTCGTTTACTCACTTCTCCAGAGAGAAACTATTCAACAACGGAGCGCGAAGCACTAGCCGTTGTATAGGCATGCACCAAATTTCGAGGATACATCGAAGGCGAAGAGATTTTTCTTTTGACAGACCATAGGCCTTTAAAGTGGTTGTTGACTGTTAAGTCACCAATTGGAAGGTTGGCACGATGGGCCTTACTGATACAACAATATAATTTCCAAATCGAGTTCACTCTCGGAAAAACGAATGCTCTAGCCGATATGATATCGAGACCGCCTTGCGAAGATATCGAACATAACTCAGAAAATTGTATATCTGCATTCTTCGTAGACATCCCCAGGAAAACTTCGAAAGAGTTGCGCGAGGAGCAACTGCAGGATAGTTACTTGAAGAGTATGTGTCCGTATACCAGGCAGAGATGCTTGGCTTGTAACATACGTTGGACCACCTGCTTGGAGGTCAGGTGCGGGGGAAGGAAATCCTTATTGCACTGGACAACCAATCGGTGATCAGACGCATGCAGCAGACGAACATAAACTCTAAACTGGTACTAGAGTGTGACCGGAAGCTCAACACGTGTGCCTCAGGAAATGAGGTTACGCTGATGTGGGTAAAAGGACACGTAGGTACAACAGGAAATGAGGCGGCGGATGCCCTAGCAAAACAGGGATCTGTGGCAACTTTCATTGGCCCAAAACCCAGAGTTGCTCTGGGGAACGGCATGATTGGAGCGAAGGTTGGGGAGTGGATGGACTCCATGCATCAACAAAGATGGCAGGAGCTAGTCACTTGCAAACAGAAAGGTACTCAGTTAAAAACGGAGTACCCTAAGCTGGATAACTGCCTTGGTCATAGGGCATGGTAATTTTAAGCCTCATCTGTCCAAGATGAAAATCGGGGAAGATGACGTTTGCAGGCTATGCCTGGAGGAGGCCGAGGCGGCAGCACATATTGTGTGCGAATGTCCAGCACTGGCTAGCACGAGGTTGAGCATCACAGGCAGGCACACGATAAGTGTGGAAGCCATGAGTGAACTCAGCCTTAAACAAATGCTAGCAATAACACGGGACTCAGTGATGAAGAAAGAGGTCGACAACTATCAGTCGACATCTGGAAGCCACTGATGACCGGGACGGGGCGAAAAGGGACCCAAACGTTAGTGGCCTGCTTCGGCTATCGCCCAGAATATAATAATAATAATAATACTTGAAGGAAGTTATCGAATCACTCGAGAAACAAGATGAAAACATGGCTCGTTGGATCAACAGGGGATATTTGCTGAGCGATGGTGTTGTTTTCTGTTATAGAATAGTAACGATGATGTAAATGACGCTCAACTAGTAGTACCGGAACATCAGCGTGACGAGATTCTACGAGCATACCACGACAATCGAGAGGCTGGACGGACACTATGGCGTCGAAAAAGCTACGGCACGTATAACGATGAGATATTTTTGGCCAGGAATGCGAGGACAAATCGCAAGATACATCAAGTCGTGTATTGATTGTCAACGCTTTAAATCAACAAATGTGCGACCAATAGAACTTATGCAAATGTCTAGTAGTAAACAGCAATTCGAAGTAATTGCCATTGACTTATTTGGACCACTACCTCGAACCGATGAAGGATGTCACTTATTTTCATAATCGAAGATGTTGCCACCCGATGGATAGAGATATTCCCTTTGAAAGAGGCTACAGTAGAAGTATGTGCAAAAATCCTCATTGACGAAATATTTCTTCGCTATGGAATGCCGCGTCGAATAAAATCGGACAACGGAGTTCAGTTTGTGTCAGCAATAATGCAGAAAATTGCATTTTGTCTAGATATCCAATAACAATTCACGCCTGTTTATGACCTGGAAGCCAATCCTGTTGAACGCAAGAATCGTGATATGAAGGCTCAAGCTCAACTATCAACACTCGTTCAAAATAATCACACTGTCTGGCATGTTGACATGGCATTGATTCGCTTTGCAATGAATACTTCGAAATGTCAAAGCACCGGATTTAGTGCTGCTTATCTCACATTTGGTAGAGAGCTACGTACTTTAGATGATATACAACATGATATTAAATCTATCGTCGAAAGCGAAAACTTTATTCCACAGATTTCATACCATAGAAGAATGGCAGACGTCTTCAGGGAGGCGCAAGAGGTTGAACAGAAGTGTCAAGACAGGAATAAACGCTACGCAGATAGAAGTCGCCGTGGGCAACCGGATTGGGACGTTGGAACAAAGGTCCTTGTCACAACACATGTTTTGAGCAACACCTCTAAGGGCACTACTTCAAAATTTGTTCCTAAACGAGATGGACCATACCATACGTTATCATCAAGAAGGTTGGCTCTACATCGTACGAAGTCGCTTCGCCTGAGAACTTGATTATATCCTTGGGTACATATCATGCATCTGCATTGGCTCTGTACAAGGGTACCAATACCGAAGGAGTACTTGCAGCGATTCATCCGATACGCAGACGGGGAAGACCAAAGAAGAAGACCACTACTTGAATTGACGCACTATCGGGACGAGATTGTGCATCAAAGGGGGAAACTGTAACAGATCATCATTATCATCATAAATTTCATGTCATATTTCATAAATTCACACCGTAAAGATAAAGACAATTTTAGCGCTGGTTGTTGTATGGCCTCCAGTTTGATTCGCGAATGAAAATCGTTATTTTGTTTTATATCATGAAACCAATATATTTCGGGCTAAGCCCATCTTCAGGGTTTACTACATGAATGAAAATTACAATTTTCTTAATAAATAGAATATAAAACATTGAATAAACAGATTTTTACCTTCAATTTTGAATTTTTCCAAACACAAATGTACAAACAAAAAGCAAACGTCAACAATTAAATGTAAACAAGAAAGTTAAAGTCACAATAGTTAGAGCTGGTACAGAAAAAATATCACAGAGCGATGGCGCAACAAATTATTTGAAATCCATTTTTATACCCTTCACGGATGTGATAGGGTATATTAACTTTCTCATAAAGTTTGCACAGAAGGAAGCATCTCCGAGCATACAAACCATATATATTCTTGGTCAGTATGATGAGATGAGTCGATTAAGCTTTGTCCGTCTGGCTCTACGCAAACTAGTCCCTCAGTTTTAAAGCAATCGAGTTGAAATTTTGTACAAAGCCTTCTTTTTATTGCACGCTGTAAATATGTCGGAACCAACGGAATCGGACCACAACGTCATATAGCTGTCATAGGAACGACCGGTCATAAAATTCGTCTTAGTGAGAAAATTTTTTTTATTTCTAAAGATATCTATCTCAAATTTTGCAATAATTAATAATATTATTAGCTAAATCATATTCTTGAGTTTAGTTGAAATCGCACTACTCTATCATATAGCTGTCATAGAAACGACCGTTCCAAAATCGAATTTGTGTTAGGAAAACTTTTTTATTTCTAAAGATATCTTTACGAAATTTAAAATTATTCAGTCATATTAACTACCAAATCACGGTATTAAATTTGGTTGAAATCGGCCTACTATTTCACACACCTCTCATAGGAACAGTGAAATCGGAACACGTTTTACTACTACACGCGAAGCGTGAAGGGTATCACACCTTGTTATTAGATTAAAATATGTATCCGAGTAGTGCTTAGAGGATGAAAAATCGAATTTCATGTTGTGTTAGAATCAGTGGCTCTACCGACCTTTCATCTGCAATTTTCCCAACTAACAATTTGCTCTTGAGGTGAGAACCAAAACTCTTATAATATCGGTATTAAACCTTTCGGAACGAAATATTACGTTAAAGATATTTATTAGGCATTCTGCTAAAAAGTAAAACTAATACCTGAATCTGTTGTAACTTTTAAAAGAAAAGACGTGTAAAAAGTCTTTAGTGCAGATTGGAAGCTCGATGAAAACTTTAAAGGCATTTTGTTCAGATTCTAGCCTTAAAAGTAATTTTTGCAAGTGTGTTATTAGAGAAGATCCTCTTAAAGTTTTTGCTTTAGACCATTCTAAGTGTTAGTGCAGTGTAGGTCTAACTAAAACCATTATGGGAATAATTGCCGTTTGTCAACTGTCGTACTGCTTGTATAATAAGCTTGATCAAGAATATATTCCTGTTTCAGGGTTGTAATATTTTAGCTTAAATAGAGATGAGTAGAACAGCTTTAAATGAGAAAGCTATACACACTGATACTTAAAGAAGTCAGGCGAAGGTTGTAAGGAAAGATATAGTTTAATTGCAATTTTGAAGAAAAGTTTAATAGGAAGAAGTTATTATAATTTACTTATGGGAGCAACAAACTTAACTAAACACTTATAAGTTCTTTAAAATAGAGCTTGAGAGAACCGCCATCTTTTTCGACTGTTTGGTTATAGCAATTATTGCGCCAGAAATTAATTTCTTCAATACTTTGGTGACTTTGGATATTTTCATTTTAAATGTATTTCTTAGGGTCTGACAAGAAAATAAGAACGTGTTTAATACATTTTAGGCCACATTAGCTACTATGCAAAAAGTACATTTAATTCATGATGAACATTAAATGTACATGTATGCTAAATTTCGAGAGGGATTCGTTTTTTTTGGGAGTTTTGTACAGCATTTGATCAGAAAAATTTCTTTCGCGGAGAAAATTTGACTGTCAAATCGACAAAATCCACTGCGAAAAAGTGCATCAGACCAATAATACAAGTATGAATTTCAACTCCATTCGTATTTTTATAGAGAACTTCCAAAAGTATCATGAATTCCACTTAATGCTACAATAAGCACAAAATTTACTTACTGAAAAACAATAGAAATCTTTGTCTCTTAGTTAAGATTCTAAAAGGTGATCTGTGTATGTATAGCAGATTACTGTAAATCACTTATACGTACTTTTACTGATATCTTTCTGATAAGTTCTCTAGTTAGAGCTGTCAAGAAGACTTGAAGAATTCGTAAAATACTTTATACTCATAATTTCATACGCCACTTTTTGGCTAGAAACGTTCTTTAAGATTTCTATCAGAACAATTTGCAAGTCAATAAGTCTTAGCTGAAACTAAATGTAGTTCTTATAAAATCCTTGAAGATCTCTATAAGAACAAAATTGTTAGTTGGGTTACGTTTTCTCGTCTCAATTTTCACAAGAATTCTGAAATTCGGAACAGAATGTACTGAAGCCATAAGTAATTATCATCTATAATTTTTTAATTTGTAACAACAGTCTAGGGCATGGAGCCCTGAATGCAGTGGCCTGTATCTGTAGAGCTGCGTGGATAGCCGTGTTTTACTGGCGAGCTTGGAGCGCTGTGGGAATTTAAAAAATACCCACAGGCAGTTTTTATTTACGCGCTGGGGATCAAAGCCATGTTCTCTTGATGCGGCATCATAGAGTGGTGAACGAAACTTCACGGCTACCAAGCGTGGGTCTCGTTTACCTTTCCTTAAGTTTTTCTTATAAACGCTGTGATGTTTCTAATAAGAAGTCTAGTCCGACTCTCTCCTAGAAAATTGTGCTTAAAAACTTAAACTTCCTTTTTCTCCATTGAGATAATAGATCTGAAATGCGCGGAGCCAACATACGCTCTCCAGTACGTACTATGAGCAGCTAAGAGTGAACCACCGGAAAAACGCTTGTCTAATAGAATTCCAAAGGTCTCTTTACTAGAGGCCGTCCAACACCTACCCTACTTCAGTAAATAACTGAGCATACAAATGTTGTTAATTACCTTGACCCCTCCAGGAGCATGGGCGCGTCAACATCGCTTGCATGGATATGCCTTGTTGACGTTTCGATAACATATACTCGTAGATTTCGGTCGAAATAAGCCATAGCGAATTAAGGCATACGAAATAATTCATATAGATACTTTCGTTTGGAAACGAAAGTATTTATCGGAAAATAAACGAAATAAGCTATGCATAAACAATATCGGTTTCAAATTTAAATAAGGCATGCGATAAAAACAAAAATAGCCATGCAGCGTCCAGAGCGAGCGAAGCGAGCGTTCATGTTTGTGCGATACTGAGGGTTGTGACCCCTTAAGTGCGTAGCGAGCGGAGCCCACACAAGGGATTGTTGTACCCAGAGCGGGCGAAGCGAGCGTTAATATTTGTGCGATACTGAGGGCTGTGATCCCTTAAGCGCGGAGCGAGCGTAGCGAGCGAAGCCCACACAAGCGACTGTTAATTCACAACCCGCAGTATCGCACAAGTGTGCGTGCATGGATAATTTCTGCTCGGAATGAGCTGGGCTAGCTCCGCTCCTAGGGCGTTGCGAACCCCCGCATGTGGCCCTAGGTTGCCCGTTTCACTCTTTGTTCGTTTCGTCATAGCAGATCTGGATCCAGCATTTTTTTTTTGGCTATACACAATTTCAAACCGAAATAAGGTATGCGAAGGAAAGCGAAAATAGCCATGTACATACTCACCTTCGTTTTAAAAGAAATTAAGCATTGAGTGTGAAACCGAATGAATCTACGCATGGCTACTTTCGGTTTCAACCGAAATTATCCATTAATGCCTTCTTTCCAAATGGCTTATTTCATGGTGCCGATAAGATTTAACTAGACATTGAGAAAATGGCTCTTAAGGTATTTTCCATTCGATTTGGCGGCGCAGTTTTTACCATGGGAATAGCAAATAACCCGGAAATCGGAAAAAAGTGGTTTACGATTACGAGATATTAGAATTACACCGTCAATATGATCAATGATACGTCAGTTGTTTGTTATGAAATTTGGGGACGCACCCATGTGTTCATATATATGGAGACCACTGCACCGAAGTCTACCAGTTCCGATGTAAGTGAACGACAGCACAACTGCCAACTAAATCTTGGTGGTTGAAGGGGAAGAAGAAAACGGATGGTCTACTTGGGTTTGGGGATTTGCAAATCTATCTACTAGTAGATTTAGGTGTGAAAATTTTGGGCGGTCTTTACGTGCGTCGTTTTCCACAGAAAAATGTCCTGTTTGGGATAGGTTTCACCACTAGGAAACATTTACTAGAGATTCACTCAGATAACTTGGCATTCGCCAAACATATTTATTGGATTCAAATTTCGTCGAAGTCCATAGAGGATGAAAAATCGAATTTCATGTTGTGTTAGAATCAGTGGCTCTACCGACCTTTCATCTGTAATTTTACGTTTTCTCGTCTCAATTTTTGACAAGAATTTGAAATTCGGAACAGAATGTACTGAGGCCACAAGCTATCATCTATTATTTTTTAATTTGTAAAATATTTACCCACTCGCGAACTTTTTTAAATAATATTAAAAAAGTTCGCGAGTAGGTACATATTTTACAAATTAAAAAAATAAAAGTTAATAACTTATGGCCTCAGTACATTCTGTTCCAAATTTTAGAATGCTTGTGAAAAACTGAGACGAGAAAACCTTAAATTGCAGATGAAAGGTCGGTAGAGCCACTGATTCAAACACAAAATGAAATTCGATTTTTCATCCTCTATGGACTTCGACGAAATTTGAAGCCAATAAAAATGTTTGGCGAATGCCAGGTTGTCTGAGTGAATCCCTAGTAAATGTTTCCTAGCGGTAAAACTTAATCCAAACAGGACATTTTTTTGTGGAAAACGACTCACGTAAAAACCACCCAAAATTTTCTACCGACGATAAAACGTTGCTCTCGTCAACTGAAAAAAAAACACAACAATTAATGGCTGATGAAATTTAGGCTTGAATGCCGTGGTCGTTTTTTGAATACCACATGACAACTTGGGAAAAACCATGAAATCTGCCCGGTGGGTATCACGAATTTTGACTCATACCCACAAAGAGCCATGTGTGCGTTTTGTCAAATATTTTCTTAAAAGTTTAAAGAAGGGAAATGTAGCATCTTGCATAAAATCGTCACGGGTGACATCTTGGTTTTAAAAGTACGACAAAGAAAACCAAACAAAAGTCTAGGGCATGGAGCCCTGAATGCAGTGGCCTGCATCTGTAGAGCTGCGTGGATAGCCGTGGTTTACTGGCGAGCTTGGAGCGCTGTGGATATTCAAAAAATACCCACAAGCAGTTTTTATTTACGCGCTGGGGATCAAAGCCATGTTCTCTTGATGCGGTATCATAGAGTCGTGAACGAAACTTCATGGCTACCAAGCGTGGGTCTCGTTTACCTTTCCTTAAGTTTTTCTTATAAACGCTGTGATGTTTCTAATAAGAAGTCTAGTCCGACTCTCTCCTAGAAAATTGGGCTTAGAAACTTAAACTTCCTTCTTGATGAACCTCTGGCATCAGTTTATTCCCTACACTACTAAACCATTCTTCTTTTCATTTTCTAGCCCATCGTTTACAGCACAAACTGTTAAAATCCGTTTGAAACATGTCTGGCGCTGAAGTACATCATCAAGTCCATTACATAATTACATCGTTGCAACGTTGATGATGTTGCATTGAGGTCAGGCCACTTTAGCTGTTTAGATTCTGTCAATTTCCATGTGAATGAATTGAACCGCTCTGTACGTAGAATCGTTTTACGTATACTGGTTTAATACACTCACGATTAGATTGACAATGAAGCCCTCCCTCTACTCTAAGTACGGCCGTTTACATCCAAGGAATTATTACCATCATATCATATTAGAACAACCCCCGGATCTCTAATTTCCACTAATTTGGTTCAAATTGCTTTTAACGAGGGATTTTCAAAGATGACTTTATATCAGGGCTGTATTGATTTATTAGTTATTAATTTGTATAATCAGTGTACATGTCAGACTCGATTTTCCCGAGGTGGAATAGCGGCGAAGAAAAAAAAATAATCTAGGATTGATTTTCATGCCTTCTAACCGTATACCAGAACAGTATCAGCGATTTGAATATATTTTATTAGTACGTTCTGTCCATTTCGTTCTGCTCCTAAATCCTTCGCAAAGAACATCAGAGGAACTGTTCCTTTTTACTGGCATTCCATGGGACAACTTGTCTTTTTTTTCTGTAACAATAATTGCTCGATTCTATTATTCCATTGTTAGTCAATTAGTACAGCATGCAAATCCTGTTCCACAAACACCCGCCTCTCCACTTGAGTTCTGTGTTTTTCTTCTCTGCTTCTTCGGTGTTATTTGCAAAATCATTTTCACAAAAAAAAAAAGACGTTAAATAGGATAATTGAACTGCTGCACCAGAGAATACAAAACAAAATATAGCTGAAGATCTTCTTTTTTTTTGTCGGACGTGCAAAAAGAAACTCTTTCATGCCACCTACATTGTTGGCTGTTCATTTTTTTTCGTTTCTCTGTGACGGCCCGGAACATGCATCCAAGCAACATGACCAGCACCTTCTTTCACCTGAAGGAAAGTAGCGCCATGCGCTTAAGGATTACAAGGATTTTACGGTCTAGAAATTATTCGAACAATCAGAATCGGAGTAAAAAGACACAGGAAGACCCTCTGGAAGAGCCTTGGACATAATGCACTCATTCGAAGCTTCAGCCGTGTATAGTCCCAATAGAGCACAATGGAACGGTTGGCTCTTGCAAAATAGGAAAATGATGAAAATTGAAGGTAATCAGAAGTCTTGTTTAGTCTCAGAATATCTGGTCCGTTTACCGCCAGTAGTTATTATGTCCTTTCTGGTCTATTGTATATCTTCTATTCAAAGATATATTGTGACTACCGGTTGGGATCAAGTGAAAAATGGACGGGTCGAAGGCAAGACACGTTCAATTATGGAGCAGCTTCTTGAATTGGATGTTCTGACATGCAACTTGATAATTAGAGAAGCTTAAGATGAATAGGAGAAAAACAAATTTTAATTTCATCAAGGATAGTCATGGAATTGTGTAATATTTTCGAAGATAAAACACAATATCAATAAACAAAGAAACTATGATATATACCTATACATATAGTGTGCGCTCTCATAACTAGACACCATCGGGACCAACAATTTTTTCCGGTTATAGGGTGTGTCCGCTTAAAAGAACACGGACATTTTTTTTAGGCAACCTTCCAATTTTTTTAAGGAATAAAATAACCAAAACTGTACCGGTAGTGACATTTAAAATATTTAATCACACTCTGATCTAAGGGTTGACACTCACTGATTGTATTTGAGGGTAAAATCATAATGGTGGCGTTGCAAAGCTTCAAACTTTGTGGACACTCTCTTATTACGCAGTCTCATACTCATTTGGTTATTGAATGTCACAGACCAGGCTGCAGGCTGAGCATTTGAACAGGGTATAATTATGTAGGGGTGCAGGATCTCCTGCCTAATGAAACAAAATATTACATTTTGAAAATCATACGGTAGCCTTAAGGTTAGATTTAAAAAGGTTTCGGTTTTGTGCCGTATGTAACCAACTGCACCACGCGCTTATTCGATTGCCATTTCGGGTTCAATGACTGGCTAAAATTCGACTGACCCCACATTGGGCTTCCCATTTTCGTCTATTTTCCACCGTTAATTTTTATTGATTTATTCATAAAAAAAAAGTCTTAGTGTAAAGGCCTAAAAAGGTTTGGTTTTTTTTTATCGTCGACAAGGTAAAACCACAACATTTCATGACTATTCTCAACAGTAAATTTTCAACTATATGGAATCACAAGAAGCCAATAAGTAACCTTAAGGTAAGGGCAAAAGACCTCTTCCATAGGCCTCCCCGTGGGCGCCCTCTGGAACGGCTAACCAAGCCAACCAAGTTTTGCAAATAAAAATATTTGGTAGAGGCACATAACGATGATAATCCTGAATGGCCAATAACTCCAGTGCGTCTCAGAAAGTAGGCGAACGGTGGAGCTACAACATAGTTGTTAGTACACCAACACGTCACACCCAGCTGAAAGATCATCAAAAGAGCGCGCAATCAAAACACTATTGGAGAGCTATCTTTGCACTATATAAAAAATAGCTCCCGGCGACTCTTAGGACACCTAAGGAAGCAACCCTTCCCCTAAGATTGGGTATGTAGGCTTGTAGCCTGCGTACCTGAAATCAATTTACACTCGAAACATTAAACGAGCCTAGGATATCTCGGACTGATTCACCGGCAACGACTTTTGGCTACAAACAACGGACCACGATCGGTTTTTGGAAATTTCGAACGATGTGGGGCGAGTGCAATAGTGCGAGGCTCACTGAAGTCGAACGGGAAATGACTGAGCGAAACAAGATAGCCTGGATCGGGAACGACTTTATCACCAAGCTGTCAAACAGTACTGCTCTACTCTGGAAATGAAAATGATACGTCACATCAAATGCCAGGCGTCGGAATCCTGTTGACTAGGGAGGCACGCCTATCTCTAATTGACTGGAAGCCCATCTCCGACCGTATCGTTACAGCCAGATGTAAATCCAGGGTAAGAAACATCACAATAGTTCAGTGCTACGCCTCGACTGAACCAGCGGATTAATCAGCTAAAGACTCCTTCTATCACCGAATCGGCGACACCTTCGACAAGGCTCCCAAAGGTGACATAAAAATTATTATGGGGATCTCAATGCCAAAGTTGGGTCTGACAATGTAGGCTTAGAATACCTAATGGGCAATCATGGACTAGGCAACAGGAATAAAAATGGCGAGATGTTCGTGAAGTTTGCAACTCTCGTCAACTCGTCATTGGCGGTACCTTGCTCATGGAACAAATGCTGCCACTTAATAACCTGGACCTCTCCGGATGAAAACCAGATTGACCATATAACCGTTTCCAAGACATGGAGGAATTGTCTCTTGAACGTCAGTTCGAGGCGAAGTGCTGATATTGGCAGCGACCACCAACTTGTTATCGCGAAAATACGCTTACGAACGGCAGCGATCCATCGCCCTCAAAGTGCACGAATCTTGTCACGTTTTAATGCTTAAAGACCCATCTATAAGAGGTGCATATTCCACCGCCTCACACGAGAGAGCTATTGCACCACCACCTTGTGAGAATACCACAATTAATGATAGATGGAAAGTCGCTAAGGACTCATTTATTTCGTGTGGTGTTACATCTGCGGGCCGATTGGAGCGCGGTAGGAGACCATTCATTAGCGACTCTACCTGGTTTCTACTCTCAGCACGCAAGATGGAAAGAACATTTTACTGAGGTCCTCAACAGCACCTTTGGACCTTCGAATACATCTTCATTAGTAGCAGAAGATATTCCCCAAATATAGCCAGAGTTGATACCAGCCCACCATCTAAGCTGGAAGTAACTGCGGCTTTTAAATCGATGGATGCGGGTAAAGTCCCGGGGATTGATGGAATTCCGAAACTTTTCAAAGCGGATGCCAATGCTTCAGCGGATATTCTTCTTCCCCTTATCCAAGAGTGTTGGGAAACCGAAACTCTCCCTAAAGGTTAGAAGAAGTGCTTCATTATTAAGATCCCGAAGAAAGGCAACCTGAAGGATTGCAACAATTGGCGACGTGCGTTACGCTAGCACCCCCACCACTAAGTATCGATATCAGGCATAGTGCATAATTAGGGGCTAATTAGTTGCTAATTAGTTGCTCTATTCTCGAATTTATTGCTCCTGCCGATTCGCCAGAATTGACGATTTTATGTGGGGGTGCTAGCGTAACGTTACGCTAGCACCCCCACTTTTTTATCCAACATCTATCGCACGCAAATTTGATGCGAAATGAAAGGCAGAATTAATTGCTAATTTGTTGCTCTATTCCGGAATTTATTGCTCCTGCCGAATTGCCAGGATAATGTTTTTTGTATGGTGGTGCAAGCGTAACGTTACGCTAGCACCCCCACTTTTTAATACGGCATTTGTCGGCTCTAAATTTAATGCAAATTGAAAGCCATGATTAATTGCTAATTTGTTGCTCTATTCCCGAATTTATTGCTCCTGCCGATTCGCCAGGACTTCAGCTTATATATGGAAAAGACACCACATTTGTACCCCCCTGTACTATCTCCACTGGCACAAATTAAACAAAAACTTGAAGCAGAATAAAAGCAATGGATATTTGCTAATTTGTTGCTCCATTCCGGAATTTATTGCTCCTGCCGACTTGCCAGGATAACGTTTTCTGTGTGGTAGAGCTAGTGTGACGTCACATTAGCGCCTCCCTTCTAAATGCGGCATATATTTTCCTCAAATTCAATGGCCAATTAAGGACATAATTAATTGCTAATTTGTTGCTCTATTCCCGAATTTATTGCTCCTGCCGATTCGCCAGGACTTCAGCTTATATATGGGAAGGACACCAAATTTGTACCACGCTTTACAATGCCCACTGGCACAAATCTAAGAAAACCTTGAAGCGTAATGAAAGCAACAAATATTTACTAATTTGTTGCTCTATTCCGGAATTTATTGCTCCTGCCGAATTGCCAGGATAATGTTTTTTGTATGGTGGTGCTAGCGTATTTAGATTAGATTAGATTTGTGCCAGTGGGCATTGTAAAGCGTGGTACAAATTTGATGTCCTTCCCATATATAAGCTGAAGTCCTGGCGAATCGGCAGGAGCAATAAATTCGGGAATAGAGCAACAAATTAGCAATTAATTATGTCCTTAATTGGCCATTGAATTTGAGGAAAATATATGCCGCATTTAGAAGGGAGGCGCTAATGTGACGTCACACTAGCTCTACCACACAGAAAACGTTATCCTGGCAAGTCGGCAGGAGCAATAAATTCCGGAATGGAGCAACAAATTAGCAAATATCCATTGCTTTTATTCTGCTTCAAGTTTTTGTTTAATTTGTGCCAGTGGAGATAGTACAGGGGGGTACAAATGTGGTGTCTTTTCCATATATAAGCTGAAGTCCTGGCGAATCGGCAGGAGCAATAAATTCGGGAATAGAGCAACAAATTAGCAATTAATCATGGCTTTCAATTTGCATTAAATTTAGAGCCGACAAATGCCGTATTAAAAAGTGGGGGTGCTAGCGTAACGTTACGCTAGCACCCCCACATAAAATCGTCAATTCTGGCGAATCGGCAGGAGCAATAAATTCGAGAATAGAGCAACTAATTAGCAACTAATTAGCCCCTAATTATGCACTATGCCTGATATTGATACTTAGTGGTGGGGGTGCTAGCGTAACGCACGACAATTGGCGTGGGATCTGTCTTCTCCATTCTCAACAATACATATTTGAAAAACTGTGAAAAAAGAAACCTCCTCTAAATTCGCTATGCGGAAAAAATAAATACGATTTCTTTTTTCAATGTTGCCTTGGAAACAAAGGCCTCCTTACTCAAGGTATCCTTCGAGCCAAGCCAAGGTGGGGCTCGAGGAACGTTCATAAATGCGGGCCCACGCCTTTCATTCGACCTTTCCCGACTTGTCGCAGATATGCGGCTAAATGGGCAGAAGGTGCATGCTAGCACCACCCATCATCCGAAACCAGTGTATGCTATCAAAACGTCAATTAAGCCACATTGGAATTGACGCGTTATGCCCCACAAGGGTTAGGGCATTGTACCGCTAAAGTTAACTTCCGAAGGTTATTCACTCCGATTTCTAAGAAAAATTGGATAATGTTCTCGTGTTCGTCCTTTGCACTGTGTAAATCCTCATTTAAGATAGAGATTCATCCAAACTGAGAAAAAACCTCTTGACCTACTATTGGATTCATAGCAACTTCACTAACAGTATCCTCGGTTCACTAAATGATCTTAAGTAGTATGAACAACTAATTAGCGGGTTTTGCTCTCTATCATTATAGATATCAGAAAACAAAAGATAAATTAACTGAGTTCTATGGAGAAGACAAAAAGTAAACACATTGCACGCGGCTTTTTAAGCCCACGAGCAGATCAATTCCGATTTTGGGTAGACATTACAAGTAATACCGTACATAAAAGCGTGAAACGCCATCTACCTTTTTGGCACACCACCTGCAATTATCTTTTGTACACCGCAATGTAATCTCATTTCGCTATATCGTATGTATCTTTTATGCGATGTGTATGCATACTTCCTTTGATATCCATACTTACACGCGTAGTTTGTAGTCTTTTGAAGGGGGCGTTTTGCAATTTTCACTTGAAATCTTCACACTTTGTTTGGGTCTTTGTATCTATTTCGCTTTTGTAAAGATTTTGTTTTGTTTGTTGTTGTTTCATTTATTCACAAATGTCGGTAAAACAATTTAATGTGGCCCTGATATTCATTTGATGTTGATACTAGTACGACCATTTCGGTCTTTTATTTTGTTTTCAAAATGATGTTAGTCAATAATTTGACCATTTGGCACGGTACTGATTGAAAGTGGTGTACCACAATGGAGCGATATGGACACTCTTTTGTTTCCTATGTTCTTTTGATGTGGTTCCATGTAATTTTTAAATACATACAAACGCACAGTTGTCTATAGTCTTTTAGTTTTCAGTAGCTTCTAATAAAGCACAGCCGACGTACAACTTTTTCTAGGAATATTGGCTATTATCCCATTTTAATTATTTCCCTTCCGTAGTGTGTTGTATTGTTACGAAAAGATAGTACATTTCGTTGAATGTTGGAACATTGATGTTCGCAAATATTTCTACGAAAAGCACTTCTTATCTTGATCGTTGTTAGTTCGTTTAAGTAGAACAGGTGTTTCTTATTCCTTCTACATATTTATTTATTTTCTACTGGGATAAAGAGGACATCTTATTTCAAAGTTTGTCTTGATTATCTGTGGGCTGCGCCCAACGTGGGATCGTCGAGGTAAATTTCGGGGTCGTGCAAATTTTCATCCCGTGAACCCACGCAGTCCACTTCTTTTCGGAATACAATTTTAAGACGCGTGACCACAGTTTCCCTGTCGTTTTGGCGACAACCCTTTCCGCGATAGTCGTCTTGCCGGAAGCTTTGTTGTAGCAAGTAGTCTCCATTAGTTTACAAGCTTCTTTAATGATAGTCCTGACCTTTTGTCAGGTATCCCGTTAATTTTTCCTATGGTAAGATTTTACCGTCCTGCTGATTCGACCCCCATTCCGCCAAATTCGAGCGAAGCGATGCTATTCTTGACTTCCTAACCCCTGGTTTTCGGCAATCGTGCCATTCTGATATGAAGGCACTCCGAACATTTTGACCCAGTTAAAGGCTGAAAATATTTGTTCCTCATATTTCTTATTGTTGAAAAACACATCCTAAATAAAATAAAATAAAGTAAAATAAAATAAATAACTGGCGCAACAGTTCAATTTGAACCATGGCCTCGAGATGAGTTAGCATCATCTCATTTTCTAGATCGTGACGGTCATGTACAGAGGTGTGTGATCAGCAACACTCTCAACCGAGTTATTTACCCTATACTCATTTAACAGCTGAGTGGGCGGAGTCCGACACGTATGTAATTCCCCGTTTTTTATCGAAAACTACCGCATTCAGTAGGAATGGAACCGGGGCCCAGTGCGTAGAAAGCGAACGTGTTAACCATTGCGCCATCCAGACTGCAAACACATCCTGCTTCGGTCATTTAGTCAGCCAAGGAAGTGTATGGCGCTTTCCACAGTATGCTATGCGCTTTTTGGGAAGAAGAGGCCACAATGTAAAAGAGCCATTCCATGATGTAACCTGATTTGAATTGACTACTTTCAAGCCCAGGGGTCATGCCTTGCTCATTGAAAACCTCCTCCAGGATTGCGTCTTGTTCAGGGGTCTGTTTCTCCTGGTGTAAGGGAGACAGAAAATGTGTATAAAATAAAGCTGGAGCCGGGCCTGAAGGAGTTGGGCGACGACGTAACTTACATAAGAGGGACGCACAAAGGCGAACAAGTGTTCCACATAAAGACACATGGCAACAATCTAATTGGAAAATACCAAAGCATTGAATGCAATCATACTCGTATCACGGAGCGGCTACGAAGAAACTACTACCCCTCCTAAAAACGCTACGTAAAGAACCTGATGAATACACTCACTAAGTAGCCACTAAGGTCTAGTCCGAATGGCGCAACGGTTAGCACGTTCGCCTTCTACGCTCTGGTCATCGGTTCGATTCCTACTGAATGCGGTAGTTTTCGATAAAAAAGAGGATTTACGTGTCGAATTATGAGCCCACTCAGCTGTTAAATCACCGAGTTACTACTCGGTTGAGCGTGTCACTGATCACACACCTCTGCACAAGACCGTCACGATCTAGAAAATGAGATGATGCTAACTCACCTCGAGGCCATTGTGCAAATTGAGCTGTTGCGCCAGTTATTTATTTATTTAAAGGAGCCTCCTTAGGTATGGCAAAATTATCAGAGTCACCTCCAGATTCGATAAAGCCATGTCTGTCTGTTTGTGTGTCTGCCTGTCTGTCCATTCGCATGATAACTTTCCATAAAACGAAGTTAGAGGCTTGAAAGTATGATCAAATATTTGTAGTATGATCTAGTTAGTTGATATTGAAAATGGGCGTGATCCGGCCAATGAAGCACCAACCTCCCCTACGTCTATAAAATAATTAAATGTGTGTACTCTCGATTGAATACATGTTTAAGGCTCTAACTTTAGTGGATGACCAGGTTTATTTTATACTCTTTTGTAAAAATGAGATTGATCAGTTGGAAAATAACGGTACTTTTCTTACAAAGACCTTCGCATAACCCTACTTTTCAAGTTTTTTGTCTATAACTCTTGAACCTATGAACGTTAAGAGCTAATTTTTGACATGTAAACTCCAAATGAGAAGCTGCTTCAGTTTCGGTGAGATGAGCGTAATCCAACTGAAGGAACGCCTACCTCCCCTACAAATGTCCAAAAATTAAATATTCCTTTAAAAGCAATAGCTTTCGGCAGAATGACCCCAGCGAGTTGAAAATTTGGTCGGATGTTGGTAGTAAGATCTAGTTAGTTGGTATTGAAAATTGGCAAGATCCGACCAATGAAACCCCTACCTCCTCTATAAATAAGTATCTCTTTAGATATGCGATAACTTTCGATAGTTTGTAAAACGGTCCAGCTGGTAAGTATTAAAATGGGCATGCTCGGGCCAAAGGAACGTCTACTCCCCTGGAAAGGTTATCTTAAATATGTTAACTTTTAATAGAATGGAGCTAGCGACTTGAAATTTTTGCGCAAAAGTTTGTATTGTGGGTTAGTTAGTTGGTTTTAGGAATAGGCAAGGCTCACTCATCTCAAATAGCGCTTGCCTTCTTTACTAATGTTCCTTCATCGTGATCGTAGCTTCATCGATATAGGAAACACACTTTTAATGCATATGGCTGTTGCCTATTTGAAGTTTTGGTCTCACCACTAGGTCTGCACAGGTCAAGAGTATATGCGCTTCGGACTCGGTAATCGTTTTTAATGTTCTTATCAATCGAAAGTTGTGAGATTGTCGATAAACAAAAGATTTTGCATTTGTTCATCAAAAACATTTATATTTTGAAGCTTATAGCAAGTGTATACACATGGCGAAGGAAGCCGCTTGGTAGTCACTCACCCATTGTCTCGGAAGTCTTGGGCAACGAAGCAGCGGTGAGAAAGCAGCGCCAAGAAACTAAAATAGAGTGCCACGATCTCGACGAGGTAACTACCAAGAAGGATATCTGCACGGACTTTCATGCATGTTTCGAAGTAGATCTCCATCCCGACGCGGTGAAATTAATGCGAAGGGTATACAGTAGCACACAAATCGCGACCATCAGCCTACCTACCGAAATTGCAAATAAGGTGCTTGATATACGCAAAGTGTTGGATGGTCAAATTGTCGCATCGGATATTCGGAAAAATTGCAAGCAACTGCTCTAAAAAACACCTGTCAAGATCTGCTATGACAGACGATCGGAGAGTGACTGTCGCAATTGTCTGCGATCAATATAAGAACCTTAAAAAAAAGAGCCATTCGACAAACGAAAGTCGTGCTTCCAACAAAACTTGTCAGATTCGATGAACACTATTGACCGAGCAAAAATCATCGGCATTCTTATATACAGCTGCTACGTCTCACCATGGCTGGATCTCCCAGGATTCGAAAGATTCCAGGATAAACTCAACTCCAGTAGGCACTGCTCAGTAAAATCTCGGGAAATTTCAACTCATGGGAGGAATGTGGAAGCCGTGAGACAAATGCCAGAGAGTGTGTACTCTTCGACGCTTTCGCAGAATTGGATGTTGCTCGTCTCTCATGAATTCGGGCGGTAGCAACACCTTAAGGGGATATCGAGCAGGCTCTGTCATGGATCCATCGTTTGTTACGAGGATTTCGGGCGGCAGTAACACCACTCCACTCTATTCTTCATCATCATAGTGGCGCAATCCCCCGACATCGGGCCCTGGCCGCCTGGATCATCGTCCTCCAATTATCTCGGTCAGGTGATCGCGTCCTCCAATTTTGGACGCTCAGCAGTTGTTCGGCGTCCTCATATCAGTCCTTCCAACGAGCTCTCGGTCTTACTCGCAGCCTTGCTCTATCGAATATTTTTGTAGGCATACGGTCATTCTCCATTCATTGTTTATGTTCTGCCTATTGTAGACGTTGTTCTCGAAACTTCCAGGTTATCGTACAGTTTGTGAAGCTCATTGTTGTACCAGATGCGCCATCCATTTCGGTCGCAACTTGCTTCGAAAATTCGCTGAAGGACCTTACGTTCAAATGTGTTTATCATGTTTTTAGAGGCTTGAGTAAGAGTCCAGGTTTCGCAGCCATAGCATATGGTTGACGGTCGTGGCCATGGATGTCTGTGTTGTCTGCCTCCTGTGGTGTGGGGCCTTAATAATAGGCCACAGCGTCTTTGGACTTGTCACAGGTAGGTGGCTAAATGGGGCAGCAGGAGGTGCATGCTGGCAACTGCATTCTCCGAAACTAGTTTATGCCACTGAAACGTCAACTGGGACATATGGAACGATTGACGCGCTCGCGCTATGTCCAACAACGGTTAGGACAATCGAGTATGATGGTTTTGTATAGCGGAGCTTACATTTCATTATTGGAAGGACCGAGAAGGAACTTTTATTTGCTAGCTGTATTCGCCCCTTAATTTGGCCAGTTTCATTGGCGTCCTTTGACAGGTTAATACCCAGGTATATTAAGTCGTCTACGAATTCGATGCTAATGTCCCCGACGTTGATGTTTGGTTGTTCTGGTGTCTTTGTTCTTGATTACTACTCAATTGCCCTAACCCCTTGTGAGGCATCGCGCGTCAACTGTTCTATGTGGCCCAGTTGACGTTTCGTTGGCATGAATTTGTTTCAGAGAATGCAGTTGCCAGCATGCACCTCCATGGCCACGAACATCGTCGTGGACGGGATTCAAACCCGAAACGCCGTTAGTCAAACGTGAGACTAGTGCCTCAACACACTGTGCTACCGATACTTGATTGCATCACTATAATTATTCTTAACATCTTATTAACGGTCTCGATGGCCGCAGACCCACGGATGGTCTAGCAGAGCAGAGGACATTGCAGATCGCAAGCAGATAGCCGAAGCATTCGATTGCTCTATACCAAAAAGGAAATCCTCATACTAGCGGCAGGAAAACTATTGGTGGAAAGAAAAATTCGCAAGCCTGCGACGTAGGTACCTGACAGCCGCCCAACCAGCGATCAACAGATACACCTGGATATACCTACTGACTTGGTGCAGTATTGGGACAGGAAGTATCTTTAAAAATTATAAAAAATCGCTTCGAGAATCGCGGATAGTAAAGGGCTGGGCTCGGACTGAATTCCCGACAAGGCGTTGAAAGTGGTGGTTCGTGTTATACCTAAGAAGTTCATTGGGACGTTTGAGGCCTGCTTGACGGAAAGAACCTTTCCAAAGGCTTGGAAAAACAGGAAGCTAGTTCTGCTGCCAAAATCAAAGTGGGTGCCGATTGAACCGAATTCTTACCGCCCAATTCGCTTGCAGGACACTGTAGGGAAAATGTTTGAAAGGACTATCTTCAACCATTTCTCCCAAATAGTGGTGGAAAAGGAATGCCTGTTAGCCCGACGACAGTACAGTTTTCAAAGTGCACTGGCCTGGCAAGGCACACAATGCGTGAGTAAAAGTGTAATGCTGTGGTCACACTGGTTTTCAAAAACGCTTGATTTTGGACTTGCCGTACTCAAAGAAGTGACAATTGGCGGGTTCGCGGACGATATTGCGGTGGCTGTGATCCGTGCTAAAGACCCGGAATAAGCCGAAATGTATGTATATCAGCGAGGTTCAAAGCACTCACAACTATCAAGTTGTGGTTGGAGAAAATGGGCCTAGAGCTAGCCGAGGATAAAACGGTAGCCGATCTCATCGGTAAGCGAAGATCTCTGAAGATCAGAGTTGGAGGTACTATCATTATTTCCAAGCCAGTTATGAGATACTTGGGAGTGATGATTAACGTGGGAAGCGAGTGGTCGCACGTCCGATTCATGCCACGAACATTTTCAAACAGTTGCTTTTTCGGCCGACCTCCAGTCAACTAAGCTGTGGATAAGTATATCGATTTGATCAAAATTAATAGAGTAAATTCGGGACGTGCCTGACATGGAGTCTGTCTATTGCAATTACAATCTTCCCATAAAAACGGTCTCGGAAATGAAGTGCTCTACTACACAATAGGAAGGAAAAGACAGCCTAGACTTACCCAATGAAATAGATAGAAAAAATAAGATAAAAGATAATATAAAATAGTCGAGCTACCATAAAAGGTGAATTGTGCCGTAGCCCATTAAATCAAAAAACCGTCCACCTTTCTAATAAAGGGCAGTAAGTCTTTAGCAGGAATCAACCTGAATTCTGCAGGGCTGATAGTAGCCTGCCCGAGGAGTAACATCCTAGAACGCGCGATGGCGGGACATTCACACAAGATGTGTTTGGTTGTTTCCACGTCCTCCAGACAGAAACGGCATTCAGTCTCGCTGGACAGACCCATCTTGTTCAGGTGATATCTGACCAGGTGAGGGCCAGATAAGTAGCTTCGAAAATTCGCCGAAGGACCTTACGTTCAAATGTGTTTATCATGTTTTTAGAGGCTTGAGTAAGAGTCCAGGTTTCGCAGCCATAGCATATGGTTGACGGTCGTGGCCATGGATGTCTGTGTTGTCTGCCTCCTGTGGTGTGGGGCCTTAATAATAGGCCACAGCGTCTTTGGACTTGTCACAGGTAGGTGGCTAAATGGGGCAGCAGGAGGTGCATGCTGGCAACTGCATTCTCCGAAACTAGTTTATGCCACTGAAACGTCAACTGGGACATATGGAACGATTGACGCGCTCGCGCTATGTCCAACAACGGTTAGGACAATCGAGTATGATGGTTTTGTATAGCGGAGCTTACATTTCATTATTGGAAGGACCGAGAAGGAACTTTTATTTGCTAGCTGTATTCGCCCCTTAATTTGGCCAGTTTCATTGGCGTCCTTTGACAGGTTAATACCCAGGTATATTAAGTCGTCTACGAATTCGATGCTAATGTCCCCGACGTTGATGTTTGGTTGTTCTGGTGTCTTTGTTCTTGATTACTACTCAATTGCCCTAACCCCTTGTGAGGCATCGCGCGTCAACTGTTCTATGTGGCCCAGTTGACGTTTCGTTGGCATGAATTTGTTTCAGAGAATGCAGTTGCCAGCATGCACCTCCATGGCCACGAACATCGTCGTGGACGGGATTCAAACCCGAAACGCCGTTAGTCAAACGTGAGACTAGTGCCTCAACACACTGTGCTACCGATACTTGATTGCATCACTATAATTATTCTTAACATCTTATTAACGGTCTCGATGGCCGCAGACCCACGGATGGTCTAGCAGAGCAGAGGACATTGCAGATCGCAAGCAGATAGCCGAAGCATTCGATTGCTCTATACCAAAAAGGAAATCCTCATACTAGCGGCAGGAAAACTATTGGTGGAAAGAAAAATTCGCAAGCCTGCGACGTAGGTACCTGACAGCCGCCCAACCAGCGATCAACAGATACACCTGGATATACCTACTGACTTGGTGCAGTATTGGGACAGGAAGTATCTTTAAAAATTATAAAAAATCGCTTCGAGAATCGCGGATAGTAAAGGGCTGGGCTCGGATTGAATTCCCAACAAGGCGTTGAAAGTGGTGGTTCGTGTTATACCTAAGAAGTTCATTGGGACGTTTGAGGCCTGCTTGACGGAAAGAACCTTTCCAAAGGCTTGGAAAAACAGGAAGCTAGTTCTGCTGCCAAAATCAAAGTGGGTGCCGATTGAACCGAATTCTTACCGCCCAATTCGCTTGCAGGACACTGTAGGGAAAATGTTTGAAAGGACTATCTTCAACCATTTCTCCCAAATAGTGGTGGAAAAGGAATGCCTGTTAGCCCGACGACAGTACAGTTTTCAAAGTGCACTGGCCTGGCAAGGCACACAATGCGTGAGTAAAAGTGTAATGCTGTGGTCACACTGGTTTTCAAAAACGCTTGATTTTGGACTTGCCGTACTCAAAGAAGTGACAATTGGCGGGTTCGCGGACGATATTGCGGTGGCTGTGATCCGTGCTAAAGACCCGGAATAAGCCGAAATGTATGTATATCAGCGAGGTTCAAAGCACTCACAACTATCAAGTTGTGGTTGGAGAAAATGGGCCTAGAGCTAGCCGAGGATAAAACGGTAGCCGATCTCATCGGTAAGCGAAGATCTCTGAAGATCAGAGTTGGAGGTACTATCATTATTTCCAAGCCAGTTATGAGATACTTGGGAGTGATGATTAACGTGGGAAGCGAGTGGTCGCACGTCCGATTCATGCCACGAACATTTTCAAACAGTTGCTTTTTCGGCCGACCTCCAGTCAACTAAGCTGTGGATAAGTATATCGATTTGATCAAAATTAATAGAGTAAATTCGGGACGTGCCTGACATGGAGTCTGTCTATTGCAATTACAATCTTCCCATAAAAACGGTCTCGGAAATGAAGTGCTCTACTACACAATAGGAAGGAAAAGACAGCCTAGACTTACCCAATGAAATAGATAGAAAAAATAAGATAAAAGATAATATAAAATAGTCGAGCTACCATAAAAGGTGAATTGTGCCGTAGCCCATTAAATCAAAAAACCGTCCACCTTTCTAATAAAGGGCAGTAAGTCTTTAGCAGGAATCAACCTGAATTCTGCAGGGCTGATAGTAGCCTGCCCGAGGAGTAACATCCTAGAACGCGCGATGGCGGGACATTCACACAAGATGTGTTTGGTTGTTTCCACGTCCTCCAGACAGAAACGGCATTCAGTCTCGCTGGACAGACCCATCTTGTTCAGGTGATATCTGACCAGGTGAGGGCCAGATAAGTACCCCACTAGGAGTTTTAGATGGGTTCTACTCATTTGAGTAGTACCATTGTGAATGAAGGGCATTCTCAGCTCCTTTGATTGACGTAGCCCTGGAAAGTTATTCCAATACCGATGACGTAATAGTGCAAACCAATTTGTGATTCGCAGTTTAGCCGAGTCCAGCCCAAAGCCACAGTAAGGCTCACGTCCATGAATGCCCTCAATGCCCTGGTGGCCTGGCACCCAACACAAGAAGACTCGGTTTTTGGTTGACAACAGTTAAAGGAGTTCGTTGAGAGGCCTTTTCTTCGCCAGATGGCACGGACCGACCTTCACGGTCAATTATGCTACCTTAGGCTCCGTCCCCACGGGCATCTTCGGAAGCCCACCAAACCGTCCGTTACAGACCTTATATGAGGAGAGCGCTTTTATAGCTGCTTGGCTGTCTGAGTAGATAACAATGTGAACGCCGCGAATCCCAGTTTCCAAGATTATCCTAGCGCAGACCTCAATGGCGTGGATCTCGGCTTAAAAAACGCTGGGCGAGACTCCCATTGCGATCGAAATCCTGGTGTTGGGTCCAAAGACACCTGCACAAACACCCTATTCAGTTTTAGACCCAACGGTGAACCACTTAATATTATATACAATATACAAGATGATATATACAATATATACACTACATGTACGGTCTGGACAGGGTGTGCCATTTACCCATTCAGAGCGGTCAGTTACAAGGGCTGAAAATTTTCTGACGAAGCAAACCTCTGTGAGCATGTAATCTGATCTCAAGATGATCTGCACGTCAGGAATTTGATTCAGAATGCTCATGTGGCTGCCTTCTTCAATACGCACGTCGGAAGTTGAACGAAGTCTAAGAGCATTTAGAGCTGCTGATTCTTGAATGAATATATGCAACGGAGTAAGTCCAATCATCGCCTCCAGGGCTGGCGTAGGACAAGTGCGCTTAGCTCCAGTGATACCAAGGCAGGCAAGGCGTTGAAGTTTATTGCACTTCAGTAAAACAGAAGATTGCTGAGTTTTCGGCCACCACACAAGGGCTGCGTAGGTCACCATGGGCCGCACCAGCATGGGTAGGTATATAGCCACTCACTCAAATCATTGGGTGAGCCCCCATGTCCGTCCGAAGAGACTTCTGCAAGCCCACACAGCAAATCCCGCGATCATTTCTGTACACGTAATTTCGAAATGCATTGTATCCATCAAAGTCCCAAGGCGTTCATTAATTCGTCAAGCAAGTCTCCAAATCGTCCAACCATTGGACAAATTTTTTCCCAGACCCAGCCTCAATTAATCGATTGATGTACGAGTATGACTACATTAAACAAGAAGTTGATTGAGTCCTCGCCATTATCACGCCTAATTCCAGAAGTAAATCACCACAACCATGCAGAGTCTTGTACAACAATACTGGAACCAATTGCATGAAAGATTGAGGCTTTGTCAGTCTATTCAAATGTGAACTTTAAACAAATAAAAATCAGTGGTCAGTAGCAGCACCGATGGAAATGAGCCTGGTTGTTGTTCCGCATCGCACCAAAAAACAGTTGCGCTGAAGAAAAGAGTAATTTACATGTTACAATGTCTTCTGTTCTTGGTTTTTGGGAGCATAGCGAATCTGCCAAAGGAAATCGATGTTTAGGAATTAACACAGGCACACTCTATATGGTAAAATGGATCTGTTTTTCATAGTGGCTTTTAATGGATTTGCCACCCCATTTGAAAGGTATGTAATGTTGCGCACAGCCTGATTACTTTTGTCTAAAGAAAATCGGACCGGAATGGCTATGGTTTGAGAACGGCGTATTGCCTAGCAAAGGACTGATATGGTCTATGAAATAAAAAAAAATAAACGTTTAAAAATGAATCAAAAACGCTGAAACTAATAGGTAGATAAAACTGCTTTGAAAGTTGCAGGTTGTTCGCCGAAACTTGTTTTTTGAAAATTAAATGGTCAGGCAAAAGTGGGCCGGCGCGGCGACGAGATTGTCCATTGATTCAGTTATTGCTAGGCGTCACTCCACCTTGATGCGAGTATATCCCCTGCAAAAAAAAAAAAATAATCGAAGCGTTATGCGGACCGCAACGCTTCAACAGTTACTTTTTACAAACAAAAGCATATAGTTCCTGGTAATGCGAATACAATATTGTTTTGCAGTGTATTCTTCATTTTAGTTATTATGCTTTTGGAAATTGGATGGAATTTCAATGCATTTAACAAATTTTTTGAATAACATTCGCCTAATTGTCCGAACTTTAAAGTTTAGCCGCCGCCTTCACTGTTTGAAAATCGGACCATTTAAAACTGGCAATTAGAAAGCATCGCGCCTAAGATTGAAGCGACCTATGACCTCAAGGGAGGTCTTTCTTTTTTCTCTGACCGGTACTATTCGCCAATAAATTGTGATATCAAAGAATTTCTTTATTATTTCTGGAAAAGTGACCACAGCACATGAATAGTTCGATTTTGGACGGTGTTGGGCTCAGGTGAAATCCAATCAATCAAAAATCTTTCGACTAATGATCCCGTCTCCCGACCGAAATATTAGAGAATCGAGATAAAAAGATACTTTGCAACAATGACTAAGTACTCTCTAACCTGACTTGACTTTTCATATAGAGGATAATTTTAATTCGTATCTCATTTCTATTGTCGGGACGTTTTTGATCTTTTTTTTCCACATGATCGTCTTTTTCGAACCACGCCAATAATTAAAGAAAAACGATTTTCTAATTCTTGTCGCCGAACATGTTGATGATCATTGTGATGGTGATGATGACGATGATGATGATGATGATCATCATCGTCGTCGTCGTAGTCTTCGCTCTCTCAGATTTAGAATGGATTCGGGACCGCACATTCAGTGATATCCAACCGTTTCTGTTGTCACTTTATATAAATTGAACTTGGCACAATAGGTGGTCCTAACCCCGAAGAATCCGTAGTAGGTTACCTGAGGCGAGAGGCAGGCCGAAAATTGAAAGAAGAACATATTCACCATGCGCAAAGCATCATAATTGCCACTCGGACGGGATCATGACTGTTTTCGATTGCGCCTTCGGCTGCGAGGTTGCGCTGGAAATAATACCGACAAAAGGTTGAGACAGTTATTAAAAAGGAAAAAATTGCCTTTTCCTTGTCATCATCAAATTGGATTTTATTTGTCTGGTCTGTTTGGATATAAACTTTCTCAGGGCTCATAGGACCGAAAAATTAAAAAAGAGAAAATAATTTTTCTCATGTTTAGGTGGTAGTTTGGAAGCGGAAATAGTGAAGACGAGATTGCTTTGACAGGAAATAGTTTGTTCATATACTGGTCTGATTAATATTACCGATAAATCATCAGATAAATTCTTTCATGACTCCTTACTAGACACACACTTTCCGGGTAGTTCATCCGTTATAACTGAACACCCGCGCACATGAAAGCGAAATAGATTCCTGCGTCTCCGATTCAATCATTTCGAAGAAAAAAGTTCTCTGTGCTATATCCAGGTTTTTACCCTTTAAGTCCGGCATCATTCCGGTAGATATACAACATGCTTCGAACCTTGTTGCTCCTTGGGTCGAAGCCAGGGACGTAGCCAGGGGAGGGATTCAGGGTGTCCGGACCCTTCCCGAAACATTTCGAGGTCACCCACTCTCATTCTCCACCATACAAACAGACTGTAAATTTACTACTACTACTACTTTGCCTTAACCCCTAGCGGGGCATAGCGCGTCAACTACTCCTGCGCGCCATCGTACTCTGTTCTGGGCAATGGGGCGCAACTCCCCAAAAGACTTACCCAGTACCTGACACTCCTTTGCCACAGATCGACGCCATGTGATTCGAGGACCCCCTCTTGGTCGGCCTTGGTTGGAAATGGGGTTCCATTTCATGGCATGCATACCAATGCAGTTATCACTCTTCCGCAATGTGTGACCTATCCACTGCCATTTTCGCCTGCGTATCAATTCGTCGATTGGCATCTGACCCGTACGCCGACTTAGCTCTTCATTTGATATTGTTTCGGGCCAGAAAATTCTTAAAATTCGACGAAGACATGAGTTGACGAAAACTTGCAGCTTTCTGGTAACTCCTACGGAAACTTTCCATGTACTGCTCCCATACAAAAGCACTGATACTACCAGGGAGCGAAACAGGCCCAGCTTGGTTTTAATGCTGAGATAACTGCCCTGCCAGATTTTGGACAGCATGCCGTATGCGCGTTTAGCCTGGTTGATACGACGAGCGATGTCCTGCTCCGTACCACCATTTTCGGCAACAATGCTACCCAGGTAGACGAAGTTGTCCACCTTCTCCACAGGCTGCCCATTAATATTGATGGCAATAGGTGTCGGATTTCTTTTTCGCAACGGCGGGCTAAGAACCTTGGTCTTGTTGGTATTAATCTTTAGCCCAACCTTGCTTGCCTCCCTCTCGAGATCTAATGCCATTGCGGACAGATCCATGATTTTGTGGGAGAGTAGGCATATGTCGTCAGCGTAGTCAAGATGTTGTAGATAAGATGTCAAAGTCCATTGAATTCCTCTGTCGAGTCCGGATAGGGCTGCATGCAACACATCGCCGATCACAATGAGGAATAGGATCGGTGAGAGGATGCACCCCTGCCGAACTCCACTGCGAATCTCAAAGTCCCCCGACACCTTACCTTTATGCAGAATGCGACATTTCGCGCCGTCATAGGTTGCCTTAATAATAGCCACAAGCTTCTCAGGGATGCCTCTCCTGCGCAAGGCCGCCCATATAGAATCCCGGTTCACACTATCGAAAGCCTTTTCGAAATCGATGAAAAGCAAGTGAAGCGGAGAATCGTATTCAGCGCATTGCTCGATGATGATTCGCAAGGTGTTAATGTGATCGACACAGGAGAATCCGGATCGAAAGCCAGCCTGCTCTTCATCAATTGTGCTTTCTAAGTGGGCCTTTAGTCTTTCCAGGACGATTTTAGCTATTATCTTGGCAACGGCAGGAAGCACACAAATGCCTCTCCAATTATTACAGTCTGTGAGGCTACCCTTCTTTGGAAGTTTGATGATCAAACCTTCCGTCCACTCAGTGGGAAAGGTCTCTGTATTCCACGCTTTATCAACAAGTGGGTGCAGCAAATCGGCAGTTACGCTTGGCGCTGCTTGATAAAGTTCGGCAGGGATGCCGTCAAGTCCGGCGGCCTTTCCTCGTTTTAGTGCAATAATTGCAGTGACTATTTCCTCTTTAGTCGGGGCAGTGGACCGTATACGCACATTTTGATGGTTAGCTAAATTATCTATATGAGGGGGAACTTCACCAGAGGTTACACGGTTCAAGACCGCGGCGAAGTGTTCTTTCCACCGCCTCATTTGATCTTCTTCCAAGATAAGTAGCTTTCCATCACTATCTTTTACCGGATGTTGGCAGGAGTTACGACCACCTGTAAACTCCTTGATGACACCGTATACGGCGTTTAAGTTGTTACTTCTAGCGGCTTCTTCTGCTGACGCTAAAAGAGAATTGGTATAAACTCTTTTATCGCGTCGCACACTACGCTGAACTTCTCGAGCTTTCTGACGGTAAAGGAGTTCGATGCTGCTTCGATTGTCGTCTGATGCTGCAGCCAAACGAACTTTCAGCTCCTTTCTTTCAACAATCCGCTGCCATGAAGCGTCGGACATCCAGGGCTTATTCCGGCAATCCGGGTTTGGGCCAAGGATGGTATTTGCGCTATCAATGTACGCATTTTTTATGGCATCCCAGTTTTCGTTTATGTCACTATCTGGGTGACTAGTTATCTCAGCCGCTTTTTGCGCAAGATGGTCATTATATTGTTGTAAGACAGCTGGATTTTTTAGTCGAGCGGTGTTGAATTTGCGGGGCCTGGATCTTTCGTCGCTGGGGCGTCGCACGGCTGCAATACGCAATCGAACATTAGCGATCATAAGATAATGGTCTCTTCCCATCCCAATATCGGCACCCTTCTTGTTTCGCACGTCCAGGAGGCAACTCTTGAATCTTTTACTAATGGCAAAATGGTCGATCTGATTTTGTGTTCTGCGCCGATCAACAGAGGACCAACTGATTTTGTGGTGGTCCTTATGCTCAAACATAGTACCACCGATGAAGAGACTGTGAAAGTTGCAGAACTCTACAAATCTTTCACCGTTGTCATTACGATCACCAAGACCGTGTCTCCCCATCACATGTCTGAGCCCATGGTTATCAGCGCCAACTTTCGCATTCAAATCACCCATAACCATTATAATGTCACCTTTAGGTGTTCTGCTCTGAACGGCGTTTAGTTCTTCGTAGAAGGAGTCTTTTGCCAAGACATTGTCGGGTTCAGTAGGGGCATAACATTGTATTATTGAGATGTTCCTCCTTTTGGTCCGGAACCTGGCGGTCAAGACCCTGTCAGAGACCGGTTCCCAGGATAAGAGACAGTTTCGCGCGGCTCTGGTTAAAAGGAGCCCCACACCTGACTCACGACGACTACCGGTAGCTTTACCGGAGTACAACATTACAGTGCTGCCCGTTGGAGAGATGAATTCTCCGCTGCTCCACCATCTTATCTCACTAACTCCTAAGATATTTAATTTGTACCTCAGAAATTCACTCTCTAATTGAAGAAATCGTGCGTTCTGGGGACCTTCTGATCCATTGTCCAGGAGAGTACGCACATTCCAGAATCCAATCTTTGTCATTGTACGATAGCTAAAAGTCGTAACCGTTGAGTCAGTCCTTATCCGAGGCATAGTTGACGTTTCGTTAGCATATAAAGATTTCGGATAGTGCAAGTTGCTGGCATACACATCCTGTCCTTTGATTGTCGGTTTTAACGACAGGCCCTCAAAGGGAAAGGCCGTGGTATTTTTTTTTTCACACCCCACACCACAGGGGTACCTCAACCAAATCATCGCACCGCCATCACTGGCGGCTTGACGTTGGTTGGCAATGGTCTGTGACCACTGCCGTTCCAGGGGGCGCCCACGCGGAGGACTATGGAAGAGGAGTTTTTGCCCCCCAAAGACTGTAAATTTGAACGGGGTGACATTATGTAGATGCATAAAATCTCCTGCCTAATAAATTAAACTATAGGTTACACTTTTGGAATTAAAAAAGCATCGTTAAGGTGGTTAAAAAGTTGTCATCGTTATTTTTTTTATTACCTACGAATCGCACCCTGCCCCTATTCGCGAATATTTTTGCCAATTTCGGGTTCATTAAATAGATAAAATCATACTGACCCCACATTGTGCGCCATCCATTTTCGGGCTTTTTGACCGTTTCTCGACTATTTTCCATGCTATACATGTATTCTACTCTGATATGGGCAAAAAGGCCTCCAGGAAACCTTAAGCTAGATTAAGGTGGTGTAAAGGCATCGTGATGTTAATTGCCCTCCAGGGGCATGGGTGCGTGAACATCTCTTGTATTTTTGGCCTTGTTGACGATTTGATAGCATATCTACTTTTCGGACGTGTGTAATGAACACCTATTCTTTTAAATTTTCGCGCGCACTCATCACTTGTCGTCAACTTCATGTTGGCTGAGTGAGGAGTGACGCTTGTTGACAGCCGTCAAATCAGAGTTGCGAATCACCCGCCAACAACATCGGGCACGGTTTGTGCGCGCCAACACAAAAATTGAAAAAAAAAATCGAGAGTGGCGAATAACCCGGCAAGAAAATCGGATTGGTGCAAGTCGACGCAAAAATTGAGGGCTTGTGACCCGCCTTCGCGATCGGCCGTGTTTTTTTATGGAGTTGTGCCATAACCCGCCGATGCCATCGGTTGGGGTTCGGGGAATTCATATTTGGCTGGTCATTAGACGCCGCGAAAAAAAAGTCGGGAATTTGATCTTTTTGCCACCAGTTGCGCCGTGTCGGAAAAAGATATCTGCGGTGTCGGAAAATAGAGTGCCGAATTGCCCGCTGAAACTTTTGACCCGCAATCAAGTCGACAATACGCTCCGGACGAACCTTCCATCCGCTATCCCGATTTCGAGTCTGCCGCTGCAAGTGCCGGTGCCCCTAACACGTCATTTGTGCCGTTTGTTTGGGAAGTGACTAAGACGTGCAAGTCATTGTAGCCAGCGCGGTTCGTTAGAAGCATGATAGCATGATACAGTGGGAGTGACAACAGTGTGCCCCTTGTTGTGCGTGCCTGACCGTATCACATAGAACGAGATTGATAATGAGAAGCTGCTGGTTAAAGTATGCATTTGCGGTTTTCTTTGGAGAGTGTTGCCGCCCTATATGAGAATTTCTAGATGAACTGACTAACTTATTATTTTTTTTGTAAATTCCTTTATTCTTCTTTTGGAATTTGGATTTTGTTTTTGTTTGGATAAAATATAGTTTTTTTTTTTAATTTATGTTAAGTTGCAGCTGCTCCCGTATCGTGATGGCCATCAAGGATTTCGGGTAAGTGGTTGCATACTAATTTAAAATTCGTAAATTTGCAAAATTCTTAAATTTTTTTTTTCTATTCCAAAATTGATTTTATTTTTGTAGTTTTTTCTTTAGTTTTTTTTTGACATCAGTTTCTTAGTAATTTTCTGATCTCTCGTTTTCCTTTGTTTGTCATCATCTCATTCTTTTTTTTTTGAATAAACTCTGATATGTATTGAATTTTAAAACCCAGGCGTTTCCTTCACGGAACCTTCCCCCCAAACCCCCTTTCAGGTTGTTGACGAGATGAGGTGAAGGCCTCATCTCTTGTTCCGCTTTGGGAGGTCCCAACATTTTTGCCGGCTTTTGGGACTTCAATGGTTGGGTTTTATTTCTATGGGTAAAGAGGCCAAGGGTCCAAACCATCTGGGCACGGAGCGTGTAGCATGAGCCGGTCGACGGCCATTGCCTGCACTGTTTTTCTAGTTTTCCTGAGTCGTGAGACTCAGTTTTATCCTTTGTCGTGATCGTCTACCCCCAAGTCACATGATACATGTTATCATTGTAATGGCTGGGGCAACGAGCGGGCAAAAACCCCGCCCACATCTCCCGAACTGAGCTGGAACAAGCATGTGCCGCCGCTCAGCTCGTTGAGGAGCATTCGCTTTTAGCGTCGCCGGACCTTCACGGTCCTCTCGGCAAACTTCCGGCTCCGTCCCCAAGAACACCATCTGGTGACCACCTGGCTCATTACACGTGCCGTTGCTAGCGTGCACCTCCTATCCGCGGTGTCTTTAGACCGACAAGCTCGGAGTGCAGTAGGAGTTCTTTAAGTAGCCCCAGATAATTGTTTTTGTTTACGCCGACGATTAAACCTTCATTTTGTAGATCATAGAGGTGACCGAAGGACCACGGCCACAGAGCGCATTAGTTCGAAACTAACCCTACATTGGGAGCCGAAAATTTTCGTTTTTTTTTTTTCAATAATTTGTTCAGCTGAAAAAGGGATTTTAAAGTAGCTTATACTGGTTTACCGTAAGCCCTTGTGCGAAAGAGCGCGTCAATGGCTCCATCGGCAACCTGTACCGGAAATGCGTAGATTTATTCACCCATTTTGGTGGTGGTTCTTTCCAAAATATGAAGAGGACTGTGAAATAAGTGTCGTCTTTATGAACTACAGATATTTCGAAGCGGCTAAAATGTTAAGAGCGATTTCCTATTATTTGACTAGGGCGCTAGGCTAGTTAAGGTCGCCTGAAGCATTTTATCCAAAAATCGTTTTACGCACACAAATGAATTGACATTAGTAGGTATAAGTGGGGATCACACTATTAATGAGACACATTTTTTATACTCTAGCTAGACTTATAGTATAGGGTTTATTGTTTTTGTTACGACGAAAATATGTAACACCTTAAACGAGGCTGCGGAGGTATAGCAATGTGTATATATAAATGATCAGGGTCACCTCCTGATTCGATTAAGCCATATCTGTCTGTCTGTCCGTCTGTCTGTCTGTCTGTCTGTCCGTTCGCACGATAACTTTCGATAGAATAAAGCTAGAGCCTTGAAATTTTGGTCGAATGTTGGCAGTATGATCTAATTGGATGGTATTGAAAATGGGCATGATCAGGCCAAGAAAACGCCTACCTTCCCTACATATGAAAATAATTAAATGTATCTATAACTCCCGATCAAATAAACATGAAAAGCTCTTGCTTTGGCAGGTTGCTCGTGGGGGTAATCTTATACCCTCCTGGAAAAATAAAATCGATCAGTTAATGACTAATGGTAATTTTCTTACAAAAACCCCCTTTTCAGATTTTTTTTTTTGGATATAACTCTTGAACCAATTAACGTAGACACCTGATTTTTGGCAAGTAACTCTGAGGTGAGAATCTGTTTGAGTTTTAGTTAGACATAATCAGATCAAAGAAACGCCTACCTCCCCTACAGATTTCAAAAAGTTAAATATTACTTTTACGATAACTTTCGATAGAATGACACTAGCCGGTTGAAAATTTGTTTGAATGTTTTTAGTAAGATCTACTTTGTTGGTATTGAAAATGGGCATGATCCGACCCAAGGAAGTCCTACCACAGAACAGAGATATACCAGAGTTGGAACTCAGTATAAATTAAGCAAAGATTGCCCATAGTATATCACTTGCGTTTGTGTTGTGTTCACTAATCAGTACACGATGGACGTGCAAAAAGTGAAAACTAAGGCCCCCCATATACCTTGCGATCAGTCGACATCGATCTGATGATATTGTGATCGTCACATTGATTGCACAGTGTATGTACTTATCGTTGACGATTTCTTTTACAGTTCCATACCATCGTCAGATTGATCCGAAGACAATTGTCGCTGTCGTCTAACGATGAATTGCATTGTCTATGGGGGTCTTATATCCACTCCATTGTGCCTGGCGGGGCCTCTAAAATCGGAGTGAATGTCGCATGCTAACAGAATTATTACTGATAAAGTGACAAATGGCGGCGACCGTGCGCTCGTTTGGTAAGGGAACCATGCGAAATTGAGGGATGATCACGAAGAATTCATCTTTGTGGGCGTTGCTTGTGGCAAGTGCATGAATGAAAAGTGTGTGACGAAAAATCGGAAACTGATTCTTTATGGTCGCATTTTAGGATGTCCGGAAAGAAAAAAACATGCTATGTCGTCTATAATTTAGTGTGATAAAATATATGATTTATGGCATATGAATTATGATGTAAAATGATTTTTTCTAAAGTGGTGGAGATGCTATTAGGGTGTTTTTTAAATTTGTAAAATTTTTCAAATAAATCGTTTTTTTCATCACAGACGTTCCATACATGCACTTGCCACAAGCCACGCCCACAAAGATGAAAATGCACGAATGTAATGGCCGAAAATGGTAACTCACACATATGAAATTGAGAAACCATGTCACGCATTCAATAGCAGCTGAGAAACCTTTGGCTTTTTAATCAACAGACACAGTTGATTTGATGTGTTGTTGTCCTTATCACTCTAAGGGTCGGTTTACTTCAAATTGTAGCCGTTGCTTCTAGAGTGGTGAGGCTTATTTGTGTGCGTGGGATTATTTGCATCCTGCTTTAAAAACAAACCTGTTCTGGGTTCCTTCTCTTAGTGTATCTGCTCTGTGCTCCTACCTCCCCTACAAATGAAACTTTAAATAAGCGATAACTGTTTATAGAATAAAGCCAGCAACTTGAAATTTTGGTCAAATGTTTAAAGTAAGATTGAGTTAGTTGGTATTCAAGATGGGCCACATCTGACCCAAGGAACCCCTACCTCCCCTACAAAAATGGAACTTACGATAACTTACGATAAAATAAAGTTAGTGACTTGAAATTTTGGTCACATGTTTGTATTAGAATTTAGCTGGCTGATATTGAAAATACGTAAAATCCGACAAACCCAAACCCTACTTCCCCTACAAATGAAACTTCAAATAAACGATAACTTTCGATAGAATGAAATTTTGCTTAAATGTTTGTAGCATGATCTTATTGGTTGGTGGCAATGTTGGGCAAGATCTAACCCAAGGAACGTCTACCTCCTCTACAAATGAAACTTCAAATAAGCGATAAATTTCGATAAAATTAAGCTAATGACTTGAAAAATTCGACAAATATTTGTAGAATGGGTTAGTTAATTTACATTGAGAATGGTCAACATCCTCCTGAATGAGTGCCAACCTCCCCTATAAACTGGTCATATAGGAAACTCACTTTTAATGCAAATGGTCGTTGCCAGTTGGTACTTTTGGTATCACCACTAGGTTTGTACAAGTCTAGGGTATATACGTTTCGGACTCCGGGCCTGGTTTAAATTTGAATTGTGTAATTCGTTTGCCCATCGTAGGCCCACGTTTGCCCAGGGAAAATTTTCGTTCGCTCACCCTTACAAACAAAGTTATTAATAAAATACTTTTTTTTTTCAAAATGAAAAAAAACACGAAATTTTTCTTTCAAAATTGGAATTTTTTTTTCACTATTTCGTTTGCTCAACGTTGGGCCAGGGTAGCCCACCCAAAATTTTCGTTTGCCTACTCCTCAGTTTTTTTTATTATTCAAAAAATAAAAATTTTGATCCCACGTTGGGCGCAACATTATACGCCCTTAAATCGATAATATTTAATTTAAATTGCCTAGCCCGTTAGCCCATTATGAGCCGTCGTTTGCTCAGTAAAAATTTTCGGCTGTCTGCCGTTGCAGAAAAAGTTATCAACAGACTAATTTTTTTAGGTTGGAAATACTTATACGAGTACTGTAAATTTGGTTCCCTAAACGATAATTTTGTAGTGGAAGTTGGGCAGTTCACTTGCCCATCGCGGATTATCGTTTGCCCAGGAAAAAGTTTCGTTTGACCACCCTTGCAAGCTTGAAGACCAAATCTCGGCGCGATCAAAAACTGCCTGTGAGTACTAATAGAACAATCCATACGACGATCTTCGAGCTTTTCAGTGATCGGTTGCCAAACAAACACGCTGCCTCGGATGAAGGTACTATTGATTTGGTACGAACCTTTTTAATCATACCGGTTGATACCCGTAGCATTTTCATCTCGTTCGCAGTCATATGAGTTTCGTATGTCTTGTACATAGTCCTGCATTCAGACGCATACATGAGTGCCCTTAAGATTTCGTGGCATCTTCTTGTCGCTGAAAATTACAGAGTTTTCTCGCCACTTCATCCAACCGACACTGATGCGATGTTTGATGTCGTCATCGCAGGTAGCTTCCTTGTTGACCGTCGAGCCCAGGTATTTGAACCTCATACAGGAGTTCAGCTCCTCCCCTTAAAGTAGATATCTGGGATCGGCCTCTCTAGATTTGAGAAAGGACAGCAAAGATACTCTGTCTTTGGTGTGCTAATCCTCAGTCCATGATCCTCCAGTATCTTACACCACTTGCTCAGTGCAGCCTGCAAAGCAACGATGTCTTTGCTACCTAGGACAATGTCATCGGCGAAGAGAAGGGATAATTCCATGCCGTCAGAAATGAGTGTTAATAAATACTGCCTTGTGAACTCCGACTTTCACTGGAAATTCTTCAGACTCACTAGCTGTGCATATAACTTTAGTGGTTGCCCCATCATACATATCTTGTTTCATCTTGACATATGCCTCGGTGACCTTAAGTGCCTTTCCCAGTTTCACCTGCATCATTGCCTTCATCACCTTCTCCACTCAAAAATCGGCGATATCAGTGGTGTTTGAATCCACAGATTGAAAAGCTTTTCGCGGAAATTCTTCGTTTAAAAGTTCATCAAAGTACTCACGCATTCTGCTACAGATTGCTGTGTCTTCAACCAGTAGCACTCCTTGTTAGTCTTCCACGTACTTTGGCGCCTGAATCTCTCGTGCGTTTCTTCTTCTTTGGGCAAATCCTGGCATTGTCTTTAGGTTTCTCTTGCAATGACGATCCCTTATCTGCAGGGCCGTCGAGAGGGAGATGCGGAAGGGGCGAATCGCACCGGGCCCGTGATTTTTTGGGGGGCCCGAAAATTAGAAAAATTAAAAAAAAAAATAGTAATAAATTTTATCATAACGCGTTTCATAAATATTAAATACAATGGAATGGAAGCTATGAAAACAAAATTATTCTTAATTAATATCTAGGTAGGTACTATTATTAACCTTTTTCGATGAGATTCCAAAATATTACGATTTTTGGTTTTCTTTGCTAGTGAAATGCCGCTTTTCTGCAAATTTTCATATTTCTAAGTATAACGGTCTCGAAATGCAAGGGGGAGGGACAAACTCGGATCACATATATCACATATTTTCCCCTCTACCTCTTTTCTCTTCTTTTAAAATTTGATGAAAATACCCGAAATAGAATGTACTCGGTGTTACCTTTCTCATGATACCCCACTTGCTTATACCAGATGAAAAATTTTTTGACATTCATTTCGCCTCTATAGGGACCTCCACTTAAAGTCAGCCTATTACAACGAATCGCTTCCTTAAGAATTCTACATATTCTCACAAAATTTCATATATGTAGCTTCAGCCGTTCGTGAGATATTTCATGGAGAGACGGACAGACAGACAGACGGACAGACAGACATTTGACCGATTTCATAAGGGTTTTGTTTTTACTACAAAACCCTAACGAGCTCGGTCGACTTGGTCATTTCGCCACTTGGTCTCCTGCACGCTGATAATGTTTATCCTTCTCCGTTTCATGACGTCCTTCAGTTCTTCGCTCTTTCCCGTCATAGATCCGACATGCCAACTTGCAACTCTCAGCTTCTCTACAGTGTACTTGGACTGCCTTATAGCGCTCGCCCCCGGAAATCGTCGAGCTGGGATCACCCAACTGCGTATCAGAAGTAATGCCTAGCGGGGTATGCTTCTAGCGTGTTCTACCATAAGGCCTTGTAATGGACGGTTTGGTGGGCATCCGAAGATACCCGGGGGGACGGAGCCTAGGTAGCATAGTGACTGTGAAGGTCGGACCGTGCCATCTGGCGAAGAAAAAGGCCCCTCAACGAGCTAAGCAGCGGCCTATGCTTGCTGTAGCTCAGTTCGGGAGATGTAACAAAATTAACAAAAATTCATTATCCTGGGGAAGACAACACAAACATGGGAGGTAACCACTTCTAGTACAGGACAGGACTAAGAAGGACCTCGTTGGGTTCCATTTTGGTCCTTCCACCGATTTGTGTCCCCACAAGCACATTAAGGCTACTTGCTTTAAGTCTTAGGACTTAGCCACTTTACTTCACGTATTTTTCCTTCAAGTAGCTGTGCTTTCCTCTGTAGCACCCCCTTCCTATAGAGTAGTTTTTCCTTTTAGATTCAGTTTAACAAGGCAGTCCTGGCTTCGTGTTTGTCTTTTGTGGTTTAGCCACGTATTTAAGGCCTCCATAAATGCTTTGAATTGCCGGCATTTGGAGCATCTTCGGTGACTGGACGAAGGGCGGATTAGCCCTGGATACCTTTTTGTTTGCTAGGATTGTCCTTCTAAGTAACTTAAAAAAATTTCTTTACACAGTATTGCATTTTTCTATTGTTCATGTGATCAGCAGCTTACAGAGTTTATGAGTGAATTACGGCAATGAATGCAGTGTTGCGCCTCTGCTGGCCACAGAATTCTTTGTAACCAGTTGATCATCTGAATAATTGAGAAATGTAGTATTTTTCCCCTCTACAATGGTTGTCGGCTGACTCCGGTACCCAGCTTGCTTTTGTTTTTTTTTTCTATTTCTAGCAGCACACTTTGTCCTCAGCTTCTTCTTCTTGGCAGGCCTCGAAGTAGAAGCTGCCCTGTACCTCATTACAGCCTTACATCCATTCTTTTACACCTATCTGGAGAGAGGTAGAGTTGGGTAGCACTAGTGTGTGGAAAATAAATTTGTATGGACTTTCCTTTCACATCCGGCGGTGGTCTCCAGACCCGGCAACCCACTCACACACACTGGCCTGTGGGAGGTCCTAAAAATGTAGAACAGTGCCACAGGCTCATCTAGAGGTGTTGTTGTTGTCTGCACGTAATCGGTCCTATTAGTCGTCTCGAACGATCAAAGTAGGACTCACCTGGGAGTGCATATTCCAAACCCGTCACCCCACGTGCAGCCATTAATGTACTAAGCATAAACTATACACGAAATGGATTTAAATTTCAGGCACAGCCTTCCTGTTCTGTTCGATAAGCAAGGTTCAAGGACAGAAATGGTGTTTATTTCACTTGTCCCATGTTGGACGCCACTTCGGTTTATACTACCTGACCGTAAGTTTATTCAAATTTAATTGGATGTTTAACTATAATTTATTTTCATTTGACTTATGGATATAGCTTCCGAGCTTTCGCTCCCTAATTGAATTTGAATATTTGTTAATGTTTTTGAAAACTGCTTTTATTTCCTATATTACTAGTGTAATAAAAAGAATAATAAAACGACCGTCAAAAATTTGCATTTGTTATCAAATTCCATTTCCCTTACTTTTCAATCATTTTAACTAAGTCCGTCTCTTAATTTTCAAAAATTCTTCGACTTTAATTTTTCAGATCACAACCTCCCAAAACTGATTCCTGAAAATTAAAGCTGATGAATCCATCGCTTCATTCGACGAAAACTAGGTCATCCATCATTTGACGTTATGTCTTATGTAGCACGAATCCTTTTCGTCAGAAATCGTGCTAAAACTGCTTATCGACGCGCCGAATTTCGCATCCCCAATACATTTTTTTTCGTTACACGTTGATTAACGACTACTGACTCGACATCATTATTCGCAAAACAGCGACTGAGCATATTGAGGATCCCAAGAAGGGAAGTCGGAAGCTCTGTACTACAGACGAAGGAAGAACTTAAGACAGAATGGAATCCTTTAAGATTCCCCCCAGCCTCTTCGAATATTCCGTGTGTGGATGCTTTATAGCTAAAACTTTAAGGTTCATGTACTAAACCAATTAGTATTGATTGGGTTTGCGAATCCTTGCTAAATGGTCATGTGCTCGTTGGGGAAGACTTTAAACGTATCTCATGTCTGGCAAAGTGATTTGGAAGGAATTGATTGGCAGTAATGTCGTTGGGTGCTTTCCCGGAAATTAAATGAGTTCAACTTGCAGCTTTTGTTTTTTGACGAGCTCCATGTCCCAGAGTGAAGCAAAGGATACAGCAAACTGCAGCTTTTATCCAGAACTTATTTACGATGAGTAGTTTCCGTCAGAGTCATGATATATATATCTTTTAAAATTTCTAATATAGTCGAGTCTAGTAAATTAATTTTGATCCGTTCAGCTGTTTCGAAGTGGTTCAAGTAGCAGTTTTTTTTTCTGCAATAGGGATGGTGCTTGCAGTCACCCGTTTCTTCGATACATAGAGCCAACTTCTAAACACCCACTTTGTACATATACCATACCCGACTCATAGTATGTGTATAATACCGTGCTTGTTCCTTTGTCACACCTAGACTCGGAATGTCCTTGTCCTATCCCTGCCTTGTCACAAGGCCTTCACTCCTACTGTTGCGTCTCAAGCGACACACTGTCACCACAATTCCCATCCTCCTGGCTAGCAATGTCGCATTTGATTGGAGAATTATCTACAGTGTGACAAAGAACGCATTAGCATATACCTGTTTCGATCACACGGATTGGTGTTGGGCGAGAGTGTATTTACTACACCAATGTGTTGGTTCAATGATTTCGAATCAATGTGACGCATTTGAGCCAATTCCCAGTTGGTCATAAGTCGCACATGTCACCAACAACGGAAAAGTGTCGTCCCACAAAACGATTTGTCGTACCATTGGTGTATTGTTGTTGTTGTGAACGATGTGGGCTGCAAGCAGTAGTGGTGGTGGTATATACCAAGAAAATTTAGGGGATGGACACAATCCTGTTTATGTTGGTAGGAGAGTAATCTCAATTTTAATACAGATAGATCCGAGAGAGCGCGATTTATTCGTTTCACCAACACTTTGAAGTATTGGACAATAATGTTTGAATAAATAGATCCGATAACATTATTGTGTATTGTTTCGATGTTTTTCTCCTAATCACATATTCAAATTCATAGGTTTTTAGTTTCACCAATACACCAATATCTAAGTATTTTAAATTTACTGTTTGAATTTATGTTCATCCGGTTCAGCTATAATTCTTCAAAAAATACACTTCATTTGAATCTTTGGTTCACCAATACGTAAGTAATTCCACTGAGAGAAAAATTTCTAGCTACGAGTATCTGAAATAAAGAGAATGAAACTTGGTTTTCCCCGCCGCTTTAGATGAAAGATTGAGCACTGCACTACCGGCCGCCTTCTCTTCTACTGTAACAAGCTGCGTTCTATTGTATCTTTAGATTGGGTTGCACACACTGTCCCTCTCATACTCACTACGCGGTATAGGATGGGTACAAAAGATTCGAAAAAAAAGTCGGGTCCTATTTACTTCATTTTGTATTGGTGACATTTTGGGCTGACACATGATGACGGTAAGGTGACCGCGTAACTTTGAAAAAAGAAAACCTGTCCTCTGTGTGCGCTTGCTCTTTCTGCCTCTATAGATACAACAGAGAGCGCTCGTATCTTTCTATCTATTGAAACGAAAACTGGTCTGGCCGATACACACTGATGTATGTGTGTGCTCCACAGTTCTTCAATAGGGGATGGTACTATACAATATCTTTCGTTCTCTCTATATAGCTACATCTATGAAGGAGTTGTGTATAGGTTTTGTTGTTGTGTGTGTTGTATTGGTGACAAGAATATGACAACGCGCCTGAGTTTTTGACCAGGCACATCTGAGAGATCTGGGGACGGTATTTCGTCGTCCCATTCGGTGACATGGGCAGTTGTCTCGTACTTGTCGTTTGGTGCGTTTCAAGTGTTGTGCAGTCGTTCTTTGCGTCATTATAGGAGCTCTGCGTGTAGCGCAAGACGACTTTGACTGATTTTTGATTAGTACCCGAGAAATATTTCATACGTGTGATTACGACAACGAAACAGTTTTTTTTTGTTGTTATTAAAAGACTTATAGTGTTGGTGAAAAATATTGAAAAATTTCAATATTGTGAACATTGTTATGAATTTTCGAAAACTATGGTGGAGCGAAAAAATGTGTTTTGACTGCCAGTGAATGCAACAAATATTTAAAATAAACTGAGAAAAGTGATAAAAAGAACGATAAGCTGTCGTTAGTGATGCCAGTGAATGTATTGCGGTGATTGAAAAAAAAAGTATTAAAAAGAAGTATTTCGAAATCGGCGCCCAACGTGGGACACTTGTTTTTGGAAATAAGGTAGGTGTCAGTTTTTTGGTGACTTTTATTGAAAGTATTGTATTTCGAAGAAGGTCTGTTAAAAAAAACTCGTTGGTGAAGTTTCTGAATCCAATTGGACTGAAGATCATTCTTGAAATTTTGCTAGTGCTGTTGGAACTTTTGTTCGATCGTAGTTACGCATCGTTTCAATTAATTATTCTGCACACTATCCATTTGCTCTCAATGCTTCCCTCATCATCATCATCATCGTGGCGCGACAGCCCGATGTCGGTCCTTGACCGCCTGAAGTGTTTCCCTCGAAAAATGAAAAAAAAAAAACAAAAAAACAAAAAAAAAATTTATTTTTGCAGAGGGAGAAATCTCTATCTCTTCTTACGGTAACGTCCGTTGATTTCTACCGAAGAAAGACCGAAACTGTCGAAACCAATGAAAGGGAAGTTCATGTCGCATATCAGACAAAAATTAAACATTTCGCCGGTTAAAATCAAATTAGCTTTTTTATATGTTATAATAGTTGCGACGGGAATGTCAAAATTTTCCTCTGATGATTAAGACAGTTATTTAGGCTACTTGTGAGCACTACAGAGTAGTCTATAGCAAGTGGCTGCATATAATCTGACAGTTTAATGCTATAATTTAAAAAAAAAAACTAAAATTTTTACTGGGGACAAAATTAAGGACCTCAGAGATACTCGTAAATTTTGGATAGCTTAGCTCTATCACAACGGACCTAATCGTGGTCTACGTGTGCTGTGAGATAATGCCCTCCCCCCTTACCTTTGGATAGCTCAGTGCTTCTGGAATTCAAACCGGGATGAATATAAGTTGCAAATAATTAAATCGGACTACATTACGGAAAAAAGTCATGATTTTCATTTTAAAAATTCATTTTATTGCCTGGTACGCAGTTCGGGTGAAATTCACTGGTGACAAATTTTTCTCGTGCAAAGCGCACGCGAGATTTATTCGCCGGTGAACCGGTTTGAAATTTTTATATTGACAGCACTTTTCACTTTACCAAGAACTGTATACCAGGCTTACAAATTAAAATATGGAAGAATCAAAAGTGAGGGAAATTCAAGATGTCAAATTCAATTTTACGACCTTCGGCTTGTTAGTTGCTATCTAGTTATTTTCTAAGCATAATTTTGGTGGATAACTCCTTAACTGCACCGTTAAGGTTAAAAAAGGATAAATAGACTATACATGAAAATATATTTTCTTTTCTATTTTTCCTTCATTATGACTGTGACTGGCAGTTGTGTTTCGCTCTTTGGAGCTCTATACCTCGACAATTTATTGACAAAAATTTCAAAATTAAAAATTATTTATGTTAGTTCTTTCAAAACTCAAGTGCAAAAAAAAACTCGTCCTAAACCATCCAAGATATCCTTTACTGCAAAAAAGAAACCCCTGCAGCTCATATCCGACTCACTTGAAATTATTTTAAAAATAAGTCCTCTGCTTCCAGCTCATTCTTCCAGCTAAGCTACTCGACTTTTCTCCATTGTTTTCCAAACGGAGCATGACGCGTTTTGGCTTCGGCTCGCTAAAAATAGAAAATTCCTCATATCGTTCAATTAACCGGACACTGGCAAGTCGACAGTTTTCCACGTACTCGATCGCTATTGTATAAACAGCGGGCGGGCGCGACATGAAGATTCTGAAAATATTCTCCCCCATTTCTCAGGGATGTAATATGAAGCACAAGCGAAGCCTCTTGAAACAAAAAGTCAGTCAAACACTGGCCACAAATGACTGAACTCATCTATTTATAATGGTGTCCACAATTATCGATTTGTGGTTTACCTTTTCGAACTTCTGCAAACTCCTCTGGATCCTACGATTCAAGCTGATTTCATACCTCGTCGGCGTCGTACGATGCGACGAATCAGGATCGATATGAAAATAGCAACTTCATGTCGTGCTGCCTGTGTTATTGTTGGAAATATCTGAAGATCCGGTCGCCTCTATTTCTTCGCTAGATTGTGGCTTGGCTGGCAGGGTAGGCTGACTGTTCGTCGAGCACGTATCTGAAACAATAATAATTATGAAGAGCCCTAGTCATACATTGGCCAGCAATTGCATCGTATGCATCAAGTGCTCGATGCATATGCTACAGATACAAAGATATACATACATATATATCGAGATGCACACTATCCGTTGTTGTCGGCCTGGAAGCAATTTCACGTTATTTACGACAGAAGTGGCGAACGCGCCAATTCGATTTTCAAATCGACAATGACGACGAAAAGACGTTACAGTCTTTGGCTAGAGGTGGCCCCTTCGACCGTTGTCTGTACGGCAAATAAAAAAAGAATCGATCTTTATCCATTGGCAAGATATAATAATGCCATGCATATGGAATATACTTTGTCCTCCTTCCCTTTTTGCAGCCAAGTTTTACTTTGGCGCGTGAAATAGCTCATAGAGCTCTTCCCGAGATACCACCCCAGTATGGTGCATGCTTATGTGTGTATCAAAAGATGCAAAGATTATTCTTCTCATATAAATCAAGATGAGGCTACATCGAAAATGCTCTGTATTGACGCGATGTATCCGTTCCATACATGCATGTTGATTGAGGAGCAGAGGAGAAGCGTTATGTTGCAATTAAATTGAATTGAACAGTATCCATGAGTGATAATTGGCAAGGATTGGGGCACGTCAAGTCTTCTTCATAATTTGCGGTATAGAAGAGACAAATGGGCCGTATGAACAAAAATCGTCAAAATGAGCCAAAATGTTGAGTAAAGTACAGTCTCAAAGTATTTACTCAAAGGTTTATGCTTAAAACTAGACTCAGCACATTGAATTTCGAATTTTCAAACTGAGTAAATTCTCATTAAAAGTGCGATTTGATAGAGTCGATCGTCGCATATTGTTCGCGATTAGCGATCAAGCTATAGAGCACGGAGCACTACTTGTATGTATCTAGACACTTATAGCCAGACGCAAGTGTACTTATGCCATTTGACGTTTGGTTAAGGTGCGTTTTGCTAGGCACCACTGTGCGTCGATCGCAGGCGACGATCAAAAAGATCCAGCCAAATGCACCTTAACCAAACGTCAGATGTCATAATACATTTGCGTCTGGCTATTGAATTCTTAGTGTAATCACTCTAGATCGGCTATATATAGGAAGAGCGAGTAAATTGCACAAAGATTAAAAAAAGTGACAATCGGTTCAGAAAAATGTTAGGGGAAAAAACGAAGAAAAGTCCGGGTCGGGGTATAAAAATAATAAGTAATCGAAAAATCTATGATTTTGCATCGATTACAAATACCGCTAAATGATACGACATCATTCTATAATACATACAATTAAAAGCAGAAAATGTCCAGAAACATTTTTCGATTTCTTAACCCTTTAGCTGCTACAGGCATTTTAATGTTTGATTCGCACATTACTGAAAACGCTAAAAACTACGTGAGCTAGAACATTGAAATGGGATGTCAACAGCAGCTAACATTTTGCTCTAATATTCAAAATTTATTCCATGAAAATTGGATAATTAGTGCACGGGAAATAGCCCAATAAACTGAAAAAATCAAAATAATAACTAAAATAATCGATTTTTCGAGTTTTGGTTTTTCGTTATGCGCACTTTTTTCTGGCATTTTTTTAACCGATCGCCATTTTCTTTTCAATCCTGACAAATGTCCTCTCTGTAACTGGTCTTGATTGATTACACTTTGAGGATAACAGTAACAGTTTAGTGTTTTACCCTTTATTCCATGCACTAATTACCCCATTTTCGCGGAATAAATTTTTAATATTAGAAGAAAAGGTTGGCTGCTATTGACCTCCTATTTCAGTGTTCTAGGTTTCGTAGTTTTCTATCCATAGCGTTTTTAGTAATGGCGCATTGTCATATTTTAACCCTCTACTATAGTATTCAATTGCCCTAACCCCTTGTGGGGCAAATATATATTTAACCGACCGATATGAATCGTCAAATAAATAAAAAACCGGCAGTTGAAGGTAACGGCATTAAATTTAAGTTCGTTTGTATGTTTTCTTCACGTTTAACGGCGACAAAACTCAACATGAGACAAATATTTTTTCAATTCAAATAACAAAGTATCAATTTGAGCATGCTATAGATCAGACTTAGCATTTTTCCAGTAAATACTCTCTAATGCTCTTTTTATTGTCTAGTCGCGCTCGGTGGTGTGGTGGTGCTCTTTTTCGGTCACCATTCTACGATGCAGAGAATGAAGGTTCGATTCTCGGCGCGTACAAAAACTGCCTGTCGGTACTAATAGAACTCCCACTGCGCTCCGAGTTTGTCTGCATATAAAGACGGCGGAGGAGATGCATGCTAGCAGCGGCACGTCCAAAAAGTTGATATGCTTTCGAAACGTCGACTCGACAAGGCGTACAAATGTTAGAGATGTTGAACTCGGAAGTGCAATTTCGTTTAAGTTCATACCAATGTATTTGTATTTTCTCAAAAATAGTCAAATTTGAGCAAAGTGAGTAAATACTCGGGGTATTTCATTTCTATTCGTATGGCCTAATATCTCCAGGAGTTCTAGTATCCAGAATATTATACCCCGAATATCCCTGAGTCGACATTAATTAGCAATTGTTGATTTTTTGTTCAATTTAAATATGTAGTCCTTAATTTACTCCCCTTTTTATCCACTAAAGTAGGCACATAATTAATTTCATAGTGTTTATGAAAAAAATGTCATGGTCTTTGTCAAATTGTTTTTAATTTATATTGATACGTTTTGTCCTTTATTTTCTATTCCAATGCCTGAGGATCCGATGCCAATACCCGAAGGTGAAGATAAATTCAGAATAAAATATTTGTCCAACTACTGATTCATCTTTCACAGAGATAGCAACATTCAGTTCATTTCATGAAATTAGTTCAGTGTCTGGTTGAAGGAACTTTCAGTTAATTTCTAAGAACTAGTTTAGTAGTTGTGGAACTTGAAACCGGAACTAACCGTAACTTGTTGATTGTCCGTCCAACGGGGTAGTTTAAAATCAAATCATCTGTAAAGTATTCTATTTCGGAGGGGAACATTTTCAGATCCAAATATTGACAATTGTTCATACATATTTTACCGGAGGGGAAAGCATATGGTGGAGAAGTCTGTTCCTTATCCGCTCGCCACACTAACTGACTATGAAAGAGATTGATCTCAACCGAGACAAACAAAAGGGGAATATTGTGGGTTCGGTCAGTAATTGAGTTTTGAGTTGATTGGCCAAGCCCCTTATTCAGAAAACCTACATTCCAATGACTACTTTTTGATTTCAAACGTGAGTTGTGGATGGGGGGAAAAAATTATCAATAGCGGGGCCATCTCAGCAGTACAGCAGTAGGTAATTTTTTTCCTTTAGGGTTTATAATTTCACGTTCAGCTGTTGGCTCAAAAAATTTCAAGTCGTAAGTACTAGTCCGACCCAACACAAGTAGGGCTTAATAGTGCCGTTTTGATACCACACGCCTTGTAGGAGGGAAAAATATTGGTTATCAAAGTCTTCCATGGTGCTCGGAAAAGGTTCTTAGAACCATCTCGAAGAATTAAGGAAACGTAATATCTCCTCAATGGTCTTCGAGGAGCTGGCGGATATTCTAACGAAGAATGTTTCTACCAATTCTTGTTGCGTAGCTGTAGCTATAGACCCGGACATGCACACAAGAATTGGTTCAGTGTTGTCTTTTCCGCCTCATCCTTGCAGCTCCGGCAGTGTGCATTGTACAGAATACCCAGCCTGGCCGCTGCTCCCCCACCGGCCAGTGCCCTGTTGTAATAGCTGTGACCCTGGTCGCGCTCTACTCAGCGTCTGTCCTTCGTAAGTCATATGATGGCCTTAGCGCTCTAGATGTGACGCACCTCTATCGCTAGCCACTGTCAGGTTATGTCTATGGATCTCCCTCTTTACAGCATTAAGCGGTGGGTGGATTACTATCGCATAGGACTCGTGAAGAGTAGAGCCCTGTTTCACAAGTTCGTGTTCTCGTTCCCCGCTATATTCCTGTGTCCCGGAATATACATATATATATATAGTATATATTTCCCACAAAAGGGAAATGTTGTAGTGATTGGTCGATTGTGGCAGTTTCATGCGGCATTGTCTTACTAATTTACTCAATTGCTCCAACCCCTTGTGGGGCATAGCGCGTCAACTGTTCCATGTGTCCCAGTTGACGTTTCGTTGGCATAAATTGGTTTCAGAGAATGCAGTTGCCAGCATGCACCTCCTGCACATCCATGGCCACGAACGTCGTCGTGGACGGGACTCGAACCCGAAACGCCGGTAGTCAAACATGAGACTAATGCCTCAACACACTGCGCGGTGGGTTGAGGCATCAGTCTCAACACACTGGTCGCCCCCACGATGTCAGTATCGTCAGTATCTCAGCTTGAAACACACTTGCGTAGTCTGCAAGACGAAAGGATTTTGATAGTCCGCGATCATCGGAAAAGATCCCCGTGCCTATCCCGCATGCCATTGTTGAGCCATCAGTAAAAATTTCGCATTCGTACTTCCTGATCACTGTTCCTCTGTCCCATACCGCCCTTGTTGGGAAACCAGTTGTGAAGTCTCGCTCGTAGTCGTCTACGGTGACTATGTTATCTATTGGTCCTGTAATTTCCTGGGTAGAGACTACAGGATACCGCCGCACCGTGGCCATACGGTCTGGGAGTCCAGCTCATAAACCTCCTAATACTCGAACCAAATTGAACGCAAAAAGCAGCAGCAGCGGCAGCAACAACAACGTTGCGTTCAATCTAGGTCGCTTAAGGGAAATGCATGCTTTCTAGCTTGATATTTCGTTGCCGCTGCTGCTGCTGCATTTGGTTCGGGCATAAGTCTTAACGCACTACAATCAGCATTTAATTCTGTCTGTAGACGTCTAGTGGGAGTAGATATAAGATGATATTCAATGCGTCTGAAGGACATGATCGCATAGCTCCTATGACTCCGATGCACGTGGTTCTTCGAACTTTGTTCAGCAGATTAAGGTTGTATTTCCTATGAATGCAGGTGAATTAAGGTAGTCTTACAAACTTAAAGAAAAAACAGAAGCCAAGTCCCTTAGAAGGCCGCAGGCCGATAAGTAAATCTGTAAGTAAGTATCTCCAAAGAAAGATGTATGTATGTATGTCCCATAAGCCATATTCGAAATTAAGTACACCAATGAAATGATTCTTAACTGAAAGCGTAGGTATTCGACGATATTCTGTGGCGCTAATGGCGGAAAATGACACCTGATGATGGCTACCATCTAACAAGGAAAAAGGAGTCTTCAAAAATGTTAACTCCCTTCCATTTCCACAACGAAAAGCTATTTGCGCCACTGATTCGAACCGGGAGCAAGTTTCCGCGTTTATTGTCACTTAAGTTTTCCTAGATGAGTCATACGATTCACAGCGTTCAACTACCGATATTTGTCATAATCGTGACCAAGCTCTCCGACCCCGGAATCAAATCTATTCAACATTCCGACGAATAAAGGAATAATAAAAAAAAAGCTAACAAAAATCGTTAGACTCAGTTCAAGGCTACTTACGTGTACTTAATATATTCTGCTGATTGTGAACATATTTATCACCAACCGCCGCTATTCATCTGGCATTTTCGCGACGTTTTCTACTACTACAGACGTTTGAATCTTTTATCAATGCATAATCATACCATCGGCTAATTGAATTAGATCCAACGGCGAAGTCTAAGGCTAGATGATTGCAGTAATATATGATGGCTTCCAGTGTTTCAAGGGGGCACAATCAACTCAACGCTAAAATTGCGTACTATGGTAGCACTCGTAATAGTGCAATTTTAAAGACCAAATAAAAAAACTATGATTAAAAACATTTTCCCCCCAGTGTGGTACATACTCGATTTGTACAACCAGCCTAATATCCAAGGCAAATAGTGAAAATACACATGTCGATCGCGTCAAGATCACCTCAATCGATCAGTATCTCAGTATCTTGGCGAAAATGCAACACAATCAATCATGTTTGATGTTTAGATATCTTGCGGTTGCTAAATGGCTTAGTAGACAGAGTGAAGCGCGATTGCAATAGATTGGGGAGGGGGGAAACTAGTTCACACCTCATTGAATGCAGGCTAAAACACTTGTACATAGTTGTTGGTTAGCCGGGGGAACAAAGAGGAGATTAAACCAGTCATTGATTCAAAGATGCAATTGTTTTGGTTAAACAACCGTACAAAGAGTATTTCACTGCAGCCATGGATCGTTGGCCATTCCGCTTGTTGAGGTTTGTGACGGTGCATTCACAGCTGTCCAAGGGATGAATGCAGTTTGGAGATAGTGTAGTGTATCTTTTTCCTTAGACGAAGAGTTGGTCTTTATTCAAACGGAGCGGTCAGAGTGCCAATCAATAAAAGTGACTCCAATGGACTCTAATTTTTATTTAACCGAGCCTACTCCCCCAAATACTACACAGTAACAAATTGCCTATCGAAAATTCACCGATTCGGTGTATGACAGCTTTTTTTTCGGTATAAATAAAATATCCCGATAAATTGAAATGTCAAGGGATCCAGAGATTCAAGTTCAAATTTCCGGGATTTTCAATGTAGCGCAATTTCAAATTATCGAGGTTAAACAATTGAATTTAGGGGGATGAAAGAAATTCATTTTATTGTTGCATATAAACTTAAAGTCCAAGTAAATTTACAATATGTATTACGTGGGGAGATTTTTATATATTTTACATTTGTAAAAGGTGTGAAAATGTCTCCTCAAATTTTTTGGCCTTTGGCCACGTAGCGAGGTTTTCTCTCTTTTCCTGTTGATATTCCAAATAGACTTGGATGTCACTTTTCCATTTTTTTTTAAATATTCGTCAAAGTCGATGGTTTGATGCCAAATCGTTTCGTGACATCAACTTTTTTCACTGGAATTCACTGCTACGATCAAGAAGTTTTTCCCGGATAGTGAAGGAGCAGGGAGATATGCTATTGTTTCGCATTCATGATCAAGAATGAGAGTACATCTTTACATCAAATGGGGGTTCAATATTTTCAGTGGCGTAAATAGCATTTAGCGGAGGAAGGTGATATACCATCGGTCCTTTTTTTTAATAAGTGCTTGGAGGCGGATTCGGATTCCTCTCCCTTTGGGTGTTTCATTGACTAGATAAAATCACACTGACCTTACGTTGGGCGCGCCGCGTACTTCGAAGCCTTTACGATTATTTTTCGCTGTAAATTCTCACTGACATAGGATAAAAAGCCAGAAGGTCCAAATAGGTTGCGGTTTTCGTGTCTTGTTACTAGCGGGACTTTTTCGCGTGCCTTTGTTTTTTTCTATACTGTTGCTTATGGCAGTCTTAAGGTAGATCAGGATAACCTGAAAGTATGGTCCAACACGTTTTCGGTTTTTGTACTTTGTGTCGCACCCAATCAATTGCAGATTTCGTTTTCATTGACTAGGTAAAAATAACACCGACCACACATTTGGCGCCATTTGTAACGGATATCGAGCTAAAGTGAAGACGAAGGGGGTCTGGTCGTTCCGATCGTCCCGACAGCACCGATAATCAATCATCCGCCAGTATTTGTCAGCATAATTATTAGACCGTTTTAATATGTATGCCGTCAAACTGCGCAATAAGCGATGTAATACCACCCCCTTGTTTGCGCGATTGATGCTGCAAAACAAAGAGTTTCATGAAGGTTACGTTACCAAAACCAGTTTTAGGTTATCTTACCCCGTGTCGGGAATCCTCCGGAAGGTGCCTAGTGCCGAGGTGGCACGCGTGCGGCTGCCAATTTGCTGGTTCACCTACAAACTCAATTTTCAGCGCATGCAATTTTTCAGGACGGTTTACCCGCGGATGAATCGCAAGCCTCGAGAAAATTGTCCTTGTGAGGAGTGGTGCCCAACGTGGGGGATTCACGCTGTAATATCAGCTTAATTGTAATGACGGCAATTCGTAATTTAGCGTCATCCGCGTACGATACGATACACCGTGCTGCCTGCCGTCGTCTACTTTTCACTCGAAGTAGCTGTCACTGACAGCGGCGAGAAGATGTGGAATTGTCGTACCATTCAGTGGAGCGGCGAAAATATGAGGCGACATTTTCTGCGATTCAGTAGAAACCACTGACCTTTGTTATATACTGGAGGTGGCATCAGACGTATCGTCGACTGCATCTGCAACTGAGTGTAACGATCGATCCCAGCTGACGATATCTCGCCTCTATCCCCACGTGTGTATGGGGTATGTATAAGAATACGCCATCACCTTTCAGGACTTGTCGCTGAGTGCGGCTAAGTGGGAAGGAACGGAAGGTACAATATATTGAACTTGCGCCTCAACGCAGCTAAGCTACCAAATCACTAATATGTTGATTCCAATGGCGGATCCAGAGGAGGCAATGGGGGCCCGGGTCCCTCTCCAAACTATTTGGTATCTACGAGTATATAGAAAGAGGAAATATTTGAAAATGATTTATAAAAATATTGGCGAATTCAAAACATAACTGGAGATGGGTTTCTTTACGAATTTGCTTAATGAAGCGTATAGTGCTAGTAGTGGCACACTTGTCTGCGAGCATCGTTTGAATGAAGACTTGTGAAAAGGGATTTCCCGCAGGGTGGTGTGCTATCTCCCATTCTTTGGGAAAGGTAAGAAGATTGGCCGGCGTTACTATTTGTGTGTTTTAGGACTACTTCTTCTGCTGCTTTCAACATGTTGTTTAACCAACTACTATTTCTTGACATTTTTGGCATGCCTGGTGAATAGGTGGCTGTAATTACGGTCGCTCGACTTCATGCCATTAGCCATAGCTTACTTCAGGTTCTACATACTATACTACTACTGACCACACCTATACCAAGTTTGCGCTTGACAATCATTTTGTAGACCCCATTAAATCACGCGGTCAATGTTACTGAGAAGAAACTTACTTGTATATACACACAGACGGTTCTAAGAATTAAAGGTCGAAGTTTTCTCCGTTGGGCTTATATACATAAACCTTAATCTAACTTTCAGTCTTCCTGAATATTGCTATGCATTCTATGCTAAGGTTGCGACGATTATGGAAGCTCTGACTTGATTGGGCTATCACGCAAATGAGCTAGAAATATTGTAATTTTCACCGTCAGGGAAGCTGTAATTAAATCCCTTAAACCGGATCTGACACAATGCTCAATGCTCAATGCTTATGTAGATGGCTGTTTTTTTTTTCAAAATTTTTTTCTATGTCGTTTTGCTCCTAACGATAGAGTAGATGAGTTCGCCAGGCAGAGTAAAATAAGTGATGTCATAATTCGTCGGAAAATGTACACACCCATCGCGGCTTCTAAACTAGCTCTAAAATTTAAAGCGATTAAGGTCCGCATACCACGGACGGGCCGATTCATCCGACGGCAGCGCTACTATCCCAGCTCAGCGATCAGCACAAAGCACTATTTGTGTGTATTGTCTATGGAGCGAGCTATGTGTTCCTCAAAACGACTGCGACTACGCTCGCCAACGAGAATCGCATGGCTTGCTTAGTCGCATCGCCGGAGGTAGGATATCGTTGCCATCGTATTTCGGCGTCATAGTCGCTTTTGTGCATGTCGGCTGACTGAGGTGGACGTTGTGCATGCCAAGAAAAATTTATGGTTTTCCGATTGCTTGTGCGTGCCCGGGATCGGCTTCTTTGGAGGATACTTGCGTTGTACCTATACATGGCGGATAAGTCGCTGTCGTATAATCCGTCCATGTGATGATATTATTGCTTGTGCTTGATCATCTCTCCAAGGAACACACTACGTGCACGATCGTCGATGAGTTTTCGTCGCAGGGCTATCGTCTATGAGCTACCGTCGCATTGGTCGCCCAGAGGAACACACACCTTTAGTACGACCAACCGAGCAACTCTACATGGACAAATTATAAAATATACCTTTCAACAAAGCCTTCGTCCAAATTGGAATTGTCGCAGAAAGGCAACAAATCAGAGCTTTTGTGGGAGCCATCATTGGGTATTGCTTAGTTAGGGCGCACGTCATGAGACTTCGCATCACCTGTAATGACTGCTGGTGAAGTTGCGGCGATGAAGACAAGTGTATTTTTATCTTCGCTACATTTTTCTTGCTCTGAGAGGAGAATAAGGAAGCGATTTCATGGGATTTCACTTCTATTCTGAAATTGATGACTTAACTAATGTTTTTAGTGGCAAAATCCATCGTTTTATTGGATGTTCCGTCCGATTTAATGATTAGGACTGTCGGATGATGAGTCACTTGTGGTAACATAATTAAACCCGTTGCAGGTAATGTGGGTAAGCACGGCAGCCCTTATACCTAACGTATGTTTATTTGCACGCTTCTCTCTAAAAAGGAATGCGTCCGCGCTTTCAATAGACGCATCCACCTTGATCTGTGACGAGCGAATTAAAACATCCACCATACAAGTAATTCGCCGCTTGGGGGCAAATTGTGGGCTCAGTTTGGAAAGGTACTATATAAGTGTCACCATACACTGTCGAACTCGAGCACGAACCTAGTGCAAGTGGACCGGTTTTCTTCGCGCCTATGTGAAGTGTGTGTGTATTTCAGAGGACATTTGTACCAGGTTCGAGTTCGAGTTCGAGATCGACAGTGTATGGTGACACTTAGGGTGAATTGCCGAGAAAAAGTTGATGTTCAATTATTTCATTTTCAACTCTGATCCAGATGTGGGTCCAATACGAGACCAGGATCAAAGGCCGGTCAGTAGTTTTGTATGAGAACTGATCTTGCCCAAATTAATCGAACGGGGCTAATATAAAATAAATATTTACACCACTCATTGGATATAAATTCGGTTGGATTTTTTTTTATATGCTTATGTATTTTTTTTGTAACCATATTGTCTTACACACACACCATCTTTGAATTGAATTTGAAAGTCAATCGTACAGTGAATTTCGGGAGTATTAATTCACCTACTGGATAAAAAAGTGCATTATCCAGCCATTGGTGTTAAATGGAACCAAATATTTTCGACTGTACCACAACAACTTCATTGGTCCATGTCAGAATTGCTATCCTCTACGATAGATACTTTGATCTGTTTCTTTTTTTTTTTTAATAATAGTCGAAATTGATGAACTTTCGTTGAATATTTGTTGACTAAGTGAGTGTAGTGTGAGTGCAAGATGAAGGAAATCAGGTTCGTCTCGAACAGCAAGAAAAAGAGCCTTAATTTGCTACGGACGAAAGGGTAAAAAAACGCTAAAAACGGGTGGATAATAACTAAACAGAAGTCTTTCAGATTTCAGTATGGCCAACAATCGGAGACAAATGTGAACTGACTGGGTGAACTAGCAACAGGGGCGAAAAAGACGAGACTAGAGATGAATGGAACTTTGATGCATTGTTATGGTAATGATGTTGATCTTATAGCAAAAATGATGACCAAGACGATGACTATGATGATGATCTCTGGTGGCTGGTGGGTAATTGCTCCAGATTCAAATGTTACAGTGATCATGTCAGACATGACGGTTCAATAATGGCACCTATTGGAATTCCGGAGGCTACCGGTCGCGGTGACTTGAACACTTTTCACGAAAAAAGATGACTCGGGGAAATTGTAAATTGGGTTTCTAGTTCGCTAGACGAAAGTTTATGAGTGTAAGTGTCCTCGCGAGTATTTCAAAAATCTTCAGGACAATGATATTGCAATTTGGTCAATTGGGTTCCAGAACAAATGCATTCAACCATTTTGTAAATTTTTACAGCTATGCAATGAATCAAATCGTTCCACCTCTTTAAGGCTCATTTTCATTAGAACGTATAAATAAAATGTGAAGATCACACCTTTGAGTCCGGCACTTGAAGAATTCGGACATTTAAACTCATTATGATGGCATACTTGCGTGACAAAACTCACTATAGCCGAAAAATATTAAAGTTGTCTATTTTTTACACTTTTTTTTCTTCCCTGATCAAGTTAACGAACATGCAACAAGAACATCATCTATTTAAGATACAACTACAAAATAACTATACCTATATTTTGGCTATTTTAAAACACAACCATACTGAAGAAGGTCCCGAAAAGAGACAGAAAAGAACAAAATGAATCTTTCAAATCGATCATAACAATACAGCGCGCTGTTTTGTACCCAAGCGAGACGAAAGCCCTGCTAGAAAAAAATCTGAAAAGATATTCGGATGACCAGGCGAACTAAACTTCATCAGGGCCTCCCACAAAAAAATTAAAGAGTGGTGGTCTGCTGCTTTCGGTTCCAAGTCTCAAAGTCTCCCAATAGTCATCACAGCCTAGGTAACCTTAATTTTCCATTAAAAATTAAAAGCCTTTTGAGCACAGTGAAGAAAAAAAATGTTGTAAAAAACTGGGATGACGATTATGGCGACGGCGACGACGACGAAATGATTGATTGATCAAAATTTTTGAGCTGATGGTCACATAGTGATTTTTGATCGTCGCAATATATAAAAATTACGTATCGTATTTTTTTTTGCCGCGGAGAGACTGGGAATACCTCATCTCCTGCATATACTATCAATCTGAAGCGGGCGCAATTACGCCTATCAAAAGATAGAATGTGTCCATGTGACGGTTGTCCATAGTACATTTAATGTATCTGACATTAGACAGGAATGTTTTTTTATTTTTTTTGGTGAAGTGATGACCTTCTCCTAGAGATGAAGAGTATCCATCTTTATTGATCGATTCGTGCCATTTCTCATCTTTTTGGGCACATTGTGCCCGTATACCAAGCCGATGATGATGTGATGTCCATTTGTGTCTTTTGTTTTGCTACATCGGAATGACAACAAGTTAGTTTTGATAATTTGCTGATGATATTTTGGTTGTTGATAATCGGTGAATTAAGTACGAGTATTTTAATTTAATATTTCTTCAAAATATACGTTATTGGATTCCAACAAGTTAAAAAGTCACATTAAGTTTTTCTTTTGGTTTGAATCAGACCCACTTGCAAATCAAAGGTTTTCAATTTTTTTTTTTGTCAAGGGAAAATGAAAAAAATGAAAAGTTCAGTGGGTTTAAGGAGAATTCATCGATCCCATCTAACTTTGATATGGGTTCTGGCATGTCTCTCCTCTTATTTGAGGGAGTATACCGGTTTGGTTCTGTGAATAGAGGGGATTCTCCAAACGTTGCTATTTGATGCGGCAAACTTGTACTTCGATTAGGAAAATTGGAAAAAATATTGGATCATGTATATGTCTGATTCACAAAGACGATATTGGCTGCGTTTTGGATTTTAGGGCTTGCGATTATGATTGTGTAACTCATCAATTTAATTTTAATTTTAAAGCCCCTTGGATTTGTAGGCAGTTTGTGGATAAGACTTGGGGAACAAGCCCTCGTATAATCCTTTGGATCTACAAAGCACAAGATAAGACCCTCAGAAAAATGTACCCCTTAATTTTTTTGACAAGCAGGTCCAATCTCACGCATGGTAAGTTGTTCAAAGGCATTTTGGGTCCATTCCACCGAGCGTCTATGCCTGTGGCAAGGTTTCCTGCCGTCTTTCAGGCAGATGTTTACACCGTTGAGGTTACCAAATTAGAAATACATATAGCGTCCCTCAATGATTGTCAAGCGGCCAATACGGTTCTAGCCTAGTAGTCTGTCACATCTTACCAGGGTTCCCAAAATTGATTTCCCGAACACATGAGTTTTGTCGGAAATGAAATGGCTGACGAATTTGCCAGGACGGCTTCAGCTACTCCTTTCCATATGGAACATGGAAAGGAGTAGCCGAAGCCGTCTTGATAAATTCGTCAGCCAATTTTTTTTATATCCCTCCCAACTTTGAGGGATAATTCATGGTTCTGCGAGCCCACACAAATTTATTAACCCTCCCAAAAAATGATGTCATTGGGGATAATTCATCGTTACATATCCCCCAACCAAAAATAACAAAACACACCAAAAAAGAAGACACAGAGAGGGGGCTTTTTTTCATTAGTCAAATTTATGAAATTTGGAGATTTGTGATATGATGACTGGGGCAATCCATTTAGGGGTTAGTTGTCAGAGCCCTCTATTACCATCCGATCTGCTACAGCTAAATTTGAGTTAGGTTATTATCATTTGAGCTTTTTCGACTACAGCCTCGTGTCTGAAAGGCCATCTTGAGCCTAAGGATTATGATAAAATATCACTGCGCACTCATTGTAAATGTCGTTGCACGAATTGCCTTGGTGACGTCCTGGCCGACCCGAATAAGATTGCTTTGACCCGCTGAAAAATTTCAGCAGCTGCATCAGTGTGATCAAGCTTGCTTGGCAAGTGAATTGTGATATACAATAGACCACTCGGTTCCATTGCTTGTGGACCTTAATTGCTCAGAGCCCCTATCTCTCCTACTTCCTATATAGTTCAATTAGCGCGCATCTACGAGTGGAAAAGTATTATTTGAATATTCTATAACCTTTCTACAATACAAAAAGTGGAACATTTTAACAATTTATTCGGAGGTTCATTAAAAAATCGATTTTTCCGGACTCTTAGGGGGGGATTCTCCCCCCCCTCCCCCTGACGATCGTTACGTTACGCGTTGCACAAAATTTATTCAGACCCCCTGCCAAAAGACATATACATGTCAAAAACAATTACGTCGTCTAATGACGACCGAGTTACACTTAAGCGTCTCTGGTTAGTACTACTTTGCTTTAACCCCATAGTGGGGCATAGCGCTCAGGTTAGTAGGGTTGGATAAATTATGTAGTCAAATCTGCACCATAGTTCTGCTAACTCTGGCACGTTATGAACTTCCTGAAGTAATTATAACCGAAGCGGTCCCTGAATAGGGCTGTACGACGGATCAAAAGAACAACTCCGCCGTAAAAAATCGGGAAATAAAGCTTCATATTAGACGGACCAACAACGATGACCATGCAAGCGTTTGGGTCGTTGGGGCGACCGGTATCTCAGTGCATAGAGGGGTCCGTCTAATGCTTGACTACGTCCGTTTCGGGATCAAGTCCCATCCACTGCGTTCGTGGCCATGGATGTTTGTGTTGCCCTTCTGGTGCGGGGCGTAATAATAAGCCACAATATCTTCGGACTTGTGGTGGTTAAATGGGAGCAGAAGGTGCATGCTGGCAACGTGCATCGTCCGAAACTGGTTTAGGCAAACAAAACGTCAGCTAATCCACGTGGAATAGTCGACGCGCTATGCTCCGCTAGGGGTTAGAGCAAATGACAATGCAAACGTTCAACCGACGATTCTTTCGGACCCTGGAATGTGTGCTCGCTGGACAAACGGGGGGCTATTGGCGCCATTCTGCAACAGGTCGAAAAATACAAACTGAACCCAACCGCAGTCTAAAGGCCAACTTAGACGACGGACAAGTGGATGTAATCATCAGGGGCAAACGTACATGATTTGAAATGAACTGATTCGTTTTCAGTTTTATTCAACAGCACTCAATTGTTTCCGCTTTGAACACACACCAAATATAATTTTCAAAAAGCTCGCTGTGTTTGTAGACGAGGGACGTTGCGCAGTATCGCATTATTTCATGTGGCGAATATTTCAGAGCTTTTTACTTGCATTTACCACTCACAAAGAGATGACTGGTGAGAAACTCAATCTCGCTTATGGGAAAATAGATCTACAGAAATCGTTGTGGAACATATCCATTACACAGGATGTCCCACGTTGGGTGGGCAATACTGATTGGGGTTATTTCAAAATTTGTTTGAGGAAAAATGGTGCCATTAGAATTGACTTATCTTTAACCGTTACCGATATAGGTATAACTGTTTATGTGATTGTCATCAAAAACCGTGACCTGCCAAACAAAATCAATATTTTCCACTTTCCCAATCATCAAATCTGGGAATTGACATCACTTTATAAAACTACATAAAATTTCATATTAAACAGCTTTTTTGCGATTGCGAAATTTACCGTTAGTTCAAAGATACAACTATCCAAACTTTGATGAAATTTCAAAATCGGTTTTTTATAAAAAATCCAAAAGATAATATTGTAACGGTACTTTGAACTGACAATTCTGTAAAGTCGATAAAATTTGCCCCATTATGTTAGCTTTCGGACAGCTTCACAGCTGCCCGTCGCGTCTATCTGTCTGCATGTGATTTGGCTTTAATTGACTGATCCTTGACAAGATAAGAAATCAGAACTCAGCTTTTAATTTTTTTTGTCGCTATAGGTACAATTTCTTTTGTCTAATTTTCGAAATCGGGTTACTTCCCTGTAAACCATGCCATGATGAAAACATCAGTGAGCTCATTATCCAGGCCTGCATGAAAGTCATCATGACCTTTGATCCAGCCAAGGGAGTAAAATCAGTTATGTAATTTCCATGTAAATGGTGAGACCATACATGACCATCTATGACCTGCCACATGAGTGCGACTAGTGAATTCATAAAGTCGTAGCTGGTTAAATATTTGATGGGTATGATTGGCCAATTTATCAAGCCGTAGCTGATGAAATACCGGATGAGTATCATTGACGAATTCATCAAACTGTAGCCTTGATGAAAGTCGTTGGCGAGTTCATCAGGCCATAGATGATGAGTATCATTGGCTGATTCAACAAGCTGCAGCTAATTAAATGCATGATAAGGTCATAGGAAATTAATCAGGCCGTGATCGGAATAGTCGCCACGGTTAAAAGAAATGCTTGTTGCAGACTTTGAATCCGCGATTTTACGAATATGAGACCAACTCTCTACCAATTGAGCTACCACAGCTTCTCAAAATAATTGAGCAAATATTAAAGCCCTCGATGCGTGCTTCAATGGATGCGAATTAGCTGATGACTTGATCAACGATTTTCATCAAGAATTTCATCAGCTACGGCCTAATGAATTCGTCAATGACTTTCATCGAGTATTTCATCAGCTTCAGCCTATCACCTATGGCATGATAAATTTGTCAATGACTATCAACAAGCTGTTCACCAGCTTCAGCCTGATAAATTCGGCAATGACTTCTATCAAGTATTTCCTCATCTACGGCTTGATGAATTCGTCAATGGCTTTCATAAAGTATTTCATTAGCTACGATCTGATGAATTCGTTAATGAAGCTCATGTACAAGGTTGTTGGTGGCCATGTATCCTTTCGCCAAATGAAAGTAATTCAACAAGGGTACGTACGCGAAACAGTGGGCATGTGTACGTCTACAAATATCATCGCATAATTTTGGCTCGCCCGCTTCTTCTCCGGGGAAAAAATTGTCGACTGGGTGAACGATGGTTTTCAGGGTATAATGACATCTCACACGTTAACCGAAAATCTCATCAACGACATTCACAAAGCAAAGCATTTGTTTACGATAGTCATATTCTTCGTTGACGATTTCTTCAAATACGTATAATAAATGACTTTTTCTAGAAACGTAACCTCCACTGCTTGATGATGGATCTAATTTTATAGAACCGTCAATCAAACGCGCTTGGTTGTGTACCTGTTTTTATTCAAAACTCACGACAGAATGATGTCCCCTTCTATTGAGCCACACATCTTTTCTTTTATTAACGAGCACCCAGATCAAATGTATCCTTTGCGCATTTTTTTTGTGACTCCCATTTTTATAACATTAAGGAGGAGACGTTAGTGCATTGAAAAGTATCTCTTTACTGATGTCTACCGATCGTCGTAAAGATCTAAAATGTTTTATGACTATGGCATTATTGATGTTATATGTCGCGGTGGTTTTTCAGCATATTTAATTGGAACTCGGGACGCGGTTTTAATAATCTTTGGCAGGTTTTGAGGATTGCCGGAACCGAGGACACGGGCTTGATCATTGGGGTGTTAAAACACACATTTTATGACTATAGATTACCTCACCTGCCCTATGCACAACAGATGAAATGAACCATCTAATTGAAGATCGTTTATTGATCTCGCTGCATCGATGGCTCTCTCTCTGCGTGCATATTGCATTGTTGTATGCAATCCAGCGCGCGGATTATTCCCTTTATTTTGTCCGGTTTAGTTTTGCAGCTATGATCATACTTAGATTACTATTTCACTATGTAAGTTGTGGCTAAACAATATTTCAACCAGTTTGGCAAGTAGATATATCTGCTTTGAGATTTTATCGATGGCTCTATCAATCCCATGATTACTCTGGAACCATCAAGCAACGGCTGGAGGTGTGAAAATTTGTGCAAGTTTTACTTTTATGGTTGCGAGCTACAGATGGTGGATCCGAAACGTGTTTAACCGATTCCGAATACAATGATCGGAACGTTTGATCTGATATACGACATCTTGTCAGAATATGACGTACCACATGATTCAGGTGTCATTTGTCTGAGGCATTTCAGTTTTTGATTCCTGCTGCCACCATAAAATGCATCGTAAGGGTCATCAGTCTGCATTGTCATACTACAGCGACATCAATTAGCATGCCTGTCTGGCCTCGCTATTGATATCTAAATAATGCACCCATTAGTAGTGCTCTTAACTCTTTCCGGCTGAACTCATAAAAATCACAAGACATTGTCACAAAACCACATATCTCATCGTCGTTGCATTCAAGAAAAAAAAGATACTTCCACTTGATACACCCATAAAAAAAATCTACTTCTCGTTTTTTACGTCCCAAAAATCTTCAGAAAACCGAAACCCATGAGAGAAAAATGTCAACCTTTAACAAATGGAACAATCACGACAAAAACATAATTTTAATTATTCAAAATTACCGGCATGAAAAAAATTCCGGTAGCGATATGTAGTCAATTTAAATGGCTCTCGTTTTTTTTGTGGCTTTTATCTGAATTAAAAGATACAAAACAGTGTGGTATAAAAAAACCACATGTCGCCATAGAAAGCCGTGTGATCCAGCTCCCGCACTCCAGAGTCGGTCTAACGAAAAATGCCACAAAATGTGGAAAAAAGATTTTGTTGTCATTTTTATATGCTGAATGCCAGACTCCAAAACCTCCGTAGAAAAGATGATGGAAGATACAATTTCAGTTTGGACAACAGGTACATGGTCGCTGTTTGACTGCTTATTTATTATTTTTGTACACTACGCTGTGCTGGTACATCCAGGTGTTGTCATCCATTAACCAGACTATAGGTAGAATCAGATCGTCCGTTCACATCTCGCTATTTTCTGATTTCCAGGAGAATGCAGACGACCGCGTCGTCGTATCGTAATCCTCTCGTAATATGCCCATGGGAATTGTAATAATTAAAGGTCATAAGAGGTACAATTTGATGATGGATTTTAAAGTAAAATCGGTTATTTCTCGGTAACCTAGGATACACCATACACTTGCTTTTTTCGCTTTTTGTTGACGAAGAGCCGAGCATTTATTTGGTGAAGATATAATTTGAAACCTATAAGATAGTTCATACAAAATGAGCTGGAGATTGACGAGATGATGAGGATGACGCTCGAATTCTCGTTGGGGATCCATTAAAATAATGTTCCCATACGATGAAGATATGTACTCTTTTTTGATGACAAATAAAGTAGTGAAATTAAATACTTTTTACGATGAGAAGAGAACGATGAGCTTTATCAGTTGTGGATGGTTTTTGCAGGGACAGTTCAGATGAATCCAGGCGTGAGCTATATGACAGGTTCCCTAAAAATGCAGACGAGTGATGACAGCATCAAGCCTGGTTAACATATACTACATACACCAACAAAAAAATCCCACGTTTGATAATTGTCTATCAATTCATCTGCCTAATTGAAATAAAACTGCCAATGCCGTATACACAAAACACAGATAGTAGGCTGAAAAAATTCCCAGGCACATTACCGTATTTTCTCGTCTTCTCTATAGTCTATCGACTTCTAAATAATTCGCCCATAAAATGTGATTTTAATTGCTTGTTTTCTATCTAGGAATCTAACCGCGCTTGATTTTTTTGCGTGCTGTCTTTTTCTGAAAAGTATCTTTAATAGATTTGAGATCGTCAGTTTAGGTATACCCATTCCAGCGACAGTCACATCATTGTCATTCGTCAATTCCTTGATAGGTGTATACGAGTATGTTTGTAGTTCGTCTACGATATGAGGTATAATTAAATCGGTCTTGGCCACCAAAGGTAAAGGAGAATGAACGGAACGGAGAAGGTGTATTATAATTGAAGTAACAAAGCTAGATTTAGGTACTATTGCTCATTATTGCTGGACGATGTTTACCAGGAACTTAGAGGCTGGACTGTTGTATCTGTCTATATAGCTGGTGTGACAGTTGTATTCAAAACGACCTCCCCATGGATGATAAATGACCCAGACGCCAAAATAATAATGTGACGAGGAGCAGTGTTTTGGGCGACTACACAGCCAATCGTCTTTTAATGACATGTACGTACCTACGTACGTTTTACTCGTATTTTTTGTGCAATCGGTGGGAGGCAAACCGCTTAATCTTTTTCGTTACCGTCTTGAGAAACACAAAACGATTCCCGACTTCTACAGGTGACAATATCTTCTAGTTGGGATGTAGTTTTCTATAGTTTATTGTCGTTTAAGTACTTATCGTCTGTGAACAACTATGAGAATTTTGGGTGGCCATAAATTAAAAGATTAATGGTAATTCGAGGAAGATGATGTGATGATTACGTTGAAGATGATTCTATGTGGATGATATATGAATTTCATTTCGAAACTAGTTAGGTCTAAGGGAGACAGTCACCGGCAGATTACTGATCAAGTTTGCTGAAAGTACTTTTGAAAAAAAAAAGTATTAATTTATCCAATCGGCTCACAAATTATGTATTGAAAAAAACAGGCCGCCAAATCTTTGATAATTCGTTTGAATTAGATAATTGCAGGCTGTCAATAAGGAACTATCTACAGCAGGGGCTCTCAATCTAGTAATAAACAGGTTGGTGGGCATCCGAAGATGCCCGTGGGGACGGAGCTTAGAGTTTCTTTCCATAATGACCGTGTAGGTCCGACAGCGCCATCTGGCGAAGGAATAGGCCGCTCAACGAGGTAAGCAGCGGTCTGTTTTTGCTGAAGTACGGCCTTGATTTTCTACTGGAAATTATTTCCCAACATAGGGATATATCTTGTGATCGGCTTTGCTATATTTTTTTCCTATTTTTTTTCCTGGTTGGTCAGTTTGGAAGACGTGGACGGGGTTGTCGCCCCTCGTTGTTCCTGTCCGTACATATTAAAAAGAGTTCACAGGCCTGGGATAATCAACACAAACAGGGGAGCCAAAAATTGGGAATAAAAAAAATGGGGCGATAAGGGTGGAATGGTTGATGGACGACTCAGATGCCCTTTCTCCTTGTTTTGCTTATTCTGGTATGTAATTTACTCTTATTATAGTGGGCTAGAGTCATTAAATAGGCAAACAACCCCGCCCCACAAGGCTACCCAAAAGCGCATGCCACCCTCTTATCTGAGGTGTTCAAGGTTTACTCTTTCGCCGGCAACTCCAACGGCCAAATTCCAGTATTTAAATGGCGCCCAACGTGGAGCTTAAGTGTTTCGCTTAAGGGGGGAAACCACATTAGGAGGCTCATTTTCACTGATTTTTTTTAGGTGGGAAGAATTAATTAGAATTCAATCAAATTTTGACATCGCTTCATTCATATTTCGAATAATTTATGTGAATTTTTTTGAATAATTTAAGCCAAAAATAAGAAAGTTACGCACTGATGTCCGTTGAAGGTCGTAACTAGAGTTCTCCAATTGTGGGACGTGTAGCGATTTCAATTTTTATCCGAAATCGAAAATGTGTTCTTTTTATTAACTTATTTTCTACGAATATGAATCTCAATCCAGGTGAAAATAATAGAAACTAAAAATTTGACAGATGTTGGAAAAAATTTTTTCCATTTCCAACATTTTCTTTCCACTACTTATGCAAAAAAAAAACACCCTTAAAAATATGATATCATCTCAAATGTTGGTTCGTATTCTTCGTAGTTTTATAAAAAATCATATCTTCAATTTTCACAATGATCGGTTCATTAATTTTTGAGTTACAAGTCCCGCAAATGTGAGAAAAGTCATTTTGAGGAAAACGCGTTTGAAAAACAAAATATAACCGAAATAATCCCTTTTGTTAATGCTTCTAGTACCTTCTTTTGAAAACAAAGACGCAAAAGTAGGGTTCCGCTACAAGGCTACGAAAGTACATAAAGCGACTACCTGAAGTAGTGCTCCGCCCTACCCCCTAGGCTCGAGCCTGTAGACTATAGGTATAGTATATACTATGAGCGCTTGGTTCTATGCTCACAAAATCTAAACGAATGCGAATTTCGATTTGAAATTTTGGCAGCGTATTCTTAGATTGTTAAGCTAACAATTTATGCAATAAAAAGAAATTTGGATTTTTTGAACCTCCTAATGGGTTTCCCCCCTTATTCTTTCAGACTATGTAGTTATTTCCAGTTTCCCATCCGATTAGCATCTTCTTTGGTCCAGACCAGACTTCAGGGCCGGCGGAATATATGTGGACTATAGTAAGCTCAGTACTTCCACACTCCACATGGTAGTTTTTAGGTTTTGAAAAGGTTAAAAAATTATATTCGTACTACTATGTCGCAGGCGTTTCTTAACCTTGTAGCAATTCTACACATTTCCAATGATGTGGCCAATAAAATAGACAGAAAAATGGGGTCCAATCTCGTTCAACGAAACAGTCGTCTCTTTCAGCGTTAAAGCCCAGTTTCCAAGCATCCCGGTCAAGGAGGCCCTATTTAACCTGGAGGAATGGCTACTCGAAAAGGATCCCACATCTACGGAGGAAGGAAGTCAATCTTCTCATGAACCTGGCAACTTTATGCATGACGGAGAACTACCTCACGTTCCGGGGCAGGTTCTTTAAGGGAACCAAGGGGGGTAGCCATGAGTAGCCCACACACTCCGTCCATTATTGAAATCTTGTACTGAAAGAGGAAGAACTGAAAGCAAGGGGATCACTGCCAAAATTCTGGGTGAGATATATGGACGACGTATTGGCTATCATCAACAAAGAGGAAGAAGAAGAAATTTTTTCCAACCGGAATACGGTCCACCGGAACATCAAGCTTACGATGAAGGTGGAGGAACATGGTGAACTGCCATTCCTGAACTTGAAAATCATAAGGAATAGGAGCTCCATCGAATTCGACATCTTCAGGAAACCTGTCCATACACAAAGAACGATCTCATCGAGCTCCAGTCATTCGTACTCCCAGAAGATGGCCCCGTTCCACTCGATGGTCCATTGACTTTTCACTATTCCACTGAGCAGGGAGCGATTCGAAAGGGAAAGGAGGTACATCCGCGACACGGGCTTGAAGAATGAATACGAAGGAAGGGCGATATCAAGTCTCATCCGCAAGAAAAGCAGAAAGCTGGAAGAACAACGATTGGCAACCCTCCAACGCGAACGAACGGAAAGTGTCACACATTCGCTCGTATCTGGGAAATTGAAGGGGGTGATGGGGTATATTGACATCGGAATGGTCTCATCATAAGCCAGGGGCAACAGATCAAGAAAAAACTGGAGTCCACGAAGGACGAGAAACTGAAACATGAACTAAGTGGCGTATACAAGACCTCATGTCCAGAATGTGACAAAATGTACGTGAGACAAACGAAGCGGCTAGTCTCCATACGATGGGGGGAGCACACGAGAGAGGCGGAAACTCGTATAAAAAACAACTAGGACCCCGCGTCGCTAAAATCTATGGTAGCGAGATACATAGCAAGAGAGGGACACAATACAACATGGGACAACGTGGAAATCGTTAAAGAGGGTATACAGACAGCAGGAAACTGGATGCACCAGAAAGCCTGATCATTCTACGGGAATCGGAAAATCAAAGACTGAATCATGACATCGGAAATCTACAATCGGGCTGCTGAAACTACTCGTGGTGGACATACCCAGGAAGTGAAAAAGTTTTTTTTCGCTTGATTTTTCTATTTTTTATTTGTTGTCCAAAATATTGAGAATGCCATTAAATGGTACTTAGAATTATGAAATTAACGTAACGTGATGAAAAGTCATTAAGGCTGTTAAGATACAGAGTGTAGAGGTGTAAGTCATCGTGATGAGGATAATAGTTGAATTGTACTGAAGAAGGACACAACTGGTGTCCGGAATGCGCATTTACTACTAAAAAAGAATCACGTCTTAGGAAAAGTCAACAAACGAATTTTTCTTTTACTATCATATTCTGGTTTCAAACGGGCACAAAAATAAGTTCACTTGAGTACCTGATACGAAAGTTGCGGGTGGAATCAACGAAGACCTTATTAATCACAGATGTCTGAATAGTGCGCTAAGCAGATGACAACAACATCCTGTCAATGTTACCGGTAACCACGAATGAAACGTTGCACTGCCCTGATCAAGCAGCAAAGGAAGTTTGTCTATACATCCACAAAGAAAAAACGAAAGTGCTAACCCAATCCCGCAAAACTGAAAGTTTCCAAAACAATAATTAGGCCTGTGTTGTGCCACCAATGTCTGATATGGACTCTCACTCAAACTTTTGAGAAGCCGATCATTACCTTAACACCTTCGAAAGGAGGGTCCTCCGGCGAATCATTGGAACTGTTCGTGATGGTGACCAATGGCGAAGACAATACAATAGGGAGTTGCACGAAATCTACGAAGAACCTGAAGTCTCCAAATTCGTTAGAATACGAAGCTTACAATGAGTTGAACACGTAGAGGAGCAGGAGGAGCTTTAAATTTGTCAAAGAAAGGTTTTTACTAGGGTTAGCCGTTTTCGTAATATTTTCCAAAGACTAAAAATAAATCTAAAATCTAATAAAAGTTTTTTTTTTTTGTGAGATTTTACCTAAATGCCATTCGAATTCCTAAAATCCTGAAAACTTTTGGTGCAGTGTTTTGGAGCATCAGTTAAAAAAATAGGAAAAAATCAATTCTTTGATTGATAAAATATTTGTGCATACTTTGGCTGTGGTACTACGAGAAAAATGTTTTTCATCGAAGTCTGTCATTAATATCAAATCCATAAACTACTTTAAGCTAGAAAATAACTAAATCATCAATTCGATAAATTAATTTCTATACAGACATCCCATCAGACGATTTAAATCATCGAAATATTTTCTTTATTCTTTTCTATGAAATTATTTTTTGAATTTTTCGTTCCATATTGCATTTTGAAAACGTCTTCATGACCTCTCGAAAATAACCCACACTTTGAGAACGAATAATCTACAGCAAATGTTCCAAATGTTCCACGCTATTTTCTAAAAATCCCATGATTTCCGGCTACTTAAAACTGGAAGAATCCACCCAAAACCAATTGGACCATTCACTATTTACGATCCTTTAATCAATGAAATATACCAGTCATGTGACAGATCGTTAACCCTTGTATCTTGACGTCAAAGCTGCGTGTGAAATTTCACAGGATTGACGGGATCACATAAGCAATCATCGGAAATAAAAATGTACATATGTCTCCAATCGAATGATGGCTTTCCGTAAAACTAGACGATAGCTAATAATAATCGTTCCAACTTTTTTTTTATGAATAATCAATAGCTAATTGTGAAATTATGACTATGGGTGCGATATCTCTATTCTCTACCTGCCCATGGTATTTCGTATCTTTTGTGTATCTAAACCTTATCGTAAAATCTAGACCATTCTTTTCGCAATTTCCTTAATTTCTATGCACAAAAATTTCAAGGTGTCTTCTATCTAAACCAACTTTGCCCAGATCTGAGCGGAACTTTTTTTTCTAATCTACTGAAATGCATTAAAATGCACAGAAAAAAAATGGAAAGATTTTTTTTATCTGTTTATTACCTTGACGATACTCGGTATCATCGTAAAACGCACGTGTAAAATTAATTCGATTTTTATAGGAAAAAACTTAAAACGTTTAACTACAATTGTTGGGTATAACAAAATTGAGAGCATTTTGCTACAAATTTCTTAAATGTCAACTTGTATGTCGGACGACAGTAAGTTTTTTTTTTGCAATTCCGCTTAAAGGTTAGTGGTCGTTTCTAAAACTTGCAGAGATTTGAAATTGGCGCCCAATGTGGGACACCCAATTTTTTAGTTCATCTGTTTTGTGTTTATTTACGCATTTATTACACATTCGGCTCTTTGAAGACCAGTGGCTGAATAGTGCACTTTTTTATCTATTCGGTGAATTAATACTTGGAATTCACCGTGCGCAGGATTGCCGAGAAGGGGCCGAGACGCGATGGACCCGTGATTTCAGAGGGGCCCGCAGATTTGTCAGAAGCTGACACTTGATGACATGCAGCACTGCTTTGAGCAGTGGAAAATTCGTATACAGCGGTGTGTAGATAGAGGAAAGGGAGCATGTTGAAGTGGATCAATAGTTATTTCTAATAAGTTTTCAATAAAGTATATTTTTTTAGATCAGTCTAGTTACTTAATTGTTACACCTCGTATACCAAAACCTATAGTTTCGATAGTGGCGCGAACAGTGAACATCATGAAAACTTCGATACTACAACATGTTCTTATACAACAATTTTCAATTTCCTACTTTCTGTTTCAATTTTTAATTTGTCACGGTGCTGGGTTCGGTCCCTATTCGGTCTGGGCCCGGCTTAGTCCGATTGCAGTCATAGTAACACCACTGATCTGAGCTGGGCAGATATAAGGGCCAGGTTTCTCTGCATTGTTGGGTTAACAGGCACATAGTTATTACGCAAATAGCTCACCCTATGATAGATAAAAGAGAATGTAAAATTTAACCCGCAGCTCGAAAAAGAGTTCATTCAACTCTCCTCTCTTCGAGCCACCTCAGCTGTTTTCTTTAGAGGATAATAAATACCAAAGCCCTCGTTAGGTACTTGAAATGTAAAAAGTCATCAGTCACTTTTACTAAGATGATGTCGTCCTGATCGGTTTATCTATTGTTTTCACTGCATTTTTAATCAGCTACGACCTTATAAATTCGTCAGTGTTACTCATACCAGCGCTGGGCAGATACGCAGACCTACTTTTTCCTTATCTATGGAGTAGGTCTGCTTAGATACATACACACAGGTTTTGAAAGAACAGAACATCAGGGGTAGGTCTGAGTATATGCATAGATTACACATGCCTTTCTTTGATTAAAATTGTCAAGAGTTTATTGAGTGATTTTTTCTATGGATTAAATAAATAACTGGCGCAACAGTCCAATTTTAACATTTGAACAATTTGAACAGTCCATGGCCTCGAGATGAGTTAGCATCATCTCATTTTCTAGATCACGACGGTATGTCTTGTGCAGAGGTGTGTGTTCAGCAACACGCTCAACCGAGTTATTTACCCCATAAATGGGTACTTATTTAACAGCTGAGTGGGCTCATAATCCGACACGTAAATCCCCTTTTTTAATCGAAAACTATCGCATTCAGTAGGAATCGAACCGGGGCCCAGTACATAGAAGGCAAACGTGCTAACCGTTGCGCCATCCGGACTACTTTTCTTTGGAAAATTAACTAATTTTGCAGGAAAAAGCTGGTCGGGAGCTCTTTCGGTCGCTAATTGCGAATCTTAAGTCCAAATTGGCAAAAATCAAATCAGTCTAAAGCAGCAATTGAAAAAAAAATTGATGAATGCATCAGAATGGCAACACTTTCTTATAAACATTGGCAAATTTGCTGGAAAAAACTGGTAGGGGTCGCTTAGGTCACTGATTGCTAATCAGAAGTCAAAGTTGGCGAAAATCAAAAACAAAAGAAAATCCTGAACTGTGAACCTGTTTTTTTTAAACACAGCTAATCTTGCTGGAGAAACTGTTATGCAGTCTTTTAGGTCGCTAATCTTAATCTGAAGTCCAAATTACAAAAATCGAAGTGAGGATCCAGAATGGCAACACTTTTTTTTATAAACACGGCCAGTCTTGCTGAAGAAACTGGCAGTGGTCGTTTAGGTCGCTGATTGTGAATTTGAGGTGAAATTTTGCAGAAAAAAAACCGTTCGGGATGGCAAACCTTTTTTTTTTTTAAAAACACGGCCAATTTTACTGAAAGAAAACCTTTAACGGCTTTTTTTGGGTCCCTGAGATCACGAATCTGATGTCAAAATTGCAAAAAAAAAACAAAGCAGGGGACCAAGAATGGCAACACTTTCTTTTCGTAAACACGACTGACCTTGCTGAAAGTAGGAATTTTTTTCGGTCGCCGATAAAAGACATGAAGTCAAAATTACAAAAAATAGGGGATCCAGAATATTGACGTACAACAAAGATTTTTCATTCCAAAGTATGTCAGACAGCACTCTGCAGCTGCATGCATAATGTGCTTTTAACTTCTATCGGGACTATACATTAATCTTTATTTTATCCTGAAAGAAACCCAGACTGAGCGTAAACATTACAAAGTGCTTTTCTAAAATAAAGATTGACCGCATTGCAAATGCAAATGTGAATCAAATTAATCGGTTTTTGGACCTAGGTCATATGCCGTACCGGATCAGTTCCGATCCGATCCGCAAAATTAGCGAATCATACCATGACTACTATGTACTGAAATTCGTTCGTGTTCAGCTCATTTCCGCTCGCGTGCATAATCATTCCCGGACTTGAAGCATGCCTCAGATCAAAACAAAAATCCTCAATTACGGGAATAAATCATAGTAAATTAAAAACAGCAACAACAAATACATCATACATGAAATTATTGATGTACTTGACACTATAAACTCACCCCAGAGTTTTATATGCAAATTACCACAAGATCTTTGAAAAAAAAAATGCAACTCGTAGCCAGTAACGTCTATTGATCAACATAACACCTAGATACTGGCCTGTGCTATAGAACAGATATATACGTATGAGCACACTATGTACTGCAGGGCTGGCTGCGACATCGATATCGATGTTTGGGTTCCGATGTTTTTTATCAACATCCAAGATGAAAAAAAAAATGATTGTACCGATCGATGTATGAGAACATCGATATTTTCGTTGTTCCATTAAACTTTCGTGCAGAGAAGATGTAAAACGAAACCATCATGTCTGCAGTGGTAAAGACCTCGATACTTATAGATGGCTAAAAACATCGAAATTTCGTAACGTCAGCATATATTACACACAGTGTAGTTAGGGGCGACCATGGAGCTCAGTGCGTAGAGGCATTAGTCTCATGTCTAACTGCGGTCGTTACGGGTTCAAGTCCTGCCCACGGCTTTCGTGGCGATGGATGTTTGTGTTGTCTTCCTCCTGTGCGGGGCATAATAATAAGCCACAACATCTCCTAACTTGTCGCAGGTAAACGGCTAAAGGGTGCAGGAGGTGCATGCTGGCAACGCGCATCGTCCGAAACAGGTTTATGCCAACAAAACGTCAGCAAAGCCACATACGAGTAGAATAGTTGACGCGTTTTGCCCCACTAGGGGTTAGGGCAAAAGAGTAAAATCGGAAAATTGCAAATTAAGGTCAATCATTTCGCCCCATATCACTACCGTCACTTGTTGCCAAGACCCTTGAAGCGCTACTCCTACCATCGCTAACAATCCATGCTCGACTAGCCAATCATCAACATGGCTTGAGGAACGTGCACAGCATGACGACAGCCTTGGATGCTATAACGTCACAAATCCATAGAGGCTTAAATCAATCTCGTCCGTGACACAGAAGGATTCTGATGGCTCTTGACCTTTCAAAAGCTTTTGATACAGTCAGCCACTCAGCTCTTATGTCTGACATCTGCAATAAATTGCTCCCCACTCAAATCAAGAAATGCATCGCTGACTACATGGCGGGTAGACAGTCCTACACGAAATTCAGGGACATGAAATCCAAACTTAGGGTTGTTAGGTGTCCCTCAAGCAGGTGTACTATCTCCAACCCTGTTCAACATACCTATCTGGACCCCCAACGCCGCCCCTAGGACTCCAAATCATTTTGTGTACAGACGTCTGTCCAATTCCTGCTAGTGGTGATGACTTCCCAAACATTTGCGAGCTGGTCAATGGGTACCTTGACGAACTTAACACTCTCTTCGTCAGTAAAAACCTATTGATTTCAGAACCCAAATCATCAGCGACTCGTTTACTTTAAGTACCAAGGAGTTTAAGCTATCTCTGGACATATCGGTAGGCAACCTACCTATCCACACAGTGAATCACCCGAAAATCCTTGGTGTCACCTTGGGTAGTATGGCAACATCATTTTCTCATGCCTCGACGATCTGCAACACCGCGAGAACTCGTAACAAGGTTCTCAAGGCGCTTGCCGGAGGTACTTGGGGAATGGACAAGGATACCCTACTGGTAACTTATAAAGCCATTGGAAGATCGTTGGCTGATAATACGGGCGACCAACCTGAACCTGAGCGACATACACTGGAGAAGTATCCAGTCATGTCAAAATGCTGCTCTCCGCACCGTGCCAGGCTGTCATCTGATCACCTTCACTAAGAGACCAACATGATGCCCATTAAACACCATAACTATCTCCTCGCGAAGCAGTATCTTGTGGGCTGCTACCGCTATGATCACCCTAACAGTAATCTTATGGACAAGACGATGCCACCCCGTAACCTTAGACATGGCCTGAGGGGCCGAGAAGTTCAAAGATACAAAAGGGAACCATTTGACGACGCAACCTGCAAGGCAGTCATTGCTTCTTTACATATGCAGGAGGTTCAAAGATCGATTGCAGAACTAAAGAACAACCCAGTCAGTACTTCATGCACGACCACGAACCCTCTCACCTAGTGAGGATAGTTTGCCCAGACCAACAAGAACCACACTGCTCCCGGCTAAATTCGTACCTGTCCCCGATTGATAGCAATGTTCCAAATGCATGCATCAACTGCCCTGCAGCTACCACGCCACTAGCACCTAGAGCTTTATGGGAGACACCAATCGAAGCCGGAGTTTTCCTTGGCCTCGATAGTGAAGGAGAAGAGGCCGCTGCTGACGCATACACACACACACTTAATTTCGACGGGTACCTATAACCACAACAATACGTTAACCTGGATTAACCGGTAGAGCTCTATGGGTTAGCTACCCTTCACTGTATAGCAGTGACGGATAGATGTCGTTGGCATTGCTAAAAGTCGATTTTATTATGGAAAATTAAAAATGTTCGCAGTTTAATTTGATTGTTTTTATGTATCAAGTTTATTTGTAAACATGTAGATATTTTCCCTGCTACACGTTCTTTAAGGTGCGTTTTGCTAGGCACCACTCTGCGTCGATCGCAGAAATACACACAAATAGTGCTCCGTGCTCTATGGGTTGATCGCTAATCGTGAATAATGTGCGATGATCGTGTGCCTAGCAAAACGCACCTTTAGCACGGCGCTTACCCCTCACCCAAATTAGCCCTGACTCAAGTACAAAAGAACGCGCCTAGGGAAACGTCAATGTTTTCGCAATTCGCTAATTTCGGTTTTATTTTCCTTAAATCTTAATAAATTTCAAGAAAATATTATATTTGGAAAAAATAGAAACATGAGAACATCGATGTTTTCAAACAAGGAAGTTTTCGTACCGATGTTTCATCGACATTGATGTTTGCTACATATTTGAAACATCGATGTTTTATAATATCGATGCTTTCGGGTCGATGTTGCAGCTCTAATAATGTTATATGAACAAAAATATGATATTTATCTGGCTGTATCTATACATCATAGTGTGATTGTATCTTGTCGACATTATTTAACCACATCGCACTGATACATTGTTGTTGACGACGACACTATATCAATTCGCGGTTTAATGAGATGCAAATCGCGGCAAGATTCATATCCCGATAAGTATCTATAGTTACCAATTAGTGGCCATTTAGTGGTAGTTCTCAATGACGAATCGATGTCATTTTCGATTGTGTGTACGATTATACGGCAAAAGAATGTTGTACAGATCGGGTGGCGGCGAACGAGACTTTTTGAAAGATTGGTTGGGAATGTGTCCCCATGGAAACATGTGTGTTATATTTTCCTGTTCACCTTTCGAGCCATCAAACTTGTGGTGGATGTTTGCTACCTCCCTTTGAGCATATATCTGGGCTGCGTTGATGATCATTCACCGATGGCGGCAGCGGCGGCGAATACCTCCTCATATAAGATACAACACTTCTTTGAATCTTTGCCGATATCTTCAGATTTTCTCATGACTAAAGTCAGGCACAATAAAATTTAAACGACTTGTGTTTTTTTAGGTGTATCTCCTGTCGTTCTGTGTTTTGTATCTTCCACATGTGATTAATGGCTTAATTGGATTTGGAAGGCATAATCGTTCCAAGTTCAGAGGAAATTGAAATAAATTTGTTTTACCTGGCGATCTTATATGGGAGTACTCTGTGTCATATGATTTTGTGACATTTATTTGATTTGATTTGCATTCGCTAGAAGTTTAACGGCTATCTGGTTTAGCTGCGCTACTTACACGTGTTTCTTTTTTTCGGCGACTGTCTTGATTTCGTCTTTGAATAACACACCGGGGTACAAGATTGTTGGTATGTTGTTTGGTATTTGATTTTTCTATGAGTTGTTTGATGTCGTTTTTTACGAGCTGTTAAACAATTTGTATTCGATATAGCTTATAAACGTCAGATCTGATAAGATCAAGTTGGTGGTCGAGCTACTTGTTTATTTTCCTGCGTGACATTTTTCTCTATTAAGGAATTTGGACTGGTTTCTGAAGGGTAACTAGCGTTTTTTACATCCTCAATTCACTGCCGATTTGACCCTAAATAGTTGCTAAACAAAAACTGACAATGCATTATATAAGCATTTAGCATTCACGCACCGTTGTCTCGTTTCTGTGTGCCGTCTATTTGTTCCGGAAGAGACGAAGCATCAACAATACCCACTATAAGACCATCGAAAGCAAAATGTCCTTAATCATGCAATCATGTCATTAATCACCCTCCCTAAAGATGAAGAAATACATTCTCCACGATATCGATTAAGGACATCCGTGAATTCAACTGAAATAAGTACAACGCCTTAAAACTAGCCGGGACGTTGAAAGAAAAAATGCAAAAGTACTGAAGGAATGACTCGAATATTCCCTTTGTTCCCGAATAAATTTGTCTTCGATTATTTTTCCATTCGATGGATACTGGCGACATATGTGACTAAAGAGATCCCCAGACAGTTTTCCTGTAGGGCCTTTTTCAAAAAGCATTGTCATCTCTGTTTGTGTTTGTAGTGGATATAGCTAGCGAAGTCATGCAAGCATAGCTTTCCTATATTGAAAACTCTTCACGCATCTATCAATGCGAAATACCCCATTCAGACTCACCGCATTTTACAGAATTTACCATTAGACGAACCACTAATCGCAATCTCTCAGACAGTAAGGATGTCCAATATGGTACGAAGGACCAACTGGCAAAGCCGATGTGGAAAGAATATGAAAGGAGTGGAAGCGGGGTTCAATCAGACAACCAACCAGTCTTTGCTTCTAATTACTTTCTCCAATGTCTGGCAAAGCCATCAGCGACTTACTCCTTATTCGACGCCCGGCATTCGTTTATCACTTGCTGCAACCGTATTGACCGTTTTGAAATGTATAGTAAGAGGATAATGAGAAAGTTCGGTTATCTCTTATGCTAAAACATTCTTTCGAGCCGATTTAATTAATGGCATAACCACGGTTCACCCATCTATTTCTGATATTTGTAATTTTCTGATTATTGTTGTTGGCGGCGTTAAATTCAATTCAAATGCACTACATTCCTTCATATTTAACCGCTTTTTATTTCTCTTCTTCATTCCAGATTATACATTAACAATTCATAATGCTTCCGGAAAATTTCGCACCAAGCAGCCCCACGAATAGTACAAGCAGCAACAGTACCACCTCGTCATCCGGCTTCAACACGAACAGTCTCAAAAGTATGGAACATATCATGTCGCGCCTACAATCACTCGAATGCCCGCCACTATCCATGTCGCCACCGTTTACTACTAAACCGCAACATCATCATCATCAACAACAACAACAACATCAATCCTCGCATCTAGGACATCCAGCACACTCCCTTCTCGGGCATCCCCAACAATTGGGTGCGTTGAAACCGAAACGCTGGGGTTCGCCACCGGTCAATCTAGCCGCTCAATTCATCAATCCGATGACGGGCAAGAAACGTGTCCAATGCAGCATCTGCTTTAAAACATTTTGCGACAAGGGTGCATTGAAAATTCACTTTTCCGCCGTTCATTTGCGTGAGATGCACAAATGTACGGTGGAGGGATGCAATATGGTATTCAGCTCAAGGCGATCTCGCAATCGACACAGTGCTAATCCGAATCCGAAACTTCATTCGCCGCATATTCGACGCAAAATTTCACCGCACGACGGACGTACGGCTCAACCCTATCCAATGTTGTTCCAATCACCTGCTGCTCTAATGCCTCCAAATCCGGTTGCCGCGGCTGCTGCTGCCGGGGCTGGTGTGTATCCCTTCGACAGATTTCCACCAATCATCCCACCACCAGGCTATCCGACTTCGATATTTGATTTGGGAGCAGCTATGGGACAATGCACGTCATTGTCGGGTATGGTGAATCCAGGCAACGAAGCTGACATGTCGGAGGATAATGAGAGTGTAGCGGACGAAGTCAAATTCGAAAGTGATATTGAGGAAGACGAGGATATTGTTGATGAGGACTCGAACGAACCTTTGGATTTCAGTATGAAAAAACAAATTAATGAACGTTTGAGATTGCCCGACACCGAATCTTCGCCAGTTAGCAAAAGGCCATCGCCAAAAGTCAACTTCTCGGTAGCACGGTTACTGGAAAGCTCAAGTCCCAGCCACCAACAGGATTCGACCGACGAAGACCAACTCCTGGATCTCTCGAACAAATCAGACACTGAATCGACCACACCTCCTCCACAAGGCCTTAGACCCATTCCGACGAGTGATCTGCAAGCTCCAATTGAACCTCACAAGGGCGCAATGTGGAATATCCTTTCGGAAGTCTATCGATCCATGTTAATGAACAACAGCCTTAAAGCGCAGTACAGTGAAATTCAAACGAAACCGATATCAGTTTAGGTTCTAGGATAAGAGTGTAAAGCCATAGCGTTTTAACGATTTAGCAATTTATGTTAAAGGAACAGGCAAATTTGAGCCTTCCAATGTGGTGGGTGCGGGTTAGCGCGAAAATATTGACTTCTTTCCGCTGTGTAGGCAATAAGTGCAATACGAGGTATATCAATTTTTAACTTAATGGATAAAAAAAAAACGAATTTTACATATGTATACACGCGATATTTTTTTTTCTTTTATTTTATTTCATTCTTTGAAAATGATCAAAAGTAATCATAGCAAATGAGAGTATACTGTTATATAAAAAAAAAATCTGTTTATGCTTTAAAAGTTCAGGAAATATTGTAGAGATATGAAACTTTTTTGTTCTAAGTTAATTTTATGAATTTTGCATAATTAATGTTTAAGTATTATCACTAAGCTCAAAAACCATGTGTAAAAAGATGAACAAGTCTGAAGAAATAAAAAAAAAGAAATATGAGATTAAAACAAAAATTCTAGTGTTTTATTATTTTATGAAGAACACATTTATTGTGGGGTATGTGTGGAAGGATACTGACGAATATCTCCTCAAAGAAGATGTGTATTAATTGCCGGTTTGGGTCATAAGTAGACGGGACTTTTACAAACGTACGAATGGAGATAATTTTCGAATCATCATTGTGGCGCTACAGCTCAACGTCGTCGGGCCTTGCCCGTCTGGATCATTGTCCTAGAATTACCTCGGTCCAATTACTGCATTCTCCAATTTCGGAAGTTTTCCCAACGAGCTCTAGGTCTTTCTCGCAGCCTTTGATCTGACGTTTCAATAGTCGTTTAGACATGCGGTTATTACACATTCATTGTACATGCCCCGTCAGCTAATTGTCCAGTTCGAACAGTTGATTTTTGCATCGGATACGCCATTCACTTCGGTCACAAAATTCTCTGAAAATTCGACGAAGAACCTTTCGTTCAAATGTGTTTAGCATGTTTTCGGGGGCTTGAGTTTAGGGTTCCGAAGTCCGAAAGAGATTGATTAGGAAAAAAAATTGTGTAGTTTTGAAATTTGGCATAATTGTTGGGGACAATCCCCTGAATATGTGCCCAAAGTCCCCGATGATCCGGAAGTGTAAGGGAGAGGAGGTCAAAAGTTCCCTTTTCCAGTTTGTCTTGATTATCTTGAAAACTAAGGATTCTACAGAAAAATGTCCCAAGGCCGAATCAAAGTATTGTACATAAAATCTTCTAATATATAAAAGTGAAGATTATTTTTGTATGTTTGTCGTGCAAAAACTTTTAAATCATAGAAGTGATTTTCTCCAAATGTTGCAGGAGTATATTCAGCGAGCTGGAATAGATAATAAGATGGTTCGCGACCATATACAGTAAAACCCCGTTTAACCTAACCCAAGGGTACGGCGTCATTTTGGGTAAAGAAATTTTTCATAGGTGCTCTCTGTAGGCAAGGGATGGAAATAAGTCGATTCGCGACTCCAAAATGGTACCACATACAGTAAAACCCCGATTAACCGAACCAAAATTGGCGGCGAAATTTCAGAATCCGAAATTTTTCACAGTAGTTTTGGGAGACCGGAGAGGAAAATACTGGGTGGTTCACAACTATAAAATGTTACAATACATCATACAGTAAAACCCCGATTAACCAAAGCAAGACGGCATCGCGGCGTCATTTTGGATAACTAAATTTAACATGGGTATATTTGGGAAGCCGAAAATGTAAGTAAGTTGGGTTTAATGTTTTCACATACAGTAAAATCGAATTTAAGCCCGGCTACACACTGTCGAACCCGAATTCCAGCACGAACAAGTGACAAGTTTCTTCAAATTTGTATGATGTATGAGTGTGTCTTGAGCCATTCGGAGAACACTTCCACCTTGTTCGAGTTCAACTGTGTGTGGTCGGAGTAAACCCCCCCCCCCCCCCCCCCCGGCATCGAGACGGGCAGAATCAGCAGAACAACCTCAGCGGCGTGTTGTAAGTGTTCGGTGCAGAATTGCTGAAACACCGCAGCTACGCGAAGTTCGCGTGATATGTGCATTTCAGTATGACAAAAGTTTAGATTACAGCGTTTCAATTGGGAAGATGGAAAACGCGTGAATATACTGTCACGGTTTAAAATTTAAAAAACGAACGCCTAGAATGTGCTCTCCAAACAGAAAAGTTCAACTGCCCTCAATTATGAAGCCACCAGAATCGCTTCAAAATATCGGACGAGATCCCCTATCAAAACATTTCATCCAAACTTTGGGAAGAGCAAAGCTAACTGCCAAATGACATCGTTCGGAACAAAAAGAGTTGTTAACAAGAGTAGATTCTTGCAAATTTATTTTGTTTTTGGTAACGAAGAACACAGAAAGTGGATCAACCTTTGCAAAAGATTGCTGGAGCAAATCATGAAGCGGAAAATGCCTTGGTACGTCTATTCCGAACCACATTGGACCCAGTGGAAACGGAGGACATGCAAATTCGAATAAGAGATTGTATGATACTGAATAAACCCGGAGGCGAACGAGATTGTAAAAAAAAATGGGATGAATTGTGGCGCTCCCGAAGCCCCCCCCCCCCCTCGACCAGGATGAATTTGTATGTATTGACAAATAATATAGACAACACACACAAGAATTAATACATACAAATCTACCGGCGGAGACTAAAGTTGTATGGAGTGAGCTTTCTTGTGTAGTCTATACTATTGGTCAATACATACAAATCTACTGGCAGAGGCGAAAGTTCTTTGGAGTGATCACTCTTGTAGAATATCAATCCTCTTTGATTATACTCTAGCTAGACCGTAAAATAATATAGGGTAAACTGATTTCTCCACAAGGAAAAACGGCACGATAACTCCCGATATACTAAAGTTAGCGACATGAACATTTGCTGAAATATGTATTTCGATTCAGATTTAATTGGTTGCTACTGAAAATAGATACGATCTGACCAACGGTACGCCTACCTTCCTTACAGATATTATTCTTGCGAACATGCCAATAACGTCTCAACGGATATAAGTAGGCAAGTCAAACTGGAGTAGATGACTGCCTAGGACCTTACTATAAGTCTCTGTAAAAATTAGTTCAATCGGATGAAAACCAAAGCTTACTTCCATACAAGGTGCCCCAAACTACCCTACGTTTTAGATTTTTTTAGTCTATTCATCGAACAAAAAACCGGAAAAAAATCGTGTAGCTTTAAAATTTGGCACAGTCTATGTCCAGGGTCCTCTGAATATATGCTCCAAAGTCCCCGTTGATAGAGAGTCCGGAAGTGTAGGATAAATGGGGTCAAAGTAGTTTTTTTTTTTTTTTTTTTTTCCTTGAATATTCGAATTTTTAGTGTAAACGTAGCTATAGAAACAGGAAAAATATCGTGAAGTTTCGAAATGTGGTACAACCGATGTGGAGAGTCCTGTGTATATATGTTCCGAAGCCTTCGTTGATAGAGGGTTCGGAAGTGTAGGATAAAGGGGGTCAAAAGTAAAGTAAAAGTTTTTACAGTTTTCCTGGAATATTTCGTTTTTTTATTGTAGATTTAACTGTAGAAACGGGAAAAAATCGTGTAATTTTGAAATTTTGCAAAATTAATGAAGGAGTTCCCCTGAATATATGCTCCAAAGTCTCCGTTGGTAGGGGGTCTGAAAGTGTAGGGAAAAAAGCCGAATTCAATTTTAAAGTTTGCTTGGAATATTCACATTCGAGGACCACCTTGTATTGAAAGTAGCCTTGCTTTTCATCCGATTAAACTAATTTTTACAGGAGAGTATGGTAAGGTCCTAAGCAGTTCTCCAGCCGAATTTGACCTGCCTACTTTAATTCGGTGGAACGTTATTGGCATGTTTGGAAAAATAATATTTATAGGGAAAGTAGGCGTACCTTTAGTTAGATCATACCCATTTGCGGTAAAAACCAATTACTACATAGGCTGAAAAGTCCCGGGATTTTCAATAGGTGGCATCACTAGAAAATGAGCATAGCTCATTTCGAGAGGCTCATCTATCACTGGTTTATGTATCAATTTTCATGACATTTCGTCCGTTCGTTTATAAGGTACAGTCGTTTGAGTGACGCTACTCCATCGTTGAGTACGTCACATCCCGCAATAAAGATCCGAAGGACGAGAAGTGGAAAAGAAAAATCACAAAGAATTTTTTTTTATCTTTTAACAGCTATGCAGAGTAGATCAGGTTAAGACCACACAATTACACTAACAATTTGATGTGAGCTGCCCTGAATAGAAGGTTAGTGCAAGAATTCAACTCTCTTAAATAGCCTGCGTTTTAAAATGCAGGCGACGCAGGTGTCGATGTTTCCAGACAGTTTACTGTTTGAGAAGTACATAAAATTTATTTCCTGTCAATAAAGTGTTCCCGCTGTTTGCTGTCTGAAGAGCATTTGTCCGATTGTATCTGTACTAAGGACTTAAGCTGCCTCTTGAAATTTGAGTTGACATTTGAGTGCCAAACTAAACCAAGACACACGCCTAGCAAAGACATATCCCGTTTTCGTGCTTGCTACTTTAATCTGCTCTCGATCATATTTTTTGCTGCTTATCCAGCTCTACTCTGTACAAAAAAAAACACAGGTAATATAAATACATATCTGACTGATATTGCGCTATTTGGACCGGAGCTGATTGATTGAGAAATTCAAACCGAATTTGGTCGACACAATTGACTCCATGACCAAACGTAAGTTAATAATTCTCAAATGTCAAAACCTGCTAGAGTTGACTTGACGAGCGCGATTTTGAGGACCACTGGAGAATGAGCAAAAATTCTTTCAGACGCATGGTTTGGGTACTCAATTGTCCCAATGCGTGCGCGAAAGGCGAGAGGGTCATGACCCTTCTATGCAAGGTGAATTAATTCGCCGTATCCCCAAAAGTTTTAAATAGCTTAAAATCGGACGGAATCTTTGACGGCCCTATTGAAAAAGGATCGTCAACCACCTTCTGGAAAAGAAAAGAAGCGTCGCTGGGTCGAAAGCAGTGAACGCACCATCTAGATAATTGCTCATTAGGGAAGCAGCTTCAGTGGCGTAGATAGCTTTCAGGGAGGGGGCACTTTTTTTTTATTTTATGTTCTTGGGGCTAAATTGGAAACCCTCACCTCCTGACTTAAAATCGACGCAAAGACTTACCACAACTCTCTGTTTAGATGAAAACTGTGTAGATATCAAATCATCCACCAATGAGTTAGCTGATGAAATTTTCAATATATCTTTGAAATGATAGACATTTTGACATTTGCACTCACTGAGAACAAGTAGCTGATGAAACATGATTGTCATCAACAAAGTTATCAGCAGGTTAGTGATGAGGTTGACTGAAACTTAAAAAAAATCGATGAGCTTAAGAGATCAAATTTACCTGAAGTCTGGCCAATTTTTGACGGTGATGCGTAGCAAAGGTAGTAAAACGATATTTTCACTGTATAATTCGAAAGTGTTTTAGTGACTTTATATTCCGACGAAAAAATTACTGATACTAACCGTGGATCTCTGTTCGAATCTTGATAATTAAGTTGAGTGCCCACTATCAGTGGTTTATTCGGCATAAGCCACATCCCACCCTTGGTCCCCTGGTTTCGACCACACGATGGATTAACTCATCAGGTGCCTTGGTCCATCGGTAACATTCATTCTGGCACTTACTATGTAATTGGTAATTAACAGCGGACCTGGCTCTAATACATACGCAGACGGTATATTCAAAGAGGATGTTGTTAATAACATTGTTGATAAAGGAGCGCGAAATTTCTCCCCTGTTCAGTTAAGAAAAAGATTTCCTTCATAATTACACATTCTATAGTCATGACCCTCTCTACGCTACATTCTAAAAATCATAAGGTATGCTTAAGATAACGTCTAAAAAGATTTCGGTTCTTGTGTCTTGTGACTAACCGTTAGAAGCGCCTATTCGATTGTTTACTTCGAACTAAAATAATTGACTAGATAAAATCACACTGACCCCACGTTGGGCGTTGAATATGTTCAATGTTCCTTTACGCTCTAATTTTTTACTATTTTCCACTGCAATTTTTCTTAATGATAAAAAAAGCCTTGAGGGAGCTTAAAGGTAGCGTATGGTATCCTTAAGATTCGAAAAGTTTTAGAGTATTGTGCCATGTGACTAACAGTACTACGCGCCTATCTTGATTGCCCATTTCAGTTTCATGGAGTTGACTTGACACCAAATAGTTGCAGGCTTAATCGAATGTTTCCTACAGTGATTTTCACTTATGTAGAATTCAAAACAGCTTTAAGGTGTCCTTCAAGTAGCTTATATTTAAGGGGAAAGTCTGGAGGAATTTCGGTGTTTGTGTCTTGTGACTGATAACATTGCTTCTAGTTAAAGTTTGGGATTCTAGTTAAAAAGCAAATATTAATTCTCCAGACAATGTCAAGGTTTTTGTTAAGGGTTCTTTAAGATGTCTGAAAGAATTCTTCCATAGAAGCAGATTTGTAGTATGTTCATTATTTCAATGTCTTATTATTTCCTCACAAATTTATCCTGAGAAACTCACGTCCACGTTGTCAATTCACGCAAATCGTGGATGATATATGTACATACTTTAAAAATGTTGTTGTTGTTGCTGAAGTTTTTCTGCGGCTGGCTGGTTTCGGGGCATTATGTTGATGTTGTTGTTGTAGCAATGGTCGAAATTTCGTGTGCTTACAGTTAGTCGTCATCTCCGGTCTTGATAGATCGAAAGCTGCTTTTAAAGGATTCTCCCACTGCGATCTGGGAGTCAGGTGCTTGGGTGCAGCTGGGCACAGGCAGATGTGGTCCACCTCATAGGGTGCTCCATTGCAAACAAGAGACGTCCTGGTCTATGCGGAATAGGTAGGAATTAAGTCGTGAGCACAAGCCTGACCGAAGTTGGCCGAGTGGCGTTCTTGTTGCTCTGGGAAGCTTTACCTCTTCCGGAGATAATATATAATTGCTGGTATGGCCGAGAGTACTAGATTTAGACCTAATCCCGCAATCGTTGAAAGTATCTCTTCCAGATATTTCGCAGCGATTGCTGATCTGTGTGCATCGCTATCAAAGGATACCTCTGCTAATCCCTTTCTAGGCCCCTCAAGTCACGCCTAACATGTCTAGGTGGTGGCTTGTTCTTGAGTTTGAAGTTTGGGTGCTCCCTCCGGTAAAAACCAAGCAGATACTGTTTGGCAAGAAGCTTGTTGTGCTCCCTTAGAGGGCTGGGGCGACAACAGGAGGCATCCGGTGACATTACGGAGCGCGGCATTTTGCCAAGCTTGAATGTTTTTCCACTGTAGTTTACAAGACGTTTATTATTAAATGGACATATTCGTATTTTCTGTCCCACGTCCGTCTGTCCGTATTTTTTGCAAAAAATCCGTTTCTCGGTGATTGGAATTAACTACATAATCTGAAACACACATTATACGTTTGTTTAAGAATAATTATCAATATATATATTAGGTGCGTTCGACTCACCACGATTTGGATAAATTCCTATACAAAACGACATATCCAATCAGTATTATATAACCTCAGCTAACTCACCACGATCTAAACATACCGGATTAGTTGATTGGACTAAATCTTAGCTCTACTTGCGATGCGATACTAGACTAATAAATTTAGATTAGGCTTTCGTTTTCGTTGTTGACGGTTGTTTTTGCCTCTGTTTATGTTTTCTTGGAGTCGGCGGTACAAAAGCGCTTTTCATCCATGTGATAAGCCAACATTTAACTTTTGCCGTATTTATATATTTTATATTTATATTTGAACTAAATCTAATATGATCTAGTAAACACTCCTTTTATTCCAACGGTATAAACGTGGCCATTGGGAACCGACTCAAGATACAGTGCAACAGGAAAGCGGGGCTTAGGTGAAAAATTCACCAAGTTATTCCGGAAAACAAAACGCAATACTTTGGTTTTGGCGCAAGAAAATCGAACTATGTATTTGCGAAATAAGTGAAAGACTGCATGCTCCTTAGTGTACTGTGCAGTGGTACTCGAAGTAGTTTCTGGAAATGGGCACAACCGAGCGGAAGAAAGGCTTTAAATGACCAGGAAAAACGACAATTTTGGTCGCACGTCCCTCGAAGACGACCCACTTGAAGGACGGCCTAAAACCGAAACCACACTGGAAACCATCGAAAAAGTGCATGATATCGTGTTGGACGATGGGAGAACGAAAGTGAGTGATATTGCTGAAGCTATGGGGATATCGGAAAAAAGGGTGCGAATCATCTTGCCCAAAGAATTAGAGATGCGAAAGCTCTGCCCAAGATGGGTGCCTCATTTGCTGAATGCCGACCAACAGCAAATGCCCAAACGATTTTCGCATCAATCTTTGCACCGATTCAATCGGGATCCGACTGATTTTGTGCGGCGATTTGTCACCATGGATGAGATTTGGGTCCACCACTACACGCTAGAAACGAAACAACAGTCGAAGCAGTGGGTGGAAGCCGGTGGTCCAGCGCCAAAGAAAGCGAAGTCGATTGCATCTGCCGGAAAAGTCATGGCCAGCGTGTTTTGGGATACAAAAGGGGACATGTTAAGTGATTACCTTGAAAAAGGCAGAACAATAACAGGCGAATATTACTCCAAACTTCTTCACCAGCTGGATGCCAAAATTCGTGAGAAGAAACCTGGCTTGAAGAAGAAAAAAATCATCGTTCACCAGGACAACGCACCTGTACACAAGTGTGCGTTGACGATGGGAAAACTGCGGGATCTGGGGTACGATTTGCTCGACCATCCCCCCTATTCTCCTGATTTGGCACCCTCAGACTTCCATCTGTTCACAAACTTTAAGAAATTTGTTTCTGGGAAGCGCTTCGCATCCAACGAAGAAGTTGAGAGGGCCGTAGATGAATACTTTCACAGCCTTCCAGACTCTCACTTAGGGCGACATAGGGGCGACCGGTAGTACGGTGTGTTGAGGCATCAGTCTCAGGTTTGACTACTGGCGTTTCGGGTTCGAATCCCGTCCACGACGACGTTCGTGGCCATGGATGTGCAGGAGGTGCATTCTGGCGACCGCATTCTCCGAAACCAGTTTATGCCGACGAAACGTCAACTGGGCCACATGGAACAGTTGACGCGCTATGCCCCACAAAGGGTTAGAACAATTGAGAGAGAGAGACTCTCATTTCCGGGAAGGAATACTGATGTTGCGGAAACGCTGGACTAAGTGTGTTACAGTCAAGGGAGATTATGTAGAAAAATAAAATAATTTTTTAACTGAAAATCGCAGTCTTTTATTGTCAGGCCAAACACTTTTCACCTTTCCCTCGTAATACATGTGAAGATGTGAAGGTGGTTTCGAATTGGATGATATTTCGCTAGAAAAACAATTGACGCTTTACCTTCTGACAACATATTCAGTAGAAAATTGTTCTTTGGTTGAAAAATGCTGTTTTAGATAAATGTGATCTGAAATTTGGTTATTTTATCAAGATAATAGCAACAATTTAAGCCCAAAGATTTGCTTGTCTAATATATCATTATCAATTAAAATTTATTTGTATAAATGTATGGTGTTTATGGCACATGGACGGATGTCCCAAAAGTTACAGCGGTTACGACTAGGCATTGGCCAGTGGGAGTGCACGCAGCCAGACTGGGTATATTTTACAACACAGTCTGCCGGAGCTGCAGGAATGAGGCGGAGAAGGAAACTCTGATCCATTTCTCGAGCAAATGCCCGACTTTTGTACGAATCGGGCATCATGAATTTGCAGTGCTTTCTTCCGTGATATATTCGCCATCTCCTCGAAGGGTATCGGGGAGATAATATGTTTTCTGAGCTCCGCTGGATGAATCTGAAGACGAATACCTCTGAACGACTTCGACAACAACGCTTTATTACTCTTATGAGGCATGTGGCATCAAAACGGCGCACACTTAGTGCTACATGGTTAAATATTTTGGAATTTCTCCTAATCCGAAAGTTTGATTAAAACAATATTTAATACAAAAAAGGCTAGAATTTAAACATTTAAAACCATATCTATATCTATAGTTATCTATCTGTACATTTTAGTTTTTAAATGTTTAAGTTTCATTCCAGGCCTTCTTCGTCACATCTTTCCTGGAATAACTTCTTAACTTAAAATTATATAATTCGGAGAATTTTTCTACTTCCGCCACTAATTTTATATTAAACTCCTGATCACTCATAGTTTTGGAGTCGAAAGTAAACGGGTGCGAAATTAACTGCGAAGCGAACTCCTTTATTGTGAGGTGAGCGCTGAACTGGTAGTTCTTTATTTTTCATATTTTTCATTCATAGGCTGGAATAATATACGACGGCAACATTACAACCCCAAACAAGTCGACCCCGTGTACCTATATTATAAGCAATCCGAAAACCATATTTTTCTTGCCGTCCACAACGTCAAACTTTATCCCTATCAACATCTCGATATGTATACACAAGATCCCCGCAAGCAAGCCGACTCCACGGATCCAAAAGCAACAGCCGTGCACAATGACCACTTCAGTCAGCCGACATGCACCACCAGGTCACTGGGCGACTACGCGGCTCAGAGACTAGCATGTCGAATCTCCTAGCCTCCGTTCGCGCAGTTGGCGAGTATCCGCAACTGAAATATCTCCGTATGAGTGCCTCCGTCTGGTTACACATTTCAGATCTCGCCGGTTAGCTCAGTCGCCCGGGGATTTGAGTATCCCCGTGTGAGTAGCGCCACACGGCGAGTAGAAGTTATAGTCAGAGATGGGGGCCTCCAAATGAAACTTAGCTGAGGCCTCGAAAGCCTTCAGCACGCCCCTAGTTTTAGTTTATATTAAAAAAGATACCCCTGTTCACGAAGGAGCGAGAGGAACGTATATTTTCAAATTTGCCTCGTTCACCAAGAGAGCTTGCTACGACACTGATTATACCATATCCAAAATTTGTACTACAATATTTGAATTCAATGGAATTTTCACCTTATTAAATACGTTTTTAGTATAAATAAAATAAATAACTGGCGCAACAGTCCAATTTGAACCTCGGCCTCGAGATGAGTTAGCATCATCTCATTTTCTAGATCGTGACGGATTTTGTGCAGAGGTATGTGATCAGCAATACACTCAACTGAGTTATTTACCCCATAATGGGTACTCATTTAACAGCTGAGTGGGCTCATAGTCCGACACGTAAGTCCCCGGAATCGAACCGGGGCCCAGTGCGTTGAAGGCGAACGTGCTAACCGTTGCACCATCCGGACTTCATTTTTAGTATAAACTTTTGATTAAAACGTATGTATTGTAGTTTTAATGATTCGAATTGTCACTATCAACCCTCCTCTTTGACTGTGACGAATGACCTCCACAAAAAAGACCATTGAATCACTCCCTAAGTTCGATCGCAAAACGTGCGGACAGCCATGATTAACATCTTGAATTGAATCAAGTTGATGCCTTTTGTAAAATTATGTAAAATATTTGCACATCATTTTGAACATGTATCCCATCCATCCGTGCATCCATACATACATATTTTCGCCCGGCTTTGCATTTTAGATTCATTCATTCGATTCAGAATATTCAACAATGAGCCATTTCCACTTTGACTCTGATAGACAGGCTTATGACAAACCGCAAAATCCTCAAAAGAGTATCATCATCCTAATCCAATTTTTCATGCCATTCAAAAAAAAAGTATCCACAGTATCCAACTTTCGTTTGAGTATCTGTTCTCCCGCTTCCTACTGCATCCGCCCTGACAGTTGGATTCCCAACTTATTCGCCGTACGCATATGTGAAAGGGCATGCATGCTTGCTTGGTTGCTTACCCGCTGTCAAGGACCTGTAGGGGACGACTTTTGAATTTTCAATTGAAATATTTGTGCTGCAACACAAGGCCAAGTGGATTCCTTCAAGTTCACTGTGGGTTATGGATTAAAAATACACTGCGGGTGATTGAACGGGTTGCAGTTATTTATTTTATGATTGATATTATTGGAGAATATACTTATTCGTTAAATCATTATGAATAGTATGCATTTGAATTGAATCATACTTTTCTGCCAATTGCAATATTATGGAATTTTATTTTTCATTTATTGCTTCAGTAATCTTTAGACCAGAATTTGAATTCACACAATTTCTAAACTATCAAATAAATCAGTAAATCAGTTTAAAATCAACTGATAACTGATCGAAAAGCTGTACTTTAACAAAACCGATGTGAATAGAACGGTTGTAGTTGACCGGAACAAAAAGACAGAAAAAAACAACAAAAGACACCAAAGTGGCAATTCTTCTCTACCCAAGGATGTACTTCCCATATACTATCACTAGCATCAGAACATCATCCATCTTACATTCATATCATACTACATTTTCATCCATTTATTGAACCCGCGATATTTCCCATAAGTCCTTCACAGTTCAGTTTAAAGTCCCACATATTCCCCCGTTTGTCTATTTTTACAACTTTTTTTTTTTCTGAAACGTATCAATAGCGTTGATGTGGCACGTTCATGTCATTCCATTGTATTTTGAATAATTGAACGTTCATTTTTGGCACGTTATATTGTGTCAAAAAATTGACATTAAGATATTCACATCTTTTTGGGAAAATTTCGAGAAATAATAGTAAGTGACTGATATATGTCACGGAGAAGATTTAAACGACTCGAAGGAGTCAAAGCGTGAAAGGGTAAAAGCCACAAAATACGCGAACCCACTTTAAATATCAAGTACGGATCATCTTGAAGGTAATACACTTTGCTTCATTTCCGGAATCTGAAGGGTGAGCTTGTGCGAGCACGTGCCGTTATTTGGAGAATAAGATCCGGGGAACTTCCTTATTATTGTACAAGAAATACTTTATGTGAACTGCTATTTTTCTGCTACTTCGGGCAATCAAAACGGCTCAAGGAATGTCTTGCAAGGGAATTGGACTTCTTGTAGAAAAACATGACAATATACGAGTAAGCATAGATTCAATATTAAATGGTGGTCCGCGCATTTTTTGGGCTTCTTATTGGTCAAACGTTAATTTTTTCTTTAATTATACTTATTTGCCCTAACACCTAGTGTGGCATAGCGCCAGAACTATTCCATGTGGCTTAGCTGACGTTTCGATGGCTTAAACCAGTTTCGGAAGATGCACGTTGCCAGCACGCACTTCCTATCCCCATTTAGCCGCCAACATGCGACAAGTCGGGGTATGTTTTGGCTTGTTATTGTGCCCCGCACCACAGGGGGAGACAACACAAACATCCATGGCCACGAACGCCGTCGATGGGAGTTGAACCCGTAACGACCGTAGTCAAACACGAGACTGACGCCTCTACGCACTGGATATATCTTCGTTGATAGGAGGATGTGGAAGGAAGTGTAGGGGAGATGCGGTTAATGGTGTTTTTTCAAGTGTTCCTTGGTTTATTGTCTAAGGAATAATATATAGTGGGTTAGGTTAGGTAAGAGGGTTGCCGCTAGCGCAGCTCGCATTAGGCCTCCGATTTGGGCCCACTTGACAGCCTCCGCTGGCTAACTAGAGCTGCTAGGTGACCACTCGGCAGTTGATTCAACGAGACAGACCTTGCCACTTCCGCAAACTCCTGAAAGCTCTCTCTTTCTCTAATTGCCTTGACCCCTCCAGGGGCATGGGCGCGTCAACATCTCTAGCATTTTTATGCCTTGTTGACGTTTCAATAACATATGTACTTTTCGGAAATGCAGTTGCTAGCATGCACTTCCTTGATCTCCGAGCACTAGATTAGTATCGTAGAACGAACGAACGAACGATCACGGCCACCAAGCGCGACAAGATGTTGAGGCAATTCCATTTTAGTGTTGGACACTCACACAATGTATTTTCGATTGTGTTCTCTTCCATCTTGCATCTTCTGCATAAATTGCTGGAGGTTAAACCCAGAATTCTCGCGTGAGATGCGGTAAGGTAATGTCTTGTGAGGAGATTTACCGTCGCTCTCAGCCTATTTTTTTTTAGTTTGAGCAACATTCTGCTCTTGCTCAGATCAAGTGGTGGCCATAAGGTCCTGGCTACCACACAATCCATTCTGTTTGTTCAATCAGATTGTAGTTTAGTCCAAATGATGCCACCTGTTTGGTTTATGATGTCCGCAAGGGAGCGTAGCATAGGTGCCGGTGGGCTGTCTACGGCTCCTGAACGTCTTTTTGTCAGTTCATCGACTTTCTCGATGCCTGCAACAGCACGATGGCCAGGTACCCACATACTCCTTACAGGAGTATGCTTAGCGTTTCTGTAGATAGCCTCTCTGCATATGTTTACAGTTATCGAAGAGCACCTGTGTGACGCTAGAGCTCTACTGTCAACGCAAATTATCCTCATCCTTGATGAAGTTTCTTGAATGGACTCTACCGCTATGCGAATAGCATTACACCTCCGATTAGAATACGGTTGCGTGGTTCGCCAGTCTGGAAAACTGGCTCAGGCCCATATCCGCCGAGTAGTCGCCTGAGCGTAATCCAGTGTCAGTCCTTGAACCATCCCTTTAAATTAGGACGCCACCGTTATTAATGGCTGCTCTGCCAGTCTCTCCTTATTTTCGGGATATGTTTGTTTGGTCACGTGGTCAAGATCGAGGCCGCATTATCCCTGATATGTTGCCAGAATACAAAACTGGCATTCTATTGAATCGTGCCACATGCCAGAACTTTTAGCGAGTATTGCTGCTAAGTATGCGCTTCTGCAGATGAACTGATCCAAGAGCATAGGCCCCAGGATCATTTCCAGCCGTTGGGGTGGATCTCAGGGCACCCGTTATACTTATGCAGACCAATCGCTACAATCTCGTTAACACCTTGATATTGGTTTGATTCTATGTAAAAGGCCGTGTGAGGTCTGATACCCCATGTGCTGAGCTAAAAACACATAGAGGGCTGCGCAGCCCTTATCAATTCTGTCCTTCACGTTCTCTCCCCAGGGCAGTTTCCTGTCTAGTATCAGCATCAAATACTTAACACTGTCAAAGAAGTCTAGTGTTATCCCGTTAAGGGAGGGTGTGGCAATTTCCGGCACGTTATATATGTAGTATTTCCTTGTAAAAAGTATTAGTTCGCTTTTTATCGGGTTGGAATTAAGACTAACCAGACCGCTTTCCCGGCCCAAATTGAGTCGATTGCATAAAGTCCGACAAGGTTTGAGTGAACTTACCTCTCACAAGGACCACAAGGTCATCGACATATACCACCACCTAAACCCACCAGCTCTTACTACCACTAATTTCCCTTAACCCCTAGTGGGGCATGGTGCGTTAACCACTTCTGTGCGCCATCGTACTCGGTTCTGGGCAATGGGGCCCAGCTCTCCTAACGGCTTACACTGTGACTTACACTGTTTTCCACAGATCGACCCCAAGTGATTTAAGAACCCCTTCTTGGTCAGTCTTGGTTGGAAAGGGGGTTCCATTTCATGGCATGCAAAGCAATGCAGTTGTCACTCTTCCGCAATGTGTGGCCTATTCACTGCCATTTTCGCCTGCGTATCAATTCGGCGATTGGCATCTGCCCCGTACGCCGACTTAGCTCTTCATTTGATATTGTTTCGGGCCAGAATATTCATAGAATTCGACGATGACATAAGTTGACGAGAACTTGAAGCTTTCTGGTAACTCTTACGGAAACTTTCCATGTACTGCTCCCATACAAAAGCACAGACAGAAGGTATTGAAGCAGGTTCAGCTTGGTCTTGATGCTGAGATTACTGCTTTGCCAGATTTTGGGCAGCATACCGTATGCGCATTTGGCCTGATTGATACGACGAGCGATGTCCTGCTCAGTACCACCATTTTCGGCAAAAATTCTACCCAAGTAAACGGAGTTGTTCACCTTATCCACAGGCTGCCGATTAACATTGATGGCAATAAGTGTCGGATTTCTTTTTCACAATGGTGGGCTAAGAACCTTGGTCTTGTTGGTGTTAATCTTTAGTCTAGACTTGCCCCTCCATTTCAAAATCTAACGCCAATGTGGACAGTTCCATGATATGGTGAGAGAGTAGGCACATGTCGTCAGCGTAGTCAAGATATTTTAGATAAGATAAATAGGTCCATTGAATTCCTCTCTCTCTAGTCCGGATAGAACTGAATGCAACACATTCCCGATCACTATGAGGAATAGGACCGGTGAGAACATGCATCCCTGCAAAACTCTACTGCGAATCTCGAGGTCCCCAGACACTTCATCTTTATCCAGAACGCGATATTTCGTACCGTTATAGGTTGCCTTTATAATAGCCACAAGCTTCTCAGGGATGCCTCTCCTACGCAAGGCCGCCCATATAGTATCTCGGTTCACACTATCTAAAATCATCTCAAAATCAATGAAAAGCAAGTGGAGCGGCCAATCGTGCTCGAAGGTTACTATCTTGGCAATGGCAAGAAGCACACAAATACGAATTAATACAGTCTGTAGGGCTGTCCTTCATAGGAAGTTTGATGATCAATCCTTCGTTCCACTTAGTGGGGAGATTTCCACGCATTCCACGCTTTATCAACAAGTGGGTGCAGCGACTCGGCAGCTACGCTTGGTGCTGCTTGATGGATTTCGGGAGGGATACCGTTGAGTCCGGCAACATTTCCTCGTTTTAGTGCAACAATTGCAGCGACTAATTCCTCTTCAGTATTTTGTTTTGATATTTCTCGAATAGGAGTGAAGTTGGCTTCGCAATTCTTTCACATTTTGAAATGCCAGTCTATGCCATTTAATCATGAAGAGATACACGCTTCAACAACCTTTGCAATTTGTTCAACTATTTTATCAAAGTTCATGTTCTATCGCGACTACGTTGCGCGCGCTTACGCCAATTTTCGGTCGACGAAACCGTCCAACAAGACGGACTGTTGAACGTTTGGTGCAAAAAATCGGAAAACTTATGTATTACATAATATCCCAGTGCCTGTCCGACAACGTTATGCTCGAAGTGAAGAAAATATCGTGGCCGTTCGAGAGAATGTGCGTGAGCTGTCAAGGATTTTGATTCCACGCCGATTGCAGGCGTTGAACATCAGTGTGACCAGTTTGTGGCGTCTTCTGCGGAAGGATTTGACTCCGCCCGTATAAGATTGCGTTGCCTCAATAACTGAAGTCAACCAACCATTTTAAGCGTCGCACAATCGCTAATTGGGCTCTGGACCAAATGCAAGCTGACGACGACTTTCACAAGAAAATCATCTCTTCGGATGAAGCTCACTTCTGGTTCGATGGTTTTGTCAAAAAGCAAAATTGCCGCATTTGATCGAGTGAGCAGCCTGAAGTGATGCACGAGACACAACTTTATCCGAAAAAATTAACTGTTTGGTGCGGTTTTCATGCCGGCGGCGTCATCGGCCCATTTTTCTATTTTTATTAAAACGGCGTGCCAACAACCGTCAACGGCGATCGCTACAGGGCCATGATATCGGAGTATTTTTGGAACCAGCTCGACGCTTTGAACTTGGAGGATATGTGGTTCAACAGGACGGCGCAACGTGCCATACAGCGTACAACACAATCGAATTATAAGTTCGGCGAGCGAGTTATCTCACGCAACGGTCCAAGTTCGTGCGATTTAACCCCTTTGCACTTTTTTCTTTGAGGTTACATTAAATCGCTGGTCTATGCCAATATGTCAGAAACGTTAAAAGAGCTGCAGGCCAACATCGAACGCGAAATTCCTGGTATTTCGGCCGATATGAGTGCTCGAGCCATGGAAAATTGGGTCCAGCGTATTCACTCCATATTTGAACGATATCGTATTCCACAATTAATGGCATCAATTGTTATTTCATTTGAAATGAAAATCATTTTCATAATTTATCCACAAATCTTTTAATTGAAAAAAGAAAATGCGTCGCTCTTAATAAAAAACCGTACAGAAGATTTCGGGGAGTGCAAGTTGCTAGCATACACATCCTGTCCTTTGTCGGTTTCTACGACAGGCCGGCAAAGTAAAAGGTCGTGGTACTATTCTTATGCTTCACACGACAGGGGGAACGTTTACCTCAACCAAATGATCGGACCGCCAGGTCTCTGAAGAGGTCTCTGTTGACAAAAAATGCGATTTGCGTTTTCAAAAAACCATATAAGGTTTGATTTTTTATAAATGTTTAAGTAGTGGTTTGAAGGAAATTATTTTTAAATAAAAATATAAAGAGCCAGCAATTAATAATAAAAAGAAATGGCATCGATATCTTTTACCGCTATGCTTGTTTGTCAGTTTAATAAATTGCCCTAACCCCTTGTTGGACATAGCGCGTCAACTGTTCCATGTGGCCCAGTTGACGTTTCGTTGGCATAAATTGGTTTCGGAGAATGCAGTTGCCAGCATGCACCTCCTGCACATCCATGGTCACGAACATCATCGTGGACGGAGTCAAACATGAGACTGATGCCTCAACACATTGCGCTAACGGTCGCCCCCGTCATAGTACTTATTTGATAACCCTGTAGTTCAGAAAAGTATTCATATGATGCACTATCAACTAACATTGACGAGCTCGGTAGCCGCAAGGTCTCGTTCGCATTTACGATGCTAGATCTAGAGTTGAGGGGTTCATTTCCCATTTCTATTAATTAAAGATATCGCACTCAGAGATAACTTAATCTTCATAGGCCCGAGCGGGGTGCAGCTGCACTCCAGACTTACATTTCTTAGGATATCTTTTAAAAAAAATCTATTAAATTTCCTCTGAGATATGTTTCTTAAATATATTTTACTTCCTATATCGTTCAAAAAAGCTGAAATAAATTGCTACATACTGTAACGAGTTATCGTTAATTTTGTTAGTTGCGGTACAGGTAATCTTTAAGTTTTTGGTACAATAAGTATCTGAATGTAGATTATACCAAAATGAGAATCGTTTCTAATAAGTGTGATAATTATTATACCCTAGACTTTTAGTATAGGGTATATTGTTTTTGTCACGACGGAAATATGTAACACCTTAAAGGAGGCTCCGGAGGTATAGCAATGTGTATATATAAATGATCAGGGTCACCTCCTGATTCGATTTAGCCATGTCTGTCTGTCTGTCTGTCTGTCTGTCCGTATGTCTGTCCGTCTGTCTGTCTGTCTGTCTGTCTGTCTGTCTGTCTGTCCGTCCGTCTGTCTGCCCGTTCGCACGATAACTTTCGATAGAATAAAGCTAGAGCCTTGAAATTTTGGTCAAATGTTGGTAGTGTAATCTAGTTGGATGGTATTGAAAGTGGGCATGATCAGGCCAAGAGAACGCCTACCTCCCCTACATATGTAAAATTCATAAATGTATCTATAACTCCCGATTAAATAAACGTGAAAAGCTCTAGCTTAGGTAGATTACTCATGAGGGTAATCTTATACTCTCATGGGAAAATAAGATCGATCAGTTGGAAACTAACGGTAATTTTCTTACAAAGAACCCCGTACTACCCTAATTTTCAGGTTTTTTGTTTATAACTCCTGAACCAATTGACGTAGGCACCTGATTTTTGGCATGTAGCCTTGAAGTGAGAAGCTGCTTAAGGTTTTGTAAGTTGGGCATAATCAGATCAAAGAAACGCTCACCTCCCCTACAAATTTCAAAAAATTAAATATTCCCTTAATTACGATAACTTTCGAAAAAATTATACTAGCAAGTTGAAAATTTGACAAAATGTTGCTAGTAAGACCTACTTTGCTGGTATTGAAAATGGGCAAGATCCGACCCAAGCAACCCCCACCTCCCCTACAAATGAAACTTCAAATAAGCGATAACTTTTGATAGAATGAAGCCAGCAACTTGAAATTTTGGTCAAATGTTTAAAGTTAGATTGAGTTAGTTGGCATTAAAGATGGGTAAAATCCGACTTAAGGAACCCCTACCTCCCCTAGAAATGAAACTTAAAATAAGCGATAACTTAACGACAAAATAAAGCTATCGACTTGAAATTTTGGTCAAATGTTTGTAGTATGATCCAGTTGGCTAATATTGAAAATACGTAAAATCCGACCAACGAAACCCCTACTTCTCCTACAAATGAAACTTCAAATAAGCGATAACTTTCGATAGAGTGAAGCTTGAGACTTGAAATTTTTTTTAAATGTTTGTAGGGGGATCTAATTGGTTGGTGGCAATGATGGGCAAGATCCGACCCAAGGAACCCCTACCTCCCCTACAAGTGAAACTTCAAATAAGCGTTAACTTTCAATAGAATGAAGCTAGCAACTTGAAAACTGCGACAAATATTTGTAGAATGGGTCAGTTAATTGATTTTGAGAATGGTCAAGATCCCACTGAATGAGTGCCAAACTCCCCTATGAACTGGCCATATAGGAGACCCACTTCTAGTACATATGGTCGTTGCCAATTGGGACTTTTGGTATCACCACTAGGTCTGTACAAGTCTAGGGTATATACGCTTCGGACTTTTTATACTACGGAACGGATATCACGGTTTCTTAATTTGAGTTTTATCTCTAGATAATTTTTTCAAAATATGGAATTAAAATCTTTTGTTCAAAATATTTGTTATCCTTCATACAAAAGTTGGGGTGCATTTACATCCCACTTGGTCTTTAACGTAACTTTGGGTTAAACTAATTGACGTGGTAATCACGAAACCATAAGCTATCGATTGATGTGAATCTCATCGACTGCAAGACATTACTACATTACTTTATTATGATATTTTAGTTTAGTATAAACAATTTTTCTAGGTATATATTTTATAATAGGGTGCCGTAGGTTTAGTTGGCCATAGGCGTCAAAATCTATAGTTACGCCTCTGGTAGTTAGTCTTTAATTGTTGACCAAGTCACAATTCGAATCAGGTTCTGACAAATTGAGACTCCTTCCAGTAGTTTTCCGAGTTTTCCTGATATTATACTAAGACAATCTTGAAACTGTCGTTCCTCTTTTTGTAATGGATAGAATGATGATGAGAGTGCCTGACCGCAGAAAGATAATCAGATCAATCCAATACCAATGGCTACTTAGAAGACTGCCTCCATTTTTGGCTTACCGCATATAGAGACCAAGTGAAGTGGCTCAAAACAAACGCAATATAAAACCATACATTTGATAATGTATACAACTGCACAATGCATTCATACATATGACACACTTGTTCAATCTTCCACAGCTCATCATAATGAGTCCCCCTCTCGGTTGCCTCACACGACTGATTCATTAATTGACAATGGAGCCTCATTGTTGATTGATGATTGATTGTCCCGTGTATGAACGAGCTCACAACGACTGTGGCTGGTTACTTTTCAAACGAACAAAAGCCACGAATGACAAAAAGATACTCGCGGTATCTTAGCGTTTCATTTCTTTACAGATCTTAGCTAATAACCCTTCTAGGATTGCGCTTCCTTATGATTATGAGATTTTAATGAGTCGAATCGACCAAATGGTAGCTACTAGTCAGTTACACTTCATCCTGCCTGCCTGCCAGCTCACCCGTCAGACTGAAGATTAGGCGGTCGGACGGCTTGATTGGAAATTAAAATATCTTCTTGTGGTGTATTCAAAAGCTACCACACTATCCAATTGTATGTATCTATTGACGGGAGAGACGATCTATTGTTGGATTTCAACCAAATGTCGTCATAATCACGCTTGGGAGTTGGAAGTTGTGCTACCATAATTCAATCCATTCAGGCTGACACACATGAATCATGGTGGTACCGATGAATGGCCAAGATCAATTGAACGGTGTGTGGTCACCAAACTGCCAAAATGAAGAATATAAATGGCTGATGGTCATTCATGGAAGGTATCATCAAGTAGAAGAAGAATAATTCTTTGGTCTCGACTGAATTGACAAAGTTCCAAAAAACTATGGTCGCACCTTTCAACGGTCCCGTGTACTTACGAAGCAGGTATATAATTGAGCCTTTTGGTTCGTCTGCGGTACGTACGTACATACATGAGTGCCGGTTAGTCGTATTAGACGACGATACTCAATGGGGTCGATCAATTACGCTGACCAACCGGACAGGATATCCATAACAAAACATTTGGCTCTCTATTACCTCGTATGTTCGACAAGTTCTGCTAATGTTCCATTTAATTTTAATCGCGCAAATTGCATGAAATTATAAGATTAAGTTTTTTTTTCGTACGGGGTTGTAATGCAATTACCGCCATATGTTCGAAGGGATATGAGTGATTCCAATCTTTGACGAAGGCTTTTGTTTATCATTTTCACGGATAAACAGAGCCTTGGCAAGGTCAATTTTTTTTTTGCTGACGAATTGGCTATAATGCCTAAAATAAATTTGGGATTAATGAGAGTAATACTTATGGCAGTTCTTATAAATTTTGTAAAATTGAAGTTTAATAAAGTGTTGTCGGGCCAAACAAAATTAACCCAAAAGGTGTGTTTAAAATACATTTCAGTATCTGACAGCAAATTTGTTGTAAAATTTTGTCGAGAGTTTTCTGGGAAACTTTCATTTTTGAAGCTTAGAATTGGATTCCCGTAGTTCAATTATACGACCCCATACATTGTCACTAAAGCTAAAATTATACATCAAATTGATTGTTCCTATTCATACACATTCTTACAAATCTCCTCGCAATGTTGGTGTAACTTTGAATAAACCTCCAATTTTATTCAAAGCATCAGGCGGAATCTAGAGAGTAACTATGCGAAATATCGTGACACTGAGTCACGAATTCGATCAAATTACGATGTCGGCTAGCCGAACCACCTTTACGTATGTAGTAGGTCTCCTACCGATTAGTCGCTTCCACTTTGATATCTTACCTTCGAAGATTGTTTATGTTGCAATTTCACCTTCACTGCAGCCACACAGTTTGCAGTTGAGAGTTTGCAATTGAATTTGATAGATACAAGCGCGGCGAACAACTTAGAGAAGGTATAGTTGTAGTGCACAAGGAAGTTGTTATATATGAACTTACTCGTATAAATTCCACGGTTATAAAAATAATATCATCGTAATCGGTAGCATAGTACTCGTATATTTGGATTTGTTCAAATTGTGTCGACAAAATTTGGACCTCCCTTTCGATGTTATTGAAGTATTATAAATGATTTTATTATGTGATATTCATGGATATTACCTAAAACTCGTTAATTGAAAAGCAGATTGCGAAGCACAGAAGAGCTTGAAGAAAATGTGCGTTGCCCAGTGGTGTAGATAAGAGGGGGATTAAGGGCAAAGGTTAGGTTAGGTTAGAAGGGTTGCCATGAATGACACAGCACACTTAGACCACATATATGGGTCCGTTGTGATACCCCAGGCATTTACCAACCTCTATACTAAAGTTCAATCATTGAACCAGCCGGAGCTGATAATGAAATTAAGGAGCTTATTGATATCCATGTCTTTAAGGTCATCCAAATCTCCGAAAAAGAAGGACCCAAGAATCTCATGTCTTCTTACGGCCAAGGCAGGGCAGGCACAAAGAAGACGGAAAGTGCTCTCCTCCTCATCTTCGTCAACGCAACACCTACAAAAATCCCTGTAAGGAAATTGGAGTCTTCGGGCGTGTTCGCCTATCAGACAGTGTCCAGTTATAGCTCCCAGCTCAGCGTATTGCTGATGTGTTTTCTTCCCGTTGACCCAAGTTTGAAAGAGCGGCCGGGATCGATGTAAGGCCACATCAGTTTTGTTATTTGGCATGTGCTGCTGGTACTCCATCTGGTGTTAGCCCTGCTAACCGCATTAGCCATTATTAACATTTTACAAGCAGCCGTGGGCATTCCAATTTTGTGAGGCTCCGGCATCATCTCCCTTGTCCCTGCTCGAGCAAGCTCATCGGCCTTGGAGTTGTCAGCGAAACCGCTGTGACCAGGAATCCAGCACAACACAATGTTGAAGAAATTCCCCAGCTCAACGAGAGACCAGCGGCATTCTTCCACCAACTTGGATGAGGTGGAAACAGAATCGATGGACCTTATTGCTGCCTGGCTATCTCTGTATATAACGATGTCTCTAGAGGTTACGATGTTACGTTCCAACCATGTCAAAGCTTCTAATCTCGCCGAGACCTCCGCCTGGAAAACGCTGCAGTGATCCCGTAAACGAAGTGAAATAAAGACTTTAAGGCTTTCGGAGTATAAACCGGCACCTACTCCTTCGTCACTTTTAGAGCCAGCCGTATAGAAGTCAATAGAATCCTGTCCTGCGGGGACAGTATCTACCCAGCGGCTCCGCAAAGGAATCAGACTTGTAATGTTCTTTCCGAAAGCAAGCTTAGGAGACGTGTAGTCGGTCATTACGGGAATATCCAGGTTGTTCAGAATAGTTGAGTGGCCAGTACTTAATGTTACCCAGTGACCAGTCTCGCGAAGGCGAATGGCCGTATTTGCAGCTACTTGTTCAGCAAAAATATCTGGTGGCAGTATATTTGACAGCACATCGAGAGCAGCGGATGGTGTAGTTCTAAGAGCCCCAGTTATTGCTATGCAAGCTAAACGTTGGACCTTACCCAAAAGATTGCGATAGGCCGCTATACGTAGTGCCGTCCACCAAATAATAACACCATCTAAAAGTATGGGACGCAAGACTGACACAAATAGCCAGTAGACAACCTTTGGCTGCAGGCCCCATTTTTTACCAAGAGTAAAGAGCCATATTAGCCTTATTCACACGTTCTTGCATGTTCCACGAAAGTTTCTTATCTAGGATTACACCCAGAAACTTTGCTTTATCAGTAAACACCAATCTCGTCCCTTCCAATAGTGGAGGTGTGAGATCAGGAACTCTGCATCGCTTTGTAAAGAGAACGAGGTCTGTTTTGTCCGGGTTTACCCTAATGCCAGCATAACTTGCCCAAATTGATAGAATAGAAACAGCATTCTCTATTATTTCACAGAGAACGTTTGGAAACTTGCCCGAAATGGCAATGGCAATGTCGTCCGCATAAGCAATCACCTTACACCCTACCCCTTCCAGGTCCAAAAGCAGTTTATTCACCACCAGATTCCAGAGAAGAGGAGAGAGAACCCCTCCTTGGGGGCTCCCCTACTTACACGCCTTCGTTCAGACGACACACCCAGACTCGTATGTATGACCCTAGATGTTAGCATCAGGTTAATGAGTTTGCAGAGTGAGTCGTCAATACTCAGACTTGCGAGTGCATCAGTGATTGCAACCGGTTGAACATTGTTAAAAGCCCCTTGAATATCCAAAAAGGCCACCAAGGTGTATTCTTTACAGGCAAGAGATTTTTCGATGTGATCTACCAGAGAATGTAGGGCAGTGTCCACAGACCTTCCCTTCCAGTAGGCGTGTTGTGAAGTGGATAAGAGGAGGGGTGGAATGCTGGCCCGTAGGTGGATATCAATCAACTTCTCTAGGACCTTTAGTAAAGTCGATGAAAGGCTAATAGGTCGGAGATCAGTCGGGCGTGCATGCGAACATTTTCCTGATTTCGGAATAAATACAACTTTAACCTCTTTCCACAGCCGTGGAATATGTACCAATTCCAAGCATGCCCTGAAAATAGATGCAATCCAAGGGTACACTAAATCCAGCGTGTGTTGTAAGTCTGCCGGGATAATCCCATCCGGTTCAGCGGACTTAAAAGATTCCAAGCTGGAAATGGCCCATAAAATCTTCTCCTTAGTGAGAATAGATGCAGAGACACCGGAAGTTGCTGAAGAAAACGAAGGATTCGCCAGCGTGGTGTCAGTCGAGCTGTCGGGGAAATGCATATCAAGCAGAAGCCTAATGGTTTCCTCACTCTTGCAGTCCAAGATCCGTCGTGCTTAAGTAGAAAACTTGGCATTGGTGGATTTATAGATAGGATTTTGCGAAGCCTAGACGCCTCGCTTGATTCCTCTATACGCTCACAAAAGAGCCGCCAGGAACTTCTTTTAGCCAACCTCAGTTCTTTTTTGTAAGCACTTAGATCCTTTTTGAAGGTTACCCAGTCTGAATTTAACTTCGAAAATTTCGCCTTGTTGAAACTTCTCCTGCACGTCACTCGTAGATTAGAAATATGGGCATCCCACCAGGGTGGTTTCTTATTTTCTTATTAAGGGGATCAATCCCCCTATTATATAACAATAAATCGCGCTTAATATTTGAGCCTCAAACTTCTATTCACAACCGTTATCTGAAGCTGACAGGATTGGATTTTGAGGCTAAACATTGTTCCAATATTGTCAAATTGTATACAGATGGATCTATAACTGAAGAGGGCACAGAGGCGGGCATCGCAGGCCCATCTCACAAGGTATCCATTCCCATAGGAAAGTATGCTACGGTACGTATTTCAGGCCGAAGTTCACGCAATCGAGACCTGCGCGAACATACGCTTAGCAGCCGGATACCGAGACGAGAATATTGTAATCTTCACAGAGAGCCAGGCGGTCATCAAACCACTAAGTAATTTCTCTATATCGTCCAAATTGGTGCTAAGTGGTCGTGAAGCCTAGCAAAAGTTGGGCTCCACAAACAAAGTTACTATCTATTGGGTCACCGGGCACGCCGGGATACCAGGAAACGAGATAGCCGACGAGTTGGCTAAGGGAGCTTCAGCAACCCCACTCGTCGGCCCAGAGCCATACCAAAGAATAGAGATTATTGCTAACAAGAAATGGGACTCTATACGAATTAAGAGTGCCTGCCTAGAAGTTGCATAAGTGTTGGGTTCCATCAGTACACGAAAGGGTAATGCGAAATAGCAAGTATGTTACTCATACGATGAAACGTACTAGGCAGTTGGCATTTGAAGAGCTTTTTAAAATGTTGCCGTCCCTATCCCTCTAAAGGCAACTTTCATTTGATTATTTGCGTATCAATTGGCACTGCGCTTTTGCTTAAATCGTATGAAGTGTCACCACCCTGGCCATACTGTGAAATCTTTATATATATTATTGGGGCGACCGGTAGCGCAGTGTGTTGAGGCTTCTGTCTCATGTTTGACTACCGGCCTTTCGGGTTCAATTCCGTCCACGACGACGTTTGTGGCCATGGATGTGCAGGAGGTGCATGCTGGCAACTGCATTCTCCGAAATCAGTTTATGCCAACAAAACGTCAACTGGGCCACATGGAACAGTTGACGCGCTATGCCCCGCAAGGGGTTAAGGGCAATTGAGTAAGATGGCATATCAGGGAATGGAAGAACTCAGTAACGATTGCGCATTGGAACAATACCCCGGGTCTCTGCCAGGCCAAATTTTTTTATAGCGGGCCACTCATTCAATCGTGCCATCGAGCTGCTAAGATTACGCAGAAATCGGGTGAGAACTATCTACGGTTTCCTTACGGGTCATTTTACCCTAAAGGGCCATCTACATAGAATAGGGATTGTCTCTGACTCAAGCTGTCGCTTCTATGAGAGTGAGGATGAGACATCCCAGTACATTCTCTGTGATTGTGACGCAATTCAATTCCACCGCTTGAAATGCTTTGGCGACGCATTCCCTGAAGCTGAAACTCAAACAGTTGAGCAGATTTTTTGGAATGATTTGCCTCAATAATTAATCACAAATCTGCATAGATACTAGGGTGTAGCACAATAGACTTTTGGGACGCAGTGCTTGCCGACCTCCATCTAATCTAATCTAATATTTGACCTTAATCACTAAAAATACGTATTGCACATGTGCAGGATATTCTAATTCGAAATTCCTGTACTTTTTAAAGTTGGCGCTTAGTTCACTGTCCTCTTAATTTGTTGAAAGGTGCAATCATAATTAGCATTTATCTATCATTTATCTATCATATAATCGACACAGATCTTTCGCAACAAACGCCTGTTGTTCTCTTAAAAATTGTAGACTTTCTAAAAGAGTAAATTTTGAGCTTAGAAATTGGTCAGTCTTGGTGTTGTTTATACCAAAACTAATAATGAAATTAACGAATTCTAATTTAACTTTTAGCTAAAATACAAAAGCGTAACTAGAAGTAATGTCATCAGTTACAAGACACAAAAATCTAAATCTCTTTAGTCCTTAGATTAGATTAGATTGTGAGAGGGACTGCTGGCGCCAAAGGGCCCACTAGCACCGAGGCCAAATGGTCTATTGTGCTATAGCCCCAGGTCTGGCAACAGGCTTAGGCCTGTCGATCAAGTTTGATCGCGCTAATGAATTTGCTTAGAAGGGTGAGCGGCATCGAAGCAATGTCGTCTGCTTCAGGGAAGTCGATGCCGAGGTGTACTAGGCGACGTTCAGCCAGTGCCTCATATTCGCAAAGAACGTGCAGTGACGTTTCATCAACGGCCTCGCAGAAACGACAGCTAGCGTCCGATGCTATACCCATGATCTTTAAGTGACCCCTTAGGCAAGAATGTCCAGTTAGAAGGCCTTAAATACTTCTAACCCTGCTGCGGTTCATTTTTAAAAGTTCAAATGTTCTGCTGCACGAGTAACCAGATATGAACATCTTGGCTTGCCTCAGGCCTGGAAGATAGTCCCACTGGACGGTGGCCTCAGTACGCTCCCAGTCTCTGATGCATTTACTGACGGAACTTAGAGGAATCCCGCAGAAGGGCTCAGGTTCACAAAAGGGCGTGTCCGAAGCCATCCTGCCCAACTCATCAGCCTGTTCATTCCCAGAAATCCCGACGTGGCCAGGAACCCAGTATACCGTTACCATGTTCGAAGAGCCAACTTTTTGTAATGTATTCTGGCAGCTGCGCACTAACTTGGACGAGACAGACCAGTTGCTTAGTGCCTGTATGGCTGCCTGGCTGTCAGTAAATATAGCTATATTCTTGCTATGGAATTCGACTTTCAGGCTGAGCTCCGCACATGACTCGATGGCATGTACTTCTGCCTGGAATACTGTTGCGAACTTACCCATTGGTATAGAAATACCCTGGTTAGGGCCCACTATTCCGGCACCTGTACCATTAACCGTCTTTGATCCATCCGTGAATCACTTGATGGTATCTGGAAGAAGAGTGGAATGTTCCTCTAACCAGTTTTCTCTGCTACAGATTATAGTGTTGAAGAGCTTGTTGCTGGATTGTTCTTTAACCAGATGGTCCGATGGCATACAGGTTATGCAGCTCTCACTGAGCCAACTTTCCTGTTCCGGATTCAGCTTAGTGAGGGCATCGCAAGCCTTCAATCTGAGAATCGTCAGCTTTGCTTGTGCTATTACATGAACGTGCAATGGTGGAAGGTCTAGCAGTACCTCAAGCGCCGCAGAAGGGCAGGAGTGAATGACTCCGTTAGACTTGAGACAAGCAAAGTCTCTGAATCTTACCTAGGGTAGATCAGCCAGTTACTGTATTGGCTCTCTTCCACCATACAACTGCACCATATTCTAGCATGGGTCTAACGATCGCCTTGTAAATCCAAAGGATGATAGAGGGTTTCATTCCCCACGTCTTGCCTACATATTGTCTGCATATCCACAGAGTTTTAGTGGCTTTGTCTGATACTACTTTCAGATGCTCTGACCAGAGAAGTTTTTTGTCAAGAGTGACCCCCAAGTACTTGGTGTTGTCTGCCAAGGGTATGGGTAGATTGTACATTAGTGGGCATCTGATTTGTCTGAGGTATCTTTTCTTAGTAAAGGGGACCGCAACTGCATTGGAGGGGTTCACTCGAAGGCCATTTGCGTTGCACCATTCCTGTACTGTGCATAGTGCTGCTTGGAGAATATCTGATAAGACCTCCTCGAACTTGTCCCTAACCAAGATCACCAGATCATCGGCGTATCGTTGCGTAGAGAAGCCCTGTGATGTAAGTTCCCAAAGCAAACTGTCCACCACTATACACCACAGGAGTGGCGATAGGACAACTCCTTGTGGACACACACGAGTGACACTTGCCACGAGGGAGCAGTCTCCAATCGTAGTGGTGACCCTTCTCGATGAGAGCATTTGTCCCACCCATTTCGCGGTAGTCACGTCCGCTCCCTTGGCCCTTAAAGCACTGTCGATAGCAGTGAACGAAGTATTGTCGAAGGCACCCTCAATGTCGAGGGCGCATAAGGCAGTTTCTTTCGCCTCCATTGCCGATCAATCTCTCTCACCAGTTGATGTAGAGCTGTCTCGGTGGATTTTCCTGATTGATAGGCAAACTGTCTATCGTGTAGTAGATTCCTCTTGAGAACAGTTTGACGTATTTGTTCGTCAAGGATTTTTTCCATCGCTTTCAGCATGAACGATGTTAAGCTGATTGGCCTATAGGATTTGGGGTCATCCTTTGGGCGACTGCCCAACTTAGGGATGAAGACTACCTTCGCTGGTCTCCAAGCGACAGGAATGTATCCCAGTGCGGAGCTACCCCTGAAAATATTCATGAGGTATAGAGTCAATGCTTCCTGCCCCTTTTGGAGAAGGGCGGGGAATATTCCGTCAGTACTAGGGGATTTGAAAGGACTAAATGTGTCGATGGCCCATTTGACTTTATCGAGAGTGAAGATGGTTCTTGCAGCTCTCCAATCAGATGGACGTGCCCTGTGTAGACGACCCGAGATAGGAGGGGCGATATTCCCTCCTAGGATTTAGTCCTTACCATAAGCTACTTGAAAGATATCCTAAGGCTACCTTCAGGCTGCTTTCGATCCTACATCAGTGAAAATTTACGGTAGAAAATCGATATTGGGCACTCGTGAGGGGTGATTGTTATTTTATCAAGCCATTGAAACTGGACTGGGCAATCGAAATAGGCGCGTGGTATTGTTAGTGACAAATCAAAAAAATCAAAACATCAGTCTACGTCTTAAGGTTACTTCAACGTTTTTTTATACCCTAGACTTTTAGTATAGGGTATATTGTTTTTGTCACGACGGAAATATGTAACACCTTAAAGGAGGCTCCGGAGGTATAGCAATGTATATATATAAATGATCAGGGTCGCCTCCTGATTCGATTTTGCCATGTCTGTCTGTCTGTCTGTCTGTCTGTCTGTCTGTCTGTCTGTCTGTCTGTCTGTCCGTTCGCACGATAACTTTCGATAGAATGAAGCTAGAGCCTTGAAATTTTGGTCAAATGTTGGAAGTATGATCTAGTTGGATGGTATTGAAAATGGGTATGATCAGGCCAAGAGAACGCCTACCTCCCCTACATATGTAAAATAATTAAATGTTGCTATAACTCCCTATTAAACAAACATAAAAAGCTCTAGCTTTGGCAGATTGCTCGTGAAAGTAATATTATACTCTCCTGGGGAAATAAAATCGATGAGTTGAAAACTAACGGTAATTTTCTTACAAAGAGCCCCGTACTACCCTACTTTTCAGGTTTTTTGTCCATAACTCTTGAACCAATTGACGTAGACATCTGATTTTTGCCATGTAACCCTGAAGTAAGAAGCTGCTAAGGTTTTGGTAAGTTGGGCATAATCAGTTTAAAGGAACGCCTACCTCCCCTACAAAATTCAAAAAATTAAATATTATTTTAATTACGATAACTTTCGATAGAATGACACTAGCGGACTGAACATTTGGTAGAATGTTGGTAGTAAAGTCTTATTAGTTGGTGTTGAAAATGGGCAAGATCCAACCCAAGGAACCCCTACCTCCCCTACAAATGAAACTTCAAATAAGCGATTACTTTTGATAGAATAAAGCCAGCAAGTTGAAATTTTGGTCAAATGTTTGAAATGAGATTGAATTAGTTGGCATTAAAGATGGGTTAGATCCGACCTAAGGAACCCCTACCTCCCCTAGAGATGACACTTAAAACAAGCGATAACTTATGTCAAGATAAAGCTAGCGTCTTGGCCAAATGGTTGTAGTAGGATCCAGTTGGCTAATATTGAAAATATGTAAAATCCGACCAACGAAACCCCTACTTCCCCTACAAATAAAATTTCAAATAAGCCATAACTTTCGATAGAGTGAAGCTTGAGACTTAAAATTTTGTTTGTATGTTTGTAGGGTGATCTAATTGGTTGGTGGCAATGATGGGCAAGATCCGACCCAAGGAACCCCTACCTCCCCTACAAGTGAGACTTCAAATAAGCAATAACTTTCGATAGAATGAAGCTAGCGACTTAAAAAATTCGACAAATATTTGTAGAATGGGTTAGTTAGTTAATTGATTTTGAGAATGGTCAAGACCCCACTGAATGAGTGCCAGCCTCCCCTATGAGCTGGCCATATAGGAGACCCACTCTTAATGCATATGATCGTTGGCAATAGGTACTTTTGGTATCACCACTAGATCTGTACAAGTCTAGGGTATATACGCTTCGGACTCCGGGCCGAAGCGAAGCTTCGGCCTGGTTTAATCCTACGTCAGTAAAAATTTGAAGCGACAAAATGGTCAAAAATTCGTCGAAAAGGCTTAAACATATTCGGCGCCCAATGTGAGGTCAACATGGTTGTATCCAGTCAATGAAATTGAAGTGAACAATAGAATAGACTTCCTGGTATTACGACGGAAGGAATTCTTTATGCGAGACAAAAGACTGAACGAACCTTCACCTTTAGCTACACTGACAGGAATCGTGAAGAAGATTCTGCTTATGAAATTCATTTAGTAGTTGTTATAAAGGATAAGTACAAGGACCCAAGTTTGCTTCATGAATAGCCATGAGGTGTACGATTTCTTCCATTAAATCCATAGAAACATCAATATGATAGTTTTCACAGAATTATCCTGCCTGTTTTTGAAGATTTTCTTCAGCCAGTTTTGGATATTTCCAGAAAAATACGGATTTGATTTTAAGTGCATTCAAAGCATCAAAACGTCTGGTTATATTTTCTATCAAGCAATCTAGAAAACTCCTTGCTTCAACTGAATCGCCGGGATTGGGACAGCTACTTCTGGAGTTGATTCACCAAATTGTTGCTTGCTCATTTTACGCCTCTTCTCATAAAACGTATCTGATATTTTTCCAACTGCAGTCATAATTTGGTATTCAAGCAGAATGGCTGGCCATTGATCCCTCAAATCATTCCGTTCAGCAGATCAGTGGTGGCTACCCCGGCTGAACCCCCTTCTCGTCGGGCCTGGACACAAGTGCCCTTACAACTGGATAATAAGAAAACGGTATAAGTCGTTGCTATTTAAATATCTTGCCTTTCCCACTTTTTCCTTGAAAACTGGTTCATTGGGGCGTGAAATTTACCGATACGCGGAAATGCAGTCTGAAGTCACATTCAAGAAATTTCCGCTTTAGGGACTATAAATACGCTTTGTGGCTTCGAGGTTCATCTCTCATTTGCCGAAGAATCTGCTAAAGTGATACACATCAGGTACTAGAGGAGATTACATCGAGCCTATCTTAATATTCCTTCTAATAGGAACTACTGTAGATACTGTCTCAAATAAAAAGAAATCAACTTGATTCTACAAAGTTACTCAACATTTCAACCAATAAATTCGATTAATTCAAGCCATTCGATTTGCATTCTATTGCAATTTTATTAGCCCCCTGCATTGAGTTTCGTCTTTTATCTATTTGTGCATGAATCCCCGAGATCAATGAAACCTATTCAGATTTGCCATTTTTTTGAGTGTTTTCACCGAGTCAATAGAATTACCACCCTTTTATAGCCAATATTCGTTTCACATACTCCGTCCGTTGCACGGCATTCGTCTCGTTTCTTTGTGGCAAACTGAAGCATATGATGATTCTTTAGTGCACTACTCGGATGGGGTGAGAAACACAAACCGACGGTAAAAAAAGGATCTTCATCAGATTAGCATATTTTCCAATCCAATCGAGCTAAAACGTTCGGAAACGGTTCGACTTTATTCTGTTGCGAGGGTTCAAAAGGCGAATCGACAGACTCTCTATGTGTACGAGCTCCTGCTAGTACTATGGCACTTGCATTTATCTAATGACTCCTGACCTTTTCCATTTTTTCTGCATTTTTATTTTTCGGATTCAGTGAAAAGTTGATTTTTCCCGGCGACCTTTTACAGGTCATCCTTATTTTCCACGTTTATTCGCATTTGGTCACTGAAAGATGGATACACTTTTTTCATAGTATCTTGTAGTCGTCTGTCTTTTGAATTTAAAAATAGCAGACCGGTCACTAGGGGGTAGAGTTCGGGGACCCATTCCGCTATCCTATTCAGATTTTTCATTTATAAAAGGGAACTTTGAAATTCAACAGTCTTTTATTCATTCATCTCTCTGTGTGTACACTCATGGCTATTTTTCTATGTGCCACCGGTTGGAAGAAGAATCAACCATTCCCGGCTAGGATGTGCTTTTTTCGCTTAATGTGACCAAAAGGACTCCACGGTGGGGGACGGTGTGGAATACAAAAAAACTAAGTAGTGCTGGAATGGGCGGGTCAGTAATACAAATTGAAATATTTCCATCCTGGACCCTGTACATGTTCTGTATAGCGTGTATCGACAACGCTGGTATTTAAGGGCTACTTTTGTTGGACAAGACAATAGCATAACGACAAGAAACGGGTCACATTAGGGACACTGATGGAACTTTTCAAGGATCATATAGACGTTATACATTAGAGTCTATGAGATTTCCAAGGAACAGAGTCCCGCATTAAATGCACCGATGTTTGATGAGAAACTGCCCAGGTGATATTAGGTGGTACGAAAGTTCATGTAAATACAAAAGACGACTGCAAAATGAATAGTCAACTTCACAAAAGGACGAATTATGAAGAGTGGTCAGACGACTCTCAACTCGGTGCATTTGAAAGCAGCAAGGCATCTCTTGTTAAGACCAAGCAGACAGTGGGCAAAGTTTCCTACCTTTTCAATTAATTAGTTGTGTTGAAATACGGCATGTCGCACTGCGAAGGAGTGCTGTGATAAAAGCCGTAGCTGCGTTGAATAGACGATTTTCGCGAGATAGAGAGAGTCATCGGTAAAATTGTGTATAATGTAATGAGTTATTCGGAAGAAAGATGCATAAATTACAGCGTATGAATGTGGTTTAGAAACTGAAGGGAGAAATTGTGAATGCTCAGTCTTTTGTTTAAAATATGTATAAAACTAATTAACTCAAAAGTGGATATCTAGGTATATCTCTCCCACAAATTCGCTCTACGTAAGCTCTGTAAGAGCATTTTTTTTTGGTAGAGCTGGGGTTTCCTAGAGAAATGGTACCATCATCTGTCGTTCACCTATGCAAACTAAATGTAATGGTTTCCTAGATAGCGTTGGTTGCGAACGTAACGTCATCTAGCGGTGATGGCAATACGTGCCGGTCGTCCGGTAGCGGTGAGGCCATTTCTTGACAGCCGTAAGGTATCCATTTCCTGGCGGCTGTCAGGGCATTGTTGTCGTTTTCAGCACGCCCACTATAAAGTTGACAAAACGTAGCTGAATGTTTTTTAACGGTGAACTGTGTTGATTTATTAATCAGAAATGGGTGAAAATGCTATTTGGTCAATTGAAATGGACGTCCTTTTCGCCACCGCTACATGACGTTGGGTTTCTTAGCCACCGTTACATGATGGCCGTTAATTCATGGCCGTCAACTGACAGAGATTAGCTGACGGCACCATCTCTCCAGGAAACTCCGGCTTTAGCCCTGTCTATTGCTATCATAATTAGTTTATGTTTACAACTGGAAATGGGCATGGCGAAACCCCTACCCATCTGAAGAGTTGTATTGTTTATACCGTTCCGGGCGAGCTCGCCAGCCCTGCAATTACCAGCGAAAGCACTTGGACCTGATATTCAGTATAGTAAAATGTTTTAGGTACTTCCCATCTCCGTAAGGCAAGACCGACAGTCCGCAACGGTATTTGACGAGACTAGATAAAATTCATGGGACTTTATTGCGGCTTGGTTGTCGGTATAAATTGTGACATCTGTTGCGGCTATACCCTTTCGCCCAAGCCACATCACTGCCTCTTTAATCGCGTGGACTTCCGCCTGGAGCACACTACAGTAGTCTGGGAGACCAATCAACAGGTTGAGGCTAAGTCTATCGGCGAAGATTCCAGCTCCCATCCCCTTAGCGGTCTTGGAGCCATCTGTATAGTTACACAAGGATTCAATTCATGCCGTGTTCATCGTTTCCCAATGGCTACGGGAGGGGATTGAGTATGTATAATTTCTATCGAACGTGATTCTTAGTGTGTATTAGTCCGTTGATGATGGGATGTCCGTCTTGCTCAGGAATAATGCGTGACCTGTCTCCCGTATGCGGATTGCCGAGTTTGCGGCAAATCGTTCACCTACAATATAATGTCCAAGGGAAAAAGACTGAGCATATCTCTAGTACTGCGATCGGCGTTTAGCAGAGGGTCCCACTAATAGCCCAACAAGCCGTTTTTTGTACCTTTGTCAATACAGTACGATTCGACCCTGTATTTTAGGGCATTCCACCAAACGAACCATGCAGCTGTATCGGGTGTAAGATCGATATATACAACCAATGAAGTACTTTCGGTTGCAGACCCCATTTTTACATATAGCCTTCCTGCAACAGTATAGCGCCACGCTCCGGAAAGTTCAGCTTCAGATTAAGCTTTCTATCCAGTACGAGACCCAAGTAGTTCGCTTTGTCTGTATAGGTCAGTCTTACTCCTTCTAGAAAAGGAGGATTCACGGTGATCATGAAGATCAGTGGCCAACTATCCTGCTTCTGTGATACACAATGGAAAAAAATCCAATCTTGCCAAAATACTGCTCTTCTTAGTGTCACTAGCTGTCTCCTGACATCATCCCAGGACCATCAACATCAAGAAACTAAACGCTGTCTATAACGTCTCCCAAGCAATATTTGATTGGTTGTTACCGGAGGAAACATCCACACTTTTAGTCTTATGGACAAGACTCCGCCGCCCGGACATGTTCGGCGTGATCTGAGGGACTTGGAGAGAAATGTTCAAAGGGATAAAGGATTCCCTTCGACAACAATTGTTGTGAATCAGCATTACATCAACAGGAGGTGCAATCAACAGTAGTTTAAATTTATACTCATCGCCCAGCCACCTGCAAAATCATCTCAAGAGAAAAGGCTTCCAGAACCACAAGGACGACAATTGCCCAACTCCGTTCAGCCTGGTGCACGCGCCTTATCTCTTATCTATCCCGCATCGATTAGAATGTCCAAAACATCTGTAATAGAAGACCTCACGACGTGGACCATATTTTCAATTGCCCAGATGCATCCACACATCTTACTCTTAGATTGCTTTGGGAAAACCTCATTAAGGCAACTGTTTTTCTTTGCCCCGATACGGAGGAAAACGAAGCGAAGTCTTTGCATATAACACACACACCGCAACTCTGACCATTGCCAATACAACAACATGACTGACCCCTCATTGGGCGCCGAATTTTTCTGGCTTTTTCGACCATTTTTCGAAGTGGACTATGATAAACTATTTTATTACGAGCGATTTCCTAAAAGCTGAACAGGGTACTAAAACAGTTAAGTTCGGCAAGGTAGGATTCTATCCAAACATAATTTCTAAATCACGCAATCAAATTTACATTAATAGGGAGTAGTAGGAACCAAAATATAATTGAGAAACAGTTTTTTAATACGTGATAATTTCAGTGTCACAGAATCAAATCACTTTCACGGAATTTATTAGTTTCGTGGATGTGGAAGATCTGATCTGAATAAAAGGCTGGCTTCTTAAATAAAGCACCCAATTAGCTTAACTGGGGTTTGAATTTTTTCCTTTGCAAGTACTTAATGTTACGTATGTGTTACGTAATGTGGGTACGACGACAAATCCGAAGTCAGGAGCTTGTCGCCAGGGAGCATCGGTTGGGGCATCCTCCTCTAGGGCTGTTCATGATTCTATTGCTTTGGACAAACCTGGCCCCAGCAGATCAGGAACAAGGTATTATCTTGAGGACACGGCAGGAGCTTCGTTTTTAATGGGTGCACCGACCAGTCCCAAGCCAAGTACTAATGATCAAGTTGCATCGTTTGAAGCCTCCTTTAGGGCTGTCGCCGATTCGATGGATTTGGACAAACCAGGCCCTAGCAGATCAAGAATAATCCATCATCTGGAGGATTCGTCACGAGATTCGCTTTTACGTGGTCCAACCTCAGACAGGGCTGTAGTGAAGCCTGGCCCTAGCAGGGTTGCACACAGTAACGCGAAGGTAGGTTATAAGCGCTTGACTCCTTCTAAAACCCGCTATCGGGATAGATGTAAGCTTTTAGGATTCGAGACTTTATCCAAAACATCGAGGAACACCACCGGAGCGAAAAGCAAGAAGCGTCCCTCGAGTGGGCGCTGAAAGTTATTGCTGGGATTACGAAAGTTACTGAAGCCGCCAAAAGGCCAAGTTCCGTAGGGGAGCCTGCAGCGGGTTCTAAGCGGCAGAAAACTACTACTAACAGCGCGGCAGGCCTTTTTATGCGGAAACGACGAAGAATTGGCTAGATCTAGCGATAATTGATCGGAATGTTGCGGATGGGCTTATTTCGGTTGATAATTGGAGGTTGGAAGAGGGTACCAGGAGGTCACCCTGAAATTCCGCAGGGACATGGAGCCCAATTCAGGACCTCCTCCAGACTGTTCGGAAGGCGGGATCCAGGAGTATCCAGAGCCGAGTCAAGCTCATGAAATTTGCTGATGAAAGGCCGGAAAATCTCTTTAAGTACGCACTAAGCTGTGCTGCGGAAATTTGGCCAGGCGCCGGGCTGGAGGCTGTGAGGCAGGATCAGATTCTGATGCAGCCCAGAGCGCATGGCTACCATGGGGAGGAAATAATGCACCTCATTAGAATGTGCAACTTGGATCTTTTGATCCACAACTGGAGAATTGTAAAGGTGGAGGAACCTGTGGAAGGCTCCGCTTTCGGTCTTTTCGAAATAAATGAAGAGTCATTGACTCCTCTTGCCAGGAGCAATGGTATCGTTAACATTGGTTTCTTTAAGATTAAATTAAAAATCTATAAGGGCGATCTTAAAGAGGTGAGTAAGCTAACATCCCATGCCATGCAGGAGGTAGTGACTCAGATGGGGAATACTCTCTCGGCCACCAGACCCGAAGAAGAAGACGCATATGAAGAATGAATAAATGAAAAATGAATGTGTGGGCTACTTATGTATATCTGATTTCGATCGCCTTGATAGCACCTCGCAGCCATTATTTGTACACGACTCTTTTGGATCAGAATCTTAAGGGGATGTGGACGCTACTATTGTGGATTCGGGAATGTCTATATTCTAAACCTTTTAACGACATTTTTTTTACAGTTATGAATACTGACAGCCAGGCGGCAAGTAGATCCCTCGAATCAGGAGTATGCATATCCAAAACTTAACTGACTGTCGAATATTCCTTCGATATTGTGCTTTGCTGGATTCCTGGTCACTGTGGTCTTATGGGAAATTGTAGGGCTGATGAGCTCGCTAAAAAGGGGGCATCCGATACAACGTAGCAGATTAGCAGTAACATCCCCATGTCCCTATCTCAAATTAAGCCGAGTATAAACTCGGCCCTTTTCAACAGGGTCAACTTAAGATGTTCTGAAGGCCTGTTTCGTATAGCCAAGCAGATCTAGCCAAGGTTAGATATCACTCGGACCGCAAAACTACTGTCAATGTCGAAACAACAGTGTGGCGGTGGGCATGGTCACTGGGCGCTGCCTAATTGGTAAGAACAGTAGGAGGCTTCGGCTTCCGCATAATGATAGGAGCTATGGAAACGAGGATCAGGAGGAAACTATTTTTCAATTTCTTTGTGAATGTCCAACGCTGGCAAGTAGGAGAAGGTCAAATTTCGGTAACTACTTTTTCAACCATTTAGGAGAATTATCAGGGGTGGATGTAGGTCAACTCCTCCGTCTTGCGACTGTCTTCGGATTTATTTATTTATTTAATTTCTTCCAACTTAATAAAGATAGTAAACATTATGGCCTTAAGACTAAATACATAATTAATTTAATTCATTTTTAAAATAAATTGGTTGGTGGTTTTAATTTTAAAAGTAGGCTGGAATTGCAGTCTCAGGGTATCAGAACTGACCTACGTTTTTGGTCTAAGTGAGCTGCGCTGAAACACGAAGCTCTGCGTGTACAAAACCATTATACGACCAGTGCTATGCTATGGCTGTGAAGCATGGACCCTAACTCAAGCCTCCGGAAACATGCTACAAACAATTGAACATAAGATTCTGCGGCGAATTGTGGGGGCTGTGTTGCGATCGAGATGGATTGCGCATTCGGTACAACCATGAGTTGTATGAACTGTACGGTGAGCTGGGAGTATCGAAAATCGTCAAACTACAACGACTTTAATGGGCAGGAGATGTACAACGAATGAACGATTATCGCATGCCAAAGAGAGTAATAAACGCAGAACGAGTCGACGGAGCGAGACTGCGAAAACGACCAAGAGCTCGTTGCGAGAGCTCAGTATATGCGGACGCCGCGCAGTTGCTGGGCTTCCAAAATTGGAGGACGCGTTCACGTGACCAAGATATTTGGGGGACAACGATCCAGGCGGCCAAGGCCCGACGTCGAGCTGTCGCGCCACGATGATGATGAGCTGCGCTAATCCGGCGGCCCTCTAACCTACTGTCGAGATTTCCTTGTCCGCTACCGTATATCCAGACTGGTGAATAATAATGGTTATAGCAGAAGGGATACAATTGTTCTGTTCCTTTTCATGAAGATTTTGCGGAGTTGCAGCTCCAATTTAACTGAACGATCTTCTCTGCCAACTGCTAGGAAGCATCCTGGACTCTGATTGATAATTGCTGGCAGCGAATCTAATGTCTGAAATGCAACTACTGCCAATTTTTTTACGGTAACGTTCAATTGAATCACTCATTCTATTGACCCGATTAGAAAAATCAAACCTAATCACAGTAAATTTGTTTTTATTAAACCCTATTTCCTACCAATTAGCCTCTAAACGCCGGACACATCAACTTAGAACTAATCTTTCATCCTTTCCGAAAACACGGAAAACATAGATGACAAATACCACACCATTAATACCCTACACGAACCACTTCTGAATGAAATTAATCCGTTACACATGATTTGGGAGACCTCATTCACTACTGAAGAAGTCACCAAGACGAAGAGGTTTCATATTTCAAAAATCCGCTTTTAAGATATCGCGCGTCTGATCATATCTTGGGTAGTCATCATTTGTTGTCTTGTCACAGAAGTGCATAAAAGGAATCCTTTTATGACACAAAATTCCAACGTTCGAGCCCAATCCATGTACGATTATACACAAAACATGAGACAATAATCTTCAAAGAGGAGAAGGTTCCTGATTTGTTTTCTAAGGCAAAACCGTCCTGAATCTTCAAAAGAACGTTCCGAGAAAGCTATCATCTTTCTCGCGATCGCGGGACAATTTGTGGAAGACGACAATATCAAATGAAAGTGGTAGTAGAGTACCAAGAGGAAATCTTGAGGATCATAGCAAGAACAAGATGGTGTGCTACTTGCAGAGTTTCGGTTAGCAAAAGAACTGTTTTGGGGCAAAAGCCGTAGAAAAGGGGAACAAGAAGCCTGTGCCATTGGGATTGTTGCACAAAGTTCGGATGATATTGATCACGAAAAATTGTAGAGCCTTCTACAAAAATCACGAAGAGTACAAATGCCAAATGGGATAGACATGCATCTTTCCAAGGAGCGCATCCATTCCATCCAGAAAGTCAAAGAAACTGATCCCATGATGATCATGATGATGATGATCTTGGAGGGTCTATTAAAGACAGTAATGCTCATGCGACAATATGACGCTTATCTATGTCGGATCTTTTGGTGTGGCAAAGAATATGATAATTTCGTGACATTAATCTAGTTAAAGACTTGTTGAATCCGAATCCGTACCCTGAATGGAAGATGTGCGGCACGATCCTTAGTAAGTGGCACTTTAAGTTAAGCACTATCACAAGATATTTGTATGGGACGCAAGCCAATATGACGTTCGGACAATTTATTACATACGAGCGAGATATGAACTTGAAGCACCGCGTTACGCGAGTACGATGCGAGTATCTGCATCTATCGTAGTCATGAATCGCACATTACGAGCGTTATCAGTGGATGCTGGATGGCGGCCGGCTCTGTCATGTCCATGTGTGGTGGCGGTCAGACCTCGGGGCTTGTGACTTGTTTGCAATTTCATTGATGAAGTGTTCAACACTGGTCTAATGACATTTTTGCGATAAGTGTCTTTTCGGTCTGTCAATAGCAATTTCCTGTTGTCCAAGATCATCATCATTCATCCAGAATCGCTTGGTCTCGTGAGTCTGTGACTTGAGGAAGATCGTTGATCTTCACGGCGGCTACCATGATTTATAATGGGATGTCGTGGAGCATGTGTTGAGAGTGGAGATTTAGCATGTGCGATACTGTATAGAAGAGCAGCCTTTTTAGTAATTTTATTAATAATTACTCGAAACGTCCATTTACTGATAGTCATCATTAATTTGCAATTTTTGCATTTGCTTGCTTTGTGAAATTGCAGATAAATGTTTTGAGAGACACAATGTAAGTTGATTGGGTGTTTATGAATCGGATGCGGTTATCACTGTGCGGTGGCAATGTCCCATGTCGACAAGAGAGTTTTAACAGAAAAGGCAAAGCTATCTGTATCTGACGATTGACAGATGTGTGTCAAAGAGATTCAAGTATGGTATGTATGGACGTATGATGCATTTCACTTAGCTAGGACTTGGAAATTGAGAATTGTGGAAAATTTTTATTAAATCTTTAACCCTTAAGGTTCAGTCACACCAGCCAGGTTTACTCGCTACGATTAGGTATCATGCGATTGGACTAGAGCGAGTGAAGTGAACATGTTTAATTCTGCTTGCCACTAGTGAGCGAGTACAGCACTCACGTGACCCAATCGTTGCTCGAGAATACAGTTCCCAACTAACAATTTGCTCTTTAGGTGAGTACCAAAACCCTTATAATATCGGTATTAAACCTTTCGGAACGAAATATTACGTTAAAGATATTTATTAGGCATTCTGCTAAAAGGCAAAACTAAAACCTGAATCTGTTGTAACTTTTAAAAGAAAAGACGTGTAAAAAGTCTTTAGTGCAGATTGCAAGCTCGATGAAAACTTTAAAGGCATTTTGCTCAGATTATAGCCTTAAAAGTAATTTTTGCAAGTGTGTTATTAGAAAAGATCCTGTTAAAGTTTTTGCTTTAGACCATTCTAAGTGTTAATGCAGTGTAGGTCTAACTAAACCATAATAGGGAAATTATAGGGAATAATTGACTATAGTAGCCTTCAGCAAAATCACAAAACTCTTGCGGTTTCAAAAATTGTTTTTTTTTAAGAGCATTATAAAAATGTTGCTGTTTTATGTGACAGCTATATTTTCTAAAAAGAGTCTTCTAAGACTCTAGCTAAGGCCTCATACGTTCCATTTCTAATAATAGCCTTAATAGAACCTTTTCGAAGAATAAATGTTTGTCAAATCTCGTACTGCTTGTATAATCCCAAGTAGCACAATCCAACCTTGGTTAGAAATCTAACTCATTTTACGGTAGTATTTCAGTCCAGAAATAACGAATTTGGTTAAGTTACAGAACTAAAACAATTTTGTTCGGTATCCAACTTAATATTTTATCTAAGTTTGTCATTAATATTACTAAATTGATTTATTTTGGACCAAATTGTCGAAAGAATACCCATTTTATAACGTTCAGAACAATATTGTATTTCATGAACTATATTGTTGTACCTATTACAAATTCATTGTCGTTAAAACTGTTTCTGTATATCCCAAATCATATTGTTTTGAACACAATCATTTCATTTTTGAATGCACCCCATTTGTCAACATACAGATCAGTCGTTCCAGCATCCTCGTCGCGTCGGTACACAAAACACGTATTCGGGTCTTCGGCTAATTTTTTTTAAACGATAACGTGTATTTTCCAAACAGGCAGAGTTGCGTTGCGCTCAACGCGGCAGCTGGTTCTTCGTACCGGAACGACTCGTTTTTTGGCGGCCAAAAGCTGCCACACCCCCTCGATGTAAGAAGAACCGCAGTATTCAAAGCACCGCTACCACGACAACAACAAGGCAGCCCTTTTGCAGAAAACATGGATATGCGAAACTGGTCGTCTTAAGGTGGACACACACATGCGTTCAAAATCCAATTTGTCCCGCGTCCAATCCAAAATTTTCCCGATCGATGTATGGATTTGACTGGGAAATTTTGGATTCGAAATTTGGATTCCGAGGAAAACTTGGATTTTGGACGCAAGTGTGTGTCGGCTTGCGAAAAATCTAACAATGATGTTATATTCAAAGCATAATTAGGCAAGGAATCGAACAATATGGTTATATTTAAGACATGTTTAAAACTACAACGTTACAATTATGTTATATACTGGTCATTGGACAGTTACATAAAAGACAATACAGTTAATATTTAGCAATATAACAGTTGTAAACTTAACGATTTTGCAGGAAACGGGTCACAGATATGACTGTCTATAACAATGTCGTCAATTAAAGACCTGAAATATAGCCATGTAGTTTCACTGAAATTCATGGTCATAAACCAGGCAAAAACGGTAAAATTACCATTTGACAAACGTTTAAAAACGTTATTTTGTCCATTTAAAATATATTATACGACAATGTCGTTTTATGACCCTGGTTATATTTCAATCATAACAACCGTTTAATGACTGATTTGTGCTGCTTGGGAATAAGCTTGATCAAGAATATATTCCTGTTTCAGGGTTGTAATATTTAGCTTAAATAGAGATGAGTAGAACGGCTTTAAATGAGAAAGCTATACACTCTACTACTACTCAATTGCCCTAACCCCTTGTGGGGCATAGCGCGTCAACTGTTCTATGTGGCCCAGTTGACGTTTCGTTGGCATAAATTGGTTTCAGAGATGCAGTTGCCAGCATACACCTCCTGCACATCCATGGCCACGAACGTTGTCGTGGACGGGATTCGAACCCGAAACGCCGGTAGTCAAACATGAGACTGATGCCTCAACACACTGCGCTACCGGTCGCCCCAAAGATATAGTTTAATTGCAATTTTGAAGAAAAGTTTAATAGGAAGAAGTTATTATAATTTACTTATGGAAGCAACAAACTTAACTAAACACTTATAAGTTCTTTAAAATAGAGCTTGAGAGAACCGCCATCTTTTTCGACTGTTTGGTTATAGCAATAATTGCGCCAGAAATTAATTTCTTCAATACTTTGGTGACTTTGGATATTTTCATTTTAAATGTATTTCTTAGGGTCTGACAAGAAAATAAGAACGTGTTTAATACATTTTAGGCCACTATTAGCTACTATGCAAAAAGTACATTTAATTCATGATGAACATTAAATGTACATGTATGCTAAATTTCGAGAGGGATTCGTTTTATTGGGAGTTTTGTACAGCATTTGATCAGAAAAATTTCTTTCGCAGAGAAAATTTGACTATCAAATCGACAAAATCCACTGCGAAAAAGTGCAGCAGACCAATAATACAAGTATGAATTTCAACTCCGTTCGTATTTTTATAGAGAACTTCCAAAAGTATCATGAATTCCACTTAATGCTACAATAAGCACAAAATTTACTTACTGAAAACCAATAGAAATCGTTGTCTCTTAGTTAAGATTCTAAAAGCTGATCTATGTATGTATAGCAGATTACTGTAAATCACTTATACGTACTTTTACTGATATCTTTCTGATAAGTTCTCTAGTTAGAGCTGTCAAGAAGACTTGAAGAACTCTTAAAATACTTTATACTCATAATTTCATACGCCACTTTTTGGCTAGAAACGTTCTTTAAGATTTCTATCAGAACAATTTGCAAGTTATTAAGTCTTAGCTGAAACTAAATGTAGTTCTTATAAAATCCTTGAAGATCTCTATAAGAACAAAATTGTTAGTTGGGTTGTCGCCTCGCCCGATATCTCAGATCGCTAGTTCCACGCAGATGTGATTATACAGTCTAGTATTGTTTCATGTGTTTTGCGAATTATGGCAAAAAACGCCGATTGAAAATGGTATCAACTTAAAGCAAAAATTAAAAAAAAAATTAATTTTTTTTTTGCAAATTCTTGACTTTTAAAGTGACGCGAGTAAAAAGTGACAAAAATCCGAGTGAAAAGTGATTTCCCCAGCCGGGGCCCCGGAAACTAAAAGGTTGCCCCGTTACACTTAGAAATATGAGGACTTAAGGTCGCCACACACTAGCGTCCAAAATCCAGTTTGTCCTGCGTTCAATCCAAAACTCGTAGAGTGACCAGTGATAATCTTCCTCTCTCTCTAATTGCCTTGGGGCGCATGGGCGCGTCAACTTCTCTGACATTTCAATGCCTTGTTGACGTTTCAATAGCATATCTACTTTTCGGAAGTGCAGTTGCTAGCCTGCACCTCCTATCCGCGCCGTCTTTATACTGACAAGCCCGGAGCACTGTGAGAGTTCTATTAGTACTCACAGGCAGTTTTTGATCGCGCCGAGATTAGATCTCCGAGCTCTAGATTAGTATCGTAGAGCGGTGACCAAACGATCACGGTCACCGTGAGCGATATCAGTGATAATCTGGCGATCCCAGTACATCGTGAAGCGAGTACTGCCAAGCGCTGCTGCTGGAGTGTATTGGCAGATCGGAAGTGTCTCACTGATCAGCTCGTGTACGCAAGATGTTGATGGATTAGTACCGGTGCACATGGACTTCCAAATGACGCTTGAAGCTGCGTCACTTTCAATCGGATAGGAAGAAATATGAGTACATTACGGGCAATGAAGCGATGCACATGGCCGCAGATAGCTATCTGGGAAGACGCTGGTTTCTGCTCCTATCTGCGTCACTTCACGCGTCCGCATATCAATTTTTAATAAGCCGGCCCACATAAATTCGAACCTGAAACACCGACACGGTCACAATGTCTGATTTATATGATGTTTCTTAAACCACTCGTTTGGGGATCACTTTTAAGTGCCAATTAATTAATTGCTAATCGTGACTACTACAATTGACAATTAGCTTTGAAAAAAAAAAATAATAGTGGGGATTGATGCTCCTCAGCCCGGATGGGAGGAAAATGGTGTCAAAAATGCGAAATTCCTTATATTTTAGAAGTTATGGCCAAAAAAAGTTTATTTAAAACTAAAAATAACATAAATTGTAAATTCTGGTTCGCTATTATGTAGCCCGGCTTGTAAAATATAATATAGAGTGACGCTGCGTCCTATCACATAATGTGAATTTAAATGCAGATAGGTATCAAAGAGGGAGGAGCTTAAGTGGCGCGTCGACCGGCGTCATTTGGACGTCCATGTGTACCGGCTCTTACCTTGCATACAGCATTATGGACAGACATACTCTGCGGGTGCCATTGCAGAAAAGCCAGAGATGAGATGGTCTAGTGCTTCCAGCACCGAACCACACTTCACACACATCACACATGTCAAAAGTTTTGGCAAAGAGGATTGATAATTCTACAACAGCTATCACTCCATATAACTTTCCCCTCTGCCAGGAGATTTGTATGTATTGACAAATTGTATAGACTTCACAAGAAAGCTGACTCCACCTCCGGCGCCAGATTTGTATGTATTGATTCTCTTGTGTATCTATACTGTGTAGTTTACACTATGTTTATACAATTTGTCAATACATACAAATCTCCTGGCAGAGGCGAAACTTCTATGGAGTGATAACTCTTGTGGAATCTATATTATTTGGCTTTGGGGTAATCGATGTAGCAGAAAAACAGATTTCTCCGCCTGCGCGCAACTTGTCCTACTACAACCGAGTCGATTGCGAGTTGTTCTTTGCATCCCCTAGATTTGACTCGGCAGCCCTTCTGCTCCTCAGCAAGGATGTTATTTTCCTCGAGGTGTGTGTAGATCCTGCGACTTATAACGGCTGTTATATAGTATGTATATTTGGATAGGGTCGGTAAAAATTTCTCAGGCTGGTTGATTAGCCGATTTATTTGACGTGCAAGCTGACAACATATACTCGGGAAATGTTTATACCAGAAACTCCGCACTTCATCAAGTCCAGGCGCCTTCCAATTTTCGGACCGCTTTATGACCTCGCGGACTTCTACTTCGGTGACGTCAGCGAAATTCATACCAGGCAAGCTGTCATGGCGGGTGGCTTTGGCTGTGATCCGCTCTGCTTGCTGTATGTGCTGAGTGGGAGTCTGCCAAAGTCCACCCCAGTACTGTTCCGCGCCAGTCACCGAGAAATTGGTAGTAGGGTTGGGCTGTTGCTCTTCGTTGATTGGCTTGAAAAAGTTCCGCTGCCTTTTGGCAAAAGCAGCATTCTGAATACGTCTGGAGAAGCTCAGCATGTATCGTCGTAGACAATACACAAGGCATTGCAGTTCCAGTAACGCCGTATCTGCATTCAGTCTGGCTGGATACGATTTCGCTATCGACTTGAGAAAGAATACCAGGCGTAGCAGCGGCTGTATGTAACCTGGGAATGCTAGGTCTGTGTAAGGGATCAGTGTATTAATATTCTAATCAACCTCTTTCAAATGGGCTATGAACTTCATCTTGGCGGTGAAGTAGGGTACTTCTTCTGCTGGTATATATAGTTCTACTTCTAGGGATCGTGCGGCGGTTGGGTGGTAATGTTTCGAAAATTGGCTCTGCTGACTCTTGGCATTGAGTTGCCTCAAGAACCTCAAGCCGTATCCACTCCCTGGTTATTTCGGGTATGGTATTGCTGCGCAGTTTGTAACGGTATTGACCTGAAACCCGCTGCACCAACACACGAGCATACTGCGGAAAACGCTCAACAAACCTCTGGTGCAACAAGGGACAGTATGATATTCTGGTCCCCCGTGAAATGGTGATTTCGAAGTAGGCACGGATGATAAAAAGGTTCTTTCCTCATCCGTGTCCTACGCATACCCGCAGCCGTGTTAATTTATCATTGTAATAAATTCCAGGAAATTCTGCTACTCGCTGAAACGTTAGTCTATCGTTATGTATAAATATTTCCAAATCGTTGGTTAGAATATCATACATCAAATAGGGCGCGTCATGTGCAGCTACATATTGAACCAAACACGGAAGTGCAAATATAAACATAATAAATTACCATAGATCCGAGGAGCTCTTATGCAAGCCATAGACGCTCGTACCAATCCGACGGATTGGTACGAGCGTCTATGGCTTGCATTACAGTTGGCAGGCTTTGCACTGCCGCCATTTCCTTCCTCCGTCATGCACCTGGAATTGCGAATCTATACGAATCTAAACCAGTCTCCATTTGGCTTCAATGGATCTTCTAATTATCCTGTTAAAGCCACCGAAAGAGCGGTTACGATACAATGTAGATATGTACTCGTGTGTGGATAGTCCTGGGGGATTGATTTTAAATCAATATTGAAATGACGATACGTTAACTGGTTAACTGGAAACCACATATGTACATATATAAATGTTATATATATTCTGCAAACATTGTAATTAACAAATTAATTGGGAATTCGATGCTTTTCGCTAAATTAAATTACATTTCCATACATTTTCAATGGCGAGTTCGGTAATTCTATTTTATGTCTCTAAATATCCTTCGGCGGGGGTGTTTCAATAAAATACAACTCCGATATATTATGATTAGTCAATTATTTGGACTGAATGAACAGAATAACAGTTTCTTTTTGTTATATTTTACCTATTTAATGGATAGCTTATAATCGACAGGGAAAAATGATTTCTGATAGATAGATTGGAGATAGGCCGGCGGCTGACCCCCTAGCACTGCAACCTGATGGCCTATTGTGCTGTAGCTCTATGTCTGCTTACAGAACTAGGCCTGCCGATCAAGTTTAGTCGTACTAATGAAGTTACCTAAATCTTGAATTAAGAGTGCAGAAACTTCATCTGATTCAAGAAATCTAAACATTGCTAAATTATGTCTCAAGTATGAGTGACCCGAAAAAAGTCCCCACAAATATTTCTGACCTTAAGTCGACTCAGGCTGAGTAGTGTTGAAGCCCGTTTTTGTGAGTATCCAAAAATAAAAAGCAATGCTTGTCTCAGACTCCGAAGGCCGTCTCAATACGCATCGGCCTGGGTTCACTCCCATACTTAAATATATCTTTCTACGTTGCACAGGGGAATCCCACAGAACGGCTCTGGTCCATAAAGAGGTGTGTACGATGCCAATCTGGCTTGCTCATCAGCGTGTTCATTACCAGCAATGCGGACATGCCCGCGTTACAGTATAGCGTCACTGTGTTTAAGTCGTTTGAAAGTAACGGCACAATTAGTGAGCCTGACTATCAGAAAAGATTGCGATGGGCCTAATTTAGTATCAAGCTGCCCTAAAAAGCAGAGCACAGTCTTCCATGGCCTGTATTTCCGCTGGAAAAACTGTAGGAAATCCTCCCATAGGGATGAAGTTTAGCTGGTATTTGTAGGTTCCCACGATGTCCGCCCCAGTGCCCTCCTTTGGCTTAGAACCGTCCGTAAATCATTTAATGGTGTCGGAGAGTAATTCTGAGTACTTTTCTTTCCAATCCCCTCTGCCCCAGATTAATGTGGAGCAGGAGTGGTCGAAGACTAATTTCCTTACCAAATGGTCCGTTGGCATTTTGGCTTCAATGCTGTCACTGCTCCAAAGTATTGTACCTGTGCTGGACGAAGCTTAATGTTGCAGTTGCTTACACCAAGTCTTGCAGATGATATTGTTGCTTTCGCTAAGATAAAGTTGTGCAATGGGGGCAAATCCATCAAAAATTCTAGAGCCGTAGTGGGGCAAGTTCGAATAACCCCGGTCACAGTGAGGCAGGTCGCCCTTTCTTTCTTTCCCAGTGCTATCTTACCATCAGTGTTGCTTGTCCTTTTCCACCAGACCACCACGCTATACTCTACTATAGATCTTACAATAGCTAAATAAATCCAGATTGCAATGGTTGGGCTGGATCCCCAAGTGTTACCCTCAAATAATCCACATTTCCATAATAACTTGATGGGCTTATTAGAGAATATTCTAAGATAATCCCTACAAAGAAGTTTTTTTGTCAAAGATGAAACCAAGGTATTTGGCCTCTTCTGCCAAGAGTACTTGGGGGTTTGTACATTATAGGGCACCTGGTATGTTTGGACTTTCTTTTGTTAGAGAATTTCACGAGAACGGTTTTAGAAGGATTGACTCGAAGTCCATTGGCGTCGAACCAGTCTTGCACAATGTACAGCGTCGATTCAAGGATATCGGATATGACATCTTCAAATTTGCTTCTAACCGAACCGTGATGACCAAGTCGTCTGCGTATACTTGAACAGAAAATCCTCTTGTTGCAAGTTCCCACAACAACTCATCCACAACTATGCACCATAGGAAGGGAGATAAGACCCCTCCTCGCGGGTAGGGATGTGCGACATTAGATGTGAGGGTACAGTCTTCAATAGTAGTCTTTCTTAATCTGGAGAAAAGTATTTCTCTCACCTTATTTGTAGTGGTTGTATCCGCAGCCTTAGACCTTAAAGCTTTATCGATGGCTAAGAATGAGGTGTTGTCAAAAACACACTCTCTATCAGGAAGGCACTTAGAGAATTTTCCTTCACCGACATTATCAACTCAATCTCCCTCACAATACTGGCAGAGCAGTCTCAGTTGATTTACCCGGCTGGTACGCAAGCTCCCTCGCGTTCATTGGACTGTCACTAGGGAGTGTAAGCCGAATGTGGCAGTCTAAAATGTCTTCCACCGCTTTCTGCATAAAATAAGTCAGAGTATATTAATTGGCCTGTAGGACATCGGATCATCTTTGGGGCGGTTCCATATTTTTGGAATGAAGACCACCCTGACTTTTCTCCGCTAATATGGAATGTTCCCTAGTGCGAAGGTACCCTTGAAGATTCTAAAAAGGTAAGGTATCAGCACTTGCTGCCCTTGCCGTAAAAGAGCAGGGAATATACCGTCGATACTAGGTGATTTAAATGGATTAAAAGTGTTAATAGCCCATTTCACCTTATCATACAATAAGTGAATATCTATTTTTGTGGCTAACCAATCAGACGGATCTGATATAGTATATGCCGCCTCTTTGAGTCGATCTGACAACTACTTCTTCCGTAATTTTGCATCCTGGGAAGTGTGTATCAAGGAGTAGTTTTAATGTATTTTCGGCACTTTCCGAGATGCTGTCGTCCGTTATTTTGAGCGTACTAACATGATCAGTGCTTTTATTTGCCAGGCGATGTAGCCTAGCTGCTTAAATGGTGTTGTTAACATTAGCGCAGAAACTAAGCTAAATGCGTCTTTTGACGGCCCTGTTCGTATTGCTTTAATGGGTAAGTGCGGCTCGGTAAGTCTCACAATCACCAGAACGCTTGGCTCTGGTAAGCAGCCCTCTAATCTTCTTTCTAAGTTGAGAGAGTTCTGGGTTCCACCATGAAACTCCTCTTCTGTCTTTAACAGTCCTCAACGCACAGTTTTTTCCATCTGAGCTAACCATCTCACCTGTAACATTCGTCACAAGGCTGTCCAGACTCTGACACCCATTTTCAAATCGATTGTTATCAGCCTTTGCTGCAAGAAGACTTTGTAATTTGCCCAATCAGTTCGCTGCGGACTTCTTCTAACACGTATCTCTGAGGCTATACTTTCGAAATCGAGACGTATATGATTGTGATCGCAGAGGGAGGGTTCGTCTGAGACATGCCAGTTGCGTACCCAGCCCGACGCTAGATGACTGCCCAACGTAATATCGAGCACCTCCCGAATCGACCTCCTAACAAAAGTGGGGCTGTGACCTTTGTTAAATATATGTATTGTATATCGCGTTCGGTGGCCGTGGTTGTTTGGTCACCACTCTACGATACTAATCTGGAGTTCGGAGTTCAAATATCGGCGCGATCAAAAACTGCCTGTGAATACTAGTAGAACTCTCACAGTGCTCCAAGCTTGTCAGTATAAAGACGACACGAATAGAAGGTGTATGATTACAACTTCACTTCCGAAAAGTATGTATGCTCTCGAAACGTCAACAAGGCATAGAAATACAAGAGATGTTGACGCGCCCATGCCCCTGGAGGGGTCAAGGCAAAAAACAATTATCTGGGCCTCCCTATGCCTAATGGTGTGCGTTAACATCACATCCGATAAGCTGAAGCGACTTATGTTTCTTGCAGTACTCCACCAGTCGACATAGCTTATTCGAAGTGATGTCTTGTCGCTGGGAAGGTAAGCAGACGCAATCACAGTTTTTGTTACGTTGCTTGTGCCGCATGGGTTGATAGCAATTGCTACCTGTTTGTAAATTCTGAAAGACGAATGTAGTTTATGTCACGTCTAATGAAACCGCATTCGTGTCATAAATTAAGTGAACATTACTGTAAGTAGTCATTCTCTTGAATAAAGGCGATACCTTGATTTTCCCTAATAACGTGGCCACTAGTGCATCCGAGACAGCTTTGTCATAGTGCAGTTTGCTGGAACCATTCCAGTACTATTCTACTAATATTCTGCTGTACATATGGAGCTGCATGAAAGCAGGAATCCCAGCTGCTCCGAGTCCATGGAAGTGATGTCACCGACTGCTTAGGGTGGTGTACTGCCCTCGTTGACGGCATCTAAACTGGCTGAGAGTGATGTACTCGTAGCCAGGCTAGCGGCTTCGTGTCCTTGAGAACTGTGCCCTCCTCGACGACATCATAATCATGCACCCGAGTTTTCTACTTCAGCCGTTCTGCCACTGGTCCTCCACTTTTCCAAGTGAAATGTCACCCTGCCTAACTGAATCAACCGCTAAAATTATATGGAGACCATCCCCTTCCTCAACACCACGAATAATACACCACTCATTGGTGAGAAGCCGGTCGTATTGCTGTTCAGAAATTGTATGGCTATTCCGGCACTGCTTTGGGCACTTTTCGGGAAATAATCAAAATACTATGATGTTATCCCCCATTGCCGCCAGGAGTGAGGCTCACTCTCATGGTTATAGCGAACGTGCAGGGTTGATAAGCCACTGTGCCCTTTCTTGATTTCTACATTCAATAATAAGGTGCCCAAGTTTAAAGCGAATACTGCCAAACTGTTATCACCGTTGCCACCAGGAGTGAAGCTCTCTCTCATGGTTATAGCGAACGTGCAGTGTTGATAAGCCACTGTGCTCATTCTTGATTACTACAATCAGTAATAAGGTACCCAAGTTTGAATCGAATACTGTGTAATGAACCATATTCTGGTCTGGTTGTGCTGCTTCCACCGGCAGATTTATGGCAGCATCTGATGAGTAAGGATCTGTGGGTGGTACGAAACCAGAGGCCGAGGGTCTCATTACGGCCGGACTCTAATGCGAACGCAAGGAAATCTACGCCGTCCGCCAACCATTCCATCCTTATCACCTCATTTTTTATCATTCCCCATTTTTACCTTCACTGTTTGTGTTGTTTTCCCCAGGCCTACGAATTTTTGTTAATACGTAAAGGACAGGGGCAACGAGCGGCGAAAACCCCGCCCACGTCCCCCGAACTGAGCTACAGCAAGCATAGGCCGCTGCTTAGCTCGTTGAGGAGCCTTTTTAGCCTGACCTTCACGGTCAATTAAGCTACCTTAGGCTCCGTCCCCACGGGCATCTTCGGATGCCCACCAAACCGTCCGTTACAACTGCCAAACTTTTCCTTCATACGACGTGCTGTAAAGCGATCTTGTTCCTCCTAATTGCCCCATAGAAGCTGGACTAACCGTTGAAAGTACATAGAGACCAACCCTTTCCTGAACCCCACGAATGATAGCCATTTATTAGTGAGGAGCCCGTCGTTTTGCTGCACAGAAATTGTATGGCTATTACAGCACTGCTTTGGACGCTTTTCGGGAAGTACATAGGTTCTCAAAATACTGTGCTATCCCCCGTTGCCGCCAACAGTGAGTCTCCTTCCCATGGTTGAAGAGAACGTGCAGTCTTGATAAGCGACTCTGCACTTTCTTAATTATCACATTCATACGATGCATGCTGGCAACTGCATTCCCTGAAACCAATTTATGCCAACGAAACGTCAACTGGGCCACATGGAACAGTTGACGCGCTATGCCCCACAAGGGGTTAGGGCAATTGAGTAGTATCTGTAAACCTCATCAACTATTGCATCCTGCACCATAGTCAACTGGTCCAGGGAGGTCAAGTTTGCTGGAAAGTCTACTGGAAGAACTGCAACCGTCACAAAAGAGGCCACGCAGGCATATGACCTTGATTCTCCGCATGCGGCTACCTGCAGATTGGCTGATGCCGCACCAATATCAGTCTTGTCCATGCTGATGCGCCGACTATCAGCACTGCGTGATACTGTAGCAGAAGGTTTGTCAGTTGAATTCTCAGTGCTTGAGAAAGATATAGGTCTCCTCGCCACATTTCTAGAAGACTGCTGCGCAGTCTTGCCACTATCTCTACCACACTGTGGCTCATCCTCCAAGGGTTTCTGTCTTTAAGTATGGCTACCTTGTTTGGAACCCTTTAGTGGCGGTTTTGATGCCAGCTTCTTCGCTTTTTCTGGTGCGTGCCCCTGCGAAAGAAATCGCACGTATCTTTTGCAGGTAGCACCGCTGAGCCCTCTTCTAACGTGATGCCTGGCCACCTGGTAAGTCCACGAGCAGAAGTCCTTATGACTTATTTTTGTTGATCCGAGATTTATTTTACGATACATACTTTCTTTCTCTTTCCAAATAAACCCCTCCAACTGCCATTGCGAATCCGACAGTATTCCAAATCAACAAAATTACAAATCTGTCACCATTATTCAATCATCCAACCTTGAATTCATGAACTGAATTAATTCCTGAACAAACCCCCTTAAGCACTACGCTATGCACACAGAACGAAAGGATTACCTTTCTTTGGGCGAACTTGGTTAATTACGAGCTTGTCGAGTAGCAAGAACTTCACTAAAGTCACTTGTGTTTCTTTGACTTCTCACTCTGCCGAAAATTTGACAACGTTTTGCCAACATCAGTTATTGCTCCTTAGAGACAAACTTGTCTAATTGCCATTTGGCTGACATAGTCCCTGCGGGACTTTTGAACATTTAATTGTTTCTTTGCTTTGTTTATAGCGTATGTTGAAGAACAAAGGAATTACACCGTGGATAAGACAGTAGCATAATTAGCGAGGAGACTAGGTTCTATGGGAGCCTAAAAATTATCAATTATTTGAAAAGTTTGCATTTTCGCGGAACTACAACCGGTTAATGCTGGGAACTTTAAATTGTCTCGTAACATACATGATGATTCCAAACAGTTAAACATCTTCATATGACATATAGCTCATCAGTTTGACATTTCCCAAAATACCCCAGCGAATAACCATGAAAAAAACTTCATATTCATGATTTGAAAAATACTCATTCGTACCTACGAAAAGAAATGCAAAAGAGAGTACTATCGGATGCTACTTCCCGTGCATACCGAATGAACCCTTCCCGACAGTCGAATCCAGACGCATATTTATCCAGGAAATTCGGAAAAGATTTCTTCCGTAGATTCCCCCACTTTTCTTGACTCCTTGGCAAATTGATATTTGGAAACCTAACAAGTAGAAACCAAAGGAGGAGTGGAGGAGATATTTATGTTCGCCCTGGGGTTAGGAAATATGTCACAACGAACGAAACGTACTTTTCTTATTTATGTGACGCAATTTTCATATTGCATCCTATTTGTTTCAATAGCCTCAGTGTGGTGCACAAGTGTATTGGAAGCCACTTAGGCAACAGGGACATTGCGAGTATAAGAAGCGTGCGATGTGAATCAAGTGCCCGTTCTTCTGATTCATTTGATGTCACGTTCTTGCCAAAGGGGGTGACAAATACCCGGTTATATAGCTCTCTCTTGGGAATGACTAGTGCAAGGGTTAACATGTCATCAAATTAATGGTAAAGGGGTAGTAAAGGTATAGTAGGCTTGCTTCAGGACAATTCGGAAATTGGACAAGCTAAATTGCAATTCTCAACGGATACTTGAGTATACAATGTTTTATTTTTATGATAATTACATTCAATATTACGGGATTATATTAATTCGTATTTTGGCCACATAGAGGTTATTTTCCTAAGGGTGATGTGGAGTTTTTATACGTTTTTGCTCGAGGGAAGGAGTGCGGAATATTTCCTAATGACGTGACGGTCATTTGTATTAAAACGAAGAATTTGGAAACTTTTCAACGTTGTCTTTAGGATAAAGAAACAAATTATCAATTGATTATTGAAATTGTCTCAAAGATATGTGTTAATTGCCTTGACCCATCTAGCGGCATAGTCGAGTTAACATCGCTTGAATGGGCATGTCTTGATGACGTTTCGATAGCATATATATTTCGGATAGTAAAAATGCTAGCATACACCTTCTATCCGAGCCATATTTTGCTAACGAGCTTGGAGTGCTGTGGGAGTTCTCTAGCGCGTTAACAAAACCTTCATTTGGGCATTCAAAGGCAGTTTTTCTCAATGCGCCGTGTATCGAACCCATGTTCTCCAGATACGGCATCGTAGAATTGCCATAGAGTAACAATGGAAAAAACTGGAGCTCAGTACAAAAACATATTAAGACCAGGATGCAGATAATCACATGCACACAAATAAGCGTCGCCACGCTAGACGCAACGGCTATAATATTTATAGTAAACCATCCTTTATAGCGCTAAGGACAACAACACATCAAATCAGCTGTGCCTGTTGATTAAAAAGCCAAGGACTTTCTAGCTGTTATTGTATAGATGACATGGTTTGTCAATTTGTGAGTTACCATTTCCGACCATACACAATAGCATTCGTACATTTTTGCTAATGTTTCTGGTTTTCAACAACACAAAACAACAAATGTAACTATGTTACTCTTTCTGCAAATGGACGTGGATATAACAACCCCATCGACTATGTGAATCGTCGTCAGATTTTAATGCTTTTCATCGTCGGATCAATCTAACGATGGATCGCCACAAAGTATCTGACGGCTAACACTATATGGAACTCTAAAAAAAGACGTCAACGATAAGCAAATACACTGAACTATCAATGTGACGATCACAATATCGTGAGACCGACGGCGAATTGCATGGTATGTGAGGGGCTTTACTTTTCATTTTTTTTTGCGTATCCATTGTGTATCAACTAGTAAACACAACACATACGCAGCTTAAACATCATGAGAAAGTTCAGGCTGTTAATGTAAGGCTCTACTCAGACTGGTATACCCAAATCCCCGAGTGAATGGGATACTCGTCGACTAAGAGATCTGGCATGTGTAATCAGACGGTGCCAATCATACGGAGATATTCCAGTTGCGGATACTCGGCTACTGCGCGACCGGAGACTGGGAGATTTGACATGCTAGTCTCCGAGCCGCGTAGTCGCCCAGTCACCTGTTTGTGCATGTCTTCTGACTGAAGTGGACATTGTGCACGGCTTGCTTGCCGGGAACTACCATTGTACATGTTGCTATCGTATATTATTCCAGGCTATGGACGAAACCGGGTGTGTGCGCTAGTGCGCTTTGCATAATGTCTAGTTATAGTAGTAGTGATGAGGATATCATAGTCCAAAATTATTATTAGTACCGCAAAAGAGAACAATGAGAAGTTTTTGGATACACCCTTACATCGAAAAAAAAACATAAATTGCAGATTGTTTGTTGCTGCGAAAAATTGCAGGAATCTGATTTGGAATTCCCTGCATTCTATAGAATGAGAAAGGATAGATACCAAAAATGAACACAGCTCATCACTCCTGCCATTTGTATAATAATACAAGCACCAACACGAGGGAATGTGTGAGCTCTGACAAACGACTTCTGATAACGTTGAGGTACCCATGCCCATGGAGGGGTCCAGCAAGCAAGCCCATCCCACTAACAACAGACGAAATTCCATATAAACTGAAATTGCCACCAAGTTGATGCACTGAGACACAGGAAAATTTTGCTTTCACACCATAAAAAGGACGTCAATAGTAAGTATTTTTTTCTTAATAAGGAGCACTTTTCATTTTGCTTCAAATATTTTATCCGACATGGATGCAAATAAGGATTGTAATGAACCATCTGTAATGAACCATATTATGGTCTGGTAGTGCTGCTTCCACCGGCGGATCGAAGCAGCACCTGATGAGTAGTGATCTGTTGGTGGTACGAAACCAGAGGCCGAGGGTCCCATTTCACCCGGATTCAGATTCGACCGCGTGGGCGTGTGATCCGTCCGTCCAACCATTCCATCCGTATCGACTATTTTTTTTATTCCCCATTTTTACCTCCCCTACTTGTGTTGTCTTTCCCAGGCCTATGAATTCTTGTTAATACGTAAAGGACAGGGGCAACGAGCGGCGAAAACCCCGCCCACATCTCAGGAAATGAGCTACAGCAAGCATAGACCGTTGCTTAGCTCGTTGAGGGGCCTTATTCTTCGCCAGATGACACGGCCCGATCTTCACGGTCATATGCTACCTTAGGCTCCGTCCCCACAGGCATATTCGGATGCCCACCAAACCGTCCGGTACAGGAATTTACGTACTTTAGTGGAAGTTGACCACAGCGACCACCACAGCTTCAATCAGGGGGCAAAACTACCTCCGCGTGGGTGCCCATGGAACGGCAGTGGTCAATGACCATTGTTAACCAATGTCAAGCCGCCAGTGATGGCGGTGCGATAATTTGGTTGAGGTAAACTTTCTTCCTGTGGTGTGGGGCGTACAAATAATACCACGGCCTGTCGTTAAAGCCGACAAACAATGGACTGGATGTGTATGCCAGCAACTGGCACTATCCGAAATCTTTTACAAGCTAACGAAACGTCAACTTTACCTCGGATAAGGACTGACTCAACGGTTTCGACTCTTGGCTATCATATACGGATAGTACAATAACAAACATTCGATTCTGGAATTTGCATACTCTCCTGGACAATGGATCAGAAAGTCCCCAGAAAGTACGATTTCTTCAATTGGAGGTATAAATTAAACATCTTAGGAGTTAGTGAGATAAGATGGTGGAACAGCGGAGAATTTAACTGTCCAACGGGTAACACTGTAATATTATACTCCGGTAGAGCTACCGGTAGTGGTCGTGAGTCTGGTGTGGGGCTCCTTTTAGTCAGAGCCGCACGAAACTGTCGCTTATCCTGGGATCCGGTCTCCGACCGAGTCATGACCGCCAGGTTCCGGACCAAAATGGGGAACTTCGCAATAATACAATGTTATACTCCAACTGAACCCGACAATCTCTTGGCGAAAGACTCCTTCTACGAACAACTAAATACCGATCAGAACAGAATACCTAAAGATGACATTGTAATGGTTATGGGTGATTTGAATGCAAAAGTTTGGCCCTGATAACTATGGGCTCAGACATGTGATGGGGAGACACGGTCTTGGTGATCGTCACGACAACTGTGAGATATTAGAAGGGTTCTGCAACTTTCACAGTCCTTCATTGGTGGTACTATGTTTGAGCATAAGGACCACCACAAAGTCAGTTGGTACTCTGTTGATCGGCGCATAACACAAAATCAGATCGACCACTTTGCCATTAGTAAAATAGCGATGAAAGCCCCAGGCGCCGCAAACTCAACACCGCTGGAATAAAAAATCTAGCTGCATTACAACAGTATAATGACCATGGCTTCGTTTATACCGTGGAACTAAAAGGCAATTTAACTAAATCGTTTTAGAGCTAGTACTTGTTCGTGGTGTGCTTATACCGACCATACGAAGAGGTACTAAACATGAAAGATGTCAGCTGTTGGTTTGTGACTTCGGTGACATTGGTTAAGAAAATGTCAAGAGGCAGTAGCCTCCTAATAAAAACGCGTTTCTACCGCTACAATCAAAGGATGAAACGAATGCAGAGTTTCAGGAAAGGATGAGATATTTATATAACGAATAAAATATAATTTTCTACAACAACACCATTAGCGAAGACAGCAACACCACCTAGACCCAATTTTTCAGTCCAGTTCTGCATAGCAAGTGGAGCGAAAATTGGTACCAAAACTAGCTAGTGCGACATGTATATGTCGTCGTGAGTGAGCTCTAATTAAAAAATCCTCGAAGATAGTTCGGCGGCATAAACAAGGCCCATCTTGCGCAAAAAGCAGCTGAGATAAATAGTCACCCAGATAGTGATATAAATGAAAACTGGGATGCTATAAAAAACGCGTAACTTGTTAGCGCACATACAATCCTTGGCACAAACCCGGATTATGTCAGACGCTTCATGGCAGCGGATTGTTGAAAGAAAAGAACTGAAGGTTCGTTTGACTACAGCATCAGACGACAATCGAAGCAGCATCGAACTGCTTTATCGCCAGAAAGCCCGAGAAGTTCAGCGTAGTGTGCGACGCGATAAAAGAGTTTATGCCAATTCTCTTTTAGCGTCAGCAGAAGAAGCTGCAAGAAGTAAGAACTTAAACGCCGTATAGGATGTCATCATGTAGTTTACAGGTGGTCGTAGCTGCCGAAAACATACGGTGAAGGAAAGTGATGGAAAGCTACTTATCTTGGAAGAAGATCAAATGAGGCTGTGGAAAGAACACTTCGCCGCGGTCTTGAACCGTGTAACCTCTGGTGAAGTTTCCCCCTCAAAAATTATAAATTATCTATATTTAGCTAACCCTCAAAATGTGCGTATACGGTCGACTGCCCCAATAAAGAGAAAATTGTCACTGCAATTATTGCACTAAAACGAGGAAAGGCCGCCGGACTCGACGGTATTCCTGCCGAACTTTATCAAGAAGCGCCAAGAGTAACTGCCGATTTGATGCACCCACTGAGTGGAAGAAGTTTGATCATCAAACTTCCGAAAAAAGGTAGCCCCACAGACTGTAATAATTGGAGAGGCATTTGTGTTCTTCCTGCCGTTGCCAATACAATAGCTTAAGTCGCCCTTTAAAAGACTTAAGGCCCACTCAGAAAGCACAATTTATAAAAAACAGGCTGGTTTTCGATCCGTATTCTCCTTTGTCGATCACATTAATACTTCGCAAAGTATCATCGAGCAATGCGCTGAGTACGATTCTCCGCGTCACTTGTTTTCATCGACTCCGAGAAGGCTTCCGATTGTGTCATGCGGGATTCTAAGTGGACGGTCTAGCGCAGGAAAGCCATTCCTGAGAAGCTTGTGGCTATTATTTAGGCAACTTATGACGGCGCGAAATGTCGCGTTCTGCATAAAGGTAAGGTGTCTGGGAACTTTGAGATTCGCAGAGGAGTTCGGCATTCCTCATAGTGATCGATGACGTATTGCATGCAGCCCTATCGAGACTAGACAGAGGAATTCAATGGACTTTGACATTTTATCTACAAGCTGTTGACTACGCTGACGACATATGCCTACTGTCCCACAAAATGATGGATCTGTTCGCCATGGCGTTTAAGAATATTCTGCCCCGCAACAATGTCAAATGAAGAGCTAAGTCGGCGTACGGGGCAGATGCCAATCGGCGAATTGATACGCAGGCGAAACTGGCAGTGGAAAAGTCACACATTGCGGAAGAGTGATAAATAGATTGCTTTGCATGCCATGAAACGGAACCCCATTCCCAACCAAGGCCGACCAAGAGGGGTTCCGGAAATCACATGACGTCGATCTGTGGCAAAGGAGTGTAGGGCGCTAGGTATTTTTTTTGGGGATTTGCACCCCATTGCCCAGAACAGAGTACGATGGCGCGCAGGAGTCGTTGACGCGCTATGCACCACTAGGGGTTGAGGCAAAGTAGTATAGTTTATAGAGAGTTTATACTCTAGAAGTCTTTGTCTATTACTCAATTGCCCTGGCCTAACCCTTTGAGGGGCATAGCGCGTCAACTGTTCCATGTGGCCCAGTTGACGTTTCGTTGGCATAAATTAGTTTCGGAGAATGCAGTTGCCAGCATGCACCTCCTTTTGTCTATTGGAGTAGCCAGTTTTCTCGTAAAACAAAATGCAAAGTCATTGCTAGTGGAAAATGTTCACAACGGTGTGCATAATTTTTTCTATGTGTGAGGTTTCGTGTGAGATGTGTTATTACCAGGGTAGCGAGAATATATCCTGCGATCGAAACTTTTGACAGTTTTTGTTTGAGAAATGTATGTATCGCACGAAAAACGGATGTTTTATTTAGTTTTAGGTGGTAAGCACATAGAATTCTCACACAGTGGATTTTTAGTTCTTAAAGACTGGTACTAACCTTTTCGTGCGAAAATGTTAAACTTATCTCTCCCACGAAAAAGTGCGAGTGGAAACTATCACATAGCGAATATCCGCGGCGCTCTACACGACACTTGGATTTCTCCTTCTCACTCAAAAGAGAGCGATCATCACTGTAATGACCGGTTTCCACACGAAATAAAATCCAAAGTAATTTTTTCGCTTGGAAATTGCCCACAATGGTGTGGAGACTTTTGTTTCTGTATTTATTTTTATTTATTTCAGTTACTGTGGAAGGTATTGCCTTATTACAGGGTTGTGGCATATTTATAAAATATCACTTATTTTGTAAACAAAATCAATTTCAGTTTTTCAGTACTATTCATTCAGACAAAAGCTTCTTAATTTTAGTGATTCTAACATAAAAATGTATTGTACAATTTCTTTATTATTTTACAGTCTCTGGTGTTCAATATTTCAATTAGCTGTTCTAATGAGTTGAGATCTTTTAGATAGTGTTGCCTTATTGGTACGTCGATCGGACATCTCAATATAAAATGTTCAATTGTATCACCTTCTTGAAGGTTACAGAGCATACAATTGTCATCCGGGTGGAACTTATGGGTATCCCCAGCGATATACATACGATGGTTATATTTGTTGCACAGGCAAAGCTGAGCCATGCAGCGACGTAGATGGCCAGGTATGATTTGTTGAAGGTACCGGGCGGGTTTCATTCTGAGTTCAATTGTGAATTGGTACCAACACGATGAGCTACTAGCAATAGATTGATTCTCGTCGCTGTTTGTAGACTTGGCTGCGTAGATCGTTTTTATTTTGTCTATGTTGCAGTACTCAGCACAGTTATTAACAAGTTGCGGAAATTCACTAAGCTCTTTCATTAACTCTGATTTTACTTCTCCAAACCAATTTCGGTAGTTTCCTTTCTCCAGTTCCATTTCTTGATACTTAAGGCATAGCTTCGGATATCGATCGTTCGATAGTTTTGATACTCTATTCAACCATTTTAAAGATTTCCTTATGATTTTCACTTTTATATGCTCACGTCCGCATTCCCTTCTGACTGTGTGCGCTGCGGTATTTCTAGGTAGACAAAGTATTCTTTTCAGACAGTCTTGTTGTATTCTCTCTAGCTTCTCAGACCCATTCATTCCCCATATTTCGGCTCCGTATAAGGCAATAGTTTCAATTGTTGCATCAAAGAGTTTGATGTGTGCTTTCCATCCTAGCTTGTTGTTGTTGTACACTTTGTTGAGGTTTACTAGTTCTGCCGCTGCTGATTTTCTTCGTTGGTCGATGTCCTTGGCCCACGATCCTGTTCTGTATAGTGTGCTACCAAGGTATTTGAATTCCGATGTGATCTCAATTTGTTGTGCCTTATAGTAGAAGTTTCTCGTTCTTTTTTTGATCCTCTTTTCGAAAATTATAATTTTTGTTTTCTCTACATTTATTACAAGCTTTTTATTGTCGCAATATGTTTCAAGTGCATTGATTTTTTCCTGCAAGTCAGTAGCAGAATTTGCAAAAATTACTAGGTCGTCAGCGTAGCCGAGCATCATTATATCAATTCCTTCAAAGATTCCGATACCCTTGAATCCAAGACTCCGTGAAAACATTTCGATGTCATTAATGTAAAGGTTGAAAAGTAAGGCGCTTAGGGGGTCACCTTGAAGTACTCCTTTTGTTACTTTAACGGTCTGCGAATATTCTACATTTCCCATTTTCACAGCAACTGTGGCTGCATTGTAGATTTTATGTATTAACTCAATGACAGAGGTACTAATTTTATTAAATGCTAGATGCTGCCATAGTAAATTGTGGTCAATGCTGTCGAAAGCACTTTCAAAATCAACAAATATCGCAAACATAGGTGTTTTATTGACTCCAATTTGCTTGTCTTTTAACGTTCTCATTACAAATATGTTATCCATGCAGCACCGACTTCTTCTAAAACCACTTTGATGTTCTGGTATAAGGCGTTTTAATTCAACAAATTTATTAAGCCTGTCAGCTAGTATGTTTTTCATTACTTTAAGTATACCGTTTTCAAGCGCTATGGGACGATAGTTATTTGTGTCACTAGCATCACCTTTCTTGTAAATCATTTTTAAATAGGCGTGTGCCAGAATATCCGGATTATTATTATTTTTAATTTCATTCATTAGGTTTGTTATTGCACACACTACATTTTCTGGCAGATTTTGTAAAAACTCATTGGGAATTCCATCTGGACCAGGTGCCTTTTTATTACCTAGTCGTCTGATAGCTGATATAATTTCTTCAGATGTGATGTCTTTGTCCAAATTTTCATCAGATATGTTAGACATCTCTAATATTGTTGTGTCTGTGGGCACATAGATGTTGTGAAGATGCTGTGTCCAGGTTTCGGAACTTATCCGTATCTCAATATTGGTTTGTTTCTGTATCGAATTTTCATGCAAGAACTACAATGAAAAGCGAAAATTTTCGTGCGAACCGGATTTTTGACAGTTGTTGTATGAGATTTCGCACGAGAAACGGAGGTAAGTACCCTCCTTAAAGCGGAAAATTCTTTCAGTGCAGGTTCAGAGTTCATTTCCGCTTTAGGGACTAAAAATCCATCGAGTGTTCATCACAAATAGCTTCACAAAGAATAAACTAGGTGAATTTTGAGCTGACGGATTTTGAAGTGCTGGATCTTGAAGTGGCGGATTTTGAATGGTGAATTTTGATTGGTGCGTTTCGTTTTGCGGATATTATACCTAACCGCAAGTATAACTTGACTTTTTCAGAAAAAGGAGAGGATTGTGGGATTGTGCCGAAAATCTACAATATATTCGATTGGACGTTGTGAAATGCTATTTATTTTCAATGCTGTTATTAGAAAAGAGCTAAACAACATATTTATCTCGTTGAATATGGTATTATTCCTTTGAAGAAAGCTTTTGAATTCGGAAATAATCAGTAGTGGCCCTAAGTGACATGATCGCTTCTGATCATATTCAAGCCGTTTAGGAATTTCCCTTGTCACTAGTTTAATTCTTCAGACATCTCATTTATGTCTTATCTGTTCCATTCCACAATATACATTTCACTAGACAACCCATTAAATACAGCCAGCAAAAAATCACCATCAAAACATTTCTCAAAATTCCCGAAACTGTGGAAAACAAAAAATGCAATTGCTCTAGTTTCAAACCTAAGTCATAAAACGTTATAACGATGGCACTATAAAATTTCTTCGGATTCCCTGAAACAAAGATGCCGTAATATCTTCAGGACATTACGTCCAATGCAGTGACCTCCACTTGTGTTTACTTTGACAAGTTATAATGCTATTGTCTGACGGAACTGTATGTTTGCCGCGACTACGGATATAGTAAAAGCGATATTTTGTTCCATTCGAAAACGGGGTATCAACTGTGACCGTAATTAGCACTTCACTCTTCTCATATTGGGCTGAGTTCTTGTCTGACCATTATTCTGGGATTGCGGCATGGTCTTTAGAAAAAAAATGCTGAAATTTTATGAAAAGACTGGATGCAATCGAGATGGATCGATAGAAAAACATTTGTCTGTAGTATTCGGGAAATCAGTTCAAATCTGTCATAAGTGTCATAGACATTATTTGACCCCTACTTTACATATCCAAAAAGTTCCATTAGCTAGCTATTCAGACGACAGATTTCTTATCATCATCGATATGTCAACACTGAACATTCAAAATGTTCCATCTAACGATTTGGTCATGCTATCGTATGATTGCTTTTCTCATTGACACATTTGTCTTCAATCGTATTCCGTACTCCGTTCACTTAGTTTAAAACACGATTTAAGAACATTTACATATATAGACTGACAAATAATATCCTTTTAGCGGCAATACAAAAATTTCCTATATCTATCGTGTGTGTCTTCTTTCTGGACGTTCCTATCAACCATGATACCTCGGTTTTTATGTAGGCCGCTAGCATAGCCGCCGAAGCTATTTGTTGTCTCAGCAAAGGACGTGCAATGGACAACGCACCCTTTTGTTGGACTCTAAGCAATAAATTCGGTAGCATTGTTTGTTTAGCCCATCCGGGATTTTATGTTTATCTGTTTATTATCGTAGTTATGTGTCCTACTAATTTAGGGAGGTCCCGGCCAAACTATAGTTTATCTTTCTTGACATTACGTAAGACGTAAGCAATGTCCTGGAAGTACTAATTGACCGATTTTTATGATGCTTGTTTGTACGGCCGACATGCCGGTCGGGAAAGAGGTATAGAAAAGGATTCTTGTCCTCTAGGCTGGTGGTAGCCACTGAAATTTCGGTTCGGCTGACAGGCAATAGGAAAATGTGTCACGAACGTGTTAATTAGAGCATCTGATACGGCGAGGCACTAATAAAATTAAAATGCCGACTGGTTGAAAATAAAAATGTGACCTTGTCTATGGAATCGTTGTGATTTGGGACTTCACCATTTTCAGTTTTGGTGGTGGTTTTTGAAATAGGCCTATTTTCTGTTTCGGAAAAATGTGGCATGTTAAGTTTATCGTTTGCTGCAAATTATGTCATCCAGCCAATTACAGAGGCTGGCCTTAAGTCCTAAGACTTCGGCTGTTTTAATTTTGATTTTATTTAACAATACATATTTTCCGAAAATTTAAGTCTTTCTGCTCGATTAGAGAGATGTAAACTCCGTCGACCTGTCCCAAGTCGAGATAGGTGAAGCAATCTTGAATTTAGCATCGAAGATAACGTAGCATTTAAAAAATATACAAATACAGCGCAAAATGCTAGAGAGGATTTACCACGCTAAACGTAATAAAACCTTTAGGCTTGTTCCCTCAATGTCTGGTAAATTAGTTAGTTGGACATTAGTCTATGGAACGGATAAACTGCCTTATAAGTATTTTCCTTTTCTCATTCTCAGGTTAAATTACCAGGCTGACGGATGGCAACGCATCAAAATGGTAATGCCATTTAAATATTCAAATCGGACGTGAAATACCTCGACCGCTAATTGGACAGAGTTTTAGTTGTCGAAACAATATTATGGTCTATTGCACGCTGGGAGCGAACGTCGTCGGCATCTGCTTGTATTCGATATTCAGTGTCACCTAAAATAAGTTCCTGGACGACTCGGTTGTTTCACCACCTGAAAGATGCTTAGAATCTATAGGTATATATGTTTATATATAAAAATCGATCCCTTTTTTGTGTGCACCGAACTAGTGGCCAAACTACTGGGCCGATTTAGATGAAAATTTCACAGTTTGTTCGAATTTCCTGTCTGCAAGTTTTGATGGTGGTTGATGGAAAATCCAAAAAAGGTAATATACCACATGCAAACACACCATTTAATGGCTCATAAAAAAACAATCTTATCAATTCATTTCATTACTTCGAACAGAATGGCTGGGTTCGTAAAACGCCATCGCTGAGTCAGCACTAAGAAGCGATTAGTGCGGCATGGTAATTTGTCCTAGAAACACTTGCGGCGAGCTAAGCGCTGACACTAAGCGCTTGCACTTTTAGTCAGCATACAATTTTTTTCGCTTTTCTGTCTCAGCGCATTGATTGATCGATTGATTGATTGGTTTCTGTTCTTTTTCGAGATGCTTGGGTCACCTTTCAAAGATGCGCAAACTCTCGTCGAGACGGTTGGCAGGCAGAGCCTATAACACCAGCGATAATCTATAATTTTCAAATATTAAGTATAATAATTTATGAGAGAAAAATGCGGCTATACTATAATTGAGCCTCTTAGTTTAATTTATATAATTCAGATTAGTATAATTATGGCAATCTTTTTTCTTCTTTTTTGGTTAATTTAATGTTTTTTCCAAATTTTACAGTCTTATTGTAATTACAGACGCCAGTACAAATTCCTTCCCTCTTCCACACACAGATTTGCATGTATGCACATTCCAAAAGAAATAACAATGAGCTGTTCCATGTGCAGCTTATTGTCTTCGTAAAGGTTACCAGAAAGCCACGATTTTTTGTTGACTCGTGTGTTCCTTGAATTTTAAGAATTTTTTAAGGAGAAAAATAAATAAATATCAATCAAACAATTTAACAATGAATTTATTTATTTTCGAATCACTCGTCGAAAACGAGTAGCTCATGAAATCTTCGATTAGGACTATCAACTAATTCATCAGCAAGTTTTTTTTTTTTTAAAGTTAGAAAATGTTGATGAGTTTGAACCAGGGAAGAACCTCACGTCAGTTAAGACAGGAAATGATCAGAAATTGAATTCGGCGTGGAGGAGCAGCGGGCATACCAAAATTTATTGTCACTTTGTAATACGAAAGTACTGTAACGGACCAATTCTGACACATGAGTGTCAATTTTTTCAGAAATGTATTTGATTTCGATTTATTTCGAATCATCTATATTTCTAAAAAATTGTACGTGTCCAAAAGTAGTCATTTATGGGTTAGAATTGGCCAGAACCGCTGTCAAAAAACCAACCGCTGCAACCAAAGTTCGGGGGTGTGAAAGTCACAGGATTGGTGAAGCTGGTTTTGGCGGTAAAAGTTTGGAGGAATGGGGGAAAACGCGGAAATGGAACGAGTGAAATATGGGTTGGACAAAATTCGGGCCTCGCCGCAAAATCGCAAATAGAGAAGAGAAAAACTAAAAACCCCGAACGAAAAATCGTCCTGAGTACCACAACAGGTGACTTGTCGACCTGGAGCAATCGGGTGCAGTGTTGTTTCGAGGAGTTCCTTCCAATGGAAGAATATTTTCGAATGGTGGCCGGGAAAGTTGTCGTTCTTGTAGTCAAGGCAGCCGTCGTCGGCATGCACGAACAAAGGGGAAAAAATAGCTAATATTAGAAAAACTGGAAAAAAAAATTCATTTGACGTTGCCATTGTTGTTCCCCTTTTAATAGACGGTGAGTATGAAAAATTAGCAGACCGCGGTTTCTTAATTGATTCATTTCTAGGGGTTGTAGGAGACTAAGAAACGTGGGGCTTGAGCGGGACCAAATATTTTTTGTTCTCAAATTTTCTCTGTTCAATTTCTCCAGGTTTCGTATGGATAAAAGCACTCACCAGGTCTTGCATCTTTGCAAAGATACAGCCCATATTAAGTTGTTGTGCAGAATGAAACCAAGTGTCACAAAAAATTCCAATTTTCACTGAAGAATTCGTACTTGCACATTGCAAGAATATTGAACAGATAAAGCAACTTTGGCTGCTGGCAATAAATAACTTTGACAATAAAATATTGTATTCACTTTCACACACAAAATTATGTTTCCACTTTAAGGTTGCTTGGAATTAAAATCTCAGTCAAGTTCGGTGTTCCAATACAAACGAATTGAACCTAATTCTTAAAATGTGATCCATTTCGATTTGCATATCGAAAAGAAGTGCGCATTTTCTTTGTTCTCTTCATATGGTTTATGAACTTACTTGAAGTCAGTTCAAGGTGAAAATTAAAATGCATGTCAAAGTGGAATATTCCGGAAATGTGAAATTGTTTTTTTACGACAGTTTTCTCCATTTAAATATCACTATTTCGATTCTAAGATGTACATGTTAATACCAATTATAATATGTTAATATTCAATGTATATTCTTCTTACTATGGAAATTATTTAATTTTAAGTAGAAACGACAGATGCTTAATGTACTTTTTTAAATAAATTTTTATGTGCCATAAATTATTATTTGTTTTATTAAATTTTTAGTTTCGTCTTTCTTTTTCTTTGTAATAGATTAAATTCTATATATTTTATATTATGATAACAAATATGAAAATTAATTTCGTAACCGACTTGAATATTTTGACAGGGTATTAAGTTTCAATTAACAAAACATTATGGATTAATTCATTTAACTTGAAAATTTCAATTAATAAATATTAAGCGTTAATAAAAAAAAATACTTACGAGGGTAAGGTGAAAAGTTCCTGACAGAAAAATACAGTTAGAATCAGCAAAAATTTATGTTTCTTGCCTGGGAGCACGTGTCATTAGTTCGTATGACAAGTTTCAACTTGTTCTCGCAAGTAGTTTGTTTACACGAGCTTTTACAGTAGACGTCTTACGTGTTTTTCGTTAATAGGGAGAAACTTAAATATCGTCATAAAATTCATCGTTTTGGATGGATTAACCTCTAAGGAAATTCATCCGAAGTTAACAAAAGTTTACGGGGACTCTACTCCTTCGATGTCAACCGTTAAAAAATGGACACCTGAATTTATACCTGGTCGCACGTTCCTCGAAAATGACCCATATGAAGGACGGCCAAACCGCAACCACACCGGAAACCATCGAAAAAGTGCATGATATCGTGTTGGACGATAGGCGAATAAAAGTGAGTGATATTGGTGAGGCTGTGGAGATATCGGAAGAAGGAGTGCGAAACATTTTGCAAAAGAATTAGAGATACCAAAGCTCTGCGCAAGGCGGGTGCCGCATTTACAGAATGCCGATCAAAATCGCGCTAACGATTTTCGCAGCAATCTTTGCACCGATTTAATCGGGAGTCGACTGTTTTTGTGCGTCGATTTGTCACCATGGATGAGACTTGGGTCCACCACTACACGCCAGAAACGAAACAGCAGTTGAAGCAGTGTGTAGAAGCCGGTGGTCCAGCGCCAAAGAAAGGGAAGTCAGTCGCATTTTCCGGAAAGTTCATGGCCAGCGTGTTTTGGGATGCCAAAGGGATCCTGTTAATTGGTTACCTTGAAAAAGGTAGAACAATAACAGGCGATTATTACTCGAAACTTCTTGACCAGCTTGATGCCAAAATTCGCGAGAAGAAGCCTGGCTTGAAGAAGAAAAAAAATCGTCTTTCACCAGGACAACTCACCTGTACACAAGTGTGCGGTGGCCATGCGAAAACTGCGGGATTTGTTGTAAGATTTGCTCGACCATCTATTCTCCTGATTTGGCACCCTCAGACTTCCATCTGTTCCCAAACTTTAAGAAATTAGTTTCTGGGAAGCGTTTCGCATCCAATGAAGAAGTTGAGAGGGCCGTAGATGAATATTTCCACAGCCTTCCAGACTCTAACTTCCATGAAAAAACACTGATGTTGCAGAAACGCTGGATCAAATCTGTTAAAGTCAAGGGAGATTATGTAGAAAAATAAAATCATTTTTTAACTGAAAGTCGCAGTCTTTCATTGTCAGGCTGAGAACACCTTACCCTCGTAATTCAAATGACAATTGAACATCAATTCAAATTAATTTACAAAGTATAAAGCCGACTAAGTTGTAACTTCATAGTTATTATAATGCAAGTAAAAACTACTAAGTTTCAATTATAATTTACTGAAACTATTTTAAAATTATTTGAGTTAAATGATAATTCGGATCAGTTAATGAACGATTTTTAATAATTTGTAATACATAAAACTCAATTTAAATTTGGTGTGTGGTCATACGAGTACATGTAAACCAAATTTTATTAAGATTTAAACAAAAATTTCTAACCGTTCAGCTTTCATAGTACATGAAAGCTGATCGAACTGGTGACTTTATTTTTAGTTAAGTTTTTGAGTTTTTGTTTGAATCGAGTTTGAGTTTAAAATCAGTATTTAGGATTATACTATACATAATACATTAGCAATTGCATAAGAACTCCTGAGGAGGAGTGGGGGACTTATCCCCTTGATCACTCTCCTGTCTACACCACAGAGCTGAGCTGAGGTCAGATGCCAATCGACGATCTGATACGCATGCGAAAATGACATGCCATAAAATGGGACTCCATTCCAAATGAGGGCCGACCTAGAAAGTCATGACGCCGATCTGTGGCGAAAGAGTGTGAGTCTCTGGGTAAATCGTGGGAGCAGATGCGTCTCACAGCCCAGAATCGAGTACGATGGCGCGCAGAAGTAGATGATGCGCTATGCCCCAGTAGGGGTTAAGGCAAAAGTTGTACCTTGTGCTTTGAACTGAGATGATATGCAACTTTACTATGTGTGTATGTGGTTATGAAAGCATTTATTGATTTCGCCGGAAAGGTAAGGTTAAAGTCAATTTGCGCCATGTTTAGACGACGATTTGCCTTTAATATTTCAAAATTTGTTGTACCTTTGAAGTAATGGTACATCTCGAAACCAGGAAAGTATTGTTTTAAAGAAAAATTAATGCAGTTTCCACAAATGTGTTAAATCTTAGGTTAAATACTTCAGGAAATGATAAATGTAATTTGAATTAATTGAAGCTTTTTGACTATAACATAAAAAAGTGTGCAAGCTCAGTAGGCAGAAAGTAAAGATATAGCAATAATTTTGGTGATGTTTTTCCATACAGAGTGTACCTTTCATTCTACTAGATGTATGGTCCTTCTGAACTGAAATATATTATATTATTATGGATTGTCATGAAATTTACGAACTAAATACGTTGTTACATTTTACATTTTCGAATAAATTTATCATGGTTCATTTTTTAGATTTAGATAATAATATAGTTTCACTTGATTTAAGCTCGATTTAAATTATCTTTTTACATTGTCAACCCGCATTCACTTCATAAATCAATTACCAACGAAATTAATATATTCACACTGGCACCATGTGACAGATGCAAATAGCTCCACCGTCATCCAGATCTCTAATAAATTATTCATTCTCCTAACCGGAATATTGTTTAGATAAAACTAAACTTACAAAACATTCTATGTCCGCGTAATGTAAACAACAAAAGTACGTTCAACAATGTCTGTTGAGATTTTCGAAAAAGAATCTGTTTTTCACCAAGTCCCATGTGGACGGTAAAAATTTTAATCAAACCCCTGTCAACTATTTGGTTGTAGGTCAATCAATCAAAATCATTCACTTCCACCATCATTTTCACCAAAGCTACAGCTCGTACGAGTATCTCATGTAGCTGGTGGAGTGAGTCTTAAAATTGAACAAGTGAATGAAGGAATTTGCATAGTAGTGTCAGTGTCGCTTTTTTGTCGTTGTTGGGTGTGTCAAAGTGGCACTTTTCTTGACATCAGACATTTATCTCAATTTTATGTTGAAAATTGCCTGAGCACTTTTAGGTGTGTACAATATTTCCTTGTTCGGGGAATTAAATTGAATTTTCGATATGGGTAGGTTATCACGAAAATGATTGGAGCATCGAATGTTGAATTATGATGGTCTCGAAAACATTGTAGGACTCCGTAATTTGAAGTCATTTTTTGAAATATGGTAAAGTCGCCCTGATCGCAGTGATTGTGATGCAATGCAATAGTTACTTGTTTAAAAGAAAATATTTTATTAAAACACAAGGTTTTCGTTATATTCGACCTCTTCGCGAGGTGAGTTTCAATTCAATATTTATATATCTATATAATAAATCTGTAAATTTTGCGTGTCTGTGAATTCCCAATATTTGAAAAAAAAAGAAAAGAAAAGATAACTGAGGTATAATTGTCACTAATACAATACCTTAACAAAAATGGCATGTTAAGTACCATGCACGTGGCCCTCGGCCGCAACAAACTAGGAGAATTTTGTTCTTTCATTTATTATGTTTTTTTGGGATGCTGAACACGAATCCGGAGCTTAGCATCAAAATTTATTTGCGGAACAGGATCAAAATATCAGAAAACCTCGAAATTTCGGTACTTTTTTCAATTATTTAATTATAACTCCAAAACCGCTGATTTTAGCGAAAAAAAAGACAAATTGAAGAGCATAAAATTCTGCGTTGAATGAGCTACCTGAACGTCAAATTCGGTCCAGTTGTGTAGCCGCAATCGACAATCGGAAAACATTGATTTTTCTCAACTTTGCGAAAAACCCTGTTAGAGTCAAATACTGAAAAATGAAAGAAGCAAAACTTGTAGAGCATGAAATTCTCCGTTCAAAAAGTACCCCATCTTTTCAATTTGATGAAAAGTAAATTCAGAATCTCGAAATAGCTAAAACAACTTTTTGAGCAAGTGTTCCCATAAAACACATTTTCAAACATTTTTTTATTAGCTTACCTTTCCAATCACTATTCTAACCACTAGAAACATTGCGTTTCCAGTTACCGCAGTCACAGTTCCAAACAGAAGTTCCCGGGAACATTCTCGGTAGCAGTTCCACAAGTAACAGCTCGGAAAAAGTTTTGTAAGTGCAATTTGTGGTCAGATAAAGAGCTTCTACCCTTTCTCCAGATTTCCACCCATTTATTCTTTTGTTCGGGCCTCCTCAATTCTATCCCCATCCTTCCAACACAGAACCCAGCTATCTGCTCCCTACCTGCTGATAGTCAGATCGCCGACAGTTCGGTTCTAAATTCTGGCAAGTGAACAACTTTTATTGCTAAGACTCAAGCGAGACAAAATTGATCAAGGAAAGCTTATGGATTGGCTTCATGAACATCCCCTTCATTTTCGGAGATGAAAGGATAGACTGCCACTGGGCTAAAGAGGTGGGCGTGCAAAGCGCATAGTTGAAGACTATTTTCGGGCAGTTAAATTCAAAAGAGCTTATCGAGTGAAGCCTCTTGCATTGGCCACGTTTATGCCGGGGAACTATGTTTCGGTATTAACTAATCCCAGCAAACTCACCACGATGTAAACATATCGGACTAGTTGCTTGAACTACCTCTTGGCTCAACTTGAGATGCGGTACTGTAGGTACCAAAAAATTTGGATTAGGTTTGTGTTTCCGTGGTTGACGGTTGTTTTTGTCGATGTTTATCTGGTATTTGCCCTATTTAGTACCGGTCGGTATAAACACTCAATTACTCCTGCGAGTATGGGAGGAACGAGGAGATTCCAGACGATTGGCGCAGAAGCATCATCTGTCCAATTCATAAAAAGGGTGATAAACTGCGGTGTGAGAACTACAGGGGCATCTCACTAGTTTGTACGTCCTATAAAATGTTGACGAAAATTCTGGAAAATAGAATAAAACCGTACGCAGAACGAGTCATTGGCGAATATCAAAGCGGTTTCAGACCTGGTCGCTCCACAACCGATCAGCTCTTCTCAGTCAAACTGATACTCCAGAGGTGCTAGGAATACAACGTGAACGTATACCAAATCTTTGTCGACTTCAAGCAGGCATACGACAGTATCGATCGTGGAGTACTGTACAACATCATGCTGCAATTTGGTATACCAGCAAAATTAGTGCGACTGACAAAGATGACGATGACCAACTCCGTCTCACAAGTCAGGATCCAGAATAGACTTACTGATCTATTTAAAACACGCACTGGTTTGAAACAGGGCGATGAACTGGCACCGACGCTCTTCAACCTAGCACTGGAATACGTTATTCGGGCTATGAATATGGACAACAGCAAAACGCTACTCATCAAGTCGACACAATTAGCAGCGTACGCCGACGACATCAACATCATGTCCCGAAGATTGGCTGACGCAGAAGAACTTCTGCATACGCTCGATACCGCTGCAAAGGAAGTTGGATTACGTATTAACGAGGGTAAAACTAAAATAATGATGCAATCGGTGACAAGGACACCTGCGCAACCAAGCATCAACGTGGGGGACCTCAACATCGAGTTCGTGAACAACTTCATTTACCTGGGTTGCAACTTGTCAAGGGACGCCAACGAAACTGACGAAATCAAGCGACGGATACAGTTAGCTAATAAGACTTTTTTCTCGGTTCTTCCCATAATGAAATCGGAGTATGTGCACAGAAACACAAAGCTCCGCGTGTACAAAACCATTATACGACCAGTGCTATGCTATGGCTGCGAAGCATGGACCCTAACTCAAGCCTCCGAAAACATGCTAGACACTTTTGAACGTAAGGTTCTACGGCGAATTTTCGGGGCTGTTTGCGATCGAGATGGATGGCGCATCCGGTACAACCATGAGTTGTATGAAATGTACGATGAGCTGCAAGTCTCGAAAATCGTCAAACTACAACGACTTCAATGGGCAGGGCATGTACAAAGAATGGACGATGATCGCATGCCTAAGAGAGTAATGAATGCAGAACGAGTCGACGGAGCGAGACTGCGAGGACGACCGAGATCTCGTTGGGAGAGCTCAGTAGGTGTGGACGCCGCGCAGCTGCTGGGCTCCCAATAATTGGAGGACGCGGTCACGTGACCGAGATAATTGGAGGACAATGATCCAGGCGGCCAAGGCCCGACGTCAGGCTGTTGCGCCACGATGATGATGATAAACGCTCCACGAATTAAAACACCTGTGGTGTGGGGTGTATGAGTAATGGCACGGCGTTTCCCGGTATGTCGTAGAAGCCGACCGTAGTTCCACGGTATAAACGCTGCCATTGATGAACAGTACTATCCGAATCCACGAAAAGACTGTAGTAGTAAATCCTGACAAGCTATTCCATCGTTTCTGACTTACGAATTGTCTCCCTACCATCAATTTGTGAATCTTACTTGAGGTGCGTCAGGTTCAACTATAGATCAACCGCAGTTGTAAGTTTTGACGACTACTCTTTCAGTAAGGGTATATCACCAAGTGCAGAAGTGGCTTTGACAAAAGGCTCGAAGAATGGAGTTGAAAAAGCTCCAAAAGCGGACTCCTACCTGTAACAATCACGAGAAATGCCGCACCAGATGCCCTACTGCGCATCATTTCTTGTAAATGCAAGAAGGCATATGTAGGACACTGTGACTGCAAAAAGGCACGTCAACATTGCTCCGGCTTTGTGCCAACTGTGAGGACAAGTGTGAGAATGTGGACCTCTCTGCAATGAACGATGACAAGGACCTCGAAGAGATGTTGGAAGAGTCAGTCGACGAATCCCATCCACCGGAACCCAGACCACCGTCCCCGCAAACCGGTCCTTTCAAAAAACTAAGGCTGAAAGGATGAAAATACCACCTTCACTATCAAATTGTTAAAGAATTACCAGCCCTTGTTAAAAACATGTATGAAAATATGTTATAAGGGAACACTCGCTCAAAAACGTGATTTTAGTTATTTCGATTTTCTGAATTTTGTTTTGACCGTATTAAAAAAGATTATATTCATTGTGAATGGAGAATTTGATGCTCTACGAATTACGACTTGATTATTCAACCTCTGGCTCACCAATGTACGCACCCCCACTGAGGTTAAAGAAGACGCAGTAAAAGACGAGTTCTAAGACCGCCTTGAAACTCTCTTCGACTTACTTGCTGTAAACCCGTTGTTAGCCAAGGCGCGAACCACGACGCGTCATCACCCGGTGAAATAGAAATATACAAATGATTTGGCAGCCTAAAGGAAATTTGTCCGATTGTATCTGTAGGATTTAAGTTTCCTCTTGAAATTTGAGTTGACGTTTGAATGCTGAACTAAATAAAGACATGCCCCGTTTTCGTTTTCGCTACTCTAATCTGTTCTATAGCATTTTTTTCCTCTTATCCTGCTCTACTCGGTTCTGTACAAAAAACGCGCCTATTATAACAGGTGACAACGAACTGACTGATATGTCAGCACGTGTCAGCACCACTAATTTTAGAGCATACAGTTATGGGAGCTAACTTTGTAACTTACTTTCAAATTTATTGCGAACTTCCACATTTTGCTAAAACCGTATCATAGATAGTGGTCTCTTTAAAGTTCAGTTTGTGTCTTGAAATTAATTGAGATACAATATAATTACACGTTTGGTGTTGCAACAATTTCAACGGAATGTTAGAGTGGAATGATTTGATTAGTGACATATATTAAATCGATTTGATGGTTTCCCATATTTGATAGTGTGATTTCGTATTGATGAAAAGTTAAATGAAAAATGAGTTCTTTTCGTCGAGTATAAATTTAAGATAACATAGGGTGATTCAACAACAGCGTTCATTTCAATCTGTAAATCAAAGAAACGAGAATCTTTAAAAAAAACTTTTTTTTTTACTTTCATGGTGCATATTCATTAGACGTTGGCAATTTTGTGTGAAATAAAATATAGATAGAGCCTGAGCGGGCCCGTGTCCCTTAGGTCCTTCAAATGGAAAAAGAAAAAGTCTCCCAGAAAGACCCGCCTGCTCGTAGCCAAGTCAGGACAGGTCCATATAAAATGAAGGGTACTCTCCTTCTTGTCAGCATCTTCGAAGCTTCTACACAAGTCGTTGTAGGGTATGCGAAGTCTTCTAGCGTGCTCTCTAATGGGGCAGTGTCCAGTGATAATATTCACAGCCGCACCAATGTTCACTTATTGTACAATATTGCAGCAGAGCGGCCAGGGTCCGCTCTGGGCCACATCATCTTCATAGTTTGGCACGTACCGTCCTCAGTCCTTCGGGCGGCCGGTAGCTCAGTGCGTTGAGGCGTCATGCCAGTCTGATATATCATGTGGTCCGGTATGGGTTCGAGTTTCGTCCGTTTGTGTTATCTTCCTCCTGTGGTGTGGGGCGTAACAATAATTCACAAACTTTCCCAACTTGTCTCAAGTATGCGGCTAAATGGTCAAGAGGTACATGCTAGCAACATACATCGCCCGAAACCATTTTATGGTAAGGAAACGTCAACTTACTCACATGGTAATAGTTTACGTGCAATGCTCCACTAGGGGTTACGGATAATAGTAGTGGTAGTCCTCAGTCCATCCAGCGCTTGTTTTGTTTGTCGCGTTAGACTTGATAATTAGCTTGCAGGCAGGTTGCAAAATGCATTCCGGTGTCCCGTCGAAAATTGTCAATTGCACCAGTCGTCCTAACCCGAGCAAGCTCATCAGTCAAACAATTACAAGCAAAAGCACTGTGGCTTGGGATCCAGCACAATGTAATTTTAAAGTAACGTCCCTAAGAAGCGATCGACAGTACATGACGGTCCGCGATGTTCACAGAGCAGATTAAAGTGATCGAATCGCAGCGTGACTATCAGTGTAAATAGCGAGTTTCCTATCAGCGACCGGTGGCGCAGTGTGTTGAAGCATCAGTCTCATATTTGACTACCGGCGTTTCGGGTTCCAATCCCGTCCACGACGACGTTCGTGGCCATGGATGTGCAGGAGGTGCATGCTGGCAACTGCATTCTCCGAAACCAGTTTATGCCAACGAAACGTCAACTGGGCCACATAGAACAGTTGACGCGCTATACCCCACAAGGGGTTAGGGCAATTGAGTGGTAGTACACTGTAATGAGCTTGTAGACGGGCAGGTAAGTTGATCTTCAACATCTCGGAAAAAACACCAGCTCCCACCCCAGCATCCGCTTTAGAGCGGTTACTATGTAAGTCGACGGAGTCTACGAGAGAGATTACTCCATTTTCCCACATGTTCCTTGAAGGAATCTGGCTCACAAAATTCTTACCAAACATATGGTTATGGGGGATATAATTCGTATATGCAGCAAGATCACGATTATTCATAATAGCTGAGTTGCCTGAGCTTAGCGTACGCCACTGACTGGTCTCGGTGGATTTGACAGCCCCGGTTGCAGCAATCGCTGCCAATCTTTTAACTGTCTAAATGTCAAGAATACCAAGTAAAAGGATGGGCCGGATATCTCATGTGTACAGCCACAAGGTTACCCCCAGCTGTAGTTCCCAGTTCCTACTTATCGTCTTCCTTTAAGAGTAGAGTGTTTTGGTGGCTTTGTTAACACGTTCCTGAATATTTGGCCTCTATCCTGTTCAGAATGAGAACAAGGAACTTAGCCTTGTCAAGAAAAGCTAGTCTGACACCTTCCTGTACCCGAGGTTCGATACCCGAAGTTAGATCGTGTCACCTTGTAAGGAGCACAAATTTCGTTCCCTCAGGATTAACGCTAACACCACTTCGACTAGCAAAACTGACAAGAGTCGATATAGCATTCTGCAGCACATCACTGGAAACGCGCGAAACCTTACCTGAAGCTGCAATGGCAACGGGTTATATTACGTTTACACAATCCCCAGATTACTTCATCTGCAGCGTAATCTGGGTGTGGTGAGTTTAAAATTGTATGTATATGACAGTTGCAGATGAAGTCGGCCGGCGAGATGAAGTAATCTGAGGATAGTGTAAAGGTAATATTAGGTACAAAATCCACCTGCTGAAAATCCACACATTAAAATCCACCAATCAAAACCCATCGATTCAAATCCACCAGTACAACATTCACTTAGTTTATTCTAATGCCCGGTTCACATTATTCCAGTCCAGTAATCCAGTCCAGTGCTTGACTGGATTATATCGTCTACATGATTCCAGTCCAGTAGTCCGGCGAGTGTGTTGTTGATTCGGTAACTATAGTGACAATGATTTCTGGGCGAGCTGGAATGAAAAAGTAGACCGACAATCCAGTCACTGGACTGGATTGCTGGACTGGACTGCTGGATTGGATTACTGTCCAGTGCCAGTTCACATTATTCCAGTAGCAATCCAGCGCTAGACTGGATTGGTTACTGGAATAATGTAAACCGGGCATTATGATGCACACACGATGGATTTTTAGTCCCTATAGCGGAAATGAACTCTGCACCCGCACTCAAGAAATTTCCAATTTAGGAACTAAAAATCCACCGTGTGAGGGTTGATTGATTTTCAAGTGGTGGATTTCGAATTGGTGAATTTTGATTTTGGTAGATTTTGTACCTTACCCGCTGCAAAACTTTTTTTTATGGAAATCAAAACGTAAAATTTGATTTGCAAAATAGCAGCCGAAGACTATCACGCCTTTAAAAGCGAGAACTTCTTCTCCAGAGGATTGGATAAGCTACCAGAAAGCTGACAAACAGTTAATTTTCACTTACACCAAACAATACTAAATTCGAGGATTTGTAATGGGCAAGGTGTTGTCTTGGGGACGGAGCTGAAAGTTTGCTGAAGGTGACCGTAAAGATCCGGCGACGCTAGGAGCGAATGCGAGCGGCGGCACATGCTTGTTGCAGCTCAATTTCCAGATGGCAATGGCCGTCGACCGGCTCATGCTGCACGCTCCGGGCGCTGGTGTTGCGGACTCTTCGCCTCTAAACCCAAAAACAAAACCTAACCAATGAGGTCCCATGGCTGGCTAAAATGTTAGGCCCTCCCAAACGGAGCAAGACAGAAGACCTTTACCTCATGTCATCATCAACCTGAAAGAGGTTTGGAGAAGGTTCCGTGAAAGAAACACCTCGACTTAAAAATGCATTACATTATATTCAATTAATCGATATTCACATAGAAAGCATCGACAAAAAGATCCCGATAAGAAAATAAAGACTACGACCCAAAAATTGAAATAAATGGAAATTTGTCAATACTTCGGCTAAAGGAAAGAAAATTAGACTAAGAGGAAAGTAACAAAAATCAACTTGGGGAAAAAAAATTTAAATTAACGTTACGTTAATGCGTAAAAAGCCAAAAAGTGTACACTTACCCCAGATCCTTGATGGCCTTCTACGGTGGCACTGGAGCAGCTAAAACTCATGCGAAATTAAGTGAAATAAAAGCAAAAGAAACACGGAAAAACTTGGGATCAGACAAAATTGGGAATTAATAAATAATAGAGAAAAACTATATACAATGGTAACCCTGGATCCGGTACGCCAGACGGAAGAAAGTTGCAAGTAATACTTGTGGTTACACTCGCTCGCACTAATACACCAGCAACACCAGAAAATTCAAACGCTGCTGCGGTTTTCTTTAATCGTATTGGAGATGAGCTTTACTCAGGATCCCATCGCCGTTACGGCGGACTAAGTGGCACACCAACACAAATAAGCGACGCTAATTTAGAAGCGCACTCCGTGGCCAACACTGACAATTCGCCCTCCACGCGTTCCGATACTTCCCGTAAAAACGCCGGAAACGAAAGTTTTCTGACGACAGGATGACCCCGCGGAGCACATACAGCCTCTGCTGGCCGAGGTTACTACTTATTGCCTGAAATCGATCATTCTAACAACATCACACGGCTCACGGCAGTAACGGCTCTCTCTGCTGGGCGGATCGAAAGGTCCTTTTTCACGCATTCACAAGCAGAAGCCGGCCCTAAAATACAACACCACGATCGCGACGGGCGGCGGATGACCAACAAATCATTAAAATTATTGTAATTCCTTTTACTTTGGTTTCGTGATCGCAAGCTCTTGTCCAAATGCTCATTCCCAACGAAATTTTTTTTATCCTTATTCTTTTGGCGCCAACATGCCAAAACGCCGGCCGATGTTCTTGGCGGGTGATTCGCAACTCCCCATTTGACGGCTGTCAATGCGCGTCACCCATCAACCAACATAAAGTTGACGCCAAGTGATGAGTGCGGGCGAAGATTTAAAAAAAAAAAATATGGTGTTCAATACAGACTTCTGGATTTTTTTGACTCGATTCATTTCGATTTCCAAATAGATTTTAAATTAACTCGACATAGCTTGACGCGCTCGATGGCCGTGCTTGTTCGATCAGAGCTCTACGATCTATTTTAGAGAATATAGGTTCGATCCTCTCCTCGAATAAAAAACTGCCAGCGGGCAGTGATAGAACACCCACTCCGCTCCGAGCTTCTCAGTATAAAAACGGCGTAGATAGTGCATGCTAGCAAATGCACGTCCGAAAAGTAGGTATAGGTATGTTATCGAAAATTCAACAGGACATAGTAATTCAAAAGATGTTGACGCGCCCATGCTCCTGAATGGGTCAAAGGCAATTAACAATCACACATTTTCTTGGCTTTCTCGGCATTCCGTCTGCGATTTTTCGAAATATAATACGATTTAGGTATTCTTTGATATCCTGTATCCGGCGTTCACACATTAAAATTTTATTTTAAAACCACCGCATCCTTTATCCGCATCAATTCTCTTTGCATAGCAAATGAAGCACTCTACCCGAATTTATTATACTTTTCATCTGCAGATGAAATATTCGCCATCATAACCCCCCAGATACTATTCAAAAAGCGAAGGATCGCTTTCTACACCAATTCAAATGACCATATAAAAGAAGACAATATCTTACTAAGCAAACAAAAAAAGAAGCAGAAAACGACTTGTTTCTATCCAAGGAAGCTTCAGACTGTCGAAATAGTGAATTTCAAGACTGGACAGAAGGCCACACCTTCTCCGGCTCATGGTCATAGAAGTGGTTAGATCCGCTTCCTATCCTTCGCCATTCATACCAAATAAATCTACGGAGTGTACCTCATGTCTCATTCATATCGTTTTCGATGGAGAATACGACACCCTTGGGAGAAGTTACCAATCATAGACTTTTATATTTTTGACCATATTCCATTTAGTTGTGCCCAGCCATCCACCTCCACTCCAGGTTTCTTTTCTTTTTGCCGCCGGACACTTGGAATCAAGAAATTACATACATACGAGTAGTATGGCAAATGTGTGACCTTTTGTAAGAACCTTTCCCTCTGGTTGACTTACGACGAGGATAATCCTTTGAATAAAACATGCGAAATGTTGAAGAGAAGGATGTGATAGTATTGTCCCTAAATTCGAACAAGGATATGTGGATTGAAAGGTGGAGTGGGAAGAATTCCCTTATGCTGGACTTTGAGCGAAATCGTCCAGGAAATCGCTTCAATATAGTGTGGAAAATATGAGAAACTGATTGTATTCGTTTATAATTTATTTAAGAAGATGGTCAAAGGATAAAGTTGTATGCAATTGACCATGTTGGTAGCTCGCTATGACTAATTTAGATCAGCAATACCGAATCTGATGGGAAATGATAATTTCGATTAACGGCTTAATATTCACTAGCAGATAGTCATGATATGATCCGCTAATTTTACGGGTCAGGTGCACCTGATCCGGACTTAGGTCCAAAAACTTAGGTCGTCGACCAACCCCATGTTCTGAAATGAATTGATCTAATTCGCATGTAGTCTCACTTTTATGTCCAATAGGATTGATATTTACCCTGTAAAGGAAAATAGAAAATCATTGGGCGAGTTTCTAAAACGGATCAGTTTTCTGATTGGTGGATCTTTTTAATGATTTTATCAGAAATGATATCCGGTGCGGTTCCCGAACAATGGAACATGTTCCAGGTAACGCCTTTTTTCGGATAAGAATTTTTTTCCGGTCCATTACCGGTCCATTTTACCCAAACTTCTGACAGCTCACAGCTGATGCTGACGTGTTTTTTCAATTGTTGCTGAGTTCTTTAGTGATGCGGTCGCTAGTTATCTGTTTTATGTCGCCTGTAAATGTTGTTAAGTGCCTTGACTCCTCCAGGGGCATGGGCGCGTCAACATCTCTAGCATTTCTGTGCCTTGTTGACGTTTCGATAGTATATCTTCTTTTCGGAAGTGCAGTTGCCAGCATTCACGTTCTATTCGCGCCGTCTTTATACTGATAAGCTCGGAGTACTGTGAAAGTTCAATTAGAAATCACAAGCAGTTTTTTGGTCGCGCCGAGATTTGAACTCCGAGCTCTAGATTAGTATCGTAGAGCGGCGACCGAACGACCACGGCCACCGAGCGCGATGTCTGAAAATACTCAATTGCCCTAACCCCTTGTGAGGCATAGTGCGTCAACTGTTCCATGTGGCCCAGTTGACGTTTCGTTGGCATAAACTGGTTTCGGTGAATGCAGTTGCCAGCATGCACCTCCTGCACATCCATGGCCACGAACGACGTCGTGGACGGGACTCGAACCCGAAACGCCGGTAGTCAAACATGAGACTGATGCCTCAACACAGTGCGCTACCGCTGTCTGTAAATGAAAGTCGATGAAAGACACAAAAAATGCAAAAGCACACAGTCGTAATTCAATTCGAATGACATCAGCTGTCAGCTGTTCAGTTGGGAGAAACATAAAACCTTATGGATCATTGCCCATAGCCGTTTCTGAGACAACTTATGATCCACGGACCCGGGGGTAGATTGGAACTGGACCACGTTCCTGATTTTAGTGTGTTGCGACCCCGACCATTCTTAAAGGTACGATTTGCTAGGCTGCGACTCACGACCAATCTATTCATTATTCAATGATGATCGTGTGGATCCGTTTTGGTAGGCGGGATGGAATAAACTTGGCGTTTGCGATTGTGGCTGGGCAATGTAATGCAATGGCGCACTCAGTGGCCGCGGTCATTCGGTTACCGCTCTATGATACTAATCTACTATATAATCTCATCTTCTTATAACCAGGCAACTTGTTCAGTGAACTCGTCCTGCTTATTATTCTTCTTCTACTACTAAACTAATTATATATTGCAGTATTTTGATCCACACTTTTCACTAATGTAGATATTATTATAGAGAGCTCCACCATTTGTGCTTAATTGCCATTTAAAATTTTAATGAGGTTACTACAACTAATAATCAATAAATTACAAACAAAGTAAAGTACATAAAATTGTATTAAAATTATATTGACTTTCAAATGGAAAGAGACGAATGTACTGTAGATGACACTTTGAGTAATTCGGAGGCAAAAAGGATATTCGAAAAAGGATATGGTAACCGCATTACCTAGATTTGCCAGACTACAAAACCCCAAACGGCCTTAAAGGTACCCAAAGCATATTGCTCATCATCTCGATTCGTATGACTCCCATATTACCCACATTTCGCTTCACTGCCAAAAATAACCCCAGAAGGACTCCAAATGCCATATACAGTACTCCTGGGTATTCACCTCTTCGTCCCGATTCATCTTATACCTATTGTTCATTTATTACCTGACTGCCAAGGATGTCCTTTGCGCCACCGAAGGACTCGAAATGCCATCTACACTACTCCTTCGCCTCTTTACTCCGATTCATATGACACCCAAATTGCCCATATTTCGCTTCACTGCCAAAAATACCCTTTTTCGAATATCCTTGTCGCCATCTACAATACTATAGCGCATATTGGTCTCATTACCCCGATTCCGGAGAGTCCCATATTGCCTAGGTTCCACTTAATGACCAAGAAGGTCCGTTTTTCCTGACCAAAGGACTTAAATTGCGTTTCCCCTCCTTCCTGCATCTTATCCATCCCACCACTCCACTGTTCTAGCCTCCGTACTCAAATCCTCCATTAAACTTCCCACACTGATGTGAAACCTTCTATTCGTTCAAAACCTGTGTATCCCACACCCAGAAACCAGACCTACTCCTGGTAATCTGTTCTTTTATTTCCAAACCTTTATGTTTCTATTATCTACCTATCCCTCGTCTTTTATCCAAATCTTCAGACCTATCCAACTCAGGCCTATTTAGACCGCCGAAATACTCAGACCTGCGGACTCTCCGGATAAGAGCAGCTATGCGGATCAGCGGACCCAGCAGGATCAGTGGACCTACCCGGATCAGCGTATCAGTGGAACTGTTCAGATCAGCAGAGCTACCCGGATGAGTGAAACTATTCGGATCAGTGGATCTACTCGGATCATTGAAACTATTCGGATCAACGGAGCTACCCAGATCAGTGGAACTATTCGGAGCAACGGACCTACCCGGACCTAGATATTTTTGAAATTGGACCTACTAAACCTAGGTCTGGGTGTGCGACCTAGGTTCAAAAGACTAGATCCAATTTGGAACAACCATGACTGCTAGCAGATAAGAAGGTAATACTAATTTCACAAACTGTTAACTCGAAAATCCGTTAATTTCTTATATCTGCTTTTGTTTACGTTAGCAGGAACGCAATCAGCTAATAGTAAAACTAACCCATTATGCTCAAAGCTATACTTGCTGATTCGGTTAACAGATAATATTAGCAACATGATGATGTGGGAAGCAGCTAATTGGAGACTTGTATCGGAATTTGGATTGAAATTCAAATGTACAATCATCGTGACTTTATCGAAAGTTGCAATGAGAAAACAAAGACCTTTTGTGTCTGTGATCCTCGTTGATCATTGCTAACTAAGTCATGTCGCCAGAATGGCGGTGCGATAATTTGATTGAGGTAAACATTTCCCCCTGTGGTGTGGGACGTAAGAATTATGCCACGGCCTTTCCCATTGCCGGCATGTCGACTAAAAAAGGACAGGATGTGTATACCAGCAACTTGCATGATCCGAAATTTTCTATTTGCTACCGAAACATCAAGTAAGCCTCGGATAAGGACTAACTCACCGGTTACGATTTTTGGCTATCGGCAGCATGCCGTATGCGTATTTAGCCTGGTTGATACGACGAGCGATGTCCTGTTCCGTACCACCATTTTCGGCAACAATGCTACCCAGGTAGACGAAGTTGTTCACCTTCTCCACAGGTTGCCCATTAATATTGATGGCAATAGGTGTCGAATTTCTTTTTCGCAATGGCGGGCTAAAAACCTTGGTCTTGTTGGTATTAATCTTAAGCCCAACCTTGATTGCCTCGCTCTCAAGATCTGACGCCATTGCGGACAGATCCATGATTTTGTGGGACAGTAGGCATATGTCGTCAGGGTAGTCAGAATGTTGCAGATAAGATGTCAAAGTCCATTGAATTCCTCTGTCCAGTCCGGACAATGCTGCATACAACACTTCGCCGATCACTACGAGGAATAGGATCGGTGAGAGGATGCACCCCTGCCGAGCTCCACTACGAGTCTCAAAGTCCCTTGACACTTTACCTTTGTATAGAACGCCACAGTTCGTGCCGTCATTGGTAGGTAATAATTGCCACAAGCTTCTCAGGGATGCCTCTCCTGCGCAAGCCCACCCATATAGAATCCCGGTGCACACTATCGAAAGCCTTCTCGAAATCGATGAAAAACAAGTGAAGTGGAGAATCGTACTCGGCGCATTGTTCGATGATGATTCGCAAGGTATTTATGGGAACGGCAAGGAGAATCCAGATAGAAAATCACCCTGCTCTTCATCAATTGCGCTTTCTTAGTGGGACTTTAGTCTTTCAGGACGATTTTAGCTATTATCTTGGGAACAACAGGAAGCACACAAATGTCTCTCCAATTATTACAGTCTGTGAGGCTACCCTTCTTCGGAAGTTTTATGATCAAACCCTCCTTGCACTCAGTGGGAAAGGTCTCTGTATTCCACGTTTTATCAACAAGTGGGAGCAGCAAATCGGCAGTTACGCTTGGCATTGCTTGATAAAGTTCGGCAGGGATACAACCATGAGTTGTATTAACTGCATGATGAGCTGAAAGTTTCGAAAATAGTCAAACTACAACGCCTTTATTAGGCAGGGCTTGTGCGACGAATGGATGGTGATCGCATGCCTAAGCAATTAATGAACGGGCGACGAGTCGACGGAACGGGACTGCGAGGAAAACCAGCCCAACTAGCAAACTCTCAAGAGTTAAAGTCTTACAGCTTACAAAAAGTCCTCATAAGACTTTAGTGAAACTCCCCTATACTCTTATAACGTAGCTCTTAGGACAAAACTTAAATACACTCTCGTAGCACCATTCTGATGAGGGTTTGACTCCACTAGAATTAGGGAAACTTTAACTCTTCTAATAGGATCATCGCTGCAATCTTATTGAGCCTTTTTTAAAAGACTTGAACTCTTAAAAAGTTATACTCGCATTGATGGCCCCTTATAAGAGCTTAAATGTAAAATTGCTTGTCATGATACTCTTATGAAACTCAAAATACTAGATCACTCATGCGGAGAGTATTATGAGCCCAAGGATTGTTATTGACTCGCATAGGTAGCCCGCTGTAAGAAGAAGCTTGAGTGTAAAATTGCTTGCCGTAATACTCTTATGAGACTCAAAATAACAGATCACTCATGCAGAGAGTATTATTATTGAGTAAACGTCATTGTAGCTGACATCTCGTCAGGAGAAACCTGGTAACAAGTCCATTCTAGAGTCTGCGCATTACGTAAAATATCTGAGAAATGCATGCTCCAAATTTTTAAAATATCGTGTTTGTGCCCGTGTTTGTAAGGATAAAATTTCGCAAGCTGGTCATAGTTAGTATTTTTACAAATTAGTGGATCAAATATTTGTCAGAAATACTACTAATGTGGTGTCCTATTAGAGAATGAACTTAATACCGAGGGTATTTGTCTAGGTGTCTCTCATACTATTTGAATACCCTGCGAGCCCGTCCTGGTTACTACACACTTAAACATTTTGCAGTAAATTTTAATAAAAATGGTATTGCATTCTTCTTCAAAATGTGGTTACGAGTATTTCTAATTTAAAATACGAAAAAAAAAAACAACTACCACCAATACGTTAATTATAGTACTATTATAGCAACAAAAGTTCTCATTAATTACCGAAATTAAGGTGTGAGTTCCCAGGCCGCGACAGAAAAACTTGCGTTTGCGGCTGTGAAAAAACGAAGCGTTTATTTTAAAGTTTAGGGGATCGTCGAATGCAGGCTGTTGGCGTACAATTGCACTTTCACATAAAATCCACATGAATAAACCTGTTAGCCTTCGTTTACATGTGAACGCTGAGCCAAGCACCGAATATGGAAAAATTGCGTTGAAAGCACTAATAACGAGAAGATACTTTGTTTCTGGTCTTACATGGCCAACATGAATTCATGAGTATTCGCGAGCATTTGAGTCGTTCCCATCTTTTGTGGGAACGACTCAAATCAAATGTTGGCCATGTAAGAGCAGAAAACTTATCTTCTTGTTGTTGGTGCTTTTCAATGCAATTTTTCAATATTCGGTGCTTGGCTCAGCGTTCACATGTAAACGAAGCATTATGATAGTTTTCTTTCCCAGTCGCAAACGCAAGTCGCCCAGTCGTGGCCTACGAGCTCACACCTTTAGCTGGAGAAAGATGTTTAGAAAAGTGATATTTTGAGAAAATTTGGGCCCCTTCTTTATGTCCGAACCCCGATGGAAACATTTCATTCCCACCCCCCACTCGACAGGCCTGAGGCAAAGTAGTATAATATGATTTGGGATAGAATAGGAAATGAATTTTTTTTTATCGCCTACGAGTATTAGAAGTATAATTTGTTGGGGAGGTAGGGGCTGCTTTCGTCGGATCTTGCCTATTTTCAGTACCAACTAACTAGATCTTAGTGTCACCATACACTGTCGAACTCGAACTCGAGCACGAACCTGGTACAAGTTTCCTCTGACACACACATACACTTCACATAGGTGTGAAGAAAACCGGTCCACTTGTACTAGGTTCGAAATCGAGTTCGAGCTCGACAGTGTATGGTGACACTTACTTCCAACATTCTACCAAATATATACTCATTTATATTTTTTTCATGTTTTTTTTTTTGTTGTAAGTTGTTTTGAATGTGCAGCCATATTTTCTAACATTCATTTGTTATTTTTAAGCGTTAACAGAAACCTGCTAGTGCTAATGATAAGCCGCTAGCTAACCATCTCTAGAATCTACAAACGTTGGAAAAATAACTAAAAAGTATATGCTTCCTTATTTCACTCGAACACTGGACATTGGTTATAAATTTCCCAAAATTTGCTAATAACATACTTTTTTTTTAACCATTTCAACTGGATTTAAGAAATTAACAGCTCAATTTGTGTTTTAATTCAACATTAGCGACATTTTCATCTTATTTTCTGGCCATAAGTAGTGTTAAATTGCTACCATCACCGGATGATTTACAACCCAAAGTTACACGTTCATATTAATTCTGATGGCTGCATTAGTGCAGGTTAACAGCAGCTGTTCGTCAACTTTGTTAAAGTGATATTTAACCTATTTACAAGTGCCGTAACAGCAGCAGCCAATTTTCAAGAACAATTTAATCGTTCGCTCTACAGCCACACCATATTCGCGAAAAACTCAAAGAGCAAAGACCCACCGCGCACCGTGAAGATTGCAGCGCATTTCTTTTCCACTTGCTATGGGTCGCTTAATAAATCTTCGGTTAATTAATTAAATGCCATACATCATTTTTTTTTATTAATAATACATGGGGAAGTTGTGTGTTGAGTGGATACTTTGCATACGAGTATGTGCTGGCTGCTTTGGATAATTTCCTCGTCATCCAGTCGCGAAAAAGTAGTTGGACATGGTGAAATTTGCAGCAGCGGTGCGGCAAAGACTCGGCAGCTGCTTTGCTTACTTATTCCGACTAGCCAACCTCTGTAGGCCAATAACACGGCTTTGCTGTTCGGCTGCCGAAAATATTCAAAAAGGGTCGGGTAATTGTTATCATTACCAAAACTAACATTGGCCCAGGGGGATGATGACATGAATCGATTGGTTTATAAGGACCTTCTTACAAAGAACCACTCGGGCCTCATAAATTAATGAAGAAATTTATTCAGAAGTTACATAAAGTGGTTGGTACAGCGGTGTGGTGGTGCACGGAAGACCAGACCAATTGAGTGGCGCGTTTTGGACCTTGTTAGGAGGTTGACTGGAATAATAACTGTAATGAAGTAATAAGTGTTGAACATGACGTAAATGATTACTAAATGAGCCCTTACTTTGAATATAAATTATCACGATCATTGTTTCGTAACCGCAGAAGCATAGGTACTGGATAAAAAGACAGTGCTCTTCAAATGCCTCGAGGTGATACGCTGTTCCTTAGATTTCGATTCGGATTATTTTCGGCAAAAGGTTTTCCCCAAGATAAAGTGCATCTACTTGCAGATAAGGAAGTTATAATTCACCGGTGTAAAGTAATTTAGACTGATTCCTGTTTTCCAGTGCAAGTAAACGGAGTTACTCCAGGTTCCCATCATTTCGCTTAAAATGAGTTTGGGAGATTGTGGCAAATCAAAAAATCAAGCGGTAGACGATCCATGGCTCCCGCCCATATTTTCCAGATTGCGAGATTTATCACACGGCCAGGTGTTTTTGGCCAACATGTGGGACAGAGGGATTTTTCTTATTTTCTGGAACATTTCGTGATCTAGTGCTATCGAAAGAATCAGACATATGCTGAGGCCAAGCTGGCGGTCACCTAGCGAGCTGACTCTGAAAGGGCGCCAAAGAGGAAAGCCAAGTTTGAAAGTAAATTTTGTCAATTTAGAGCTGAATTTAATGTAATTCCGTTTAGTTGTGTATATTTCGCGATTTATAGTATGTTATGCGCATCAGACAGACAGACAGGGATAAATCGAATCAAGAGGTGACCTTGATCATTTATTTATATGCATTGTTAAACCTCCGGAGCCTCCTTTAAGGTGTTACATATTTTCGTCGTGACAAAATAAGGTATATTGTTTTTGTGGATGGATCATCCGGCTCAAAGGATCAGCGCTAGGCCTGCGGGAAGTCCCAAACAGCTTATACTTAGAAAGTCTAGGGTATATTAACTCTATAATACATATTTGATAACGGATTTATTGTTTATAAATTAGACTTTAAATACATAGCCATGTCTGTCTGTCCGTCTGTCTGTCTATCTGTCCGTTCGCATAGCTTTCGATGGAATAAAACCAGAGGCTTGAAATTTTCGTCAAATGTTCGTAGTTTGATCTAGTTGATATTGAAAATGGGCGTGATCCGGCTAAGGGAGCGCCTACCTACCCTACATATTCAAAATAATTAAATATATCTATAGCTCCCAATTGAATAAACGAGAAAAACTGTAACTTCGGCAGATGACTTGAAAGGGCGATTTTGTACTTTACTGTAAAAATGAAATTGATACGTATGTACTTTTTTTACAAAGAGCCCCACATTACTCTACTTTTCAGGGTTTTTTGTCTATAACTGTTTAGCCAATTGACGTCGAAAGCTGATTTTTGGTACGTAAACTTCAGGTGAGAATCTGCTTCAGATCTAATAAGAGGAGTATAATCAGGCCAAAGGAACGCCTACCTCATCTTCAAATGGCCAAAATTAAAAAAACAATTTCACTTTCGACAGGATGAAGCTAGTGACTTGGAAATTTGGTCGGATGTTGATAGTAAGTGCCAGTTGTGACTGAAAATGGGTAAGATCTCGACCTAAGGACCCCTACCCCTCTACGAATGAATCTCCAAATAAACGATAACTGTTGATAGAATGAAACCAGCGACTTCAAATTTTGGTCAAATATTTGAAGTAGGATCCACTTGGCTGATATTGAAAATACGTAAAGTCCGACCAACGAAACCCCTACTTCCCCTACAAATGAAATTTCAGATAAAAAGAAGCTAGTGGCTTAAAACTGAGGGGCAAAAGAGCTTTTCCATAATCCTCCTCGTGGGCGCTCCCTGGTAACGGCAGTGTATCAAATCGCTGACGGCCAAGTCTTCGCGATAAGACAGTTTGGAAAAAGACAGATAGCTGTAGCCTGAATGGCTGACAAACACCTAACAGTCTTAGGTTTAGTAGGATGGAATGATTTGTGTAGTTGGACCTTCAATATAGTTGTGTGAAATCCAGCACGTTTATTAAACCATTTGAAGCAGCTATCTCCAAGGCCATCCACTGAATGGGGTTATGTGATGTGCTGAAAACTCGTCCTTGTAAAAACCACTCCACGTCAAGAAACCCGGAACAATAGCCTCGGATTGGACGGATCAACAAAGACGACTACGCAAACGACTAGCGGAATATTCTTTCGGATCCTGGAATGTACGCTCCCTGAACAAACTGGGTGTCGAGGAGGTCGAAAAGCAAAAACTGACCATTACTGCAGTCCAGGAAACAAATTGGCTTAACAGCGCCATCAACGACAAGAAATCGCACATAATTTTTAAAAGTGGCAAACCATCGGGCCACAAGTAGTTTGGAGTAGCATTTGTAGTGAACAACCACCTCAAGCCGCACATTACTGACTTCAAACCCATAAATGGTGGCTGTGTGCGATCCGTCATTAAAACTAGATTCTTCAATCTCTGGCTCATCAATGTGCACGACCCTACTGAAGTTAAAGAAGATGTAAAAGTAAAGTCAAAGACGAATCCTACGCCCGCTTTGAGATTCTCTTCGACTCACTTCCAACAAACGACGTCAAACTGCTGCTGGGAGACTTTAACGCGAAAGTCGGAAATGAAATTTGGAACCGAGGGACCACTGGAGGCCACAATCTCCATGAAAAATGTAACGACAACGGCCAACAACTTGTCGGCTTTGCCTGCAGTAGGAATCTAGTCGTAAGCTCTACGTGTTTCCCGCATCGACGCATTCATAAGCAGACCTGGAAACCTCCAGACGCATATACCGTCAACCAAATTGATCACGTAATCATTTGTAAGACATGAGCGTCAAGTGTGATAGATGTCCGCTCCTATCGAGGAGCAAACTGCGACTCAGATCATCACTTGGTGAAGACGACCTACAGATGTAGAATTTCCTCAGTGAACCAATCGAGAATCAGCATTCCCAAAATCTTTGCGGTTGATAAGCCTCTGAGCGATGCTGCAGCGGTGGCGTATACTATCGCCCTTGAGGAAAGACTATCATCTATGCTACACAACGTCAGCAATACAGGCGTCCATGGGTTCTGGGGAGAACTCAAGGGTGCCATCAAAAAGGTTGCAGAGAAGGTCGTGGGATATGAAACCCGGTGAGCACGAAATGACTGGTTCGACGAAGAATGCAAAAATTCACTTGACGCGAAAAACGAGGTCAATAGACAATGGAATCAACGAGGAACCAGAGCCTAAAGAAAAAAATATGACGAGCCAAGTCGAATATCCAATTGAATAATTAGACGTAAGAAACGTAAATACAAGTACATTGACGAGCAGTTGCTGAATATTAACGAAAACTTAGCTAATAGGAACACCAGACAAGCGTACAAACTAGTAAATACAATTAAGAATGGCTATCAACCCAGGAATAGCCTTTGTAAGGACAAGGATGGAAACATCATCAGCGACAAGGATGGCGTTAATAAATGATGGGCTTCTTATTTTGAAAAGCTGCTGAACCTACCATCTAACATCCCCATATCCCTCTCGACGATATTGTTGATCTAGGCCCACCCATACAACCCCCGACAGTAGAGAAAGTTGATCTCGCGTTGCGGTCGCTAAAACAAAAAAAACCCCGGGCGCTGTCGAGATTCCAGCTAGACTGCTAAAAAATTATTCCTGCGAGTATGGGAGGACGAGGTGATCCCAGACGATTGAAGCGCAAACATCCAATTCACAAAAAGGGAGATAAACTGCGGTGTGAGAATTACAGGGGCATTACACTAGCCTGCATGTCCTATAAAATTTTGACGAATATTCTGGAAAATAGAATGAAACCGTACACAGAACGAATCATTGGGGAATATCAATGCGGTTTCAGGCCTGTCCGATCTACAACCGTTCAGCTTTTCACAATCAAACAGATCCTGGAAGAGTGCTGTGAATACAATATTGATGTATAATACCAAATATTTGTCGACTGCAAATAGGCATACGAGAGTAGCGATCGTGGAGTACTGTATAAAACCTTGCTGCAATTTTGCTTACCGGCCAAATTAGTGCGACTGACAAATATGACGTTAACCAACTCCGGCTCACAGGTCAGGATCCATAATAAACTTTTTGAGCTATTCGAAACACGCACTGGTCTGAAACAGGGAGATGGACTGGCACCGACGCTCCTCAACCTAGCACGGGAATACGCTTTTCGGACTATGAATATGGACAACAGCAAGACGCTGCTCATCAAGTCGACACAATTCGCAGCGTACGCCGACGACATCATGTCTCGAAGATTGGCCGACGCAGAAGAACTTCTGCATACGCTCCATACCGCTGCAAAAGAAGTTGGACTACGTATCAACGAGTTTAAAATTAGAATAATGATGCAATCCACGACAAGAACACCTGCACAACCGAGCATCACTACGGGGGACCTCAACATCGAGCTCGTGAATGACTTCAAGTAGATTAGTTGCAACTAGTTAAGGGACGCCAACGAAACTGGCGAAATAAAGCGACGGATACAATTAGGTAATATGACTTTTTTCTCGGTTCTCCCCATAATGAAATCGAAGCATGTACGCAGAAACACGAAGCTCCGCGTGTACAAAACCATTATACGACCAGTGCTATGCTATGGCTGACAAACATGGAACCTAACTCAAGCTTCTAGGAAACATGCTACACATTCGAACGCAAGGTTCTGCGGTGAATTTTCGGGGCTGTTTACGATCGAGATGGATGGCGCATCCGGTACAACCATGAGTTGTATGAACTGTACGATGAGCTGAAAGTTTCAAAAATCATCAAACTACAACGACTTCAATGGGCAGGGAATGTGCAAAGAATGGAAGATGGTCGCATGCCAAAGAGAGTAACGAACGCAGAACGAGTCGACGGAGAGGGACTGCGAAAACGTCCGAGAGCTTGATGGGACAGCTCAGTATATGCGAACTGCGAGCAGCTACTAGGCTTCCAAAATTGGAGGATGCAGTCACGTGATCGAGATAATTGATGGACCACGGTCCAGACGGCCAAGGCTCGACGTCGGGCTGTTGCGCCACGAGCTTGAAATTTTGTCAAATGTTTGTACTAGGATCAAGTTGGTTGTTATTGAAAATGCGCAAGATCTGACAAAAGAAACCTCCACCTTTCCTTTGAGTGACTCTTCAAATAAGCGGTAACTTTCGATAGAATGAAGCTAGTGGCTTGAAAAATTCGACAAATATTTGTAGTGTGGGTTAGAAGAGTTATACCGGAACCAGATTGAGCGCAGAAAGCAGCGGCAGCGCAGCCGCATTCTAATTTGACATTTCGCTACCGCTGCTGTTGCTGCTGCATTCTGCGTTCAATCTCGTTCAGACATTAGACAAAATACTCGCCAAATCCGAGTACTTTGTATGTCTTAGTGTGAATAGGAAAAGTGGGTAGACGAAATACCTATTCACTTAGACTTATCAGCCAAGCCGGGGCGTACACAACTTATGAGCCGGCTCTGATTCGAAATACCAAAATCAGGGGTAATAAAGTTTAATGCTAGCATATTAATATACAGATTTGCCATCTCATTTCCTAAGTGTTGTATTGAACCATATTCTGGTCTGGCTGTGCTGCTTCCACCAGCAGATCTATGGCAGCACCTGATGAGGAAGGATCTGTCGGTGGTACGAAACCAGGGACCGCCAGGACCCCAATGTGGGCGTGAGGGAACCAAAACCGTCCGCCAACTATTCGATCCTTATCGCCTAAGTTTTTTTATTCCTCATTTTTTCCTCTCCTGTTTGTGATGTCTTCCCCAGGCCTATGAATTTTTATTGATACGTAAAGAACAGGGGCAACGAGTGGCGAAAACCCCGTCCTGGTCTCCCAAACTGAGGTACAGCAAGCATAGGCCGCTGCTTATCTCGTTGAGAGGCCTTTTGCTTCGCCAGATAGCACGGCCTGACCTTCACGGTCTTTATGCTACCTAAGGCTCCATCCCTAGGGGCATCTTCGGATGCCTACCAGACCGTCCGTTACAGTGTATTTTATAATCGAAGCAGCATCAAGGCTGCTTTCCCGTCGGAAAGCTCGAGACGTTCAGCGTAGCGTGCGACGCCATAGGAGATTATGCGAACTTTCTTCTAGCCTCGGTAGAAACGAGGAATCGTCGCCAGACTCTTTATCAAGCAGCGGCAAGCACAACTGCCGAGATTCTGCACCCTCTTCTGGACAAAGGGCGCTACACAGAGACCTTTCCCACCGAGTGGAAGGAAAGATTTGATCATCAAACTTTCAAAAAAGGGTGAACTTTACAGACTGCAATAATTGTAGATTCCTGCCTGTCTGCTGGGCCAATTTCGCTCCCTGGTACTGTTTATGTTTTGTATGGGAGCAACACCTGGAAAGTTTCTGTAAGAGCTATCTAAAATTTCGTGACGTCGCGTCGTTCTGTACAAAAGAGTGTGAGTATCTGGGGAAGACGTGGGGGGAGTTTCCTCCGATTGCCCAGAATAGAGGACGATGGCACGCAGGAATAGTTGACGCGCAACTGCTAAGGGTTAAGTAAGTAGTATGTTGCTGGCAAACATATCCTATCCTTTTAGTCGCCTTTTACAACAAACCTTCTTAGGCATCACACCACAAAGGGATTATACAAAACTTGTTTTATTCAAATTTTAAGGCCGACGCCTTTAATGGAAAGGACGACAATATCGTCAATTATTTTCCAGCTAGCAAAAAGTAAAAAAAAAAACCAATATGAGATTCGACGAATGAATGTCAAGGAATTGCAAGAAATCCTGCTGAAGGGTTCAAAACGCCAGTTTCGGAGTAATCTTGCCACTGACATTACCTCTAATAGCCCTCAAAATCAGCCGTAACCATCACGGGATGTTTGAAACTCTTTCGGAGCTTTTTCGTTTTGTTTTTGTAGTCCGATGACGGAATCTCGAGTACCATTGACTGAAAAATGAAAAAAGTTTTCACAACATTTCGGAATGAATTATATCAGTCCGTAAAGTCGTTCTCTGACGGTTTCGTCATAGTCGACGTCATAGAAGGACGGACAGACGTTAGCGGTAAGAGATGGAAGCCCTTCGTTCGTTAAAATCCGTATCTTAAGTACTGCTACAGCCAAATTTGATATTAAAGTTTTCTGTAACAGCTTGAACGTGCCTATGTCTAGTTGCTAACTATCATCACCGTCGTGAAATGGCTCTTCTTGAAGCTGAAATCCATCCCATATCAGCTTTGAATTCAGCTGAAAATTTAATAATGAAATTTCAAAATGTCCATTTGAAGAGTTGAAGTTGAAGTCTGCTAGCAGGGAATGGATAAAGAAGAGGAATGATGATCATAGAGGAGGATGAATTATCTGTTTTACTGCCATTTTTCCAACGACTGAAACTAGCTAGTTTTAAAATTCTCGCAAAATAATAAATGTAAGCTCTGCTAAATAATAAAGAGTTGCCACACTCTCTCTCTCCCTATCGATCCTTATTTGAAATACCAGACCAATTAGAATGTCCTGTCGGTCTATAGTCATACTCATCCAACAACCACCCATTAACCCCAACCCGATTCCGAGTCTAACCAAGCGAGAATCAAGTAAGCCCTAATGGTATTTACATTACGCTTAACAAACCCTGTTGGTTTTAGAGACAGATTTTAATTTATTAAAATATTTGCTCGGGTTGATACTCGCCGGGACGATGTTGAGATGTCTGACGGAAGTTTGTGTAAAATCTGACAGAAATGGGACATGATGGTTTCTTCGTTGGTTGTTTGATAATTCGGTTTTGATATTGCTCTTATCCCCACGACTGGAGTAGAAAACAGTCGGACAGCTTCTCGTTCATCCTGTCTCCCCGAGTCCACTGCTCGGGGTGATTTTGATGCGAAAATGTCTAAAGGAAGTTTTCGGAGTCATTGTTGTTTACTCATTATATAATTTGTGGTCATGTAACCCCGTTGCGGGTTATTGCTTGTATTCCATGTGTAAATAATGAATTAGTACGAAGGATTTGATAGTTTAAATATCAAATTGGAACTTGGCTTACAGGACGAAATAAAGGCTTTTTTTATAAATGTTGGATTCCATGTTCATATCAGAACAACGACAAGAGACCCTCAGTAATAGCGAAGCGAGGAAGTATGTAGTTTATGAATAGAAGTTTGTTTGGCGATACTCAGTTAGAAATTGCATCATTGACAGTAAAGAGAGAGAGTTTTTGAATTGTGCCACGATACTGCCCCTACTTGCAGGGTCGGATTTTATTCTTCCGATGACAAGCTTGCAATTGTCTATCCAATCGAGGTTAGAGTTGAAAGTGCGAGAGTAGTTGACAACTCCATGGTTCTTATCTTTTTGTGAATTGATTTTTTTAAATCTTTCCATCGTGCAAACAATTTAAAAGTACGTGAAAACCAGTACTAGTGTTAGAAGCCAGGTGTTTTTCGTTTTCTATAACTTCCATCGCGTTGGCCACGAATAATATTTCCCGTTCAAAATTCTCGGCATTTGGGGCGAAAGTGGATTCTCGTGAATTTTGGCGGGTCGCGAATGTTTTTCACCAAGTTAATTGCCACCATTACCGCGGGCTTTTGTATCGTGTGCTGGTGAAGGAGTGTTATGAACTCGTTCAACTGTTGGCAGCCAAAAGCCGAGTCTTCTTGTGTTGGGTGCCAGGCCACCAGGGCATTGGGGGGAGCGAGGCTGCGGATGAACTTCCGAGACAAAGATCATCCAGTCGTTTTCATGGGCCTGAGCCTTACTGTGGCTTTGTGCTGGCTTCGGCTAAGCTGCGGATCACAGATTGGTTTGCACTATAGCGCCATCATCAGTACTGGAATAACCTTCGTCAATCAAAGGAGCTGATAATGCCCTTCATTCACAAGGGTACTACTCAAAGGAGTAGAACCCATCTAAGACTCCTAGTGGGGTACTTATCTGAGCATCACCTGGTCAGATATCACCTGAACAAGATGGATCTGTCCAGCGAGACTGAATGCCGTCTCTGCCTGGAGGACATGGAAACGACCAAACACATCTTGTGCGAATGTCCCGCCATCGCGCGTTTTAGGATGTCACTCCACGGACAGGCTACTATCAGCACTGCAGACTTCAGGTTGATTCTTGCCAAAGACATTCTGCCCTTTATTAGAAAGGTGGACAGTCTTTTGAATTAATGAGATACGGCACAATAGATCATTTATGGTCGCAGTGCTTTATCTTATCTTATCGTGTGCGTTTGGTTGCTTCGAAGCGAGTGTAGTCCGATGAAAGTGGAACTTCACCAGCATGCGAGTGAGAGGTTTTGTGATTTGTGCGGGGACGTTAGTGACTTTGTTGTATACAGTGTTACACATAGGGCTTTGTTCGGGTCAAAAGAACACAAGTTCTGGGACACCACCATATGTGACGTAGTAGCGCCCTCACGAGTCGTTGCCGCGAGCGCAGCCACAGGAAAGCGAAGTCTCAGTACCGTTCGAAAAGACTCACCAATATAAGCATGTTTTAGGGTTGCTTGTACCAACGCCACGTGTTTATATAGGTATGTGTATATGCATCATGTTCCATGTGGACCAGTTGACGTTTCGACGGCATAAACTGGTTACGGATAATGCAGTTGCAGCCATGCAACTCCTGCACATCCATGGCCACGAACGTCGTCGTGGATGGGACACGAACCCGAAAAACCTGTAGTCAAACATGACACTGATGCCTCAACACACTGCGCTACCGTTAGCACCGTTTAGAAGTCAAGGAAAAAGAGCTCAAATTTCCTGGTTTTTTGCCTGTACAGCCGCTCTACCGCAGGGTCTATTTCTTAAAGTGAGTGCTACCGTCACGATCTAGAAAATGAGATGATGCTAACTCATCTCGAGGCCATGGTTCAAAATTCGACTGTTGCACCAGCTTTCTATTTTATTTTAACGACGTCGTGAACGGGATTGGAACCCGAAACGCCAGTAGTCAGACATGAGACTGATGCCTCTGCATACTGAGCTACCGGTCGCTACCGGTTGCTTTTATTCGTTCTTTTCCGTTTATCATTTTCGCTGATCAGTTTTCAGTATGGGGATAAATAGTTGCGATCTGATCTAAACAAATTCTCAGAAGGATGCGCCTGAGAGTGGCATCCAACTCACTGCGAGGACTTTGGCTGAACCTGGTCTAGCGGGAGCTAATGCTTGTGATGGCAGTAAACCTGCCACTAGGACTTTGGTTTAGCCTGGTCTAGTGGGATCTACAAAGGCCGCCTCTTCTGGTAGCAAACCCAGTCGGACTCTGGAAAAACCCGACGCTTCGGCTTATAAAAGTGCTAGGACTTTGGTTTAGCCTGTTCTAGTGGGTAGGATCTACAGAGGCCCCCTCTTCTGGTAGCAAACCCAGTCGGGCTCTGGAAAAACCCGACCCTTCGGATTGTAAAAGTACTGGTTCGCTTGACGGAAAACGGACTATGGCTAAAGCTGGTCCGGCGGGGCAAAAGAATCGCGGCGAACCATGCACCAGAAACTCATCAGTGCTCCGGTAAAGCTGCGCTTTTTTAAAGGGATCGTCAGACTTGGCTTTGGTAACACCTGGCCCGAGCTGTGACATAACTACACAAAAGGATGGTAAAGGCTCTGGTGATAAGCACCTGTCTCTGTTGAAAGCTCGCTTCAGAGAAAAACGTACGACTTTTCGACTCCGTTATTTTCTGGAGAATATCCCTGAAGAAAGTTGGACCAAAAAACAGAATAGGTTGCTCGTGCTTCCGATGGTGTTTCGGAGAAACCTGTAATGGACGGTTTGGTGGGCATCCGAAGATGCCCGTGGGGACGGAGCCTTGGGTAGCATAGTGACCGTGAATGTCGGGCCGTGGCATCTGGCGAAGAAAAAGGCCCCTCAACGAGCTAAGCAGCGGCCTATGCTTGCTGTAGCTCAGTTCGGGAGATGTGGGCGGTGTTTTCGCCGCTCGTTGCCCTGTCCTTTTGCGTATTAATGAAAATTATTAGGCCTGGGGAATACAACACAAACAAGGGAGGTAAAAATGGGTAATAAAAAGAAAATAGTCGGTAAAGATGGAATGGTTTGCGGACGGATCAGACGCCCACGCGGCCGAATCTGGGTCCGGGTGTAATGGAACCCTTGGCCTCTAGTTTCGTGGAAGCAGCACTACCAGACCATAATATGGTTCATTACAGGTGGTTCTTTATAGGGCAGCTTCTACTTCGAGGCCTGCCAAAAAGTAGAAGCTGAGGACAAAGTGTGCTGCTAAAAATAGAAAAAAAAAACAAAACAAAATCCAGCTGGGTACCGGAGTCAGCCGACAACCATTGTAAAGGTCGATTCAGACACATCAGTCACGTCACAGTTCAGTCAACCTTCCGAATCCTAACCGTCGCCGTCAAGTCACAGTCAAAATTGCGGCTGTGTTCACATATATCCGTAGCCGTCAGTAGTCAGTCATTTTTTGAGTGTACTCTCGAGTGTACCTCGGTTTAAATATTAAACTATTTCAACTCAGAGGAAGGGAGTGTACCGTGGCAACATGCAGGAATTTAAAAATACATTTAAGTATTGGTGTTTCAATTTTCAAAACGAATTGATTGTATTTTATTTATAATAATAATCTTGTTTTTTTGCTTACCATCTATTTTTATTTCATTTCCAATTTGCTTCCATATCCTGTTTTTATATGCTGTATCCATATATTTATTATGCGATAAACCGTACAGAACGGGTTAATTTCGAACCAACTCAATTAATTTTTCGTCGTCGCCAATGTTCACTTTCTAAACTGACGTCCGTCAAACACAAAAAATATCGTTGGGAAGAAATGTGAATTTGACTGTTCGGTGACGGAAGCGCGACTGACGGTTCGGATTCGTGACTGCGCCGGCTCAGGGTAGACAGCGCCACTTGACTTTCAAGAAACGATATTTTTTGTGACTGATACCGGACGGTTCTGACGGAACTGTGACGTGACGTGACTGATGTGTGTGAATCGACCTTAAAGGGGAAAAATTGGCAAAGCAAAAAAAAAATACTATCTTTCCCAATTATTCAGATGATCAACAGGTTACAAAGAATTCTGAGGCCAGCAGAGGCGCAACACTGCATTCCTTGCCGTAATTCACTCATAAACTCTGTAAGCTGCTGCGCACATGAACAACAGAAAAATGCAATACTGTGTAAAGATTTTTTTTTAAGTTACTTAGAAGGACAATCCTGCCAAACAAAAAGGTATCCAGGGTCCTCCGCGCTTCGTCCGGTCACCGAAGATGCTCCAAATGCCGGCAATTCAAAGAATTTATAAAATAAATAAAATAAATAACTGGCGCAACAGTCCAATTTGAACCACGGCCTCGAGATGAGTTAGCATTATCTCATTTTCTAGATCGTGACGGTTTTTTTGCAGAGGTATGTGATCAGCAACACGCTCAACCGAGTTATTTACCCCATAATGGGTACTCATTTAACAGCTGAGTGGGCTCATAGTCCGACACGTAAATCCCCGGAATCGAATCGGGGCCCAGTGCGTTGAAGGCGAACGTGCTAACCGTTGCACCATCCGGACTACCAAAGCATTTATGGACGCCTTAAATACGTGGCTAAACCACAAAAGACAAACACAACACCAGTTTCGCCTTGTTGAACTGATTCTAAAAGGATAATCTACTCTATAGCAAGTGGCCTTAATGTGCTATGTACAAATGTACAAATCGGTGGAAGGACTAAGAAGGAGTTCTTTGACTTCTGTACCAGAAATGGGCCCCACGTTGGGCGCCAAATATGTAATGGATGGTTTGGTGGGCATCTGAAGATGCCCGTGGGGACGGAGCCTTGGTAGCATAGTGGCCGTGAAGGTCGGGCCATGCCATCTGGCGAAGAAAACGGCCCCTCAACGAGCTAAGCAGCAGCCTATGCTTGCTGTAGCTCAGTTCGGGAGATGTGAGCGGGGTTTTCGCCGCTCGTTGCCCCTGTCCTTTACGTATTAACAAAAATTCATAGGCATGGGGAGACCACACAAACAAGGGAGGTAAAAATGGGGAATAAAAAAAATAGTCGATAAGGATGGAATGGTTGGCGGACGGATCAGACGCCCACGAGGTCGAATCTGGGTCCGGGTGTAATGGGACCCTCGGCCTCTGATTTCGTACCACCGACAGATCACACTCATCAGGTGCTGCTTCGATCTGCAGGTGGGAGCAGCACTACCAGACCATAATATGGTTCATTACAGGTGGTTCATTACAAACCTCTACCTCGAAAAGGAATAGGTCCCATGAAGAGTCACTAAAGGACACTAAAAAGCAGCAGACTGTCCCGAAAAGCGGATCTGCTTTGTCCTATGCGGACACAGTAAATAATTGGAAACAGTTATCCATTCTTGATAAAAGCGATCCGAATGGTAGGATCTCTGTTGAGAATTCGAAGGAGGTCGAGTGTTGTCTAGCCTCAAATTTTCTTGACCTACTAGACGCGCATCCGGGACCCGCCCTAGAATGCAGAGATGGGGAATGGCATTTAGGCCAAATTAAAGTGATGCAGTTTGCGAATCAACATTTAAGATAGCAATCCAGGCGGTGGGAGAGCTGTAGCCAGGTGCTAGGTTGGAAGTCATTCCCAGGGAGCAGATTGCTATTCGACCTAGAACTAAGACCTGGCTACCGGAGCTTACTGCGCATGCACAAGACATTCCTAAAGTCATTAGAGCTTGTAATCCGAACTTCACAATACAGGATTGGCGGACTGTTAAGCTGGAGAAGGTCATGAAGAAAAACCGTCGCACGGTTATCGTAATTAACAAGGAATTTTTTGCCCCTCTGACTAAAACAAATGGAGGTACAAACTTCAGCTTCTGCATCATTACGCTAAGCGTATATAAGAAGACAACTCGCTCTTTTAAAAACACTCCACGTTAAGAAACCTGGAGAAACCGGTTTGGACGGATCAACAACGACGACCACGCAAACGAATAACGGATTATTCTTTCGGATCCTGGAATGTACGCTCCCTGAACAAACCGGGGACCTAGAAGACCCTCCTTCAACTGGTCGAAAAGTACAAACTGGGCAATACTGCAGTCCAGGAAACAAATTGGCTTGGCAGCGAGACCAATGACAGCAAATCGCCCACAATTTTTGGAAGTGGCAAATCGGGCCACAAGTAGTTCGGAGTAGCATTTATAGTAAACAATCACCTCAAGCCGCTCATTACTGACTTTAAACCCATAAATGAACGGCTGTGTGCGATTCGCAATAATGTGAAACAACAATATTATGATTAACAGCTTGCTTTTTTTAAGTTTTGGCGTTAAGTTGAAAATAGGGGAAATATTTAATAATAACTAAAGCCCAACATACACCATCCGGAATTCCTGTCCGGAAAAACTGATGAGGCCCGGCCTTCCGGTTTGCCTGGAGGCCTGGCCTTGAGGAATACCGGATCGTGTATGGCTGCTTCATGGAATTCCTTGTGGAATTCCGGACAGGCCGCCTCAAGGCGAACTGTCCGGTCGCATGAGTAAAATGGATTTTCACTGGAGTTTATTTCAATAGACGAATGTATCTGAAGCGCGGCTATGGAAATGAAATGCCGTAGAATTCAATGCAATATATAGATACTTTCATTCTATGGCGATAAGATCGATTCCCAATTATCCATCCGGCGGCCTCAAGGCGGCCTGTCCGGCCGCGTGTTTCAGATATTAGGTGTACAACTTTGCTTCCGCCGTTTTCTGACAAACCACTGTGCCGGAAAACGGCGGAAGCGAAGTTGTGTACATTTGTCTATTGAAAAAAAAACTCCAGTGAAAATTCATTCAAGTCACGCGGCCGGACAGTTCGCCTTGAGGCGGCCGGACAGGCCGGCTTGAGGCCACCGGATGGATAATTGGGAATCGATCTTATCACCATAGAATGAAAGTATCTGAGTCTTGAGGCCGCCGGATGGAATTGCTTGAGGAATTCCGGACAGGCCGCCTCAAGGCGAACTGTCCGGTCGCATTAGTAAAATGGATTTTCACTGGAGTTTATTTCAATAGACGAATGTATCTGAAGCTTAGCTATGGAATGTAAAATTCAATCCAATAGATAGATACTTTCATTCTATGATGATAAGATCGATTTCCAATTATCCATCCGACTCAAGGCGGCCTGTACATGCCATTCACGATCCGGAATTCCTCAAGGCCAGGCCTGATCAGTTTTTCCGGATAAAAATTCCGGAACGTGTGTGGTGGAGGCCTGGCGGGAACGATTTTCCTTCCGGCCGCCTGAAACGACCATACACGATCCGGAATTTCTCAAGGGCGGGTCTGATCAGTTTTTCCGGATAGGAATTCCGGATGGTGTATGTTCGCCTTAACCCACCCCTAAGAATCTCAAAGGTTGAAAACGCAACAAGTCTCTTATGGACATAATGTTTTTATGTTAAGACAAGCTGATATGGCCGGCCATAGACGTTTCGATATACCCGAGGGGCACAGGTCAACTGTACAGGTATATCAGAGCGTGTGAGTTGTTGGCCATCAGACTTGCACAGGCAACCACAAAGGTATCCCTCTCCGGTATACCAGAACGTATGACCGGCCTATTAAGTAGTACACTGCCTATCTATTCACCTGATGTCCTTGGCTTTATTTCTCGATATTACTGAAATTGAATATTTCCGATATTATCAAATAATTATTTTACATTTCTTATCAAATGACAACAATCCACGGTTATCGATCAGTGCATCTTGACACTATGTAACCACCTACTAAATCACCTGTATCACAAGAACACAGCGGAAAACATGTTTCGACTTAGAAGTTGAAAAAAAATCGTGATCGATACAGAAGAAGCCAACTCATAAAGCGGGTATCCATTATAATAAAACGGACAAGTTTTTTTCCGGTATTCGTGGAATTAACTAAGCCCATGCTCTATCGGCGTTATAAGCAAGGATGCAATTAGAGCAAATGAATACCGAGCCTTACTTACAACCCACATCACTTTAATAAAAAGGGAAATTCGACCTCAGCGACTGCTTCCTTTCAAAGTCGGTTCGGTGGACATGCAATTTTCTTCAAATGCACCCATATACCTTGCATAAATACGTGCTCAGTGCTTTAGCAGAATGGACATAAAATGCACCTGAAACGCATCCCCTTAATTTAACAACAACAACAATGGACAATATGCATTGCCGTCTGTAACATAAAATTTCGCTATATAGTGAAAAAATTGCCTCCACATAAATTTCGCCAATAAAATAGTTTGGATCACACCCAGAAACGTGACTGACGATCACGAACCAACTTGGAACCTGGCGAGGACTCTGGTTGGTACTGCTTCTGTTGCTGGTTGTAGAATCCATACAGTCGCTACGTTAGAATCACTGCACGTCAGACAGAAGGTGCAACCCGTCCCCATCATTTTCTTAAGAGTTTGAATGGAGTGGACCAAACTCAAAGTAGTGTTCTATGGCCAATTCTGTTCATTGCCGTGCAATTGATGTTCGGTGCTTTTCATATGGTATCGAATACTCGTATGTGTATGATATGGTGCACATAATGGCAAAGTGCCGGTAATTTTCTTAAGAACATGTTTCATGAATTGGACAGGATATTTGAGACAAAAAAAAAGTGTAGGACATTGGCACTGAGAATTGCCACAAATGAAAAAGTAGATTTAGCAGGAGAGGACTTTGAAATTTTGAAAATAAATGAAATATGTTCTTTCATCAATTTGTCGCGCATATGAAAATCTGTAGGAGAAACTGAAGATAACCACCAGGACATCAGATTATCGCCATTTATTTCTAAAAAATTTTCGTCAGTTTTTTCTTAAAGAGTATCGTCAGCTTATCTTACAAGATTCATGTCAGTTTCCTTAAGAACATCGTCGCTTAAACTGCTATTGAGTGGACTCATTTAGGCCGAGTTTACCCAATCGGTGGCAGCCACCGCGGGAGCCGCCGCGGTTTACAAAGGTGCTCCCGCAACTTCTAAACTCGGCCTTAGACCTGACCTGGTCAATGGAAGGTAAATAAAGTTTACGAGAGGGCCGTCAGTTGTGACTTCGAGTTTGGTTGGTTGGTTGGCTTAGGTGGCGGTAGAGCCCCCAAAACGGGAATACCCAATTAGCGCTGGTGCGCGCCGCTTAAATGCCACAAACCTCGTAAGAGGAAAACTGATGCTATTAAGTATATCAGAGGGGTCGGGTCGGGTATTTCCTTAAATCCACCCTGTGAAATTTAAGAAATGAAGTAACTTGCCAGTTCCCAAAGCGAAGATCTCGGTTATGTCTGTAAGAAAGGCACTTTCCAAAGAACAGTGCCGCGCCCTAGCCAGTGCCGGACAAAGAAAGTGTAAAAGAGTCTCCTTCTCCCCACTGTCCTTGCAACTACGACAGCAATCATTGTAGGGAGTACCAAGTCTGGCTGCGTGCTCTCCCACAGGCCAGTGACCCGTTGTAACGGCGACAATCCTGGCCACCTCTGGACGGGTCCTTGTCAGAAGGCCATTTGTTCTTTGTGTATTATAGGATGGCCATATTTTCCTAGAGGTGATGTACGTCCTTAATGCGCCCCATCTATTGTTTGCTAAGTTAATGTAGGATTTATGTACTTCCCTCTTAGTGGCACTAAGTGGCGCACTGACAGCCACTGTATATGATCTGTCAAGGGAGGAGACCAACCGCGCCAGGTGATCGGCCTGCTCATTTCCTGCTATACTCCTATGACCCGGAACCCAGAGGAGGGTGACTCTGTTACGGGTGGCCAGAGAGTTCAGCTCTTGACGGCACTGTTTTACTATTTTCGAGGGCCAAAATGGCTGCCTGGCTATCCGTGAAGACTCCTGTTCAAAATCCAGTGCTCAAATCAGCCCATAAATGTACAATTTGTGAATTGAAACAAAAATTAACCAACCAGTTCAAACCAGAGTGGCTAAAAATGGGCGTTTATTTCACTGTCCCACGTTAGGCGCCACTTCGGTTCTGTTATTTGACCCCGAATTTAAACAGATTCGGATGTTAAATTATGCTCAGTTTTTCGTTTATTTATGGAAAACACCCTTCTTTAAGAAATCCTGCATACGGGCGTGCACAATGGTCCTATGGTTGTGTTTCATCGAGAATTGGTACTGTTTGCCTTGCTAGTGGAGACAAGAAGTGAAGTATCCTTCCCTTTCGTCTGGGATACCCTTGCTTACTTATATATTATGCCCTGCATTTTGCGCCGTTTGTGGAGGTACCCGGTTTTATATCTATCGCTAAAATACGAGTATACATGGCTTATCACATGGGCTTTGAAATGGACAAGCATTATTAGATGGTAAGGTCCTTACTATACTGTGGCTAAAACCATCTTTCATTCACTGTCTCACCTTTTCATTCCTTCTGACGATCTAATAACAAATTTCAAATAACCATGTCGCGGCGATTGATGACTTCGGTGATTCCATGGGGACACCATGCCCATTATTGTGAGAGGTTTTTGGGCAATTCTTTTTTGGTACTTATTAACCGGTGTGCTGTCCTGCCGTGCTGCCATCAACCCAAAGCAAAAGCGTCATTATGCTCTGCAAGTGGACACATAGATGTAGGTAGATATCCATATGCGAGTACACTATACCTACAGCTACTCGTACATTCCAACGAATATGAAACAAACTTATAATTTTCGGCTGACATGTGTTTGATTGATTTGTATGAAAACAACATAACAACAAGCGACGCAATGTGAGCTTAATGCCATCCAAGTTGGATCTTGGTGGCATCTAAAAAAGGTCAGAACGCAGTGATGTAGAAGCCATGAGGGTGCTTTCGTGTTGAAAGCGACTGTTACTTAGGACGGGAATTAATTGTTAGAAATCTATTATCCTGGGTTTCAGGTGCGATGCATATTGCTCCTAACCCATGGCCAAGTCAGAACGGCCCCAAGCCCTCGCGTGGGTCTGTCATCGCATATTAAATCCACCCCAATCCAGCCGTTTCCATACCAGGGGTGAATTCCCATCGTGGCTTCTGCTTGACCTTGAGTTGAAATACCTTTGAAATGGAGTTGAATGTTTGTTGCCTTGACCCCTCCAGGGGCATGGACGCGTCAACATCTCTAACATTTCTATGTCTTGTTGACGTTTCGATAGCATATCTACTTTTCGGAATTGCAGTTGCTGGCACGCACCTCATATCCGCGCCGTCTTTATACTGACAAGCTCGAAGCACTGTGTGAGTTCTATTAGTACCCACAGGCAGTTTTTGATCGCGAAATTGAGTTTATCTCCTATATTTTTCCAAATTTCATCTTTGAATTTTGTCCGCATGTAATCCGGATGGTTGGTACGGGACAAAACCGGTTTTTTTTTCAACTAAAGAAATTAATTTTTCACTATCGAATTCCATCTTGTACAAAATGTAAACAAAATACCAATGCGAAGCGAACTGTCAATGCTCAAAACAAAACAAATGACTGACCCACGCACACGAAATTGTCCGACTAGGACAAACAGTGTTAATGAACCACCACCTTCCTACGCGGAAGCATTGAAGTTTTGGACTGAGGTGGCCATCCGAGACCGGGGCGATTCTGATGGCAGCATCACCATCGAAAAATGGAAGTATATTGAATGTGAAATGGCGTCCAACTTCCGTTCAATTATGACAGATCATCCGGGACCCGCACCTATCTGCAAGGATGACAGATGGCATTAGAACTGCATCAAGTTAATGCTTTTTGCCGATGAGCGATCCTTATACCTCTTTCGCAATCAAAAGGGTTGGCGCACTATGGCCAGGTGCGAAACTGAATGTTGTCTCGAAGGACGAAATTCCCGTCAGACCGAAAGCTCGCGCCTGGTTGCCAGCAAAACCCTCGAACGAAGAGGAAATTCTTTGTGTTATAAGATCCTCAAATCCTAACCCCCCAACACATGATTGGAGGGTTGTGAAGCTGGAGGAACCAAAAGGAAAATACCGATATGCGGTCATCGTCATCAGTAGGGAATCCTTGGAACCTCTGGCGCGTAGTGTTGGAAAAATAGCTTTTGGTTTTTCCAGGGTAACTCTTAAGGTTTATAAGAAAGACGAGAGTAAAGGGCGATGGGAGATTGACAGGCCCTCCTCCGTCCTTATGAAGGAAGATGGAGCCAGCTTGGGGACATACAAAACCCAGGGTACTCCTACGCCCTCTGAACAGGATCCCGAAGATGACGCTAGGTCACTCTCGTCTGATGAGACAATGCTGGAGGATGTTACTGCCCACTCTATCTTTGAAGATTCATTTGACTCTGACCTAGAGGACGAAATTGATATTACGGTAATTGAGCCGGAGAACCCTCCTCAATAATGATCAGTTTTATCCATATTAACCTCCATCATTCGAAAGAAGCATCGACTGCGGTTCTACTTCGCCTCGCCCGCCGTGATGAGGATATAATTTTTTTCCTAGAACCATGGGTCGTTAATAATCTCGTACGGGGTCTAAGGTCCCATAATTATAATATTTTCTACGTCAATGATCTTGGCAAACCGAGGTTATGTATCATGATATTAAAAAAATACACAACGCTTTCTTCGTGGGCGCCTATAGCGAAGGAGAAACAATTCTGGTCAGAAGGAGGGATCACTTAGCTGGTTCTGGATAGCTTCAGCATATCTACCATGCGTTCAGATAGTGGTTTCCCCGTCTGAGCGTCTACGGGAACCCATCGAAGCAGCCAAGACGAAAGAAATTAGTTTCATACTGGGATGCAACGTAAATGCCCATCACACTGTATGGGGCAGCACCAATACGAGCGCTCGTGGGGAGCTGACATTTGAATATATTATCGCAACAAACCTGCTTCTTTGCAATGTGGGTTGTGAACCAACATTCATCACAAAGAATAGACCGGAAGTCCCGGTAATCTCTCTTGTCTCTGATGATATTATTCATCGAGTAAAAAGCTGGAGGTTATCAGCGGAACACTCTTTCTCCGACCACCGATACACGCAATTCAGTCTAGACAACCCTCCAGTCAGCCAGTCCGGCTATTCTGAACAGACACAGAACAAATTGGCCCCAGTACCGAGAGACCATTCAGCAAGTTCTACCACCTTTACCGGATTAACCCTACAATAAGCGTGACTTGCATAATATGGTGCGCTGCACCAAGCCACGTCAAAATCATGTCCCGTCAGGAGACCAAAAGGGAAACAAAAACCTGTGTGGTGGTCTAGGGAGCTGGCCGCCTACAAGACAGTGTGTTGACAAAAATTCAACGCAGCAAAGAGTTCCAGGCTGGAATCGGATTGGGATTCATACAAACAACATCTCAGGGTGTATAAGAAAGAACTAAGTAAAGCCAAATGACGCTCTTGGAGGCTCTTTGGTGAACGTATCGAAGGGTCGAGTGAAGCCTATAGACTCCGAAAAATTTTATCAACTAACCCATCCATACCTAGCTATTTGCTAATGCTAGATGGGTCCTGGACAACGTCCAGCGAAGAGACACTGAAAGTCCTACTGGATACACACTTTCCGGATAGATCATTTGAAGTTATTCAACACTTTTACGCACAAATAAAGCGAATTGACTTCGGCTGATTCGAATCGCATTATTTCTCGGGAGAAAGCTTTCTGGGCAATATCCAGTTTTGAACCTTTCAAGTCCGCTGGACCCGATGGTATTATCCCGGCAGACATATAACATACGTCGGATCTTGTTGCTCCTTGGTTGGAATATATATTCACAGCATGCCTGGAATTAGTCTGTATTCCCTGATATAGACGGAGGTCAACGTGATTTTTATCCCTAATGCGGGAAAAAGTTCGCATGTACGCCCCAAGGATCTGAGACCCATTAGTTAGCCCTCAACCCTGCTTAAGATGTTTGAAAGACTAATTGAGTTCTACCTGCGCAACACCATCCCAGAACAACTACTCCCGGCTTCACAACATGCGTACTCTAAGGGTAGATCAGTGGGCACAGGTCTACACTCACTCATTAGTCAAATTGAGAAATTCCTGATCTATAAGGAATATACTATGGTTACGTTTCTAGATATTGAGAGGGGCCTTCAATAACGTCAACCCTGAGGCGATTACGAGTGCACTCTCAGGACATAACGTGGATTCGAACCTGGTTGGGCTAATTAACCTGATCCTAACACCCAGGGCTATTTTGTCCAAATTGAGTGTATTCTCTGAACGCAGGAGTGTCTGCAGGGGTACTCCACAAAGTGGTGTGCTCACTCCCCTGCTTTGGAATATAGCGGTCAACAGATTGCTATTAGTCCTGGAGGGGATGGGCTGCAAAGTGACTGCTTACGCCGATGATATCTCCATCGCCATCTCAGGTAAATTCCCCAGCACACTTTGCGAGACAACACAGAATGGTTTCGCTGTCTTATTTAACTGGGCTAACGATTGCGGTGTTGACGTTAACCAAACGTTGACCAAAGACGACCTTGTTTTTTTATGAGGAAACACCGAATTCCTTTCGTGGATCCTCATGTTTTGGGAGGAGTAAAACTGACCTTTACAGACAAAGCGAACTTTTTAGGTCTTGTACTCAATAGGAGGCTGAACATTGAGGATCGTGTCAATAAGGTAACCGTAGCGTTGTACTGTTGCAGGAAAGTTATAGGTTAATAATGGGGTCTGCAACCGAAAGTACTCCATTGGTTTTATATATCGGTCTTACACCCGATACTGCTGCATGGGGTGATCGTTTGGTGGAATGCCCTACGTACAGGGTCAAATCTTACTTTATTGACAAAGGTACAAAGAGCGGCGTGTTTGGCTATTAGGCCCTCCGCTCGACGCCGTCCGCAGCACTAGAGATTATGCTCAAGAGGGAGTGAGGTGGGTTGGCCAAAACGCTATAGAAGCAACTGATGTCATCATTTATACTGACAGCCAAGCTGCAATAAAATCTCAGAAACATATTTATGCAAGAGACCATCAGCCATCCCTGAGCGTATAAGGAAATTCAAACTATGTATTCCTACGCCACTGGTACTCACTCAAAAGGTCAGTTGGTGCCAATGCCAAACTTTTGGGCTCATGTTGGCGCTGAACGTTGTTGATGACGACGACGATGATGATGGTGACCATTTTTACTTCTTTGATCCCTTGTTTGGGCAGCGGGCTATGATGAATTATACAACGGACACTTTAATTTACTTCGGACGAGATTTATTCCCGATAATTCTTCTTATTTGGAATACATCCAGTACATAGTACGTATTTTTGTGAACTTGAACATTATATGGTCGTCAGTTAGTCACTTCGTCATTTTGGTAGTCAACCCAACTGTTGAACCTTCTTGTTTTTTTGTTACATGTTCATTTTTGGTCTCCAAGTCATCAGCAGTGGGGGGACCAATTCGACTCTATTGTAGTTATACTACATATTATTGAAACTAGAATTCCGCTGAATGGCAACAGCATGTTGCTCAACACGCCGACGATCGTTTGTCTCATTTTGGACGATAATTTGATGAGGGAGATCAACAACTTGTTAACTGATTGCTGATCGATGCGCGATATTTCTTCATATATACGGTGCAGTGTTGGTTCACAAGAGGCGGGACCTGTATGAAGAAACAGTAATGAAAACAAAAAATGGAAACAATCTTGAAATATTTGAAAGATGTATCGTGTAACAAATGATTCTTTATTCGGTCGAGTTGAGGAATGATCCGTGTTCATCATTGTGGCGAGTTTGAATCTTTTTTTTCGCTTCTTTGACCATGCCCATCATCATCACGGAACAAAATGAATGCAAAGCATACGATTTTGCTATTTTTCATATAAATAGATATCACTTAGTTGGGATTATGAAAGGTAAATAAATTAAGTTAATGTTCCCCGAAATTTTCTTGAAACTCTTCAATTAATTAAGTTTTCGGAATTCATCTTTCATCTTTGACATGGAATACGAGTCCCTTACGGTGTATGTGATAGCAGAAAGTGTGATTGAAAAGCGTTTAAAAGTAGAAAAGATACGATTTATCCATCGTAATTGTTGGCGCCCAATGTAAGGTCAGTTGCAAAATTTCTATTTTATATATTCGGTGCAAACTGAATGGAACCAGACTTGTTTCCAATTCGCCACAGTATGAATTTTAGCCCAGAAACATTTAACTGATTTTTAGGTCGATAGCCCACAAATTTTCAGGATTAGATCTTAGATATGTCTTTGTATAAACGAATCCATTCGCTTCCATCGAAAATTGTCAAACCCATTTGCTCAAATTTCGCGGATCCGCTTATTGCCCTGCACACATCTTCCAGTTTATCGATATCGTTGGTAAATGACGTGACAGTAGTGTGTATCTCGTTGATCCGTTAAGCTTTTATGTTTCTTTAATACATTAAGTGTGTTATTCTGAACATCTATCCGGTGCAGGTTGGGGTGTCTCCATGGATTACAACAACAACTTAACCCTGTATGGGTCAGTGGGATGGGCAACCTGCATTCGAGAGACTGAATAATTGTACCAGAAACGCGCTCTTGATGTGCTTGTCGTTAATCTGACAATTGGTGTCAAGTTCCGACGGTGATACATTAATCAATTCGTACAGTTAATTCGTAATTTAGGCGGCCGTATTCATAATTTCTTGTCACATGAACAGAAAAGGTTCAAATTCTGAAAGTAACTGCCAAGACAACATGACATTTAAAAATTTAACCCGAATAGCTATCCTCGATCAGTTTTTGCTCAACGAGTAACCCTACCCTAACCCGTTGTTAAAAAAATGCACCTATTTTATTCTCAGAATAATATGTTGACTTCTGGCCTGAATAATCAAGAGATAATTCCGAGGTGACTAAGTCCTTCCGCACACGACTCGTCTGCAAGTCGAATTCAGCTCGTGTGTATTTCGACACAACCATGGACAACATACTGCGCTCTCGGATCAAGTGCAATTCGGTGCGTCTGCGACGCGATCCGGTATCCGTATTAAGCATGGGTGTTTTAATGGATTCTTATTAGTACGAATATGATTTTGGAGTTGCGGGAATTTGAGCAAGAGGTGAATAGAGGAGCGCACAAGAGTGTCGGTAGAAGCATTTTAACCTTTTTGGTGTGGCGAAATAAACCATTTTGACACGAAGCGAGATATGGGCACTATGGGTGTCGCCTCAATCGAGGTGAAATGAGGAATGCACACGTGTGCTGGTTAAAGCAATTTAAACCTTTGCCGATGCGAAATGGACGTTTTTGTACATGAAGCAGGATATAGACAATATGGGTGTAGCCGAAATCGCAATGAAAAGAGGAATGCACAAGAGTGCACATTTTAACACTATGGTTGTCTTATATTAGGATCGGCAATCGGCCCGTCTGCGATTCGAACCCCACTTTCTAGATAAATAAATGGAGGTCCACATACGAGTCGGTCATCGCCACGTCATATGTCTTCATATACGGTGATGATTTGACAAAAAAAGTGCCAAGCTCATGGATTTTGATGAATTTTATTATAAAATCGCAAACACCGAAATCGAATACCCTGTTTTATTTAAAGCATAGCATCGCAAAGCATATTTGGATCACAAATTTTTACTGCGTCATGTCCAAAAAGGTCATTTTCTCCTCACCACTGCTCAAAGAGGACCTTTTCTTCTTACCAAAGGGTTTCAATGCAGGGCTAGTTAAAGTCTAACTTAAGACGTAGGCAAGAAAATTTTAGCGCCCCCCATCTTTCTCCTCTTAATTTTTTTTCAAAACAGAAGGCAGCAACAGTGGCGGCGAAATGCCGAGTTAGAAAGCATGCATTTACCTTAAGCGACTTGGATTCAACGCAGCAGCAAAACTAAAATTGTCTGTTGTTGTTGTTGCCGCTGCAGTTGATTTCTGCACTCAATCTGGTTCGGGCAGAAGCGGTTTCGCTTCATTATTGACGCCGCAGGGAGAAAAGTAGTTATGAGAATGCCACTTTTGTCCGGACTGTTTATCTTGGCACTAATTATCTTTGATAATAACCAACAATAACTGGGGAATTAAATCAGAAAATTTTCTTGATTTCATTCCCCTCTTTGAGATTTACATACATGCATTTTAATTGCTGAATACTTTAAAAGTTTATGCAACGCTTAAGATCCAGAACGCACTCAATGATCACAACAAACGATCGAACCAAACGGTTCACGACCATGCGCAGCCACATCAACTTAACAGAATGTGCTAAAAAAAATTCGCCACATTTCCACCGCGTTTCACGAACTCTCACCGGAAAATAAAGCCTAATGGTCACCACACACGATCGCGCACAACTACGACCGAACTTCCATCAAATCATCAACTTCATCTCTCTTTCTATCTGGATCCTGTTAACCCCTTGTGGGGCGTAGACATAAGGCATTAATCACGCCAACTTTCCACCTCGTCCTATTCGCCATCATCGTCTTCAACTGACTGCACGATTTGCCTATTGAGTTACCCTCGACCTCAAATGATCTTTGTAATGGACGGTTTGGTGATCATCCAAAGATGCCCGTGGGGACGGGGTCTAAGGTAGCATAATGACCGTGAAGGTCGGGCCGTGCCATCTGGCGAAGAAAAAGGCCCCTCAACGAGCTAAGCAGCGGCCTATGCCTGCTGTAGCTCAGTTCGCGAGACGTGGGCGAGGTTTTGCTGCTCGTTGTCGATGATTTGATGCCCGTGGGGACGGGGCCTAAGGTAGCATAATGACCGTGAAGGTCGGGCCGTGCCATCTGGCGAAGAAAAAGTCCCCTCAACGAGCTAAGCAGTGGCCTATGCCTGCTGTAGCTCAGTTCGCGAGACGTGGGCGAGGTTTTGCTGCTCGTTGCCCCTGTCCTTTACGTATTAATAAAAATTCATAGGCGTGGGGAAGACAATACAAACAGGGGAGGTAAAAATGCGGAATAAAAAAAAGGGAAATAAAAAAAATGGGGCCATAAGGATGGAATAGTTGGCAGACGGTTAACTTGCCTTCGCGCCCGCGCTCGCATCGGGTTCCAGGCGTAATGGGATCCTCGGCCTATGGTTTCCTACCATCGACAGACCTTTACTCTTCGGCTGTCATAGATCTGCCGGTGGAAGCAGCATTACTAGACCATATTACGGTTCATTACATCTCCTCCAAGTGTTTCTAGGTCATCCGACGCGGCGACTTGCATCAGTTCCCTGTGGGTTTCAATCGAGGGCCTGTTTAGCAATGTTTTCCGACCCTTTTAAAAGTGTGTGACCTATCCATTGCCACTTTCGCATTTTTATGGAGGTGCCTACCCCGTCCTGGCCAGTAATGAACAGGAGGTCGTCGTTAGAAACGACCTCTGGCCAGCGTATGCGTAGGATGCGCCGTAGAGACTGGTTCTCTAAAGTTTAAAATTTAGTTGTTTGTTAGTTTTAGTTAGTCACCTTCCAAATTGAACAGCCATAAAGAAACACAGATTTTACTTTGGTTTCGAAGATCCTGAGTTTGGTACGTCTGGAGATGTTGTTGTTTTGCCAGAAGGGAAGGAACTCAAAAAATCTGCTCGAGCCTTATTGATGTGAGACAGTACATCAGCATCCGCTCCACCATCTGCTGTAAATACGCTTCCGAAGAAGCGAAAATTGTTCACTTTTTCCACCGTCTACCCCGGAACTCAAATTTTACTCTGTCTACCTGGATCCAAGTTCAAGTAGCATTGATTTTAAGCACCGCATTGCGATTTTCGCGGTGCAGGGCATCCGTCATTTGAACTAGATGATCCGATCTATTTGAAAGAAGACAAATATTGTCAGCGTAATATAGGTGTTGAACGTATTCATTGTTAACGCCAATTACAAAACAATATATGTAGGTGACAAAATGCAGCCTTTTTGCACTCCGCTATGTACCTCGCAGGGATCTGAAAGCTTACCCTTGTGTAAGACATTGACATTGGCCTCCGCTATAGGACTCCTTGATGATGGATATGAATATGATTTTATCTGGTATACTTCTCCTACGTAAGATGTATTGTATTCCCGGTGAACGCTGTCAAACGCCTTCTCGAAATCGATGAACATGAGGTGTAATGGGGTTTGTTCAATGATAATTCGGAGGGTGTTGATGTGGTCGCTGCATGAAAAGCCCTCGCGAAAATCAGTCTGTTCATCGTTCAGTGTGCGATGAACTGTATGCTTGATCTGGTTTAAGACTATTTTTTCCATCAGTTTGAAGACTGCGGGGAGGAGGCAAATTTCACGCCAATTATGACAATCCTTCTGGTTTCTGGATGATTATTCCAATTAATGAAACAAATTGATTTAGAGTTTATTAAAACAAATTATGTTGTGTTTGTAATGAGCGCCACGGAAATTGGTGTCGGTCGCTTCAGGGTGCACACAGTTGGAGGTAAATCGGGCGAAAATATTCGCCCGGCACACTTGCAGCTGATTGTACTAGCCCTACCCAATCAATGTTGGCGTTCATAAAACCCCATCGCTCAGTGCTGACATAGCGCTGGTGGTTTGTGAATTGTAGCCAATTAGACCAATGGCGGAACCCATAACACCATCTCTGAAGCAGTACCGTCTCCACATTGAATTTCGGGCAATGTCAACAGCTGACAATTCGACCTTCGAAATTCCAATTAAGGTCGATTTGTAGGTTGATTGCTACAATATTTGTTCATGTGAACGGTCCTAATGGACGTTTTCCAGGTCACCAATCGTAATTTCGGCCGGCAGGAACGCCGTCCACTTCAGCGCGGGAGTACTAACGAGAACTAACCTCCAAGTCGGACGGCGTGTCTGCCGGCCGGAACGAAGAGTTAAAGCAGCAACTCGGCCAGCGAGCCGCCACCACGATCGAGTACACCATTTCGGCTAGCGAGCCGCCACCACGATCGAGCACGCTATTTCGGCTAGCGAACCGCCACAACGTCTCGGCGCCGCCATTTTGATCAGCGAGTCGCTACTACGATCGGACACACCATTTCGGCCAGTGAGTCACCACCACGTCTCAGCCCGCCATTTCGGCCAGCGAGTCGCCACCGCATCTTAGCTCCGCATTTCGGTAAGCGGGCCGCCATCGCGATCGAAATACAAGGTACGTAGGGCAATCCCATGCATGTATCAATATGCATGGGATTGCCGACCTGCTACTGTGTCATACTTACGAGTATGGAATCACGGATATTCGGTCTAGTTATGTTCTGAACTGCAGTCATCAGTGTTTTACCGAGGCTTGTATTTCGTGTTCTACAAACTTCATTTTTACGGGATGACAGCACAAAGTTACTACTGCAAAATATACGTGATTGTCGGATAGAACCACCGATATTGGGTCTAAGAAACAAACTGGGACACCAATAACTTGGTATTTCTCCAATTTTTCTGCATATTCCTTACGTGCCGAGTGCAAATGTAAGGAAGTATTCTATTCCTTTACCTGACGACCGGTAGCGCAGTGTGTTTGGGCATCAGTCTCATGTTTGACTACTGGCGTTTCGGGTTCGAATCCCGTCGACGACGACGTTCGTGGCCATGGATGTGCAGGAGGTGCATGCTGGCAACTGCTTTCTCCGAAACCAGTTTATGCCAACGAAACGTCAACTGGGCCACATGGAACAGTTGACGCGCTATGCCCCACAAGGGGTTAGGGCAATTGAGTAGTAGTATATAGTTCAAAAACATATATCATGCGTATGGATAATGAATATGAGATAAAAAAAAATAGTTTTTGCTTCCTGAACCACCGCGTTTCCACTTTCTCCGCGTTTGTCGTTTTTTCGTTCTAGTTGCTAAGGGGGTTGACTTTTTTTTGTCAAATATCCCTTGAGGGACTCCCGTGTTGTTTAGGTACTCGGGCAGACGCGTTAGTTTTTGCGTTTGAAGCGACACGAGGCAGTTTGACCAGCACCAACGCCGCCCACACTACCGACAGCTGAGCTTGTGTCGAGCACGCGTCACTCTTGGTCAATTCTGAGGAGATATTGGCACTTACGTGCCACGGCGGGTCAGAATGACCAGCCTCAACATCCGTCCTCGGTTGAGGGTCACCTCAACAATCACAAATCGTTTCATGTTAAACAATCGCTTTTTACTATTTGTATAAATTTGGTTTCTTTTGCATGTCAAAAACAATATTAACTCACGAACCGTATAAAAACCAGAGGCGAGCCGGATCTGGCCCGCGGGTCGGAGTCGGTCGACCCCTACTCTAAATGAACTAGGATACATCCGCTACAATAACTAACCAAAAGTCTCTCTTCCAAACTATTGCAGCAGCATCGCAGCATTTACTCCGGGTTTGCCTTCAAGTTGAAAAGTGGTTGGGGACGATCCTACTGATTGAGGATGGTTCATAAAAGATGGGAGATTGAACGAAGAACTTTTGCAGCGAATCCCTGGTGACTGCAAAGTAACTGCTGCAAGGGACTGTGACGCAAGATGCCCATGCAAGAAGGCAACCCTCCAGTGTTCTATGATTTGTATACCAAACTTAAATTTGACCGGGCTATTTAGTTTACCAACCATTTAGATTATCAAATATATTTAGAAGAATTTTATTACATATTTTCTTTTGAGCAAAAATTTAATTCCAAATAATTTATGAATCATGCAATCATTCCATCAAGTTGCTATCACGCGAATCAACCACAATTCACACATGATACTCGTACATTATAACTTTTCGTTTTTCATATTTTTCCACACTAATTGTCATTTGAACGTTAGTGCGTTACGGACTTTCATAAAATATGTGAATATATCTTTACCAAAGATCCGTTTCAGCGACTCCCGTTTGCCGTTCGAAAAGACGATGCATTATCAGTACACGCACGAATCACAGTAAACTAAACGCTTCAACGAAAGTTGCGGACAGTTGCAGTTGCTGCAACATTTACAGTTCAGTTCAGTGTTTAATAAACTCATCTAAATACGGGTACGTAACAAACGCAAAGAACGTAATGTATCTTAACCATACACATGATAGATGCAGTGCAGCTGACAACTTCTTATCCGGATTTGTGTTGGAGTGAAATGGAACCATTGGCTGTTGCGATTCAACAAACAGTTCGCTTTCAGTCCTACTATCGCTGACATACCATCAAAAACGCAAGGAAGTCATTAGAAAATAAATCTTATTACCATAATTATGTCCAGAAACAAAGCACTAGCCATGTCAGTGAAAAGTTGTCTACGTCCAATGGTCCAATTTGAAGATGCTGTATCTACTACTGAGCCACATCAAGATCTGTTGTGCTCGGTTACTGGAACATATTTGCAACGTTCGCAATGCAAGGAGTCATTTTGTCATCTGTGTGTGATTCGTACGATACATGCAACTAGTAGTAGTTGGCTGTCACAGACTTTGATAGTTATCAACATCGAGTCAAGTGTCCGTTGCATTAAGGAAAATATCTATCAAAAGATAATGATTGTAGATACAGAGGTAGTGTTGCCAATGTGGAATTTATGTGGGGCCGAATATTAGAAAAATTGAACTCGATAAACGCTCATTGTAGAAACCTTTTTTTCGAAAACGTGACAATTTCCTCGAAAAACTCAATAAAAGTTACAAAAGTTTCCCAAACTTTTTAAAATGCCACAAAATCGCTATTATACCTGAATAAATGCAAATAAAAAATGGGTGGAATGGAATGGCTGGAAAAGCGCTGCTGAGTGGAGAGCAATGAAAGCGAGCCAAATAACTATGACGCTTAATTTGTTTGATGAAACACCGGCTGTAAATCGGCAACTACTCATCGTAGATAGCTTTGCTTGATCTCAAATTGATGATTTTAGTTTCTTCTTTTAATAAAATAATTTTGCTAAAAAGTGACAATGTGTCCGGAAAAGTAAATCAATGTTACAAAAAGTCAAGCGAATCCCTTAATAATGCCAAAAGTCGGCGGAAGAGCGGTGTCCTTGTGGTGCATATGTTGCGAACCACGGCAGCAAACAAAAATTTGTTTTGACCAGGACAAATAGTATAGATTCCACAAGAGTTATCACTCCATAGAAGTTTCGCCTCTGCCAGGAGATTTGTATGTATTGACAAATTGTATAAACATAGTATAACATACAAATCTCCTGGCAGAGGGGAAAGTTATATGGAGTGATAACTCTTGTAGAATTATCAATCCTCTTTGACCAGGATGCTTTTAACTCGGTGGCACAGGTCCCAGCTAGACCAGCGTATCATCGGTTATTGAGCCAAAGCACCCTACTCCTAGATTAACCACTTAAATATGTAAAAACATGAATTATACAAGGGAAGGACTTGGAAGAGGAAAGGAATAAAAATATTGTATAATTGAACTTACAAGTGACTCCCCCCGTCGAACGGTCGATCGCCTCAAAGTGTGCACCACGGACAATGACTGTGTGACACTCGGTTCGGATCTGGCTGCGTTGAATGACGCTTTTTTGATGCACACCTCCCTTGAATCCGACACGGAAGGGGAGGCGGATGTCACGGTTATTGATGAGAAAGCCTAATGGTAAGGTTTCATCAAATGAACTTTCACCATTAGAAAGACATCGTCATGATTCAGGAACCGGTGACTATGCACGATCTCGTCAGAGGTCTAGGGTGTCCTGATTATATTATTTTTTATATTAAAGGCCAGGGTAAACCGCGATATTGTATTCTCGTTAGGAAAATCGTCAAGGCCTTCCTACTATGAGCTCGCAGCGAGAAGGACTTTGTTGTAGTCCGCCTGGAGCTTATTGGATTGCATCGGTATATATGCATCATGACAATGTAGGCACGCTCCCCTCTTCCAGTTTGAGGTTTTGAGGCCATTGCAGCAGCACGGTCATCGAAAATCTGAATGATCCTTAGCTCCGACTCTAATGCCCACCACGATGTGTGGGGTAGCTCAGATACCAATAAGCGCGGTGAATCTCTTCTCGAGTACATTATGGGCACTAATCTCATAATAGGTGCATTAGATTCGCCTATGGGATGCGGCCGAATCAAATGCACCTAATCTGCAACGTGGGCCGCGAACCCACTTTTATTAGAAAATCCAGACAGGAGATCTTAGATATCACTCTGGCATCGTATGATATTATTCACCTTATTGGAGATTGAAGAGTGTCATCGGAACACTCCTTCTCTGACCATCGCTACTTTCAGTTCAGCCTTACTGAGCGTCATGAAGCTATTCAGCGTACTATTAATGGCAGAGTGACAAATTGGTCTAAGTATCGTGACGCTCTTTATGAAGGGCTGCCTTGACAACCACGAAAACTATGCAATGAACAGGAGCTAGACGATATGGTTAACACTCCGACAGTTGCGATGAAGATAGCAGTGTCTACATCGTGTCCGGGTACCTCACATGTGGGTTAGAAAAAAACAGCTTGTTGGAGTACTAACATCTCCGAACTTAGGGCTGCGTGTATTAAAAGTTTCAATGAGGCTAAAGCCTCAAAGCCTACAAAAAACACCTGAGCTCTTTCAAGAACGAGTTAAGGTGTGCCAAGCGAAATGCATGGAGGAGTTTCTGCGAAAATATCCAAGGGTCCTGCGAGACTTCTAGGCTTAGGAAAAATCTGGCTTCCAATCCATCTTTGCCAAGTTTTCTACAAAAGGAAGACGGATCATGGACGCCTTCAGGTAAAGAAACAATCGAGTGCCTGCTTGACACACATTTCCCTGGAAGTTCGGCTGCTACCTCATTTGGGGACTTCTCTACGTGTCGCACATAGCCATGCGACAGTGAATCTATCGTGTCACGAGAAAAGATAATGTGTGCAATTAAAAGACTAATGATTATGCCACCTTTGCACAGTTAATATATTCCATTTATTCAGTGGGGGTATTGTCTCCCTTCCTTTGGATTGTTGGGATCAACGAACTGCTTCTGAGGCAGGAAGAAATTGAGTGTAAAGTCATCGCGTATGAAAATGATGTTGCCATTGCTGTCACAGGTAAGTTTCCTGATGTCCTCAGTGGGTTATTGCAGAATGCCTTAACCATTATAACCGAATGAGCAAACTTTTGCGACATTGGAATTAACCCTGCTAAGACGGAGCTTCTGCTCTTCACTAGAAGGCACACGACTCCTCCCATTGAACCTCCCATACTGAAGGGTACTAAATTCGTTTTCAACGACAAAGATAAGTTCCTTGGTCTTATTTTAGAGAGGAAACTAATGTGGAAGCTCAACATCGAAAAACGAGTTAGCTATTATCGCACTCTACTTGTATAAAAGGCCATAGTTAATAACTGGCGCCTACAGCCTAAAGCTGTATATTAGTTATATACGGCTGTCGTAAGTCCCATACTACTGTACGGAATTAGTGTGTGGTGGGCAGCACTTCAAGTAGTGTCTTATCATAAATTACTGAGTAAGGTACAAAAACTAGCTGCGATGGCCATGACGGGGGCTTTTAGAACCACTCCGTCAGTCGGGCTTGCTGCCGTTGAAAATTTGCTATGAACAACTGGCGGCAAACACGGCCTTACGTCGTCGTGAGACTGGCCAGTGGCACGCGATGAGGTCCGGGCACTCAACTGTACTGGATAATTTGAGTCTCTCCGTGGAGACTGATTACATCTCTCCGAAAAACGTTTTTGGCCGAAACCGCACCAGCCTGATTCCGTCGAGGGATCAATGGGCTGATGATACGTTCTTGACCACCGACTCCATGGCCATCTACACGGATGGCTCTAGAACCGATGGCGGAGTTGGGGCGGGTATCTATTTGGGGGGACTGAAGATCAACCTGTCATTTCGTTTTCCCGATTCGTGCAGTGTCCTACTGGCGGAGGTTACGGTAATTTTTTGATGGTCTGACCTAGCTAGGAAATCATGTAATGATCGCGAGAGACATTACGATTTATACGGATAGTCAGGCTGCAATTAGAGTGCTCGATTCCGTCCTGATTATATCGAAAACCATCGAAAAGTGTCGGTCGGTCCTCAAAGAGATGGGTGCTTTTTTCAGCATTCGGCATTTTTAGCATAGTGACTTCGTGGGTAACTGCATTGCAGATGAACTGGCTAGAGAGGGGACTACCGGTACTGTTAACGGAGACCGTTTAAACATCAAAATGCCAATCGCATCGTATAAAATTATTAAATGGCGACACATGCTAAACGACGAAGTTGATTTGGCCGAAACTTGGTAGGGTTGTGGGGGTCATTACACGAGACTGTCCTGTTGGTGAGCTCCGTATTCCTCATAACGACTATTGAAGGAGCTGTGAGGACGTGGATGAGGAGGAGAGCCTTCTGCATCTTCTCTATCACTGTCCGGCCTTGACTGCGAGGCGGAAGAAATTTCCTAGCTACTGGTTTTTCCAAGATCTGGACGACGTTAAAAATAAGAGTGTCATACAGTTCTATCGCTTTATCACCAGCACAGGCTGGTTTAGTGTCTAGGTTTAATTAGGTTACTTGGGTGGTAACACAACACACCAAATGATGGACTAAATGTACTGGGTGAGGACCCGGCGCAGCCCCTTTACCTGACTTAACCTATTAGAAGGAATCAACTTGAATGGGAAATTTATGCAAAAGAAACGTTTATGCCAGAAAAAAAATAACAAATTTCTCGACAGCAAATGTTTACGCCGCTTCCACTCAAACAACCAACTCCTTCTCCTCGGATACACTTCGCTCGTCTTCAATGACTTTCAAATTTAATCATAGCTATCAAGTTCTTGTCGAATCCAAACTTTTGATAATAGCGATTAGCCAAATTCTTTCAACAGAAATCAAATGTCGCTTTATGTTAAGATTCTTCACGCCGTCATTAAAAAGAAAAAAAAAAAAAAACAAATCCGTCAAATGAAAATATTCGGACACAACGAGTTTTACTCTACTGGTTTATCGTTGAGCTGATTTTCCATTTTCTTGCGCCCGAACAAAACGAAATAAAATCTTTTTCTTAATTATTTTCCACATCAGAAAGAAACACAATTCCAATTTCGCGGATCAACAACAGAAAATCTTCCGCTCTTATTTCAACCACTGTCCCGTCCCATTCAAACTTTCACCAAATCTTTCCAAATCGACTCCAACAGAGCTTCCTTTATTAAACCGTCTTTTGATTCAAAATTTCGACTTTCATTTACTACATAATAATAACTCTCTCACTCTATCTGACTTTAAAAAAAAAAAATATTTTTCTTTCTTCTTCTAGAACTAAAATCCGCCTTCTTTTCCCCCAAAAAGTACTCCTCAGCCAACCTCCAGCAAAAACTTCCCGACCTTCTCGCCGATCAAAATCCTCCCACCCAATCTGACAAAAAAAAACCTACAGGGGCAACGAGCGGCGAAAAGTCCGCCCACGTCTCCCGAACTGAGCTACAGCAAGCATAGGCCACTACTTAGCTCGTTGATGAGCCTTTTTCTTCGCCCGATGGCACGGCACTACCTTCACAGTGATTATGCTACCTTAGGCTCCATCCCCACGGGTATCTTCGGATGCCCACCAATCCGTCCGTTACAAAATACCTATACACGACGAAAATATGTTGGCACTCTCTTCGAGGCTCATTCAGAATCAACGCCCTAGACATTAGCCATTGACTGGCCCTGGCTTTATCTGAGTAGTGGTGCGAGGAATCTGTTGTACAGTAACTTAAGCTACTTTTTGGACGTACACATTAATCTGCATTATGACATTTAACAAAATGCAATAACTATTGGCTTTCAGGTCTGAAAGGTCAGGTTCACCGGAGCCTGCATACTTGGCATGATAATCAACAAGACTTGATAATTGCCTTGACCCGTCCAGAGGCATGGGCGCGTCAACATCTCTCGCATTTCTATATCTTATTGACGTTTCGATAACATATCTACTACTACGGAAGTGAAGTTGCTTGCATGCAACTCCTATCCGCGCCGTCTTTATACTGACTAGCTCGGAGCACTGTGAGAGTTCTATTAGTACCCACAGGCAGTTTTTGATCGCACCGCGATTTGAACTCCGAGCTCTGAACTGGTATCGTAAAGTGGTGATCGAACAACAACGGCCACCGAGCGCAACGTACAGAGAATCCCAAAATATCCGTTCCAAAGCAACAAAGGCTTATATGTATTTAATTCAAAATCTATAAAATCTTCGGAGGAAAACGTGAAAGTTGACCAAATTTTGCTGAGGTAGTTGGGGATCTTAAACGCTGACCCCCTTATCATCAAAAATACGCAAAGAAGAAACCCTCTCCACCCCCTCCCATGCATACGTAATACTTGAACGACCCCCTACTGACAAAATTTTCTTAAACATTATCACTCCTTTCGGCAACACCGATTCAAAAGTATCTCATTACCGTCATTGACCACATGGAGAATGTTGCATTATATTATCCTAAAGATATCGTGACAAAAAGTTTCATTTAAATATCTACTTTAAATATACGGAACGTTAGTCGTACGGAGAAAACGAAATCGAAATGCGATTGCTCTAATTATAAATGGCAGCCGAAGAATCTTGAAGTCCTTAATGTCAACGTATCTGAAATTGTGCTCCAATTGCTAAGATTTGCGTATGTTTTGACGTAGACAATACTGGCGACAGATACGTTAGTTAATATCTTCCTGGTTGCAGTTTCAGCAGAAAGCCAGCATTATTATGAACAGGTTATGTGTGGTGAAAGAGAGATGAAAGTAGGGAGCTATTTTTTTAAATGCTCGCTGATGGAAATTGTGTAGGTTAGTAGATCTAGAACAAAGCTTATTAAGTGACAGCATTAAAAATGTATTTGAAGTATTACCTAACGTTGATGAGGTCGGCCCTTGACATAGTTTTACACTGGTGTGTTGCTGTGGGCTTAAATGTAAACCCACAGAAAACTGCCGTTGTGCCGTTCACTCGAAAACGAAATAGAACATTGGTTCCAATTTCGTTAGACGGCACGACCTTAGATTATTCCACCGAAGTCAAATGTCTCGTTGTAACACTAGACTCGAAATTCACCTGGAATACTCACAAAGATGACGATGACCTCAGGTCAGGATTCATAATATAGACTAACTGATCTGTTTGAAAAATGCACTGATCTGAAGCAGGGCAATGGACTGGCACCGACGCTCTTCAACCTAGCACTAAAATACGCAATTCGGGTTATGAATATTGACAACAGCGAGATGCTACTCATCAAGCCGACACAATTACCAGCGTACGCCGACGACATCAACCATAATCATGTCCCGAAGTTTGGCCGACGCAAAGTAGCTTCTGCGTACACTCGACACCGCTGCAAAAGAAGTTGGACTACGTATCAACGAGGATAAAACAAAAATAATGATTCAATCGAGGACAAGGATGCCTGCACATTCGAGCATCAATGTGGAGGACCTCAACACCGAGTTCGTGAACGACTTCATATACCTGGGTTGCAACTTATCAAAGAACGCCAACGAAACTGACGAAATCAAGCCACGGATACAGTTAGCTAATGAAACTTTTTTCTCGGTTCTCCCCATAATGAAATCGAAGCATGTACACAGAAACACGAAGCTCCGTTTGTACAAAACCATTATGTGGCCAGTGCTATACTATGGCCGCGAAACATGGACCCTAACTCAATCCTCCGGAAAAATGCTAGACACATTCGAACACAAGGTTCTACGGCGAATTTTCGGGGCGGTTTGCGATCGAAATGGATGGCGCATCAGGTACAACCATGAGTTGTATGAACTGTACGATGAGCTGAAAGTTTCAAAAATCGTAAAACTATTATACAATGACTTCAATGGGCAGGGCATGCACAACGAATGGGCGATCATCGCATGTCAACCCAGCGATCGTTGGGAGAGCTCAGTATATGCGGACGCCGCGCAACTACTGGGCTTCCCAGATTGGAGGACGCGGTCATGTGACCGAGATAATTGTAGGATAACGATCCAGGCGGACAAGGCCCAAAGTCGGGCTATCGCGCTACGAAGATGTTGACTGTTAACCAGTGACACATAAAATATATGAATGTATTTTATTGATCACGGCTTGCGATCGACGCAGAGTCGTGCCTAGCAAAACGGACCATGAACGTGTGACTTCCAAAGCCACGAATAAGCGACTTGCTTTTGCGAATGTGTCATAACAAAGCACTATTCGCGTGTATTTTAAAGTTCAGGGGATCGTCGAATGCATTTTGTGGTTATACGATTGTTCTTCCACACACGAATAGTGCTCCGTTATGGTAGTTTTTTGTTCTCAGTCGCAAACGCAGGCCGCTCAGTCGCGGCCTTGGAACTCACACCTTTAACCTCATTCTGAAATTTCTCATTTCTCACTGTGTCTGACCATAGATCTTCCAAGTGAATTCCTTGCGGGAAAAAAATTGTAATAGGTCCAACAGCTTTTCGCAGTAAATTACAATCATTTAGGATCCATGTAAATTATCTCTTTACCCAAATGAAACAAGAAAGTGGTGTTTCAAAGATAAATCGATTGCTGCCGGCCATGCTACAATAATTGCCATATGAACAGTTTGTCAAAAAAAATCTCCTTTTCGTTTATTGTCTTAAATTTTGAGCGTATGTTCCGCGTACAGGGAAAAGGGCTTGTAAAAGATTGAATAAAGAAAAAAGAAAATTTAAAAAAAAAAAGAAAAAGGGCCGCGAAGTTAGGGCAGATTGCATATTCATATTCCCGTATCTTGTTGTATTTTTTTCTGGAGGAGATCATCCGTTTCAACAAGATCCGATCCAAAAAGTTGCATCTGCTCCAAAAAAGAAGAAATGGACATGATTGCATATCGATAATAATTGTATGCCATCGACAGTGAGTCAATATAACAGTTGTTATGTGTGAATTTTATGTACCATATACTCGTATGCTGTATTGAGTGGATTTTTACCCCGAAGCGCCGTCTCAGTGAAATCACACCTGGAATGTTGAAGAAATACATATGGTGCAAACCTTTAAGTGTCGTTCAAGCCATTAAAAGATAAGACACGACACAAGTACGAGTATATGTACATAGCAAAGAAAAAACTAATAATTTAACCTTTAGTCTAATCAGTCTTAAATAAAACCGGAATATAGAGGGCTGCGCCCGCAATCCAAGGACTTTGTAGTGAGCACTTACTTTGGGATGTAAATGTCGATTCCTCGCTCCTCTCAGACGAAAAAACACCACCATTAAAAGTTACCAAAGAGACAGGGAGATTTTACTCGGAAAAAGGGAGGAATCGTCATACACTCGGACAGTCAAGCAGCACTAAAGGCGCTACAGTCCGTCACAATCAAGTTGAAGACAGTGCATAACTGCCTAACAACTCTACAAGCTCTGGGATCAGCTAGGACCCTGGAACTCTGGTGGGTTCCGGGCCATAGTGGAATTCTAGGAAACGAAATAGTGGATGGACTAGCCAAACAGGGGGCTATCCTCGAACGAGGGGCAGCTCTAGAGCTGCCGACGTCAATACAAACATGCAAGAAAATAATGGACGACAGTATGCGTCAAAAGGCCATATCTAACTGGCTCAACACAAACGACTCCAGAGTAACGAAAATATTCTGGAATTCTAATGACAAAAAGAAAACTGGAAGCCTCTTGGGACTGCCCAGAAGTCAGTGTGCACTATTAGTGGGCATACTAACGGGCCACTGCCTGATAGGGGAACATGCCCACAGATTAAAGCTAATAACCAGCGATGGCTGCAGGAATTGCCAAATACCAAACACGAAAGAAACTCTAAAGCACCTCCTATGCGATTGTCCTGCACTCGCTAGAAGGGGATTAAAGTGCCTAGGAGTTCACTTCTTCAACGATCTGAAGGAGTCGCAGGACTCAGCTGGAGAAGCCTCTTGAGCTTCGCCAACGAGTCAGGTTCCTTCAAGCCAGCCAGCAACGATACGGGATGAGTACCTGTTATATGTGGTATCGCTATGGACCTCAGCGGTCTATGCGGAGTCGTCTAGGCTGCCACCCTACCTAACCTAACCTAACCTAACCTACTCGGCAAAGGTTACAGTAATTCGGAATTTTAGATATGTTTGTGCCAACCCCCAGTCAGCTTGGAAAAACTTGCACTTTTACCACTGTTTCCCCTATAGCTTCATTCCAGTCCATTTTAACGCAAAATATGTGCAGACCATTTTTGTAGAGCACAAAATTTCCTACAAATTTCTTATCAATGCTTTTTTTTCTCCAACCAATAGCAACGGAGCTAATCTAATTTGAGAAAAACTTTATTGTCGATTGCTCGTTTGTGCCTACGAAGTGGGGAAAATCATCGTTCTTCTATGAATTTCATTAAATAACGGATTAAATGCTAGTCCCAAAAGGATAAATTTTTTTAAACTAAATAAGCTTTAATTTGCGAAAAGTCTGATGCCCGTAGATTTAATTGCTACTATTTTTTTTATGTTAGCACCAAAGCTTAGGGCATACCCTTTAATGCAATAGCATAGCTTTAGTGAGCGAGGAAAATTAAGGTAAGTGGGGAGGGAAGGGTTGAGGTGGATTAGATGAAATTAAATGACGGTGAACATTTTGTTTAAATTTTTGCGATTCGTAACTACAGGGGAAAACAGATGATGGTAAAGCTTTTCACTTTCGAGTTGTTCTGCAAACGAAAGAGTCGTACAGTTTTGTGGTTCGACTGACGCTAATTTCGATGGTAAGATGGTGGGCACGACTTGACGGCCTGGTGTTGCATACAGGAAATACAACTAGACTACTTATTTCAGCCAAACAGCGGCGGTTGAAGTATCGGCAAAAATGTGATAGACAACCAACGTCACGTGTGTGCTGAAGTGGTTCCATTCGGGAAGTTACATCGTCATCACCAATAAGTCTGAAAGTTTTCGTTGAACTTTGCCCAATGCCAACAATGAAGTGCAACCTGCACCGGCCCATAAATGGCAATTGTAATCGAGTCTCCTGCGAGTATGGGAGGACGAGGAGATCCCAGACGATAGGCGCAGAAGCATCATCTGCCCAATTCACAAAAAGGGAGATAAACTGCGGTGTGAGAATTACAGGGGCATCTCACTAGTTTGTACGTCCTATAAAATTTTGACGAAAATTCTGGAAAATAGAATAAAACCGTACGCAGAACGAGTCATTGGCGAATATCAAAGCGGTTTCAGACCTGGTCGCTCCACAACCGATCAGCTCTTCTCAGTCAAACTGATACTCCAGAGGTGCTGGGAATACAACGTAAACGTTTACCAAATCTTTGTCGACTTCAAGCAGGCATACGACAATATCGATCGAGGAGTACTGGACAACATCATGCTGCAATTTGGTATACCGGCCAAATTAGTGCGACTGACAAAGATGACGATGACCAACTCCGTGTCACAAGTCAGGATCCAGAATAGACTTACTGATCTATTTGAAACACGCACTGGTTTGAAACAGGGCGACGGACTGGCACCGACGCTCTTCAACCTAGCACTGGAATACGTTATTCGGGCCATGAATATGGACAACAGCAAGACGCTACTCATCAAGTCGACACAATTAGCAGCGTACGCCGACGACATCAACATCATGTCCCGAAGATTGGCCGACGCAGAAGAACTTCTGCATACACTCGATACCGCTGCAAAGGAAGTTGGATTACGTATTAACGAGGGTAAAACTAAAATAATGATGCAATCGGTGACAAGGACACCTGCACAACCGAGCACCAATGTGGGGGACCTCAACATCGAGTTCGTGAACAACTTCATTTACCTGGGTTGCAACTTGTCAAGGGACGCCAACGAAACTGACGAAATCAAGCGACGGATACAGTTAGCTAATAAAACTTTTTTCTCGGTTCTCCCCATAATGAAATCGAAGCATGTGCACAGAAACACAAAGCTCCGCGTGTACAAAACTATTATACGACCAGTGCTATGCTATGGCTGCGAAGCATGGACCCTAACTCAAGCCTCCGAAAACATGCTAGACACTTTTGAACGTAAGGTTTTACGGCGAATTTTCGGGGCTGTTTGCGATCGAGATGGATGGCGCATCTGGTACAACCATGAGTTGTATGAACTGTACGATGAGCTGCAAGTCTCGAAAATCGTCAAACTACAACGATTTCAATGGGCAGGGCATGTACAAAGAATGGACGATGATCGCATGCCTAAGAGAGTAATGAATGCAGAACGAGTCGACGGAGCGAGACTGCGAGGACGACCGAGATCTCGTTAGGAGAGCTCAGTAGGTGTGGACGCCGCGCAGCTGCTGGGCTCCCAAAATTGGAGGACGTGACCGAGATAATTGGAGGACAATGATCCAGGCGGCCAAGGCCCGACGTCGGGCTGTCGCGCCACGATGATGATGATTCGAGTCTAGGTCTTATGTGACTTTTGTATATTAGCGCTAAATCAGATGGCGTGAAATATTTTTTGCATCTATTTAGGAAGCCCAGACATTTCATTGCGTTTTTCGCGATGGAAAAAATGTGATCAGTCCAGTTAAGCTTTTTCGAGATGGTAATATCTAATATATTATTCACATCTTTAGAAGTAGCTTCGCACTAGGTCATATTCCCAGTGCCTGGAGATCAGTGATTGTCGTTTTATTCCCAAAGTGGGAAATAGATCTATGGACGACCCTAAATCGTATCGACCTATTAGCCTGACATCATTCATGCTGAAGACTATGGAGAAGATCCTTGATGTTTACATCAGGACATCACTTCTCGTGAGAAACCCGCTTCACCCCAGACAGTTCGCCTATCAACCTGGTAAATCTACCAAAACTGCTCTACAAAACTTTGTTGGAGAAATTTAAGGGGCCTTGTCAGCTAATGAAACGGCACTTAGTGCGTTTCTTGACATTGAAGCAGCCTTCGACAACACCTCCTTCGAGTCCATCGAAAGTGCACTCCGCGCTAAAGGAGCCAATCTTGCCACCACAGTCTGGGTGAAACATATGCTGTCCTCTAGAAGGGTCATCACTACGATAGGCGACTGTACCTTCTCAGCGAATGTCATGCGGGAATGCCCGCAGGGTGGAGTATTGTCTCCCCTCCTGTGGTGCATCGTAGTTGACAGTTTGTTGTGGAAACTATCCGCGATGAAATTTTCAACACAAGGTTACGCGGACGATCTGGTTTTCACGGTCAGGAGAAAATTTGAGGAAGTCCTGCCTGATATACTATGCAAAGGTAGTTGCGAATAGTTCAAGAATGGTGCAACTACAGCGGCTTACGTGTAAATCCCGCGAAAGCTGTCATAGTGTCATTCACTAGAAAAAGGAAACTTAGGTCACTAAAGTGTCCCTTCATGTACAACTCCCCTATAAAATTGGTGCCACATATCAAGTATTTGGGAGTTGTCCTTGACGAAAAATTGTCCAGGACAGAACACCTTAGAACGACTTTTGACAAAGCAATTAAGGTTCTATGGATCTGCAGACAATATGTCGGCAGGACATGGGGGATCAACCCCCATTTATTTCTGTGGATCTACAAAGCTATTGTCAGACCTATAGTAGAATATGGTGCGGTTGTATGGTGGAAAAAGGCCATTTCCTTAGCTGGTATAACCGCTCTGACGAAAATCCAGAGACTTGCGTTCATGACCATCACTGGAGCCATGCACTCTTGCCCCACTGCTACTCTGGAGGTTCTACTCGACCACGAATGGCAACGGTCAGACTTAGGGCCTGTGACATAGAGATCAAGCTCAATTCAAATCAATTAGGCTGGTTGGAAAGTGACAAGGTACTCTGCATGCCAACTGACTACCTTGTTAAAACCACTCGATTCCATCACTCGTGTCAATCAGTCATATGGGACAAAGAAAGTTGGGCGGATGGCTACAACTCTCTCCGACCCCACACAATCAAATGGTTCACAGACGGCTCCAAACGGAAGAAGGTTCCGGTGCAGGCATTGTTGGTCCTGAACACCGAGTCTTCATTCCGATGGGTAAAACGCCGTCCGTATTCCAAGCAGAAATACATGCCATCGAGGTCTGCGCAAAGCTGTGCCAAACCGCTGGCTATTTAAACAGGGACATTGCAATATTTACCGACAGCCAGGCTGCCATCAAAGCACTTACCAGCTTCACTTTAAATTCGAAGTTGGTGCTATCCTGTCAGGAAGTCCTCCATACCGTGAGTTCAACAAACAAACTCACTCTTTACTGGGTCCCTGGTCACTCGGGAGTCGAAGGCAATGAGCTAGCAGATAGGCTAGCAAACCGAGCCTCCAAAGCCCCCTTCCATAGCCCAGAACCTTTCTGTGAAATTCCACTGTGCTACTGCAGAAACCAAGTAAGAGACTGGGAAAGTGCTCTTGCCACATCCCAATGGGGAGCCTTTCAGGCCTGAGACAGGCCAGGCTGTTCATCTCGGGCTACTCGCGTACTCGTACCTTAGAATTGCTACGGCTGAGCAAAAACAGAGTCAGAATGATTTGTAGAATTTTAACGGGGCACTCGTGTCTGAGGGGTCACCTTAAAACCATGCGTATTGTTCAAGATGCTAGCTGCCGCTTCTGCGAGGCTGATGATGAGACTTCAGAGCACATCCTTTGTGAGTGCGAAGGACTTGCGGAACGACGCACGGACTGCTTCGGCATAACATTTTCTTTGGCCGAGGACATCCCTTCTATCAAACCTGGCCAGATCAGTCAATTTATCGAGAAAAGTCGGCTAAATCATATGATCTAGTCTTCTCGATAAAATGGGCTTCAGCACAATCGACCCATGGTCGCAGTGCTTGTGGTTTCAACATGATCCACGGCCCTCCCTCCCAATCTAATCTAATTTATGATATTATTCGCTGGTGAGTCAGAAATACGCACACCGTCGGCAAGGATGCACTGTGAGGTGTGTGGAGCAGATACTTTATTGGTTATAACTCATTACACATGACATAGATGAAGTCCACAGGATGGCTATACAATCAAACTTCTTCGTGTGTTCTCGAAGTGGAATTACAACACTAAATTTATTCACAAGGATTTTAGCAATTGGAGGAACCAGTAATTTAGTGGGATTGGACACCAAACTACCCACTATGAGGTAAGATATCGTCAATATACTATATTCATATATTCGTCTTTGTATATTTAATCCCCAACTTCAATTGGAATCGATTAAATTAAATAAACATGTTGCCTGAAACCCACACGAACAGCCCTCATAGAAGTCCACCACCCACTGAGGTCCAGATTTCCAAAAATCACGCTAAACTCCCAAATAAATTGACTTCATAGGACACATCTAAGAGAAACCAAGGATCTTTTCCAAAAACGAAAAATTGCTGAACAAGTGAATCAATCTTATACCCTAAGATATTTCGACATCGTAAATACTGCGGTGTCGTTGACACATTTAGATCGAGTACACGTGCGATACCTTTCCGCTATAGGGCACGTAACACCCAATGTTTATAATTAAAAGCATTTTCCCAAACAAACATTAAACACTTCCTCAGCATAAACACTGTCGTCATCATCGTACTCATTGCTCATTGCAGCACGGCCATTACCACCATCATCGAGGCTGTATAGAATCCTCATAATTACAGAATCCAGATTCCACTGCATTGTTGCATCACACTAGCGTCAGATTCCAGCTATCCAGCCATAGATTAGATCGGGAAGTTCTCTGACTATCAGCCGGGACACAGAGACACTCTACGACGACGTCCAGAATCTGAGCACTGGAATCATTGGGACGTTCGACATTCTTTGCGTAAACAGCCTGGTGTATGAGGAGCCGTGTGAATTACATACGCGACTCATATTGACACAGTGTTTAGCAGACGTGTGGCGTCGTGAAAAGCCTCCAATCTGACATGGCGACAGTGGCGATGAGTCTGCATCTGACGACGACCAGCGTACTGTCAATTAAGAATCGGTTTTTCATTTTACTGGCGAACAAAATAGGGAGTACAATATATTTATGGATTCGTAAATCAGGTCCCTGAAATTATTACCCGCCCCGATAATGTACAATAATAACAAACTTCACGTAAATGGAAGTTGCTAACGGACAGCCCCATAAGTCGTCAGGCATAATGGGATATCCTTTCAAATTCGTTGACAGAATTATACATGCGACAGAATTTCGAATGGAAATTTTCAACAGGTTGTGATTTTTCGCTTAATTGAAAATGGCATCGGAGATGACAATTTAACGACCTTTGGGGCACTAGATCCCCATTAATTTTCCTCGGGAGGAGACCCAGACGTATTTCGTATCCATGAAGATAAGTCAATATCTCCCATATGATGATTTGGACAAATCGCGCCATTACACGAGAACACATGTCATTCAACGTTTAACAAGACGAAAATTGAATTTGTCTTCGGTCACTGAAAGACGTCTGGGAGACGTTGTCACGAGAGGGAAACTTGGGTGGTCTTGAAAGCGAAGGGGAGCAGCAAAAATTAATGTTTGTCACGTAACAACTGGAATGACTGTCTCAGCTGTTGGTACTTTGTGGTGAAGTGGTTTGATAACAACGTTAGCCGAGTCTGGCCTGGACGTGATCTAATGATGTCCACTTTCCTGAGAGAATGGTCGTCCTGATGATGAATTTGTTGATAACTTAATTTTAGGATCCTGAGAATTGAAGTATTTATTAAGACGAAAGGCAGACAATTTGGTCTTAACAAAGGTAATGATTCGATTAACTCTTATCGGAATTAACTTACGAACTACTGCGTTTGAAGAGTTGGTATGGAAATGGCAATGACCTTTTTTAGGGTTTTGTAGAAAAAAAACCCCTTATCAAATCCGTCAAATGTCTGTTTGCCTGTGCAGAGAATATCTCGTGAACGGCTGAAGCACCTGAATAAAATTTGGAAGGAATTCGAACGATCTCTACAATTCGTGGCTTAAAGCTTCCCGTTGCAACAGGCTAAATTTGAAGGCCCCTCCCTTCAAATTTGGTCTATTGTAATTTGAGGAGGGGGGAGGGTGGTGGTCTTCAAAGAGTGACTAAAGAACATTTTTTCCTTTTCATCGGGCATAGGCATGTGGGGTGTCATATCAAGGCGCACAATTAGCACATTCCCGCCACCATGTTGAAAATGTGCCTAACTGTTTGGCTTGTCCTGTTTCTTTTTAGTATCTCCTAAATTGGTCTTATAAGAAATCTTGTAAAACTTTATTTAACTAGAGTAATTTATCTACAATTTGAGACTAAAATTAAACTTTTACCTGTTATACTTACCGAGATAGAGCTTTTAAGGCATAAATCGATGAGCATTAATTTTTGAATTTTTGCTCATAGCTACTCTAAAAATGGTCCGAATTGAAAATTCTGGCCACGTTAGGCTTACAATCAAATTATCCCAAACTTTTACAGTCAAGCTTTTCCATTTGGAGCTTCCGTTGCAAAGATCTGTGAGCTTGAATAGTGGTGAAGTGTGATTTTTCTCCGGAGCCTCGAAAATTGTCATTTTTTGACTATCGATTTTGACTACGCTACTGAACCGAATTTCAATTTTGAGCAGTGAATTGAACGCAGAATTCAACGGTCTTTAATTTGCTCATGCAAGTTTTTCGACTGGAGGCACCGTTTAGGAGTTATAATATTAAAAAAAGGGCTCAAATTTTTCGGATTTTCGCCCTCCAAAAGTTAAGCTCACCTTCTACGACCGTGCAAACTCAGTTTTCATGTACTCAGTATCTATAGAAAGGATTAAAATTATTTTCAGATCTTTCCCTAATTATTATTAATAATATTTAATTTGACTGGCCTATGTTTGATACATCGTCTGTAATTTTCTTTCTTTGCGTCAAGTTATTTTTGGCATTTTTCTTCGAAACAGTCATTTCGCGTTCGCCTGGCTTTATATCCCGCGGCCTTCTCTGCAGTCTTCTTGATAGAGTTTTATAGTTCTTCCCAAAACTCATGTATACCTATGTTGCCGATGTTGTGTAGCATAGGTGTCAGTGGTTTTTCAAGGGCGACTGTATATGCCTGCGTCGTGGCATCATTCAAGAGTTTTGTCAATATAACGACGGCGCGGATAGGAGGTGCATGCTAGCAACTGCACTTCCGAAAAGTAGATATGCTATTGAAACGTCAACAAGCCATAGAAATGCTAGAGATGTTGAAGCGCCCATACCCCTGGAGGGGTCACGGTAATTAGAGAGGGAGATTCTTGCTTGACACAACCTATCGCTGTAGGATCACCAATAGGTTGCCTCAAGTGATGGTCGGAATCGCAGTTTGCTCCTCGGTATGATCGGACATCCACCAAATTTGAAGCCCATTTTGGCATTTGAGGACGTGGTCAATCTGGTTGACGGTGCGTGTACAATTATCCGGAGATATCCACGTTTCTTTAAGAATGCGTCGGTACGGAAAATTTGTTGAGCTTACGACAAGATTCCTGCTGTACGAAGTCGATTAGTCGTTGACCCTTGTCGCTATAATCATTGTGGAGGCTGCGTCTTCCGGTTGTTCCCAGATGCCAACTCCCATCGCCAACTTTCGCACTGAAATCTCTCAGTAGAATTTTGACATCGTTTTTCGGAAGTGAGTCGAAAAATGTCTCCAAGCGGTCGTGAAGCTCGTTTTTCACTGCTTCTTCTTTCACTTCCGTGGGGCGTGCACGTTGATGAGCCAGAGGCTGAAAAATTTTGTCTTGATGCCAATGATGGGTTTGAAGTCAATAAGGTGCGGTTTGAGGTGATTGCTCACGATGAACGAAACTCAAAGCTCCTTGTGTCCAGATGGTTTACCGCTTTTGAAAATTGTATGTTTCCTGGACTGCAGTAGTGCTCAGTTCGTATTCCTCGACCTGTTGAAGGAGGTCCTTCTCAACCTGAGTTTGTTCAGGGAGCGTACATTCCGATACGTTGTCGTCGTTGTTGATCCGTCCAGTCCGAGGCTTTTTTTAGGTTTTCTGACATGGAGTAGTTTTTACAAGGATAAGTTGTCGACCCATCGTGAAACCCTATTCATGGGTGGCTTCAGTGATAGCTACTTCTGATGGTTCATAACGTGCCAGAGTTCACTCAACTATGTCGCAGGTCTGACTACGTGAGTCATGCCACCGTAATGACCTGTGACGGTTAGGTGTAATTCAGCCAGACAGACTATAGGTATCACGGCCTGGACAAGCTTCGGCGGAGTCCTGGCTGCTATTAATCTTTCGTTTTTATGAATACATTCTTCAGTTTAGACGCGCCTTTTTGGGAAGCGAGGATTACACACGCACAGCTGACCGCCTTTTCCTGTTCAACCGCCACCTAAATCATGGTGTTTAGGTCTTTGTATTGATCGTTGATAATTGCGTCAGCCACTACTTTCTCTTTGCTGGTCGCCGACAACAGACCCTGCGCCACCTGACAATGATTTACGTTGAGTTAAAAAAAATCATTACAACCATACGAAGCTAGAAAACACGAGAACCTCAGCTACTTATTTATTTTTCTGCTGATTCTCCTCGAATGCAACATGTTCATTTCCATTTAAATCCAATCATACCTACCCTTAGCCACCATTAGTTGAAATGTACTTACTGAAATGTAACCAAGACAAGAGGTCAGTGTCAACAACCGTATACATTCTATTCCATACCATTCGCCACCCACTCACCACACACTTCATCAATTGACCCTTGGGGGCAGATCCGCGTTTTTATTTTTCAAATTTTCATAAGGACAATATCATTGCACGGTAATAGCGAAAACGGCTACTACATAATATCTTTTCGACAGGGTGTAATTGTATTTGAAATTTAAAACCTTTTCTACCGGTTCGGCGTTGCGTTTCCCTGTAATCCTTTTAAGCGAATATTTACCCAAACAAATTGTATTTACGTTCATTTCCACCCAATGAGTTGAATGCGAATTTGCCCGACGGCTTTTCCGCTTTTTAATGAGAAATTTCATTTCAGGACGCAATAGGGGTCAGCTGTAGCCGCTTCCAGTGATTCCTTTTCATTTTTCACTTTTTTTTGTTGTTGCTGCCGGACGCTTGTCGTAGTTGTAATTTTTCCCATGTTGCTTCGATGGTCAAAGTGTCGATGAACACAAGTGAGAGGCGAGTTTGAAAAGAGTTGAGAACCGGCTCACGGTTTTATTAATTGGGAAATTGAAATAACCTAGTTATCGGCCACCGTGCTGGCTGATGATGACGATGAAGTGCTTTAGGAAATTGTGGTGAAGGATGGTTCTTAGTGCACTTGAAAGGAACACAGAAGAGTCCCAATTAAGACCACCAGCGCTGCAATCATTCAGCCGTCGAATCGCATTAAAATTTATAAGTTTGCTGGTGACAACAAATTAATTCCTCGCCGGCTCCTTCGTTAGGCAGCGAGTTGCGTGTGTTGGTTCCATGTGGTCTGCGGCTTTGTGACGATATTCCCTGCCCTGAAGTTCTGTCGTGCCGGGTCCAGTCCCAAAGACGGAGAATGAATCTTCTTATCTTAATATTGTCATTGTCACAAATTTACAAAGAACAACGCTAATGGATTACATGATTTCTGCATTATCGCTTTGTTGAAGCCCTGCAGATTGCCCTTTATCGCGCACTTTGGTACAGGAGTTGGCGCAGGCACTTATCGTTAGGCAACCACCTTAATCGAATTCATTGCAAGATCACGCTATTGAATTACGCGCACGGCGCATGACGATGAAGATGAACTCGATAAGAAGGCTATGCACGGAATCATGGTGTGGAATATCTTAAGACTGGGATTGGAAGGATGATATCTGAGTATGAATTTTATGGCATTTTGAAAATATGTTCAGGTTGCGGAAAAGCTGTAGAATTTGCCAAATAGGTTGATTGAGTAACAATTGCACACTCTGACGCGCAGGAATATACTTCTGCGTGTCTAGTCATTAAAATGGATTCCCAATCTCAGTATAAAAGTAAACAAGTAAATTTATCGTCCAATTACCAAAAAATTGAAATAATTTGTTAAACACAAGTAGGAAAATTAAAAATGTTTCTACGAAAAAAAAAAACACATCAGATTAAATGCCATCAGAAATCGAGAAAAACTGGAATTTCAAGCGATAAAATTTAGCAGAGCACCCCCGCCTAATTAAGTCTCCCTAGAAAAAACTCTCGATCGTCAATCAATCACTTAACAACTTTTTAAGCAACAAAATAGAGAAAATAAAACATACACGCATGGAATGACTCGCCCCCAATAGTCACCACCAATACAGGAACACGGCACGAGGGATTTTTCGTGCACACATAATATCCGTATTTTTGTTTCGAAAAGAGTGTAAATAAATTATCGGAAAAAATGTTCTGTTTACATCATCAATTGGAGTAACAAGTAACTGGACGGACTTGGATAATGATCATGTGCCCCCACTTAGAAAAAGAGAAAACATCCATGTCAAGTCGTACATTAAATTGGAAAATTAGCAGGCAAGTCAATGGTATTTTCTCAAGCAATAAAATAAATACGGTGAGTAAATTTGAAAAAATAAGAAAGCTTAATTTTTTTTGGTCAATTCAGATTTAAAGGTTTTGACCGTGTGTTAAGGGTGGTAAGTGATTTTTATCTAAAATTTATATACAGTCGGGAACGGATAAATGCAAAACGCTTAAGTGCAAAAACCGCATTAGTGAAAAATATATAAAAGCCCGGTAAATTTTCACCTATTTTTCATACAATATTCTCTCTATAAGTGCAAAACGCATAATTGCAAAACACGACATACCAATGTATGACAGGCCCACCATAAACACAAGCAAATTGCAACGGATAAATAAATGCGCATATACTATAGGTCAGTAAAACTAAGTTAAATCTTGGGCCTTAGAGGAAATAGTTATGAAAGATTGGGAAATAGTTTTAATCCCTTTTTTATGATCCTACATAGGCTAGCTTAACTTTCTGCAGGTGAAAATCCGAGAAACTTGAATATTTCTTCCTTATAACTTTAAACCGTTGCCTCAGATCGAAAAAAATAATATAGTAATCATCATCATCATCGTGGCGCGACAGCCCGACGTCGGGCCTTGGCCGCCTGGATCATTGTCCTCCAATTATCTCGGTCACGTGACCGCGTCCTCCAATTTTGGGAGCCCAGTAGCTGCGCGGCGTCCACACCTACTGAGCTCTCCCAACGAGATCTCGGTCGTCCTCGCAGTTTCGCTCCGTCGACTCGTTCTGCATTCATTACTCTCTTAGGCATGCGAGCATCGTCCATTCTTTGTACATGCCCTGCCCATTGAAGTCGTTGTAGTTTGACGATTTTCGAGACTTGCAGCTCATCGTACATTTCATACCACTCATGGTTTTACCGGGTGCGCCATCCATCTCGATCGCAAACAGCCCCGAAAATTCGCCGTAGAACCTTACGTTCAAAAGTGTCTAGCATGTTTTCGGAGGCCTGAGTTAGGGTCCATGCTTCGCAGCCATAGCATAGCACTGGTCGTATAATGGTTTTGTACACGTGGAGCTTCGTGTTTCTGTGCACATGCTTCGATTTCATTATGGGGAGAACCGAGAAAAAAGTCTTATTAGCTAACTGTATCCGTCGCTTAATTTCGTCAGTTTCGCTGGCGTCCCTTGACAGGTTGCAACCCAGGTAAATGAAGTTGTTCACGAACTCGATGTTGAGGTCCCCCACATTGATGCTTGGTTGTGCAGGTGTCCTTGTCACCGATTGCATCATTATTTTAGTTTTACCCTCGTTAATACGTAATCCAACTTCCTTTGCAGCGGTATCGAGCGTATGCAGAAGTTTTTCTGCGTCAGCCAATCTTCGGGACATGATGTTAATGTCGTCGGCGTACGCTGCTAATTGTGTCGACTTGATGAGTAGCGTCTTGCTGTTGTCCATATTCATGGCCCGAACAACGTATTCCAGTGCTAGGTTGAAGAGCGTCGGTGCCAGTCCATCGCCCTGTTTCAAACCAGTGCGTGTTTCAAATAGATCAGTAAGTCTGTTCTGGATCCTGACTTGTGAGACGGAGTTGGTCATCGTCATCTTTGTCAGTCGCACTAATTTTGCTGGTATACCAAATTGCAGCATGATGTTGTACAGTACTCCACGATCGATACTGTCGTATGCCTGCTTGAAGTCGACAAAGATTTGGTATACGTTTACGTTGTATTCCCAGCACCTCTGGAGTATCAGTTTGACTGAGAAGAGCTGATCGGTTGTGGAGCGCCCAGGTCTGAAACCGCTTTGATATTCGCCAATGACTCGTTCTGCGTACGGTTTTATTCTATTTTCCAGAATTTTCGTCAAAATTTTATAGGACGTACAAACTAGTGAGATGCCCCTGTAATTCTCACACCGCAGTTTATCTCCCTTTTTATGAATTGGACAGATGATGCTTCTGCGCCAATCGTCTGGGATCTCCTCATTCTCCCATACTCGCAGGAGTAATTGATGTATGGCATCAACTAGACTCGTTCCACCGAATTTTAGCAGTTCAGCTGGAATCTCGTCAGCGCCCGGTGCTTTATTTCGTTTTAGTGACCGCAAGGCGAGATCAACTTCCTCTACTGTCGGGGGTTGAATGGGTGGGCCTAGATCAACAATATCGTCGAGGGCTTCCTGTGTGGGGATGTTAGATGGTCGGTTTAGAAGCTCTTCAAAATAAGAGGCCCATCGTTTGTTAATACCATCGGTGTCGCTGATGATGTTTCCATCCTTGTCCTTACAAAGGCTAGTCCTGGGTTGGTAGCCGTTCTTAATTGTATTTACTAGTTTGTACGCTTGTCTGGTGTTCCTATTAGCTAAGTTTTCGTTTATGTTCAGCAACTGCTCGTCAAAGTATTTACGTTTCTTACGTCCAATTATTACATTCGATATTCGCCGTAGCTCTTCATATTTTTCTCTTCTGGCTCTGGTTCCTAGTTGAATCCATTGTCTGTAGGCCTCGTTTTACGCGTCAAGTGAATTTTTGCATTCTTCGTCGAACCAGTCATTTCGCGCTCGCCGGGCTTTATATCCCACGACCTTCTCTGCGACATCCTTGATGGTACCCTTGAGTTCTTCCCAGAACCCATGGACGCCTGTGTTGCTGATGTTGTGTAGCATAGGTGATAGTTTTTCCTCAAGGGCGGTATTATACGCCACCGCTGTATCATCACTCAAAAGCTTATCAACCGCAAAGATTTTGGGAGGGCTGATTCTTGATTGGTGCACTGAGGAAATTCTACATCTATAGGTCGTCTTCACCAAGTGATGATCTGAGTCGCAGTTTGCTCCTCGATAGGAGCGGACATCCATGACACTAGACGCCCATCTTCTGCAAATGAGGACGTGGTCAATTTGGTTGACGGTATGTGCGTCTGGAGACTTCCAGGTCTGCTTGTGAATGCGTCGATGCGGGAAACACGTAGAGCTTACGACTAGATTCCTGCTGCAGGCGAAGTCGATAAGTCGCTGGCCGTTATCGTTACATTCTTCATGGAGGCTGTGGCCTCCAGTGGTCCCCCGATGCCAGCTTTCATTTCCGACTTTCGCGTTAAAGTCTCCCAGCAGCAATTTGACGTCGTTTGTTGGAAGTGAGTCGAAGAGAGCTTCAAGGCGGGCGTAGAACTCGTCTTTTACTGCGTCTTCTTTAACTTCAGTGGGGGCATGCACATTGATGAGCCAGAGATTGAAGAATCGAGTCTTGATGCGAATCGCACACAGCCGTTCGTTTATGGGTTTGAAGTCAGTAATATGCGGTTTGAGGTGATTGTTCACTATAAATGCTACTCCAAACTCCTTGCGGCCCACTTGTAAAAATTGTGTGCGATTTCTTGTCATTAATCTCGCTGCCAAGCCAATTTGTTTCCTGGACTGCAGTTATGCTCAATTTGTACTTTTCGACCTGTTGAAGGAGGGTCTTTTCGGCCCTGGGTTTGTTCAGGGAGCGTACATTCCAGGATCCGAAAGAGTAATCCTTTAGTCGTTTGCGTGGTCGTCGTTGTTGATCCGTCCAGTCCGAGGCTTTTGCTCCAGGTTCCTTGACATGGAGTGGTTTTTGCAAGGACGAGTTGTCAGCACGTCGCTTAACCCCATTCAGGGGATGGCCTCGGAGATAGCTGCTTCAGATGGTTTAATAAACGTGCTGGAGCCCACACAACTATGTAGCAGGTCCAACTGCGCAAAACATTCCATCCTACTAGTCCTGAGACGGTTAGGTGTTCGTCAGCCATTCAGGCTACAGCTATCTGCCTTTTCCAAACTGTCTTATCGCTAAGACATTGGCCGTCAGCGAATTGATACACTGCCGTTACCAGGGGGCGCCCACGCGGAGGACTATGGAAAAGGTCTTGGCCCCCCAATATAGTAATCGTGTGTGGTAAATTAAAGAGCGTTGAATTCTGCGTTCAATGCAGAATGCTCAAAGTAGAATTTCGGTTCAGCAGTATAGTCCAAACCGATAGTCACAAAATGACAATTTTTCAGGCTTAGGAGAAAAATCGAAATTTATAAATTTTTGAGCTCACAAATTTTTGAAACGGATGCTCCAAATGAAAAACTGGTAAAATCAAAGATGAAGATAATTCTATTTCAAGTCTAAAGTGATCAATATTTTTCAATTCGGCTTATTTTCAATGTGACTGTGAGCGAAAATGCAAAAAATATCTGTTAAGCGTTTTCAGCCTTAATAGCTTAATATCTATTTTAGGTATGTATTATATAACAGCTAGAAGTTTTGTTTTAGTCTTAAATAATGAATAATTTACTCTAGCATAAAAAGGGTTTACTATTATTTTAACAGAATAATTTAGGAGATATTTAAAAATACGTATTTTTTGTTGGTGGCGGAGTCTGTAGCAGCATTGTAAGGTTTGCAAAATCGCCCGAAAAACGAAAAATAGCCCATGGAAATTAGATAAATTGATTGAATACTAGATATAGCTCCGAAAAATAAAATCAAAATGTGTGTACAATTTAGATCTTGCTGTTTAATCTTACTTTTTTACGAGTTTTCACCAGGATATCACAATAATTTTACTACAAAGGAAAAATCCATGTTTTGTTGTAAATAAATTGTGATAACCTTATGGAATCTTAATCAAGTTCATTGAAAAAATAAGCTAGCCTTCGGCTAGCTTGTCGAAGGTATAATATGACTCCCTTCACGCGAAGCGTATCATACCTTAGTTATGATTTCATTGTTCCTATGAGAGGTATATGAAATAGTGGGCCGATTTCAACGGAATTTAGGGACGTGGTTTAGCAGTCAATATGATTGAATAATAAGCTAGATTCCATATTATTCAAAGATATCTTCAGAAATAAAAAAGTTTTTCTAACAACAACTTGCTTTTGGAACGATCGTTCCTATGCCAGCTATATGATATAATAGTCTAATTTCAACCAAATTTGGGAATGTGATTTGACTAAAGATACTATTGATTGGTGCCTAATTTTAAAAAGATATCTTTAGAAATAAAAAAGTTTTTCTCACAAAGACGATTTTTTGGAATGGTCGTTCCTATGGCGGCTATATGACTTTGTACAAAAATTCAGCTCGATAGCTTTAAAACTGAGGGATTAGTTTGCATAGAAACAGAAAGACAGACGGACAAAGCTTAATCGACTCGTCTTATCATACTGACCAAGAATATACTATATATAGTTCCTTCTGTGCTTTGCAAACTTCATAACAAAGTTAATATACCCTATCACGTCCGTAAAGGGTATAAAAACACACGACCCACAACAAAGCTATATTTAGTAAGAAAGAAATAGCAGCTCTCAATGTTGTTAGGATAAATCTAACTTTTGATGTATGCGGTAGTGATATTGGTCACATGACAATTCTGAAACAAATTCCTGGCATCCAGATTTGCCTAAGATCAGATTGGATGACCACGGAGTTATGTTTCGGTAATAAATTCAAAGCTCTCATACCATATCGCTCGGAATGGGAAAATGGCATTCTTTGCGCAGACTCCAGGTGTATAATGTGGACGCCGATGGGTCTAAAGCTGAACAAGGAGTTGGTGCGAGCGTCTTTGGACCCAACACATGAGTACATGGCCTAGAGTTGTTCAACCCGAGAGCCATGCTATTGAGGTCTGCACCATGATAATTTTGGAAAACAATAGCCAGGCAGCTATTAAGGCTCTCTCATCACAATAGGCTCTCTTTAAACTGAGGGAAGAGTGTCATAAGCTTCTCCGATGTTTGGCGATCGTCAACCAAATATTTTTGTATTGGGTGCCAGGTCACTGTGGTATTGGGGAAAATGAAGCGGCGGACGCAATTGCAGGGCAAGTCTCACCATTTTTTTTTTTTGGGGCCCGAACCCTTTTGTGGCCTGGACTTAGCTTCCGCTAGAGCAATCATAACCGGTTAGTCTAAAAAGATACGATGGCACTACTAGGGCAACCATACAGGACTGCGGCAATCGAAGGAGTTGATGAGACCCTTCAACTACGTAGATACCACCCGCATAAGTAGAGCGACCTTAAGCTACTTGTGGGCTACCTATCAGGGCAGAAAGAGACTTAATCTAAACAAGATGGGGTTGCCTAACGAGACGGAGTGTTGTGTTTGTTCGCAGGACGTTGACACCACATGTTAGATGAGTAGCCAATATCTTTTTTTACGGGCTACTTTTAATTTTTAGGATGACATATTAGCTGCGATTTAATATTTACTGCAATGTTCTATCTTATAAAATTTTTGAGTTATTGTTTTTTATTAATATAATATTGGCTTCACAAAAGCCAGATTGAGCTAAAATCGAGTGCTTTAGCCGCAGAGTGAACATGAACTATGGTCGGTTATTTAGCAAAAAATAAATCCCCTGTGCCCTGTCAAATTGTCACAACACTGGTTGTATTAAAATAGTTAGGGTAGTTTCGAATTTTTGATATGTCGCATGAGTTGGCACATTGTTCGAAAACTTGAAAACCGCGGAGGCCGCCATTTTGAAAAAAAAACCCCTTGATTGCTTAGCTTGCTCAGTTGTTTTTTTTTTAACATCTGCTAAATTAGTCTGTTAAAAAATGTTGTAAAGCTTTTTTAAATTATAGTAAATTATCTACAATTTGAAATTAAAACAAAACTTCTAGCTGCTTTACTTACCGAAATACAACTATTAAAGTTGAAATCACTAAACAGACATTTTTGCATTTTAGATTACAATCCCAATAAAAATGGACCAAATTTGCCCACGATAGACTTGAAATCTTCAACTTTAATATAATCAATTTTTCACTTGGAGCATCAGTTTCAATCTGTGGGCTTGAAAATTGGTAAAATATGGTTCTTCTAAGCCTCAAAAATAATAATTGTGTGACTATCGATTTCGACTATACTGCTGAATCAAAATTTGACTTTGAGCAATGCATTGGACGCAAAATTCAACATTCTTTAGATTACATTCTATTAAATTTTTCGATGCGAAATACAGAATTTCTAAGAAAAATAATAAAAAAAGGTTCAAGTTTCTCCGATTTTCACCTTCCAAAAGTTAAGCTCAGCTTATGCGACTGTGTAGACACAGTTTGCATATTCAGAATCTATAGAAGGGGTTACTATTATTTACAGATATTTCCCAATTATACTTCCTATAAAACCCCCAAATTGATTTAATTTTACTGGCCTATCTCTGCAAGAGATAAGTGAAAAAAAACGGATAAGTGTAATAAATTTCACTGTCAGAGGCGATTGAACTTATCCGTTCTCGACTGTTTATAGATGAACCACAGGAATTGCGTAAGGTCTGTTGGGCAAAGTTTGTTAAAATGCTATTTTCATATGGTTCACACTTGCGGCCAAATTACTTGATATGCTAGATACATACTACTGTGAATTTATAAGTTGTCCGGCCAGATAAATGTTTTGGCTGCAAGTGTTAGTCCTTCCAGCACACTGTGATGACTGTTTATTACTTCGAACCTACCTTAGGCCGATTGTATGTATAGTAAGCAGCGTTGCTATTTTAGCAGATTTCCTGCTAAATGCAGCAGGGAAAGGATCCTCTTGCAGGGAAATTTCCACTTAATTTCTTAGCCGATTTTTAAGTGTAATTTACTCCAAAACCAATTCTGCCAAATGCTAAAAAATGCTTTTCAATTAATTCTATTCCTTTCGACTCGTGTTTCAAAGGCTCCGTTCAAGTTGTTGAATCAGACCTGCGATGCGGAGTTTGACATTAACCGCTTTCGATCAGACAGGGCCGGCGGAACATATGTGGACTATGTGGATTACTCCACATACCAGACGCTGGCCTATGCGGGATTTCACACTTCAAGTGGGAGTTTTCCGGTTTTGAGAGAGATAAAAAATTATTTGCACTACTACGTCACAAACGCGTCTTAACCGTGTAGGAATCCTACATATTTACGACGATGTAGTCGTTAAAATTGACTTCGAAAAATGAACGAATGTACATTGAAAAATTTAAAAAAATGCATTGGTATTGGCAGATATATTTCTATAAAAAAAAACCAAACGCATGTTTAAATTTTTGTTAAAACCAACAGAACCTCCCCCCCTCCCACAACCTCCAATACTACCCCCTCATGACGCTCGTCTGATTCCTCACACGGAAAGATGGCGTTCTGCCGGCACTGGGATCAGAACTGGAAGTGAATTAGTTGAACGTCAACTTGTTTCGCCTCTATCTAAATGTAAAGTGAATCTGAAATTCGCCCCCTCGCCGCGAAGTATCTGTATGGTGGCTATTTAAATTCGCTCGTCGCAGATCCCTGGCGTTCTTTTCGGTCGAAATCCAATCATATGAACGCGCCTATTGCATCATATTGATCAGTCGGACTAACTTTGCATTTATGCCAAAGTGCTGCATGATTTTATATAATGCACTTCGATCAATACTATCTTATGCCAGTCTAAAGTTAATAAATGTTTGGTAGACATCTCTGTCGAGTTCAAGACATTTTTCGAGCACTTAGTTCAACTCCGTCGAAGCCCGTCCCAAGCCATGATTGTGGATGATACCATAGGTATCATGCATGCCTGGCTGAGTTAAACTTAAACCTTTTACGTCATTTCCTCTCTCTCTCTGGTTCCTGTTAATCCAATGTGGGGCATAGGGCATTAGCCACGCCAACATTCCACCTCGTCCTGTTCATCGCCATCGCTTTCAGCTCATTCCACGACTTGCCTATTGAGGCACCCTCTCTTTAACTGATTCTCTCCAAGTATTACTAGGTGGTCCAACACGGCGACTTGCGTTGGTTCCCTGCGGGTTCCGATCGAGGGCCTGTTGAGCAATTTTGTTCGGCCCTTTTCGGAGAGTATGACCTATCCATTGCCACTTTCGCTTTATAATGGAAGTATCTATCCTGTCCTGACCAGCAATAGTAAGGAGGTCGTCGTTAGAAATGACCTCCGGGCACCGTATGTGTAGGATACGCCTTAGACACTGGTTCACAAAAGTTTGCAATCTAGTTGTTATTTTATTGGTCACCTTCCTAGTTGAACAGCCATGTAGAAACATTGATTTCACGTTGGTTTCGAAGATCCGGAGTTTGGTGCGCCTGGAAATGTTCTTGTTTTGCCAGAAAGGAGTCAAACTGGAAAGAAGCTGCTCGAGCCTTGCTGATGCGAGACTGTACATCAGCATCCGCTTCACCATCTGCTGTTAGCTGTTGCTACCTCGGAAGTAGCAGAAATTGTCAACTTTCTCGACCGTCTGCCACGAAACACAAATTTGGCTTTGCCTTCCTGGATCCAAGCTCAAGTACTTAGTCTTGGGAGCGTTGATTTTAAGCCCCATTTTACGGCTTTAGTAATGCAAAGCATCAGACGTTTGAGCTATTTGATCCGATTTATTTGATAAAAGACAAATATCGTCAGCATAGGTGTTAGGTATTTGAACAAATTCCATCTTATACGTATACCTTTGTTCTGGTGTTCTTGAAGCGCGCCGCTTAGTACATCATTAATGGTAATTAAAAATAGTATAGGTGACAAAATGCAGCCTTGTCTCACTTCACTATGCACCTCGAAAGGATTTGATAGCTTACCCTTGTGTAAGACATGACGTTGGGCTGCCTTGTAGGACTCCTTGATGATGAAAATTATTTTATCTGGTATGCCTCGCCTACGTAAAGCAGCCCTCCAGATGTATTCCGGGTCAACGATGTCAAACGCTTTCTCGAAATCGATGAAGATGAGTTGTACTGGGGATCTCCACTCTGCGGATTATTCAATAATAATTCGGACGGTGCTGATGTGGTCACTACATGAGTAGCCCTCGCGAAACCCGGCTTATTCATCATTCAATGTGCGGTCAACTGTTTGTTTGATCCGGTTCTGGATTATTTTTGCCATCAGTTTCGATACTGCTGGGAGAAGACAGATTCCGTGACAATTACTGCAGTCCTTCAGGTCGCCTTTTTTCGAAATCTTAATAATGAGACGCTTCTTCCACTCTTTAGGGAGAGTTTCGGTTTCCCAACCCTCTTGGATAAGGGGGAGAAAAATATCCGCGGTATCATTGGCATCCGCTTAAAAAATTCGATCGAAATTCCATCGAAATTCCATCTATCCCCGGGGCTTTACCCGCATCCATCGATTTAATAGCCGCAGTTACTCCCAGTTTAGATGGCGGGCTGGTATCAAATATGACTAATTGCGGAATATCTTCTGCTACTTATGAAGATGCATTCGAAGTTCCAAAGGTGCTGTTAAGGACCTCAATGAAGTGTTGAAGTGTGAAATGAATTGCCAGTTAATGGCTTGATACGCTTAAAGAGGGTTTCATTGTCACCCCGGTAAGCCACTTCCTCTGTCTTTTCCGCTAATGCGTTGATGTAGATTCGCTTATCCCGTCTTACGCTTCTGCAAGTTTTTCTGTAGTGAACGGTATTCAGCTTAGTTAGTATTCAGTTTTAGGTCATTAGGGTGACATAAATCACATAGTCAGACCTGCAGCATAGTTGTGTGAACTCTGGCATTATGAACCACCTGAAGCAGCTATCACCGAGGCCACCTGTAATGAGTAAGGTAGCGTCCCTTGACCCAGGAAACCTAATCAAAGATACGAGCAATGGCCGACAACCTGCTCATGCTAAACGCTCCGGGCCCTGGTGCTGCGAACCCTTGGCCTCTATACCCATAGACAATAAACCCAACTGATGAACCCCGAATTTGACGTTCAACATGGAGCACACTTCTGGTAAAGCACAGGACTAAAAAGGGACTCGTTGGGTTCCTTTTTTCTTAAAAGAACCTCATCGGGTTCTTTTTAGTCCACCCACCGATTATCATCCCCACAACCGCATTAAAGCTACTTTCTCTAAGTATTAAGACTTACCCACATTATATCACGTATTTTCGAAGTATCTGTGCTTCTTCTGTAGAACTCATCCTTCCTATAGAGTAGATTATCCTTTTGGAGTCAGCTCAAAAAGGCAATCCTGGTGTTGTTTTTGTTATTTGCGATTTAGCCACCTACCTTAAGCCTCCAGAAATGCTTTGAATTACCGGCATTTGGAACTTCTTCGGTGTCCGGACAGAGCACGGAATAACCCTGCGGCTACCTATTTGCTTGCCAGGATTGTCCTTTCGCGTTTGTTTACATCTTTGATTGCTAGTTGTATTGCATTATTATGAAGATGTTTTCAGTTTTCAGAGATCATGATTGAATTATTGCAGGGAATGCAGTGTCACGCCTCGGCTATCATCGTGTGACTCTCTGAACTCTGTTGGTCATCTCTTTGCTAAATCTTCTCCTCTGCAGTGGTTACCGGTTGGCTCGGCCCTCAGCTTGCTACTACTAGCAATAAAAATCGTAAGAAACCGGTTTAAGCTAACGAAACTTTGTTGACGTTTCCCACTTGAGAGTAGTTGACGCGCTATGCCCCAATAGGGGTTAGGGTAAATAAAGAAAGAAGATAGGTAGGTTTTTTCCAGCAAGCCATGTATACAATTCTATGAGTATGACAGACAACCACTCCATGTAGCGATGCATATAGCAGCCATTGGAGCTCTTTTGGTTGCAGACCCCATTTTTCGCCTATGGCCTTGCGGCAACAAAAGTTACTATCGTATATACCATATAAGGACTAGAATGTTCGTCACGTCCGTTTGAGGTTAACTGAGTCCCAGCGGAACGCGATAAAGGAGGAGTCCGATGTTTTCTCGCGAATAAGACAAGTTTGTTTTGTATTGAATTGTGATGGTAGGTTAGGTGTAGCGGCTGCTAGATGTATCACGGTACACTTAGACCACCACTGGGTCCGTTGTGGTGCTACCAAAAAAACCCCCCTCCATTCAAACCTACGCATCGAACCAGTCTGTACTGGGGATGTAACGATTCAGCCTAATGGCAATCGCATTCTTAAGGTCAACGATCATAGAAGTCCCGAGAGCACAGAAATTCCATTCTCCTGCCAGCCAAGGCCGGCTTTTTATTCAGCGACAACAGCGTGATCGAGCAGCCAGAGTCATAAATTGGCCAAGTCATCCTCGTTGTTTGGCATGTGTGCCGCTGAACCCCCCTCTATTAGCCCTGTTCACAGGGGCAGTCTTAATTGCCACTTTGCACATGTTAAATTACATTCTGGTGTCCTCGCGTCTTTCGTCAACCACCCCAGCTATACCCTTCCGAGCAAGCACATCCCTTTGCAGTTATCGATTAAACCACTATGGCCGGGATCCAACAGAGGGTGATATTAAAGTAGCCACCCAACTCTGCGGGGGCTGAGCGGCAATTCTCAATGGTTTCAAATGTCGTCAAGACGGATTCGAGTCAGCAAATCGCCGCTTAACTAGCAGTGCAAATAAAAACTACCGCTTGCAAGACACTGCAATAGTCGGGGAGACGAAATGAACGATCAATCCCCAGTTGCTCCGAGTGAATGCCAATCTCGACGCCTTCGCAGGTCCTGGAGCTCTCTGTATAGATGACAATGGACTCGGATTCTGATTCCGTTGGGGAAATGTCCTTATCCCTGACGAAGTCAGACTAGTCAAGTTTCTTTCTAAAATGGTATTTTACTTTGGAGGAATGTAGTCCGTCTTCCTATGGGGTGATTCAGAAGCGGTAAAAGAGATATCATCCGCATAGGGTTTACCTTGCCGCCCATCTTCTGCAGCTCGAATAGAAGTATGTTAACCGTCAGGTTCCAAGCTGTGGAGACGGAGCACATCGTTTCTTACGGAGTACCCCCACAGACACTACCTACCCAGTTTGGCCCAAAGACTGCATCGGCAATTGCCTCAGGACTGACATTATTCAATATCGGAAGCTTATTGCGAAATTATCTCTCTAACTCTTTAACAAAGTAATGTAAAAGACAATGGACTATAAGCCTTAGTTATCGAAAAACGACTAATTCAAATCAACGCTTCCCATCTGGCTATCACTAACTTAATTTGCCTATTCTTTCTCATAAAGCACTCTGGTAGGGGCTCCCCTTAAACGTATGCATGTATTAGAACTTCAAACCAAATCATCTTTTTCCTTTGAAACAAACTCACCTTCAAATTCATTCTCACAAAAATAAATTGCCTGTCCTAGATTTTTTTTAACAAACAAAGTTTGGTGTTTTTTAAGACGGATTCTGTTAAAATTATTTATGGAACTTCAGAAGACACAATCAGACACATTAGCCATTCCATTGCAATCGTTTTCATTCCTGTGGGAAGGTGAAAAGAAAAGATTAAATATTTACACGGAAAATATTGTTTCAGATACCAAATTTTGAAATTGTACCCCCCGCCGTTATTGGCAGATGCGAATATGATAAAGGATCTAGATTATGATTGATGGGTCATTTATGGTGGACTTCTGGTATCTAAATGCAGAGAGGAATGAATGTTATGAAGTAGAGGATCCCATTTCAAGCTTCCGCATTTTCCTCCAACATTCAGCCGCCTCGATGCCTCGATGACCAATGAATGAATAATGCCAAGAGATAAAAAAAATAATCCAAAATGATGTTTTCATCTGTTTCGTTGATGATCTTAAAGAAAAGTCGTGTAAATAGATGTGTGAACGTGGACTCTTCAGCCAAAAAGAAGGATCATCCTGTTATTCTTACTGCGGCTGTTTGTGACTCTTTGAGATTGGGGGCGGCGGCATCAGCACCATCGGTCCATCGCTGGCACAGTATCCAGAGTCGTCACATAAATACCTGCCATTCGATTATTTTAATTTTAAAGAGAGACGATTGACGATTGCCAGAAGACAACAAGTACACGGTTTGAAGATCGCATAATTGGAGGCCGTAGCGTCCAAAAGCCATTTCCACTGTCCTTTGAAGTTTTTTTTTCTTCTTCTTCGGGAGATTGGAATTTTGAATTTCGACAGGAAAATTTTTGAAGTTAGGCTAGTATAGCTGTTTTTTCTTCATTGGATTTTACCGATGACTTGGACGCGCGCAATGTGGATTGCCATCATGCGGAGATTTTTAAGTTTGTCGTTATCTAAAAATATACGAACGATTTTTTTTTAGTCTATTCTCGGTGTTGCCTATGGTCGCCTCGGGGCTATTCGTGGGGTGTCTGGATTATGTGTGGGGATTTGATAGACTGATGGCGGCTTTTCGGGAATGGAGTTTGACTAAAAGAGAACGTTTTTCAAATAAATGTCAAACACATGCCGAAAGACGATCATTTGGCAATCTCTCGTTGCGACCATGATGGCGGGCCAACGGCGACGAGGAGTGGTCAAGAAGTCGCACCGGATGACCACATACCATGTTTTCTATGAGCATTCGTTCTAATTACGGACACGTCAAGTAATTCAATTGAGATTTATCGATCATTTCGCTGGAAAATGGGGTGGAAAATTGGGGAATTGATTTTTATGTGTGCCGAAGAGACCTACTGTAAAGTGAGGTGAAATCGAAAAGTTTATGACATGTTTGTTTAAGAAAATGATTTTTTCTTAAAGCCGAAAGAGTTAGGAAGACAATAAACATTACGGCAAACGTTTGTTCTGAGATCCAGTGCTCGAAGTGTAATCACACGGACCGTTTGATCGGAACTGTGATTGCATCACCGGGGCACCCCGCTGTTTTGTTCTATATCCAATCTGCGACTGGGTCGTAAATCGCCGGGTCGCATGTTGGATACAAGATGCCACACATCAACCCCTCTTTGCCGTACGTAAATAATTCTTTAACACTTAATTCATTATTTATTGTGATTTAATCGTCCTGTGCGTGAAGAAATGACGCCGCGGAGACCATTTTTTCATCCTCTCCTGAACTGACGTAGAGAAATAGGCAATCTTAACAGGAAAGATAACAACGACGTCTCACACTGTGCTTTCGAAACGTTTCTCAACGATTCTGTTGATATTTAAAGTAGGAATGTCGAAATTTTATTTATTGGGTTTGCATAGTTCTGGTGGGTTGCGGAAAAGAGACTTCTGGTGAAAAAATAAATAATATGGGTTAACACGGCACAAGGTAATTTATGACGTCAATGCAACATGGACTCGACTTTTTTCAGTAAGTAAATTCGAAACAATGTTTGGGCCAATTTTTCAGTCTTTTGGTATGAATATTTTGTACATATTTATGTTTCTATTTATATCTGACTCAATTGGTCGACCAAACAATTTTTTTTTTGAAAAGGTACTAGCCGATTAAAAATTATTTTTTTGTACAACATATCAAAATGGCTAATTAATGCTGAATGTAGAAGTAATTATAAGCTTAAAAAATCGGGAAAAATGTTAAGGGCGCTGATTTTCATTTTAAAGAGCTATGTACAGTCGAGAACGGATAAACGCAAAACGCTTAAGTGCAAAAACCGCATTAGTGGAAAATATTTAAAAGCCCGGTGACTTTTCACCTATTTTTCATATAATATTGTCTCTATAAGTGCAAAACGCAGAAATGCAAAAAACGCTTAAGTGAACTGGAAATTTATGACAGACCCATCATAAACACATGTCGCGCTTGGTGGCCGTGATCGTTCGGTCACCGCTCTACGATGCTAATCTAGAGCTCGGAGATCAAATCTCGGCGCGATCAAAAACTGCATGTGAGTAGTAATAGAACTCTCACAGTGCTCCGAGCTTGTCAGTATAAAGACGGCGCGGATAGGAGGTGCGTGCTAGGAACTGCACTTCCGAAAAGTAGATATGCTGTTGAAACGTCAACAAGGCATAAAAATGTGTAATGAGCGCCACGGAAATTGATGTCGGTCGCGTCGGTGTGCACGCAGCTGCACGTGAATCGGAAGAAAATATTCGCTCGGCACACTCGCAGCTGATTGCACCGGCGCGACCCGATCAATGACGGCGTTCATGGGACACCATCGCTGAGTGTTGACTTAGCGTTGGTGTTTTATGAACGTAGCCCCTCATTGATAGATCCGTTAACGCCATCTCTGGAGCAGTACGGGCTCCAGATTGGATTTCCAACAATTTTAACAGCTGACAATTTGACCTTCGAAATGACAATTGGAACGTCGAAGGTCAAACTGCTGGCTGCATTTGTGCGAGAAATCCAACGTGGATGAGGTGCGCTCCGAAGAAAACGAATGCGGAAATCGGCGACAACAAGTAGGTGGTGCCCCCCTTGTTGACCCAATTTATTGTAAGATACTAAAGGGTTCCTTGTAGGCAGGGAAAATACGACGGCCGTCAGGAGCGCCGCCTGTCAAACAAGAGTGGACCCAGGAAGAAGACTAACCCCCAAGGCGGACGGCGTGTCTGCCGGCCGACGAAATTGACAGCAAGCGAAGGATCCAAAGCAGGCGCAGCATTCCGCCCAATTCAGCAGCGAGCCGCCATCAGAGCCACCACCAAGAGCCAGGCGCAACCACCAATTTGGCTAGCAGCGACTGAGGTATTCAAGGAATCCAACGTGGAGGAGGTGCCGCACGGCTCCAAAGTTCCGAAATCCGGGTCCACACAAGGTACATTCGTTGCCCGGGCACAGCGTGTGCCCACGCAACGTGCAATCGCAAGCGCCCCTCAAGCTGCTTCCGTCATGTAGGTGCAAATCATGCAATAAACAAAGTCAACATCATGTCGTAGGGTCGGTTTGTGAAAATCTCCTTCATAGTGAAGTCACATCGTGCAGTTTTTGTTTAAGAAAATGAAACATGAGTTTTTATACGTAGGACTATGTAAGTTAACACCTGAAGGCGCAGCGCATCCCATTACAAAACGCCGACGTAGCGTCTACTCCATTTGAAGTAAATGCACGTTTCCCACGGTCAGCAAATCGGCGTCAGCAGATTTAGGTTAAGCGAAATTCAATCTATGTATTTTACTTAGAATTAAGTCAGTTCCAATTGTATTCTCGAGTGGAAAAGAGGGTTCTTCCCCAACAATAAAAATCATTTTTTTTAAAGTAATCCCTGTGTTAATTATTTAACTGGCGCCCGAGCAGGGACGCGCATCCGTAGACATCTGTAGTAATTACGCGAAGTTGTTAAATTAGCCATGCGAAAACCAAGTGCGTGTTTTTTACCTAAGCGTTTTTGCAAATAACCGCGCGATAATCAAGTGCGTGTTGTGCCATAAACAATCCGAGTGAGAACCAAATTCGGAGAAGCAGAATCCTGTAGGGGAACGAGGCCCCCAAGTAGCTGCATTGCGAAAAGGAGCCAATAATCAGATTGCAGCCGCCCCGGCCGTAGGAGCAGTCGCGTCCGTGAACCCAAATCATCAGGGATACTTATCTTGAGGAAGGAGGACATTTCCATAGCAGAGATCAAGGAACTCACCTATATTCTTTTTAAAACCAAACGAATTATGATTAACATCTTACTGTAAGTCAATAGTTTTAAGAAAATTTCAACGAGTGGTTTTAAATTTAAATTTTTTTTCAAAAAGGCCAGTTCTAAAATTCCCTTTTTTTCAATACCTATTCGGAAACCAGAAAATTTTAGTATCGCAAGTTGGTTGTTGTTCTGTGCAGTTTCTCTAGATTTTTAATAAATTCCATTAATATTTTGCCATGATCGCTTAAAAATTATCCGAAAAATGTCAAACCCGAGCGATTTGATTAGGCCTGCGCGTTTGAATGTAAACGACGAGGCTGGATAAAATAATCTTGCACAAAATAATCCTGTGCATAAAAACCCAGTTCAAAATAACCCAGTGCAAAATAATCCTCCGAGCAACGAAGAACATAACAACCAACGACTACGTGAGTTTATCACCCAGCTTGTGTCGGAAACCCTGCGGGTTCAAGGAAGACAACTATTTGACTCCTTAAGCAACCCAGAACCCGATGTTCATAATAACGCCGACGTTCCGATTTACGTCGGAGCAGAGGGGGGACTTTCCGACATGAACAAAATACCGGAGGTGGTGAAAAGTCTGAGGCGATTCTCGGGTGAGCCCGGTGAATTCAACTCGTGGAGAAAGAGCGTTGATTGTATCCTCAAAATATACGAACACTTAAAAGGCACGCCGAAAAATTACGGGATTCTTTCCGTAACACGGAACAAAATTACCGGCCATGCCGACATCGCCCTTGAGTCATACAACACTCCATTAAATTGGAATAAGATCTCTAAATGTCTGACGCTTCACTACGCGGACAAGAGAGACTTAGGTACTCTTGAGTACCAAATGACGACATTGGTTCAAGGTTCAAATTCAATCCCAGAATTTTACCAGGTCGTCTATCACCATCTTTCAATTATCCTCACTAACCGTCATGACTCAATCGTATCGAGACAAAGCATTGGAATCCTCCTGCAAAATCAACATTATCCTTACCTTTGGAATTACCTTCGCCTCTACCTTTGGCATCATCCTCATCTCCACCTTTGGCAATTTCATCGAACCCGGATACGAAAATCAAATTTAATAACATTTCGTATTTTTAACGATCGAGGACGATCGTACTCAAGAGAGGGGCGAGTTAACACCTGAACGCGCAGCGCATCCCATTACAAAACGCTAACGTAGCGTCTACTCCATTTGAAGTAAATGCACGTTTCCCACGGTCAGCAAATCGGCGTCAGCAGATTTAGTTTAAACGAAATTCAATGTAATTAGAATTAAGTCAGTTCCAATTGTATTCTCGAGTGGAAAAGAGGGTTCTTCCCCAACAATAAAAATCATTTTTTTTAAAGTAATCGCTGTGTTAATTATTTAAGTTATACAGAAGTATATCCAGGGGATTTGTTTGACTCTATTTTTTTGGTTATCTTCCATTTTCCGGGGTGGAATGCGACATGGTTTCGGATTGGAGGTTACATAGTAGATTTTCAATAGTCGAATCTCTTTTTGTATCGGATATTGGATCGCTCTTCACATACATAATATGCGTTATCTTTTTTTTGTTGTCACTGAGGTTACGAATTAGATTTAAAAAAAGAAAAAAAAATAATTAATTTGGTTTGCGGATATTGGAACGCGTTCAAATGCATAGTTTCGCAAGAATGTATACTCCAAGTATCTTTTGCGGGTCTTTTTATTTCTCTTTTTTTTTGAGAGTCGAACAGTTTTCAATGAATTAGAACAATTGTTTTAAGGATAGAAATAGGATTAAGTGATATACATATATGAACTACGGAGTAGTTGTAATGCCGATTGTTTACAGATTGTAAATCTTATTTATAAGGCTAGGAATGAACAGAGGAAAAAAAAGAGAACTTAATAAATTACCAACCATGAAGTCGCGTTAAACTATAACTTTTGCTTCCTGAATTCTTGAAGACTTCCCCTCCACTCCACTTTCTCCGGTAGCAGTTTCATCGGTTTTCGCTAAGGGGGTTGAACAATATTGCGCGTCTCAACCCAAGGTCGGGGAGAGAGCGCGGAGCCCCATCGCCATCAGGGGGCTCCCCTGCTCTAGAGGCAGAGACCTTGAGGATTTTCGCAGCCCATCTCCCGAACTGAGCTACAGCAAGCATAGGCCGCTGCTTAGCTCTTTGAGGGGCCTTTTTCTTCGCCAGATGGCACGGCCCGACCTTCATGGTTATTATGCTACCTAAAGCTTCGTCTCCACGGGCATCTTCGGATGCCCACCAAACCTTCCGTTACAATTGTTTGTTTGTTTGTTAGCGATGAGAGGCAGACTTACTCACCACAACGCCGCCCACACTACCGACAGCTGAGCTAGCGTCGAGCACGCGTCAAACTGAGTCAAGTCTGAGAAGGTATTGGCCCTTAGGTGTCACGGCGGGTCTGAACGAACAGCCTCGATATTCGTCCTCGGTTGAGGGCCACCTCTACTAATACAAACCATTACAAATGCTAGAGATGTTGACGCGGCCATGCCCCTGAAGGGGTCAAGGCAATTAGGGATCATAAACACAGCAAATTGCAACGGATGAGTGCAATGATTTTCCGCATGCGTATATAGGTCAGTAAAATTACGTAAGTTTTTAGGAAATAATCATGAAAGGTCTGGAAATAATTCTAATCCCTTTTATAGATCATATATAGAAGGTAAACTTAACTTTTGGCAGGTCAAAATCCGAGAAATTTTAACCCTTTTTTTAATATTTTTCTTATAGCCTCAGGTTGACAAATTTAATAAGGTGTAAATTAACTAGCGTTGAATTCTGCACGCAACGCACGAGTTAAAGGAGTGAAAACAGTTTCCAGTTAATCGAGTGAAACTAACGAGTTAAATTTGCTGTACTTTATTTGATAGCGAAACAATAACTAACTTAACAATCGAATTCTGACATTAATTTATAGCCAATTACAATGTTTAATAATATTCTTCTCGGAACAAATGTTTACAAATATTTAGTGTTACAATTAGTTGAGATATTATGACATGATCGGAACATTGCAACGTTCTATGAGATTGTTTACGAATAATGATGAAGGTAAAAGTAGCGATTGTAAAGATAATGATTTATCGTTGTGTGGGAACCAATGTTACATTGAGGTTCCCATAACTCCTCCCCCGGTAGAATGAGGTTGCGGCTGAAACAGCTGGCTGTCGAATAGGCCTCCTGTTGGAATATGAGGGTACGGCTGGAGCAGCTGGCTACCGAATAAACTTCCTGTTGGGATGATTATACTCGCTGAAGTAAGGCCCTCGTTTGGGACGATGCTGATATTTCGATGAGTTTTGCATGATGTGTCCTTACAAGATGCTCGGGTTATCAGGTAGGTTACGGCAATAAGACAACCAAAGATAATTAGGCCGCCAGTAATGTAGTCAGTTTGTGTGGTCTTCATGCTGAGGTGTTCAATCGCTTCCAGGTTGCGTAAGTTGTGTTGATTTAATTTCTCCAGGCTGAGTTCGTCCCGAATATCTGTTTGTTCGAAATGTTGACCAATTCCAGGATGAATCGTCAAATCGTCCCAATATGTGTTAGATTTGCTGTTGTAGGTAATTTTGTTAACAGTTAAACTGCAATTAGAAAAGTGGATTAGAGCGATTCCTGCGATTGTATAATTTGGAGTGTCGCATGTGGATTCGATGGTGGTTGGTGGTACGTTCAGCAAAAGAATGAAGTTAGGCTCTGGTTGATATATTGAAGTTGTTTCCGTTCCGTTTATTAAAGTGCAGTTGGCTGGCTTGTGGTTGATGATGTTATGGATGCATTCAGTTCCTTGTGGGTCGTTGTTCAAATATCTCTTGCAGTAGTGTGCCCGGTCGATTTGGGTGCAGGGTACCTCCATCAATTGGATGTCGATGTTGTTGACTATGGCATATGGCTTTGTTATCAATGCGAGTGTTTTGTTTACAGGAATTGGTATTAGATGGAAATATGAGTAATGGTTTAAGGAAACGATTGGGATGCGGATGTTGAATACTATGGTGAAGTTATTGTAGTATGCCTGTAGCTCCAAAAATTCATATACTTGTTCGTATGATTTTAAATCTATTGACTGGTTTTGTAATATGCAGAAAATATCGTTTATTTCATCGGGGTTAAGTATTAATTTTGATATAACGTTAAGTCGGGCTAGTACTATAGCTTCTGCTATGTTAGTCAAGTGTTTGTTAAGAATGTCTATATTGGAATTGATCTTATTTGTGTATTGTATATACCAGAGTAGTTTTTCTTTTGTTTGGATTTTTGTGTTTATTTTGTTTTGCAAATTATTTAAGACAGTTTCGATAGAATTTTGTTGGTTGTTTATGTGATCAGTAATATTTTTGAATCTATTTACCATTTCATTGTTAAGTGAAATTTGATTGTTAATCTTTTTTTCTACGGAATTCTGGTTAACTTTAATGTTCTCTATTTCTTTATTTAAAAGTAATGCATCTTCTGCATCCATATTTCCAGTTATAAATTTTATTGCAGAACCTAAGCCATTGATTAGTCCCCTTTTATGTTTATATTTCGGTAAAAGTGTATGTAATTTTTGCTCCAATTGGCCAAACTTGAGGAAAGTAACATCTAGTGTATCCTGAACGCTACTGTCATTATTGTTGTTTAGAATATCTAGAGATTTTTTTATTCGGTTTAAATTTCCAATGTAGTCGTCTAAGTTTATAATGTGTACAAAACTTCTGTAAGTGTGTATCATTCTAGCCGGTCCTAAGTTCATTGCAAGAAGTCCATTGTTGTTGTTCAAGTCCTGGATTTCCAGTTTGTGTCCGTGAGTCAAGAGTGCCCTGTAATTTACGTTTACGTTTAATTTTGGATTTGTGCAATTTTTTGTTTTTATTAGTAATTAAGATGACTGTGCCGTCTTTTTTCACTTGCTGAACAGTGTATCTAGGTGTTAATTTGTTTCTTTTGCATTCTTTCCTAAATATGATTTGATTTTTTTCGAACGTAACTGGTGGTTCTCTTTTTTTGTTAAGTTTATTAATATTTGAATTAAGTTTTTTCTCCATTTTATTTTTTATGATAGGGTAGATTTCGGAACGGAATTGATTAAGTTTTCGTAAGTAGTCGTGTTCGTCATTGGTCTGTATGTTATCGAGGAATTTGTAAGTTCGTCCGTAAAACAATTCGTAGGGAGTCAGTCCAGTAGCAGAATGTATTGCGTTATTGTAGGTTATTAGTGTCTCGTTTAGTATGTCTTCGTGGTCTTTTTCTTTTCGTTTGTCATAAATTAGTCGGTAAATTTCCGTTAAAGTCGAGTGCAAGCGTTCAATTGGGGAGTTGCTACTACTTTGCTGAAAAGAGGTGATATGCAGCTTTATACTGTATTGCTTGCAAAAATCCTGGAATATATTTGCAGTGAATTCTGTTCCTTGATCGCATATTAGTTTGCTAGGGTTTCCATGAAGGCTAAGAAAATGCGTCAGACATTTCACGACATTCAGGCTATGGCGGGAAGAAAGGGTGTAGGCCGCTGCAAATTTTGAGAATTTGTCGATAATTGTTAAAATGTGTTTCCCATTCACGCTATAAACGTCTATGTGAATAATGTCCAATGGTTTTTTAGGAATCTCAGGGTGAACGTAATGTATCTTTGTTGGATTTCTATCATATTTTAATGTCTGACACTCTATGCAGTTATTTGTTGTTTGGGTAATTTTTGTTTTCATATGTGGAAAGTAATATTGGCGTTTGAGATGTAAAAGTGTTTCGTTTATTCCTCTGTGATTACTTTTAATATGGTAGTCACGAATGAGTTTGTCTTGTTCGTCGTTTTCACATATGTCAGCAAGTATTTCTGTACAACGTATGATTTTGAAGATTTTACTCCTGGAGAAATGTTTAGAATAAGCACTCTGTACCAATTTGAATGTATCGTCATCGGTAAAGATGGCAATAGTTTTGTTTGGAGTAAGGAAATTTTTGAGAGTATCGGTTATACTGTTTTCGGAAGTTGTTTGCAAGCGAACAGTGCGCCTTAATTTATTTTTGAAAATAATTTTCGTAGAAATCGGCGGAGATTTATTTGATACTTCCAGTATTAACTGTAGTTTAAATTCATTCAGAGGTCGTTCTGAGATAGGAATATGATCGTTTAGATCTTCTATTGCAGAATGTATTGTTGAACAATTGGTTTCCTCTGAAATATTCGCTTCAACTAGTTTGATTCTACTGAGCGCATCGGCGTTAGCGTTCAGTATACCTTTCTTGTACACAACTTCATAATCGAATTCTTCCAACTTTAACCTCCAGCGAACTAGTTTTGAATTAGGGTCCTTTAGACTCATAAGCCATGTCAATGGTTTATGATCGGTGATTATTTTAAATTTACGTCCGAAAAGGTAGGGGCGGAAGTATTTGGTTGCCCATACTATTGCGAGAAGTTCTTTCTCGATAGTGGAATAGTTTACTTCGGACTCTTTAAGGGTTCTGCTCGCGTAGCATATCGGCTTGTCGCTCCCAATTGTTCCTTGCGACAGTATTGCCCCGATAGCGAAGTTGCTAGCATCTGTTGTCAATAAGAAAGGTTTGGTGAAGTCTGGATGTTGAAGTATGGGATCGTTCATTAGTAGGTCTTTGCAACTTTCGAATGCTTTCTTGAATTTTTCCGTTAATTGAATTTGCCTATCTTTTTTTAGACATTCTGTGAGAGGTTTAACTATTTTAGCGAAATCTTTAACAAATTTTCTATAATATCCAAGGAGTCCTAAGAATGATTTGATCTGTTTTTGTGTTTGTGGTAGCGGGAATTCTTTAATTGCTTTAATTTTGTCTGGATTTGGCTTAATGCCATTTTCAGTTATAATATGACCGAGAAATGAAATTTCTTTGTGTAAAAATTCGGTCTTATCTAATTGAATTTTGAAGTTCGCGTCACGTAATTTTTCGAAGACTTTCCTTAAATTTTCGGAATGTTCTTGCAAAGACGTGGAAAATACAATAATGTCATCTAGGTATACAAGACAGACTTTTCCTTGTAATTCCTGGAGGATATTATCCATGACCCTTTGAAATGTACAAGGGGCGTTCTTTAGGCCGAAAGGCATTCGAATATATTCGTAATGCCCTCCTTCAACTGTAAATGCTGTTTTGCTAACGTCTCGTGGATCCATTTGGATCTGATGGAATCCGCTAGCCAAGTCTATAGTTGTAAAATAGATACATTTTCCCAACTTGTCCAATACGTCGTTGATATTTGGAATAGGATAGCGGTCGCTGATTGTTTTATCGTTGAGTTTGCGATAATCCACTACCAGGCGCCATTTTTGTTTTCCGCTGGAGTCCTTCTTTTTTGGGACAATCCAAATCGGAGAACTCCAAGGGGAAAAACTAGGTTTTATAATGCCTTGATCTAGCATTGAATTTATTTGCGATTGAACTTCCTGTTTATGCACATGGGGATACCTATATGATTTTGTATATATGGGGAGTTCGTCAGTAGTTTTTATACGATGTTTAATTTTGTTGGTCAGAGTTAGTTTTTGGCCTTCCTTGAAAAAAATATCCTCATAGTCCTTACAAATTTTAAGAATAGCCTTCTTCTCCTCGTCATTGAGGTGATCTAAACGAAGAAGGTTCCTGATATCGTTCCGTTCTACAAGGTCGAATTGTTGAACGTCGTGTTGAATGTTGAAGTTATTCACTTCAACAAAATTGGACTTAGTATATTGTAAAACTTTCAGAGGTTGCTCAATATAAAGTTGTTCGTCCGAAGATGAACTGTTTACGACTTCTAAAATACTGTACCAGTTTTTGGCTGAGTAAATTCCTTCTGGAATTGAGATGTTTTCTTTAATTGACGTTTTGGGAATAAAAATGTCACCGTCTTGGATGTCCACAGGTAATCTAACAATTATTTTTGAATTCGGTGGTAAAATGTATTTCTGCGACATGAGATTTGGTTTAAAATTTAAAGGAATTGCAGAGTTATTTGTTAGTAAGACTTTGTTGGGTAAATCGACTTTTGCACCTAAAGACATCAGGGAGTCTAGGCCTAACAGTCCATCAAAGTACCCATGAAAACGGAAAACAAGAAATTTCAAACATCCTTTTTCATTAAACTCAATGAAAGTAGGTAAGGTTACTTGTTTGTCGACAGTGTGAGTGTTTAAAATAGTCGAAATTTTTAGGGGATCGATTGTGGTATGTTCGTCGAATTTTGTGAATTCGGGGTTAATAAAGGACAGAGATGCACCAGTATCGATCAGAAACTTGAGAGGTCTACCGAAAGGCGATGAAATGTGGATGTACGGGAGGTTAGAGCCATGTTGGTTAACGTCTACGTACCCGAACTGTTCCCTGAGGCAAGGTTTTGAAAATTTTCAGTATGTGGATTGGGTTCATCATGTATTTCGTTTTCTTGTGAGTTGGAATCAATTGTTACATCGTCTGTATCGTAACTATAAAATTGATCCAATTCACTGAAATCACTACCAATTGTTTGATGATTTTGGTTATGGGTTGAATTTTCGATATTATGCGTTTCCCCCGATTTGTTAAATTGCCTTCTGACAGTATTACTATTTGAATATGGTTGCCGTGAGCTGCGGAAGGTATTTCTACTGTTCCCGGAACCAATTTCCATTGGTTCAGGAGGCGATTGAAAAGCTTGTTGTTGAACCTTATGAGTTGTGAAAAGATCACTAGTTACCCTGTTTGTTTGTTGTTGGGATGTTAGTTTTTGTTGAGAAGTGTTTGGTTTATAATATTTATTATTAGAGTTGCTTCTTGGTTGGGGTTGGTTATTAGATTTTAAATAAAATATGTTTTGTTCTTTGATGCAGTAGGCGAATGCTTCGCCAAGTTTAGCTGGTTGCATTGCTCTAATACAGCAGCCAAGAGGTTCCCGTAAACCGGTTAAAAACACATTCAGGCACATTTCGTTATACAATTTTCGTTTTGCTTCGATGACACTAGCGTTTGATTCATGTATTTGAATGTGATTGATAATTGTGGATAATATTTCCACAATTTCACTGTAGAATTGTTCAATAGTTTTGTTGTATTGTTTTAGACCGTGAAGGTCTTTGATGAGGGACGTCTCATTTCTTTTATCAGAATAATGAATAATCAAATTATTCTTGATATCGTTCCATACAAGTGGAGTGCCATACATGTTAAGCACTTCATTTGCAGGACCATCGATTTTGTTTCTGATGGCTCTCAATAAGAGTTTGCCGTAGGCAGTATCCATCACTGCTCCTAGTAGGGACAAAATTTCCTCTACATTATTTATGAAATCAAATAATAGTTTGGGATTCCCATTGAATTTGGGAAGATCTTTAATTATATCTGGCACTTTAAGGGTGCTCACGATATCGTTTACCGATATATTGGGGGTGGCTTCGCCTCCATTCGCGTTGTTTTCGTTAGACATTTCAAAAAATTTGTTTAGATCAAAATTATCAAAAATATTCACTGTTTCGTTTGTTAAATCAACTTTTGAATTTTCCGAATTTTTCGCACAACTATTATCACTTCCAATATACACAATTTCACTACCGGTTTTTCTACTAATTTTTGTATACGGATTATTCCTAACTTTCTTTGTATTTTGATTTATTGGCAAATGTATTCAATATGGGGATATGTATGGTAATATGGATTGGGATAAGGATCACTCGACTTACATGAGTATAACTGTAACTGCTATTTCCATAATGCTCGATTATCCTATGTTCCTGTGGTACGCACTTATTCAATGAGCCGTTGACTTTACGCAACACTATAACACTTGTCGATAAACCGTCGCTAAGTATTATTTTTCGGAACTACACGACTGCGCCAGTTAAAGGAGTGAAAACAGTTTCCAGTTAATCGAGTGAAACTAACGAGTTAAATTTGCTGTACTTTATTTGATAGCGAAACAATAACTAACTTAACAATCGAACTCTGACATTAATTTATAGCCAATTACAATGTTTAATAATATTCTTCTCGGAACAAATGTTTACAAATATTTAGTGTTACAATTAGTTGAGATATTATGACATGATCGGAACATTGCAACGTTCTATGAGATTGTTTACGAATAATGATGAAGGTAAAAGTAGCGATTGTAAAGATAATGATTTATCGTTGTGTGGGAACCAATGTTACATTGAGGTTCCCATAACTCACGAATCAAAGTCGCATTTCAGTTCAGCAGTATGTCCCAAATCGATGGTCGCCCAATGAAAATTTTTAAGGCTTTGGATAAAAATCACATTTTATAAATTTTCGAGTTCACAGATCTTTGAGATTGATGCTCCAGATTAAAAACTGATAAAATAAAAGATGAACATAATTTGATTTCAGGTCTAATACCTCAGACAGACGATGAATGATCATTCGAATATTCGAACATCGTCATTCCCATGAATTAATGCCTGCATTCATAAATGGTAGGGCTACCGGAGCACTCTCATTTTTGTTGTTGCGATACAGTACAGAAATGGGGCAGAAATGAGGGCGCTCTGGTAGCGCTACCAATTTATGAATGCAGTCAATAATTCGTTGAATGATCATTCGGGTGCATTGTCTGTTCGAGGTATAAGGTGATCGTATTTTCAATTTGATCCATTTTTCGTGTGGCTGTGAGCAAAAATGCAAAAATATCTGTTTAGTGATTTCAGCCTCAACAGCCCCATCTTAGTAAGTGTAGCAGCTAGAAGCTTCCTTTTAGTCTCAAATTACAATATAAATAATTGAATCTAGTCAAAAAGTTTTACTAAATTTTTGAACCAACTAATTTAGGAGATTTTTGGAAAAAAAAACTTGCAAAAGAGTATCGTAAACTTCTGCAATGTCTGGCGACCGCCAAACAAATATTTTTGTATTGGGTGCCAGGTCACCGTGGCAGCAGCAGATGAACTTGCATGGCAACCTTTTTGTGGTCTGGGCTTAGCTTCAGCTGGGGCAATCATAACGAATTGGTCTAAAAGGATGCTGCAACACTACTTGGAACACTTACCGGACTGCGACGAGAAACTACATAGAAACTACCCGCATGAATATAGCCGACCTTAACCTTCATTGGACCGACCTCGAAAAATTACTTTAAAGACCAAATGGGGTGTAAATGCACCCCAAATTTTTGTATTATATAAAGGACAACAAATATTTTGGACAAAAAATTTTAATTCTATATTTTGAAAAATAGTCTACAGATAAAACTGAAATTCAGAAACCGTGATATCCGTAGTACAAAAAGTGTAATAGTGTGATATTACAAACGCTTCCGATTTTGGTATAATCTATATTCAAGTACTGATTGTACCGAAAACTTCAAGATAACCTATACCCCAACGAACAAAATTAACGATAACTCGCTACAGTATGTATCAATTTATTTCAACTTTTTTTGTACGATATACAAGTAAGAATCATATTTAAGAAACATATCTCAGAAGAAATTTAATAGGAAAGTTTTTTTTAGAAGATATCGTAAGAAATGTATGTCTGGGGTGCAGCTGCACCCCGCTCGGGCTTATGAAGGTTAAACTATTGTGGGCTACCTATCGGTCTACCACTGGGTGAGATTTCATCTAAAATTTTGTGAACACACGACAAACGTTTTATTTTTGTTTTTCCCTCCCTCCTCCTCAAGCAAGTGCTTTGCTTCCGACCTTCCGACTTCATTACAAAAATGGGTTTGTATAACGAGACGGAGTGTCGTCTTTTTTTGGAAGATGTTGAAACCACTCACATTTTATGTTTATGCCCGGCGATTGCGCGGGTGATGTATACGTTCCTTGGGCAGTTCACCACGTGCCCTGCCGTTAGCAAGAAAACTCCTGCATAAGACATACTAGCTTTCGTTCGAGTAGTGGAAGGTGTTTGGCTTGAAAAAACGGCTATGACACAACGAACCTCCTTTCGTTGCGGCTCCCACCTTGAAAATCGTTTAATTGTTTCGCTTGGCTTATTTTTTTCTTCATAATATCTCCTAAATTAGTCTGTTAAAAAATGTAGTAAAGTTTTTTTTAAACTAGTGTGATTTATCTACAATTTGAGTTTAAAACAAAACTCCTAACTGTTATACTTATCGAGATAAAGCTATTAAGGATGAAATCGCTAAATCGACATTTTTGCGCTTTTGTTTCCAATCATACTAAAGGTGGGCCGAAATACTCGTATATTGGCCACGATAGACTTGAAGACTTCAACTTCTATTTTATCAGTTTTTCATTTGGAGCATCCGTTTCAAAAATCTGTGAGCTCGAATATTAATAAAATGTGATTTTTCTAAGCCTCAAAAATTATCGTTTCATGATTATCAATTTCGATTGTATATACTGCTAAATCGTAATACTTCTTTGAGCAGTGCATTGGAAGAACTCAATCCTCTTTAGTTAGATCGACAACTTTGCCGTTAATAAAAGATTCAAGAGTTGTCTCCTGGACGTGCGAAACAAGAAGGGTGCCGATATGGGGATGGGAAGCGACCATTATCTTATGATCGCTAATGTTCGATTCCGTATTACAGACGTGCGTCGTCCAAGCGACGAAAGACCCAGGCGCCGCAAATTCAACACCGCTCGACTGAAAAATCCAGCTGTCTTAAAACAATATAATGACCATAGGGGTTGTTTGAGTCAGATCTTGCCCATTTTCAATACCAACTAACTAGATCTTACTGCCAACATTCTACCAACTAACTAAGTTTCAACTAACTAGTGTCATTGTATCGAAAGTTATCGTAATTAAAGGAATATTAAATTTTTGGAAATTTGCAGGGTAGGTAGGCGTTCCTTTGATCTGATTATCCCCAACTTACTAAAATTCAAGCAGCTTCTCACCTCAGGGTAACATGTTAAAAATCAGGTGTCTACGTCAATTGGTTCACGGGTTATAGACAAAAAACGTGAAAAGTAGGGTAGTACGGGGCTCTTTGTAAGAAAATTACCGTTATTTTTCAACTGATCAATTTTTTTTTCCCAGGAAAGTATAAGATTACCCTCTCGAGCAAGTTAGCATAGCCAGAAGTTTTCATGTTTATTAAATCGGGAGTTATAAAGAGTAAATAACTGACGCAACAGTCCAATTTGAACCATGGCCTCGAGATGAGTTAGCATCATCTCATTTTCTAGATCGTGACGGTATGGCTTGTACAGAAGTGTGCGATCAGCAACACGTTCAACCGAGTTATTTACTTCATAAATGGGTACTCATTTTTACTCAAAGTAGACTCATAGTCCGACACGTAAATCCCCTTTTTTTATCGAAAACAACCGAACTCAGTAGGAATCAAACCGGGGCCCAGTGCGTAGAAGGCGAACGTGCTAACCGTTGCGCCATCCGGACTACAAATCGGGGGTTATAGATACATTTAATTATTTTACATATGTAGGGGAGGTAGGCGTTCTCTTGGCCTGATCATGCCCATTTTCAATACCAACCAAATAGTATCATCTATTTCAACATTTGACCGAAATTTCAAGGCTCATGCTTCATTCTAGACATTCAGACAGAAAGATAGGCAGACAAACAGACAGGCAGACTGACGGAGAGACAGACAGACAGGCAGACATGGCTAAATCGAATCAGGAGGTGACCCTGGTTATTTATATGTATACATTGCAATACCTCCGGAGAGTCCATTAAGGTGTTACCTATTTTCGTCGTGACAAAAGCAATATACCCTCTATTTATAAAGTTTAGGTTATAAAAACAGCTCATTGAGCCCATCCAAGTCGGTTAGGGTGACCTTGCGGGAATTTCTTGGGCCAGAATGGGGAAATTCTATGAGTGATATATGGCAACCCTGCACGGAGAGAAAAGTTAGTGAAATCTTACAAAATCGGTAATGAATCTTATTAAATATTAATGAATTTTGACTCGCGTTGTGAAAAAAAAACATCGCAATGTGTTAAAGTTAACTTTCGTTTACTGTTAAAAATACTATACAAGTATGTGGCAATAATTATCGTCCATAATAGTAAAATTTAGCCACCTGTTGTTGTGAATTTGTTTACAGATTACAGATTAGTAGAAATGGTAATAAATTTTATACTACTTAGTTTAGTTGTAATAATTTATTACAAAAGGTTGTAAAATACTGCATACTGCATTGTACTGCATGCAGATAAAATTGAATTTAATATTATTTATTGCATTATGTATTATGTTCTAATCAAAAGTAAAACTGATCCAACAAGAAGCATCAGCAGAAGAAGAAGAGGAACAAGAAGAATAAGAAACAGACGAAGAAGAAGAAGAAGAAGACGAAGAAGAAGTTTACGAAGAAGAAGAAGAGGAAGGAGAAGAATAAGAAGGAGGAGAAGAAGGACAAGGACAAGAAAGACAATAAATAGAAGAAGGAGAAGAAGGAGAACAAGTTGAAGAAGGAGAACAAAGAGAAGAAGTAGAAGAAGGAGAAGAAGGAGACGAAGGAGACGAAGGAGAAGAAGGAGAAGAAGGTGAAGAAGAAGAAGGAGAAGATGGAGTAGAAGGAGAAGAAGGAGAAGAAGGAGAGGAAGGAGAAAAAGAAGAAGAAGAGGAAGAAGGAGAAGAGTTAAAAATTTTAACATTATGAGAGTACTGGATAAAATAACAGCGTTATAGTGACTTAAATCTGAAGGCAACATCTACTGAAGCAAGCTTATGAGAAAGTGTTGGATAATATGAAAATTCATTTATATTATTTATTCCAAAGTAACTGATTTCATCTTTTAAGAAGAAAGCAGTGAAATTGTTATTAAATTTTATTATATGCTTCTTGTACTTGGCGACTAACTCTCTTCGAGCTTACAAATGTTCTCGTTGAGCAAATGAATTCTGGAATCGTTTGTATCAAGGCTGAAATTTTTTTGTAGTTGATTATTGTCAGTAGGTTTTGAGGCCGTATTGTCGTCTTCCAAGTCCAATTTGACGAGACTTGCTTCGACAGCCGGGGCCGGCTGCTGGGGTGATTTAGTTTCGACCGAATTCGTAACACTCTCTTGGCTGTCGCCCAGCAGAATTAATTTTGTTTCGAAGGCTTTGTATTTGTATTGCATGTCCTAAGGCCTCGTCGAGGTGAGCTTTCATCTGTTGTTCCAGCAAGTATTACTCGCACCATTTACTTGTTCTGCATATTGTTTTGTGTTGATTTTGAACTAGTACCGCCTAAAACTGCAGGGAATGGATGATGTTAAGACGAATGGTATAGAAGAAGGCATGAAAGCGTTACCCTCGCCTTTGCACTATCACGTTCCAAGTCACAATATCGCTTGACTAAATCGGGGAAATGTCTACGATACTTTTGATATCCCTCCAAAGATTTTTTTATGCACTATGTAATGCTCCTTGCTGATCACGTCGAGCTGTACATTAGACGAACTTGTTGAATCGCCCACTTCACTGACCAAAATGTCCAGATGTCACAATTAAAATTTCACACAAAAGCTTCGACCACCCACACTTTAGAACCTTTTGTTTAATAATGAACAAACTTTTAGTTGAAATTTCACTAATGCGTTGTAGAAATATGCACTTTTCTCTAAATTTGTAGTGAATGAGTCATTTCAGTTCAAAATGTATTGCATAATATGTTGTCAAATTCTATCAAATCAACCCTCCGACGCTCGCCATGGAAATTGGAATGAGGTGACTCGCATTATATCTGATAGATACATGCAACTTAGAGTGTAATAAGCGGCGAAAAACATGAGAACTGTGCAACTTTGATTAAGGAAACGGTGACGATGTACCCAATCTCAATACAACGAGACTTCTACAATACTTTATATGTACGTGCATGTATACGTACATACATAATATCGTGCCTATAAATTTTGCATTGAAAAATTCGTCAATAAGCAGATTTCGACACACACCGTAATGGTTCATTGTCAATAATTCGTTATTATAATTCTACAAAAGACAGTGTAAACTTATTGGACCAAATGACTCATACATACACCACCAGAAGAAAAATCAATCGCTGGCCGGTGACATGCTTCTTCAATATATTAGATGTTATTGCTTCGTATATTATTTAGAAGAAACAAAAATTACAAAGAATCAAAAATCAACACATACAGAATGCGATCACAGAAGTAGCCTCAATGGAAGCTACAATGGGTGACTCCGAAATGGGTGAAAGTAGTGTCAGTTGTCAAAAAGGTACAAAGGGTAAAGAAACACTGTCATTTATGTCCTGCAAAAAGAGCAAGGAAACAGCGACAAATATGCAACAAGTGCGGATGCAATACTTGCAACGAACATGGGAAACTAATTTGCAGCCCATGTGGCTAATAATAATGCTATACGCTATTTATAGTACATATGTATATTTCTATTTTGGGAAGGATTTTTGTTGCTTTATTGTTTTAAATTATGTACAGCTTTGCTTCCGCCGTTTTCCGACAGACGGCTGCATCAGTGAGGGCTGGTCAAAATACGTAGTTCAAAAGTGTCACAAAGTGAGTTTTTGGACGTCTGTGAACGTATTTGCTAGAAATTTTATTAGGCGTGATTGGCAACTCCCTTCGTCGGTGTTCAGCCATTTTTTCGGATCTTTGCGCATAATTTCAAGACTTTCCCACGGGTCCAACATGCTCGGTTTTTTTAGGTGTGGTAGCAGCTCCAGGTTCTCGTGATAAACATTGTGTTCTTCGTTGATGATGTGTAACACGACGGATGATCGAATGGTCGCATTCGATATTTTCCTTGACGTGGCTTTCCGGATGTGTTCCTTGAAACGCGTTGTGATCAATCTCTTCGTTTGCCCAATGTAGCACTGGTCGCAATCGTTGCATGATGTTTTGTATATGCCGCTCTTCTCCTACAATTTTAGCGGGTCCTTCGCACTTCCCAGGATGTTCCTCAAAGTCGTATTCCTACTCGAGCCGACAACCTGTAAATGAAAAGAATGCAAGAAATTTTTAATTTTTGGGAAAATGTGGGATACGGGTATACTTATCCTTCTTGGTACTTCGATGCTTTGGTCAAACAAGGTTGTGTGCTTTCGCCGTTCCTCCGTCTGGATCTTTTTATTGATCATCTTATCGATAATCGATGGTTTATACCCATTTTTCTCAGCGGTATCCAAAATCAACTTCCGTTCATTGTTTCATCCATTTTTGCGGGTAAGTGTGGTATAATGATGCAGGGATCGTCCGCTGTAAAGCTGTTGGTTTCCCATAGATCTCACAGTCTAGTTTTCTGTTGTTGTTTGAGATGTTCAAGTCCAGGAATGGTATTGTCCCATTCTTTTGCATTTCGGTAGTAAATGTGATCTTGGGGTGAATCTCATTTATTATCAAAAGGACCTGGTCTATTTCGTCCCTATTTACAACGACAAACACTCTCGGCATTATCCCTTTAGACTCAATTGCGTCTTCTATTGATGACATGAACATTTCCGTCAGAAGCGGTGAAAGCAAATTACCCATTGCGACTCCGGCGGTAGTTTTGTAATACTCATCACGGAATGTGAAGTAGTTTTCATTCATACAAAGCCAAGCGAGCTTTGCATAAACTCTAACTTTCTTCTTCCATTTCGTGGTGGTTCCAAATTTGTTAAGCCAACACTCGATCTCGAAGATCGCTTGTCTCACCAGTGTATTGGGGAATAATGATTTCACATCGAACGATACCATCACCTCACTCTCCTCGATGTCATGTATGTCTTGGAGTTTCTCGATCAGGTCGAGCGAGTTTTTCACGGCACTCGCGAACGGAAACTTCTTCAAATTAAGAAAGGACCCACTACCTGAGTCAATCAGGAGAGTGGATCAAACATTGGAGGAAGCCATCGTTGTGTTGGACAACACCACTCGATTTCGAATGCCGAACCCGTCATTGCCGCGTATCAGGTGCCCGCCCAACATCCATAAGGAAGGTGATGAGATGTGTGAAATAATCGCCGATTAAAATTCACCTACATACAACATCGCGAAGTGGATTACTGCCGAATGTCAATCCTGGGGAACCCGAGCAGCAAGTATGCCGTGAAAAACTCACTCGACCTGATCGGGAAACTCCAAGACATACATGACACCTTTTCCTTTTTTTTTAATCGTATCCCCTGTCTACCTGTCACAAATATAAGTGGAGCATTTAACGAATTGCAATTCTGCCATAGTTTTAGTAACCATTGTACTGAAGAAGATAGTAAGCGGCTCTCGAAATACATGTACATATTTGCATACAAAATAAAAAGTTGTGGTTTTGGACAGGTTACGCCGTCTATTATTTTAGAAAAAACTACAAACACCGGACAATATCCAGCATATCGAATCTGTAAGTACTTTTTAACAATTAAGCTTTTAATTCCAGGAAAAAGCGGCGGAAGCAAAGTTGCAATGAAATCCTTTTTTGTTATCTTTACTTTTATGGAAAGGATACTTAGTTGTTAAACACCTAATAATAACAAAAAAGTGAAATACAAATAATTAAAGCGATTATACCGTAGTTTTTACTTGAAATATCAAATGGAGTCCAATGGACCCACACTACCAGTCTACGTTATAAAAATAACCTAAAAGTTTAAGGGTTGAACACTCAACAATTAACTCAATTGGTGAAACGAAGACGAAGACATTTTCGCAAACTGACGGAGTGTCATTTTTGATGAACAGAGTAAGCGTCTTTTTGAAAATAGCACAGATTCTAACCGTTTGACAGAAAACAGGCGAACGCGATCCATTGTGCGCCCGGGCTTGTACTAGTTGATAGCACAACTGGTGCCGTCATTCTGCCATCGGTTTTCCATAAAATGCTACCCAAAACTTACGAAAAATGGATTGCAGAACGGATAGCTCAACTGATAATGGAAAACGGATAGGTCAGCTGATGGAGAATGGATGCGACAAACCGAAATTGATTTGACAGTAAAAAAAAAAACTCTTTAAAAGAATTTGCTAACGCCTTGATCTAGGGGTCGCAAGTAGTTTTTGATGGAATACGAGTAAATATGAATTGCATTTTCGAAATATCTTCATTTTGATAATACGCCATCAAACATTAAAATGGTTAACTTACAGAATAGAGAGCTGGTTAAAATACAGAAGCTTAATTCTATGAAAACCACGCCAAAGATTAAAGGGCGTATCAAAAGTGGTCAACTTGGAGAGGTGGTCAAAACACTGGACTGGTCAACTTTGGAGGTTCTATTGTAGTCTTTAAAACCCGCTCTTTGCAGTTCCCCAACTTCAAGATTAGCTCTATTTATAATGTCCTGACTGCTGTTAAAAAAATTTCTCCTTGAATTTTCGTAATTTTTGGGAACAATCAGAAGTCACATGGCGATGGATCTGTTGAATGCGGTGCTGAGCTAATTTTTTCAGTGGCAGAAAGCGCAATTAAATTGCTTATTATTTGAGCAGTATGAGCTGGTGAATTACCGTGATGTAGGAAGTATCGCCACAATTCCTTCACTTATTAGTTTTAACTTCGTAAAAGGCATTAAAAAAAATTTTGTAATAAATTTTACAAGCTAAAAATTTGGTTTTGTCCAAAAATGTACAGATTTCGCGAAAATCGCGAAAAATGTCAGATCTTCCTATTTCAACTTCTATATCAGCAATGGTACTTTTTATACCCTAAACTTTTAGTATAGGGTATATTGTTTTTGCACGACGGAAATATGTAACACCTTAAAGGAGGCTCCGGAGGTACAGCAATGTATATATATAAATGATCAGGGTCACCTCCTGATTCGATTTAGTCATGTCTGTCTGTCTGTCTGTCTGACCGTCTATCTGTCCGTTCGCACGATAACTTTCGATAGACTGAAGCAAGAGACTTGAATTTTTGGTCAGATGTTGGAAGTATGATCTAGTTGGTTGGTATTGAAAATGGGCATGATCAGGTCAAGAGAACACCTACCTCCCCTACATATGTAAAATAAATAAATGTATTTATAACTCCCGATTAAATAAACATGAAAAGCTCTAGCTTTGGTAGATTGCTTGTGGAGATAATCTTATACTTCCCTGGAAAAATAAAATCGATCAGTTGAAAACTAACGGTAATTTTCTTACAAACAGCCCCGTACTACCCTTCTTTTCGGGTTTTTTGTCCATAATTCTTGAACAAATTGACGTAGACATCTGATTTTTGGTATGTAACCCTGAAATGAGAAGCTGGTTGGGTTTTAGTAACTTGGGCATAATCAGATCAAAGGAACACCTACCTCCCCTACAAAATTTAAAAAACTTAATATCACTTTAATTACGATAACTTTCGATAGAATAACATTAGCGAGTTGAAAATTTGGCAGAACGTTGGTAGTAACATCCTGTTAGTTGGCATTGAAAATGGGCAAGATCCGACCTAAGGAACCCGTACTTCCCCTACAAATGAAACTTCAAATAAACGATAGCTTTTGATAGAATGAAGCCAGCGACTTGAAATTTTGGTCGAATGTTTGAAGTGAGATCGAGTTAGTTGGCATTAAAGATGCGTTAGATCCGACCTAAGGAACCCCTACCTCCCCTAGAAATTAAATTTTAAATAAGCGAGAACTTACGACAAAATAAAGCTAGCGACTTGAAATTTTGGTCAAATATCCGTATTTGTAGTAGGATCCAGTTGGCTAATATTCAAAATACGTAAAATCCGATCAATGCAGCCCCTGCTTCCCCTTCAAATGAAACTTCGAATAAGCGATAACTTTCGATAGAGTGAAGCTAGACACCTGACATCTTTTTTTTAATGTTCGTAGGGTGATCTAATTGGTTGGTGGCTATGATGGGTAAGATCCGATCCAAGGAACTTCTACCACCCCTACAAGTGAGACTTCAAATAAGCAATAACTTTCGATAGAATCAAGCTAGCGACTTGAAAAATTCGACAGTATTTGTAGAATGGGTTAGTTAATTGATTTTTAGAATGGCCAACATCCTCATGAATGTGTGTCAACCTCCCCTATAAACTGGCCATATAGGAAACTCACTTTTAATGCATATGGTCGTTGCCAATTGGTACTTTTGGTATCACCACTAGGTCTGTACAAGTCTAGGGTATATACGCTGCGGACACCGGACACTGGTTGGGATTAATTTGGGACAATAATGGAAAAGTCCACAAAAAAAATCACCTTGTTTGCAATTTTCCCCTAGCGTTAGGTACTAACAAGTGGTCTAACCTAACCTAGGTACTACTTATGGGCCCTAACCAGGGTATTTCTATACCAATGGGTAAGTTTGAAACAGTATTCCAGGCAGAAGTACCATAAGTGCCAGAATACATTACAAAAATTTGGCTACTCGAACATGCTAACGGTATACTGGGTTCCTGGCCACGTCGGGATTTCTGGGAATGAACAGGCTGATGAGTTGGCCAGGATCGCCTCGGACACGCCCTTTTGTGGACCTGAGCCCTTCTGCGGGATTCCTCTAAGTTCCGTCAGTAAATGCAACAGAGACTGGGAGCGTACTGAGGCCACCGTCCAATGGGACTATCTTCCAGGCCTTAGGCAAGCCAATATGTTCATATCTGGTTACTCGCGCAGCAGGACATTTGAACTTTTAAAAATGAACCGCAGCAGGGTTAGAAGTATTTGTGGCCTTATAACTGGACATTCTTGCCTAAGGGGTCACTTAAAGATCATGGGCATAGTATCGGACGCTAGCTGTCGTTTCTGCGAGGCCGATGATGAAACGTCACTGCACGTTCTTTGCGAATGTGAGGCACTGGCCCAACGTCGCCTAGTACACTTCGGCATCGACTTCCCTGAAGCAGACGACATTGCTTCGATGCCGCTCACCCTTCTAAGCAAATTCATTAGCGCGATCAAACTTGATCGACAGGCCTAAGCCTGTTGCCAGACCTGGGGCTATAGCACAATAGACCATCTGGCGTCGGTGCTAGTGGGCCTTTTGACGCCCGCAGTCCCTCTCACAATCTAATCTAATCTAGGTACTATATTAAATAAATAACTGGCGCAACAGTCCAATTTGAACCATGGCCTCGAGATGAGTTAGCATCATCTCATATTTTTTTTAGATCGTGACGGTAGGTCTTGTGCAGAGGTGTGTGATCAGCAACACGCTCAACCGAGTTATTTACCCCATAAATGGGTACTCATTTAACAGCTGAGTGGGCTCAGAGTCCGACACTTCAATCCCCTTTTTCATCGAGAACTACCGCATTCAGTAGGAATCGAACCGGGGCCCAGTGCGTAGAAGGCGAACGTGCTAACCGTTGCGCCGTCCGGACTACAGTACTATTGTACAATATATTACTGGACTAATAAATAAAAATAATTAATTATTTATTTTGTATTATTTTTTGTTCTCTCACTATATGCGCCCCTATTAATGGCACCCGGGGCGGTTGCTCCCTTCGCACGGCAGTGACCACTGGTGCTTTCTACTAGAGTCTCGTGTATCGTACCTTCCTTGTGAAAGCCGCAATAGGGGTCAATTATTCCAGGATTCGTATGATCCATATGTAGTTTCGTCCCTTGATTCAAATCGAACAACTTCCTCAGTCAGCCGCCAACATCAGTCTAGTTACATCCGATCATTAACTCTATTTTGGACCATTCATTTTTAAAATTACCGAAAATTGGTCACCTCAAATGGAATTTATGGCCGAAAAATAATGTCATAGCCGCTATAATAAATATACCCTTCCCATTTGCTTTGGTAACCTCTAATTTTCCTCCAACAGGCGACACATTATCATCTGCTCGTGGATGCATACAAAATATCCGTACGTATTTGACCGTTTCCATACCAAAGGTCGTGTAGACAGTTGGCTTCTTGACCATGGAAAACCATGTCGCATTCTCCGGAATGGTCGAAAGGAAGCTTGCGAAGAACCCGTTTCCTTTTGCATTTCACCCATCGTCTTCAAAGTCCATTTGGTCATGATTGCATGTATAACACAGCCTACATGTATAAAATTGGCTCGAAATTGAGTGTATGCAATGCGGGGTTGGAACTGGTGAAACCTCTCATTATTAGAACAATAAATTTCTCCAGCTCTGTAATTTGACGGCAATTATCTAGCGATAAAAGTCACAAAGACGTCCCTAAGATTTAACCAAAAGATTGGATCGCTTCGGCTCTTATTATATTTTCCATGTGTGTTCATATGTGGCCGTACAATGCACAATTATATTATAGTGGCATCGATTTTACACCAGTGCTGAAAATGGTCACGGTCGTGGTGTTAAGGAGGATGATAGTCAATTGTGAAGCGGAACGGTGGTTCTTTTTTGTGGTTTTGTCACTACCTTTATGGCTATTAGTGATGGTTACGGTGACTAAGTAGGTTTGTCCATTAAGAAGTAATGGATGCCATTGAACATGGTCCAAAAAGATGTATAGTTATGGTAAGAATGAATGGATTGAGATATGATCCGCAAAGATAGGTGCTGGTAGCCATGATCTTGGAAAAAGAAGCTACAGTTATAAACAAAAATATGTTATCTTGTCGTCAACCGCGCTGGATACATTTAATGGCTACTTTCTCTTAAGATTCCATTTGAATAGACCAAGCAATCCAATCATCGGAGATCCACCTTAGTGCCTCGATTTAAGACACGTTCCTCAAAAAACCATGTAACTTAAAAATAAACTAAAAGCTGGAAATTTTAATTATTTGTTTTAATGCCAAAAGGCATATTAGTTTCATCACTTGATAATACCTAAATATTTCATACCATTCTGTTTGATGAATATTCGAGGGGATATTTTTGTAGTAAATATTTAGCTCTAATTACTTAATTTTACGGTATGATAATCCAACATGCTCAACAAAATTGTATTTAAATGTTTCCGTTTGATTGCGCAAAAGCGTATTTATTAATCTTTGTAAAATAAAATAAACTGAAGTATGTCATTGCTAAACTTAATCATAATGACTAAGCTTACTATGAACTCCACTGAAAATATTTAGCAATTAGCCAATTTTCACTTGTCACTGTGTTTCGTAATTTATACTCGTCCCGTTCATCGATAATATTCGCATTTCCTCACTTAATGGTATACCAGAACATCAAATGCTAATATTGTTATCCATATTTTAGTGGATAATAATCATAGCTCTAGTCAACCCATTATGTAAGGCAAGGGTCGGCAAAGTCCAGCCTGCATGACAAATAGGCCTCTAGTTTTTATCCGGCCACGAGTTAAGTTTGTTTTGACGCGAAAAAAAAACAAGCAGCCGAAAGTATGACACGTGGCGCGACAGCCCGACGTCGGGCCTTGGCCGCCTGGATCGTTGTCCTCCAATTATCTTGGTCACGTGACCTCGTCCTCCAATCTTGGAAGCTCAGTAGCTGCGCGGCGTCCACACCTACTGAGCTCTCCCAACGAGATCTCGGTCGTCTAGGCAGTCTCGCTCTGTCGACTTGTTTTGTATTCATTACTCTCTTTAGCATGCGATCCTTGTCCATTCGTTGTACATGCCCTGTCCATTGAAGTCGTTGTAGTTTGACGATTTTCGAGACTTCCAACTCATCGTACAGTTCATACAACTCACCGGATGCGCCATCCATCTCGATCGCAAACAGCCCCGAAAATTCGCCGTAGAACCTTACGTTCAAATGTATCTATCATGTTACCGGAGGCTTGAATTAGGGTCCATGCTTCGCAGCCGTGGCATAGCATTGGGCGTATAATGGTTTTGTAGTCGCGGAGCTTCGTGTTTCTGTGCACATGCTTCGATTTCATTATGGGAAGAACCGAGAAAAAAGTCTTATTAGCTAACTGTATCCGTCGCTTGATTTCGTAAGTTTCGTTGGCGTCCCTTGACAGTTTCCAACCCATATATATGAAGTTGTTCACGAACTCGATGTTGAGGTCCCCCACATTGATGCTCAGGTGTACAGGTGTCCTTGTCGTCGATTGCATCATTATTTTAGTTTTACCCTCGTTAATACGTAATCCAACTTCCTTTGCAGCGGTATCGAGCGTATGCAGAAGTGCTTCTGCGTCAGCCATCTTCTGGACATGATGTTGATGTCTTCGACGTACGCTGCTTATTGTGTCGACTTGATGAGTAGCGTCTTGCTGTTGTCCATATTCATAGCCCGAATAGCGTATTCCAGTGCTAGGTTGAAGAACGTCGGTGCCAGTCCATCACCCTGTTTTAGACCAGTGCGTGTTTCAAATAAATCAGTAAGTCTATTATGGATCCTGACTTTTGAGACGGAGTTGGTAATCGTTATCTTTGTTAGTCGCACTAATTTGGCCGGTATACCACATTGCAGCATGATGTTGTACAGTACTCCACGATCGATACTGTCGTATGCCTGCTTGAAGTTGACAAATTTGGTATACGTTTACGTTGTATTCCTAACACTTCTGGAGTATCAGTTTGACAGTAAAGAGCTGATCGGTTGTGGAGCGACCATATCAGAAACCACTTTCATATTCGCCAATGATTCGTTCTGAGTGCGGTTTTATTCTATTTGCCGGAATTTTCGTCAAAATTTTATAGGACACGTACAAACTAGTGATATGCCCCTGTAATTCTCACACCGCAATTTATCTCCTATTTTGTGAATTGGACAGATGATGCTTTTGCGCCAATAGTCTAAGATCTCCTCGTCCTCCCATACTCGCAGGAGGAATTGATGTATGGCATTAGCTAGACCCGTTCCACCGAATTTTAGCAGTTGCTTGTCAGCGCCCGGCGCTTTATTTCGTTTTAGTAACCGCAACGCGAGATCAACTTCCTTTACTGTCGGGAGTTGTATGGGTGGGCCTAGATCATCAATATGGTCGAGAGATTCTTATGTGGGGATGTTAAAATAGATGATGGGTTCAGAAGCTCTTCAAAATAAGAGGCCCATCGTTTGTTAATGCCATCGGTTTCGCTGATGATATTTTCATCCCTGTCCTAACAAAGGCTAGTCCTGGGTTGGTAGACGTTCCTAATTGTATTTTCTAGTTGTCTTGTCTGGTGTTCCTAGCAGCTCAGTTTTCGTTTGTATTCAGCAACTGCTCGTCAAAATATTTACGTTTCTTACGTCTAATTATTCTATTCGATATTCGCCGTAGCTCGTCATATTTTTCTCTCCTAGCTCTGGTTCCATTGTCTGTAGGCCTTATTTTGAGGCATGTCGTGTACGTTAGGACAATCTTTTTTTCATTTTGTACATGTATTGCTCATCTGTGCTTTTCTATGATTGGTACATTAAGGAAATGACTCAGTTTATTGCAGACATGTACAATTACATGAGTTGAATGAACAAAATACTTAAATTTCATGTTTAATTTATTTCATCCCTTAAAAAGTTTATTAACGATTTGAAGTCGTTTCAGAACCTGTATGAACTATTCCTTGACCGAACGAATTCCAGTTTTATAAATTAAGAATACGCTTTCATAATTATGTAGAGCTTCATTAATTTCAATAAATTTTACAAAGGATTCATGAACTTCATAATATTAGCAATATAAACATTTTTACATATATTGATTAAGACAGTAGGAGACTTACAGTGGAAGTGATCTTTAAATATATGAGATCTACTATAACATTCTAGATCGGGTTCCTGGCATACCAATCTGCTCGAGATCAGACTACATGACTACGGAACTCTGCTTTGGTAGCAAATCTTCGGTCTCCACCCTAAGCCGCTCGGAATGGGATACTGGCAATCTTTGTCCTGATCTCTGGTGTATCATGTGGTTTACCGATGGGTCAAAAACGAGACAGGGAGTTGGTGCTTTGGACCGAACACCAGGATCTCAATCGCTATGGGCATTTGGCCCAGCGTTTTCCAAGCCAAGATCCATGCCATTGAAACCTGCGCCAGAATAATTCTCCAACAGAAGCTCACTGACGCTAACGTTGCTTTCTGCTCTCTCAGGCACCTATTAAGGCTCTTTTCTCACACAAGTTCTAATCAAAACTTGCGAAAGATTGTTTTGATACACTAAAGTGTCTTGCAAACACAAACCGGATCAGTCTACTTTGGGCACCTGGGCGTTGGGGTTTCCATGGCAAGGAAGCTGCAGATGAACTGGCTAGACAAGGCTCATCAGATAAATTTTTCGGTCCTAAACCCTTCTGCCGTCTGAGCTGAGCCGCAGAAGGTATGGTCTGCGGACGAAAGTTTGCAGTACTGGAATAATTTCCCAGGACTGCGCAATCCAAAGACCTCATTGATCCCTACAGTGCAAAGAAGCTAGCCGCCTGAGAAACGCGAACTGAAGTTAATCGTTGATTACCTCACGGGACACTACTTTGTGAGATATCACGTAAACAGAATGGATCTGTCCACTGAGACGGAATGCCGGCTTTGCCTGGGGGACATTGAGTCCAGCAAACCCTTTCTCTGTTCATTCCCGGCGATCGCTCGCTCCAAGTTTACGTTTCTTGGAGATTCAACAGTGAGCTCCGATGTCATTAAGAGTGCTCCTACAAAGGATCTATTAACTTATCAGGTTGACTGAGGATCTTTTGGATTAGTGAAGGCTATGGCACAATAGATATTTCTTGGTCGCAGTGCCTCCCATATAGGTTTCTTAGTCTGCCCTTATTTATTTATTATTTGAAGATAATTTTATAACAATTAATTGGATTTTTTATCTTTTATTATGAGACTAACCAATACAAGACAAAACACCCCATAAGTACCCTTAGACAATTTTCAAGTGGTGCACATTTTAATTTAAGCTTTCTGGCTAAAATAATCTTAGAGAGTGTCTGACATGAGCTCTGGAGCTACTGGCGTGAAGATCATCAGAGTAAACTTGGACTTATAAATTACTGAATTATTTATTCACTAGACAAATGATGATGAACATAATTTGTGACACCTCTAGGACGATATGAACCCTATCGTACGTAGTGCTTATTCTTCAAATTAGCCACCGTCTATTTATATTTATCGTAAATAAACAATAAAATTGGCAACCAATCTTCCACGAATCTGACGTGTAATACAGTGTTTAATTACTTATTAAAAGGTTCAACAAATATCACGATTGTTCTGCAGACGGTGATAATTAATATCAATCCTGGGCCCTATACTTTACAAAAAGAGGTTCAAATTGGTACTTTTTCCCTCCGCTATCCACATCTCTAGCCTCAGGCCTCATGCAAAATCATCTCGTTGGGATCATTTGCTTCGTTTAGTTACTTCAGCGTTCAGCGTCAGTATCTTTCTTTTAAGACAAAACGTATTTGTACGTATGTACATATGTCTACATTTATATCCGTATACGAATTTGTACGCTGTGTACACCTCATCATAAGATACATTCAATTTGCTTGCTTAACTTTTTTTCATCCAACATTGTGTTACTGACTTTCTTTCCATGTTCTGTTGTTGGCTAAACGGCGCGGCGTTTGTTTATTTGTTTGTAATACGAGTTAAACACAGTTTAGTCTTCTGTTAAAAGTCAGTTAGCGCCAATTTCGATTTTTTATTTCCAAGTTGAGTTTTGTCGTTTTTTTTTCGGTGTTTATTTTCATTTGTTTCATTATTAATTTCTGTTCACTTTCTTGGAAGATGAAAAGATAATAGTACACAAAAGATGTGTTGCACACGCAGCTTCTGTTGTTTAAGCATGAGCGACTCTAGAACGCACGGAGTACTACGAATGGAAAAAGAAGAACAGGTGAGGTGACAAAGTGGCCTTTTTCAAGGTAAAGTAACAAACAATTACTAGGTATTAATTAGGAGTTTCCTTTTCGAATCGAGATAAAGTATTTAGCAAGTAGCTGAAGGTGGTTTGGATGGATTTGTACTCGTGCGGAGGCTTCTGAGTGGAGAAGTTGGCTGACTATCGTCCCGGAAGATGCGAGCGTGAGGGTGTATTTCAGATTATTATAACAGATTTTTTACAGATTTCAGTTGTGGTCACACTAGTCATGATATGACCTGCTCATCTTGCGGATCAGGTGGACCTACTCCGAGTCCTGCAACGGACCTAGGTCTGCGAACCTAGTTTCTTGAAGTTAGTTTCTAATTTCTATTTAGCGTTCACACTGGTATAGCCCTTAACTCCCAATCCCATATCCTATCATCTTGTATCGTAACGCAACGCAACACCTATTTTATGTTAGACAAATAATACATATAAGTAAGTATAAGTACGAATGTGCATGCACCCAATCCAGTACCATATTCTTATCCACCATACCGATCGGCCACGGCCACTCAACACTCGCAACACAACAAAAAACGAAAAGCTTCACTCTACCTAACATAAACAAAATCCAATTGAACATTTATTCCACTCCAACTCCATTCTACACTACAATATAGCGTAGCAATAGCGACATCAATCGTATATATGTCACACCATCTGTTCTTTATTTACTTTTCTATTCCCCATATTGAAACGATCTGATCTGATCATAATCCGATTCCGACAGGCGGATCTATTATCAAACCTATTCACTGTTCATTTTAAACTGCTCCGATTCCGACCTGAACTTAAAAGAATCAAATGATCAAACTGCTCCGATTCCGACCTGAACCTAAAAGAATCAAATGATCTAGGCTCGTTTTCTTGCTCCGAAACTGATCATTTTTCGACCTGATCATTTTTCGATTGCGGTCCAAGGTCGACCTAGTTCGGTTTACGGAGTAGGTTAAAAAGATTAGGTTCGCGAATTGGCAACCATGACTAGGTCACACCCCCAGACGCATATCTCATCTTCTAATAAATTCACTGAAGCGTTAAACACATTATGGTTATAGTTACGCATGGATGACCGAACTACCTGTGAGCGTCTCGGGTGAGTAGAGTTAAATCTCACTACAATAGACGTAGGCCTGTTTTCTCAATGTCTCCTTAAACTGTCCGATAGTTAACAGAGACATGAGATTATGCAAGCGATAAACTGCCCGATAAATATTTCCATTTTCTCATACGCCCGTAAAATCACCAAGCGAAAAATGTGTGGAACGTATCTTAAAATTGTATTGGGTTGAACTTTCAATCAAAGGCGTGCTGCTCTGCTGGGTATTTGTTTGGGATAATGTTTTAACCGATGGACTCAGAAGAGAGAGATATTTAGGCCTGTTTTCTCAATGCCCGATTAAACTCTATGTTAACTAACAGGGACACAAATTAATCGAAGCTATAAACGGCCCGATAAGCATTTTCGTTTTTTTCATACGTTTCATACAAATTACCAAGCCATAAAGTGTGGAACTTATCTCCGACCACAATTATGGCAAAATCAGCTGATTTTCTTGGCGGAATTCTACCGTCCACGAATCTGTTTTGTATTAGTACGGTCTCTCAGCATACTCATTTGCAGCTGAGTTTGTTGCAAATTCTCTTCTATCCAATGAATTTCCAGGAACTCTGTTCTTTATGGCCACTTTCTTTTTTTTTCATTTTAATTTGCGTGAACAGCTAGAGACCTGTCAAAATTTCAGCATCCGGCATCAGGTGTTGACTTTTTGTTTAGAATAAATTTTCAACCGGAAACCGGGAAGTGGGGTTTTGTTTTGAATCAGAGATTAATCGAAGGCTAGGGGACGGTTAGCGCTTATCCGATTAATAACGCTAAACAGATATTGAGAAAATTATATTGTGCTAAATGGCAGTTTATTTTTGAAATAAATTTTAGTCGGACATTGAGCAACCGGCCCTAAGTCTGCTATAAGTCTGTGCCGATTGCGAGGTGTTGGGACTTTGTTTCGGATAAACTTTTATAGCGATTGCAAGGTAATGGGATTTGTTTCGGATAAACGATTAAGCGGAGGCTTGGTGTCGGACTTTTCAAGCTTATCCTTATTTATAAAATTTAAAGAGCAGACGAGGTTCCCTTTAGCGTTTTCGATCGGATGAACACTAAACAGATAATGAGAAAATGAAATTGTGCCAACAGGCACCTTTTTCCTACGATAAATTTTAACAGGACATTGAGAAAACGGACCGTAGACTTTTGACCCTGCAAAAGGTCCGGTACTTCTGAGTTTTTGATATGTTGTAAAGTCGGTGGAGTAGCCAAATGTTCCAGTGTGTTCCAGTATGTGGCTGCTTCCCCAGCCTTCTTGAAATACCTCTAAAAAATTTGGCACTTTTATCCCGATAAATTGACTGCGCAGACACCTTTTCGACTCATATGCCAATTTCGGGATTCGCCAGGAAATTCACACGATATCGGATGCTGCCCGGGAGTCGTCCAACAGACATTCTTCCCTTACCGCCCCATTTTCTTTTTGTTATTCTCTACTTTTTTTCTGCCCATTTATTTGTCTTGTCTTACCCAGGCCTTTTATTAAGACGTAAAGGACCGAGTCAAAAGACCTTTTCCATAGTCCTCCGCGTGGGCGCCCCCTGGTAACGGCAGTATTTCAAACCGCTGACGGCCAAGTCTTAGTGATAAGACATTTGGAAAAAGGCAGATAGCTATAGCCTGAAAGGCTGAATGGCTGACAGACACCTAAGCGTCTCAGGTTTAGTAGGATGGAATGACTTGCGTAGTTGGACCTGCAACATAGTTGTGTGAAATCCAGCACGTTTATTAAACCATCTGAAGCAGCTATCTCCGAGGCCATACCCTGAATGGGGTTAAGCGACGTGCTGACAACACATCCTTGCAAAAACCACTCCATGTCAAGAAACCTGGAACAAAAGCCTCGGATTGGACGGATCAACAACGACGACCACGCAAACGACTAAAGGATTATTCTTTCGGATCCTGGAATGTACGCTCCCTGAACAAACCGGGGGCCGAAAAGGTCCTCCTTCAACAGATCGAAAAGTACAAACTGAGCATTACTGCAGTCCAGGAAACAAATTGGCTTGGCAGCGAGATTAACGACAAGAAATCGCACACAATTTTTACAAGTGGCAAACTATCGGGCCGCAAGGAGTTTGGAGTAGCATTTATGGTAAACAATCACCTCAAGTCGCACATTAATGACTTTAAACCCATAAATGAACGGCTGTGTGCGATTCGCATCAAGCCTCGATTCTTCAATCTTTGGCTCATCAATGTGCATGCCCCTACTGAAGTTAAAGAAGACGCAGTAAAAGACGAGTTCTACGCCTGCAATGAGACTCTCTTCGACTCATTTCCAACAAACGACGTCAAATAGCTGCTGGGAGACTTTAACGCGAAAGTCGGAAATGAAAGGGGAGGATGAGGTGATCCTAGACAATTGGCGCAGAAGCATCATCTGTCCAATTCACAAAAAGGGAGATAAACTGCGGTGTGAGAATTACAGGGGCCTATCACTAGTTTGTACGTCCTATAACATTTTGACGAAAATTCTGGAAAATAGAATAAAACCGTACGCAGAACGAATCATTGGCGCATATCAAAGCGGTTCCAGACCTGGTCGCTCCACAACCGACCAACTATTTCTATATTCTGAAGAAATTATTATATTAATGAAATGACAAGACTCTAAAGAATGCAAATACAAAAATTATTCTATCTAATCTTCCACTCAAACATGTCTTGGAACAAAGGAATTGAAAAATATGTGTGCGGCGATTTTTTTTGTCACTGGGTGTAACTATTGTAATAAGATTTAGATTAGCTTTCATAGTACCATCATTATAAGAGTATCACTCTGGAAGAGTTTTACACTTGTTATAAGATCATCTCCTGTCATTACATGCTCTCACATCTAGCTCAGCTGCAGCTAGGCTAGCTGCAGCCTGACTGGTTGACTTACACGTAAGCGTCTCAAGCCATTGGGATCAATTGCGCAGATGAAGGTCCATCATAGTTGTGTGAACTCTGGCACGTTACGAATCACCTAAAGAAGCTCTCCCCGAGGTAAGCCCCTGAGTAGGATTAAGCGATGGGCTGACAACTGTAACGGACGGTTTGGTGGGCATCCGAAGATGCCCGTGGGGACGGAGCCTAAGGTAGCATAATGACCGTGAAGGTCGGGCAGTGCCATCTGGCGAAGAAAAAGGGTCTCTCAACGAGCTAAGCAGCGGCCTATGCTTGCTGTAGCTCAGTTCGGGAGATGTGGGCGGGGTTTTCGCCGCTCGTTGCCCCTGTCCTTTACGTATTAACGATAAAATTCATAGGCCTGGGGAAGACAACACAAACAGGGGAGGTAAAAATGGGGTATAAAAAAATAGTCGATAAGGATAGAATGGTTGACGGACGGATCAGACGCCCACACGGTCGCACCTGGGTCCGAGTGTAATGGGACCATCAGCCCCTGGTTTCGTGCCACCAACAGATCACTACTCATCAGGTGCTGCTTCGATCTGCTGGTGGGAGCAGCACTGGTTCATTACAGGTGGTTCATTACACAACCCATCCCCGTAAAAACCACTCCATGTCAAGGAGTCTGGAAAAAATACCTCAGCTTGAACGGATCAACAACGATGACCGCGCAAACGTTTATTGGACTATTCCTGCGGATCCTGGAATGTACGCTCCCTGTTCAAACTGGGGACTGTCAAGGCCCTGCTAGAACAGGTTGAACGATACAAGCTGAGCATTACTGCAGTCCAGGAAACAAAATGGATTGGTAACGAAATTTCAATTTTTCAGTTGTCAATTTCAATCTTTTAAAGTGGAAAACCGTCGGGAGATAGAGAGTTTGCAGTCGCATTACCTGAAACATCACGTTATAGACTTCAAACCCATAAACGAAAGGATGTGTGCGATTCGCGTCAAAACTTTATTTTTTAATCTCTGGCTCTATATGCATGCCAGGTTGCGACTGCAAGCAAACTTTATTAATCGTTGGCCATTGTCAATGCTCTCAGTCCTCCAGTGGTTCGACGGTGCCAAGACTCATTTCCTACTTTCGCTTTGAAGTCTCCCAACAATATCTTGACGTCATTCAGAGGCAGTGAGTCAAAAAGTGTCTCCAGGCGCAGGCGGTCATATAATTCATCTTTTACGGCTTCTCCTTTAACTTTGGTGGGAGTGGGAGCATGCACGTTGATGAGCCAGAGATTAAAAAATAAAGTTTTTATGCGAATCGCGCACATCCTTTCGTTTATAGATTTGAAGTCTATAACAGTTTCAGTTGTTTGTTGACGATAAATGCGACCCCAAACTGTCTATCTCTCGACGGTTTTCCACTTTGGAAGATTGTATCTGACAATGAGTGAAATGATGAAAAGCTTAGTCCAGTACAGTACTTGACACGAAATGAACCAATATATCACACCAGCGGTACTTCTTTCTCCTTTGAAAATTACTGATAATAGTTTCTAAAATGGCCATTAGTTAATCAGTGCCCTGCCCCATATGTGTATAATATCGGTTCCCTAATAAAAACAAAACACCAAGTTATATATTATGCAGGCGATAATTACGACGGACAAGACGGTCAATTTGATTTGGTATGTCCCGGATAAAAGTCAAAGACGGCGCAAGCGTGAAAAACATCAACCACTAGATGATCTTATTTGGCGGCAATCAATCTTAACAACTAATGGCGTGTATCTTTTACCTTTTCTTTTCAAGATTTATCTTATCTACCCTCATTTACTTTCCTAATGCCATTTTAGGATGAACTCAGTTCATTACGAAACAGTTTGTAGCATTACATTTGTCCATCATACAGCCTCGTGATGATGAATATTAACCATTCACTCCACTATGACAATAAAAACTATGAAAAATACCGACGCCTGTTCAGTACCAAGATGCAAAAAGATGAGGAGAAAAGTAGTGGAATTGGAATTTTCTTTTCTCTAACACATTTTTTTTTCGTATCGAACATACCTATATGCCCGTAGTGATTATTTTCCATAGAGTGATACACCCCACATTAGGCCGTAATGATATGCTATCCATTAGTATTACTCTTTTTACATGAGAAGAAAAAAATGTTTTGGAGCAATCGTAATATTAGTGTCCGTTCGTCAAAGACAACATCTTTTTGGGATGGTACCTCGAACGGTGATGATGAAAGTTACTGGGCGATTCTAACTGATTTTTACACGTAAAAATGTGATTTAATCGAAAAAGTGATTGCTGACGTTAATTAAAGGGACTTTACAGTGACTCCGCGTGACAGAAGATGAATTGGATCCGTTTTGGGAAAAAAATTTATACTCGTACTTAGGAATTGTCTTAAATTACTGAGGTCGCATTCATTGCACAGATTATTTGGTGATGAGTACCGGAGAAACTGATGTAGCCTAGCTGTAATACAATCACAGAACAGAGATGCGTTGCTTCTTGGATATTTATCGTTAAAAATAACTTAAATAATGAATGATAGATTGATTCATTGCAATTAAATGTTCAGAGTTATTATGTTATAATTCTACATTTTACATAACGTCTCTGCATTTAGCATCGAGATATCCACATTTTCACTGTCGACACGTCTGCAGTTCCTCATCATCATCGTGGAGCGACAGCCCGACGTCGGGCCTTGGCCGCCTGGATCGTTGTCCTCCAATTATCTCGGTCACGTGACCGCGTCCTCCAATGTTGGAGGCCCAGTAGCTGCTCGGCGTGCACATATACTTGACCTTGTAAGCGAATAATCCGAGACATTTGTGCAGAATTCTCCCCAGGCAAGTGCGTGAAATGTTGAGCTGTTGAGATCGATGGCGAGTTTTTGTTCGTGGAGTGAGTCTCACACTCTCGGCTACAGCAGCCACATTCTCGTCTGTGCGCACCGAACGACGACGGGGATCGGGAGTGTTGTCCACTAGCATGCCAGTCTTACGAAATTTTTGCACAAACTTGCGTACAGCAGGCGCGGTGGGTGCTTAATTTCGACCAAAACTTCTTTTCAAAAAACGCACTGTTTGGGCTACACAGCACTCACTTTGGAAATAAGTTTTCAATATTTCCCAACGTTGTTCAAGTGTAAAGCGACTTATTTCGTTCTGCGGCGATATGATACCGACTTTCTGTCAAGATTTCGAGCGGGAAGCAGCTGTCACTGTCAAAATAACCTATGATTTAAAAAGAAACCACTAGATGGCCCACCCTGTGTATGTACATTTTCAGGTTTATCAGCTTGAAGCAAAATGTAAGCATTCACTGAAGAGACACTTGTCATACTCACATGCAACAGCTCGTCAGGCACCGACCGAGCAATCCAACCACACTACTCGGCATTCAGCGACTACTTCGAAACAAACAGCGCATTTTTCAGTGCGCCAATTAGAATCGTAGCGAACTCCGAGCAAATTCTTGTGATTTCCATACGCTGCGGATATTGCGAATAATCCAAAGAACGAGCAGTTGCCGGGTTGTGATTCGTTCAAGGCACACCAATTTTTAATTCTGATGAAAAATCGCATCGGACCGCAAGATACTGGTTTTTTGATGAGCATTTGCTCGGGACTCGCCGAGTCGTGAGTAGTGTGGTTGGGCATATACTAGGTGCTCACCTCTTCGCCAGCTTTTGCTCGTGACTTTTTGACTGTTATGAGCATTTGCTCGAGATATGCCGAGTCACGAGTAGTGTGGTGTGGCCTTGATATAATTTTTTTTCCTGTTTTTGCTTATTTTTTGTATTCCATTTTTTTATTAATTTTTTCTGTCTCTTGGATCGGTTTTGGCCCCCTTGTCCTAGGATTGCACCAGCGTTTGCGACAAACTAGGTTCCAAAAGGAAACGACATTTGTATATTTCTAAAACAACAATTTGTGATAAATGTGATTGCTAGTTTTATATTTGAAATTTAACTTTTCTTTTGTTTCTAGTTTAGGCCTAGTACTGCGTTTCCATTTTCCAGCGCAACGAAACGAAATGTGAAATCCCAAATACATATTGAATAAAATTTACTCGAGATTTTTCCGCTTGGTATTTGTCTATTTTATTGCTGTCGCCAACGTTTCGCACCTTGGTGCATCTTCAAGGCAATCTATCCATATCAAAATTGGTTATTCACATTTTCACTCCAACTTTTATATGTTCAATAACTTGTCTATGCTACTACCCATATAAATATTCTGATTATTTCGTCAACAAACATTTTCATTTCGCACTGTAATACTCTGTTTATAATTTGAAAATTCAGTAATTTCTGCCAAATAATAGATGGCTCTGAATGCGCCGAAAAAAATTTCGTTGCATTTAAAAGGGCATGTTAGGTTAGGTTAGATTAAGGGGCTGCCGCGCTACACACAGCACACTAAGGCCTCCAAAGGCCCGTTGTGATACCACCCGGAAAAGAAAAACCATCTCCTTAAGAGGGCTGCGTATCAAACCAGCCCGTGCTACAGATATAGCGATTTAACCAGAAGGCGCATGCATTCTTAAGGTCATCCAAATCATGGAATATCCGCGAACCCAGAAAGTAGCCCCTCCTACCAGCCAGCGCCGGACAATGACAGAGAAAGTGGAGGATGGTCTCCTCCTCCTCCTCGTCTCCACAACTCCTGCAAAAATCATGATGGTGGATGTTGAGCCTCCTGGCATGCTCCCCGATTGCGCAGTGTCCGGTAATAACTCCAACAACTCTGCCAATGTGCCTCCTGTTCATCGAAAGCAAGGTGGCAGAGCGGCCGGAATCCAATATCGACCAAATCGACCTTGTCGTATTGCATGTTGCCCCGTTGAGCCATCTTGCAAAAGGCATTGCTATGTCCTCCAATCTTTCGTCAAACCCGCCAGTTCTGCCCTCCCGAGCCAGATCATCCGCCGCGCAGTTCCCCTCGAAACCACTATGGCTCGGTATCCAGCACAGGGTGATGTTAAAGAAGCCACCCACCTCTTCCAGAGCTGCGCGGCAGTTCTTAACGGTTTTAGAAGCCATCGAGACGGACTCGAGTGAGCGAATAGCCGCCTCACTATCCGTATAAATAACGATGCTTAGACAGGACAAAGCTAACGAGATCGCCGAAATTTCCGCCTGTAGGATACTGCAGAAATCAGGAAGACGAGCTAACAGGGTGATTCCCAGCTCTTCGGAAAATATACCAACCCCGACCCCTTCGTCGGTCTTGGAGCCATCCGTGTAGATTGCCATAAGATCCGAGGTCGAGGGCATATCTCCCATCCACTGGTTCCTCGTCGGACTCACACTAGTGAAGTTTCTGCCGAAATGGTAACCAGGGGGTGTATAGTCCATCTCCGTAGGGAGACTCAGGTCACTCAGTATAGTAGAGTGCCCCTTATTTAGCGCCCGCCACTGTCCCGCCTCGCGAAGGCGCAGAGCCGGGTTAGCCGCCAGTTGTTTCCCCTGAATATCCAGCAGAAGCAAGCCGAGTATCATATCGAGTCCGGCTGACGGGGTGGTCTGAAAGGCCCCCGTGATGGCCACCGTGGCCAGCCTTTGCACCTTCCCTAACAGACCACAGTAGGCCGTCGTTCTAAGTGCTGTCCACCATACACAGATACGGTACAACAATATGGCACGTACGACAGCTGTGTATATCCAGTGTACCGCTTTCGGCTGAAGGCCCCAGTTCTTACCTATGGCTCTCCTGCACGAGTACAGCGCAACAGTGGCCTTCTTTACTCGTTCCAGAATGTTGAGTTTCCACTGTAATTTCCTGTCAAAAATTAGAACTAGAAATTTCGCCTTATCAGAGAAAACCAGATTAGTTCCCTCCAGGGTAGGAGGCACAATAGGGGGAATCGTGTGCCTTCTAGTGAACAACACAAGCTCCGTTTTATCCGAGTTGGCCTTGAGGCCGCACAGATTAGCCCACTCCACTGGAATGGAAAGAGCATTCTGCAACACACCACTAAGGGTTTCAGGAAACCCTCCCTTGACGACAATGGCGATGTCGTCCGCATAGGCAATAACTTTGCACCCAATCTTCTCCAGATCCACTGGCAGTCCGTTGACCGCTAGGTTCCAGAGCAAAGGGGACAGAACACCGCCTTAAGGGGTTCCCCTACAGACAAATCTGGATGCCGCCGATGTACCCATTGTATATTGTTGAAAGCGCCATCAATATCCAGAAAAACGACCATCGTGTAGTTCTTTTGCTCCAGAGATTTCTCAATGAAACTAACCAAGGAATGCAGTGCCGTGTCCACCGATCTGCCCTTCCAATAAGCATGCTGCGCCATAGATAAGGAGCGCGCCGATATGGTGCTACGCAGATGGACATCTATTAATCTCTTCAGTAATTTCAGCAATGTCGAGAATAGACTAATAGGTCTGAGATCATTCATTTATTCTGAGATACTCTACCCGCCTTCGGGATAAAAACGATCCGAACCTCCATCCAGGAGCGAGGAATATAAACCAGCCCCAGACAGCTCTTCAGGATTCTTTCTAACCACGGATATAAAATATCCGATCATTGCTACAAGTCTACCGGGATAATACCATCCGGTCCAGCTGTCTTGAAAGGTTCGAAGCTAGATATAGCCCACATAATCTTCCCTCGAGATAGTATAGATCCGCTGTCACAGGGTGGTGAGTGACACGTATAGGAAACTTCAGCAGAGGCAACAGTCGAGCTGCCAGGAAAATGCGTGTCAAGAAGACACTCAATTATCTCTTCGCTCGAGGACGTCCAGCACTCGTCATTCCTTTGCAGGAAGCTTGGCGCTGATGGAATCGACCCCAGAATCTTACGAAGTATAGAGGTCTCGCAGTTCCCTTCTATTTGTTCGCAAAAGTTCCTCCACGAGCTGCGTTTAGCAGTACTCAGCTCCCTCTTGAAGCACCTAAGCTGCTCCTTGTACGAGTTCCAATCAGCCTCCAGCCTGGACGCCTTAGCCTTATTGAAACCCTTCTTACACGCAGCTCTGAGTTCAGAGATTCTCATACTCTATCAGGCTGGTCTTATCTTACCTCGGTGCTTGCTTATGGGGCACGATGCAGAGACCGCTGCCCTCATGGCACCCGTGAGAGAATTGGCCATATCCTCCAGTTCGTGTATGCAGGATGGCTGACCTGGCAGTGAAGGTAACCTTTCACCCAGGACACTCCTGTATAAAGACCAATTGGTGTTCCTTCGATTGATCGTCGGCTGAGTCTCCGTAGGACGTTCAGCAAGGCTGAACTGAAGGTATCGATGAACCGAGAGCGAATGCTCCGACGACACTCTCCAGTCTTTGATTCGATACGCAATATTTTCCGATGCGAGGGAAATATCCAGCACCTCCTGTCTGTTACTTGTTACAAAAGTTGGCTCGCAGCCCACGTTGCAAACTAACAGATTGGTACCCAAAAGAAATTCGAGAAACCGCTCGCCTCTCTCATTCGTGTCCGAGCTACCCAAGACTTTATGGTGTGCATTGGAATCGCCTATAACCTATCCACCTATAATCAAGTTAATGTTTTCTGCTCTTGCATAATCAATAGCCTCTCTCAGATTAATGGAAGGGAAGGCATCTTCACTGTCGAAACATTCAGTAATTTCTGCCAAATAATAGATGGCTCTGAATGCGCCGAAAAAAATTGCATTGCATTTAAAAGGACATAGTACCTTTTACAATGGCGAAAGTTTGACATTATTGGCATGGTGACATGCCATGTGAATATTTTCATCCCGATTACATTTTCGTTGACGTTTCTGTGAGCCGAAGAAACGTATCATGTCAATGCAAATATTTTCTATTTTTTTTTTCTCGTGAAATCATGGAAACGTAAATTTTATAAGTGCGATCAAAACATTTATCATACATCTACAGTATTCATAGTGGAATTATTTCGCTCTATTCCGTAGGAGAGTTTCCGTTTCATTTCATTTCGCAGAACACAATACTAGGCTTTACATCTTAATTTTTTTTTTTTTGAATATATACAGTATTTTTTTTTTACATTAAAATTTTTTTTTGTCGTATATATACAAATAAATGTGAGGGGACACGTTTACATCACTTGGTATTAAGTGTAAGTTTCTGGCCACGGATTAATTAAGTGTAATGTCATATCCTCATTCGTATTGCAGACATCACTCGCTGAACTACGACTAACTACGCTCGCCGGCCAGACAGCAGCCCTATCTTATCCATTCACAGTAATATTCATTATAATGATTTAAATTTATACAGAAGTGTTCCGGAATGTCTAACTATCATCAGGTGCACACAGAGATATCTTGAAGGTAAAGTGACTTCAGATCGCAACCTCAAAACCTGGAAGAGGAAGAGTCATCGTTATTGCCATTAAGTGTATCTCATGAATATTAACACGTCACATTTGGTCGCACGCATTCATTACTTTATAGTTATTATACACTATGCATACTAACTTACGTACGTTTATATCAGGGGACTTCAAATGTCATTCCGTTGATTAGAAAGAAGCTTCACTTATTCTGAGATTAATAGGTTGCTGAACTGCCAATTTTCCTTTACGTTTTCCTGAAACTTGGGGGCGATAGAAATAGATACGTTGAATTTCGTTATGTAAAATTAGTTTTAACCTTAGGTTTGACGCTATGTAAGAAAATACTTCATCGACGAAAATACTTCATCTGACCAGATACCTTGATCTGAAACTGACAGACTCACTCACACACTCAAATGTGAGTTCCAGCTCAAGTGGACTGCCCAGATAATGCGTTTCGGTTGCAAGTGTGAACGTTATATTAAACTACAATGCTTCATCCAAAGATTTCAAATGTCTCTTTATCTCCGATACTACATACCTATAGCAAGACCAAATCCATATTACATAGAAAAGAGAAAAATAAGACTAGGACTAGATCTTTTTATGATCCTCTCTCAAACAATCAGTCTCATTAAGAATTGTTAAACTTAAGACCATTGAACTACCTAAGTCACATTGCAAACACTCAATAGAAACACTGTCGGGTTAATCCTAACACTATGTCCTTTGAACAAAACAACCGCCAGCCGATCGGCATCTCAAATGCAAGATCAAATGACTGATTTGAAAAGGTAGGCAGGTGAAATAGTCGTGTATCTTCTAAAACCCATTACACGATCCATTTTCAGATAAACTCTTCTTCTTCAGGCCTTTTCCTACAAATTGATCTTATCGGGCTCTGTGGTGATCTTAAACGGACTTATAGTGGCGCAATCAAAACTTCAATCGATCTTGTCGTGTCTGAAAGGCCACATCTATATTACGACGAGTACGGATACAGACGTGTGTAACAAGTCAATATCAAAGTGATCTCAGGCGACATAATTATTACGACGACGGGAGACATATTAATCGTTGAAAAATCCACCAATTAATAGTTCGATCATGGGATGCTGTGTTCATATTTAGATTGAAATCTTGGAATGACATTAAACTGTACCGTGAACGTTTTGTTTAATGGACCCGAACGTTGTCCCCTTATGTGGTAATATACATATTTAGAGCGATCAGAGATAATGGTCTGTCAAACAATCGTTCGATCAGTAAAACAAGTTGTTTGTATCATCGCCGACTGGAATCGTATCATTAAATGGCTGTCATTTGCTATTGGAAGCAGGTCACTTTGATTGCTTCTGTGTCACCTGATAAAGAAAAAAAAAGTTACTGATATTTTAATGTTTCTCTGCGCTACTTGTCTGCTTTGTCGCGGCTTATGTGATAGAGATACGGCGGTTGTTAGTCTAGAAACTAAGGTATTGACGGTATTGCGTAACCTCCGCTTATCTGGCGCATGACCAGGTAAGAGTCCTCCCCCATACGAATCTTAAGGAGGCTATCGCAGTCTTGAATAAGGAAAAAAGCGTGCCCGCTCGCAGACCCAAGGGTAACAAAAAACCAGAGTGGTGGAGTCCGCGCTGATAACTGAATGTATTGTAGAGTCTTATGCAGAAAGGCTTTAAACACGGCGAAATCATCGGGGAACGAATCGGATTAAGAAGTAAGTCAGGAACGCGAAACAATGCCCGTGGAGACTGTTTTGAGAACGCATCGACAAATAAAGCGATGCCTCCAGATTTCGTAAAGTAGTAGCCTCTAATCCATCAACTCCTAGTTACCTTATGAAGCCCGATGGAATGTGGACGTCCTATAGTAAGAAGACTATTGACGTCCTGCTAGCGACACATTTCCCAGACAGCTCACCGGACTTCGGGCAGCTCGGGAATGTACAGGAAGACGTTTCAGTTCCCTGTGATTCGTCATCTATTTTGTCAAGGGATAAAATTCTCAGTTTTGAGCCTTTTAAATATGCGGGCCTGATGGAATCATTCCGACAGCACCTATCCGACGTTCTTTATTTCTGGATGGAAATCATTTTCACGGTGGGTCAACAAAGGTTTTCAAATTTCGCCATTTTACGAATAGAAAGCGAAGCTGGGGCCAGTTTAGATTATGACGACATAATCGACGAATTTACTTACACGAATTTACAAATAAGAATAGCGAGCTTTTAATGACGTGTGCGCTTTTTATTTATTAATTTGGGTACCATGGAGAGATTATATTTAATTTATTTTGAAAAGTTGTTGAAATAAATACTAAATGTTCATGAAGATACATTTAATTTATTTTGTTAAATGTTTTAAGTAAATATTTTATTGTATGTTACTAAATATTCAAACAGAGGGAAGAAAACAGTTAGTCCGTGGATAGTGTGCACCCCCGCAGCTGTTACGCCCGGGGCTACGGCCCCCTTCGCCCCCTTCCCCCTAGCTACGCCACTGATGATGCCTCCCTCGAATACAGGTACAACTAATTTTTAAGGAAGAAGGAAAGCAGCCTTCTTTGAGACAATTGTTAAAAAGAGCTACTAATGGGTTTGTGACTAGATTTGGATATCTGTGATCAAAAAGTAAGTTGAATTTGTTTATAAAATGTAAATTCTTTATTTATTCTTCCAAATAAATTTCATCCCCTTCAAAGTAATCCCCGTCCGATAAAACGCACTTTTGCCAACGCTTTTTTCAGTCCTCGAAACAGTCGGAATATTTTTTTTCCGGTATAGTCTTCAAGACCTTCTTCGATTCGGTTTTTATCTCCTCAATCGTGTCAAAACGGTGTCCCCGCATTGGCCTTTTGAGTTTGCTGAATAGCCAGAAGTCGCACGGAGCCAAATCAGGCGAATACGGTGGTTGCGGAACGATGTGAGTCGAGTTTTTGGCAAAAAAGTCGATTTTCGATCGACTTTGCCGTGGTCTTATCGGTCTTGCCTCACCTTTTGCACGATATTTGCTGGATTGGCCGTTGGTTTCAGGGTCGTATGCGTAAATCCAAATCTCGTCTCCAGTAATGATGCATTTCAAGTGGTCCTGATAGTCAGACTCCAAAGTTTCACACACATCAACGCGACGCTTTTTTTCCAAAAAAAATGAGCGATTTTGGCACCAATCGAGACTGGACGCGTTTGAGACCCAAAACATCCTTCTAAATGGTTTGGGCTGAGCCAAATGATATTCCAACACTATCAGCGAGGTCTCTAATTGTCAATCGACGATTTTCAAGCACCAAATCTTTGATTTTTTGGACGTGGCTCTCGTCGGTAGACGTTGATGGTCGTCCAGAGCGCGTTTCGTCTTCAACGCGTTCTCGGCCCGCTTTGAACTCGTTGTACCACTTATAAATGTTTTTTTGTGCCATAGTTTGATCACCAAAGGCCTTCCACAACATTTTCAACGTGTCCGCACAAGAATATCCGCTCTGCAAACAAAATTTGATTCAAGTTCTTTGCTCAACAAAATCACCCATTGTAAAAATCGAAAAATTCACTTTTGGTTGTTTACAAAAACACGTGTAACTCGGAGATAATTAAACCTTTTGACAAACAGATGCTTGGCAAATGTTATAGACAGTCCTACCAACCTAGGAAAAAAAATGTACCTGCCTTCCTAATGCCCGGGAGTTTTAAATGACAATTTCACCCTTACTTTTTGATCAAAGTAGTATTTTAGTTTTAGTTTTAATTGACACAGTTCTATACCTATAGATAATACAATACAATAATAGAGCAGCTGTTTATTGCAGTTTCTGGAAACAAGGTTTGTGAGGTTTGATGTATTCACTCACCTATTGTCTTAGTGTCACCATACACTTCGAACTCGATCTCGAACATGGTACAAGTGAACCGGTTTTCTTCACGTTTATGTGAAGTGTGTGTGTGTATCTTGAGCTATTCAGAGGACATTTGTACCAGGTTCGTGTTCGTGCTCGTGCTCGTGTTCGTGTTCGAGTTCGATATTGTATGGTCACACTTACCTTCTTTCTTATTCTATTCTATTCTTATAAAGATCTCGTTTATGTATTGTAGTTTCGTATAATTTTTTTTTATTGGACTAGTTGGTAAGACTTAATAATATCCATTCAGGGCCAGTTAAAGTGTAAACTGTAAGTGTAAGCAAGGACATTTTTGTCCCCCCTCACATTTTTTCAAAACATTTTATTATATAAACTTGACGATAATCAATGCCGTCGATATTGGTTGCCACAGACGATCGAACCAAACGGTTCGCTACTACCACGTCGACTTCATAGAACATGAGGAAAACATTCTTCGCATTTCCACCGTTCTATTGAAATTTATGTGGTTCGGTGGTGGTCGCAAACCATTTGGTGCGACGTGTGTGTCGAGCAAAGTCACTGTCACTGAATAATGAACCCCACGACTCGAAATTGAATCGTTAAAAAAATATACAAAATTCACTCTCAAACTTGACTTTCTTCTTGGCGCCCTCTTCCCCAGTCGGACAAAAATCGACACTTAGGTTAGGTAATCTGGCTGCCATGACAAGTACAGCACACTTAGACCATAAGCTGGTCTATTGTGATACCACAGGGTCCTATATTGACCCCCATCACCCCAACTAATTTTTGAACCAACCTGAGCTGGTGATAAAACGGAGGTGGCGGTCTATATTGACATCCACCAGATCCTCCAGTTCTGAGAAAAAAAAGGAGCCAAGAGTTGATTTCCTCTTACTTGCCAGGATCGGACAAGAACAGAGGAGATGGAAACAACTCTCCTCCTCATCGACGTCTCCACAGCTTCTGCAGAAATCATTAAAAGGAAGGCGAAGCCTCCTAGCATGCTCCATAATAACGCAGTGGCCAGTAATTAAGAATCGACACTTGATCGGTCCTGGATCGATGACTGTCTACTAAGGATCGATGACTTTATCGAGAACACGTTGGAGACATTTGTATGGGCATGGCCGCTTTTGCGATACCGAAAATGAGGACAGGAATCGATCCGAAATCGATGACGGTAGTCGATGGAGAATCGATGACTGGAGTCAACGTAGAATCGATACTGGGGTCGAATTGGGATCGTTGGTTGTAGTCAACGTGGAATCGAATCCGGATCGATGACTGGAATCGATTCAGGACCGATGACTGTAGCCAACGAGGAATCGACACTGAGATCGAATTCGGATCGATGACTGTAGAAATGGGTTGAATCTATTTAAGCCTGATATACAATTCGTCCAGAAACTAAAAGTGTCGTGATTGATTTCACGGCACTTTTAATTTAACGGCGTATTGTATTCAAGGCTTACAGAAAAAAACATATTCCGTATTCCATATTTCATTTATGACAACATGCGTCGCCAAATGCTTAGAATATAGAGCCATGGAATGAGCTTATCCTGTATGTCTCTGGCTCCAACATTTGGCGAATAAGTCGACAGCCAGCCTACTCGGTTGTTGTTTGATATTGACATATGTTGACTGTTCTGTCGAATTGTGCAAGAATAAAGGTCAATTCTTGTCAGATTATCGACAGTCAGCCTACTCAGTTAACGTTTCGGTATTGACATAATGTTGACCGCGCTGTTGAATTGTGCATAAACAAACGTCAATTCTTGTCAATATTTAAATTTCATAATTACTAAACGGTCTACTGAGTTAGCTGACTGTCGACCACATGTCGACTAAGTACCCAGATTTTGGAGCCACTGTTTCTAGGGAGACATACAGGACAAGCTCATTCCATGGCTATGTATTCAAAGGCCAAATGCCAGATACTTTCAAATGAATTCAAATTTCAGGCCACTCGATACGTAATTGAAACATTTGAATTTTTCCAGCTTCGGAGACAAACCGATGAATGGAACCGGTAAGGAATCGAAGACTTTGCGATTCCACTCGGATCGGAGACAAATGTCTTGCTGGGTCGATGCCCTTTCAAAATTAGAGCCCCCGGCCTGTTTCGCTTTAGCTTTTGACCGACCCGATGAGAAGAAACTGCCTATAAAAAAAGACATACAAAAATATTCGTTATTTTTATTTCATTTAAATTTCTGTCAATTATATTTATATTTCCTTTTGAAATATGCACCACATTTCACACACGTCCTTTCACCTATACGTGTCCTCCACAATAAGACCGGTCACAAAGTATCTATTCGTGACGAAGAAATTTGCAATCGCTTATCAACCAATTCGATCAACATTATAATATAAATTTTAAATATTACATCGCAAAAGTTATAAATTGAAGAAATACAAACTTTGGGATCACAACACAATTAAGCCGCACAATATCTCATGCTCTGAAGGCTCTCATGTATCTGAAGTTACTTCTTGCTGTTGCTAAACTGGACTGCATCCCATTGGGAAAATTGAAAATTTTCTTTATCAGGGGTTTCAATAGAATTTGTGATGTTTCTTTGAGCGAACGCTTTATCAGTCAATAGTCCGGATGGCGCAACGGTTAGCACGTTCGCCTTCTATGCATGGGGCCCCAGTTCGATTCCTACTGAATGCAGTAGTTTTCGATAAAGAAGGGGATTTACGTGTCGGACTATGGTTAAAATGAGTACCCATCTATGGTTAAAATAACTCGGTTGATCGTGTTGCTGATCACACACCTCTGCACAAGACAAACCGTCACGATCTAGAAAATAAGACGATGCTAACTCATCTCGAGTCCATGGTTCAAATTGAACTGTTGCGCCAGTTATTTATTTATTTTTTTATCAGTCTCAGTCCTAGTACAAACGGAGATTTTTTGTTGCACATCAATGCTCTGAGGTTGTATCGGACATCTCCGCGACTGCGGCGTGTAACGTATGTGTATTTATCGCGCTCGGTGGCCATGGTCGTTCGGTCACGGCTCTACGATACTAATCTATAGCTCGGAGTTCAAATCTCGGCGCGATCAAAAACTGCCTGTGAGTACTAATAGAACTCTCGCAGTGCTCCGAGCTTGTCAGTATAAAAACAGCGCGGATAGGAGATGCATGCTAGCAACTGCATCTATGAAAAGTAGATATGTTTTCGAAACGTCAACAAGGCATATAAATGCTAGAGATGTTGACGCGATCATGCCCCTGGAGGGATCAAGGCAATTAACAATGCCAGTCTGAAAATTGGTATTCATGAGTTCTAGTCCTAAGGATACCGTAGGTAATCCGTAAAACGGAGTCCCCGTTCCGAAGCGGAGAACGCACCCCATGCTCCACTTTGGAACCGAAAGGGGACTCCTTTTTACGGATTGTGTAGTATCCGTAAAACACTTTATTTCCGAGAACGTTTTTACTGGATGATGGATGATGGCAATTGGGACATGAGTGGTCAGTATCTCGTTCATTCCTTCTACCTATACTTAATTCATTTTTATCAGATTAATGTATTCTTGCTCAGCTGAGTCTGTCGAAGGCCGGCGAGAAAAGCAATTGACCGAGTATTGCTCACTGCTAGATTGAGACCTGTGACCTTTTGCTTGGTAAATTGGGACCCATTGAGCTACCGCCACGCCGCCTGGAACCCGTAAACCACATCAAATACCCAAGTAGCAGCCCATCAAAGAACGACGGCAGCGAAACAAACGAAATCAAACAACCGATGTAGGTTGTAAATAAGACATTTTTTCGGTGCTCCCAGTAATGAAATCGAAGCATGTGCACATAAATACGAAGCTCTGCATTTGAGTATTCAAAACAGTCATACACAGGTCGAAGGATTATGATCATACATTGGTCGTATTATGTTATGGCAGCGAAACTCACCCTAAGGCCGGCTGTACATTGCCCCGCACGCAGGGCAGCCGCCCAGCGCGCACATGGCGTTGTTGTTGTAACAGGTGTCCAAAATCATATTTTACGACAACAATGTCATGTGCGCGCTGCAATAATGAGCGGCCGGCCTTACTCCACCCCTTCGAAAATATGCTGAATATATTTGAAAATGGATGGCGCAACCGGTACAACCACGAGCTGTCCGAACTGTGCGATGAGCTGGATGTTTCGATAATCGTCAAGCTACAATGACATCAATGGGGAGGGTATGTACAGCGACGTACGACAGCCGCATATTGAAAGAACGCGTCAGCGATGCAAAGCTGAGTGGAAAATCGAGACCTTGTTGGGAAGTCTTATTAGATGCTGACGCTGACCACCTGCTAGGCTTCGGAAATTAGACGATGCGGTCACTTGACCGATATAATTGAAAGAAAACAATCCAGACTTGCAAGGCTCGACGTCAGACAGTCGAGTCACAATAAAGATGAAGGCATGTACGGACGCACACGAGCTGTCCGATCCAGTTCCGATTTAGACGCCAACATAGACATGCAACAAAAAGTGTCGGTGTGTGCTAGGTCTTAAGAAGATGTATCTAAAAGTGAACACACACTTAAGTCCAAAATTCACATTTTCCCTGATCGATGTATGTATTTGACAGGGAAATGGATTGAATTGGACGCAGGACAATTTGGATTTTTGACACATGTGTGTGTCTACATTTACTACAGAATTATTCCAGTGTAGTCTATTCGTGTGATCTAAAAGTGACAACATCCATGATCAAAACAATTTTGGCTATTCTAGGTACGATTTACCATTATAATTTCCGCTGGAGGATTCAACCATGATTATTGTGGTGTGTACGTTGTCTCAGATGAATATTTTCTTCCCCACATGATATTATATGTGTGTCGTTCGGGATGCAATAGTTTCTTCATTCCACAAATGTTGAATGCTGATCAATGATTGTAAACGCGCGCGCCCCCAGTCCTCTATACATGATCCCTTGCACTAATATTTTCATCGGAATGTGATTAATGGTCATGATGTCGTAAAAAACATAATCGGCATTTTTTGATATACACCACAGGGTACTTACTCACTTGGGAGTTGAAAATGACTGTTGGAACCTGTCCCGGGACTCCTCTGATCGCCACTAAGCGATCAACTTGGTTCTTTTGCAAAGTTCTGTACTACTCGTATATAATCAATAAGAGTCTATTGGGTCACAATGTGTATACTATAGTGAACAGACAGGGTGATGCCGAAGGTAGTAGTACTTTCATCACCATCAAAGGACTACGGATCAATGTAGAGAAGTTCTTGTTGTCTAAGTGAGACATGATAACTGTTGTACAGTACATTGCAAGTTTCAAAGATTCAGTTTCCGTTGCGATAAGGATCTAACCAAATGCGACGCAGCAACTATCTGCAGGATCTTCTACAATAAGAAGTGCCAACTGAATCAGTTCCATATTTCTGATGATGACGCAGAATCGAATCCAAGGAGAGCCTATTTATGTATCACAAATAAGTTCTTAGCTCAAACCAATTCTGAACGATTCGAAAAAATTCACCAAATTTCAAACATGTTAAATTTTCATATCACCCTCCAAAAACACGATAGTTACAGAGTTACAAACTCCGTCCTTTCGAGCAATTGGATATTGCCTGGGCATAGCTGAAGGAGATGTTCCCAACAAGATCACATTTGCCAACACATTGGACATTTCTCAAATGGTTTGATCACACAACTGGGGAGTATGCTAGTAGGCAGTATCTTCGTCAAAAGCTGTTCCGATCAAAGTTGGAAAATTGTAATCTTCATAGAGGCTGATCCCCGAGTCATATGCATACGAATACCATGCACCGTTTGTATCTTTTGAGTTCCTCCATTGCCTGCTTATCTGATCCATTTTTCTTGTTTACATGATCCTTCGCGACTTTTGTGTGTTTTAACGTCTTCGTGGTTTATCGACGATCACTTCTTTTCGGCTTACGGTTACCGCCTCTTGGTATTGTCTTTTGAAATGATTACCTTTTTGTGCATAAGATTGCGGTTTGAGTTTGTCTGAGGCCTGTGGGTCATCATATTGGATCCTTGGTAAGCAATTGCAGGATGCAAATAAATCATCAGTAATTCTGTCCAAATTAAGGAACAATTTTGGATTTTTTTGCCATTCTTTTTTTTTTAATTTTAAGATTGAACATGGAGTCACCTCGCATGTATTTTAAGGTGTAATAATGGAGCCAATCCAACCGATTAATAGCACAAATAATAGTGTCCAATTTCATTTATTCGAAAAAATCCATTTAAACTCTAATCGTTTATCTCCTGAGAACGATCATCCGTTGCGAAGAAACTAGCGGATATTAACTAATTTGTCAAAAATATCATTCGGACATCATTTCTTATTTATGTATTCCGTATCTTTGAGACGATCCCCAAATCCATTATTGATCTCAGTTGTATTTTGATAGAAAATCCATTTCAGAAATTCGGTCCGTCTTCGGAGGTAGTGTGACTGTGGTGTGTGATGATGCTAAAGACGGTTAAAGAAAAGGCATATGATCATGTTGTTATGATGATCAAGCGAAATTATGATCACCGAAACGGGAAGCGAGCAAAAAAAAAGAAATGGACAAAAAATGGTCAGGTGAAGATTGAAGATACTTGCTTAATATATTTGAGAACATGTCGATGTGCTATAAGGTGTTCAGAGATACCAAAACTTTTTTGTATACAAGTTTGACAGCAGGCTCTTATCCTAGCATTGGGTTCTGTCGAAACTAGTGACCTTACAGCCATAATAGGAAATCAGGCTACTGAGCTCGGACCTAGAACTTTATCTTGCTATTTAAATTATGCCCATGTCCTATCGGGGTTACTATCAATCCAGCTTTCGAACCGCTGACACTGTAGAACAACAGTAGGTCCTCTTTGACCAATGTATGAAAGAAACCCAACCAAGTTACTCTGCAAAGCGTTTTTCATCGAATAGGAATGGATTTGTAACGCATTGGGGCCGCCAAACAGACGGAGTACCTAAAAGAGACGACGATGACGCAGTGTAAATTATTGATGGCGGCGTCAGAATTTGGATTAAGTGAAGCAGTGAAGTGTCGCGACAGGAAACCTTCATGGGAACATTTTTTCTTGATTTTCGTTAACTTCACATAATTTCTTGTTATTTTTTTGTGTATTGCGTCCTCACTGTTGTGATCGGAACGGAATTATTATTTTAAATTATTATTTGGGTGTTTGGTGTTGTTAAATGTTAGAAATTGAGTTATGGACTTGTAGGCCGTGGAAATATTTGGACGTTATGGGTTGGCTGATAATGGCAATTGTTCATAAAATTGATGGTTGGGTTGATTGTAAAGCTGGGATGGAAAATTGAAATAATTATGCTAATATGAGGTTTTGATCAGATAAACCATTATGTCTTTACATCATAATCAGGAGCTTAATATTAAGGAGCCTATTAACTTACAATTTGACTGACGATATTCCTGCAGGAGAACTGAAGATAATCGTATTTGACCGATTTAATTCAGTTTTTCCTAAAGAAGTGTCGAATGTCTTCAGTTTTTCCTACAGGAATTTCTTCATCATCAGCGCTATAACCCGACGTCGGGCCTTGGCCGTCTGGATAATTGTCCTCAAATTATATGGGTGCAGTGACCGTATTCTACCATTTTTAAAGCCCAGCAGTTGTTCGGCGTCGGCATCTACTGAGGTTACCCAACGAGCTCTCGGTCTTCCTGGCAGCCTTGCTTCGTTGATGCGTCCTTTTTATATTTGTTTAGGTATACAGATATCGTCCATTCGTTGTATATGGCCTGCCCATTGAATTTGTTGTAAAATAGTTTAACGATTCTCGAAACTTCCAGCTCAACGTAAAGTTCGTACATCTCTTGGTTGTTCCGGTTGTGCCATCTATTTCGGATGCAAACTGCTCCGAAAATTCGTCGAAGGACCTTTCGTTAAAATGTGTTTAGCATGTTTCGGAGGCTTGGATTAGAGTCCAGGTTTCGCATGCATAGCATAGCACTGATTGCATGATGGTTTTGGATATGCAGAGTTTCGTATTTCCATACACATGCTTCAATTTAATTATCGGGAGAAACGTGAAAAAAGTATTATTTGCTAGCGGTATCCGTCACTTGATTTCGTCAGTTTAGCATGTGAAGTCGTCTATGAATTCGATGCTGAGGTTTTCAATGTTAACATTCGGTTGTGCTGGCGAACTTCTTCTATTGCAGCCATGTTAAGAGTAGGCAGAATTTCGTCTGCGGCGGGTAACTTTCGGGACATAATGTTAATGTCGATGGGCCCTTTTATAGATAGATTCGAGTAGATTGTTTAGTTCAAATGACTTATAAGGTCTGCATCCAGTAAGTTTATCAAAGCTTAAGATCTCTGAAGAGTGATTTGGTACTGCACAGAAAAATCATACAGGGGTTCCGAACTGGTGACAGAAGCTTCAGAAGATTTCATAGGTGATTCGTCGGCTAGTTAACCTTTTTTGCCCTAAATGCCCTCGGAGTACTTAGAGAAAAATATTGAGCCTAACATAAAAAATAGTTGCTTTCTTTTTGCTCCTATTAAGAATTAAAGGGGATTATATATATACGTTTTTCAGTGACGCTACACCTTCTTTCGATATTTTTCTAATAGTCACATAAGTGACTAATGGGGCTAACCAGACCCCATTGCATTTATGGGCATTTATCTATATAAATTTTTGTAAATTTCTATTTCACCGGGTAAAGCATCATGACTCGCGCCTTGAGATAAATAGCTAGCGCAGCGAACGTTCTAGGGCGGCGAACTGAGAGCTGCAACCGTTCACGCTGCTCACGCAAGGGGAGTGGGGAATCCACTCAAATTGGAACCCACTATTGATCGAAGCCGCGAACCACTGTGCTTCGCCCGGTCAATTTGGAATATCTCCAACTGTTAAAGCTGACCGTGCGAAAAACAGTGAACACACTTAAGTCCAGACCCGCGACGTGTAGCGTTTGGCCCTGTGCTTTGTTGACTGTCAATTCGTAACATACGCTGACTGGAAACTGCACACGTTTAAAGCCGAACGGGAAGTTATTTAGTATGAAAGGGATTTGCGAGAAAAAGACTCTTATCACCTACTCCGCATCCTGTCAAAATCTCAGCTTCTATCAAGTTTCGCTCAAAATTTACGATTTTCAGTAGGGTACCGTTCCATGATTTCGGCGGGCTGAAATTTTGAAGCAGAATGAGAGGGATGCCAACTTTTAAAATCAACTTGTAAGATGGAAGCCCAGGTGCGCTTAGGGATTTTAAAAATTCAACCACATAATATGTCGCATCTTTTTGATTTGTTACTCAGTTGATTGATTTGATCTTTACATTCAACACATTCCCTAGGAACCCATTTTATTATTTCAGCGTTTATAGCAGATGATGTCGTTCCGGAGAGTCAAAATAGATCTTCCGAAAAGCCAAGAGTTTTCATGAAAAGTTAATTTTGCAGTGTCGCAATACACTGAAGAAATTAGTTCTTGACGGGATTGAGCTACACAATATAAATTATTATGCGCTCGTTGGCTGTGGTCGTTCGGTCACCGCTCTTCGATACTAATCTAGAGCTCGAAGTTCAAATCTTGGCGCGATCAAAAACTGCCTGTGGGTACTAATAGAACTCTTACAGTGCTCCGAGCTTGTCAGTGTAAAGACGACGCGGATAGGAGGTGCATGCTAGCAACTGCACTTCCGCAAAGTAGATATGCGACAGAAACGTCAACAAGGCATAGAAATGCTAGATATGTTGATGCGGTCATGCCCCTGGAGGGGTCACGGCAATTAACATCCCTCGGGGTATCGGTGTCCGCTGCAAAAAACCTTCGTCATCTGCAACCGGGTGGAATCACACCAGTTTTAAAACATAGTACGAAGACTACGAAAACGTACATCAGCCCAGTCCTGACCGGGTCCGTGACCCATGCTGACCATATCAAAACCGCTCAACACGATCAGCATAGGTCACGCATCCGGGCAGGACTGGGCTGACGTACATTTTCGTATTCTTCGTACTATGTTTTACAAGTGGTGTAAATTCCAGCCAGTTACAGATGACAGCGAATTTTCCAGGAACACTTGCAAGACAACATTTCTGTCAGAAGGCTATAAACTATTTTTCGTCAACAGAAAAGATGAGAAAAATTAACACATGTCCTCAGAATATACTAGTTGACTGCAGAAACCCATTATATGTGCCAATTGTGGTTATTGTGTTTATCATTTTGTCACGTATGAACCTATTTTTAGTATTACAGAAAATACCACCATCCATGGAAGAGTCAACATTAGCAATTGTTATCGTATGGTCTTGCACATTATAAGCACATACTGCAAGATGCAACATTTTATCCGATTGTCTCAAAAAAGTATCAGTTTTCGCGAATTTTCATGCACTTTAATTTAATGCTAATTACAATGTAATCGAAATGGGAGTCGTGGAAGACAATAATTTCTTTGGCCAAAAGAAAAACTATAAAGCTGGACTGTGTTGGAGTTTGATTTATTCGGAGCAATTATTTATTTATTATCAGTATTAAATTAATTACACTAAACTAGCATTATAACTATGTGTGTGTATACGTTAGGCTGTATTCTTCTAGCACTCTAAAGTGTATTGAGCCTAAGCAATTAAAGATTATTACAATCATGTATTGTTATACATCCGAAAAGGACATTTCAACAGATGAGGACGCCGCGCCGCTAGTGCAGTGCGTTAAGGTGTCATGTTTGTTTGATGAGACATCAGACCGGTTTTCGCGGGTTCCAACCCCGCCGTGGCCATGGATATTTGTGCTGTATGTCCCCTATGGTATGGAACAGAGCAATATATTTAGGTTGCTGTGCTTGAGTGTGGCGTCTCTTCGAAACGTAGCGTACTCACATTTTTATAATCCATAAATTCAAATTCAAAAACCAAAACCTTTTCAAACGTTCCTGCGGCAGTCGATTCTACGTACCGAAGCATACCGTTCATCAGCCAAACCCCCTTCGAAGCAAGAAACAAGAGTATATGTATATTACATGTTCAACTCCGTCTTTTACGAATACTGGAAGCAACACATCTCGGCGCAACTGCTCTCAATTCTTCTACACCGCGCCGGCACTGAACGTAGCATGGGTCATTGAATCTGCTGCGTATGCAACAAAGTGCTCCACCCAAAGGCCACATCTGTGAGATGAAACTACTGTGATGAGTACTGCTCCAGGCTTAACCACCACAAACACGGGAACTCCTACTTCACTGCTAATCAGTGTACAAATAGAGAACAGCAGTCTGCTACCTTGTCTCTAACTCTACTCTAATTGCCTTGCCATCTCTAGCATTTCTATGTCTTGTTGACGTTTCAATAGCATATCTACTTTTCGGAAGTGCAGTTGCTAGCATGCACCTCCTATCCGTGCCGTCTTTATATGACAAGCTCGGAGCACTGTGAGGGTTCTATTAGTACTCACAGGCAGTTTTTTAATCGCGTCGAGATTTGGAGATTTGATCTCCGAGCTCTAGATTAGTATCGTAGAGCGGTGACCGAACGATCACGACCACCGAGCGCGACCTTGTCTACTACGCCAAATTCTTCCACACCAGTGAGCGCCCAGACAGGCTTCCAGTCATTCCCGGTAAAGGCTGGTACTAACCTCTTCGTGCGGAAATGTTGCACTTATTTCTCCCACGGAAAAGTGACAGTGTAGACTTGCACACATGACGTTACCGCGACTCTCTACAAAGTGCTAAAATAAATAATTGTTTCCACGTGAAAGTTGTTCATAATGATGTGGAGACTTTTTTCTTCGAATGAATTATGTTAGTACTGGGAGAGTGAAAACTTTTTTCAGTTTTTGTATAAGATTTCGCACGAAAAACTGATCTTAGCCAGCGAATAGTTTCAGACATAATAGAATCTCGAAGTCTAACCTTACGCCTGCGCTACCTATCGGCATCGCCAACTTCGACATGCTCTCACTAGTGCAACTAATCTGTAAGGGACTACAAGACAAAATTGACAAGCTAACATCATTCATGGACAGACAACGCATCATGGTAGGAGCCGTACAGGAGACGACACTCCACTCTAATTCGTCCCTCAATTCTCATGAAAACTATGTTGTTATTAATAAAGACCGATTGACCAACGCTGGAGGAGGGCTTCCCTTCCTTATTCATCATTCCGTGCAATGTTGGGAAATTGACATCTCCATTAATGACAACATTATAGAAGTGCAGGCCATTGCTATGCAATCAGGCAATGTTGATTTCAAAGTCTATAACATCTATTGGGTGTACAACCTTGCTTCCGACGTTTTTTTTTCTGGGAGAATTAAAAGCTTAGTTGTTAAAAAGTACTTACAGATATATTATTCAAAGTACTCTCCATCACTAGCGACAACTTTTGCCCACCTCTCCGGAAATTTTCGGATTCCATCTCGGAAAAAGGAGGCGTCTTTTGACGCGATCCATGATTGAATCCATTTTTCGACTTCCTCGTAAGAATGAAAATTCTGATCAGCCAGGCCGTGCGCCGTGGAACGAAACAGATGTTAGTCGGAAGGAGCGATGTCTGGGGAGTACGACGGGTGGGGCAAAATTTCCCATTTCCGGGTTTCCAAGTATGTCTTGACCACTTTTGCGACGTGTGGCCGAACATTGTCATGCTGGAGGATGACTTTGTCGTGTCTCTCTTGGTACTGTGGTCGTTTTTCCTTTAATGCTCGACTTAAACGCATCAATTACATTCAGTACCGATCTCCTGTGATAGTTTCATTCGGTTTCAGTAGCTCGTAGTATATCACAGCGAGCTGGTCCCACCAAATGCAATAATAATATTCCGTTTTGCCGTCGACGTTGAGGCATGTCCGGGCATTCCCCATGACTTCCTGCGCTTGGGATTATCGTAACGAACCCATTTTTCGTCGCTGGTTACGATACGATGTAGAAATCCCTTCCGATTTTGCCTTTGAAGCAGTTGTTCGCATGCAAATAATCGCCGTTCAATATTTTTTGGTTTTAACTAGTATGGAATCCAATTTCCTTGTTTCTGAATCATGACCATGGCTTTGAGAGATGGCTTGCTGAGTCACTTCCAGTGATTCAGTTAATTCTTCTTGCGTTTGGCACGAATCTTCATCGAGCAGTGCTTCCAATTCGTCGTCATTGAATTTTTTTTTCTCCCACCACCATGCTTGTCCTCGACATTACAATCGCCACTTTTGAAACATTGAAACCACTCGCGACATGTTGTGTCAGTCAGAGCAACCTCACCGTAAGTATCTGAGAGCATTCGATGAGCCTCAGCTGCATTTTTATACCCTAGACTTATAGTATATAGGGTGTATTGTTTTTGACACGACGGAAATTTGTAACACCTTAAAGGAGGCTCCGGAGGTATAGCAATGTATATATAAATGATCAGGGTCACCTCCTGATTCGATTTAGCCATGTCTGTCCGTCTGTCTGTCCGTTCGCACGATAACTTTCGATAGAATGAAGCTAAAGTTTTGAAATTTTGGTCAGATGTTGGAAGTATGATCTAGTTGGTTGGTATTGAAAATGGGCAAGATCGGGCCAAGAGAACGCCTACCTCCCCTACATATGTAAAATAATTAAATGTATTTATAACTCCCGATTCAATAAACATGAAAAGCTCTAGCTCTAGTAGATTGCTCGTGGGGGTAATCTTACACTTCCCTGACAAAATAAAATCGATTAGGTGAAAACTGACGGTAATTTTTTCACAAAGAACCCCGTACTACCCTACTTTTCAGGTTTTTTTGTCTATAACTCTTGAACCAATTGACGTAGACATCTGATTTTTGGCATGTAACCCTGAAGTAAGAAGTTGCTTGGGGTTTGGTAAGTTGGGCATAATCAGATCAAAGGAACGCCTACCTCCCCTACAAAATTTAAAAAAATTAAATATTACTTTAATTACGATAACTTTCGATAGAACGACACTAGCGAGTTAAAAATTTGGCAGAACGTTGGTAGTAAAATCTAGTTATTTGGCATTGAAAATGGGCAATATCTGACCCAAGGAACCCCTACCTCCCCTACAAATGAAACTTCAAATAAGAGATAACTTTTGATAGAATGAAGCCAGCGACTTGGAATTTTGGTCAAATGTTTAAAGTGAGATTGAGTTAGTTGGTATTAAAGATGGGTTACATCCAACCTAAGGAACCCCTACCTCCCCTAGAAATGAAATTTAAAATAAGCAATAATTTACGACAAAATAAAGGTAGCGACTTGAAATTTTGGTCAAATGTTTGAAGTAGGATCCAGTTGGCTAATATTGAAAATACATAAAATGCGACCAACGAAATCCCTACTTCCCCTATCAATGAAACTTCAGATAAGAGATAACTTTCGATAGAGTGAAGCTAGAGACTTGAAATTTTTTTTTAAATGTTTGTAGGGTGAACTAATTGGTTGGTGGCAATGATGGGCAAGATCCAGTCCAAGGAGCCTCTACCTCCCCTACAAGTGGGACTTCAAACAAGCAATGACTTTCGATAGAATGAAGCTAGCGACTTGAAAAATTAGACAAATATTTGCAGAATGGGGTAGTCAATTGATTTTTAGAATGGCCAAGATCCTCATGAATGAGTGCCAACCTCCCCTATAAACTGGCCATATAGGTTTGTTTTCAAATGTAAGCAGAAGATCAAAACTTTCCGCAAATTACGAGAACTTGGCTCGAAACCAGACATTTTGAATCGCGAATCTTATTAAAAATGCGAACAACTTTTGCTAATGCGGGGATGTCGATACGTTCACAGACGTCCAAACGCACTTTGTGACACTTTTGAACTACGTATTTTGACCAGCCCTCACCGATGCAGCTGTCAGTCGGAAAACGGCGGAAGCAAAGTTGTACACCTAATACATACCACTGGTAGTTGTCCCTCGAGATACAACGTTAATTTCAATCCTTTCTTCCTGGCATTCCAACCTTGACAACGACGCCGGAGACAAAGCAATAGCAGAACATCTAGATGCTTCGGATTTCTGCCAACTAAACTGTTCCAGTTCACCTGATATTACGATTGCCAGTGCAGCCCTCTTAAATGACGCCCACTGGGAGCCGGTCTTAACATATTCATCTGACGGTCCGAATGCTACCTACAGCTATGCACATTTGAAATAGTGAAACGAACGTAGGGTGAAAATAAGCTCAAATAGGAGTTTTGCTCGAAGTATGTGCGAGTAATTATTGGCAAGGATTAATTTTTTTTTTTTTATGACATTCAGGGAACATCCATTCAAATCTAAAATGAACAAGATACAAAATAAAAATCTCAAAAGCTACTCAATAATTTGAACTTTCCCCAAAAGGACATTCACCTAGAAGACGACCGCATAGGTGATGATACAATCAATTAGTACCCGTTTTGTTTAAATAACATCAATTCCAAAATTGGTACATCATGTAAACACTTCAACTTTCAATCCTTTTGATGTCTCTAATTTATCCATGTCCGTGTCAATGCCATCAAAATCGATCCTATCAATTTCGAAAGTCATGTCGCATTAGCCCGGCTATAAATACACCGTGCGTATCAAGGAAGATCCCAATTGAAGGCCACGTGTTTCCCACAAATGTTATCCATCCCCTAGCATTCCTGTAATATGTCACAACATGACTAGCATGCTTGCCTGTAATAGTATGTAGGATATAGTACGCTATGATCGGGCTTCATGTTTTTTTCGTCACCGCCATGCCACCACTGTTGTCGCAATCGTCGCTTTTCCGGCCAGATGGCTCCCAACATTGGAGCTCCAAAAAAGTCCCCACAACATCTCGTCTCCATCGTCACATCTAAAGAAAAACAATTTTCTCTGGCGACGTATTGCATGCGGAAAAACTTAGAATTTTCCCGGGAACAGAAGCGTTAAGCTAAATTGAGCGTATGGTCGCAAGAGGACAAGCGCGTGCTGAAGCAGCTAATTAATTGTCAACCCGATCGAGCAATTAGCTCGTATTGACAGTGATGATTGTTTGCTTTCATTGGGTTGAGAAGGGTGCGAAGGAGGGCTGCGATTTAGTGGGTTTGGGAATGGAATTCGGTGTACAACATATCTATATCCGGAAAAAGCTTGTTTTTCCGCAGCTTAACTCAGTTTTCTCAATATGTATGGACGCTGAATACTCTACGATCTGATTTAATAATAGGGCACACGTCAAATGCATGCTTCGCTGGAATCGAATTCCTTCGTTGAAAGGAGTCGCCCAGTGGAACTGACTGAACCGATGGTGGCAGCACGCCCGTCATAATTATTAAATGTTCTCAGTGCCATAAAATAAATGTTTATTTCTGGGGCGTTGTGGCGAACATTATTTCTGTCATCTGGGTGTCAAATGCATTTTGCGGTCCAGTAACAGGAGTCTGGCAAATGTACACACATAAGCCTCCACCACATTCCCCACAATGTCGCCCCAGCAAATCTACTTCCCTGATTTCGATCGTCTATGGATAGATCCAGGAGTTTGTCTAGCGTTCGTGGCTTCCAATTCCAAATTTTCCTCAGATTTTCCATCTACAGATTTTCAATAATATTATTATCGTCGCAGCTCGTATGGACGTTTTTTGTTGCCACGTTGACTTAGTGGCATGGGCGTAATGGAAAATTGTCAATAAATTTCATTGTCGATATGTCGGCGAGAGCACAATTGTTATGAGTCGCCGAGGAACATTGAGGGAAATGTTTTTAATAGATTTTCCTCTTCATGACTATTTGTGTCTTCGTCATCGCGTCGTGGTTTTTCCTTGGACGGTTTTTGTTTGGCTAACATTCTGGCATGGATGTTTGTTGGCATATGAGATATGAATGTGAATTTATGTATGGAATGATGGCAATGGATGTCCTCATACATTTGACTTTTAAATGATTCATGTCACGATTTTGGAGCAATTATTTTTGTTCTGAAATTAATAAAGCTACCGTTGATTGAATTTGGCGATTGTAATATGTGGCATCTGTCGCACGATGACGTAAGTGCCATTTTTGGGGGAAGTTATTTTGATTTTGTATTTGTAGTTAGCTTAGAATCGTTCATTTGAACCCCATGTATTTTAAATTATTATGTGCAATTGAGCCTCGGATACCACGGACTGATTCACTTTGGCTATAAACAACGGACCACGATCGGTTTGTGCAACATTCGAACGATGTGGGGCTAATGCAATAGTGCGAGGCTCACTGAAGTCGAACAGGAAATGACTGCATATAACATCGCTATAGTAGGATTGAGTGAAACAAGATGGCCTGGATCAGGAACGACTTTATCACCAAGCTCTGGAGGTTCTTGTAAATGTAAGTGCACTTCAGCTCAATCGCTTTGTTGTCAGGGCCGACTGGTTTGGTATAGGTAAAGGTGTAAGATGTCGCATTCTTAGTGGTATCACAACGGACCCAACACCTATACCTACCTACCTTTCCTACAGGACAAACAAACTAATGATGTTCTAATAGTTACTCATCTGCGTGAATCACTAAATCATCAGTTTTTCCTACAGACAGTAATGAAATTCTTAGAATAGAGTAGTTTCCAAATCATGCTTTTGAAGCGAACTCAAAATAATAAAAAATATTGAAGAAGTTAAAATATGTTTCCTTCAGCTACCCCCCACCCTAGCTACGACTCTGGTTTTACTCGGATTTACTCTTACCCCAACCTTATTGATTCACTTCTACAGAATATGAAGGGCCATCACCATTAAATCACTATAAGCACATAGGGGAACTTACCGGTGATATCAATTTCAATGTCATCCGCGTAGTTGGCTTGAATACCAACCCTTCCAGCTCCATTAGCAGCTTATTGACTGCTAGATTCCAGAGAAGGGGAAAGACTCCACCATTTTAAGGGGTTCCCCTGCATGCATATGCCTACATGGAGACGATATACGAGTACACACATTTGTGCAGCTGCATGTAAATATGCTTGCTGATTGATGTATGAACATCTAGATTTGAGAATACATCGGTGATATACGTAGCCGCCGGTTTTTTTTATTAGAAACGCCTTCGTTATCTTGAAAGACGATCAAAATAGACCCCCACTATACAGAGTGTGTAGTACCGTATCCACTGATCTTTCCTTCTAGTAGGCATACTGGGAGGCAGCCGACAAATATGTGGGAATGAGCTCGTTGTCCAGTGGCATTTGATATGATGATAGCAACTCACAGGCTCATTCACTCAACACGAGGTTGAAACATTGGGAATACAAAGCAGATGGCGTCGTTACATTATTTTATACGAGGCGTATATACCCTAGACTTGTACAGACCTAGTGGTGATACCAAAAGTACCGATTGGCAATGACCATTTGCATTAAAAGTGAGTTTATAGGGGAGGCTGGCACTCATTCAGGACGATATTGACCATTCTCAAAATCAATCAACTAACCCATTCTACAAATATTTGTCGAATTTTGCAAGTCGCTAGTTATTGCTTATTTGAAGTCTCACTTGTAGGGGTAGGTTTCTTTTGTCGAATCTTGCGCATTTTTAATAACAACCAACTAGATCCCAGTAAAAATATTTGACTAAAATTTCAAGTCATTAGCTTCATTTCATCGAAAGTTATCGGTTATTTGAAGTTTCATTTGTAGGGGAGGTAGGGGTTGCTTGGGTCAGATCTGGCCGTCATTGCCAACAACCAATTAGATCATGCTATGAACATTTAAGCAAAATTTCAAATCTCTAGCTTCATTCAGTCGAAAGTTATCGCTTATTTGAAGTTTGATTTGAAGGGGAAGTAGGGGTTTGGTTGGTTGGATGTTACGTATTTTCAATATCAGCCAGCTGAATCCTACTACAAACATGTAACTAAAATTTCAAGTCGCTAACTTTATTTTATCGTAAGTTAGCGCTTATTTTAACTTCCATTTGTAGGGGGGGTTCCTTGGGTTAGATCTGGCCTATCTTTAATACCAACTAACCCAATCTTACTTCAAATATTTGAACAAAATTTCAAGTTGCTGGCTTTATTCTATCAAAAGTTATAGCTTATTTATACGGACGGATCCAAAACAGACGGAGGGGTAGGAGCGGGTGTCTATTGCAACAGGCTGAATCTTAGCCTGACTTTCCGTCTACTATCTCACTGTAGTGTTTTGCAGGCGGAGATCACGGCGATTTCGGAAGCTCTTATCTTTTTAGGACGACATGTTATAGGTGGTGGAGACATTGTCATCTATACGGACAGCCAGGCTGCAATCAGATCGCTGGATTCAGTCTTGTGTACATCTAAGACTGTGGATTATTGTCCATCATACCTCTCTGAATTGGGGAGCTATTTTAACATAGTCCTGTGTTGGGTCCCTGGCCACAGTGGCCTGGAAGGTAACTGTCAGGCTGATGAGCTTGCCAGACTGGGCTGTTTGAATGGGGAACCCCAACTGTATGGTTATCTATCCTCCCATTGCTTCTTGCAAACTGATTGTCAAATCTGAGGCGATTAACAAAGCCAATGCAAGATGGATTGATGGCAATACCTGCCGCACAACTCGATCGCTGTGGCCCATACTGGACGCTACCCGATCTGAAAATTTACTGTCGCTAAACAGAAGGCATATTAGCTCGGTGGTGGGTGTTATCACTGGGCATTGTCTCATTGGGGAACATGCCAGGAGACTTCGGTTTCCCTACAATGACTTTTGCAGGAGCTGTGGGGACGTGAACGAGGAGGAAAGTAGTTTCCACCTTCTCTGCTCCTGTCCAGCTTTTGCAGTTAGAAGGAAGTCGTTACTTGGATCTTACTTCTTCACTGACTTGGAAGAGCTAGAAAGCGCGGATGTTGGAAAACTCCAGAGTTTTATTGTTGGCTCTGGATGGTTCTAACTATCAGAAATATTGAGAGAAGATGTGTGTTAGTGGTATCACAACGGACCTATTTGAGGTTTAAGTGAGCTGTGTTTTGTCACAGCAGCCCATCTACCTAACCTATCGCTTATTTGAAGTTTCTTTTGTAGGGGAGGTAGGGTTTCCTTGTGTCGGATCTTACCCATTTACAATATCAACCAAGTAAATCTTACTAGCAACATTCTACCAAATTTTCAACTAGCTAGTGTCATTCTATCAAAAGGTATCGTAATTAAAGGAATATTTAATTTTTTGAAATTTGTAGGGGAGGTAGGCGTTCCTTTGATCTCTTGGCCTGATCATACCCATTTTCAACACTAACCAACATTTGGTCAAAATTTCAAGGCTCTAGCTTCATTCTATCGAAAATTATCGCAGACAGACAGAAAGACAGACAGACATGGCTAAATTGAATCAGGAGGTGACCCTGATCATTTATATATGTACATTGCTATACCTCCGAAGCCTCCTTTAAAGTGTTACATATTTTCGTCGTGACAAAAACAATATACCCTATACTATAAGTCTAGGGTATAAAAAAAACCTGTTCACGAAAGAGAGGGGCGCATATTTTCAAATTTTTGCCTCGGGCACCAGAAGAGCTTGCCACAGCACTGTTGATAAAATTTGGGTTAATACGACGAACGTGCTCCTACATGAGTTAAATCGTAAGCGAAATTTCAGGGAAAGGATGGGACGTTCACGTGGCAGAATATCCTTTTTATAAAGCATCATTGGTTATTGGGAGCGACCGGTAGCGCAGTGTGCTGAGGCATCAGTCTCACAGAGTCCTAGAAATTTTTTCTTTCTATTAGCCAAAGCTGGACAGTGGTGGAGAAGATGAAGAACATTCTCCTCCTCATCCACATCCTGACAACTTCTACAGTAGTCGCGATGAGGAAGAAGAACTCTCCTTGCGAGGTCGACAATAGAACAGTGCCCTGTAATAACCCCCACAATCCTACTAATATGCTTTCTATTCAATGAGAGCAGAATGTCAGAAAGATTCGTATTTATATCATATCATCATTTGGCAAGTGCTACCGCTGAGCCATCTTGCATTGGCCCTGCTAATTGCAGCGACCTTACATAATTGTCATTTGAGTAACAGCCATTGGCGGTTTAATGTAGTTATGATTCGTATCAGCGTCGTATATTGCACCGATAGTCTCCTGCCCATTTCAAGCGACCGTATCGCTGCTTGTCTATCTAGCTAGATGGTAATGTCCCTAAAAGTTAGGACATGCTCCCAGCTAGCTCCGAGCTTACGAAATCGGTGAAATCTTTAAGTTAATCCTCAGTCAATTCGAGTTAATACCCGCATTTACCCCTTCGTCGGTTTTAGAGCCATCTGTGTGGATGGCCAGGGAGTCGGGTGTCATTATAATTGCTCCCTCCAGAATATTAAGCTTCCATGTCAGCCTCCAGTCGAAAATAATTCCGAAAAACTTAGCGTTATCAGCAAAGACCAGTCTCTTGGCAACCAGTAGGGGAGGCTCAGCAGGTGAATTTTGCGCTTTGTATTGAAACGCCGCAATGGTCCGCCCATGCCCATTCGGTTTGAATACATAAAACATTCTGGAGCACCTCACTGAGAACTAAGGAGACCAGAACTTGCAATATGGCAACATCGTACAGTCACAAGGCACAACCTATTGACAGCCAAGATCCAGAGAAGAGATAACGGTATCCCACCCCCATTAACAGACGCTGTTCCCAAAGCGGTGCGTATTATCCTGGAAGTAAGCAGCAAATCGATGAGTCTGCAGATCGCTTCGTCGACTTGCAGGTTCAGTAGTGCCTCAATTATCGCTCTAGGTTTTATTTTGTTGTTATTGATATGTTGTTTCCTGTTGGAAAAGTGGGTTTAGGGTGCAAATTGCTCTAGCTAGCTACGCCCCTGGCCCTGAGTAAAACGCAACATATTCTTTTCACCAGGAAACACAGGGTATCTTCGTTTGAACCACCTTTGATGGAGGATACAGGACTTATTCCCACCGATAAAGCTAAATTTCTTGGACTCATACTACAGTAAACATTACGCTGGTGGTTTTCCTTTCCTTACTTTCAGGAGCGAAAACTGTTGCATAATTATTTGGGGCGACCGGTAGCGCAGTGTGTTGAGGCATCAGTCTCATGTTTGACTAACGGCGTTTCAGGTTCGAATCCCGTCCACGACGACGTTCGTGGCCATGGATGTGCAGGAGGTGCATGTTGGCAACTGCTTTCTCCGAAACCAGTTTATGCCGACGAAACGTCAACTGAGCCACATGGAACAGTTGACGCACTATGCCCCACAAGGGGTTAGGTTAATTGAGAGATATGTCGTCTTCACGGAAACTCTTGCAACTACACCCTAGCGCGGCTCCTGACACTATACTAAATCTGATTCCTTAGAACATTTTTGCCGGCAGCTGGCTGCAAGTGTTGCCATTCGTCTTAGTGAAATAGGTCAGTCCATCCAGCCAAGACACTCGGCTGTACTGGACTTTGATATTTCTGAAGTCGGACTACACCTCTCCGGAATACTTTTTCGATAAGAGTTTTAACAGCCTGATCCCTTTTCTGGAGGAATGAGTAGATAGCGCATTTCGAGAACTTCTTGACGGCTCTAAGACAATGCTTATTGCAGAAGTTGTGGAGATAAAGAAGAGGAGCAGTGCTCCTTTCATTTACACTGCACCTGTCTTGGTAGTAGAAAGACCGGCCTTGGGTGCCACTACTGCCATCGATTTAGATGACCTGGGCAACCGGTAGCTCAGTGTGTGGAGGCATCATTCTCATGTCTGACTACGGTCGCTACGGGTTCAAGTCCCATTCGCGGCATTCGTGGTCATGGATGTTTGTGTTGTGTTCCTCCTGTGGTGCGGGGTGTAACAATAAGTAATAACATCTCCCGACTTGTCGCATATATGCGGCTAAATGGGAGCAGGAAGTGCATGCAGACATCGTACATCATCCGAAACTGGTTTATGCCAACGAAACGTCAGCTAAGCCACATGGAATAGTTTACGCACTATGCCCCACTAGGGGCTAGGGCAAATGAGTGTTATGTATTCGCTCCTGTCCTGCGAATGAACTTTTCGCACACTCGATAGGCGATTACGATAAAGATTCAAACTTCGAAGAAAAAAAATTTGTTTTTTTTTTTTTTTGCACTAGAGACTTTAAACTGCAATTTAGATATTTTCGTTGGTATAAACCAGTTTCGGACGATGGACGTTGCCAGCATGCACCTCCTACTCCCATTTAGCTACCTACCTGCGACAAGTTGGGAGATATTGTGGCTTATTATTACAGACAACGCAAACATCCATGCCAAGAACGCCGTGGCCAGGACTTGAACCCGTACCGACCATTTCTATTTCACTACATGCCCAAGAAGATCCTTTTGTCCTGCCCAGAGGTCTGAAAATGTTTTTAAGAGTAGTGTAGCGTATACCTCCTCATCCCGATAAATGACAGTGTCGCCAGATTTCAGCACATGACAAAGAAGGTGCTTTGTCTTGATCAAAGGACTGGAAATGCCTTCAGTACTCCAGAGTATTAGAATATATTCGTGTTGCCTATATTCCACTTAACACCCAAAAATGCTCCTTTTGGCATAACCAAGGGATCCAAAATGCTTTCAGCAGTACTCCAGAGCATTCGTCTCCTCATCTCTAGTCAGAAAATACCCATATTTGCCAGGTTTGACGTTCATTTACCATTCCATTGTATTGTTTCACCTAAAGAGTGGCAATCGTTACGGTATGTCACGCAAAATTTAATCAGGCTATCAATCAAAAAGATACATACTTGTACATACTTTGCGAGCAAGAAAAAACACAGTTTTGCTTGCTAAGAATATCTAACCAAATAAAATCTTTCTGGCGATCGGCACGTAGAATTTGTGGTTACTCAACCAACATTCCAAGATTTTATTATCGGTACGTTATGAACACTTTACTTGAAGGGTTTAATTTCGTCCTTAAATCTAATTTTTTTCACTTAATAAATCTATATCGTGCATAATTTATCTTTTTTTCGGTATACATTTTAGACGTTAGAGCACCGTATCAGCTTTGAATCGGTGTCTGTTGCAGTTTTCAGTTAGGTCATGTGTGTATTTGAACAATAAGAGAAAGAGTTAGGATAATTAAAAAAAAAATCCAAATGTTTTGTGCTTAGAATTGATTGAGAAGTCCTGTGGTGAAAAGTTTACGCGGTATTCTTCGGACACCTTGTACATTTGTGTTTACTTTTTCGAAGAGTCAAGAAATGTTACAAGCCAACGAAACATCGTTCATCTTTTTATCATAACTACATACTGTATAGAAACAGACAGTAGTCAATGTAATTATTTTAAAACACACATTGATGAAAAGATCGTTAGTATCCCGTGGCTTAAATCACTCAATAATCCGTAAAATTGTTCCAAAAGTAACTCCAAAGATTTTCACACGAAGAATGAATTTTCGGCAAATGTGAATCTTAACATTTCCATTACATACCGATTTCACATTTCTTTACATACACGAGTACAAGACACATTTATCTAAATTTTTTCATTAGATTTATTTTCTTTTTTTTTTAACTCCCCAAGAGATTTTTCTTTGTGTAATTTTCCGTGAAATTTAAAATTTACAGATAACTATATACTCGTACGTCGATATTTTTCGGGAGTCAATTGGAAAAGGAGTGAGGTCGTGGGAGATGCCAGATACATTTATTTATGTATTTTCATTTGGTTGCGAATGTGGGAGAAATCTTTCTTGGGCTTTATTTTTGAGGAATGATGAAATTAGGATTAATTAAAAATGCAGTATAGCACGGTTTTGTATATAACAGTCACCAGATAAAAAAATCACTATTCGTAAAGCACCTAAAAGACACTCGCCGAATGTGATATGTTTAGAGTCTGGTATGTTTAGAGTCTGATTTTTAAAAAAGTCTCATTAGACTATACCGGTCATTCCGATGGGAAAAGTGCATCTTAGCGACTGGGAAATCGGTGCCGTGGAGGGGAGGGGCGCGCAGATTAGCAAGGTAGGTATGGCGATCCACTGGTTCAACGGAAAACCTGCTATAAATCGGGAAACACTCATCGCAGAAAACTTGACTTCATATAAATTTGTTTAGTTTTAATCCTCTACCTATATAATACACAGGTTTGAAAAAATGATAGCTTCCTCGGAACCTTTAAGTTCAAAGATGTTCACTATTTCCATTTCTCTTGCATAGTTAGACGTTTCGACAGCATATAAATTTCGGATGGTGCAGTTGCTAGCTTGGACTGGTAAATATTCTGACAGGCGCAACGAATGCGGCGGTATTGGCATCGTCTTCTGCTACCTCTCATGCAGGAAAAAAATACCAGCCTGGTGGAGTACTAAAATCTCCAAAACTTGGGGCTGTGTGTAGCAGAAGTTTTAATAAAGCTTAGGCTTGGAGGTTGGAGTCAATTGGCGCTCTTATAAAAAACATCTGAACTTCTTCAAAAAAGAATTAAGAGGAGCGAAACGCAACGCTTGGAGGAGCTTTTGCGAACGTATCGAATCATATCGTCCTATTAGACCTGTAGAATTCGGAAAATCCTGGCGTCAAATCTATCTGTGCCAAGTTTCCCTCAAAAGGAAGGCAAGACATGGACGTCTTCGTGTAAAAAAACCATTGAGTGTCTGCTTGACACACATTTCCCTGGAAGTTCGGCTGTTGACTCACTTGGAGATGGCATGATTCCAGCGGACTTGCAGTATTGTTTAGATATTGCATATCCATGGACAGAGGGTATCCTGACGTCTTGTCTGAAGTTAGTATACGTTCCTCGCATCTGGAGGGAAGTGCGGGTTGTTTTTATTCCATCAGTCTCTCTTCAGCCATGCTGAAACTACTAGAGAGACTGGTTGATATCATTCTATGTAATACCATTCCTTCACGTCTTCTATCCATGTAGCAACATGCATATTGGAAAGGTACATAAGTCGGTGGATACGGCTCTTTGGGCAGTTGCGTTAAAAAATCTGTTGATTAAAAGTAATATATAGTACGATGGTTGTTTTCCTGGATATCGAGGGGGCTTTCAATAATATTCGACCTAGTGCGATCATCGAGGCACTCTTGGACTTCCATGCTTATGAATCGCTTTGCAAACTCGTTAACACGCTATTAACATCTAGGCGTATAATATATACCTATATAACAACCACCTTGGGTGCATCGTCAGTATGTAGGTGGGTCTATAGGGGAACCCCCAAGGTGGTATATTGTCTTCAATTCTCTGGAATCTAGGAATCAACAGACTGCTTCTGGACCTGGAGAAGATGGTTTGCCAAGTTATTGCATATGCGAATGACGTTCCCATTACTGTTACAGAAAAGCTTCATGCGTCGTCAGTGGGTTGCTACAGAATGCCCTATCTATTCCAGTGGATTGGGCAAGTTAACTCAGTTAAAACGTAGCGTGTGTCCTTCATTAGACATCGACAAAGCCAAATTACTCGGTCTCATTTAAGACACGGAGCTTAGTTGCAAGCCAGATATTGAAAAATGGATGAACAAAGCTACTGCTGCACTCTACCCGTGAAGGACCGCCATAGGTAACAACTCTGGCCTGCAACGAAAGTTGTACATTGGATATATACAGCTGTCCAGGGGCGTGATAGCCCGCCGGGCTACCGGGATTTTCCCGGGGCGCCTCGGTTTGGGGGTGACTTTTCGCGGGCGGTATTGATTTTAAAAATTGTGTCGCCGATTGTTTTGATGGAGCCGCGAATTTGAATGGCCAATATGACGGTGTTTCAGCGTATTGAAAAGAGTTCAATGTGAATCATGTTCAGACTTGTTCTTAACTTGGTAATTTGTCGTATTGTTAATTGTACAGTGACAGCTACATCATTGTTCGGTATGCTGCAATTATTAGCAGTGTTTTTCAAAGGCTCTTACAAACGAATTCTCGAATATGAACGAACAAATCCCAAGTAATATACGTCGGAACTCCAGAAGTGATGGATTTCAAAAAAATATTTGGGCGTTTTGAAACATGGAAAAATGCAGACACTTCGTCGACAATTGGCGATATTCCGTCCAAAGCTGTTTTTCTACACGTAGTTGCCAGTTTAAACTTCATTTCAGAAGACAAAACGTTTATTACTTTGCCTTAAACCCTAGTGGGGCATGGCGCGTCAGCTACTCCTGCGCGCCATTTTACTCTTTTCAGGGCAATGGCGCGCAACTCTCAAAAAGACTTATCCAGCACCCTACACTCCTTGCCACAGATCGACACCATATGATTTTGGGACAACCCCCCCCCCCCGAGAAATACACGGGCCCGAGGCGTTTCGCCCCTTCCCCCCCTCTCGAGGGCCCTGGCGCTACACGTTGGAGGGATAAATTCTCCGCTGTCCCACCACCTTATCTCACTAACTGCTACGATGTTTAATTTATACCTCAGAAATTCACTCTCTTATTGAAGAAATCGTGCTTTCTGGGGAACTTCTGATCCATTCTCCAGGGGAGTATGCACATTCCAGAATCCAGTCTTTGTCATTGCACGATAGCCAAAAGTCATAACCGTTGAGTCAGTCCTTATCCGAGTCATAGTTGACGTTTTGTTAGCATATAGAAGATTTCGGATAGTGCAAGTTGCTGCCATACACATTCTGTCCTTTGTCGGTCGGTTTAACGACAGGCCGTCACAGGGAAAGGCCGTGGTATTATTTTTACGCCCCATATCACAGGGGAAGGTTCACCTCAACAAATCACGGCACCGCTATTATTGGCGGCTTGGCATTGGTTAGCAACGGTCAGTTACCATTGCCGTTTCAAGGAGCGCCCACTGGAAGGACTATGGAAGAGGAATTTTTGCCGTCGTCGTTCAGTTCATTTCGTCACATGAAAAATATGTCTGACTTGTCAGTAGGACTGCATTGGAGTGATTTGACATTTACAAACAGTTTTTTTGAACATGGATCGCGCGGCGGCCCGCCAAAATTTTCATAAGCCCGGTGGCCTTGTCATCACCTCTTAGGCCCATCAGTAGGTGGCAACCCTACTGTACACGGTTATTTTTATAGTGACGTCTGCATGCGTACTCATTAAAATTTGCCGGCAGTCATATTTGTGCCACACTATATCAGACGCATCCTCATTTAAAAGTGGGATCTGCATCTGAATGAGACTCAAGTGCGTTTGTATGTCATCCGGGTCTGGAGTGTCAGATATCATTACTAGAGCAATTAAAAACCAAACACTTATCATATGACTCTGGAAATATTTTCCATACGACTATGGCAGTAAAAAATTCCAAACTACAATAATAGTAATTATAATTTGACAGAATATTAAGTAGGTACGTAGTTCTGAAGATGAGATATCCATATTTTAGTAAGACAAGTCTCATATCTTTTAGACCCTAGAAAGTACACAGAAAAAATGCGACGATGACTACGTTTCAACTGTTATCGTATGCTGAAGTAGCGTGCTAAGAAGTGTCATTTGCATAACAATGGAATCTTATGTTGATTTCGTGGACAATTCCACTATTATCACCCATCTATCTGGTCATATGACTAACTTAGGGAAGGACAACAGCAACTTCTCAAGTGGATAATTTATTCGCAAGACACTAGTTTCAGAAGAAATACTACGTTAAAAAAAGCCGAGACGGGAATGGTTCGGCGCGGCGTCGAGTGAATCGAATGAAATAAAATAGGCGACAGAATCACTTACCGTGACAATAATAAGAAGATTTGGCCGTTGCGTTACCCTCTCGGTACTCTAAACTTTTATGAATTTTTAATTTTCTAGATATTTATGCACATCTTAAATGTAAATGAAGGTCGGTGATACTGGACTTGACTTCTTTTTTGCTCCGAGTACTTTTTTTTAAGATTGAAATTATCATGTTGTCACAAGCCATTGTTTAGGTGCTTTGGTTCGGAGGACTTTTACCCTGGCCACACACTGCCGAACTCAAACACGAACACGGTACAAGTGGACCGGTTTTCTTCAGATTTGTGTGAGTGTGAGCCACCCTTATGGTGAATTATACCGATAATCTGTGTAGGTAATTTAATTTTAATGTTATTGCTTCCGAATAGAAAATCTGAGTAAAGAGGAGCACATGACTACACCGCGGAACATATAAATCTCTACTGAGTCCACTTTATTACTTCTAAGTTCGAAATATGGGCACCGCCTAGGGTGGGAGGGCTCTAAGTCTTGGAAAAAGGAGAGTCCCAAAAACCTTCTCCTCCTATTAGGAGTAACAAAGAAGGTGAGCAACTCTCTCCTCCTCATCCACATCAAGACAACTTCTGCAGTAGTTGTAATGCGGAGGGCGAAGCCTCCTCGCATGTTCGCCAATAGGACAGTGCCCTGTGATAGCCCCCACCACTCTGCTAATATGCTTCCAGTTTAATGGAGCAGAGAGACAGAGCGATTAGCATCTATAATAGGCCATATCATTCTCGTTGTTTTCTAGCATGGGCCCTGCCGATCGCAGCGGACTCGATTACCATTTTACACACTGTTATGGGTGTCCTAACGTGGTTAAGATACGTATCAGTGGATCTGATTGACTGTGACGCACTTCAACTCCGCCGCTTGAAATGCTTCGGCGACGCAATTGAGCAGATTCGTGGGAATGACTGGTCTCGACAACTAATCCCTAATCTGAATAGACACTAGGGTGTAGCACAATAGAACTTCAGGTCGCAGTGCTTGGTGGCCCATCGGCCCACCGCCCTCCACCTAATCTAATCTAATATAACCCTGCAATTGCCCGTGAAACCACTTTGGCCCGGAGTCCAACAAACAGTAATATCGAAGAAGCTGCTCATTTCCATGAGTGTCGAGCGACAATTTACAACCGTTTTTGATGTAGAATTAACCGATTCATGGGATCGTATCGCCGCTTGACTGTCTGTGTAGATAGCAATGCCCTTAAAAGTAACGACATGTCTCCCCAGCCAGGACAGAGCTTCCGCGATTACTGGAATCTCCGCCTGGAAGACGCTGCAGTAGTCGGGAAGATGGACCGATACGTTAATATTTACTCCCTCCGAATAAATGCCCGCACCCACTCCGTCATCGGTCTTGGAGCCATCTGTATAGATGGGTGTAGTAATAGGGGTGCTGCCCGCCCATTGATCTCTAGAGGGAATCGTTCCAAAACTTACCTTTGGCAGCAAGCCAAAGGTAACTTTTGGAACGGTATAGTCGGTTACTGCTGGAAGATACAGACTACCCAGAATACTGGAGTGTCTGCTCCTCAGCGCGCACCACTGTCCAGTACCTCGAAGACGCAGGGCTGTTTTGGCCGCCAGTTGTTTGCCAAAAATATCCACCGGAAGCCAGTTGAGCAGCATGTCCAAGCCAGTCGACGGAATAATTCTCAAAGCCTCAGTGGTGGCAATCGCAGTCTCTGCACTTTCCCCAGTAGGTTACAATAGGACGCAACTCTGAGTGCCGTCCACCATATGCATATGCCGTATAATAAGATTGGCCATACCACTGCAGTGTATAACCAGTGCACCACTTTCGGCTGGAAGCCCCAGTTTTTACCTGAGGCCCTTATACATGAGTACAGCGCAACAGTTGGCTTTTTCACTCATTCTAGAATATCCAGTTTCCATGTTAACTTCTAATCGAAGATAAGTTCGAGGAATTTTGCTTTGCCAGCAAAGATCAGTCTCTTGCCATCCAAAAGTGGACGTCCAACAAAGGGAATTTTGCGCTTTTTGGTGAAGAGTACAAGTTCGGTTTTGTCTTTGTTTACCCAGACACTGCAGGTGCCTGCCCATTCAGTTAGAATACATAAGGCATTCTGGAGTACCTCACTTATGACTCTCGGAAACTTACTTATTACTAGCAATGACAACATCGTCTGCGTAGGCAGTCACATGGCACCCAATTTCTTCCAGTTTCAGAAGCAGCCCATTGACCACTAAGTTCAAAAGAAGAGGAGACAGTATTCCGCCTTGAGAGGTGCCATTACAGACGCCTCTACTGGCAGACGACGTTCCCAAAGCTATGCGAATGATCCTAGATGTGAGCAGCAGGCCAATAAATTTACAGAGCGATTCGTCGACTTGCAGGTTCCTTAGTGCCCCTGTTATCGCACTGGGCTTAATATTGTCGAAGGCACCCTCGATATCCAAGAATACAGCCAACTATATTCCATGCATTCCAGTGACTTTTCAATACAGCGAACCAGAAAGTAGAGAGCCGTATCAACTGACCTTCCCTTCCAGTAGGCATGTCGCGAGGTGGCCAGAAGGCGTGAAGAGATGGTGGTACGAAGATGGAAGTCAATCAGTCACTCCAGGAGTTTAAGCAAGGTTGAAGAGAGGCTGATTGGGATGAGGCCATTTGGACGGGCATGCAAGCTTCTACCCGACTTTGGAATAAAAATGACTAGCTCCTCCCTCCAGCTTTTCGGAACGTAGCCTAATGCTAGGCATACAGTTAGAATAGCTTCTATCCAGGGATAAACAATATCAACGGAGTTCTGAAGATCCCCGGGTGGTGATTTCATGGGGTCCAGAAGATTTAAAGGGCTCGAAGCTATTAACCGCCCACAAAATATTTTCCCTTGATAGAATAGATTCGTAATCGCAGGGTGCTGTACTGGGGTTGGATGAGTCCCTCAAAGAATTGTCCCGTCCCATTTAAGTAAATTTTAATTCTAATCTTTGGTTTCAAGTATGATTAATTTTGAAAAATGTTTGTAATGAACCATGTTATGGTCTGGTAGTGCTGCTCCCACCAGCAGATCGAAGCAGCACCTGATGAGTAGTGATCTGTTGGTGGTACGAAACCAGACGCCGAGGGTCCCATTACACCCGGACCCAGGTGCGACCGTGTGGGCGTCTGATCCGTCCGCCAACCATTCTATCCTTATCGACTATTTTTTTTTATTCCCCATTTTTACCTCCCCTGTTTGTGCTGTCTTCCCCAGGCCTATGAATTTTTGTTTATACGTAAAGGACAGGGCCAACGAGCGGCGAAAACCCCGCCCACATCTCCCGAACTGAGCTACAGCAAGCATAGGCCGCTGCTTAGCTCGTTGAGTGGCCTTTTTCTTCGCCAGATGGCACGGCCTGACCTTCACGGTCATATGCTACCTTAGGCTCCGTCCCCACGAGCATCTTTGGATGCCCACCAAACCGTCCGTTAGATGTTGTCCATATCGCCCCAATTCAGGAAATACCCAAATCTAAAAGGCGAATGCAAGAATGTCCTTAGTTTCTGATACAAGAATTCAAAATACCATCAACAGTAGTCATGAGCACCATTCATATGATGCCCAGCTTGCCTAGTTATCGCTTCAAAACGAAGAATGTCCATCTCTTGCCAAGAATGTCCTTTTCTCCACACCAAAGGACTTAAAGGAGGACTTCAATAGCGCATTCGTCTCAACACCCTCACTCATATTATACCCATCCTGCCTGGGTACAACTTCATTACCAAGATTGTCCTTTTTTCCTCACCAAAGAAGCAAAATGTTATCAGTCCTGCCCAAAGGACTCAAAATGACTTCAACAAGACTCGAGTGTAATGATCTCATCACCATGAATCAGGAGGTACCGATATTTACCAGGTTTGGTTTCCGTTTAATTTCATGATAAAGATCAAAATATGCCCGTATGGTACTTATAATAACCCAAGGAAGCTACATACAAATTTGGTTGAAATCTGACCGCGGGAAATGCCTGGAGGAGCAATCTTTTAAAATACTTTAGGTTCTACTTGTGTTCTTTCTATCAGCTAAATTGAATCAGCTGATTCAACGAGGCAGCATCGGCCATCTCTGCTAGTTCTTGAAAGCTGTACCTAAGATGTTGAGGCGTTTTCAATTTAGGGCTGGACATTGACACAAAGAATGTTCTATCTCGTATCTTCTGCATAGATTGCTGGGGGTCAGTCTCAATCTTCTCGCGTGAGTTGCAGTAAGGGCATGTCCTGTGAACAGACCTTCCATCTCTCTCGGCCTAATTCTTATCAGTTTGAGCAATATTCTGCTCTCGCTCAGATCAGGTGATGGCCACAAAGTCCTGGCTACTCTACAATCCGTTTTCTTTGCCCAGTTGGATTACAGTTTAATCTATATGGCTCCGTCTATTTTGTTTGTGTTGTCCGCAAGAGACCATTTTATAGATGCCGGTATTCATAGCTCCCGAACCTCTCCTTCTCAGAGATCATATTATACAATCGGAGTTAGTATATTGGGTAGTTGTATATGTCTTGTCTCTGTCCCATACTCAAAAGTGATGTCGTATGGTGGCTATCACTACGCATTGAATCTGGTTAAATTTTTTGGGATGGTGTTTAGTTAAATTGGTATGGCCATATATGGGGCTTTTGAAGCCACACTATTCACCTTGGATATGCAACTTAACATACTGCCGCTTTATATTTTAACTGAGTAGTTAGCAGGAAAATGCCGATATCCGCTTTAGTGAGAATATCAAGCGCTGGTCACACGGTTATTCTAAACAGCCCGGATATTTCTGCAGCGATTGACTACAGAATCACAAAGATTGCGTTACAAAGCAACTTTCTAAAGCTAGTTCCGTCACGAAGTCAATAAGCATAAAACGCTTTTTTGGAGCATCTACAGATTGCTCGAAGACTGATGAAGTAATGTCTACTCCGAGAGTCTAAAATCAGTAAATTGTTCGGTGTACCTGTATAGTGCAGTATTTTCCACGCAGAAGTCCCGGCGATATGAAAGCTTTGACGTGGCTGCGCAATCACATCGAGACATCCAGACACATGATAAGCACGGAAAATCAGCTTGCTATTAAATCTGTCACTAATCCGGGGCAAGAGAAATAATGTATGGGGCGAATATAGAAATTTGATCCCCGAATACAAGCTTCTTGTTACACGCTCCAAACGGGAAAGCTGGAGGAGACACCTGAAGTGGCTCACATCCGCAAAGCTCTATCTAAGAAGCATTCTAATGGCATCGGTAAAGTTAGGAAGCAGGACACTTAGGGTCCAGAGAAAACTCTGGAGTTCCTCCTACACACACACTTTCCGGGTTCAGTCCAAGCGGAACCCTGTATGTTTACTTCATCGGCTTTCGTTTAGCCGGTTAAGTAGTCTCTCTGGGGGTTTTTTTTTTATAGAAAAAGGATAAAATGGGCCGTTGAGTCCTTCGAAACTTTTAAGGCATCTGGTGGCGATGGTATCTTTTCTGCTCTATTGCCATGCAACGTTGATTTGATTATCACCCCTTGATTGTCCTATTTACTAGATCCAACTACCTCTTGAGCTATCTACTAAATTTATGGAGGTCGGTGAACGTGGTATTAATTCCCAAAACGGGTACAAACCAGAGGAGCTACCAAAATCTTACAAGCCGTTCAACCGCTCATCGCGTCTCCTAAAGATTATTGATAGGTTTTTGGATCTGCATATCGGGCAAAAAATTTGAATGCACGTCACGTTGCATCGTACTATAATTTCGCCTACGTAAAAGGTAAGTCGACTGTGGTTGCCTTACATAATCTCGAGAGAATGATTTAAAAAACCCTTAATGACAAGAATATCGCTCTATGCGCCTTCCTTGACATTGCGGGAGCTTTCGACAGTATTGTCTACATTACAGCATTATATCCAGAACACTTGAGCCCAGGAATATATCCACGGCCACAATCGTATGGATCGACGCCATACTTCGGGAGTGTGAAATCTAGTCATCGCTAGATGGCATCTCAATATGTGTTAACGCTCTTAGGGGCTGCCCTCAGCATGGGGTTCTTTCCCCACTTCTCTGGTCACTCGTTGTGGATGAGTCTCTCGCTAGGCTCTGCGATTGTGGTTATTGTGCTATCTGATAAGCCGATAATATAACAATTATAATAAGGGGTTAGTTTGAAACTACCGCCACGGAGGTGATGGGTACGGCACTCGACCTAGTTCTTCGCTGGTGCACTGAAGTTGGCCTGAGCAATAATCCTCAAAAAATAATCTTAGTTCCATTCACTCGGAGGAAAAATCTTAGTTTAAGCCTGGTCAGCCTAGGAAGGACCGTAATTGAGTTTTCCACCGAAGTCAAGTATCTAGGTCTCACGTTCGACTGAAGGTTCAACCGGAGCAAACACGTCAAAACTGTCATTAGTAAGGCCACTCGAATCATATGGACTTGCCGGTCTCCCCTTGGAAAAACCTAAAGTTTCACCACTACAATGACTGGGTGGTTATATTTAATGCTAGTACTATCAGTTATGACGATTCTCTGCTAGTATGGTGGCCCAAAACGCAGAAGCATAGCACCATACAGTTGTGTAGCAAATTGCAACGTCTTGCATGCCTTCGTATTGCAGAATCCATCCGTACATGTCCGACTTTGGTCATTGAGGCGATTGTTACACCTACTCCGCTGCACATTTTCATTCAGGAATCTGTAGCTCTAAGCGATCTTCGAGGGTATCTAACTTAGGATGCTCATGTGTACAATCAGGGCCACATGAGTATTCTAGAGCAGACTTCTCGCATGCCCATTTGCTCGATATCAGATTAAATGACTACGAAAATCTGCTTTAGTAGGAAATTTTCGGTCTTCACCCCAAGCCGCTCAGAGAGGGATATTAACAATCTTCGTATTGATCACAGGTTAATCATGCGGTTTACCGATGGGTCCAGAACGGGACAGGGAGTTAGTGCTGGGATCATCGGACTGAACACTAAAATCTCAATCGCTATGGGCATTTGGGCTAGTGTTTTAAAAGCCGAGATCCATGCCAGTGAGGCCTGCGTCATAGTAATTCTGACCGCTAACATCGGTATCTGCTCTGACAGTCTCTTTCTTCACATAGGTTCTTATCTTAACTAGTGCAATAGTGTCCTGATACCCTACAGTGTCTCCCAAAAACGCAAATCGGGTCACTTTATGTTGGGTACCTAGGCATCGGGGCATCCATGACAACGATGCTAAACAAGGCTCATCAGAGAAATTTTTCCAGACTGAATCCTTCTGTGGTCTGAGCTGGACCGCAGCCACGGCGGTAGTGGGCGTACGGTCTGCGAACGAAAGGTTGCGGTACTGGATTAATCTCCCAGGACTGCGGCAATCCAAAGAACTTATTGATCGCTACGGTCGCAAAGAAGCTAACCCTCTTGGAAGGGCGGACCTGAAGTTAATCATTGGTTAGCTCATAGGATACCACTGTGGGAAATATCACATAGACCAATCGGGTCTATCCACTGGGTCGAAATGCCGGCTTTGCCTGGAGGACTTTGAGTCCACCTAACAGCTTCTCTGCTAATGTCCGGTGATCTTTCGCTCCAAGTTTATGTTTCTCTGCGATTCAATAGCGAGCTCTTCTGTTATTAAGACTGTTCCTACAAAGGACCTATTGGCCTCCATCAGGTTGATTGATGGTCTTTTGAATTAGTGAAGGCTATGACACAATAGATCTCATGGTCGCAGTTCCTACCAAATTGATATCTTAGCCTGCCCTTATTTGTTTTTATAGGTTGGTGAATATTTAGTGGTATGGTGAATCCTTTAATGAACAGCGAAAACGAAGTATTTTTTATTATTTTCCTTTTCATTTGTGACGCTGTAACTTCTGCCAAAGTAATGAGAAAAAATATGTTGGGATGCTCATCAGTAGCCTTTAGTCTCAGTCGCAGCTCTGGGATCCACAGAAACATAGGTGCAATACCCGGCGCGTTAATAAAACTTACCTCTGCCTACTACTAGACTACAGCTTTACGGACTTGTCACTAAAAGACGGCTCGGGTAGAAGCAGAAGGTAGATACTCGTACTAGCATCAGTGTCATCCGAAAAATACGCTGTCGAAACGCACAAGACGTTGACGCGCCCATGCCCCTGGAGGGGTAAAAGGCAATTAAAAACCTTATAAAACGTTAAATTCTGAAATTGATTACAGATCTATGGAGTTAACCTGGGCAACTAAAGGTACCTTCACATCCCAGAGAAGTTCGAAGTTATCGCTCAAGTGCAGCCAGTCGTAATATGACGGAGTAGGGTTCTTTTTTTGTAAAACTCCGTCACGTCCATAGTTTCCCAACCAGACAAATTACAAAATCTCATGCATTGCATGAGATGTCCCCAATTCGATTTTTTCCACCATGTCAAATGCTTAAGAAAGCGAAACCGTCCATTCTCAAGACATGGTCAGAAAAGCGATTGGACAGAGACATTTCCATCGGTCCGTATACGAGTATCTGTCCGTCTGTCTCCGTTAATGTATTCCAGCTTAACAAAGTTATATAGTGTGATCATCGCATAGTGTCTCCACTTTGGTAATACACATAACACTTTTCTTTTATTGCATCTTCTCTCCCCCCGGGCTTTTCTTCGAAGATTTTTTATGCATTATTTATTTTTTTTTCTTCCAATCCACCACGTCTTCTGTTTTGGATCCGTTACTGGCTCCACAGAAGTGGAACCGCATCAGGTTAGCTTAGAAGCAATTGGCCACGGTTTGTGATTCGCCATCATTTGCATTTTCGTCTCCAATGAGTGGTCATGTGGAGTTGCAAAATTAATTGACCGCAAGCTATGGAACTCTTGCGACATTCGTTCGATGAATGGACAACAAGCGCTTCCATCGTCAGGTAAGTTGTGTGGAAGAAATTGCAATGGAAATGAGCCGATCCAACCTAAGAAGGAAGGCAAAAAAACATTCAAAGGAAATCCTGTTGTGAAGATGATTGGGAAACATAAAGTATTGGGAGTCTATCGAGTTTGAAAGCGATGTGGACGGCAAAGAAGGGTTTGCTGTGATGGCTGCAAAACAGCAGTGGTATATTATGGAACCGTTCGGGATATCACAGTTCTATCAACATAGTAATTGTCGCTCGCAATGAGAGAAATCCTTTTTCGAAACCAGGAAATTAATTATTTTAATAAGTTATGATTTATTTCGTTCCCAGGGAGCGCTTGACATCAAATTAATTTTAAAAAACCTAGAAAATACTGAAAAAAGTGTCGTGATTGTTAGCTCCAATTTTGGCGTGTGCGTGTGGGTAGAAAGCAGTGTTTGTTGGGGCATTGCACCGAGTATGTAAAATAGAAAGGGGTTGATGAGTTGCTACTCGACTACCGACCCATATATACATACCAGAAAAACGGATTATAGCTTAGAAAGCTGAAATGAAGTCAACCGAGATTAATGGAGCCGAGGACTTGAGGGAATAGAAAAACAAAAATCACAGAGAAAAAATCTTAAATTTGTACTTAAGCCGTGTTTTTTTTGTGCAGTGCAGATTATAGCAGAACAACAAATTCACGCGTTCCATTTATATCTAGCTGTATTCAAAACAATTTTGTTAGTTTAGCCTGTGCAATTGCTGTTATACTATGATCTACACCAGGGGTCGGCAAACTCCGGCCCGCGGGCCAAATCCGGCCCGCCTCTAGTTTTCATCCGGCCCGCGAGTTGATAATGTTGTTGACATGAAACAATTACTCGTAGATACAAAAAAATATTTTTTTTTTAAATATGTATGTATATAGTACGAGTATATATTATGTATATTGTATATACATACATGCGCCGCGCCACATGTATAATGGTTCCACCACAATACTTGCCAGTGCTGACCAAATGCTCGCCGATTGATGGACGCAACCATACTACAGGACAATGGGCATTTGCTTGGTGATTGGTGAGCAGCCGCAACGTGTGAATTCTCATATCAAATGCACGCGAAATTTTTCGCCGGTGAACCGGTTTGAAATTAGAGATACATTAGCTTATTCTATGAAACGTCTGCATTGGATAACATCTCTAAGGAAAACAAAAAACTGTTATCGATCGTACAATTTGTGTCAACGATCAATTTTATTTCGTTGTCGTGGACTTATTGAATAGTATTCAGTTTCGCCAACTTTTGCAGGTTTAGCCTGTCATACAACAGTTCAACAACATATTTAAAACGTCCTATCATTAAATTATACTACCGGAAATCCCCATTTGAAACACAAATTAATTACATTATTATTACATATTAATTATAAAAATATGTCAGACTTTGTGAAATACTGCAACAAAATTCTATTATTAATTAAAACACCATTCAATTTTCAAAACCTTAACTAATGTTGTTAAAATATTTTTCGGATCTTAATGCAATTATGCTCGAAACCTAGGTTACCCTGGCAACACACTGTCAAACACGAACATGGTACAAATGGACCGGTTTTCTTCTGGTTTGTGTAAAGTGTGTGTGTGTCTTGATCTATTTGGAGGACACTTGTATCGAGTTGAAATTTGTGTTCGACAGTGTATGGCCACCCTAAGGTTAGGTTAGTTGCCTGCTATGAATACCACTTAACACAAATACCATGAGCTGGTCTGTTGTGAAGTTAAAAATTTAGAATACGTCACCTTCAACCCGAGCTAGTGATGAAGTCATGAACTATACTAACATTTGCTTTTTCCAGATCCTCCAGTTCCGAGAAGAGGTAGGATCTAAAAATTGACATCCTCCTCCCAGCCAAAGCCGGGCAAGCGCACAGAAGATGGAAGCCAGCTTCCTCCTCTTTCTCGTCTTCACCGCTTCTACAGAAATAATTGTAGGAAATTGTGACGAGGCCGCCAGGCATGATCTCCAATAAGACAGTGTCCCGAGCGAAATAAATCAAGCCTAACCCACAAAGGTCTAGTTGCGTTACATGTGTTACCATTAATCCATCTCTCTTGCGTTGCGAATAGCTACCGACTTTAAAACTTACCATACATGCAACTACTGGTCAGACCCATAAGCACTACAGGGGAAATTGAGATTGCAGCTGAGGAGCTCAATGAAATTTTAACTTCCTCCTACAGAGATAGTACCGTTTCACGTTCGGTGGAGTCGGGGCGTAAAGTACCCTGGTGGAACGAGGAATTGGCCCGCAAGCGAACTAAAGTTAGGAGGATGTTCAACAAAGCCAAGCGCTTCAATAGGTGGGATGAGTACAGAACTGCTCTCACCGAGTACAACAAACTCATTAGGCATTCCAAACGAGAATGCTGGAAAAGACATTGTGAAAGCATTCAGTCGCTACCGGAAGCGGCGCGCCTTCACAAAGCCCTTTCCAAAGACTCAGCTAACGGCGTCGGCCTTCTATTGAGACCAGACGGTTCGTATACTGAAGGTCCAGAAGAAACATTAAAGTTGCTTCTTCAGACCCATTTCCCTGGGTCCGTACTGTCTGATGGTGACCCCTGCCCAACTGCGAGGCCCCAACGGGTTCCCGCAAGCCGGGCTCGCAGTTTATCGGGGGTCATCTTTGACATGGACAAAGTAAAATGGGCGATAGAATCCTTTGAGCCATTTAAAGCTCCCGGTGTAGACGGCATCTTCCCCGCTCTGTTACAAAACAGCTTGGAGATCATAATAACTCCGCTAATCGAACTTTTTAGGGCAAGTTACACCCTAGGGTACATACCACAACCTTGGAGGAAAGTTAATGTGGTCTTCATACCCAAAGCGGGCAATAAGCCGGAACATATGCCCAAATCCTATAGACCGATTAGCCTTACTTCCTTCTTAAAACCATGGAAAAGTTGCTTGATTTGCATATCAGGCACAAGATGGAACTGTCAATTCCCCTACATCGTATGCAATTCGCGTACACGAAGGGTAAGTCAACAGTAACCGCCTTGCATAGCCTTGTCAGTACAATCGAAAAGTCCCTCAGTGAAAAGGAAATCGCGTTGTGCGCGTTTCTTGACATTGAGGGGGCTTTCGATAATACCGGCTACGAGTGCATTTCCAGAGCACTGGAACTCAGGGACATCCCGCCCGCTACCATTGCATGGATAGACGCCATGCTCCGTGGACGGGATATTTACTCAACTCTAGGCAGTACATCCATTTGCGTGAATGCCGTAAAGGGTTGTCCACAAGGTGGCGTTCTGTCACCCCTTTTGTGGTCCCTTGTCGTAGACGAACTGATTTCCATGCTTAATGAGCGCGGTTATCTCACTATCGGATACGTGGATGATTTAACTATCATAGTCAGGGGCAAATTCGAATCTACCATCACTGAGGTGATGAGGTCGGCCCTTGACATAGTTCTACGCTGGTGTGTGGCTGTGGGCTTACATGTAAACCCACAGAAAACTGTCGTTGTGCCGTTCACACGAAAACGAAATATAACTTTGGATCCAATTTCGTTAGGCGGCACGACCTTAGATTATTCCACTGAAGTTAAATGCCTTGGGGTAACTCTAGACTCGAAACTCACCTGTAACTCTCACATAGATAATGTACTTGGAAAAGCCACACGCACAATGTGGGCTTGCAGAAGTTTCTTTGGACGGACATGGGGGCTCACCCCAAAGATAATTGAGTGGTTATACACCATGCTGGTGCGGCCTATGGTGACCTACGCAGCGCTTGTGTGGTGGCCGAAAACTCAGCAATCTTCTGTCTTACTGAAGTGCAATAAGCTTCAACGCCTTGCCTGCCTTGGCATCACTGGAGCTATGCGCACTTGTCCTACGCCAACCCTGGAGGCGATTATTGGACTTACTCCGTTGCATATATTCATTCAAGAATCAGCAGCTCTAAATGCTCTTAGACTTCGTCTAACTTCCGACGTGCGTAGTGAAGAAAGCGGTCACATGAGCATTCTGAATCAAATTCCTGACGTGCAGATCTGCTTGAGATCAGATTACATGATCACGGAGGGTTGCTTCGGCAGAAAATATTCAGCCCTCATCCCTAACCGCTCTGAATGGGTAAATGGCACACCCTGTCCAGACCGTAGATGTATCAAGTGGTTCACCGATGGGTCTAAAACAGAACAGGGTGTTGGTGCAGGTGTCTTTGGACCCAACACTAGGATTTCGATCGCAATGGGAATCTCACCCAGCGTTTTTCAAGCTGAGATCCACGCCATTGAGGTCTGCGCCAGGGTAATCTTGGAAACTGGACTTCGCGGCGCTCACATTGCTATCTACTCAGACAGCCAAGCAGCTATAAAAGCGCTCTCCTCATATAAGGTCTCTTCAAAACTGGTGAAGGAGTGTTACAATCTCCTTCAACTGTTGGCAACCAATAACCGAGTCTTCTTGTGTTGGGTGCCTGGCCACCAGGGCATTGAGGGGAACGAGGCTGCGGATGAACTTGCTAGACAAGGATCATCCAGTCGTTTTCATGGACCTGAGCCTTACTGTGGCTTTGGACTGGCCTCGGCCAAACTGCGGATCACAGATTGGTTTGCACGATTGCGTCAACAGTACTGGAATAACCTTCCAGGGCTTCGTCAATCAAAGGAGCTGATAATGCCTTTCAGTCACAAGGGTACTACTCGAATGAGTAGAACCCACCTAAGACTCCTAGTGGGGTACTTATCTGGCCATCACTTGGTCAGATATCACCTGAACAAGATGGGTCTGTCAAGCGAGACTGAATGCCGTCTTTGTCTGGAGGACGTGGAAACGACCAAGCACATTTTGTGCGAATGTCCCGCCATCGCGCGTTTTAGGATGTCACTCCTCGGGCAAGCTACTATCAGCACTGCAGAATTCAGGTTGATTCCTGCTAAAGACTTACTGCCCTTTATTAGAAGGATGGACGGTCTTTTGGATTAATGAGCTACGGCACAATAGATCTTTATGGTCGCAGTGCCTTCCTGCTGGGAAAGTAGCTCGAATCTTTATATCTATCTATCTATCTATACATGCCACAATGTTCATCTGAATACTATTATGTTGCTGCAGTACTTCGCATATGGTTTCCTGTCTAGCAAGTTCATCTGCCTTGCAGTCATCGCCAAACCCACTGTGACCTGGAATCCAGAACAAGGAGATGTTGAAATAATTCTCCAGCACGATGAGGGACGAGCGGATCCAGAGGAATTTATCGCGGTTTGGCTACCCGTGTACATTGTGATATTTCTATTGACTATGGCGCGCTGCCCTAGCCATGTTAAAGCTTCCGAAATCGCAGTAGCTTAACTTCCGCCTGGGAAACAGTACAGTGGTCGAGTAGCCGGAATGGAAGGTGAATTTGTAGTAAATCAGAGTAAACCACCGCTCCTACCCCGTCCGTCTTGGAACCATCCGATGTAGGACTGCAGAGTGGCCAGTGCCTGATTTTCGAAAACGGATGGCCGTGTTTGCGGTAATCTGCTCTCCAAAAATATCGAGAGGAAGCAGTTTAAGAAACATGTCCAAGGCAGCAGATGGAGTGGTTCTCAGGGATCCAGTAATGAACACACTGGCTAGTCTTTGGACTTTACTCAGCAAGTCGAATTAGGTTACTACCCTAAGGGTCTTTCACCAGACTATAATTCCTTGAGTGAGTATTGGGTGCACAACAGATATGTAAGGCCAGTAAAGGACTTTAGGTTACAGGCCCAGCTTCTGCCTATTGCTTTCTTACAGGACTACCGGGCAATTAAAGCTCGAAATCTAACACAGTGGCACCTAAGAGTAGTTGACGCGCTATGTCAAACTGGGTGTTAAGGTAAATTTGTAAGGTCTATTTGACTCCATAATTGAGGTGCTTCTATCCAACCTTCAATTGGTAGTGGGTTGACCACATCGGTGAATAGTTAAAATTTGAGTTTCCTATCCGGCCTACTGAGCCTAAAATTCCAACGATCTGGCCCTTTTCGGAAAAAGTTTGCCGACCCCTGATCTACACTATAAAAAACGGTGCTAATACGTCAAATTAATGTCCTCCTGTACGAATTAGGTCGATTAATTGCGACGGGCGGGTAATAGTAGTAGCACTGAGCATGCGCACTGTAATTGTCATACTCGTAACCTTCCGACTGTCTGCTTACAGATTGTTTACATCTCGTTAAGATTCCGAGTTATTGTGTTTCAGTATTCGTGGCGATTTTTTAGGGTAACGATACTTCTTTATGACCCGTTATCTCAATGTCTGGTTAAACTGCCAGTTACCTGTCCGGGACACTAAAATTAAAGCTTAGCGTATACAACGCTCAAAATATGATAATGCAGTAAAAAGATCAGCTAATGCAATAGAAAGTCAGCTGATTTTCTTGGCAGAATTCTGCCGCCTGTTCTATTCTATTTAGGGTTGCCACCTAACAAGCCTAGCAAAACTGGAGATTCTGATATGGGGCGTTAGGTAGGATAACAGAATTTTTTCAGAAAGTATGGCTTTTTGTCTTTTAAATGATAGGATATGCGATGACGCGCTCGACTTGTTGCAACAAAATTTCCTCCCCTTTTCTAATAGCTTTATCATCTTTAAATTTGAAGCGAATATTTTTGAAATCCCTTCGTACGATATGTTTGAGGCCTCAGCAATCTCTAGAATTCTGATTCAGCGTTAATTTTATAGGACTGTTCGATGCTTTCATTGGAGGTTGAATACCGAACTGATGCTATTTATCACTAACATCAAAATACCGCATTTCGCCCTTCCTAGACTAAAAGAACAGTCACTCCAACTATCGCCCAGAGCAAAGTATTAGGTGAACAACTTTGCTTCCGTCGTTTCCGACAGACGGCTGCATCGGTGAGGGCTGGTCAAAATACGTAGTTCAAAAGTGTCACTAAGTGAGTTTGGACGTCTGTGAACGTATCGAAATCCCCGCATTAGTAAAAGTTTTTCGCATTTTAAATAAGATTCGCGATTCAAAATGTCTATTTTCGAGCCAAGTTCTCGTCATTTGCGGGAAGTTTTGATCTTCTGCTTCCATTTGAAAAAAAAAAAACTACAGCTGAGGCTCATCAAATGCTCACAGATACTTTCGGTGAGTTTGCTCTGAGGGACAGAACGTGTCGTGAGTGGTTTCAACGTTTTAAAAGTGGCGATTTCAATGTCGAGGACAAGCATGATGGTGGGAGAGAAAAAAATTTCAAAGACGACGAATTGGAAGCACTGCTCAATGAAGATTCGTGCCAAACGCAAGAAGAATTAGCTAAATCACTGAGAGTAACTCAGCAAGCCATCTCGAAACGCCTCAAGGCCATAGGCATGATTCAGAAACAAAGAAATTGGGTTTCGTACGAGTTAAAACCGAGAGATATTGAACGGCGATTATTTGCAAGCGAACAACTGCTTCAAAGGCAGAATCGGGAGGGATTTCTACATCGCATCGTAACCGGCGACGAAAAATGGGTCCGTTACGATAATCCCAAGCGCAGAAAGTCATGGGGAATGCCCGGACATGCCTCAACGTCGACGGCAAAGCCGAATATTCACGGCGCCAAGCATTAAAGGAAAAACGACCACAGTACCAAGAGAGTCACGACAAAGTCATCCTCCAGCATGACAATGCTCGGCCACACGTCGCAAAAATGGTCAAGACATACTTGGAAACCCTGAAAAGGGAAATCTTGCCCCACCCGCCGTACTCCCCAGACATCGCTCCTTCCGACTACCATCTGTTTCGTTCCGTGGCGCACGGTTTGGCTAATCAGAATTTTCGTTCGTACGAGGAAGTCGAAAAATGGATCCAATCATGGATCGCATTGAAAGGCGCCTCGTTTTTCCTAAATGGAATCCGGAAATTGCCGGAGAGATGGGCAAAAGTTGTCGCTAGCGATGGACAGTACTTTGAATAATACATTCGTAAGTAGTTTTTGACAATTAAGCTTTTGATTCCACGAAAAACCGGCGGCAGCCAAGTTGTACACCCAATTATCTCGTTTAAGAAAGTTGGGCTAATTTCATTTCATTTAATTTTGCATAATCTAAAAATTTTATTGAACGATTTTGCACTCTTTCAAGTTTTTGAACTTTTTACTGTACCAAAATCAGATCTCCACTTATCACTCTTCCGCAATATGTGGCCAATCCACTGCCATTTTCGTCTGCGTATCAGATCGTTGATTGCATGCAACAGCACAGATATTACCAGGGAGCGAAACAAGCCCAGTCTGGTCTCAATACTGAGACAACTGCACTGCAAAACTTTAGATAGCATGGTAATTGCCTTAACCCCGCCCGAGGCATGGGCGCGTCAACATCTCTAGCATTTCTACGTTTTTTGACGTTTCGATAGTCTACTTTTCGAAGTGTAGTTGCTAGCATGCACCTCCTATCCGCGCCGTTTTTATACTGACAAGCTCGGAGCACTGTGAGAGTTCTATTAATACTCACAGGCAGTTTTTGATCGCGCCGATATTTAAACTACGAGCTCTAGGTTAGTATCGTAGAGCGGTGACCGAATGACCACGGCCACCTGGTTAATACTACGAGCGATATTCTGCTCCTTACCACTATTTTCGGCAACAATGCTTCCTAGTTAGACAAATTGGTCTACCTTCTCCACAAGCTGTCCATTGATACGGATAGAAAAAGTTGGATTTTTTTTCGCAATTAGGTGGGCAAAGAACCTTGGTTTTGTTGGTGCTAATCTTTAGCCCAACCGTCCCCGCCTCCCTCTCGAGATCTATTATTATTATTTATAAATTAGAGCTTGTTTACTCATCCGGTGGGCACTGCGACGATATCCATTGTGTCATAGTCCGCATTATTGCAAAAGACCCTACCACCTTTACGAAGTGATTTATATCTTTTGCCGAAGCTTTCCTGGCACCTGCAGGGGACACATTGACCTATCCCAAAAACTTGATCCTGGCACGCGCTATTTCCGGCCATTCGCAAAAGATATGCATAGTGATTTTATCGTCCTCCATGCAAAGACGACATTCAGTGTCGCATCATAGTCCCATTTTACTTAGGTGGTGTCTCGCCCAACGATTACCCGATAAGTAGCCCACAAGAGGCCTAAAACCGGTTCTATTCATGCGGGTAATGCTTTTGTATTTGAAGGGCATTATTGACTTCTTCGATTGACGCAGCCCTGGCAGGTAATCAAAGTATTGCTGCCTTATCCTCACAGACAGTTGGGGGCAGTTGGTAGGGATGCCAGAAGGCTTGGGCTCCCCTTCAATGACTTCTGTAGAAGTTGCGGAGATGAAGATGAGATGGAATGTACGTTCCATTTTCTCTGCGCCTGTCCTGCGCTGTCGGATAGGCGTAAAGAAATCTTTGGTTCATATTTCTTTCAAGAATTGGATGATTTATCCAACGTCGATGTTAGGAAATTTCAACGTTTCAATACCCGCTCCGGCTGGTTCAATGAGTAGGATGGTCGGGAGATAGCTCGGTGGTAACACAACGGAGCTTATGCTGGTCTATGTGTACCCGTGGTAAACACGGCAGCCATTTGAACCTAATCTAACCTAACCTATCCCCTCAGTCAGACCATTTTCTAAATATCATTTTGGCTGAAGTCAGACTTAGCTCACAGTAGGGTTCCGGCCCAAAAAAATTGGGCGGAAGAACCCTGCTTTGCGAGTTCGTTCACAGTCTCGTTTCTCTCGAAGTAATGGCACCCAACACAAAGAGACTCGGTTTTTCGATGCCAGAGTCTGCAAAAGCTCATTACACTCCTTCATCAGCTTTAGAGAGAGCCTGTGCGAAGAAAGAGCCCTTATGGCTGCCTGGCTATCTGAGTAGATAGCAATGTGAGCTCAATGGAGTTTCTTGTCTAGAATCACCCTTCCACAGACCTTAATCGCATAGATCTCGGCTTTAAAAACGCTGGGATAAGTACCCATTGCGATTGAAATCCTGGTGTTTGGTCCATAGACCCCAGCATCAACTCTCTGTTCAGTTGTTGACCCATCGGTAAACCACCTAATACACCTAGGGGCTTGGCAGAGATCGCCATTGTCCCATTCCGTGTGGTCCGCGATAAGGGCTGAGAATTTTCTGCCGAAACAAATCTCCGTGGTCATGTGATTTGATCCTAGGCAGATCTGCATAGCAGGAACTCATTTCAAAATGCCGATCAGTCGAACTTGGTGAACTGATTTTGTGGCAGTCCTTATGCCCAAATATTGAACCACCGATGAAGAGACGGTGAGAGTTTCAGAACACTGCAAATTTTTTCCCTTTGTCGTTTCGATCAGCAAGACCGTGTCTCCTCATCACATGCCTGAATCCATTGTTATCAACAACCACTTTCGCAGGAGTAACGAAATCACGTGAAATTTTGCGTGGAATTATTAAAAATATTCACGGATCATCACAGGGGACGAATGTTGAGTTCATGGATGCAACATTTTGGCAAAAGTCCAGTAATCACAGTTCACAGTGGGTAGGTAAACGATTTCCATACCCAAAATAGACACGACAAGTTCGATCCTCTGTCAAAGTTTTGCTTACTGATTGTTTTCAATTTCAACCGATTTTTTCGGTACGAATTTCTACCCCAAGGCCAAGGATCAACTGTCAGCACTACGAATGCGTTTTGAAAAGATTACGCGAAAAAAAGAAAAAAATATTTAAAAAAATAAGGAATTATGCATTCGTACATATATCAAAACGCCAGAAAAATTCTGAACATTTTGAAAGAAAGAATGGAAAATTTTCTGTTTATAAGGTTATACCGTATAAACGTCGGTGATAAGAAGCTCGCCACTTTGCATTGGCGAACTTTGCTCGTGACTACGCGAGTCCCGAGTAGCGTGGCCCTAACATTCGGATAACAAAAATTGACTTATTTTTGCACAGACACCTACTAATTATTCAAATTTATACAATTTACTCGTAATTTTTTTCGGTTCTGTTCAGTTTCTAACATCAAAATTACATATTTGCCTCCACTTGTGATGAGGAGTGTTTCGCATAGCACTAAATACTGGGACATAAAAAATTACTAGTTTGAATTTTTACGGAACCTGATGAACACTCCGGGTCGTTCGTTCCCTAAGACTCTTACCTGCAGATATATGGACAAGTGTCACTTGTTTTCAGATTTCGTGACTGCTAAGATGGCATGCGAAGTATCTACGAACAGTTGAATACCCCCAACAAAAAAAAATCTGGGTGTTTTTTTATATTTATTGTTTAAATCTAACCAAGTTGTCAAGCTCCTTCCGAGCATGGAGCGGTTTACTTAATTTCAATAAGCGCACTTGCCGGTTGAACTGGGAAGACACTGTCTGACTTTTTTTTTTCATATCTTGTTTTGATCGAATTTAATTAAAATCAGCTAATTTGCATACAATGCATACTTGCATTATATAAGAGCTGGAATTTGTCTACGTGGCAAAATACAGTTTAGATGAACTTGATTTCAACTTTGTTGGGTTTGTTTGTCTCCCGTTTTATAATTTATGGGGACGAAATATGATAAATAGATTTAAGTAGTTAATTAAGTAGGTTTGCAGGTAGTCAAAGACGAATGACATACCTAAAACATATTAGTTGTCTGGTGGTTGGTGGTTCTTAAGACCATCGTCAAATGGGTGGTCCGATAGGTGGTCTAAAGCCCGTCATAGACGATTCGAAATTCCCCTTCGTATAAAGCGATCAGTTTTGGCCTTCCGGATTTTCTGATCGTGTAGAAATTGGACTGTTCAGTTGGCCGGATGCACGATCGAAAATTGATCATGAATTAACAATCTGGGGCTAAGAGCCAAGCCAGTATTTCATCTATACGTCATATCTGACATTAGTCGAATCCAATTTGAAGTCGTCATTTTTTCGTCAACTACAGAAACACCGATTTAAATGTACGCCTTATCACAACAAATGAAAAATGATGTCATCACTCTTATCATCATTTTCATTGGAAAATCCAAATACATATTTCGAAACGTGGTCTCGTTTATACCTATGACTTATAAACACCATTTTCTTTCCGCTACCACTGTGTAAAACTTTGTCAACCATGACTTAAACCTATTTCAGGCCGACCAATGAGCATAGTCTACATTGTCACCAAGAATGTCACATGCATTCCATTGGCGTTAGTTTGTGTTACCACCCGCCATGTGGGACCTCCTCATTTTTCCGAGCTCTATTGTTAGACGGGGTTTTGAACGACAATAATGCGTCTACCATGTATGCCATACAGATCTCTTCAATTTGTTAGGGAGCGGAAGCAGACAGTGATTGAAATGGTTTCAGCCCATCTCCTACTTATCACTGACAAAAGAGACATAAGGGACAAAAGGACCGCTTTTGTTCACAGGCTTAGTTCTCATGCCTCGTATATGCTTTGTGACGGAAAAAACTACTGGAATTGGAAACATGGCGCAGATGCACTTCAATGACAATATGCCCGAAATAGGGATTAGTCGTTACGTTATATGATGCGAATCTTACGCGTCCTCTCTATATACCTGCCAACATATTGTGTGTCTTTCCCATATGCATCCCTTGTCGATCGACCGACTGAATGTTTGTCATAAACATGATCCTCCCTAGTCATTAAAATTGAAGTGGCGGCCTGCCACATTGTGCCGGGAAACGCAATTGCAATTGGTCTCAATATTTTTGAAAAGGACTTTTGATGAAAACGTGGTCTCGAAAGGTTGTTCTTTGCTAATCGAAACGGAAAAATATCCTTTTTGAAGATGAACAATAAATCATGCCTGAGCGAATAATATTGAATAATCTGTTTGTTGTATTGCGTAGGATGTGATGGATGAAAAAAACACTGAAATGTTCCTTAGGCGTAATGACAAAAACTGCAGGCCAACTGCATTTGAAAGGTCCGGTTGTAATACGAGAAATTTGCTACTTATTTTATAGCTAAGCCTCAAAAACAATAATTGACATAGATATCTGTATCTGCAATGACAATAGAGTTGAGAACGGATCAATGATTTAGAGTCTTAGTTTTTGTCTTTTGGCGCAATCGTATGTTGCAATTGTTTCTAGGAATAAGTAGAAGAATGCATTTTATATTCGGTCTTAATAGATAAGAAGAAATCGGTATCGCAAAAGATATTGACTCGGTTTGAACAACTGTATGCACTACAATATATCTCACAATGAGAATCTTAAGTTTTCCAATATAATAAGCCTCGTTAGTTTCACTGGATTTCGGTTTCAGACCGAAAAAAAAACGCCACACAGTTAAAAATCTTGGTCTATTATCAATGCTTATTCGGTTTACATATAAGACAACACCAAAATTGTATTACATTTTAATAAAATGAAAGTATTACAATTACTTCCGTAAATTTCACTGGCTTAAATATTAAACTTTGCTGGCATTATTTTTTATCAGATGGTAGGTTTAAGACCTTCTCCATAGTCCTCCTTGTGGACGCCCGCTGGTAACGGCAGTGTGTTAAACCGCTGACGGCCAAGTCTTAGCGATAAGACAGTTTGGAGAAAGGCAGATAGCTGTAGCCTGAATGGCTGACCAACACCTGAGCGTCTTAGGTTTAGTAGGATGGAATGATTTGTATAGTTGGACCTGCAACATAGTTGTGTGAGATGCGTTTATTGAACCATCTGAAGCAGTTATCTCTGACGCCATCCCCTGAATGGGGTTAAGCGATGTGCTGACAACTCGTCCTTGTAAAAACCACTCCACGTCAAGAAACTTGGAACAAAAGCCTCGGCCAGGCGGCCAAGGACCGATGTCGGACTGTCGCGCCACGATGATAATGAGGTTTAAAATTCAATCTACAGTTATTATAGTGTAGAAACAAAAAATATTAATTTTATTGTTTATTTTTACCCCTCCGTAAGTTTTTTTTATTAGTTTTCCAAAAAAGCGGATGATGGTTTTAATTTTAAACCGAAAATATTTTTTGGTTTTTAATTTATCCTATCGCTCAACGGTTATCTGATGTTTGCTTTCATTCTTAAGGAAACAGCTTCTTGAAATAAGAAGTAATTAGTATTAGTATTAAACTTTAGAGCTTAAGTAAAGTAAATTTAAGTGATATTGATTACGTTAAATAAAGGTGATCAAAATGGACAAAACATGAAGGCAAAAAGGGGTATGTTTGCCAAGCGATAAAGGTGAGCATGCTTTTAATTGCCTGCATTTGGGGCATCTTCGGTGTCCGGACAAAGCGCGGAGGAGTCCTGGGTACCTTTATGTTGCCAGGATTGTCTTTTCAATTCCATTAATATTTTCGTTTCTATTATTGTGATGTTCAACAGTCTTCAGAGATCATGAGTAAGTTATTGCAAGAAATGCCTTGTTGCGCCTCTGCTATCCATGTGATTCTCTTAAGTCTGTTAATCATTTGAATAATGGGGAAATGTATTGTAGTATTTTGTTTCTCTTTGCTAATTTTTCCTCTCTACAATGGTTGCCGGCTGACTCCGGTGCCCAGTTCGCTTTTTTTTTCTTTTTAAAGAACACTCTGTCCTCAGTTTCTTCTTCTTGGCAGGACTCGAAGTAGAAGCTGCGCTCTTTTCGTCAGTATTTTGCACGTTCTTTTGAAAAGAAAGCAGTAACAAGAAAAACAATCTACACTAAATTTTCTAAAAATAATGTCTAGTAGGTTTCTTCATTAGACGAATAGTTTGGGCACTAGAGGGCGTTGAAATCTGTTGAAAATCTCTAAAAAGTTAACTGGTAATCGAACCGCGTGCGTTTTGTAGAAATCGGTTCGCTTCTAAGATCTTTATCTGGTTGGTCCTCTTGTTCATTCGATATTAGTGTTTATTCACTGACGTCATTTTCTGTAGTACCCTGTTCAGTGGGAGCATTTGTACAAGGAAAGCATTTACGACTTCCACAAATGGTCGTGCATTTAATGCCTGCTTTCTTGCATCTGCAATCTCCTCTACTACTATATATCTACAAGCTGTGAAGCAGTATCTTTCTTGGTGGGAGTAGGAGACAAGTCGTATTTTTGTAACGGACGGTTTGGTGGGCATCCGAAGATGCCCGTGGGGACGGAGCCTAAGGTAGCATATGACCGTGAAGGTCGGGCCATGACATCTGGCGAAGAAATAGGCCCCTCAACGAGCTAAGCAGCAGCCTATGCTTGCTGTAGCTCAGTTCGGGAGATGTGGGCGGGGTTTTCGCCGCTCGTTGCCCCTGTCCTTTACGTATTAACAAAAATTCATAGGCCTGGGGAAGACAACACAAACAGGGGAAGTAAAAATGGGGAATGAAAAAAAAATAGTCGATAAGGATGGAATGGTTGGCGGACGGATCAGACGCCCACGCGGTCGCACCTGGGTCCGGATGTAATGGGACCCTCGGCCTCTGGTTTCGTACCACCAACAGATCATTACTCATCAGGTGCTGCTTCGATCTGCCGGTGGGAGCGGCACTACCAGACCATAATATGGTTCATTACAGGTGGTTCATTACAATTTTTAATTTGCCAATCCAAGCTTGTGGGATTCATTTTGTTGTCTAACCATATTTAAATCCGTAGGTATACTCTTAAGCTGTGTTGACGTGCTGCTTTCTGCATTATAGGAAGGAAAGCGACATTGAAGCTTACTTTCACAAAAGGTCTTCCAAACGAATCGTAGCCAATCAGAGTTTCATCACAGTTACCACATACAGTGCTACCAAGAATTGTCGTCTTGCGTCTGCAACAGTGTCCGAATGTGAGTCTTTGAACATGAAAACTTCCCTCACCAAAAAAAAAGTTTTTCATTCGTCATAGCCAACTTGACAAACTTATTTTTCACTGTCTGGATATGAAGAAGTGTTGTCACATCCACTGAATGTGTACGCAGCCATTCAGAAATGTATTCGTGAAATCAGTGTATCGGCAAATCACCCAAGGATTACACGGTTCATGCGATGATTAAAGAAAAAATATTCCATTTCGACGCTGTCGTCGCCAATGCCGAAAGCGCTTTCCCAAGGCCAATAGGAAATCCGATACCGACGACTTATCAAATTCCGGACAGGAGCAAAATCACTCTTGCCAACACGTTGTGGGGGGCAAAGACCTTTTCCATAGTCCTCCGCGTGGGCGCCCCCTGGTAACGGCAGTGTATCAAATCGCTGACGGCCAATGTCTTAGCGATAAGACAGTTTGGAAAAGGCAGATAGCTGTAGCCTGAATGGCTGACGAACACCTAAGCGTCTCAGGTCTAGTAGGATGGATTGACTTGCGTAGTTGGACCTGCTACATAGTTGTGTGAACTCCAGCACGTTTATTAAACCATCTGAAGCAGCTATATCCGAGGCCATCCCCTGAATGGGGTTAAGCGACGTGCTGACAACTCGTCCTTGTAAAAACCACTCCATGTCAAGAAACCTGGAACAAAAGCCTCGGATTGGACGGATCAACAACGACGATCACGCAAACGAATAAAGGATTATTCTTTCGGATCCTGGAATGTACGCTCCCTGAACAAACCGGGGGCCGAGAAGGCCCTCCTTCATCAGGTCGAAAAGTACAAACTGAGCATTACTGCAGCCCAGGAAACAAATTGGCTTGGCAGCGAGATTAATGACAAGAAATCGCACAAAATTTTTACAAGTGGCAAACCATCGGGCCGCAAGGAGTTTGGAGTAGCATTTATAGTGAACAATCACCTCAAACCGCATATTACTGACTTCAAATCCATAAATGAACGGCTGTGTGCGATTCGCATCAAGACTCGATTCTTCAATCTCTGGCTCATCAATGTGCATGCCCCCACTGAAGTTAAAGAAGACGCAGTAAAAGACGAGTTCTACGCCCGCCTTGAAACTCACTTCGACTCACTTCCAACAAACGACGTCAAATTGCTGCTGGGAGACTTTAACGCGAAAGTCGGGAATGAAAGCTGGCATCGGGGAACCACTGGAGGCCACAGCCTCCATGAAGAATGTAACGATAACGGCCAGCGACTTATAGACTTCGCCTGCAGCAGGAATCTAGTCGTAAGCTCTACGTGTTTCCCGCATCGACGCATTCACAAGCAGACCTGGAAGTCTCCAGACGCACATACCGTCAACCAAATTGACCACGTCCTCATTTGCAGGAGATGGGCGTCTAGTGTCATGGATGTCCGCTCCTATCGAGGAGCAAACTGCGACTCAGATCATCACTTGGTGGAGACGACCTACAGATGTAGAATTTCCTCAGGGCACCAGTCAAGAATCAGCCCTCCCAAAATCTTTGCGGTTGATAAGCTCTTGAGTGATGCTACTGCGGTGGCGTATACTACCGCCCTTGAGGAAAAACTATCACCTATGCTACACAACATCAGCAACACAGGCGTCCATGGGTTCTGGGAAGAACTCAAGGGTACCATCAAGGATGTCGCAGAGAAGGTCGTGGGATATAAAGCCCGGCGAGCGAGAAATGACTGGTTCGACGAAGAATGCAAAAATTCACTTGACGCGAAAAACGAGGCCTACAGACAATGGATTCAACGAGGAACCAGAGCCAGAAGAGAAAAATATGACGAGCTACGGCGAATATCGAATAGAATAATTAGACGTAAGAAACGTAAATACTTTGACGAGCAGTTGCTGAACATAAACGAAAACTTAGCTAATAGGAACACCAGACAAGCGTACAAACTAGTAAATACAATTAAGAACGGCTACCAACCCAGGACTAGCCTTTGTAAGGACAAGGATGGAAACATCATCAGCGACACCGATGGTATTAACAAACGATGGGCCTCTTATTTTGAAGAGCTTCTAAACCGACCATCTAACATCCCCACACAGGAAGCTCTCGACGATATTGTTGATCTAGGCCCACCCATTCAACCCCCGACAGTAGAGGAAGTTGGTCTCGCGTTGCGGTCACTAAAACGAAATAAAGCGCCGGGCGCTGACGAGATTCCAGCTGAACTGCTAAGATTCGGTGGAACGAGTCTAGTTGATGCCATACATCAATTACTCCTGCGAGTATGGGAGAACGAGGAGATCCCAGACGATTGGCGCAGAAGCATGATCTGTCCAATTCATAAAAAGGGAGATAAACTGCGGTGTGAGAATTACAGGGGCATCTCACTAGTTTGTACGTCCTATAAAATTTTGACGAAAATTCTGGAAAATAGAATAAAACCGTACGCAGAACGAGTCATTGGCGAATATCAAAGCGGTTTCAGACCTGGTCGCTCCACAACCGATCAGCTCTTCTCAGTCAAACTGATACTCCAGAGGTGCTGGGAATACAACGTAAACGTATACCAAATCTTTGTCGACTTCAAGCAGGCACACGACAGTATCGATCGTGGAGTACTGTACAACATCATGCTGCAATTTGGTATACCAGCAAAATTAGTGCGACTGACAAAGATGACGATGACCAACTCCGTCTCACAAGTCAGGATCCAGAATAGACTTACTGATCTATTTGAAACACGCACTGGTTTGAAACAGGGCGATGGACTGGCACCGACGCTCTTCAACCTAGCACTGGAATACGTTATTCGGGCCATGCATACGGACAACAGCAAGACGCTACTCATCAAGTCGACACAATTAGCAGCGTACGCCGACGACATCAACATCATGTCCCGAAGATTGGCTGACGCAGAAGAACTTCTGCATACGCTCGATACCGCTGCAAAGGAAGTTGGATTACGTATTAACGAGGGTAAAACTAAAATAATGATGCAATCGGTGACAAGGACACCTGCACAACCAAGCATCAATGTGGGGGACCCCAACATCGAGTTCGTGAACAACTTCATTTACCTGGGTTGCAACCTGTCAAGGGACGCCAACGAAACTGACGAAATCAAGCGACGGATACAGTTAGCTAATAAGACTTTTTTCTCGGTTCTCCCCATAATGAAATCGAAACATGTGCACAGAAACACGAAGCTCCGCGTGTACAAAACCATTATACGACCAGTGCTATGCTATGGCTGCGAAGCATGGACCCTAGCTCAAGCCTCCGAAAACATGCTAGACACTTTTGAACGTAAGGTTCTACGGCGAATTTTCGGGGCTGTTTGCGATCGAGATGGATGGCGCATCCGGTACAACCATGAGTTGTATGAAATGTACGATGAGCTGCAAGTCTCGAAAATCGTCAAACTACAACGACTTCAATGGGCAGGGCATGTACAAAGAATGGACGATGATCGCATGCCTAAGAGAGTAATGAATGCAGAACGAGTCGACGGAGCGAGACTGCGAGGACGACCGAGATCTCGTTGGGAGAGCTCAGTAGGTGTGGACGCCGTGCAGCTGCTGGGCTCCCAAAATTGGAGGACGCGGTCACGTGACCGAGATAATTGGAGGACAATGATCCAGGCGGCCAAGGCCCGACGTCGGGCTGTCGCGCCACGATGATGATGATGAACACGTTTTCCAACCACCTTTTGGAAATTTCTATAATAACCCTTTGGCACCATCAACACCTTTCAAATCGCAGGGGCAATGGGTCATCAAAATTAGCCTGTTTTCTCACGAATTAGCTTGGAGACGCCTTTATTCTCGACCCGGATAAGATAGATTTGATCCCGCTGAAGCATTTGAGCGGCTTCGTAAGTGCGATCAAACGTGATTGGCAGGTTATTTGTTTATTCAATACTTCCGGCTTCGTTGCTTGTATATACTCATTTGCCCTAGCCCCTAATGAGACCTAACGCGTCAACTATTCCATGGGGCTAAGCTGATATTTCGTTGGCATAAACCAGTAAACCAGTTTCGAACAATGCACCTCCTGCTCCCATTTAGCCGACTACCTGCGAAAAGTCGGGAGATGTTGTGGCTTATTGTTACGCTGCCGCACCACTGGGGGAATTCACGAACGCCGTAGACGGGACTTGAACACGTACCGACCGTATTCAAACATGAGACTGACGCCTCTACGCACTGAGCTACCAGTCGCCCCTAATTAATTGCTCAAAGCCCTTGTTTCTCCTACTTCCTATCTAGTTTAATTGGCACGCATCTGCGAGTGGAAAAGTATTTTAATTAAACACTCTAAAACTTTTCTAGAAAAAGTGGAATAAACAATTTATTCAGAGGTTCATTAGAAAATCGATTTCTTTTGCGGACTTTTATGCCCGGTTCACATTATTCCAGTAACCAATCCAGTCCAGTAATCCAGTCCAGCGCTGGATTGCTACTGGAATAATGTGAACCGACACTGGACAGCTATCCAATCCAGCAATCCAGTCCAGTGACTGGATTGTCGGTCTACTTTTTGATTCCAGCTCGCCTAGAAAACATTGTCACTATAGTTACCGAATCAACAACACACTCGCCGGACTACTGGACTGGAAGCATGAAGACGATATGATCCAGTCCAGCACTGGACTGGATTGCTGGACTGGATTACTGGACTGGAATAATGTGAACCGGGCATTAGGGGGAAACATTTAGCTACTGAAACCAAAATAGGCAATAAAGAAGGCTCGCGGTACAGTTAATCTCAATAAGAGACTTAAGAAAAAACCAAAACCTTTTCGATTTTACCTTGAGGGTACCATAAGATCCCTTGAAACTACCTGATACTACATTAATATTATCTCAGGGCTCTTTTTCTATTCTACATCAGTGAAAATTAAATTTATGTATTTACCCCGAAAATATTCGGCGTCAAGTGTGCGGTCAGTGTAATTTTATCAAGTCAATCAAACCGAATTATGATGTCGAAAAGACTCGAATAGTAACAAGGCACAAAATACGAAGGTTTTTATACCCTAGACTTTTAGTATAGGGTATATTGTTTTTGTCACGATGGAAATATGTAACACCTTAAAGGAGGCTCCGGAGGTATGGCAATGTGTATATATAAATGATCAGGGTCATCTCCTGATTCGATTAAGCCATGTCTGTCCGTCTGTCTGTCTGTCTGTCCATCTGTCTGTCCGTTTGCACGATAACTTCCGATAAAATGAAGCTAGAGCCTTAAAATTTTGGTCAAATATTGGAAGTATGATCTAGTTGGTTGGTATTGAAAATGGGCGTGATCAGGCCAAGAGAACGCCTGCCTCCCCTACATATGTAAAATAGTTAAATGTATCTATAACTCTCGACTAGATAAATATGAAAAGCTCTAGCTTTGGTAGATTACTCGCGAGGATAATCTTATACTCTCCTGGAAAAATTAAATCGATCAATTGAAAACTAACGGTAATTTTCTTACAAAGAGCCCCGTACTACCCTACTTTTCAGGTTTTTTGTCTATAACTCTTGAGCCAATTGACGTAGACACCTGATTTTCGGCACGTGGTCCTGAGGTAAGAAGCTGCTTGAGTTGAAGTAAGTTGGGCATAATCAGATTAAAGGAACGCCTACCTCCCCTACAAAACTCAAAAAATTAAGTATTACTTTAATTACGATAACTTTAGATAGAATGGTACTAGCTGGTAGTAAGATCTGGGTAGTTGTTATTGAAAATGGGTAAGATCCGACCATAGGAACCCCTGCCTCCTCTACAAATGAAACTTCAAATATGCGATAACTTTTGATAGAATGAACCTAGCGATTTGAAATTTTGGTGAAATATTTGAAGCGAGATTGGATCAGTTGGCATTAAAGATGGGTTAGATCCGACCTAAGGAACCCCTACCTCCCCTAGAAATGAAACTTAAAATAAGCGATAACTTCCGACAAAATAAAGCTAGCGACTTGAAATTTTGGTCAAATGTTTGTAGTAGGACCGAGTTGGCTAATGTTGAAAATACGTTAAATCCGACCAACGAAACCCCTACTTCCCCTACAAATGAAACTTCAAATAAGCGATAACTTTCGATATAGTGAAGCTAGAGACTTGCAATTTTTTCTAAATATTTGTAGCATGATCTAATTGGTTGGTGGCAATGATGGGCAAGATCCGAACCAAGGAACCCCTCTCCCCCTCCCTACAAGTGGAACTTCAAATAAGCAATAACTGTCGATAGAATGAAGCTAGCGACTTGAAACATTCGACAAATATTTGTAGAATGAATTAGTTAATTGATTTTGAGAATGGTCAAGATTCTCCTGAATGAGTGTCAAACGCCTCTATAAACTGGCCGTATAGGAAACTCACTTTTAATGCATATGGTCGCTGCCAATTGGTACTTATGGTATCACCACTAGGTCTGTACAAGTCTAGGGTATATACGCATCGGACTCACATCGGACTTTAGACCTTATCTTAAGGATATTTGACGATTTTTTTAATCTAGAGTCTAGCGTTATTGTCCAATTAGGCAGCGGATTTCGAGCCCCTGTTCAAATGATCAATCTGGCCATATGCTAGAGCCTGCAATATCTCCAATTTACCTGTGTTCAAATATATCCTTACCAAATGTTTTCGTACTCTTTTCATTCCTTTCTTTTTTTAAACAAACATTCTTACTCCAATGAGATTCTTGTTTTCAATTTGCCACCATATATCCTCACGATCAGGACAAATTGTCCGTTTCGATTCAATGAACTTGGCACGATCGACATGATCATCTCACACGATCGATTGTGTTCTCTCAATATGCCGCAAAAGGGCAAAAACTTAAATTGGATATCTTCTATCTTCAAACGTATCTAACACAGAACAGACAAGAAGCGCGAGACACCTGTATTGGCAGCAGAATTGAAAAGTGTGTTGGTTTTTGTTTTTCTAATAATGTTCTCTGTTTTCATTGTTTTTATTGTCTTTTTTATCTTTTTATTAGGTTTTTCTTGATTCAATTGCACTACTAGCAACAGATCGGGTAAATATATTAGGTTTTTACTCGTATCTTCGCGATCGTATTGAGTTTCCTTCTGGATTTTCCGTGTTTTCTGATGAACACATATTGGCTATAGTATATGCCTACTGGAGAGGATGAAGCAGTTTTATGATGGAGTATCAGTGGAGCAATCATCATATGGCAACTCTTAACTAACATGTAACAAGCGCTGCATTAAACTGACCATATCGAAACTATAAGTAGTTGGTTATGTGCGCGATTCTTGCAATACCTAGTCGTATATATTATTATAGTGCACGTATGGACGATATATCGTAATGACTGGAGTTGACCACTGTTTGGTTGGAGTGTTAAGAAAGAGTAGGTGAGTGCACGGCCAGCAATCACCAAATGTTTTAGCCTGTACACTATTACGAAAAAAATGTTTTACTGGGTAACTTTAGATCAGCAAAACGAAGAGAAATAACTCTTTTTTAGATGATCCCTGTTGAACAAATATCAAAGCACATCCTTCGGAAATCTTCCCAAACCCAAAACGAGGTGGGTGACAAACTAAGAGACCTAGCCCTGTTTCCACGATTCGATTATTAACCAAACAACACAAACATCCATGGCCACGACGACGTGGACGGGAGTCAAACCCGTAACTAACCGTAAGCATGAGATATTAGACTGACACTTAAACGCACCGCACTATCCGCCGCCCCTACCTTAGCTAAGGGATAAAAAAAGGCGATGTCATCAGTTAGACCTTTATGAATTTTACCTATAGTTACTGATGGTTGGTCCGTGTCGATAAGAAAGAAAGTTTAGATCTTAGTCGCCTGCATAAAAATAACAAAATGAGATGGAAAGTCGGAAGGATCCATCCGGCAATCTCAGACTCCAGGACATTTTTATGAGGATATGACTCAGCGCCGCTACCGGCAGTCGGTACTTGCACCTAGTAGCAGATCTAGAAATCGAGTTTGGAGGGGACCCGACTTTGTTTGTTACTTGTAGAGCTAAGAGTATGTCCATATTTATTGAACTTTCGGAGATCAAGAGGCATGCATCTGTAACGGATTGTGCTTGTTGAGGTGGCCCTCAACCGTGACACATAAGTGCCAATATCTTCTCAGACTTGACTCAGTTTGACGCGTGCTCGACGCTGTCTCAGCTGTCGGCATTGTGGGCGGTGTTCTATATTGAATACTAGAATCAAAATATCTTTAAAAAGAAAATATACCCACACAAGCAAATCAAATCGATTGCAATTACGAAAGGTGTATGGCAGATGATTTTGTTACGACATTAAATTAAAACAAAAAAAAATAACAATGAAGTCTCGATAAATTAGATTTGTTGCTTCCTGAAACCCCGAGGCCCTTCTCCACTCCACTCTCACCGCGTCGTTTTCTTCCGTTCCGCTAAGGGGATTGAGCAATACTGCACGGCTCAACCCAAGGTGGGGGCGGGAGCCCCATCGCCATCAGGGGGTCCCGTGCTAGTGACAGGGACTTTGAGGGAATTTCGAGGCCCAAATTTCTTTTTTTTGTATGATATCCTTTGAGGGACATCCGTTGGCTTAGGCCCTCGGGCAGTCGCGTGAAATTTGTTTTGTAGCGATCACGAGGCAGAGTGACCAAACAAAAACCCCGCCCATACTATCGATAGCCGAGCTAGTTATCAAGCACGCGTCACCTCTGGTCATCTCTGAGGAGATATTGGCACTTAGGTGTCACGGCAGGTCTGAACGACCAGCCTCGATTTCCGTCCTCGGTTTCGTTACAAATGGCGCCCCACGTTGGGCGCCTGTGTAACGAATTGGCTGCTTAAGCTGAGCTCAAACCGAGGACGGAGATCGAGGCTGGTCGTTCAGACCTGCCGTGACACCTAAGTGCCAATATCTCCTCAGAAATGACCAGAGGTGACGCGTGCCGCAAATGCATTTGTGGTGGCCCAACTGTATCTGTGGCGGCTAGGTTAGCCCGACAAGACGTCGTCCGCCTTGAACGGGGTGGGTTCGCCGCGATGGTTTTTTACTGTCGCGTTGTAGCGGCCTGTATTTGCGCTGGCCAGCTGATACCCGGCTCACTCGTAGGTTCACACCGTCTTCGTTTTGTTTCCCCGTCCAAAATACGGACGCGCGGACACGTATTCTGTGGAAGTAGCCCGTCGAGCAATTAGCCGCTGTCTCCACAAAAATAAATCGTTCGCATGTCGAAGTACACGTAAACCAAAGTCGTTCTCGCCGATCTGCACGTCCTGGAATCTCCGTACTAATGCGCGACACTGATTGACTCCCGCTTTCGCGATCAATCCGCCAACTTTGACCGCCGGAATGAGTGAAATCCACCAATAAACGCGGAAACAACCAAAGAGCTCGCGCGACAACTCTTCAACACAACACCTCCAGAACCCAATCCCCTCGTCCACACCGAGAACTGTTGTCTTGTTCGCTCCTCGCACTCGACTCCCCTCTCTACTCGACCACGGACCGCTATCACATTTTTCGCGCTATACCTCTCTATGGCATTGCTTGCATTCACAAACTGGTAGCGCTACTAGAGCGCTCCCATTTTTGTCCCAAATTTGCAATGAATTACAACAACAAAAATGGGAGCGCTCAGGGAGCGATTTGTGAATGCAGGCATTGTCATCGTTGCTGCCGTACATACTATGCATGTACATGTACAATTCCATGTAATGACAGTTCTCGATGGCATTGGCTGCGTTCTTGCGAACGATCCGTGATCCGTCCGGTTGACAGTGAGCATTAGAGATAGCGCGATTTTTGCTTGTCTTTTGGATTTTGGTGTCCTTCGGCAAACTTGAGCTCGTTACACATCTATGGAAAGCGCGGACGCATTTCTTATTGGAGAGAAGTATGAAATGATGAACGTGTAAAACCACCAAGGGTTACTGTGTTTACCACAGCACAGATTGGCTACAATAGGATTGTAAGGGACTCATTACTCGACAGTCTTAATCATTGAAAAAGACAGAACCTCCAATAAAACGGTGGAGTTCCCCACCATTAACATGAGCTTAGACATTTAGTTCAGCGAAGAAGTGGGATCTAAGAACTTTCATCTTCTTGCCGGAATAGGACATTTCCAGAGAAGGGGAAAAATGCGCCTCCTTGTCCTTATCACCGCAGCTTCTGCAGAAGTCATTACATAGATTACAAAGCCTCGTAGCGTGCTCCTTAACTATGCAGTGATGACTCCCAAGTCCGTTATATTGCTTTTTAGCGACAATAGTTTAGTGGTGCGACTTGAATCCAACCAGGGCCATAAGCGTATGTCTTACTATTTACCCATCTACAGTTGGTCCTGCTAAGCGCCATAACCTTTAGAGCTAGTTTGGAAGCAGCATCATCCATGTGAGCTTTGAACGACATTCTATCTATTCTATCTAACGTTTTGAAGAATATCATTACAACTTGCCTGTCGATGGAAAATACAATTTCTCTAGCTCATATTACATGATATCTCTGCTAGGTCAGAGCTTGCGTAACGCCGCATTCTTGGCCTGAAAAGCATCGCAAGGAAACTGAAAGAGAAGTTTAAGTGAAGTACATCACAGAAAACCCTAACCCCTAATCCCTCAAGAATTAAGCAAGAGAAGCACTTTAATTTTCTCACCGACTGTGTGATTTTATCAGAATGACAAAATGCTTGTCAAGCGCATTCATACATTATAGAGGTTTAATCACTCGTTACTGGAATATTTGAATTGCTCAGAATGGCAGCTTGTTCAAAGCTTTAAGTAAGACACTGTCTAGTGTCATAGAGTCGAATGACCGTATTTATGGACATCCATTCAGCAGAAATGTCAAAAGGTAACAGCTTCAACAAAGCTGTTCCAAGCAGCAGAAGTACATAGTTGTCCTAATGCACGACATTCACGGACCTTCAAAAGCCAAATTTAACTTGGTCGAAGCCAAAATTACCCCGGCCGGACTATGGATTTGACAGGGAAATTTTGGCTTCCACCAGGGAAAATTTGGCTTTTGGACGTCCGTGAATATCCAGCATAAAAGCACCACAAAAAGCATAGCAGAACAATCTTTGCACTTTTCCTAGTAAGCTACGGCTAGGCTCTCTATTAGTCTATTAAAAAATTACAAAAAACCACAAGTAAAACAGTTATATATAAATTTCGCCTTATAAGCGAAAACTACGCTTGTTCCATGCAGCTCAAGAGACTCGACTAGAAGTATTCTATACTTCTGAAGAGAACAAAATCTAGAAGAAACGCGTAACGTTCATTTTTATTAATCATTTTCCAGTATTTCCTCAAAAACTTGGAGGACCAAGCTCTACGTACCAAGCGTTTCGGAGGGGGCCCGGGCCCCCATGGCCCCGTCTGAATCCGCCACTATTTTCACCTCGCAGTATCTCTCGAGTGATCGAGGTAGCTAAAGCAATATGAATGATAAAATAAATAAGTTAACTGGCGCAACAGTCCAATTTTGAACCATGGCCTCCAGATAAGTTCGCATCATCTCGTTTTCTAGATCGTGACGGTATGTCTTGTGCAGAGGTGTGTGATCAGCAACACGCTCAACCGAGATATTTACCCCATAAGTACTCATTTAACAGCTGAATGGGCTCATAGTCCGACACGTATATCCCCTCTTTCATCGAAAATTATAAATTCAGTAGGAAACGAACCGGGGCCCAGTGCGTGGAAGGCAAACGTGCTAACCGTTGCCCCATCCGGATTACTAAATGAATGATAGCTTCTCAAAAAAATCGAAGATCTTAAGTTCAGGGAAGAAACCTTCCCTAAGAAAACTCAGGCAAAGGGGGACGGACGTAGGTAGTTGTTGATGAACCGAGCGAGCTAAGCCACAAGCTGGCCCAGTTCCTTCGGGATATGGTGGCTATAGACAATATATCTCTACGGGTAGGGATCACGTTTTTAGAATCATCAAGAGGCTATCTACCGGGAAAGCGAAAGCGAGCTCCATAAAGCGACTGTATCCCCAAGATTGCGATTATAGTAGTCAATAAAGCCACCTTAGCTAGCTTGAACCAGTTTCACCTGGAGAGCGCACTAAGGCTATGTCCACAGTAACTCAACTTCCGGTGGTCAAGAAGTGTGAATCTGTTGAGCCTGTGGACGCTGAGAAGCATGCAATTCTGAACTTGAAAATCCCATGATATTGTGTTGTCTTGACATTGTGGCATGGGGCGTAACAATTAGCAGGAAGCGGCCAAATTGACAGCAAGTACGTGCAACCAACATGCATCGTCCGAACTCAGTTTATGCTAATGGAACGTCAACTAAGCCACATGGGAATAGTTGACGCGCTATGCCTCTCTACATATAACACGTAATGCGTTCCACACATCTAGGATATTCTTGATCTAGATAGGTTAGGTTAGGCTAAAAAGGCAGCTGTGTACAAACACAGCACACATAGACCACCACTGGGTCCGTTGTGATACCTCATAGGCACAAAACACCATATGAGCCTAGTCGTCAAACCACCCGGATCTATCAGTCAAACGATGCAGATGACCAGCATTTAAGTCCATCAGGTCATCGAGGCCAATAAAATAGAGGGAGCTTAAAATATCCTCTCTTCTACCGGCCAGAACAGGGCAGCTGCACAGAAAGTGATATATAATATTGCCTCTTCCTCTTCTTCGTCCACACAGCTTCTGCAAAAATCATTGTATGAAACCAGAGACGCCTAGCATGCTCACCTATCAGTCAATGCTTCGTGATGATCCGCACAACCTTTCTGAGATGCCTTCTTTCCAGCATCAGCAGCTCGGATCTAGATAGGAAAGTCATTCGGGCAAATTAGTGCAGCTCAAGTTCGCTGAACAGAGTTAAGGAACGAATCGGGGATAGCCCACAAAGTCTATCCACCGGAGGCAAGCAAAGTTGTTTACATAAGAAGAAGAAGAAGAAGAAGCTTAGGTGCAAAAGCAGCCGCAACTTAATTCGCCACAGCAAAAAAACACATCAAACACCTCTCCTACGTACAGCCTTTTTATGCATGCATATTGGTTTTAATCAAATTGGCTGCGGTCCTACGAGCGAATCAGGAACTTTCTGATAAAATATTTACGCACAACCGTCAATTTTTGGATCTGAATATTTTCAGATCCGGAGGGTAATATTTTCACATCCAAATATTGACAGTTGCCCGTACATATTTTCTGGACGGGAAGCATATGGAGGAGAAGTCTGTTCTGTAGGAAATGACTGTTATTCTGTGACTGTGGTCCAAAAGAACTTTCTACCAAGGCTCGAGAAACCGCCACAATTATCGTTTATCTGTTTCAGATGTGGTTAAGTAAACTGTAAACATCTGTGGTGTGGGGCGTATGCAGAAGCCATAGCCTCTCTCGGCTTGGCGTAGATGGTGACTAAATAAAAAAGATGTCTATGCCAGCTACCCGCATCTTCCGAAACGTGTTATATGCTAATAAAATGTCAACTAAGCCATTTATGCGTATTTGACGCGCTATACCCCACAAGGGGTTAAGGTAAATAGTATGGTACATTAAGTAAAAGTGGAGTGCTACCAGTTCGGATGCTGCTATGCTATTGACTTCCTTACAATGTTTAAAAATTCCCATAACCATACACCATCCATTTCAAATCGGTCAAACTTAAAAGAAGCTTGTCCAACCCTAACATTTTATATTGATCACATATTCGATTGCTCTATAACACAAACAAATTGGTTTCCGAGAACCATGTTATCCTTTATGTCATTCTTCCTGGGAAGTCATCATCAACACAACCCTGCATCAAATGAAAACGACAAACGACCGTCGTCATCGCGGCTACAGTTCAAAAAAGGTCGCACGCGATAAATACGCTCACGCTCTTTTTACAAGGGTGCAAACATGTGTATACTATGAAACCCTCGAACCGAACAATACCTATAAGAAATAAAACTATTTCGTCCAACTATTATATCTTATGTTTTAAACATTTCGGACATTTGAAAGTGGTGAGTGGGTTGATGATACTCGTACAAGTCCAGGAACATGCCGGGATCCTCGTTGCTTTGGATGACGATCGGTAAGTGAAAAAGGGAAGAAAACGATCGGAGACACTACGGACCGTGTTGTGATCCTAACCACCAAAGTGGTGACCGGCCACAGCAACTGGCTGACATGTCCATTAAATCGTTAAACGTCACGAACATTTTTACGAGTCCTTTTTTCAACCGAAAACCACTCAACAAACCTCCTTGGATAGGCATTATTGCAGAGGGGCAATAAATTCGGTTCGGTTCTGGATTAGACCCCGAGCCGATTGCAATCGTGATGATTGGTACGGTCAGCAATAGTTTGAATTATGTTTCTTGGATCGGAGTTATCGTTTTTGGGTTTTATTTCCGAGTCTGTATCGGAGTGTGTGCTTTTGAGGCAGACCCATGTCCATAGCACTCACTTAAAATTTAATAATATCGCTTTATAGCCGGTCCAACAATCGTTACAAGATTACCTCAATTATGTCCATGCGGTCGGTCATCATAACTCAATATTTTGCGCCAGGTGATGAACAAAGGCCCTATCAACTTTTGTTATGGGATAGCATTTGGGCGTAGCAATCAATTGACATCATCGTAATAGAAAAAATCCTGCCACGGTGCGGCGCCGCGTCCTGGACACATCATTTAGCATATGGCCATACGTCTCTACCGCAAAACATCTGATCGATCACCTACGGATCATTTATGCTTAATTGTTTACAACTCATCCCACTTGCAACGATCGCTGGTCCTGACAGTTGGTTGAAGGAGTGATTTGACGAAAAAATGTGATTATGTCCGCTCAACGCCCGCAACAAGGATCGATCCTTTTTAGTGCTGGCCGATCAATTCCCTGGTTGCCTCTTTTTATCATTTTGCATGATCATGTCGACATGTAGTTCCTGTGTGTTAATGATGTATTGTGCATGACCAAGAAATACCGCAGTCGCGCCGCGCCACCATATTCACGATGACATAACAGAAAATTCACGATTTTCTTGTTAAATTGACAAGCGATCTACAAATCGTCGCAACAAATGGAGAGATCGTTGAAAAACAAAAAATAAAAAAAAGGAAAATATAATGGTGAAAAGGCAAATGAAAAGGTAAAAGATTGAACAAAATCCTGTTAATGTATTTTAACATCTAAGATACAATGTCATATCGACTGATTGCCGCTTTAATGATCTGTCAAAAAAAAACTGTTGTGCTCAGGCGCCAAACTTAAAGATAAAAGACGATCAAGCATCTTGCGGCACTATGGTATGGTCGCAAGGTCCAAGAAGTATTGTGTTAAAACAACATAAGGTGTACAGCAAAGCATTGTGTTTTTTGGGTGTTATGGATCGGTCGGTATAATGATATAGTTGAGAACACTTCGGAATTGGTTTGTTCAATTTTGAGATGTTGGGCGACTAGAATGCATTAGATGGTTCTCTATTTGGCACGAGTGATTTCATTTAGGATTAAAGACTCTCGGCCAAACCTAAATGGAACTTAATGATGGACTCTGATTATTGATACGAACCAGTTAGGAATCTAGTACAGTAGATCTTAATTTTCCAGAAAACTCAAGCTAGTTCCAGTCACTATGGTTCGTTCTGAAATCTTAAAATTTTTTGAGGAGTGTGATCAGCAACACGCTTAACCGAGTTATTTACCCCATAAATGGGTACTCATTTAACAGCTGAGTGGGCTCATAGTCCGACACGTAAATCCCGTTCTTTATCGAAAACTACCGCATTCAGTAGGAATCGAACCGGGGCCCAGTGCGTAGAAGGCAAACGTGCTAACCGTTGCGCCATCCGGACTACTAAAACTAAACTAAAAAAAATAGTATTGTAAGAAAAAATTAGAAAAAGATTACAAGATTTAATAGGTAATTCAATTTTGAAAATTTTGATAATGTAGAAAATGTAGGGGCATTTAGAAGTAAGAAGAAGGTACACAATTTTATGTTATTATATTAAGCACGTATTCAGCAAGAGGGAAGAAAGAAAATGATAATAAGATAAAAGTAAGAAATTATATAATTTGAACGAAAGTATTCATATAAATTTATATAAAATTTATTTAAAATTTATTTTATGTGAAATTTATTGTGAAGGTATTTCGGATTATTAGTATGTATATGTATGTATGTGCTTTGTTAAATATATTCAATGTGTACATTGAAACAGCTTTTATTGTGAAAGTTCGCAGTCAACTGTCATGTTTCAACGGAAGTAATTGAAGACTGAAATACGGACACAACCCATAAAAACGAAATTGATACTGAAAGCGATGAAGAAGCATTAATCGAGCAAAATCACAAAAATTCCCAAATTTCCTATGGTGAAGCCAGACAGATGAGCCGTGGTCTCTAAAAGAGCTCAATCACTTTGACAATCAGTATATTGTGCTATGCCCTGTTCCTGCTAATTTCGATAATTTGACTGAAATTACCGGGTTTGATCGAGGCAATGTCCTCGACCATAGCGTGGACAATGCCGAAACTGTCTATTCGACGGCTAGCAAAACTTCATATTCACAAAGGATGTGCTCTGTGTTTACGTCGTCGGCTTCACAACACCGAAAGCTTGCATCGGAGATGATACGCATTGTTTTGAGATGACCTCGAAAGCGAAAATTACCTGTGAGAAGTCGACAGATGATTCTGACTCTGTCTCTACTCAAGGTGAAGAGATCAGTGAGCCTGAGATAAACAATTTGCGTTGTCTCATCATTTTACAAGGCAGATGTAGGGGGCAGCAGATGCCGGTCTGGTAAGCTCTTGTGCTTGTTCATTTCCTACAATGTCAGAGTGCCCAGAGGCGTAATAGATCGTGAGGTTATTTGAGGCTTCAACGATGGGGGTGAATTTTATGTTTTGGGCAGATGAAGCCCGCACCCGTTCCCTTATCAGTTTTGGAAACATTCGTAAACCATTTTATTGTATTGAGATGGAGAAGGTTATCGGACTTCGTCCACTGTTCTCTATCCCACACATTTCACCCGAAGAAGCACTCAAAGCATAGCTTTCACATCAAATGTGAGAATGCGACGCGAGATCAACTTATTCCATTTTCGGGGGTTGCGTATTGGGGTCATGATTGATCAAATCGTCAACGATTGCGGCTTCTTCTATGGGGACGTGGGATGCAGGACTAAGGACCTAGCCGAAATAGGACGCGCATCGTTTGTTGATGCTAGCGGTGTCACTGATGATGTTTCCATCCTTATCCTTACAGAGGCTAGTCCTGGGTTGAAAACTATTCGTAATCGCTACTAGTCTGTACGCTTGCCTGGTGTTTCTATTAGTTAGGTTATCATTAATGATCGGCAACTGCTTGTCAAAGAATTTTCGTTTCTTAGGCGGCTATTACACTATATAGGCCAGTCAAATTAAGCCAATTTTGGGGCTTCTTAATAATAATGAGGGAACGATCTGGAAATAATTTTAATCCCTTCTATAGATACTGAATACATGGAAACTGAGTTTGCACGGTCGTAGAAGGTGAGCTTAACTTTTGGAGGGCGAAAATCCGAGAAATTTGAGCCCTTTTTTTTTAATATTATCATTATAACTCCTTAACGGTGCCTCGAGTCGAAAAAACTTGCAGGAGTAAATTGAAGACCGTTGAATTTTGCGTTCAATGCACTGCTAAAAGGTTCAGTAGCGCATACAAAATTGATAGTCAAAAAATGACAATTTTCGAGGCTCCGGAGAAAAATCACACTTTATCACTATTCAAGCTTACAGATCTTTGCAACGAAAGCTCCAAATGGAAAAGCTTGTCTGTGAAAGTTGAGGATAATTTGATTGTAAGCCTAACGTGGCCAATATTTTTCAATTCGGGCCATTTTTAGAGTAGCTATGAGCAAAAATTCAAAATTTAATGCTCATCGATTTATGCCTTAAAAGCTCTATCTCGGTAAGTATAACAGCTAGAAGCTTTATTTTAGTCTCAAATTGTAGATAAATTACTGTAGTTAAATAAAGTTTTATAAGATTTCTCGTAAGATTAATTTAGGAGATACTAAATAAAAAGAAACAGGACAAGCCAAACAATTAGGCACATTTTTAACATGGTGGCGGGGTTCGTGGTGTTAGGGGGCAAATAGAAAACTAGAATTTTTAACAATGCACCAATTCAAACAATATATCAAAAATCTAAACTACCCTAATTAAATTAACCAGTGTTATAACATTTTGACTGACCAAAGTAATTTAACCTTTGCAGAATCACCGACTTTTTTTTGAATAAAAACGCAATTACTCAAAAACTATACCCGCTAGCATATTCTAGTAAAGAGTGGATCGCAGGTAATATCCTGCCCTAAAAACGGAAAATAGCCTGTCGAAATCAGATAAACTGTTAGTTAGATATAGCTATCAATCAATATTTTGCTGTTTTATCTTATTTTTCTCGAGTTTTCACCTACATATTATACTAAATTTATCAAAAATAAAAACTTCCTGCTTTGTTGTAAATAATTTGTTTAAACATTATATAATACTAATTTTTAAATTTCGAGTCATTTACAGCCCTTTAATTAAAGAAAATGTTTTGTTTACACTTTTTCTATTTTATTTTCCAAGGCCATATCTAATTAACAGTTTGTCTGATTTTTACAGGCTATTTTCTGTTTGTAGGGTAAAATATTGCCTGCGATTCACTCTTTACTAGAATATGCTAGCGGGTATAGTTTTTGAGTAATTGCGTTTTTATTCAAAAAAAAAGTCGGTGATTCTGCAAAGGTTAAATTACTTTGGTCAGTCAAAATGTTATAACACTGGTTAATTTAATTAGGGTAGTTTAGATTTTTGATATATTGTTTGAATTGGTGCATTGTTTAAGAATTCTAGTTTTCTATTTCCCCCCTAACACCACGGACCCCGCCACCATGCTAAAAATGTGCCTAATTGTTTGGCTTGTCCTGTTTCTTTCTAGTATCTCCTAAATTAATCTTACAAGAAATCTTGTAAAACTTTATTTAACTAGAGTAATTTATCTACAATTTGAGACTAAAATAAAACTTCTAGCTGTTTTACTTACCGAGATAGAGTTTTTAAGGCATAAATCGATGAGCATTCATTTTTGAATTTTCGCTCATAGCTACTCTAAAAATAGTCCAAATTGAAAAATATTGGCCACGTTAGGCTTACAATCAAATTATCCTCAACTTTTACAGACAAATTTTTCCATTTGGAGCTTTCGTTGCAAAGATCTGTAAGCTTGAATAGTGATAAAGTGTGATTTTTCTCCGGAGCCTCGAAAATTGTCATTTTTTGACTATCGATTTTGACTACGCTACTGAACCGAATTTCAACTTTGAGCAGTGCATTGAACGCAAAATTCAACGGTCTTTAATTTACTCCTGCAAGGTTTTTCGACCCGAGGCACCGTTTAGGAGTTATAATGATAACATTAAAAAAGGGCTCAAATTTCTCGGATTTTCGCCCTCCAAAAGTTAAGCTCACTTTCTACGACCGTGCAAACTCAGTTTTCATGTACTCATTATGTATAGAAGGGATTAAAACTATTTCCAGATCTTTCCCTAATTATTATTAATAATATTTAATTTGACTGGCCTAATAAAAGTTATTTCATAAATATTTTTTATGAACAATATTTTAAAAGAACTTTTATAGTGTAATAGCCGCCTTATGTCTAATTATTCTATTTGATATTCGCCCTAGGTCGTCATAATTTTCTCTCTTAGCTCTAGTTGGACGTTGGATACATTGTCTGTAAACTTCGTTTTTGCGTCAAGTGGTTTTTGGCATTCTTCGTCGAATCAGTCATTTCGCGTTCGCCGAGAGTTATGTGCCACGACCTTCTCCGCGGCCTCCTTGATAGAATGAAAACAGTAGCTCTCCTAACTACAATAAATTTTATTCCAATTAAATATCAGTATTTCGGGAGTTACTGTTTCCATTTAATCAAACTACAAGAATCGGAAATCAAATCTCATTTCTCCTTGATAGAGCTTCTTAGTTCTTCCCAAAACGCATGTATATCTATGTTGCCGATGTCGTGTAGCATTATTATTATTATTATTATTAGTAAGGTACCGGCTACTCACCCTAAAGGTAGGCACTGCGACCAAAGGAGGTCTATTGTGCCATAGCCTATTTTATTATTCAATCAAAAGACCTTCCACCACTCGTACGGAGGCTAGTATGTCTTTTGCAGGAGTCTTCCTGATAACGGCAGGACACGCGGTGAACTGTCCGAGGAAAGTATACCTCACCTGCGCAATCGCCGGGCATACACATAAAATGTGGCATGTGGACTCAACGTCCTCCAAGCAAAGACGACATTCCGTCTCGTTAGACAAACCAATCTTGTTCAGATGAAATCTCACCCAGTGGTGGCCCGACAGGTAGCCTACAAGTAGCCTAAAGTCGGCTCTACTCATGTGGGAGGCATCTTTATAGGTAAAGGGTCTCATTAACTCCTTCGATTGCCGCAGTCCTGGAAAGTTGTTCCAATAGTGCTGGCGTGTCCTTTTAGCCCAATCCGTTATGATTGTTCTAGCTGAAGCCAACCCCAGACCACAATAGGGTTCTGGCCCGAGGAAATTGGATGATGAGCCTTGCCTAGCAAGTTCATCCGCCGCTTCGTTTCCTTCAATGCCTTGGTGACCTGGCACCCAGTACAAAAGACTTGGTTGTCGATTGCCAGACATTGGAGAAGTTCACGACACTCTTTCACCAGCTTTGAAGAAAGTCTGTGTGAAGAGAGAGCCTTAATGGCTGCCTGGCTATCAGTACAAATAGCAATGTGTGCGCCGCGCAGCTTGTTTTCTAGGATTACCCTGGCGCAGACCTCAATGCCGTGGATCTCAGCTTGGAAAACGCTGGGCCATGCACCCATAGCGACTGAGATCCTGGTGTTGGGTCCAAGACGCCCGCACCAACTCCCTGGTCAGTTTTAGACCCATCGGTGTACCACATTATACACCTTGAGTCTGGGCAGCCATTCTCCCATTCCGAGCGGTCTGGGATTGGAGCTATGAATTTAATGCCGAAGCATAACTCAGTGGTCATATAATCTGATCTTAGGCAGATCTGCATGCCAGGAATTTGTTTCAAGATGCTCATGTGACCGCTGTCACTGCCGCATACATCAGAGGTTAGATGTATTCTCAGAGCATTGAAAGCTGCTGTTTCTTTGATGAAAATATGCAGCGGGGTCAATCCAACGATCGCCTCCAGAGCAGGCGTTGGGCATATACGCATAGCTCCAGTTATACCGAGACATGCAAGGCGTTGTAACTTGTTACACTTTAAAATCGTTGAGCTCTGTTGTAACTTGGGCCACCATACCAATGCAGCGTATGTGACTATAGGCCGCACCAACGTGCAATACAGCCATTCAACCATCTTTGTTGTCAGACCCCATGTCCGTCCAAAGAAATTTTTATAAGCCCAAATTACACGCGTGGCTTTGTTAATTACATTATGAATGTGAATATTCCAATTCAGTCGTGTAGCATAGGTGACATTTCTCTTGAATGACAGCTGTATAAGCCTGCGCCATGGCATCGTTCAAGAGTTTGGCAACCGCAAAGGGCTAATTCTTGATCGGTGCACTGAAGAAATCCTACATCTTTAGGTTGCCTTACCAAATGATGGTCGGAATCGTAATTCGCTCCAGGGCATGATCGGACATCCATCATGGTTGAAGCCCATCTTTTGCATATGAGAACGTGGTCAATCTGGTTGACGGTACTTTTATCCGGAGATTTCCATAGGTTTCGCTATAAATGCGTCGGTGCGGAAAGCATGTTGAGGTCACAACACGGTTCATACTGTACGCCAAGGCAATTACCGTTGACCGTTTTCATTGCATTCCTTGTGGAGATTGTGTCTTCCTGTGGTCGCCGATGCCAACTCTCGTTTAAAACTTTCGTATCGAAATTTGCCAGCAGTATTTTGACGTCGTTTGTTGGAAGTCAATCGAACACAATGTCTCCAGGCGGTCGAAAAACTCGTCTTTCACTGCTTCTGCTTTTAGTTGATGAGCCAGTGGTTGAAAAATCGACTCTTAACACGAATTGCACACAACCTTTCGTTGATGGGTTTGAAGTCAATAATGTGCGATTTGAGGTAATTGTTCACGATTTACTCATTCATTGTGACAGGACAGGACTTGACAGGAATTCAGTGGACTTCAACATCTTATGTACAACATATTGACTAGTCTGACCACACATGTCTTCTCTACCACAAAATTATAGATCTGTCCGCAATGGCGTCTTGAGAGGAGAGCGTGCAAGGTTGGGCTAAACAAGACCAAGGTTCTTAGCCTCTCGTTGCGAAAAAACATTCTTCGCCGTCAGTATTAATTGGCAGCCTGGGCGTTAGGTGGACAGCTTCATCTACTTGGGTTTCACTGTTGCCGAAAATGGTGGAACAGAGGAGGACATCGCTCGTCGTATCCCCAGGCTAAATGCGCATACGGCATGCTGTCCGAAATCTGGTAGAGCATCATCTTAGTATCAAAAGCAAGCTGGGCCTGTTTCGCTCCCTGGTACTCTCTGTACTGTACTTTTGTATGGTAGCAGTACTTGGAAGAGTAAGATTAACCATAATGCTGCAAGTTTTCATCAACTCATGTCTTAGTCGAGTTCTAAAAAATAAAACAATTTGCAATGGAGATCTAAGTCGGCGTACTAGTCAGCTGCCAATCGACGAATGGTGAAAATGGTAATGGTAATAAATTGCGAAAGAATGATAACTGCATTGCCTTACATGCCATGAAATGGAACCCGGTAACATGGCGTCGATCTGTGGCAAAAAAGTGTAAGGGGGTGGGTAAATCATCTGGGTAGTTGCGCCCCATTGTCCAGAACAGAGTACGATGGCGCGCAGGTGTAATTGACGCGATATGCCCCAGGAGTTAAGGCAAAGTAGTAATTTTAGAATTCATCCGCCTTTCATAACATTCTGGAAACTGAAATTGGCCCCAGAATACTGGACGGTATCAATACGAACAAAAATTTAATGGCAGTTGGACTGATTTCCGCCCACAACGGGAGAATTGATACGGATTTTCTGAATTGTTAATTCCGTGAAAAGTGGATCAGACGATACGGGCCTGCTAGAAGTCCAAACTTAACGCCACTTGACTTTCGTATATGGGGAAGTCTAAAAAATGAAGTATACACTGAACCGATTATGTCCCGGGAACACTTAGGGCCGTTTTCTCAATGTCTGGTTAAATCTTATCCTGTAGATAAACGCTAACCGGCCCTCATCTTCCGGTTAAGAATTTACCGGACAATAATTCCAAACAGCTGATACGTACTGCTGAGATTTTGACAGCTAGAACTGTTTACGTTCGCACATTCAAATGAGACAATTAAACTGGTCGCAAGGAACAGAGTTCTGGATATTCATTCGAAGGAAACGGATCTGAAACCAACTCAGCCGCAAAATAATGCTGAGAGGTGGCACAGGCGTAGAATAGAATTGAACAGTTGGCAGAATTCCGCCAAGAAAATCAGGTGACTTTCTACTGCATTAGCTGCGCTGTGGACTGCATTATCATATTTTGAGCATTGCATGCGCTAAGGTTAAATTTAGTGTCCCGGATAGCTAACTGGCAGTTTAACCGGACATTGAGAAAACGGGCCTTAATGCAAAAAATTTAAGCAGCGTGCAACAATTTCCGAGAAAAGAGGGAATAGATCCTTCTAGCTGTCTCATCTGTTGGTAGAAGATGTCGAGTTTGCATCCAACGTGGAGGAGAGCACTTCAGACAATATTTGTAGTTTTAAGTTTATGTGCCTAGTTTTTATATTTAAGGATTTTTGGACAAGCTGTTGTAGATAATTTTGTTTCACTTCTGTTTTTTCCATCAATTAATTCCTGTTTACTGAATACATCAGGACCACATTTTTCCCTTTAATATGTAACATTCACAAATTTTCGAATGTGAGTCCTTGATCTTTAGATGCCGTTCAAAAGCTTACATAATGGGGCAACATTTGTCAAGTTTGCAGATTTGTCAGTTCAGAGTAGCGTTATAATATTATCTTTTATTTTATCGATTTTTCTTTTATCGATTTTTAAATTTAAAGTTTAAACAGTTGTATCTTTGAAGTAGTGGTGATCTTTGCAGCCTATAAAAAATCCATTTATATGAAAATGTATGTAGTTTCAGCAAGCAAGGTCAAATCTTCCATTAAATTATTGGGGGATTTAAATATTTTGATATTTTGCTCGAAAGTCAAGCTTTTTTAAACCAATTATAACTTTGTAACAGTTAAAGGGAGAGTATGTAGATGTCATACGTTAATTTTCCTCAAAGGGGCAGTACTATCTACCAATAAAAGAATTTACCATCCGGCCTCTAGCAGCTCACACAATGGTTTCCCAGAATGTGGCGTATTATAAGGCCCGCGCCAGATGGAGTAGTGGATCCACATGTCATGCAACTAGGTTATTATAGCTTAAGCTGGATCTCATCCGATCCTACGGGATGCTGAACAGACGGCATTTGAGAAATGTGGTGGGGCTTATCACTCGACACTATGCTTTATCGGGGAGCATGCTAGACGACTTCGACTCCCGCACAATGATTATTGTAGGAGCTGCGGGGACGTAGAGGAGGAGGTAAGCTGCCATCACCTTCTGTGTACTTGCCTTCTTTGGCGGAACGTAGGAGAGATATCCTTGGATCCTACTTTTTGGTCGATCTGGACGACCTAAAGGCAGTTAGTGTCTGTCGTCTTCATCGCTTCAATTCCAGCTCTGGCTGGTTTAACGATTGAGATAAGCTCAGGTATGCTGTATCTAGGGGGATGACAACGGACACAGTGGTGGTCTATGTGCGCCTTGCGTTTCAAGACAACCCATCTAACCTAACCTACCATCAGGTACGATACACGCTGTATAGGTGATAATTTGTTTTCTTTGGGACTTTTAACTACCTATATAGTGAGAATTCATCCCGAATTCTTAATTTTTCGGATATCGTAAGCACCCGAAGAACAAACTGCTAAAGATTTTTGAATGTCTACTGTACGAGCAACATTTGCATCCAGACTATTAAACACTGCATTGTGACGAGAATGACACCCAAGTAAATCACGATGATGATGACGATGTAAACTCACAAGGAACAGAGACACGAACAAGACGAGATGAAAGAATGAAACGAATTTCAATTTGAGATTGGACACAGTTTTACAGATTCCACCATAAGTCATATGAAATGATGGTATGCTGCTGTTATATTGCCGAACCATTCGCAGCATCATCATTAACCACTGATCGTGTTCGTCACCGTGCTAAGGTTCCAGTCCAGTCAAGCTGGCAAGTATCTTCAGCACACCAAACTGTCAGGGTAGCAATAATACTCTACTCGGACATCTTTTTATTGATGACACGTTAAAAATTACAGCTTTGCCGATGATCGCTATAGTAACAGAGATACGATTACGATGCCGCCAATAGTGCTGGAAACTTACGTCGTTTCTGTGTTCCTTAACTTCGGCTGAGTTTCTTTTTTTTTTATTTTACACTCTGAAGGGCGGATGACAATAATAAAAGGCAAATCACGTTGTGAAGAACCATGTCAATCCAATCGTCAGGAGATGGACACCCCGTAATTACGGCCATCCGTGTCATTTGAATCGAGAAAGAGAATTGTGGACAATAAACCAAAGTCTAAGGTAGTAATTGTCCACTAAGGTGATGTCGGACCGGTGCGATGATGCGACTGAGTTCATTGTTCGGAAAGGAATCTTAAGGTTGCAGGATTGAAAGATACCGGGCAAGACAGGTTGCATTTGATTGTCGATGATCAATTAGTTAGGAAGGAGTTTTGTCAGACACGCTTTCTGAAATCTGTCACGATCTTACAGAGACATTCCGCTACACAGTTGCATCCAACGACTGTTTTTAATTACAGCAAAAATTATGAGTTTATGATACAATCTATGAACATACAACTGTTAAAACCTACCTCCTGACTTTTGTTATCTTTGCATTCGCATTGCAATCAATTTGCCCGAAAGATCACTCGGAAGATGTTCACTTGCCTGAGTGCTTCCATATGAATGAACGCTCTTATATTGCCGGGTGGTATCATCCAACTGTCCATCTAATAAGAATGCATCATACACGAACCTGTTGCTCGTACTATTAGTTGGTGGTTCCTGTTGTTTGTTGCATGATTCATATAGTGCACGAATCCACTGCCTAATTAATTTAATTAATTCCAATCGAATCCGGATTAAAACGCAATCTTGCTCTAACGTAACCGCACATTTGCTTGAATGTCGAGGCCCAGCTTTTTCCTTCAGTTCCTCTTGATGCCCACCATGCATGCATCTTTGTATCTGAACTGAGAAGCACATATGTTATATGTACTCGTATGTATAGTCCAAGTGAACACTGGTCGCTGCACTTTCATTGTTCATAAAGCGAAGAAGTACTACCTACAATGGTAGCAGTTTTTCGCCACTTAAAATGCACTTGTAATATTATCCATGTCCAATATAGCTGGCTGGCCGGCCAATAGATGCGGAAGCGAAGCAGGGCAATTACAAGTGCCGTAATTCGGTTCTTGACGTCTAAGCATTTATCCGCGAAACACGTGCTATACGATCGAACCTCATATTAGATTCTAGCATAGGGCTAACTCTCGACTAGAGACACTGACGAACGAGAGTGGTGTGCCTTCCATTTTAAAATAAAAACTAAGAAGCCCGAGCCCGACTATTCAATCTGATAGCGATGCTTCAATTTGTCGTTTAACAATTCCTTGGTTATTAAGGTTGATAGATCGAGCGATGCCTCTAGACTTAAGAAAATCATGTCCACAAATCCAACAATGACAAGTTATCAGCTCTGTGAAGTTGGCACCGTCACATAAAACTTTTTTTTTAATTTAAATTGTGCAGCTTGTTTGCTCATCGTAGGCCCACGTTTGTCTAGCAAATATTTTCGTTTGCCCACCCTTGAAAAAAAAAGTTATTAACAAAATAAATTTTTTCAAACTGACAAGAACCACGAAAAATTGTGAATTTTTTATGCTACTTCGTTTGCTTAAACTAAGCCTAGGATTGCCCACCCAAAATTTTCGTTTTACGCTACTTCGTTCGCCCAACGTTAGCCCAGGATTACCACACGTCCATTAAAAACAAAAATTGATCTCTCAATTTGTTTGTCTAACGTTAGCCTAGGATTGGCAAACCTTCCTCCCTCTTTTATTAAGAAAAAAATAATAATTTTGATCCCACATTGGGCACCACATAATACACCCTCACAACAATATTTTTTAATTCATATTGCGTAGTCCGTTTGCCCTTGCTTGCCCAGAAAAAATTTCATTTGTCCACCGTTCCAAAAAAAAGTTGTTAACAAAACAATTTTTTTTTAAAACTGACAAAAACCACCAAATTTATTTTTTCAAAATTTGGTATTTTTTACGCTATTCCCTTTGCCCGCCCAACATTTTCGTTTGCCCACCCCTCCAATCTTTTTTATTCGAAAAATAAAAATTTTGAACCCACTTGGTCGTCACAAGGGACGATTTGTGGACGCAACCTGGGCAGTTCGTTAGCCCATCGTGGACTATCGTTTACCCAGGAAAAGGTTTCGTTTGCCCATTCTTGCAAAAAAAGCTATTAGCAAAATATTTTTTTTAGGTTGGGAAAACTGAAATCCTTAATCTGGCTCCTGTTAAAGTACGACGGAATGTGGACATCCTCAAGTAAAGAAACGATCGAGGCACTGGCGTAAATAGCTTTTAGTGGAGGAATGGATATGTTTTGGGCATTTTTATTTTTTGTGCTCGGGGAGTGAATATCGACCTTTAATGCAAAGACCCACTACAACCGTCCTTTCTAAAGAAAATTGAGGAAATATCAAACCCATACTCAATGAGTTAGCTGATCACCTTTTTCAATATGTAAAGAACGTGTGTGTAATGGACGGTTTGGTGGGCATCCGAAGATGCCCGTGGGGACGGAGCCTAAGGAAGCACAGTGCAGGTCGGGCCATGCCATCTGGCGAAGAAAAAGGCTGCCTCTGTGCCTATTGTACCTCAGTTAGGGAGACGTGGACGGGGTTTTCGCGGCTCGTTGTCCCTGTCCTTAACGTATTAAAAAAAATTCAGAGGCCTGGGGAAGACAACACAGATATGGGAGGCAAAACAAATAGGGAGTAATGAAAAATGAAGCGATAAGGATGGAATGGTTGGCGGACGCTCAGTTGTCCTGGTGCAACGGGGTCCAGGTGTAATGGGACGCGCCGCCTCTGGTTTCGTAACACCGACAGATCATTACTCATCAGCTTCTGGCATCGATCTGCCGGTAGGAGCAGCACAACCAGAATGTGGTTCATTACAAGTGGTTAATAAAATACTCGATGAGTTTCATCAACAAAGTCACGTGGAGGTTTGTGGTTATATCCTTAAGGTAACTTTTAAGAAGGTTTCGGTTTTCGTGTCTCGTGAATAAGGTACCTTGCGTCAATTTGATTGTCTATTCCTGTTTCATTGACTAGATGAAGTCCTATGGACTCCTACCGTAATTTCTCACTGATGTAGGAAAAAAAAGCCATGATAAACCTTAATATCCCCTGCACACTACAAGCGATTTGGATAAATCTCGGGATTTAAGCAAATCTACCACTAAGTCTGCAAGATTTTTCGTATATGCACACCAGGCACCTAAATTTTTAACAGATTTGCAAATCCCGAGACCTATGCACACCATCCGTTTTTCTTCCGCTACCAAGATTAAGTTCTGCATGTGAATTTTTTTCACTAGAACATACCGTGTAGAGTGCGGTCAAATGTGGAAACGAAAAAAGTACTTTTCAACCAGACTTCAACATTGTTTTAAATCTCGATCGAAATCTGGTGTATTTCAACATCATACTGCAATTTGTTATACCAATAAAATTAGTACGATTAACAAAGAGTGAGAAATGACCAACTCCCTCTCTCAGGTCAGGATCCAAAACAGGTTTACTGATCTCTTTGAAACACGTACTGGTTTGAAGTAAGGGGATGGCTGGCCGACACTCTTCAACCTGGTACTTGAACACGCCATCCAGGTAATGAATGCGGACAACAGCTTCACACTGCTCTTCAAGTTGACGCCCCGGAACTCGCTAAGGTGAATGAAACTCTAAGGAAATGGATCGAAGCGCTACTCTCGAACAGGCTTATAACATCTGAATGGGAACGTGCTAAGACCACCAAGAGTACGATGAGAGGCACTCCACAATGAGGAGCACTATCGCCGCTCCTATAGGTACTCGTACTGAATAATTTACTAACATCCCTCGAATCGTCCGGGGTACGTGCGGTAGCCTATGCAGACGATGTCGTGTTATTCGTATCAGGCAAGCACACGGGCACACTGTCAGAACTTTCAACTATGACTCCCAGTAAGCTACCAAGGTGGGCGGATAGAAGGGGTCTAAGTGTAAATCCTCAGAAGACTGAACTGGTCCTCATCACAGGGAGACCCAGAATTCAGGAATTTATCCTGCCAAAGATGGGTGACACCAGGCTAACTTTGTCAACCCATGCAAAGATGTTCCTGGATAGTAGACTTAACTGGGGTCGTGACGCCGAGGAACGAAACAGGAAAGTCAACATCGCCTTTTACACCGGCAAAAGCTTGCTTTTTAAAAAGTGGGGTATGAAACCGAGAATAACTCATCGATACTAACTTATGAAGATGTAGTCTGGTGAACAGCACTCAACACGAAAAGAATCCTACAGAAAATAGAGAAGGTACAGAGTCAGAGACTATGTGGCTTGGGAATCACTGTTGTCTTAAGAACCGTATCTTCGTTCTCTCTTAATACCCTTCTAAACCTGTCTCCGATTGACCTATATTTGAAGAATGAGGGTGCTAAATGTGCGCTAAAGCCTTAAGAGGCAGAGCACTTCAAAAACAGGCCACACCCCCACCGTATTAGGCTGCCATTATTTATACTATTTTAATTCTACGTTTTGTTAATTGCCTTGACTCCTCCAACGGCATGGGCGCGTCAACACCTATAATATTTCTTTGCTTTGTTGAAGTTTCGATAGCTACAGCTACAGACTTCCGAATGGGTGCAGTATTTTCCAGGCAAAGGTGCTTGCGATCCAAAAAGCAGCCGAGGTGATATCATCCCGAAAAAAAGGGTGGAATCATCATACACTCGGCCAAGCAGCACTAAAGGCGCTACAGTCCATTACTGTCAAGCCGAAGACAGTGCATTACTGATTAACAGCTCAAGAAGCACTGGGACCAACTAGGAATGTGGAACTCTGGTGGTTTGCGGGCCATAGCTTAGTTCTAGGTAACGAAATTGCAGACGGACTAGCCAAACAGGGGGCTTACCTGGAACGGGGGATAGTCCAAGAGCTGCCGATGTCAATACAAACAAGAAGATTCTGGACGACAGTATGCACGAAAAAGTCAATGCAAATTGGCTTAACACAAACGCTTCCAGAGTAACGAAAGTATTCTGGAGCTCTTATGACAAAAGGTAAACTAAAAGCCTTTTAGAACTACCCAGAAGTCAGTGTGCACTATTAGTGGACTTACTAACGGGCCACTACCTGATAGGAGAACACGCGTACAAAGTAAAGCTATAATAACTAGCGATGGCTGCAGGAATTGCCAGATACCAAACAAGAACGAAACTCTAAAGCACCTTCTATGCAAATGTCCGGCACTCGCTTGAATAAGATTAAAGTGCCTGGAGCATACTTCTTCAACGACCTTGAAGGAATCGCAGGACACAGTTGGAGAAGCCTCTTGAGCTTCGCCAATGAGCCAGGTTCCTTCAAGCTCAACAACGTTCTTCTGGTAAGGGCTAGCAACGACACGGAATGAGTATCTGAAATTTGTGGTATCGCTATGGAACCGAGCAGTCTATGCGGAGACTCCCTTAATAATCTAACCTAGCATCGAATTCGTAAACGACTTCATATACCTCTGTAGTAACCTCTCTAAGGACGCCAATGAAACTGACGAAATCAAGCAATGGATACAGCTAGCAAATAAGACTTTCTTCTCGGTCCTGCGAAAAATGAAATCGAAGCATATGTACAAAAACTCTAAGCTATGTGCTATGCTATGCCTGCGAAACCTGGACCCTTACTCAAGCCTCCGAAAACATGATAAACACGTTTGAACGTAAGGTCCTTCGGTGAATTTTCGTAGCCGTTTTGCGACCGAAATGGATGACGGATCCGGTACAACCATGAGCTGAACGAACTTTACGATGAGCTGGAAGTTTCGAAAATCGTCAAAGTTCAACGTCCAAAATGGGCAGGACACATAAAACGAACGGACGATGAACACATGCCTAATAAAATATTCGATGCACGACGCGTCGATGGAGCAAGGCTGCGGGGAAGACCAAGAGCTCGTTGGAAAGATTCAGTAGTCGAGGACGCCGAACAACTGCTGGGTGTCCAAAATTGGAGGACACGGTCACGTAACCCGAATAATTTCAGCACGATGTTCCAAGCGGCCAGGGCTCGACGTCGTGCTGTTGCGCCACGATGATGATGACAGTTATCTGTATTAAATACGAGTCAGGAAAAAGACTTTTATATAGGAGGAAGAGAATATAGAAGCTATAAAAGAAAAAGAACACCGAAGACACAATATTGCGAAACAAATTGGTAGAATCCATAGAGTGAGAAATACTTTTGATGTTGGTCTCAAAAATCGTCAGAAAATCAAACGGGACACTTTCCTCGGACTTCTATTTCTACCGGGAGAAGAAGAGTTCATAGGATGTGGGCTGATTCTGCGCTACTGGCTGAGGCATAAGGACTTCGGTTTAACTCTATGTAGGATTTCGAGGGATTCTCTTTACTTCTTCAATCTTTTTTTTTTTTTTGTAAGACAAAGCGTGAAACGGAGCCCAATATTACGACACGGTGAATAGTCCCATACATTTGGTGAAAACCAAGGAAGGAAAATATTGTAGTGCACAAACAGCCGATATCCTTTGGCGCTCTTAATTTTTTGTTTGTTGTTTTTGTGGTAAAGAGAATCCTTCTGAATCCTTGTGATAAAAAATAAATATCAATAAAATCATTGTTTGTTTGACGACATTATCATTCTACACCGCACCGCTCAGGTTCCAATAATCATTTGTCCACATTCGTAGACAAGACCACATCATTTTAAGGAGACTCTTTGAATACCTACATGAAATAACCCTCAGTTAATAACCGATAGAAATAGCTCCGAATTCTCGGAAAATTGTAAAATGGTTTTTCTCAAAGTAGCCAGATGTCCTGACTAGACGGCATGAAAAACTTATCTCCCGATTTGGCGGACCTATTCGTGTCAGGAAATGAGGTATCCATTTGCCGAAAATGTTGAAACCAGTCGGATTCTGATTCTGAGAATCGAAATTCTCGCTGTTTTTTGTAGCATACAAATCTATAGGTATTTAACATTCCATCCACCATGTAACCTACTGTTTTACTAGCTCATATCTATCCAATCTCTAAATATTGTTCTAGTAAACTTGTAGTGGCGCCCGATTTCGAGCGAAACAGTAGGATAGCTCCTCTTCAAATTACCTGTTCATGTATCTGAAGTAATCACTCGTATTATTTTTTGAAATATTTTCTCAGAAAATACCAATATTATAGTCTCCTGAACTTGGATTAGTTTATTTTCAAATTATGTTCTTGGATGTCATTATCGAAAGATATTCGTTTATTTGTACAACTATTTAGATGTTTTCGAGCAACATATTGCTATACGAACGATTGCTTCAAAGGTGATTGAAAGTGAAAAAAAAACTAAAATAACAAACAACAACAAAAAGTGTTTTAAAACTCATGATTATTACCATTATTTATGATAGCGACTCTGTTTTCCTAAGTCAAAAAGAAAAGCACCGTGCGTAAAAATGAAAACATCTGTAATAGCCGAGAAAATACTCAAAACAGACTAAACACAAAAAGGTGAAGTGATGAATTGCGCCATGTCTCTTGGGGAAAATGCCAAATGGCCTCCACAAAAAAGATCCAAATCTGAAATCGACTCAGCTTTTCAATATGTATGACATTTATTGAAGATCGTTTTTGAATCGCTGATCATTTAAGTACGACATGTACTCGTATACAAGCGGATCGTTGCATAGATCGCCATCTCATCCTCTATGAAATTTTCAAACATTTCAATCGATCGATAGGTTATTTATAGAATTTGTTTTCAAATTGAAAAAGTCGTGGATCCAGTAGGAAAACATATAGATGAAGTACTCGTATTATGCTGAAGTGATAAAAATACTACTAGCTACACACAGCAATTAATTAAAGGGCCACTTAAAAAAGTCCACAGTTCCTCCGTCCAAAAAAATAAGGAAGCCAAAACGGCTGCTTTTTGGTATTACATTACCTTCCGATCTGTCTCACATATCAAAAAACCCCACACGGGTTCCCCGGCGCTGGTTATTTACACACCCTCATTCACCATAAAACTGACGTCAGAGGGATGAAAATCTGAATAAATACCATCCGCTTTGACACTATCGAACTAATCGGAATTTCCAAAATTTTCATAAATTTTGATAGCACTCCATAAACAACTTCAAAGCAAACTCAAAACTCTTGCACGCTAGTGTCCCTCATCACTACTCACTCCAAAAACCACGTCATAAATATAAAATTTGAAAGATTAAAATATACTTACTTTGACACAACAGAGCTCAATGGAATTTTCAAAATCTTCGTAAATTTCAATAGCACTCCATGAACGATTTCACGACAAGCTCTGAACCCTTAGGTACTAGTGTCCTTCATACACCACTAACAAAATTGATGAAAATTTCGAAAATTCGGGAGAGTTCTGTAGTGTCTAGGCGATTATATCGTCATCATCGTGGCGCAACCGCGCGACGTCGGGCCCTGGCCGCCTGGACCATCGTCCTCCGATTATCTCCGTCAAGTGACCGCGTTCTTCAATTCTGGACGCCCAACAGTTGACCGGCGTCCTCATCCACTGAGTCTTTCCAACGAGCTCTCGGTCTTCCTTGCAGCCTGGCTCCGTCGACGCGTCGTCCGTTGAATATTTTCTTACATACGCGGTCATCGTCCATTAGTTGTACCTATAATGTCCTGCCCATTGTAGAAGTTTTAGTTTGATGGTTCTCAAAACTTCCAGCTCAACGTACAGTTCGTTCAGCTTATGGCTGTACAGGATACGCTATCCATTTCTTTGCTTCGATTTCATTATTGAGAGGACCGAGAAGAAATTCTTATTGGCTAGCTGTATTCATCGCTTGATTTCGTCAGTTTCATTGGCTTCCCTTAACAGGTTACTACAGAGGTACGAATATATGAAGTCATTTACGAATTCGATCTCTCAATTGCCTTAACCCCTTGTGGGGCAAAGCGCGTCAACTGTTCCATGTGGCCTACTTGACGTTTCGACGGCATAAACTATTTTCGGAGAATGCAGTTGCCAGCATGCACCTCCTGCACATCCATGGCAACGAACGTCGTCGTGGACGGGACTCGAACCCGAAACGCCGGTAGTCAAACATGCGACTGATACCTCAACACACTGCGCTACCAGTCGCCCCGGGTTAGGTAGGGCGGCAGCCTAACGGCTCCACATATTCCGCTGGGATCCATAGTGATACCACATGTTTCAGATACTCATCCCGTGTCGTTGCTAGCCCTTACCAGAGATCGCTGTTGAACTGGAACCTGACTCATTGGCAAAGCTCAAGAGGCTTCGCCAACTGAGTCCTGCGATTCCTTCAAGGTCGGTGAAGAAGTAAGCTCCTCGGCATTTTAATCTTCTTCAAGCGAGTGCCGGACATTCGCATAGAAGGTGCTTTAGAGTTTCGTTCGTGTTTGGTATCTGGCAATTCCTGCAGCCATCGCTAGTTATTAGCTTTAGTCTGTACGCGTCTTCGTCTTTCGGTTTTCCTTTTGCCATTAGAGCTGCAGACTGTTTTCGTTACCCTGGAGTCATTTGTGTTAAGTCAGTGAGCATTGACTTTTTCGTGCATACTGTCGTGCAGGATCTTCTTGCTTGTTTGTATTGGCGTCGGCAGCTCTTGGGCTGTCCCTCGTTCGAGGCTAGCCCCCTGTTTGGCTAGTCTGTCCGCTATTTCGTTACCTAGAACTCTGCTATGGCCCCGAACCCACCATCGAAACTTTAACAAGGCATAGAAATGCTAGAAATACTGACCCGCCTATGCCCCTAGAGTGGTCAAGGCAATTAACAAACCATATAGTCAGCATTAATATATGGCAGCCGTAATGAACCACTTGTAACAAACCATATTTTAGTCTCCCACCGGCAGATCGAAGCAGCACCTGATGAGTAGTGATCTGTTGGTGGTACGAAACCAGAGGCCGAGGGTTCCATTACACCCGGACCCAGATGCGACCGCGTGGGCGTCTGATCCGTCCGCCAACCATTCCATCCTTATCGACTATTTTTTTTTATTCCCCATTTTTACCTCCCCTATTTGTGTTGTCTTCCCCAGGCCTATGAATTTTTTTGTTAATACGTAAACGACAGGGGCAACGAGCGGCGAAAACCCCGCCCACATCTCTCGAACTGAGCTACAGCAAGCATAGGCCGCTGCTTAGCTCGTTGAGGGGCCTTTTTCTTCGCCAGATGGCACGGCCCACCTTCACGGTCACTATGCTACCTAGGCTCCGTCCCCACGGGCATCTTCCGATGCCCACCAAACCGTCCGTTACACAGCCTAATACTGCGGTGGCCGTATGGCCTTTCTTTGAAGTGCCCTGCCTCTGCCTTCAGGTTTAGAAGGGTGTTCAGAGAGAGCGAAGATACTGTTCTTAAGGCACCATTGAACCCCAAGCAACATAGTCTCTGTATCCTCTCCATTTTTGAAGGAGTTTGATGCTGCTTCGATTGTCGTCTGATGCTGCAGCCAAACGGACTTTCAGCTCCTTTCTTTCAACAATCCGCTGCCATGAAGCGTCGGACGTTTGTTCCAAGGATGGTGTCTGCGCTATCAATGTACGCATTTTTTATGGCATCCCAGTTTTCATTTATGTCACTATCTGGGTGACTAGTTATCTTAGTCGCTTTTTGCGCAGGATGGTCTTTATATTGTTGTAAGACGCTGTTTTTTTTAATCGAGCTTTGTTGAATTTCCGGCGAATGGGTCATTCGTCAGTAGGACGGCACACGGCTGGAATAAGCAATCGAACATAATCGATTAGAAGATAATGGTCTCTTCCCAACCCAATATCGGCACCCTTCTTGTTTCGCACGTCCAGGAGACAACTCTTGAATCTTTTACTAATGGCAAAGTGATCGATCTGATTTTGTGTTCTGCGCCGATCTACAGAGGACCAACTGGTTTTGTGGTGGTCCTTATGCTCAAACATAGTACCATCGTACCATCGATGAAGAGACTGTGAAAGTTGCAGAGCTCTACAAATCATTCACCGTTGTCATTACAATCACCAAGACCGTGTCTCCCCATCACATGTCTGAGCCCATAATTGTTAGCCCCAACTTTATCATTCAAATCACCCATAACCATTATAATGTAACCTAAAGTGTTCTACTCTGAACGGCGTTTAGTTCTTAGTAGAAGAAGTCTTTTACCAAGACATTGTCGGGTTCAGTAACGGCACAACATTGTATTATTGAGATATTGCTCATTTTGGTCCGGAACATGGCGGTCGAGATTCTGTCAGAGACCAGCTCCCAGGATAAGAGACAGTTTCGTGCAGCTCTGGTTAAAAAGAGCTCCACACCCGACTCACAACGACTACCGGTAGCTTCACCGGAGTACAGTGTTGCCCGTTGTAGAGATAAATTCTCCGCTGTTCCACTATCTTATCTCACTAACGCCTACGATGTTTAATTTGTACCGCAGAAATTCACTCTCTAATTGAAGAAATCGTGCGTTCTGGGGACCTTCAGATCCATTATCCAGGAGAGTACGCACATTCTATAATCCAATCTTTGTCACTGTACGATAGCCAAAAGTCGTGACCGTTGAGTCAGTCCTTATCCGAGGCATAGTTGACGTTTCGTTGGCAAATAAAGATTTACACATCCTGTCCTTTATTTGTCGGATTTAACGACAGGCCATCAAAGCGAAAGGCCGTGATATTATTTTTACACCCCACACAACAGGGCGAAGGTTTACCTCAACCAAATCATCGCACCGCCATCGCTGGCGGCTTGACATTGGTTAGCAATGATCAGTAACCACTGCCGTTCTAGGGGGCGCCTACACGGAGGACTATGAAAGAGGAATTTTTTTTTGTATGTCGATCGCCGATGAGGTGGTGTGAATCAAGATAGCTCATAAGTTGGTTGTTAACTAGGGTTTTAAAGACTTTTTACTGGACCGAAGTCAATGCTATTGGTCGATCATTAAAGGGATGCTTAACCTGTTTTGGGGTTTGGTTGGACATGAGCAAGCTTCCATGTTAATGGAAATACACCTGTCGATTAGGATAAATAGAATAGTTTTCGAAAAGGTCTCGCTAATAACGAAGCGCAATGTCTGAGAACTAAAAGGGAGATGCCATCAGGTCCAGTCGATTTTTGTATATCGAGCTTTGAGAGCACTTTGAATACTTTCCTAGTGCGAAAATGCAAAGGCCTCTAGTGTGAATCGAATAAGGGTATAGCTGGTGGATTTTGTGTAGTGGGCAGTAGCCAAGAGTTTCCACCGAAGATTTCAGCAATCAAATTGGCCTTTCCTAGTGATTCACTGTATATTTTCACATCATATACAAGTGATGGAATGGAAGCTGAAGTTATTCTTCACAGATTTAACAAGTGACCAGAAGCATTTCCTACCTTTTCGCTCAACGAAAACCTTTTGTCTGATTTTACTATCGAACTGCAATTTAGCTTTATTAACAACAGATTTGCAGGTGTTCCGCACAGAGGTGTAGACCTCTCTCAGTTCGACACAGGGGCGTTGTTTGTAAGCACGGTATGCCGCTTCTTTTCTCCTAATAGCCTCTTTGCAATCTCTGTTAAACCAAGAAGTGGTAGTGGGTTTGATGTTTTTAAATTTATGCGGGATGAAGCAGTTCATTCCGCACTAGATGATATCTATAATTGATTCGCTTATATACATAGTATGTAGCCAAATTAACCGTTATGTTGGAAACTGACATTTTAAAATGTGTATTGGGTTTCGCTCTTTCGCCACTAATACCAACAACTAAAGTCTTGGTTTCCATATTCATATTAAGCGAAAGAATTCGATATTTTTTTTAAAGTAACCCTTTAATTGTTTTTCTGTGTGTATTAATATTGAGATGCTAGGCTACTGATTGAAGAGGCCATGGTGCGCAGTGGTGGAAAATGGTGTTGCTAGTGCAGCAGACATGTAGCACTATCAGTTAAATATATTCCTCATTTCAAATTTAAATAGATGTCCATGGGCTGCACTATATGTATGTACATCTAATTTCCAACTGTTATACATATTAGCCAATTTCATTCGATATTTTAAAAGTGTACGCCAGTCATATCGTACACAAAAATGGTCGAACATTGCAAAAATTAGGGTAATCTCAGTTTTTTTACATGTTTTTAGGGTCTAACTAGATTCTATGAATCGAAATTTGAACCAGATAAGCAGGGAGTAAAGAACCAATAAGCCGAAGCAGACACTCTAATAGTAGAAACCGTTCTCTCAAAAAGCGCTACATTCGTCCACACAGCCAATGTGTTCTTTCACAAAATGGGGAAAATTGGGTTAAAAATGATCAATTTTCGTCTACTTCATTTAAGTGTTGGGACGCTGGGCAAATTCCTCCGGGGTTAGTACTCGTACTGCGCGCCCTCAGTTGTTGTGATACAACTTGCGCCCTTTTCTGGCAAAGCAAAATGAAGTTTGAAATACCATTGCTATTAATACGCACTTTATACACGACCTCGAGGTATTCCTGCAGCCTGATGCAGATCCTGATGAAATAGAGAGAGCAGGAGAGGAATTCCTGGTGGCCCTTTACGGAGGGGCGCCCCGAGATAACCTGAACTCCCTCCGGTACTCTTTATTTGTTAGAACTGTGGTCAATGCGAAAATCAATTTGCCTCGTCTTCCACCCACCAAGGATACTACAAAGAACCACTGCTTCCCAACCATCAGAGCCATCAAGTGCAGAAGTGGATGGGGGATGCCAGACCACCTAGGGATTGGGGCTGGAATATTTGCGAACAAGGACTCATCCCAATTACCACTACAAGGCCGCCTGCCCCTGAATCGCTGCTTAAATGTTTATCTTGTAAGTGTAGAAAGGGTTGTTCAGGGGCTTGCTTAGCCGCTCTCACTATGAAGGCCACTCATGTGCCAATGTTCCTCCAATCGAGGTGACTGATGAGGACAGTGACGTACTGGGGGAGGAAAACGGACTTGAAAACGTATCTCCCCCTACCCAAATCGAACCTGATTTAAATGAGCCACGGCCCGCAAAGTTGGCAGACTGAGCTCAACTAAATTTCATTATTAATGTAGGTACATATGTAGGTATGTATGTATATAATTTAAATTTAATGTTATATAATGTATGTTAAATATACAATTATTGTATAAGGAGTGTGTGTGTGTGTGTGAAAATTTTACCTAAATGTGCTACGTCTATGGGCTATTTAATATTTATTACCCTCCACCTGGATTTTTATTTTATTTGGTTTTTGATCATTTTTAGGTAACTATTACATGTAGGAGCACCATTCTGGTTTTAAATAGAAGGTATTCAAATGTACTAAAACTTCTTATCTGACGAGTTTTTTTCGTACGATGGGTATCATTGCCAAAAATTACTTGAAAATATAAGCTTAAAGATAAAATTTGCAATTTTTGGAAAAATTACGCAATTTTTAAGAGCCGTATCTCAGTAACTACTGAAGCCACACTGCTCGAATATAACTCGAATTGTAGGAAATTTTATCTACTTTACAAAGCTGCTATTAATTTTTTTTCATCAGAATGTGGCTTTAGTTATTTTCTGGCAAAAACGGAAATAAGTGGAAAAATTTTGCGGTTTTTAGCCTATATCTCCGCTCGCAAAACTTTTCCAGGGTCGCAAATTTGGATTCATAGTATCTAAAATAGTTGAGCCTTAACAACATATATATAAAATAATTGAGATTACCCTGGTTTTGCAATGTTGGATGTACAGTATGACTGGCGTAGTGATGGTATATAGCAGATTATATATTGTACATTTGAATACGTGCAACACATTAACAACCGATTGACAACGCAACGCATATCTTATACATAAAGCAACACCATCATGCATGTAATGTTGGAGTTTCCCTTCCACCTAAGGCCCTCTTTGGCGATATCACTCGATTCCCACTTCCTTTCTTGTGATCGTCAAGATGAAAATTTACTTTCCTATGGTCCTGCATATCATCGTCAACATCAAAAGACAACCTGCTGAGCGTGTTGGCTCCTCTTCTGGACATCGTCATTCGGTCGATCGATTTTATTTAGATCGCGATTCATGGCTAATATATTTGTCGAGTTTTCCAAAGTGCCGCATTGAGAAAAAGGCACTTTTCACACAGATGGAGATTTTCATGACCATTTTTCTTCTTGAACTCTAGCCGCGCGATCTGGTACTGGATTTTCGAAAAGCTATTTCCAGATCAACCTGTATCTGTGTACACACTCGTCTTGTACCACAGATGGAAGATTGAATTGCCTACGTGATACCATGTATTTTTTTCGCTACTTCTATAGGGTCCAAAAAGTGGAAGTGTCGAAGAAGCAAGTCCAGTGCAGATCAATATGCTTAAATGCGACGTACTCTTGTTCCAAATAGATAATTCATCTGGGATCGGGAATCTTGAAAAGATGCCCATGGCAGCGGAGGGATGCCATGTGTACGGAACATTCGTAAGTCTCTCAGTGCAAAGATAAGCTAAAAGGCCCCACTTTAAAGTCATTAAATTGACGATCGACCGGAACACTACCCGTGTGCTCGATGATTGAGTGTCATCTGCCATGAGAAGTGACTACTTTGCAATAGTGTTCCTATATAGGAAGCTAACATCCATTAGATTGGAGCTTCCAAAAAACTATCAATCAAGCAAAATAAATGCTCAGCTGCCACATTTGTTGCCAGACAAATTTATCCGTGTACTAGGAAGAAAAATGTGTGGAATTCCATGATTAGACAGTAAATTGTTTGTCAGTGAACGAAATAATAGATCAAATAATACACTATGATGTTCCGTTTGCAAAATCTTTTTTATTTCGGATAATAGTTTACTTTTACTCGGACGGATCGACATTTTATTTTTAAGGCGTGTAGCATTGATCGTGTTCCACCTTGTTTTGTATGTCAATGAGAATACACCTTTCAAAATCGCGCTACAAATAGTTTTACATTCGCATGTTCACGGATCAATCTATTAATCTTTAGCCATATTAGCAGTATAAATCATTAAAAAATATTAAAAGGCAAGAAAAACCGCATGTTTGGTTTCGGTAATTTGTCAGAAAATTTGTATCTGAAAATTACTTCAACAATACAGCTCGTGGAATAGAAAAAACTGGCGCCATTGTACGAACGTACATTCACAGTATCATATTTCGTAATATGGATGACTACCGCATTGTGCTATCTCACATACTATACATACTTATGAGATGAGGGCCTGGAAACTTCCCGTAGCACCATACCTATACACTACACTTAGGAGATAGGATAGAATGCCTCGACCTTAACGAGGTGACTAGTGACTACTAAGGAGGAAATCTGCACGGCGTTCCTGGAACGGTTGGAGGTGGATCTTCAACTCGACGCAGTGAAGTCACTAAGGCTGGCGTATGGTGGCACTCAAATTGCAACCATTAGCCTGCCGACGGACGTGACCGACAAGGTGCTCGAAGCTTCAAGTGTTTCGCATTTGGACATTTCGCGAGAGACTGCAGCAGTGAGCATGATAGGTCGAACATGTGCCTCAAATGTGGAGGAGAAGGCCACAGGGCTATAACATGTGACATAGAGCCAAACTGTATATTGTGCCAAGATGACAATAGAGCAAACTGTCAACATCTGACAGGAGGTGCTAAGTGCCCGGAGTATCGAGGGGCACTAAAGCAAACCCGTAAATGAAGTTCGTGCAGTTATATCTGAACCATATCCGTGTGGCACAGGATCTGCTATCGCAGACCATCAGGGAAAAAGAAGTCGATGCAGCAATTATCTGCGCCAGGTATAAAAATCTGCGTAGCTCGATTTGGGTGGCAGAAGAGCAGAAAAAGTACCCATTTGGACGTATGGAAACCATGCTTTCCAACAAGGTATGTCAGAACCGATGAGCGGCGTCGTAAGAGCGAAGATGAACGGTATCCATGTGTACAGCTGCGAGGCTCCACCACAACTGGAGCTGGCAGAACTCGAAAGATTGCTAGATGGATTGGTGCTTCAGCGAAGACTAAGCCCACAGTGACCACCAGGCAATCTTCCTTACAATAGCAGGAGGAACACGCCGAGTACAAGGAAGAGCCCCGACACGGGGACGGTCCGTTAAAATCTTCGATGAGGCAGCCTTCAAAGAGGTTTTGCCTCAGAGCGGGCTCATCGTAGGACCGGCAGAACAAAGAACCGCGCAGATTGCAAAGCACTTAGCGATAGCATGTGACGCTTCCATGCCAAGAAGAAAGTCTTCAAATCTACAGAGGTAGAATTACTGGTGGATCGCAGAGATTGCGAGCCTGAGGAGTAGGTGCCTAAAAGCACGGCGTCCTAGTCAGCGATCGACAGAAAAACCGGCATATAATGACCTGCGGCAGTCATATAAAACAGCTTGTAGACGACTGAAGCTTGCGATAAAGAAAAGCAAATAAAATTGTTTCAAACAGCTTTGCGATGACGCGGATATAAACCCGTGGGGAACAGGTGGTGATGAATAAAATGGGAAAACTAAAATGTCCCGTTATGTTGGAAAATATTGGCTCAACACGAGCTGGAGCCCGTGGGACGGAGTTCAACATTTGCTGACGAGGACATACCTGCCATAACAGAGAATGAACTTCTCCAAGCCGCATCCAGATTTGAGGATGGTAAAGCGCCAGGTACGGACGGGGTCACCAATAATGCGCTAAAGGTGTCATTCCGAACAATACCAGAGAAGTTCATCGAAGCATTCGGAACTTGCTTGTCGGAACGGACCTTTCCAAAACCAAGGAAAAGGCTAAAATTGGTACTGCTGCCCAAACCAAACAAGCCGCCTGGAGAACCAAATTCATACCGTCCAATCTGTCTGCTTTACACTACGTGAAAATTTTTCGAGCGGATAATTTGTAACCGACTGTCCGAGGTGATGGAGGAAAAAGGGGGCCTGTTGGACCGACAGTTGCTTTCAAACGCGCGCGGTCTACGGTGGACGCAATTATGACGGTTACCAGCTTGGCAAGGGATTCACTACGAAGGGGCACATGCTGCGCGGTGGTGATACTCGATGTCAAGAACGCGTTCAATTCCACAAACTGGGGGTGCATTCATGCCGCTCTGTAAAAGATGGGAGTGCCGGACTACCTAGCTGGAATAATCAAGAGCTACTACCTTTCACATCGCGTTCTGCAATATAATACCTACTGTTGAAGGAACTAAGGAGTACATGGTAACAGTGGATCCGTTCTTGGTCCTCCGCTGTGGATTATCATGTACTATGCCATCTTGAACCTCCCGATGCCAAAAGAGATCACGATAGTCGGGTTTTAAGATTATTTACCCATGCTAATTCGAAATGTACGTCAGCGAGGCGATCACAACTATTAAGTTGCGGTTGGGAACAGTTGGATTGGAACTCGCCGAGCAAATAACGGAAGCTGTTCTTATCAGTAAGCGCAGAAAAAAGACCTCTCTGTAGAGCAAAGTCAGAAGCAGTGGAATAACCTCTAAGCCAGCCGTTAGGAACCTGGAGGTTATGATCGACGCGAGGCTCAGCTTTGAAGAGCACTTGAAGTATGTACGCGAGAAGGCAACGTCCGCCACCGTGGCCTTGACAAGAATTAAGCCAAATATAGGCGGTCCAAGTCTAAGCAAGAGGCTTTTGTTATCTGCGGTGATAACCTCTATTCTACTGTATGCCTCAACAAATTGAGGCCAGTGCTCTCCAATAGGCCTACAATACCATGCAAATTAGCTCGGTCTACCGAAGGTGCGCATGGAGAGTATGCTGTGCTTTCAGAACTACTTCGCACGAAGCTGTCTATGTTGTCGCCGGAATGATCCGAATGGAGATTCTGGTTGACGAAACAAGCAGACTGTACTGTGGTCGACGCCTGGAAACATCAGAGGCGTCAGCGGATCGGAAAGTCATTGAAGGGAACGAATCTCTGAAAAAATGGAGGACGTCAAACACGTGTTGTAAGGCTGCCCCAGATTTTCTTTGAACCGTAAACAACTAGAAGCGGATCTGGGGAGTGTCATAAACCCACAGAATCTGGTTGATTTGATACTGCGAACACAACAAGATTGGGACGCAGTGAGCCGGACGGTATGTACCATCCACAAAACGAAGAAGCCAGACGCAAGTCGACAAACCGTAATGGCTGGTCAGCCAAAGCCACAGGGGGAACGGCGGAATACGTCAGGGGGAGTACGTTATCCAGGATGACATACTAGATCCAGATGGAAATATTCGTTTGATCCAGGCTGCAGTGATGTGAGTAGTTTTAGCCATTAAATCATAAATTAGGTTGGAGAGGCTGCTGTGCAGAGCACAATACACACAGACCACTCTGGGTCCGTTGTGATACCTCATAAGTTGAAAAACCGCGACAGCCTAGTCGTGAAACCATCCGCAACTGTCAATAAAGCGAAGTAGATGACCAACATTTACGCCTTTCAAGTTATCTAAGTCAACAAAATTGAAAGACTCTTGAGTTTCCTTTCCTTTACTAGCAAGAGCATGGCAGGTGCAGAGGAAGTGAAGTACTGTTTCTTCTTCCTCCTCATTCTCACAGCTTCTGTAATAATCATTTAATGAAAGTCGCAGCATGCTCATCCACCAGTCAATGCCCCGTTTTGATCCCCACGACCTTTCTGAGATGTTTTCTCTCCAGCATCAGAAGCCCTGAAGAACGATGGGGATTGAGGTCGACCAAATCTGTCCAGTTATATTGCAAGTACTACCGTTTAGCCATCCGACGTTAGCACGGTTGAGTGCGCTCGTCTTGACTAGATTCTTGCATACTTATATAGACATTTCAATATTTCGAAGACACCCCATGTCCACACAGGGTCGTACCCGCTTGTCCACCTTACAGGAACCGCTGAACCCACTAAGCGATTGAATCCAGCACAATGTGAAGTTAGAAAACTTATTGAGCTCCTTCAGAGCAGACCGACATTTCACTACGATTGGAGAAAGCAGCATCCACTGGCCTGATACCTTCGAGGCAGGACTGGGCAATAAATAGTACTTCAAAGGTGAAAGTCGTCAACTTCTTTACTGATGGCCCAAAAACGGAAATCTATTGGATAAAGTTAAAAGATTATCCTGCATAACAATGACGTGCTCTCAAGACTGCACCGACTGCAGTGCTTAGTGTGCTGCTTAGTTTGCTTCCTTTGGAGACCCTAGCTGAGCAAATGGCTGCGATAACGCCCATCCGACCTCGGGAAACAGAATAGTGGACAGAGTCTATCAATGGTCACTCTGCTATCTTGTGCAATTTGGATATCCGTGAGGATACGGATTATATTTTTCGGGTGTACTCCCTCGATAAAGGGTACACTGGCCTGATACCTTCGAGACAGGATTGGGAAGTAAATAGTACTTCAGAGGTGAAAGTCTTTACTGATGGCCCAAAAACGGAAGAAGGGATAGGCGTTTCACTTCGCTTTACAACTTTTTGTAGCGTCTTTCAGGCGGAGATCACGGCGATTGTCGAAGTGTTAGGGCGAGCACAGAGTGAAAGCTGAAGCTGATGCTTATGCTGGTTTTTGATTGTGAACACTCAGTGAAGAGAAACATTGACGTGAAATGTGCTCATTGAGCTTTCCCTGCCCATGCTATTGCTAAAGCTCAAGATCGCATTCGTAATTGTCCGGTGATTTTCTTTATAAAATCCATTCATAACACACATAAAAATGAACGAATACACCGGACAATTACGAATGTGATCTTCAGCAACATTGGCAGGGAAAGCTCCATGAGCACGTTTCACGTAAACGTTTCTCTTCACTGAGTGTTCGCAATCAAAAACCAGCATAAGCATCAGCTTCAGCTTTCACTCTGTGGTCGCCCTAACACTTCGACAATCGCCATGATCTCCGCCTGAAAGACGCTACAAAAAGTTGTAAAGCGAAGTGAAACGCCTATCCCTTCTTCCGTTTTTGGGCCATCAGTAAAGACTTTCACCTCTGAAGTACTATTTACTTCCCAATCCTGTCTCGAAGGTATCAGGCCAGTGTACCCTTTATCGAGGGAGAACACCCGAAAAATATAATCCGTATCCTCACGAATATCCAAATTGCACAAGATAGCAGAGTGACCATTGATAGACTCTGTCCACTATTCTGTTTCTCGAGGTTGGATGGGTGTTATCGCAGCCATTTGCTCAGCTAGGGTCTCCAAAGGAAGCAAACTAAGCAGCACACTAAGCACTGCAGTCGGTGCAGTCTTGAGAGCACGTCATTGTTATGCAGGATAGTCTTTGAACTTTATCCAATAGATTTCTGTAGGACGCTTTGTTAAGAGCCGTCCAATAAACAATTATCCCATACATTAATATGGGGGGAGGGGGAGGATAACCGACACCCGAAAATCACCTTCGATGGCAGGCCCTATTTCAGACCAATAGCCCCCATGCATGTGTACAGAGCAACGGTTGCCTTAGTAACGCGCTCCTGAATATTTGCATTTCACAAAAGCTTCCTATCGGAAATAAAATAACAAACTGGCGCAAAAGTCCAATCTGAACCATGGCCTCGAGATGAGTTAGCATCATCTCATTTTCTAGATCGTAAAGGTGTGTCTTGTGCAGAAGTATGTGATCAGCCACATGCTCAAAATGGTTCTCATTTAACAGCTGAGTGGGCTGATAGCCCGACACGTAAGTCCCCTTTTGTATCAAAAACTAATGCATTCAGTAGGAATCGAACCGCGGCCCGGTGCGTAGAAGGCGAACATGCTAACCGTTGTGCCATCCGGACTACCTACCTATCGAGTATAAGTCCCAGGAATTTGGCTTTCTCACTAAAAGTAAGTCTCGTCCCTTCCAGGGATGGCGGTACCAATGAAGATAAAGTATTCCTTCTGGTGAAGAGAACAAGTTCTATTTTAGTCGGATTGACCCCAACACCAACTGGGCTAGCCCAGTCAGATAAGACATTTAGAGTATTTTGCATGATTTCACTAAGGATCCTGGGATCCAAGAGATAGCAATGACAAAGTCGTTAGTATAAGCAATGACCTTGCAGCTCACACTCTCTAAATACAAGATTCATCTATGTATTAAGCACCAAGTCCCCCTTGGACAGCACACCTCCTTGGTGGTGCCCCTACACACCTGTCTGGTTACTATCGATGATCCTACACTGGTACTAATAACACTAAGTCCAAGCATCATACCAATAAGTTCGCAGAGCCGGACGTCAACACCAAGAATCGAGTGAGCATTCAAAATAGCCGCCGGCTTGACGTTATTGAAAGCGCCTTCAATATCCAAGAACGCCATCAAGAGATTTTTCAATATATGCTATCAACGAATGCAGAGCAGTATACACCAATCTACCCTTCCAGTAGGGATGTTGAGAGCAGGAGAGAAGGTGCGATGGAATGGTGGCAGGTAAGTGTATGTCGATTAGACGGTCCAGCATTTTCAGCAATGTCGATGTTAAGCTTATGCGAAGGTCCTTCGGACGTGAGTGCGAGCTTCTGCTCGCTTTCGGGATCAAAAACCACATTCACCTGTTATCACAGTAGTACTGTCGTATCCTTTTCGACCATGTCTAAAGCAGAGATCACAATTGGGTATCGGTTCGAGAAAATTCGATGAAGAGCCTTGGCTGGCAATTTCATCCGCTGTCTCACTTCCCTCAATGATTTTTTTTTATCTTACATTAATCACCAGTGTCGCTCAAAAGAAATAATTCAAAATTGTTTTCATAGCCTTCTCGTACAATTTCAATCAGTCACCCCAAAACAGACCATTAATCTCACAGTGATTTACATGTGATTGACATGGTCCATCATGTAAAGTTCGCGGCGGCCAACTTTAGGTTCCATTATGCCGTCTCCGTAAAAATCCAATTTGCGGTTGAAATATTACACATCCACTTGGTATATAAAGATGTATAGATACTTTCAAATCTCCATGTGTACTGAAGATTGTATGACCATGATGATGGTGGACACAATAAAGCAATATAGCGTCTCTGGAACGACCCAGGTCCCAACAACGATGACGATTTTACCGCGTCCCAAAGGAATCATGCTGACTTCGCGAAGAAACCGTCGCGTACCCAGCATCATCTAATAATCTGTTTTTTTTTTATGTCGGGCTCTTTCTTAAGAAGATGCTTTTAACAGTGCCAACCAGCACCAACATCGCTCCTCAGTTTGATTTGGAAGGGGAAAGTAAAATTACCTGAGCTAATGATGAGCAATTTTTTATAATGACTCGGCCATTTGATGGACGAAAATCAATCACACCGAGAACATTTGTCAATTTTTCGGCGTGAGATTTGGTCATAAGGCAGCGAAAATTTTTATGAGATAGGGGTTGCCCATCAGTAGACTGATCTTGCAACATACATACGTGAATTGATTATGGTGTGCTAAGAAATAACATTGCGATTTAGCGTGGTGGTAACAATTGAGGGCATCACCATTTAAAGTTAATCAGTTCTTGCTGCTTGGATACAATATGGAAAACTAATGAATTTTCAATCAAGTTCCCTAACTTATTTAAATCGATATAAGCAAACGGCAACCCCGAAGTGGGTTTTTCAATCATTGCGCAGAGGATATTAAATTGAAAATCAGTGGCTGTCTGCTTCGACCATAACCGAAAATCGGAGACAACACATCGGAATGATATATGAAATATCATTGATCTCATTACGAGCATCATTGCACGTCATATATAGTACAATGTTTATATGTGCATTGCTTCCCGACTGTGATCCTGATTCTTTCATCGACCATCTTATCTTTATGCGTAGATAATCCCTTGAGCATAATAGCGATAGTCTGCAGTCTGTGTCGCCGGGGCCCTATTATCATCCTGGATTCAACTCCGAGTTTTTTTTCGATTCGTGAGGATCCCAAAACGATTAGGTCACATCTTCATACGTGGCTTGGGCGCGTCCACCGTTCAGAAAGGGTGAAATTATAGAAAATGACTTATGTGACTTAATTGTAAGGATTCCAGACTTTTCACTGGGAATCGTCTATTATCGTCGAAACTCCTCTATCATCACCTAATTGGATAATGACATGGAGACGTTTATGAATTTCAAATGTGTTTTCTCAAGTTCAGAGCAAATGCTTTGAAGGGCCACTAGAATTTCGTTGATAATAGGGATGGAGGCACCAATGAATAGGATAGGCGCAATTACATGAAAGCTATATTGGGAAACTGGAATGGACGATGGAGACACCCGAAGGTGTCCATGGGGAATTTCCGGTAATGACAGCTGTTAAAGTTCCAGCTGTCAAAATTGGCTCCTCACTGATCTTGACTACACGAGCATGCTGCAGCTCAGGTTCGGTGAAACCGGCGGGGTGTTTGCCGCTCACTGCCCCTGTCCATACCATATTACAAGATATTTTTGTGCCTAGGTAGGTATAGACGGTAAAATTTGGGATGAGAAAAACAAACATTAGCCATTAGTTTGTGCTCCGGGGCCCAGACGGCGGTGGAACCCGGCGTTTTCAGTAGCTAGATATAAAAAATATGACCCGACCTTGAGGCCTTCATGGCCTACAGTGGAAAGATTTGAGGAGTTGGGGGGCTCCCTTAGCAAGGAAATGAACGTTTTTTTACATTCAATTAACATCGTGTTTTAATTTTCACGCTATAAAGAATGGGATATCGCAAAAAAAAACTTAAGATACTGGCAGTGATGTATTAGGTTGGTGAAGATCAAATGTCGGATTCAGCAGTAAATTTTTGAACAGCTGTAACGTTTTATAAAGATAATTTTATTAATCGAAATACCTATAGGTACCAGCGAATGCGAAACGCCTTTCCCAACGAGATACAAGCGCATTTATTCCTGTTTCGTAGAAGTCCGAGTTTCTGGTTCGAAGAAACTCCTCGAAAGCATTTTTGACAGCTGCTTCATTGTTAAACTGTTTTCCTGTCAATAAGTATCCCAAATGTTTAAAGAAATGGTAATCTGTTGGCGAGAGGTCTGGTGTATATGGCGGGTGAGGAAGAGTCTAATAGCGCAACTCGTTCAGTTTTTGAATCGTTGTTCTCGATACATGAGGTCGTGCGTTGTAATGAAGCAGTATAACTCCATCCCTGTTGACTAGCCCATAGGTAGTTTAACTGTCAATTTCTGATGCATTTCGTCCAGTTGAGCGCAGCATTGATGGCTTCGCTAGGTTGCAGGCACGAATAGTGGATAAATCCAGCTTCAGACCACCAAACAGTCACCATTATTTTTTATGGATGAACGCTTTTTTTTCGTGTCTTGGACCCTTCTCGGCATCTAGCCATTGGGCCGATCGGCGACGATTATCGTATGGTATCCTTTTTTTATCGCAGGTCACAATTCGGTTCAAGAACGGTTCGATTCTGTTGCGGGAGAGAAGAGAACTGGAAATCTACATTCGACACGCCATGTTTTGCTTGGTAAGAGCATGCGGAATCCAGCTTTTTCACTTTTTCATGTTGTTCGATGATCCTGGGTTTCCACGTGGCTCATTTCGAAGGTTCATATCTCCGGATCGAAATTTTTCGAACCATCGCTGAGTGATTCGTTCGTTAACCGCATCAGGTCCAAATGTCCTGTTGATATTCCTCGTTGCTTCCGTTACGTTGTGCTCTAGATTAAATTAGTCAAGGAAAAGTAGCCGTTTTTGACTGGCTTCCATGTAATTTTTCTTTTTTTTTTTCACCGATCACCATGAAGTGCAAAACCGAAATGACTAAATAAGCCAAGGTAGTAGTATTTATACTTGAATATGTTATACCACTAGCGCCGCCTGCTGGCAGTTTGATACATAAAAATCGCAGCCAACTTCCTATCATTGCAAAATCCGACATTTCATCTTCACCAACTTAATAGTAGAAAATTTTTGAGCGTGATTACAAATCCAAATGACTGTAAGGCGGGAAATACAGAAATGTGATAATTATAATTAAGTAATTCACCCCTGGGTTCAATATGGTCATACTGGAGACGGGCGAGCGCTGTTCAAAAATTATGAGGATCAAAATTTAACACCACTACCGAAAGCAGACCAAACTGACAAGAATAATAAAAATTTAAATTAACGAGCTTGACTCGCACTCTCCTTGTAGTTCCGCGGTTTCGCCGCTCGAGGATAGTTTTACTCAGCGGATATAGCGCCGTGCGACTTCGAATTTATCCTCTCTAAAGAAAGAATTCTTTGGGCAATCTCCAGCCTTTCAAATCTGGTGGACCTTACGGCATAATTCCGGCGGATGTACAGCAGCCTCCGGATATTGTGTATCCATGGCCTGCCTTAAGTTATTCCATGTTCCTCGGACCTGGAACGAAGTGTTAGTCGTTTTCATCCCGAAAGCGGGTAAGAGTTCGCATGAGCGACCGAATGATTTCAGACCCATTAGTCTCTCCTCCACCTTGCTTAAATTACTTGAGAGACTGATTGATATACATCTTCGGAGTACTATTCCGTCATGTCTTGTTTTCACTTCCCAGCAGGCCTACTGGAAGGGCAGATCAGTGCATACGGCTCTTCACTCTCTGGTCAACCTTATTGAAAAGTCTCTCGCTGACAAGGATCTCACCATGGCTGTATTCCGGGATATTGACGGCGCGTTCAACAATGTCCGACCCTACACGCCGATGAGTCGCTCTCTAAGCTTATATATAAGTTGCTAACATCGAGGCTTATACGTGCTACTATAGGCACAGCATCTGTGGGTAGACGCATTAGTAGGGGCTTCCCTCAAGGCGGGATATTACCTCCACTTCTTTGAAATCTGGTCATCAATAAATTACTTCTGGATCTGGAAAGGAAGGGCTATAATGTCATTTCCTATGCGGATGATGTTCCGATTGCCGTCTCTGGAAAATTTGCGGGTGTCCTCAGTGAAGTACTACAAAATGTTCTGTCCATTCTAACTAATTGGGCGCATTGGGCGATCAACTCACAGTAGATGATTGTGGTGCCAGAACAATACTATAAGAATAAAGCGCGCCGCATTTATTTCGGTTTATCGGTTTCAGCTGCAAGTAAAAATTAACACATAAATGGACTTCCGATCACAAGGACACCTGCACAAAAGTGCATCAATGTAGGGGACCTCAACATCGAGTTTGTGAACGACTTCATATAACTGGGTTGCAACTTGTCAAGGAACGCCAACGAAACTGGCGAAATCAAGAGACGGATTCAGTTAGCTAATAAGACTTTTTTCTCGGTTCTCCCCATAATGAAATCGCAGCATGTACACAGAAACACGAAGCTGTACAAAACCATCATATGACCAGTGCTAATCTATGGCTGCGAAGCATGGACCCCAACTCAAGACTCCAGAAATATGCTAGACACATTTTAACGAAAGGTTCTGCGGCGGTTCGGGGCTGTTTGCGATCGAGATGGATGGCGCATGCGGTACAACCATGAGTGGTATGAACCGTACGATGAGCTGGAAGTTCCGGAGATCGTCAAACTACAACGACTTCAATGGGCAGGGCGTGTACAACGAATGGACGATGATCGCATGCCAAAGATAGTAATGAACGCAGTACGAATCGACGGAACGAGACTGCGAAGATGACCGAGATCTCGTTGGGAGAGCTCAGTATATGCGGATGTCGAGCAACTACTGGGCCTCCAAAATTGGAGGATACGGTCACGTGACCGAGATAATTGGAGAACATCGATCCAGACGGTCAAGGCCCGACGTCGGGCTGCCGCGCTACGGTGATGATGATAAAACGGACTTCCAAAGATTGTCCCCAGCTTTATCACTATTTTGCACTTTTGTATATAATTTCTTTTTGTGTAAATTTATAATTTTTATATTGAAATCATTGTATGTTTATTAAATCTTGTTATGTCTGTATTTTAGATTTTTTTTTTCAAACTCGAGACAACGACACATAAGCGATTGTGAAGAAATTATCAGGGGTGAACACACTAATCATACGGTTTCTTCGTTTTCAATCTCTAAAGGTGGATACACATTTGCGTCCCAAATCCAAATTTTCCCCGGTCAAATCCAGAATTTCCCCGATCGATATATGGATTCGACGGGGAAATTTTGGATTCGACTGGGGAAAATTTGGGTTTTGGACGCAAGTCTTTGTCCACCTTCAGATTATGGTCGAAACTATGAAATTTTCTTCTTACTGCTCCACATCGTCTGACAGTACTAATGCAACAAGTTTTTAAAGGATGCATGTAGACATACGCTTTGCGATATTTTAGCATTTATTTAAACTAAAAATCGTATCAGTGAAAACTGGAATTTTTTGTGACACTTGATTTCATTCTGCTTACCAACTTAGTATGCGTCTGTAGCTTAGCCCGGTAACGCACCGGGCATTTTTTGGTACTTGAAACATGGTCGTCTGCGGATCAAGCCCCGCAACGGGACCAAATGTTTTTTAGTCTCAAATTCCCTGTTTAATCTCTCCAAGTTTAGTGGTACTAACAGAATTCTCACACTTTCGTGGTCGTCTTTTACACGGAAACTGCAATGATGCAAGACCTGATGAATGCTTCTATCCGTACGAAACCACTAAGCTTGGAGAAAGTAAACAGAGGGAATTTGAGGATAAAATAAAATAGTATTTGGTCTCGTTGCGAGCTTGATCCGCAGACGACCGTGTTTCCAGTATCAAAAAATGACCGGTGCGCTACCGAGCTAAGCTGCATACTAAGTTGGTGTGCAGAATGAAACCAAGTGTCACAAAAAAATTCCAATTTTCACTGAAATACGAGTAATTCGCACTTGTACATTGCAAGAACATTGAATACATATAGTAAAAATCGTATTTGTAAATCTGAGGATCACTCTGTCAAGGTTTACATGAGACCATTACTCTTGTTTCCATAATTTTTGTCGAAATGTTACGTTATTCAAAATCAAATGCTCTAACTAAAACAAGAACGCCATTAACAGCCGTCTCCGAAGGAATTTTAATGAAATGGAGCACTACGCTAAAACAACATAAAATCGTCCAGACTGGGGTGGACACGATTTCGTTTTTATGCTCTTCCTCCTGATGATCGTGGCGATTGCTTAAGCTATGCTCCACGAAACTCCACAGTCAGCCGTACATTAGATCGAATAGACGACCAAATCTCAAACCTGAATCCCAGACTGTTAGACAGATGAAAATCATCTCACCAAGGACCTTAGTCATTTTGTGCGGACGAGTTGTAAAGGGTATAATTAAGACGATCCACCGATTTTCCTGTCGACTGCGATCTTCTTCCGAAGAAACGATTCACACACGCATGAAGTTGAAGACTACTTGCGCATTTCAGGGGCATGTCTCGATGACCGAAGACCATGTGACTATCCCTTTTGCGGCATATCTCTTAACTAAACGTGCAGACTTAATGGATTTACAGATTTCGTTTTGTTGTTGGACTATTATATTGTCGAGGATGATCACGGACATGGACTGCTCTCATAACTAGAGAAAATGACGGTGGACATTACCTAAGATATGTGGAGTATGATACCCTTTCAGATGCAACAACGTGGATGCGTACACGACCGATGGGGGAGTTAAAACATAAATATGCAGACCGTATGACATGGGGGCGGATACTGGCCTTAATGAAATATGCACTTTTTATATATTGTCTCTGATGCGCACCGAAGAAAAAAAGGATATCAATCTTTGGAAAAGGTAACGATTTTGTTGGGAATCGTAGTTGATTGTTAGCAGGATGTTCGCTGATAGCCGTTAGTTCGTCTCAAATTGAAATGAATACGTGGTGATGAATGGACGAAAAAAATTGGGTTCATTAAATTCGACGAGTTATAGAAGGGCAAAAAATTTACAGGATATGGCTTGGACGATGCGGCAATTAAAAATCTTAGTGAGATTAATATCTAGATGCAGCTATTATTTTTCATAGTCGTCTGGATGAATAATGGAAAATAATAATCGATTCCCGATTTAGGCAGTAAGAACCCATGCTTTTCAGTGTAAAACTATTCATATGTTGCAAACACGCTATGTGTGTATGGCCTAAAGTGGAAATCTTCTTTGAACCCTCTATCAAGCCGAGCTCATTGCAATCCGTTTCATTTCTTAAATTCCACTTTAACACATCAGGTAAAATTTTGGAGGGTAGTATGTGAAGTATTCTCTGAAGCTTTGAGAACTTTCTTGGTAGCAAACTCATATTTTAGGTCATGATTTGTCTTTTTCACACCTGTGAAGTTGGCACCGTCACATTCGATTTTTCAAATTTAAATTGTGCAGTTCGTTCGCCCATCGTAGGCCTACCTTTGCCAGGAAAAAATTTTCGTTTGCCCACCTTTACAAAAAAAAGTTATTTACAAAATACTTTTCTTCAAACTGCAAAAAAACGACGAAATTTTTTTTTCCCAAAATTGGGAATTTATTTTTTCTATTTCGTTTGCCCAGGATTGCCCACCCAAAATTTTCGTTTGCCCGCCCCTCAAATTTTTGTTATTCAAAAAATAAATTTTTTATCCCACATTGGGCGCCACATTGTACACACTCAAAACGATGATATTTAATTTTAATTGCCCAGCTCATTAGCCGACTATAAGCCCTCGCTTGCCCAGTAAAAATTTTCGGATGTCCACTCTTGCAGAAAAAGTTATCAGCAAACAAATTTTGTTTAGGCTGGGAATACTTATAGCGTTAATTTGGCTACTAAATAAGTTAATTTTGTAGTGCAAGCTGGGCAGTTCGTTTGCCCATCGCGGATTATCGTTTGCCAAAGTGTGGAAAGTGGCGCCCAAATGGGATCAAAATACCTTTTTTATAAAAAAAAGTTGTAGTGATGAGCAAATGAAACTTTTTCCTGGGCAAACGATTACCCACAATGGGCAATCGAACTGAAGAGTTTGCACTACAAAATTATCCCTTAAGGAGCCAAATTAACAATCTGAGTTTTCGCAACCCAGAAAATTTAATTCTCTAATAACTTTTTTTGCATGGGTTGGCAAACGAAATATTTTCCTGGGCAAACGAACTTCCCAGCTTTTATCACAAAATGATCCTTTAAGGAGGCAAATCAACAGTATAATTAAAATATTACGAACCTAAAAAAATTGTCTGCTAATAACTTTTTTTGCAAGGGTGGGCAAACGAAACTTTTTCCTGGGCAAATAATAATGCACGATGGGCAATCGAACCGATGAGTTTGCACTACAAAATTATCCTTTAAGGAGCCAAATTAAGGATATAAGTATTCGCAACTCAAAAAATCTAATTCTCTAATACGTTTTTTTTTTCAACGGTGGGCAAACGAAACTTTTTCCTGGGCAAACGATAATCCGCGATGGGCAAACGAACTGCCCAGCTTGCACTACAAAATTATCCTTTAAGGAGCTAAATTAACGATATAAGCCTAAAAAAAATATGTCTGCTGATAACCTTTTCTGCAAGGGTGGACATCCGAAAATTTTTACTGGGAAAACGAGCGCTTATAATGGGCTGGGTAATTAAAATTAAATATTATCGTTTTTAAGGTGTATAATGTGGCGCCCAACGTGGGATAAAAAAAATTTAATTTTGAATAAAAAAAATTTGAGGGGCGGACAAACGAAAATTTTGGGTGGGCAATCCTGGGCTAACGTTAGGCAAACGAAGTAGAGAAAAAAATTCCTTATTTTGGAAAAAAAATTTCGTGGTTTTTTGCAATTTGAGAAAGAGTATTTTGTTAATAACGTTTTTTGTAAGGGTGGGCAAACGAAAATATTTCCTGGGCAAACGTGGGCCTACTACTGGCAAACGAACCGCACAATTTAAATTTGAAAAATCGAATGTGACGGTGCCAAATTCACAAAGCAATTATTTATGTATATGTCACGGTGCAAAACACTCCACAAATCGAGTCTTTGTTTTTATTTGAGGGGGGAACATCTGCTAATCATTGCTATCATTCATTCCGAGCAAAACCACGGAACACAAAAAAAAATGTGCAATCCAATCTCCCATCAGAACCCTTCAAACGGTTCACGGATGGTTCAAAAGCAGAAGAGGGAACCGGAGCAAACATTTCAGGTCAAATTTTTCGAATGGGAGTCCTTTCCATAGGAAGGTTCTCACTGTTTTTCAGGCAGAGATTTATTTCATTAAGGTGTGTGCGGAACTTCACCTGGAAGTTCGGCCAAAGAATTAACCAGGGCAACCTCGGCAATTAATTTAATTCCATTCAGATCATGAGACGTCTTTGCGTATTCTTGAGAAACGTGAGAAGTTAAGTTAGACACACATTAGCGTCCGTTTACACGCGAAACAAAATGGGTGCACTCTGAATGTTCCTCGACCAAATTCCAGCCACTCGCACTGCAATCAAAATCCACCGCGAAGCAGGCGCCCTTTTAAAAATCAAGTTCGAAGATGAACTCAATTTTCACTTATCCGACTTAATGTCATGCGCCGTCAATTGAGTTGCAAAAGTTTGGAATAACCACCTTGGCGCCCACCAACACGTAAAAACGTTTTCTTTGTTGCTACGTCACACTGGAACACACAAAATATGTATAAACAAAATGTAACTCCGTTAAGTGCGGATTTTGCGTTCAAACGTCGTGGCAATCTGCTTCTGACTCGTGAATTTTGATCAAGTTTAATATCCAACTTGGATTGCAGTGGATTCCGAAGCTGTCAACTTGAACCCCACACACTATGGATTTTGGACTGGACGCGGGACAATTTAGATTTTAAATGCTAGCGTGTGTCCGCCTTTAGCCTGTCGTCGAAAGAAGTACCTATAGTGCCCCCTTCTCCGTGCTGGATGAAAGAGCTTCTACCCCGCATAAGCTGTTGAACAGCTTTATTACTCGTAGTTATAAAATCTAATAAAATCAACTTTATTGACGTTGCTTATTAAATTGTTATACTTTAGACCAGAGGTCGGCAAACTTTTTCTGGAGAGGGCCAATTTTTTAAAATTTTAAGCTCAACGGGCCGGATAGCAAATTTAAAATGTAACTGCTTACCGGTGTGATCAACATACTGATCAACCAATTGAAGATGTGACGAATATTGCATGCTAGGGCAACTCAGCGTATTGAGCTCTGGGGCCCTACTATATATATCGATTCAAATCGAATTGCTTTCGAAAGAAAGAAAATGGAACCCTGTAACTCGAAAACCAATTTCCCAATTTCAATCATCCAGTATTCGCTTCGAATGAAAAGTTGGGGGGAGTTGCGCCTCATTGCCCAGAACAGAGTACGATGGACGCAGGAGTAGTTGACGCGCGTGGGGCATAGCGCGTCAACTACTCCTGCGGGGTTAGGTAAAGTAGTAGTATTGTATTAGTATTGAATACTCGATGATTATTGGAATGGAGAAATTCTATTTCGAGTTATAGGGTACCATTTTCTCCCTTTCGAAAGCAATTCGATTCGAATCGAATTACATAATAGGGCCCTAGATCTCAAGTTAAAATTTACGAAATTGAATACATGGTTAAGCCTACAAGAAAGAATGAAGTTGACCGCTGACACAACTGAATCGATAGTGCATAACATGACAAATTGAGGTGACTTCCTTTTCCTTCAGAATATATTCGCATGTAGTTGTTCCTTACAGACTAGTCGTAGTTTCTCAAATACATCAGACTCAAGATTCACCTCTCTAAGAAACAGCGACATTAATGGGTAATATCGTTATTGTATGTCAACTTATCGGAAGGGTAATGAAAAGCCTAGTAATGTTGCTCTCTTTTGATAGCGGCCCATTGCCTACCCAGAGTATTGGCAGAGGCTGAGCTAAGTACATACAAAAGGGTTCTGGCACGGAAATGTTCGTGGATGAGCCTAGCCTATAAAGTATTTCACAGCCTCATTTCAATCAACGCCAATGCGATACGGTGCGGTGGCATCGTAAATCGTCAGCTGTATCAATTACTCCCAAAGCCAATGACGAAATCGATATTCTGTTGACTAATTGACCGTAAATCAGTATCGATTTCGTCAATTCAAAGCGACAAAATAGAGACGTTTTTCAATAGCATTTGTGGAATAAAGTGGCTATAAAACCGACTGTAATACGAGTACTACGTGGAAACAAAATGAAATTGAGATTAAGGGCAATGAAGAGAAGAAAAAGGATAAAAAATGTTGAGAAAAAGGTTACTTTTCGTGTTCCCTCTGCCACCTGAATGCTGTTTACCGGACCCCTTCAGGTATCTCGAAGTACTCTGAATAAGAGTCTCCCTGGCGTAGGTCTGAATGGCATGGATATAGATTTAATATACGCGAGGCCAGACGTCCATACCGATTCAAACTCTAGTGTTTAGTTCAATGACCCCAGCAATGTTCGGTTTTTACCATATGATGCAAATCTGGCCAGAGTTGATATTTATTCATTTTACGCGGTTGTAATGAACCACCTGTAATGAACCATATTATGGTCTGGTAGTGCTGCTCCCACCAGCAGATCGAAGCAGTACCTGATGAGTAGTGATCTGTTGGTGGTACGAAACCAGAGGCCGAGGGTCCCATTACACCCGGACCCAGATTCGACCGTGTGGGCGTCTGATCCGTCCGTCAACCATTCCATCCTTATCGACTATTTTTTATACTCTAGATGAAATCTGAGAGTATTATAAGTTTGCCACAAAGTTTGTAACGCTAAGAAATAAGGCTCGCAGAAAAAAAATGAATGATACAGAAGTTCATATTATCACTCGAATATCTCAAAACCGGATGTCCGTCTGTCCGTCTGTCCGTCTGTCCGTCTGTCCGTCTGTCCGTCTGTCCGTCCGTCCGTCCGTGACCTCTCTAGCTCGAGAACGCGTTGAGCTATGAAGTTCAAATTTTGCACACGTTATTTTTGACAAAAAATGAAGGCTAAGTTCGTGAACGGGCTAAATCGCTCCACCCCTTCTACCCCCTCCCATACAAAATGACACATTTTTGAAAATTTACAATGATCAGATTTTCTCAGAAACTATAAAACATATTGCTTTGAAATTTTTAATATATCACTTTTATGATAATTGTAACCTATGTTATAAAACTTATTGTAATCCTCACCCTCCTTCTACCCCCTCCCATACAAACTGCACTATTTCATGAAATACGTTAAGCCTATTTACTCAGTACGTATACAATTTATCGGGCTGAAATTTTGTACTTAACACTTAATTAACAATATCAGTTAGATTCAAAAACCAGGTTCAAATTCATCTAGAGTATTGCATGATTGGGGTTTACCCCAATCGTAGTTCTTTTATGTTTTTATTCCGCATTTTTACCTCCCCTGTTTGTGTTGTCTTCCCCAGGCCTATGAATTTTTGTTAATACTTAAAGGACAGGGGCAACGAGCGGCGAAAACCCCACCCACATCTCCCGAACTGAGCTACAGCAAGCATAGGCCCCTGCTTAGCTCGTTGAGGGGCCCTTTTCTTCGCCAGAATGCATAGCCCGACCTACACGGTCAGCTGCCACCTTAGGCTCCGTCCCCACGGGTATCTTCGGATGCCCACCAAACCGTCCGTTACACGGTCTATATGATTATTAAGACTGAGTTTCCAATTCTCTCTCTCATTTACTCATTTATACAAATTACGTTGCTATAAAAAAATAAATATATGCATAAATTTAATTTTTTTCCCAACTCAAGAACAATACTATCTCGCCGGCCGGATAAAAACCAGAGGCGGGCCGGAGTTTGCCGACCCCTGCTCTAGACTTATAGTATAGGGTATATTGTTTTTGTCACGACGAAAAAATGTAACACCATAAAGGAGGTTCCGCAGGTATGGCAATGTCTATATATAAATTATCAGGGTCACCTCCTGATTCGATTTAGCTATGTCTGTCTGTCTGTCTGTCCGTCTGTCTGTTCGTTCGCACGATAACTTTCGATAGAATGAAGCCAGAGGCTTGAGATTTTGGTCAACTGTTTGTAGTAGGATCTAGTTGGTTTGTATTGAAAATAGGCAAGATCTGACCCAAGGAAACCCTACCTCCCCTACAAATGAAACTTCAAATAGGCGATAACTTTTGATAGAATGAAGTAGTCATGATATGACCTGCTCATCTTGCGGATCAGGTCGACCTACTCCGAGTCCGGCAACGAACCTAGTTTCTTGAACCTAATATGTTGTCGATGCGTTCAGTGTTCACACTGGTATAGCCCCTTAACTCCCAATCACATATCCTATCATCTTGTATCATTTGCATCGTAATGCAACACCTATTCTAAGTTAGACAAATAATACATATAAGTATAAGTACGAAATGTGCGTGCACAATCCAATACCATATTCTTATCCACCATACCGATCGGCCGCGGTCATTCACAACACAACAAAAAACGAAAAGCTTCACTCTACCTAACATAAATAAAATCCAATTGAACATTTATTCCACTCCATTTTACACTACAATATAGCGTAGCAAAAGCGACATCAATCGTATATATGTATGTCACACCATCTGTTCTTCATCTACTTTTCTATTCCCCATATTTAAAGGATCTGATCTGATCATACTCCGATTCCGACAGACGGGTCTATTATCAAACCTATTCACTGTTCATTTTTAAACTGCTCCGATTCCGACCTGAACTTAAAAGAATCAAATGATCAAACTGCTCCGATTCCGATCTGAACTTAAAAGAATCAAATGATCTAGGTTCGTTTTCTTGCTCCGAAACTGATCATTTTTCGACCTGATCATTTTTCGATTGCGGACCTAGGTCGACCTAGTTCGGTATACGGAGTAGGTTAAAAAGAGTAGGTTCGCGAATTGGCAACCATGAAGAATGAAGCCAGCTACTTGACATTTTGGTCTAATGTTTATACTGGGATCTAGTTGGTTGTAATTAAAAATTTGCCAGATTCTAAAAAAGAAACCTCTACCTCCCCTACAAGTGAGACTTTATATACGCAATAACTTTCGGTAGAATGAAGCTAGCGACTTGAAAAATTCGACAAATATTTGGTGAATAGATTAGTTAATTGATTTTGAGAATGGTCAAGATCCTCCTGAATGAGTGCCAACCTCCTGTATAAACTGGCCATATAGGAAACTCACTCTTAATGCATATGGTCGTTGTATTGAAATTGATACTTTTGATATCACCACTAGGTGCGTACAAGTCTAGGGAAGATACGCTTCGGACTCCAGGCCGAAGCGCTGCTTCGGTCTGGTTAAATTGTTCCATTTTTACTAAAGAAAGTTGGTATTCCTCGTTTGAGTGATTAAATGTGTGGCCAGCCTGTAGACCACGTATTAGACCACACATTAGATCACACATCGGACCAGCCATTACACCACGCATTGGACCACTCATTAGACAACGCATTAGACCGTCCATTAGACCACGCATCAGACCAGCCATTAGACCACGTATCAGACCGTCCATTACGGATAAACCAAGCATCTGATCAGCCATTAGACCACGTCTCAGAGCAGCTTTTCGTATATTACATAATTGTTTTTTTTGTCATAACGAGGAGACTTCGTAGATATAGCATCTATCTACCATAATCCATATCCATTCATTTCCGTTATTGAACACCATGCACTCGTAATTCAACGCACGTTTGGTGTACTACAATTCAAATTTCAGACGCATGGATAGCTTCGCGTAAATTGGGACGAAACCTAGCTTGTTGCTTTCGATTTACAGTTTGAGTTAAGTTTAACGTGAAAGTGTTTGTCCTTGTCGATTGTCCTCATACGGCACTTTCATTCACGGCTTAAAAAACTTGATAAAGTTGCTAAAATTTGGTAGTGTGAGGTTCCTAGTCGTGATACACTTCACTGACGCTAATAAGGTCTAGCGTATAAATATGAAAAACGAATAGCTGGTCTGATACATGGTCGAATGGCTGGTCTAATACGTGGACGGTCTAATGCGTGGTCTAATGAGGGGCCTAGTGCGTGGTCTAATGGGTGGTCGAATGCGTGGTCTAATGGACGGTCATATTCGTTGTCTTATGGGTGGTCTTATACGTGGTCTAATGCGTGGTTCAATGGGTGGTCTAACGCGTGGTCTAATAGGCGGCCTAATGCGTGGTCTAATGCGGGGTCTAACGTGGGTAGTTGGTCTAGCGTCTAAAAACAGCCTTAACGTTTGTGGAAGATACAAGGTTAAGCAATCGAAAGTAATTTCATAACTGTCGTGGATGAAGAGAGGAAAAGGTAGACTGTGTCCTCGTTTTTTGACATTAACATCTGATCACCCTATAGATATGCAAACTATCTTTTAGTTAGGTTGCCGCAACTTAAACATAAACGAAATCTGGCGGTCTAGCTAGACTATGATGAGATGTCTTGCTTCTATCATAGTCAACCGTCAGTTTATGAAACTGCCAAAATATTTGGCTACCTGTCTACTTCAATGATCGACTAGTTGTTGTGTCACAACGAGGTCGACCAGTAAGGAGACCTCTACAGTCACCGACTTGAAAACTATTAACAGCTACTTGTTTTCCGTTTCTATTTCCAAAAATGATGGGCCTATTAATGAAAATGCATTATATCGTTTTAGGATCTTGCTCAACTATAGTGCACTTTGTCTGACCTTTTGCATCATCGCCGTCTCAACAGCAACAAATGCGTTTCAATCTATCAACATATTTAATTCAATTGATCATAATTTCAGCGTGTTACATTATCTAATGATGTGGAACATCAACTCTTCACATTATTTTTACAATGCCAATAAATTACACTACTCATTAGGTTCAAAGCGAGGCTCGATGGACACACAGTGTCTGTCTGAACCGAACCGACAAACCGACTACACACTGACAGACTGAATTATGAACAACCGAGTAAAGAAGCCAACAAAAACTCCAACAATAACACCTAGAAAACAAAGAATCATTCCAGAGCATTGTTTAAGTCAACTTTGCACTTCATTTCTTACACTTTAAGTATAATTGAAAAAGATGATGGAAAAAAGGCAAAAAGAAAAAAAAAATGAAACCGGAATATAGAGGGCTACGCCCGCAATCCGAGGGTTTTGTAGCAAGCGCTTATTTTGGAATATAAATATCGGCTCCTTGTTCTTCTTGATATCACTCAGATGGATAGAAAAAACGTAATTAAAATGTCTTACCCACTTACATTTTACATGCTAATTCATATTACGTGATTGTAACGAAACTTAGAACATATTATTGCTTAAGGTGTTGGTTATCGTTGGCCATCAGTACTTTTGACCTCGAACGTGTTTAAGGCGTGCAAGGGTGTGCTAACTGCAACTATACAAATAAACTATTATTGACCTATTCTGAGAAGATATACAAATTCCACTATTTTCCATTTTATATGTTTTTCGAAACCCACTTCCTGTAAGTTTTCATAATTCTAAGTATAACGGTCTCAAAATGCAGGCAAAGGGGGGGTCAAAATACGAACTAATATTTTCTCCTCCCCCACTGTTCCCCTTTCTATAAATTTCGAGAAAATGCGAAAAAATGGAATGTACTCATCATTACCTTTCTCACGACACCTCATCTGCTTATACCAGTCGATAAAAAAATTTGACCTTAATTTCGCCTCTATGTGGACCCCCCCCCCCCCTCCTTCCACCCGGTAAAGTTGGCCAATTAAGACACAGCGCCCCCAACCAATCTTTACCCTTTAAAAAATGATTAATTAAATAACTGCAATTCGCACTACGAAAATCAACATGAAAGTATAGTAGTACTCACACCTATGAGGCCGGTAGGTGTATTTTTTGTGTGGATAGTGTCAAAATGCCGAAATTTAAATGAATGTACTATTATTAAATATTATGTGATTATAATGAAACTTAGAGATATTATTGCCTATGATGTTGGTTATCATTGGCCATCAATATTTTTGACCTCGGGTACGCGTAAGGGGTGCAGGGGTGTGCTAACTGAAACTATAGAAATGTACTATTATTAACCTTTTCTGATGAAATTTCAAAATTCTAGAAATCTAGGTTTTCTACACTAGTAAAATGGCGCTTTTCTGTAAATTTTCATATTTCTAAGTATAACGGTCTCGAAATGCAAGGGGGGGGGGACAAACTCGGATGACATATTTTCCCCTCTCCCTCTTTTCTCGTTTCTTCAAATTTTAAAAAAATTTCAAAAATGGAATGTACTCAACGATACCTTTCTTATGATACCCCACTTGCCTGTACCAAACGAAAAAAAAATTTCGACCTTCATTTCCCCTCTATGGGGACCTCCCCTTAAAGTTGACCTATTACGACGATTCGCTTTCTCCGGCGAATTATAGTAATTCTACACATTCCTACAAAATTTCATGTATGTAGCTTCAGCCGTTCCTGAGATATTCCATGGACAGACGGACAGACGGACAGACGGACAGACAGACATTCGACCGATTTCATAAGGGTTTTGTTTTACTACAAAACCCTAATGACAAGAAAAATTGCAAAGATGAAATGGAGACTGAAAATATGTATGTATTAAAGCTTAGCATGGCATGGCATGAGCGAGGAAGGTGGACTGACTGACTGACAGACAGACAAACCGACCGACCGAGAGACCTTTCGTTCCTATTCAAGACGATCAGTGAAAGTCTTCAAAGTGATTATTTGGTGAACAAGAAATGCACTTTGGAGGCAAGCGGTAAGAAACACCTTGAAGGTGAATAGTAATCGTTGAAATTTGAAGGCATTTGATAGTTACGATGATAATCGCGACCTTACTAGCCACTTTTAGTCGAAAAAAGCTATTTGAGTGCAGCGAATAAAAAGGGAGTCTGAGAGTCATGTACAGCGTTACCTCATCTCCTGATCATATATCGCTATCATACAGCAGTTGTACTGTAGTGTTCAGGATAGCGAGTTGAAACATAACAAACGCTAAATAGCCAACAATCTTTGGACAAAACTTTCTGAAACTTTCAAAATATAGTCTGTAGTCTGGATTGCCTTAAAAATAGAAATTCATCTTCCAGACAATGTCGCTGATATAGATGACACAGAGTTTTGTAACGGACCAGTTCTGACAAATTTGTGTCTATTTTTGAATTTGTGTATTTTTCACAAATGTATTTGATTTCGATTTATTTCAAATCAATTTATTATTTACGGGTTATGCCCAAACCAGATTGAACGTAGAAAGCGGCACCAGCGGCAGCGACAATAACAACAACATGCAGACCTGCTTTTGTCGCTGCCGTTGCCTTCAATCTAGGTCGCTTGAGGGAAATGCATGCTTTCTAGCCTGACATTTCGGCTGCCGCTACCGCTGCTGCTGCATTATGCGTTCATTCTGGTTCGAGGATTAGAATTGGCCGCAGTAAGCAAACAGCTGCAAACGAGCTTGGCATCAGTCACGTTTTGTTTTTTTTTAGGGATTGGAAAAATACGAAGTTGGTGCAGCGGTTTTTTGGCCCGAAATTCGATGGGAGCGAACAGTTTTTTGGTTTGGAGTGGAGTCAATTACTAACCGTAGGAGGAACGTCTTTTACACTACGTATTCACACGATCATATTCAATCCTTCTGTATTTAATTATATGACATTTTATGTATGTAGGCGGCCAAGGCCCGACGTCGGGCTGTCGCGCCACGATGATGATGATATGTATGATGTTAAATAACCCCATACAAAAAGAATGGATATGATCATACATTTGAGATAATGTAGTTGTCGCCAAGCAAGACATCGTAAAAACAAAATAAATTTGAATTGAGCGCGGCTATGACACAATCCACAAATATTCTGCCCATCCACCTATCTCGAATTTCGGAAATGGGAGGTTTGAGCATCTGTGAATTGCGGTACGTAAAGTTACAGCTCTTCAAATCAGCTCGTTCATTGTCACGCGACCACCTTCACGTCATAGCCGTGGAGCTAAAATCGTGAGTAGCCTGTAACGCACCTATAACTCTTTATACTCTTTATACTTATTTCAGGATAATAAATTGTTCGATTCAACTATTAATTATCTTGGCTTTGATCTTCGAGGGATCGGTCGGTCGCCGGGGCGGCATCAGTAGTCACAGCCTTAAATAAACCTAAGGTTAGTAAAACCTTGTGGAGGCAAAAGGCCTTTCCCATAGGCCTCCTCGTGGGCGCCTCCTGGTAACGGCAGTGTGTCAAACCGCTGACGGCCAAGTCTTAGCGATAAGACAGTTTGGAGGAAGGCAGATAGCTGCAGTCTGAATGGCTGACCAAAACCCAAGCGTCTCAGATTTAGTAGGAAAAAATGATTTATGTAGTTGGACTTGCAATATAGTTGTGTGAATTCCAGCACGTTTATTAAACCATCTGAAGTAGCTATCTCCAAGGCCATCCCCTGAATGGAATTAAGGGGTGTGCTGAAAACTCGTCCTTGTAAAAACAACTGGATCATTGGATTGGACGGATCAACAACGACGACCACGCAAACGACTAACGGATTATTCTATTCGGATCCTGGAATGTACTCTCCCTGAACAAACCGGGGGCCGCGAAGGCCCTCCTTCAACAGGTCGAAAAGTACAAACTGAGCAGTCCAGGAAACTGATGCCTCAACACACTGCGCTACCGGTCGCCCCTTTCCTTTGAACAGATTCTGAATGGTAGGCTCAGAACTAACATTCCCACACAAGAAGCTCTAGACGATATTGTTGATCTAGGCCCCCCCATACAACCCCCGACAGTAGACGAAATTGATCTAACGTTGCGGTCGCTAAAACGATATAAAGCGCCTGGTGCTGATGAGATTTCAGCTGAACTGCTAAAAATCGGTGGAACGGGTCTGGTTAATGCCATACATCAATAACTCGTGCGAGTATGGGAGGACGAAGTGATCCCAGACGATTGGCGCAGAAGCATTATTTGGCCAATTCACAAAAAGGAGATAAACCGCGTTACAGAGGTATTGTATATCACTATATCTGTACGTCCTATCAAATTTTGACGAAAATTCTTTAAAATAGAATAAAAGAGTACGCAAAACGTATCAGCTCTTTACGGTCAAACTGATACTCCAGAAGTGCTAGGAATACAACGTAGACGTATACAAAGTCTTTGTCGACTTCAAGTAGGCATACGGCAGTATCGATCGTGGTGTACAGTACAATATCATGCTGCAATTTGGTATAACGACAAAATTGGTACGACTGACAAAGACAACGATGGCCAACTCGGTCTCACAGGTCAGGATTCATAATAGACTTACTGATCTATTTGAAACATGCACTGGTCCGAAACAGGGCGATGGACTGGCACCGACGCTCTTCGATCTAGCACTCGAATACGCTATTTGGGCTATGAATATGGACAACAGCAAGACGCTACTCATCAAGTCGACACAATTAGCAGCGTACGTCGACGACGTCAATATCATGTTCCGAATATTGGCCGACGCAGAAGAACTTCTGCATACGCTCGATACCACTGCAAAAGAAGTTGGACTACGTATCAACGAGGGTAAAACTAAAATAATGATGCAATCAACGACAGGGACACCTGCACAATCGAGCATCAATGGGGGCGCCTCAACATCGAGTTCGAGAACGACTTCATAACCTGGGTCGCCACTTGTCAAGCGACGCCAACCAAACTGGCGAAATCAAGCGACGGATACAGTTAGCTAATGAAACTTTTTTCTCATTTCTCCCCACAATGAAATCAAAGCATGTGCACAGAAACACGAAGCTCCGCGTGTAAAAAACCATTATACGATCAGTTCTATGTTATGGCTGCGAAATATGGACTATAACTCAAGCCTCCGGAAACATGCTAGACACATTTGAACGTAAGGTTCCGCGGCAATCGAGATGGATGGCGCATCCGGTACAACCATGAGTTGTATGAACTGTACGATGAGCTGGAAGTTTCGAAAATCGTCAAAGTACAACGACTTCAATAGGCAGGGCATGAACAACGAATGGATGATGATCGCATGCCAAAGAGTGTAATGAACGTCGACGGAGCGAGACTGCGAAAACGACCGAGAACTTAATAGGAGAGCTCAGTATACGCGGACGCCGGTCACGTGACTGAGAAAATTGGAGGATAACGATCCAGGCGGCCAAGGCCCGACGTCGGGCTGTCGCGCCACGACGATGGTGATGTGATGATGTATATTATTTTACTATCATGAAAAAAAAATATTAATTAAAAGGAAAAATGAGAGATAGCAATAGCACTTTGCAATATATTGTAATATCGATGTTGAAGATTCACAACCTCCTATGTCAATTTTTTGAATTTTTTTTCTCTTTTTCTAACGTGGGGGGCAAAGACCTTTTCCATAGTCCTCCGCGTGGGCGCCCCCTGGTAACGGCAGTGTATCAATTCGCTGACGGCCAATGTCTTAGCGATAAGACAGTTTGGAAAAGGCAGATAGCTGTAGCCTGAATGGCTGACCAACACCTTAGCGTCTCAGGTTCAGTAGGATGGAATGACTTGCGTAGTTGGACCTGCTACATAGTTGTGTGGGCTCCAGCACGTTTATTAAACCATCTGAAGCAGCTATCTCCGAGGCCATCCCCTGAATGGGGTTAAGCGACGTGCTGACAACTCGTCCTTGTAAAAACCACTCCATGTCAAGAAACCTGGAACAAAAGCCTCGGATTGGACGGATCAACAACGACGACCACGCAAACGAATAAAGGATTATTCTTTCGGATCCTGGAATGTACGCCCCCTGAACAAACCGGGGGCCGAGAAGGCCCTCCTTCAACAGGTCGAAAAGTACAAACTGAGCATTACTGCAGTCCAGGAAACAAATTGGCTTGGCAGCGAGATTAATGACAAGAAATCGCACACAATTTTTACAAGTGGCAAACCATCGGGCCGCAAGGAGTTTGGAGTAGCATTTATAGTGAACAATCACCTCAAACCGCATATTACTGACTTCAAACCCATAAATGAACGGCTGTGTGCGATTCGCATCAAGACTCGATTCTTCAATCTCTGGCTCATCAATGTGCATGCCCCCACTGAAGTTAAAGAAGACGCAGTAAAAGACGAGTTCTACGCCCGCCTTGAAACTCTCTTCGACTCACTTCCAACAAACGACGTCAAATGGCTGCTGGAAGACTCTGACGCGAGAGTCGGAAATGAAAGCTGGCACCGGGCGCCCACTGGAGGCCACAGTCCCCATTAAAAATGTAACCACAACGGCCAGCGACTTATCGACTTCGCATGCAGTAGAAATCTAGTCGTAAGCTCTACGTGTTTACCGCACCGACGCATTCACAAGCAGACCTGGAAATATCCAGACATACCGTCAACCAAATTGATCACGTCCTCATTTACAAGAGATGGACGTCTAGTGTGATAGATGTCCGCTCCTATCGAGAAGCAAACTGCGACTCAGATCATCACTTGGTGAAGACGACCTACAGATGTAGAATTTCCTCAGTGCACTAATCAAAAATCAGCCCTCCCAAAACCTGTGCCGTCGATAAGATTCTGAGCGATGCTACGACGGTGGCGTATACTAACTTTCTTGAGGAAAGGCTACCGCCTATGCTACACAACATCAGCAACGCATGCATTTACAGGTTCCGTGAAGAAGTCAAGAGTGCCATCAAAGAGGTCGCAGAGAAGGTCGTGGGACATAAAACCCGGCAAACGCGAAAAGACTGGTTCGACGAAGAATGCAAAAATTCACTTGACGCGAAAAACGAGGCCTATAGACAATGGATTCAACGAGGAACCAGAGCTAGAAGAGAAAAATATGACGAGCTACGACGAATATCGAATAGAATAATTAGACGTAAGGAACGTAAATACATTGTCGAGCAGTTCCTGAATATTAACGAAAACTTAGCTAATGGGAACACCAGAGAAGTGTACAAACTAGTAAATACAATTAAGAATGGCTATCAGCCCAGGACTAGCCTGTGTAACTACTACTACTAAATTGCCCTAACCCCTTGTGGGGCATAGCGCGTCAACTGTTCCATGTGGCCCAGTTGACGTTTCGTTAGCATAAATTGGTTTCGAAAAATGCAGTTGCCAGCATGCACGTCCTGCACATCTATGGCCACGAACGTTGTCATGGACGGGATTCGAACCCGAAACGCCGGCAGTCAAACATGAGGCTGATGCCTCAACACACTGCGCTACCGGTCGCCCCTTTACTTTGTACAGGTTCTGAACCTACCATCAAACATTCCTACACAAGAAGCTCTCGACGATATTGTTGATCTAGGCCCACCCATACAACCCCCAGACAGTAGACGAAGTTGATCTAACGTTGCGGTTGATAAAACGAAATAAAGCGCCGGGTGCTGACGAGATTTCAGCTGAACTGCTAAAATTCGGTGGAACGGGCCTGGTTAATGCCAAACATCAATAACTCCTGCGAGTATGGGAGGACGAAGTGACCAACTCAAAATTCTTTGAAATAGAATAAAAGGGTACGCAAAAAGTATCAGCTCTTTACGGTCAAACTGATACTCCAGAAGTGCTGGGAATACAACGTAGACGTATACCAAGTCTTTGTCGACTTCAAGTAGGCATACGACAGTATCGATCGTGGTGTACTGTACAATATCATGCTGCAATTTGGTATACCGACAAAATTAGTACGACTGACAAAGATAACGATGGCCAACTCGGTCTCACAGGTCAGGATTCATAATAGATTTACAGATCTATTTGAAACACGCACTGGTCTGAAACAGGGCGATGGACTAGCATCGACGCTCTTCAACCTAGCACTGGAATATGCTATTCGGGCTATGAATATGGACAACAGCAAGACGCTACTCATCAAGTCGATACAATTAGCAGCGTACGTCAACGACGTCAACATCATGTTCCGAATATTGGCCGACGCAGAAGAACTTCTGCATACGCTCGATACCGCTGCAAAAGAAGTTGGACTACGTATCAACGAGGGTAAAACTAAAATAATGATGCAATCACCGACAGGGACACCTGCACAATCGAGCATCAATGTGGGCGCCTCAACATCGAGTTCGAGAACGACTTCATAACCTGGGTCACCACTTGTCAAGCGACGCCAACCAAACTGGCGAAATCAAGCGGCGGATACAGTTAGCTAATGAAACTTTTTTCTCATTTCTCTCCACAATGAAATCAAAGCATGTGCACAGAAACACGAAGCTCCGCGTATACAAAACCATTATGCGACCAGCTCTATGTTATGGCTGCGAAATATGGACTATAACTCAAGCCTCCGGAAACATGCTAGACACATTTGAACGTAAGGTTCCGCGGCGATCGAGATGGATGGCGCATCCGGTACAACCATGAGTTGTATGAACTGTACGATGAGCTGGAAGTTTCGAAAATCGTCAAAGTACAACGACTTCAATAGGCAGGGCATGTACAACGAATGGACGATGATCGCATGCCAAAGAGTGTAATGAACGTCGACGGAGCGAGACTGCGAAGACGACCGAGAACTTAATAGGAGAGCTCAGTATATGCGGACGCCGGTCACGTGACTGAGAAAATTGGAGGATAACGATCCAGGCGGCCAAGGCCCGACGTCGGGCTGTCGCGCCACGACGATGGTGATGTGATGATGTATATTACTATCATGAAAAAAAATATTAATTAAAAGGAAAAATGAGAGATAGCAACAGCACTTTGCAATATATTGTAATATCGATGTTGAAGATTCACAACCTCCTATGTCAATTTTTTGAATTTGTTTTCTCTTTTTCTAACGTGCTTTCAAAATATTTATGCATTAATTGCCCAACCGCCTATGTTGTAATTTACAGTGAAAAACCATTGGAAGCAGCAACATCCAAACCCTCTATGTCAATGTTGTGTTTTATAACTTTTACAACCTCTTATTGTAAACTGAGTGCAAAAATGCCATTTTTGACAAAGGAGGTCGGCTACCTTCACCATCGATATGCAATGCATACTTAATGTTCTTTAAATTTCTTTACATCATTTTACATAATCTTCTCAATAGAAAAACACACAATCGTAAACATTACAAAAAGCAATGCTTTATGAATCTGACTAATCCATTTGACAATCATGGGGTAGGTCCGCCAGCCTAGGTTTTCGGACCTAGGTCATATGCCGTACCGGAACAGGTCCGATCTGATCTGCAAAATTAGCGAATCATACCATGACTAATGAAGAACTTCTAGGTAAGAGAACTAAGCTGTAGACTACTTTCATCCTAAAGGCCGGTACTCAGATCGCGTGGAATGAAAAGTGCCGTGAAATCCCATACAAAATCGCAAAATTTTTCCCCGATGAAAACAGACGTGAAATTGTGTGGAACCTAAATTTCATTCCACGCGATCTGTGTACTACCTTGAAGTGAAAAGTCGAGTTTGTGGATTTCACGAGGATATGAAATTTTTTCTCGTACAAAATGTACGAGAAAGATTTTCACTGACAGCTCAGCTGTCTGTCGGTGCCATTCAGGTTGTGTTGTGTTTTCCCGGTGTTGTTTATAGTTGGGCAATAGATAAGTTAACAAATTAGTCGTTTTAATGTTTGACATGTTTCATTTCCACGATACACAGATCGAGTGAAAAGTGAAAAATTGGCATGTTCCACACATTTTTTCCACGAGCCATTTCTCCGATGAAAAATGCTGCTGTCAATTTTTTCATTTCACGCGACCTGAATACCAGCCTTAAATGTTTGAGCCGATTTTGTATTTTGACACTCTATTTGTGATCGCCAACTATAGTTGCTTTCGGGGTGTAAGAAGATGTGAGAAACGGTTCGAACGGCACCTGTTCTGCATTAAATTCATACATGTACAGTAAATTGGAAAGAACGGCACTGGTTTTGTGTTTATACGAAAATTCAGTTCAAATTTATAGAGTATGGGGTCAAGTAGGGTGGATTTTGGCAGCGTGAGTTTTTGGGATATATTGAGAACTTTCCAACGAGTGTTGAACGATTTTCGTGAGATGAAAACTAACGGAATTACAAAAATCGTGACATACTACGTGACGGACAAATTTCCAGGATGACCCCCAGCGATAAGACATATCCATGTCAAAATTAATCAAAAGGGAAGCCCGTTCTATTAGCGTTTCTTACATACTTCAACTGATCTGTTTTGCAATTTTAATCTCGATCACTGTACCAACTTCCCATGTCTTCCAATTTTTGCACGTATCTCTCATACACGTAAGTCACCTCAGTTTAGAACATATCATGGAATCCATATTCGTTGTTATTATCCACATCTACGGGTATGATCGGCATAAAAGACCATCAGTATAATAGCAACAACTGCACAGGTGCTTTAATTTCACTTCGTTGGTACAGGTTACAACAATAAATGGATTTTTGCTCTGATCGCGTCCCATAATTCATACAGAGTGTAGCCTAAGTTAATACGTTACATACGAGTACGTACAAGGAATCTGTCTATACGTTTTGAATACCTAGTCCAGATCCACTAGCAGGCGGGACAGTGATCTTTCGTACCGAACACTACTCGCACAAGTCAGGCCAAGATCACATTAATTTCCAACTGTTCATGCGATCACATAGGGAAAGCCATATGGACACAGATTGTGTCCAGGTGATGATCTTGTGCTGGTCGCACATAGACCAAGTTCACCTGGAGGAAAATTGAAAAACAAAACGAAAACAAAAACAAAACTTAAACGACCATGAGTGGATAAATATCCATCCATAGTAGGGGGGAAATGAGTTAGTTCTTAAAGAACACACATGTCTGCAATAGCGATCAGTTGTGAGGTGGTGACCATGATTCTGTTTGCCATCGGTCTCATACCACGATCCAATTTCCCATTACTGTTTTTCCTCTTCCTGCTTGGAGGTACGTGTCATCCCGGCGATAGTGGCAATTTATTTTTCGCTATAATATACCGAAAGGGAGCGAAAATGGGAACCCATGCAATCGACTGATCGCTCGGATCCAAAAGCGTCCTCATTTGCACGTTGAGGTGTAATGATGAAGGGCTAGGTAACTGCTTGAACATATTTGATAATTTCTCTGTTCGATAGGGAGCAATCAGTTTGGCGTTCCGGAAGATATTTATTATTGTCAATGAGAAAAACTGCTTTGTCTTCGGGCCTTTTCGCACATATGACCTGCTGGTGCTAGCTTCAATCTACTCGTATTGCCGTACCCGAATAAGTTCAAGAAAATTGTATTCTTGTTTTTTTTTAAACATATCCGAAATAATAGTTTATTATTTACATTAAGGTATCCCATTCGGGTTTTTGCCTATCCAAAATGCATTTATACACAAAATGCATAGTGTATACTTAGCCTTTACTACAGTGGTCTTCAGACGACGTAAGTCAGGCAAAGGTGCGATATGAAGTCTAACATAACGGTCTTAAGACCAAGGGGAACAGTTTGCGAATTATTTCGTCAAGTCTTTGCTGTATGGTCCTGACCGTAAAAATCATAGGGTTTGCAGGGAATTGAAGATTGTAAGGCCCCGAGCAGGTAGATCGGTAACTGGAGACACACAACGGATACAATTCTCACTTATCTCCGTCTGGTCACTTATCTGCAGTTAATTCACTTTTTTTTCTTACTTATCTATATATACATACAATATAATGTCGTTTAAGAGCATGTGCACACGGCAAACTTTTTAGTTCGCTGAAAAACTAAATAGTTTATTCAGAAAAATAGAACACACGGCAGTTTATTAGACCGCGCACACAGCAAACTAAATTACAGTAGACGCTCGCTTACTCGTACATTAACAAATAAATGCAGGACCCCTATTAACATAAGCGAATCGTTAATATAAGCGAATGGAACATAAAACGTCTATTTGATCTGTCTTTATTGTGCACGATAACTTTCGATAGAATGAAACTAGAGCCTATGTTTTAAATGACTTTTTTTTAGTATCCTGAGCATTAATATGAACCGACTATGCGATCCTGCCCCATCTAAACTGACCGCAACACCCTCGCAGGAAAGCGCAAAGGTACCCCCATTGCATTTTCCCCTAAATACGATGTTAAATCAAAGGTTTTGACTTCCTCTTTTTGAAAAGCGGATCTTGCTCTGTCCACACTTGCCGCAGCGTATAAAGCTGATGTTTCAGGTCGACCAACTACCTTCATCGCAGTTTGCGCTAAATGCGGTGTTAACTCAAAGATATTGACGTCGTCTTGCCGAAAAACCAATCCTGCTCCTCGAGCGCTTGGCGGAAGTGGGAGGCACGCGAATGTGATGGTCCTGCTTTGCGAAAGTGCGTCAAATTTCAAATAAGTTGTTCGTACGCCCCAATTGCCTGCCACCCACTTCCGGCAAGCTATCGCAACGCAGGATTGGTCCTTCGGAAAGAGGATATCAAGTTTTGCGCGCTCTTGTCACCTACTTCCGCCAAGTTTAGACGAGGGAGAATTGGTTTTTCGAAAAGAGTATCTCAAGACCTTTGATTTAACTATCCGTAAACGTGATGGAGGTAGGCAAATTTTATTTTCTTGCATTTGGCTTTATTTTCCTCATTTTGTTGTTGTTGAATTTTTTAGTTTCTCTTGTTTTTGCGTTTACAAATAATTTAGTTATTTTAGCTACTCCGGTTCAGCGGTGGCCACAGTGGATCTGGGGGTGTGCTTAATAATTATTGATTATTAATCAAATATTACATATGGTATATCAGTTTGTTCTTTCATTTTTCTTTTCCCATACTAGTTCTGATGTAAATTTTTGGTTATATTTTTTTATTACGATCTTTTTAATTGTCTTTCGGGTTTTTTCTATTGAATAAATAATTTTATAATGTTTTTAATTTCAAAAAAGCGGATTTTCCTTTGAGGAACCCCCTACTCCCCCCGATTAGGTTGGTGAAGAGATGAGGTGAAGGCCTCATCTCTTGTTCCGCTTTGGGAGGTCCCGACATTTTTGCCGGCCAAGGGACCTCATTGGTTGGGTTTTTATGTCATGGGTTTAGAGGCCAAGGGTTCTCAACATCTGGGCTCGGAGCGTGTGGCATGAGCCGGTTGACGGTCATTGACCGCATTTTTTTTTATTAGTTTTCTGGGTCTGTGGGACTCAGCTTTAACTTTAATTGTATTGTCTACCCCCAAGGCCATAATATACAATACATATATTATCTTTGTAATGGCTGGGGCAACGAGCGGGTGAAAATCCCGCCCACATCTCCCGAACTGAGCTGAAACAAGCATGTGCTCAACTCGTTGAGAAGGATTCGCTTCTAGCGTCGCCGGACCTTCGGTCAACTTCGGCAAACTTTCGGCTCCGTCCCCAAAACACCATCTGGTGAACACCTTGCTCATTACAGTTGCTTGAAATTTTTTTTTTGCCTCTAAGTATCACCACCCACTGTCGATCTCGAACACGAACCTGGTACAAATGTCCTCTGACACACACACACACACTTTACATAGATGTGAAGAAAACCGGTCCACTTGTACCAGGTTCGTGTTCGAGATCGACACTGGGTGGTGACACTAACAGAACACTACTGTTTTGTCTTCCTTTTGTCTTCTTTCGTTTCGCTCCCTTTTGTTCCTGCACCTGAAAAAAACATCAGTAATGGAAAGTCCCTGTCGAAAGATTTTTTTTTAACCAATGACAAAAGACAGTTTTATTTTGTTCTTCTTCCCTCCACAACAGACCTTGCCCTCTAGCAGGTGGCGGCTGCCAACATACAAAAATAATTTCATTGTTTCCATTTCACAGTAGCAACACGAAACATAAACAAAATTTTACTCCGTTCAGATCGGAATTCGCGCACAAGTGTCGTGACAGTCGGGCTCCGTGGATTTTTTGGCAAGTCTAATATCCAATGACTCCGCGACCCACCGTGATACAAGGTGGATCGCGGAGTCATCAGCTTGAACACCACACCCTACGGATTTTGACTCAGACAGGGAACAATTCGGCTCTTAGACGCAAGTTTGTGTCCATTTAAAACGTCGACCTTTATAGCTAGAGCTATTGGACCGTTCTGTTCTTAGACCAATCAACAGTCAATTTTTATAAGTGCAAAAGATACGGTAATTTTTATTTACTTCAAGATGCGTTTATTGTGAGTATACTACTATTTGCCTTAACCCCTAGTGGGGCATAGCGCGTCAACTATTCCCATTCGGCTTAATTGACGTTTCGTTAAAGCAAACTGGTTTCGGGCGATGCATGTTTCTAGCATATACCTCCTGCCCATTTAGCCGCATACCTGCGTCAGGTCGGGAAAATGGCTTATTGTTACGACCCACATGACTGGAGGAAGAAAACACAAACATCCATGGCCATGGTATGAGACATCAGACTGACGCATCAACGCACTGAGCTACCGGTCACCCCAATTCACAAAAAGTTCACATAACAAGTTAATCCGACAAAAACATATGGGAAGTTTTTGTGTCTCAAAAATCCCTAACAGTTTTTTCCAGTGAGATGGGCCGGGTTTTTTTTATTTAAGTGTTGCCATTCTGGCTCCCCATTTCATATCCAATCTACCCATATCCAGACCTAACCCTGATGTTCTATATTTTCAAAACCTGTGTGTGTATCTAACCGGACCGACTCCACTGATAAGGAAGGAGTAGGTCTGCGTATCTACCCAGCACTGATTTTCTGTTCTTTCAAAACCTTCGGATCTACCCAGACCTGAATTCCTAGGCAGACCTAGAGACCTACCCAGACCTGGATACATACCTAACCATCACCAATTTTCTGATCTTACAAAACCTGCGTATCTTCTCAGACCTGTATACCTAGCCAGACCTAGAAACCTACTCCGACCTTGATACATACGAGGGTAAGGTGAAAAGTTCTGCGTCTGACAATGAAAGACTGCGATTTTCAGTTAAAAAATTATTTTATTTTTCTACATGATTTCCCTTGACTTCAACGCACCTAGTCGAGCGTTTCTGCAACATCAGTATTACTTTCCGGAAGTGAGAGTCTGGAAGGCTTTGAAAATATTCATTACGGCCCTCTGAACTTCTTCATTGGATGCGAAGCGCTTCCCAGAAAGATACTTCTACAAGTTAGGGAACAGATGGAAGTCTGAGGGTGGCAAATCACGAGAATAGGGGGATGGTCGAGCAAATTTTTCCCACCGTCAACGCAAACTTGTGTACAGGTGCGTTGTCCTAGTAAAAGATGATTTTTTTTCTTCTTCAAGCCAGGCTTCTTCTCGCGAATTACGGCATACAGCTGGTCAAAAAGTTTGAAAGTAATATTCGCCTGTTATTGTTCTGCCTTTTTCAAGGTAATCAATTAGCAGGATCCATTTCGCATCCCAAAACACGCTGGCCACATTTCCGGCAGATGCGATCGACTTCGCTTTCTTTGGCACTGAACCACAGGCTTCCACCCACTGCTTCGACTGCTGTTTCGTTTCTGGCGTGTAGTGGTGGACCCAAGTCTCATCCATAGTGACACAGCGCCGCACAAAATCGGTCGGATCCCGATTGAATCGGTGCATAGATTGCAGCGAAAATCGTTTGCACATTTGCTTTTGATCGGCATTCAGCAAATGCGGCACCTATCTTGCGCAGAGCTTTCGCATCTCTATAATTCTTTATGCAAGGTGTTTCGCACCCTTTCTCCCGATATCCGCACAGCCTCAGCAATATCACTCACTTTCATTCACCTGTCGTCCAACACGATATCATGCACTTTTTCGATGGTTTCCGGTGTGGTTGCGGTTTTTGGCCGTCGTTCACGTGGGTCACCTTTGAGGGAGGTGCGACCACGTTTAAATTCAGCTACCCATTTTTTAACGGTTGACATCGAAGAAGCAGAGTCCCCGTAAACTTTTACTTCGGATGAATTTCCTTATTGATCCAAAACGAATAATTTTATGATCGCACAATATTCAAGTTTCTCCATTCTATCGAAAAACACGAAAGATACTGCCAAAATTCGTGTAAACAAACTACTTGAGAGAACAAGGTAAAACTTGTCATGCGAACACGTGCACCCAGGCAAAAAACATAAATTTTTGCTGATTGTAATGGTATTTCTGTGTCAGGCCGAGAACTTTTCACCTTACCCTCGTACATACCCAGAACTGATACGTTCTTTCAAAACTTGCCTATCTATTCAATTTTGTATACCCGCCCAGACCTACTTAGTCCTGGTGACCTAGATATTTTTCAAACCGAACCTACTAGACCTAGGTCTGGGTGTTGGACCTAGGTCGAAAAGAGCAGCTCCGGTTTTGAGCAACCATGACCAGATGACCAAAATATCCCCAGTTGATATTCAGGGTTCGCGTTAAACAGGTTCCGGCTTATACAGATTCAAGTCATATGAGAATCATGAGTAGATGCTCGTGACAATCGACTTGTTTCCGGGTAACCAGCTCTTGAACAAATTTTGCTGAGTGTGCAGATTCGAAATCAATATCCTCATCCTAGAGTATTTGTTTAAATATGACGGTATGATGCCAATCAAAACTTTTCGCAACAAAACTACGTGGTAGAGTATGGGAGCGGCTTGACAAGTCTGCTGACCCGAAACCAAGTTTTCTCACAACCGACTACGTGAATTTTGCGGACTTTTGAGCATTCTTACTGATGTATCTATGATCGAGCAAAACACCTCATAGCTCTACTCGTAGGCGCCAATTATTGACAATATTTTAAGTTTATTAAAATTTTCCTGTATACAGCATTCACAGCCACAGTTAATACCCTTGCGAATGCGAAGACGTGGAGACTTCCAACTGTGGTCTATGTGTTTTGTTCTTTTCTGTCAGAGCGCACTGTATGGTCTTGATACGCTTTTATTATTGGAGATAAACGCGGTATGTAGAAATTACCTGTGCTTACTCGCTTGCGCGATCGTGAGAAGCTGAAATTTTATTGATCTTCTGGATCATGCAAGTGGCCACAACCATCATAATGGCATCCATAATACACATTCGGGAGCACCAGTACGCGCACAGTGGCTTATGAAAATCTCTAGCCGTGGCATACCGTGCGCTCTAACTGTTCCCCCCAGAAATAAAAAAGACTAAGTACTCACCTTTCCGAAGATTCATAGATATAATTTGATGATTCACAAAATGATGTTGTTTGAAGATCTTAATTTTTCGGAGGATTTAAGATGCCAAGATCTTTAAAGATTTGTCTTCTTCCCATTGTGCGATGTGTATCTTCGTCTCTCTTTTTTTATTTGTCGGTGGAGGCTTTTGCTTATTTTTTCTTATATTCAGTATTTCACCTCTTCCCGAATTTGTTTTGATAAGCCAAAAGCCACACCACCGAGCCCCTGGTGTGTATGAAATCGCAAATGCTTAACGATTTCCACATTCACAGGTTGACCACTTCACTTGTCCAGATTGCTCGGCCCGGCCGGTGCGCCGCCGCCGGAACCCATGTTGGTTTATGGGAAAATCGGTGGGAAAAATTCTTTTTTTTCGTCTCATTTGTCGGAATTGTATTTTTTCGAAATGATATTTTTTTGATTTCTTTTCGCTTTTCGGTTAGTTACAGTTTTCGGCCCGATAATAATTTGTGTGCACGAATTGACTTGATGTGCACATACACACATTCTGTATTCAGTGTATAGATAAAGTTGAAGATTTTCGGGTAATGTTTGGGAAGACGCAGCCGATTTGGCGTGGTAATGCCTTAATTAGACACCGAAGATGAGCGAAAACTCAATGAACTCTAACGGAGCCGTGGGGTTAATTATATCCAATGGTCAGGCTGAAATAGATGTGTTTATTTTATATACCATGGGTGCGAAATTTTCTAATCCGATTCACATACTAATATGCTGCTGAGTCTTGAAGGCAAATTTACCATCATTTTCGCCAAATTTCAGACCAACGGTATCCATACGAGATGAATAGCTTTATGGAAGCTAAAGGTATTGTACCACATACGGACACTTTAGGTTTGTTTTGTACGAATCCGTTAGGATTTCGCGTATTAAGTCGCCATATGAAAGGAGTGTAGACTGTGAATGAATGAATTTTAAGACAGTGGAGCAATATTGTACGCTTTACACCTGACTAAGACGACTTTTCGATTCAGCGCTTCATGGTATCGTAGCAAGTTCAGGTTTGAACATCCACCAAATTTTTGGTGGGATGTCGGTTTGACCCCACTATATGAATTTTGTTTGTTAATTGGATTCCAAAAGTGGATTGAAGAACTTTATGACTCTCTGTAGACGGTGGGGTCAATTGAATTGAATTGCAAAGCCATAGCTAATCTTGCGGCTAAACACTTGCAATGTGTGATTAATGCGCCAAAATTGCATATTACTTGAGTTAATAGCGGGCTAACAGTGATTTGTATAAAGAAGCCAAAGTAGGTTATCACAAACCAACTTCAGCAATGCAATTTTCTTGTTACTTTAAACTAGGTAACTTTCTACTTAATTGGACAATTTAAAGGAGGTTTTCTTTTTATTCGGAAAAAAAATTGGACTCTTAAAAATTCCATTGAGGTATTTTCTCACGTTAGGACATTCATATGGATTTTAAATGGACATTAATGCAAGCGTCGAAAATTGTTATGGGAAAGACCATGCAGTTGCATAGATTAGAAGTAAAGACGAAAGTAGACAAATATGAATTTGACAGGATAGCAAGGAATTTAGTCTAATTTTAGGCATTGTATACTTAATTAATTAAAAAACTGTCGAAAATGTTTATACATTCGGGGTGACTTGTAATGAAAAGGAACCATCAGTCTCACCTCCTCTATGTTGAAATCGACGAAGAAAGTCTTAAGATGAAAATATTCGACAAACTCTCCTGTAGAGATACATCGCATTGAAATTATTCACCCTAATGGGCTTAATACTAAAATACTATTCAGTCGAGTCGCGGTAACGTGAACAGAAAAAAACCAGCGTTGTTCGAACGTACGCATGTGTTCACATAAGCGAAGGTTATAATTTGTATCAAAATATATAGATACTTACATCGAAAAATTGTTTATTAGAATACTTTTAATAAAGAAGAAACATATCATAAATTTATGTATGTACATTTTTTATGTTTATATTTGCGATGAAATATTACGAACATGATTTGAAAAATTATGTTAACTTTGTTTGAGCCTTTTTGGTGAAAAGGTTCAACATAACCGCCTTCTCTTGAACAGCCTTCAATGCTAGTATGTCACTGATGATGATATCGTTTGATTTAGCCCATTCGATGGCTTATATTGGATTGGACGATATCATCCACTGTATCAGTATAAGATGTCACTACTTCATCAACATCTTCTGGGGAATTTTCGACATCCACTAAGTCTTCATTCCATGCTTCAATATCCGAACAGGACAATTCCACCTAAATCAGAAAAATTTGTATGTTGTAATACCTAATACTAATTTAAAAGCAATAACCAATTTACAGGTGCTATCGCCTGCAGCAAAGTTATTGTGTCCATTAAGACGTTATTGTCCTCTTTCCATCTCTGTTGCAAGACAGACAAGGGTAAAACCCGTGACAGACGATCGTCGTTAAACATGTTTGCGTCAATGATCATTAAGTCCAAACGTGTTTATCGTTGACTAGTGACACACGTGAAAAACATAATTACGTTCGAACTGTCAAAGTATCGAATGTGAGAACAGAACAGAACAAAAACACACAAAAACACCTTCTAACACACTCCAGACGGTCGACACTAATAATGGGATTAGCACTAGCGGGAACCAGAACAAGATTTGTGCGGTTTTGGACGTGAACGGTTGACATTGCCGTGCAAACAATTGCAAATGACAACTGGAAACCAGCTGTTCTTTCCATTTTTTCCAAAGAATGGCGCGGCCAGCAGTTGAAAGTGAACGTAATTAAGTCGTAATGACGTTATGTTAATGACGATGGAAATGATATCTTTCAATTATCATCAGGTGAAACAGCACATGACAGACGTGCTTCGTAAACATAATTATCTGATAATGATAATTATCGGGTATCGTCTGTCTAGGGTTTAAGTCGTTTTCGTCTTCCGGCGGTTTTTCTAGAATATTCCTCCAGCATTTCGGTATGATCGTTGGACTCAATTTCCGCCAAGCTCCTTCTAAATTCAGCATAACATCTCTCAGTGTTATTTTTATTAGTGAACTCCCAATGGGCTCATCTTTGTCCACAATAAAACTGAGCAGAATTTTTCGATAGTAGAGTTTTCTAATCTTCAGGACATTTTGATCCATCGGTTGGATCAGAGGTGTGACGTGCGGTGGCATAAAAAGCGTAAAAATCATTCCATCGGAAGTTTTTAACACATTAGCTGGTGGGTGACAAGGTGCATTGTCTAGCACCAATATTGCTTTCTACTCTAGTCCTTGATCTTGCAAAAAAACTCGAACCTGAAATGCATTATATAGTATGCATAATTAAAAACAATTGACAAGAAACAGCATAAAATTTCCGACTTTAGGAACTAACCTCAGGAACAAATTGCTGGAAAAAACAGCTCTTAAAAATTTCAGCAGTCATCCAGGCGTTTTTAGTGTGCCTATAGATGAGTGGATTAGCGAAGTTTTTAAAACATCTGGGGTTCCTTGCTTTGCCGATTACTAGAGGTTTTATTTTATGGCAGCCAGATGCATTTGTACACCCTAAGAACGTAATTCGTTGCTTTGCGGTTTTGATACCAGGGGCAAATTTTTCAGAAAGACCAATATGCGTTTTTTTTTCAGGTAGAAGCTGCCAGTATAAGCCGGTCTCATCGGCATTGTACAAATAAATTTGATGTTCATTCAAATTTAATTCTTCAATCGTCTTTCGCAGCTTTTCCCTGAAGGGATTAACTAACTCCGGATGTGTGGATAACTTTTCTCCGGTTATCTTCGAAATACGTATCCCGTGTCAAGTTTTAAAGCGTTGCAACCATCCTTCACTGGCATTAAAGCTTCTAATGCCCAACAAAGTTTTCAAGCTAAATGCGTTTTCTTTAATCATTTCTCCTGAAATGAGGACATTGTTTTGCCTTTGGGCACTGGTAAAGTTTCTTCTCCATTTCAGGATATTCAGCTTTCCTAAGTGTGGAATGATTTGTTGGCATTAGGCTGCTAGCAACACGTTCGCAAATTGATTTTTTTTTTATTTTTGAAGGAACAATCGTAGACTTTGCAACGCCATATTTTTTTGAAAGCGATGTGACACCCATACCCCTGTCTGATTCCTCAATTATTTTCGCTTTTACATGTAGTGGCAGGAATTTACCTTTCTGTTTAGGCATTTTAAGTTAGAACACTAATCAGAACACACCACAAAATAGTTATACTGCTACTTCAAAGAAAAGATAAACACGTGGAAAATCAAACGGTATTTGCACATGAAATAACAACGCGCTGTAGTCACACGTGCGTTCGCAATATTGAAGGTTGCGCTTGGTCATACTATAAGATGGTCAATATCCAATTTTCCTTGTTCACGCTACTGCGTGGCTCACACAAGCGCGTGTTCAAGCTAGCACGACTCGAATGTATTTTAATTGTTGAGAATTGCATTGAGTGAAACAGAGGCCACTATTTGGGATCTAATAGCAACACCTGAAGAGTGTGGGTCCATTGGGGATGAAACTAGTTTACAGTCAAGAGTCAGCTTATAAAGTGACTAAGGAGCATGCCCAAATAGTGGCCTCTGTTCCACTCAATGCAAATCTCCTGTAGAGAAATTGTCTGCTTAAAAGACAGTTTGCCTACTAAGCAGGAAAATCTACTGAGTCTGCTCTCCACAGTGTGGTGGTGAGTCCTTCCCAGGACTGAAGATAGCTCTGGACTTACTGTGAATCTGTCGACTGCAAAACGACTTTCTGTGTGGAAAGTTCGGTCAAGAGTCCTAAAACGCTACGTTTCACGTGAAGCCACATGTCGGCACACAGACGTGCTCCGGAGCCCAATTTCTAAGGGCGACCACAAAGTGAAAGCTGATACTGGTGCTTGTGCTGGTGTTTTGATTATGGACACTCAGCGAAGAGAAACGTTCACATGAAACGTGCCCGATGAGCTTTCCCTGCCCATGCTATTGCTAAAGTTCAAGATCGCATCCGCAATTGTCCGGTGATTTTCTATATAAAATCCATTCATAACACACAGAATGAAACCGGAATATAGAGAGCTACGCCCGCAATTCGAGGGTTTTGTAGCACGCGCTTATTTTGGTATCTAACTATTGGCTCCCTGCTCTTCTTGGTACCACTCAGCTGAATAAAAACACCATAATTAAATGTCTTACCCATGATATAGTATCTTACATGCCAATTCATAAAAAGACTCCATCTGTCACCTCTCAAAGTAATAGTTTTAATACGAGAAGCTGTACTGTAGATAGATATATACGAGATAAACTGTCCTACTCTTCCAGATGCTTAACCATTCATGTTAAGACGACATTGCAAATTGCAAACTTGTGTAACGGCTTCGAAATTCAGGGCGGCTGGGACAAATTACGGTCTAATATTTTTTCCTCCTCCACTGTTCCCCTTTCTACAAATCTCAAGAAAATGTCAAAAATGGAATGTACTCAACATTACCTTTCTCACGACACCCCACTTGGCTATACCAGTGGATAAAAAAAAATTGACCTTAATTTTGCCTCTGTGTGGACCCCCCCCCCCCCCCCCTTTAAAGTTGGCCAATTACAACACAACGCTTTCTCCAGCGAAATTATAGCAATTCTACACATTCTCGCCGAATTATGTGTGTAGCTTCAGCCGTTCGTAAGATATTCTATGAACAGACGGACAGACAGACATTGGACCGATTTTGTAACATTTGAGACACAAAACCCTAAAAAAATAAATCGTGTGAATAATTATTGTTAGAATCACTGCCCCAACCAATCTTGACCCTTGCAAAGTTGGTTCATTAAATAACTGCAATTCGCACTACGAAAAACAACATGCAAGTAGTACTCGCATCTACGCATGAGGCCGGTAGGTGTATTTTTTTTATGGATAGTGTCAAAATGCATTACTTTAAGTCAATGTACTTAAGTCAATGTACTGGTGGTCAGGTCTGTGGGGAAACTCATGGGCAAGTCTACATAGCACCTCCGCGTGGTGGCCGCTGGTAACTTCGCGAATAGCGAAGGCTGAGCTATGGGGCCGGTTGCGTGTACTATCACATTACGCGAGTACCGCCGTTTTGTGATATGTAAGCAATCGACACACTCCCTACTTGGCCAACTCTTGTGTTCTATAGTTTTGGCGAAGGTAGCCCATACGGAGTGTCAAATGTCCTAAATCCCCGGGGTGTTATGCGACCGTGCCCATCGGGGGAAGGTGACCAGGGACGCAAATGGTCATCACAAACGGAGCAAGTTACTGCCACACATCTGTACAATAACCAGTTGTATGGGTAGTGTAAACTGTCTCCCCGACCGTACGTTGGCAGAGGGGCGCCTATGAAACTCTCTGCATAGGTGACACGGCGACCAGGTGTGAGGTTGGAGCTGGTGACTGAGGTGAAAGTTCACCTGCGGGGTTCCGGATCCAACACTTCACTTTGCTCCTTTCTTGCACCTGTTGAACCGCGGTCTACAGAGTAGCGATCTGTTAGACTAGGAGAGAAACCTTGATTTGCTTCAAGGGTAGCAGGTGCAGAGTGGCATGAACGCCTACGGAACTTTCGGGAGGTCGCGAGGGAGTCTGCTTCGCGGCACAAAGAGAGGAAAGAACGGCCGGATCGTCATAATGTTCCTATAGGGGCGGGGAGTAGCGGGAAGCAATATGCTGGCAGTTGCCTCGGCTGTGGTCCGAGAACGGGAAACCCAAACCTGAATCAATAAATAAAAACAAGAATATGAAAATACATCAAGACATTCTTGGAGAAAGTGGCTGGAGGAATTCCAATGAGACGGACAGCGACGACTCGCAAGGGTTGAAGAGGTTAGTCTCTGAAGAAGACGCTCCAGGGGAGAAGGGAGGCGTTGTTGGAGCGGACAATGACGCGCCAGAAGGCGCGGAGAGGTTAGTTCAGACAACGTGCACTCTGATCAACGTTCAATCTGCTAACTATCAGGGATGGTGGCGGGCCCGAACAAAGAAACACTAACTGTGTGCCAGCTGAATATTCATCATAGTAAAGCGGCATCAGCGATGATGACGAGATGCTTTGATGAAGAGAAACTGGACATAGCTTTAATACAGGAACCCTGGATTTTACAAAACAAAATTAGGGGTTTGTCACAACAAACCGCAAATCTGTACCATGCACAGGTGAACGGTAAAATAAGGACATGCATCCTGGTGCGTCATGGAATACGTGCAGTACAAATGATGCATCTCTGCTCGCCTGATCTTACGGTAGTAATGATCGGCAGTGGTGCAGGATCATTCCTAATTGCATCAGCATATCTCCCTTATGATGCACCAGAACCACCTCCATCAGAGGAAGTAGAAAATCTGGTAAGGTATTGTAAAGAAAGAGATATGGCGCTGATCATAGGCTGTGATGCCAATGCGCACAACACTGTGTGGGGCAGCACAGATGACAATCCCAGAGGACAGCAGCTGCTAGAATTTGTGGAAAAGTACAATCTGCTGGTAGCAAACAAGGGGGTCGCTCCTACCTTCGTGGATGCACGAAGGGCTGAGGTGATCGACATTACCCTAAGCTCTGTTAATATGCTTGACAGAGTTCAGAATTGGAGAGTGGTGGACAGGCTAACCATGTCTGATCACAGGGCTATCCAGTTTGAAATTCTGTATGGCAGAAAACGGAGTAGCGAACGCAAACGTATAAGAGTGCCAAAAAATACTGATCGTGTTAAGTACGAGACATATTTAATGGAACAAGTCGAGGATATTCAAGACGGAATACCTCGGAATACGGTCGAGATAGAGCGAACAGTGGAACAACTGAACTCCACTATTAATCGCGCCTTCGAACACGCTTGTCCCTCCACAGTAGTGGACGAAAAGGACCCAACACCATGGTGGAGTAGGGAACTGGAGTCTATGAAAAAAGAGACAAGGAAAGCCTTTAACCGTTACATGAGGGAGAGAGACTCTCACTCTTGGGAACTATACAAGGATAAAAAGAGGGAGCTGAAAAGAACCTTACGTCTTCGGAAACGAAATACGTGGAGGGAATTCTGCTCTAGCATGAAGGATACGTCGGAAGTATGCAGATTACAGAAGATGGTATCGAAAGACACTGCTTCGAAAATGGGGCTGATACGCAAAGTTGATGGTTCCATGACAGAAACAGTGGAAGAAACGTTGCAGGCCCTGATGGAGGTACATTTTCCTGGAAGTTTCAAGTCAGACCAACCATGGCCTCAAACTAACATGGGAGCTGGTGGGGTAAGTCAACAAGAAGCTGAGAGGATAATAACTCCAAATGGAGTCAAAAGTGCTATAAACTCTTTTGCTCCATTTAAAACGGCTGGAATGGACGGAATATTCCCGGCACTATTACAGTGGGGCATGAGCGCTCTACTAGATAGGATCCGGAATATATTCGTCGCCTGTCTTTCAGCAGGCTACATCCCGAAGGCATGGAGGGAGGCTAAAGTGGTCTTCCTGCCTAAACCGGGAAAGAAAGACTATACAGAGGCAAAGTTCTTCAGGCCGGTTAGCCTTACATCATTCCTGTTGAAAACAATGGAAAAGGTGTTGGTGGACTACCTGGAGAACACCACGCTAATGTATAGTCCTCTGAGTAGGTGCCAACATGCCTATAGAGCAGGCAGATCTACGGAAACCGCTCTACATGAACTTGTTAGAGTTGCAGAGAGAGAGATTAACAATGGCGGGATCGCTATGTCTACTTTTATGGATATAGAGGGTGCTTTTGATAAAATCTCCTTTACCAAACTAAGGAACGCCCTGATTGAGCGGGGGGTTGATTACATTATAATTAAGTGGATCGACTCTATGCTTAAGCAGAGGGCGGTAAATCTTAGCAGTGGATGTGACAGAATACGGGGTAAGGTAGTCCGAGGATGCCCACAAGGAGGTGTTCTTTCGCCTCTATTGTGGAACATCACCGTGGACAGTCTTCTCTGGAAGCTGGACTCGATGGGCGTACACACTGTAGGATACGCCGATGACTTGGCACTCACGGTCAGTGGAAAGTTCATGGACACAATTCTAGGTTGCATGGGACAAGCTCTCAAAGTAACCGAAGAATGGTGTAATGAGCAAGAGCTAACCATAAACGCTAGTAAATCAAACACTATGATTTTTACTCGTAAGAGGAAAGACATAGAGATAACTCCCTTACGGCTTTTTGGTTCGGAAATCAAGGTGTCCAAGGAAGTGAACCATCTAGGAGTTACCTTAGATGCGAAACTAACTTGGAATGTTCACGTTGATGAAAAGATCCAAAAAGCGAAAAGGATTTTGCATCAATGTAAGAGAGTGTGTGCTCGTAGGTGGGGAATTTCACCTAAAGCGACACACTGGATTTACACAATGATGGTAAGACCTATTCTAGCCTACGCATCAGTGGTATGGTGGCCAAAAGCCATGCAGAATACCACAAAGCAGAAGCTAGATGGGGTACAAAGGATAGCTTGCGTAAGCATATGTGGTGCAATGCGCACCACACCAACGCGAGCAATGGAGGCATTGCTGGGACTGCCGCCGTTGGACTTATTTATAAAGAAAACGGCGGCGCTTTCAGCAATACGCATGGAAAGGGATGCCATGTGGCATCGCTTTGGAACTAGCAGCGGTCATAAGAGCATCCTAGACATTATTCATGATGAGGTCAGGGAGACTCTAATGCCGATAGAAGGCATGAGTAGACGTAGGGTAGTTGAAAGACTACACAAGACTCACATTGCAGATGGAAACATACATAATGAGTGTATGTACAATGACATCAGCATTTTTACTGATGGCTCTTTAATGGACGGTAAAGCGGGGGCGGGGGTTTACTCTGAAGAGCTAAACCTAGCATGTGCGCTTAGTCTAGGAGAGTATGTGTCCGTATACCAGGCAGAGATGCTTGGCTTGTTGCATGCGTTGGACCACTTGCTTGAAGGTCAGGTGCGGGGGAAGAAAATCCTTATTGCACTGGACAACCAATCGGTGATCAGACGCATGCAGCAGACGAACATAAACTCTAAACTGGTACTAGAGTGTGTCCGGAAGCTCAACACGTGTGCCTCAGAAAATGAGGTTACGCTGATGTGGGTAAAAGGACACATAGGTACAACAGGAAATGAGGCGGCGGATGCCCTAGCAAAACAGGGATCTGCGGCACCTTTCATTGGCCCAGAACCCAGAGTTGCTCTGGGGAACGGCATGATTGGAGCGAAGGTTGGGAAGTGGATGGACTCCATGCATCAACAAAGATGGCAGGAGCTAGTCACTTGCAAACAAGCTCGGAATGCAATGACCAGCCCTTTAGGCAGGGAAGCGAGAAAGGTACTTAGTTATAAACGGAGTACCCTAAGCTGGATAACTGCCTTGGTCACAGGGCATGGTAATTTTAAGGCTCATCTGGCCAAGATGAAAATCGGGGAAGATGACGTTTGCAGGCTATGCCTGGAGGAGGCCGAGACGGCAGCACACATTGTGTGCGAATGTCCAGCACTGGCTAGCACGAGGTTGAGGATCACAGGCAGGCACACGATAAGTGTAGAAGCCATGAGTGAACTCAGCTTCAAACAAATGCTAGCAATAACACGGGACTCAGTGATGAAGAAAGAGGTCGACAATTATCAGTCGACATCTGGAAGTCACTGATGACCGGGAGGGGGCGAAAAGGGACCCAAACGTTAGTGGTCTGCTTCGGCTATCCCCCAGAGTATATAATAATAAGTCAATGTACTACTATTAAATATCATGTCATTGTAATGAAACTTGAAGATATTATTGCCCATGATGTTGGTTATCATTAGCCATCAATATTTTTGACCTAGGGTATGCTTGGGGGTACAGGGGTGTGCTAACTGCAACTATAGAAATGTACTATTATTAACCTTTTTGTATGAGATTTAAAAATTCTATTATTTTTAGTTTTCTATGCTAGTGAAATGCCGCTTTTCTGTAAATTTTCAAATTTCTAGCTATAACGGTCTCGAAATGCAAGGGGGGGGGGACAAACTCGGACGACATATTTTCCCCTCTCCCTCTTTTCTTCTTTCTTCAAATTTGAAAAAAATTCCAGAAATGGAATGTACTCGACGGTACCTTTCTTATGATACCCCACTCGCCTATACCAAACGAAAAAAAAATTTCGACCTTCATTTTCCCTCTATGGGGACCTCCCCTTAAAGTTGACGCATTACGACGCATCGCTTTCTCCAGAGAATTAAAGTATTTCTACATATTTCCTCCAAATTTCATGTGTAGCTTCGGCGGTTCGTGAGATATTTCAGGGACAGACAGACAGACAGACGGACAGACGGACGCATGACCGATTTCATAAGGGTTTTGTTTTTATACAAAACTCTAAAAATGAAACCAATACACCGGACAATTACGAATGTGATCTTGAGCCGCATGGGCAGGGAAAACTCCATTAGCACGTTTCACATGGACATTTCTCTTCGTTGAGTGTTCACAATCAAAACACTAGCACAAGCACCAGCACCAGCTTTCACTCTGTGGTCGCCGTAAGGCATGGGCGATTAGTGACAAGCCAAATTGATAGTTTTTTTTCCGCGCAATTGAGTGTGGAAGGAAACGGATATATTCATGTGTTTTACTATGAATTAATCAATAAAAATAAATAAATGTAAAGGTGCCTAGCAAAGTTTTTGCCGATTCCTATAGGATACGTAATTCAAAATTCGATATTTTTTCTTGAGTAACACTTTATATTCTTCGAAATAGTTTGCATCACATTCTGCAGTCTTTCTCTGACGTTTTGGTAACTTATAAATGCCATTTTTTAAAAAAACCTTGCATTTGCCCGAGCAAAAAGTTGCCACTTCCATTTTGAGATCCTCTTCATTCCTGAACTGTCTACCGCGCATATGATTGTCCAGACTTAAAAAAAAAGATGGTAGTCTGAAGGTGAAAGGTCAGGAGAATACGGCGGATGTGCCATAGTCTCCCATCCTAGCTCCTGGATTTTTTCACCAGTTATCCTTGCCGTATGTGGTCGTGCGTTGTCCTGGAGGAAGAGAACTTTTTTCTCTTAATCAAAACAGGCTGTTTTTGCGCAGTTCTTCCTGAAATCGAGATAGCTGTTGACAGTAGATATCCGCTGTAATCGTTTGACCAGATAACAGGAATCCAAAATCGACGATTCCTTTCACTGTCCACCAAACACACAGTAGAATTTTCTTCGGCGTCAAGCTTCTCCTTGGAGTGTGTGGCAATGGATCATTTGCGGATAACCAATGATGAGATCTCTTGTAGTTACAGTATATAATCCATTTCTCACCATAAGTAACTATTCACCCAAGAAACGATTCGTTTTGATGTCGAGTCAGATGGGATGTGCAAATCAGCCGCTGTAACTTATTCTCTACTGAAATATTATGTGGAACCCATTTGCTAAGCTTCCACTTTTTCCCTAAGATATGCAGATGGGATCTACCACTTTCTTCGCTGACGCCGAACGTGGTAGAAAATTCTCTGCAAGTTAATTCTGAGTTTGTTTCAACAGCTGTCCTCAAATCCTCATCATCAAAAGCTTGTAGTCTGCCAGATCTAGGGGCATCTTTAAATGCTGTGTTTTGCTAGACAGCGGCTGGGCGATTTGCGTCTGCGGCTCGAGAGCAATTGATTCATCATTCAATGTCGGGGTTTTGTATGAAAATAGTACAATAATATTGTAGTATGTAAGGCAGGTTGTCTATGCAATCAAGGATTTTTATATGTACGTGAGGAGAATGGATGGAAAGAGACGAATGTACTGTAGATGTAGAGTCCTTCGGTGGCAGCAAGGACATTCGAGAAAGGATATGTGAAGCGATATATGGGGAATATGGGTGTCATATGAATCGGGGTGGACACCCGAATATCCAGGAGTAGTGCGGATGGCATTTCGAGTCCTTCGCTGGCGAAAAGGACATTCAAGAAAGTCAATTGAAATATGCGCAATATGGGTGTCATATGAACCGGGGTGAAGAGGCGAATGCCTAGGAGTACTATGGATGGCATTCCGGATACTTCGATGGCGACAAGGATATTCGAAAAAGGATATTTTTCGCAGGGAAGCGAAATACGGTCAATATGGGTGTCATATGAATCAGGGTGGACACCCGAATATCCAGGAGTAGTACGGATGGCATTTCGAGTCCTTCGGTGTCGAAAAGAACATTCAAGAAAGTCAATTGAAATATGGACAATATGGGTGTCATATGAACCGAGGTGAGGAGGCGAATGCCTAGGAGTAATATGGATGGCATTCTGGATCCTTCGGTGGCGACAAGGATATTCGAAAAAGGATACTTTTGGCAGTGAAGCGAAATACGGTCAATATGGATGTCATATGAATCGGGGTGAACACCCGAATATCCAGAAGTAGTGCAGATGGCATTTCGAGTCCTTTGGAGCGAAAAGGACATTCAAGAAAGTCGAATGAAAAATGGGCAATACGGGTGTCATATGAACCGGGGTGAAGAGGCGAATGCCTAGGAGTACTATGGATGGCATTCCGGATCCTTCAGTGGTGACAAGGATATTCGAAAAAGGATACTTTTGGCAGTGAAGCGAAATACGGTCAATATGGGTGTCATATGAATCGGGGTGAACACCCGAATATCCAGAAGTAGTGCAGATGGCATTTCGAGTCCTTTGGAGCGAAAAGGACATTCACGAAAGTCGAATGAAAAATGGGCAATATGGGTGTCATATGAACCGGGGTGAAGAGGCGAATGTCCGGGAACACTATAAATGGCACTTAGAGTCCTTCGGTGGCGACAAGGACATTCGAAAAAGGATATTTTTGCTGGTAAGGCGAAATATGGGCAATATGGGTGTCGTATGAATCGGGGTGAAAAGACGAATGTCCAGGAGTAGTGTAGATGACATTTCAACTCCTTCGGTGGCGAAAAGGACATTCACGAAAGTCAAGTGAAAAATGGGCAATATGGGTGTCATATGAACCGGGGTGAAGAGGCGTAGATGCAGATAGCATTTCGAGTCCTTCGTCTACTTGCGCAGCATTTACTCGAAAATGGTGGTGCGGACCAGAACATCGCTCGTTCTATCAACTAGGCTAAATGCGCATACGGCATGCTCTCCAAAATCTAGCAAAGGAGTTATCTCAGCACCAAGACCAAGCTGGGCCTATTTCGCTCCCTGGTAATTCCTGCGCTTGTGTATGGTAGCGGTACATGGAAAGTTCCAGTAAGAGTTACCAGAAAGCTGCAAGTACTCGTCAACTCATGTCTTCGTCGAATTATAAGAATTTTCTGGCCTGAAACAATATCAAATGAAGAGCTAAGCTGGCGTACGGGGCAGATGCCAATCGACGAATTGATATGCAGGCGAAAATAGCAGTGGGTAGATCACACATTGCGGAAGAGTGATAAATGCACTGCTTTGCATGTCATGAAATAGAACCCCGTTTCCAACCAAAGCCGACCAAGAGGGGGTCCTAGAATCACATGGCGACGAACTGTGGCAACGGAGTGTCGTGCGCTGGGTAAGTCTGTTGTAAACTTCATCCTATTCCCCAGAACAGAGAACGATGGCGCGCAGGAGTGCAGCTTTCTGGTAACTCCTACGGAAATTTTCCATGTACTGCACCCATACAAAACTACAGACAGTACCCGAGAGCGAAAAATTATCAGCTTGATGCTGATGCTGATACAACTACTCTGCCAGATTTTCGACAGCATGCCGTATGCGCATTTAGCCTGGTTGATAGAACGAGCGTTGTTCTGGTCCGCACCACCATTTTCGAGTAAATGCTGCGCAAGTAGACGAAGGACTCGAAATGCTATCTACATCTACGCCTCTTCACCCCGGTTCATATGACACCCATATTGCCCATTTTTCACTTGACTTTCGTGAATGTCCTTTTCGCCACCGAAAGAGTTGAAATGTCATCTACACTATTTCTGGACATTCGTCTTTTCACCCCGATTCATACGACACCCTTATTGCCCATATTTCGCCTTACCAGCAAAAATATCCTTTTTCGAATGTCCTTGTCGCCATCGAAGGACTCTAAGTGCCATTTATAGTGTTCCCGGACATTCGCCTCTTCACCCCGGTTCATATGACACCCATATTGCCCATTTTTCATTCGACTTTCGTGAATGTCCTTTTCGCTCCAAAGGACTCGAAATGCCATCTGCACTACTTCTGGATATTCGGGTGTTCACCCCGATTCATATGACACCCATATTGACCGTATTTCGCTTCACTGCCAAAAGTATCCTTTTTCGAATATCCTTGTCACCACTGAAGGATCCGGAATGCCATCCATAGTACTCCTAGGCATTCGCCTCTTCACCCCGGTTCATATGACACCCACATTGCCCATATTTCAATTGACTTTCTTGAATGTCGTTTTCGCTCCAAAGGGCTCGAAATGCCATCCGCACTACTCCTGGATATTCGGGTGTCCACCCCGATTCATATGACACCCATATTGACCGTATTTCGCTTCACTGCGAAAAATATCCTTTTTCGGCCACCGAAGGATCCGAAATGCCATCTACACTATTCCTGGACACTCGCCTCTTCATCCCGGTTCATATGACACCCATATTCCCCATATATCGCTTCACCGCCAAAAATATCCTTTCTCGAATGTCCTTGCTGCCACCGAAGGACTCTACATCTACAGTACATTCGTCTGTTTCCATCCATTCTCCTCACGTACATATAAAAATCCTTGATTGCATAGACAACCTGCCCAACATACTAGTACTATTTTCATACAAAACCCCGACATTGAATGATGAATCAATTGCTCTCGAGCCGCAGACGCAAATCGTCCAGCCGCTGTCTAGCAAAACACAGCATAAGACTCTCGTCACCCGACCCGAACTTTTGAAACCAATTACGCGCTGTTCTCTCTTTTACTGCGTCGACGCCGAAAGCCATACTCATTTTTCTACAAGCTTTCATCGCATTGTTTCCAAATTTGTACTCATAAAGCAAACAGCAACGAATTATCTCTTTTTGGTTGCTCATGATAAACATTCCAAAAAACTAGGAAAAAAATAAACGTTGTTTGAAATGTACTACTATACAACTTCATTAGTGTACCTTCTCAAAATCACTACTTGACGTTTGACACTGTTGACAAGGAAAAAAAATTTGCCGTTTAAAACCCGTCGAACGAAAATCGGCAAAAACTTTTCTGGGTACTAATTGAATTATAAGCAGTGGGATATATACATAGTCGCCATTCTGAAACGAATATGAGCCTTAGTGAAGTCACAGGTCTGTGAGAATGGTCGCGTCGACCAGCCATAATACCCAAGGCTGAGTTTATCTAAACTGCAGCAGCCGCCGCGGTTTTCAAATTTATATTCGCTTCCACGGCAGCCGATTTTACGCACCGCAGCAACCCGTTCCTCAGCAACGGCCAAATGCTGAAATACCCCTTCAACTCCGAACACCGTCATCAGTTTCAACATAATTCCGAAATTGTAGCAATTGGCCTAGCAAATAGCGGACATCCATGTCCATATCAGAACGTCAATTATTGTCAATCTCAATGGCCCACTATGACATTTGGTGTACGATGGAGGGCCAACGTTTTAACCATTACGCTGGGCCATTGTCTGTAGCAGGCATTAGTGGAAGATCAGATGAAGCGATGGAAAGAAAACTTCGCCGCGGTCTGGAATCGTGTAACTTCTAGTGTAGTTCCCCCGCTTGTAGACGATTAGCTAACAATCAAAATGTGTGTGTGCGCTTAACTGTCTCTACTAAAGAGGAAATAGAAGCTGCAATTATTGCACTGAAACGAGGAGACGCCACAGAGGAAGCTTTGCTTTATCTTAACCCGGCTGCAAAAGAAGTTGGACTACAAATTAACGAGGACAAAAGAAAAATACAAGCAAGAACAAATGCGATATGCCAGCACAACCGATCATGAATGTCGGGTCAGCATCGAATTCATTGTCTACTTCACATACCTGGATAGGAAACTGTCAAATTACGCCCGTGAAACGGACGAAATCAAGCTACGGATACAGTTGGCAAACAAAACTTTTTCCGGGTCCTCCCAATAATGAAGTCGAAGGATGGACACGCAAATACAAACTCCGCATACACAAAACCACCATAGCAGCTGTATTATGCTACGGCTACGAAACCTGGACCCTAACTCAAGCCTCCGAAAACATTTGAACGGAAGGTCCTTCGACGAATTTTCGGAGCAGTTTGCTACCGAAATAGATGGTAAAACTGTACGAACTGTACGACGAGCTGGAAGTTTCGAGAATAGTCAAACTACAACGTCTTTAATGAGCAGGACATTTACAATGAATGGACAATAGCCGCTTGCCTAAGAAAATACTAAAAGGACGCATCAGCGGAGCAAGACTTCCAAGAAGACCGAGAGCTCGTTGAGTAGACTCGGTTAATGCTGACTGCGAACAACTGCTGGGCATCCAAAATTGGAGGACGCGGTCACTTAGCCTAGATTTTTGAAGGACAATAATCCAGGCGGCCAATGCCCGACGTCGGGTTGATACGCCACGATGATGATAATGAGCAATTTGATTATTTCTATTGGGCTAGTTTATTTTTTCAACCAATAAAACCCTGGAGTTAAAAAATACTATACTCAATTGCCCTAACCGCTTGTGGGGCATAGCGCGTCAACTGTTCCATGTGGCCCAGTTGACGTCTCGTTGGCATAAACTGATTTCGGAGAATGCAGTTGCCAGCATGCACCTCCTGCACATCCATGGCCACGAACGTCGTCGTGGACGGGAGACGAACCCGAAACGCCGGTAGTCAAACATGAGACTGATGTATTTTTACATTTTGATTTTTGAAAAGTTTACCACAAATAACAGGTAACAACTCCGTTCTGGAATATGTAGGAACTCCATAGAAAAGTTTCTTGAATTGAAATGATAAGTACAGCGCTAAAATATGTTCACCAGAATTCACCAGAGAATTGGATTCATCTTGTGATAGCCGTTCCAATAAATGAACAACACCCACAATCGGTATTTACAGGTTGGTTTCTTATTGTTTTGTAATACTGATTGCTAATGTTGCGATTGTTTGCTGTGATTATAATGAAGAGTTTAAGCTGAGTGTTCACTTGAAATAACATTATTGCAAAAATACTTGCTTATTGGCGCTGGAAATTCTGTTAATAATGATTCATTGGCATTTTTTTCATTTGGGCAACCGGTAGCGCTGTGTGTTGAGGTATCAGTCTCATGTTTGACTACCGGTGTTTCGGGTTCGAATACCGTGGCTATTGATGTGCAGGAGGTGCATGCTTGCAACTGCATTTTCCGGAACCAGTTTATACTGTCGAAACGTACACTTGGCCCTATGGAACAGAGTTGACGCGCTATGCCACATAAGGGGTTAGGGCAATTGAGAAATTTTCTTCATTAAATTTATTTAAGATTTTAACATTATTATTTCATAGATAATTTAGATTTGATATTGAATAGTTATCTCGTAATCAGTAGTTTAATTCTTTAACATTCAGGGATACAAAAATTTTCATGTAATTCCATTCAATGTTGCCGACTTATCAAATGAACACCTCACTTAACACTTCCCCGAATAGGAAAACTCGCTCTGTTTCGTACCATGTATATTTCCATGCTATCTTTTGACTAGATTAAGTATCGCCGATAAATTTTTATATAAATCTTAACAATAAGTCGCCTGAGGACAATAATTTTTTTTTTTTCAGAAAACGGGAAGAGATCACATTATGACCATTATACACCCCTCAATGGGCTGCAAAAAAAAGGAACAAAACCAAACAATTTGTATTGGATCGTAATTGCCTAAGAGAAATAAATGGACAACACGACGAAGTCGATAAATGGTCAAACACAGAGAGGATGGCCCCAAAAGTATTGGGACCTCTCGTTTCTTTTTTCTTTCCTTGGGCTTGGTTTCTAGTGTCGTTTGTTGGTCATACCAATTGTTCGGGAGGATACATTCATGTTGTTGTCTTGTTGGTCCATTAAACGATATTTAATCGGAAAGAATCTTACGGGCGTTTCGGAATGATGGTTAAATGAGGTCATGTCATCTTCAATACGTTGGAGTGGAGAGAACAATAGATTCATAAATTTCAGACGAAGTGTTATAAAAGCGAAAGGATGTGGTCTTTAATCACCTTTAGGGAGTTGTGGAATCTTTATGATATTTGCAAATCGATAGAACGCAATAAAATTAAATGATTTTTAAGGAAATGGGGTTGGGAAAATTGGGTTTCCGAATGAATGTATTAGTAAGTTACAGAAAGAGAACTCATATGTAACAGCTGTAAATGTATCAATTTACCTTTAGTTAAGATAAGCTTGCTCTCTCTTTCATCTAGGGTTCGCTCCGCTTAGTGTCACCATACACTGTCGAACTCGAACACGAACCTGGTACAAATGTTGTAACGGACGGTTTGGTGGGCATCCGAAGATGCCCGTGGGGACGGAGCCTAGGTAGCATAAAGACCGTGCAGGTCGGGCCGTGCCATCTGGCGAAGAAAAAGGCTCCTCAACGAGCTAAGCAGCGGCCTATGCTTGCTGTAGCTCAGTTCGGGAGATATGAGCGGGGTTTTCGCCGCTCGTTGCCCCTGTCCTTTACACATTAACAAAAATTCATAGGCCTGGGGAAGACAACACAAACAGGGGAGGTAAAAATGGGGAATAAAAACAAATAGTCGATAAGGATGGAATGGTTGGCGGACGGATCAGACGCACACGCGATCGCACCTAAGTCCAGGTGTAATGGGACCCTCGGCCTGTGGTTTCGTACCACCAACAGATCACTATTCATCAGGTGCTGCCATAGATCTGCCGGTGGAAGCAGCACTACCAGACCATAATATGGTTCATTACAGGTGGTTCATTACAATGTCCTCTGACACACACATACACTTCACCACATAGAAGGGAAGAAAACCGGTCCACTTGTACTAGGTTCGTGCTCGAGTTCGAGTTCGAGAGTGTATGGTGACACTTACGTTGTTTGCTTCGCTCGCAGCATTGACATTAATTTCATTTTGGACATTCTTTTAAGGTGATTCCGCCCGGGGGAGGGGACGTTGGGAGCGCCACCATTAATTCCATTTTTTTGCAGTCTCATTCACCTCCGGGTTTATTTCGTATCATATAGGGCCTTATGCGAATTTACATTTCCTCCGTTTCCACTCGATCCAAAGCGGTTCGGAATAGACATACCAATCCATTTTCCGGTTTTAAATAGCTTTGTAGATGAGTCACAGTTCATGATTTGCTCCAGGAATCTGTTTCAAACGCTGACCCGCATGCTGCGTTCTTCGTTGCCCATGAAATAAATTTGCAAAGAATTGCAGTCTTGGTCGGCGAGTTGAAGAAGTGAGCCCATTTGATGGAATATCGGAACCTGTACTTTAAATGTTGGCATGAATCTACAATCGTTAACAACTCCTTTCACTCGGAACGACGTCATTTAGAAGCAAGCTTTTTACTTCCTGAAATTTGGAGGAAATATTTTAATAGGGGATCTCGTCCAAACTATTTTGAAAGCGCTTAATTTGAGCCAGTTGAACTTCCCCGATTGGACAGCACATTCTGGGACTTCCTTTCCCAAATATTAAAGCGTAACAGTGTATACACACGTTTTCCATCTTCCAAATTGAAACTCTTCTATGGACGCCGTAATCCACAATAATTTTTTGATCGCGCCGAGATTCGATCTCCGATCTCTATATTAGTATCGTAGAGTGGTGACCGAACGATCACGGCCACCGAGCGCGACAACATAACAACATTGCCACTTTAGTTGCGAGCTTCACGTACCTGCGGTGTTTCAACAATTCTAAATCGTATGCTTCCGATACGCCGCTGGCGTTTTTCAGCTGATTCTGTTGGTTTCGCTGCCCTCATCTTTCTCGAACGGGTGCTACATCGTCCCTGTGATTGTACTTAGAACCGCAGCCACCGGTAGCTCAATGCGTTGGCATCCCAGGATAATAGACAGATGCATGCGGCTCTGGTTAAAAGGAGTCCTACACCTTCTTACGATTACTTCCGGTAGCTCAACGGCAGTACAACATCATGCTTCCTTTAGACGTGAACGCTGAGCCAAGCACTCAAATGTTCACGAATGCTCATGAATTCACGTTGTCCATGTAAGAGCATCTTCTTGTTGTTGGTGCTTTTTAATGTAATTTTTCAATATTCGGTGCTTGGCTCAGTGTTCACGTCTAAACGAGGCATTGTACTGTGCGTTGCTTTTCCACCATCTTATCTCACTAACTCCAAAGATAAGATGTTTATTTTATACCGCTGAAATTCTCTCTCTAATTGAAGAAATCGGGCGCTTTGTGGACCTGGTCTGACAACATCTTCTATATTGCAAAAAATGCAACGAACTGTCTGGGTTTCATGAATCGCTGTAAAAGATACTTTACACCATCTAATTTGGCGCAAATTTATAAGGCCCATATAAGACCGATACTCGAATATAATTCCCATATATGGGCAGGCGCAGGTCGAATTTCCCTATTCGCATAGGACGAAGTTCAACGGAAAGCCTTCAAGCTTATTGGCGATGAATCCATAACTTCTTATATACTTAGAGTTGCTTGAATGTCGGTTGTTTATCACTTTTTTATCGCTACTACAACCGCCGTTGCTCTGGCGAAATATCCAGTCTTATCCCTGAGCTTGCTCTTTCTTTGCGTAACACCCGGCTAGCCTGCCGTGCCCATCCTCATTTTCTTGAACTCAGTACTGTTAAATTCTATGATTGATTTGTATCCAGAACAACACGAATGTGGAACAACTAGCAGCTAAGATCTGCAGAAATTTAAACAGAACGTACACCGGTACCCTATTCAAACTCAACTTATCCCAGCCCCATCATGCTCTAGCATCAAAGCAAAGGGTATCCCCTAAGCCTTAGCACAAAAAAAAATTTTCTGGTCCATTGTTCATGAAAGTACGCACATTCCCGAAACCAATCTTTTTCATTGAACGATAGCCAAATTCCAACTGGTGAGTCAGTCGTTATCCGAGGCATAGTTGACGTTTCGTTAGCATATAGAAGATTTCAGATAGTGCAAGTTGCTGGCATACACATCCTGGCCTTTTTAGTCGCCTTCGACGACATGCCAGGAAAGGCCGTGGCATTATTGTTACGCCCCACACCACGGGGCAATGTATTTCCAACGATGAACAATCGATCGTCGGTCTGTGGTACCCTCTTAAATATTATTCTTAATTCCATTAGTAAGTTAAGAATGATCAAAACTTTATATTAGCAAAACTAGAAATCCAAAACGTTAACAAATTTTCAAATAACAGAAAACGACGTAATCACCGACCCCATAAAGGCCATTTTGTTTTTTACAATCTTGACCCCGAAAGTAGCTCTCATCATCATCATCGTGGCGCGACAGCCCGACGTCGGGCGTTGGCCGCCTGGATCATTGTCCTCCAATTATCTCGGTCACGTGACCGCGTCCTCCAATTTTGGGAGCCCAGCAGCTGCGCGGCGTCCACACCTACTGAGCTCTCCCAACGAGATCTCGGTCGTCCTCGCAGTCTCGCTCCGTCGACTCGTTCTGCATTCATTACTCTCTTAGGCATGCGATCATCGTCCATTCTTTGTACATGCCCTGCCCATTGAAGTCGTTGTAGTTAGACGATTTTCGAGACTTGCAGCTCATCGTACATTTCATACAACTCATGGTTGTACCGGATGCGCCATCCATCTCGATCGCAAACAGCCCCGAAAATTCGCCGTAGAACCTTACGTTCGAAAGTGTCTAGCATGTTTTCGGAGGCTTGAGTTAGGGTCCATGCTTCGCAGCCATAGCATAGCACTGGTCGTATAATGGTTTTGTACACGCGGAGCTTCGTGTTTCTGTGCACATGTCTCGATTTCATTATGGGGAGAACCGAGAAAAAAGTCTTATTAGCTAATTGTATCCGTCGCTTGATTTCGTCAGTTTCGTTGGCGTCCCTTGACAGGTTGCAACCCAGGTAGATGAAGTTGTTCACGAACTCGATGTTGAGGTCCCCCACGTTGATGCTCGGTTGTGCAGGTGTCCTTGTCACCGATTGCATCATTATTTTAGTTTTACCCTCGTTAATACGTAATCCAACTTCCTTTGCAGCGGTATCGAGCGTATGCAGAAGTTCTTCTGCGTCAGCCAATCTTCGGGACATGATGTTGATGTCGTCGGCGTACGCTGCTAATTGTGTCGACTTGATGAGTAGCGTCTTGCTGTTGTCCATATTCATGGCCCGAATAACGTATTCCAGTGCTAGGTTGAAGAGCGTCGGTGCCAGTCCATCGCCCTGTTTCAAACCAGTGCGTGTTTCAAATAGATCAGTAAGTCTATTCTGGATCCTGACTTGTGAGATGGAGTTGGTCATCGTCATCTTTGTCAGTCGCACTAATTTTGCTGGTATACCAAATTGCAGCATGATGTTGTACAGTACTCCACGATCGATACTGTCGTATGCCTGCTTGAAGTCGACAAAGATTTGGTATACGTTTACGTTGTATTCCCAGCACCTCTGGAGTATCAGTTTGACTGAGAAGAGCTGATCGGTTGTGGAGCGACCAGGTCTGAAACCGCTTTGATATTCGCCAATGACTCGTTCTGCGTACGGTTTTATTCTATTTTCCAGAATTTTCGTCAAAATTTTATAGGACGTACAAACTAGTGAGATGCCCCTGTAATTCTCACACCGCAATTTATCTCCCTTTTTATGGATTGGACAGATGATGCTTCTGCGCCAATCGTCTGGGATCTCCTCGTTCTCCCATACTCGCAGGAGTAATTGATGTATGGCATCAACTAGACTCGTTCCACCGAATCTTAGCAGTTCAGCTGGGATCTCGTCAGCGCCCGGCGCTTTATTTCGTTTTAGTGACCGCAACGCGAGACCAACTTCCTCTACTGTCGGGGGTTGAATGGGTGGGCCTAGATCAACAATATCATCGAGAGCTTCCTGTGTGGGGATGTTAGATGGTCGGTTTAGAAGCTCTTCAAAATAAGAGGCCCATCGTTTGTTAATACCATCGGTGTCGCTGATGATGTTTCCATCCTTGTCCTTACAAAGGCTAGTCCTGGGTTGGTAGCCGTTCTTGATTGTATTTACTAGTTTGTACGCTTGTCTGGTGTTCCTATTAGCTAAGTTTTCGTTTATGTTCAGCAACTGCTCGTCAAAGTATTTACGTTTCTTACGTCTAATTATTCTATTCGATATTCGCCGTAGCTCGTCATATTTTTCTCTTCTGGCTCTGGTTCCTCGTTGAATCCATTGTCTGTAGGCCTCGTTTTTCGCGTCAAGTGAATTTTTGCATTCTTCGTCGAACCAGTCATTTCGCGCTCGCCGGGCTTTATATCCCACGACCTTCTCTGCGACATCCTTGATGGTACCCTTGAGTTCTTCCCAGAACCCATGGACGCCTGTGTTGCTGATGTTGTGTAGCATAGGTGATAGTTTTTCCTCAAGGGTGGTAGTATACGCCACCGCTGTAGCATCACTCAAGAGCTTATCAACCGCAAAGATTTTGGGAGGGCTGATTCTTGACTGGTGCACTGAGGAGATTCTACATCTGTAGGTCGTTTTCACCAAGTGATGATCTGAGTCGCAGTTTGCTCCTCGATAGGAGCGGACATCCATGACACTAGACGCCCATCTCGTGCAAATGAGGACGTGGTCAATTTGGTTGACGGTATGTGCGTCTGGAGACTTCCAGGTCTGCTTGTGAATGCGTCGATGCGGGAAACACGTAGAGCTTACGACTAGATTCCTGCTGCAGGCGAAGTCGATAAGTCGCTGGCCGTTATCGTTACATTCTTCATGGAGGCTGTGGCCTCCAGAGGTCCCCCGATGCCAACTTTCATTCCCGACTTTCGCGTTAAAGTCTCCCAGCAGCAATTTGACGTCGTTTGTTGGAAGTGAGTCGAAGAGAGTTTCAAGGCGGGCGTAGAACTCGTCTTTTACTGCGTCTTCTTTAACTTCAGTGGGGGCATGCACATTGATGAGCCAGAGATTGAAGAATCGAGTCTTGATGCGAATCGCACACAGCCGTTTATTTATGGGTTTGAAGTCAGTAATATGCGGTTTGAGGTGATTGTCCACTATAAATGCTACTCCAAACTCCTTGCGGCCCGATGGAAAGTAGCTCTCAGCAAGATTGAAAGTGTTTATAGAAAACAGGTCTACCATTCTGGACCCCCTATTTTGTTTTTGACAGTTTTGACCCATTCTACAACTCTCGTCTAATTAAGTAGTTTGCCAGCATATGTAGTATGGCCTCATTAGTCGTTAGCCTAAAATTGCTTATAGAATAAAATCCGAAAAATATACGGGTCTCAAGAAACCAAAAAAAATGCATTTGGACATTTGCATTTTTTTGCGGCAGGAAAGACGCAAAAAAAACCATCCGTGGCAATTCATCACTTCACGGGAAGCAAATCAAACTGACTTGTTACTAAAATGTCCTGAGTTATAATTTATGTTGATGTCACCTTTTCGTGAGAGTATTTAAACTGATTGGAACTCCGGATCGATCGATTCTCAGGAATTCTTCAAATCATTCGCGGTTGCGGTTCTTTCAATGTCTTTTATGGTTATCTCTTTATAGTCGCCTTTAGGAGACGACAACAGCTACAAATTTAAATTTACTCTAAGGGTAGGCGCATGTCCAACCAAAATGAACCTATGAGATGCTTGTCAGATGCGTCAGAAATGAAAATAGCATGGAAGCCTTTGAGATGGTGGCTGACGTCTTTAATGTCGATCATCTCAAACTTGGGTCTTTAGGATTTATGTGGTAAATTTAAATAAAATGAATATTTGAGAGGAACGGATAGAAATCAGCTTCCTTTGTATCTGACTGTCTCTTTCTATTTAGTGCAACTAGTAAAGGACAGCGATAGTCTGACAGTCTTATTACTTCGAGGATGTTAGGTCTATCCACTCTGTCAATATAATGAAGAAACTTTTCATATCTCATTGCGCTCCTATCCTCAACATAGCCGGAGTATTAAGTGGTCGTCGGTAATAATCGTGTCATGAAGTGAACAAATTAAGGGACGCGACATAGTCATCCAGAAAATTGCATTCGAAAATTCCAAAGATCCCAGCCACCTTGGGGGCAATCACGAATTTTATGGTGGTGTCTTCTTGGCGACGCAGTTTCGTTGTTTCCATACTCACACACACTTTGTAATTTTTTTTTTTTTTGACATTTAAAGGGCTACATTTCATTCGAAAGAGGTAGTTAAGATGATTGGCGGTACATTAAGGATAATTTTAAGTTTTGTGGCGGAATTTGGCGAATTTGAAAAAGGGTGGTCATTGAGGTAATCAATAAGGGAACTTCTTTTCTAATCATGATTAAATAAATTGGGTTTTATCATTTTGATGGCAGGCACATGCTATCAAAGTTGCGTGATTTCGTGCGTCTAATAGCCCAGTTTAATTTAAATTTTCAACCTATTGACTCGTACAATATAAACTAAACAACTATAGGTTTAGCCTCAAGTACATTTAAATTGGCTAATTAGTATATGTGTATTTCATCTTCATAACAAATACAATATGTATATGCAGTCAATCATTGATGTTCCTAACATTTATTCTATGCAAAGCTACCATAAATGCAACCTTCACCTGTTAGGTATCACACAACAGCTTTTATACACACTAGGCTGCAATATCAAATCCTTTCATCATGGCTCAACAAAACCTTCTTCAGATTTCAAACGAGATCTCGAAGATCTACAATCATAATCGTTATGCCGTGAAGTCATCAATTAAAATTCGTCACAGATTGGAACCGTCTTTTAGTCGCCCAAGTCAGGGTCTAAAATCATATTACTTCAAGATCACCATCATTATACTGCAGAGCTCTGAGGGCAATGTGGATAACTTCCAAATGGTACTATAGCCCACGGGTTTTGTCGTAAATCCATGATGTCCACACAAAATCCAAAGAGACTAGAAAACAACAAAAGATCATCTCTCTCATCACGTAGTACTTACATATGGTGTGTCTGTGTTCGCAAGGTGGCACGAATGGACCCATAGCCATCAACAGGTTCAAGTATCTTTTGTGCACTTTCAATCTTTTTTCGTTGCTTTTTGGTTGATTTGATTCGTTTCGATTATAATAACACGTCGAATCGACAACTGTGACTGTGTCAATCGCATAATGATGACACCTTACAGAATGATCAAATACGACGACAATGATTAATGATTTGATGTACCTATACTGTGTGAGATCCTCTGAACATCAATTAAAGATGGTGACTTCTTGAAAAATATAAAAAGAATGAAAACGATCAATAGTACTTCTTCTTGGAGGGTAGAATACGAAAATTGTCGTGGGAATTTCTTGAATATGTTTGTTTGATGGTTGGCCTTGGCGAGATTAAGTGTCATTAAGGTTCGTTTTGCTAGGCACACGATCGTCGCAAATTGTTCGCGATTAGTGATCCAGCCATTTGAGTGTATTTTTTCGATCGTCGCCTGCGATCGACGCAGGGTCGTGTCTAGTAAGACGCAGATTAAGTCCATCCACAGACCGGTCGTCTGATATTCGGCTCGATTTCATTTGCGTTCTGTGTTCCCACATGAGGAGGGACGCCATATACCGCACACGGGTCGATTGCGATTCGGCGCGTCTGTGACGCGATCCGGCATTAGGCATTGGTGTTGTTACGGATTCTTATTAGCACGAATATTTTTGGAGTTATGGCAATATGTCGCCTGAGTAGAGGTGAAAGGAGTAGTGCACAGGAGTGTCGGCGAAAGCATTGTAGTTATGACAATATGTCGCCTGAGTAGAGGTGAAAGGAGTAGTGCACAGGAGTGTCGGCGAAAGCATTTTAGCCATTTGGCGTGGCGAAATAGAGCATTTTGTACATGAAGCGGAACATGGGGAATATGTTCGCCCTATAGGTCGAGGTGAAAGCAGGAGTACACACGAGTGCTGATTAAAGCATTTTAACACCTTGGCTATGCGAAATTGACCTTCTTGTACATGAAGCGGGATATGGGCAATATGGGTGTAGCCAGAGTCGAAATGAAAGGAGGAATGCAAGAGTGCAATTTTAAACATTTGAGGGTTAAAATGTTTAAAACTGCACTCTGTTCGTCTTATATTAGAATCGGTAATCGGCTCGTCTGCGTTTCGAACTCCACTTCCTACACAAATGAGTAGAGGTGTACATGCATGGGGAAATACTCGTCCGATCCGGCTGGCTCGAACCACAAGGCAATTGTGGTTGCTGACTCTGAATTTGAAGTCCAAAAAAAAAAGAAAAAACAGCAACCCTGTTTTCAAGGGGAGATACTAGCCCGATTTGACTGGCTCGAACTACAAGGTAATTTTGGGACGCTGATTCAGATTCTGAAAAAAAAATTGATGTTTTCCACCTCAGAATGACAACCGTGTTTTCATGGGGGGAAATGATTTTCCCATCTGGCTGGCTCGGACTGCAAGGTAATTTTTGTCGCTAATTCCAAATCTGAAGTCAAAACAGAAAAAAAATGTGGTTGCTCACCCCAGAATGGCAACCCTGTTTCATGGGGTTAAAATGCTTTCACTAGCACTCCTGCGGACTCCTGCTTTCACCTTGAATCAAACGACACCCATATCGGCCATGTCCCGCTTCATTCCCCAAAAAGGACCTTTTCGCCTTACCAAAGGGTTAAAGTGCTTTCAGCAGCACTCAGCCGACACCCATATACGAATACACCACAATTTCTTTGAACACATTTTTCAATTGAACAAATGCGTCCATATATTTCTTTCTGGTGTCCGACGTCGACGACTTTCTCATTTAAAGCAGTTCGCATGGTTCGAGACGCACAGACGAGTACATAAATTCGCTTAAGTCTCGAATTATGGACGACCTATGCGCATATCTCCATACATTTGGATGGAAAGTGAATCAGCCTTTCATCGACCTTACTAAAGGATTTAGAAAAGTTGACTGATATACACTTACGAACCAGCATTCTACCCCGCCTCTTATCCACTTCACAGCATGCCTACTGGAAGGGAAGGTCTGTAGATACTGGCCCACATTTGCCCGCAAAGGATACCCAAATGTGGCCTTTTCAGATGCCGAGGAGCTTTCAGCAATGTTCAACCGGTGGCAATCATCGATGTACTTGCAAGTCTGAGTAGTGACGATTCACTCTGCAGATTCATTGCCTTGATGCCAACATCTACGGCTTTACACGTGAGTCTGGATCCGTCGACGGAACGGAGGCGTGTAAGTAGAGGCACCCTCCATGGCGAGATTTTCTTTCCTCTTCTCTGGAATCTGGCGTTAAACAGACTGCTTTTGGACCTAGATGTAGTAGGCTGTAAGATGATCGCTTATGCGGACGACATTGCCTTTGCCATTTCGAGAAAATTTCCAAATATTCTGTAATGGACGGTTTGGTGGGCATCCAAAGAGCCTAAGGTAGCATAATGACCGTGAAGGTCGGGCCGATCTATATGGCGAGGAAAAAGGCCCTTAACGAGTTAAGCAGCGGCCTATGCCTGCTCAGTTCGGGAGACGTGGGCGGGGTTTTCGCCGCTCGTTGCCCCTGTCCTTTACGTATTAACAAAGATTCATAGGCCTGGGGAAGACAACACAAATTTGGGAGGCGAAAATGGGAAATAATAAAAACTGCGCAGATGCCCTTGTGCTCGCATCGGGGTCCGGGTGTAATGGACTTTGGTTTCGTACCACCGACAGATCATTACTCATCAGGTGCTGACATCGATCTACCGGTGGAGGCAGCACAACCAGGCCAGAATATGGTTCATTACAGTTCTTTGTGAAATAGCAGAGAGTGCACTCTCAATTCTAGCAATTTTGGCTTGTTATACTGGCGTTACAGTAAATCCGGTCAAAATGGAACTCGCCATCTTTACTGGGCGTACATAGTTTCTGATCTCACATCTCCAATTTTGGCGGCGATGAGGAAATGGGGTGGATAGGGGGATTAAGGGGATAACCCCCGTTATGAGCTCTTACTTAACAGAAAATGGAACTATATGAGTTCTTTACATAATAGAAAAACGGTCGTAATATTTGAGCATAGTCATTGAAGATGCATATTTTGCTTCAAAATATCTGTACTTCTGAAAGTCGACACTTAGGTCACTGTCCTCTTCATTTATTTGTGGAAAAGTACCTCCCAAATTGACCTTCATCTTTATTTAACCGACGGAAATCGTTCACAGGGGAAACCTGTTGTTGTTACAAAAGAAGGTAAACTTTAAAACAGGTTGACTTTTAAACTAGAAATTGACCAGTCTTCTTGTTGTTAATGCCAACACTCATAAATAATTTGGCTACTCCTAAGCTTTTTAACTAAAATTCCAAAGTTTAACTAGAGGTAGAGTCACAAGACACAAAAACCGAAATCTCTTTAAATCTTACTATAAGGCAAAAGCAACTTGAAGGATATCTTAAGGCTACCTAAAGCAGTTTTCGATCCCACATCAGTGAAAGTTTACAGTAGAAAATGGTCGATAAAACCTGCAAATATTTGGCGTCCACTGGTGGGAAAGGCATAATTTAATCTCAAATCAATCAAACTCAAATGGGCAATCAATATAAGCGCATGGTTCTGTTATTCACAAGACACAAAAATCGAAACCGCTTTGGAGCTTAACATCAGCATACCTTAATCTACCTTAACATTACCAGAATGTACCTTAAAGTTACCTCAACGTTTTTTCATCCTAGAAATAGTCGAAAATTGAACGAAAAGGCCTGAATATATTTAGCGCCCAACGTGGGTTCAGTGTGATTTTATGTGGTAAATAAAATCGAAGTGAACAATTCAATAGGCTTATGGTACCGTTTGTTTTTAAAATGTAGCGTATAGTTCAATTAGGAAGAAAATTTGGCGCCCCTCATAATGACACCCGCTTTAAATACACACAAATGCATACTCGTTCTTAATGAGTACTTCGAAGATATGTTAACTCATTTGTGGGCTGTTTGATACTCAATTTTCATCCAAAAGAACAGTTGTGGTACGTCTTTCCGTCGATTTTCACTCAAAAGGTGAAGCATTCAAATTCTGCCCCGAACACATATCAAAAAATAATTTAATGCCGACAACATACCCCCTCCCCCCGATGAAAGCTATCTATGCCACTGGGACGAGGTTGGTGATCAAGCTAAATGTCTGGCTCTAATCTTAGGCAAGAAACTGGCTTGGAAGCTCAACATACAGGAGCGGGTGAACCGGGCTACTGTGGCGCTTTACTATTGTAGAAAAGCCATAGGTAAATGAAACCGGAATATAGAGGGCTACGCCCGCAATCCGAGGGTTTTGTAGCAAGCGCTTATTTGGGTATATAAATATCGGCTCCTTGCTCTTCTTGATACCATTCAGATGCATAAAAAAACATAATTAAAATGTCTTACTCGCTTACATTTTACATGCCAATTCATATTACGTGATTGTAACGAAACTTAGAACATATTATTGCCTAAGGTGTTGGTTATCGTTGGCATTAGTACTTTTGACCTCGAATGTGTTTAAAGCATGCAGGGGTGTGCTAAGTGTAACTATAGAAATAAACTATTATTGACCTATTCTGAGAAGATATACAGATTCCATTATTTTCCATTTTTTTCGGAACCCACCTTCCTGTAAGTTTTCATAATTCTACAATAAGTATAACGGTCGCGAACTGCAAGGGGAAGGGAACAAGTTACGAACTAATATTTTCTCCTCCCCCAATGTTCCCCTTTCCACAAATTTCAAGAAATTGCGAAAAAATAGAATGTACTCAACATTACCTTTCTCACGACACCTCACTTGGCTATAACAGTCGATAAAAAAATTAACCTTAATTTCGCCTCTATGTGGACACCGCCCCATCCCCCCCTCCACCAGCTTAAGTTGTATTAATCAGCGCCCCAACAAATCTTTACCCTTTCAAAAATGATTAATTAAATAACTGCAATTCGTACTACGAAAAACAAAGTAATATTCACACCTATGAGGCCGGTAGGTGTATTTTTTGTGTGGATAGTGTCTAAATGCCTAACTTTAAATGAATGTACTATTATTAAATATTATGTGATTGTAATGAAACTTCGAGACATTATTGCCTATAGTGTTGGTTATCATTGGCCATCAATATTTTTGCCCTGTGATGCGTTTAAAGGGTGTAGGGGTGTGTTAACTGCAACTATAAAAATGTACTATTATTAACCTTTTTTGATGAGATATCAAAATTCTACGAATTTTGGTTTTCTATGCTAGTAAAATGCCGCTTTCCTGTAAATTTTCATATTTATAAGTATAACGGTCCTGAAATGCAAGGGGGGGGGGGGGGGGGGGACAAACTCGGATCACATATTTTCCCCTGTAACTATTTTCCCCTTTTTTCAAATTTGATGAAAATATCAAAAATGGAATGTACTTGGTGTTACCTTTCTCATGATACCCCACTTGCCTATACCAGATGAAAAAAAATTTTGACCTTCATTTCCCCACTATGGGGACCTCCCCTTAAAGTCAGCCTATTACAACGAATCGCTTTCTCCCGCGAATTATAATAATTCTACATATTCTCACAAAATTTCATATACCTATGTAGCTTCAGCGGTTCATGAGATATTTCATCGACAGACGGACAGACAGACGGACAGACGGACGCATGACCGATTTCATAAGGATTTTGTTTTACTACAAAACCCTAAAAATGGGGTCTGCAGCTAAAAGTTGTTTGCTGTCTGTTCATGTCAGTCTTGCGTCCCATACTCTTGCATGATTTTTTTGTGTGTTGGACGGCACTGAACATATCAACTTACCGTAAAATGTTGGGAAAGTTGCAGTTGGGGCCCTTAGAACAACACCATTCGCTTCTCTGGATGTGCTGCTTAACATACTACCAATTAATGTTATGCTGAAGTAGTAGGACATCACATTGTAGCCTCTAGAGGCATCACTATACATATACACGAGTAGCCAGCATGCGATAAGATCCATCGACTTCGATTGCACCGCATCTACATAAGTTGGTGGAAGAGTGCCGCTTGTCCCTCGTTGAGCTCGGAAATTCTTCAATATTTTGTTGTGCTGGATCCCTGGCCATAGTGGTTTCGCAATTGCATGACTGACGAGCTGGTTTGTGCAGGGACTAGGGAGTTCGCGATGAACCCTCATAAAATTGGAATGCTCATAGCTGCTTCCAAATGAAAATAAAGGTTGATGCGGTTGGCAAGGCTAATATATTATGGAGTACCGGCAGCACTTGCAAAGTGGCGAAAGTTGACTTTTGTATGAGTTGTGATGATTAGGACCCGGAGGCAGGAAAGTAGTTCCCATCTTTTTTGCGCCTGTCTTGCCTTAGCCTTAAGGAGAAATGAGATTCTTGGATCTTCCTTCTTTAGAGATTTATCATAGATGATGAATTTTCAAAGTCGTCAAACTACAACGACTTCAATGGGCAGTGCATGTACAACGCATCAGCGAAGCAAAAGCTGCGAGGAAGACCGAGAGCTCATTAGATGCTAACACGGAACAATTGCTGGGCTTCCCAAAATTAATGCACGCTGTCAGTTGGGTTGGGTACTATTCGCAATAACCCCTTGGGTTGCTTAGCGCGTCAACTACGCTTAAAGGTCACCAATGACGATCCGAAATTCCTCTCCGGAAAAACTGATCAGGCCTGGCCTTGAGGAATTCTTGGATCGTGTATGTCTAAATTTGGCTTATTCAGGCGGCCTTCAGGTGGCCCCAAGGCAGCCGGATACAAAATCTGACCAGACCTGGCCTTCACCACCGACGTTACGGAATTCCTCTCCGGAACACTGATTAGGCCAGGCCTCGAGGAATTCCGGAACGTGTATTTCGAAAATGGCCGGTTAAGGCGGCATCAAGGCAGCCGGATGCCCAATTGAAAGTCGATCTGGAAGAACTGATCGGACTGAATCTTTGGAGGAGTTTATTGTGTATGTACCTGGATGAGCGTCTGCCTTCCATCAACATTAAGGAAATCCACAGATTCATTCATTGTTGATACGGGTATCTTGTTTCTGAAATTACGTACGTGCACACACCTATGAGTAGGTCTTATCAATTGAGTTTTATTTTAATGTGCATTCTGCCGACTTGAGACCGCCTACACCGGCCTAATTTCGACATGCACCGTCCGGAACTCCTTAAGGCCAGGCCTGATCAGTTTATTCGAAGAGGAGTTCAGGAACGTTTGTGGTGAAGGCCAGGCCTGATAAAATTTTGAATCCAGTCGCCTTCAGGCCGCCTGAACCGGCCAAATTTTGACATACACGATCCGGAAATCCTCAAGGTCATGCCTGATCAGTTTTTCCGGAGAGGAATCCTGGACCGTCTGTGATGAGGACCATATTCAGACAATCTGGAAGGCCAAGCCTGATCAGTTTTTCCGGAGAGGAATTGCGGATCGTCTTTGGCGGGCTTAAGAGGGCTAGTTGAAGTTTCGTTGTCATGTACATTCACTCCATTTGCTTACCATCTCCGACAAACCGGGAGAGACTGTATTTTGTTATACTTTGTTCCTACTCCCTTTCATACAGGCACTGAAGTGGTCTTCCCTGATCCATCGTAAAGTATGTCTTGATGGCCGTTTTAATAAATCCCTCATACGGGCAGTCGTTATAAATTGCAAACGAACTATGAACCGCAATTCAAAGGTTCAACCTCTCATATAGCCGATGTGATACGGTCTGCCTGTGCTCTAGTTAGACATGGGTTGCGCAGCTTTCAGGCTTAAATGTAGAGGCTTCCAGGACATCAATCGTGACTTCCTCTGGGTAACTTGGGGAAAATATAGTTTGAGTCGCAACCCAGAACCGGAATCCTGAGCAGCGGAACACTATTACAAAAAAAGCCACCTTCTCCTTAGATGGAGCTCTGAAGTTTACGATCCATTTTAATAGTTGTTACTTGTTGTTGCAATCCCTTGTGTACAGTGATAGCGATATCATGATATGATAGAGATATCATGATTAGATAGTCAGTGTTTGTGTTTTTTTTTTAATAAAATAGCAATACTGGACATGCTGGAACAAAAGCACGCACTAACCGTCTCCGACAATACAGACAGCCTCTGTACACGTGTGGATAATGCTCTTCTTGGCAAAAGCCAGTCATATTTTCAAGCAAATTAACATAGGACAGAATGGAAATCCATCAACATCAACTTATCGCTGACTGACGGAACAACGCTGGGGTGGACTTTAAGAAACTACTATACAACATACAGCAATGATGGGCACAATAACTCTTTTTAGTGCGCTGAGTGCTGACCCAGAATGTCTGACTCTTTCCACTGAGTTCTTAATGGAGTGTAGTCCTTGTATTCCACACTCAACTTTATGCATTTAGGGTTTAGTTTTTCTGCTGAGCCTTTTGCTAATTTTGTTGAGTCGTTCAAAACAAACGACGCATTCACTTCTGGTATTAATATGCGATGATAGGTTTAGTTGAAACTGGAGAAATCTGTTTTTTTTAGCATCGTTTTCGCTAAAGATCCCTCATTCCTGCCTAATTCTGTACATATCTTGGGGGTTGCACCAACTACCTAGGGAAAATATTCGGAAAGATTGGGTAATGAGATCTCGAAATCTCGACAATGCGACCCAAAATATAAATGCTGTTGCCTGAAATAGCTTTGTCCTAGAGATTACTGCGTACTAGGGTACGGAGTTATCTCTATGATTTAGACCCAACTCTAAAAATGAAAGCATTGGCTTTGCAAGATATCGTCAGTGGTTCTGTGTGATCGAGGAGCACGCTAGAAGTTGTCGACTCCCGCGAAATATGTAGGGGTATAAATGAAGAGGAAGGAATCTTGAATCTACTCTGCAAATCTCCAAAAATCTTGAAGCGGAGATTGATTAAGTCTTCATGACTAGCTTCGGATGGTTTCAGTATTACAGGAAGGCTGGAGTTTTTTTTTTTTTTTTGTAAAATATTTCTGCAATTACTTCCGCAATTAATATACTCTTGGTCTAAGTTCGCTCTGTTAGTACGGCAACCTCAAGATATTACCATACTTGGTTGTCCAGGTGATTCTAATAACTACTGTGTTATTCCTTTTTTGTGTATAGGAGCCGAATTCAGAAGCCTAGTATTTTCCTAAAAGAATGGTATTTTCCCATTATGGAACTCACAAAATTCATCTGACGAATCTGCTTTTAAAAATTTACAGTCATTAAACTATTGACAAACTAAAATGTCTTATCTAATATCCTGTGAAAAAGTTTCTGCATTCCTGTCAGACCATGGCGTCGTAAACATTTTAAATATAATAACTCCTCTCTACCTCCATCGTCGAATAAAAATTAGTTCATATTTGGAACAAATCCTGTATCCCTATTGTTCCTTTATACATATTCTTCTTTTATCTTCTTATCTTCGCACTACGATCTATAACAAAATTAGCTCAAAAATTGAAATCCTTTTATTTGACATATCAATCCACTTTTCAATTCAATTTGTTGTTATTTCTTTGATCTTTGCCTTTTTTCGAAAGGACACAAACCACCGAAAAAGACAGTTTCGAGATTAACCGCAGATATACAATAGAATCAAAGAAAATGTCAGCTTATATGCAGTCGAGCTGATTCCTTGTTGCAATCTGTTCTCCTTCTTCTTATTGTTTCTCACAAATCACGGCAATAAAAAGGACAAAAGTAACTGAGTAGCGCCATGCGCTACAGGATTAAATAGACCTAAAAGGACTCATCATTGTGTTGACCATATCTTATCTTTTAGATACGAGTACACTCTTTTTTGGCAATAAAATTAACGAACAGAATTATTTCATGTAGAAAAGAAAAAGTTGAGCATCACTTTTTTCAAGCAGATGAACGAGAGACAAGGAAGAGGAATTTTTATAATCTTTAGACAATGAGATTTGTATTTTTTTCTGTAGTTTATAAGATAAGGTGTCCTGTACCTGTAGGCATGGGTCAACAAGTGTTTGAAACATAGTATCCATCACGCAAGTGAGAAAAATGAGAAAAGATACGATACGTGTTTTACATCGTGTGTGCTTGTGCTAGCGATTGAAGGTTGTGTGTCCTGGTTTTCCGATGATTCTTTTTTTTTTGTGTCGTGAATTTCGAAGGACCCTTTTCGATGAGGATGACCCTTGTTGACAGCAGGACAATAGAAAATCATCCGCAATTTGACCATGAACTAGATACGATGACTCGGTGTCCTTTTGTCGGCAACACATCGAATCGGGAGTGTTTCGGTTTTTTGCGCACTGTTGTTACATCGATGTAGGCTTCTTTTTAGGGATCTTAAATGGAATATAAAAGGTACGAGGCCGATAATAGTCATTGTGACCACCCATCGAGTGGACAATGAATACAATATTGAGATGAACGCAAGTGCAACAACTGTTATGCCAGTTCATACAACATTTGGTGAATTAATGATTGGATTGCTATTGTTGCATTGTTTACTAATAGTCGTTACGAATAATAAGGATAGATCAATTGGAGAATGTGCGTGATACTCCTTTTCTAAAAGACTGTTGAATTTTTTGACTATTATTAACATATTTTTAAAATTTAAAATTTGTGATATATGTGGTGAGAAATGATTTTTCGGGGACATTAGTTTCGCCTGATGTAAACGAAATTTAGTAGAGAAAGGCATTTTCTAATTCTCGTATTATTTTATTGAAGGTAGCCACGCTTTGGATTTTTAATGGTCAGAGGATTGTATGAATAGTCACAACTTTAGCGTACTGTCACTTTTGATAAAATTGACATAGTGAATAGTGTAAAGAACTGCTGACTATTTAGTAAACACTAGTAGGCATTTCCTCCCGTCAAGAAAATATAATTGCATAGTGCAATCAAGAAAAAGAAATACTACACTTCCCATTTGAAAATGAGAATTTAGCTAATTTAGTGCTCTAGAAGCCTTTTTTTTGCATTTGTAGAAAATGCAAACTCTGCAATGCAACTTTTGATCCAGAAAAGTATATCCGACAAGAATACGTAACTAGTGAAACACTGAGATTATTGTGTATGGCTTAATCCGAATAGCGACGGTCTGGTCTGTGGAGGAGCCAGATTAACCGCCAAGCTTGCAGACAAGTCTACATAGCACCTCTACGCGGTGGCCGTTGGAAATTTCGCAAATTGCGAAAACCGAAGACCGGTTGTGTGGACTACCACATTATGACTGGTACAAATGCAACAGTCTTCCCACACAACCTGCTAGGCCAACTACGAGTACTGTCTTCTATGGTTTTGGCAAGGTGGCTTTGCGTTTCAAATCAACCTGGTGTGATGCGGTGATGCCAAAGAAAAACCAGGCCGAAACTTCGGAGTCCGAAGCGTATATACCCTAGACTTGTACAGACCTAGTGGTGATACCAAAAGTACCATTTTTAATAACAACCAACTAGATCTCAGTACAAATATTTGATCAAAATTTCAAGTCTCTAGCTTCATTTTATCGAAAGTTATCGCTTATTTGAAGTTTCACTTGTAGGGGTGGTAGGGGTTCCTTGGATCGGATCTTGCCCATCATTGCCACCAACAAATAAGATCATGCTACAAACATTTCAACAAAATTTCAGGTCTCTAGCTTCACTTTATGGAAAGTTTTCGCTTATTTGAAGTTTCATTAGTAGGGGAAGTAGGGGTTTCGTTGGTTGGATTTTACGTATTTTTAATATCAGCCAACTGGATTCTACTACAAACATTTGACCAAAATTTCAAGTCGCTAGTTTTATTTTGTCGTAAGCTATCGCTTATTTTAAGTTTCATTTCTAGGGGAGGTAGGGGTTCTTTGGATCGGATCTAACCCATCTTGAATATCAACTAACTCAATCTCACTTCAAACATTTGACCAAAACTCCAAGTCGCTGGCTTGATTCTATCAAAAGTTATCGCTTATTTGAACTTCCATTTGTAGGGGAGGTAGGGGTTCCTTGGGTCAGATCTTGCCCATTTTCAATACCAACCAAGTAGATCTTACTAACAACATTCTGACAAATTTTCAACTTGCTAGTGTCATTCTATCGAAAGTTATCGTAATTACACAAATATTTAATTTTTTGAAATTTGTAGGGGAGATAGGCGTTCCTTTGATCTGATTATAGCCAACTTACTAAAACTCAAGCAGCTTCCTACCCCAGGGTTACATGCCAAAAATCAGGTGTCTACGTCAATTAGTTCAAGAGTTATAGACAAAAAACCTGAAAAGTAGGGTAGTACGGGGTCTTTGTAAGAAAATTACCGTTAGTTTTCAACTGATCGATTTTATTTTCCAAGGACAGTAGAAAATTATCCTCACGTGCAATCTACCAGAACAAGAGCTTTTCTGTTTATTTAATCGGGAGTTATAGATACATTTAATTATTTTACATATGTAGGGGAGGTAGGCGTTCTCATGGCCTGATCATACCCATTTTCAATACCAACCAGCTAGATTATATTACCAACATTTGACCAAGAGAGGGTGGTCTTTGGGTTAACCACTATTCATCTCAGCGACCTCAAAAACTATTGGTTTGACCAAATAGAAAAATGTGAAACTCTGGATAATATTTTGGATCCTAACAGATATGTTTATGAAATTTTGATTGAATAAGAACCGCAAATTATGGACAAATAAATAGAAATATACATCAAAAAATTTAAATTGAATTTTCGTAATTCATCTTTGGAAATACCCGGTAAAATTAATTTTTTTTTTCCCGTTTGGGTAAAACTTCGCTACAACGCTCGTCTAGTCTCCAAGGCAAAAAAGCGCTATAACCGGGGGAGGGGAATATCGGCACCCTTCTTGTTTCCCACATCCAAGAGGCAACTCTTGAGTGTTTTACTAATGGCAAAATGGTCGATCTGATTTTGTGTTCTGCGCCGATCAACAGAGGACCAACTGATTTTGTGGTGGTCCCTATGCTCAAACATAGTACCGTCGATGAAGAGACTGTGAATGTTACAGATACTAATCTTTCACCGTTGTCGTTACGATCACCAAGACCGTGTGTCCCCATCACATGTCTGAGCCCATAGTTATCAGCGACAACTTTAGCATTCAAATCACCCATAACCATTATAATGTCACCTTTAAGTGTTCTGCTCTGAATGGCGTTTAGTTGTTCGTAGAAGGAGTTTTTTGCCAAGACATTGTTGGGTTCAGTTGGAGCATATCATTGTATTATTGAGATGTTCCTCATTTTGGTCCGGAACCTGGCGGTCATGAATCGGTCAGAGACAGAATCCAAGGATTAGAGACAGTTTCGTGCGGCTCTAGTTAAAAGGAGCCCCACACCTGACTCACGACCACTACCGGTAGCTCTACCGGAGTACAACATTATAGTGCTACCCTTTATCCCACTAACTCCCAAGATGTTTAATTTATTCATCAGAAATTCGCTCTCTAATTGAAGAAATCGTGCATTCTGGGGACCTTCTGATCCATTGTCCAGGAGAGTACGCACATTCCAGAATCCAATCTTTATCATTGTACGATAGACAAAAGTAGCCGTTGAGTCAGTCCTTATCCGAGGCATAGTTGACGTTTCGTTAGGTTAGGTAGATGGGCTCCTGCGACAAAGCACAGCTCACCTAGACCTTAAATAGGTCCGTTGTGATACCACTAACACACATTCTCTCTCAATATTTCTGATAGTTAGAACCATCCAGAGCCAACAATAAAACTCTGGAGTTTTCCAAAATCCGCGCTTTCTAGCTCTTCCAAGTCAGTGAAGAAGTAGGATCCAAGTAACGACCTCCTTCTCACTGCAAAAGCTGGACAGGAGCAGAGAAGGTGGAAACTACTTTCCTCCTCGTTCACGTACCCACAGCTCCTGCAAAAGTCATTGTAGGGAAACTGAAGTCTCCTGGCATGTTCCCCAATGAGACAATGCCCAGTGATAACACCCACCACCGAGCTAATATGCCTTCTACTTAGCGACAGTAAATTTTCAGATCGGGTGCCGTCCAGTATGGGCACAGCGAACGAGTTGTGCGGCAGGTATTGCCATCAATCCATCTTGCATTGGCTTTGTTAATCGCCTCAGATTTGACAATCAGTTTGCAAGAAGCAATGGGAGGATAGATATCACCATATAGTTGGGGTTCCCCATTCAAACAGCCCAGTCTGGCAAGCTCATCAGCCTGACAGTTACCTTCCAGGCCACTGTGGCCAGGGACCCACCACAGGACAATGTTAAAATAGCTCCCCAATTCAGGGAGGTATGATCGACAATAATCCACAGTCTTAGATGTACATAAGACTGAATCCAGCGATCTGATTGCAGCCTGGCTGTCCGTATAGACGACAATGTCTCTACCAGCTATAACATGTCGTCCTAAAAAGATAAGAGCTTCCGAAATCGCCGTGATCTCCGCCTGCAAAACACTACAGTGAGATGGTAGACGGAAAGTCAGGCTTAGATTTAGCCTGTCGCAATAGACACCCGCTCCTACCCCTCCGTTTGTTTTGGATCCGTCCGTATATATGCCGATAGAGTCAGCAGTTGGAAACTCACCTTCCTTCCACTGATCCCGACTTGGGATGACGGATGTGAAGTTCCTGCTGAACAGATGTTTAGGAGCGTTAGCACATAGAAGATTTCGGATAGTGCAAGTTTCTGGAAGATACATCCTGTCCTTTCTTTGTCGGTTTTAGCAACAGGCCGTCAAACGGAAAGGCCGCGGTATTATTTTTACGCCCCCACCACAAGGGGAAGGTTTACCTCAACCAAATCATCGCACCGCCATCACTGGCGGCTTTACACTGTCCATGGTCCACTACCGTTCCAGGTGCCGCCCACGAGGAGGACTACGGAACAGGAACTTTTGCCCCTCTCTCCTGCGGTTTTCATACCCTAGACTTTATAAGTATAGGGTATACTGTTTTTGTCACGACGAAAATATGTAACACCTTAAAGAAGACTCCGGAGGTATGGAAATGTAGGTATATACATTTATATATGATCAGGGTCACCTCCTGATTCGAATAAGGCATGTCTGTCTGTCCGTTCGCACGATCACTTTCGATAGAAAAAGCTAGAGACTTGAAATTTAGGTGAAATATTTGTAGTAGGATCTAATTGATTGGTATTGGGGCAAAATCCGACCCAAGGAACCCCTACCTCCCCTACAAATAAAACTTCAAATAAGCTATAATTTTCGAAAGAATGAGGCTCCAATGTTTTTTGTTAGTAACTTTTTCTCTAACGGTGGGCAAACGTAACTTTTACTTGGACAAACATGAACCTACGATGGGCAAACGAACTGCACAAATTGCACGAACAAAAATTTTACGAGTAATATGCCTTTTTAGGGTCTTGTATTAAAAACAAAACCCTTATGAATTCGGTCAAATGTCTGTCCGTCTGTCCGTCTGTCTGTCTGTCCGTCTTTCCATGAAATATCTCATGAACCGCTGAAGCTACATATATGAAATTTTGTGGGAATATGTAGAATTACTATAATTCGCCGGGGAAAGCGATTCGTTGTAATAGGCTGACTTTAAGGGGAGGTCCCCATAGAGGGGAAATGAAGGTCAAAATTTTTTTTCATCTGGTATAGGCAAGTGGGGTATCATGAGAAAGGTAACACCGAGTACATTCCATTTTTGGTATTTTCATCAAATTTGAAAAGAGGGGAAAAGAGTTAGAGGGGAAAATATGTGATCCGAGTTTGTCCCCCCCCCCCTTGCATTTCGAGACCGTTATACTTATAAATATGAAAATTTGCAGGAAAGCGGCATTTTGCTAGCATAGAAAACCAAAAATCGTAGAATTTTGATATCTCATCAAAAAAGGTTAATAATAGTACATTTCTATAGTTGCAGTTAGCACACCCCTGCACCCTTTAAACGCACCACAGGGCAAAAATATTGATGGCCAATGATAACCAACACTATAGGCAATAATGTCTCGAAGTTTCATTACAATCACATAATATTTAATAATAGTACATTCATTTAAAGTTAGGCATTTAGACACTATCCACACAAAAAATACACCTACCGGCCTCAAAGGTGTGAGTATCCGTAATACTTTCATGTTGTTTTTCGTAGTACGAATTGCAGCTATTTAATTAATCATTTTCGAAAAGGTAAAGATTGGTTGGGGCGCTGACTAATACAATTTAAGCGGGTGGAGGGGGGGGGGGGGGCGGTGTCCACATAGAGGCGAAATTAAGGTTAATTTTTTTTATCGACTGGTATAGGCAAGTAAGGTGTCGTGAGAAAGGTAATGTTGAGTACATTCCATTTTTTCGCATTTTCTTGAAATTTGTAGAAAGGGGAACATTGGGGGAGGAGAAAATATTAGTTCGTAACTTGTTCCCTTCCCCTTGCAGTTCGAGAACGTTATACTTATTGTAGAATTATGAAAACTTACAGGAAGGTGGGTTCCGAAAAAAATGGGAAATAATGGAATCTCTATATCTTATCAGAATAGGTCAATAATAGTTTATTTCTATAGTTACAGTTAGCACACCCCTGCATGCCTTAAACACGTTCGAGGTCAAAAGTACTGATGGCCAACAATAACCAACACCTTAGGCAATAATTTGTTCTAAGTTTCGTTACAATCACGTAATATGAATTGGCATGTAAAATGTAAGTGAGTAAGACATTTTAATTATGTTTTTTTGTCCATCTGAGTGGTATCAAGAAGAGCAAAGAGCCGATATTTATATACCAAAAGAAGCGCTTTCTACAAAACCCTCGGATTGCGGGCGTAGCCCTCTATATTCCGGTTTCATTTATTTTTTACGCGCATTTGATGTGCAAATGAAAAAAAGATTTTGGGGTGGGCAAACGGAGGTAAAGATTGGTCAATGCTGTATTAACGATGGGCAAACGAAATAAAGTACAAAATTGCAAAAAATCGAAATTTGTATTTTCAGTAGTTCACAACCTTAAAAAAAACATTTGTTAATAACTTGTTTTCTAAGGATGGGCAAACGAAAAATTTTCCTCGGCAAACGTGGGCTAACACTTGGGCAAACGATTTACTCAGTTTGCATGAAAAAAAAAATATCTCGAGGTGCCAACTTCACAGAATCGCGCTCAGTTGCCGTGTTCGTTCGGTCACTGCTCTACGATACTAATCTAGAGCTCGGAGTTCAGATGTCGGCGCGATCGCAAACTGCGTGTGGGTACTAATAGGACTTTCACTGTGCTCCGAGCTTGTCAGTATAAAGACGGCGCTGATAGGAGGTGCATGCTAGCAACTGCACTTCCGAAAAGTAGATATGCTATCGAAACGTCAACAAGGCATATAAATGCTAGAGATGTTGACGCGCCCATGCCCCTGGAGGGTTCAAGGCAACTAACAACTTCACAATTCTAATGAACTCTGAACTACACTTGATTCGATACAAACCATCTTAATTACAAAATCGGCGCCATTTATATCTATCTCCCCACCATAGCATCGAATAGGCAAGAGTCAAGTTGTATTTCCTTTGAACTATCACTAATTGGTTTGCATCCAACTATTTATGGTTTTGTCTTATGTAAAGTAATCCGGACTATTTTAATCGGTTCCCGGTTGATGTCCACGAACCTGCACAAATGAGTCGCGCACTCGCCTTAATTAAGTCACACAATTTATGCGCGTATTCAGTGAGAAAGATCTTTTTCGTTGTTAATTGCATCTAAACAAGAAGTCGCTCGCTTATGAATTATTTCCATTATTGCGGTAATCGTTGGTTGTCTTGCGCGCGGCTTTTCTCTTGTTGCGCTAAAGCCGACAGTTTTTTTATGCCATGGTTGTATCTTTCTTCCGCTGCTGTTGGTACGTATGTACCTCCTTACTTATCTACACATATGTATATGTATGTGATATTATTTTCTAGTTGATATGATAGACATGGCTTGAAACTGTTACCTGTTACCATTGCCATCGGATGAACTTCTGTAGCAAAACGGGGGAAAGAAAATCAACTAAAGCATGGAAAAAATAGGAAAAAATTGCAAATACTCTAGTAGCCACTTAAGTATCTAAAGTGGCAACTATTCGACTATTATTAATCTAAATAATTAAAAATGCATAAACACCTTGGCGGCAACAGGTTCATATAATAATGTTTCGCGCGATTGCGAGTGCGCTTATTGCTGCGTAACCGCAGAAAGAGGGACGCATTCACTTCGTCAATAACAGCGAATCACGCAAGACAAATGGTTGATGAGATACGCAAATATTTCCGCGTAAAAAAAAATCAGATTGCATACAATTGAATTAATGTGCTTTGAAGTTGTGAACATTGTGGACATTTATGGGATATCAATCTACATTTTAATTAGATAAATAAGTGCATTGTTTTGTCGCTGGCGTAACATTGGACGACAATTGAAAAAAAAACTTGATAATGGAAAATAGCAGGGGAATCAAACCTCTCAGTATCAATGCGGTAATTCAGATTCAGCTATACCTATGAATAACCAAACTGTCAGATATGATAGTAGCCCGAATGGAAAATATTTTGTTGACTTGAAAGTTTATTTGTATCCTAAGGCCCGTTTTCTTAATGTCCGGTTAAACTGCCAGTTACACTAAATATAACCTTAGCGCATGCAACGCTCAAAATATGATAATGCAGTCCACAATGCAGCTAATGCAGTAGAAAGTCAGTTGATTTTCTTGGGGGAGTTCTGCCACCTGTTCAATCACCTATATTCTACATGTGCCACCTCTCAGCATTATTTTGCGGCTGAGTTGGTTTCAGATCAGATGTTTGGAATTATTGTCCGATAAATTCTTGACCAGAAGATGAGGGCTGGTTAACGTTTATATACTCAATTGCCCTAACCCCTTGTGGGGCATAGCGCGTCAACTGTTCCATGTGGCCCAGTTGACGTTTCGTTGGCATAAAAATTGGTTTCAGAGAATGCAGTTGCCAGCATGCACCTCCTGCACATCCATGGCCACGAACGTTGTCGTGGACGGGATTCGAACCCGAAACGCCGGTAGTCAAACATGAGACTGATGCCTCAACACACTGCGCTACCGGTCGCCACAACGTTTATATACAAGATAAGATTTAATCAGACATTGAGAAAACGGCTCTGCGGCGGGTGGGGCAAATTTGCGCGCAACTTGTTTATTGGAGGAAGGCGCATTGTCCACATTAGGACGCTTGCACTTGCCCAGATTGAGCGTGACGTGCGTGAAGCGATAGGCAATTTTACCTCTGCGCTCCAGCAACCGCTCCATCGAGGCGTCGTCCACTGCCAAGACGAGGTGAAGGGAGTCCTCATTTACCCCCCTATTTATGACCCTCCAATTTTCGGTTGGAAGGCGATTTTGAGCTCCAATTTATCCAATGACTCTTTCATTGGAGTGCGTAGAGCTGCGGGGAAAATAGCCACGTATAACGTGTGGACGAGGGAAGTCCTTTTCCTCCACAAGTGAAACGGGGAACGAGCATTTAGACTTGATAAATCCAAAGCTCCTTCGCACCCATTCAGCTGTCACGGCGTTAGTACAGAGCAGCAAGAGCCAACCTGTACGTGAAATACAGGCCTCAAAATCAATGTCCTGATCATCGGGCCTGTTCTCGATCGTGACGTCAATAATAGCCTCCTGTACAAGAATAATTTGCTCGGTTGTAAGGGAGGTAGCGGATGCATCAGCTGAGCAGAACCTCAGCTTAACACCCGCTGTTACCTGGCTATACAACCGCTTACCGGACTCTTCGCGAGTCCTGGCTTTTTTCGCCAAGTTAGCCTGTGGGGATTGCTCCTCAGAGCGTACCCGCTTCACTGACGGCTTAGGCCGTGAACATATGAGGACTATCTCCCGGGCCTTTCCCCTAGAGTGGCCCTCCTATATATTTGCGCCTTTGCGCCGTCGTTAATTTTGTATAGCCGCTACTTGGGTTCAAACCCATGCGGCTGACTCGTTCACCTACGACCGTTAATCCGGATTTCTCCGAATACGATTTGTCGGGATCAGGGTCCAAGTCAGAACATAAGAGCTCCGAGTCATCAGGACTAAAGAAGTCCAAGGACCACTCAGAGGGACTGTATCGCTTAACGGCCAGTCCATCGACAGTCTCAACCAGGGGCCTGGAGACTCCGTCGAGCAGTGAGCTAGTAGGCAGCTCAGAGGAAACTGTGTTTGATGCATTTGGAGCTGCATCACACTCTGTTTGTTTTTTGGTATCCGTAGAATCCCACGAATATCCGGGAAGGACAGTCGCCGACGACATCACCCGGTCTGCAGTCAGAAGTCTGGTTTAAAACTGGAGGTCGACTGGTAACCAGAGTTCGCATACTAGCGGCCAAGCACCCTCTTGACCATGCATCCCTCGGCGTACGCTGTTCCACCTTGGATTTAAGGTGTGTTTATAAAGGAGATACCGCTCCCTGCTCGACTAAGTTTAGTCAGCGCTGATGGCAAAGATAAGTCCTTGCCAACAGCCTGCTCCCACCCACCACCACGCAGAGGTAAAGGTCGTACTTCCTAGGGCATGACAGTTACGGCAAATGTCCCATGATGGTCCAAATGTTAGTCCCCCTGTCACACCTTCGGCTGACGGGCAAGAAAACGGCCCTAAATCAGATAAATAATAAACTGCTAAGGCCCGTTTTCTCAATGTCCTGTTAAACTGCCTGTTAGCTAACAGGGACTTTTTATCAAAGGCCACAACTTGTGTCCCAGGCGCTCACCATTTTTAGGGCCCGTCCCATGATTGAACTTATCACTTCGTGGGAAGGACCGTAACAGAACATTCGTCCATCAGTCACATCACATATGATCAAGGAAGGACACAACATAGAGCAGGATAACTGAGCTGCTACGAAATGTCAGTAAACCGAGCACGTTGGAGCCGTAAGCATGTAGCACAGCAACTCACCGAAATTCTGATCATTGCTACAACAACAACATAGCAGCGGGTACTACTTTTATCTTTAGTGTGTAGGGAACATTCCTGTTTCGCGAATATTAGGAGAATTCCCTTTATTCAATTTAGAGAGAATTCTTAAAATTCCTTCATTGCGGCATTTCCGCTAGAGGTAGTCCATTTCCGCTTTAGGTGGTAGGAAACTAAAACCCACGCGGGGGGATTTGTAGGTCCTAAAGCGGAAATTTTTTGGTTTTTGTGAAAGTTCTCTCTTATCAAATAGAGAGAATTCTTCTAATTTTCCCGAAACAGGAATGTTCCGTGTGTAGTGATAAGGATAGCGAGAGGACAAACCCCCGCCCACAGCTCCCGTCACTGAGCTACATTCAGCTCGTGCGAACACGCACTCAGTCCCCCTGGACTCTTCGGTGTTATCTAACACCTGGCCATCACACTTTGTATAAAATTTAGCCGCTGGTTCAGTGAAAAGGGGATTTACTGTATTTGGTTGCGTGGTTGGAAGCTAAATTATTGCCTTCCCCATCATCTTCATGCACGCTTTTCCGGTTTACCAAATGTATTTTACTTGTACTCGTACTGGTTCAACGAGGTTTTACTGTATGTGGGTGTCCTATGCGTAGTCAACGCGCTACCCCTCACATAGAGTTAAAGTAAATAGTAAACGAGTCGCGTGGCTTCTCTATTAGGATAATACACAATTGTCTCACAAAGGGCGCCCAATATGACACTTTCCTTCCTTTGATTTGTCGACAGTTTTTTGCTTACTAAATCTTAAACCGATTCAGATCTCCCATTCATGTACAGTCATTCATGTATCAAGTGGATAATTTCCTATAGCAAGTTCCCAACGTAAAACTAATTTTCATTTTAACACCCGAGACATGTCGAAAAACAGGAACTTATTATAAAATATCTGCCTATTTCATACCTGAGCGGCATTTTAGATACGTTGCAAAGTGGAATTGACACCTTGTCGGCGGGAGATGTCGACGGGTGTTCAACAATAATGATTTCTAATGAAAATCAATTAAAATTGAATGTTACGCAATCATGTCGGAAAGACCCCACAATTATTATTAAATCCGCACTTATTATTTGATTTTAGGCTGACGACGAGTGTACATTAGATCATAGCCTCTATGTGCGGCCTATCCGAATAAGGTGACGCAGGCTTGAATAGTCAAGGAAGCTTAGTCCCAGGTATAGATAGACTAACTTTCGATTATGAACTTTGATACATATATTACCCGTACATGCATACGGATATGTATACGAGTATATACATTTATTTATGTACAGCTGAAACAATTGTGTGACGGTCTGTCTGTCGGCATGTCTATATCTGTCCGTCTATTTGTGTCCACCTGTGGTGTTGAAAAAAGCAATAATTGAAGAAGTTACCTTCAATGACTTTTTGTTCACAGCTGTTTGGTATCTTACATCCAATCTTCCTGATTGTCAGGTTCTTTGTTTGAAGATATTTTGTTAACCTCGGTATTTCGTTCATTTCATTGTCGCCGTCAATAAGAACGATTCAAAGATCAAAGTCAATGAGGAAGAAGTGAAACGACAGCGGTACTACTTTTTTGTCGTGGTATTTAAGGAAAGATTCAACAACTTTGCGATTCGTAGGAATGTAGGCACCAGAATTTGGAACTACTTTACTTATGGGAATCAGTTTTTATATTAACCTACCTGGGGAACAATACAGGGTGGGGCACAAAAACCAAGTATTTTTTAAATAAAAATAAAACCGTTTGTTTTTTATTTAAGCAAAATTTACATTACATTACATTCGTAAGAAAATTACAGCTAAGAACAGCCGTAGACGCTCTGGCGGTGGGCGACCAGCTGACAACGCCTCACCATCGAACCACCGTGGCGTTGGCGTCGCTATGTAGAAACATCATCACGCAACCCGACTGACAGTAATCAGTCGAGGTCCGAACGCCATTACGGGGACATTTAAATTTCGTCATCTCAATAAAGTTGTGTTTTGTTTTACACGCAGAGTTTTTATTACATCAACATTGCGTTCTAGAGGATAAGATACGCAACGTCAACGTATTTTTACAGATTGGCGACCCCGTAATTTTGAACATCGTGTTCAGTTTCCGCGTCAGTTGGGTGCGGCCCTGACGTTGCTCCGGGGTGGCATTTTGCCACGTGGCGCCACAGCCACTCGAAACGCACGGCAACCTCCCCGCTCGTTCGACACACTCAGCAACCCCGCCTTTTTTTTATAAGGTGAAGATGGAAATCTTCCAAAGATACCGCCGATTTGGCGGCATGCCGGATTTTTACCGACTAAAACCAAAAAACACCACTCACTGCCATTTCCTCCCTGCGGAACTACCTTTCGGCATTACTTCGCAGGGATGGCCTTGGCTAATCATCAGCCACCATTTCTGTCGCCCGACTTACGCCTAGCTTCTTCTTTGCGCAGCTCCTTATGGATGGTGCAGACCATCTGGCTCACCGCCTCCCAGTGTTGTGACGATTTCAGCATAATTTCCACCACATTCTGCGGATTCACCTCACTCTCCAGTTCCGCTTCTAATTGTCCGCGGCTCTCTGCAAAATCTGGGGCAGTCGAGCATAACATGCCTCGCATTCTCAACTACTCCGTTACATCTGGGGCAGCCTGGAGAGTCATCCAATTTAAACCTGTGCAGGTACTGTCTGCATCCGCCGTGGCCCGTAAGGAACTGGGTCAAGTAGAAGTTCACTTCCCCATGCTTTCATTCCACCCATTTTCTTATATTAGGGATCAAGCTGAAAGTCCAACAACCAGTCGATGCTTGTTCCCAACGCTCCTGCCATTTCCTGAAGGAGTCGTCGCTCTCGATGCTCTTCTGTTCCCCCGAAATCTCAGATGGCTCCAGGGCTCGGTTTCGAAACAACCTCTCCGATTCATCGACCAGAATATCGATTGGGATCATTCCGGCGACGACGTACGCGGCCTCGTGTGATGTCGTTCGGTATGCAGAGCATACCCTCAACGCACTTCTTCTGTACACCGAACTGATGATTTTGGTATTGCATTTAAATTCTAGTGCGCTACCCCAGACCGGCGATGCATAGAGCAGAATAGATGTTACAACTCGAGACAACAGGAGTCCTCTGCTTGCTCTTGGGCCACCTATATTTGGCATCCTTCTTGACAAGACCACAGTTGCTGATGCTGCCTTGTCGCATACATAATTCAGGTGCTCACCGAAACGCAACCTCGCATCGATCATAACAACCAAGTACCTAATCGCCGGCTTGGATGTTATTTCACTTTTTCCGACCCTGATCTGTAGAGACTTCTTCTTCCTACGCTTGCTGATAAGGACAGCTTCCATTTTCTGTTCAGCTAGCTCCAGTCCAAAGCTTTCCAGCCACAACTTGAAGGTCGTAATTGCTTCGCTGGCGTACATTTCGACATCACGTGGGTCGTTAGCTACAATAACGACCGCAATATCATCAGCAAACCCAATTATCGTCGCTTCCTGGGGTAGCGGAAGCCTGAGAATTGCATCGTACATAATGTTCCAAAGTAAAGGACCGAGCACAGACCCCTGCGGGACGCCGGCTGTCACTACATATTCTTTAGATCACTCGCTCGTCTCATACTGCAGGATCCGATGCGAAAGGTAACTCTTAATTATTCCAGCCAAATAATCGGGAACACCCATCTTTTGCAGAGCTTCATGGATGCACTTCCAGCTAGCGGAGTTGAAGGCGTTCTTAATGTCGAGTGTCACCACCGCGCCCTTCCGCAAAGCATCCTTTGCTAGGTTGTTAACCATCATGATGGCATCAACTGTGGACCGCGCAGGTCTAAAGCCATATTGTCTTGTCGACAGGCATTCCCCTTCCTCTATGAACTCCGATAACCAATTGAATATTATCCGCTCAAGTACTTTTCCCGTAGTGTCCAGCAGGCATATTGGGCGGTAAGAGTTCGGTTCTCCCAGTGGCTCGTCTGGTTTGGGCAGCAGTGCCTCTACCATTTATTGGGAAAAGTTCGTTCCGACAGACAAGTTTGAAGGGTGTCGATGAACTTCTCCGGTATCGTTCTGATTGCCAACTTAAGCTCCTTATTGGGAACTCCATCCGGACCTGGAGCTTTTTCATCCCCAAATCGAGATGCGGCTTGGAGTAGTTCTTCCACGGTTATGGGAGGCATAGTCTCACCCATCGACACTGAACCATGTTCCGTGTTTTCCAATTCATATTGGGGAAATAAAGCGGAGACATCTTTTTAAGCAGAGCAGGGCATTTTATCTGGGGTGATTTGTGGCCTATTTTCTTCGTCACGACCCTATAGGCCGTTCCCCACGGATTTATATCTACATCATCACAGCGTTCTTGGAAGCAGCTTTTCTTATTTCTCTCTATCGCCCGCTTTAGGTGTTTACGCAGGGCTTTGAATGACTTATGCAGGTTAGCGTATTCAGGTTTTTTTGTGGCCCGCTGACTGAGGCGCCGTGCTTTTAGGCAATTACGCCTCAGACTTGCAATCTCTTCAGTCCACCAATAATTTTTCCTCCGTTGTTTGGGAAATCATTGCCTCGGCATAGAGGCATCACATGATTTCGTGATGTGCATTGTAATCTGCGACGTCCTTTGTTCTGCCAGTCCTTCGACGGGCTCCATCTGAAGCAAGGCCTGCTTGAAGATTTCTTCGTCGAAGTTTTTGACGGACCATCCGAGTGTCTTTGTCGTTCCCCCTGATTGGCTTTTTTCTTCTGCTGTTGAGAAGAAAATTGCTTGGTGGTCGCTATGGCGCTAAAGAGCTACTAGCGAAGGTGAGATCGATAATGGAGCCTGCATTTCCCTTCCTGAAGGTATTACTACCACCCGAGTTCATTAAGACGACGTCTAGCTGCGCGAAAGCATCGAGAAGAGCCCGCCCTCGAGCATTCGTCTCTCGACAGCAACCCCGCCGTCGCGCCCCAACAATAGTCACGCACTAAACCACAACGGTGCCCCAGCAACAGCGGCACCCCAGCAACAACGGCGCCTGACAACAGCTCCCCGACAAAAAGCGACCACCGCGGCGCATCCAGCATCCGCTTGCCCCTCCTACCAGCATCCGCGCGCCAGAAATAGCGCATCGGCATTCCGCGCGAAATCCACGGTTCCGACAGACTGCTCCACTCCATCATGCATCGCGACGTTTATCTGTGGCGGTGCACCGTATCTTGTGCGACATTTAGTATTCTGCAAGCCGGACCCAGCATGTCCATCGGTGACAAGCACCCCGGTTTATTCCGCAACGACACATTGTGCCTCTTCAGCCCCTGCCACCCTGCAGCCCGCTCAAGGCACACTGGTCTGGTCACCTGCAACTCTCGCTGCACTGCCATCGCGATATCACCGCGAGCTTCGGACGCATCCGCCATCGTAGTCGCCAGGACCACGACCGCTTGTGTCATTTCCGGGCATCGAGCCACTATTCTCATCGGCCTCAGCAACCAGCTCATCGGCCTCAGCAGCCTGCTCGTCGGCCCCGGAACCAGCTCGCCTGCCCAGCAGTCTACGTCGCCGGACAACATCACGCGCCACTGCAACCACCATAAACTAGTTTTTATGCGAACTAAAAAGTTTTTCGTGTGCGCGAGCTCTAACAGTAACCCCATCTTGTTCGAAAAAATAAGGACCGATGATGCCAAGATGTTACGCGCCCCAAAATGTTACCTTAGGGCTATACAAACACCGCTTTATAACCCTAAGTTTACAGTTCGGCGCGTGGTGATAAAAACCTTGCCGCCATCGGTCCTTACTTTTTTTTTAGCAAAATGGAGTAATTGCATGTTTGTGGCCTAAAAATAGAACTGCTGCTAACTCCTTAGCAATGCTAAATGATTATCCTGCCGATTTATTTAGATTAAAAGAAAACTTTTCTGCAAATGTCCTCATTCGACATACCGTGCTATACCTACAACAATGGGCAAACATAGACTTCTCTCTGGTATTCCTTCTCTGTGACAAGACAATAATTTCCTTCAGTATGTTCACCCTCCTCATTACTCATTTACAAATTTCTCTGGAAACCATATATTTGAACAGAGTTGAGAGGCAATCGACCACAAATATTGGTCATGTCGCATATCATCTTAAATCCATGTTGTTATTATGCAGATGACTCTGGCATTATTAACATTCAATATCCCCAAAATACCAAAAGATATAGGGCAATGGATGGATTCGATAGACGGATGGATGGCATCCCATTCAAATTGTTGGTTGACGAACCATTTGAAGAGTCCTCTTGAATCACGCTGGATGGTTCTTAGATTATGTTGATGAGTCTATGTACGAGTATGCAGAGTCACTCTTGAGGCAGTGCTAGCGCCATCGAGTTTCTGTGTCTATCTTCTGTATCGGAGAATAACTTAGCTCCGAGGAAACTGCTTCAACATTCTTCGAGAAGACAATGCAAGTCGTAAGTCCATCTGCATCAGATAAAATTTCTCGGTTGTTTTGGAGCATGCGAACGCATTATCTGTGTTCTTATTTGGATGGATTTGAAGGGCTGCCGTGTAAAATATGAAACTGCACATTGATTAGTTTGATTCAGATTCAAATAATTTATTTCGATATAAATTTGAATGACATTCCATCTTACATATATATTTATCTAATGCTACATAAATTTAACAATGTTAATTTGTTGGTGGCGGCTATATATATTTGGCCTGCCTATTTACAGAACTTACGCGCTATGGTATAGCTACTCCTTATAATAGAGGATCAGATCATATATTAATTATATATATAAAATATATATATAAAAATCTTACATCTGTGCTTGATTTCCAAGCTCTATATACGGCTTGCATCCGGCCGTTTCTCAGCTATAATTTTTTATCTTACAAACTAACTTAATCTACTTGACTAACTTAATTTAACCTTATCTTAATCTTACTTTAAATTCAATATATACATATTTACAATTAAAAGTAATCGAAACTAAATAAACTGAAAAGAGTATCAAAGAAAACTGAAATGAAAAGGATAAAACAGAACTGAAAAGAAAGAAGGAAAAAGAAAGAAAAAAGAAAGAAAGAAAGAGAAAAAAAAAGACCAAGGAAGGCTCCTATCTCCGCTGATTCTTAGCTCCTGTTGTTGTTAGCCCATACAATATCGAAGAATTCTTCGTTCAAACTTCTCAGCCTGTTTTATGGCAGTCTTAGAGCAAGCTAGCCACGTTGGCGCTGCATATGTGATGATGGGTCTGATTAAAGTCTTATACAGGATAACTTTAACCCTACTGGAAAGACCCACCGATCGCCTTAAGAGGCCGTGAATGCATCTAAGAGCAGTCATGGTTTTTTTAATTGTACGTTTAACATGTGGGTTAAACTTGACATGCTTGTGAAAGAGAACACCCAGGTACTCAAGTGTAGGTGACGGCGCTATCTCCGAACAGCCAATTTTGATTCTGACCTTCTTTGATCCTGCTCGAATGGACTGGGAAAAAGCGTATTTAGAGGGGTTTCTAAATACCGTCACTTTTGTCTTTGAACCGTTTATCTTGATACCCCATTTCTTAAGTAAGAACATAACGTGGAAAGGTAATCGTTAATTTCTCTACCTGCTCTTATAGGATCCAACCTTGACGCATGGACGAGAGTGTCATCAGCATACTGAATTATCTTCACTGGAGATGGATCCTGCGGTACCGGAATATCTGCAGTGAAAATATTATAAAGAATTGGGCCCGAAACAGAACCCTGTGGAACACCTGAGGAAATCTCAAATAATTCGGAGTTAGAGTTGTTAATACTAACGAAGTACTTCCTGTTCTGGAAGAAGCTAATGGCTATTTTCACCATGTTGGGCGGAAAGTTATTATTGATGAGCTTGTAAATAAGCCCATTCATCCAAACAGAGTCGAATGCTTTTTCTTCTGTGTTTCAATAATGAGCAAATATTATGACCCTGTTCTTTTAACCCGGAGAAAAGGTGTATTCCCTTACAAAACTACTGACCGGTCTATGATCCAGGTCACGTATTAGATCACATCTGGATCAGAGGGGAACGTCAACTTCTTTCTCGGTATTTTGCCCTTTTACCTTTTTTATACTGAGCCCACAGCCCTGTTTGAGTTCGCTCGTCACTGGTCCAGACCGTTCGATTCATTCTGGATCTTTGTACGAACGCGGCAATAGTATCTTAATCCTACAGGAACATTGTCCCCCAAGTAAACAATATTTTACGCATACATATTTTCACTAAGCTCAGGACAGTGAATCCTAATAATTCCGAGTAAGTTGGCAGCTTTTCAGAATTCCCCAAAACTTCCATGACATGAACAACACTTGCTGAAGTACCATGATACTATGTCCCAATTGGATGAATGTGTTCCAAAACACTTGTAGCTATGACGGTACCAGAGCATTGCTTCTTGTTCTTGCTCTTGTTATTTTTGCTGTTCTTCCCACAAGAAGTGTTGTTGTTAGCCTATTGTTGCTATTATTGGGTCTGTTACTGTCGTCCCTGTTGTTATTTTTGAGCTAACTGAAGTGACTCTTAGCGACTCTAGGCAAATCCCATCGTCCAACAGTCAAGTCTCAATACCAAGTCCCCGTGACGCCTGACGGGAGTTGAACGCAGGAAAATAATGCTCAAGTGTGGATTACCAATAATCACATTTGAATTAAGAGGCCGTTTCGTTATTGAGATGAATCTTATATTTTTTTTTCTTTCTTTCTTGAGAATGCATGTTACAGATAGAAATTTCCACTTGAAGACGTTTGGTACTGTGTCTTTAGTGTGTTCTGCATACTATAAGTCATGATGACGACGATTTTCTGTTGGCGCGTTTCTTTTTTAGGTTTCGGGGGAATGTTTTGACATATTTAGAGCTTTAATTGACAGCGTTAAGTCCAAATGATGTACTTGGATTAGGCATTATGGGATAAGAATGTTGGTGAGCTCAACCGTATGAACACTAAATTGTAGAAATAGATGATAATACTGATTTACTTCTAAAATGTTTTAAGTGGGTTTTAGACACAAGGCCAAATAAGTCACAAGACCTGTGACAAGAACAAGTGCGAGATCAGCCATGCTACACGCACCATACCAGCTATTCGTTTTCCTGGCGGCAGGCCTCGAAATATGACTAGTGGTTTGTCTCGCAGCAGGTCTCGTGGCTTATGGGACTTGTGTTTAAAAGCCACTTTCAAAAAAGAAAAAAACATTTTCCAGCAATTCGCTTGTATATTTAGTTAGCAGTTGTTTGCATTGAGAGGTCTCTCTTGGACATCGAGGGCGCTTTGAGTTAGGCCCTAACCAGATTTAACGCAGCAGCAGCGGCAGGAGCATCGGCAGTAGCAACAACAACCACAACAGGTAGATCTGTCATCGCCGCTATGTCATCGCGACAGATCAACCTGATGTTGTTGTTGCTGCTGCCGATGCTGCTGCCGCTGCTGCTGCGCTCAATCTGGTTTGGGCCTTATGTCGCACCTGCGGCTAAAAATAGTTCTCTTTTCGGTTGTGATGAGTGAGTGTAGAAAGATGGATCCCTCTCTAGGCTTAAAGACCAACTACTAACATCTACGGTTATATGTACTACTTTGGGTGCAGCATCTGAGCGCAGGTGTGTTAGCAGGGAAACTCCTCAGGCTGGTGTCCTATCCCCTCTTCTTTGGAATCGGGCAGTTAACAAATTGCGTTAGGACCTGGAGGGTCTGGGAAGTAAAGTCACCCCATCCCGTATGCGAACGATATTGCCATTGACATCTCTGTGAAGTTTCCCTGTCGGCTAAGAGATATTTTTCAGAACACCCTCTCAATCCTAACGCAATGAGCTGGGCGCGTCAACATCTCTAGCATTACTATGCCTTATTGACGTTTCGATAGCATGTCTCCTTTTTCGGAAGTGCAGTTGCTAGCATGCACCTCCCATCCGCGCCGTCTTTATACTGACAAGCTCGGAGCACTGTGAGAGTTCTATAAGTACCAACAGGCAGTTTTTGGTCGCGCCGAGATTTGAACTCCGAGCTCTAGATTAGTATATCGTAGAGCGATGACCGAATGACCACGGCCACCGAGCGCGACAATATTAATCAATTAGTAGCTAAGGCGACTGATGGTTTTTGAGCGACCGGTAGCACAGTGCGTAGAGGCATCAGTCTCATGTCTGACTACCGGCGTTTCGAGTTCGTATTCCGTCCACGACGACATTCGTGATCGTGGCCATGGATGTTTGTGTTGTCTTCAGTCTGTGGTGCGGGGCGTAAAAATAAGCCACAGCCACTCCCGACTTGTCGCAGGTAGGCGGCTAAATGGGAGAGCACGAGGCGCATGTTGGCAACTACATTCTCCAAAAATAGTCTATGTCAACGAAACGTCAACTGGGCCACATGGAACAGTATACGCGCTATGCCTCACAAGGGTTTAGGGTAATTAAGTAAGATAAGGCGACTATTGCGCTATACTCGTATAAGAAAGCCAAAGGTAGGGTGTAGGGCCTACAACCGAAAATTGTTTTCTGGCTCTATATTTCGGTTCAGCGACCTATACTTCTGCATGGAATTATCGTCTGGTGGATTGCTCTCAACTTTGCGGTTTACCGAAACTTGCCAGAGAAATTCCAAAGAATAGTGAGTGTTACCATAAAAGGGACTCCTAGAACTACACCGGCGGCTTCTCTTGATGTGCTGCTGAATCTATACTGCTCGTACTTTGCCTTACTACCAAGTGGAGCATAGCGTATCAAAAACTCTTGCGCATCGTCGTAATTTTTTCTAGGCAAATGAGAGCAACTGGCCTTACTTAGCACCTTACACTCTTTTGCCACAAATCGACACCATGTGATTTTAGGACCCCCTCTTGTTGGCCCTTAGTTGGAAATGGGGTTCAATTTCATGACATGTAAGGCAGTTATCATCCTTCCGCGATATGTGACTTATCCACTGCCATTTTCGCCTGCGTATCGATTGGTCGATTGGCATCTGACCCGTACGCCGACTTAGCTCTTTATTCGGTCTTGCTTCGGGCCAAAAAATTTTTAGAATTCGACGAAGACATGAGTTGACAAAAACTTGCAGCTTTCTGGTAACTCTTACGGAAACTTTCAATGTACTGCTCCCATGCAAAAGCACAGGCAGGGCCGCCCATATAGAATCCCGGTTCACACTATCGAAAGCCTTCTCGAAATCGATGAAAAGCAAGTGAGGCAGAGAATCGTACTCAGCGCATTACTCGATGATGATTCGCAAGGTGTTAATGTGATCGACAAAAGGGAATCCGGATGAAAAGCGAGCCTGCTCTGTACCAATTGTGCTTTCTAAGTGAGCCTTTAGTCTTTCCAGGGTGATTTACCTACTATCTTGGCAACGGCAGGAAGCACGCAAATGCCTCTTCAATTATTAAAGCCTATAGGGTTGCCCTTCTTCGGAAGTTTCATGATTAATCCATCCTTCCACTCAGTGGGAAAAGTCTCTGTATTTCACGCTTAGCCAACAAATGGGTCCAACAACTCGGCTCTTACGTTGGCGCTGCTTGATAAAGTTCCGCAGGGATACCGTCGAGTCCGGCGGCCTTTTTTCGTTTTAGTGCAATAATCGAGCAGCCACTAATTCATCCTTAGTCGTGTCAGTGGAACGCACATTTTGATAGTTAGTCAAATTATCTATATGAGGGGGAACTTCACCAGAGGTTACACGGTTCAAAACCGCGGCGAAGTTTTCTTTCCATCGCCTCATTTGATCTTCCTCCAAGATAGTAGCTTTCCATCACTATCCTTCACCGAATAGGTACTGGCAGGAGTTACGTGCACCTGTAAACTCCTTGATGACACCGTATACAGCGTTTAAGTTGTTGCTTTTTGTGATTTCATCTGCTGAGGCTAAAAGAGAATTCGCATAAGCTCTTCTATCGCGTCGCACACAACGCTGAACTTTTTTGGCTTTCTGACGGTAGAGAAGTTCGATGCTGCTTCGATTGTCTGATACTGCAGCCAAACGAACCTTCAGCCCTTTTCTTTCAACAATCCGCTACCATGAAGCATCGGGCATGCAGGGCTTACTCTGGCAATGCGGGTTTGTGCTAAAAATGGCATCGGCGCAGTCAATATACGCATATTTTTACGTCATAACAGTTTCTATTTATGTCACTCTCTGGGTGACTAGTTAGGTTAGATGGGTTGCCTTGAAGAGCAAGGCGCACATAGACCACCACTGGGTCCATTATGATACCCCCTATATACAGCACACATGAGCTTAATCAATCGTTAAACCAGCCAGGGCTGAAAATGAAGCGATGAAGACGACAGACACTGACTGCCTTTAGGTCGTCAAAATCGACAAAGAAGTAGGACCTAAGGATGCCTCTCCTACGTTCCGCCAGAGCAGGGCAAGTGCACAGAAGGTGATGGCAGCTTTCCTCCTCTTCTGCGTCCCCGCAGCTCCTACAGTAATCGTTGTGCGGGAGTCGAAGTCTTCTAGCATGTTCCCCTATCAAGCAGTGTCCAGTAATAAGCCCCACCACATTACGCAAATGCCGTCGGCTCAGCATCAGTAGCCCGTAGGATCGGATGGGATCCAGCTTAGGCCATAATTGCCTAGTTGCATCACATGTGGATCCACTACTCCATCTAGCGCTGGCTCTGTCATACGCCACTTTCTGGGTAACCATTTTGCGGGCTGCTAGAGGCATCCCTGTTCTACCCCAACACTCCCTGATTTCTTTAGTCGTTTCCGCCCGGGCCAGTTCGTCAGCTTTACAGTTGCCCAATATACCACTGTGGCCCGGTATCCAGCAAAGAGATATGTTGAAAAAACTACCCATCTCCCTAAAAGAGTCGCGACAGTCCAGTACCGTCTTTGATGTAACAAGAGCAGAGCTCAGCGCTTTAATTGCCGGTTGGCTGTCCGTGATGATTACAATATCCCTAGTAGATACAACATTATGTGCAAGCCAGGCTAGCGCCTCAGAAATTGCTACAACTTCCGCCTGAAAAACGCTACTGTATTCCGGAAGGCGGAACGACAAACTAATATTCAACTTCTCCGAATATACTCCAGCTCCAACACCTACCTCAGTCTTGGATCCGTCAGCAAACAGGCTAATGGCATCAGATCCCAAAAAATCTATTTCAGCCCACTCATTTGTCCATGGAATCAGGCTTGTAAAGCACTTGTCGAACAGCAGCTTCGGAGAGATGTAGTCCGTTATTCCGGGAATGTCATCTCTAGTTATGTCAGATCCTTTTTAAGCAAGAGAGTCGTTATATTGTTCCAAGACAGCTGGATTTTTTTTTCAAGTTGTATCGGATTTACTGTGCCTGAATCTTTCGTCGCTAGGACGGCGTACGGCTGCGATAATGGCCCCTTCCCATCTCCATATCGGCCGCTTCTTATTACGCACGCCCAGGAGGCAACTCTTGAATCTTTTACCAATGTCAAATTGGTTGATCTGGTTTTGTGTTGTGTGGCGATCAGCAGAGGACCAACTAATTTTGTTGTGCTCCTCATGTTCAAGCATAGTACCACCGATAAACAGACTGTGGAATACTGCAGAACTCCACAAATCTTTCACTATTGTCATTACGATCCCCAAGACCGTGCCTTCCCATCACATGTCTGTGCCCACAACTATCAGCGCCAACTTTTGCATTCAAATCCCCCATAACCACCATAATGTCACCTTTAGGTGTTGCGCTCTGGACGACGGTTATTTGTTAGTAGATGAAGTCTTTCGCCTCAAGTTTGGCGTGCTCAGTTGGAGCATAACATTGTATTATTGATGATCTTCATTTTGGTTCGAAACCTGCCGGTCATGATTCTATCGGAAACCGGATCCCATGATAAGAGGCAGTTTTGTGCGGCTCTGGTTAAGAGAAGCCCCACACATGAATTACGACCACTACCGGTAGGTTTACCATAAGACAACATTATCCGACGGGTAGCACCGTTAGAGAGATAAATTCTCCGCTATTCCACCATCTCATCTCAGTAACTCCTATTTAACAAGTAATTCACTGTCAATTGAAGAAATTGTGCATTCTGGGATGGGAACCATCTGATTCATTATCCAGGAGAGTACGCACATTAAAGAAACCAATCTTCGTTAATGTACGTTAGCCAAAAATCGTAACCGTTGAGTCGATCCTTATCCGAGGTATAGTTGACGTTTCGTTAGCATATAGAAGATAGTGCACGTACTGGCATACACATCCTGTCCTTTTTTGTCGGTTTCCACGGCAGCCCGGTAAAGGGAAAGGCCGTGGTATAATTCTTACAACCCACACAACAGGGGGAATGTTTACCTCAACGAAATCAGCGCACCGCCATTACTGGCAGCTTGGCTTGGTTAGCAATGGTCAACGACCGGTGCCTTTCAAGGGAGGACTATGGAAGAGGATTTTTTATCCCCCAAATTTTGATGTTTGACCGATTTTGACATTTTCGTCAAATTTGAACCCCCTCTACCGGCTTAAGCATCCATCTCACGAAAAAACCATGTCGGTGTTTTTTATGGGGAATTTGATGTAGTTTATTATTGTTCTGTCAATTTTTCTTCAAAAGTTAATATTTTCGAAACTAGTAAGAAAAACTGGCAAACTAGTAAAAAAATGATTGCTTTTCGAGCAGCTTCTGGCAGTTCTTGCGGAACGCATCACTTTTCTGAGGTGGCAAATTTGAAATTCGGATTCAGTGCACCAAAATACATAAACCAAAATTGAGAAAAAACAACTTGTCTATTTTTTGTACGTCAAACCAAGCTTTTCGTGGACTATTTATCAGTTTGTTGCATTCGCTCTTTCTCGACCCATCCTCATCCTCTTGCTCTTCTACTTCTGATCTCAGGATACAATACTTTCCAATAGATGCAGAAGTGTACAAAATATGTATGTATCTATCTATCTGTGTATCCTATCACCAGTCACAAAGGTCTACGTTACTAGCTGAACAATGCCAGTTTTTTCGTCAATCACATATGTACATACTCGTATATTCACCCATCAATTTTTCTCTGAAGCTTCCAATGACCGACACTGAAAAAAATCATATTTATTTGGTATTGACTTTGATAAATATCGTCTATTATTTAGTTAATTTTTCATTTAAGTTGACGGAACCTTTTTTTCCAAACCGAAAACCAGTCATTACAATGAGTAATCATTTTGACATATTTTGACAAGTTTTGGGTCGCTGCCAAAATTCAGAATCTCTCGGTCCAAGAGTATTAAAGCATTTCATTGAAATGGAAAAGTGTCTAGTGGCCTACACTTCATTTTTGACGAATATCCGCCCCTATTGGGTAAAAAACGAGGCCATTAAAGGTGCCTCCTTCTCGATTTTAATTTAACCAGTCTCCTTGACTGTATTCGCTTCGGGTTGCTATATTGCTACTTTTTGTATCTTTTCGATCTTGGATGATGGCAAAATTTTAGGCTCGTTTGGGTCAGATGGGCCGCTGGTCTTTTTTTCTAAAGTATCCGCATTGAATGGTGTTGTGTACAAAAATTCGATTGACCGTCACCGGCCAAAATTAGAGTTGACCAAACGATTATTAACTAAGTGAAAAACGAACGTAACCAAAGACGTTCCAAAGTACATGCGATACAAGCAAGATAGATATTAACGACATTACATCAATTACTGATTTTTACGGTCATTAATCATTTGGTGTCCATGCTGACAAAGGCAGCGTTTTCAATATGACTTTTCCGTTGACACATCAAAATAGCTGGCAGAGTCATGCTGGCAAAACTGACGATCTGACAAAGTGATAGCAAGGCTGAATTTTGCGGGCATGGTGGTTAATTAACCCTTTCAAGACTTCACTAAGCTGAAACGCAGTTTACTGGTATCTAGTTTCGTGATTTTTGCAGAACATCGACGTATCCGACATGCGTTTAATTACAAAATAGATACGAACACATCTGCAACGGGTCCGCGGCGGGTTAACGAATTCATTAGCCACCGGTCAAGAGATATATACCTAGACATTCCAAAGACAACAATTTTTGCAGTTTTTCGTCGATTTGGGCAAGTTTGTTGTTGCAAGACCTTCAAATGATTGATGATCACCTGCCGAATTGTCGATAAATTTTTACATTACCTGCATGCATTGCAAATTTTTGCTGGTGGTGTCCACGATGTTTGGATGACAGGTTACTGTGGTGTACTTGGTCTCCAGTGTTATGGTGGCATTTTTCTCAAAAATCTACAGCAGCGTACTGCGGGGAAAGCCAAAGTTGACATTATACGGTTTTTGTCTGATCAGTTGAACACTCAGCACTATCAGCAATACATACATACATATACTCATAAGAAACGGTAGTTTGAAAATTAATTTTGCTACAAGGTTACCTATGTCAAATATTAAGGTTGGCAGTTTTCCGTTAATAAGAAGTAGAAGAAGAAAAAAAATTAGCTGTGAATGATAATAATATTGATGATGTCCGTTAGGGGTTTCAATTTGACACAAATACCTAATTCAAATTTAGTTTTAGTCAGTCGCTTAGTTCTGTTTCCTGTTAGGTTATACCAATACGATTTGGGTTTCAAAAAGATATTTTAACTAATTGACGATGATGATTGTCGAATGCCAAGCCTTCAGACGAACTGCAAAATGTACATTGTTTCGTTTTCGGAATAATACCAGTAGCACCAATACTAGCAAATATATGTATCAGTATTTAAGTATTTTCGCCTATTGACAGTATATGGATTACAACGACTACACGCCTTTTTATTCGTAGGACCGCAGTAGTGACGGCAAGCCATCCGAGCGTATCCAAATCAAATGCATTTTCCAGCTCACTCCCAGGTAATACAAGAGTTCCTGGCATAAGCTTTGCAAAGTGGAAACCCAATATTCGCCCTCCATCAACTTGATTTGCACTTTAGACAGAACGAAACTACGTTTTTAGGGTTTTGTATTAAAAACAAAACCCTTCTTAAATCGATCAAATGCCTGGCTGTTCGTCTTTCCATAGAATATCTCACGAACGGCTAAAGATGCATGGCCTACAACTTAATAATGAGACTTTTTTTAGAGATGGCAACACCGATAAACCAATGGTAGTCCATCTTTGACATACATACCATTTGAAGTTTGTATTCATAAGCTGTCAATGTCAGTATAAACATTTCGTGTTGATTGTTGACAACGTATTTTACCGGACCATGGAAAGTTTCGAAAATTCACGAAAAAAACAACATTTGCGGGAAGTTTTACTTGGACATTATTTTGCTAAGAAGACTGCAGCTCAGAGTCATAAATTGCTCGTGGAAGTTTACGGTGACGATGCTTTTTCGCGTGCACAGTGTTTTCGGTGGTTTCATCGGTTCAAAAATGATAATTTCGACATTACCGACGAAGAGCGACCTGGCCAGCCAAAAAAGTTTGAAGACGAAGAATTGACGAAATTACTCGAAGAAGATTCGTGCCAAACTCAAAAAGAGTTGGCAATTTCGTTGGAAGTGACTCAGCAAGCCATATCGAAGCGGTTAAAATCACTGGGAATGATCCAAAAGCAAGGCCACTGGGTTCCGTACGAGTTGAAGCCAAGAGATGTTGAGAGGCGCTTTTGCATGTGCGAACAACTGCTTCAAAGGCAAAGACGGAAGGGTTTTTTGCATCGTATTGTGACCGGCGATGAAAAGTGGATTCATTATGATAACCCAAAGCGAAAGAAATCATGGGGACCGCCCGGGCACCAATCAACATCGACCGCGAAGCCAAATATTCATGGTTCCAAGCTTATGCTCTGCATTTGGTGGGACCAGATCGGTGTTCTTTATTATGAGCTGCTAAAACCGAATGAAACCATTGACGGGCAGCGCTATCGACTGCAATTGATGCGTTTGAGTCGAGCATTGCGTGAAAAACGGCAACAATTTGCTGAAAGGCACGACAAAATAATTCTTCAGCATGACAATGCTCGCCCTCATGTTGCGCAAGTCGTGAAAACGTAGCTGGAAACAACCAAATGGGAAGTGCTACCCCACCCGCCGTATAGCCCTGACATTGCTCCATCCGATTACTATTTGTTCGCTTCGATGACTCATGCGTTGGCATGAGGATACTAAGAACTGGCTCGATTCATGGATAGCCTCGAAACCCCAAGATTTTTTTCGCGACGGAATTCGTAGACTTCCCGAAAGATGGGAGAAAGTTATCGCTGCTGATGGCCAATATTTTGAATAATTTAGTTATATGAATAAATCTATGAATAAATGCCCAAAATTCCAAAAAAAAGTCTCATTATTAAGTTGTAGATAATAGATAATATATAAGAAATTTTGTGGGAACATGTAGAATTATTATAATTCGCCGGATATGCGATGTGGCGTAATAGGCTGACTTTAAGGGGAGGACCCCATAGAGAAGAAATAGGTAGATATAAAAATACGAGCTACATACTTTCCCAGCAGGAAGGCACTGCGACAATCAAGATCTATTGTGCCGTAGCTCATTAATCCAAAAGACCGTCCACCCTTCTAATAAAGGGCAGAAAGTCTTTAGCCGGAATCAACCTGAATTCTGCAGTGCTGATAGTAGCCTGCCCGAGGAGTGACATCCTAAAACGCGCGATGGCAGGACATTCGCACAAGATGTGCTTGGTCGTTTCCACGTCTTCCAGACAAAGATGGCATTCAGTCTCGCTTGACAGACCTATCTTGTTCAGGTGATATCTGACCAGGTGATGGCCAGATAAGTACCCCACTAGGAGTCTTAGGTGGGTTCTACTCATTTGAGTAGTACCCTTGTGACTGAAGGGCATTATCAGCTCCTTTGATTGACGAAGCCCTGGAAGGTTATTCCAATACTGTTGACGCAATCGTGCAAACCAATCTGTGATCCGCAGTTTGGCCGAGGCCAGTCCAAAGCCACAGTAAGGCTGAGGTCCATGAAAACGACTGGATGATCCTTGTCTAGCAAGTTCATCCGCAGCCTCGTTCCCCTCAATGCCCTGGTGGCCTGGCACCCAACACAGATTGTAACACTCCTTCACCAGTTTTGAAGAGACCTTAAATGAGGAGAGCGCTTTTATAGCTGCTTGGCTGTCTGAGTAGATAGCAATGTGAGCGCCGCGAAGTCCAGTTTCCAAGATTACCCTGGCGCAGACCTCAATGGCGTGGATCTCAGCTTGAAAAACGCTGGGCGAGACTCCCATTGCGATCGAAATCCTGGTGTTGGGTCCAAAGACACCTGCACCAACACCCTGTTCCGTTTTAGACCCATCGGTGAACCACTTGATACATCTAGGGTCTGGACTGGGTGTGCCATTTACCCATTCAGAGCGGTTAGGGATGAGGGCTGAATATTTTCTGCCGAAGCAAACCTCGGTGATAATGTAATCTGATCTCAAGCAGATCTGCACGTCAGGAATTTGATTCAGAATGCTCATGTGACCGCTTTCTTCACTACGCACGTCGGAAGTTAAACGAACTCTGAGAGAATTTAGAGCTGCTGATTCTTGAATGAATATATGCAACAGAGTAAGTCCAATAATCGCCTCCAGGGCTGGCGTAGGACAAGTGCGCATAGCTCCAGTGATGCCAAGGCAGGCAAGACGTTGAAGCTTATTGCACTTCAGTAAGACGGAAGATTGCTGAGTTTTCGGCCACCACACAAGCGCTGCGTAGGTCACCATAGGCCGCACCAGCATGGTGTATAACCACTCAATTATCTTTGGGGTGAGCCCCCATGTCCGTCCAAAGAAACTTCTGCAAGCCCACATTGTGCGTGTGGCTTTGCCAAGTACATTATCTATGTGAGTATTCCAGGTGAGTTTCGAGTCTAGAGTTACCCCGAGACATTTAACTTCAGTGGAATAATCTAAGGTCGTGCCGCCAAACGAAATTGGATCCAATGTTATGTTTCGTTTTCGTGTGAACGGCACAACGACAGTTTTCTGTGGGTTTACATGTAAGCCCACAGCCACACACCAGTGTAGAACTATGTCAAGGGCCGACCTCATCACCTCAGTGATGGTAGATTCGAATTTGCCCCTGACTATGATAGTTAAATCATCCGCGTATCCGATAGTAAGATAACCGCGCTCATTAAGCATGGAAATCAGCTCGTCCACGACAAGGGACCACAAAAGGGGTGACAGAACGCCACCTTGTGGACAACCCTTTACGGCATTCACGCAAATGGATGTACTGCCTAGAGTTGAGTGAATATCCCGTCCCCGGAGCATGGCATCTATCCATGCAATGGTAGCGGGCGGGATGTCCTTGAGCTCCAGTGCTCTGGAAATGCACTCGTAGCCGGTATTATCGAAAGCCCCCTCAATGTCAAGAAACGCGCACAGCGCGATTTCCTTTTCACTGAGGGACTTTTCGATTGTACTGACAAGGCTATGCAAGGCGGTTACTGTTGACTTACCCTTCGTGTACGCGAATTGCATACGATGTAGGGGGCTCGACAGTTCCATCTTGTGCCTGATATGCAAATCAAGCAACTTTTCCATGGTTTTAAGGAAGAAGGAAGTAAGGCTAATCGGTCTATAGGATTTGGGCATATGTTCCGGCTTATTGCCCGGTTTGGGTATGAAGACCACATAGAGGGGAAATGAAGATAAAAAAAATTATTTTCATCTGGTATAGGCAAATGAGGTATCATGAGAAAGGTAACACTGAATATATTTCATTTTTGGCATTTTCATTAAATTTGAAAAAAAAAGTGGAAAAGAGTTAGAGGGGAAAATATGAGATCATAACTTGTCCCACCCCCCTTGTATTTGGAGACCGTTACAGAAATATGAAAACTTACAGCAAGGCGTCTTCCAACTAGTATAGAAAACTAAAAATAATCAAAACGCCTGAAGTTTCTTTGTCGAAGTTTTCCACGCCTGTATATACACCATAAGAAGACATGTGTGTTGTTTTTCCTAAGACGGGATGATTTCTTTTTTATTGAATATGCGCATTTCGGACACCAGTTGTGTTCTTCTTCAGTACTTTTCAACTATTGACTAAGATGCCATCGCTTGAACTTATATACTGCTGATTTTAAAGATTAGTTAATATTGAATAACATTACGCTAAAATTTTTATGGCTTACTACGTTAATTACATTGCAACTGCAAAAAAAACAAAGGCAAAGAGAAAAAAACAAGCTAGCCTTTGCCTAAGGTATGATACCCTTCACGCTTCGCGTGATGATGGAGAACCGCCGTTCTTAGACTTGAAAATCATCAGGAGTAATGGTTCAATTGAGCTCGACATCTTCAGGAAGTCAACGCACACGCAGCGAACGATCCCAGCCAACTCCAATTATTCATACCCCCAAAAGATGGCCCCGTTCCACGCAATGATCCACCGGCAATTCACGGTCCCACTAAACAACAAGCGATTCGAAAAGGAAGGGGCGACCGGTAGCGCAGTATGTTGAGGCATCAGTCTCATGTTTGGCTACTGGCGTTTCGGGTTCGAGTCCCGTCCACGACGACGTGTTCCACATGGAACAGTTCACGCGCTATGCCCCATAGGGGGTTAGGGCAATTGAGTAGTATCCGGAAGAAAAGCAGAAGAATCGAAGAACGCCGTTTGACGACCCTCCAACGCAACATGGAAGTGCCCAGGAGAAGGATTGGGGTCACTCATTCACAAGCGTCCATGAAACTTAAAAGTGCGATGAAGGACATGCACTTAGAAATAGCTTCGACAAGCAGGAGGTGTCAATTGAAGAACAAACTTGGGTCTACGAAAGACATAAAAGGAAAGGAAGAACGTAGTGGGATATACAAAGTCTCCTGTCCAGAATGCGACAAGACGTATATATGACAAACCCGACCGTTAGTGTCCACACGATGGGGTGAGCACATGCGAGAAGTGGAAAATGGAACAAAGTACGGTAAGAAACCCGCGACGTTAAAATCTATGGTAGCGCGACATATGGTAAGAGAAAAGCACAGGATAACATGGGACGACGTGGAGATCATAAAGGAGGCCAACAATTTCAGGAAACTCGACGTAATGGAAAGTCTGGCAATTTTAAGGGAAGCGGACGAGAGAAGTGACAGAAGGCTGAACCATGACATCGGAAATATACAATCGAGGTTGCTGAAGCTTCTAGCGGAGGAAACACACAGGAAGTGAAGAGGGTTTCCCTGTTTTATTTCCTTGTGGTTTTTACCTGCCTTTTATGATGTTGATACCTTTTTTTTCTATCTTTGCCTTTGTTTTTTTTGCAATTACAATGTAATTTACGTATTGTAGTTTAAAGCCATAAAAATTTTAACGTAATGTGATTCAATATTAACTAATCTTTAAAATCAGCAGTATATAAGTTCAAGCCATGACTTCTTAGTAAATAGTTGAATTGTACTGAAGAAGAACACAACTGGTGTCCGAAATGCGCATATACAATAAAAAAAGAAATCATCAGGTCTTAGGGAAAACAACACACATGTCTTCTTATAGTGTCTAAAAATAATGGAAATTTTATATCTTGTCGAAATAGGTTAATAATAGTATATTTCTATAGTTAAAGGTAGCACACCCTTTGCATCCCTCAAACATATCCCATGTAACGAAAATAGCAAAGTTTCGCTTCGCAAACGAGAACGAAATCCAAAAAAACGACGAAAACACTCAAAAAACTCGACGGACCATTCAAAACAGCAAACAGAATATAGTATAACTTTATAATACTTATTATTCTTCAATTCAAACAAGTTCTACAAAATTCAAATTATTTTAAATTAAATGCACGGTCTAAACGAGTAAAAGGTTCGAATACGAGTGACTATCAAACAAAGGGACACGAATAATCCCCCGAGGGAGAATACAGGAATTTTCCCGTATTGAAAATTCCGGTATTCTTCCCAGGGTATTATTCGCGCCTTACGAATATAGTATAACAATTTAACAAATATTAATGCTGATTGATACAAGACAGCAATCAGCTGTTACTCTATTACATTACATTTTACATTGTGACAATCTATTACAATCTTTAAAATATAGGTCAAGTTGAAATGTCACATAGAGTACATAAGTAAATGTAAACAAAGTGTGTGATGTGTTGTGGTTTCCAGTGTTCGAAGCGATCGAGGCGATGGATTCGATGAAGTCAGATAAGTATTCGCATAGACTATCTATTGTTGAACTTGTTACTTTGTGTTGTCTTGTATTTTTCTTTGCAGATGATGACGACACCGATGACGAATTGCGACAAATGCTGAATCGATGGTCGCCAACTTTAAACATTCTCCCCCCGCTGGACGATGGAGACGAGTCCAGGATTTCTTGATTGGTGTAATCGACATGATGATTGATGGATGCGTATGCAGCTGCTAGACGTTTGATGATCTGGTTGTATACTCTCGCTGATCCTCGGTAATTGTTTTGATTGTATAGTACTATCCTTATGATGAAATAATGGTCGAAAATCTGTAGCAGAATGTTCGATACGAAAGATAAATTCCCTCAGCTAGTTGTAGTTATAGTGAGTTAAATTCTATCTGTAAATATAGCCATTAGTGCATGTTTGGAATTAATGAATTTGAAAGAGATTATCAGGATGAGTCGATAATGTGTAACTATATGTCGTTATACAGTAATCATCAGTGTCCTACGAGCTCGATCGAATGTGGAGAACATCATGTTGAAGTGCAGACATCGAGGGAAAGGTGACGACGAGTGGTAATCCAGGTAAACAGTCCAGCAAATCGAAACGAAAGTTCATCAAGTATTGCGTCGACGGTATTTCTACCATGTCGACACTACACAGGATGCAGGAACGTGAGACGTTATAGCGCGCCTCGCTCGCTAATTCAAGGATAAAGGGATGAGTATTGGGATTGGTGGTATGTGAAATTCAATTTATTGGCAATAAAATAACCTTGGTTATTGATCTCTTGTAGATGCTTCCATTTGATTTGACGGTTACAACTCGGACAATCGAATCGCTTCCAGGATGAACTTCGAGTATTCTAGCGAGTGGCCAACGATATGGAGGATTGCGCTCATCCTTTAGCAAGCAGATATCGCCGACTTTTAGAGATGTCGATGAAGACAACCACTTGGGACGCTGTTGGAGTATATTAAGGTATTCCTCTTTCCACTTTCTCCAAAAGTTTTGTGACAGTCTCTGTGTTAATTGCCATCGTGTTAATGTGTTAATCCTTTCTTCTGTTATATCGACTTCTGGTAACGCCATCAAACTATCGCCAATTAAAAAATGTCCAGGAGTTAATACACTTGTACTGGTTGGATCGTCATTAGCGGGACATAACGGCCTAGAATTAAGGCATCGTTCAATTTGAATGAGGGTCGTCAATAGTTCTTCGTAAGTCAATGGCGTAATTCCGACTATTCTCCGCAAATGGTACTTGATCGATCGAACACCAGCCTCCCATAAGCCGCCGAAGTGTGGAGCAGCCGGAGGATTGAATTTCCAGTTAATCCCCATGTCAACTAATTTGTTTTGAACTTTGGTAGTCTCCATTATCTTCTTGAGTTCGATGTTCGCGCCAATGAAATTCGATCCACAATCGCTGTACAGGTATTTACATAAGCCTCTACGTCCAATGAATCGTGTTAAAGCCGCCAAAAATGCTTGTGTTGTCAAATCATTGACAAGTTCAATGTGAATTGCCTTAACAGCGAAGCATACAAATATCGCCACGTATCCCTTGTGTGTTCGACTTCCTCGTCCGATCCGGTCCTTTATTATAAAGGGTCCGCAATAATCAACCCCAGTGTGCATGAAGGGTCGTGTAATTGTAACTCGGGGTTTCGGCAAACTGCCCATCAATTGCGACGAATCGTGTGTCTTGTTTCGAAAGCATTTGACGCACTTGTGTACATAATTCTTTACAAGTCTTCTTGCATCAATCACCCAGTATTTACGTCGAAGTACTGTAAGCATTAGTTGTACGTTGCCGTGTAGTGTGATTTCATGCGTATGTTTTGTCAATAAATCCGTAAAGATACCTCTTTTGGGAATGATGATGGGATTTTTTTCGTCATTTGACAAATCTGCATTTGTCAAACGTCCACTCAAACGTAGAACTCCATTGCCGTCGATGAAAGGATACAGTCTGAGCAGCTTACTCCTGCTGTCTATCTTTTCTCTGTTCTCCAGTTTTCGAATTTCATCCGCATATTCATTGTATTGTACATATTTAACCCAAAATAGTCTCGCGCCGTCTAATTCGTTGGTTGATAATAATCCTTTCTCATGATCACGTTTCTTGATTGCAGCGATGAATCGAAGGCAATATGCGGTGACTCGCAATAATAACGTCAACGATGAGAATTTACCCAATAAATTTTCCAATGTGTCGTTCGATTTCACAAGATGGCTAACCAATTGATCCTCCTTGAAGATTATATCATCCGCTTCTGAATTCGGCCACAATGTCGAAGGCTCCTTCAACCATGGTGGACCATACCACCATAACTTGATATTTGCAAATCCTTTTGCATCTGTTCCACGGGATGCGATGTCCGCTGGATTGTCCTTTGACCGGACGTGATTCCATGATTCACTGCCAACATTTTCAATGATCTTAATTGTTCGGTTCGCTTCAAAAATAGGTAGCTTCTGCGGTGGTTTCTTAATGTATGCCAACACGATTGAAGAATCACACCACAAATATACGTGACAATATAATTGTAATGTATCGATGACAGATTTCATGAGTTCTGATAATAGAACAGCACCGCACAGTTCTAGCCGAGGAGTTGTCTGCTCCTTAACTGGAGATACTTTGGTTTTCGATATTAAAAGATGTACTTTACTTTCGATGTCGTTACGAGAAACCATATAGATAGCTGCAGCATACGCGACTTTCGATGCATCACAGAAGCCATGTAACTCTGTGATCGATTTCGTCCCATATCCAATGTACCTGGGAATTCGAATGTGCTCTAATTGCAGTAGATTCCGTCTAAAATTTAACCACTGTGTTTCGATTTCATGCGGTATTGCTTCATCCCAATCTACACCATGTAACCATAGGGTCTTCAGAAATATCTTCCCCGTAATAATTATGGGAGATACCCAGCCCATCGGATCATAAAGTCGAGCGATGTCCGAGAGCATAGAACGTTTCGTAGTAGCAGTTCTTTCTTCGAGGGTTATTCGATAAGTGAAGTTATCAGAATCCGGTAGCCATACTATTCCTAGGGATTTTACTCCTTCCATGTCTAGGTTCAAGGCCGAGTGTTGTTCGATATCTTCATTCGGGACTCCTTCCAGAATTCGTTTATCATTTGACACCCACTTTCGCAGCTTAAAACCTCCTGATGACAACGCCATATCAATTTCCCTTCTTAATTCGATAGCTTCCTCAAGGGAATCTCCACCAGTTAGTACATCGTCCACATAAAAATTCTCAAAAATGGCACGATGTGCATTTGGAAATTGGATCTTTTCATCTTCCGCCAACTGTCTTAGAGTTCTGATTGCAAGAAATGGGGCGCAAGTGGTTCCGAATGTCACTGTATTCAAATGATAGTTCTTTATTAATTCATTCGAATCTTTTCTCCATAAAATCCTCTGAAAACTCCTATCATCAGGGTGAATGTCAATTTGTAAGAACATTCTCGCGATGTCAGCTACAAATGCAAATTTATTCTTTCGCCATCTTAACAATACGGAGATCATGTTTGAGCTCAATGATGGGCCTGATAGAAGAATATCATTTAACGAAACTCCTGTGGATGTTCTTCTTGAGGCATCGAAGACGACTCGTAGTTTACTAGTACTGCTCTCCTTCCAGATACCATGATGAGGCAAATAATAGCTGTGTTGCGGCATCTCTCCGCTACATTCCGACATGTATCCCGAATCCAAATATTCCTGTAGACACTTGGAATATTCCTGCTTCAACTGTGGGTCGTTCATGAATTTTCTTTCCAAATTTGATAAACAAGCGCGCGCCGAACCTCTTGAATCGCCTAACGTCTGTTGAATATTGGGCGATCTAAACGGCAATCGTAACATATAACGGCCGTCGTCCTTCCGAATAACATTTGTCGAAAAATGTTCCTCCGCTTGTTGTTCCTCCAAAGTTAAAGGATATCCGGGTTGAACTTCTTCGAGTTTCCAGAACAGCTGTAGTTGATCGCGCAAGACGATATCGGAATTGTCGATGCGAATGTTGAAATTTCGATACTTAATTGGTGCTTTTCTGGTCTCTCCAGAAATAATCCATCCCAATCTGGTTTCCTGAGCGATTGGACCAATATCGAGCTTCAATATGTTCCCAAGGATGATACTGGCATATACATCAGCGCCAAGTAGCAAATCTACTTTCCCAGGCTGGTCGAAATGAGGATCAGCAAGTTGCAGACCCTTCAACTGTTTGCAAGACGTTAGCGACAATGATCGAGAGGGGACTAAGCTACCGATATCCTTCATTACTAGTGCATTTATGTTTAATTTAGACTCGTCCCTCAATACCATGTTCGTTTCGATGCTGTTATTTACTGTACAGAGTTTAGACTGACCAACACCGAAGATATTTGCATTGACCCTTTGTCTTTTCAGACCTAACTGCTGCACGACTGATTCAGTGATGATGCTGACTTGCGAGCCTTGGTCAAGTAAGGCTCTGACAAAGAGACGACCATTCGACGATTCCAAAGTTACCACCGCTGTGGCCAATAATACTTCGCGATTATCACCAATGTGATATGAAGTAGATTCGAAATTAGAAGTCGACGGATTAGCACTTTGTTCTCCTGAAGCTGGCGATAATGAAGTATTTCTATGTAACAAAGAATGATGTGCTTTGCTACAGTGTTTGCAACGAGATGTGGAAGGACAGTTCGAGAGGAGATGGCCCTTTCGTAGACAATTCAAACAAAGGCCACTCCGTTTAACCAATGTAAAACGAGATTTGGAATCGCCATCAATAAACTGACTGCATTTAAAAATTGCGTGATTTTCTTTGCAGACCGGACATTGTTGATTAGTTTCAGTGGTATAATTATTTACACGCTTGTTGACGACTGTTGTTTGAGCATTATGGCGATTGGTTCCAGAAGCCTCCAGTGCTCGAAATCGCGTTGTTATAAATTGTTTCAATTCAAGGAACGAAGACAAGTTTGAGCTTGATGCCTGTTGCTGTTCCCACAGTTGTCGACTACTATTGGGCAACCTTTCAGTAGTGAAATGTATAAGTATAGCATCCCATAAGTTCTCAATTTTCAACTCTTCAATGGCTTGGATACATTCCACTGTACTATCAAGTAAATTCTTTAATGAAAGAGCCGATTCCGAGGCTACTTTTAAATTAAATAATTTACTAAGTTGGAGTTTCAACAATACATTTCTATTGTCGTACCGCTCATGTAACACCCGCCACGCAGCATCGAAATTTGTTTCCGTTAGGGAAAAATGGCTAATTAATTTGGCGGCCTCTCCAGTGAGACTACCTTTTAGATACTGTAATTTCTCAATCGCCGACAAATTTTCTTTATTCCCGATTAGTGATGAGAATAAGTTTCTAAATGAAATCCAGGACTCATAATTCCCATTGAAACTCGGGAGATTTATACGAGGCAACTTCAACTCCGAAGAATGACCGGTTGAATTAAAACTCTCGTTCCGAATAATACTGTTATTTGGATTTAATTGGGAAATCTTTTCCCCAATTTCAATGATATAACTGGCACACTCATCCTCTATTTCTCCGTATATGTCCTTTGCGAAATAAACGTGTTCAAGTTCGCCTTTCGCGCCAGTCAGCAAAGCAATAGCCTTTTCGTGAACCACGCTCGCTTCCTGTTGTAAAATACGGAACCGTTCTTTGGTATTTTCCAAATACTCTACGGAACCTTTCAATTTCGAATTCGCCTTTTTGTAATTTGTGACGAGGCGATTCAATTTTGCCTGATTTAACACTTGAACATTATGGATTCCATCCATCTTCTATTTTAAATTTTATCACCACCAAGGAAAAATGTATGGGAATATGAGTAAAGGAAGCTTACGGAATTTTAGCACCGGAATCACCAAAACGTCTTCGTAACGATGTCTCTTTCACAATGCACAATATCGATCAAAGTTCACCGATCCGGCTCGACGGACCAAAAATAATGTAACGAAAATAGCAAAGTTTCGCTTCGCAAACGAGAACGAAATCCAAAAAAACGACGAAAACACTCAAAAAACTCGACGGACCATTCAAAACAGCAAACAGAATATAGTATAACTTTATAATACTTATTATTCTTCAATTCAAACAAGTTCTACAAAATTCAAATTATTTTAAATTAAATGCACGGTCTAAACGAGTAAAAGGTTCGAATACGAGTGACTATCAAACAAAGGGACACGAATAATCCCCCGAGGGAGAATACAGGAATTTTCCCGTATTGAAAATTCCGGTATTCTTCCCAGGGTATTATTCGCGCCTTACGAATATAGTATAACAATTTAACAAATATTAATGCTGATTGATACAAGACAGCAATCAGCTGTTACTCTATTACATTACATTTTACATTGTGACAATCTATTACAATCTTTAAAATATAGGTCAAGTTGAAATGTCACATAGAGTACATAAGTAAATGTAAACAAAGTGTGTGATGTGTTGTGGTTTCCAGTGTTCGAAGCGATCGAGGCGATGGATTCGATGAAGTCAGATAAGTATTCGCATAGACTATCTATTGTTGAACTTGTTACTTTGTGTTGTCTTGTATTTTTCTTTGCAGATGATGACGACACCGATGACGAATTGCGACAAATGCTGAATCGATGGTCGCCAACTTTAAACATCCCAGGTCGGAAATATTGATGACAAACGATAATCAACACCATGGGCAATAATATCTCTAAGTTTCGTAGCAATCTAATCTACTTTCTATAATTATTCAAACAATTTATTTTTCAAATTTTTTTTTTGCAAGATTGCAATTTGCTATATCGTCTTAACATGAATGGTTAAGTATCCCCAATAGTAGAACCAGTGGCGTAACGGAAGGGCCCGCAAACCCCGCGGTGCGGGGTGCGGGGGGCCCAAGTCCAGAAGGGGCTCCGAAGGGGCCCTTATTTTGTTTGATTTGTTTTCTGAATTTGATTATTTCTTTGTACTTTAGACAAAATTTAATAAAGAACAAAAAAAATCGACATTTTTTGTACGAAGCAGTGTCATCCAGACCACCAATCGCACGCATTAAACTAGTAATTTTGCTCTATATAAACCAGTCAGTGGTTCAAAAATTCGAATCCATGAGGAATCTAGTGTTCATATCCAAGCTTGTGTCATTTTTAACAAATGGAAACAAAATAAAACTATAGATGCTTCCCTTGAGCGCGAGTTAACAGAAGAAACCAATAAGTGGCAAAAAATTCTCGATCGTATTATTAATGTCACTCTTACCCTGGCATCATGCAATCTTGCATTTCGGGGCCATCGAGAGAAGCCAGGGCAGACTGACAGTGGAAATTTTTTGGCCATTATACACCTTCTTGCCAAATATGATCCCGTTACTTACAAGTTCGACAAAAGGTAGCGTTCATTACCTTAGCCCAGCAATACAGAATGAAATATTAAGTCTGTTGGCCAAAGAAATCTTAACTGAAATATTAAATGATATTATGTCTGCAGACTTTTTTTCTATAATAATGGACACAACTCAAGATATTTCCAAAATAGACCAACTCTCTCAAGTTATTAGGTACATATGTGACGATATCAAAAGACGAATGGGGAAAACCTGTTAGGTTGAACATAAACGAAAGCTTTATAGGATTCAAGGAAATTATCAATCAAAGTGGTAGTGGATTAGAAAAAGTCATCTTGCAAGAAGTTTGCCTTTGGAAAAGTATAGAGGTCAGGGGTACGATGGTGCATCGGCAATGTCAGGTACATATACCGGTGTGAAAACGCGTATTCAAAGCAAACAAAAAGCTGCAAAATTTGTTCATTGCGCTGCTCACAATTTAAATTTAGTCCTGAATGATGCGATGACTGATATAACTGAAAACAAAACCTTTTATGATATTGTGGAGAAATTGTATGTGTTTTTTAGTGACAGTATTAAGAGATGGGAAAAACTGTCGTCATCTATGACATTGAAATTAAAAAGGCTATGCCCCACACGGTGGAGTTCGCGAGTAGATTCGCTTCGAGCTGTAAAAGAGTCGTATGTTGAAATTTTAAAGTCTCTGTCGTCTATTATCTTAAAGTCGACAAATAAGGAAGAAAAAGCAACAGCTTTAGGGTTAAAAAAAAACAAATGGAATCATTTAACTTTGTTTTTCAGACTGTGTTACATGCAAAGATTCTCGATTCAGTTAATTTATTATCAAAATTAATGCAAACAAAAAATTTCGATTTAGCTGAGGCTTCAAATCTCTTAAGGAATGCGACTCTCAATCTAGCCAAGTTACGAAATGCGTTTTCTGTCATTAAAACCGAAGCTGAAACCCTTGCAAAAAAGTGGGGCGTTTGAGATGTGTTTGAAAAAAACGCTTTAAAAAGGTTAAACGCCATTTCGATGAGCTATGTCAGGACCAAAGGCTCACGGATCCCGAAAAGCATTTTCAGGTGTCCATTTTTAATCGTACAATAGATCTTGTGTTAATTCAGGTCAAAATTCGATTTTATAGTATGGAAGAGTTGTCCAATTTGTTTGAATTACTAACGCCAAAATGTTTGTTAACTTCAACTGATAATGAAATAGACGAAAACTCTTCACTCTTAGTTACAGAATATGAAGATGATCTGAGTGAGCGTTTGGCGTCCGATGCAAGAAGTTTCCGAATTGCTCTCAGACATGGTATTGAAAAAAAAAACAAATTCAGTTCGAGAATTGGCGGAATTATTATTCCTGGACTATTCTACTATAACCTCCAGTTTGCCAGAATTAAGCACAGCTTTTCGGCTATTTTTAACTCTACCTGTCACTGTTTCAACCGCAGAAAGGTCATTTTCAAAATTAAAACTAATAAAAAATTATTTAAGAAGTACCATGAACCAGAAGAGACTCATAGCGCTTAGTATATTAAGCATAGAAAATGAAAAATCATGAAATTTTGATGTGAAGAATTTGATTCGAACTTTTGCATCTCAAAATTCTCAACGAGAAAAACGGGTTTTGTTGACCAAATCGTAACCATACCACGAAGTGTTTGGGAAAGTTACATAATTAATTTGTATATTCTATACTGTGCATGTCTCTCCGGATCCTGTCAACCCCTTGTGGGACATAGGGCATTAACCACGCCGACTTTCCACCTCGTCCTGTTCGCCGCCATCGCCTTCAATTGTCTCCACGATTTGCCTAATGACTTACCCTCGACCTCAACTGATCTTCTCCAGGTGTTTCTAGGTCGTCCAACGCGGCGACTTGCATCGGTTCCCTGTGGGGTCCAATCGAGGGCCAGCTTAGTAATGTTTTCCGGCCCCTTTCGGAGTCTGACCTGTGAAAATTTTTGCGGGGGGGGGGGGGGGGGGCCTTGCGGTTTGCATTACGCCACTGAGTAGAACAGATCATCCCCTATTGGTATGGCACATTACGAAACCATCGGATTGCGGGCGAAGCCCTCTATTTTGCAGTTTCATTTATATGTATGATTCATTCGCGCTATGTCCGTACTAAATATGGCTAAGATTGGTGATCGGAAATGCCGATGATACAATTATCATTTTCACTGACGTGATGGAAGTAGCACCCGACCTAGTCAGCCGCTGATACATCGGCCTGAGCATTAGTCCTTAAAAAACCTTCCCAGACCAATTCACTCGAAGAAGAAACTCTAACTTAAGCTCGTTTATGCTAGGCAGTACGATTGTCGAGTCAAGTATCTGGGTATCACGTTGAACTCGAGTCTCAATTGAAACAAACACATCGAGAATTTTATTAGAAAGGCCACTCATCACCATCATGTGGATTTACAGGACACTGTTTTGTTGAACCTATGGATTCAAAATTTTTGGGGTGAGTCCCCAAGTTCTACCCACATGATTTGTTTGTACATATTTGTTATATTCACTGGTTGGTTTTCTACGGCGGCGTAATTGGCCCATTTTTCCTTTTTTGATGAAAACGTCACGCCAACAACTGTCAACGGCGATCGCTAAAGGGCCATGATATCGGAGTATTTTTTGGACCAGATCGACGCCATGGACTTGGACGATATGTGGTTCCAACAGGACGGCGTTACGTGTCATACAGCGTACGACACAATGGAATTATTGAAGACCAAGTTCGGCGAGCGAGTTAACTCACGCAACGGTCCTCGCGAATGGCCGCCTCGTTCGTGCAATTTAACCCCTTTGAACTTTTTTCTTTAGGGTTACATATGCAATAAGCCAGCAATGTTCGAAGAGCTGCAGGCCACCATCGAATGCGAAATTCCTGGTATTTCGGCCGATTTGTGTGCTCGAGTCATGGAAAATTGGGTCCAGCATATTCACTGATGCCAGCGCTTCCATTGCGAACGTTTGAACCATATCGTATTTCATAATTAATGACATCGATTGTACTTTCATTTGAAATAAAAATCATTTCCACAATTAACCCACAAGTCCATTAATCGAAAAAACAAAATGCGTCGCCCTTTACTCGACTCGTGTAAACCGCACTTAAGTGCGATTAGAGTGAATCTATGTGCACATGCATATAATCATGTCCACATGACCCGTTTCAACAAAACGGGCCAGTCCCCGACACAAAATGCAGATCAGAGTCTGGAGGAGGTTGAGTCGACCAAACGTCTTTGTTGCGAATGCCCAGAGGTCCAGGAGTATTTTTCAATTAAGAAATCATCGTGAGCACCGCCGCTATTAAGAGTGTCCTACAGAAAACCTAATGGATTTATCAGGCTAGTTGAGTGTCTTTTCAATTAGGAAATGCTAAGTCACAATAGAGCACGATAGTCGCAGTGTCTACCATTTGTATTTACTCTCGCCTGTATTTAAAATAAAAAAAAAAAAATCTGTCAAAAATCAAAAATACATTTGTCACAGTCACAGATGCTGTTCCCAATATCAAAATCTAAACTACTATTTAACATTAGGATGTCATCATTTGCCACAGAAATGTGAAAATTATATTGCCGGCAAGAGCAATTGCAGCAGCAGAAGCATCAGCAGCGGCTATGTTTTGGCTAATCTGGCTCGCGAGCCACATTGAAAGCAGCGACTATGACAACACGAATTACTCGTGCCATATCGTCTTCCGCCAATACGTAAATTGCGATTTTTCTCATTATTTGCGAAAAAGAATTAGTTGTTGTGAATATCAAAAATATTTTATAATTTTTAACAACAAAAGAAAGCTTTCGTTCGACCCTTTAATGCGTAAAATCTTGTTTTTTTTTTCTTCCTGAAGCATGCCGACAGATCCCGCCACTAAAGCAACATTTTAGGATTTTGCACGAAAACGCAGATATGCAGACGATGCTTGGTTGGGTTAGGTAGGGTGGCAGCCTATCTACTCCGCATAGATCGCTGGGGTCCCTAGCGATACCACATATATCGGATACTCATCCCATGTCGTTGTTGGCCACCACCAGAAGATCGTCGCTGAGCTTGAAGGAACCTGACTCATTGGTGATGCTCAGGAGGCTTCTCCAACTGAGTCCTGCGACTCCTTCAAGATCGTGGAAGAAGTGAACGCCTAGGCACTTTAATCTCCTTCTACGCAAGTGCAGGACATTCGCAGATAAGGTACTTTAGAGCTTCTTTAGTGTTTGGTATTTGGCAATTCCTGCAGACATCGCTAGTTATTAGCTTAAGTCTGCAGGCGTGTTCCCCTATCAGGCAGTGGCCCGTTAGTACGAGTATGCCCACTAATAGTACACACTGACTTCTGCGTAGTCCTAAGAGGATTTCGGGTATCCTTTTGTCATAAGAATTCCAGAATATTTTCGTTACTCTGGAGTCGTTCGTGTTAAGCCAGTTAGCATTAGCCTTTTCGCGCATACTGTCGTCCACCATCTTCTTGCATATTTGTATAGGCGTCGGTAGCTCTTGGGCTGCCCCTCGTTCGAGGATAGCCCCCTGTTTGGCTAGTCCATCCGCTATTTCGTTACCTCAGATGATGCTAATTTCCGCATCACAGATGCTGTTCTCAATACCCGAACCTAATCTACAGTTTGAAATCAGGATGTCATGTAGCCTTGCAATGCAGGTTGTCCCCTGTGGTGTTCATCGGATAAAAACTACATACCTTTGTCGTAACGCATTGTATTAACATTCGCTTGCCATTATCGCTAGAGTGCCAAAACCATTCGAATTTCAAAACAAAGAAAACTCTAACTGCTCCAACAATTCACCGTACAGCTACCAACTTTTGAATAGTAATGTATCTGACCAATTTACCGACTTTCATGTGTTACGTGGACAAATGACCTTTTGCCAATATTTTGATTGCTGCAGCCTGCTTTTTCGGCCACCACACGTTTTTTTTTTGCCATCATTGGCCATAGGTACGAGTAAGTACTCTTCTCAATTCATTTATTTCTTCTGCATCGACCCGCATCGTGTACGAGCAGTCCGTGTAGCAGTCATAGACAAACATAGCCACACATTCGAAAAGATACATCCATCTATTATTATTTATCACAGTTGTATTATAAAAAAGTATCTAAGCTCTTTTTTAATTAACCGTAAGTGAGCTGAGCCATTGTATTGGAGATGTTTGAAAAGCGGTTAGCCACATGAACGGTGGCAAAAATGCAGAAATAATAGTGGCACACTCAACGTACAGTGGCCACACATATTAGGTAAGCATCTAAAAGTTGCATAACATTGCGTCAACGTAAATTCGTACTACATAGTCGTATTGGTGAGCGTACGCGATAATGTTAGTTTACTCGTATTTGATTAAAATGCAATAGTGCGCTAATTTCGCGTCATATGAGATGGGAATGTACTCGTATAAACGCGAATCAGTATTAAAAGAAATGGGGTTGCAAAATTTGTTCTCTTTCTATACAGTAGATTTGTCTTTTGCAGACTTTTACTTAAAAAAAAAAAAAAAAATAACTAACTGGCACAACAGTCCAATTTGGACCACGGCCTCGAGATGATTTAGCATCATCTCATTTACTAAATCGTGACGGTGTGCTTTGTGTAGAGGTGTTGCTGATCACACACCTCTACACAAAGCTCCTCAACCGTGTTATTTAGCCCAAATGGGTACTCATTTTAACAGCAGAGTGGGCTCATAGTCCGACACGTAAAACCGCTTTCTTATCGAAGACTACCGCATTCAGTAGGAATCGAAGCGGAGCCCAGTGCACAGAAGGCGAACATGCTATCCGAAGCGCCATCCGAACTAAAAACTTTCACGTTAAAAATTATAAAACACGGATTGTTTAAAAAGAGGCGTGTTATTCCTATTTCAAGTACATTACACATTTATAAAAATGGTATTAATTTTATATTAATACCATTTTTACAGATGTTGTAATGGACCATATACTGGTCTGGTTGTGCTGCTTCCACCGGCAGATCTATGGCAGCACCTGATGAGTAAGGATCTGTCGGTGGTACGAAACCAGAGGCCGAGGGTCCCATTACGCCTGGACCCTGATGCGAACGCGAGAGAATATGCGCCGTCCGCCAACCATTCCATCCTTATTGCCTCATTTTTTTCATTCCCCATTCTTACCTCCCCTGTTTGTGTTGTGTTCCGCAGGCCTATGAATTTTTTGTTAATACGTAAAGGACAGGGGCAACGAGCGGCGAAAACCCCGCCCACGTCTCCCGAACTGAGCTACAGCAATGATAGGCCACTGCTTAGCACGTTGAGGAGCCTTTTTCTTCGTCAGATGGCACAGCCCGACCTTCACGGTCAATTATGCTACCTTAGGCTCCGTCCTTACGGGCATCTTTGGATGCCCACCCATACCGCCCGTTACATATTTGGCGTCCAACGTGGGGCCCATTTCTGGTAAAGAACAGAACTAAGAAGGACCTTATCATCGAGTTCTTTTTGGTCCTTCCACCGATTTGTATCCCCACAAGCACATTCAGGCTACTTGCTCTAAGTCTTAGGACTTAGCCACTTCACTTCACGTATTTTCCCTTCAAGTAGCTGTGCTTTCCTCTGTTGCACCTCGATCCTTCCTATAGAGTAATTTTTCCTTTTAGATTCAGTTTAACAAGGCAGTCCTGGCTTTGTGTTTTCTTTTGTGGCTTAGCCACGTATTTAAGGCCTCCATAAAGGCTTCGAATTGCCGGTATTAGTAGCTTCTTCGGTGAACGGACGAAGCGCGGAAGAGCCTTGGATACCTTTTTGTTTACACACACAGTACTGCATTTTGTATTATTCATGTGCTCAGCAGCTTACAGAGTTTATGATTGAATTACGGCAAGGAATGCAGTGTTGCGCCTCTGCTGGCCTGAGAATTCTCGGCAATCTGTTGATCATCTGAATAATTGGGGAAAGTAGTATTTTTTTCTCTTTGTTATTTTTCTCCTCTACAATGGTTGCCGGTTAGCTCAGGAGCCTAGTTCGTTTTTCCAGCACACTCTGTCCTCAGCTCCTGCTTCTTTGTAGGCCTCGAAGTAGAAGCTGCCCTGTAATGAACCATATTCTGGTCTGGTAGTGCTGCTTCCACCGGTAGATCTATGGCAGCACCTGATGAGTAAGGATCTGTCGGTGGTACGAATCCCGGGGCCGAAAGTCCCATTACACCTGGACCCCAATGTGAACGCGAGGGCAACTAAGCCGTCCGCCAACAATTCCATCCTTATCATCTAATTTTTTTATTCAAAATTTTTACTTCCCCTGTTTGTGTTGTCTTCCCCAGGCCTATGGATTTTTATTAATACGTAAAGGACAGGGACAACGAGCGGCGAAAACCCCGCCCACGTCTCCCGATATTATCATTTTATGGCCAGTAAGAATGAAAATATTCTTCTGTATAGCGCAGTGTGTTGAGCGGTAGAACTCGATTTAAGGGGAGTCTCACTCGAAAAATTAAAAAAAAAGTGTTTTTTTTTTTTAACTTAAAAAATTCTTTGGTGTATTCTGGTTCTGCTGATGTAAATATATTGAGAATATTCAAACCAGAAGTAGTATAAAATGTGATATATTTAGAAAAAAAACCAAAGTGCGAGGAGTCACTTCTCTCACTAGACTGGTATCCAAACAGATTCTTATCTACTTGCTTACATTTTCCAATGACTAATAAACTAGATGCGGGGTCGGCCACTGCACTGCGTTACCCCAGGAGGAATCAATGGAGTTCACATTTCGCCCGGAAATAGAGTTTGAAGTGGCGGTGACGCCATGTCTAGAGGCGCTCAACAAAATCGTCTCTCCTGTAAAATCCGGTTTTTACACCTTTCGGTACAATTTTCTCAGGCTACGGTCAACTTACGACGACCTGAATCTCCCTACAGAGACGGACTATACACCCCCTGGTTACCATTTCGGCAGAAACTTTACTAGCGTGATTCCGACGAGGAGCCAGTGGATGGAAGATATGCCTTCGACCTCGGATCTTGTGGCGATCTACACGGATGGCTCCAAGACCGACGAAGGGGTCGGGGTTGGTATATTTTCCGAAGACCTGGGAATCACTCTGTCAGCTCGTCTCCCTGATTTCTGCAGTATCCTACAGGCGGAAATCTCGGCGATCTCGTTGGCCTTATCCCGTCTAAGCAGTTCTGTTATCACTGCAAGGGACATTGTTATTTATACGGATAGTCAGGCGGCTATTCGCTCACTCGAGTCCGTCTCGATAACTTCTAAAACCATTAAAAACTGCCGCGCAGCTCTGGAAGAGGTGGGTGGCTTCTTTAACATCACCCTGTGTTGGATACCGAGCCATAGTGGTTTCGTGGGAAACTGCGTGGCGGATGATCTGGCTCGGGAGGGCAGAACTGGGGGGTTTGACGTAAGATTGGAGGATATAGCAATGTCTTTTGCTATGTGTAAATCGGCGATTAAGGCCACTGCTGTCAACAGGGCCAATACAAGATGGCTCAACGGGGCAACATGCAATGCGACAAGGTCGATTTGGCCGATATTAGATTCCGGCCGCTCTGCCGGCCTGGTTTCGATGAATAGGAGGCACATTGACAGAGTTGTTGGAGTTATTACCGGACACTGCGCAATCGGGGAGCATGCCAGGAGGCTCAATATCCCCCATCATGATTTCTGCAGGAGTTGTGGAGATGAGGAGGAGGAGGAGACCATCCTCCACTTTCTCTGTCATTGTCCGGCCTTGGCTGGTAGGAGGGGCTACTTTCTGGGCTCGCGGATCTTCGATGATTTGGATGACCTTAAGAATACATGCGCCTTCCGGTTAAATTGCTATATCAGTAGCACGGGCTGGTTTGATACGCAGCCCTCTTAAGGAGACGGTTTTTCTTTTCCGGGTGGTGTCAGAACGGGCCTTCGGAGGCCTAAGTGTGCTGTGTGTAGCACGGCAGCCCCTTAACCTAACCTAACCTAACCTACGACTTCCAAATTTTTACACATTATTAAAAACGGGTTTCTTAAGGCAGCCATGTTTTTTAAAATCGATTTTTAAATATGAAACTGTTTAAAAAAAATACTATGAGATTAAAAATACAGTCAATTTTTTTTTCACCTTTTCTCATCCCCGAAAAAGTTATTGAAAAAACGAAATCAAGTAAAACCAAAACGTCATGTTATTTGGACGTCCTTCTAGTTTAAAATGAGCAAAAAAAAAAACAATTTTTTTTTTACAGCTCCCAAAAAATGCACCTAAAGAGTTTATAGGTTAGGTACGCATTCTAGGCCCCAATTTTTGGTAAAATTTGAGTTTTTTACAGATTTGAAAACAGCAGGCTTTCACAAAGACAATAAAAAAAGAACAATCAAATATCTTCATTTAAACCAGAGTTATTCAAATTTAAAAAAAAGTGACTTTTCGAGTGAAACTCCCCTTAAGACAGCATTTTTACGCAATTGACTGGACTTCAATCGTCCAACATTTGTTATAGTTGAATTGAAGAAACCAATCAGTTTCTTATTCGGAAGTGTTTGCAATGAGGAACGTGTTACTATGAGTGCAGATGGCATTGATCCTGGTCTTTAGACCCATACCTCCACTTTTATGGTAGACTGAAGAGTTGGAACTCTTCGATAGTGGTACATATGTGCCTCGACAACACAAGTACGAATTGTAGACCAAATACGGTTTTGCGGTGGCCAAATGTGGTGTAAAACAAAATATATGTATCAAATCGAGGGGCACTATAAAATAGAACCTGCCCAAACTCAGCATATGTACAACTCACTGTAAGCCACCGGGTTCGTAAAGGTACGTTTAGATTTAGCAAAATCACTCGCACAACTGTTTCGCGAAGGAAAATTGCGCGTTGCGCCAACGTATTCCCCACCGAAACTAATATTGCGCGAGGAACTCGCAGTGTAACGCACACGGTGGCTCGGCGGGAGTTCCTCATGCGCAACTACATGAGACTCAATCTCCGATTTCGCCTAATGTGAACGTTGCGTGAGTATATTTCAAGTGAGGATATGGTTTTGAAGGGCAGCACTCGTCCAATCTGTCTGTTTTTATGAGGCTAGTTCGAACTACAAGGGGCCGCTGATTCTGAATCTGAAGTCAAATAAGAAAAAAAAAATTGGGGTTTCCCACCCCAGAATGGTAACCCTGTTTTCATGGGGAAATACTCGTCCGATCGGGCTGATTCGAACTCTAAGGTAATTTTGGGTCGCTGATTCCGAATCTAAAAAAAATTTGGGGTTGCCCACCCCAGAATGACAGCCCTGTTCTCATGGGGAAATACTTCTCCATGAAAACAGGGTTGCTATTCTGGGGTGGGCAACCCCTTTTTTACTTCAGCGACCCTGTAGTTCGAGCCAGTCAGATCGGACGAGTATTTCCCCATGAAAACACGAAATCAAAAAAATCATAAATGAACGCTTCCATCCTCACGTGAGACATACTCGGGCAACGACCACATTAGTCAAAATCGGAGACGAAGTCTCATGTAGTTGAGCGAGGAACTCATAGCGAGCCACCGGGTGCGTCGCACCGCGAGTTCCTCGCGTGAGATTAGTTTCGGGTGAGCAACACTTTCACACTACTCGAAATTTTCCCTGGTGCACGAGTTGCCACAGTGCTTCCGCTTAATCGATGTTTTTAATGGATTCTGGAAGCAGTGCCGAGGCAGCTCTGCCTTCGTTTCCCACTGGTGATTTCCAGTCATCTGACAACACACGCAATCACACAAACGCAAAATTTCTTGACTGAAAACCCCTTCATTAACACTAAGTGACACTTTATCAAATCATAAAATACAAAATATCTACCGAAAATTGCCACTTTTGCGATATTAACAACACAAACACGACAAAATGACAACAAGAACAGCTGTTCATATTTCTAGTCCACAAACATCGCACTCGTTCCACTCGGCTTAACTAGGACACATTTTTTTTTTTAATTCAGTTGGAGTTAATTGAAATTATTTTTCTCAATTATCTCGCTCGATAAGTAAGAAGTTAATGTCGATTAACTCGAGATAATTGAGAAATGGGAGATAATTCAGAATTATCGTTTACGTGTGTCTACGGTGTAAGATGCCAAAGCAGGTTCGCCATTGCGGTTCTTCTATGGTGCAGATTTGTTTGGACCACCCGCATTTCGATCTGCCTCAGCTACCTTCCCTGAATCTATCTTTATCCTCTTTAAACCGAAGTGGATAAGCACACTTTTGGCTTGTATTTTATCCGCGGACCCTCTATCTGCTCCAAGCACCAGCACCATTTTTACTGCGGCCCGATGAGACCCGATTTCGCGGGTTTTCTTTTAGTTCCACTGAACTCAAAAGAAGGGTCCAAAACATCATCATACCTAATTATAGGCCTAGAGCCAAATTATTGGCTATCCCGATGCCTTTTGAATTGATTGTTGAAAAGAAAACAGATGTTTTGATCAGCGAGTTGATATCGCCTTGTCAACATGGCGACTGGCAGTATGATATTTTGATGGCCTCGGAGATAGCTGCTTTAGATGGTTTGGAACATTCCTGTTTCGCGGAAATTGGGGGAATTCTCTGTATTAAATTAGGGAGAATTTTCACAAAACTCGGGAAATTTCCGCTTTAGGACCTACTAATCCCCCCGGGTGGGTTCTAGGTTCTTACCACTTAAAGCGGAAATGGACTACCTAAAGCGGAAATTCCGGAAATTAAGGAATTAAAAAAATTCTCCCTAATTTAATAGAGAGAATTCTCCCAATTTTTGCGAAACAGGAATGTTTCGATGGTTTAATAAACGTGCTGGAGTTTATACAATTATGTTGCAGGTCCAACTTCACAAATCATTCCCTCCTGCTACTACTAAAACTAAGACGCTTAGGTGTCAGTCAGTCATTCAGGCGTCAGCTATCTGCCTTTTTCCAAACTGTCTTATCTTATCTTGGCCGTCAGCGGTTTGACACACTGCCGTTACCAGGGGCGCCCATGAGGAGGACTATGGAAAAGGACTTGTAACGGACGGTTTGGTGGACATTCGAAGATGCCCGTGGGGACGGAGCCTTAGGTAGTACTCGTATAATGACCGTGAAGGTCGGGCCGTGCCACCTGGCGAAGAAAAAGTCTCCTCAACGAGCTAAGCAGCGGCCTATGCTTGCTGTAGCTCAGTTCGGGAGACGTGGGCGGGGTTTTCGCCGCTCGTTGCCCCTGTCCTTTATGTATTAACAAAAATTCATATGCCTGGGGAAGACAACACAAACAGGGGAGGTAAAAATGGGGAACGAAAAAAATAGTCGATAAGGATGGAATGGTTGACGGACGGATCAGACGCCCACACGGTCGCACCTGGATCCGGGTGTAATGGGACCCTCGGCCTCTGGTTTCGTACTACCGACAGATCACTACTCATCAGGTGCTGCTTCGGGAGCAGCACTACCAGACCATAATATGGTTTATTACAGGTGGTTCATTACAGTCTTTTAGAATCCTTGAAGAGCTTTATAAGAAGAAAATTGTTAGTTGGGCGTATCAATATTCTTAACTTATTATAAATATTCCGTGATTCTCTTTATGTTCATTGCGTAACGTGCACAAGGAATGGACTTCATCAGGAGATGAATAGCCCATCGCGAGCATTGCCGGTGCACGGAATTGCAGCTCCTGGATCGAGTCCCCGACAGGTCAAAGTTTTCTTTTTTTTTCAATAAAGGCAATTTTGCTGCTTTTGTATAAATAGGTAATGATAAAATGGATTGCATAAATTATGATTAAGTTAATTAATAACTATGGTAAAGTATTAAATATTCATCGTGTAATATTATACAATATTTTATATTTGGTTATGACTTTTCGCTGATTAAGTGCGTACTCTCCTAGACAATGGATCAGAAGATCTCTAGGGTCAGATATGCAATATGGCCGGAAACAGAAAACGATACTGCAGCAGAGCAGTTAATGCCAAATGGGAGTTTAGTCAAAATAGTAATATTCACGCACAGTATTAAAATTTGGCGTCGATTCATAACGCGATGAGGTGTTTACGCATAGAACTCTAGTTCGGAAAGACTTACTCAGATTTAATTTTTTTTTAAGGCAATATTAAACTCTTGGTTGGTTTTCTTCATAAGCCTACCAGCATTATTTCTCTTTCCAAGATAAATCATCATAATCATCACTGCAATACGATCACTCCCCGAATTGCAAAAGTGGACACATCATAGACAATCTTCTCGCACTAATTATCATGCTATTTATTGCTCATGTCCAAGTGAAACTGCTTGGCAATCTCTAACGCAATCCACCATGTCCACGTCCATGGCACGATCGTTTTTAAATCACCCGCTATACGCGTCACCTGAGCAATGTTTCGTTATATTGCATGTGACTACATACGACTCGCAACACGACTCTCTTTTCACTCCTTCGCCTCACTGACCACATTATCATCTATCTTGCAATAGTTTTGTGTCTTTGAAAGACAAAAAGACGTTGACGAAGAAGACACAACACGACGACGACGTCGACGCGGCACGGTAACGACAATGAGGCCGTCCACCGTATAAACTATGCTAGATTGCGAACGCTTTATGACCGCGTCTTTATCTTTTTCTCTATACCCGCGTCCAGTTGAATGACTTGATTTCAAATCTATAATGCATACAAATATACGTTTGAGGATCGCATTATGTAAATTTTCCCCTGAATACTCACTCGAGGGTGGAAAAATAAGAAACCACTACACACTGCAATGCGCCATCCAAATCGTCCAACCGTCGCAAAGATTCCGCAACTCATTACATTGGTCGTCCGTCACGTCAAGTCACATCACGATCGCGCGATCTTATATGTCTCATCTTTTTTTTTAATTTTCATGTTTTGTTAAATAGAAATTTCATGGGGGACTTATGCTAAGATTGGCCCTATACGTACTGCGTCCCTTTTAATGACCTAGACCATCTTTGACACTGTATGATACTAAAACTACTGAAATTAGATCTAGCAAGGAACCTGGGCTGCGACTAGCATTAGAAGCATATTTTCTGATAGTCACGATTTCATCTTATGCTCACCCTGAAGATCGTCGTCAGGTAACTCATCTAAAAATGTTTCGCGATCGCACATCATCTCTGATGAAGGCAACCACCCGAGGAGGTGCATTACTTTCCATCAGCGTAAACATTGACGATGATCGCACTCGCATAACTTTGATTCGCGCAACCTATCATTTGGGCTTCCAGCTTCAATCTTTTCTTTTTTGCCATTAATGAAGTCCCCACAAAACAAACCACATACGTAGTTAATTACGAATATGTATCTATGTATCTGGTCTAACTACTCGCATAGCATTCGTGCGCCAACGCCAACTCGCCGAGTATGCTCTTATTCTGGACACGATCTGGAAAAGTGGTGGCGATAGGTGGGTGAAAAGACGATGGTCGATGCATCCGAAGACATACCTATCAAACCTACGTACTAAATTGCAATCAGCTCACCTGTTCGCGAAGCGATAAGCAGCGAAAAATTTGTCGTTTCCAGTTGTGCGCACACACCTATCTGCTGTACTGACGGTTGGGTCTAATTAAAGTCAAATTAATTGGTATGCGTGTGGCTAATTGCGCGGTTTTGAGTGATTCGCACTCTAGCCTTCTCACATTTTAATGCCCAACCATTTTTTTTTCTCAGCACAATGCCATTTGCATGAGCCGACAGAACTTTCCATATGCAAAAACCTTTCTAGATAGATGCGAATCAACAGAAGCCATCTTTCATTAGAGCATTGAGCAACAGAACACGATAGAAAATGTAGATACGTAGTATTCACTTATAACTGCGAAAACAATACTTGACGCATCGATGTGATCTTCATTTGATTCAAATTGTCATTTACGTCATTTCGATGTCAACATTTATTATTGTAATTAGTAGAGAATGTGTTGTAATAATTGGGAAATTAAATAAAGCTCATTAAAACTTAAACATTTCATATTCCCAGCATGTACTGCGAAGTGTTATTGGGCTCTCAATACAGTAATTACAATCTAATCCTCATAAATGGCTGTAAAAATTCCTTAACGACACCACATTGTCGATTCTTAATTACTTTATTTGTGATGCTTATCCGACTTAATAATGACACAAAAAGAGCGATGATGTTCATCGGCACTTTAGGCCCGTCCCGTGCAAACACAATTTGATTTTGATCTATTTGCTTTTAAGTTGTCTTACTTTGAAAAATGTTCTTCTGATCGCCTAGATTCAGGAGATACTGATATCTACCAGCCGAATGCAAGAATGTCCTTTTTTTAGACCCAAAGACTCATATTCCATGAATAATAATCTAGTGCATTCGCCTCAATGCCCTCTGCCATATGATACTCATACTGCACTGCCAAGAATATCCTTTTACCACGCCAAAAGACTCAAAATTCCATCAACAGTAGCGCATTCGCTTCAACACCCCCGTCATATGATACCCATCTTGTCTAGATATCACTTCACTTCCAAGAATGTTCTTTTTCCTAAGCAAAAAAATCAAAACGCCTTTATAGTGTAGTCTAGTGCATTCGCCTCAACACCTCCAGTTCCAGTCATATGATACCCATTTTGCCCAGATATTACTGCGATGCCAAGAATGTCCTTTTTCCTCATCAAAGGACTCAAAATACTTTCAATACGCCTCGCGACTCCCAGTCATATGTGTGATACACACATTGCCAAGATACCACTTCATTGCCAAGAATGTCCTTTTCTTCCTCATCAAAGGACTTAAAATGGCATTAGTCCTGATCAAAAACTGAAAGTACCTTCAAAAGTTCTACAATGCATTGGTCTTGTCAGTCCGAATTAGGAGATACTTATATCTATTGGGTTTGGTTTCTGTTTCATTTCATAAACAACAGGGTCCTTTTGTACTGATGCACACCTCGAACATGATCATAAAATCACTGTGTGGATAATTATAACTATCCAAGGGACTCTGGTTTGAATACAAAAGGATATACAGTTATTCCAGTCGATGATCAAAACGGCGATCCCCGATTTGTGATCAGCATCGCACAAAGAACCTACATATCAAATTTGGTTAAGATCAGAACAAGGAAAGTGCCCGGACTAACGAATAAAAGCACTAACAAACCAACAAACTAAGGCTGCGCGCACGTTGGCACACGTTCGCGTTCACGTGTTTTGACATTTTAAAATTTTGTATATTTTTCACAAATGTATTCGATTTGACATTATCTCAAATCATTTATATTTGTGAAAAGTTGTTACAATTTTAAATGAAACCGGAATATAGAGGGCTACGACCGCAATTCGAGGGTTTTGTAGCAAGCGCTTATTTTGGTATTTAAATATTGGCTCCCTGCTCTTCTTGGTACCACTCAGCTGAATAAAAACACCATAATTAAATGTTTTACCAATGATATAGTATCTTACATGCCAATTCACAAAAAGACTGCATCTGTCACCTCTCAAAGTAATAGTTTTAATACGAGAAGCTGTAGATAGATATGTATGTATACGAGATAAACTGTCCCACTCTTCGAGATGCTTAACCATTCATATTACGACGACATTGCAAATTGCAAGCTTGTGTAACGGCTTCGAAATTCAGGGCGGCTGGGACAAATTACGGTCTAATATTTTTTCCTCCTCCACTGTTTCCCTTTCTACAAATCTCAAGAAAATGCCAAAAATGGAATGTACTCAACATTACCTTTCTTACGACACCCCACTTGGCTATACCAGTGGATAAAAAAAAATTTACCTTAATTTCGCCTCTATGTTCGTAAGATATTCTATGAACAGACGGACAGACGGGTATTTAACCGATTTTGTAAGATTTAAGACACAAAACCCTAAAAAATTAACTGTGTGAATAGTTATTGTTAGGATCACCAATCTTCACCCTTCCAAAGTTGGTTCATTAAATAACTGCAATTCGCACTACGAAAAACAACATGCAAGTAGTACACGCATATCTATGCGTGAGGCCGGTAGGTGTATTTTTTGTATGGATAGTGTCAAAACGCATAAATTTAAGTCAATGTACTATTATTAAATATCATGTCATTGTAATGAAACTTAGAGATATTATTGCCTATGATGTTGGTTATCATTAGCCATCAATATTTTTGACCTCAGGTGTGCTTGAGGGGTGCAGGGGTGTGCTAATTGCAACTATAGAAATGTACTATTATTAACCTTTTTGGATGAGATTTAAAAATTCTATTATTTTCGGTTTTCTATGCTAGTGAAATGCCGCTTTTCTGTAAATTTTCATATGTCTAGCTATACCGGTCTCGAAATGCAAGGGGGGGGGGGGGACAAACTCGGACCACATATTTTCCCCTCTCCCTCTTTTTTCCTTTCTTTAAATTTGAAAAAAAAATCCAAAAATGGAATGTACTCGACGGCACCTTTCTTACGATACCCCACTTGCCTATACCAAACGAAAAAAAAATTTCGACCTTCCTTTCCCCTCCATGGGGACCCCCCCTTAAAGTTTACCTATTACAACGCATCGGTTTCTCCAGAGAATTATAGTATTTCTACATATTTCCACCAAATTTCATGCATGTAGCTTCAGCGGTTCGTGAGATATTTCATGGACAGACAGACAGACAGACGGACAGACGGACAGACGGACGCATGACCGATTTCATAAGGGTTTTGTTTTTATACAAAACCCTAAAAATTGACATTTATGAGTTAGAATCGGACCCCTGTAAACGTACGCGGCGGCCATGTTTCCGAGGAGGATGGGAACCACCCCGGATGGTTGTCGTCTCATGGAGAAGGATCGCGCCGAAAATGCTGTTAGTGGGGCGGAAAAGTGAATTTCCTCACTTTGAGTTTTTGCGCGACTTTTGATGGCTGGGTGTTCCCTAATTTAGCCGCCCCAACTAGTTGGATTGGCATCAGCTACCTGCCGCAGTTAGGAGCCACAGAACAGCTCCAGAACGTAGAAATCAACTACCGCGTTTCCTGAGTGTGCAGTTTCGCTAAATAAAAACTACGCGCTTCGACAAGATTTAACTTTGCTCGCTTGAGACTTTGTGCTTGTTAGCCGACAGTCGGATAAGAAAACTCGATAGGCAGCGACGCAGGCACTAGCAAAACAATTAGCGCCGCATCGTCATCACGCCACCGCATCGGATGAACAACATCATTGGCGAAGATTAGGAGTTGGTCCAGAAGCGCGAAGCGAGCCTCCGCTGGTCGTTCATACACATCCGAAGCCTACATCCGCCCAAAATCCGTTCGTCTGACAGTTCGCTGCATGCGGCTGAAAAGTGTCCCAGTCAAAATGCTTTCTGGATGACAGTCGCTTGCTTCGTAATTGCCTTTATTTACGCGAATATGCAAGCGTATGTTCGAAATTAGGAATTTCTTTTGTTGTTGATATGCGACACGTCATATTGTGGATGAACTGTGACCAGGCTGGCAGAACATCACCGTTATTGATTATTACGAGTACCAACCAACAGAAAATTGGATATATTGTACATAATTGGATCGCCAAAAGATTTGATCGGATCGCGATATAATATTACCTGTCAGTTCAAAGCTTTGAGTTTCGTTTAAAGATTATTTGTTTCCTTTTTAGGGTTTTGTAGTAAAAACAAAACCCTTATGAAATCGGTCATGCGTCCGTCTGTCTGTCCATGAAATATCTCACGAACCGCCGAAGCTACGTGCATGAAATTTGGTGAAAATATGTAGAAGTACTATAATTCTCTGGCAAAAGCGATGCGTTCTAATAGGTCGACTTTAAGAGGGGGTCCCCATAGAAGGGAAATGAAGGTCGAAATTTTTTTTTTCGTTTGGTATAGGCAAGTGGGGTATCGTAAGAAAGGTACCGTCGAGTACAATCCATTTATGGAGTTTTTTTTTCAAATTTGAAGGAAGGGGAAAAGAAGGAGAGGGGGAAATATGTAATCCGAGTTTGTCCCCCCCCCCCACTTGCATTTCGAGACCGTTATACTTAGAAATATGAAAATTTACAGAAAAGCGGCATTTCACTTGGGGTGGGGGATCCACATAGAGGCGAAATTAATGTCAAATTTTTGTATCGACTGGTGTAGGTATGTGGGCTGTCGTAAGAAAGGTAATGTTGAGTACATTCAATTTTTGGCATTTTCTTTAAATTTGAAAAAATGGGAACAGCAGGGAAGGAGAAAATATCAGATCGTAATTTGTCCCATTTTTTTTCAGCGAGTATAGAAGGCCGAGGTCCGCCTCCATCTGGGCCTCGGAGCATCAGAGGATGGCATGTGAGGTGGCTAGCGCCACAATTCCTTTTTTTTCCCCCAAATTTAACGTCCCTTGTTTATGTCGTCTATCCCAGGATTCCCAGGCCTGTGAATTCCCTTAATATGTTTGGACAGGGGCAACGAGCGGCGAAAACCCCGCCTACATCTCCCGAACAGAGCTGCAGCAAGCACAGGCCACCGCTTAGCTCGTTGAGGAGCCAACATTGACAGCTGTCAATTTTGACAGCTGTTACTTCCGGACCTCAACGGTAAAAAATGGCTCCGTCCCCGTTGTCACCTTCGGGTGTCTCCATCGCCCTTTACCAGATAGAACTATTCATTTATATAAAATTGATCCAACATAGACACTCTGTCTAACCGTTACTGAGCTATACAGTTATTTGGAAATTGTGTCGTAAAGCTGAACTTTCGAAATAAAATAAAATCCATATTGGCCTCACTTTCTGAAACTATCATACATAAAATTTCATATAAAACAACTTTTTCCCGGCTGCCAAAAATCATCGTTACTAAAGATACAATTGTTCAAATTTCAAAGAAATTGGAAAATCAATTTTTCATCGAAAATTCAAATAATACAATAATTTAACAACGGTACTTTGAACTGACAAAACTGCAAAGTTGACCAAAGTTGCCCCATTGTATTAGTTTCTGAACGGCATATAAATTTCAGGGACTGTGGTTTGCAAATTTGCGAACTGGAGTACTTTCCTTCCGAGACCTCGCTCCCATTTTAGGTTGGATGACGAGATGAGATGAAAGGCCTCATTTCTTAATTTCGCTATGAGACAACAACTTTTCTGTTTTTAGCCGAAGGGGCCTCAAGGTCGGGTAATTTCTCTTTTCATTTTCATCAGGACCTCGGAGCGAACAGATGGCGTCTGAGCTGACTGACGCCATGCTTCGTTTTCTAAATATACCAAATTTCATCCTCCTGTCTTATTGTCCTTACCTAGGCATGAGCATTGAGTTAAACCTGAATTAACCTGAATAGCTCTACGGGTTAATAAACCTGCACTGGATAGATATGTCAAGAGATGGTGCTTGAATCGCCAAATGGCGAATTTATTATGAAAATTAGAAAATTTCCTAGTTTAATTTGCTTTTTAATACCAAGTTAATTAAACGTATCGTAGATATTTTTTCCGGATATGATCCATATTTTTAATCTCGCGAGCACAGTCAAAAAAGGTGAAAAACTAAATTGGCGACAGCGGTGCATTGCTCTTTGACATTTAACCGAGTAGTTAACCCCGACTGTTCTTTTGCACGGCGCTTAACCTTCAGCTGAATTAACCTGCTAGTAGTTTAAGAAAGTGAGGTATAGTCCAGCCTTTTGACACAATTTACAAAAATAAAAAAAACTATTATTACGGTTAAAGACAGAGTCTCCATCTCAGTTGTCAATGTTCTACAAATGAACAGTTCTATCTACAATTTAGGTATATACCATCTGAAGCGGGGCACCCTGTATAATGGACTGGCACTATATTTTTATATGGGACGAGCCAAAAACATCAAATTAATTATTTTCTCATCGACAACGTTTAATTGACGAATTTTCCAATAGTGTTCATCAAAATCCCATAAAAATGCCCGCGCGTCGTCATTTTCGATCCTTGGCGCGTTTGCCTTATTTTTAGTACAAATTTGTTTAATTTTCATTTTAATCAATTATAAATTTTTTAACAAGCTTATCGCAAACTGTTTTTACTCGTACGACGAGTATCTTTGCGGAGTGCATCATCAACTATCTGAGTTGGCCCGCAGAAATGGATCTCTGTGATGTGTTCCCGGCCTAATTTGGGACGTCGCCCGTCACTGCATTGCCCTGCTAATTTATTGCGCTGACTAAAGATCACTTTGTTGCTGGCCTCTTAATTAATTGAGCTCTGATCGAGCACTCAACATTAAGATGTTCAATTTCATTAAAACCATGCACGCGTCTTACTGATAAGCGTGCTGCCAGGAATTTAATCGATTCCAAGTGATTTTTGTTGGTCAATTGAAGAGTTTGCGAGCATGAGAAAAAGAACCATTGGGAATTGGGTGATTCAATGAATGATGGATTGATCGAGAGGGAGGGAATATGTAATAGTTGAGTGGGAGTTCACATGAAGTGTTCGATGTCAATAGTGATGGTTTGCCAAGCACAGAAATAATCTCAATCAACGACCACACGATTAAGTACCCAAAATTAAGTTATTAGGACGAGTATTTGATATTGACACCAAATAAAGTATTTGGTAAACAGGAGGCGGAATTAAAAAAAAAATCTCCTCATATTTGTGCTGATTCATTGGATCAGTTCTTTCCGGTACGTTCAATCTAACAAACGTACAGTCGAAATTCGAAAGTTTTTTTGCTGATTTGTCTTATTAAAAAAAAAATTGTGTCAGTTCGCCTCCCATAGCCTCTTTGTCCCATTAGGCAAAAGTAAAGCATTTCCCGTTTCGTTCCGGATCGGAGCGGCCGATCTACTCATCAGTCGTCATAAACTGCCATAACTACATGTATTTCCAGATATTCAGAAATTTGTAATTCTGACGAAATAATTGGCAATACCTATACAATAATTTCTGATACCTAGATCGTGTATTGTACTTCACGGTTTAAGAAAAAAAAGGTAAGTATTCAATATTCTTGCAATGTACAAGTGCGAATTATATTTTTCAGTGAAAATTGGAATTAGAATATTATAGTTGAGAGTTGGTAAGCAACATACATATATGGACGCCACCTTGTAAAATATGATAGAGGGATTCCGTTTAGTGCGAATGTTGGTGGAGCCCATACTTTCAATTTAAGAGATCGAGCCACCTTGGACCCCGCGGCAGAACGGCTGTGCAGGTGAAAAACCAGAAAATTTGAGCCTTTTTTTCATATTTTCCTCACAACTTCTAAACTTTAAAGTTTAATTCCGGTTTAATAGTATAGCCAAAATTGATAGCCAAAAAAAGTTACTTTTTGGGGCTTTGGGGAAAAATCGCACTATATCATTTTTCAAGCTCACATATCTCTGTAACGGATACTCCAAATGAAAAACCTCGTAAGTAAAAGTTGAAGATATTTCGATTTCCAGTTGAACGTGCCCAATACTTTTTAAATCGGTTCGTTTTTAGTGTAGTTGTGAGCAAAAATGCTGGAATGCGTTTTCCAGCCATAATACTCGTATACGTAGCTGTGGTAGGGGAAGAGTTATTCGTTATTCGCCGCTTAAAGCACATATATGAAAATTTTGAGGATGGAGGCATATCATTAGTATATTCATATATTGTTTATTTATACAGGGCCGTCAAAATCACTGTTTGTCGCAGGATTTCATGCATTTACAGGCAGTGTCACAGCCTGTGTTATCTTTTTTAGGGTTCGGTAAGTGCAAAGCATGGCAGTCACTGAAAGCGTACCCCGAAGTGATTGAGGGATTCATCGCTCTAGCTAAAGGAGATATTGAAAAAGCCCGGCCTCTTTTCAAAACTATTCTATCCTCATTTTAATTTACAGTCCGTACGTTTCTATTCATCATCAACGTGGCGCGACGTTTCTATTGGTAATTTTAATATAATAGTTTAGATACCCACCCCCATATCGTACTAATCGGTAATGTTTTTCCCAGGTCTAAAATATACGCTTCTCTCACTTCTTGTCGGGAGGCTTTGTACCATAAATTTGACAGAAGCTTCGAAAAACTCCCACCCACGGATGATGCGTTTGAGGGACACCTGAAAACGGCTTCCCTTCAAGCCATACAATTGTGGCAGGCTGTGGAAACGCAACAACATATTCCATCTCCTGGAGATTGAGGGTGGAAACTAGAACGAGAACGTTGGCTGTCACTATGGATAACAGCGCCGGTTGCTGCAACGGCCCGTGCCACTCTTCAGCGTTGTAGATGCAAGACACCCTGCAGGAGCAACTGTGGCTGCAAGAAAAAAGTGTGTCCTGCTCAAAGAGGTGCACCTGCAGTTGTGAGTCAGCCGTTGAAGGGTAGCATAATTTACTTATTGTGTATTTACCTATTATTTTTTTTTTTAATAACAAAGACTGTAACTTTATGAATTATGAAATTAAAGTTAAAAACAACGCTTCATTTTTGATGTTTCCTCACTGAAGAAAATGTATAATTTAAGTTTTAAAAAAATCCGGAAAAATGCGAATATCCGTACTTTTTTAACTTATGACCGCATGGAATCGCGATTGCTTTCATTTGACTCAGAATGACCAAATACATTAGGAATCAACTTAACAGTGGCATAAAAGCCTTTTATTTTCAACTTATTTAATAAAAAAGATTAATCAATAAATAACAAAATCTGGAAAAATGTGAATATCTTTTGAACTAATGACTGTATGGAATTACGGTTGGTTTATTCGAATCAGAATGACCAAATACATTAGAAATCATCCTAAAATGGGCACAAAAGCCTTTTATTTTCAACTTATTTAATAAAGAAACTTATTCAACGAATAATTTGTTTTTCTGAAAACTGTGAATATCTTTTGAACTAATTATCGTCTGGAATAACGGTTGATTTTGTTCGACTTAAAATGACCAAATACATTAGGAGTGAGCCTAAAAGTGGAATAAAGGCCTTTTTTCAACTTATTCAATATAAAAAATTATTCAACTAATAAAAAAATCTGGGAAAATGTGAATATCTTTTGAACTAACTCTTGTATGGAATTGGCTTTAGTTTCATTCGACTCAAAATAACAAAATACATTAGGAAACTGGCATCAAAGCATTTATTTTCAACTTATTTAATAAAAAAGCTTATTTAACTTATAAAAAAATCTGGAAAAGTGAATATCTTTTGAGCTAATGGTCGAATGGAATCACGGTTATTTTTATTCTACTCAGAATGACCAAATACATTAAGAATCAACCTAAAACTGGCATAAAAGCCCTTTATTTGTACTTAACAAAAAAGCTTATTTAACTAATTAAACAATCCGGAAAAATGTTAATATCTTTTTAACTAATAGTCGTGTGGAATAGCGGTTGATTTTATTCGACATAAAATGACCAAATACATAAGAGACTACCCTAAAACTGGCAAAAACGCTTTTCATTTTCAACGTATTTAAAAAAAGCTTTTTTAATTAATAGCAAAATCAGGAAATATTTGAATATCTTTTGAACTAATTACCGTATGGATTAGCGGAAATTAGAAGAAGAAGCTTAGCAAAACTTTTATAAACAAGGTTAAAGTATCTACGAATTGAGGCTAAACTAAAACTTTTAGCTGTTATATTTATCGATATGGAACTATTAAGGCTCAAATCGCTAAAAAAAAAACATTTCTGCAATTTTTGCTCACAACTACACTAAAAACGGGCCAATTTGAAAAGTATTGGGCTGGTTGAACTTGAAGTAGAAATATCTTTAACTTTTGTCGAATGAGTTTTTCCATTTGTAGCATCGGTTTGAGAGATTTGTGAGCTTGAAAAGCAAAATAGTGTGATTTTTCCCCAAAGTCTCAAAAGGCGACTCTTTCGACTATCGGTTTTGACTATATTACTAAGCCAAATTTCAATTTTGAGCCATGCGTTAGATGTAAAATTTGACGTTCTTTAATTTAAATCCTATTAAGTTTTTCGATCCGAGGCACCGTTTACAAATTATGAGGAGAATATTAAAAAAAAAGGTCTCAAATTTTTCGGTTTTTCGCCCGCACAGTCGCTCTGCCGCGGGGTTCAAGACGGCTCCATCTCTTAAGATGAATGTATGGGGACCATCAACAATCATACTAAACGCCATTTCTCTATCATATTTTGCAAGGTCAAATTGCTAACAGTCGCAACTATTAAGTTGGTAATCATAATGAAACCAACTATGTAACAAGTGCCGGCTGAGATATCGCTGACCGGTCCGAGTTTGCATGCGAGTGAAATGTTCGAGCCATCGAACAATTCGTTCGACTCTCATTTTTTACAATTCGAACCAGCCGTCAATCTCTCCGTGACTATTAATAAAGAATTATTTTATGGGTTCAGAAGGTGTAGAGCAAGACTGCTCGCGAGCATTTCCGCAACTGCTCAGCTATGCAGTTTGTACTTGCTGAACGCCACAATCATTGTCACACAAACTTTATATGAAAGTCAAGGAGAAAGAGGAAGAGCATGAGCGGTGAGCGGAAGAATGTCCTGCTCGGTGATCATTTGATCATGATCACCTGAGCAAAAGTTGCTCGGTACCTTTCGAACCCACCCATTATCATCTGGCAACTCCATCTCCCCGGGAACTGTGAAAATGGAAACCGGTGTAATTCCATATTTTGACAGTTCCAGTGTGCTGCTACTACATAGTACTATATCCAAAATGTGGAACTGGAAACGAATGTAACGAAAATCATCAATCGTGGCATTTCGTCGTCGTCGTGGTCATTCTGCAGTATGTGAGCCTGTGTGTCGACATTCATGTGCATCGTTGACGATCGTAATAAGTTGTCCACTTTGCATTACGCAAAATTCCAGGCCCTTGGCACAAAACCTCACCACACATTTTGCAGAGTTCGCTCTTGAGTGGTTTGGGCCGCCATAATGCTCCGTTCGCGAATTGTGCCACGCAATAACCGTTTCGTGCTATAAGGCTTGTGGCGAGGTCTGGAAGAGACAGCAGACAACGGTATCGTTCGGTCGCCCTGTCGTCATCATCGCCTCCAACAGAAAAAGAGCAGGTAACGAAGCCCCCCCCCCCCCCCCCCCGCCCGTGTTGGCGAGCGAGTCTATCAACTAATATTGAGTCCTAGGCAGACTTTAGCGCTGCAGTCCGAGAAATTGGGCTGGAGCGGCGACTTCGCTCACTGAGTCTGGTGTCCCCAATGTTGGGCTCGCACGATCGACAACCAGTCGGGTTTACGTGATCGCCGCTGTCATCTTTCAATATCTTCGCCAGCCTTTTGCCATCGCTGGACACAGCCAGCCTCACTCAGTGGCCCTGACCATCCATCAGCGGCTGCGCCCAGCGTCACCCTCACCGAGAATCAAGGGCGAGCTCAAACCACAATCGGCTATGTCTTTCGAGCCGAAGAGACAAAGGAAAGTGTTTAAGCTGTTCGGCCACAGTGCTCTGAATCACCCAACTATCGTGTAAGGGAATGCATGCGTTCTAATTTGACAGTTCGCCGCCGCTACTGCTGCATTCTGCGTTCAATCTGGTTCGGGCATTATCGTGCTAACGATCAGACAGACAGACGGGGAAACGGACAGGCAGACAGACATGGCTAAATGGAATCAGGAGGTGACCCTGATAATTTATGTTTATACATTGCTATCAGGTCGGTGGCCGTGGTCGGTCGGTCACCGCTCTACGATACTAATCTAAAGCTATAGGAGTTCAAATCTCGGCGCGATCAAAAACTGCCTGTGGGTACTGATAGAACTCTGACAGTGCTTCGAGCTTGTCAGTATAAAGACGGCGCGGATATGAGGTGCATGCTAGCAACTGCATTTCCGAAAAGTAGATATGCTATGTAGCTACCTGCTACCTTATGCCCTTCTTCAGAAAGGACAAGAGGCACTGACCCCATACATCTTCAATATATTTAGAGGCAGCTTCGCACTGGGATTTATTCCTCACATTCACATATGGAGATCCGCAAAGGTAGTCTTCATTCCGAAAATGGGAAATCGCCCAAAAGATGATCCTAAATCAGCTCACCTCCTTCATGTTAAAAGCGATGGAGAAAATCTTGGATGAACATATTCGACAAACTCTCCTGAAGAGAAACCCCCTACATGAAAGACAGTTTGCCTATTAAGCAGGAAAATCTACAGAGTCCGCTCTCCACTGCCTGGTGAAGGAAATCGAGGCGACAATGGAGGCTAAAGTAACTGATCTTTCAGCTTTTCTTGATATAGAAGGGGCTTTCGACGACACGTCATTCATAGCCATCGACAAAGCACTGAAGGAAAAGAATGCTGACACCACTACAACAAAATGGATAGGACAAATGCTTTCCTCCAGAAGGATTATCACCAATATTGAAAGCGTCACCCTCCTTACTAATGTCACTCAGAGCTGCCTACTGGGAGGAGTCTTGTCTCCTCTCCTATGGTGCATAGTGGTTGATGGCCTGCTGAGGAAACTCACGACACAGGGCTACTCAGTCCAGGGCTACGCTGATGACTTGGTGATATTGACTAAAGGAAAGTTCGAGGAGATTCTACCAGACATCCTTGAAGCAGCTCTTTACATTGTCCAAGAATGGTGTAATGACAACGGACTTCGAGTCAACCCAACCAAGGCAGTTGCCATTCCATTCTCTGGAAGAAGAAATCTCAGGCATATAAAATGCCCCCAAATGTACAACTCTCCCCTACCCATGGGAAATTCCAACAAATACCTGGACGTCACCCTCGACAGTAAACTTCTCTGGCAGGAACACGTCAGGGTGGTGGCGGACAGGGTCACTAAAGCCTTGTGGATATGTAGGCAATATGTAGGCAAAACGTGGGGAATCAAGCCCTCCATAGCTCTCTGGATTTACAAGGCTATTGTCAGACCAATATTAGAGCATTAGAGTATGGTGCAGTGGTCTGGTGGAAAAGAGCATTTAATGCTGCTGGAAAGACCATTTTAGGCAAAGTCCGGAGACTTGCATGCCTAACGGTGACAGGGGCTATTCGCTCTTGTCCATCTAGCGCCCTTGATGTACTGCTCGACCTACAGCCGATACACATTCATATAAAGGCAGAAGCTAAAATGGCAATTGCGACACTAGTTGCATACAATGCTAATGCAGAGCTAAATCCAGTACAACTCAGTTGGCTTAATGACAGTATGTATAGTCACAAGAATGCCATCAGACCATCTTGTGAAAGAAATATCATGCAACCAACGGTTCACGGCCGTAAAATGGAACAAAGAGCATTGACAGGAAAAATTTGCCAACCTTCCCCCTCACACCATCAAGTGGTTCACGGCTGGCTCGAAAACCAATGAAGGAACCGAGTCAGGCGTTGTGGGTCCCAATCATCAGATTTTCATACCCATGGGCAAGTTTGCCACTGTCTTTCAGGCGGAAGTGCATGCCATCAAGGTATGTGCTGAGTTATGCCTGAAGACCGGCTACCGCAACAAAAGTTTGGCAATATTCACGGACAGCCAAGCGGCCATCAAAGCTCTGTTAAAAAGGACGACATCATCTAAGATCGTACGTGCTTGCCAAAAGGCACTGCATAGATTGGGCTCTTTTAATAGAGTAACACTACCTGGCCATGCTGGCATTAATGGCGACGAACAGGCGGACGAACTGGCCAGAACAGCTTCAGCTACCTACCCTTTTGCGGACCAGAGCCCTGTAATGAACCATGTTATGGTCTGGAAGTGCTGCTCCCACCGGCAGATCGAAGCAGCACCTGATGAGTAGTGATCTGTTGGTGGTACGAAACCAGAGGCCGAGGGTTCCATTACACCCGGACCCAGATTCGATCGCGTGAGCGTCTGATTCGTCCACCAACCATTCCATCCTTATCGACTTTTTTTTTATTCCCCATTTGACCTCCCTTGTTTGTGTTGTCTTCCCCAGGCCTATGAATTTTTGTTAATACGTAAAGGACAGGGGCAACGAGCGGCGAAAACCCCGCCCACATCTCCCGAACTAAGCTACAGCAAGCATAGGCCGCTGCTTAGCTCGTCGAGGGGCCTTTTTCTTCGCCAGATGGCACGGCCCGACCTTCACGGTCACTATGCTACACCTAGGCTCCGTCCCCACGGGCATCTTCGAATGCCCACCAAACCGTCCGTTACAGCCCTTTTGCGGAATTTCAACCTGCATAATAAAGAAACTCATCAAAGACTGGGAATGCAGCTGCTGCATATTGGGACGACCAGCCAGGACTGAGGCAGGCTAAGCTTTTCATCTCAGGCTATTCACCAAGACCAAGCAGATCGATAGAACTGCTAAAGTTAAACTGGTACAAGGTTAGAACCATCTGTGGTCTCCTATCTGGACACTCATGCCGGAGAGATCACCTAAAAATCATGGGAATTGTTTCGGACTCGAGCTGTCGTTTCTGCGGTGAGGACGACGAGTCATTCACCCATATCTTATGCGATTGCGACGCCTTGGCCCGACGACGCAGAGACTGCATTGGATCCGCCTAGCCGGAGGCCGATGATATCGCTTCAGTGTCACCGCTGTGCAAATTTATTAGCTCGATCGAACTCGATCGACAGGTTTCGGCCTGATAACAGACTCTGGGCTATAGCACAATAGGTCATCCGGCCTCAGTGCTCTGTAACTGTACCCTGCGGAGTTCAACGCCAATTTCACAATCTACATCTAGTTAACGGTGCCAAGCAACTACTCGATTAGCCAATTCTATTTCTTTAAGCACATAAATGCACACTGATCCCACACTGGGCGCCCAATGTTTTCTTGCGCCTTTTGCGCCCATTTTTCGACAATTTTCAACTGTCAACAAAACTAATGACTTCTTATACTAGTTTGCCTTAACTCCTTGTGGAGCATATTCCATATATCTCATCTGTACCGGTTATATGCAAATCGATTCGCCAATTTTAGTGGAATTTCTCCACAAATCAAAAGGACAATGAACTAAAATCAGCAAAGTGTAGACTTTTCAAAGCGGGACATTCTATAAATGCATTTTCATTACGTTTTCCTCTAGTCAACTAAAACACGTCAAAAAAGTTAAGAGTGCGGAAATCCTCGACTGCTCCTTAATTTTTTTTATTCTTTAAAGATGCGACACCATGAACTTGTGAATCAAAAACTAGTCGCTAAGCTCTATTACTGTGGGCATTTGCTCCAAATGAATTTATTTATTCCATCCCCAACTAATTTTCACTGTAAATATGCACCAAATACGAGATATTGCCACAAAGGCTAAGTACATTTACAGAAACGGAATGTCTCTCCACATTAAACACATAAACAGTGTCACCCTCGTTCGATCATGGGTGCTAATCCCACAGGATGTCCTTTTTCTTTATCTCTCACCTTATCCCGTGAAACTGTAACCGATTCCGTTTTTCCGCCCGCTGCCGTGGTGGGGATGTATATGTGAATTGTTTGTCATCCCATTTAAAATATTCGCGCCCTATGTACCTCGCATATCACCAGACCCCGTCGTCGCCCCGCCAATGCGACCATGAACAGGATTGTACGACGGAGCCACATAAGTCGCATGTCCTGGCAATAGAGGCTGCTGTCCCTTCGACTCTGTTTGTCGCTGTGACTAAGGTGACGTCCCACAAATGGCAAACACTGCGAACCAAACACGGCCCGGCGACACGCTCACACTCAAAGCACACACCCAACTCGCTCGTTCATTCGCCAGTGTCACGTCACGTCACACACTTTACTTCACAGCCCATTCGCCTGCTTCCGTCTCTGTCCGATACGTGTGTGTCGCATGGGCGGCTCACACACATTGTCACATCGCTTTGGTGCTCTGTTCGCTCAAGGCGGCCAGAGGTGGGGTGTAATCCCGCCTGTCGTTCCCACAGTCAGTGACTCGGCACTCGGTCGCTCGCTGGTCGTGTGTCCTTGGGTGTGGAAGCAGCGACGGGACAGATTTGTCACACCATGGTGGCGGCGGCGAGAGAATGAGAGGCAAACGCACAACCTGACCATGTGTAGCCCGGAGCCATCGCTCTCCTGCATTCTTTTCTCTTTTTATGCGGAATAGCTCAACACTATTGAACTTGTATTTGAACCGGTGTGGTGTAGTGGTGTAACACAGTTGAATGGGAGATGCTCTGCACTATCGACTATTTCTCTTAACCGTTTCGTTATGTACCAAGTTTCGCTCACCAACAGTTCGTTGTTGTTGATTGGGCTCGTGTAGTTGTACTTGGAAAGCCGGGAAGGGGGATGGGCTCTTTTTTGCTCTCTTGGCTTAGCCCGAGAACGACCGCGTTGAATGTAGTGGTGTCACCGAATGGGCGCTTGTGTCGCTTACGCTGGTCGGTTGGCTGGCAGTTGTCTCTGAAATTGGAGACAACATTTGTGGGGCTTGCTTTTGGGACTGTGTCGTCGTCGTCGTGCCGTCGAGCCGAGATTTGACGAGTGGCGTCGACTGCGGCTGTTGCGCGAGGGGAGCGCACAGTGGAGCTAATGTGCCCCTGGCCGCCCATGTGTGCTCCGAACTCATCGCATACGCCCATTTGAATGTGTTTGTTGGGGCCATTCATAGACCACGTCTCGGCTGCCGTCCAAGTCAATGCCGCGAGTCGAGAGGAAGTCGCAAACGAGTGACGCTGTTTCGTCACCGTCGCCGTTTGCCGTGTCGTAACGGCCCAACCGAGTGCTAAACTTTGGCGTTAGACGGACACACAACTACCGCAACTTATCGTCTTCTTTTTTCCGGGGGGGAGAGCTCCTGGCGCACGACGTAGTAGTTTGAGTTGTTGCTGTTGCTGCGTTGCATTGAGTGTGCGGTTTTTTTTCGTGATGTTGCGTGTGTTGTTTTCGAGACGATTGTGGCGCTTTTGGTAGTCAGTCGCCTGAACGTGGTCCGGTGGCTAAACGTATCGCGCGCTCAATGGGCGACACCTGACGCTAACGCGATTTGACTTTGTGTTTGGCTTTTGGGGTCTCTCTTCGCGCTTCGCGCTGTTGTGTGTCGCTGTCGTCGTGGTTTTGGTCGTCGTCGTCGCGGTCGCCGCCGCTGTCGCTGCTGCCGTTCGTTCCCATTCACGTTCGCGTCACACTTGCTCGTGGTGGTCACCGCGAATTGTGCGCTGCCGTTTACGTTTTTCGGACACCCCAGTTGAATCGTGTTGTGTCCGCCTCGTGGACTTGTCTCGATAGCACTTGTCGTCGCGCCAGTCCGCCATTTGTCAATAGAAAAAAGTGTCGTGCGACAAACGACGTCCACGACAAAATTTCAACGAATCCTGAAAATTAATAGTTGTCCCCCTGTACTGTGCGTCGCCCATTTAATTAGCCCGCACCACTCCTCATAAATTATCCGGGTCGATACATTTTATGTGCTCTCTCCGATAATGTCGCAACCGCCTCCCGATGATCCGTGCCCCTAAAGCGTGGTGACATCCTACGACGACGACGACGACGTCGTCGTTGCACCAGCCCCTACCGCTATTGGTTGTCGGTGGACGAGGACGAAACAGGAGATTGCCACCGTCGTGTGCGGTGTCACTGTATTGCTGTCGCCATATTCCCGTATTGCTGTTGTCTTCTTCTTGTTGCCGTTGTTGTCGACCGTCGTCTTGGTCGCCTTTTGTCGCCCGTGCCGCCACCGCCTTCCGGTGTTGCATATCTCGTCCCCTTTCGCAAAATCCGTGTCCACCTTGGATTGCGAGCCTGCCGCAGAACGCCTTGATCCGGTTCTCATTCTGTCGCGAAGTGTCATTGGTCGAGAGACGCTCCCAGGCTTGCTGCTGTGCGACTCAATAAAGCACCCAAAGACATAGCCAGGCCATCCGGTCCAGGCAGCAGCCATTCGTCGAAACTGATCCTGATATTGTGTTTTCGTTTTTGTTTTTTTTACTTTCCTACAGTGTCCCTTCTCGCCGGGTTCGGGACGTTCCTGTTTTCACGGTCTCTTCAAATATTCAACGAACCGACCATTTAGACGCCTTGACCGCGGATCCTTGCACCTGGTCGAGTGTGAGTTGTTATGTGTACCGTTGTCGTGTAAAGGACGCAGGAAATCTGGTCAAGAGAAAAAAAAACCGGAGTCGTGGTCACAGTTTTATGTCACGACCCGTTCGTGTGCTGACGATCCTGTTTCGCCGAAACAATTAGCATAAGGATTTCGGGTGTTTCGTGCGTGTGTATTTGGTGCTCCTTTTTTTTTGTCTACCGACCGTCAACAGGAAATTAATTTCCCGGGACTACGAACAAAATTTGTGAGGAAGCATAAGAAGAATCCAATCGGCAAAGGATTTTATTGCGGTCCTTTAGAGATTCAAATTGGACGTTCCTACGTTCCGGTGGATTGTTAATGTGTTCGTGCTTGAAGAAAAAAAAATTGTTTAAAAATGTGCGCCCAATGTGGGGTCAGTTTGTATGACAGATTTTTTGTTAGAAATTAAAATTTGATTTTAATTTGGGATGCTCCTGGAAGAAACAAAAAATGATTTGATTGAAATATGATTGAAATGAAACATGCAGTGTTAATGGTGAACCACAGCTGAACAGCGGATAAGGATAACGCTGACAATTTGTTGAAGGATTTATTGGAAATAAGGTGAGTGTATAGAAAGTTGGACAATTTGTTGGCTAACTGAGTAGAGTAATAGTTAAAAAAAAATCTGGAATTGACTTACATTGTCTGGAAAAGACGTATTATCCCGTATTGCTCAGTATACTTTAATTTGGGTGTTGTTGAACAATTACGAACGTTTCAATTCTTCACTGTTTCTCTGAAGTTCGTCATTTTTTCTCAACTCTGTATTATAGAGGTATCCCTCCTACAGCGCGGTATCTTACAAAACTGCTTCGCTCTTACACGATTAGAAAATTACGGAAAACCGTGTTGGTCTCCTACGACACTGTTTCATTCTAACACCGTAACGAAATTGCGGAAACCCTTGCATAATACTCAACTAAAATTATTCTATAGATGTAAAATTGGAGGAATGCCGGCTTTATCTTATATCGAGATTCGTTCGAATTTCTAATGGGTTTTCTAAGTGTAGAGGAATTCTGTTGTGAAGTGGTGTCTTAAGTCTTCAAAGCGGAGGATTAGATAAAAGGAGGTTACTTATAAAAATGTTTAAGATACATTCAGTTTACTGAAATGATTGTATGAAAATTACATTGCAGTCCGGAATTAGTCTGAGAGCGGTTTTCTCAATATCCGGTTAAACTGCTGATTAACTAACGGGGACATTGAACGTTATCGTATACCGAAGGCTTTAGCCTTATGGCCGGCACACATAATCCACTGAACTTCCTTCGAACCATCAAATTTCATAGAACCTATAAAAAAGTAGTTCTGCTCATTTCTACCATTCTATGAAATTTGATGGTTGGATGGAAGTTCAGTATCCATGGTTGTGCTCGATCGTGTGTGGCGACAGTAAGGGTAGGTACGGCTCAAAGCTCTAGCAAAATCAGCTGATTTCCTTGGCGGAATTTTTACCGTCCGCATCATTTTATTCTATTTTCTATTTTTATCGGAGGCAGCTACGGACTGGAACGTATCGGACGAAGTGTCTAATTCCGACCATTTGCACATTAGTTTTGATATTCCTGGTGGTTCTGATCTCGGCTCTGCATCCTTTTGTCCTAAGAAGACGAATTGGAAACTTTTTCGACAACTAGTATGTTCCATAGAGGATGAACTTCTGAATTCGATCAGTACGACTGGTGAGTTGGATTTAGCTGCAGAACAGCTGAGCGATGTCCTTTTAACATCCTACGAAGACAGTACTGTTGCACGTGGCTTTAGTACGGCGCGTAAGGTTCCTTGGTGGAACGAAGACCTGGCGCACAAGAGAGCCCAGGTTACGAGGAATTTCAATAGGGCTAAACGTAAGAATGAATGGGGCGATTATGGAGACTCGCTCACGGAATATAATCTTCTTATCAGACACTCCAAACGGGAGAGCTGGAAAAGATATTGTGAGAGTATTCAGTCGTTACCTGAAGCGGCACGCATCCGCAAAGCCCTGTCTAAGGAGCACACTAATGGTATCGGATTGCTTAAGAAACAAGACGGATCTTTCACGAAGGGCCCAGAGGAAACTCTCGAACTCCTCCTAAACATTCACTTTCCTGGTTCTGTCCCAACTGAACCCTGCATATTCGTTGCATCGGCTGACCATGGTGTACCTATTAGCCGATTAAACGGCCTCTCAGAGGTAATTTTCAATAAAGAAAAGGTCAAATGGGTTGTGGAGTCCCTTGAACCCTTTAAGGCACCTTGTGCCGATAGTATTTTTCCTGCACTTTTACAATACAGCCTGGATTTTATTATCGCCCCCTTGATTGTTATTTTAGGGGCAGTTACTCCTTGAGCTATATTCCACGTTTATGGAGGGCGGTGAACGTCAAATTCATTCCGTAAAACGGTAACAAGCCGGAGGAGCTATCGAAATCTTACAGACCGACAAGCCTTTCATCGTTTCTTTTGAAAACTAGGGGCTACCGGATCTGCACATCAGACAGCAAATAGATTGCGCGTCACCCTTGCATCGTACTCAATTCGCCAATGTCAAAGGTAACTAGACCGTGGTTGCCTTACACAATCCCGTAGGATCGATTGAAAAAACCTTTTTGGATAAGGAAATTGCTCTCTGCGCCTTCATTTACATCGAGGAAGCTTTTGACAATACTGGCTATAGCTGTATATCTAGGGCACTTGAGCTCAGAGATATCTACTGCCACAACCATGTGGATCGAAGCAATGCTTCGTGGGCGACAAATTCACTCAACTTTGGGCGGCACCCAAACTAGTGTTTATACTGTTAATGGTTGCCCTCAGGGTGGGCCCACTTCTCTGGTCACTTGTCATAGATGAGTTACTAGCTAGGTTGTGCGATTATATTTATGATGTAATCGGTTATGCCGGTGATATAACTATCATAATCAGAGGTAATTTTGAATCAACCGTCACTGAGGTGATGAACGCGGCACTCGATCAAGTACTTCGCTGGTGCACTGAAGTTGGCCTGAGCGTCAACCCTCAAAAAATCGTCTTAGTTCCCTTCACTCGAAGAAGGAATCTAAGCTTAAACCCTGTCAGCCTTGGCGGAACGGTACTTCAGTTTTCCACTGAAGTCAAATACTTAGGCATTTTGTTGGACTGGCGGCTTAATTGGAGCAATCACGTCGAGGCTGTTATCAGTAAGGCTACCCGGATCATGTGGGGTTGCAGGTTTCTGTTAAGCAAAACTTAGGGACTCACCTCGAAAATGACCGAGTGGCTATATTTGATGGTCGTACGTCCAGTTGTGACTTATGCGGCGCTAGTTTGGTGGCCCAAAGCGAATCAGCGTTGCACCATTCAGCTTTGCAGTAAGTTACAGCGCCTTGCATGCCTTGGTATGGCAGGATCCATCCGCACTTGTCCGACATCGGCTATTGAGGCGATTGTTGGACTTACTCCGCTGCATATTTTCATACGAGTGTCTGCGGCTCTGAGCGCTCTTCGAATGCGTCCAACATACGATGGCTATGTGTACCATCAGGGACACATGAGCATTCTGGAGTGGATCCCTGGTATCCAGATCTGCTCAAGTTCTGATTGCATAACTCGGGAAATATGTTTTGGTAGAAAATTGTCGATATCCGTCCCCACTCGCGGAGAATGGGACAGTGGCATTCCTACCTCTGTCTCCCGGTATATCATGTGGTTTACCGACGGATCTAAAACGGAGCTTGGAGTTGGTGCTGGAGTCTATGGACCGGACACCAGGATCTCCGTTGCTATGGGCGTCAGGCCAAGCGTTTTTCAAGCTGAAATCAATGCCATTGGGGCCTGCGCCAGAGACATTCTGGACAAGAAACTCAAAGACGCTACCATCGCTAGCTGCACTGATAGTCAGACAGCCATTAAGGCTCTTTCTTCACATAGTTTCTCATCGAAATTAGTGAAAGAGTGTTGTTATACCCTTCAGTGTCTCACAAACACCAATCGGGTTACTTTATGTTGGGTACCTGGCCATCAGGGCATCCCTGGTAACGAAGCTGCCGATGAACTTGCTAGAACTTGATACGGATTGCCGGCTTTGCCTGGAGGACACAGAGTCCACTAAACATCTTCTCTGCGAATGTCCGGCGGTAGCCCGTTTCACGTTCTTGTTTCTTGGAGACTCCATCGTGAGGTCAGCGGTCGTAAGGAGCACCCCTACAAGGGATCTACTAGCCTTCATTAGGCTGGTTGAGAGTCTTTTGGATTAATTAAGGCTATGACACAATAGATCTCATGGTCGCAGTGCCCACCCTTGGGTATCGTAGCCTGTCCTTATTATTATTCTACGTTTATACTGTCTTTTAGTCCCTCATTTGCGGCTGAGTTGGTTTCAAATCCTCTTCCATCGAATGAATTTCGAGAACTCTGTTCTTCATGGCCAGTTTAATTTCTTCATGGTCAGTTTAATTGTCTCATTAGAATGTGCAAACGTAAACAGTTCTAGCTGTGAAAAAATTAGCAACCCGTATCAGTTGTTTGGAATTATCGTTCCGACAAATTTTTATCCAGAAGATAGGTGGCAATTAGCGTTTACCGTTCGTAAAAACTTAACCGGACATTGAAAAAACGATCCTACCTTATGAAACCTTTTTTCTTTTTTGGTTTTTTTTTTAGATAAAAATGTAAATCTTGGAGCGTTTGTCAAACAGACAAACAAGTGGCGTTGAGGCTGCTAATGCCGATATGACACTCGACAAAAAAGTACACTTGAAGCTGCACTTTTAAATAAGGTTACAGTATAAACCATCAAAAGAAATGAAAAGGAGATTAAACATTCAGTAGCCCGCAGTATGTTCGATATCGGCAAAATATACTGCTCGTCCTCGCTCGCCTATAATGGCGGCAAATATAAATGAAAAAGTCACTGATAATATGAATTAAAAGACATCTCAAAGAGGGGAATGGGGAAATTTCAGTAACAGACAACGTGGGTAGAAAAGGTTTGTTAGAGAAACTTTTCAGACGTTTTTGAATTTATTGGACTTAAGGAGGTGCGGTGTCGTCTGGCCATGAAGCTAGCAGGGAGTATTCTGAAAAAATAAAATAAAGCGTAATTGAAGAGAAGGGGTGTACATCATATCATCATTTTAATTCCGATGAAACTGGGCTTTGGTGGAAAAATGTCCAGAAGAACGTTTGACGCAAAAGAAGAAAAAAGAGCATCCAGGTTGAATGCATCTAAAGAGTACACTTCCTTACTTTTGTGCAGTAACGCAACGGGGAATCTAATGATAACAAATCTTTAAATGCACTTAAAGGGGTAAATAAAATAATAAAAAAAAACACCTTATACACCTTATACCAATACGTTGGCGAGCAATTAAAGATTTTTCATTTCGAATCAAACTTGAATTTATGTATGTTATTTTTTGTTTGTTTCTTATTTTGTATATGGATTTATTAAATATTCTGAAAAGTGTTTTTCAATCAAAAATTACCCACTTTAGATGGTAAATATTTTAATGGTAGATAGCACCGTTCATTTGTGGAAAATTGACACCAAAGTTTAATTATGTCAAAAAGATTGACTTTCCAAACAAAATCAAAACTTGCCACTCTCCCAATTATTTAATCTGAGATTTGACCTCAATTTCTGAAACTACATAGAATTCCATATATAAAACATATAAAATTTCCCGGTTTCGAAATTCACCGTTACTACAAAGATACAACTATCTAAACTATCAAAATCGATTTTTCATCGAAAATTCAAGTGATAATTTTACAACGGTCCAGCCATTGCATGATTTGGGGATACAAATTCTGGTGGAGAATTTTTTCATTCATTTTTTATGTTTTTTGGGGTGCTGAATACTGGAATCTGGAGCTTCCCACCAACATTTTTTTTGCGGAACATAGTCAAAATCTCAAAAAACCTGAAAATTTCGGTACTTACTTTGTTTTTTCGATTATAACGTGAAAACCCTGGATCCTAGCTAGAAAAAGGATGAATTAAAGAGAATAAAATTCTGCGTCGAATGAGCTACCAAACAGCAAATTCGGTCCAGTGGTGTAGCTGCAATATACAGTCGAAAAACGTCGATTTTTTACAACTTTGCGAAAAACCCTGTTATTGTCATATTTGAACGTTTGTAGCTTGAAAACGGCTACTATACGTCATTGCGTACACATTGCTCCCGCTTTGTGCCAACTGTGAGGGCTAGTATGAGAATGTGGACCTCTCTGCAGCAGACGACGACCTCGAAGAGATGTTGGAAGAGTCAGTCGACGAATCCCATCCACCGGAACCCAGACCACCATTCCAACAAATCGATCCTGCCAAAATACTAAGGCTGTGAACCTGAAGTGTAATTTTAACGAACTTCTTGTAATATATGTATACATGTAAATACAACCTTCAATATTCAAATCTTTGAAGAATTACCAGCACCTTCTAAAAAAAAAGAACGAAAATATGTTATAAGGGAACTCTCGTTCAAAAACGTGAGTTATTTCAAATTTCTGAATTTTCTTTTTATCAAATTAAAAAGGTTAGGTACTTTTTGAACGGAGAATCTCCTGCTCTCCAACTCTCACTTGTGGCATTTTTACGTATTAGTAGTCGTTTTCAAGCTACAAACGTTAAAATATGACAATAACAGGGTTTTTCGCAAAGTTGTGAAAAGTCGACGTTTTTCGACTGTAGATTGCGGCTACGCCAATGGATCGAATTTGATGTTTAGTAACTCAGAATGTTATTCTCTTTAACTTATCTTTACACTTTTTCAAGCTAGGATCCACGGTTTTCAAGTTATAATCGAAAAACCAAAAAAAGTTCCGAAATTTTGAGGTTTTTTGAAATTTTGACCATGTTCCGCAAAATAATTTTGGTGGGAAGCTCCGGATTCGTGTTCAGCACCCCAAAAAAACATAAAAAATGAAAAAAAAAATTCTCCACCAGAATTTGTTTCCCCGAAGCCCTTCAGAGCTCCTAATGACTGGATTATACTTTGAACTGACAAATATGCAAATTTCACAAAAGTTGTCCCAATGTATAGGCTTTTTAACGGTATATTTCTTTGATACGTTTGTATTTGACAATTTCCGAATATGCCTAGCTCAGTGCGTTGAGGCGTCAATTTGATGTCTCATGCTCCCGATCAGTTATGGGTTCGAGTCCTGTCTATGTCGTAGCCATGGATGTTTGTATCCACTTCTCCCTGTGGTGTGAGGCGTAACAATCAGCTACAAACTATTCCGACTTCGCAGGTATACGGCTAAATGGGAAGGAGGTACATACATGCTAGCAACATGCATCGTCCGCAACACTTTGGAATAGTTGACGCGGCATGCCCCACTAAGGGTCGGGGCAAATAGTAAGTTGTTCCCTCATTAGGTTCACTATAGGGATAAAATCGCTACGAATATCTTTTCTAAAAGTAAAAACTTTTCCTTTAGCAAACATGTTATCGGAATATGGCTATCAAAGAAGGGAAACTTTATTAATTTTTAGGTCCGAAAGAATCTTGACGATTTTTGAAATCCGGGTAAGGTTCGGCAACCATGATTAGAATATTGTAAACAGAAAATGGTTTAACAAAAAAAAAAATTGTTAACTTTGGGAGTTACCTTGCCAGTACCAGCGTACTGAAGAGCAATTTGCTTAGGACAAGGTGATTCCACTCACGTTAGTACACCGCCGCAACTTTAACAACTGCCGTGAGAGCCGCATATTTGAGAGAATCCGGAAGTGATATCAAAACCCGATTAACGCAAACTTTGCGAAATGCGAAACAATACGATTACTTTTTACTAAAACGTTCTTCGGAAATTATAAAGAAAAATTGGACGATATGTGGTTCCAAGGACGGCGCAACGTGCCATACAGCAGCGTACGCCGCAATTGGATTCACGGGGGAACAGCATTTTGTTTATTTCGATTTGATATTCATTTCTAGCTAATTTTTGGTCGTAGAATCCGGAAATGCTAACCGTTTTTCTCCTATACGTCCAGTTTTTGAGATACAGGGGGCTCAAATTTTGGCCCCCATACAAACCTTCCCTTCATTGAAATCAAAACAATCGAAACTTGTTACAATTTTTTTATTTATAAATTTTGATTTTACATCTTAACAATATTACCTAAGAACTAAAAAAAAAATTATGGCAAAAATTTTCGTTTATAGCTTTTCCTGGAATGTTCAATTTCAGGACAGTCCCGTTTTATGCTCTAACAATAGTCCGCCATCATATTCGCATCCCATCTGCCTTGATATCGAGTTTCCATGATTTTTAAATCTTGATGAAATCGCTCTCCCTGCTCATCACTCACAGCTCCAAGATTTTCCGGAAATTCATCTAGATGATTGTGTAAAAAGTGAACTTTGATGCTCATATTGCAGCCAAGCCTTTGAAAACTGTCCAATAGTTGCTCGACTACTATCACATAATTCGATGCACGTATATTGCCTAGAAAGTTGTTCACTATATTCTTAAATGCCAGCCATGCTGTCTTTTCATTTTCTTCCATTGATTCAATAAAATTTGTATCTCTAAGAAGCTGTCGAATTTGTGGACCGTCAAATACACCAGCCTTTATTTTTTCGTATGATAGCGCAGGAAGTGCCGACAGAATATACTTAAAACAATTGCCTTCTGTTGGTAAGGCTTTCACAAATTGTTTCATCAGGCCTAGTTTTATATGCAACGGCGGGAAAATGATTTTTTGTCGATCCACAAGCGGTTCATGAACAATATTCGGATCACCAGCCTTCAGATCAGATCTCGGGGGCCAATTCCTTTGTGTCCAGTGTTTATCACGAGCTCTGCTATCCCACATACACAAAAAGCACGGATATTTTGTATATCCACGTTGCTGACCGAGAAGGAAGCAAACCATCTTGAGGTCTACACATATGATCCATTTATGCTGGTTATAATTAATTATGTCCATTACCGTTTTAATGTCGTTGTATTCCTCGCGTAAACAAACGGAGTGACCTATTGGAACGGAACCAAATACGTTTCCATTGTTAAGCAGAACACATGTTAGGCTTCTTTTGGAACTGTCGATAAACAATCGCCAATCTGCCGGTATGTAGGAATTAATTCCCAGCTCTTTCATCAATCCCGAGATATTGTGGCAATAGACAAATGCTTTTTCGGTTCGGAAGTACTGCAGAAAAGAGGCATCCCTGGAACGATAGAAGGATACTTTGGCTTCTGGTTCCAGGAGATGTTTTTCCTGTAGCCTAGACGCTAACAGTTCAGAAGCTTTTTTAGAAAGCCCCAGATCGCGCACTAGATCGTTCAGCTCGTTCTGTTTAAATCCTTTAGGTTGGTTCCTAGCGCTGAGTTCGGAGAGTGATGATGTCGACGGACTTAAAAGCATATTTACGTCCACGTCCAAAGAAGGCGAAGGAGATATTTGATATACTGGCACTGGAACTTCAGGAGAATGAGCAACTGGTCTTTTCGCCGATTCTAAATTGGGATACTGTATCTTATTTTTGTTTTTGTGTGTACTCTGTTGTTTTAGTACAACAAAAGTAACAATCACTTGTGTGGTTTGAGGGCTCTCGCCATATCATTGGCACACCAAATGGCAACTGAAGTCGTTCTGCTTTCGTCCAGGACCTCAAATGTGTGACACAGCACCTGCACACTTTATGAGGGACCCACCATTTATCCTGATTGCAAATTGGAGTTTTGAAGTAGGCAAGATATGCCTGGTGAACAAAGGGGCCTATTTTTGTCCTCTGACTTAGAAATGTATAACTGCCACATATATAGCAAAATGAGTCCGGAGCGTTGAGACACTTACGACGAGGGATAGTAGAGGCTTCCATTACACAAGTTAAGAGCACAATAATAGAGTAATATACTGGAACAGAGGCTTTTAAATACATTTTTTACATAAAAGAGCCTTAAAAATGGCCGAAGAATTTCACAACTTTTAACAAACAATCCAGGTAGCGAGAAATTACTTTTTTTTATTGCTTTTAATTTTATTGTATACAGGTACTAGAAGGTCCTGCACAAGGATGCAGCCCCGTAGCTTTTAAAAAAAGTTGTTTTTTAAGGGGGCCTTTTGTAATTTTCCGTAAAATTAAAAAACAAACGATATCTCGAAAACCCGACGTATAGGGGAAAAACGGACTGCATTTTTGGAATCAGCGAGGCCGTTTTACTATAAATTAGGTGCAAAATTCAAAAAAAAAAACAGAAAAAAGTGTCAAAATTGTTCTCCCGTGTATTGAAGACCAAGTTGGGCGAGCGAGTTATCTCACGCAACGGTCCTCGCGAATGGCCGCCTCGTTCGTGCGATTCCCCTTTGGACTTTTTTCTTTGGTGTTACATTAAATCGCTGGTCTATGCCAATAAGCCAATAACGTTAGGAGAGCTGGAGGCCAAAATCGAACGCGAAATTCCTGGTATTTCGGCCGATTTGTGCGCTGGAGTCATGGAAAATTGGGTCCAGCGTATTCAATCGTGCTTCCACGGCGGACATTTGAACGATATCGTATTCCATAATTAATGGCATCGACTATACTACTAATTTGAAATAAAAATTATTTCCATAATTAGCCCACAAGTCTTTTAATTGAAAAAACAAAATGCATCGGTCTTAATTAAAAACCCTATTAAAAAAAGCTTGAATTAGGAATAAAAACTTGGCAGGCTTTAAACGAATTAGACGTTAAACAAATTAACTGTACGACCAAAGTTGCGAAGACTCAACACTAAGTTCTTGCAACTTTGCGTCGCTCGCAATGGAGAACTGTTAATTTGGTTAAGGTTATTAGCCCCGTATGATTCACCCGAAGAAAGACGCATTCTCATACAAAACTACTGGGCGGCCTTTGATCCAGGACTCGTATGAGATCAATGGATCAGAGTTGAAAGTGAATTGGTTGAACGTCACACATCACAGATCCCGGTCCAGGCCGTTCGATTAATTCTGGATCTTTGACCGATTGTATCGAACGGGGTTATTGTGAGATGATGAACTCTGCCATCTTTAAACCTAAAACTCATAAGAGTGTTGAGTGCATTGTCTCAAGGGCTAATCTGTATCTGTTATTTCTTGTTGTTAGCTGCTAAACAAAGTAGCAGATATTCTAATATGTAGCCCAAACCTATCTTGGATGTCGTATTCAAAGAGACGTCGATTTCGTCCATTCCATCGTCGTTTCTGCAAGTTGGACGTTGGGTGACAAAATTAAACACTCCCAATCAAATAAAAGCCGCTGTTGTTTCACTGGATTTCGGTCTCCGACCGAAAAGAATGCCACGGCTCTGCGAGGATCGAGCTCAAACAGCCACTATCCAGATACTTCATGGAGCGAATTGAGGACTTAGTATACGAGGTGTGATCAAAAAGTATCCGACTTTTGTTCATAAAATCAACGTTTATTATGATATAATTATTTAATACATATCCCCTTCAAAGTAGTCCCCTTGGGCTGCCACACACTTCTCCCAACGCTTCTGCCACTGTTGGAAGCATCGCTGGAAGTCCTCCTTCGATATGGCTCTCAGATGATCTGTCGCATTCGACATAATGTCCTCTCTGGTCTGAAATCTGGTCCCTTTTAGTGGCATTTTCAGCTTTGGGAAAAGCCAAAAATCGCAGCCATGGGTTTATGGATATGACCCAGAAACCAAGCTCCAGTCAACACAATGGAGGCATCCTTCATCCCCGAGGCCCAAAAAAGCAAGGCAAGTCCGCAGCAACGTCAAGGTCATGCTAACCGCCTTTTTTGACTCTAGTGGCTTGGTACACCACGAGTACTCACCACACGACACTACAATCACCAAGGAGTACTACCAAGAGGTTCAGAACTTCTTGACAAAACACAGTACACCAGTGGTTCGTCAAGCTCCCTACTCTCCTGACATGGCTCCGTGCGATTTGTGGCTTTTCCCATTAGGTTCTGCCTTCGATCTGCCGATGGAAGCAGCACGACCAGACCAGAATATAGTTCATTATACACCTTAAGACATCTTTAACCTTTCCTAACGCTATTTTTCCCTAGAGGATTTTTGTTTTTGTGTTCTATGTCAGTGAAAATACTTAATCCATTAGGACAAATCCACAAAACTTCAGAAAATCCATAAATACATAATCCCTGTCATGAAATACACTATTTAAAGCGGAACTACACTATAGGCAGGGCTGTCGAGAATGGGTGAAACACCCCGGGCCCGTGCCTTTAATAGGGCCGGGAAATTTGAAACATGAAAAGTAAAAAGTCGGTTAGTTTAAAAAAAAAGATTCGAATCACACGTTTCTCAAAAACGGAAGAAGTTTAAAAAAAAACGGTCCCGTCCCTTCTCAGCCCGGGCTCTGCTTGATCCGACTACAGACATAGTAATACTAATCTGGGTGCGGCGTTGGGTAGACACATAAGTACAAATTGTCCGAATTGCTCACCCTATGAAAGATAGAAAAAGTATATTTTGATTGTGACAGAACTTAAGCCCGCCACCGCTCGAATATGGGATCAACTCTCTAGTTATCGAGCTATAACAGCTGTCTTCTTTAGAAGATAAGTGAGCAAATATCAAAGCCCTCGTAGATTACTACTGTGAAAAATATAAAGAATTATCAGCTATTTAGCTTATGATGATTTTATCAATTACTTTCATTAAATATTTCATTAGTTCCGACCTGATAAATTCATCAATGATGCTCTTCTGGCACGCGATTAGTGGTCATATATCTTTTCGACGAGGGCGAGTAATTCAACAAAGGTAAATAAGCGAAACAAGTAGACATGTGTCTATACAAATATCTTCGGATAAAGCTACTCCTTCTCGAAAAAAGTGGTCGACTGATGCGATGGTTTATGGTTACCAGGGTAATTTCCACAGAATTTAACTAACCTTCATCAACCAATGAACTAAATACAACTGGGGCTGTCAAAGTGTATGTATATAGTATATGACAAAATTTCCTATGGAAGATCAGACCGGGTTCAAAAAGATGAAGCTAGTACACATACTGCAATGATCACTGGCGGGGGGAAATACTCGTAATTATTGTAGGCAAATTATTTAATGATTTGAGGGAAACTAGCTTAATTATTTGGTATTACTATTTAAGAGGCAAAATGTATAGAAGTAAGCCCCAAACAATTCAGCAGTTGAAAATTATTTAAAAGAAGTATTGATAATAGCAGACCCAAGAAAATTAGCTTCAAGTGCTCCTTTTTGCAAAGCTCGCTTATAATTTAAGCAAGAGATATTATTTTAAATTATGCAATAAAAAAAATTATTTTTACAAACAACTTATAAGTATTTGAAATCGTCGGGAAGACATTCTGTATATGGGCCAATAGTTGTTGGGCGCTGGGCCTGGTTTTTCTCTCGACGGCTCTTAAGTCCATGTAAATCTTCGCTTTAGTATAAACCTGCTAGAGTATAGCAAAAAAGCCTCGCGTGGTCCGACTTTTCTACATATAAGATTACAGACTTTGTGCCTAAGAACACGAGTTGTTATAGCTTCAATTTTTGTGCAGGCACAAGACACTTTCTTCGCTACTTCGGAATCGGTAAATAAATTTCAGAGCCATGGGCGTAAAAATTAGGACTTCAGGTAACCCTAAATAACCAAATGAGAGTAATAAAAAAAAGTGTTGCTATTTCTTGATATCGCTGGTTCGCATTAAACAAGTTTGATACTTTTCAACGTCACCATTATGTTGCTGCCCCCAAATACGACCAGTGAGTGTCAACCTTGGGTCACTGCGTGACTAAAATTTTTTAGATGTCACTAGCGGTCGAGTTTCGGTGATTTTATTCTTTAAACAATTGGAAGATTGCCTCTTGTTCTTATACCTCTGATTTGCCTAGTTTTAAATCTTTTTCTCTCTCTCTGTTTTATTTCCTTTTATATAAGTTACCTAAACATTCATTTTCTCTCTTACTTAAAGCCTTATATTGTAATACTGTATCTGTAAGAGACGGTTTGGTAGGGATCCGAAGATGCTCGTGGGGACAGAGCCTAAGGTAGCATAATGACCTTGAAGGTCGGGCCGTGCCATCTGGCGAAGAAAAAAGCTCCTCAACGAACTATGCAGCCACCTTTACTCACTCTAGCTCAGTTCGGGAGACGTGGGAGGGGTTTTTGCCGCTCGTTGTCCCTGTCCTTTACGTATTAACAAAAATTCATAGGCCTGGGAAAGACAACACAAACAGGGTTGTTAAAAATGGGGAATAAAAAAAACTGAGGCGATACGGATTTAGTGGTTAGCGTGCGACTCACTTATCCTCCGCTCGCATCAGGGTGCAGGTGTAATGGGATTTTCAGCCTCTGGTTTCGTACCACCGACAGATCATTACTCATCAGGTGCTGCCATCGATTTGCCGGTGGATGCAGCACAACCAGAATATGGTTCATTACAGATCTTAACCTATTCAGTAAATGAAATATATAAATACACCGAATTTTAAACTGGGTCCATAACAATGAAAAAAAAAATTTACGGTTTCCTAGATTTTCACGTGTTTAATTTTTTTTATGTTCGGAACCTAAAATTGTATCATTTATTTCGATTTGTTAGACTTAACTTTAAACAAATGACATGTATTATAAATGTATAAAAAGACTTCCGACTGGTTTTGATTCATCTAGCCCAAGTTAGTCTATGATGTTGGGCCGGAGAGTTGAACCCCTGGATCTCTAATTTATGTATGTTCATTGTAGACTCTTGACCGATACGTTTCGGCAACATAGCGCGTTTGTTAAATCGTTACAAATAAAGTCGGATCTCTGTCCTCTGTAATGGACTAAAGCAATGAAAACACTTTTACATTGCAAACGTCAAAGTCTCCTTGTCGATGTACCTGAAGAAATTGCATTGTAGCAGATAAATCATAAAAGTGAAAGCTCCTAGCACGATATTAAATTAAATGACACTTTCAAATTGTCCACTGCTACAATTTGAAACACTTTTATGCCAATCCGCGGTCTGTACGTCATTTCTTGGTACCGTATATAATTTAGATATCAGCACAGATAAATTGCAACTGCTTTCTGGATATAGCACACCATTATACACGTTACGTACATGCATAGGTACTCGTACAGTTGACCACAGACTTTGTGCAAGATCATTGCCTGTTTCTTGAGTGCAACAACGAAAATATCTGTCATTAAAGTGCCATAAGACAATTTTCAATTTTATAAATTACAACACATACACATAATAACAAGTAGGACAAACATTCCGTAAATCACTGTATGCCATTTTTATGGTCAGTTAAAGTGTCTCTCTCCTTGCCACATTCATATTAACGACATTTGCGGCCGTTTAGACTCCCAACTCCACTTCCGTCACATGGCCGGGCCATATTCACAATAACATACGATATAATCTAGCTAAAGATACGAGTATTATGCAGCAACAATAAGATATAATGACCGAATCAACAAAATTGAATTGAATTTCTCGCAGATACATTCATTGGTGGTCAGTTACTGAAGTTGCAGACAAGTATTGAATGGCGTGTGTGTCCAAGGGTCCAAGTTGAGGATCATTAAAGTTGTCCAAATCGAACGTTATTACGAATTCCGAAAAGACATTTCAAAACCATAAGAAAATCAAATTAGTCACAGATTCTAACACCTTGGATTTCGTGCAGCTTAGAATTTCTGATGTAATAACGAGGGAAAACAAAAGTATTTATAGAAGAAAAAATCATAACATTAAAAGGCGGAAAGAAAAAAGATTGGATGCTGGTAGTAATAGTAATTAATGGCCACTTTTAGAAATAGTTGTAGGGGAAGGACTCCTCGATGTGGTCATAAGCGTAGAAGGCTGTTTTTTTTTCTGACAAGGAATATTTTCTTTCCTATTGGTTGATATGCGTTTGGGACACGTCCCAAATGTACATTTTATCAATAAAAAATGAATAGTTCAGTGTCAAGAAAAATCATCCATATTTATTTCTTTCAGCTCAGTCACAGGTAGAGTAAAGATCAACGACAATTGGACTTGTGTCGAGCATGGCAGAACGTAATAGAAAATCTTCATTCAATAAAATGTTATTAAACTCATTTAAAGACTAAGTATTGAAACACATTCCTTAGTCATAGCAAACATATAAAATATGTTCCACTAAAAACGACCAGTCTTTGGCGGTCATCCCCTTAAAAATGCTCATACCTTGATTTCGATTTCGTCCGGCCCAACTGACTTCCAAGTAGCCATTTAAAGGAGCTTAACTACTACTTGACTAATCAATTAAAATTAATTTTATGCGCCATGCGATCAATTGATCGAGCATCTAGTCGACATTTACATATGTTCAAATGTTGTGCTATCTGAATCTGACTTACCATGGACCGGCTAACAGATGCCTTTCTTTCTATGAATACCAGCGAGCCATTAAGATAAATAATTTTCAATGTATAGGTACATTCTCACTCATTCGATGTTTGAAACGAGATTAATTCGAATTTTATAGGTTCGATCGCATACGTTTAAGGAAACAATCAACAAGAAAAATTGAATATGACAACTTACTTAAAACAAATGATTAATTTCCAGCCATTTGAAAGTAGAATAGTTAAAACCGGTGTTCATATATGCAAATTTCGTCGGGCCTACACATTGGGACCTCTCATAATCCTCATATAGGTACACAGACGACTCTTCCAGGTGGGCTCCCAATCCCAATAGAGTACACTCACACTTTCGATTAAGTGCAATCTCGTCATTTGTTGTTGTCGTCTTGTTTTCTTTTTTTGTAATTTTTGAATAAATTTCGCGTATATTCAAATGAAGGTATTCAAGAGCGGTGGCGACGTCGACATTCAATCACACTTGCCCACCTTTTATGCACTCTACACACCAATCGGCCATTTATTTAATTTATTTTCTTCTTGTCGGATGTTCTTTGGTTTATTTTTTTCGCACTTAACATCTCCATAACAATTTGCTGTTCAGTCATGTGAATAAAATTATACAATCACCTTTTTTGCATGTGGTCGGAATTAATCGAGATCGATTAATTAACAACGGTTTTGTCGCGTCAATGGCGTTCTTTTCGTAATGGGCGAACGTTTTAGGTTGCACTTTGGTAGAGACGTAGAGTTGGCGCGGGATTTTTGCTTGGTAGGGATTGGCTGCGTTTTACTTGTAGGACGTTTCAACGTTTGAGACAGTTTCCTGAATTTTTATTAGAACGTTTACGTTCCAGATTCAGATTCATGAAAACATGTACAGGGGAAATGAATCAGAATTTTTTTTCCGATAAATTTTCCCTATTAGAGGTTTCTAGGTGTTTTCTTCGTTTTGACACTCTTGACCAGTTGTGTCACTCCGTATGTAAACAGCATGAAGTCGTGTGTTGCTGGATTCCTGTTTGTTGATAAAAGTTTGGTGTCGCTCGTCAATTTTCTGTCCCGAATTTTTCATGAAAAGGGTAAATATGCTCCTGTTTAAAGGTTGAGTCGGAATATCATCAGCAGTTCAATTGGAATTCAGGTCGTTTAGCAGACAAATCACGATTCGGGGAATTGGATATGAAACAAATTGGAAACATGATTAATTTCTAGGGTTCCTATCGTACGCACATTGTTCTGGTGCTAACTTTGGTTCAAATTTCGACTTGTTTGAAAACATGACAATGTTCCACATCTTCTGAGTCCAAATTACCTGCTCCTGAGCTCATTGCAAACGATTTAGCCTGACTTTTTATCGGAAAGTCTTGGTTATGAACTGGTTTCAACGAGTCATGTGCAAAAAAAACAAGTAAGTGCTACTTTTTCACCATTACTTCTTATAAAAGTAACACTTAAAAGTAACGAAAGTAGTAAAAGTAGTAGGTAGTGAAAAGTAACGAGTTGTAAAAAGTGGTGGGCGGTTAAGTAGCGAATCGTGAAAAGTAGCGAGTAGTGAAAAGACTATGTTAGGTAGGTAGACTTAGCTTTTCGGGTCTCTGAGTTGAATGGTGGTATTGCCGTCAATCCTCACCCCCTCCATGGGGTCGTGAGGGTCGGAAAAAAAATTGAGATAGATATCAAAATAATGGGTTTTGAAGTCGCTGAATTGAATGGTGGTACTCACGGTATCATGGATTCTGTGACGATAACAGCTGATATGTGGACATCAATTGGAGGTGAGGAATTGATTACAGCTCATTTTATCACTAAGGAATGGCACCTGAAATCCATTTTATTGAGCTGCTCTCGTTTTGAGGGAACTCATACAAGCGAACTCATCCGCTCTGCTGTTGTTGTAATTTGCAAAGATTGGAATATAGTGAAAAAAGTGCACGGAATAGTTACGGACAATGCAAATAACATGAACCGCACTGTACAATTACTAGAATTTCAACACTGTCCAGGTTTAGCATACACACTTTGAATATATTGTACAATAATTGTTCAAAACGCCATACTAAAAAGCCACAAACGCTCTAACACATTTATTTATTATCGAAAATATTTACAAATTCTAGGTAATTCCCCTCACTAGTTACACATTTTTGCCACCTCTCCGGAAGTTTTTTGATGCCGGTATCGAAGAATTCCTTGGGCAACTTGGACAGCCATGTGCGCACGAACTCCTCTACCTCGTCGTCGGTGTTGAATCTTTCACCTCCGAGGGCTTCTTTCAGTGGTCCAAACATGTGGTAGTCGCAGGGTGAAAAATCAAGACTGTAAGGGGGGGGGGGGGTGTTCTAGTACCTCCCACCCGAATTCTGATATTGTATCGAGCGTGAGACGCGCGGTATGAGGGCGCGCGTTATCCTGGAGAAGAATAGCACTTCGCCTTGGAATGCTTCTCCGTTTCGAGCGATAAGCGGGTTTCACGTGTGTTTTCAGAAGGTTAGAGTAGTATGCAGCATTGATGGAACGTTGTGTGCGCAGGAAGTCAACGTAAAGCATTTCCCGCCGGTCCCAGAATACAGTACACATAACCTCACCCGCAGACCTCGTTGTCTTCGCTTTGACTGGCGCCCCTTCCTCCTTTTTCCTCCACTCTTTAAACGACACCTTGCTTTCGGGAGTGTAATAGTGTACCCATGTCTCGTCTGTAGTGAAGGTTCGCTTCAAAAAACCGTCCCCCTCCGCCTCGTATCACGTCAGCACTCGGCGACAAACTTCCAATCGCAGGAATTTTTGCTCGAAGTTCAACAGTTTGGGATCCCATCGCGCCGTTATTTTGCGATATTCAAGGTGTTCGGGGATGATAGACTCTACACTACCAATACTAATGCCGACTTCAGCCGAAATGTTTCGAACATTCATCCTACGGTCCTCCAAAATGAGATGTTCTACGCGGCGAATGTTGTCTGGTGTGATGCTGGTTCGGTCGACGATCATGCGGCTCATTCTCGATGGTTTCGCGGCCATCTTTGAACGCTTTGGCCCATCTAAACACAGCAGACCTACTCAGGCACTCACTACCCTAACTGACTTCGCAAACGCCGACGAATTTCCGTGTTTTTACCGCCTTCCCACACCAAAAAACGAATGACAATACGTTGCGCAACGGCGGTCGGCATTTGATGTTCATGGTCGTAGCACGCGCGTGAAACGTGCGTTCGTGACAAAAACTATGCCACACTATTCGTAAGGGACCGAGCTATCACATACTCAAGCCGCAACCTTCAAAACATACAGCGTTTGTCTCGATCATATTTATTTAACTAGGTAAGCATATGTCGACAGTAGGGTCAGAATTAGCAATTGATGATTTTCCCAATTTGGATAATGAGAATAATGCTGATGATAAGGACGATCTGTTCGAAGTAGAAGGAAGTTGGACACTGGCATGGGCAACGGGTCATGAACAACACAAAATAGAAAAGTGATCTATAAGCTCATTCGCGATGTGGATACCAGGTGAAATTCCACGTTATTGATGTTTGAGAGAATATGTCTGCTACAAGAACCGCTGGGGGCTACAAATGGTCTATTGCAAAATAGGAGATACAAACTGCCGTCGTTCGACAGTGACATGAACACGATGTCGAAATTGTGCAAAATATTAACCACCGTTTGGGGATATTACAACGGCGTTATCAGCCTAAAAGGATATCGCTGCATTAAAGGTGCTAGTTTTAGCTCGATTTCTGGTTGAAAAGACCAAAGAATCGAGGAATAGTACGCAATCGACGGTTGCCAAAAATGTAGCGGGTGCTCTCCTTAAAAAAGAACGTTTTTCTGAAATTGCAGATAAAATTATCAATATTATTATGCACGGCAAGTTTTTTGGATCCGCGATTCAGCGCCGAGAAATTGATAGTGAAGCTGCTTTACAGGATTGAAAGTATGCGGTTGATAGTCATATTAGAGATATGCTGGTCGAATCGGCTCCTGTTGTAGAGCCTGAAAATAGCAACTCGATTTGTGGTGATTTTGATACGAAAAATATCACCGATATCATGCACACTACTCCATCAGCGACGGCACCAATGGAGTTAAGGACGAGCCAACTATCATGAGATTACAGGATCCTCTAGAGTGGTGGCGGACACACGAAACTTGTTACCCGCGGATCGCAAAACTTGCACGAAAACATTTGTCGCTAGTAGCCACATTCGTGCCAAGTGAATGCTTCTTTTCGAAAGCGCGTCAATTGATTTCCGAGAAACGATCCCGATTTAGCGATGTAAATGCAGAAAAGATACTATTTTTTATTGGAAAGAGAGCACGTTAAATTCTTATCATTATCACAAGTTTTTCATACAAACCCTTGAATTTAAGCTATTTTTATATTGTGAGACACAATGAATTAATAATAATCAAAATGAATATTAGTTGGGACGCTAAGCGATTTCACCTTGCAAAATATGATAGAGAAATGCCATTTAGTATGATTGTTCGTGGTCCCTATACATTCATTTTAAGAGATGGAGCCATCTTGGACCCCGCGGCAGAGCGGCTGTGCGGGTGAAAAACCGCGAAATTTAAGCCCTTTTTTTAATATTGTCCTAATAATATGTAAACGGTGCCTCGGATCAAAAAACTTAATAGGATGTAAATTAAAGAACGTCAAGTTCTACATTTAATGCATTGCTCAAAGTTGAAATTTGGTTTAGTAGTATAATCAAATTCGATAGTCGAAAAACGTCACTTTTTGAGGCTTTGGAGAAAAATCACACCATATCGCTTTTCAAGCTCACATATCTCTGTAACGGATACTCCAAATAAGAAACCGTACGAGTAAAAGTTGAAGATATTTTGATTTCCGGTTTAACGTGTCCAATACTTTTCAAATCGGCCCGTTTTTAGTGTAGTTGTGAGCGAAAATGCAAAAATGTTTTTTTTTAGCGATTTGAGCCTTAATAGCTCTATCTCGATAAATATAACAGCTAAAAGTTTTGGTTTAGCCTCAATTCGTAGATACTTTAACCTTGTATATAAAAGTTTTCCTAAGTTTTTTGTCAGACTAATTTAATTAATTAAATAATTAATTAATTAAATGATTCAATTTCTTCCATAATTTCAAAGTTCAAGCATCTTATATGACACTTTAGGTTGGTTCTTAACGTATTTGGTCATTCTGAGTCAAATGAGATCAACCGCTATTCCATACGGCTATTAGTTCAAAAGATATTCACTTTTTTCCAGATTTTGTTATTAATTAAATAAGCCTTTTTATTAAATACGTTGAAAAGAAAAAGCTTTTGTGCCAGTTTTAGGATAGTCCCTAATGTATTTGGTCATTTTGAGTCGAAAGAAACTGACCGCAATTCCTTGCGACCATTAATTCAAAAGATATTCACATTTTCCAAGGTTGTTTTATTAGTTAAATGAGCTTTTTCGTTAAGTAAGTTGAAAATAAAAGGTTTTGATGCCAGTTTTAGGTTGGTTCTTAATGTATTTAGTCACTCTAAGTAGAATAAAGTTAACCGTGGTTCCATACGATCATTAGTTCAAAAGATATGCACATTTTTCCACATTTTTGTATTAGTTAAGGAAGCTTTTTATTAAATAAGTTGATAACAAAAAGCTTTGATGCCAATTTCAGGCTGTTTCCTAATGTATCTGATCATTTTGAGTCGAATGAAACTAAAGGCAATTCCATACAACAGTTAGTTCAAAAGCTATTCACTTTTTTCCAGATTTTTTTTCTGTTGAATATTTTTTTTATTAAATAAGTTAAAAATAAAAGGCTTTTATTCCACTTTTAGGTTGATTCCTAATGTACTTGATCATTCTCAGTCGAATGAAATCAACCGCTATTCCATACGATCATTAAATCAAAAGATATTTACATTTTTCTAGATTTTGTGATTAATTAAATAAGCTTTCGTATTAAATAAGTTAAAAATAAAAAGCTTTTATGCAACTTTTAACTTAGCTCTTAATGTATTTGATCATTTTGAGTAGAATGAAACTAACCGCAATTCCATACGACTATTAGTTCAAACGAAATTCACATTTTTTCCAGATTATTTTTTTTTATTAATTAATCTTTTTTATCAAATAATTTGAAAATAAAAAGTTATTATGCCACTTTTAAGTTGATTCCTAATGTATGTTGTCATTCTGAGTCGAATGAAGCCAACCGCGATTCCATGAGGTCATAAGTGACAATAATATTCGCATTTTTTCCGAATTTTTTTAAAACTTAAATGAAGAAAATATTTACTTCATTGAGGAAACATCAAAGATGAAGCGTTGTAAATACATAATAAGTGTGTTATGCTACCCTACATCGGTTGACTCACTACCGCAGGTGCACCTCTTTGTGCAGGACACACTTTTTTTCCTGCAGCCACAGTTACTCGTGCAGGGTGTCTTGCACCTGCACCGCTGAAGAGTGACACATGCCTTTGCAGCAACTGGCGCTGTTATCCATAATGGGAGCCAACGTTCTCCTTCTAGCTTCCACCCCCAATCTCCAGGAGATGGAATATGTTGCTGCGTTTCCACAGCCTGCCAGAATTTCATGGCTTGAAGGGATGCCCTTTTTAGGTGTCCCTCAAACTCACCAAATAACAATCGGCATCTATCATACGCACTATCACTTTTGATAACTCTAACACATTACCCCTTGTCACGAAACACAAAACAAATCAGTTTCAAATCTATCCGCTTACTGACACGACGGTGCACAATGTGGCAATAGCGGACAAAAATGATTTTTATTGTTTTTTATTCTTGGCTAGTTGATGAATTATGACTATGTACATGCAAATTGTAGCTATAGCAAGATAGCTGCACCCTTTGCTAACGGATTGGCATTATTACTTCTCTCTTAAGGTCACTTACGGAATATGCAGAGAGTAGTAAATCAAATTATCGAAATATACTATTATTAAACTTTTTCCTAAGGATGCCAACATCCTGGATATTTAACGTCGCTATCCGAATTATATGCCGCCATCCTGTAAATTTTCATATATGTGCTTTAAGCGGCGAATAACTCTCTCCTCTATGGTTAGCCTCAAAAAGTAACGTTTTTCGACTATCGATTTTGATTATACTATTAAACGAAATTTCAACTTTGAGCAATGCATTAGATGTAGAATTTGACGCTCTTTAATTTACATCCTATTAAGTTTTTCGATACGAGGCTCCGTTTAGAAGTTACGAGGAGAATATTAAAAAAAGGGCTCAAATTTCGCTGTTTTTCGCCCGCACAGCCGCTCTGCCGCGGGGTCCAAGGTGGCTCCATCTCTTAAATTGAAAGTATGGGCCCCACCAACATTCGTACCAAACGGCATTTCTCTATCATATTTTGCAAGGTGGCGTCGATTTATGTCGTTTAGCGTCCCAACTATATGTACATAAAGTATAATATTCTAATGTTATTGAATACCATAACCCATTTTTCTGGAGGCCATTGTGATGAAATATTGTAATTTATTTCTGAAGTAATTTGATTTAGACTTAAAAGGAATTTCTCAGGTTTCTAGGGATTTGTTAGTTAGTATATGTGCAGAAATTCCATCTGCGATATTTCCTGCAGCAGTTTTTCCGTTTTCACTCCCAACCTAGTACTTCCCCCATTAAAATCCCTTGTATTTAGAACAGAAGCTCCGTATATTCCGTTTTATAATAAATCCTTTGTCAGCTAGTTTCCTATGCACATAGAACCCCACATTTCTGGAAATTTTCGTTTACCTGACTTTAATATTCTCAAAAAATGGAGGTGGTGGACATTTTTTTTACGGTACATTCCATTTCTTTACGCGTGATCTTACTACAAAAGAAAGTAACGTAAAAGTAAGTGTTACTTACTAACAAGTAACTAATCGTTACTTGTTACTTAAAAGTAACGATATTACCCATCCTTAGTTTCAATGCACGTAAGCAAGTTTTTACAAACCTTTTTCTCACCAATCTTGATGAGATTTGCTTTCCCGCTGGCGGAACTAGATCGTTCCTAATGTCATATGAAGTTTTTAGTTTCGTTCTGATGGATTTGTTACGGTAAGAAGTAGTATACCCTTGGTCTACTTTTCTTGACCGTCCAGAGCTTTTCTTTAGCTCGACTTTGTCCATTTTAAAAAACTCCTTCAAGTTCCACAGCACAGTACGCTAAGTAATATCCAGTCTTTCACCTATTTCGAGAGTGCACCAAATCCAAAATATATCAATTTCTTTCAAAAAGTTTTCATTATTTCTAGGCAGGATACACATACATTTCTATTACACCAGCCATTAAAAGACTGGCACTCTAACTTCCAAGATTTTTTCGAAAAAGGGAATAAAACCAGCACTGCGAAGTTGGCACCGTCACATTAGATTTTTTAAATCTGAATTGAGTAGTCCGTTTGTCCATCGTGAGCCTTCGTTTTCCTAGGAAAATTTTTGCCTGCCCACCCTTGTAAAAAAAAAGGCAATCAGCAGAACACATTTTCTTAAAACTGAAAAAACACAATTTCTTTTTCAAAATTGTGAAGTTTTTACACTGTTTCCTTTGCTTAACGTTAGTCCAGGATTGCCCACCCAAATTTTTGTTTGCACACCCCTCGAATGTTTTTATTCGAAAAATAAAAATTTTAATCCCACTTGGGCGACACATATTACAAGTACAACTCCACCTTGCAACCTGGGCAGTTCGTTTGACCATCGTTGTGTTTCGTTTGCCCAGCAAAATGTTTCATTTGTCCACCCTTGCAAAAAAAAAAACGTTAGTAGCAAACTATATTTTTAAGCTGCGAATCCTTAAATCCAATTTGGATCCTTGAAGGACTTGTTTTTTTTTATACAAACCGGGTATTTCGTTTGCCCATCGTAGGCCCTCCTTTGTCCAAGAAGAAATAGTTTCGTTTGCCCAGGACTCCAACTTTTTTTTTATTAAAAAGTAAAAATTTTGATCCCACTTGGGCACCGCATTCTACATTTTTGCCCGTTTGCTCCCTAAAGGACAGTGCAAGCTGGTCACTTCGTTTGCCCATCGTAGATTATCGTTTGACCAGGGAAAAGTTTCGTTTTCGCACCCTTGCAAAAAAAAAGTCATTTGCAAAATAATTTTTCTTTAGTTTAAGAAAACTGAATTCCTAAATTTGGCTCCTTAAAGGATAATTTTGTAGTGCAAACTGGGTGGATCGTTTGCTCATTGTGAATTATCGTTTGCCTACTCTTCAAAAAAGTTATAAGCAAACTAAATCTTTTAGGTTGAGAGTACTTAAATCCTTAATTTGGCTTCTTAAAGTTTAATTTTGCAGTACAAACAGGACTGTTCGCTTGGCCATCGTTGATTAACGTTTTTCCAGGAAAACGAAAATTTTTGCTAGGCAAACGATAGTCTACGATGGGTAAACGAACTGCCCGGGTTGCGTCCCCAAATTGTCTTTTAACGAGGCAAACCGCGAAAATGTAAAATGCGGCGGATCAAAATTTATACTTTTTATTAAAAAATGAAACCGGAATATAGAGGGCTACGCCCGCAATCCGAGGGTTTTGTAGCAAGCGCTTATTTCAGTATATAAATATCGGCTCCTTGCTCTTCTTGATATCACTCAGATGGATAGAAAAAACGTAATTAAAATGTCTTACCCACTTACATTTTACATGCTAATTCATATTACGTGATTGTAACGAAACTTAGAACATATTATTGCTTAAGGTGTTGGTTATCGTTGGCCATCAGTACTTTTGACCTCGAACGTGTTTAAGGCGTGCAAGGGTGTGCTAACTGTAACTATACAAATAAACTAAAATATTATTGACCTATTCTGAGAAGATATACAAATTCCACTATTTTCCATTTTATATGTTTTTCGAAACCCACTTCCTGTAAATTTTCATAATTCTAAGTATAACGGTCTCAAAATGCAGGCAAGGGGGGGTCAAATTACGAACTAATATTTTCTCCTCCCCCACTGTTCCCCTTTCTATAAATTTCGAAAAAATGCGAAAAAATGGAATGTACTCATCATTACCTTTCTCACGACACCTCATTTGCTTATATCAGTCGATAAAAAAATTTGACCTTAATTTCGCCTCTATGTGGACCCCCCCCCCCCCTTCCTTCTACCCGGTAAAGTTGGCCAATTAAGACACAGCGCCCCCAACCAATCTTTACCCTTTAAAAATGATTAATTAAATAACTGCAATTCGCACTACGAAAAACAACATGAAAATAGTACTCACACCTATGAGGCCGGTAGGTGTATTTTTTGTGTGGATAGTGTCAAAATGCCGAACTTTAAATGAATGTACTATTATTAAATATTATGTGATTATAATGAAACTTAGAGATATTATTGCCTATGATGTTGCTTATCATTGGCCATCAATATTTTTGACCTCGGCTACGCGTAAGGGGTGCAGGGTTGTGCTAACTGAAACTATAGAAATGTACTATTATTAACCTTTTCTGATGAAATTTCAAAATTCTAGAAATCTAGGTTTTCTACACTAGTAAAATGGCGCTTTTCTGTAAATTTTCATATTTCTAAGTATAACGGTCTCGAAATGCAAGGGGGGGGGGGACAAACTCGGATGACATATTTTCCCCTCTCCCTCTTTTCCCGTTTCTTCAAATTTGAAAAAAATTTCAAAAATGGAATGTACTCGACGGTACCTTTCTTATGATACCCCACTTGCCTGTACCAAACGAAAAAAAAATTTCGACCTTCATTTCCCCTCTATGGGGACCTCCCCTTAAAGTTGACCTATTACGACGATTCGCTTTCTCCGGCGAATTATAGTAATTCTACACATTCCTACAAAATTTCATGTATGTAGCTTCAGCCGTTCCTGAGATATTCCATGGACAGACGGACAGACGGACAGACAGACATTTGACCGATTTCATAAGGGTTTTGTTTTACTACAAAACCCTAAAAATTGGGGCTAACGACACTTTCTCCTAGGCAAACGAAAATCTACAATGGGCAAACTATCCACTACAAAATTATCTTTAAGGAGCTAAACTAAAGGTTTCAGTTTTCCCAACCTAAAGAAAAATGATTTTGCAAATATTTTTTTCTTTTTGGAAGGGTGGGCAAACGAAACTTTTTCCTGGGAAAACGATAGTTCACGATAGGCAAACGAACTGCCCTGGTTGCGTTCACAAATTGTCCCTTAAGGTGCCAAAGAAACAGTATCATCGCCAACACCCAAATACACTCAAGCGAGTTCATCGTGGCTCTATAGTCTGACGGCCGAATGGATCGTTTTGCTTTAATTGTCTCAGTCAAGTGACCGCGTCGTCCAGTTTCGGAAGCCCTGCAGATATTCCTCTAAGCTTCCAGCTCATAGTACAGTTCATACAACTCATCGTTGCACAGGATGCGCAGTCCGTTCCGGTCGAAAACTGCATTGTCGTCACAACTCATCTTTTTTTGCCGAGGTCGACCTTTAAGCAACCCTGTTACCAGTCCACAAAATGACTGAATCAATAAATAAATTAGATAACTAATTAAGAAGAAACGGCGTCCAATGTGTGTCGTTTTCTAGCTAAACATAAAGCTACTAGGCAGAAACTTTCTATTTCACCACCATTAACTAACATATCCAATAGAAGCTTTATTCTTGACGCGTGCAATCCACTTGAGCCACCAAAATGTACTCTGTTATTAAACAATGCCACTCGAATATGATGGTGGTTTGCCACTGGCTATCCTTTGACCCTTTTTTTCCATCATTATTCAATTTTGCAACTATACAACACGACATACTTCATCACAACAACTATGGCGATGATGATGATGATGAAATGGTCATGACATGGTGCCTATGATCAATACCAATACGACGATGATGATGATGATCATGACAACGATTGATCGCCAACAAGCGATCATGCAAACCCCCAAAAGCATAGCCAACAAAAATCCACAAAGGAAAACTATTCGATTCAACCTCACAGTGCAATCAAAACTAGGTATCGTCATCGTCACCGGGCCAACAAAAGCCCAATTGTCATGAATGTGTGACACGATCACTATTCTCTCACAGACATTTCAAGTGTCGTTAAGATGTCGTCCAAGTGATGTATACCCTGAAGCGATCAATGACACAGCGTATATTATTTCTATAGACACGAGTATTTTTCGGTTGACAAATCGTGTGACTAGCGCACCTATAGCCTTGGGATCGTCCATCAATGTAATCAACAATCAACACACAAAATAGGAAAAGGCAACAATCGCGGAATAACATCAATTGTTTGGAACACTATGATTTTCGTTACGTTTCAAGATGTTTAGATAATTGTCAACCTGCCCGAGAAAATACAAATTTGGGTTTGTTGTTTCAATTAATGTTTAATCGATACGAGCAATTCTTGATTATTGTTTTGTATAAAAGTAATTATTTTTAACATGGTTATGTTTGTTTGTTTGGTGACTGACTAGAGGCTAGAGTGAACATTCCGTAAAGTGGGTAACATCTTTTGCGATATCGCCATTGCCTCGCTTCTCTCTTACTTCATGAACTAGTTTTATATGCACGCAACAACTGCTTGATGGTTTTGGGTAGGTGGAGGAGTGGTGTTAGGGCTCTGCGAACTATTCCCGCAATAAACTTTCGCCCCCAAAAAAATTATGGAAGAAAGGCCCTACTTTTGGGCTGATTGTTCATGATAACAACCCCCAAAAAGATGAATTTGGACCTTAACATAATGTATCATTCCCCACAATTTGAGGGGATAATTCACCTGAAAAAAGAGTAGAAAATCGATTGTGAACAATACCTCCAAAATTGTACTTCATAAAATATATTGATATTTAACGTTGAAGTAGGGCTTTGTGGGATGGTTCCAATAATGAAATAACGTCAGGTGAAATAATATTCACTGACGTTGCACCCAGAGCGAGCAATGCGGGTGTTCATATTTGTAGGATACTGAGGGTTGTGATCCCTTAAGCGCGGAGCGAACGTAACGAGCGGAGCCCATACAAGACACTATTCCGCACTGTAATTATCCTCAAAAGGGGCTATTCCGGACTATAATTATTCATATTTAATGTTCCATGAACACGCAAATAAAAAGACCATTGCTAATCAACAGTCTAGCTACGCGCTTAAGGGATCACAGCCCTCAGTATTGCACAAAAATGAAAGCTCGATTCACTCGTTATGGGTACAATAACCATGCAAATAGCTAGCTTTCTTTTTTAAAAGTGAAATAAGGTCAAATTGAAATTATTTCACTTGACGGTATTTCACTCCGTCACACGGCAGTTTTGTACTGCCTAAACCGAAAATCCACCTAAAGATGGGCGCAGAGTTTGTTTCCGCTTAAGGTTCTGCAATCCTATCAAATATGCATCGTCACATTTAACAATTAAAAAAATTAACTATCCCCCCAAACGCGAACACCAGCCTAACCGAAACTGTTCGAGCGTCGTCCTATTGTAGTTGCTCTGGGTAGGTTTCGTTCGTCCAGTGAGATGTCTGGTGGTTGAGCGTCGAGTTCTCTGTTGTAATTGAGGTCCACAATCGACGTATGTACTTCTTCCCTGTGCAGTATAGCGATGGCTGATTTATAGCTAGTGCTATGGAAGGGAACCCTCTTATATCGTTGAACTTCCCTTTCGAGGTCGCTTAGATTTCGCCTGATGTGTCGTGGCGGTGGGGTTCTGTCCATTTGATCAAAGTTAAGGTGATCGCTTCGATAGCATCCGACTTTTACAGCAGTATGTTGTGGTTCTTTATGGGCAGTGCTTTCGTCTCTTGGTGGAGGTGGTCTTGGTGAGACAGAAACAGACAGCCTGTGATGGTGCGCCGGGCTGCATTTTAACAGATCTGAATGTGTTTCCAGTTAGTGTCACTTAGATTTAGTGTCCACACTAGTGCCGCATAAGTAGCTACAGATCTGCCGATCACTTTGTAGGTGGTTAGTAGGGTCTCTTTGTTTCTACCCCAGGAACTATCAGCTTGAGCCTTGAGGACCTTGTTCCTGCTTCTCATTTTGTTAGTTACTGTTGACGCGTGGGCTGATGATATTGCCATGCAGTCCAGAATAACACCGAGGATTTTTGGGTAGTTAGTGGTGGGTAGTAAGAGACCATCTACTGAGATGTCAGCTGCATCCTTACTTCTTTGGTCCAGGATGTGAATAGCGTCGCAGTGGACTTCTGAGCTGATACGAGTAGCTATAAGTTCTTGCTGACGAAGAAAGTGTTAAGTTCGCGTAGGTAATCTTTTATCCTATCACACATTTGGGAGGTGTCGTTTCCTGTTTATAGGATACAATCGTTGGTGTAACTCACAATCTGCATTCCTGTAGAAGATAAGGGAATTCCAGCGAGGTACAGATTAAACAAGGTTGGTGACAAGACTCCTCCTTGGGAGACACCTTGTTTAACCCTTCTGAGCTTTGACTTGATACCTCTTAATTCGGTGTAAGATAGCCGACCAGCAAGGTAGTTTGCGATCCATTTGACAACTGGAATCGAGAGCGACGTGTTGTTATTGTCAGATAGAAGTAGAAATTGGTTGACCGTATCGAATGCTTTCGATAGGTCAAGTGGTACCATAATGGTCGTGCTACACATTTTTCGATAACCATGTTGGTGGTCTGCCAGCTGAACATGAGTCGCAAATGTAGGAAGTAAGACAGCTTCAAGATTTTACGCGATTGGAGACAATATTGTGATGGGACCGTAGGAGTCGCCTTGCGTGTGGTTTTTCCTGGTTTTAATATTGGAATCACCCTACCTTTCTTCCATATTTTACGAACGATTGCCGATGGAGAGGTTGAAGGCTTCAGGAATGTAGTCAATTGCAGGCATGTCAAGATGCTTCAGCATGACCATCGATATGCCATCTGGCCTAGGGCTTTGGACATCTTGGCGTTTTTTTATGGCTGAAGCGACTTCGTTCAACGAGATTTGCAGTGTATGGTCGTTGGTATGGCTGCGAATAGTTCTGCTTATTTTACGTTTTAGCCTGTCGGGTGGTGGATGTTCAACAAATTGTCTGTTAAATAGGCTGGCGCACTGTGCAGAGTTATTACTTGTAGTGCTACCAAATTGAAATGCAACCAGTCCTCTCTGCTTTTTTGGGTTAGTGAGGGCTCTCACGGTGGACCATAGCTTGCCAACTCCAGTTGTTAGGTTGCAATTACTCGAGTGCTCGTTCCAGTTTTGTCTCCTGTATTCCGCCACATGGTGTTGAATCTGGAGGGATAGTTCGCAGAGCCCGGTGTCCCAGGAACAATCGCCTTAAATCAAAAATGACCAGTCGCCCCAAACTTACACAAAAGGTTTAGGGTAATTGTTCATGTTCATTCTGGGGCGATAGCGATTGTTTATTTCGAAAACTTTGGGAACCATAGTCCCAAACCCTTTTTTACAATTAAAAATTACCACAAATATTGGTGCGACCATTAGTTCGATGCGTCAGTCTCATGTCTGACTACGGTCGTTATGGGTTCGAGTTCCGTCCTCGGTGTTCACCTTGGTGTTTGTGTTGTGTTCTTTTTGTGGCGCGGGGCGTAATAATAAGCCACAACATCTCCCGACTTGTCGCAGGTAGGCGGCTATATGCCAGCAAGAGGTGCATTCTGGTAACCTCGTCCGAAATCCCCCACTCCCCCGAACATTATTTCTGGATGTGGCCCTGCCGGTCAGTATTTTCGCTTTAAGCAATACCGAAATCTGTGGGACTTTTTTTTGTCTTTCAAAAAAGATTGGATCGTCCGTTTTTGGGTCAAAAAATTTGTATGAATTATTATTGCGAAATTTGAGACGACTGTTTAATTTGGATTTGAAGCGATAGTTTCGGTAGGGTGAGGGAGAATAATTCATAGAGCCGCGGTGTTCACATAAGTGCAATACTCGTATACTTACATTTATGTTATGATCCACTACACAATGTAAACAAATTACACACTTACCAGCAATCTTGTCGGCTTGGTAGTTGGTCTATCGAACATGCAACCTGCAACCTTCATCCAGTATTTTGCACAACGGTTTTTTTGGCGATATTTTTTATGCAGAAACGAGATTAAAATTTTGAGCTAAAATTTGTACAAAAAAAAAGAAGACATTCTGTCTAAAAAAAATTCAGACTAGATTTCCGCTAAGTACCAAAATTTGGGGCGATTTTTCGTCGTAAGAAAAAGGGTTTGGGGCGATGATTCTTTCGGAACTTTTGCCCCAAATTTTATAAACTTTTCTAGGACAGCCTAAAACTGAAATCTCTCTTCCATTGTGCTACGTAACTAGGGCATGTGTAGGTATACGGCAAATTATTATCTAAATTTTATCATTCACCTCTTAAGTCCTGACACTTTCAAGATCAGCTGATGTCGCACTATCTAATTATTCCGCCGAAGGTTTTTAATTCACACTTTGTGCATTTTAGAGATACAAAAAAAAGTCGATCTTGAAATATTATTTGCCAAATTTTATCAATTATTTTGGACACTTTGACATAGCCATTCATGGCGAACGCGTTCATCCATTATTTGGCTATTTCATTAGCACCGCGTTTATTTTCAATTATTTGGTGCTAAGGTGTTAAATGTTTATTTGGTAGTTTGATTTTGGTCATTGATCGTAATCATCGATAAATGTACATGTATGTATTTATGTTTTCATTTTGAGTTAAAGCTAACAGAAAAACAAACAGTTGGAAGATGTCGTTTAATAAATTTTCCATCACTTTGACTGAGATTACTTTTTTTTTCACGGCGATTAGGGTTGACAATTTATTATGTAAATGAACAGTAAAAAGTTTTTTTCTATCAGTAAAATTTTTATAGTCATCATAGTGGCAAATTATGTGAATAGTATGCGAATATACTGTGAGAATATATTTGTTTTAGCAATACATAAATATGTAGGTAGTTATTATGGAATTTCATGGCATTCGAAGATGCCCGTGGGGACTGAGAATGAGGTAGCCCGGTGACCGTGAAGGTCAGACCGTGGCATCTGGCGAAGAAAAAGGCCTCTCAACGAGCTAAGCAGTGGGCTACGCTTATTGTTGACCAGTTCGGTAGACGTGGGCGGAGTTTTCGCAGCTCGTTGCTCCTGTCCGTTACGTATTAACAAAATTCCATAGGCCTGGAGAAGACAACACAAATAAGGGAGGCAAAAATGGGGAATAATCAAAAAAATGGGGCGATAAAGGCGGACAGCTCAGATGCCCTCGCGCTAGCATCAGCGCTTGGGTGTGATGGAATCCTCGGCCTCTGGTTTCGTACCACCGGCAGATCACTACTCATCAGGTGCTGCCTTCGATCTGTCGGTGGAAGCATCACGACCAACTTGTTCTTTAAGTGAAATGCCTATATTTTTTATATTTCTTCAGATCAGCTTTTTATGTATGTATGTAAAATACATACTTGCAAAATTACCCATTTCGGAATGGAGTTAAGAAAGCACCAATTCCTTCCGGAATTGTGCTCGGAATTGTGCTCACTAAAGTCCAATTGAAATCATGGAACCAACTGACATTCGATCGCTAATGAGTAATGACAGTAAAGATGTTGTTGGATTATCTATTGTTTTCAGTCCTTTTCCACGAACAAAACCCTAACTAGTTTTAATTATTTTTCCATTTGCATTTAATGTTCTATTTCCACCGAAACATAATTTTTTCTTGGTCCTCCAAATAATCGAACAATTCCCATTCAATCCCCTTTTTATAGGCTCTTGAATTGCAGGAAATGATCATCATTCGGACAACCATATCTCAATTCCACTGTCAATCGTCTGAACTCGTAAAGTCTAAACAATCGTTTTTCCACCACAAAACTGATAAACACTTCAGCGAATTTTTCTATGAAAACACTGAAGGCGAAAGCAATTAAAATGCAGCAGTTCGATATGTATAGTACTCGTAAGATACCAGAAATACGATATTCGAAGCCTTTTTGGGCTCTTAAAGTCACAACACACAACAGCCTTCAAGATGCATTCTTGCAATGACATCAAATTGAAAACGACATTCATGATGATGTTGATTCATTCATTCTTCAGCCCTCGCTTCTATTCGTATGAATGACTTAATGGCGTATCTGATATCTTTGCTGCGTCTCCATGAATCAATTCAATTGAAGAGATCATCTTGATTCGAATTAAAGCCAACTCGGAATGTTTACTATCATTGTCATGTGATGCGGCATTGGGGACAACGACGACGTTGACGAAATGATGACTTAAAATGTGTCCATGATATCGTGTCTCGCTCATTATTGGAACGGAAGCCTAAACCATCGATAATCCTCCAGATTGTGAACGATTTCAGATAAATCTGAATTTGAGATATTTTGTGTTTGGCTGATTTTTATTGTGTGGATTTCAAAAGAAATTTCAAATTTGATACTGTTGAGCTGATGTCCGACTTTGATCATGTGCACACCAATGGGTCATATTGTTGGAGTTGTTTGCTTTTCATGTCTCCAACTAACGACCATGGGAACGATTTATATGTTTTGACGAAATTTAGATAAATTCTGGTATTCAATTGATTGGCAATAGTAATATGTATAGATCATGGTTTCTAAAACTGTGAGTCGCGAACCCAAGTGGAGTCGCCAAGTGAAAGTTTTCTTCTGGTCAATCCACGCGGTCCACTTCTTCATCTTGTAATAAATGCCACTTTGAAACGCGTGACTACATACGAGCCTTTCCAGTTTTGCTGTAATTTGTACTGGACATGGACGATACGAGCATCTCCCTTCCTGCAGGCTTTGGTGTAATGATGGGCACTATCGAATAACTATCGGAAATTTATTCGGCCGATGGTCCCGATTAGAGATGTGTAGTTCACGAACTAACTAGAACATTCGAACTATTCACTTCAATGATCCGAACGAACTGTTCACTAGTATATTCACATTTAGTTCGATTCGAACTGGTAGTCAGCTACCGATTGCAAAGTTTCCGCTGCGGCTCACAATTCAATTCAGTCACATTCACATGCAGGCGAAACTTCGAACGATTCGTTCGGCAATCATTTCAGATCAGCAAGAGTAGTTTCAGTGCTCACTCTCACCGGAGCCAGAGTGCACGTAGTTCGAATGTGTGGTGTTTTTGCTGCCTACGAACGAATTGCGAGTTCGCAATAACAGATACAGTTTTGTTCGTTGTATGATGATGTCGATGCCGAATGTAATGTACATATTGTTCATGTGCAACCGGTATTCGACGGCAACGGCACTGTATACTGTGTATAGAACAAGAGCGAGCTACGATTCTATTCGATGTCGCGAGAAGAGACGTTGGTGTTTATGTTTATTCGCGAATGATATTACTTTTGAAACTGAAACGTTTGATTCGACATATCTATGTAGGTGCTAATCAAAGAAAGTTTAATATAGAGCACTTCTTTGCGGACATGAAATTGTTCATTTTGGTTTTTTTTAAATGCATATATGCTGTGAGCTCGCTTTTGCAAATCTTTATTTTTGTTTTTGTTATCTGAAGTAATAAAACTTATATTTTGTATAAAAGAATAATTTCTTTCTGTTTTACTATTTCATTAGTTACGCGTTAAAAGAGTAATTTTACCATTAAATCCACAATCCACTACGAGGGTGAACTAAACGAACTATAATAAAGAACTATTCCTTTTGGTGAACTAGAACTAGTGAACTATTTCACCAGAATGAACTATTTTTCCCACCTCTAGTCCCGATAGTTATTCGAATAACTATTGGTCGATAGTTATTCGAATAACTATCGGCCTATCGGGACTATCGGTCGATAGCTATTCGAATAACTATCGAGATTATCGGTGGATAGTTTCGATAGCCCGATAGTATGGTTTGAATGAAAAGTTTATTCGACAGCCCAATATTTTGGTATGTAGGAAAAGTTTAGTCGAATGAATAACTAGGTACTTTGTCATATTGGCTGGCTCAATATCATGTGCACGTGACTTTAGAATTATAAGTTAACACAGATTATGTGTATGATTGGTTACAAACTTGAACTTAAATTTAGATATTTTCCTGAACGGAACCTTTTTTTTAAAAAACATGGCTTATATTGCTGGAAAAAGCGGGTATTGTTTTTTTTGGGTCGCTGATTGCGAATCTGAAGTTTAAATGACAAAAAAAAACAAATGAGACATTCAGAATGACAACACTTTTTTATAGACACCGCCAATCTTACTGGAAAAAACTGATAGGGGAGTCGATTGGGTCGCTGATTGCGAATCGGAAGTCAAAAAATCAGAATTTCGAAAATTCAAAAAATAAAGGAAGTTCTGAGTGCGAGCGGCAACCCTTTTTTCTTCAAAAACACAGCCAATCTTGCTGGGAAAAACTGGCAGTGGGTTGATGGTGTCGGGACTCACAATGCCATCACCAGTAGTCCAGTACATACGCCTCATCACTCCTACCAGGCCTTATGATACCCATCTGGCCTCACTTCATCGCCAAGAGTGTCCTTTTTTTCTTAACATCGCATCTACCTACAAAATGTACTTATATGCAATCGTATTCATTCATTCATGCAGGAAATGTATCCATCAATTTTGTTTCTTTTTGGTACGTATCCCTGTGATTTTCTCTAAGTGTCACCATACACTATCGAACTCGAGCACGAACCTGGTACAAATGTCCTCTGACGCACACATACACTTTACATAGGTGTGGAGAAAACCGGTCCACTTGTACTAGGTTCGTGTTCGCGTTCGACAGTGTATGGTAACACTAAGGTGAAATTTTATCATTCTATTGATACGAGTACTTTTTCAATTCCGTCCAATTAGTCCAGGCTAGGAAGTCAGAAAAAGCTTGATTAAGAAAAATAAATCGTTTCGTTTTGAAATTTTGCGCAATTGTTAAGCGCAGTCCCCTGAATATGTGCTCAAAAGGCCCTGATGATAGAGGGTCCGGAAGCGTAGGGAGGAGGGGGTCAAAGGTCCTTTCTTTCAGGTTTCCTTGACTATTTTGAACTAACTAAGGATTCTAGAAAGAAAAACGTCCCAAGGCCGTTTCACAATAATCAAGGGAATGATATACCATTTGGTAGGATATTTAATTTACTTTGATTCGGCTTTGGAACAATTTTTTGTAAAATCATTAGTTTATAAAATAATCAAGGCAAACTGAAAAATAACGTTTGTCTCCCATTCCCCTGCACTTCCGGACCCTCTATCACGGAGACTTTTGAACACATATTCAGGGGGCTGTCCCCAGCAATTGTGCAAAAAAAAATCACAAAATTTGCACCAAAATTTTTTTACCACCCTGATTATGATCATCCAGTTAAAGACTGAAAACATTTGTTCATCAATGCCATCCTGTTTCCATTAAACTCCGACGTCTGTTTTTTATAAAAATCCAAAAGGGACGAGATTTATAAGAGTATCTACATTGCAGAGTGTCGCACTTGTGAATGTGAGCAACTTTTGATCGAGGTATGTTAAGTTAAATCTTTGTTTATTGTGCGGACGGTCTCCTTTTATCGTGTTTATTGTAGGCACCTCGAAGTATTGCGCGGCCGGCTCGAGTTCGGAACGCCGGCCACCTCCTCAACACATCGGGCAGTATTCGCCCGCAAGCAGCGCACGGGGCTTCGCCCTCAGGCTGTTTCCGGCTATACATTTCGCCCACGAAGCCCAGACACCTCTTCGCCAGAGAGCCGCCACATTTCGTTCACGAAGCGGCCCGTGGGAATAAATTGGGACGAATTCAGACCTGACTCTGAGGTTTTTATTACACATAAATTTATTTTTCCCACAGAGCGCTACACATTTTTTTCGAGGAGCGCTATACGTTTTTGTCATGGGGCGCTACACATTTCAGGCGATGGGGTGCTATATATTTTTGCCACGCAGCGCTACATATTCATTTTAAGCCACGGAAGGCTTTGTATTTTTGCGATCGGCAGAGTACTCGGTCCATCCATGCCCGTATAGTACCCCTTGCACCAATATCGGGTATCGTGCCTTAAATTCTTTGCTATTGTGACAACGTAATGAAATATTAACAGGGCTTAAGTCACTTGCTAATGCTGTTAGGCATAGTTCATTGAAGATATTTTTTTAGATGTGTAAATAAAATAACAACAATTAGGGTAGAGCAAGATAAACGGCAAAAAAACAATGGAGAGCAGATTAGAGTAGCGCAGACGGGAAAGGGACATGTCTTTGCTGGGAGTGTGTTTTGGTTTAGTTTACCATTCAAAAGTCAACTCAAATTTCAAGAGGAAACTTAAATCCTTTGTACATATACATTCGGACAAATTTCCTTTAGACAGCAAAATTATTTTTCATGTCTACTATTCCATATAATTACACAAAACTAACATTTTATTGACAGGAAATGAGTTTTATGCGCTTCCCAAACTCTAAACTACCTGAAAATTTCGACACTCGCGCCGCCTGCATTCCAAAACGCAGACTACTCAACGGAGTAGAATTCTTGCACTAACCTTCTATCCAGAGCAGCTCAGATCAAATTGTTAGTGTAATTGTGTGGTTACGTATTTTGCGTTAAAATAGATTATAACGGAGTTATAGGCGAACATCTGATAAAAGTGTTAATTTTAGGAGGTTTTTCCGAGATGGCGGTGGGAGCACACGTGGTGGAGTGACAAAAACTTGGATTTGATTTTTTACTGCCCCACCTACCTATACAACATATCAAAAATTCAGAACTACCACACTAACCCACCTCATTTGGTCTCTATTTCTTGGGTCATTGTCCAGGTATCAGTTGTCGATATCTCTACCCAGACCTAAATTGAGACTCCTTCATAACAGCCTTATGATGCAGAGGAAATTTCGAATCGTCAGTGTATAAACATAGGTCCCAGTCCTCATTAGTCCAGTCAACATGTTCCCAAACCCAAGGGAGAATCCTTCCTTCTATGCCTTCGATGAAAAAAAACCCTCCTTCCACTCGCTAGTTTTCTTGCCATCAAATTGACTTGATGGAGTCGGTTCCTAACTGTTGGAGTTGAAATATCTCCAATAAAGAGACTTGCAGTTGATGAACTGCTGAACCTCGTTACCTTGTGATCAGCATTTAAAAATATCGATCCTGCTGAACTATATTTTTGAATTCTGCTTCGTATATGACTGTATTGTCCAGAACCTGTACCTGGTACCGTGACCATTCCCTTCCTATAACTGTGTGTGATAGCAACCCAGTCTACGGCCAATGTCATTCTGAGAATGGCCTATCTCTAAAAGAGTGAAAGCCCTTCTGAATTATGTCGATACCATGAAAGTTCAAACTTTAGTGTAAAGAAAATTGCACGTTAGTGTTTAATTAATGCTGATGTAGGCGACATACGAAGCAAAAGCTTGCAAATGTTATGTCTTCAAAAATTCCTGACAGCTTATGATTAGCTTGGATCGCAGATATTCAATTTTCATTAAAATTTCAGTCGATGCTGGTTGCCGGCATTAGATGAGTATGCCAGCAGCTTGCATAATCTATTTAGTCGTCTCATACAACACGACTGGTTAGTACTCTGTGGAATATCCCAAATCGCACACCCATAGGGAGTAATCACTGAATAGGGAGATATGATGTCCAGTCTTAAGCGACGCCGATATTATGTTCTAGTCCAGGTGTCGGTCCGAAACTCCGGCCCGTCTCTGGATTTTATCCGGCCCGCGAGCTAATGTTGTTTTTAGCATGAAACAATTTGAAGATACATTTTTGTAAATATGTAGTCGTAGTTTAAATAGAGCTTTTTCGTGAAAAGAAACGCAACGCGTCTAATGGTGATACCATACTACGCGCAATTTGGCGAGTAACGAGCCAAATGGCGTAACCCTTATATCAGACCCAACCACAATAATGTACTTTCTATACGGTGAATACAGAACAAATGTTCGTTAAGTGGCGGGTAACTTGCGTCAGGCATATGGCCTTCATGTCCAACGATTCATTGAGTGGGAACGATATTCATCACCATGAATTACGATCGGTGGGCAAAGTATTTCCTCGACATTCGTCGATTTTTAAATCAAACCGATGAATATTTTTCCCAATTTACGAATTGATCGGCGGGAAAATTCACAATTGGTATTAGTTGATTGGTTGGTTGGATCTGAAATGGGGAAGGAGCTGGTGCTGCAGTCGCTGGACTGAAGACCAGGATCTTAATCGCTGGCTGTATTTCAAGCCGAGACCCACACCATTGAGTCCATTTAGAGATTTCGTTGATCTCGCATTGGTTTTTACACAAATAAACGGATAGCCATTAGGTTGCTCTCATCTTACAAGCTCTTATCGAGGATGATGAAAGAGTACTTGCAACAGTACTATATATGGCGACCACCAACCAAGTCACCCTTTATTGGGTACCGGGTCACCGTGGTATTGAATTCGCCTATTTCATCGTCAAAATTTTAGGAGCTCAAAACCTTTTTTTGCGTTAGGTGGCTTCAGCTAGCACGCTGGTCAGAAAATAGTCTACTAAAAAATGCCAATAGTACAATGATAAAGAATTAGTTTTCTCCTGGAATTTTTTGAATATACCTATAGAGCTAATTGCTGGCTGCCAATGTGATCCCCTTTAGGACACCTAGGTGAGATACCAATTCCTGATGGATCGGTCCACGAAACGGAATGTTGTTTCTGCTAGGAAGACATTGATCGCATTAAACGTTTTCAGCGCGGGTGCCCAGCAGTTGCTTTAGAAAATATACGGGAAGACTTTTGCGAAAGGTTTACAAGCTATTTCGTTGGCTCTTGATGAGTCCTCAGATATTATTGACACTGTCCAATTTCCGCTGTTTCTTCGACCACTCGAACAAAAGCTGAGTGTCATGCGAAGGAGAAATTAGCTGGCATGAATAGTTTGAATTTAATAGCTATGGGCGAAGTTAGCCGAAAAAATGCAAGTACAATACAATTTGAAACGAAAATTTTTAAAACTTATGACAACTGATGATGGTAAAGCATGAAACAAATTTTTAAGAACCAAGTTTTGTGTCAAAAACACCTCGATTTGATGTTATGGTTTCATTTTTGTCAACCGTCAATTTTATTCCTTCTAATGGACTTATTTAATCGAATTTACGAGTAGTTTTAACAATTTTGACGGCCCTGAGTACCTTAGCTTGGCCTGTTATACAACAGGTCGATAAGACAACAATAAAAATTTTTGATTTGAGTACTTTGAGAAGCTAAAGACGTCATTGAAAATTAATGAGTATGAAAATAGAAATTTACATTAAACCTCGTCGAATATCGTAACGAGTTTGATAAAAAAAAATACAGGAGGGAATCGTACTGCCGAAAATATTCACTAGGAGTGGAAATCGACTAAATATTTTTGACCATTTTACGAGTATATGCTGTAAAAAATGTCTGGTACATACAAACGAAAATGTCATTCCCTAAATATCGTGGCGGATCCATTTTCATAACTACTGTAACAACATAATAGTTTGCATCTTTATGAAACTGAAAAAAAAAAAATAAAAAATCCATATTTTAAAGTTCATTTGACTGCATAATTGAGGTTCGAACCTTCATTCAGTAGGGAGATGACCACACTGTTAAGCATTTTCACTGTCCGGCCCGGTCCGCTGAAAATCCCAACAATCTGACGCTTTTTGGAAATAATTTGTCGACCCCTGTTCTAGTCTATGCCTAGTCCTACCTATACAGGGTGTCCGAAATTGACGTATAAACGCACTGTCACTTGATTCCCCATGCAATTTTCAGCAAAAAATATTAAATAACATTTTTTCCAATTCTTAACCCTTTAGCTGCTATAGGCATTTACATTTTCAAAAAAAAAAATTGTCTACCTCACATTAAAGACACAAATATCTGGAAAACTACGCTAGCTAGAACGCTCAAATAAAAAGTCTATGGCTGCCAATACGTTGCCTGTTTTCTAACATTCAAAGGGTTATAACTGCCAGAAATTAAAAAAATGGTGAAATAATGTTAACACGATTTGATCATAATAAAATTAAGAATTAATTTTTGAAACAGGACAAGTATCTTACGTATGGAAAATTGAAGGAATCGGCGATGATTTTTTTTCAGAGCAAAACAACAAAAATTAAATCTTTTGTCCGATTTCCACAAAAAAAAAACTTATTTTAGAGAAATGGATGGACTTTTTATTGTAGTTTTCTAGAAATTGTGTTTTTAGTAATGTGAGGTAGACAATTTAAAAAAAAAATTTAATTGATGTATCAGCCAAAGTGTTAAGAATTTGATAAAATGTTTCTTATTTTTTCCTGGAAATTGTATTGGGAATCGCGTGGCAGTGGGTTTATACATCTATTTGCGGACACCCTGTATTATATTCCATTATATTCTAAATAAACATAATCCCAAATAATATTTGCATTCATGAATAAGTCTCCAGTCAGCCTTCGAATCCCATTGCATCTCCCATTTGTTCGCCATAATGTCGATTTTCGCTACACATTGCAAGCTCGACAAAAATATTGTTTGAAAATTTAATTATAGTGCGATTGTGAAAACAATGACTTTGATTGATACTTCACAAACGAATAATAATCGAATAATTACTTGCTAAATTGTAATCAATTATCACGAATGATGTTGGAATCGTGATTTTATGATGCGGCGAGATCTTGTTTTTTATAAGGCTGGTCGAATATAATAGAAAAGTATTTATTGCTCAAATTTGCAGGCAGATAAAACATTAATTATTTTATATTCGAAATAAAATGTATAGAAAATAGAATGGTGACTGAATCCTCTTTTTAGGATAATTAATTATATCATATCATTCATTTTAACTTCATTTAAGAAGACTTACTTTTGCTCTTCACTGAATGTGTCTGAGTTAGGCGGCTTAATAGGAAACTACTCTGGACCGAACACTTGAAGACTATCTCGAATAAAGCCAAGAGCCCTCTGGATCTGGCGATAATGTGTAGGGAAGACCTAGGAAACCATCCCTCGAATAGTTCTTTGGATCTACAAAGCGATCGTCAGACCCATAATTGGAGAATAGGACCCAAATATCTTGGGATTTCATACATCTCGGGGGTCCCATACGTCTCTAGCTTTCACATTCTTTGGTCCCTAGATAGCAACTCAATATTCGTCGCCGATTTTAAGAAAATGTATCGCATTTTTCCGGTGGCCGCCCCTGGGGCTATTCAACAAGATGAAGCACGAAAGTAGTTTGTGCTAGGAAGGTGAAATTGCAACGTAAAAAGAAAAGTGGTCCATAACAAAAAAAAAATAGTGGCAATCAACAACAGCAACAATCTATAAAATATTAGGGACCCCAAGCCGAGTTCGGAACGTGTGCAATGTATTGTATTGTAGCTTAGGGGCCCGACACTAGCGCCAAAGCGTGAAATCTACTGTAGTTTAGGGCCCCGATAACCCGACAGAACTTGTAATGTAGTTCAACGCACCATGACGAAAAAAAAAAACATTTATTTTTGAAAACCACGAGCCCTCTTTGAAAGGCCGGGCCCAGGGGAATCACCCCGTTCCTCCGCCCTCGCGACAGGCATGGTCGTCTGGTGGCAGAATCGTGTACCAAAGAGGGGCAAAGTCACTCTAGGAAAAATTCAAAGGCTATCCTGCCTAGGGTGTTTCATTTTTCCAAAGATTTGATTTACATTTGGCTTTGCTTACGCCCCGAGTCTGAGTGATGTAAAAAATTTATATGCCAAATTTCAAGAAGATTGGAAGATATTTAGGGGTTGCACACATTGATCACTTTTATCTCAATAGTGAAATTTCGAATATTGAACTTGAACTTTGAACTATCGGGCTTCTCTTGTATTTCTTTTAACTTTAACAGTTATTTGAACTTTAAAATGGGAACCAAACGAGGAATTTGGCTTCTAGAAAAGATGCCTAGTGGCGATTTTTTTAGGAGCAAGGACTTTTAGTTTTTATTTACCATCACAAGGAAATGAAAGAAACACTTTCGGATGCTGCTAAATCGACCAGTACTAAACTACAAGAAGTGTGGAGGAAAGCAGATATCCCTGTTAAGACTGAGGAGAATATCCGTGTTGGTATACAAAAGCTGTACAAAGAATACCAAAATCTGGGTAAAGAGAAAGGCACTGGTGAGCAGATGGCTGAAGTAGTCATTCGGGAAGTGGACCGATTTGGGCTACGTGACAATATCATCGGTATATCTTTTGATACTACAGCATCTTATACCGGACTACTCCAAGGGGCTTGTACCAGAATTGAAGCGGAATTCGGACGAACCTTGTTGTGGTTAGCTTGCCGTCATCACACCCATGAGCTTATATTGAAAGGAGTGTTTGAGAAGTGTTGTGGCATACCATCTAGTGGTCCTGACATCCAGATTTTCTAGAAACTTCAAAAACTGTGGGCTTCACTTGATAAGAAATCATATACTACAATGTTGGATGAACAAAATCGCCTTCAAGGCTTTCTAGAAGAACAGCGACTGAAAATGGTGAACTACCTCCAAGATATTCTAAAAGATGGAAGCCAACCAAGAGAAGACTACAAAGAGCTATTACTGCTCTCACTCCTGTATCTAGGCAGTTGGCCAGAAAACGACTTCAATTTCAGGATCCCAGGAGCTCTACATCAAGCAAGGTGAATGACAAAGGCAATATATGTATTTTACTTAAAATTGTCCTCTTCTTTAAACAGTTGAATATTCCACAAACAGAATTGAAAGGAATGAAACGGGTTGCACATTTTGTCAGTCTCATATATGTATGTTCGCTTTTGGCATGAGGCAATTGTAAGTCGATGGGCACCAAAGAATGATTTAGATTTGCTACAGCTTCTGAGCATTTACCCAGATGCAGAAGTAAAAAAAAACTGCTCTCACAGTTGCTAAGAGACATCTTTGATATCTGTCAGAAACGAACGTAGAACTCGCTTTTTTGGATGAACGTATTACTCAGGCTGATAAGGAAAATATGACTAAACATTTAAACCAAACCTGCAAAGACAAAGGAAATGAAACGATTATAGGGAAAAAACTTAGTTTTTGTAGGAAAAGATCTGGGCCAGACGTTCTTTGATTTGTTTGGGATCCACGACGTGACAGAATACTGCAGTGATTCTCTAAGAAGCCATGTGAATGCTCTTAAGGTAGTCAATGATACCGCAGAAAGAGGAATTGCTTTGATTAAAAAATTTAAAGAATTGGTCAGAGACGAACAACAAAAACAATTCTTGCTGAGGGTAGTCGAGCATCACAGAAAAGTTTGTCACCAAGCGAACAATACAAAATATTGCATCGTTTAAAGTTGATTAACATAAAATATGTTTGCCTATTATACTAACTATTAATCTTAGTATCTAGTTTTAATTTTATTTTAAGTTTGTTAATTCTGTAGTTTTCCCAATAAAAATAATTAACATTGAAAAATCTTATTTTTTGTCTACTTACAAAAATCGATCAATGTGTGCAACCTTTAAATATTATCCAATCTTCTTAAAATTTGGCATATACCTATATATGTTTTACATCAGCGAGACTCGAGGCGTAAGCAAAGTCTGCAAAAATTTCACGATTTATTTTTTGCCTTACAAAATGAAACACCCTAATCCTGCCTCATTGTAAAGGGTGCTATTCGTAGCTGCCCTATTGCCGGTCTTGAGGCACTAGTGGATCTCCCTTTGCTCCACATTCATCTAGAAGCCGAGATCAAACTAGCAATAGCGAGGCTTAAAGCCAGTCAGACCTCTCTTAAACTTAATTCAGAGTAGAATAAATGGCTTCTGGAAAGCCACGAGCTGAGTATGCCATCCGATCATTTAACAAGGGAGTTACGCTTCAACCGACTCTTCTCTACCGAAATTTGGAATACAGAGGAATATAATCTGAGGCACTCGTCACTTCATCCGGATACTGTCAAATTGCTGATGGCTCCGAAACTGATGAGGGCATTTCCATGGGGAAGCACCCGACGGTCTTCCAAGCCGAAATTCATGCAATTCGAACCTCTGCCAGTGCAAGCTACCGCGTAAGATATATTGCAATCTTCACAGATGGTCAAGTTGCTATCAAAGCTCTCAATAACGCCATACTGATGTTTAAATCAGTTCTTGATTGCTATGATGTTTTGCAGAGACTTAGTTTCTTTAATAAAGTCACCATATACTGGGTGCCTGGGGATGTCGTTGTCTCAGGTAATGAGATTGCCGACGAGCTGGCTAGGGAAGCATATGCAACCCCATTTATTGGGCCAGAGCCCTTTTGTTGTAGCCCCCTATGCAGGGTTAAAAACCATATTAGGAAATAGGAGAGCATAGACACCGGCGCGTACTGGAAGACTCACCCTGGCCCGAGTCAGTCTAAGCTGATCATTGCAGACCACTCACTTAAGCGGACTCCAGAACTGCTGAATCTAAGCAGGAACAGGGTAAGAATCATTTGAGGCCTTCTCACAGGGCAATCGACCCTGAGGCACCACTTGTATAAAATGGGCATTGTCTCTGATGCCAGCTGTCGCTTCTGCGAGGACGATGATGAAACTTCGCAGCACTCTGCGAGTGTGAGGCTCTTTCACGCCGTCGCCTAGAGTGCCTCGATGAATCCTTCCCTGAGGTGGACGAAATCGTTTCACTTGAGTTTTGACAGTTAAGCAGCTTTGTTGGCAGAATCAAACTTTTTCGCCAACGTTAAATCCGCACTATACCATGTGGGCTGTAAGCACAATAGACCTCTCCTAGTCGCAGTGCTTGTGGGCTCTCCGGGCCCACCGCTCCTCTCTCTTTTCTTATCTTTTCTTAGAACAATCGACTCCAATGAAAATATGATGAACAGATTGACATCACGAGATGCTAGGAATTTTTTCTGGATCTAGTCGCAGGGTCAAAACCATTCCTCTGGCGAAAAAAAAATCGAAGACCTCTTTTGGAGGAAATATTCTCTATTTTAATTTTGTTGTAATTCATTTTCTCGAGAAATGTATGATTATCGGGTTATAAGCAAATAACATCAAAATCAGCGAAATTTTGTTAGTTTTTTTTTCAATTTTCTCTGTGATACCGTACTTTTTTTTTAATAGTCTAACAGCCCGCTGCAAGAAACCCTTGGTCATCAGTAACCGGCTGGAATTTACACCAGCTGAAGTTTACACCTATTGTAAAACGCAGTACGAAGACTACGAAAACGTACGTGAGACCAGTCCTGTCCGGGTCCGTGACCAATGCTGACCGTGTTGAGCGTTTTTGAGATGGTCAGCATGAGTCATAATGTTTTACAAGTGGTATAAATTCCAGCCGGTTACAGATGACGAAGGCTTTCTTGCAGCGGTCTCCATAAGGGGCACAGTTGAAATTCGCATTCAACACCCCAAAAAACATAAACCGAAATTGAAAAAAAAACTTATCTATTTTTTCTTGGCTCGACCATATTTCGATACCGACAGGCTAAACTATACCTGAGCAGAAATATTCTAATGGAGCACAAATCTGGGTTAAGCGCATAGGGAAGAATTTGGAGACACTGACGCGCTGATAAGGTCACAGTTTATTCAATGTTCATATTCTAAAGGGTATAAGAACTTCTCCAGATGTTCATTGGCCCGATAGCTAAAAGAACTGCGCTATCCGAGATAACATGATCGTTTCATTCATTTTTAAGCCACCGCAAGTTGTTAATGTTTCTAGGATGTCATGATTACTCGGATCTACAAAAGCGTGAACTTTACGATCGTTGCCAGAGAGAATTTAATTCAAAACATCGTTGGATGATTTTTCTTATCTTTAGACGCTAATTAAATATTAATTTATAAATTTGTTTAATTATTTGGTTTTTTCCTAAACTCTCATCTGGTTTACCGAAAATATGTAATCGCCGGGAAGACAAAGAAAACTACAATGCAACAAAGAAACATTCATAATTTGTGTTGTGAAAATCACATTTGCAATTAGTACAGTCGCACCTGACATACCGACAATAATTTTATTCAATTATTCAAAACCAGAATAAAATACATAAAACTATTCAAAAAGATTCAAAATAGTGAGTTCAACAAACCGACAAGTGTTTGCCTAATTCCATAATGCTCGCACTATCCGCCATATTAACAATATATCCACGTCATTTAATCAAAATAACATAAGGAAAAAGAAAACAATAAATTTAAATACATACGAGTACTCGTATGCCACCAATACAAGAAATTTAATTATGATTTAAATTGCACATGACTGGAAAAAAGAAGACAATCACCGTTCCAATTTTAGCTACAACATAGGTATGAAGAAATTTGAATGACCACTTGTGGCAAGTGTCCCAAAATCAAAAGATCTATATTCAAATAATTTTATTTTCATTTTGGATGCTTCGAAACATGTATTCTTGTCTAATTAATCGTTTTTGGCCGAAGGTGTTGATTTTGGTGGCGGTAAATTCGATATTGAAATGATCGTACAGGCCCGCAAGGGTTTTAATTAGGCACCCGCTTATTTCTGATTCATCCTCCGGGGCATGTCTTGTGCCATACCACTGAAGACGAACATTTGTGTCACCGCAATTTCTGTGACTCCATCCACCTGCCTAGCGAACGTGCCTTCCAGATCACTAGCAATCAAATGAATAAAAAAAAATACTTCAAAAATTATAAGCGATTGGTTAATTTGCATATGCACCAGCGATGACTCGATGCGACGGCTGTTCATTAACATTAATCTCATATTTTGACCATATAATCTGACATAAAATTCATCTTAAAGACAGAAAAAATGCTAGGCCGTTAATTGATACATCTCAGACTCGCTATTGTTCGAATCAGGTGTCAACTGCCTGGTTGAAAAAAGAAGAGTAGCTTCAGCATCAGCCGAAAGCAGTTTGAAAAAAAAATTACCTGAAATAGCATCTCTTCTTGATATCTGAACGGTACCTCGCGGTTTTCCTGGTTTGAACACCTGTTCGACAACAGATCAGCGCGTGGTCAAAAATTCACCCCCAGGCTTAGAGTACATAATATCCGTATTAAGATGTGCTATGCACGGTGGTTCAAATGACCATCTGAATTTGATTCGCCCAATGAAATATTAGATTCCGTAACTTCGTGTTAACTGTGCGAAGAGGAATTAAACAAACCCCTCAAGCTGATTGTGGGGAGTTTTCTTTTTTTTTTGTGATTTGTTTAGATTTAAAGAATAATAGGAATTTATTGTCATACGTCCCGGTCTCGTTTCTTTTTTGCCCATTCGGTGACGGCACAGGTGTTTTCTGTCGTTTCACATACGTATATTTACTAAATATTTAGTCAATTAATAAAAATACTTTTACTGGTGGTTAGTACTGTTTGCAGGTGTTGTGTGTTGGGCACGAGCTGGAGGGTCGAAATTCAAATGTGGAAAAAACTGCTGGGTGAAGCTTTCTAGTTATTATTGGTATATTAAGTGGTCCATCTATGTATAATCTAACTGACGACATTCTTAATAGGAAAAACTTCTTACAGCCCATTCACTTACAGGAATAGCTAAATATATGTATTTCCACAAGAAAAACTGACGAGAATCTGTAATTGTAGGAAAAACTGACGAAAATATGAAGGAATGATACAAAAATAGCAGCACTTTAGGCCTGTCCCATACAAAAACATTTTCATTTTGATCTACAGTACAATCTTGATCATCCGACATATATGGGACCACGCAACCGCCAGATTATCGAAGAATCCGGATTATCGAAAGTAATACAAAAAAAAATGAAAGCAGAATATAGAGGGCTACGCCCGCAATCCGAGGGTTTAGTAGCAAGCGCTTATTTTGGTATATATTGTAAATATCGGCTCCTTGCTCTTCTTGATACCACTCAGATGGACAAAAAAAAAACATAATTAATATGTCTTACTCACTTAAAATACATTTTACATGCCAATTCATATTACGTGATTGTAACGAAACTTAGAACATATTATTGCCTAAGGTGTTGGTTATCGTTGGCCATCAGTACTTTTGACCTCGAAAGTGTTTAAGGCATGCAGGGGTGTGCTAACTGCAACTACAGAAATAAACTATTATTTACCTATTGTGAGAAGATATACAGATTCCATTATTTTCCATTTTATATGCTATTCGGCACCCACCTTCCTGTAAGTTTTCATAATTCTAACAGTCTCGAAATGCCACGGGGGGGGGGGGGGGGGGGGAATTATGAACTAATATTTTCTCCTCCCACACTATTCATCTTTCTACGAATTTCAAGAAAATGCGAAAAAATGGAATGTACTCAACATTACCTTTCTCACGACACCTCACTTGCCTATACCAGTCGATAAAAAAAAAATTGACCTTAATTTCACCTCTATGTGGACCCCTCCCTCTTCCACCCGGTAAAGTTTGCCAATTACGACGCAGCGCCCCCAACTAATCTTTACCCTTTCAAAAATGATTAATTAAATAACTGCAATTCGCACTACGAAAAACAACATGAAAGTAGTACTCACACCTATGAGGCCGGTAGGTGTAAATGCCATCAATATTTTTGACCTTGGGTGTGCTTGAGACGTGCAGGGGTATGCTAACTGCAACTATAGAAATGTACTATTATTAACCTTTTTTGATAAGATATCAAAATTCTACGATTTTTGGTTTTCTATACTAGTCAAATGCCGCTTTTCTGCAAATTTTCATATTTCTAAGTATAACGGTGTCGAAATGCAAGGGGGGGGGGGACAAACTCTGATCACATATTTTCCCCTCTATCTCTTTTCCCCTTTTTTCAAATTTGATGAAAATACCGGAAATGGAATTTACTCGGTGTTACCTTTCTCATGATACCCCACTTGCCTATACCAGATGAAAAAAAAAATTTTGACCTTCATTTCCCCTCTATGGGGACATCCCCTTAAAGTCAGCCTATTACAACGAATCGCTTTCTCCGGCGAATTATAATAATTCTACATACTGCCACAAAATTTCATGTATGTAGCTTCAGCCGTTCGTGAGATATTTCATGGACAGACGGACAGACATTTGACCGATTTCATAAGGGTTTTGTTTTTAATACAAAACCCTAAAAAAGACCAATTTTACTATGAATGTATGTATACATATATTGAAAATGCTTACATATTATACAAAGAAATTCAAGTTATACACAAATATGTAATTTTACATACGAGGAAATGTAATCATCAATTGTTTTTTGTTTCTTTGCTGTATACATTTTATCAAAAATGCCCTCTTGTAGTCGTTTTAGCACCAGGACATCATCAATCGGACGCCATTCTCTTCAGCCCATTTTGTGCACACATTGAAAGCGTTGAAAGCTTCGCTGTTGGAGACAGTTCGCCGAGTCGAAACCACGAAGTCATCATCAGATTCGTCTTCCGGGGATCGAATTTGGTTGAGAATTTCTTCGTCAGACAGTGATTGAAAATTTTCCTCGTTTGTTCCTTGAAGCCAATCTGTGATATCCTCGTTTTTCAGGGTAACACCTGCCACACATTTCTCGGAAAGCTCTTGCACAAATTGGGAAGTCAATTCCAAATTCAAGTTAACTTCTTCAGAATGGTCAGCCATGACTTCAGAATTGAAAGCAGGGTGCGTTGGCCAAACCTTTTTCCATGAACACTGAATAGTGCCACTTTTAATTTTATTCCAGCTGTAAGCTAGATTGAAAACGACGTTTTTAATGTTGGTTTTCTTCAAAAAAATATTTATTCCATCAGTTTGTTTTATTATATCAGAAAGGAGCGACTTTTTGTAATTTATTTTTATCTGCTGGATTACATTTTGGTCCATGGGTTGCAAGAGCGGTATCGTGTTTGGAGGCATGTAGAGGACTTGAATTTGCTTATCTTCGGAGTGTAGATTCTCTGCTTTAGGGTCCAGGTACGTTATCCAGAAGTAGCAACGCTTTAGCAGGCAAGATATGGTCTTTTGAAAATTTTCTTACAGCCGGTATAAAATCATGCTTGAACCATTCAGCAAAAACTTCTCGGGTAACCCATCCTTTGGCTTGATTTTTATAGGTAACGGGTAAGAAAGATACGTTTTTAAATGCCCTCGGATGCTTGGCTTTTTCTACAACCAGCAACGGAAGTTTGTGTGTGCCAGTGGAATTCGCACACGGCATGAATGTCAGTCTGTCTTTTGACATTTTTCTTCCAGGGGCACTTTGTTCGGATGAGTGCACAGAGGTCTTATGCGGTAACATCCTCCAGAACAATCCACTTTCATCCGAGTTGTAAACTTGCTCTGGCAGAAGACCTAATTCTTGAATTTTCGACTCAAATTTCTCCAGAAAAGGGTCCACAGCTGACGCATCACTAGATAATTTTTCGCCCGTTAAAGTTAAAATACGAATTCCAAACCTTTTTTTAAAATTATCAAGCCATCCATCGCTAGCTCTAAAATCGTTCTTTTTTGTTATTTTTTCGTAAAAATATTTTGCTTTTTCACGAAGAATGTCACCCGATAGTGGTGTGTGCCTGGCACGTTCTTGCATATACCATGTGAGTAAAGCATTTTCCATTTCTGGACACTCACCGGTTTTAACTGTCTTTCTTCTCTTCAAGTTTCCATCAGCAGTCTTAACGTATTCCAGGATTTTATCACAGTTGACTTTGATGTCGTAGATGGTGGATCTTCCAACGCCGTAAGTTCGTGCCAAGTTTGCCGTAGTTTCTCCTTTGCCTAGTTGAATTATTATCTAATTTTTTTGGCTCAAAGTTAGAGTAACGTGCTTTCGTTTCGTCGACATTTTTATTAAACAATTACATACACTTAACAATGCACTACACAGTTACAACAAATGAATGATTAACGTAAGGCAAAGGCAAGCGACGTACTGAATGAATAGATGGAGAAGGGAATGATCGGATGAACATTTTAGTATCGAGAATTTTTGTTGTTTACATCTCGCGGTGAACACGTGATCATTTTCCCGAAGACGCCGGATTACCAAACGTGCCGGACTAACGAACTGCCGGATTATCAAGATTGTACTGTATTTGCTTTCAAGTTGTCTATGATTTGCTTGAAAAAATTCTGTCCCAAAGAACTAATTTTTTGTTACGCATCTTTGATCAAATGTCCCTTTGACATAAATTTGAATTGTCTGCGAGGACATTGTATTGCGGTCCTTTATATTCGTCATGCCCTTTATATTCTATGCCCTACGTCATGAGGATTAGTATCATCACCCGATCTAAAAATTACCGATGTTTACTACTACTCAATTGCCCTAACCCCTTGTGGGGCATAGCGCGTCAACTGTTTCATGTGGTCCAGTTGACGTTTCGTTGGCATAAACTGGTTTCGGAGAATGCAGTTGCCAGCATGCACCTCCTAGGTTTGGTTTCTATCTTATTTCATGCCAAAGAAGGTGCTGTTTTCCCGAAAAAAGCTCAAAACACCATCATCAGTAGTGTACTGCACTCGGCTCATTACCCCAGTCATTTAATATGCATCACGCATATTAGATATCACTTTATTGCCCAAAATATCCTTTTTGCTTAGCAAAGGACTCAAAATGCCTTCAACAGTAGTCTAGTGCATTCGCCTCAACACACCCAGTGACATGATACCCATCTTACCTAGATATCACTTCATTGCCAAAGATATCCATTTTCCCAGACCAAACCACTCAAAATGCCTTCAACAGTATTCTCCATACAAATTTGCAACACCTTCGACCTAGCCAGAAACTACAGAGTGAGGTTTGACAACGTAGTCCGTATGGGAGAGCATTGATTCTTGACAGCATTAAAAACGAGATGAGACAAAATCTATTCACAATATCTGATCTATTGGTTCAGATCCGGGTTGTGTCTATGTTTTCGGAAGAGTTGAAGAAACTTACATCTTCAAGTTGTCAAAGTATAGGTCTAATTATCACAGCGGAGCTAACTGCTATTAAGAACTGCATTGCGACAGCCACCCAAAGAAACTAATCAAGGCTAGCACTTTCACCGACTCCCTGATCGCTTGTAATATGACCCAAGGAGGAAAGCGCCACGATACTTAATCGAGGATATACACCAATAAATCGGCCTCCTTGAGAAGGTACAATTTATTTGAGTACCAGCTCACAGCGGCTTTGAACTTCAAGACTTAGCGTATGAATCTGCCAAATTGGTCAGGGACACACGCTTCTAGGAACTTCGCTGTCCAGCAGTGACAGCATCAAACAGATTCTCTCGCGGATCAAGAATGATTGGACTCTCTCTATCATATACCTATATATATATCCTTAACAATATTGAATTGCTTTCAACTTTGCAGGGTGTAAAGGACGGCATGTCTTGGCACTACAGGTGCCATGCGAACTTGCCCGAGGGAAGCGCTAAACGTGATCCTGCATCTTCCACTAAAATATCTCTTTATTAAACAACTGGCAGCGGGCAGTGCAGTCAGACTCAAAGACTCGGGAGCCTGGACTGCCAAGCCGTACGGCTATAGCAACATCCTCATCTATAGCAACATCCTCAGCCACCAGGACAGAAGGGGGCGAGGTGGTGAAGGACTGACTGACATCACGATTTTCGCCGACGGGTCGAAAATGCACTGCGGTGTCGGTGCAGGAATCTGTTCTGAAGCACTTAATATCTCGAAGAGTTATCGTCTTCCGGACTATGCCAGGATTTTCCTGGCGGAAACACTCGCAATTATGCAGGTGTGTCTCACTCTCAAAGATATACCAGATAACTAGAACATCGCCATTTGGTCAGATAGCCAGGCGGCTATCAAGGCACTGAACTCGGTGAGTACTTCCTCCAAACTGGTCGAGCGGTGTGGGGAAGAGTTAACTCGCCTTGACAGATGGCTCAATATCACCCTGCTCTGGGTGCCTGGTCATAGAGACATTGAGGGAAACAAAAAAGCTGACGAGCTGACCGCGGGGGGGCTTACCTAGAAAGCTCTCATGCGGAATTTGTTTGTATATCGCTGACTCACTGAGGACTGTTAAAAGCAAGATCACCTCTCACTGTCTTAATGTTGCGGATCCAAAATGGGCGGGATCTGCCCACCTGCGCCGTATCAAGGAAAATATGGCCCTGCTATGACAGAAGGAAAAACATCTGAGCTATTGACCAAGTCCCGTAGAGATCTCACCAGGCTCACGGCGGTCATTACAGGACATTGCACTATCGGAGAACATGCAATAAGGCTTGGCATCCCTTATAATCCGCATTGCCGCAGCTGCGGGAATGAGGATGAGAAAGAAACCCTCACTCACTTCCTCTGCAAATGCCCGGCCCTTGAAAGGGTCAGACATCAAGCATTAGGTGAGGCTTTTTTTTGTTAACCTGGGGGATGTGTCGGTGGTGAAGATCGGGGAGCTGTTATACTTCCTGAGCTCCTCCGGTTGGATCTGGTCATCCTTGCATCCCCCGTTAGTCCAACCATCTTCTTATAACCGATTTTACAGAGATTTGTGGTTATAAAACGGTGCATTCGCGCTAATTGGGCCTTGGCAAGTCGGGCTTCAGCCAGCACTTATACTAATCAAGGGGCTTCCATTTACATCGTTGATACTATAAACTTGGCATCTTTCCTAAGTGAAGCTATAATACATAAAGCTTCACATATAAAGGAATATAAACAGTTCTCCCTGGCGCCCTTTTTCCTTTCCTTGTAGCTGAGCAGCGATAACTAATAAACCTTTGATTATTACACATATTTATTAAAAAAAAAATTGCATACTCCTAATTTAGATACAATTTAAGCCACCTCAGAAGAATCAGGAACCTTTCGATGTTTATTCCTTTTTCTCTTATCCTTTTAATGTCTCAAAAATTCTATGTAATATACATATAGCTTGCACAGTAAATTTAGAGTAAACAGATTTTTCTTTCTCCTCGGGTGTCACTCTGCTTTGCTAAAATCGTCTGCCATGCATTGCCTCCTGTTTTCATTTTTTTCTTTATGTCCTTCATACTTTCCTCCTGTAACATTGTACATCTTCTGAGTTTTAACATTGCTTTTTCTTCTTCCATCCTTTTTGTGTATATGAAATATATAGTAGGTCTACCTTTAATCTTTTGAATTGCCCTGCATCCTTCTCATCGGTATTAGTTTTAGTGTAGTTTTTATTTTTAAAATTTTATTTTATTTATTTTTTTTTCTACTGTGTATCCTGCAAGGTATCTTTATCAGAATACCTTATGCTTTAGGATAATGTAACCTCTTAGTTTTACTTTATAATTGCTGCGTTTTTTTGTACAGGGCTGAATAGAGCAGGTTAAGCGGCAAAAAAAACCGATCGAGAGCAAATTAAGGTAGCGAACATGAAAACGGGGCATGTCTTTGCTGGGAGTGTGTCTTGGTTTAGTTAGAATTCAAATGTCAACTCAAATCACGCGTTGACCGCCTATTAGACCACACATTAGACGACGCGTAAGACCAGCCATTAGACCACGTCTGCGAGCAGCTATTAATTTTCAATAATTATAACCTATAAATAAAAAAATAACTGGCGCAACAGTCCAATTTGAACCATGGCCTCGAGATGAGTTAGCATCATCTCATTTTCTAGATCGTGACGGTATGTCTTGTACATAGGTATGTGATCAGCAACACGCTCAACCGAGTTATTTACCCCATAAATGGGTACTCATTTAACAGCTGAGTGGGCTCATAGTCCGACACGTAAATCCCCTTTCTTATCAAAAACTACCGCATTCAGTAGGAATCGAACCGGGACCCAGTTCGTAGAAATCGGACGTGCTAACCGTTGCGCCATCCAGATTACAATTATATCCCACACCTTATTGTTTAAAACGAAATTGTTTTTTGTCACAAAGTGGAGACACTTTCAAGGCGCGTTTCGTGTACTGCAGATAGATAGTTTCACGCAAATTCGAACTAAGCCTAAATTGTTGCTTTCGACTTAGGTTTGAGTAATCGAGTTAAGCTTAAGTCCTTGTCAATTGTCCTCATACGGGCACTTTCATTCGCGGTTTATAAAAGATAATGATAAAATTTGACAGTGTGAGGCTCCTACTGGTAAAACACTTGACGCTAACAAGGCCTAGGGTATAATTATGAAAAACGAATAGCTGCTCTGCATGATCTAATGGCTGGTCTGATGCGTGGTCTAATGGGTGGTCTAATGCGTGGTCTGATGGGGGGCCTAATGCATGGTCTAATGGGCGTTATAATGCGTGGTCTAATGGTTGGGTGATGCGTAGTCTAATGGGCGGCCGAATGGATGGTCTAATGCGTGGTCTAATGCATGGTCTAATGCATGGTCTAATGCATGGTCTAATATGCGGTCTAATGCGTGGTCTAGCGCGGGTAGTTGGTCTAGCGTCTAAAACCAGCTATAAGATGGATATCACGTCACGTCGTTTTAATGGCGGTAATTTTTTTTATTGTAGATTAATCCTGTATCAATATTCAATCACCTCAATCAATACATCGGACAACAATGAAATTCCTGCCGTCTTAATAGCAGCCTACAGCGACATTGTAAACTTATTGATATTCGTTGAGGTCAAAAGGTTGTCCAATAATCGAAACCACCAACGAGTAGTCACCACTCAATTTGATCCAAATGATAATTAATGGGGTTACGTGTCGAAGATCTCAAAAGTAAATATTTCATTCATTGTTCATTCTGGTTCGGCTCGCATCCAAACATTGGTATTGAACCTAAAAACTCCGATTTTTCATCAAACTCTTGTCGTTGTTGTCGTGATTATTGATCATACTGTCGTGCCATACACCAGGCTCTTTGAATGATACTCGTCGTTGTCATAATTCTTCTCAACATGATTACATTTTTTCACTTTTGATTTTATTTGAACGATCGGTTGGAGCTTTTTGTTGTGTGTATAGTACGAGTATAGTATATCTGTGTCGCCAGCTCTCCCCGCAAGTCTTCAATTATTATTGCTACTTTTATTATCATGAAAAGCGATCCACTACGTCTTAAACTTGCATGAGCGTTCCGAGGTAGTTGATCGTGACGGGACGTCGCGTCGGTCCTCTTCTTAGTCGCCGCCGTCTAAGATGATCTCGTGGTAACCCACCCAAGTAATTGTTGCTCTCCGAGAGGCATAAACTAATTACAGGTAGATATTGTGCACACACAAAAAAGAGGCTGTTGGCCAAAATAGTCGGGAGTATTACAACAGGTATGCTGGATAGGATCTGTACACTCGTAGGTTGTGGTACAATGGAAGTGAATTGGCTGGTGATCGTGGCCGCCTGGCAGGTTGACACGATCAGCCTGCAATTTGCGCGCTCTCCACCATTACACGATCCACAGTACTCTAGGCAACCTTTACCTCGTTAAGATCGCGACTATAGCCTAGTGCTTAGGTACACAAGGTATTTCAGTTTCAGGTACCTACCTTTAATTCGTATGATGGGAACTTGTATGGCACGATCGGCTGAAGTGAAGTGATGGACAACAACGAATGCCATCTCGCATATTGTCGTGATCATGGTGTGACCAAACACGCTAACAATAATATAATAATAGTAACGAATGCAATACAAACTCCAGCTAAAAGTGAGGAACTTTTTTTTTGCTAAAAAAAAAACGTCAAGATGGGAGACAGAATCCAGCGAGTCAAACGTTTCCCACTTCAACCGCCAACAACAAGACGATTGTTTGTTAATACACGACCAAATGATCATTTAATCTTGTAAAATGTCTCGTTAAATTTCATATACACACGCACAAATTGACACATTTTTTTGAGCGCTTGGTTGTGTAATTTGTAACCGATTTTTGGCAAATATTCGGATATCACGATTTTGTATTTTGCAAGTTGGACAACTATTAAGTGTCATTTGGGAACTTTTGCGAAACGTGTTGCTTTAAAATAGCCTCTAGTGGGTTTGGACGACCCATAGTTAAGGGCAATTAACGAAAATTAAAAAAATAGGAAAATACTACAGTTGTTGTTTTTAATCTTAGCGAACACATTGAAACATATGAAACTGCTATGAACTGTGCAGGTGAGATACTAACGACAGACACACCGTACTGATCGCTAGATCGGCTGGACGATCTAATGTCAGATATTCGTATATGTACTTTCATAAATAAGGCAATGTTGCGGAAGAAAATACATTACATATTAATAAAACCTTACGGGAGATACTTGAGTTAACCAACTTCTTTTTCTTAATTTTTTCTTAAGACAGCATGGGACTTCATGTTGTAAGCAATGCAGTAATTTACGATATATTGTCATATAGCCTTTATCCTTAGCCAAAAGACCATCAACAAGCTTGATTAAAGTCAGTGGGTCCTTAATGGGATTGGAGTACTAATGAAAACAGCGAAGCTTACGATGGCATCTCCAAACAACAATAACCTTTGAAAAGTAACCGCTGGATTGCTGGATATTCAACGAAATGGAGTTTAGTGATCTGAACGTCTACGTTAAGCAAAGCCTTACGCTTCATCTTGTTAAGGTGGTGTGTAGGAGAAGTACTTGATGATGGCTAGCATTGTTAAAAAGATATTGATTAAATCCTTGATAATTCGGTGTTCTTGTCTTTCGTTTCGCAAACCACTCCCTAATCGGAGTCTTAGTTTGTAACGTGGTTGCTATATTGCGTTAGGCTCAACTGAGGACGGAGATCGAGGCATGGTCGTTCAGACCGTCCGTAACACCTAAATGTTGAAACCTCCTCCTCAGCAGTGACCAGAGATCTAACGCACTAGCTAGCTCGACTATCGGAAGGATGGTCGGCATTCTAGGTGGTCACTACTGCCTTTGTTTTGCTACTAAATAAAGTCGCGAGTCGGCCTGACTGCCGAAACAGGTGGTAAAGTCCCTAGCAGCGACAATACCACAATAAATGAAACTGACCGAGGAAAGCCCATCTCGTCTCTGCAAACAGATGTCGATGGTCTGCCGCGCTCCCACCCCGACCTTGGGCTAGGCTGCGCCTGTTGCCTAGCCCTCTTTAGCGAATGCAACGACGGAACACGCGGAAGCGGAAAGGAGGAGGGCCCTTACGAGGGAGAGGAAGGGAAAAAAATTAGATTTATCTCAACTGCCTCATTTTACGTTTGTTTAATAGTATCATGTATATATGAGTTATCTTTATTGTAATCTGTCCTTTTTTTTTCTTTGTTATTTAATTTATAAATTTTTCTTTTCTTTTTCAGGTATACATCTTAGTTGTACGATTCCAAAACAAATTGTTCTTTCAAGTTCTGCATCTCTATTTGTGTAAAATGTGCAAACTTATCTAAAATATTTAATATGGCCACGTATGTCTATTGACGGCTCTTGTTTGTATATCTATGAACAATTTTTTTTTCTATTTTTGGAAAACAAAAGAAGTTAGAAACATGGAATAGTTTTAATGGAATCCTAAAAGGTTAGTATTCTTACTTCAAATGGAGTATTTACTTCCTTGGGGTAGAAACTTCAAGAATTCTCTTAACAACACTGAGGCCTTATACGGTGTTACATCCTTTGTTTAGTTAATATTTAGTTAATAATTAATCTTTCGCACCAAGAATATTGCATGAATTGGTACGTTACTTTCATTAAATTTTATAAGTCCGTTCCGCGTTGACTTGAACTAAAATCGTTAGGCTAAATTGTTTTATACTCTATTCCGGGTATGTGACACCCCAAGCGGCCTCAGTAATCATAAATGCTTAAAAAAACCGTAAATCCTTTTTCTATTATCGTAGATTCCTGCTACTTTTAAAAGTGCACATTCTAACTGATTGGTGGCCAAAATGTCCAATGATACCCCTCGGTTGACCAACCACTACGGCTACCAAGTAGAATACGTCAATAATACAAAAAAACATCTCTCTCTCAATTGCCCTAACCCCTTGTGGGGTATAGCGCATCAACTGTTCCATGTGGCTAAACACATGCACTCTATCGATCTGTCAGTAGCGACTTCATTAATTACCGGTAGCTGTCGCTGTAAGCATCTGGAAGATGCTACGTTTTCGATATGTGGGCATGTGATGTTCCGCTGGAGAACTGAGATATTACCAGCCGATTCAAATTGGCTGCGTCGTTTTGGCGAGCGAAACAGGAACAGACTTCTCCATGGTTTCCCGTCCCGTAAAATATGTACGAATAACTGTCAATGTTTGGATTTGAAAATCTTCCCCTCCGGATCAGAATACTTTTCAGATCGGAAGGGGAATATTTTCAGATCCAAATATTGACAATTGTCTGTACATATTTTACCGGAGCGGAAAGCATATGGAGAAGTCTGTTCCTGTTCCCCTTGCCAAAACGCAGCCGTTGTGAAAAATGGTGAATCGACCCCATCGGTTGTCGAAAACTCTTCGCAGTTTGGATCGGTTAGCAATATCCCAGCCATGCTCGTTACAAGCTGATGACCAGTCCAGACCACAATAGATATCTAGCCTGTAGATTGGCTATTCTTGCAAATTTATCAACAACTCCGTTACCATCCAAGCAGTCAGCCAATTAACAGTGGCCCGATTGGTCTTCGTAACGTGTTAAGACTTCCCTGCCTGTGAGTACTAAGAGAACTCTCACAGTGCTCCGAGCTTGTTAGTATAACGACGGCGCCGATAGGAAGTGCATGCTAGCAACTGTACTTCCGAAAATAAGACACGCTATCGAAACGTCAACAAGGCGTAGAAATGCTAGGGATGCTGACGCGCCCATGCCCCTGGAGGGGTCAAGGCAATTAACAATTATTAACAACAATCTATTCTGGAGCCAAATTGCTCATCCTCATGCGATCAAGTTTGTTAGAGATGCTTAGTTGACATTTCCATAACATAAACTGGTTTCGGATAATGGATATTGATAGCATACACCTCCGGCCAATTTAGCATTGCGTCAAATCGGCAAAGGTTGTGACTTACTATTACACTCCACATCAAAGAAGAAAACAACATAAACAACTGTGGCCACGACGAGATTCGAACTCACGAAGCCAGTGAGGCATTAGACTGATGGGGGTGGGGGGGGGGGGGGGGGGGGTTTCCCGATCCAAAAACCGTGAGTAGCGGATGAAACTTGCACAGTAGAAAATAAATTTAGATCAGTTTTGGCGGTTAGTAGGGGGAGGCGGAAGTACTCACCTCTGCACATTTCGATGATGAGTCCCAGTGGAACCTTCAAGATAAACGAGTCTGTGACGAGAATGAGAATATATCACAAAGTATCAGTCGTATAGTTGTAGTAATATGAATACTCGTACTTATTTGAGCTGTATCCGAATACCGCAATGCTATGTGACAGTTTTTGCCGGCTTACAGAGTATTTTGCTGGATGTTAGTTGAGCTTGCAAGTTGTTGGAGAGAAATATAAATAAATATAACATGACCAACTGCTCTCAAGGGGACCTGTCACGGTCAACATAATAAGAACTGCATTATCGATTGCATCATGATGTACTAGAGTGTCATTCATCAGTAATACGAATTCTCGTACTCGCTAACTGACCTTGGAATAGAAAGCTATTTAAGGGCTCTGGGTGAAAACGGCTTGTTCGATTTTTACTATATTCAAAAGGTGTGTATCTGTTTTTCCAGAAGCTGAGTATGAAATTCTAATTCATCTGACAAAAATGACTCCGAAGTAGCTTCTTAGGTGGCTAGTCGTTGCATGATGTTTTTTTGGTGTGTTGGACACATAGGGTTCGACGTGAATTGAACTCAGAAAATGCGCTTGTTAGAGAACTTGCAACCTTACCTTTGGGTATTCGGTGAAAAACGCCCCGCCTTTTTAAAAGGTCGATTTCGTTAGAATGTTTCCTGGAAAAGGCTTGGTGAAGAAGTGCCGCTTCAGGCGACGACAGAATGCCTTTCCAACTATAATCGTTTAACTATTCCGCGGCCAGCTCAATCTCACCTGCTGTGTCTGAGAAATGTATTAGATCGAACCAGCTGGGAGCCCACTAGTTCCTGAAATTGCTTCCAATTTGTTTTATTTTTTTTGACAAGTATGTTGATCGGAGTTCGTACTATCCTGGAAAGTCGAAACTCATGTGCATGACATACGAGATTCTCCAGCTCTTAACGAATATTTATTGGGTTCCGCAGGCAAAAGTGACGTCAACTACTTCCTACCATAGCTGTGACAAAAGCACTTACTGATTTCCCGTACCCCTGGGGAGATAGTACGTCCAGTACTCCTCCGCGCCATCGTACCCTGTTCTGAGCAATGCGATGCGTTTATCCCTACGACTCACCCAACAACGAGTTATTTTTCTATATTATCATTGTGGCGCAACGGTCCTTACGGAGGAGAAAATTTACCTTGTCGGTGGGTCCGCAATTTTGGGGCGGTTCTTTCTCTATCGGCCGCCGGTCTACCACACACCGCTTAAATTTGCCGACCCGCAACGCCGCTTTTGTCAAGATACCCACGAAGTATGACTGTGATACTACTCGTACTTTGCCTTAACCTCTAGTAGGACTCAATTGCCCTAACCCCTTGAGGGGCATAGCGCGTCGAGTTTTCTATATGGCCCAGTTGACGTTTCATTGGCACAAACTTTCAGAGAATGCAGTTGCCAACATGCACCTCCTGCTCCCCCATTTAGCCGCCTACCTGCGGCATGTCGGGAGATGCTGTGGCATATTATTACATCCCACACCACAGAGAATGCCAGAGTTGCCTTCAACACAAACATCCATGGCCACGAAGACAGTCGTGGATGGGATTCGAACCCGAAATACCGGTCGTCAGACATGAGACTATTGCCTCTACGCACTGCGCTACCGGGCGACCCCAGTAGGACATAGTGCATCAACTACTCTTGCGCGGCATCCAACTCGGCTCTGGGACGCATCCGCCCCCACGGCTTACACAAAAACTCACATTCTATCACTACAGATCGGCGCCATGACTTTTTATGACAACTCCTCGGACGGCCTTAATTCGGAATGTGGTCCTATTTCATGGTATATCCAGCAATGCAGGTATCACCCTTCTGCAATGTCTAATCTTTCCACTGCCATTTTTCCCTGCGTATCAGTTCATCGATTGGCATCCGACCCGACTCAGCTCTTCATCTGATATTGTCTCGGACCAGAAAGTTATTAAAATTGGAGGATGACACCAGTTAACGAAAACTTGCAGCTTTCTGCTAACCTTTATGAAGACTTTCCATGTGCTGCACCCATACAAAACATGCCTAGCTTCTGTATCGGACGGTTTGGTGGGCATCCAAAGATGCCCGTGGGGACGGAGCCTAAGGTAGCATAATGACCGCGAAGGTCGCGCCGAGCTATCTAGCGAAGAAAAAGGCCCCTCAACGAGCTAAGCAGCGGCCTATGCTTGCTGTAGCTCAGTTCGGAAGATGTGGGCGGGGTTTTCGCCGCTCGTTGTCCCTGTCCTTTACGTATTAACAAAAATTCATAGGCCTGGAGAAAACAACACAAACAATGGAGGTAAAAATGGGAAATGATAAAAAATGAGGCGATAAGGATGGAATGGTTGGCGGACGGCGCAGATTTCCTCGCGTTCGCATCAGGGTCCAGGCGTAATGGGACCCTCGGCCTCTGGTTTCGTACCACCCACAGATCCTTACTCATCAGGTGCTGCCATAGATCTGCCGGTGGAATCAGCACTACCAAACCATAATATGGTTCATTACAGATGGTTCATTACACTTCATCTTAATACTGAGATAACAGCATTACCAGATTTTAGACGGCATGCCAAATGCGAATTTAACTTGTTGATACTACGAGCGATGTCCTGCTCCCTACCACCATGATGACTTTGATGATCCCGATGAAAACTTTGTCAGAAACTGGTTTGTATTATTTTGTTTTAATGTGTTAGAAATTCTGTTTATCGATTATATGGAACCTCGGATATAACGAACATTTTCGATAGTCATTTCAAAGTTCGTTATATCCGAATTTCACTGTACCGTATACCCTGTAAGGTCTAGGGTATACATAAATAGCTAGAGATGGCCAAAGAATGATGGTCATTTCGATATCTTTGAAGCTTTAACATAGTTTCAGGTGGTGCTATTGAAACTTCGTGGGTTCGATCGAAAGCTCTTCTTTACTATTATTTCGAGGAAGTGCTCGTTAAGCACCTCAAAGCTAATTACCAGTTGTTGAAAAATCGAACTTGTCCTTCAAAATCTAGCGACATTACTAACGATCCCAAGTGGATTCCAACGGCAAGTTACATTTCACGCAGATTGAACATTACTTGTCCAAGAAGGTATTAAGACGCTTTTGCCATTGGATCAAATCAAACCCAAGTAATTTTGGTCCAAGCTTTATTTTTATTTTTTTGTGCGGCTACATGATGATGACACTGCAATCATGGAATAAGTGACATGCGTCTTTCGTTGGAATATCTTATTGCTTCAAATATGTTGACGCGTGCGTGACAGACTCAAGCGACGCTTCAGGTGATATCTATCTAAGTATCTTCTGCAACGGCCAACCAATGCTTTCTCATACCGATCGTGCACGCATTCGACTCGTCAATTTCGTAAGGAGTAGATGCGAAGGGTACAATCCACTATAGTAACTTTGATGTATATTTATAACGAGTTAACCGGAGTTTGATGGACGAGCGCAGCAATTACAATTGCATGGTGTCTCCGCAGCTCCACTCTCTAGAGCCGTCATTAGAGAGCCAAGGTTCGAGGTAAATAATAGCCAGCCTCGTCACGTCAACCCTACGGATGAATTGTCTACCAAGATTTTGTCATCTTAGGCCAAAGTGAAGGAAATGAGAAAACGATGTGAAACCGGGCAATTTAGTTCTGGTCGAAATGGCAGTCTAATTAATTGGACTTCAACGAAGTGGTGACTGTCCTGTCCGGTTACATGGTAGGTTGTTTCGGCTCGTTTTATTTCATTCCATATATGAGAAATGTATACGGACGTTCTTGGTTGCGTATAAGTCAGGTCTTCTTATTCTTCGGTTTAAATGACCATTAAAATGGTCAACTAAAGGCGAGTAAAACGCATTTTAATGGTTCGTTGAATGTTTAAGCGAGAGAGGTCGTAATGAGTTTTCCGTTTATATACATATCTATTTTGTGATTAACAGTTGACTGATTTAACTGTTGTGTGGCAAAAAAAAATGTACGTAAATGGTGTATTTTCAAGAATTTTGATTGGTGATTTCAATTCATCAGTCCCTAAGATCAATTAAGTAAGGAATCCAATTCAGCACACTATTCACAAATAAAAGTCTAAAGACCATGACCAAATTTCGATAAGCTTCATAGTTACACTTGATTTATCAACGCACTGATCATGTCATTGAAAGGAGCAACCCATTAACAGCACAGGTCAGGACCACAATAAAAAAAAACGGTCAATACTATTGCCTGACGAGTGACATACAATTTGACTGGAAACCTGGTGCGACTTGATGTGACTTCATTTCATAAATAAAAATACCCTGCAGGTAACAACAACATTCACAACAATTTTGATGAAATCTCAACTCATTTGTACCAAAATTCAGTTCACCTCAGCACAGAAACATGAAGCAAGCAAAAAAAAAAGACGAAGATAAAAATCTTTTAATTATTACAAAAATTTGTCGAAGTCATCATTACACTGTGTTGCAACGTGGGACATCGCGTCACACGTCACGGCCAAAAATTACATTTTTCCCAATCACCTGTGGAATTTGTAATCAGAAATTTTTTGATTTGTCATCTGACCGTAACAAAAGTCCATAACATTGAATCTTGTCGGCTTGCCCAAGTCCAGGGGTCTTTTTTTCGGTTTTGCTCTCCTTGGTAAATCTGGTCCGTAGAAGATTCATCGTCTTGAAAGGTCCAGACGACTATGCCGACAGACAATTACCGGGAGGCTAGCTTATCCATTGTCACATACGTTTTAATATACCCCGATAAAATTGTCTTTTATTGTTCAGTACGAAACGCTAGTAACCTTGCTGTCTTGTCTTAGATTTTCAGTAAGTTATGGAAGAAAATTGTTGTTTCGGCAAGCACGATGACATTGCTGAATATGGCTAATGGATAAAATGACAGAAGATGGTGTAATTTCGTCACTGGTTCCATTAAAATAATTGAAGCCTGAAGGGTCTTTCACAGTATTTGTCCATTGAAGTATTGCTAAGATCGAAAAAGATTGATTTTCTGAAATTCGAACATTTTTTTAAAAAGGCAATAGTCAATTTAAATTTTGACGACCTGACTCTGGGAAATTATGCACGGTAGTTATTAAGCGGAAACTAACTGCTAATAATCAATAAGTAGTTGGATTTAAGTTGACTGATAACTGCAGTCAAATTTTTAACATTAAATCATATAATCATATTTCTAACAGTTATTGAAGATTTCACATTTTCTAAAAAAAAAAAACAGGTACAACATAAATCAGATTTTATGAAAGTTATGCAGAATAATAAGAAAAATAAGAAACATAATTTTTTTTTATTCCGATGTGCAGTTATCAGACATGCCAAATTTTCAACTACTAATCAAGATCATCAAATGACATGATCATTCAACAAAATTCAGTACTGTTACTTATCATCAACAAACTTAGATATTCATGCAGAAGTCGGTGATTTGGTGAAACCGCGGATCGTCTACAGGCAGCCACGACGGCAGCAGCACCATCATCAACATCGAGGTCTAATCAAGCCTGCAGGCCAACTTTAGCCAAGGAAAAATAAATGAAAAAAAAAAATATTTGGGAACAAGCAACTGAATTGATTGTTGCTAATCAAATTTAATATGATATCTTTTTCTACGGCAACAATTTGTCAATTTTCACCATATGTATTGGACAGTTGCCGAAAAATCATAATCTAGTGTCCGTTACTTAATTTAGCAGTCAGTAAGATTCGTAGATATGCAGATAGATAGATGATGGTCGAAAAGTATGACTTAGAAGCAGAATGGCCGATGCCTACTATCCGATTTTCTTGATTAATGTCCCACACACGACTGGAAACCAATCAAATTTTTGTATTTATTTGCTGAATGAAATTTTGATTGGTCACAATTAGCAGTGATATATGTTCGTTTATGTTCCATGTATGCAAGGGCCGGTCAAAGGCTAAGGCGAAATAGGCGGTCGCCTGGGGCGCCGACTCTAAAAGGGCAACGAAGAGGGCGACAACAGGAAAGCCAAGCTTGAGAGTGAATTTTGGCAATTTAGAGCTGGATGTACCTTAATTCCATTAAATTGTAAATAATTCGCGATTTATTCCATTGAAAGTGATTCTCACAGTTATATTGCGTTTACACTACAAACAGATGTAACGGACGGTTTGGTGGGCATCCGAAGATGCCCGTGGGGACGGAGACTAAAGTAGCTTAATTGACCGTGAAGGTCGGGCTGTGCCATCTGGCGAAGAAAAAGGCTCCTCAACGAGCTAAGCAGTGGCCTATGCTTGCTGTAGCTCAGTTCGGGAGACGTGGGCGGGGTTTTCGCCGCTCGTTGCCCCTGTCCCTTACGTATTAACAAAAATTCATAGGGCTGGGGAAAACAACACAAACAAGGAATGTAAAAATGGGGAATGGAAAAAAGAGGCGGTAAGGATAGAATGGTTGGAAGATGGCTCGCTTGCCCTCGCGCTCGTATTAGGGTCCAGGTGTAATGGGACCCTCGACCTCTGGTTTCGTACCACCGGCAGATCCTTACTCATCAGGTGCTGCCATAGATCTGCCGGTGGAAGGAGCACTACCATATGGTCCATTGCAGGTGGTTCATTACACAGATTACTTCTGCCCCAGATGATTTAATATCAAACTGTCAAATACATGCAATTTTAGACTCACCACACCCAGATTACGCCGCAGATGAAGTAATCTGGTTATAGTGTAAACGTAATATTAAACCATTGCCATCTTAAGATACAGGCCTCCGCTCAACTGATTTTAACGGCTAAATGATGTCATTACATACTTCTGCAATTTCGTCATAGAGTCTGTGAAAAAGAATGCAGTGGTCGGCGATTGATGGCGGCGAGTCCCCGGTTTTTGTGCGTTCCGTGTTTAGTTTTCGTTTTCCGCGTTCAGTGTTTATTTGTTAGTTAAATTTCATCTAGTGATCCGAGAAAACAAACACGTGCGCGATGAAAATGCGTCGTGCGGTCAAAAGATGTATTTTTTCAAGTGTGAACTGTTCGACGATACTCTACTAATACTCGACTAATCCCCGGGGCTGCGGCTTCGACCAAATTGCTGTAAGTGTCCAGAAAGTGTGTTTTAAGAGGACAAAAATGCCGTCTGACGCAATTCCAATTGTAAACATCTGCCGTGCCGGGGACATCGTCGTGTGCAGCCACTGCCTTGGCAAGGAATTAATGACGTAAAATTGACGTCAAAATAGAAGTCAAATTCGCCACGATCAACTGAGCGGAGGCCTGTGTAATTAATATTACGTTTACACTATCCCAAGATTACTACATCTGCGCCGGCTGATTTAATCTGCAACTGTCAAATACATATGTATGTATGTATTGTATAATCTTAAACTCACCACACCTTAAGCCGCAGATGAAGTAATCTGGGGATAGTGTAAACGTAATATTAGATGGCAATATAGAGTTTTAGCAAGACGTACAAGCGCTTGTCGTTTACGTCTTTGAGTGCCGTAAAGGTATCTATAACTCTGCCAACGCCAAACAAGTTTGTCGACAACGTTAAACAGGCCAGCTTGTCGTATTACGACATCTTCTTCTTTCTTTCTTACGACAACAGACTCCGTGCGCACGCGCATTATCTTTCCGGCACTCATAGACGTAAACGACAAGCAGTTTGCTAAAACTCTCTAATGATTAAACGCTTGAACGATTCAATTTCAAACCTTAAGTCGCCACACATACTCGCGCAGAACCATGACCGAACTTCCATCGAGTCATCAATTTTATAGAAAGTGCGGAAAAGAATATTCTCATTTCCACTGTTCTATGAATTTGATGATTCGATGGAAGTTCGGTCCTGTTTCGCGAAACGCGATAGAAATGCGCAGAATTTTTTTCCACACATTCTATGAAGTTGCTTCATTTTCCAGTGAGAGTGACTTTAAGGTTGAAATACATTAACGCGCAGAACCACCACCGAACTTTCATCGAACCATCAAATATCATAGAACAACGGTGAAAATGATGAGAGATTTTATACCCTTCACGAATGTGACAGGGTATATTAACCTTGTCATGAAGTTTGCAACGCACAGAAGGAAGCATCTGCGACCATATAAACTATATAGTATATATTTTTGGTCAGTATGATGAGACGAGTCGATTAAGCTTTGTCCGTCTGTCTGTCTGTTTCAATGCAAACTAGTCCCTCAGTTTTAAAGCTATCGAGCTGAAATTTTGTACGAAGCCTTCTTTCCATTGCACGCTGTATATATGTCGGAACCAACGGAAACGGACCACTGCGTCATATAGCTGCAATAGGAACGACCGGTCCAAAAATGCAAACTAGTCCTTCTGTTTTAAAGCTATCAAGCTGAAATTTTGTAGAGAGCCTTCTTTCTATTGGAGGCAGTATATATGTCGGAACCAATGGAATCGGACCACTACCTCATATAGCTGCCATAAGAACGACCGGTCCAAAAATTCGTCTTTGTGAGAAAAACTTTTTTATTTCTAAAGATATCTTTTTCAGATTTCACAAGAATCAACAGTATTTATAGCTAAATCACGTTTACGAATTTGGTTGAAATCGGACCACTACGTCATATAGCTGCCATAGGAACGACCGGTCCAAAATTCGTCCTTGTGGGAAAAACTTTTTTATTTCTAAAGGTATTGTTTTCAAAATTCACATTATTCAATAGTATCTTAAGCGAAATCATATTTCCGAATTTGGCTGAAAGCGGACTACTCGATCATATAGCTGTCATAGGAACGACCGTCCCAAAAGCAAGTTTTTGTCAGAAAAAAATTTTTTTTTTGTTTCCGAAGGTATCTTTACGAAACTGCATATTATTCAATCGTATTGACTGCTAAGCCACGTTCCTAAATTTGGTTGAAATTGGCCCATGTAATGAACCACCTGTAACGAACCATATTATGGTCTGGTAGTGCTGCTCCCACCAGCAGATCGAAGCAGCACCTGATGAGTAGTGATCTGTTGGTGGTGCGAAACCAGAGGCCAAGGGTCCCATTACTCCTGGACCCAGGTGCGACCGTGTGGGCATCTGATCCGTCCGCCAACCATTCCATCCTTATCGACTATTTTTTTATACCCCATTTTTACCCCCCCTGTTTGTGTTGTCTTCCCCAGGCCTACGAATTTTTGTTAATACGTAAAGGACAGGGGCAACGAACGGCGAAAACCCCGCCCACATCTCCCGAACTGAGCTACAGCAAGCATAGGCCGTTGCTTAGCTCGTTGAGGGGCCTTTTTCTGCGCCAGATGGCGCGGCCCGACCTTCACCAAACCGTCCGTTACACCCACTATTTCATATACCTCTTACAGGAACAGTGAAATCGGAACAAGTTTGACTACTAATTTCAAAAAGGCAAATGAACCACAAAACACTTCGCTTCGCGTGAAGAGTATCATACCTTCGGCTAGCTTGTTTTTTTTTTAATTTTGACTTCAAAATCGCAATCAGCGGGTAAAAAACAACTTACTAGTTTCTTTCAGCAAGATTGGGCGTAGCTTCACACCGAAAAGTATGGGTTCTGTTACTTCAGTCACTTCAGCGAAGTCACAAATCGCACTTGTGTCATTGTGTGTGACTTTGACACGGGGAACGATATAGTTAACCGTTAATCGTTCCTAGCGACTTAGGGCATGAAATGGCTGATGGTTGGTCATTACTAATGGGTTGCTGGCAGCGATCGTGGGTTTGAGACTTGGAGAACAAGAACATCGTTGCGCAACGGTTGTTGATTGCAACTTAATCAAGACTGTATGAATGGCATACGAGTACGTGTGTGTTTTGTTGATGGAATGTGAAAGAGTGTGACTGCTAGGAACTGTTATTTTTCATCTTTGGGAACAGATAGTCACAGTGACAGGCGAATACTTAGCTCCTAGTCACTGTTATCGAAGTATCGGCCCATCCATCCCATGGGGCGACCGGTAGCGCAGTGTGTTGAGACATCAGGCTCATGTTTGACTACCGGCGTTTCGGGTTCGAATCCCGTCCACGACAACGTTCGTGGCCATGGATGTGCAGGAGGTCCATGCTCGCGACTGCATTCTCCGAAACCAGTTTATGCCAACAAAACGTCAACTGGGCCACATGGAACAGTTGACGCGCTATGCCCCGCAAGGTGTTAGGGCAATTGAGTATGTACCTATATAGACATGTTTCCCGATATGAAAAAAAATCCAGTACAGTATAGACACCAAGACACGAGGTGCGGACTTGTGTACGAGTGTGGACTAGGGGTAAGATCCCATTAGCATCATCTCATTTACTAGATCGTGACGGTGTGTTTTGTGCAGAAATGTGTGATCAGCAACACGCTCAACCGAATAATTTACCCCAAATGGGTAAGAGCTGAATGGGCTCATAGTCCGACACGTAAATCAAGTTTTTTTTTAAGGAAGACTACTGCACTCAGTAGGAATCGAACCGGGGCCCAATGCAGAGAAGGCGAACGTGCTAACCGATGCGCCATCCGGACTACACATTGATTAGTATATTCATTGCATATTGTAGCAATGAATCTGAATGAACTCCGAATAAGCCACCCCGTAGACTAAACGGTCCACAAATCGATCATTAAAACGATTATTTTCAAATGTATGTATTTTGCGGCAATTGTACAAACAACAAACCAACAAAATGGCAATGTTGACTGATTCGATTCTCCCCAAAAGTCCATTGCATGCCTGCAATTATACCGGTAGTATGTTGGGGCCCCGTGTTTATTCAAATTATTCATTTTAATGGCTCCGTTACGATGCAATAGAATGCAACGCTGTGGGAATTATTGTAAAAACATTGCAATAAATTCACTTGTGTAAGTAAAGATAGACTTTAATAGAATTCGGTTTGGAATTTGTATCTGTATTTGACTGGAACCCGGGGGGAATATGCGATTATGGTCCCCTGAGGGTTGATAGGCGGAAGAGGGCGACAATGCATGAATGGCATAAATTCGATATATAGTGTCACATGGCCACATGTTGTTTGTTTGGATGGTTTCAGCGATTACTACTATATAATTCTTTGGGCACTAGCAATGGAGGTCATATCTCCTGTTTAATTGTCATGTTTTCATTGCCGCTAATTCAACGTCTTATCACTTCCAATCAAGAATGGGTCGTTTCCCATACAGTGATTGCCACTTGACTTAATCACGTTTTGTCAGAGCCATGCATGCTCTCAGTCGAGAAAGGCAAACGACGATAGGGATTACGGTGACACATGACAACTTGAAGTGGTTGACGAGACCTACTCAAAGAATTGCGTCGTCATAGTGTCAACCAAATTGTCATGGACCATGTTTGAGCGACCATGAAACAACAGTGGTACAGGTCGTTTGACACTTTGAATATAGATGCCTCCTACTTAAGGTACTTATCAGAAGAGGCCACGACAATAGTCAAATGGGTACTTGGAGGCGACACACGAACTCTGAGGACTCTGTCAGGTTCTGCAATATGTTGTTTGTGCATGAAGTGGACAATGATGACGACCGTACGTATATAAATGAATGTGACAGGATGGCCCTTTAGACATCACAATGTGTACCTGGCCGCACCAACCATACGCAACGAGAGACACTTTAGTAGAGAAACCAAAGAGGTCACAATAGTTGTCGTCAAGTGTGTTGACAATGTTCTTGTTATTATTAGGAATCAATCGTATGTATGGAATCGTGGGAGACGTGCGATCAATTGAATTTGTCCTGTCATTATTTATTTTTGTATTCGGACAAAAGATCTGTTGAATTGGAGACAATAGCCGATTTCCTTGAAAATTGTATTTCGATTGTCTAAATTCCCGGAATTACACTTTCGGTCCCATCGAAACACCCATTAGTATGAGCGTGCCTAGACAAGTCAAAGAACACATTATTTCTGGAAGTTAAACTCTTTAGTCGTCAATCTTCAATGCAATTATCGGATATCGATAATCCAGCTGCAACTATAAATGCCCAATACATTGCTCTTTTGCTCCGAGCACTAACAATGGAATCCAATAGAATTGGTTACATATCCTCGTCGCATCGTATGGAATCGGATGATCAGCCTTGGTGCTCGTACGTTCTGCTGAAGATGCAGAAGTCATATGCAAGTTTGAATTGGATTACGCCTTATTTTTTCACCCTCTGTGTGTACTTTAGCCGTCACAAATTCATCAAAACGACATGAATTGCGGTCATAAAGTCTGGTTGCGATAATCGTGTATCACACTTAAATGCTGGAAGTCAACTCTAAATTTAGATTCAAGTCGTCCGATGGATAGAAACCAGATCCGTCATTTCAGACTTTCAGTTCAGTTTGATTATCGGGGAATAGAGTGTGTACGCTGGGCAACGTTTCGTGCATATATGCATGTTATCAAGGGTACCCGCACCCAGAAGGAAATTATGTTATTTATTAAGGTCAATAGCCACATTGATTCTTTGCGGAAGTAGCAGTCAAGTGGCTATTCTGCTGCGACACAGAGGTCCTAGAAACTATGACCATATATTCGAACAAATGTTATAAAATTGGCAGGTCAAATTACATACAGGCGGCTGGACGCGACGGACGAACGGACGTAATTGCATTCGGGTATTCGGGATCAGGGGCAGACGTACATAATTTCAATTGATCTCATTTCTTTTCAATTCAACAAAAATTAATTGTTTCCACGTTTATTGCTCACCAAACACAGTTTTTAAAAAGCTCGCTGTGTTTGTAGACGAGGGGGGGCGACCGGTAGCGCAGTGTGTTGAGGCATCTGTCTCATGTTTAACTACCGGCGTTTCGGGTTCGAATCCCGTCTACGACGAAACAAGTCTATGCCGAGAAACGTCAACTGGGCCACATGGAACAGTTGACGCGCTATGCCCTACAAGGGGTTAGGGCAATTGAGGGAGAGATGCTATTGTTTCATGAGGCAGAGCTTTGGGTTTGCGTTTACCACCGACAACAGGACCGGTGGAAGTTTAACTAAAGGCGCACACAAGAAAATTTTAGCGGCCCCCTTTTCCGGATTTTTTTTTTTTTTCAAAATAGTGCCTACTTGGCCAAGGGCGGTTGGGAGAGTGACTTTCAAGCGCCACTTTTGTCCAAGCGGTTTCGCTTCATACTAATATCGACGCGCTTGTAGAAAAGCAGTTGTGAGAGTGCTCTTTTGTCCGGGCAGTTTTGCTTGATAGTAATTACCGTGCATTTGCCAGCTTTAAATATTTTAGCGCACTGTTCATTTAATATCTATTAAATGGCTCGAGATATTTTAGCTTAGTTCTTAAAAATGCACATAGGCAGGAAGGCCGCTTCGAAATCTCTGTTTTTACTGTCCTGTGGCGCCTTATTTTAGTCAACTCCTCCCTACCGAAGGTCAATAGAAAATTGTTAACAAAATATATTTTACTTTCATTCCTTGTCGATGAGGTACTAATCTTGTTCCTAGGTTTATATTGTAGAAGCCAATGTCACCATTATTCTCTTTCTCCCTTGGCCGTCTAAACATAATAAGCAGGGCAAATACACATTACGACTTCTTATAAGAAAGAACTATTGAATGTAATGTACCTATTACAGAAAGGTGAAAACAACCATCGAGGATCCCGGATTGGATATTGGGAGTAAACTTCCGACACCGGTAGTTTCACAGGGTATCCATGTCGATACTATTGCTGCCTACGATGCAGCTGAAGATAAAACAATATACTCTCAGTCTGGGATAGGTACTGGAAATTAAAGTTTACATGGATGGGATAAGAAGAGAGAGAAAAAAAATTTGCAGTGTCTGTAAGGTAATGTGTACGTGAAGCACAAATATGAGGACTGAACCTTAAAAGCTATCAAATGGCGCCCAAAGTCGAGCCGTTAAGATCGATTTCAGTCCCTCGGTGACCGCTTCCGCACTCAGGACCTTACAGAATTCGTCCATTTTTTCATATTTTAACCCGTATCTCATCCATGTACCCTTTCTTTGTAAAATAACATTTTCCCTAGTGTCGTTTCACATTGAAGTCCTATGTTAGGTCGCGCTGCCGAAATTCGTTCACCTTTGAGGTTCACATTTGTGTTTCGCGGATTAGGCAAAATGCGCCGCTAACCCTAGAAGGTCTCTTTCTAGGGTTAGCGGCGCATTTTGCATTTTTGCCCGTACCAGTTTTAGGGCCGAGGATTAGTTGGAATGGATTGGATAGCCGAGCTAGCTACTCGTCGCGTGTCATCTCTTAAGCGCGGAGCGAGTGGAACTCACACAATAGACTATTGTGAATCAATAGTGTCCTGTATGGGCTCCGCGCGTAAGAGATCACAGCCCTCAGTATCGCATAGAAATGAACAATAGCTTCGCAAGCTCAGGTTGCAACAAATAGACGATGCAAATTGCAAATTTTTTACGCAAAGATGTCATTTTCATCGAATAAAGTGGTCTAATGCAAGATTTTTAGCATTAAAGAGGATTTATTTCCCCCGAGCGACAGTGAGTTTCTGATGAGTCATGATTTTGCTGGTCAGGGCCGGTGAGAGGCTAAGGCGAAGCAGGCGGTCGCCTAGGGCGCCATGAACACATGAACAATCGCTTCGGTCGCTCTGGGAGCAACATATCGACGATCTTTCTTTAATTGCCTTGACCCCTCCAGGGGCATGGGCGCGTCAACATCTTTAGCATTTCTATGCCTTTTTGACGTTTCAATAGCATATCTACTCTTCGGAAGTGCAGTTGCTAGCATGCACCTCCTATCCACGTCGTCTTTATACTGACAAGCTCGGAGCACTGTGAGAGTTCTATTAGTACTCACAGGCAGTTTTTCATCGCGCCGAGATTTGATCTCCGAGCTCTAGATTAGTATCGTAGAGCGATGACCCAACGATCACGGCCACCGAGTACGACATGTCGACGATACATCGCTTCAATATTTAAATTTTTCGATCTCAAAAACTATGTGAAGGATATCATCTTCCGCGCCTATGTATGTATGTACGAGTATATATTCTTATTCAGCATATATATGTATTCTTATTCAGCAAGCTGAACTCTACAACATACAAAATTTCAAGGTAATCGGAGGTGAAAAAGCTAATCTAGATGATTATCAGAAGCTCAAACGTCATGTGTGCCGAACTGACCGCGAATGAGTATAATTGATCGAAAGTTAATCTATGGAATATTGCCGTCCGTCCGTCGTGTCGCGTTCAGCCGTCTGCATGTAATTTAGCCTTAAGGTCAGTGTTCTTCTGAGCGATCCATGCGACAACAGCGCAGCTATCCCAGCTCACTAATCAGCACTGAGCACTATTTGTGTCGATTGTCTATGGAGCTGTGTTCCCCCAAACGACTGCAACTACGCTCGGCAACGCATTGCTTGATCAGTCGCATCGCAGGAGGTAGGATATCGTCGCCATCGTATTTGGACGTCGCAGTCGCTGTTGAGCATATCGGCTGACTGAGGTGGACGTTGTGCATGATACAAGGATTATTCCTTGTATCATGGACGTTGTGCATGCCAAGAAAAATGCGACTGCTTGTGCGTGTGTGGAGTGTTCTTGGGGGAGCTTGCGTTGTACATGGCAGCCAAGCCACTGTGCCGTGAACGCGGTGCTATTATATGATGATGCGCAGAATTAAGGGTACTTAAGTTGTTCATGATAAGGCAGTCGCGATCGCTGTAGTGCATGACAAGAAAAATGTGTGGTTTGCCGATAACTTGTGCATGCGCGGGGTCTTCTTCTTGGGAATTACCCTTTCGGTCCCATCGAAACACCCGTCAGTATGAGCGTGCCAAAACAAGTCAAAGAACACATTATTTCTGAAAGTTAAACTCTTTAGTCGCAATCTTCAATGCAATTATTGGATATCGATAACCGATAACTTCAGAAGTCTTCCTGGAATCGGTCTATCTTCCCCGAATCTGATTGGGAGTCTGTTGATTATAAGGAGTGTACGATAGCAGTTTTCCTAGATATGGAGTCCGCTTTCAATAATGTCAGATCTAGTGCGATCATCGAGGCACTCTTAAGCCAACATGTTGATGAGTCGTTTTGTAAATTTATTGACATTTATTGTAGTCTGGATGGCGCAACGGTTAGCACGTTCGCCTTCTACGCACTGGGCCCCGGTTCAATCCCTAGTGAATGCGGTGGTTTTCAATAAAAAAGGGAATTTACGTGTCGGACTATGAGCCCACTCAGCTGTTAAATGAGTACCCATTTGTGGGGAAATAACTTGGTTGAGCGTGTTGCTGATCACACACCTCTGCACAAGACATACCGTCACGATTTACTAAATGAGATAATGCTTACTCATCTCGAGGCCATGGCTCAAATTGGACTGTTGCGCCAGCTATTTTTTTATTTAGTTGACTTGCTGTCAACATCGAGACTTATACGCACCACTTTGGGTACATCGTCTGAGAGTTGACATGTTGGTAGGGCATCTTCACTCCTCTTCTTTGGAATGTCGGCAGCTTTTAGAATCACCAGATTGAATATGTTACTCGGCTTGCTTCCGCTGTTTTTTTTTTCAGTGAGAAATTGGCGGCAAACATGGTCCTGTCACTAAATCCATCTCGACTACGCCTCCGTGAAACTTACCAGTCGCTATTCTGCTACCTTCAGCTTTGTTTCATACGACAACAGGCCGGGCGCCGAAATTACCCATGGCGAAAGTGGTCGTCTGAAATAATCCATATGGATATTTACGTTTTAAACCGAAAGCGTCCATCGGAAAATAAACGAAATAAGTTATGCATGGACAATATCGGTTTCAATTCGAAATAAGGCATACGAGAAAAAAAAACTAAAATAGCCGCGCAGTGTCCAGAGCTAGCGAAGCGAGCCTTCATGTTTGTGTGATATTGAGGGTTGTCATCCCCTTAAGCACGGAGCGATCATAGCGAGTGGAGCTCTGACAATAGACTTGCACCCAGATCGAGCGAAGTGAACGTTTCTGTTTTCGCGATGCGGAGGGTGATCCCTTGAGCCCGAAGCCAACACAAAGGGACTATTGATTCACAACACTCAGTATCACACAAAGTGTGTATGGATAATTTCGGTTGGGAACGAGCTACGCTAGCTTCGCCCCTAGGGGGTTGCGGCCCCCCGTATATAGCCCTAGGTAGCTCTTTTCACTCCTTTTACATAGTGTGTACCAGCATCTGTTTCGTATCCAGCATTTTTTTTTTGTCTATGCCCAATTTTGGTTTCAAATCGAAATAAGGCATGCAAAGGAAAGTGAAACTAGCCATGAACATAGGTTAAGGTTTGGTTTAATTGCTGCCATGATTATCCACAGCACACATAGACCACATGTGGGTCACTTGTGTTACCACAAGGGATACTGAATCACCGACCATCCTATACCTCGAACCAACCTGAGCACACAATAAAACGTTGTAACTGACTAACATCAACGTTTACCGAGACTACGTTCCATCTTCTTTGTGGATGCTCAGGGTTGGCAAGTCTCTTACTATTTTCACGAGTAAATAGTAAGAGCCAAGAATAAACCTCCTCAGACTTTCCAACACTGAGCATCCACAAAGAAGATGGAACGTACTCTCCTCTTCCTCCTCATCACCACAACTTCTACAAATGTCGTTATACGGCAGCCTAAGCCTCCTGGCGTGCTCTCCGATTGGACAATTCCCTGTGATGACCCCAACAACTGTACGGATATATTTTCTCCTTAACGACAGCAACATAGCAGAGCGACCCGAGTCTAACCTAGGCGACATCTGTTTAGTTAAATTACATGTGCCACCGCTCAGCCATCTTGAGTTAGTCCTGCTGACCGCAGCCTGCATAATGGCGAATTTGCATGAGTCGAAAGGGATTTCAACCGTTCAGCGAATATTTTCAGCTTCAGCCGTTGTACCCTGACGAGCCAGTTCGTCAGCTCTGGTTTTGCCAACGAATCCATTGTGAACTAGGATCCAGCACACAACAATGTTGAAGAAGTACACAACTCCATTAGCGATATACGGCACTCCAACATAATCCTGGAGGTAGTAAGTACAGATTCTAGCGATATAATCGCGGCTTGACTGCCTGTTAGAATCACAGGACATGACGCCCCAGCCAAGTCAAAGCTTCCCAAATTCCTACCAGTTACGCCTGAAGAACACTACTGTACACTATTCCGGCAATCGTACCGATAGGCTTAAATTCAGTGTGTCGGAGTGAACGGCTGCGCCAACACCACGATCGGTCTTAGAGCCATCGGGGTAGATGTATATCGTGTCTGACCTTGTAAGCCAGTCTTCATTCCATTGAGCTCGTGTTGGAATAAAGCATTGAAAGTTCTTGTCAAACAAAGGCTTTGCCAAAGCATAGTCGTAGCTGCCGGGATACCACGATTTCTTAAAATTATCGAGTGCCCGCTATTTAAAGTCACCCACTGACCTGTTTCACGAATCCAGACGGCCGTACAACCGGCCATCTGTTCATCTAGAATATCCAAGGGGAGCAAGTTGAGCATCATGTTCATAGCATCAGAAGGAGTCCCACTGATCGCCACACTAGCTGTCCTTTGCACCTGCCATGAACATACTCACTTTCGTTTTTAAACGAAATTGAACACTGAATGCGAATGGAAAATTGCCAGATATGGCCAATTTAACAGATCAAGTATCAAAGTATCCTAGATAAAATAAAATCAACTACAACGTTTTTCCACTTTTTTCATCATTTTCATGTTTCCTTTCTCTTCCAGATCCCTTCATAGACTAGTCTCTTCAGCCACTTTCAATCGAAAATGCTCAACAACAAATCACCGGATCTCAACAAATGCTCGTACATAATCATAATAAATGAGTCTCGATCAAAGTAACGCGAAATTGGATAAATTGTCCAGAACAATTGACAACGACGACCGCCACCACCACCACCGCTCTGCGCCAGACGACATAAACGGAAATATACGAAAATTGGGGAGGCAGCATCACCGCAGATCGCCGCCCCCAATTCGTCACAATCTGGAGAAAACGGACTACAATCTGAATAATCTTAGCCACTACGCTAGCGCCTTGAAAACATCCCAAATGGTGATGTCGCCAAGTAGACGTCCATCACCACCACGTGCCGCTACACATCCAATGAATATGCATCTCAGTTCCTTGGCCCATGCTCAGATGCAATTGCAATCGCAAATGCATCAAAAACTGACGGCAGGCTTGCCACCGCCTAATCATCTGAGTAGCTACTTTCGGAATCCATCGTCGCCGTGCGGTGCTAGCGGAAATGGAGCCTCGAACGGGCCGCCTATCAGTTCAGCGACCACATCCTCGAGCAGTATGTCACATCAAAGTAACCCGCTCAATCATCTACAAAATATGCAACCTTTTGATTTTCGGAAGATCAGTACAGCCACGCTTGGCTCCTTTCCGCCTCAAATGAGTCCTGATTTGGCGCAACATCATTTGCAGCAGCATGCCTTGGCACAGGCTCGTCGCAGAATGGCCGAGACTTCGTCAGCGTCGAGTGCCGAAAAGAATGCGCACAATAGTCTGTTCAGTATGGCTATGTCAGGACATCATCTTCCATTTCCACTGCCTCCGCCACCGCCCCCAGGATCATTAACGAGTAGCCAAGTGGCTGCAATGGCGGCAGCCGCTGCATCCGGAAATCATCTACTATCCTCCCATTTTCCTGGCATGAATCCTGGAAGTAGCATGCATAGTGGACTTTCGCCCTCTATGAATGCCGATCTCAGCAAGGACCCGGGCTCAAAATACGGATCCGAGGAGAAGGCATCGTCATCCTCGTCGAGTGCATTAAATCTTAGTCGCGATTCGAATAGTACTAGCAAAAGTAACTCACATAGTATACACCACCAAAGTCAGCAGTCATCTATGTCACGACTGGGATCAACAAACACGGCGTCCTCGCCTTCGTCAATGTCCTCGGTTTCATCGCTACAAAGTATTCGAAAGAGCCATTCGCCGGGAAAGCGACAGTGGGGCTCGGTCCCGGTGAACTTAGGTACACAGTTCATCAATCCAGTGACGGGGAAAAAACGAGTCCAGTGCAACGTATGCTTAAAGACTTTCTGTGATAAAGGAGCTCTTAAGATCCATTTTTCGGCCGTTCATTTGCGTGAGATGCACAAGTGCACGGTCGAGGGATGCAGTATGATGTTCAGCTCGAGACGTTCACGGAATCGACACAGTGCGAATCCCAATCCTAAACTGCATTCACCTCATCTTCGCCGGAAGATATCACCCCATGATGGCCGAAGCGCTCAACCGCATCCTCTGCTCTTACAACATCCTAGCAGTTTGATGGCCGGTGCATTGAATCCGCTCAATCCATTCGGGTCCTTCCCACTGCTAACGCCTCCGCCGGACATGCGACATCATTCAATTCCTGGCATGGATCTGAAGCATGGTCCAGGATTCTTGCCGTTTCCTTCACATATGGACGACGCAAATAGAATGCTCAAATACGATGACCACCACATTAATCCCGATGACGATGATGACGATGACGACGACGATACGGACGGAATTGTTGTTGTTGGCGAAGAAACTGACAATATTTTTGATAAGTCCATTTCAGATGATTACAATACCGAGAGCGAAGATCAACCAGCTGATTTCAGTTTGTCTAAGCCACGAAAACTTTCCATTGGCTACTCGGACTTTGACGATAATCAGAGTATGGGTGAAAGCAATGAAGATTCGCTAAGTATCGCAGATTCTTATAGTCTAAAGGAAGAACAGGAGACGGCACCTCCGCTCAGCAAACGAAAGCGGAAAAATCAAAATCCTACACGTTGTACAGTGCAATCGATGAGCCATTCAGCTGAGAACTCGTCGGATGAGTTTGATGTAGCCGATCTGTCGCTGAAACCATCTCGACTGCTAGATGGTAGTTCAAACGGCAAGACAGAGCGACCAGAGGATCTAACACTCAAACAACACCGTGATCACGACAATACGACGCCTGACAAGGCGAAAGTTTCCGTTGAAACGTCGAAAGTCCTTCCATCACCGCCTCTTACACCCTACTCCGAACGCCTACCACGAATTAAAACTGAACCCGAAGACGATGACGACTTGAACGAAAAGATGTCTGTCGTTTGTCCGGAAGATACTTCCAAGGATGCTCAGACGTTAGCTGAATTTCAGGCGAAAGTAAAAGAGGAACAAGAGGAAGATGGTCATTCAAGTGGGAAGGAGAACGTCGAGGTACAATCTCAAAACTTTACCCTTGATTTATCGCGGAAGAAAGAACAAAAGAAAGAGGACAATGTGGGAGAGAGACGTGCCAGTGAGGCTCGTCGGGATATGGAAGAAAATGAACATAGTAACGGAGCATATCAAAAAGATTTGAATGGAAAATTGAAAGATGGATCCGACTGTTCTCCTGAAATCAGTCCAAGCCGTTTGTCAGACAATAACAACCTCGTAAAGGAGGAGGACAGTGAATTTGCCGATATGACGCTTCCTAAAGAGGACAGTGATCCGTTGGGCAAATTGGAACAACTGTCGCACGGAAATCTTGGAGTGTCAGTTGAAAATCTGTCTAAAGATCGTAATGATCTATCGAAATTCAAAGAATCTAAGAGTGATCGCATCATAGAGAGATCATCGCGAATCGAAGCTAATTCTCCCGAAGAGGTTTATCATGAGTCGGAAGAACTTAGTGACGATAATTTCGAAAATGGTGAAGACTACAGTGATCTTGTTCCCATCGACAAGGAGAATCCTAGGAAATGTACAGCGTGCGGAAAAGTCTTCCTGAATCACTTTAGCGTCAAGAGCCACTATCAGAATGTGCATCTTAAGCTACTGCATAAGTGTAATATTGACGGATGTAACGCCGCATTTCCGTCAAAACGAAGCCGCGATCGGCATAGCTCCAATCTGAACTTACATAGGAAATTACTCTCAACTGGCTCTGAGGATCATTATGACGATCATCAATCCGCGACGAATGGTAGTAAGCCATTCGGCGGACTTCCGGGATCTATTCATGCCGAATTTTTGGCCAGGTTGTATGCAGGATCGCAGCGGATGCCACCCTTTAATTTCGATGCGCTGAAAAATAGCTTCCCCGGTGCTCAAGGCTTAGGCGATGGATTTTTGGGTGGACCAGATCAACGTTTTTTCACCGGTATAAATCCACCGCCTAATCCACTTTTATTTCCGGGCCTAGGCGGAATCGGTGCGTTCCCCTTTCCGCCTCATCTTCTGCCGAATCCATTTAACGGGCTCAATCCCTTCTGCCGTCGACCATCTACCGACTCCAACTCGCCGATGTCAGCTTGCTCACCACCTCGACCTCCATCGTCCGGCGGCGGACAACCCACGGCCGCCTCACATTTGCGAAATCGAACGACGCCCGTGTCGCAGAATAATTCAGATGACGGTCGATCAAGTCCAGCCGGCATGGCCGAAGATCTGCACAAACCCCGGTTCACACCGGATCGGGTGTCATGACACTGTGCCTCGCCGAACATGGGACTTTTGTACGCCTCTTCCAGGTACTTATCGCAGTAGGAACGTCACCGAAATTGACGCTCGATAAATGTGATTCGATCAGTGATATTCTAATCAGTACTAGAGATGAATATAAATAAAAACAAGAGATACACAGTCAAACTATCTAAAGATACATAAATGCGTGTACTGCTTGAAACGATTTTAGTCCTTTGATATGAGGTAGCTAGTTGTAGGTGTAGTTAAGTGAAAAATTAGTCTATTTATAATGGTAGAAAGTATCGAATCAAGTGCAATATAGTAAGATTTATATTTCTAAGAGTTCTATTAAGTATCTATGCTTAGGCATCGTAATATCTGTGTAAATACCGAGCTGCATATAGCCAGTAAGATCAACTTAGTATCATAAAATTTTGAGTAGTGAAACTCATTGTTTGAAATACACAACAGGTTGCGTCATCTGGGCCAGTCGACGTGCCTAAATCTTTGTGCTTACCTAAAAAGATGATCTTGCAACTTTTTCCCTATTTATTAAAAAATATCGGTGTTTTTTGTATTGAAAAAAGCAACAATTACAAAAATGAAAAAGCGCGTTTCAACATTCAACATCCGAGCAGCGACAAATAGCAAGTTGTGATTCCGTGTGACTGCTATTGCCGAGCGCATAGTTTTTCTTCAAGAAAATATCATGGTCACCTCAATCACGATTTTCTTCGGTGGCTTTTGTTATCGCAACGATGTTGTTGTCCACCATGTGGCACGATCGCTAAAATTTTATGAGTTGCCCTGTGTTCCTTCAACATGAGGAACGCGATCGTCGCGTCGTTTTGTACCTAGCAGTGGCACTGTCTCGCTAACAAAACAAAAATAAAAAAAAAATTCGAAAAGATACATAGATAAAACGTTTAGCTTTATAACAGGTTATCTCATCGCAATAATCTTGCACAGTTTGACCTCCCTTCATATCTGCTGGAAACCCTGACAGACGTCGCGCACTACATTGCACCGCGCACATTCAGATAATTGCGAGGATTATGTAAAACCCTGACGAAAGTCAAAACGGTTTCGTTTCAAACGATTTGGAAGAAAAATCAATTTCGCCGATTAATACAAAAAATGTGTTGGTCATCAACAGTACAGTAACAGCTTGACAAGATTGAATTGTTGTAAAAAAAAGATGCTGCCAGTTGCTACTTAGGCGTTTTGCTTTTGCGTGATTTAACCCAGTGATGGGCAGAGATCGCGGTTTTATCTTTACTGATATAATTGGCATTAGATAAACTCAAACGCGGTACCTCGAAATAAGCCATACAGAAATAGTGCATAAGTGCGTTGATGCGCAAAAACATGTCACTCTCAATGAGTACTTTTAGACTGTGCGAACTACTTGGAGTATTTACTAATACGAAGAAACTCACCACGGTCTAAAAGTACCGGATTAGTTAGTACCACGATTAACTTTAACTCCACTTGCTATGCGGGACTGAGCTGACCACAGCTGTCATCACGAGTAACGTTTGCGCTGTCAGCTGTCAACATGAATCCGAACGTCTGGCTCGGATTCCCCTAGATTATGAACAATCCCGAAATGAAAACAAAACAACATGTTACATTGGCGCACCCGTCGGTCTAAACACACCAAGAACTTGTACCAACTCGAACGCACCACTCTTCGATTTTCACCACGGTCTAAACGTAGTCAATGTACAGAAAAAGAACAAGTGCTCACTTTCGATATGGCTTATTTCGGTGCCTCCTCACATTTCATTTCATTTCTTCATACGAGTAGTGGCGCTACAGCCCGACTTTGGACCTTAGCCGTCTCCAATTATCTCGATTTCGGAAGCCCAGCAGTTGTCGGGCATCAGCATCTACTGAGTCTTCACACCGAGCTCTTGGTTTCCTCGCAGCCTTACTCCGCGGATGCGTGCTTTCAATATTCGGTTATTGTTCATTCGTTGTGCATGCTCTGCCTATTGAAAACATTGTAGTTTGACGATTCTCGAAACTTCCAGCTCATCGTGCAGTTCCTACAGCTCATGGTTATACAGGCTGCCACCCCATCCATTAAATGTGTTTAGCATGTTTTCGGTGGCTTGAATTAGGACCCAGGTTTCGTTACAGATCTTCCATATTTTCAGTAAACGAGGATTCAATAGCAGAGTTACACTGCGGCCAAAGCGTACCAAGTATGATACTTCCGTTGCGACGGACATACATGCAGTGGCGTATCTAGAAATCGAGTTTTGAGGGGGCCCGACTTTGTTTGTTACCTGTAGAGTGAAAGGTACATATATCCACATTTATCGAACTTTCGGTGTTTAAGGGGCATGCTTCTATGGAAAGCGCGGACAGATTTTCTCATTTGAGAGAAGTATGCAAGGATCAACGTGAGGGCCGGTCAAAGGCTAAGGCTAAAAAGTCGGTTGTCTAGAGTACCGACTCTGAAGGGGGGACGAGAGGAAAACCAAGTTTGGGAGTGAATTTTGTGAGTTAAGAGCTAAATGTATTTAATATAATTCCATTTAGTTATAAATATTATTTATAATTCACACAGTTCAAATTTATGCGTGCGGTGTTTGTGTAAAATTTCCTTCCCTGTGCCTTAAGTTAGACTTTGACCGACTTTCATCAACGTATACAACCATTAAAGGCTGCTGTGCTTGCAAAGCAAAAAGTTTCGCTCAGTTAACACAAGAGACTCAATACTCGACAATCTTAGGCCCGTTTTCCCAATGCCTTGTTAAACTGCCTGTTAGCTAACAGGGACTTATTTATCAAAGGTCTTAACCTAAATCATATATAGTACAACAACCAAAATACAACCCAAATTACGATAATGCGGTTCAAAAATAAGGAGGGGAATTCCCCATATTTTGTCGTATTTTGGGTGTTGTATATGATTTAGGTTAAGACCTTGGACAAATAAGTCCCTGCTAGCTAACAGGCAGTTTAACAGGCTATTGATAAAACGGGCCTTAGTCATTGAACTAGACAGAACTTCCAATAACGCGATGGAGTTTCCCACCATCAACGTAAGCTTAGTTGTTGTTGTAGTAGCAACACCTTCTGGCGTTGAGGGGTTTTGACTGCTCCTGGCCCTTGTTGATTAATGGGTCGCTCCGATGCGTAGAACTGGCTGTTGTTGGGGCGAACATAAGCTTAGTCATCCAGTTCAGTGAAGAAGTGGAATCTAAGAAATGTCTTTCGTCTTCTTGCCAGAGTAGGACAGGTTCAGAGAGGACAAAAGACGCGCCTTTTTGTTCTCGCCACCGAAGCTTCTGGAAGTTAGATCGTGGTTCTACGCGTTCATGTGTGTCGACCTTGAGAAGAACGCGCAGCGGAAATAAATGCACCTTTGTCGGCTATCTTTTGTATTCGCTATTATTTTTGTAAATTATTTTCGAGTATTTCCGTGAATAAGGGCAAAGCTCTACGAGAATATGCCAAAAATTTTGAAGGCGCCCGGGCCCCCATGGCCCGTTCATGAGGAGCTTGCACAAACGCACTAAAACTAGTCGATTTTTAGAGTGATTCGCTTCTTGGAACCAGACGAAGTTGCCAGACGTATGTTGAGAAACATGTTGGTGAGGCAATGCAGGGCGATGCAGATTTTGTGGCACAAACAGAAATTTTGACCACCCCGTAGAAACTGCTTCACCACACGTTGGAACTTTCACTGATGTATTTATTCCTTTGTTTGACGGGAACTCGTCCTGCGTCACCTGACCAACCTGTGGCTTAGCATTCGCCTAGCTCTAGATTTTGCGGATTTTTACGTCCGTTATAGAAAAAGTGCGTCGATGAAAAATCAACGGCTTTTGCAACGTATGTTGGTTTTTACGGGCGTACTTCGTGCGAACTCCCTAACTGAGGCCAATGTAGTTCTGCATCGAAAATTTTTAATGTTTTTGATGTTGTTGTGCATTAGACGACCTGGTGAATGAAGACCTCACTAGTCTAAGTAAATTGATATGAGTGCCTCATCATGATTGTAAGATTGTGCATGGTTCTATTCAAGAGCTGTCCGTCTTTCATTAAGAGGCCGGACGGTAGTTGGACCCATTCTACTACTGTAGCTCTAGAACATCTTATCACGACACTCTTCCCAAGCAGTGAGGACCACTGGTATGATACAGGCATGCCAAGTGAGCAGGCAGTATCGGGAATGAAATTGCGTTGGTTAGCATTGTCCAAAGAACGGTATAGGCCATCAATAGCTTTCCGCCATATAAGCCACCGAGCCAAGATGGTATACTTCCGGTTATGCTCAGCAGGTAGAGGACATAGTTAGCTCATGACTAGTAGCCATTTTCAGGGACTTATTTCTCTGAACTACGTGTCATGAAGACAAGTTCGTGTGACCTTCGTCCCGAAGGCGTGAAAAAAGCAGTCACGACTCCGCATAAGACTTTAGATCTATCAACCTCACCTCCTGCGTCTTGAAGGTGATGGAGCGAATCTTGGAAGCCACATACGACACTACTGCTGAACTCACCAATATCAGCTTGCCAGCATGCATATCTGAAGGGAATGTCGACGGAAACGACTCTCCACGTGGTAGTATGCACAATTGAGCATGACTTGAACTTACAAACAATACACTTTGATGGATTTCTTAGATATTGAAGGCGCTTTTAATAATGTCAGAACTGAGGCTTTGATGAAAGCTCTCGTCGAGTTAGGTGTAAAAGTCCATTTCAGCGGATGTATTAGCCATGCTGAGTACCAGTATGATCAATTCTGAACTGGGCGAGAGTCGGATGACTAAATATGTACGCAGAGGGGCGCCAAAGAGTAATATAATTTCGCCTCTGCTATGGATTTGAAGAATCGACGGCCTTTTCAGAAGATTGGAGAAGTCGGGAGCTAAAATAGTCGCTCACTCGAATGGCCTAAAAATCTTGATCTCAGGGAAGTCTTTACACGTGATGAGTGATGATCAGTGGAGTGGGTCATTCCTACCCCAAGTCAACAATGACTTGGCTTAGGTATCCTCTACACGAAAAATGTATCAGTTTAAAGCCCATTCCTCACCTGTCTTTTGATTAGGCCCACACGATGGATTTTACTGTTCAGGAGTTTAGTTTTCGCGGTAGTGAAGAGCAAAGCAAGTCATACTGACCTGCTAAGTAATGTCCAAAGGACTGCTTGCTTCGAAATCACAGATGCTCTGCGATCTTGTCCAGGGGAAGCAATAAATGCTGTCTCACACTTACTTCCATTCGACCTACAAATAAGGTTCAACGCCGCGTGTAGTGCGATCGGACTTCACGAGTCTGCGAACTGGATGGCGGAACCATATGCGCACAGTAACACCTTGACATCCCTAGCGGGTGAGATGCAAGATATGCTTCCAACGAACTACATATACCTATTTTATATACATATATATGTCGCCGAAACAGACTATCAGATACACTTCACTGCTGGCTGCCTAGCTAGAACGGAATGGTGTCGCGAAGGTGTGATGTCGAAGTATGACTTGAAGATTTTCAGTGATTGCTCGTAAATATCCTGTGGGGTCAGAGCTCTTGTCTGAAAACCTTGCAGTCTCTAAGTCGTTCCGCCTTCCAGATTTTGTTTGTTATCAAAAATAGTAAAACAAAGCAGTCAAGAGCTGGACGGTGTGGCCAGCCTCCACAGAATTTTCCTTCTCTGGGTTCCAGGTCACAGGAGTATAGCAGAGATGGAGCGAACCGATTAACTCCTGCGGCTAGGGTCCATCCAGATCCAATGCAGTGGTTGCCCATGCGTCACTTGGTGTGCCACCAGAGGGAAATAAACAAATACCTACTATATAAATTTATTTTTATTAATTTTATTTACTAAGGACATGCATCACCTTAAGAACTTATGGCCATCCTACAATACACAAATAACTAATGTCCTCCTGAATTGGATCCATCCAGAGATGGTCAGAGTTGTCGTGATCATGACGGGGCGATGCAGTTGCAAGGATAGGGCGAAGAAGGAGACTCTGAAACATTGCCTTTGTGAATGTCCCGCACTAGCCAGAGCGAGGCATCGAGTTTTGAGCAGTCACTTGCTCACATAAATATCAGAGATTTCCTTCAATGGAATAGAGAAGATACTTCGCTGCCTCAACTTCACAGGTTGGATCTAGAGAAGAGCCCCGGTTAACCCCTAGGCAGACTTAATTTCAGCGGGTTTTCCCTTACGAAGCTTGTAGTATCAAAACTGTGCACACCAGCACTAATTAGGTGTTACCCTTTTGGGGCTTGCCGCCACTTCATCCAACCAACCAAGACTACCTATCAGACTACACATTAGGCCACCTATTAGACCTTCTTCTTCCTTGCCTTTTCATACCACTCTGCGGCTTCGCGTTGTTCTGCCTGTGGTGTTGGCCCTTCGCCCATTCTGGCGGTAAAATCTCAACTTCCTTCTGCAGGCAGCTCGGTCTTGGATCGTATCATCGCCGAGATTAATGCTCTGTTCTTGTTTCTTCATCTGATCAATCCATGTGTGTTTCCGTCTGCCTCAGGGTTTGGGTCCAGCAAATGGAACATTCATTGATAGTGCCTTCATGACTGCGTTCTCAAGTGGACGCCTTAGAACATGGCAATACCAAGCCATACGACGATCTTCGAGTTTTTCAGTGATCGGTTGCTCGACAAACAAGCTGCCTCGGATGTAGGTACTTTTGATGCGATCCTTTTTGGTCACACCGGCTGACATTCGCATTTTCATCTCGGTCGCAGTCATTTTACTTTCGTATGTCTTATACATAGTCCAGCACTCAGACGCATACATGAGTGCGGGACGAACGACCGTTTTATAGAACTTGCCCTTAAGCTTTCGTGGCGTCTTCTTGTCGCAGAAAACTTCAGAGTTTTCTCGCCACTTGATCCAACTGACACTGATGCGGTGTTTGATGTCGTCATCGCAGGCAGCTTCCTTATTGACCATCGAGCCCAGGTAGTTGAACCTTGCAGAGGACTTCAACTGATCTCCTTTAATGTAGATATTTTGTATCGGTCTCTTTGGATCTGAGAAAGGACCGCAAACATACTCAGTCTTTGGTATGCTAATCCTCAGTCCATGATCCTCCAGTATCTTACACCACTTGGTCAGTGTAGCCTACAAAGCAACGATTTCTTTGCTACCCAGGACAACGTCATGGGGCGACCGGTAGCGCAGTGTGTTGAGGCATCAGTCTCATGTTTGACTACCGGCGTTTCGGGTTCGAGTCCCGTCCACGACAATGTTCGTGGCCATGGACGTGCAGGAGGTGTATGCTGGCAACTGCATCCCTGAAACCAATTTATGCCAACGAAACGTCAACTGGGCCACATGGAACAGTTGACGCGCTATGCCCCACAAGGGGTTAGGGCAATTGAGTAGGACAACGTCATCGGCGAAGAGAAGGGATATTTCCAGGTCGTCAGAGATGAGTGTTAATAAGTAGAGCATGATGATGTTGAAGAGCAAGGGACTCAATACACTGCCGTGGTGAACTCCGACTTTAACCGGAAACTCTTCAGACTCACCAGCTGTGCATCTAACTTTAGTAGTTGCTCCATCAAACATGTCTTGTATCATCTTAACATATGCCTCAGGAATCACCTATTAGACCATATTTTAGAAAAGCCGTTATACCACCTATGAGACCTCGCATCAGACCAGCTATGAGACCACGTACCAAAGCAGCGTAATAGGTTGTCTAATGGCTGCTCTGACGGCTGGTGTAAGGCGTGGTATAATGCCTGGTTTTATAGGTGATCCGACAGGTCGCCTAATGCGTTGATCTAACGTGTAAAAAGCCCTTTAGAGTCTTCCCAACAGAAAACCAAAACAACTTCAGTAAGCGAAGCTTCATCATCACCAAGCTATACTCCTGGGTTAAGACAATATTCGGCAAATTGCGATTTAAAATCTGACCGCCACCGATATGAGTGATTTTCAATTTTCTTCCACAAAAAAAGCCATGATTGCCGAACTGATCAGCCAACAAATAGTTTAAATTTGAGAATATTCGGTGATGCTGAACAGCATTTTATGCAATCGCGAAACGCCAATCAGATGAACCAACACAGCTCCGATAAAAAATGGTGACGCTATCTTGCGCTAAAGACGGCTAAATCTGGGCCTGCTTTTTTCATGTCTTCTCAATCTGTTTCTGTTCGGCGTATCTGGTTTTTTTTTCGGTAAAAGTACATTTGATGGAATAACGAAACGGCCTTCATAGTTCCACAATGGAGATCGTTTATGGACAAACCCAGATTTTGCTTTCAGATGATAAATTGTTGCGTTTTACTATTTTTTGGACATCGTGCTTTCTAGGCTATTTCGTACGCCTCCTATTCTCTCCGTACACACACTTATATAAAATTGACACGAATTTCCATTCAGTAGAGATAAATCCTTCAAAGAAACTGCTCAAATCTTTTTCCGTCTTTTAAATTGAGAGTAAATAGATAAAATGCGCGTGTAATTGATTGCACGATTTTACTCTTTCGTTGATGTTTGTTCGTTGAATTGAAGTGAAAGAAAAATTCTTCAATGCCAATAAATCGGCTCAATTTCCGTTACAATGCAATGCATTTTTCAATTAGATAATAGTATTTTATCGGATTTTGACAACTGATGTCAAAATAACATTTTCGCATCGGTTGTAATCATTCAGACTTGTTTTGTCATTTCAAAAATGTACGATTTTTTTTTATTACCCAAATTCCCAATGAGAAAAAGTTTAACTTATTTCATATAATTCTGCTTTGCTCAAAATATTTATTTATCTTTATTATATATCTATGTAGGTGCTATCCAATTGGTTTAAAAATATTCATAATAAACAAAACGCTAAAAAAAATGAAAAAAAATCAACCGTATCCCTGTACATAGATAAGCAGAAATATCACGCATTGTTTCTATTAAAAAAAAATCAAACATATACTGTAAAAAAATAGAATATGACTATATCAAATAAAAATCATAGACAATGTGAAGCAGATATAAACAGATAATAAAAGTATCATTAAGTCATCTCAACAAGCACACAAAGAAAATAAGAAAACAAAAATAATTCCAAGAATTAAAAATAAATAAAATTTATTGTGAAATACGAGTTTGCTCCAAAATTTTTGACTTAAAAAAAAACAAAATCGATATAGTAAATAAATATAAATATTTAAAAAGGGGTTGATCTAAGAGAAAACAAAGTGTTTTATCAATGAAACGATACAAAATCAATATCAATAAATGTTTTTTCATTTTGCTTATTTACTCATTATTGGACCTCATTAATTTTTAATCAAATGGAATGTAAGATTTAGGATATATTTTATGATTTATTACGTTCTAGATACATAATGAACACCTACGAATAAAAAAATTTCAATAAAATTTACATTTGGAAGCCTATGTAATAAATATTATTAAATATTACCATAAAAGAAGAAATTTAGATATTCTATATACATAAATATATAAAATGAAGTTATAGTGTAATAATGAAACTAGTAATTGATTAAAGTAAGTAATATTAAATTTAATTCAACAATTGAGATTAAAATGAAAATATTAAAATAAAATATTTGCTGTAAAATGAAAAATACAAATGCTCTTTTATTTGCTGGATTTGGTGAAGGACTAAATTGAAGGTATTCTGCTCTGCTTCTTGAGTGACTTTACGCTGTCCCGATTTTTGATGGGTGGTGGTTGTCTGATGTTAAGGCTCCAGTTGTTCTTTCGCGGTGGCCAGTGGCGTACACAACTTTTTGCCAAGTGTGGGGGTGGTTGACGATGGGTCGACGGCACTTTTTTTGTCTAACGTAAGGGCAAATGGGTATGTGGGCTTGTAACTTGCGTATCTGAAATCTGTTTACACTCCAAACATTAAAAAAGCCTCGGATACCACGGACTGATTCACCGGCAACGACTTCCGGCTACAAACCGCAGACCACGATTGGTTTTTGAAATGTTCGAACGATGTGGCGCAAGTGCAATAGTGCGAGGTTCACAAGTCGAACGGGAAATGACCGCATATAACATCGATATACTAGGACTGAGCGAAACAAGGTGGCCTGGATCGGGAACGATTTTAGCACCAAGCTCCTAAACAATACTGCTCTATTTTGGAAGAGAAGACGATACCTCACCTCGAATGGCAGGCGTCGGAATCCTGTTGACTAGAGAGGCACGCCTATCTCTAATTGACTGGAAGCCCATCTCCGACCGTATCATCACAGCCAGATTCAAGTCCAGAGTTAAAAACATCACAATAATTCAGTGCTACGCCCCGACTAAACTAGCGGTTCAATCAGCTAAGGGCGCCTTTTATCAACGGCTTGGAAACACCCAAATGTGACATAAAAATTATTATGGGGGATCTCAATGACAAAGTCGGGTCTGACAACCTTGCTTTGGAACACCTAATGGGCAATCATGGTCTAGGCAAAAGGAACCAAAATGGCGAGATGTTCGTGGAGTTTTGCAACTCTCGTCAGCTCGTCATCGGCGGTACTTTGTTTAAGCACAAACGATGCCAATTAACAATTAACTGTAACAATAGAAATGAACCATTATTAACCTTTTCTGATGAGATTTCCAAATTCTATTATTGTTAGTTTTCTACGCTAGTAAAATGCCGCTTTTCTGTAGATTTTCATATTTCTAAGTGTAACAGTCTCGTAATGCAAGGGGGGGGGGGGAGGTATTCTGGTCGCTGACTCTACTTTCTATAATTATTCAAAAAATTTATTTTCAATATTTTTTGCCGCAAGCTTGCAATTTGCAATATCGTCTTAACATGAATGGTTAAGCATCTCCAAGAGTAGGACAGTTCATCTCCTATTGGCATATGACACTACAAAACCCTCGGATTGCGGGCGTAGCCCTCTGTTTTCCGGTTTCATTTTCTATGTATAAAGGATAGAATACCGAACATTTTGTCGTTTTATTTTTTCAGATCTACTTTTGTTTAATGTTTGACGTGAAATTATTGGTGTGGGAAAATTTATCCCGTTTTCACAACTCTTTGAATTTTTTTTCCCGATTTTTTAATAGGAATTTTTAGAATACAAAACGTTAGATACTATTCAAGAACGGTTCATAAAAGTTTGAGCCCCGTAGGATTGATAGATGCCAAGAAGGTACATTGAAGAGGAAAAAACGTGGTTTTTCAGGAGAGCGCTTTATCTGACGGATGAGGTTTCTTGCCGTATTTCAGTTTTTTATTTGGCTACCTATAAATTTTATAGGAACCAATATTTATATAGCTTAGCTTAGCTTATGTAAAGTTACCTAAGTGCCAACTTATTTTGTAGAAGTACCAATAAAAAAGTATTTTATGAATTTGTTCAATATTAGAGCAACCAGTACAATTCAGGTCTGTTAGAAGGCCATTCGCTGTTTGCAGTTAGTAACTGAGTTGTTCAAGAAAATATTTGTTTTTTATCCATATATAAATGAGATATTTTCACTATTTTTTACCAACATTAACCAGAATGACATTGAGAATTTTTTAAGCTTAAAATAAAATTTTATCAATTTTTTTTTGGGACTGAGACCCTCTTAGTAAACAAATGCGGTTTCTACTGATTCGCCGTCGTATCGTATCAAATGTACAGTACGGTCAAATAAAATTTAAGATAGAAAAAATTAACCTAGGGCCCATTTTTTCGTTTTGTTATTTCCAGTGGTCGAAGAGTCTAAAACTCATTTTGCTACAAGAAAAATTGATGTTAAGAGTCCGAAAAGGACATAAATATGGGGTCAAAATTTTATTTCTTCGACTGTAGGCATGTTGGGTGTCCTATCAAACAGAATAATGAGTTCGTTACATTTATGGTATTTTACCTAATTTGAAGCAGCTACGACGCGACGGAGTGAGGAGCGAAATAGACAAAAATGTTAAATTAAAATTACACGTAAATATTAAACGATTAATATGAAAGTTGGCAGAAATAGAATGTTATTATCATTTGGCAGTAATACAATTCTCCCAGGTTGAAAAAAGATGCAGGCGAGTTATAACTGTCTAAGGTAACTTATTCTAATAGCAATCGTTTAATATTTAACGATATTACATGCATTGTAATGAAATGCAATTTCTATAACTTTTTCGCCTATTTTGCCCCTCACTTCGTCGTAGTTACTTGAGAGAAAAAATACATAAAAGGGAAAGTACAGTTAGAGTCCGTTTAATGCGGGGGTTACCTTCAAAAAAGTTAGAGCGCTAAACGAAACAGCGTTAAACGAATAATTTCAAAATGTAGGTAAATATATACGTACGGATACATACATACATCGTTTGTTTAGCGATCAAAACTCACTTGTGACACAACAAACCTGTATTCGTACTGCTTGTACGCACCACGAAATTGCATGTGAGTACCAAAGAAACAAATTCTTTGAGAATATCGCGTGAAACTGAAACAGCGTTAAGCGAGGTCTTACTGTATACTCACTATTCCCTTTGATATGACACCCAACCCAACATGCATATGGCATAAAGAAACAAAATTTGGCCCTCCTTTTTCCGTCCTTTTCTAACTCTTTCGATCAATATTTTTTTGGGTAAAATTAATGTTGAACTCTTCGACCACTACAGATTACAAAAAAAAATGTTAAGAATAAAGTGGACAGGGTCATTGCGAGTTTAAGTCAAAATGAGCCAACCCCGCTACCACAAAAAAATAATCAGCTAGAAACCAATTTATCCTGTCACTTGATTTCGTCCACACCAAGGATTCCACTCATCAGGGTGGAGTGGGATCCATGGTGTGGACTCATCAGGGTGGAGTGGAATCCATGGTGTGGACGAAATCAAGTGACAGGGTAAATTGGCTTCTAGCTGAAGCTGATTATTTTTGTGTGGTAGTGGATAGCCTGGTTGAGTAATTTTGACTTAGACCCGATCCCGTCCACGACGACGTTCGTGGCCCATGGACGTGCAGGAGGTGCATGCTGGCAACTGCATTCTCTGAAACCAATTTATGCCAACGAAACGTCAACTTGGGCCACATGGAACAGTTGACGCGCTATGCCCCACAAGGGGTTAGGGCAATTGAGTACCCATTCCACTTTATTCTTAACAACTTGGATATTCTAAAAAAAAAATGGCCTTAGTTAATTTTTTCTATCTCAAATGTTTTATTGGATATTTTTATCGTACTAGTAGTAGATTTGGCTGATGTGCTTCTCATTTTTACAATTAATATTTCACATATAGAAACAAATGAACAAATATATCCCCATCCTCAGCCTTTTCATTATTAAACATCCTTATTCTCATCCGCATCATCGAACTCGAACAATTTTTTATCACATCCCTCATCCGTTAAGTAATATCCCTTACATCCAGAGCCTACCAAACATATCAATTTCACTCAAGCGTTTTTTGCGCTGATGCGTTTTGCACTTATAGACACAATATTATATGAAAAATAGGTGGAAAGTTGCCGGGCTTTTATGTATTTTGCACAAATGCGTTTTTTGCACTTAAGCCTTTTACAATTATCCGTTCTCGACTGTATACATATTTGCGACATATTTTCATTTTCCCTGTCAACGTCTCAATGATTGCGGAAGAAAAATGTAATTTTTCTTTAAGCTAATTGCGTACATGCACACACTCTAATTTGTAATCCGCCCACTCGTAGATACTCGTATAACTAGCCAGAATGGTAGTAACTCGTACGTACATAATTTCCTCCGTGGTAAACATACTGCCACAGTCGACAAGGTCGTAAAAAGTTTACAATGTATTCCATGGGGAACTTTGGTGGCGACAATTGTCTGTGCTCCGCCTTTTATTTCTTAGCTGACACAAAACAAACTCCCAATTGGAACGATATGCCCACCCAAACCCCCAAAACCACGACAGATTATTGTCATCAAATCTTAAAAGGCAACCCAACCTGAATGTTTGCTCCACCACTCCGTACGGGTATCATTGGGCAGCGTGCGTTTCGTCATTACATGGTTCCATTGGAGACATTCTCCCCACGGGAAAAGAACGACCGCGACCATCCATCGAAATCAAAGGCGCAATTGCACTCGCTCATTAGTAGACTCGCTTGATTCACGATATGGAGCCTGGGGGCGGGCTATTGGGCCCCGAAAGAGCTCATGCAACAAGCTCCACTCGTCGTGAATGCATTCGTGTCGTGCTGCTGAAAGTGACAAATACGTGGAGCACAGTGGGCGCAAGTGCACCAAAGCACCAAGTGACTTGTTGACAAGTTCTTTATTGCATCCAATCCGAATGATAAATGTGTCGCGAATCCGCAAGGCCGGTTCCATCCACAATATGGGAACATTCTCACAAGACACAAGAGTGCATGCGGCTTCAGTGAGCTTCGGGCTATCCAAACACTTTGCAATAAAAGTTGATAATTGAGCAGTGCATATGATCAGGAAATGCATTTTTGGATGATGGAAGTGTTACCGGCTAGATAAGGTAGTGGTGTATAGAGATGTAAGGGATACCCACAGCCACATCCTCATTTGGAATTACGGATCATCCTCATCAAAATAGACATCCTCATTCGTATTCCCATCTCATCTTTTCATTATCAAATATCCTCATCTGCAATCTTCATATAGTACAGTAAAACAGAATTTAAGCTATTGCATTGTAGATAAAATTAAACTAAGGCCTTTTTTTTTTCTTTTTTTTTAATCTGTAGTGTCCGAACAGTCTTAAACTTATTTTGCTACAAACAATGTTGATCGAAAGGATCCCAAAAAGGATGAAAAAGATAAAAAAGAAATTGAATTGGAGATAGGCATGTGGGATTTCATGTCAAGGGGGATATCGAGTACATACCATTTCTGGTGCCTTTTCCCAATTTCAAGAAACTACGACAGAGTAAAGTGGCCAAATAAGACAAATTTTAGGGTCGCCCATTAATCCAGTCATTAGGAGCTCAGAAGAGCTTCGGGGAAACAAATTCTGGTGAAGAATTTTTTCCTTTCATTTTTTATGTTTTTTGGGGTGCTGATCACGAATCCGGAGCTTCCCACCAAAATTTCTTTGCGGAACATGGTCAAAATCTCAAAAAACCTGGAAATTTCAGTACTTTTTTTGGTTTTTTGCTTATAACTTATGCATCCTAGCGAAAAAACGCATAAAGATGATTGAAGAGCATAAAATTTGCGTCGAATGAGTATCCAAAGGTTAAATTTGGTTCAGTGGTGTAGCCACAATCGACTATCAAAGAACGTCGATTTTTGTTAACTTTGCGAAAAACACTGTTATCGTCACATTTGAACGTCCGTAATTTGAAAACGGCTACTAATACGTAAAAATGAATCAGGATAAAGTTGTAGAGCATGAAATCCTCCATTCAGAAATTATGAATTTTGCTCTACAATCGTGTTGATTTTAATGTAATTCGCTTCATAATGGAAGGAAACAAATGTTTTATTTGTCATGAAGTGTTAGATGAGGATATAGGTACTAAAGGTGACCACTGTGGGAGAGTCTGGTTTGAAAAAATCGATCGAGGCTAGCAGGCAAAGAAAGGACAGAGAGCATGTGCGACTTTTGAAAAAATCGTCTATTCAGGTCCACGAAAAGTGTAGAAAATTGTATACCAACAAAAATTATTGTTGCCTATATCAAGAACCTAGAGGAAGTTGAAGTGGCACCAGTAACCCGTTCTACAGTAACATCTTTCTCTTTTAAAACTCACAGCTTTTTGTGTGCATAACAGCAGAGTTTTTGGCAGAGCAAAAAAGGAAGAAAACCGATCGCAATGTAGTGTATCAGATGCGAATATTGAGCGTCGAAGAAACTGTCCTAAAACGAGCTGAGCAACGAGGCGATGACTTTGGAAAAGATATAATACAACAATACCACCATTGGTGACTTGGTGGCCAGTATCGGTCAATATCATAATCACTGCATGAAAAAACTGTACGTTCGGAGAAAAAGTGAACCGCCGATACGAGGTCAATTCAGCAGTGAAATTCAAGAAGCAATGCATGATATTTACAACTTGAAGACAGAGATGCAGAGTGTCAATTTTCGCTAGAAGAGTTGATGGATCAAATCAAAAGCGATTATCGCCCCGACATTCGGACAGTAAAAACACATCTTCTCAAGCGATATGGAAGCGATATAGTGATCACTGTTCCGAAATCCAGCTACAATAAGCCAATTGTCTCTTTCAAAAACACTGGTTACAAAATTTTTACTGATACATGGTACCAGAAGAAATCAGCTGCTCAAGAACAAGAGAGACTTCGTATTGTTGAGACTGCAGCTGCTATTATTGTTGAAGACCTACGGAGCCAGGTGTACGAAACAACACAATATCCCCCACCAGCTAACTTTACGAAAGGAAACCAGGAGCCCATTCCTGAAAGTCTTCGTATGTTCACAGAAAAAGTGATACTGCATAAAAAGCGTGGGGACCTTCCATCTTGGAAAAGAAAAAGTACCGCTCTTGCTCACTCTCTGATAGCGGCTGCGAGACCAAAATCATTCATCTCTCCAATATTGTTAGGATTGGCTTCATTTGTTCACAGAAAGTATGGCTCAAGGAAACTGGTTGATCTCCTATCATCACTGGGATTTTGTTTATCTTATACTGAAGCCGTACGTTTGGAAGTGTCAGCAATCATGACCCCTCCTGCGCAGATACACAAACCTTGTTTTTCTCAAACGGTGTTTGACAACGCAGACTTCAATGTCCAAACAATTGACGGTCTGAACACTTTTCATGTGATGGGTGGTATTTGTTACCTCACCCCATAACATTCTGTTGCTCCAAATCAATGCATTCCTCGCCTAAAACAGATACCATCTGCAGAAGTTATAGGGGACTTTGGAGCAGTTAAACTGACGCATTTTTAAAGGAGTAATGTTGAAGGCTTGGCAGCAATCAAGATAAAAGATCTCAGTGTACTATTTACATCCACTGATATTGTGCAACCTTCTGTACTTGACCTGATGTGGTTATTTGGCAAAAGCAAAGACGTTCCAGGTATTCCTGGCTGGAATGGATTCATGGAGGAATCCCCAGGCAGCTCGTTCAAGTAAAGCCACGGCAGGAGAAGCCTTCTTGAAGGCGCTATACGGGCAAAAAGAAGCCACCTCATTGAATCTACTGAGATACAAAAGCTATGTGACATCCTCCTTCAAGGCGCGATTCAACATCGACTCACTTCCACCAACGGAGGACGCAGCTCAGCAGCATTCAATGAGGGTATACCACCAAGTCCAGAAGTGGCTTGGCTATGACAAAAGCCCCGAAGAATGGGGGTGAAAAATCGCTAAAAGTGGACTCCTGCCTGTAACAACCACGAGGGATGCCACATCAGATGCCCTATTGCGCATAATTTCTTGTAAATGCTAGAAGGCATGTGTAGAACACTGTGGCTGAAAAAAGGCAGGTCTACACTGCTCCCCGCTTTGTGCCAACTGTGAGGTTAAGTGTGAGAATGTCAACCTCGAAGAAATGTTAGAAGAGTCAGTCGACGAATCCTATCCACCGGAACCCAGACCACCCTCCAAAAAACTAAGGCAGTAAACCTTTAATGTACTTTTTGTAATATATACATGTAAATACAAACTTCAACATTGAAATTGTTGAAGAACTACCAGAACCTACTAATAAAAAGTACGAAAATGTGTTATAAGGGATCACTCGTTCAAAAACGTCATTTGATATTGTTATTTCGAATTTCCAATTTTTTTTTTTGCCTATTAAAAAGATTGGGTACTTTCTGAACGGAGAATTTTATGCTCTACATTTTTTACTGGATTCATTTTTACGTATTACCGTTTTCAAATTACGGACGCTCAAATGTGACCACAACAGGGTTTTTCGCAAAGTTGACAAAAATCTAGGTTTTTGACGTTCTGATACTCATTCGACTCAGAATTTTATGCCCTTTAATGCATCTCTAAATACTAGGATGCATGGCTTTCAAGTTAGAAGCGAAAAACCAGAAAAAGGACCGAAATTTCCAGGTTTTTTGAGATTTTGACCATGTTCCGCAAAAAAATGTTGGTGGGAAGCTCCGGATTCGTGTTCAGCACCCCAAGAAACATAAATGAAACCGGAATATAGAGGGCTACGCCCGCAATCCGAGGGTTTTGTAGCAAGCACTTATTTTGGTATGTAAGTATCGGTTCCTTGCTCTTCTTGGTACCACTTAAATGGATAAAAAAAATGATAATAAAAATGTCTGACCCATCCTGTAGTATCTTAAATGCCCATTCATATTACGTGATTGTAATGAAACTTAGAACATATTATTGTCTATGGTGTTGGTTATCCTTGGACATCAGTACTTTTGATATCGGTCGTGTTTAAGAGATGCAGGGGTGCGCTAACTGTAACTATGGAAATAAGCTATTATTAACCTATTTTGAGGAGATATACAATTTCCATTATTTCCCGTTTTATATGCTATTCGGAACCCACCTTCCTGAAAGTTTTCATTTTTCAAAGTGTAACGGTCTCGAAATGCAAGGGGGGACAAATTACGATCTAATATTTTCTCCTCCCTCATTTTTTCCGCTTTCTTCAAATTTAAAGTAAATGCCAAAAATAAAATGTACTCAACATTATCTCTCTCACAACACCCGACTTGCCTATACCAGTCGATAAACAAAATTTGACCTTAATTTCGCCCCACCCCCTCCCCTGCCCGTTATAGTTGGCCAACTACAACACATCGCCCCCTACCAATCTTTACCCTTTCATGAATGTAATTAACCATAATATGTAACAATAACTGCAATCCGCACTACGAAAAACAACTTGCAAGTAGTACTCGCACCTTCGAAGCCGGTAGGTGTATTTTTTGTATGAATAGTGTAAAAATGCCTAACTTTACGTGAATGTACTATTATTAAATATAACATGATTGTAATGAAACTTAGAGACATTATTGCCTATGGTGTTGATTATCATTGGCCATCAATATTTTTGACCCCAGGTGTGTCTAAGGGGTGCAGGGGTGTGCTAACTAAAACAATAGAAATGTACTATTATTAACCTTTTTTGATGAGATTTCAAAATTCTAATATTTTTAGTTTTCTATGTTAGTGAAATGCCGCTTTTCTGTAAATTTTCATATTTCTAAGTGTAACGGTTTCGAAATGCAAGGGGGGGGGGGGGACAAACTCGGATGACATATTTTCCCCTCTCCCTCTTTTCCCGTTTCTTCAAATTTGAAAAAAATTCCAGAAATGGAATGTACTCGACGGTACCTTTCTTACGATACCCCACTTGCCTATACCAGACGAAAAAAAAATTTCGACCTTCATTTCCCCTCTATGGGGACCCCCCCTTAAAGTTGACCTATTACGACGCATCACTTTCTTCGGAGAATTATAGTACTTCTACATATTTTCACTAAATTTCATGCGTGTAGCTTCAGCGGTTCGTGAGATATTTCATGGACAGACAGACAGACAGACAGACAGACAGACAGACAGACAGACGGACGCATGACCGATTTCATAAGGGTTTTGTTTTACTACAAAACCCTAAAAATGAAAGAAAAAAATTCTCAATCAGAATTTGCATCCCCAAATCACGCAATGGCTAGACTACATTAGATTTTCAGTATTTCCAAGTCACAAATATAAAGAAAAAATAACCTAGCGCCAGTTTTTGTCTAAATCTGCACTGGTCGAAGAGTATAAAACTAATTTTGCTACAAAAAATATTGATCGGAAGGGTCCCAAAAAGGGCGAAGGAGGATAAATATTTTTTGTTTTAACGGAGATGAGCATGTGGGGTACCATATCAAAGAAGACATCAGCAACATTCTATTTATGGTATTTTTTTTCATTTTCAAACACTACTGACGGTGTAAGGGGTCCCAGTAAGGCAAATTCTGGGGTCGCAAATTACATTTTTCGAGTTTTTCACAGATGGGAAAAATTATGAAAACGTGAGCCTTCTTTCTCCTTCTAAAATAAATGAATAATACTGTATTTCCCTTGTTCCTGTAAATGCACCACTATGCCCCCAGAGATAAACTTAAGAGAACATCGGAATGGGCAATAGAAGTGTATTTAAGAAGCCAAGGTTTAGGATGGCCTTTTTTGTATCGCATGATAATTTCTGTAAGAAAAAAAAGGATAGTTTGTGCGGAAGCACGTCTTCGACATTAACCAAAAATTTATCAATCGGAGAATAATTAGAGGTGTCGGTGTCGTAAAATTGCCATCTAATGGCTCGTAGAATGATGTCAGATGTCATCAAGTATTTCGTGACCGAGCTTAACCTAACATAAAAGGGTCTCACTACAACCAGGCTTTTTCAAAATAATCAAATCAAATCGTAGAAGGTGAGCTTAACTTTTGGTGGCGAAAATCCGAGAAAATTGAGAAATTGATTTAATATTATCCTTATAACTCCTAACCCCTGCCTGGGATCAAAAAAACTTGCATTAGTAAATTAAGTAATGTTTAATTCTGCGTTTAATTCACTGCTCAAAGTTGAAATCCGGTTCAGTAGCGTAGTCGAAATCGATAGTCAAAAAACGACAATTTTCGAGGCTTCAGAGAAAAATTACACTTTATCACTTTTGAAGCTCATAGATCTTTGCAACGGATGCTCCAAATGGAAAACCTTATTTGTTAACGTCGAGGATAATTTGATTGTTACCCTAACGTGGCCAATATTTTTCAATTCGGTCCATTTGTAGAGTAGCTTGACCCTTTTTTTTGTTCACAAAGCTACTGGTCGCCATATATGGGCCCCTACAAAAGTAGAATACCGGGCCCGGATTTTCTCTTGACGGCCCTGGCTATGAGCAAAAATTCAAAAATGCCTACTCATCGATTCATTCCTTAAAAGCTCTATTCCGGTAAGTATAACAGCTAGAAGTTTTATTTTAGTTTCAAATTGTAGATAAATTACTCTGCTTTAATCAAGTTTTGCAAAGTTTCTTGTAAGACCATTTTAGGAGATACTAAAAAGAAACTGAAGCCAAATAATTACGCACCTTTTCAACATGGTGGTGGGGTCCAAGGGGGTGAAGAGAGAGGGGGGAGGGGCTGGTCGTCTACTCTACTTTCTATAATTAGTCACACAATTTTTATTTTCATGTTATCTTGCCGTTTTAAAATTTTTACTTGGAGAGGTGAGAGATGCAGTCTTTTTTTGTGTATTGGCGTGTAAGATACCATATCATGGGTAAAACATTTTACTTATGGTGTTTTTATCCATATGATTGGTACCAAGAAGAGCGATATTTACATACATAAATACACAACTGTAGAAGCTGCTATTCTCCTGGAACTCATTTTTCCACACTTTCAATCAAACCGATTTCTTTTCAGAATGTGCCTCTATGGTACTAATCTTTTCCAGAGGCAAAAATAAGTAGACTGTGTGAACACCTGGCAAAGCTTTACTGTAGAGCTCTTCCAAAAATGCTCTACAGAACTTACGTGGAGTGAAATTATGGTAGAGAAAACACCACTAGTAGAGCAAAGTTTTCTTTTTGGGAGAGCTCTATCACTTTTTCTCTACCGTCTAAACGTTGGATTAGAAAATAGAGAAAAAGTGGTAGAGATCTACCAAAAACGAAACTTTGTTCTACCGGAGACGTTTACACGCGAGTGTGTCTTTACCATAAATTCGCTCTACGTAAACTCTGTAGAGTATTTTTTGGTAGAGCTCTGCATTAGCACTCCACCAGTTGTTCACATAGTCTAATCAGTTTTTCTCTCTGGTGGATATTAGTAAAGCGATAAAGCACATTCTGAAATAGCTTGGTTTGATTAAAAGTATTCGTGTGAAAAGAGGTGCAAAAATGAGTTCCAGAAAAATTGCTGTTCCCATGCAGTTTACAGTTTCATATTTATTGTTATGTGAAGAAAAGGGGCAGAACTTTTCTTTTACTTTTCACACTTCTGCATTAAATTGAATCTTAATTTGTTAGTTTTAGCGTCAAAATTTTGCGCATTAAGATTTAGTTCTTTCACTATTGTGGCTATAGTGTTTCCTTTATGTGTTCTTCAAAAAAATAAAGTTATGGCTATAGCCACGAATAATTCAATTCACAACTTTAATTAAACATTTATCTACCGATTCCTGAACAGTGGGCCATAAATCACTTGCGCCTCAAATAATGGCATTAACTTCAAACATTTTCGCTGCATCCCCGTCGGGTATGTATAAAACTCACAAATCAAAATACACAAATTCAAAATCCGTAAGTTCCAAATTTTTAAATATAAAATACGAGTACGAAATTTGTCTTATACATACCATGTTCCCGCTTTAGGTGATATAAACCTAGTTTGATTTGTGTGAAGCCATTCATGACGCACAAACCGTTGATATTTAGTCCCCAAAGCGGTAATGGGCTCTGAAACCACATTCAATGTATTTCTGTTTTAGAGACTGATAATCCAACCTGTTAGGGTTCTACTACTTCTTCTTACTACCTAAAGCCGAAACGGATACTGAACCCTTAAAGTGGGACATGTACAAAACAGATTTCGAACTGGTTCCTTTTCCCTACAAAAATTTATGGATTTTGAATTTTTGTATTTTGGACTTCATTTTGAAATAAACTTTTGGTTTTATTTTATTTTTTTAACAGAACAACGCATCTCTGCTATGCACTTTCAAAGAGCGAAGGATCGGAGAACGTAAAAAACGGATGTAGAGACGAAAAACTTACCTACGAAATGTGTTCACACGGCAGTGAAATATCTACAGAGCACACTCTCGTGGACATAGCGTAGAGCTCTACGCTACAACTCTCCGTGTCTCTATACGTCTCTACCGATAGTTTTCTCTACGTTCTACCATTTTTTCTCTGGTGTCTAAACGTAGCTTAAAGCGCGTTAAAAGAAAGGATTCCAAAGCGATTGAAGGGGAAAAATTGATTGTCATTTGTATCGATCACTACAAATGAAACGTGTTAAATTCAGCGATTCAGATTCAAATTAATGACGAATAGGGAAAATTAACTGGAAAAATTTCAGTTCAGAAATTAAACCTAAAGCAAGTATGAAACGTATTTAGTTTTTGTGAACACACTAATTGAGGTTAAATGCTATTGTATGCAAATGTATTTAATTAAATTCACGCTCATCCGACCCTGCTCCCGTGATTCATACCAAATGCAATGTTGCTGCTGACAATGTCCGTCCACATCTGCAGGAACCCTTCAGCTGGACTTTCACAGACGGTCCAAATCCAAATTTTCCCTGGTCCTAGCCAAAATTTGTCAAATCCATAGTATGTAGTTGGGACGCTAAGCGATTTGACCTTGCAAAATATTATAGAGAAATGCCGTTTGGTATTATTGCTGGTGGTCCCCATACATTAATTTAAAGAGATGGAGCCATCTTGAACTCCGCGGCAGAGCGATTAAGGTTAAAATATCTACGAATTAAGGCTAAACCAAAACTTTTAGCTGTTATATTTATCGAGATATAGCTATTAAGGCTCAAATCGCTAAAAAATCATTTCTGCGTTTTCGCTCACAACTACACTAAAACCGGGCCGATTTCAAAAATATTGGGCTAGTTAAACTTGAAATAGAAATACATATCTTCAGCTTTTGACTAATTAGTTTTCCATTTATAGCATCGGTTTGAGAGATATGTAAGCTTGAAAAGCGAAATACTGTGATTTTCCTCCAAAGCCTCGAAAGGTGACGTTTTTCGACTATCGGTTTTGGCAATACTACTAAGCCGAATTCCAAGTTTAAGCAATGCATTGGATGTACAATTTGACGCTCTTTAATTGAAATCCTACCAAGTTTTTCGATCCAAGGCACCGTTTACAAACTATGAGGAGAATATTAAAAAAGGGCTCAAATTTTTCAGTTTTTCGCCCACACGATGGCTCCGTCTCTTAAAATGAATGTATGGGGACCACCAACAATAATACCAAACGGCATTTCTTTATCATATTTTGCAAGGTGGCGTCCATTTATGTCGCTTAGCGTCCCAACTATAGTGCGACCGGGGAAATTTTGGCATCGACCAGGGACTTTTGGACGTCGGTGAATGTCCAGCACTACACAATAGGTGTTATACCAAAAAACAGTCTTTATGAAAGTTTCTCACTGGCATTTAAATCAAACTTGCATCATAAATAATTTATATACCTAATCCAATATTATTTCTCATACTAAAAAGGTGAAGCATAAAGTCAAATCTACCAAAAAAGGCAAAATCATGGGTTACTATGTTAGTGTGTTTGCTTTCGCAGAATTCTTTTGCACGGCAACACAGTCGATGTAACCACTTTCTCAGCAACCGAGATACATAAAAGGAGCTCAGGGAGTCATTATACGAACATGTTGACTCGTTTAGTTTGCAATAATCAGTTTGCATGTTATGTGTAGGTGTCTCTGATTGGCTTCAAGGGGTGTTTGTGAATCGTCTTCGTATTTCTATTTTGCCTGAGGACTGCACTATCTCTAAAGGCTTGAATCCAATTAGCCGGTTTGGACATGAACTAATGCACAATCCTTTCTTGCTTAAGCAATATTTAGACTTTCGTTGCGTGAGAATTGTGTTTTGATAATTATTACCAGTTTTTTCTTCTTTAAAGCGGAAAAGAGGAAATACTCTTATGTATTATTCCTATTTTGAGGAGTGAGAAACAATTAAATTTTGTAGAATTTGGAATCCAATTGCATACTAATTTGCCTTAACCCTTAGAGAGGAATAGTGCGCGAACTATTCTTAAACGGCATCGAATTCGGTTTTAGCAATAGCTCGTACCTGCTGCCATGATTAATCTTTAGCCCAACTTTGCTTGCCTTCCTCTCGAGATCTAACGCCATTGCGGACAGATCCATGATTTTGTGGAAGAGTAGGCATATGTCGTCAGCGTAGTCAAGATGTTGTAGATAAGATGTCCAAATCCATTGAACTCCTCTGTCTAGTTCGGATAGGGCTGCATGCAGCACATTGCCGATCACTATGAGGAACAGGATCGGTGAGAGGATACGACCCTGCGGAACTTCAAAGCGAATCTCAAAGTCATTTAACACCTTACCTTTATGCAAAACGCGACATTTCACGTCATAGGTTGCCTCAATAATAGCCACAAGATTCTCAGGGATGCCTCTCCTGCGCAAGGCCGCCCATATTGAATCCCGGCTCACACTATCGAAAGTCTTCTCGAAATCGATGAAGTGAAGCGGAGAATCGTCCTCAGCGCATTGCTCGATAATGATTCGCAAGGTGTTAATGTGATCGACCATGGAGAGTTCGGATCGAAAGCCAGCCTGCTCTTCATCAATTATGCTTTCTAAAGGGCTTTAGCCTTTCCAGGACAATTTTAGCTATTATCTTGGCAACGGCAGGAAGCACACAAATGCCTCTCCAATTATTACAGTCTGTAATAATACCTTTCTTCGAAAGTTTGATGGTAAAATCTTCCTCCCATTCAGTGGGAAAGGTCTCTGCATTCCACGCTTTGTTAACAAGTGGGTGCAGCAAATCGGCAGTTACGCTTGGCGCTGCTTGATAAAGTTCGGAAGGGATACCGTCGAGTCCGTGGGCCTTTCCTCATTTTAGTGCAGTAATTGCAGTGACTATTTCTTCTTTAGTCGGGGCAGTGAACCGTATACGCACATTTTGATGGTTAGCTAAATTATCTATTTGACGGGGAACTTCACATGAAGTTACACGTTCAAGACCGCGGCGAAATATTCCTCCCACCACCTCATTTGATCTTCTTCCAAGATAAGCAGCTTTCCACCACTATACTTCACCTTGATTATACTTTATACGGCATTTAAGTTGTTACTTCTTGCAGCTTCTTCTGCCGAGGCTAAAAGAGAATTCGCATAAACTCTTTTATCGCGTCGCACACTACGCTGAACTTTTCAAGCTTTTTGACGGTAAAGGAGTTCGCTACTGCTTCGATTGTCGTCTGATGGTGCAGCTAAACGAGCCTTCAGTTCTTTTCTTTCAACAATCCGCTGCCATGAAGCGTCGGACATCCAGGGCTTATTCTGGCAATCAGTGTTTGTGCCAAGAATTGTATCTGCGCTATCAATGTACGCATTTTTTATGGCATCCCATTTCATTTATGTCACTATCTGGGTGACTAGCTATCTGAGCTGCTTTTTGCGCAAGATGGTCAATACATTGTTGTAAGACAGCTGAATTTTTTAGTCGAGTGATGTTGGATTTGTTGCGCCTGGGTCTTTTGTCGCTAGGACGGCGCACAGCTGCAATACGCAATCGAACATTAGGGATCATAAGATAATGGTCTCTTCCCATGCAAATATCGGCACCTTTCTTGTTTCGCACGTGAAGGAGGCAACTCTTGAATCTTTTACTAATGGCAAAATGGTCGATCTGATTTTGTGTTTTGCGCCGATCAACAGAGGACCAACTGATTTTGTGGTGGTGCTTATGCTCAAACATAGTACCACCGAAAAAGAGACTTTGAAAGTTGCAGAACTCTACAAATCTTTCACCGTTGTCGTTACGGTCACCAAGACCGTGTCTCCCCATCACATTTTTGAGCTCATAGTTGCCAGCGCCAACTTTTGCATTTAAATCTCCTGTAACCATTATAATGTCACCTTTAGGTGTTCTGCTCTGAACGGCGTTTAGTTCTTCGTAGAAGGAATCTTTCGCCAAAACACTGTTGGGTTCAGTTAGAGCATAACATTTTATTATTGAGATGTTCCTCATTTTGGTCCGGAACCTGGCGGTCATGATTCAGTCGCAGACCGGATCCCAGGATAAGAGTTACGTACGGTTCTGGTTAAAAGGAGCCCGACACCTGACTTACGACCACTACCGGTAGCTCTACAACATTGCAGTGCTACCCGTTGGAGAGGTAAATTTTCTCACTAACTCCTAAGATATTTAAGTTATACCTCAGAAATTGACTCTCTAATTGAAGAAATCGTGCGTTGTAGGGACCTTCTGATCCATTATCCAGGAGAGTACGCACAGAATCCAATCTTTGTCATTGTACGATAGCCAAAGAATGTAATCATTGAGTCAATCCTTATCCGAGGCATAGTTGACGTTTCGTTAGCATATACTCGTAGAATATTTCGGATAGTGCAAGTATCTGGCATACACATCCTGTCCTTTGTTTGTCGGTTTTAACGACAGGCCGTCAAAGGGAAAGGCCGTGGTATTATTTTACGCCCCACATCACAGGAGGAAGATTTACCTCAACCAAATCATCGCACCGCCATCGCTGGCCTTGACATTGGTTAACAATGGTCAGTGACCACTGCCGTTCCAGGGGGCTCCCACACGGAGGACAATGGAAAAGGGATTTTTGTGTGTGTTACAGACAGTACTAAGGAGTGAAACAGGTCCAGCTCTGGGTGAACAATGAGATAACTGCTTTACAAGACTTGGAAATGAATCCGCATTCAGCCTGGTTAATACGACGACCGATGTCCAATTGCGTACCGTTATCTACGGCAACAATGCTACCTAGGTTAACAAATTCGTCCAAATTTCCATTGGTACGAATAGTAATAGAAAGATTTCGTCTACCTTCCCGAAGCGGTACGCTCAAGACCTTGGTCTTGTTGGTGTTAATCTTTAGTCCAACCTTACTCGCTTCTCTCTCAAAATCTAAAGTAATTCCGCTCAGATCCATGATTTTGTGAGAAAGTAAGCGTATGTCGTCAGCGTAGCGTCCTTCACACTAGAGCCAGATCACTTGATCTGAAACTGGCAAACGCCGACAATTTTAAACTCACCACACCCAGATCGAGTAATTTTCCCGCAGTGTGAACATGGCCTAAGAGGAATAAAATCGGCGAGAGGATGCAATCCTACAAACTCCATTCTGAATTTAAACACTATACCATTATGCAGGACGCGACACTTCCCGTCATCGCCTTAATAATAGCCACAAGCTTCTCAGTGATGCCTCTCCTACGCAAATGTTGATATCAGAATCGTTTTTACTCTTTGACGCTCTGGATAACTTTGTTCATTGAAACACCGTGATCCAGGCTGATCATCATGAAACCATCATCATCACGCACTCCCCAAGTGTGCAGCCAGAGTAAAGCTTGAAGCCGAGTAGAAATCTGGGCCGAGCTTAAAGATGCTGGATGCGAGAAATCTCATACATATCCATACAAAAATGCGCACACATGCCAGAGTAAAAGCAAGACTGGGCCGAGCTAAATGTTCACTCTGAAGCGAAACGTATACTACTGAAGCTTTCTTTAATCACAACCATGGATAAATTTCAAGACCTTCTTCTGACACTTCATTCAGACTATGTTGCTAAGGGATCACTGGTGCCATAAGAACAGTATCTTCGCTCTCTCTGAACACCCTTCTAAACCTGCCTCCGATCGGTCTATATCTGAAGAATGAGGCAGCTAAATGTGCCCTAAGGCTTAGAGAGGCAGGACACTTCAAAGAGATTCCATATGACCACCGCAGTATTAGGCTGCCATCTATTAATACTGACTATATGAAACCACAAGAAGGTTTCAACACAAAATTCGTGGTCAATATACCCGATAGGGAGCAGATCCCGGTAGTTGATCATGGACGCAGAAAGGCGCTGAACTTCTAAACGGATGACTCAAAGATGGAAGCCGGAGTCGGAGCAGCAGTCTACTCGTCGGAAATTCCATGTAACCTTTCCTACAGACTGCCGAATGAATGCAGCATTTCCAGGCGGAGGTGCTTGCGATCCAAAAGGCAGCTGAGGTGATGATTTCATCCCGAAAAAAGGGAGGAATCGTCATACACTCGGACAGTCAAGCAGCACTAAAGGCGCTACAGTCCGTCACAATCAAGTTGAAGACAGTGCATAACTGCCTAACAGCTCCACAAGCTCTGGGATCAGCTAGGACCCTGGAACTCTGGTGGGTTCCGGGCCATAGCGGGGTTCTAGGTAACGAAATAGTGGATGGACTAGCCAAACAGGGGGCTATCCTCGAACGAGGGACAGCCCTAGAGCTGCCGACGCCAATAAAAATTTGCAAGAAAATAATGGACGACAGTATGCGTCAAAAGGCCATATCTAACTGGCTCAACACAAACGACTCCAGAGTAACGAAAATATTCTGGAATTCTTATGACAAAAGGGAAACTGAAAGCCTCTTGGGACTGCCCAGAAGTCAGTGTGCACTATTAGTTGGCATGCTAACGGGCCACTGCCTGATAGGGGAACAGGCCCACAGACTAAAGCTAATAACCAGTGATGGCTGCAGAAATTGCCAAATACCAAACACGAAAGAAACTCTAAAGCATCTCCTATGCGACTGTCCTGCACCCGCTAGAAGGAGATTAAAGTGCCTAGGAGCTCACTTCTTCAACGATCTTGAAGGAGTCGCAGGACTCAGCTGGAGAAGCCTCTTCCGCTTCGCCAACGAGTCAGGTTCCTTCAAGCTCAACGACGATCTTCTGGTAGGGGCCAGCAACGATACGGGATGAGTACCTGTTTATGTGGTATCGCTATGGACCTCAGCGGTCTATGCGGAGTCGTCTAGGCTGCCACCCTACCTAACCTAACCTAACTTCATTCATGCCTCAAAGAGTACAGTCATAGCAATGTTAATGTACTGTTACCTATACCCAGGAATTTATACGCTAGTATGAGTTCCCCATTCCCAAATGTTTGGTGTGGGTAGTACTATTTATACAACCCCACATTCCGCAGGCCCTGTCATCATTTCTAATAAGGATTATCCTCTTTCGAGAGGAATCTTGTTCCAATTATCACTGTGCCCAATTCATGACACGACCACCCCGCATGATCAACCCAGGAAATAAATACTTCGCTTTCTACACTAAATAGACGAATGCAACATACAAATGAAGACGGTCGTCTTCCGGCGTCACAATTTTCCTTATTTTCTCTTCTATCTTTCCATTTTACGGGGCTCTCGGTTTTCAAATTTACCATGATCCATGACCGTTCCGAAAGAATATGGTGAACATACATACAAAGTTGGAACAATAGTCGTCTGTTGGTGGTGAGCCCCTCATACGTTGATTGGTATGAGGTCAGCGGAAGTTTAATTACTGTCATAAGTTACTTTCAGATTATCGAATCGATGGATCATCATGGAGAAAAGTGTCGGTGAAGACTGTGACCGATACCCACCTGCTTATTTGATCGGTGCTGAGCACACCTTAAAATTTACGAAAATTGAATGGGCTGAATGTATGAATGAAATTGTACTGGACATGATGACTAGTTATTTGATTGGCAATTTAATGATCTCCATACATGTCATGAACGTTTTCTTTTTAAAGTCAATCTATCTTTATCCATTTTGCTGGAATACTTATTTGCCCTAATTCCAAGTGGCGCGTCAACTATTCCATGTGGCTTAGCTGACGTTTCGTTGTCATAAACCACACAGTTAAAAATCTTGGTCTATTATTAATGCTAATTCGGTTTACATATATGACGACATCAAAATTGTATTAGATTTTAATAAAATGAAAGTATGTATTACAATTACAATACTTCCGTAAACTTCACTGGTTTAAATATTAAACTTTGCTGGCAATATTTTCTAATCAAATGGTAGGTTTAAAATTTAATCTATAGATATTATAATTTAGACTATTTATTTTCCTGTGTTTGTTTTAGCCCCCTCTGTAAGCAATTTTTTGTTTTCAATTAGTTTTTTGTCAGTTTTCTAAACTTCCAAATCCTTGTTAACCCCATCGCAGGTAAGTCAGCCAAGCTTCAACTTTTTTCGCCTTGACGCAACATTGATCCTATGAACTCCGTGTTGTAGAGTTGCGACCTAGACCGCTCGATCACGCAGCATAACATTTCGAACTCATTGCGTATAGTTATGCTGAGAATTGAGACAAAAAATAAACGTGGAAAGGTTTATATTTTAATTGCACTGTTCACCATTAGGTTTTAAGCTAATTTTTCCTAACTAAAATTCTAACATTCTATCTGAACTGCAACACACTGAAATTTTTCTCAAAACACAAATATAGATGTAAAGACTTTGTCTAATCACTAGAACTAAGTAATACCTGTACCTTGCTATACTCTTCTTCCACGTCAATAAAGCTATTATTATTATTATTATTATTATTAATTGCACTTGGTTTAGAAACTAAGGCGAAAATAAAAAGAACAGAAAAATGTTGGAATTATGTTAGAATTTATTACAAATTTGGTTTAAAATATAAGTAAACTTTGAAAGAGTTTAAATTTTAGAATAAATATTATTAAAAGTTCTGGTAGTCCAAGACTAGGTTTAAAAAAAGTCCGACATTTTTAGAAGTGGCTGTTTCGGACGATGCACGTTGCCAGCATGCACCTACTGCTCCCATTTGGTCGAAAGCCTGCGACAAGTCGGGAGATGTTGTGGCTTATTATTACGCTCCGCACCATAGGAGGAAGACAACATAAACAACATTTTGGCGACCGGTAGCGCAGTGTGTTGAGGCATCAGTCTCATGTTTGACTACCGGCGTTTCGGGATCGAATCCCGTCCACGACGACGTTCGTAGCCATGAATGTGCAGGAGGTGCATGCCGGCAACTGCATTCTCCGAAACCAGTTTATGCCAACGAAACAACTGGGTCACATGGAACAGTTAACGCGCTATGCCCCACAAGGGTTAGGGCAATGGAGTAGTAGTATTGTTATCGAGTCTCTGGCCTTGGAGCATGGACGACGAAAATTTAGGGGATTAAGACTCCTTTCACACAAGATTCACAAGGTGCGCCAAAGAGTGGTGTCTAATCTTAAGAATGGAATGTCCTTACCAACAAACGATTACTTGTTCAAGTTCTACTGGAGCACTTCCCGCCAAAGTAGGGGAGTACAGATCTCAGCTGAAAAATGAGTGACCAGTCGTGTGAAGTAAAGTTTCAATACCAATTGGTGAAGCGAATAATGTCTTGTTCAAGGAGCGATACAATGTTTGAGGCAGGTCGAAATCTTCTTTCGATCTTTGGGGATTTTCTCTCACAATAGGCGCGTTCTTTTGCTTTTCTTAACCTGTATAGGTTAGTGAAATAATACGCAATACAACAACAATGCTACTCTATATAGGTTAACGCTTAACCTGGTAATTTATCGAGGGCCGATCCTGACCTGGATAGCGCACAAGTGAAGATTTTATTTAGGGCGCATTTACCGGTTTCTAGAAGAAGTTCATTCGTTCGACGATGTTCCGCTGAGTTTTCACCTCATTCACCTCAATTAAATTCAATGGGATTCCACATTTTTTCCAATTGAATCGCTCATTTCAAAAACAACATAAGTCCAAAAAGTTAAATTCTCAGGAGACAAATAAAACTGTTTCATTCGAGAAGTATATTTTTTTTTGAGATAGTTGGTATTTTTTAAATAAAGTATTTAGGTAAATAGATAATATATTAGGAAAAAAATATATAGATTAAGTATGTTTCGTAGAATAAATTTTTATATTTTTGGACTTGTATGGTTTTTGTACGTAACGGGTTTGATTATTTTTTATTTGTTACTCTTTGATCACGTAAAACACAAAGGTTACATGGTGCAAGTATTTATTCAGGTTTTATAAAATACATACATAATATGTACAGTAGTACGATTTAAGGAACATAATCAAATTCGTCATAATTCTCAATATAATCCTCTTCTCCTGTTGGCCATTCAAATATTTCGTCGTAGAATGGTAGGTGCTGCTGGAGTATACTACCTTTAACTTGTTTAATATTGTCAATTTTTTTGGGATTGATGGGAACACTACCAAGAGGATATGCCTGATCAGTTGGCAAGGGTACACTAAAAGCTTTGCTTCTTCTTACGTTAAATGTTTCACTGGATAGGCCATTAATAAAATCGTGAGTAACTATAACGCCTTTTTTTATTCTCGAACGACATATAGCTGGATGGGGAGAATGATTTTTTCTGCTCATTTCATGCACATTCCTTCCTAGGCTCTCATCGGACAAGCGTGTTTTTTATAGTAGGCAGGCCACCATTTCGAAAAGTCTAACACTTGGTGAGTTGACAACAAAGATGTTGAAAATTACGGACTTGCATCCGACATGATGTCATAATATTCCTGAGGAACGTATATACGGTCAAATTTTTTAATTTTTCTTTTAAGAACTCCAAAATCTTGATCATTTGGAAGAAATGAATGACCTCTTACTGGGAAGTAATGTTTTATCACTTTAAATCGGTTTGTATCTGTTAGAGATATTAAAAACCTAATAAGTGTATGGTTTTTGTTTTGACCTAGGCAATTGTCTGAAAAAAAGCAACTCCTTGACGTTCTTGTCTAGATAGTGGTCGAGGTAATGAAGAATCATGGAGCAAACTTCGTTGGCACCTTTTTTTGCTATTCCTTCATGATAAACGTAAAATACCGATTCATTGGTTTTTAAATTTTTGATTCCAAAACAGTTTACCCACAATTGTATTGGAATGTTCGGGAGGGGCAAATTTTGCATAAAGTCGAAAGTAAAAGCGACAACATCATTACGAGAATGACAGATATCCTTCACAGCAGAAATTTTGTTGTGGAACTGTTTTGCTCGTCTTTTGTGGACAGTTAATTCTGGTAGTTTCATATAAGGCGCCAAAGAAGGGCTTTTAGTTTTTACCATTGACTCTTCGCAGGTAATGCACGTGTCTATTTATGGTCTTCCAAATCGTAAAGAAAACGTGTTTTTGAAATAGTTGGCATAAAAAGTATAGGTGACTTTTAAATGCGAATATTTGGCTTCAAATAAAGCGTGCATTTTTTAACATTTAACCGCGAGTCTTAACATTGAATATAGTTGCCAGAGTAATGTGTTTTTTTGCGAGGAAAATCAAGGATGTGGGTATGTATAGCTTTTAACGTTTGAGGATTTGTAATGGACAGGTGTTGCGGACACCTAAGTGTCCATGGGGACGGAGTTAAAGTCTGCCGAACTGACCGTGAAGGTACGGCGACGCCATCAGGCGAGAACTCCTCAGCGGGATAGGCGGCGGCGCGAGCTTGCTGTAGCTCAGTGACGGGAGATGTGGGCGGGGTTGTTGCCCTCTCGCTGCCCCGTACCATTAACATTTCAAAAATCTCGTGCCTGGTGGAAGACTGGTTCAGCAGACTTTAACTCCGTCCCCAAGGACACTTAGGTGTCCGCAACACTTGTCCATTACATTCTTGGCGCCCCACGTTGGGCGCCAATTATGTAACAGACGGTTTGGTGGGCATCTGAAGGTACCCGTGGGGACGGAGCCTCAGGTAGCATAATGACCGTGAAAGTCGGGCCGTGCCATCTGGCGAAGAAAAAGGCCCCTCAACGAGCTAAGCAGCGGCCTATGCTTGCTGTAGCTCAGCTCGGGAGATGTGGGCGGGGTTTTCGCCGCTCGTTGCCCCTGTCCTTTACGTATTAACAAAAATTCATAGGCCTGGGAAGACAACACAAACAGGGGAGGTAAAAATGGGGAATAAAAAAAATAGTCAATAAGGGTGGAATGGTTGGCGGACGGCTCAGACGCCCACACGGTCGCACCTGGGTCCGGGTGTAATGGGACTCTCAGCCTCTGGTTTCGTACCACCAGCAGATCACTACTCATCAGGTGCTGCTTCGATCTGCCGGTGGGAGCAGCACTACCAGACCATAATATGGTTCATTACAGATTCGTGGTGTTAGCCTTGACATGTTGGCCTCGTTTATCAAGTGGTGTTTGCGATTGCTGAAGCAGAGTGGTAAGACGTCTTGCGCGGTTTTCTATGATTCCGAAAATAGTCACAAATGATTTTTTTACAGACGACAGTTTTTCCATTTTCCTTGAGGGCAAAATACTTGCGTGTTTGGTTTGGAACCTTTTGTATGTCTCTGGCCTTCGCTTTCTTTTCTTTAGAGGTTTCGGTGACACTTCCATTTGAGTCCCGTTATCGGCCATATTTATACCCTAGACTTTTAGTATAGTTATACCCTAGACTTTTAGTATAGGGTATATTGTTTTTGTCACGACGGAAATATGTAACACCTTAAAGGAGGCTCCGGAGGTATAGCAATGTATATATATAAATGATCAGGGTCACCTCCTGATTCGATTAAGCCATGTCTGTCTGTCTGTCTGTCTGTCTGTCCGTCTGTCCGTCTGTCCGTCTGTCTGTCCGTTCGCACGATAACTTTCGATAGAATGAAGCTAGAGCCTTGAAATTTTGACTAGATGTTGGAAGTATGATCTAGTTGGTTGGTATTGAAAATGGGCATGATCAGGCCAAGAGAACGCCTACCTCCCCTACATATGTAAAATAATTAAATGTATTTATAACTCCCGATTAAATAAACATGAAAACCTCTAGCTTTGGTAGATTGCTCGTGATGGTAATCTTATACTCCCCTGGAAAAATAAAATCGATCAGTTGAAAACTAACGGTAATTTTCTTACAAAGAGCCCCGAACTACCCTACTTTTCAGGTTTTTTGTCCATAACTCTTGAACTAATTGACGTAGACGTCTGATTTTTGGCATGTAACCCTGGGGTAAGAAGCTGCTTAGGTGTTGGGAAGTTGGGCATAATCAGATCAAAGGAACGCCTACCTCCCCTACAAAATTCAAAAAATTAAATATTATTTTAATTACGATAACTTTCGATAGAATGACACTAGCAAGTTGAAAATTTGGTGGAATGTTGGTAGTAAGGTCTTATTAGTTAGCACTGAAAATGGGCAAGATCCGACAAAAGGAACCCCTACCTCCCCTTCAAATGAAACTTCGAATAAGCGATTACTTTTGATACAATGAAGCCAGCAGCTTGAAATTTTTGTCAAATGTTTGAAGTGAGATTGAGTTAGTTGGCATTAAAGACGGATTAGATCCGACCTAAGGAACCCCTACCTCCCCTAGAGATGACACTTAAAACAAGCGATAGCTTACGACAAAATAAAGCTAGCAACTTGAAATTTTGCCCAAATGTTTGTAGTAGGATCCAGTCGGCTAATATTGAAAATGCGTAAAATCCGACCAACGAAACCCCTACTTCCCCTACAAACGAAACTTCAAATAAGCGATATCTGTCGATAGAGTGAAGCTAGAGACTTAAAATTTTGTTTGAATGTTTGTAGGGTGATCTAATTGGTTGGTGGCAATGATGAGCAAGATCCGACCCAAGGAACCCTTACCTCCCCTACAAGTGAGACTTCAAATAAGCAATAACTTTCGATGGAATGAAGCTAGCGACTTGAAAAATTCAACAAATATTTGTAGAATGGGTTAGTTAATTCATTTTGAGAATGGTCAAGATCTCCCTGAATGAGTGCCAACCTCCCCTATAAACTGGCTATATAGGAAACTCATTTTTAATGCATGGTCGTTGCCAATTGGGACTTTTGGTGTCACCACTAGGTCTGTACAAGTCTAGGGTATATACGCTTCGGACTCCGGGCCAAAGCGAAGCTTCGGCCTGGTTTTTTATAAAATTAACACATTTACGACGCAATACGACTACACTAGCTGACGATAGCCTGTATACTAAGGCTGCGCGCACGTTGGAACACGTTCGCGTGTCGCGTTCACGTGTTTTATGTCAAACGGTTTGAGTCTATGGTTTCCAGCCAAAGACGCGAATCTGTCAATATGAAAAATGCTCGGCTATTATCGTCTCAGCAAATTGAGTTCATTATTGTGCTTTAAAATTGATAATTAGATAAGAATTGAGTGGCAAAACCAACGACTGGGGAGTAGTAGGATGTGCATAAACACACATTTCATACTAAATTATTGGCTGTAACACACAATAATTAACTTAATTTGGTGATACGACAACAGCCGAGCATTTGTCAATTCGACAGATTCGCACCTTTGGTTATAAACCATAGACTCAACCCGTTTGACACAAAACACGTGAACGCGACACGCGAACGTGTACCAAAGTGCGCGCAGCCCAAGACCGATAATCGTCGTCTGTTGAACGCCATCTCTCCATTTCTTACATTGTCTACCTCGAAATATTTTCCTTGCAAAAACAACATAAGTGGCGGACTTATGTGGCTCTTGAATGGAACGGGAAAATCTAATTAGTTTTATATCGCTGGTAGTAAATAGTACTTGTGTGGTTTTTGCCCATAACGTGTAGATTCTCGTGGTAGGAAGTTTCATGGCAAAAACTCAATTTTGACATATTTGGACTTACATATGCGGTTTTTGAAATGAGCGATTCAGTTGAAAAAGTGATTTTTGTCGAAATATTAGGAAGCTACTCGGAATCAATTAGTTTCTTCTATCACAGTTGCATTTGATAGGTTCAATGCTTGCTCTTGATGTAATAGAATGAAGTTTGTTTCTAATACTTTCCAAAGAGTGGAATTACCCCACCACATAAAATCCACACTTTATCTGTCGGGGAAACCCACCGCAAGGAATGTCAATTATATCCTCCCATCATACACGATTGTAAAATAGATTGTATGATGCTCCAAAGATTTTCGAACTGGAGGACGCGGTCGCTTGATTGAGATAGTTAAAGGAACGGTATCCATGAGGCCCCGATGCGGGCTATAGCACCGATGATGATTATGGAAAGAATAACGTATGTCGAAACCTGTCAGCCGCCAAAGGATTACAGATTGCAAAAGAAGTTGCACTCCGCATGACGGTGGAAAGAAAGAAACCAATATTGTAATACAATCAAGAACAAGGACGCCATCCCAACCGAACATCAGCTATGCTATGCCTTGGCTGCGAAATCTGGACGATCGGTTCATTTTTGGCAGATAGCTAATATTAGCCGCTTCCGATTCACGGCATTTTGGTCTCAGACCGAAAAGAACGCCACGGCTCTATGCTGAGCAAACATAAGCAGCCACCATGCAGATACTTCGCCATCGTGGGCCGCATTCCAGACTTGTATACATTTGGATGCAGGCGAAATAAGTTGATGTTCAACCAATTTGCTTTCAACACTGATCTGATGAGATTCCATACGAGACCAGGATTAAAACCGGTCTGGAGTTTTGTATGAAAATGGTCTGAGATCCGGCGAATCGAAAGCGGCTATTAATAACCATCCAAAACGGTCTCCATCTTGATGGGGAATGTCGCATTTGCTGTATTTTCAATGAATTTCAGGGAAAACAAGAAGAGAAATGGATGATGCCCTGAAAATCAGGATCCTTTGTCCACAATTTAGCGATATCTTTATGTTTTTTTTTTGCGGATAGCTGCTGGCAATACCTACCCAGAACTGTCACCTCATGACCGAGACAATTGCCGAAAACGACGACCAACGACCGATATCGGGCTGTCGCATCACCATCAGAGGTCTTGCAAAAATTTTTATAATTTTTTTCTAAAGTTCAGAAAATGTGATCGTATATGTCACCTTTACAATTAAAATACACACCATTCAAAATACGATCGTCTTAAAAGTAACTCCAGCACATAAGAATTTTTTTTTCTCGAAACAAAGCCAGGCGGACTATTGATATTTAACTTAAGCGATAATCCACTAAAATGGTGAAAGAGGCAATGGTGAACAGCAAAACAATGAACAATTTCTTTGCAACAGAAACGTCCACGAAAAAAAGAAACTGGTAACTGGTTACTTTGATGTCGATTAAAAGGAAGTACATCGTACGTAAATGCGTTCAGCTCAGCATATGTAGTAGTGGAGTATTAGCCGCCGAGTGTAATACCACATTGCACCCGCTCATTGACTTCGTTTCTCGCTGACAAGCCGAGAAGAAAAGGTTTTTGTTATATAAGGATTGTACATGGGTGTACATGGCTGGGTTATGATACTGATACCGACTTTACCGAAGCCATGACATGTGTCCATTTTGCAGGTTATCCCGAAAAGGCGGTACCAGAACGTTTTTCGCCATGGATTACAAATAAATTACATATCATGTGTACGGAACAATTACAGAAACGGCAGGTGGAAATGGTATTTTTTGTTCTTTAGCAAAAAAAAAGTGAACTCTTTTCATTGGATATTGGGAAGTAATAACAGCAGCAGCAGGAAGAAAAGATGTTGGACAATTTTTCAACTTAAATCGAAGAATGCCGCAATACAAGCTGAATCCACATAAAAAACACACTAACCATTGGCATAGCATTCGCATTAACTATTATACAATAATCTCAATCGGTGACATCGTACGAGTACTATTTTTGACCGGACTATTGTTGACCGTTTTGTTACACCGATGTAGCATCATCTCTGTGTAGGATGATACTCCATCGAACCTACAAAACAAAATAAAATTTAGACATCCTGTCCCCCCATTTACAGAGCACTTTTTACACGATTTCGTTTTTGCACGGTTTTGGCAATGAGCCTTTCCCTCCATTTTAAACTTTACTTTATGTTACGTTTACACTATACCCAGATTACTTCATCTGCGTGTAGATCAATAAATCTAGGCCAGATTAAACAGCAGATAACTTCATCTGGCGAAACTTCATCTGCAGCAGATTACGCTCGATGTAAACTCACCACACAAACGATGAAAGCAAATGACAAATTCGGATGAAAATATCCCAGTAAACATTTTTGAAGATAATCTGATTGAATATATCCAAATGGTATCGCAAATTATCGCCAACTATCTGATAAAAGATAAAATAAAAAAATAATTTTGAAGCGTTCCAAAAGAAATCTTTCTGGAGGCAATAATTAGATGTCTTCATTGCAATAGAATTGCGAGATAAATGAGGAAACATTTTCTAAAAATTATCTTTTTCCAGGATATAAACAAGATAAATTTGTATAGGACTACGCTATCAAAATGCCAGATTATTTTGATCGCGTGGTCCTATAATTCATTCATATACGAGTAGTATATAGTGTGGATAGCGCAACGGTTTGTATGTTGCTTTTTAAGCATTGGGACCCTGGTTCGAAACCTACTGATGACGGACGGTTTATTTACATAATAAAAAAGAGAATTTGGATGTCAGACTAAGAGAGGGAGGGGGAGTGCGCCCAGTTCAATAAATATCAAATTAAAAATTTGGATACATTTTTTTTTAGTTTATTATTTGGCCTTGATATTATCTTAGAAAGATGTCTTTTTGATGTCTTAATAAAGAATACATTAGGATAATTTTCCCTTATCTTATTGTTATCGCAATTAAAATATCATTCTGACTTGACATTTAATACGGAATTCTTATCTTTTGCGATCATAATAAGATATCATTTGCGATATATGATATCTAGGGAAAAATACCTCTAAAATATCATTCGGAATCTTATTGTTTATTGGGATCAATTTGATTTATCGGATCGTTTATTTAATGCGACGCCGGACGTTTATAAACTCGACTTACTGCTCCAACTTAAGAAACATCATTCAAATGAGTTATTTATCAGTGACAGTGACAACTGTTGCTCTAGATTATTATCCAAATGGGTTGCGAGTTCGATTCCCAGTATGATTCTTATGAAGTAATCTAGGTGTAAACGCAATATTAAAAGCAGAATTCGCAGTTGAAGGTTTTTATCCAAAAACTGAATTCAATATGCATATTAATTAGTAACAAGGGCTATACTAGCCTTATTCCATCGAGAGATGAGTTGGCGTTGGTGTCTATTCGGAGAGGCTATAGGTATGACCCTCAATGGTTGAAATGTAATAATATATCGGTAGGGGATATCATTATCTACACCGATAGTCAATGGGCGATTAAATCCTTCGAAGCCGCACTTTCTTTCGAAACCCGTGGTGACGTGCCGCACCGCTCTTGAGACGAGTTGGGCGATTTTTTCAATATCACTCTGTGCTGGATTCCTGAGTGGTTTTAGTGGTATAACTGCTGCACGGACGAGCTAGCTCGCGCAGAAACGACCAGCGAGATAAGGGGTTGGTTTTGCACTATCAGAATGCTAGAAACTATTGAGGACAAATGCGCTCATCCGAGCTAACTGGTGGTGTATGTCATGTTGCGAAACCAATTCCTAACCGCTTCTTAGTGCTGCTGTTGTTGGAAAAAAGAACTTTTCAGGAACGTCGTGGGGATCATCACCATTATCAGTATTGTAGAAACTGTGGGGACGAGGAGTTGGAGGAGTTGGCGGTGACCATCCATCACTTCATGTGCTCCTGTCCTGTTCTGGCCGTTAGAAGAAAGGGGAATCTGGGGTCTTCTACTTTGCTGACCTGGATGACTTAAAGAACGTGGGTGACTTGAATGACCTAAGTGCTGGTCAACTACATCGCTTCATCAATAGTTCCGTTTCATTTGACGACTAGGCTCTCGAGGCAAAGAGTTTTTGGGGAATCGCAATGAACCCAGCCGAGATCTATGTGTGCTGTGCTTCTGCACAGTAGCATCTTTAACGTACTATCTTCTTCTTCAGCAGGAAAGAAGAAACCTTAAATCGTTCTTATAGCATTATGAATGTTTTTGGTTTCTTATATAATGCCTTAAGAAACTTTTAGGAGCGGAGTTTAGTCGGAACTAATTTCTGCGAAACTAGTGCCCAAAAATCAAGTGAAAATAGCTAGAAGTACAGTTCGTCTTGCCAATTCGACTGTTTTTCTAGTGCTCACCACTTTGTTTCTAGGAGAAAATAAGTACTGCATCTAGAAAACTGGATAAAGCGGTGACAAAGGCAAGTCAGGCATCATTAGGAGCGTTTTTTGCGTATTTATCGAGTGTAGTGTAGGGTAACAAACACGATTTTTGTCAGCCATGGGATGTCACTGTGCCGCCGGTCAGCTCGTTGTGGAACTTTCGCTTCTAGCGGTGATGGGCCTGGGTTTACCCAGTCTTCATATCGTCAGATTTTAACCATTATTATCTTCATCCAGAGCACTTCAAGACTACAAGTATGTATTTACATGAAATATCATTACGATCATGCGTGAAAGATTTTCAGCTTAGAAACTACACAGACATGTGAAAAAAAAGTTACTCAAAAATGGTTGTGGGCGGTCTCTAGGGCATACATTTTATAAAAGGGGTTTGGCATGTCAATCCCCTATAATTTACCAGAAACCACCTTTTGTTTTTCTTTGGCTAATACGTATCTCTAAATTATTTTCGTCCACCATACAAAAACAAGTACATTTTCGAGTATTTGAACAGAATTTCGTAGCTTGTTTGATGATCCACTGGATTTTGCCCAATATGTGAGTCCAATAGTTAAGCACCCATGGATAATTGTTTTGTTGGTTTACCAGAAGCTCCACACTAATTCGAAGAGAAGCGAACCGATGTTTGTTGTTGTTGCTTTTCCAAAGATAATTCGTTTTACTATTACACCTGGCGCACAATTTAAATAATTTGTTATTGTAGCAAGAGCTGAGTGTTGTATCAGTAATCGAATTTAGTCGTAGAGGTGATTGTATAGGCGGAACTTTCGAAAAGTCAACACCTACATCTGGATTGACATACTAAGTGGCAGGTGGGAAAAAACGCAACAAAATTCAATAAATTACATTAAAACAAGTATACTAAATATTTAAAGCAGTCACAAATCACATCAAAATCATATTAAGAAGAAGAAAAAATTTATAATGTGAAACGTTTCTCGCCGAAAAAAAAAACCCACCAGCCACAAAAAGGATTATTGTGAACATAATTCCGCCAAAGTACTCGTAGCTTTTCGCTTCGCTCTAGGTCTAGAGCAGGGGTCGGCAAACTCCGGCCCACGGGCCAAATCCGGCCCACCTCTGACTTTTATCCGGCCCGCGAGGAAATAATTTTTTTAACATGAACCAATTTTGAAGGAGTCAAATTTATAAATATTTTAAAATTAACTTTTTATATGTTATGATTTGATTTTAAATGTCAAGTATCTAATCAGCACAATCAAACAAATCATGCGAGCCTGTAGCTATCTCTCTGGGAGGACATGAAGGCTTAGAAGTCTTTCAAAATCAACCAAATCACTCAGTATTGTGTTCCAGGTCATGTTACAAGTTTCTAGAGACTAAATGACTATAATAAGCTCGTATCATTTTCATCGATTCGAGGCAACAAAACAGAGACGTTTCCTTCTTTAATAAAAAAATAAAAATACTTGGTCAAACGTATTGATCACGGTTTTGACAGAAAAAAATGTAACGTTTAATGTTAAAAGCAAGAATTGAGGAAACGATTCGATTTTTTTTTTACAGCAATGCACGTGCGACAAAAATCGCATTTGTAATTGGGCAGTTATTTTGAGACGAATAAGTAACTATTGTAACATTGTAACTGGTTTAAGTGAATAACGTATATCTTACGGTTACCCATAACCTATCATAGATACGTTATATCTAGTCCCATCCCTCAAAAACGGCTCTCGTTTCGAATGAGCCAACGATACGGTCATTTAGTCACTAGATATATAAACACATACCGATTTCGTCACTGGCTTAGGGACGTTATAAATACTGTTAACGAATGACGAAGCTGAGCCACCGAGCGATCCAATGAACACGTTCATAAGACAGAATAACTTTACCACCGTTTGACAATTCCTTTATGAACGCTTCTGATTAAATTGCCAATACGTTGTGATTTTAAGTAATTTTTATACCCTAGTTTCGCCAAAGAAGCCTTTAGAAATATAGTAGTGTGATGGCCTAGTCCTCGTTATAAGTAGAATCATCGTCTGATGGGTTCAGTCGTTGAGACAAAAAACACGTACCACTCAACGGTTCTTAAGTGTTGATCCAACTCACAGTAAAATTAAAGTTTCCATTCATTGAAATGAGGTTGTGCACGAACTCACTACGTGGGGATTATCCTCAAACTTTTACAGGAAGGGAACTTTTTGGGAACTTAAAATGGTCAGGCGATAATCTTAGGATTAAGAAATAACAACAACAGTGGACTTTTCTTCCAGGACCGTGGTAATTTCGAAAGATCTGAGAATTGACAAACCCCGTATAGGTAAAATCGATTTGATGCGGTTAGTGCGATATCTATCAGGTGGGACTTTGGAGATCGCTTCTTCGTCTGTGTGAATGTATGAGCACTGTTGTGATCAAGATGGTTCCACTGAAGGACTTACAAACCGTTTTGTTGGCTCTTGATAAATCGGAAAAAATCACTGATACTTTAAGAATAAAAGTCCCGTGCACCATTGCTGAACAGAAAATAAGATCATTCAGCAATGATCTCTACCCAAAAATCGTCAGTATAAAGCCAAAACACAAAAGTATGCTTTATTCTTTAAAGAAATAGAAACATTCACTTAGTTACACGTGAAAATGGGAATTGAATTACTGATACTGTACTGTTTGATAAGATTTAAGCTGCGGTTACGTTGGAGTTGCGAAAAACGATAAGAGCAGAGCTACTAGCGCAGCGTAGAAAAAGGATACATACTTTTACTAATTATTATAATTCTTGTAGTTTTTAATCGCAGCTCCAACATAAATATACCCTTAAAAGTAAAATTTTGTGTGGAAGCCTGAATTTTTTAGAGACCGGAGCTTCTGACTTTATACCTTTACTTTGACTGATATCTTTACGAATTGAATATAATAGAGAAATCTAATTTTCATTTGAAAGAAGAATCACATTTAATATTGTATTTTTTGACCAGTTTTAATGTCGCTAGCATATCTCTTCTTTTTCAAATTTCATTTAACTAAATAAATAAATAAATAACTAGGGGGGCAAAGACCTTTTCCATAGTCCTCCGCGTGGGCGCCCCCTGGTAACGGCAGTGTATCAAATCGCTGACGGCCAATGTCTTAGCGATAAGACAGTTTGGAAAAGGCAGATAGCTGTAGCCTGAATGGCTGACGAACACCTAAGCGTCTCAGGTCTAGTAGGATGGATTGACTTGCGTAGTTGGACCTGCTACATAGTTGTGTGAACTCCAGCACGTTTATTAAACCATCTGAAGCAGCTATCTCCGAGGCCATCCCCTGAATGGGGTTAAGCGACGTGCTGGCAACTCGTCCTTGTAAAAACCACTCCATGTCAAGAAACCTGGAACAAAAGCCTCGGATTGGACGGATCAACAACGACGACCACGAATAAAGGATTATTCTTTCGGATCCTGGAATGTACGCTCCCTGAACAAACCGGGGGCCGAGAAGGCCCTCCTTCAACAGGTCGAAAAGTACAAACTGAGCATTACTGCAGTCCAGGAAACAAATTGGCTTGGCAGCGAGATTAATGACAAGAAATCGCACACAATTTTTACAAGTGGCAAACCATCGGGCCGCAAGGAGTTTGGAGTAGCATTTATAGTGAACAATCACCTCAAACCGCATATTACTGACTTCAAACCCATAAATGAACGGCTGTGTGCGATTCGCATCAAGACTCGATTCTTCAATCTCTGGCTCATCAATGTGCATGCCCCCACTGAAGTTAAAGAACTGGGAAGAACTCAAGGGTACCATCAAGGATGTCGCAGAGAAGGTCGTGGGATATAAAGCCCGGCGAGCGCGAAATGACTGGTTCGACGAAGAATGCAAAAATTCACTTGACGCGAAAAACGAGGCCTACAGACAATGGATTCAACGAGGAACCAGAGCCAGAAGAGAAAAATATGACGAGCTACGGCGAATATCGAATAGAATAATTAGACGTAAGAAACGTAAATACCTTGACGAGCAGTTGCTGAACATAAACGAAAACTTAGCTAATAGGAACACCAGACAAGCGTACAAACTAGTAAATACAATTAAGAACGGCTACCAACCCAGGACTAGCCTTTGTAAGGACAAGGATGGAAACATCATCAGCGACACCGATGGTATTAACAAACGATGGGCCTCTTATTTTGAAGAGCTTCTAAACCGACCATCTAACATCCCCACACGGGAGGCTCTCGACGATATTGTTGATCTAGGCCCACCCATTCAACCCCCGACAGTAGAGGAAGTTGATCTCGCGTTGCGGTCACTAAAACGAAATAAAGCGCCGGGCGCTGACGAGATTCCAGCTGAATTGCTAAGATTCGGTGGAACGAGTCTAGTTGATGCCATACATCAATTACTCCTGCGAGTATGGGAGAACGAGGAGATACCAGACGATTGGCGCAGAAGCATCATCTGTCCAATTCATAAAAAGGGAGATAAACTGCGGTGTGAGAATTACAGGGGCATCTCACTAGTTTGTACGTCCTATAAAATTTTGACGAAAATTCTGGAAAATAGAATAAAACCGTACGCAGAACGAGTCATTGGCGAATATCAAAGCGGTTTCAGACCTGGTCGCTCCACAACCGATCAGCTCTTCTCAGTCAAACTGATACTCCAGAGGTGCTGGGAATACAACGTAAACGTATACCAAATCTTTGTCGACTTCAAGCAGGCATACGACAGTATCGATCGTGGAGTACTGTACAACATCATGCTGCAATTTGGTATACCAGCAAAATTAGTGCGACTGACAAAGATGACGATGACCAACTCCGTCTCACAAGTCAGGATCCAGAATAGACTTACTGATCTATTTGAAACACGCACTGGTTTGAAACAGGGCGATGGACTGGCACCGACGCTCTTCAACCTAGCACTGGAATACGTTATTCGGGCCATGAATTTGGACAACAGCAAGACGCTACTCATCAAGTCGACACAATTAGCAGCGTACGCCGACGACATCAACATCATGTCCCGAAGATTGGCTGACGCAGAAGAACTTCTGCATACGCTTGATACCGCTGCAAAGGAAGTTGGATTACGTATTAACGAGGGTAAAACTAAAATAATGATGCAATCGGTGACAAGGACACCTGCACAACCGAGCATCAACGTGGGGGACCTCAACATCGAGTTCGTGAACAACTTCATCTACCTGGGTTGCAACCTGTCAAGGGACGCCAACGAAACTGACGAAATCAAGCGACGGATACAGTTAGCTAATAAGACTTTTTTCTCGGTTCTCCCCATAATGAAATCGAAACATGTGCACAGAAACACGAAGCTCCGCGTGTACAAAACCATTATACGACCAGTGCTATGCTATGGCTGCGAAGCATGGACCCTAGCTCAAGCCTCCGAAAACATGCTAGACACTTTCGAACGTAAGGTTCTACGGCGAATTTTCGGGGCTGTTTGCGATCGAGATGGATGGCGCATCCGGTACAACCATGAGTTGTATGAAGTGTACGATGAGCTGCAAGTCTCGAAAATCGTCAAACTACAACGACTTCAATGGGCAGGGCATGTACAAAGAATGGACGATGATCGCATGCCTAAGAGAGTAATGAATGCAGAACGAGTCGACGGAGCGAGACTGCGAGGACGACCGAGATCTCGTTGGGAGAGCTCAGTAGGTGTGGACGCCGCGCAGCTGCTGGGCTCCCAAAATTGGAGGATGCGGTCACGTGACCGAGATAATTGGAGGACAATGATCCAGGCGGCCAAGGCCCGACGTCGGGCTGTCGCGCCACGATGATGATGATGAAATACTAAACAGTTTTCGTCAGATTCCAATTGGTAATGGGTTAACTACTCTAGCAAACAGGTTCATCTTGAGTTTGCTATCCGGCCCGCTGAACCTGAAATTTCAATAATCTGGCCCTTTCCAGAAAAAGTTTGCCCACCCTTGGTCTAGAGTATGCATATTTAACCCTGACTTATACGTAATTATTGTAGTTAGTTTCTTTTAATGCTGCTGATTGTTGCTTTGTGAGCTTAAGGTTTGATGCCACAAAGTGTCTTCTTTCCCGGAACTTTTTACAAAGCTTCAGGACTTATAAAAAGTCCTGAAAAGCTGTATTGAGAGAAACTACTGAATTAATGGTTAGGCTGAAAACACACCGCATAAGGTTGAAAACACACCGCATAAGGCTGAAAACACACCGCATAAGACAAAACGTTTGTTTCTGTCTCAAGAAACAACCGACTAATGCTGCTTATCAGGCAGCACACACCAAAAGAAACGAAACAAAACAAATGTCTTTGTCTCGATGCGTTTTATGACTGGTTGTCGATAATGCATGCCTTTGGATATTATCAACACACACCGAATGAAACAAACATGCTTCAGACAAACGTCGTTGTCGATAATTGCATACATTGCAATAAGCGCAACACACACCGCATGAAACGAAACAAAAAGACAAGAAAAGACAAAAAGACATATTTCGTTGCCTGTAGACGGCCAGTTGTCTTTTAGAAACAATAATTCGTTTCCGCTTAATAGCTGGTCATTTTATGTAAAATGTCGCAAATTATGGACGTCGACGCCGAAAAGTTGTTGTTTTTAATTGAGGCAAGAAGCCCAATTTATAATTATAGAGAAAAGGAGCATGCAAATAAAATTGCAATTGATAAGCTATGGGTAGAAATAGCAGCCGAAATGAATTGTGAAAGTAAGTTTATTGTATAGTATTTCATTTTATTAAACACACCAAACGAAACAAGGCAAAAAAACATTTTGTTTGTCTCACTGTGTTTCGCTTGGTGTGTGCTGCAATGAAACACGTTTTTTTTTTGTCTTAAAAGACAAAAACGTTTTGTCTGATGCGCTGTGTTTTCACACTTAAAGTCGCGCTCGGTGGCCGTGATCGTTCGGTCACCGTTCTACGATACTAATATAGAGCTCGGAAATCAAATCTCGGCGCGATCAAAAACTGCCTGTGAGTACTAATAGAACTCTCACAGTTCTCCGAGCTTGTCAGTATAAAGACGGCGCGGATAAGAGGTGCATGCTAGCAACTGCACTTCCGAAAAGTAGATATGCTATTTTTCAAATTAATTCAATGACGTACCTATTTTACTCAATTGCCGGAACCCCTTGTGGGGCATAGCGCGTCAACTGTTCCATGTGGCCCAGTTGACGTTTCGTTGGCGTAAATTAGTTTCAGAGAATGCAGTTGCCAGCATGCACCTCTTATCAGATGATGAACTTAGGAGACATAGTGGGTTTAATTAAATACCTTGGGAGCAAATCTGATTTCTGTGAAACTTAGTACACATATAAAACAGTTGGCGAACTTACCCTTCATTTAGTTTTTATATTTCAACTTGATCACGCATTTCGAAGACATAGGCCGTCATGCGAACATTTCCTGTAGACCTGCATATTTGTGGGAGTAATTAAGGAAAATTTGCCTCATAAAAGCGAAATTTTGTTCAAAAAACAATTGTAAGGCTGGTAAATATTACTATAAGTATTTACTTTAAAGATATTATCAACTAACTGGAACGTTTCACATTGTATTTTATACTTGCTTCAATTGCATCTTAGAATTAATTTACTTTCCTTTGATTTATTTTATTATCGGTATCATAATTTTTTTTGTCCTAAACTGTTATTAAAAAGTACTAAACTGTCCATAAGTTTGCTTCAATTATGACCTTTTATATGTCTAAAAATATGCCAGCATATCGCGGAATTAAAGTGCATTTTTCCGCGAAATGACAATTACGCCTAAAACGGCATCTAAAACCAGGTAGAGAGGCAGGCAGTATTTTAGACAAAAGAATCGTATCTTAATGGAACTGCTGACCTTCCGAAACATTTTGCATTGGTTTTCTTTTTATTCTTCCTCAGAAATTCCTTATAATTATTTTTGATTTTTTGAGTTTATTAATATATCGATGGTGAAGATTCACAACCTCCTATGTGGGATTTTTTTTCCACTTTTTCTAACGTGTTTTTAAAATATTTATACATCAATTGCTCAACCGGCTATGCTGATATTTTCAGTTAAAAACCGCTAGAAGCAGCAACATATCAATGTTATGTTTTATTACTTTTACAACCTCCTACGTAAACTGACTGGAAAAATGCCATTTTTGTCATAGGAGGTTGGCTACTTTCAGCATCGATAATATTTTTCTTTTTTTTTCTAGTTTTGTTATAACCCTGGAACTTATTCTATCAAAATACAATATTATCAGATTTAGTATAATTTCGCTATAGTTGTTACTTTTTGGATGTCTGGAAATAAAATAATTGTCTTATTGAAAGTGACTTTATCCACAAAAAGGCTAATTACGCCCGAGGTGGCGGCTATAGGCAAACTAACCCTAGTTTAAATGAAAGTAAATATGATATACGTACCTTAACGAAACTGTCAACCACCCAAAACGTTTTTGGATGTTTTTTTCTAACCCCTACTTCAAATTAATTTTTCGAATTAATTTAATTTTTGTTATTTATTTAAATTTTTAATTTTTTCTCAACTCTTTGCACATTAGTCTGAAAGCCTAGTACCCAGTCTATTAGAAAAATATAGCTTTGGGTATCTAGCACGTGCATAGGAACCAACAGGCATATCGCAACTAATCCATCACTTTTTAAATGTTTCCGATTTGTCAACTTTGGCCAATAATATTATTAACAAAAAAATATTAGCAGCCTTAACATATATTTTTTGAAAGCTCTAATATGTCCTTTAGAGGATAGAATACTTTCAAACTCAATTAAAAATAAAAAATAAAAATCTTACAATTTTTCGATTTTTGTCCATTTTGCGTAACTGTGTGACGAGTCGACGGAGCGAGAATGCGAGGAAGACCGAGAGCTAGTTGGGAGAGCTCAGAATAGTGCTGACGCCGAGCAACTACTGGGCTCCCAAGATTAAAGAACCGAGATGATTGGAGGACAACGATCCAGGCGGCCAGACCCCAACGTCGCCTCCATGATGATGATGAACCGATAGATCAAAACAAAAAGCAAAGAAACAAAATATTTATCGCAACCAGAAAACTTACATCATTCACAACAAATGAGCAGTTCGGTAAAGTATTTGTAACCGGAGACAATGACCATACCAAATTTAAACCCACCGATTACCCGGAGCCGGAGCTACAGAGGTCCGAAAACCCGATTTCTCTGTTCCTATGAGAGGTATATGTAGTATATGTAGTCCGGATGGCGCGACGGTTAGCACGTTCGCCTTCAACGCACTGGGCCCCGGCTCGATTCCGGTGATTTACGTGTCGGACTATGAGCCCACTCAGCTGTTAAATGAGTACCCATTATGGGGTAAATAACTCGGTTGAGCGTATTGCTGATCACATACCTCTGCACAAAAACCGTCACGATCTAGAAAATGAGATGATGCTAACTCATCTCGAGGCCGTGGTTCAAATTGGACTGTTGCGCCAGTTATTTATTTATGAGAGGTATATGAAATAGTAAGCCGATTTCAACTAAATTTGGGAATATGATTTAGCAGTTAATATAATTGCATATATGTGAATAATATGAAATTTCGTAAAGATATCTACAGAAATAAAAAAGTTTTTCTAACAAAAACTTGCTTTTGGAACGGTCGTTCCTATGACAGCTATACGATAGAGTAGTCCAATTTCAACCAAATTCGGAAATGTGATTTAGCTAAAAATACTATTGATAAGTGTGAAGTTTGGAAAAAATATCTTTAAACATAAAAAAGTTTTACTCACAAAGACGAATTTTTGAACCAGTCGTTACTATGGCAGCTATATGACGTAGTGGTCCGATTCCATTGGTTCCGGCATATTTACAGCGTGCAATATGTACAAGATTGCAGCTTGATAGCCTTAAAACTGAGGACTAGTTTGCATTTAACAACCTGGGTTTCTCCGGATGGCTGAACAGAGAACCAGATTGACCATATAGCCATTTCCAAGACATGGAGGAACTGTTTCTTAGACGTCAGGTCGAAGCGGGGTGCTGATATTGGCAGCGATTACCAAGTTGTTGTCGCAAAAGTAGGCTTACGAACGGCAGCGATCCATCGCCCTCAAAATGCAAGAATCTTGCCACGTTTTAATGTGCAAAAGCTTAAAGATTCATCTATAAGACGTGCTTATTCCACCGCCTTGCACAAAAGAGCTAATGCACCACCATCTTATGAGACTCCTACAATTGATGATAGATGGAACGTCGCTAAAGACTCATTTATTTCATGCGGTGAAACTTGCGCGGTAGAAGGCCATTCATTAGTGACTCTACATGGTCTCTAATCACGGTACGCAAGAGAATTAAAGAACAAATCAACTCAGCCACTGACGACGCAGTCAAAGACCAACTAAGAGCTGAATACCGTTCTCTTCAGAAAGGTGTGCAAAGAAGCGTAAGAGGGGACAAACGAAACAACATCAATGCATTAGCGGAGAAGGCAGAGAAAGCGGCTTACCGTGGTGACAGTGGAACCCTTTACAAACTTATCAAGCCATTAACTGGCAAATCTTTTACAGCTGAAAATCCCGTGAAAGATAAAGACGGGTCTCTACTGGTCACTGATGAAGACCAACTGCGACGGTGGAGAGAGCACTTCATTGAGGTCCACAACAACACCCTTGGACATTCGAACACATCTTCACTAGAAGTAGAAAATATTCCGCAAATAGCCAGAGTCGATACCAATCCACCATCTTATCAGACGTAAGAAACGTAAATACTTTGACGAGCAGTTGCTGAACATAAACGAAAACTTAGCTAATAGGAACACCAGACAAGCGTACAAACTAGTAAATACAATTAAGAACGGCTACCAACCCAGGACTAGCCTTTGTAAGGACAAGGATGGAAACATCATCAGCGACACCGATGGTATTAACAAACGATGGGCCTCTTATTTTGAAGAGCTTCTAAACCGACCATCTAACATCCCCACACGGGAGGCTCTCGACGATATTGTTGATCTAGGCCCACCCATTCAACCCCCGACAGTAGAGGAAGTTGATCTCGCGTTGCGGTCACTAAAACGAAATAAAGCGCCGGGCGCTGACGAGATTCCAGCTGAATTGCTAAGATTCGGTGGAACGAGTCTAGTTGATGCCATACATCAAATACTCCTGCGAGTATGGGAGAACGAGGAGATACCAGACGATTGGCGCAGAAGCATCATCTGTCCAATTCATAAAAAGGGAGATAAACTGCGGTGTGAGAATTACAGGGGCATCTCACTAGTTTGTACGTCCTATAAAATTTTGACGAAAATTCTGGAAAATAGAATAAAACCGTACGCAGAACGAGTCATTGGCGAATATCAAAGCGGTTTCAGACCTGGTCGCTCCACAACCGATCAGCTCTTCTCAGTCAAACTGATACTCCAGAGGTGCTGGGAATACAACGTAAACGTATACCAAATCTTTGTCGACTTCAAGCAGGCATACGACAGTATCGATCGTGGAGTACTGTACAACATCATGCTGCAATTTGGTATACCAGCAAAATTAGTGCGACTGACAAAGATGACGATGACCAACTCCGTCTCACAAGTCAGGATCCAGAATAGACTTACTGATCTATTTGAAACACGCACTGGTTTGAAACAGGGCGATGGACTGGCACCGACGCTCTTCAACCTAGCACTGGAATACGTTATTCGGGCCATGAATTTGGACAACAGCAAGACGCTGCTCATCAAGTCGACACAATTAGCAGCGTTCGCCGACGATATCAACATCATGTCCCGAAGATTGGCTGACGCAGAAGAGCTTCTGCATACGCTCGATACCGCTGCAAAGGAAGTTGGATTACGTATTAACGAGGGTAAAACTAAAATAATGATGCAATCGGTGACAAGGACACCTGCACAACCGAGCATCAACGTGGGGGACCTCAACATCGAGTTCGTGAACAACTTCATCTACCTGGGTTGCAACCTGTCAAGGGACGCCAACGAAACTGACGAAATCAAGCGACGGATACAGTTAGCTAATAAGACTTTTTTCTCGGTTCTCCCCATAATGAAATCGAAACATGTGCACAGAAACACGAAGCTCCGCGTGTACAAAACCATTATACGACCAGTGCTATGCTATGGCTGCGAAGCATGGACCCTAACTCAAGCCTCCGAAAACATGCTAGACACTTTCGGACGAAAGGTTCTACGGCGAATTTTCGGGGCTGTTTGCGATCGAGATGGATGGCGCATCCGGTACAACCATGAGTTGTATGAAATGTACGATGAGCTGCAAGTCTCGAAAATCGTCAAACTACAACGACTTCAATGGGCAGGGCATGTACATAGAATGGACGATGATCGCATGCCTAAGAGAGTAATGAATGCGGAACGAGTCGACGGAGCGAGACTGCGAGGACGACCGAGATCTCGTTGGGAGAGCTCAGTAGGTGTGGACGCCGCGCAGCTGCTGGGCTCCCAAAATTGGAGGACGCGGTCACGTGACCGAGATAATTGGAGGACAATGATCCAGGCGGCCAAGGCCCGACGTCGGGCTGTCGCGCCACGATGATGATGATGATCTAAACAGAAATTAACTGTGGCTATTAAATCGATGGAAGCGGGTAAAGCCCCGGGGATAGATGGAATTCCGGTGGAATTCTTTAAGGCGGATATTAACGCTACTGCGTATATTCTTCTCCCCCTTATCCAAGAGTGCTGGGAAACCGAAACTCTCCCTAAAGAATGGAAGAAGGCGTCATTATTAAGATTCCGAAGAAAGGTAACCTGAAGGATTGTAATAATTGGCGTGTAATTTGCCTCCTCCACGCAGTCTCCAAACTGATGGCAAAAATAGTCTTAAACCGGATTAAGCAAACAGTTGACCGCACACTGAACGATGAACAGGCTGGTTTTCGCGAGGGCTTTTCATATAGCGACCACATCAACACCCTCCGAATTATTATTGAACAATCCGCAGAGTGGAGATCCCCATTACATCTCATGTTCATCGATTTCGAGAAGGCGTTTGACAGCGTTAACCGGGAATACATCTGGAAGGCTTTACATAGGAGAGGTATACCAGATAAAATTATATCCATCATCAAGGAGTCCTTTAGGGGAGCCCAATGTCACTTCTTACACAAGGGTAAGCTTTCAGATCCTGTAACGGACGGTTTGGTGGGCATCCGAAGATGCCCGTGGGGACGGAGCCTTAGGTAGCATATGACCGTGAAGGTCGGGCCGTGCCATCTGGCGAAGAAAAAGGCCCCTCAACGAGCTAAGCACCGGCATATGCTTGCTGTAGCTCAGTTCGGGAGATGTGGGCGGGGCTTTCGCCGCTCTTTGCCCCTATTCTTTACGTATTAACAAAAATTCATAGGCCTGGGGAAGACAACACAAACAGGGGAGGTAAAAATGGGGAATAAAAAAAACAGTCGATAAGGATGGAATGGTTGGCGGACGGATCAGACGCCCACGCGGTCGCACCTGGGTTCGGCTGTAATGGGACCCTCGGAATCTGGTTTCGTACCACCAACAGATCACTATTCATCAGGTGCTGCTTCGATCTGCCGGTGGGAGCAGCACTACCAGACCATAATATGGTTCGTTACAGGTGGTTCATTACAATCCCATTAAGGTACGTAGCGGAGTGAGACAAGGCTGCATTTTGTCACCTATATTGTTTTTAATTGCCATTAACGACGTACTCTGCAGTGCGCTTCGTGAACACCAGAGCAAAGGTTTGAATACCTTCAACACCTAGATTACGCTGACGATATTTGTCTTCTCTCAAATATATCGGATCATCTAGTCCAAATGACGGATGCCCTGCACCGCGAAAGTGGCAATGCGGGGCTTAAAATCAATGCTGCCAAAACTAAGTACTTGAGCTTGAATCCAGGAAGACTGAGCGAAATTTGTGTTTCGGGGCAGACGGTGGAAAAAGTGGACCATTTTTGCTACCTCGGAAGCGTAGTTACAGCAGATGGTGAAGCGGATGCTGATGTACAGTTTTGCATCAATAAGGCTCGGGCAGCTTTTTTCAGTTTAACTCCTTTCTGGCAAAACAACAACATCTCCAGATGTATCAAACTCAGGATCTTCGAAACCAATATAAAATCTGTGCTTCTTTATGGCTGTTCAACTTGGAAGGTGACCAGGGCGATAACAACTAGATTGCAAACTTTCGTGAACCAGTGTCTACGGCTCATCCTGCACATACGCTGGCCGGAGGTCATTTCTAACGACGACCTCCTGTTGATTACTGGCCAGGACAGGATAGGCACCTCTATAAAAAGACGAAAGTGGCAATGGATAGGTCGCACACTCCGAAAGGGGCCGGAAAACATTGCTAAATAGGCCCACGATTGGAACCCACCGGGAACCGATGCAAGTCGCCGCGTTGGACGACCTAGAAACACCTGGAGAAGATCAGTTGAAGTCGAGGGTAAGTCATTAGGCAAATCGTGGAGACAGTTGAAGGCGATGGCGGCGAACAGGACGAGGTGGAAAGTCGGCGTGATTAATGCCCTATGCCCCACAAGGGGTTGACAGGATCCAGAGATAGAGAGAGAGAGAGAGAGTTTGCATAGAAACAGACAGACAGACGGACAAACGGACAAAGCTTAATTGACTCGTCTCATCATACTGACCAAGAATATATATAGTTTATATGGTCGGAGATGCTTCCTTCTGTGCGTTGCAAACTTCATGACAAAGTTAATATACCCTATCACATCCGTGAAGGGTATAAAAATATGTTGTGCCAATTTTGAAAATTATTTTTCCGAATTAAAAAAAAGTTTGTAAATTCTTCAATTTTACATTAATAAAGCAATGTGATTGGGGTGGATATATCATACATAGATCTTATAAGGTTCATGCCATAATCTAACTGATTTCTTGTTCAAAAACGTCACAGTTGTATGTACATATGTATGTGAAATAGCTTCAAATCAAGTGGCTTGGACGCTAGTGCGAACCTACTGTTTGGCGTCCCCGTTTCCCATGTCAGACATCAGGTCACCCTACTTAAAAGAGCTTCACTCGATCCGCTCAAAAAAATAAACAGGAAATTGGATAATTTTCAGAGAATACTTAATAGAAATTAGAGATTTTTTCGTAATCAAAATTACATGGATAGGTAATCCTAAATTCTAATGGGACATTCATTTAATGTGTACCCATCGCGAAATGCCTTGATCATTTCAAAACGTATCTCTCCAAAATGATACGTTTACCTTATTACGGTTGTCATGAAACAATATTTAACCGTCATCATACCTTAAAGGCTAATATGCGGTCAAATTTTTCAGGTGACCGTGAGAAAAAGCAGAAAAGTCCGCAGTTTTTTTTTTGCAACACTCCTTCGGCAGATTGATAAAAACAACATGGTTCGCTCATATGACCAAAGTACGTAAGTAAGTGTAGCGTATGTGGAAGATATTAACTTGAAAATATTTCGCGGCAATGAACATTGATGTGGTCAAATATCTAATTAAGGTTGTCTCTGTAGAGTAGTCTACTGATTTATTTTTTCGCAGAGGGTCATTGTAAATGGTAATCGTCATTTCAAACAATCATTCTCGTTTGCGGTTCAATTACACACGTTTACAATCACGGTATGCTTTTTTTTCACCAAGATTTCCACATACCCATACTGGGCATTATTTTGTTGTGGTTACCACCGTATTGATGTCAATTCCATTCTCTAATGGACGTAATGGAAATTGAGAAGACATCATCAATGTAATAAAATGATGTTATTAGTCATTTGCCATGAAATTATCGGGCAATTTGTCAACCGACGGGTATTTTTTGATAATCATTAGATTAGGATTTTGAAGAGCGATTCGGTGAAGCTCAAGTCAAATGTCAAATGGTTTCGTAATTATCCGTGTTTAAATGAATCGGGATGAGAATTGTCTAGCATAATGATGGGAAGACGTTGTAGAATTTATCTGGAATCAGCTTAAGAGTGAATTAAGTATGAATATACTAATAATATGTATAAACAATCATATTTCAGATCAAATCGGAATTTTCGTGACACTTTTCATTCTGCACACAAACTTAGTATGCGTCTGTTCTATCCAGGCGGCCAAGTCCCGACGTCGGGCTGTCGCGTCACGATGATAATGATGATCTTTAGAATTAGCTCGGTAACGTACCAGGCATTTTTTGCTACTCGAAACACGGTCTCTGCGGTTCAAGCCCCGCAACGGGACCAAATATCCCCTCTGTTTTAATTTCTCCAAACTTAGCTATGTGCAAAACGACCACAAAAGTATGAAAATTCTGTTGGTATAAGCCGTAAAGGCGTGATTTTACTTGAAAACTCGACCGTGGGGGTCTAGATGGTGTGAAGCATGTAACGGACAGTTTGGTGAGCATCCGAAGATGCCCGTGGGGACGGAGCCTAAGGTAGCATATTACCGTGAAGGTCGGGCCGTGCCATCTGGCGAAGAAATAGGCCCCTCAAAGAGCTAAGAAACGACCTATGCTTGCTGTAGCTCAGTTCGGGAGATGTGGGCTGGGTTTTCGCCGCTCGTTGCCCTTGTCCTTTACGTATTAACAAAAATTCATAGGCCTGGGGAAGACAACACAAACAGGGAAGGTAAAAATGGGGAATAAAAAAAATAGTCGATAAGGATGGAATGGTTGACGGACGGATCAGACGCCCACACGGTCGCACCTGGGTCCGGGTATAACGGGACCCTGGGCCTCTGGTTTCGTACCACCAACAGATCACTACTCAACAGGTTCGGCTTCGATCTGCTGGTAGGAGCAACACTACCAGACCATAATATGGCTCGTTACAGGTGGTTCATTACAAGCACTTATATTAACTCACTAGAGGGGGTGGAGAAAGGATTAGAAGTGGAGATATTTATACAAGGTGCTCCCCACACTTTCGTGGTCGTCTTGCGTATGGATAGCTGCAAAGATGCAAGACCAGATGAGTGCTTCTATCCATACGAAACCACTAAGTTTGGAGAAATTAAAACAGAGGGAATTTGAGAACAAAACATATTTGGTCCCGTTGCTTGAACCGCAAAGACCGTGTCTCGAGTAGCAAAAAACGCCTGGTTCGTTACCGAACAGAATGAAACCAATTGTCACAAAAATTCAGATTTTCACTGAAATAATTCGCAATTGCACATTGCAAGAACATTGAACACATAAAATCATATTTCATTTACTTTCCAACACTTCAATATTATACGTTCTATTCAGCGATTTTGGACGTCCGCTTCTATTTATAAAGTCAATCCATTGGTCACTAAAAGGTCAACATCACCCACGAATCTATCATGTATTCCCCCTATTACCATTCCATCGGACAAGGCTCAATTTTCTCGAATCCACCTTCATTTCGGTGTTCAAATTATATATTTGCACAATGCATCAATGTCAATTAGAGAAAAGGATCCCCAATAAATCTATGTCCAGTCAACTACGTGTATATATTGCATAGTTGGTATTGGGAGACGAATTGAATGAGCGGAGTGAATGAATGCTCCTGTACTCGTCCTTCAACTGGTTTGTTCCGAATCAATTCAGTGGCATCAGCCATCAGGTAGAAAAGAAAAATCACCAATCAGTCGTATCCTTGTGGAAATGGTAGTCGAGTTTTCCGCGAAATTGAGGAAAACATATACTTTTCGTTCACCGATTTGTGATGGAATAATTGGTGAGGACGACTGTAAGATGAGAATAGATCTAAATCAATGGTAAATGGAATTTCTGTGCATTGTATTGGACAAAGGGTAAATTGAATTACGCAAATGAACAACAAATTGATTCAGCATTTTGGCTATTCTCGTATGCCTCGTGAGATTAAGGGTCGTGTGATTTGTAGAGGCATTTTGGAATGGAAACTTTTCCTTCCATTTCCTTTTTTCAAAACAGAAACGGAACAGAAACAGCAAGATGCGGACAAAGTATAGTTGTGGGAACCACCAATGATAGCGCAGCGCAGCGCAGCAATCTTAATGGCGTCAATGGTTGCTTCCTAAAATGCAAGCGCTCGAAAGCGCTTAGTGCGAATAGTAATTTGTTATAGAAATGCTTGTACTGAGCTAAGCGCTGAGCTAGGCATTTTGACTTTCAGTCAGCATAAATTGCTTGCGCTTTTTTGGCTCAGCGCGTATTTGTGTCTTGTGGAATCGCTCACGACTGGGGTCCACTGCGAAGACCAGTGCTAACCAGGGCCAGTCAAAGTCTAACTTAAGAAACAAGCAAAGAAAATTTTAGCGCCCTCCTTTCACATTTGTTTCAAAACAATTTTACATTTAAACTAGAATGAAATGCATGCATATTGGGTGTTTTTTTTTGCGTAATTGTGTAGCGTGCCTGTAGCATGGATGGTAGCATCCAGGTTAAATTCCGAATCGTCAAGTTGTCTACCCTGATGTCAAGTGGTGCGCCTGATATGTGGCGAAAATAATTTACAAATTGAGCTGAAATATCAGTTTGATTATCGGATCGTTTATTTAATGCGACAGCGAAAGTTTATATAGTCGGCGTACCGCTCCAACTTAATAAACATCATTCAAACGAGATATTTATCAGTGACAGTCACAAGTGCAGCTCTATCCAAATGGGTCGCGGGTTTGATCCACAGATAATCCTTATCTTTTTATTTTATTTTTCTACTGGTCGACAATCATTTACGGAGTTCTGATCCAAACTAAGGAGAATTAAACATTGTGTCACGCAAGGAGGAGCCCTATCACCTACCCTGTTCAACATCTATCTATCTGGACTCCCAACATCTCTAGAAGGACTCCACCTCATCACCTACGCCGATTATTGTTCGTTCCTAACTGCCGGCACTGACATTCCATCTATGTGTGCGTTGGTCAAGAGGTACCTTGACGAACTCAACAACTTTGTCAACAAAAATTTGTCGATCTCAGCACCAAAATCGTCTGCGAACTTGTTCACCTCTTGGACCAAGTAGGTGCAATTACAGCTGGATATCCTCGTATCAGTAGGTAGAGAAGAGACCATTATCTAATGATCGCTAATGTTCGATTGCGTATTGCAGCCGTGCGCCGTCCTAGCGACGAAAGACCCCGGCGCCGCAAATTAAACACCTCTCAACTAAAAAAATGCAGCAGTCTTACAGCGATACTCGTATAATGACCATCTTGCGCAAAAAGCAGCTGAGATAACTAGTCACCCAGATAGTGACAAATGAAAACTGGGATACCATAAAAAATGCGTACATCGATAGTGCAGATACCATCCTTGGCACAAACCCGGATTGCCGGAATAAGCCCTGGATGTCCGACGCTTCATGGCAGCGGATTGTTGAAAGAAAAGAACTGAAGATTCGTTTAGCTGCAGCATCAGACGACAATCGAAGCAGGATCGAACTCCTTTAACGTCAGAAAGCTCGAGAAGTTCAGCATAGTGTGAAATCAAAATGTGCATATACGGTGCACTGTAGTGATGGGCATAATGACTCTTTTCACTGTGGCAGCATATAAGCTCTGACTCTTTCCAATGAGTCGTTCAAAAAGAGTCATGCAAAGTGTATGAACCTTGGTTAATAATATATTTAATAAAATTCGTAGTTCTTAAAAATTCAGTTTCTCTTTTTAATTTTTTACCCTCGATTCGAAGTGATGCCATTTAGTTCGAGCCAGCCAGATCGGATCACTATTTCCCATGAAAACGGTGCCGCCAATCTGGGAAGGACGAACCCAATTTTTTGATGTCTTTTTTGACACCCAGATTCGGATTCAGCGACCCGCCAATGCTCTTTAGTTCGAACCAGCCAGATCGGACCACTATTTCCCATGAAAACGGGGCTGACAATCTGTGATGGGCGACCCCAATTTTTCATACCCTAGACTTATAGTATAGGGTATGATTGTTTTTGTCACGACGAAAATTTGTAACACCTTAAGGGAGGCTCCGAAGATATAGCAATGTATATACATATATAAATGATCAGGGTCACCTCCTGATTCGATTTAGCTATGTCTGTCTGTCCGTCTGTCTGTCTGTCTGTCTGTCTGTCCGTCTGTCTGTCTGTCTGTCCGTTCGCACGATAACTTTCGATAGAATGAAGCTAGAGCCTTGAAATTTGGGTCAAATGTTGGTAGTATGATCTTGTTGGATGGTATTGAAATTGGGCATGATCAGGCCAAGAGAACGCCTACCTCCCCTACATATGTAAAATAAATAAATGTAACTATAACTCCCGATTAAAAAATCAAGAAAAGCTCTAGCTTTGGTATATTGCTCGTGAGGATAATATTATACTCTCCTGGGAAAATAAAATTGATCAGTTGAAAACTAACGGTAATTTTCTTACAAAGAGCCCCGTACTACCCTACTGTTCAGGTTTTTTGTCTGTAACTCTTGAACCAATTGACGTAGACATCTGATTTTTGGCATGTAACCTTGTGGAAAGAAGCTGCTTAAGGTGCTGTAAGTTGGGCATAATCAGATAAAAGGAACACCCACCTCCCCTACAAATTTCAAAAAATTAAATATTCCTTTAACTACGATAACTTTCGATAGAATGATACTACCGAGTTAAAAATTTAGTGGAATGTTGCTAGTAAGACCTACTTAGTTGGTATTGAATATGGGCAAGATCCGACCCAAGGACCCCCACCTCCCCTACAAATGAAACTTCAAATAAGAGATAACTTTTGATAGAATGAAGCCAGTGACTTGAAGTTTTGGTCAAATGTTTGAAGTGAGATTGAGTTAGTTGGCATTAGAGATGGGTAAGATCCAACCTAAGGAACCCCTACCTCTCCTAGAAATGAAACTTCAAATAAGCGATAACTCACGACAAAATAAAGCAAGCGACTTGAAATTTTGTTTAAATATTTGTAGGGTGATCTAATTGGTTGGTGGCAATGATGAGCAAGATCCGACCCGAGGAACCCCTACCTCCCCTACAAGTGAAACTTCAAATAAGCAATAACTTTCGATAGAATGAAGCTAGCGACTTGAAAAACTCGACAAATATTTGTAGAATTGGTTAGTTAGTTAATTGATTTTGAGAATGGTCAAGATCCTACTGAATGAGTGTCAACCTGCCCTATGAACTGGCCAGAATGAGTGTCAACCTCCCCTATGAACTGGCCACATAGGAGACCCATTCTTAATGCATATGGTCGTTGCCAATTGGTACTTTTGGTATCACCACTAGGTCTGTACAAGTCTAGGGTATATACGCTGCGGATTCTGGTTTTTTCTCTGTTCTAACCCCAGATTCGGAGTCAGCTAAATTCCACTCTGTTCTAAAAGCTCCATGCCACGAATTCCTCGTTTAGCAGAGAATTTGAGTAATTGAAGTATGCGCTTCGTGAGTGAAACATCTGAATTTGAGTCAATACTGAATTAATAATTATAATCAATGTCTGTGTTATGTGTTATCACCACAGCCTACTATGTCTCACATCACAGAGTGAGTGAAATGGAGAAATGTAAGTGTGCTGTTTGTGTTAAAAACTCAAAACTCACATTGCGAACAACTCATTGCGTCCCACAGTATACAGAACAGGGGAAGTTGCCTGGTTGTTGGTTTGGTATCGTTTTCATCTAAAGTTGAACTTGAGATGATGATACAAGACGATTACTTTTGTTTTAGAATGTTGGGCTTGTTTTATGTATGTATTTGGAGAAACTGGATGTGCGGTGCGACGTAAGCAAATGATTTTTGATTTGCTTGCAGTCAGCATGGGTTGTTGCATGTATGCACTGCCCCGATTAAAGAGGAAATAGTCACTGCAATTATTGCACTAAAACGAGGAAAGGCAGCCGAACTCGAAGGTATCCCTGCCGAACTTTATCAAGCAGCGCCAAGCGTAACTGCCGATTTGCTGCACCCACTTGTTGATAAAGCGTGGAATACGGAGACTTCTCCCACTGAGTGGAAGGTAGGTTTGATCATCAAACCTCCGAAGAAGGGTAGCCTCACAGACTGTAATAATTGGAGGGGCATTTGTGTGCTTCCTGCCGTTGACAAGATAATCGCTAAAATCGTCCTGGAAAGACTAAAGATCCACTTAGAAAGCACAATTGATGAAGAGCAGGCAGGCTTTGGATCCGGATTCTCCTGTGTCGATCACATTAACATCTTGCGAATCAGCATCGAGCAATGCGCTGAGTACGATTCTCCACTTCACTTGCTTTTCATCGATTTTGAGAAGGCTTTCGATAGTGTGAACCGGGATTCAATATGGGCAGCCTTGCGCAGGAGAAGCATCCCTGAGAAGCTTGCTGCTATTATTAAGGCAACCTATGACGGCGCGAAATGTCGTGTTCTGCATAAAGGTAAGGTGTCGGGGGACTTTGAGATTCGCAGTGGAGTTCGGCAGGGGTGCATAATCTCACCGATCCTATTCCTCATACTGATCGGTGATGTGTTGCATGGATCACTATCCGGGCTAGACAGAGGAATTCAATGGACTTTGACATCTTATCTAGAACATCTTGACTACGTTGATGACATATGCCTACTCTCCTACAAAATCATGTATCTGTCCGCAATGGCGTTAGATCTCGAGAGGGAGGCAAGCAAAGTTCTAAAGATTAATACCAACAAGACCAAGGTTCTTAGCCCGCCATTGCGATAAAGAAATTTCACACCTATTGCCATCAATGTTAATGGGCAGCTTGTGGAGAAGGTGGACAACTTCGTCTACCTGGGTAGCATTGTTGCCGAAAGTGATGATACGGAGCAGGACATCGCTCGTTGTATCAACCAGGCTTAATGCGCATACAGCATGTCCTAAATCTGGCAAAGCAGTTATCTCAGCATCAAGACCAAGCTGGGCCTGTTTCGCTTCCTAGTACTTTCTGTGCTTTTGTATGGGAGCAGTACATGGAAAGTTTCTGTAAGTTTTACCAAAAAGCTTGAAGTTTTCGTCAACTCATGTCTTCTTTTAAGAATTTTCTGGCCCGAAACAATATCAAATGGAGAGCTAAGTAAGCGTACGGGGCAGATGCCAATCGACGAATTGATACGCAGATAAAATGGCAGTGGATAGGTCACACATTGCGGAAGAGTGATAACTGTATTGCTTTGGATGCCATAAAATGGAACCTCATTTCCAACCAAGGCCGACCAAGAGGGGGTCCTCGAATCTCATGGCGTCGATCTGTGGCAAATGAGTGTCAGGCACTGGGTAAGTCTTTTGGGGAGTTGCGCCCCATTGCCCAGAACAGAGTACGATGGCGCGCAGGAGTAGTTGACGCGCTATGCCCCACTAGGGGTTAAGGCAAAGTAGTATATGATACAGTAGTCAAATTTCAACCATTTTCGGGAACATAGTTTGGCAATAGATACAATTGAAAAATATGAGATCTAGTTAAGATATCTTTAGAAACAAAAAGGTTTTCTCACATAAACAGACTTTTGGAACGGTCATTCCTATGGCAGCTATATGACGATATAATTTATTTAGTCGAAGATGCTTCCTTCTGTGCGTTGCAAACTTCATGATAAAGTTAATATACATACACATACGTGAAGGGTATAAAATATCAGAACTACACCACAATTTGCTTTAGGTCAGTTCCTACAATCATGACTATGATGGCTATTTAATTTTGTTGCGTGATACATGTCAATGACACATTTTCAATTCCCAACATCGATAATGCCATCCGAAATTCATTTTATTCCCTTCAATATTCAGTTCAATATGTTCGAGGCGTTTTCTTAATTTCGCGCCTTCACAATGAAAAAGATAAATCACAATATCTGTGTGATATTCCTTTCCGATTAAAGAACCTGCAGGGTTGGAAAATGGATACGACTTGTATCCATGTTGCAATTTGAAAAAGTAGTGGGCGGACAAGTGTAACAACATTGGTGCGGCTAATGTATCTTGTGATTATGTAGGAGGTTTAGGTCCTAAAACATGTTTATGGGTAAAAAATCATTTAACGGCAGATGTGAGGATATACGAGTATTTTACAAAAATGGTAGGACGGTGTTTGTAGACTACAATAAAAGTTTCCAAATTAGATTTTGGAAAATTAAATTAAAAGTCACTTTTTTGTATCTTTCATGATAAAAATTCGCGTGCCAGGACAAATCTAGTCGGCAAATCTGGATTGTGCAAAGCAAAGTCTTTATATTTAGCTTACCCCAAGCCTGTTTTTATACTTTTCACCAGTCTACGTTTTAGCAATATTCCTTCTTGCTTCAAATTGACCTCTTCGTACATCCTCCACTTTTTTGTAGCCTCTCCTTTCGACAGCGCCCAAAAATGCCGATCCGTTTATCTTGGAGATCTAGAGTGACCAACCCATTGATCAAATCTAATCGCTTTCCATCTAATATGGCTTTCACAAATGATCACGACAGACACATATGGATAGCATCATCAATTTCACTCGTTACGAACAAATTTCGAATTCAACATGTTTATATGTGAATTAAAGTCATACAGCGAAGTAATTGTGGAAGAATTCGAACCGAAGAGAAGATTTATGGGTCACAATTCTTTGCAGCCCATCAATTTTCCCATTGAACAGCATCTGTTCGCAGTAGTGGATCAGTGTCGATCATGGATCAAGGTGTGTTTTGTAGCATTAGCAGCATTACCATCTTTTGGCACCACTGATTGAAAATAAGGGGAGGAATGGTGAGATGAAATCAAGAGCTACCCTGGAGTGTATATTTTCAAGTGTAGCAGACGTGAAAGGAAAAAAATGAGGTTTATTAGTAACGAACCCATGCCCCGGGGAGCGATATGATCAAAGTTAAAATCGCCATCCTTCCGCATTCAGTGCAAGTGGACCCATATAGGTGTGTCTGGCATCTGCAAGTCATCCGGACCGGACGTTTATTGGTGTCACGTTTTGATCTGATGACAAAATTCAACAAATAAGCAATTTCTGATTATATTTGAAGAGAAAGGTTAATCTTCGCACGTCGTACGTTGAAAGACTCACAGAAATCGAAGGGAGTGCTCCTGGTAAGCGACATGCAGCGTTAGCAGTGCAGAGAGGGGAAAATATCGCGATGACCTTTGCTTTTTTCACCAACCTGTGTATCTTTACCGCTTTGAAGATACCCCTAACAGCGAATGGGACAAGTTCAGGTTGCAATGTCTTTACGTTGGATCTAGCCTCCGAACGATTTCTTTTCTATCTTCGGCTCGGTCCCCTGTAATTTATCAATAAGTCAGAGAATAAGATGAAGATGACGATCTACGTTCATCATGACGATAGCGATTTTTTTCTTTATTTTAAATATTAGAAGTTCCACCAATAACCTTCTCTATAGATATCATTTTTTTTTCTCATCTCCATCGTCTTGAGAAGACATGTACTCGTATAGTGATCGAAACATAATGAAATTGGTAGAGGACAAAATGCACAAGATGACTCTCGGCAGGAAACTTCATTTGGTTTCGTTGAAAAATTCTCGACATTTGGACAAATCTTTCGGACATTGGGAAAGGTGAACTGTTGTCCACCTCCCATTGCGTTCCAATCAGTCACCTGGTGCAGATCGGAATGGTCACGACAATGATGAAGACAAAGTTGTATCGGCCACATGATGGACGAAGGCAGAAAAATGGAATATTATACCTGTCAGCCGACCATGGTGACTGAAGGCATGAACTCTCTTGACATCGTGAAGCATACATACATTTATCAATGACCCCCGTTAATTGTTCTTGATTGTGCTGATCGAGCAACAACACTCACGATTGCTCTTCTAGAAGATTATAGTACATAACATCGGTTTGGTCAGAGATGGAGGATATCGTACGAATTACCTTTTTTTGGGTGGATGAACTAGCGAGGGTCGAAGGCATTAAGAGTCCGATCACAGCGACTCTTCAAATTTCCTGTTCCGTCGTTGTTAATTTTCAGCCTTCACCTTCACCACTGGTCCATTCAAAAAAAAAATCAGTGCTTAACAAATCGAAATACCAACAAAAGAAAGGAGGTCAGCTGATTTTTGATATTGACGAAAATCGACTCTAATCAGTCATTGATGTCATTTTCGAATCTATTTCATTAGAAGACGCCTTGACTTCCAAGCGCCTGGAGCTTGATACATTACTTGTCCATCCGTGTTTTAATATGAAGTCATCTTCGATGATAGCAGGGAATCTCACGCCATGCACGCCAAACATTTTGTGTTTCTTGACATTTGTGACAACCAATTTTTAGGGTTTTGTGATAAAAACAAATAAAATAAATAACTGGCGCAACAATCCAATCTGGACCATGGACTCGAGATGAGTAAGCATCATCTCATTTTCTAGATCGTGACGGTATGTTTTGTGTAGAGGTGTGTGATCTACAACACGCTCAACCGAGCTATTTGCCCCATACAGTGACGTAGCCATGGGAAGAGTCGAGGGGGTTCGGACCCCTTTCGAAATAATTAGAATTTGAATAAAAATACTACAAAATAGGCAGGTCTGGTTCTATCATGTGCATTTTGAACAGGTTGTAATTGTGAAATCTTCTGCCTAATAAATAAAACTATACGTTTCACTTTGAAAATCATAAGGTATCCATAATTTGATAAAAACATAACATATGTAAGTATATTTCTTTGTCTTTTACCAAGCGTAGCTCGTGGAGACTATTTTGCGAAAGCATCGATAGGTCCAGCGATGCCTCTAGACTACGGAAAATCCTATCAACAGATCCAACTATGCCAAGTTATCTGGTAAAGGGTGACGGTACGTGGACAACCTCAAGCCAAGATAAGATCGAAGTCCTTCTAGACACTCATTTTCTAGATAGCTCTTCTGTTATCTCTCTGGAAACTACCTCTACAATCAATGTGGCGCCATGCGACTCTGCGTCACTTCTTTCGAAAGAAAAAATCTAATGGACCATAGCTAGCTTTGACCCCTTCAAGTCTGCTGGCCCAGATGGTATAGTTCCAGTGGATGTACGAGTACAACATATTATAGATGTGGTGTACCCCTGGATTGAATCGATTTTCAAAGCCTGCCTTGAATTAATTTACATTCCTCGATTATGGAGGGAGGTTAAGGTGATCTTCATACCGATACTGCCTTGTAATCTTTGTTGGGCCAAATCAAAAAGTCTCTTGCCTGCAAGGAATACATGATGGCGGCCTTCCTTGATATCGAGGGTGCCTTCAACAATGTTAAACCTGTAGCTATCATGGATGCCCTCTCAAGTCTTCGTGGAGATGACTCGCTTTACAGAGTAATACACATAATGCCTATTGTACATCTCGCGTTATCTCCACTAGTCTCAGCACATCATCTGTACGCAGGCCAACTTCCTTGGTCTCATACTGGATAGGGAACTTTGCTGAAAGTTGAACATTCAGGAACATGTTAAAAAGGCTACTGTTGCACTATACTCGTGCACGAAGGCCGTAGGTAAGAAATGGGGCTTACAACCGAGAGTAGTATACAGACTTTATTTATCGGTTTTGTGCCCCATTCTGTTACATGGGGTTCTCGTCTCTTGGACGGCACTTACACCACGTCCAGCGTAAATACGGGCAAGCGGTGCGTGCGTTGAATACGGGCAAATTTTAAAATCAAACCTATGTTGTCAAATGTGCATGTCCAACGTAAGCACGAAATGCGTGCGATGCGAGGACGTCGTTGTTTGAAAATCAAACTCGTTTGATTTTGCCCGCATTATCGTGCGGAAAAACGACGATGAACATTCGAATTTCGGAAGTTCAAAAGCGAAGTGTGCTTTGGAATAAGAGCCACCGTGGTTGTAAAGATAGAATAGCGGCGGATATTGAAGAAAAATCGTATTATTTTTAAAATTTGGCACAACTTATGTATGTATGTGAAAAATCCGCTGAATACATATATGCTCCAAAGTCCCCGTTGATAGGGGGTCCAGTACTGTAGGGAAAAGCGGGCCGAAGTCGATTTTGAAATTTTTCATGAATATTAACATACCAGGACCACTTTGTGTGGAAAGTAGCCTTGGTTTTCAACCGATTGAACTAATTTTATCAGAGGAGTATAGAAAGGTCCTAAGCGTTCGCATATATTCACGAAATTTACTTTCATCCGCTCGCAATTGCGGGTATAGAAAGCCTGTTTCTGTATATAACACTTGTTTTAAGTCGATTGTTTTTTTCGATTTCTCAATATTTTTATTTTTAATGGACTTATTTTCCGTCAAGAAAATCTTTCGCGCTGAAACTGGAGCCATTTTTACACAGAATGACAATTGTCAACGCAACCCGCATTAACGCATTGTCGTATTGTCGTTGGACACTCTCCGCGTTCTCCGCAAATTAATGCGTTGCGTGCGTGCCCCGCAACGCACGCACCGTACGCACCGTATTTAGGCTGGACGTGGCGTTAGGATTTTATCCTACAGAACCCTACTGGAGAAGGTCCAATGATTGGCATGCATTGCAATCACAGGGGCTCTAAGAACAACACCAACCGCTGCCTTGGACGCTTTGTTAAATCTGCTTCCCTTGGACATTTTCGCAGAGCAGATGGCGGTGATTACGGCTGTTCGCCTCCGGTCATTGGGCGGCGTCAACCAAAGATCACTCGGCAATATTGATTAACCTTGATATTCCCGAGGAGACGGACTATACCTTTCCGAAATACTTGTTGGAAACGCGTTTTACAGGCCTGATTCTCTCTGGGAATGATTGGCCCGTAAACGCTTTTCAGGAAACAGACGCTATTACTATTTTCACTGATGATTCTAAGACTGACGAAGGAGTGGATGTTGGCGTATTCTCGGAAGAGTTGGATATTTGCTTGTTGTTCCGTCTCCCGAACTTTAGTAGTGTTTCTCAGGCAGAAAAATCTCAAGCTCTAGGCTGGTTAACGCAAAATGTTATATCTGGAAGGGACATTATAATCTATACGGATAGCCAACCGGCGATTAAATCGCTTAGCTCGGTCTTGGTAAATTCGAAGACAATACTGGATTGTCGCAACTCCCTTATAGAGATGGGAAGGCTCTTCTATATTTCCCTGTGCTGGGTGCCAGGTCATTGTGGCTATGTTGGTAAATGCAAGGCCGACGAACTGGCTCGAGCGGGTACGATCAATGAGATTAGCGGGCCGTTATGTAGCACCAGGATGCCGTTAGCTGCTCGTAAATTGGCTATCAAAGATGCGGCGTATGATAGGGCCTGCATCAGATTGGCAATGGCAGTACATGTCATGTGGCTAGACAGATGCGGCCCAAACTGGATCCCAAACGTACTTCTGGGTTTCTAATACTAAACAGAAATAATCTAAGAACTGTCGTCGTAGGAGTGTTAACCGGGCATTGCCTAATTGGGGAGCATGCCAAGGGACTTCATCTCCCATATATTGATTTTGCAGGAGCTGTGGGGACGAGGAAGAGGAGGAAGTACGTCTCATCTTCTGTGTACCTGTCCGGCCCTGGCGAGCTTTAGAAAGGACTTCCTTGGTTCCTACTTCTTCACCGATCGGGATGACCTGAAGAAAGGTAAATGTTGGTCGGCTACATCGCTTCGTTGTGAGCTCTGGCTGGTTTAACGAGTGAGTTGGTCACAGTTGTTGAGTCCAGGGTTATCACAACGGACCCAGTGGTGGTCTAAGTGTGCTTAAGCAACCCTTTTTGCTTACCACAATTTTTACTATTCCTGACGCGTTTCGCTCTATCGAGCGTCTTCAGGGGAAAACAGGTATCCTTGAGGTAAAATCTGAAAAGTTTCATTTTTTTTTTGTCTTGTTAGACAACGGCTCCGCGCGCCTAATCGATTGCCGATTTGGGACCAAAAAAGGTTTTGATTTTTGTGTCTTGGGACTAACGGCACCTCACGCATATTCGACTTTTTTTTACTATTTAAAAACACACTAGCCCCACATTGGGCGCTGAAAATGTTCGGGCATTTTCGGTCATTTCTCGACAATTTACTACAGAAAATTGTCATTCGCTTGAAAAAAGGCATTTAGGCAACAGCTCCGTTAGCAACCCGTACCGGTTATATTTAGAATTAATCTCTTATTTCAGTAGTGCTTTTACAAAAATTAAGAAAACTGTGAACTAAGGGTCGGTTCTAAGAACTACTTACAATTTGAAGCGGATTTACTTTAAGTTGAACAAGGCGCTAAGTCAAGCACTTTATTCAAACTGTTTTTATGCACACAAAGGAACTAATAGAGTTTGCGAATATTTCAACAAAATTGACTGCGGAATATTTTGCAACACAAAACTGAATTAAATTTCTACGTCTCGTCTTGTTGAACTTTTACACATTTTTTTACGGATGTTCTACAATATCTCCAATATAATATCCATCATACTTAAAATGTAACTTCAACCTTTTTTTTTAATTAAATGCATTTTTTGATGTTATATGTAAGGTCGCTGATGTCTTGAACTTGCCGAAAAACGGGTCTCAGGATCGAGAAGAATGCTCATTCCGCGAGGAATGCTCTAGAGATTCAATTTGTAGATACACAATTTTAGAACTTATCCTCGGATAAGAGGCTCCTTGTCTCAATTGCAAAACGAGACTTCTCAAAAAATTGACTTCGGAGAAAAATGTAGGCAAGGCTGAATATCTAAAAAAAATAAAAATCTTTGTTTTTGTAATTATATGTTTTTTTTTTTTGCCAAACAATTTTGGACATTGAAAGAAAAGGGACTCTAGAGGCGCTGCAGGCAATGGAGAATATTGGATACTAGCCTCAAGGCCTCTCATTTAAGTATTAAAACTAGGTTTTTTCCTTATACTACAAGCGTTTTTATTATTTGTCGGCATACAATTGTTTCAGAAGCAACGTGCTTCCTTCTTCAGCACTAACCCAATTAAATGATGTTACCTAGATTTTTTATATATATTATATTAATCAAATTAACATTATATATCTTTTTTAATTATTAATTACCACTTGCGGCTTACATCTGCTAAATACTTTTATGAGGGTAGAGGCCCAATTCCTCCTTGCCGTGATCAAGGACTACCTTTTTGTCCTGCTTCATTATGGAGAAGCTTTTGGCTGCATCCACCAAGTAGTTTTTCCTTACCTGTGTGATAATTTCATAGATGTTAATCACTCCGACGGAAATTGCGCCTCTACCTTGGCCAGCATATTAATGTACAAAAATAAATTTTTTTGACCCAGGTTCGCGAACTTTTATACTGGCTTGGTGTCAATTATGGTATATTCCTAATTTTGAATAATAGGATTATCAAGATTTCTGGTATCAAATGTGTGGACCCCCTCCGAAAAAAATCATAGCTACATCACACCCCATAAATGGGTACTCATTTAACAGCTGAGCGGGCTGAAAGTCCGACACGTAAGTCCCCTTTTAAATCGAAAACTACTTCATTCAGTGGGAATCGAACCGAGGCCCAGTGCATACAAGGTGAACGTGCTAACCGCCCTCCGGACTAAAAAAAACCTTTTGAAATCGGTCAAACGTCCGTCCGTCTGTCCACAAAATATTTCACGGACGCCGCAACATGCATGAAATTTGAAGGGAATGTGTAGAAATTTTACAATTCGCTGGAGAAAGCGATTGCCAACTTTAAGAGGGGGGGGGGGGGGGGGGTCATAGGGGGAAAATAAAGATAAAGAAAAAATTTCATCTTTCTTCTTGCCCGCACCCCCTCCTTTCATTTCGAGACCATTACACTTAGCAAAATGGAAATTTACGGGAAAGCAGCATATATGCGGACGCCGAGCATGCACGCGGTCACGTGACCAAGATAATTGGAGGCCAAGGTGCGACGACGGGCTGTCGTACCACGATGATGATGATCCGGGCGTATGGATATGGTTTTTTTTACCATTTAGACACCAGAAAACGGTATCGATTTGGTCACTAGCTTGGACACGCACTGAACAAGGTTTTCAAAATACGCCACCCGGTCAACTAGGAATGTTCCGAAAATTTCATTTGAGGATACAATGTATGTATGTCATCAATCAAAAAGCTTCCGCATGGCACTATGTACACATACATCTTTGTAAATCTGGACCTTGTAACAAAACTCGAAAACCACAACCAGCTTTACTTAAAATCAGAATACGTAGAGGTATGAATGCGCTTAATCTCCACCATTCACGCAATAACATTATTTTTCGACAAATTTCCGTCCTTCGATTGCGAGGACATAACAGCTGGATGCAATTATTCGTTTATCTGATATTTTCCAGTAAACTGTACAAAACTTTCTCCTTCTGATTTGTCGAAAGCGACTGACGCGACCTGTAATTGTTTATAGAATCTACTAAACTAAATGCAACATTCTGACTTGTACGGATATTACGTATGCACGCTAGAACGCATTTTCGCATGGTCGAGTATTATGCAACTCGAATTTATTGCTTTTGAAGCAAGTGAACCAGGGAAGAATGCAAGTGTACTGAATATGCAACGTAAATTTGTATCACCCTTTCAAACGATAAACGTAAAAGTTAGTTACTGATTAAAAACTATCTCGGTTCGCATATTTGAGTGTAGAATGTTCGAATGTTGTACCGGCTCGTATGGGCATACCACATACATAATGACGTTTGTTTACGACTAGTAAATCGTAAGGATGTGATACGTATTTTGATTTCGATGGATTTTATTAGCCTTTCAATTGTCGAAATATATAATATTAGTATGAAACAGTTTTTACCCTATTCTACGCTAAGATTCTAAAGCTTCGACTCGGTATGGGCAGATAAGATACAAATACAGGTGGTGACGACAATAAGGTGGTTCGCGACTCCAGAATGTTACAGCATTCAGTAAAACCCTGATTAGCCAATCGTATATCGCTCTTCAAGTTCACATACCTCTGAAACCGATGCTACAAATGAAAAAACATATTAGACAAAAGTTAAAGATATTTCTTTTTCAAGTTTAACTAGCCCAACACTTTTCAAATCGGCCCGTTTTTAGTGTAGTTGTGAGCGACAATGCAGAAATGGTTTTTTTTTTGCGATTTGATCCTTAATAGCTCTATCTCGATAAATATAACAGCTAAAAGTTTTGGTTTAGCCTCAATTTGTAGATATTTTAACCTTGCTTATAAAAGTTTTGCTAAAAAAAAACCATTTTATTTTAAGCTTATTAAATAAAAAAGTTTTTTTTTTTTAAATAATAACAAAATCTGGAAAAATATGAATATCTTTTGATCTAATAATTGTATGGGATTGCGGTTGATTGCATTCGACTCAGAATGACCAAATACATTAGGGATAAACCTAGGAACAGCCTAAAACCGGCATCAAAGCCTTTTATTTTCAACTTATTTAATAAAAAATTTATTTAACTAATAAAAAAAATCTGGACAAATGTGAATATCTTTTGAACTAATGGTCGTATGGAATTGCGGTTAGTTTTATTCGACTCAAAATGACCAAAGACATTAGGAACTATCCTAAAACTGGCACAAAAGATTTTAATTTCCGACGTATTTAATAAAAAAATCTTATTTAATTAATAACAACATCTGGAAAAAGTGAATGTCTTTTGAATAGCCGTATGGAATAGCGGCTGGTTTCATTTACTCAGAATGACCAAATACATTAGAAACCAACCTAAAGTGTCATATAAGTTGCCTGAACTTTGAAATTATGGAAGAAAGAGAGATAGAGGTATTAAGGCTCTAATCGCTAAAAAACCATTTCTACATTTTCGCTCATAACTACACTAAAAACCAGCCGATTTGCTGCTGTGGGCTAGTTCAACTTGAAATAGAAATATCTCCAACTTTCGTCTATTAAGTTTTTTCATTTGTAGCATCGGTTTCAGAGATATGTGAGCTTGAAAAACAATATAGTGTGATTTGCTTCCAAAGCCACGAAAGGTGACGTTTTTCGACTATCGGTTTTGACTATACTCGTACTTCTAAACCAAATTCCAACTTTGAGCAATGCGTTTGGATGTAAAATTTGACGCTCTTTAATTTAAGTCCTTTTAAGTTTTTCGATCCGAGGCACCGTTTAGAAGTTATGAGGAGAATATTAAAAAAAGGGCTCAAATTTTTCGGTTTTTCGCCCGCACAGCCGTTCTGCCGCGGGGTCAAAAATGGCTCTATCCCTTAAAATGAATGTATGGGGACCACCAATAATCATTATAAACTGCATTTCTCTACCATATTTTGCAAGATCAAATCGCTTACCGTCCCAACTAATGGGGGTAAGTGAGCGTCAACAAAACATTCTCCAAACTGACGGAGATTAGTGTCAAAACATTAGTTTTCAGGGTCGCAGAAATTAATAATGACACTGTCAAAACTCCCCACCCTTCCTCTTTCCCCCACTCCCGCGGCTAAGTGACCGTGAAAAAATGTCCATAATTAACAAGATTAATAGTTTTCGGGTCGCTTAGATGTATGGTGACACTCCAGAAAACCCACTTCCCCTCCCGCCCCACCTCCGCAATTGGGTTACTGTGGAAAAAATGACCAATATGACCGGGATTAGTATTAAAACCATTGGTTTTTGGGGTCATTGAAATAAATGATAAAATTCCTCCACTCCTACTCCCTCCCTTCTTTGGTAAGGAGTGAGAGGGAAATGTCCAAAATGACATAGATTAGTACCGATTTAATAGTTTCGAGGTCGCTAGAATGTATGATGACACTCTCAAAAATACACAAAAGTTTAAAATAATGGTACGTGACGATGTAGCACCGGTTGTGAGACAGATGAAGGCATCGAGACGGGCAGATTCAGCAGAATAATGTTAGCGGCGTGTTGGAAGAGTTCGCTGTAGAATTGTTGAATCACCGCAGGTACGCGAATTTCATGTGATGGCTGCATTCTAATATGTCAAAAATTTTGGTTACAGCGTCCACCCAAGCGATCCAACTGGGATGTGGAAAGATGAAAAAGTGTGTAAATTCTATCACGCTTTAAAATTTGGAAAAGGAGCGCCCAGAATATGCTGTCCAAACGGAAAAATTCAACTGTCCCAATTATGGAGCCACCAAAAGCGCTTTCAAAATATTTTGGACGAGATCTCATTTCAAAACATTTCCTCCAAATTTTATGAAATTCAAAGCTTGCTTCCAAATGACATCGTTCGGAGCAAAAAGAGTTGTTAGCGAGGGTAGATTCATGCCAACGTTTAAGGTAAGATGTTCTGGCGAGTGAAGAGGCGATAATCAAAGTTGGGAAGGATCTAGCAGCCTCACTAGACCCGAATGAATTAGGCTTGCGTTTTATAACCGAACGATAATCTATAATAATTAATGCTGATTTAGATCTAGGTACAAAGATGCAATGAATTTAAAAAAATGCAATTGGTAACAAAAATACAATCAAAGTGCAATATTGCAATATTGCTGATTATGTGAAATTTTGAATTAATTGACCTGTACGAAAGACAACAAATTTTTTTTTTCAGTTCGATAAATATCGAACCATCAAATGGGCCTACTTCTTCCACTCCCCGACCAAGACTACAAATTCTTGCAAATTTATTTCATTGGCAACGAAGAACACAGCAAGTGGATCTGCAAAAGATTCCTGGAGCAAATCATAAATTCTGACTGATCTCCAAAGACATTTAAAGGCGGAAAATGCTTTGGTACGTCAATTCCGAACCGCATTGAACCGAGTGGCAACGGAGGACATGCAAATTCGAACAAGAAATTATATGACATAAAATAAACCCGGAGGCGAATGAAACTGCAAAAAAAAAACTGGGATGAATGGTGGCTCTTCCGAGAATGTCCAAAATGACCGAAATTATTGTTAATGTTGTGAGAGAAGCTGATGAAAAAACGAGATAAAGCAAGCTCTTTCAGCTAGTCGTTAAATACATCAATTTATCACATTGGTTTTTAATAAACAGTATTACGCCATTTTCATATTGTACACAAAAAGGGGTCCAACATTTCAAAAATGAGGTTAAGCTCAATTTTTTTTATATGTTCTTAGGGCTCAACTAGATTATTTTGTTAGGGCCCAACTAGGTACTAGGAATCCAAATTTGCAACCCTGAAAAAGTTGTATGAGCGGAGACGTAGCCCAAAAACCGCGAAACTTTTTCTACTTTTTCCGTTTTTGCAACAAATCACTAAACGGGCATTCTGATGAAGAAAGTCAATAGTAGCTTTTTAAAGTAGATAAGATTTCCCACAATTTGAGCTGTGTGGCAAAACTGGCTGGAGAAGCCAAACCACCGACGGATTGGGTATGAAATATTTGCGAACAAGGGCATATCCCAATTATCACTACAAAGCAGCCTGCTCTTGGATTCCTGTTTCAATGCTTATCTTGTAAGCGTTGAAAGGGTTGTTTAGGAGCTTGCTTACGCAGGATGGCAGGGATGACTTGTTCCACGCTTTTCAAATATTGCGAGGGCCACTCATGTGCAAATGTTCCTTTAATCGAGGTGACTGATGAGGACAGTGAGCCCCTGGAGGAGGAAAACGGAATTGAAAACGTATTCCCCTCTACCCAAATCGAACCTAATAAAGAGGATTTAAATGAGCCATAGCCCCCAAGTTGGCAAAAACTCAGCTCAACTGAATTTCATTATTAATGTAGGTACATATGTATGTATGAATATAATGTAGATTTAATGTTATATAATGTATATAAAATATGTAATTATAAGGGGTGTGTGGAAGTAAACATGTCACCCAAATATAGTACGTCAAAGGGTCATTTAACGATTATGGCCTTCAAACTGGATTCTGACTTTATTTGGTTTTTATTTTTAGTCATTTTATAGGTAACTATTACATGTAGGAGCACCATTCTGATCTTAAATAGAATGTATTCAGATGTACTAAAACGTCTTATCTGACGATTTTTTACGATTGGTATTATTACCAAAAATTACTTGAAAATAAGAGCTTAAAATTAAAATTCGCAATGTTTGGAAATAATAACGCAATTATAAAGAGCCGTATCGCCGTAACTCAAATTGTAGGAAATTTTATCTTCTTTAAAAAGCTACTATTGACTTTTTTCGTCAGATTGCCCCTTAGTGTTTTTTTTTTTTTTGGCAGAAAACGAAAAAAAGTGAAAAAAAATTTCGCGATCTCCGCTCGAACAACTTTTTCAGGGTTGCAAATTTGGATTCGTAGTATCTAGTTGAGCCCTAACAACATAATCGTATAAAAAAATTGAGATTACTCTAATTTTTGCAATGTTGGATGTACAAAATGACTGGCGTATATGAATGAAATTCAATTCATGTTTGGATCGGACTTTTAAGTAACCCTAAAAATATTGAAATTGAATCCCAAATTTTTCTGTGTGTAGAGTTACTATTTGTTTCGTGAGCACTGTTGAAATGCTGAAATAAGTAACATTCGTCTTGACACATTTCCTTTATCTTACCAAATTAACTCCTTCTACAATATTATTTTTGTATTCTATCCACACTACCGTCAATTAACATTATTCTAATATATATCATGGAATCTGTATAAAAACATTGTCTGTTTAATTAAATCACCCAAATCATATCTTAAGGACATAAAGGGTTGACTGACTTCCACAATGTTATAACCCTGAGGAAGAAAAAACTTTGTCAAGATGCCTTCTACGAAAGGAATTGTAAACTGACTAAGCAAACGACCCGCAATACCTACATCCCTCGAAACGATAGATAAGTTTCGACGATGTGATATACTATATCTCAGACATATTGTTTACGTCTATGGAGCATTTGATTACATGTTTGTCAGCTGTTGGGGATTAAGAAAATGCATTCTCCCCTTAGTGCTATCCAACGAAGAGGAAGAGTGGGATCCAATAGGTTGTTCCATGACCTCTTAAGTATATTATATACTCCTATTCCTCGTATACGTATACAATATCCGTATTTTTATTCTGGCAGTTTACTATTAGCAATAAACAAATTGGACATGAACAGAATACCAACAAGAGATTGTAGTGTGTAGTTAGTTTCAGGAATTCTCCGTACGTTTTCTTAGCTTTGTTCGAAAAGACGTTGTGAACTAGTTGCCAAAGACAAGGATATTAAAGGCGGAACGGTGCAAGTGAATTGCTATGAGCGAATACAGTCGATATCGATATGCTTATGATAGGTCTGCAAAAGACGGTCATGATAGGTTTCAGTTTTGTTGTTTTATCTTGTCACAGTAAAAAATAAAAAAAAAATCTTAAAAAGCCACCCGAATAATTGAGTACATTTCAAACAAAGAAAGAAGAAAATATAATGCCGGAACCAGAATGAAAGCATACAGCAGCAGTAGCGGTAGCAGCAAATACACCAACATGCAGATCCGCTTTCCCCGCTGTCGCTGTGTTAAATCTAGGTCGCGTAAGGGAAATGTGTGCTTTCTAATTTGACATTTCAGTGCCGCTGTCAATGCTACTGCATTCTGCGACCGGTGATGCAGTGTGTTGAGGCATCAGTCTCATGTTCGACTACCGGCGTTTCGGGTTCGAGTCCCGTCCACGACGACGTTCGTGGCCATGGATGTGCAGGAGGTGCATGCTGGCAACTGCATTCTCCGAAACCAGTTTATGCCGCCGAAACGTCAACTGGGCCACATGGAACAGTTGACGCGCTATGCCACACAAGGGATTAGGGCAATTGAGAGAGAGATAAGAAATATGTATTACCAGCTTAGATTCTAGAAGCAGTATACCAAAACAACAAACAGAAATATAAATATTGTCTCAGAAGATATTTCTTCTAATAAAAATAAATTCCCATGTTATCTACTGTATCCTTTTCGGGCAATCCCTTGTCTTCGTACTCTCGACAGCACTATATGGCTATTGGAGGTCACATTAGCGATCGTTGAATAGTCAGCCAGACAAAACAATTCTATCAATAATGCATACAGGGTGCTTCCGTCTTATCCTGCCTGACCCGTAATGAGAATATCTTTCTTACGGAGGCGAACGTTCGAAAATACGATATTCAACTTATAAGAAACTTTTCTGCCATGAAGTGAAGTAAGATGAAAATGGAATTTCATTACGCTTCGGAATGTATAGAGTCCTGGAAAACTATTACGAACTATTCTGTTAGAATATGTATGTAAGATTTTGGGCATTTATTTAGCTAATGTTTGTCGAAAGTTGTGCATTAGGATAGTTGTGAAAGTTTATCGAAAATTGTGACTTGGGTTATTTTTGTTTGAAAAGACACTAAGATGTAGGTATGTACGAGTATGCATTTTAGTTGCGGCCGGGTACCGAATTCGAAATGCAGCTGCTTACTGATGTTGTCCAACCTATTGCCAATGAAGGTCAGATGAAAGCTTTTAAGCTGCGTTCATAAGATGCCATCGCTGAGTCAGCACTAAGAAGCGATTAGTTCTGCATTGTAATTTTCCTAGAAACACTTACGCTGAGCTAAGCGCTAATACTAAGCGCTGTCACTTTAAGTCAGCGCAAAATTTGCTCGCTTTTCTGGCTCAGCGCAATATTTGACATTTGCAAACTTCGATTCTAACCTCGGTTGTGTTGTGTGGTCGATGGTAGTTTTTTCATCGTAATTGTTAAACCTTATTATGGAAAAGAAAGCTGTTACCAGTCACCTGGGACTCATCGAAGCAAGAAATTTCGAGTTTTCTGTCAAATGCCAAATTGAACATGGCATTCGACAAGTGAGACAGATGGCATGCCGTTTCTAAAACACGAAAATAATCATAATGTTCTGACTCAGCGATTTTTATACTCTAGATGAAATCTGAGAGTATTATAAGTTTGCCACAAAGTTTGTAACGCTAAGAAATAAGGCTCGCAGAAAAAAATGAATGATACAGAAGTTCATATTATCACTCGAATATCTCAAAACCGGATGTCCGTCTGTCCGTCTGTCCGTCTGTCCGTCTGTCCGTCTGTCCGTCTGTCCGTCCGTCCGTCCGTGACCTCTCTAGCTCGAGAACGCGTTGAGCTATGAAGTTCAAATTTTGCACACGTTATTTTTGACAAAAAATGAAGGCTAAGTTCGTGAACGGGCTAAATCGCTCCACCCCTTCTACCCCCTCCCATACAAAATGACACATTTTTGAAAATTTACAATAATCAGATTTTCTCAGAAACTATAAAACATATTGCTTTGAAATTTTTAATATATCACTTTTATGATAATTGTAACCTATGTTATAAAACTTATTGTAATCCTCACCCTCCTTCTACCCCCTCCCATACAAACTGCACTATTTCATGAAATACGTTAAGCCAATTTACTCAGTACGTATACAATTTATCGGGCTGAAATTTTGTACTTAACACTTAATTAACAATATCAGTTAGATTCAAAAAAATTAATCGATTACCCTTACTCCGTCTACCCCCTCCCATACAAAATGACACATTTTTGATAATATACAATAATCAGATTTTCTCAGAAACTATAAAACATCTTGCTTTGAAATTTTGAATATATCACTTTTATGATAATTGTAACCTACATTATAAAATTTATTGTAATCCTCACCCTCCTTCTACCCCCTCCCATACAAACTGCACTATTTCATGAAATACGTTAAGCCAATTTACTCATTACCTATACAATTTATCGGGCTGAAATTTTGTACTTAACACTTAATTAACAATATCAGTTAGATTCAAAAAAAAGTAATGATTGCAACCAAAATTATTTATTGGCTTTAACCAGGTTCAAATTCATCTAGAGTATTGCATGATTGGGGTTTACCCCAATCGTAGTTCTTTTATGTTTTATTATGAACGCAGCCATAGATTTCGAAATTCGTTGTTATTAATTGCCTTGACCCCTACAGGGGCATGGGCGCGTTAACACCTCTAGCATTTATATGCCCTGCTAACGTTTCGATAGCATATCTACTTTTCGGAAGTGCAGTTGCTACCGTGCACGTCTCTCACACGAGTCCGAAAAACCTTAGACCCATCAGCCTATCGTCGACTCTGCTGAAGGTTTTAGAACGTTTGATCGACATACACTTGCGGAGCACTATCCCAGCGGATCTTCTATCTGCCTCCCAGCACGCCTACTGCCTTACACTCACTGTTGGGCCAAATCAAAAAGCCTCTTGCCTGCAAGGAGTACACGATGGTGCCCTTCCTTGATATCGAGGGTGTCTTCAACAATGTAAAACCTGTAGGTATCATGGATGCCCTCTCAAGTCTTCGTGGAGATGACTCGCTCAGCACACTAATACACACGATGCTTACATATCGCGTTATCTCCACTAGCCTCGGCTTATCATCTGTACGCAGACACGTGAAGAGCGGTATTCCCCAGGGTCGTGTTCTTTCACTCCTTCTTTGGAATTTGGCGGTCAAGGGACTGCTTTTAGATGTGGAAGGGCTGGGATGCAAGGTCACTGCTTATGCGTACGACATTGCTATTGCCATCTCGGGAAAGTTTCACTATTTCCTAAGTGGCGTATTGCAAAACGCCCAGTTCGTCAGGATAGACCTGACGAACTGGGCTAGTAAGGTTAGGGTTAAACTAAATCCGCTTAAAACAGAACTTACTATAGGCGTGTTTTTTTGTACTGCGGTGCAGGTTAATTGGGGGCTATCCGGGTTAACTTACACACATTACACAAACAACATACCCTAGTTGTTTGTGTAATGTGTGTAAGTTAACCCGGATAGCCCCCAATTAACCAGCACCGCAGTACAAAAAACACGCCTTCTGTTTGCTAGGAGATACAGCATGCCTTCTTTCAAACCACGACTTTTTTTTTCATTATAGAAGGGGGAAATCTCATTGTTCAGGGGACACTGCCGGCAACTGATGCCAATTGTGGGACTTTCATCGTCAACGTGCGACTACTTACCCAGTAAAACCTTCAATCCTCTTTCTCCACCATTCTCCCTACGGAACTCCCTCTCAGTATTACATCGTAGGGCTGGATTTGGTTAATAAGCCGTTAATCCTTCGCGTCCTTTTTCGTTTTTCGAACCACCACTGTTGGAGGGCTCAAGACTTGTGCTCACTGATAAAGCTAAGTTCCTTGGTCTCATACTGGATAGGAAACTTTACTGGAAGTTTAACATTCGGGAACGTGTTCAAATGACTACTGTTGCACTCTACTCGTGCAAGAAGGCTATAGGTAAGAAAAAGGGCTTACAACCGAGAGTAGTATACTGCCTCTATTTATCGGTTTTCCGTCCCATTCTGTTACATGGGGTTGTCGTCTGCAGGATGGCACTTAGTATTGTATCCTACAGAACTCTGCTGGAGAAGGTCGAAAGATTGACATTACCATTACGGAGGCTCTAAGGACTACACTGACCGCTGCTTTGGGCGCTCTGTTGAATTTTTTGCAGAGCAGATGGCGGTGATTAGGGCTGTTCGCCTCCGTGAAACCAGTCATTGGCTTCACTCACAGGTCCCTCGGCTGAATTGATCAACCTTGATATTCCCGAAGAGACTGACTATACCTCTCCGAAATACTTGTTCGAAATGGGTTTTAGAGGCCTGATTCCCTCTAGAAATGATTGGCCCGAAAGTGCTTCTCAGGAATCAGATGTTGTTACCATTTTTACTAATGGTTCTAAGACTGACGCAGGCGTGGGGGCTGGCGTATACTAGGAAGAGTAGGATACTAGCTTGTCGTTCCGTCTCCCGAACTTCAGTAGTGGTTCAGGCGGAAGTCAATATCTGAAGCTCTAGCCTGGCTGTCGCAAATGTTATATCTGAAAGGGACATTATAATCTACACGGATAGCAAACCGACGATTAAATCGCTTAGCTCTGTCTTGGTAAATTCGAAGACAGGGTGCCAGGACACAGTGGCTATGTTGGTAACTGCAAGGCCGGCGAACTGAATCGGGTGGGTACGACCAATGAGATTAGTGGGCCGTTACGGAATATAGCACCAGGATGCTGCTAGCTGCTTGTAAATTGGCTATCAAAGATGCGGCATATGATTGGGCCTGCATCAGATGAAGCAATGGCAATACATGTCACGCGGCTAGATAGATGTGGCCCAAACTGAATCCCAAATGTTCTCCTGGATTATTAATGCTAAACAGAAATAATCTATAAACTGTCGTAGGGATGTTAACTGGACATTGCCTAACTGGTGAGCATGCCAGGAGACTTCACCCTCCATATAATGATTTTTGCAGGAGCTGCGGGGACGAGAAAGATGAGGAAAGTACGTCTCATCTTCTGTGTTCCTGTCCGGCTCTGGCGAGATTTAGAAAGGACCTCCTTGGTTCCTACTTTTTCGCCGATCTGGATGACCTTATAAAGGTAAATGTTGGTTGTTGTTGTTGTAGCAATGGTCAGAATTCGATGTGTTTTTCTGTTACATGTCTATAGTATCGTCTTCATTCCCGGTGTTGAGGGAAAGAAAATTAGCTGCCTCTATTGGGTTCTCCCACAACGATCTTGGGGTCAGGTGAGTGGGTGCAGCTGGGCAGTGAAAGATATGGTTTACGTCGTGAGGAGTTTCATTACATTCAGGACAGGTGTTTGAGACGTCCTGGTCAATGCGTAGGAGTTCAGTCGCGAACACCAGCCTGACCGAAGTTGGGCGAGTGTTGTTCTCGTGGCTCTCGGAAGTCTTTCCTCTTCCTGAGATATCGTTGGTGGTATGGACGAGAGCACTGGATTCAGACCTAAGCTTGCTATTGACTTGTTGACCTCTTCTCGATGTATTGCTGCGATGGCCGACCTATGTGCGTTACTATCAAATGGTTCCCTTTTGTATCTCTTGACGTCTCTTTCAAGGTCCCACAGGTCACGCCTGACATGCCTGGGCGGCGGCGTCTTGTCCATGAGATTGACGTTAGGGTGATCACTACGATAGCAACCCACCAGGTATTGCTTGGCAAGAAGCTGGTTGTGATCTCTTAAAGGCATCATCCTGGTTTCCTGTTGGAGATGGTCCTGGGGTGACATCAGGAGACAGCCTGTAACAGTGCGGAGAGCGGCGTTTTGGCACGTTTGCATCTTTTTCCATTGCGTGTCACAGAGATTCTGCGACCACATAGGAGCCGCATAGTTGGCCACTGATCTTCCGACTGCTTTGTACGTTACCAGTAGAGTTTCTTTGTCCTTGCCCCAGGTGCTACCGGCCAGGGCTTTGAGGATCTTATTCCTACTACGCATCCTATCGCATACAGTTGAGGCATGGGGTGATGATGTGGCCATGCTATCTAGCGTAACTCCTAGGATTTTAGGATGGTTTATAGTAGGAATAGGATGATTCCCGATCGAGATATCAAGCTGCATCTTGACCTCCTTCGTCCAGGTGGTGAACAGTGTTGCCGAGGATTTGGGCGCTGAGACGGTCAAGTTCTTGTTTATGAAGAACGAGTTTAGTCGTTCAAGATAACCGTTGATGTTTCTGCACATAGCCGCTATGTCATTCCCTGTTGCTAGAATGGAACAGTCGTCAGCGTAGGAGATAACATCGATCCCTTCAGGTGGTGCTGGGAGTCCTGAGAGGTATAGATTGAACAAGGTAGGAGATAGAACTCCTCGTTGAGGTACCCCTTGTTTGATCTTCCTAAGCTTAGATTTGCTGTTCCTGAATTCTGTGTAGGATTGCCTGCCAGAGAGATAATTGGCAATCCATTTCACTATTTGCGTCGGAAGCGGTGAACAGTTGATATCAGACAGAAGCGCTGAATGGCTGACAGTGTCGAAGGCCTTCGACAGGTCAAGCGCCACCAATATTGTTCTATCACACGGACGAGCCTGGTTGAGGCCATTATGGATGCGGGATGTAATGGCATCCAAGGCCGTGGTCGTACTGTGCATGCTTCGGAAGCCATGTTGGTGATCAGCGAGCTGGATGTGGGCTGTAAGAACAGGGTGGATTAGTGCTTCCAGCGTTCTGGCAACTGGTGACAGTAAAGTTATTGGACGATAGGATTCGCCGAGTGTCGCTTTCTTCCCAGGTTTTAGTATCGGGATGACTCTCCCTTTTTTCCAGATTTCCGGAACGATCAACGAGGAGGTAAATGTTGGTCGGCTACATCGCTTCATTATGAGCTCTGGCTGGTTTAACGATTGAGTTGGTCTCAGTTGATGAGTCTAGGGGTATCACAACGGACCCAGTGATGGTTTAAGTGTGCTTAAGCAACCCTTTTAACGTAACCTAACCTAGGCTAGTTGGCTGATATGATTTGATTAGATTTTATTCAGAATGAATAAAATAAGAAACTAAATTAATTAAATTAACCTTTGAAATTTTGGCCAGGAGAGTTTTGAAAAATTGAGAAAACGCCGAAAGAAAAAATATTTTTTCAACTGCAGCTCCATAGTACTCATTTGTGTCTATAAAATGTTTACCAAAATTTTGTCAGTGACACAAAAAAACTAACCTTGAATTCCGATTAAAAACCTTCATTTGTCTTTTGCATGCGTACGTCCTATACGTTTGCCAAAAAAAAAACGAAAAGTTCCCAGTCAACATGATGTGTGATCATTGCTCATATGGCTGACACACCGAATTTATTCCAATGAAAAGTTTTATTATTGAGCAAAATTAATTGTTAGGCACATAAACAGAAGGACAAGACATGAATTTATGACGAATCCGTTTGGATACCGTCAATTCTGACTAAAATGATTTATTTAGCGCCTCACAAACATCAGTTACTATTAGTTATAATATCAGATATCGATTTAAGTGCATCATGCTATACAGTGTGATTAACAATAGACACCGCAAAGATTTTTGTGCTCTTGGATTTGAGGCCCACAGTTAGGGTTATGTGTGCAGATACGATATTATCGATTAAGTGGTGTCGCATTTTATTTTCCAGCTGAAGTTCGAGTCATTTTAATATCCTTTGGAGATTAATTCTAATTGACACCACCAGACTACAATAAATGCGCGAATATTATGTATGATACTTGACGGGATCCTGATGAATACATCAAAGGGGGGTACTTAAGCTTCTTTTTTATGATCTATGTTTGTAATTTGTATCTGTATTTTACTTTTATAACCCTAACTAATACGAAAAGCCGGAATTGAAATTCAACAACGTTAATCATATATTGGTATAGAGAATTTCAACAATGGCTGCTAACTACATTCGTACAAGCTGGTTTATAACATTTATTCTGGACTTCCAATTTCCGTGAGATAAATTTCTTTGCGAATCAAGCGGCGAGTTAACGAATAAAAACGTCTAACTTCTGTCTTGAAGTCAATTATAAATTTGATGAAGTCAAGCAATTTGATTCGGTAACATATGATTGAGCTGACATTTTTCTGATTCACCCTTCTCTATCACGATTTTTTGTGTTTTTGTTTTGATTGAACAAATTGAGTGACTTTGATGTTTTGCATAATTCTATCCGTGTTTTGTGCTATAAAAACATTTATATTTTGCAACAGTTTCCAAACAGTGATAAATTCACGTAAGTGCCAACTGAAGTACGTAGTTCTAGCAAGTGGAATGAATACTCGCACATGAAGGAAGTTTAGCTGGCACGTAAAAATTTAGTAAGTAAAATGTTAGAACCTGAGAAATGACTATGTACATAGTTAGTGAGCTACCGACGGTCTGGTTACGGTATAAGTACCAAGGCTAAAACTTTCACGATCGTTTCCTTGTAATTCAGTAATACAAAAATGAGAAGTCTGGTAAGCCTCCGAGTGTAGGTTTGACGGCCGTAGAGGGTTGAAATTTGCAAAAACCTTAAAATTAAGTAAACAAGTTTACCGCTTTTTAATACGAAAGATACTAATTTCCAAGATATTATTTATTTTAAATATGTTTTTAAAGTTGGATTCAAGGAAGATTATACCCAAAGCGCTCGTGAATACCAAGTGAACTTCCGGTAGAATCTCGGAAAAACTACAAAATTAAACCGGAATATAGAAGACTATGCCCACAATCCGAGGGTTTTGAAGCAAGCGCTTATATTTGTATGTAAATATCGCTTTTTTTGGTACAATTCAGATGAATAAAAACACCAAAAGTAAAATGTGTTACCCATGATATATATAGTCTTTTACATGCCAATTCACAAAAAAGACTTCATCTCTCACATCTCAAAGAAATAATTTTAAAACGGTAAGAGATGAACCGTCCTACTCTTCGAGATGCTTAACCATTCATGTTAAGATGACATGAAAATAAAAATTGTGTGAATAATTATATAATAGAAAGTAGAATAGGCGACCAGTCTACCCCTCCCCGTCCCCCTCCCGCCCTTCTTCACCCAACAATTTGCACCCGTTCAGAAATGGTTAAACTATTGTACAATTCGCTCTACGAAAAACCATGGAAGTATGTATCATAGTACTCATTGGCGGATCTAGGAATCGAGTTTGTAGGGGCCCGACTTTGTTCGTTACCTGTAGAGCTAAGGGAATGTCCACATTTGTTGAACTTTCGGTTTTCAAGAGGCATGTATCTATGGAAAGCGCTAATGCATTTCTTATTGGAGAGAAGAATAAAATGATGAACATATAAAACCATTAAGGGCTGCTGTTCTTATCACAGCAGAGATGGATAGCAGAAGGGTTCGCTCTTTTACCACAAGGGACACATTACTCGACAGTCTTAATCATTGAACTAGACAGAACTTTCAATAAAACGATGGAGTTTCTCACCATCAACACATGATGACTAAGTTATCCAGTTCACTGAAGAAGTGGGATCTATAAAATGTCTTTCATCTTCTTACCAGAGTAGTACAGGTGTGGAGAGTACAAAAAATCCTTGCCCTCATTCTCGTGCTGCTTTTTTACCGATAATAGTATAGGGGTGCGTCTTAAATCCAATTGGGCCACAGCGGTTTTGCTAAAATGTATGTTTTACTATTTACTCATCAAAAGTTGCTCCAGAAGCAGCGTCATCTGTGTAAGCATTAAGCGATATTCCGTGACGGTCTTTGACGTAGTCGGTGAAAGTTACAATGTATTTGACGTAGTCGGTGAAAGTTACAATGCCTTTATCACGCGATATTCCTGCCAAGTCAGAGCTTGCTTAAACGCCGCATTCACGGCCTGAAAAACATCGTAGTATTCAAGGAGATTGAAAGATAGGTTTGAGTTAAGTCCAGCACAGAAAACACCAACCCCTAATCCCTCATGAATTAGACAATAGAAGCGCGTTGTTTTTCCCACTGACTATGTGATTCTATCAAAATGATAAAATGCTTGTCAAGCGCATTCATATTTGATAGAGGTTTAGTCAGTCGTTGCTTGAATATTTGGGTTTCTCAGAATAGCAGCGTGTTCAGAGCTTTAAGTAAGCCACTGACTAATGACATGGAGTCGAATATCGTATTTTCGGATATCCATTTAGCAAAAATGTCAAAAAGTAGAAGCTTAAACTGCATGTTCAAGGCAGTAGACGTGGTTATCTTAAGAGCAGCACAAAGGCATAGCAAAGCAGCAATCCCAGTACGCTAGGGTCTGTAGTAGTCTACCAAAAACTACCCCAAAAATATGAGGAAAACATCTATTTAGAAATGTCGCCTTATAAGCAAAAACTTGGCTCGTCTCATGCAGCTCAAGGTAAAGAGTCCCAAATCTAAGTGTAACGCATGGCGTAAGTAATCCACCCTTGTCTGGTATAAATCATTTTCGAGTATTTCCCCGAAGAATTAGAGGACTAAGCTCTATATACCAAACATTTTGGATCTGTACGGGCCCCCATGGCCCCCCTCCGGATCCGCCACTGGTAGTACCCACACCAATGGGGCCGGTAGGTGCATTTTTTGTATGGATAGTGTATAATGCCTATTACTATTACTATTGAATACTACGTGACTTTTACGAAACATGCAAAGATTTTTGCCTGTCATGCGGATTGTAGTTGACCGTCAGAACTTTTGACTTCTGACGTGTTCATGAGATGATATCCAAATTCCATTATTTTCCATTTTCTATGCTATTCAGAAACCACCACCCTGCAAGTTTTAATATATCTAAGCGTAACGGTTTCGAAATGCAAGCGGGGTGGGACAAATTACGATCTCATATTTGCTCCTCCCTCACTGTTCCCCTCTCACAAATTTAAAGTAAATGCCAAAAATGGAATGTACTCAACATTACCTTTCTCACGACACACAACTTGCCTATACCAGATGATAAAAGAAAAGGTTGACTCTGTCTGTTCTCCAATTATCTCGGTCACGTGACCGCGTCCTCCAATTTTTGAAGCCCAGTAGCTGCTCGGCGTCCGCGTATACCGAGCTCTCCCAACGAGCTCTCGGTAGCCTTCGCAGTCTCGCTCCTTCGATTCGTTTTGCGTTCATTACTCTCTTTGGCATGCGATCATCGTCCATTCGCTGTACATGCCCTGCCCATTGAAGTCGTTGTAGTTTGACGATTTTCGAAAATGGTTTTGTACACGCGAAGGTTCGTGTTTCTGTGCACGTGCTTCAATTTCATTATGGGGAGAACCGAGAAAAAGTCTTATTTGCTAACTGCATCCGTCGCTTGATTTCGTCAGATTCGTCGGCGTCCCTTGATAAGTTGCAACCCAGATATATGAAGTTGTTCACGAACTCGATGCTGAGGTCCCCCACATCTGCTCAATTGTGCAGGTGTCGTTGTCGTCGATTTCATCATTATTTTAGTTTTACCCTAGTTGATACGTAGTCCAACTTCTTTTGCAGCGGCATCGAGCGTATGCAGAAGTTCTTCTGCGTCGGCCAATCTCCGGGACATGATGTTGATGTCGTCGGGGTACGCTGCTAATTGTGTCAAATTAATGAGTAGTGTCTTGCTGTTGTCCATATTCATAGCCCGAATAGCGTATACGTATACGTACGTATACGTACCAGTGCTAAGTTGAAGAGCGTAGGTGCGAGTCCGTCGCCCTGTTTCAGACCAGTGCGTGTTTCAAATACAATAGATCAGTAAGTCCTGACTTGTGAGGCGGAGTTGATCATCGCCATCTTTGTCAGTCGCACTAATTTGGCCGGTATACCAAATTGCAGCATGATGTTGTAAAATACTCCACGATCGATACTGTCGTATGCCTGCTTGAAGTCGACAAAGATACAGACTAGTGTGCCCCTGTAAGTTTCACACCGTAGTTTAGCTCTTTTTTTGTGAATTGGACAGATGATGATTCTGCGCCAATCGTCTGGAATCACCTCGTGCTCCCATACTCGCAGGAGTATTTGATGTATGGCATTAAATAGACCCGTTCCACCGAATTTTAGCAGTTCAGCTGGAATCTCGTCAGCACCCGGCGCTTTATTTCGTTTTAGTGACCGCAACGCGAGATCAACTTCCTCTACTGTCGGGGGTTGTATGGGTGGGTCTTAGATCAACAATATCGTCGCGAGCTCCTTGTGTGGGGATGTTAGACGGTAGGCTCGGAAGCTCTTCAAAATAAGAGACCCATCGTTTGTTAATGCCATCGGTTTCGCTGATGATGTTTCCATCCTTGTCCTTACAAAGGCTAGTCCTGGGTTGGTGGCCATTCTTAATTGTATTAACTAGTTTGTACGCTTGTCTGGTGTTCCTATTAGCTAAGTTTATATTCAGCAACCCCACAATAGTATGCCCATTTAGTTAGAATGGACAGAGCATTTTGTAGTACATAGACGGCAATTGCAATGGGCAAGTAAGTAGACAATGACATTATAGTCCATCCTTTCCAGGTCCAGAAGTAATTTATTGCTGACCAGATTCCAAACAAGTGGAGATAATATCCCGTCTTGAGGGGTGCCCCTACAAACGCGTTTAACCACAGATGCTGTGCCCAGAGTAGCACGAATAACCCTCGATGTTAGCAACTGATATATAAGCTTACAGAAGGCTCAAGAGTACCTCAACAATCGAGCAGGGTCGGGCATTGTTAAACGCGCCCTCAACATCCAGGAATACGCCCATGGTGAGTTCCTTGTCGGCGAGAGACTTTTCAATAAGGCCGACCAGAGAGTGAAGAGCTGTATCCACTGAGCTGCCCTTCCAGTAGGCATGCTGCGAAGCGGAACAAAGACATAACCGAATAGTACTTCGCAGATGTGTAACAATCAGTCTCTCAAATAATTTGAGCAAGGTGGGGTCTGATTTATTCGGTCGCGCATGCGAACTCTTACCCGCTTTCGGGATGAAAACGGCTAACACTTCGGTCCAAATCCGAGGAACATTGACTAACTTAAGGCAGGCCGTTAGAATGGCATTTAGCCATGGATACACAATATCCGAAGACTGCTGTATATCCGCCGAAATTATGCCGTCGGGTCCAGTAGATTTGAAAGGCTAGCAGCTGGAGATTGCCCACAGAATTCTTTCTTTAGAGAAGATGGATACGAAATCGAACGACGCTATCCGATGAGTAAAGCTATTTTCGAGCGGCGAAACCGCGGAACTACTAGGAAAGTGCGAGTCAATCAAGGAGTCAAGAGTCTACTTGCTCGAAGATGTCCATGTCCCACCTTGCTTTTGTATATAGCTTGGCATAGATGGATTTGACGACAAGAGCCTGTAAAGTCTGGATGACTCACCGGACTTTTCAATTCCTTCACAAAAACTCATCCATGAATTACGTTTAGCAGCCCTTAATTCCTTCTTGAAAGAGCTCAAGTGTCTCTTGTAGGATTGTCAGTCCTACTCCGGCCTATTGACTTTCGCCCAGTTGAAACTTTTACTGCACACTGCTCTAAGTTCGGAGATACAGGCGTTCCACCACACTGGTTTTCTCTTCCGTACATATGAGCTAACAGGTCATGAAATAGATTCTGCCGCGTTAATTGAACCTGTCAGAGTATGCACCAAGTCGTCCAGCTCCTGTGCATTAGTGGGCTGACCTGGTAGTAATGGCAGCCCTTCTGAAAGAGCGCGCGGTACGCAGACCAGTCGGTTTTCCTACGATTCAATGTGCGCGGATTTGTTTCAGGACGTCGGGCAAGACTAAACTGCAGATAGCGGTGATCAGAAAAGGAGTGTTCACGCGACACTCTTCAATCTCTTATCAAGTGCATAATATCTTCCGAAGCAAGAGAGATATCTAAGACCTTCAGCCTGTTTTTTTGCGACGAAAGTACGCTCTCCGCCTACATTGCAAAGTACTAGGCTCGTACTCATAATATACCCGAAAAGCGACTCCCCTCGTTCGTTAGTGTTAGAACTGCCCCAAATTTCTTGATAAGCATTGGAGTCACAGCGGAGAATCAAGCCAGTCCTCGATGCCTTGGCCATAGCGACAGCTTCTCTATAATTAGGGGAAGGGAAGGTGCCTGTATCGTCATACGGCAAGTACGCCGAGGCAATCCAGTACACCTTCCCCTTTAATTCAAGGCAGATTACCACCGATTACTACTCAATTGCCCTAACCCCTTGTGGGGCGTAGCGCGTCAACTGTTCCATGAGGCCCAGTTGACGTTTCGTTGGCAGAAATTGGTTTCAGAGAATGCAGTTGCCAGCATACACCTCCTGCACATCCATGGCCATGAACGTTGTCGTGAACGGGATTCGAACCCGAAACGCCGATAGTCAAAACATGAGACTGATGCCTCAACACACTGCGCTACTGGTCGCCCCCGGTCGCTGTAGGCTGTCGGTAGGAAAGCCTTGAGAGCTTTCCTAACAAAGCTCTTGACGTAGAAAACAGTATAATCAGGCGTCTGCAGACCTCTAACGAGATCTTGCCATAGGGTTCCTGTACTAATACGACATCTTCTTCACTACGCGCCAAGCGAAGAAGAGTAGCGGCAGAGGCTGCCTTCGAATGATGAAGGTTTATCTGAACAAACCTCAACGATGACATACTCCTTTTATTGCTTTGTGACGTTGAGCATCTCTCTCTGCGGCAATACTGTTGATTGTTTGCTTGCTCTCCAGTCACAATTTCGATTGCATTCTTTGCCCGTGGAATTTTCAATCGTTCGGTGATATTAGGTATAGGTAATTCATGCGAAAGGAATTTCACACAATGGCCAGTTTCTACATCATTTTTTGATTTGTTGTCGCACATAACAGTAACTCGTATGGTGCGGTCACACGTTGCGAGAATCTTCACTGCAGTAGGCCAGCTCGGATGCTAGCTCGCACTGTGTAACCAGGCCATTATACTTGCATTTACCACCCACAAGTTGTTAAACATAAGAAAATAGATCTGCGGATCTTCTTCATTCCACAGATGGTTACAAGGAGACGTCTATATGAACGTTGCAAAGTCTTGTATACCGAACTGACTGCGAAGAAGAATAACTGATTTAAAGTGAATCAATGTACAATTACCGTCCGTCCATCGCATCTAGCAGTCTGCACGTATTTTGACTTTTAAACAACTTTACAGCTACAAGTTGTGCTGACTCTTTCGCGGATTGTGTTGAGCCTTTCAAAATATGCCGCTGAAAAAGGTTTCGGCTAAAAATTTCTACGGCTTAGGGGGGAGGAGGGTGGTCAGGCACGGTCGCTTAAGTGCAACTTAAGCCCAAATCGTTTTTTTCAACTCTTCCCACCGTTGCCAATATGGGCCAAAATCGCATTTAAACGACTCACAGTGGAGTATTTATACCAAAAAGCTGGCCAAAAGTCAAAAATCTTAAGTTTAGCAAATCCCGTTAAAATTGTATTTTTCTAGTACAAGACTAATGGCTGAATGATATCCTAAGCACTCGTGCGCCGCTTCCCTCTCTACCCCTTTTGCGAAGGGTTAGAACTCAAAAAAAGTGAAATGTGTATTGTATTTTTTCTTGCGGTCATATTTTTGATTGAATTTCATGTTTTTTTCAATTGGTTTCCGATTCAATCAGCAAAAAAATTGTTTTATAAAATCAAGCATTGGGGTGTGTACTTTACCCAAAAAAATATTTCATCATCCCTTTAGTTGCGAAAATACTTCTTTTTTTCATATAACTAAATAGTAAGGGCAAAATGTGATATTTTTCGTGAAAAAAATAATCAATAGTGTTTTTGTTTGGGTTCCCTGTGGTCTCCGGCAATCAGACCTTCATGGTAATTTAGTTTAATGCCACCTCAATATTGCCATAAAAAAATGTATTCCACTTTTTCCCCCCTTCCCTTTTACCACGTGTTTAAACTTCCAGGTAATATGCGTAATTAACGATTTTTTTTTGCGAACTAGTCTCTCAGTTTTGAAGCTATCGAGCCGAAATTTTGCACAAAGCCTTCTTTCTGTTGGAGGCTGTATATATGTCGGAACCAATGGAATCGGACCACTACGTCATATAGCTGCCATAGGAACGACCGTTCCGAGATTCGGTCTTTGTGAGAAAAAACTTTTTTATTTCTAAAGCTATCTTTTTCAAATTTGATATCATTCAATGGTATATACAACCAAATCACATTCTCGAATTTCGTCAAAATTGGACTACTCTATCGTATAGCTGTCATAGGAACGACCGTTCCAAAAACAAGTTTTTGTTAGAAAATTTTTTTTTTTATAAACGCATCTTTACCAAATTTCATATTATTCAATCATATTTATCGTCAAACCATATCCCAAAATTTGGTTGAAATCGGCCCACTATTTCATATACCTCCCATAGGAACAGTGAAATCGGAACAAGTTTTATTACTAATTTCAAAGTGGTAAATATACCGTGAAACTAAAGGAAGGTATGATACCCTTCACGCTTCGCGTGAAGGGTATCATACTTTCGGCAAGCTAGCCAAAGGCTAGCTTGTTTTCAATTTAATTTTAATTTTTTTTAATTTAATTTAATTTTTTTTATTTAGTTTTGATATTTAATTTTATACTTTTTTATAATAAATAAAAAAAAAATATCTAAATCGTATTTCAATGCATTTGCACATGAAAAATGGTACTAAATAATTTTGGCCAGCTTTTTGATACAAATACTCCACTGTGCGACTGTGGGAGTGTCACTATTGAATTCAAAATTTCCTCATTTTCTGTATAAAACTACGTTAAAGAAAACTTTAACGGGTTGAAAGAGAAACGGGGTGGTTTTTCAAAATCTCGTTACCTTCTACTTCTAAGTTTAGAATTTAGTATTGCGTCGAGTGCAAGTATGGAACATGACTCGTTCGTCTAGTACGCATTGCGATTCTTTGAATAGATTCTTTTGCGTCTCGCTTGCTGTGACTTATTGTCACCGTGAAGTTTGCATTTTTTTCCAGATCTTGCAATGAGTCAAGGCAGGCGAATTTCTGGCGAGCCGTAAAAGAATCTATTCAACAGTCGCAGTGCATACTAGGCGTTAGACCAACACAACCCTGACAATGCAGACTCATAAAGGCATTGACTTAACTATAAGTTATATTCTAATTAATATCGTAATTCAAAAAATACGCATGTTGATGATTTGAATTTCGTTCCCGGACTGCGTCAAAGTTTCTAAATTTCTTTGTTGGTTGTTATAATTTTTCCATCCAAATCCGATCTGAACACAATTTGCATAACCACCTTAATTGCTTCCGTTTATAGTAATTCCAGTTATTTAAGCTCGATGTCTACTATCGTCCTTAGCAGCTACGATATATTATACTGCCACTAGCCCACTATTTTATTGTTTCGGTTAGAACACGGTATGAAGGACTTTCACAATAAATTAGTTTCCTGTTTGCAAGCCTTCGGGACAAATTGCATATGCTCCTTTCTTGCACATATGTATATGTACGTGTAGTACGAGCAATGTTCCTACGTATATTATACGTTTCGCCATATTTGTGAGAAAAGGAACCCTACAATTATTTATACGGTTGTTAGTCAGTATCTGTGCTTAGACGACCATGTACTCATCCTGTATAGTGTGCAACTATTGTACGAAAATGTGCAGATAAGGACGTCCTTCCATATTGCACAATGCACAATGGAATAAAAAGACAATGCCAGGAACTATGTACAAGTATGTCCTAGCAGAACCGGCACACCACATTTGTAATGAACTACAATAGTATGCATGGAGAAGAAGAAGAATTAAAACTGTTCACAGGATATGTCCGACTTTGTAAAGTAAGAAATGGCAAACAAACACGCTATACTCCACTAGTGTTGGCAATATTTTCTCATTGGAGAGCATATTCATTCTTTCAGTTCGGTATCCTTTTGTGCTCTAATATATTTTAAGTCGTACCGACATTAAAATTGCAAATATCCCAATGGGGCGGCTTACGGAAACAAAGGAGTGGGAGTCACGAGTGTTCAGATTAGTTGCAGTCGTAAAGTTGGGCAGGAAGAGCCTCATTCTTTAGCGCTAGGTGTCACAACACACTATTATTTGTCTACATATTTATTGCTAGTGATAAATTCTTACTGAAGTAGGTACGCGGAGTAATGGAAATGCAGTTGAGAGTTTTACGACTCAATACCAAAATTCTGTAGATTGTAAGTTCCCGCACATTGATTTCATATGTGTTTCTTCTTCGGTCACCTTAATGCAGGCGCGTAACTAGAGGTCACCCCGTAGGCGTGCTGTAGGACTTTAGGAGTATAGGATGGTGATTTAGAATACATCATACCTTTGTGTATACATATAATTATAATTCTAGATTGACAAATATACATTTTACTTAATTTTACTTTATACGGTAACCTAATTTCTTAAGAGCATCATTTTGTTCAATGTGCTCCAGAACTTCCTTCTCGGTGCACAATCCATCATAAACATACAGATGTGTGAGCCCATTTAGTCGATTTGCAAGCATAGCGAAGGAGTGCCCTGAAATTCCCGTCTCTTTGTCTCGATTCATTCTCTTGTTCCTGTCCTCTTAGTACTATGACCACGAAGGGGTAGCCCACGTTCTCCACAAAACATCACAGCCCATATCATACGTAAAACGGCGCATTTGTTATCCCTGATCTGTTATGCAAGCCATAGACGCTCGTACCAATCCGACGGATTGGTACGAGCGTGTATGGCTTGCATTAGATTAATAAACGCGGTTATTTCATAAGACGATTATGCGTCGAGAATATTTTATTGGAGTGTCGAACGAATTCTGCTAACCTGTTCTTTGGCTGCGTTATCTAATTGCAAATAAATAGCATCTTGTTTGCCCTCTAAATCAATTGCCAGAAAGGAGTTAAATTTTACTCGGCAGTGTTAGTGAAATGCCTTATTTTTGTGCGATTCAAATTTTTCTTTGGCCTTTTTCCAATTATTAAATTTGACGGAAACAAGTTGGCCAGTTGCAGCCGCGGAACCTTTACTCACGAACAAAGGAGCGAATAGGACGCACCATAAGCAGTAAGCTGCATCCTCCATTTTACTGTACGCAAGCCATGGATAGGTTGACATCCACTTTAGTTGAAAAGCCAAATTTCGTGTCCCAGATTTTTGAAATACAAAGTCACTTGATGGACGCCAAACTTGACGTGCAAGAAATGTTACCGTCTCTCGACGTGGATGGTCCGACATCACCAACAGCAGCGTCAGTGTCACCATCACGGACTGTTTTTACAGAGCTGCGGCCTTCACCATTGTTCGAAGGAACATTACCAGTAAAGCCGACTAAATCGTGTTCTGGAGTTTTGATTACATTGTCAGGCACAGAGTCTTCGCGGCGTTTGGTTTTAGCAAAAAAAGACTCGATAGTAACGCCTCCTGATTTGCGCTTCTTTGGAGGTGGCATGACTCAACGCACTTTTGCTTCTTCTTCAGAAAGGAAATATATTCAAAACGCCAGAAGTTTTTTCTTTGTCGATGTTTTCTACGCCTGTAGATACACTATAAGTAAGCACATGGGTTGGGTTTCCTAAGATGGGATGATTCCTTTTTTTATTTTAGATACGAATTTCGAACACCAGTTGTGCTCTTCCTCAGTACAAATTCAATTGAATTGAATTTGCTCAACTGGTGTTCAAAATGCGCAACTACAATAAATGAAACCGGAATATAGAGGGCTACGCCCGCAATCCGAGGGTTTTGTAGCAAGCGCTTATTTTGGTATATAAATATCGGCTCCTTGCTCTTCTTGATATCACTCAGATGGATAGAAAAAACGTAATTAAATGTCTTACCCACTTACATTTTACATGCTAATTCATATTACGTGATTGTAATGAAACTTAGAACATATTATTGCTTAAGGTGTTGGTTATCGTTGGCCATCAGTACTTTTGAAATCGAAAGTGTTTAAGGCGTGCAAGGGTGTGCTTACTGTAACTATACAAATAAACTATTATTGACCTATTCTGAGAAGATATACAAATTCCACTATTTTCCATTTTATATATTTTTCGAAACCCACTTCCCGTAAGTTTTCATAATTCTAAGTATAACGGTCTCAAAATGCAGGCAAGGGGGGGGTCAAATTACGAACTAATATTTTCTCCTCCCCCACAGTTCCCCTTTCTATAAATTTCGAGAAAATGCGAAAAAATGGAATGTACTCATCATTACCTTTCTCACGACACCTCATTTGCTTATACCAGTCGATAAAAAAATTTGACCTTAATTTCGCCTCTATGTGGACCCCCCCCCCCCCCTTCCACCCGGTAAAGTTGGCCAATTAAGACACAGCGCCCCCAACAAATCTTTACCCTTTCAAAAATGATTAATTAAATAACTGCAATTCGCACTACGAAAAACAACTTGAAAGTATAGTACAATAGTACTCACACCTATGAGGCCGGTAGGTGTACTTTTTTGTGTGGATAGTGTCAAAATGCCGAACTTTAAATGAATGTACTATTATTAAATATTATGTGATTATAATGAAACTTAGAAATATTATTGCCTATGATGTTGGTTATCATTGGCCATCAATATTTTTGACCTCGGGTACGTGACAAACTCGGATGACATATTTTCCCCTCTCCCTCTTTTACCGTTTCTTCAAATTTAAAAAAAAAAAACAAAAATGGAATGTACTCGACGGTACCTTTCTTATGATACCCCACTTGCCTGTACTAAACGAAAAAAAAATTTCGACCTTCATTTCCCCTCTATGGGGACCTCCCCTTAAAGTTGACCTATTACGACGATTCGCTTTCTCCGGCGAATTATAGTATTCTACACATTCCTACAAAATTTCATGTATGTAGCTTCAGCCGTTCGTGAGATATTCCATGGACAGACGGACAGACAGACATTTGACCGATTTCATAAGGGTTTTGTTTTACTACAAAACCCTAAAAAAGGAATCATTCAGTCTTGGGAAACCCGACACATGTGTTTACCTAAAATATATTTAAATATATTATATTTTGGGATTTTTAATTTTATCTCAGAATAAACGCTGGGGCTTATCATCTTCCAAATATGTAAGATTCTGGCCAAAGTGCACTTCGTATTCACGAGCCCTTTCGGAAAACTTTTCCGTGAACTCCACTTCAAAAATAAAAAATCAATAATAGCTTAGAATACTATAGTATCTTTCATAATAGTAAGTGGAAAACTTCTCAAGATGACGTAATTATGCCGTTTCTTGCATATTTTAACCCCCTACCGCTACCATACCGACCCTCAGAGGCTTGCTAGAATTGTCATTCTCTATAATACAGCAAACAAAGAACCGATATGGTGGGAGTTTTTGTCCTGGAACTTACACCGTAACTGAACACGCCGCTGGCTCCAAAACCATAAAATGTTAGTGTTCACGCGGTGAAAAAATCTCCCTGTTTTTTTTTCTAGCTTTTTTCTTTCTTTTCTATTTCTTCTCTCTCCTCTCTCTCTCTTTCTCCTTTTTCCTCTTCTTTTCCTCGTAATTTGCCTCCCCCCCCCCTAGTTAAGCGCCTGCCTTAATGCAGTAAGTGCATGCCAACTAACGAAGTCGCAGGATTCGAGGCTTGAATTTAAACAACACTTCTGTTATTCAATAGAACTCAGTCATGTTGGCATGTATATGTCATGATGACATTCAAAATCAAATTAATCAATGTACATAAATAGAAAATATTATTTCAATCTAATCCAATTTTATTTAATTTTTCCCTTTTTTGCGCTCCAAAAGGTACACCTGTACCCGTGCCTTCGGCTAGCTTGCCGAAAGTATCCACGAGAAAGGTATCATACCTTCATTTTGATTTATGGTGCATTTGCTACTTTGAAATTACTTAGTAGCTAAACTTGTTCTGATTTCACTGTTCCTATTAGAGGTATATGAAATAGTGAGCGGACTTCAACCAAATTTAGGAGGAGTGTGAATTGGCAGTAAATATGATTAAATAATATGATTCGGTAAAGATATCTTCAGAAATAAAAAAGTTTTTCTAACCAAAACTTGCCTTTGGAACGGTCGTTCCTATGGCAGCCATATGATAGAGTAGTCCAATTTCAACCAAATTCGGAAAGGTGATTTGGTAGAGAATAGTATTGAATAATTTGAGATTTAAGGAAGATGCATTTAGAATCAAAAAAGTTTTTCTCAATAAAGCCAACTTTTGGACCAGTCGCTCCTATGGCAGCTATATGACGTAGTAGTAGTCGATGCTTCCTTCTATGCGTTACAAACTTCATGACAAAGTTAATAAACCCTATCACATCCGTGAAGGGTATAAAAATGGCAATGGCCTTCGACCTCATGCACTCACGCTCAGGGATGAGATCTTGTGGACCCTTCGCCTCTATACCCACAATAAACCAATGGCCAGTAAATGTTGGAAACTCCCATAGCGGAATAAGAGATGAGGCATTCACCTCATCTCATAACCAACCTGAAAGAAAATTTAACACATTATTATTATTTCTACGAGTAATTATACTTCAGTAACAACTAAAGGAGGCAAACAACCTCTTTCATAGTCCTCCCCGTGGGCGCCCTCTGGAGGGGCTAACCAAGCCAACGGAACTGCACTGCAGTTTTGCACAGAACTGCAGTACACATCGCATCCAACTGAAAGATCGTCAAAAGAATACGCGATCAAAAACAACATTGGAGAGCTACCTGTGCGCTCTATAAAAAATAGCTCCCTGCGATTCTTAATACACCTAAGGAAGCAACCCTTAACCTGAAATCAATTTACACTCGAGCCTGGAATACCACGGACTGATACACTGGCGACGACTTTTGGCTACAAACAACGGACCACGATCGGTTTTTGGAACGTTCGAACGATGTGGGGCGAGTGCAATAATACGAGGCTCACTAAAGTCGAGCGGGAAATGACCGTATCATCATAGCCAGATTCAAATCCAGGGTAAAAAAAACATCACAATAATTAGGTGCTACGCCCCGACTGAATTAGCGGATGAATCAGCTAGGGACGCCTTTTAACAACGGTTTGGCGATACCTTCGACGCCGCTAAGGACTCATTTATTTCGTGTGGCGTAGCATTTGCGAGTCGATTGGAGCGCGGTAGGAGACCATTCATTAGCGACTTTACATAGTCTCTAATCTCAGCACGCAAGACAGTTAAGAAACAGCAGCTGGCTGACGGCTCAGCCAAAGACCAACTCAGAGCTGAATACCGTTCACTACAGAAAGGCGTGCAAAGAAGCGTAATACGGGACAAGCGAAATTACATCAATGCATTAGCGGAGAAGGCAGAGGAAGCGACTTACCGCAGTGACAGTGGAACTTATCAAGCCATTAATTGGCAAATCTTTTGCAACAGAACATCCTGTGAATGATAAAGATGGGTCTCTACTGGTCACCCAAGAACACCAACTGCGTAGATGGAGAGAACACTTCATTGAGGCCATTATTAAGATCTCGAAAAAAAGGCGACCTGAAGGATTGTAATAAGTGGCGTGGGATCTGTTTTCTCCCACCAGTCTCGAAACTGATGGCAAAAATAATCTTGAACCGAATCAAACAAGCAGTTGACCGCACATTGAATAATGAACAAGCCAGCTTTCGTGAGGGCTTTTCATGTAGCGACCACATCAACACCCTTCGAATTATTATTGAACAATCCGCAGAATGTAATGGGGATCTCATGTTCATCGATTTCGAGAAAGCGTTTAACAGCGTTGATCGGGGATACAATACAGGCTTGTCAGATAAAATACATAAATTCTATTATCAAGGAGTCCTATCAGGGAGCCCAATATGACGTCCTACACGATGGTAAGCTGTCAGATCTTTAGAGGTGCATAGCGGAGTGAGAGAGTGCTGCATTCTGTCACCTACACTGTTTTCAGTTACCATTAGCGATGTACTAAGCGGCGCGCTTCAAGAAAACCAGAACAAAGCGTGGTCGTCTTGCACATGGATAGCTGCAAAGATGCAAGACCTGATGAGTGCTACTATCCATACGAAACCACTAAGCTCGGAGAAATTAAAATCAGAGGGAATTTGAGAATAAAAAATAGTTGGTCCCGTTGCGGGGCGCGAACCGCAGAGACCGTGTTTCGAATAGCAAAAAATGCCCGGTGCGTTACCGAGCTAAGCTACAGACGCATACTAAGTTGGTGTCCAGAATGAAACCAAGTGTCACAAAAAATTCCGATTTTCACCAGAACAAAGGTATACGATCGAAGTTGTTCAAATAACTTCAACACCTAGAATATGCTGACGATATTAGTCTTCTATCAAATAAATCGGATCAAGTAGCTCAAATTTCTGATGCTCTGCATTGTGAAAGCCGTATTGCGGGGCTTAAAATCAATGCTACCAAGAGTAAGTACTTAAGCTTGAATCCAGGATGGCAAAGCGGAATTTGTGTTTCGTGGCAGGCAGTCGAAAAAGTTGTCAATTTCTGCTACCTCGGAAGCGTGGTTACAGCAGATGGTGGAACGGATGCTGATGCACAGTCTCATATCATCAAGGCTCAAGCAGCTTTTTTCAGTTTGACTCCTTTCTGGCAAAACCATAACATTTCCAGGCACACCAACTTTGAGACCAACGTACTATAAAATCAGTGCTCCAATTTTGCTGTTCAACTTGCAAGGTGACCAATGACATAACAACTAGATTGCAAACTTTTTTGAACCAGTGTCTACGGCGCATCCTACACACACGGAGCCCCGAGGTCATTTCTAACGATGACCACCTTACTATTACTGATCAAGAGAGGATAGACACTTCCATTAAAAGGTGAAAGTGGCAATGGGTAGGTCACACTTATCGAAAATGGCCGAACAACATTGCTCAACAGGCCCTTGATTGGAACCTGCAGGGAACCAGCGCAAGTCGCCGTATTGGACGACTGAGTAACACCTGGTAGAGATCAGTTAGATCAAATCGACAGCGAAATCGCATCCAGATTCAGCACTGATACGACGTTACCGGAACTGCAATCCCTTGTGTATTGTGGTGCAGTGGCCGCTTGCATGTTCAGAGGATCCGTGATAGCGTTATCAGCGTGAGACAAAAACAAGATCCAGCCTGGAAGATTCGTCTTGAGTGGAAGAGAGATCTCTTACGACAGGATATTGGCCGACTGATACAATCTGTCGCCGGCAATACCTGTAGGCAGTAGAACAAAAAAGTGGAAAAGATCCTCCCTAAGTATTCCATTCGTTCCGGAACCGTCTCCAACGATACATGCTGAGCCGCTCCAGACGTGTTCAGAATGCTGCTTTCAACAAAAGCCAGAGGAACTTCTACAAGACCATCAATGAGGACCAACAAGCCAGCCCCACCATTAATTTCTCAGTGGCTAATGCGGAACAATACTGGGGTGGACTTTGGCAAGCTACAGCTCAACATACCCAACGTACTGAGTGGATCACTGCCGAAATCACCCGCCATGTCAGCTTGCCTGGCATGATTTTCGCTGAGGTCACTGAATCCGATGTCCGCGAAGTTATTACGCGGTTCAAAAATTGGAAAGGATCTGGTTCAGACAAATTGAAGAATTTCTATCTTCTATCTATACGCACCTCGAGTAGAACAATATCCTTGCCGAGAAGCAAAAGGGCTGCCGAGTCGTATCTAGGGGTTGCAAGAAACAATTAACGATCGACTCGGTTGTGGTAGGACAAGCTACAAGCATTGGAGAGCATCCCCCATAGTTGGCTAATCGAGGTCCTACACATGTACCGCGGAGATCCTGCCCTAATTAACTTTTTGACAAAAGTGATGGAAGGATGGCACATAACACTATCAGTGCCATAAACCGAAGGCAATATGCTCTCTCAACCGGTACATATCTGAAGAGGCATCTTCCAAGGGGCTCTTTGAGTTCTCTCTGGTTATGCATGGCGCTGAACCCCCTTTCATCACTTTTGAATTCGGATAGACAGTAAGGCTATACGGATATAATCAAGCATGGTCTTCTTGGAATGTTTTATAAATTCGTGCTGACTCACCTGATGTACTTAGATATACTTAGATGACATCAGCCTATACTCGGGAAGCGACGCCCATCTTAAAAGTCTGCTGCGGCTCACCGAAATTTTCAGTCGTGACATTCGGATTAACTTTGGGTTAGATAAGTGTCGAATCCGTGCCATTCGCAAAGGCGTTCACGCACCGCACCCCGGCCTCACCTTGGATGATAGATGCAATGTCGAGGGAAGACTTTTACAAATACCTGGGAGTTCTGCGAGGCGAACACCCCAGCATTGATGACTTGAGAGAGGGAATGCTGGTTGAGTTTTGGCGCAGGTTGAAATTGGTGCTAAAATCCAACTTATCGGGAAGAAATAAAATAAGTACGATCAACTTATATGCCATTCCTTGACTGACCTTTTGATTCGGAATAATCCCGTGGTCTGTCACATCTTTGGCAGATATTGAACAAGGGGTACATGTTTTAATGTCCAAATTCCGAATGCTACATCCAAAATCGTCAGTGGAGTGAATGTGTCTACCTCGTGACATCGGAGGTAGAGGTTTAGTTAACATTGCGAACTTACATCATCAGCAATTCAACTCATTTCACACTTATTTCAGAGGTAAGGCAACATCGAATGCTCTGCATGATGCTGTCTGCAAAGCAGAGGATGGTTTAACCCCAGTCAACCTAAAGGATCAATCATTTGCTCATTTGAGTCTGGTGAAGTCAGACCAAGAGAAAGCCGACAAATGGAAGGCAAAGCCAATGCAAGCAAACATGCGAGTTGCCTTTGGCAGCCATTTGTCGATCTTCACCTGTCTAACAGGTGGCTTCGAGCAGGGTACCTCTTCGCCGAAAAAAAGGTCCGATGGTTCCCATTCAGGACGGCGTGGTCCCCACCCGTGCTTACCTTAAGGATACTCGTATATGCCAGCAGAGGGTGAATGACGACCGGTACAAAATGTGTAGTTCGGTGTTGGAAACACTTGACCATCTAATTTAATTGGATGCTTGCATCCGTTGTGGGTATATAGCCGGCCACAGGGGCCGAGATTACGCCAGCCAGGCGATAATAAAAAAAGTAATAAGTAATAAGTAAGCTAAAGTAATTCATTAAATAAAGGGTACCAGTGCTGTTGATCATATTCGTCAAAAGTCAAGTTATCCTTTACAAAAACTATACACGCCATATTCTATCCTAGAAATTATCCTCTTCAAAACATTAACCACTCGCACTTGAAGTAATCAAAAGTCGACTAGTCACGAAGTCAAAGCGAAAATAATTCAATGAAAAGCTTTTGATGACAGAATGACTCTTGGCAAAAAAAAAAGAAAATAATTTATCGCTTCCCGAAAAATTGCTTAAACGGCGAAAATAAAACTCCTTCACATATCATGTAGCATATGGGAAAGGATATGTTTGGCGTGAAAATAGCAATTACGTGGCAATTGTTTGGGAGTGCTCAATCAAAAGAAATGTCACGCCTGTATGCTACTATACGCCACCGGTAGCAACTCATAGGGAACACAAAAAAACGAAGGGAAATATACAAAAGAAACAGAAGTTTCACATACTAAACTTGAAGGTTCAACCTCAATCCTTTTCAACTAGTCGGTCTACTTCCTTTCCCGGTACTCTTCTGGTTCTTACGAATAGTCGATGGTTGCGTGTCATTTGTCACCCCTCAGTCATCACATGTCAACTTGCCTCGTCCTTATTTGCTGCAGTGTCATGGCTATATCCTTTTTGTTTTCCAGTGTTTAACTCTTTCGTACAGAAGGAAACGATAAAAATTGGTCAGAAGGAACACAACATTTGTGTTGGAGTTAATTTTGAATATGCTTCAATTTGTTGGGCTCCTGTCATTTTTGGCTGACTAGTAGGTCCACATTTTAGTGTCAGATTATTCTCCAACTAAACTGTCAAAATGAGTAACTCTGACATTCTTTTGATAACACCGACTGTACATTTTTTTAATGCGATCTAATGTCATCATCAGTATAACTCTTTTCTAGCACTAACTGTCCAGTAGTATAGGAACATTACTAGCATATAAAATGTGCACGAGTGACGAACGACAAGGCGACATGTGACATATCACATGTGGGGGACAGGTAGGACATACCTTAGTTCCACCTTAAGTCCTTTGGGACTGAACAATCAACTCGTGAAATGTCATGTGGCAGAAATAAAGTGGAGGCGGAGTTTTGACGATCCAACTTCAAATGAGTTCTTCACATACTCAGCAACTATAAACACACGACAGGTCCTTGAGCGCCATTTCGCCTGAGTCCTGAGGCAACATGAAATATAAATAGAGAACGAACCGTAACGACAAGCGACATATCCATGACACATGTCCAACTCCTGCTAATCGAAGGACTAATGAATGAAAATTACAGAAAATTACCAACGGAGAAGAAACGTTCCACGATACGCGGAACTCTCAAGCTCTATCGTCGAAGGACCCTTCCGACATGCCTGTAATATTCCACACGCAATCCGCGAAACGGTTAAGCGTGTAATGGGGTAATGGTCGCGGTAGTGACTGTGCCGGTGCGGTGGTAGTGTCTGAATAGGAAGGAAGAAGGAGGATACAAAGTGAACATGAAATATAGCAAGGACGCCTCGCACAATGTCAAGCCCGAACAAGTGCCTGGTAAGAAGGCCACAAAAATGCACGAACGACTCAGCACTTGGCAAGTTGGGCTGCCATTGCCTAAGACTACTTTTATTGGCAAATGCGACATTTGCAGTTGGTTTCGCAAACAGTCAAGTAAATGTAAATAAATTGCGTGAAGGTGGTTGGTGAAGGATCAAGAGACTTCTATCCCAAAAGCATACATGGAGGCATAGAACTCATCGAAGTTTCTATGGTCCCCAGCCAAAATGGCAACACGCCTCTGAAAAAAACGTGCACCCCACCGACGACCCTTTAACTTTGAGTTTTTATAGAAAAAGTACGTCAGATTTTTTTTCTCGAATACGTTGGGTGATTTGTTATGCTATTGTTACGGGACGAGATTCAATTAGCGATTAGAATGATGAGATCATAAGAGGGATAATTGCCGCGGAAGTGCAATTTTATGCCTGTGCCATCGATAAATGGTATGGCGGACGGTCTTTGGTGGGAAAAAGAGCCTTCCTCTTTTATACATGCCACCACCATTGTGCTATTTTCAAGAGTGAAAGCGTGGTTAGGTGAGGAGTGAACGTGAACAAGGACTAAGTTAATTAAGCATGAAAGTCCAATTAGAGAAAGGTTGTACCTCCAGGTTGTATATAAACGCGGCAATTATGTATCGAGAAAAATTAAATTGCACCATAATTTCGTTTCGTTGAAATACGCAAACTGTTATTATGTCATTAATTACTGCAAACTTCTCAATCGAGTGCTATTCATGATAAGTTAACTGATTTGATTTGGAAAAAATGTTACGGAAAAAAGGAATAGTGTAAAGGTTCAGGTCTGCTGTCCTGTCTGGGACTGTTCAGTGATTATTTTACAAAATATTTCGACAGTTGGAGCTATTGAAAAATGAAAATGTATCTATTAAACTTCCGAAAATTTTATGCTAACGAAACGTCAACAAGGCATTGACAGAGATGTTGTCGTATAAACTAGCGCAATCAGATCTCCCCCCCCCATCAAACACTGAAAAAAAAGGAAAGAAAAAAGGGAACACAGACAAAAGAGTCAAGTTAAGGCCAAACCACACTACTCGTGACTCGCCGAGCAAAAGAAATATCTCCACTTCTCACCCGCTCTCCACCCCCTCTAATGAGTTAATATAAGTGCTTCACACCATCTAGACCTCCACCAAAGAATAGAGATCGTTAACAAGAAGTGGGACTCCATACGATTTAAGAGTGCCTGCCTGTTAGTGGCACTAGTTGCATCAGCATGTTGGTGGGAGCTATAACTGGACACTGTCTGATAGGCGAACACGCCCGAAGACTCCAACTTCCTTACAGGGATTTTCGTAAGAGTTGCGATGACGAAGATGATGAGGAGAGTACTTCCCATCTTCTTTGTGCCTGCCCTGCCTTAGCCGTAAGAAGGCATGATATTCTTGGGTCTTTCTTTTTCGGAGATTTAGATGACCTTAAAGACATGGACGTCAATAAGCTCCTTAATTTCATTATCAGCTCCGGCTGGTTCAATGATTAAACTCTAATATACAGGTTGGTAAATCCCTGGGGTATTGCAACGGACCCATATATGTGGTCTAATTGTACTGTGTCATTCATGGCAACCGTTCTAACCTAACCTAACCAAGTTGCATATGTGTTGGATTTCATCAGTAGACGAAGGGGTGGAAGAGCTTTTTCAAGTGTTTTCCTCCCTATCCCCTGAAGATGACTTTCATTTGAATTATTTGCGTCTCAATCGGCACAGCACTTTTGCTCAAATCGTATGAAGTTCCACCTCTAGTAGTACTTATTTTATGCCTGCACGGCCGAGTTTTCAAGTAAAATCACGCCTTCATGGCTTATACTAACAGAATTCTCACAATTTCGTGGTCGTCTTGCACACGGATAGCTGCAAAGATGCAAGACCTGATGAGTGCTTCTATCTGCACGAAACCACTAAGCTTCGAGAAATTAAAAACAGACAAAAACAATTCGAAAATAAAAAGTATTTGGTCCCGTTGCGGGGCTTGAACCGCAGACGACAAAAAAATGCCCGGTGCGTTACCAAACTAAGCTGCAGATGCACACTAAGTTGGTGTCCAGAATGAAACCAAGTGTCACTAAAATTCCGACCTTGTATATGTCCAACTCGAGTCGCATGCGAATGCTCATAAAATAGCAAGCACCTTGTGTTGCACTCGTCCAGCGATTCTTCTTCAACTGGGAAAAATTTTCATCAGTTAGAATTGAAAACTGGTGTATATGATGCAATGCTGAGATGGCGGGAATCTGTAATGGACCGCATCCGAAGATGCCCGTGGGGGCGGAGCCTAAGATAGCATAATCCCCGTGAAGATCGGGCCGTGCTAACTGGCGAAGAAAAAGGCCCCTCAACGAGATAAGCAGCGCCCTATGCTTGCTGTAGCTCAGTTCGGGTGTTCGATGATGTCCTCTTCCAACTTACATCTTGTGCATAAGTTGCTGAAGGGTTATCTCAATCTACTCGAATGAGCTGCGGTAAGGCAGTGTCCTGTGAGTAAGCCTACCGTCGCTCTCAACCTATTTCTTTTGAGTTTGAGCAGTATACTGCTCTTACTCAGATCGGGTGATTTGAACCTGGCCCTGGCTACCTTACAATCAGTTCTGTTTGTCCACTCGTACTGTAATTTAGTCCATTTGTCCCCATCTATTTCGTTTGTTATGTCCGCGAGTGACCGTGGCATAGGTGCCGGGGTACAGTTATCGGCTTTCGAACCTCTCCTTGCCAGCTCATCAGCTTTCTCTTTACCTACGACACCACTGTGGCCGGACACCCACACTGTCCTTTTAGAGCCTTTCTGCCGACAGCTTCTCAGCATATGTTTAAAGCTCTCGGAGAACATCTGTATGACGCCTGAGCCAGAATGGCCGCCTTACTGTCGACTCAAATCGTCGTTTAGCAACAGTAGATTTGCGGAACGGGTGGTGGCAAGCCTGAGCCAGAGCGATCTAGTAGTATGACCAGTATTATCTCAAAATTTGACAATCAGTTTACATGAATAATGAGCTAGTAGATATTCCCTTACTACTGCAACTCCTTGTTTGATTAACCGAATCTGTCAAGCTCATCAGTCTGATAAATTTAACCTGTCGCAATAGACGCCATTTCCGACCCCTCCGTCTGTCTTGGATCCGTATGTATAGATGCCTACAGGGCCAGAGCCCCTTGATTCTGATTAGGGATAACAGTTGTAAAGTTATCGTCGAACAGTTGGTTGGGAGTGGAGTAGTCAGTTGCTGCAGGAATATTTAATGTATAGCATATAACTCTGACTGGAATATGGTCGATTGACTCGGCAGTCTATACTACTGCCTCAGGCACAGATCTGACGAATAGACTCCCGAGCCTACTCCAGTGTCCATCTTTGAACGATCCGTATAAATCAGGGCGCCACCGTTTTTTGAGGGTTCTCTACTCTGCCAGTCTCTACTTCACTTCGGAACTACAATATTTAGTCGGTCACGTGGTCCGTATCCTCAAGATCAAGACCGTATTGTCAAAGTACAAGAGTGACCCTCTTGATTGGAATCGTGCCACATGCCAGAAATTATAGCCCGTATTGCCGCTAAGCATGCGCTTTTGCAGATGAACCTGTACAAGGGCATAAGCCCCAGGATCATTTTTAGCCCAGTCGTTGGGGTGGTTATCAGGGCACCCGTAATACTAAAATACATGGGCTGAAAAGTCCCGGCATTTTTCAATAGGTGGCACCACTAAAAATTGAACATGACTCATTTCAAGAGGCTCATATATCACAAGTTGATGTATGAAGTTTCATGATATTTCGTCCATTCGTTTACAAGCTACAGTCGTAATGCAGAAATGTGATCCCACATTTGCTCCTTCGAGAACAACAGTTTATCGGTGGTTTAGTGAATTTAAAATAGCTCGTTCAAGCACCAAAGACGCACCTCGCTCTGGAAGGCCAAAAGGGGCTACAAATGCGGAAATTGAAAAGCAAGTGCATTGAATCGCTTTGAATGATCATAAAGTGAAGTTGTGCGAGTTAGCTGAGGCCGTGGGCATCTCATAAGAACGAGGGGGATACACTATGCACGATCTTTTGGAGGTGAAAAGGCTATGGGCGCGATGGCTGCCGAGTTTGCTGAATGAAACCCAAAAACAGCAGCGCGTTGATGATTCCACGGCCGGTTTGGCGTTGTTGCAGCGTAATCGAGCGGACTTTTTTTGACGTTTTGTGACGATGGATGGAACATGGGTTCATTACCATGCGCCTGAGTCCAACAGGCAGTCTGCAGAGTGGCTGGAAAACCACGAAAGCCGACCAAAGGGGCCAAAAGTCCAATGCTCGGCCGAGAAGGTTATGGCCTCCGTTTTTTGGAATGCGCATGGCATAATCTTCATGGATTACCTGCAGAAGGGAAAAACAGTCACAGGAGAGCATTATGCAGCATTACTGGACAAACTGAACGATGAAATGAAGAAAAAACCGTCCCATAGGACGAAGAAAAAAGTTCTGTACCTTCACGATAACGCACCGTCACGCAAGTCTTTGAAAGCAATTGCCAAATTAGACCAATTACGATTCGAATTGGTTGCTCACCCACCGTATTCTCCAGACTTGGCCCCAGCGACTATTATGTATCTGTTCCCAAACCTGAAGCAGTAGTTCCAGGGAAAGAGATTCAGATCAAATGAGGAAGTCATCGCGGAAACCGAGGCGTATTTCGACGGCTTGGACGTTTCGTACTACAGAAAGGGCATCGAAATGTTGGAAAACCGCTATATCAAGTGTATCGCCCTCGAAGGCAACTATGTTGAGGAATAAATATAACTTTGCCCAAAAAAAGCTCGTTTTCATTAAAAATCCGATAACTTTTCAGCCCATGTACTACTTATGCAGACCGCAGTCTTTCCAATCTCGTTAGTTGGTTGGTTGGTTGGTTTAGGTGGCGGTAGAGCCCCCAAAAAGGGGAATACCCAATTAGCGCTGGTGCGCGCCGTTTTGATGCCACAAACCTCGTAAGAGGAAAACTGATGCTATTAAGGATATCAGAGGGGTCGGGCGGCGTATTTCCTTAAATCCACCCTGTGGAATTTAAGAAATGAAGTATCTTGCCAGTTCCCAAAGAGGAGATCTCGGTTATGTCTGTTGGAAAGGTACTGCCCAAAGAACAGTGCCGCGCCCTAGCCAGTGCCGGACATCTACAAAGAAAGTGTAAAAGAGTTTCCTCCTCCCCACTGTCCTTGCAACTACGACAGCACTCGTTGTAGGGAATACCAAGTCTGGCTGCGTGCTCTCCCACAAGCCAGTGACCCGTTGTAACGGCGACAATCCTGGCCACCTCTGGACGGGTCCTTATCAGAAGGCTATTTGTTCTTTGTGTATTATAGGATGGCCATATTTTCCTAGAGGTGATGCACGTCCTTAATGCGCCCCATCTGTTGTTTGCTAAGTTTATGTAGCATTTATGTACTTCCTTCTTAGTGGCGCTAAGTGGCGCACTGACAACCACTGCATATGATTTGTCAAGAGCGGAGCCCAACCGCGTCAGGTGATCGGCCTGCTCATTTCCCGCTATACTCCTATGACCCGGAACTCAGAGGAGGGTGACTGTGTTAAGGGTGACCAGAGAGTTCAGCTCTTGACGGCACTGTTTTACTATTTTAGATTTCGTATGTTACTTGACATTGGTTTTGTTCTCAGTGACTTTGCATCATACGACCGCTTCATACAGAAATGTAGGTCTGATTGTACACATCTTAATATGTAATAGGCCGTCTGTGCTCTAAGACCCCGCGTACTGGAATAAGCCGATCGACACGCTAACAGGGTTGCGCGGGCCTTATCAACTCTGTGCTTCACGCTAGCCCTCCAGAGAAGTTTCTTGTCTGGGATAAGCGCCAAATATTTAACACTGTCAATAAGTTGTAATGTTATTCCGTTAAGGATGGATGTGGTTATTTTTTTTATTTTTTTATGTTTCCTTGTGAAAAGTATTAATAAGTACTGTTATGTGTTGGGTTCGGTCCGTTTGCGTCGACTACATTAATATCCATAATTAAAATACTTTAGTTTCCTTTAAGTCAACGATTGGTTTTTATTTTACCGTATACGTATTTCCGCATCTAGTCCGGATGACGCAACGGTTAGCACGTTCGCCTTCAACGCACTGGGCCCCGGTTCGATTCCTACTGAATGCGGTAGTTTTCGATGAAAAAGGGGATTTACGTGTCGGACTATGAGCCCACTCAGCTGTTAAATGAGTACTTATTTATGGGGTAAATAACTCGGTTGAGCGTGTTGCTGATCACACACATCTGCACAAGACATACCGTCACGATCTAGAAAATGAGATGATGCTAACTCATTTCGAGGCCATGGTTCAAATTGGACTGTTGCGCCAGTTATTTATTTTTTTTTTTTCTTAATTAAATTTTTGTTGAGGTAGCCTTAAAATCTCCGGCCCAATTTTGGATCCGGTTCAGCGCCGATAGCTGACTCTTAACCTCTCTGGAATTTCGTTGACCGTCAGAATCCAAAAGAGAGGGGATAATATATCTCCTTGTTGTAATCCTGCGCTGTCTTATCTTTTTTGACCCCTAAAAAAGTGGCCTCGATTTTTCTGTTTTCGAGAAAATCCGACGCCCAAGTCGTCAGGGTTGCATCAACCCCGTATCGGGTCATAGCATTAATAATGCCGTCACAGTGACATTGTTGAAAACCCCCTCGATATCTCCGAAAGCGGATAGCGTAAATTCCTTTTGATTATATGATTTCTGATTCTTGTTGTTTGATTAAGTGAAAACAGTAGCTCTCCTAAATATAATAAATTTTTATTCCTAGTAAATACAAGTATTTCAGGAGCGACTCATCCCCTTCTTCAGTACATTTGCTATAATTCCTTTTGTTGGTTGTTCCAAGAAAAGTAGTATAAAAAGTTTTGTCGGAATTCCATATCGCAAAGGCGGGAAAGAGCCTACAAATGACTCCGAAGTTTTGTCGATTCCCTCATAGCTAGTCTTCGATCTAGAATCGACCCACTTTCGATTCTTGTCTGACTGGGAATATTCGTTCGTATCTCTCGAATCGTACTTGAGCAAAGAGTGTCTCTAATCCATCCAGAATTATGTGGATTTTTGGAGTTTCCAGTTTATACGGAATTCTGAACGTTTCGTCTCCGCTCTTATGCCGGAACCAGAATGAACGGAGAAAGCAGCAGCAGCGATAGCAGCAACTACAACAATGTGCAGATCGGCTTTCGCCGCTGTCGCTGCCGCTGCATTCAATCTAGGTCACGTATGGGAAATGCTTGCTTTCAAATTTGACAATTCGTTGCCGCTGCTGCTGCACTCTGCGTTCATTCTGGTTCGGGCATTGTTCCCAATATACGGATTTACAGAGCAACCAATCTGGCAGCCCTGAGCCCGAGTTTATGTCGAGCAGCCCGGTGGTGATTAGGAGCCCTTACTCTTTACTTCAGTGTACAGCAAAAAGTTTAGATATTGTACAAAAGGCTCTCCTTGTATTGCTCAGAAATTAGAAGTTTGCATTATTTCATTTGTTTCATTTGTACATATAAAACCACAAACACGTAAATTTCGGAATGAATTCGCATGCGTTCGTACTATTGCAACGTCGTCGTCATGTCTCCAAGAATATTGGTTCACCTTATGCCTAGCATCGATGGTATGTACTTACTTCGAAAAACAATCTGGTTACATGACTCCGAGCTAAAACTACAACCGATCTTTGTAATGATAGCAATAATTTGGAACGCCCCTTCTGATCTTTAGGGAGACGTACTATGCTCCTTGCACGAACAGTAAATGGCTCGGCTTTGATCCGTGCAGGTGAGTTGACTCGATAGAATGGCAATTTTGATAGTGATCGCGATGTTGCTAATGGCAGGAAAAATTGATAGTGCTCTCGGTTGCACTAAATGCACTTGCAATCGTGTCTATGCACCATTCACATACCTACACACATATACTAAATGTGGATATATCGGAGAGAGATCACGTACTTTATGTACATTAACTGGAGGCAATTAAATTTCCTAGTGCGTTCACTTGATAACTGTTCCATGCATTTTTCGCCATTCTGTTCGATTGGGCCTAGCGTGGCCTAGCCCGAGTATTATGATGCAAGCAGGAGTCCGCGTTCTTCATATGTCTGCCGGTAAGTATGCCACAAACTATTACTCCACTACAAACTGTTATGTCGTATGCGTTATAAGGCATCAATAAAACTGTCCGCCTGCAACTATTCACGTAATTCATTAGATATGCAGTTGAGATAATTGAAATATATAAAGTTACAGCCCAAGATCCCCGGAAGTATTTTCTACGACATATTCGATATATTAAAAATCTCCACCGATATGGGCAACAGGATTTCAAAAGTTGAAACGTCGCACTATTCGTTCAAATAATTAGACGTGACATTTTCGTAACTTTGCAATCCTTTCCCGGTCCAATGGATCCCTAAAATCCGTTCAAAAATTGATAAAATCTGGAAACGTCCAACAATCTTTCCGAGCGTGCATACTTAATCCTCTCTCTCTCCCTGAGAAGCTGATTTATTTTCACCAAAACTTTTTCGGTCCTTGTTGGTGCATGAATAGATTTATAGATATAGACTTTCCGCACTGATGGTGTGTATGTTATACGTAGAACGTCTTCGTGAATAATGTGAATATATGAACAGCAGGAAAGGTTTGCGTACAATTTTCCAATCTTATACGAGTACGCACTTGGACAAGACTTTTCGCCAAAGAGATTTAGATCAAACTGAGGCTAAAGTAATCTGTCGAAAAGTCTTTTGTTTTTAATAAGGGTAGTAGTCGGACTGAGATAAATTCTTGAAAAGGGTTTTTTCTTAATGTTGGAAACTACATCGAAGGATGTCTGCTTTTAATGTATTGTTGATAACATATTTCGTCAATGATGATTATAATACTCATATACTGAATCCAAAATTCTAACATGACGAAAAGAGTCATTTTTGCCCTTCAGGAAGTCTACCGGGATATATGGCGATGCCAAATATGTAAGTAAGCAAATTCGTCAGCGTTGGTATGCACTATCGTTACCATTCGGAATATTATATAAAATAAATAATGGTAGGACGAGATATGATTTCAAATTAATCAACCACTTGAGTCGGACTCACTGTATCAAATGAAGACATATACATTAATACAAATCTATCCCAAGACAATTGATTAAATTTGTACCAAGACTGCACTACATCATCGAATAATATTGTAGAATCCAAAGACACCTAAGAGTTTATGCACACCACAGGAGCTTCGGATAAACATCGAGATTTAAGCAAATCTACCCCTCAATTTCCTAGATTTACCATACACTTATTAAGATTTCCTAATCCAGATTTGGAGCAAGATTTACAACAAATTTAGTCTTAAGTCTCGTATTATCCCCCGAATTTATATTTTATCACATTTTGCCACAATGTATGCAATATTTTCTACCGAATTATCCAAGAAAAAGAAGAAGAGGAGATCATATGACAGTTGATTTTTATGAAGTTTGGGAACGAATGCACAAGTGCGTGCACATATATGGAAACCACCGCACCATAGTCTACCTGTTCCCATGTAAGTGAACGACAGCATAACTAGCAACTAAAGAAGAAAGTTGAAGAAGAACCAGTCCGAAGCGTATATACCCTAGACTTATGCAGACCTAGTGGTGATACCAACAGTACCTATTGGTAATGACCATATGTATTAAAAGTGAGTTTCCTATATGGCCAGTTTATAGGGGAGGTTGGCGCTCTTGACCATTCCCAAAATCAACTATCTAACCCACACTACAAATATTTATCGAATTTTTCAAGTCACTAGCTTCATTTTATCGAAATTTATTGCTTATTTGAAGTTTCATTAGTAGAGGAAGTAAGGGTTTCGTCGGTCGGGCTTTACGTATTTTCAATATCAGCCAACTGGATCCTACTGCAAACATTTGAACAAAATTTCAAGTCACTAGCTTCATTTTATCGAAAATTATCACTTATTTTAAGTTTCATTTGTAGGGGAGGTAGGGGTTCCTCGGGTCGGACCTGGCCCATCTTTAATACCATTTGACTAGATCTTACTGTCGCTTTCGCGTTGAGAGACAATTTTTTAAAACCATTCAGCCTAAAAGCGAAAGAAGGATATTTAACTACAGATAATCCAGTGCACGCCAGACAATAGAAAATGCATTCGGGATAGTGGTTGCAAGATTGAGGATCTTTCAGTCTGCAGTTAATTTAAAATTAGAAAATATTGATAAAATCGGTATGACATTTACACATTCTTCATAACTTTCTGATTAAGAAGCGCCAGGAAAATTATGCACGTTCAACTTGTTTTTTTTCTTTTCAGAAGATTACAGCACAGGACACATAGAAAATGGTTTGAGTACAGAACAAGCAACTGTTAGTTTATAGCGTGGACACAACGGACATGCATGACATTAATATGTTTATGAGTGACTTTCATAATGAGGGATCAGTACTGTAACGGACGGTCTGGTGGGCATCCGAAGATGCCCGTGGGGACGGAGCCTAAGGTGGCATAATTGACCGTGAAGGTCGGGCCGTGCCATCTGGCGAAAAAAAGGCCCCCCAACGAGCTAAGCAACGGCCTATGCCATGTTGACCTTAATTTCCCCTCTATGGGAACCTCCCTTAAAGCAGCAACCCACCTACCTCCCCCCTTAAACTTCCCTCCCCTACCACTCCTATACCACCAATCTCCACCCTTTCAGAAATGGTTAACTCCAATTCACTTTATGAAAAACAATAAACAATATTCAAGTATGCAGTACTAGTACTCGTATGTAACCGGTTATGTGCATTTTTTGTATGAATGGCATCAAAATCTCAAAATTTAAATGAATGTACTATTATTAAATATTATGTGATAGTCATAAAACTTGTAAGTATTATTGCCTATGATGTTGGTTATCATTGGCCATCAATATTTTTGACCTCGGGTGCGCGTAAGGGGTGCAGGGGTGTGCTAACTGCAACTATAGAAATGTACTATTATTAACCTTTTCTAATAAAATTTTAAAATTCTAGAAATGTAAGTTTTCTACGCTAGTAAAACGGCGCTTTTCTGCAAATTTTCATATTTCTAAGTATAACGGTCTCGAAATTCAAGGGGGGGGGGGCAAACTCGGATGACATATTTTCCCCTCTCCCTCTTTTTCCCTTTCTTCAAATTTGAAAAAAAATCCAAAAATGGAATGTACTCGACGGTACCTTTCTTATGATACCCCACTTGCCTGTACCAAACGAAAAAAAATTTTCGACCTTCATTTCCCCTCTATGGGGACCTCCCCTTAAAGTTGACATATTACGACGATTCGCTTTCTCCGGCGAATTATAGTAATTCTACACATTCCTACAAAATTTCATGTACATATGTATTGTAGCTTCAGCCGTTCGTGAGATATTCCATGGACAGACGGACAGACAGACATTTAACCGATTTCATAAGGGTTTTTATTTACTACAAAACCCTAAGAATCACAAGACCCCACCCCAGATTTTCAGCCCCGTTTTCATGAGAAATAGTGTTCCGATCTGGCTGGCTTGAACTAAAGGGCATTGGGGGGTCGCTGACTCAGAATCTGGGGTAAAAAAAGAGAAAAAGAAATTGGTGGAAATCGGGGTCGTCCATCCCAGATTGGCGACCCCGTTTTCATGGGAAATAGTGGTCCGATCTGGCTGGCTCGAACTAAATGGCATTGGGGGTCACCGACTTCGAATCGGGGGTAGAAAATAAAGGAAAAAACTTAATTTTTAAAAACTACGATTTTTATTGAATATTTTATTTACCAAGCTTCAGACTCTTTGCATGACTCTTTTTGAACGAATCATTGGAAAGAGTCAGAGCTTATGTGCTGGCACAGTGAAAAGTGTCATTATGCCCATCACTAGATTTCATTACTTTTTTTCCTAATTTCTAAAGCAACCACGTAGAGAGACAAATTCTTTCGTTGCGGATTTATCTACATCTGGTAATTTTATTATCATATCCTCGTAATTTTTATTTTTTTTTATCTCTATCAAAATACTCAGTAGGTTTAACTTTCCAAAGGCACGGATGGCTTCTACACAATTCTATGAAGTCAATTATAGATTGTTTGCTATAACTCCTTAGGTCTGTCATTGTGAAAACAACAACAAAATTTTGATTAACTACAAAACACAAAATTATTCAAACTAAAATCACTTGCGGTTAATCGAGGACAGAGTCGACACTGACAAAACCCGCCTTTTTTAACTGCGCCGTCACACACACGAGCCTACTTGAACGAACACGTTTGAAAACGGACGGTTAAAATCAAGCTGCCGCAGATATTTTTGAACGCCGGCAAGAAGGACGGTTTTTGGCCACACACCGACCGTCTTACCCGTACAGTTTTACCCGTGAGGTTAAAACTGCCAAAAAAACGACTGTCCAACTTGAGTTTTTATTTTCCTTATTTTTCTTTCGCGCGATGTTTCGCCGAAATCGACATCATCACCCATGTGTTATAATGAATTAAATGACAAAATGAGTGAAAAATAAAGTGGATAGTGAGCATAATTATTACAAAAAGAATCAAAGTGAAGAAAAAACCGATTCCAAAAAAAACGACGTCTGTGACTACCTTAAGAAAGGTACCGTTATTTTCGAACTGATCAATCTGATTTTTACAGGAAGTATAAAATGACCCTTTCAGGTAATCTGCCAAAGTTACAGCTTTTCATTTTTATACAATCGGGAGTTATAGATATATTTAATTATTTTGAATTTGGGAGCTAGGCGCTCCCTTAGCGCGATCACGCCCATTTTCAATACCAACCAACTAGATCGTACTACGAACATTTCAAGCCTCTAGCTTTGTTATATCCAAAGTTATCGTGCGAATGGACAGACAGACAGGCAGACGGACAGACAGACAAACAGACAGACAGACAAACAGACAGGCATGGCTAAATCGAATCAGGAGGTGACCCTGATCATTTATATGTAAACATTGCTATACCTCCGAAGCCTCCTTTAAGGTGTTACATATTATCGTAGTGACAAAAACAGTATACCCTATACTTATAAAGTCTAGGGTATAAAAAGGATGGTGTGCATGGTTTTCAAGATTGTGTGCAAGTACTATAAGCCTATTTATTATAAACTTCTCCCAAGCTTGAAGCCCAACGCCATGACGACTCATCGTATAACATCGCTGAGAGGAACCCTTCAAAATTATTCACCAAAAGACATCCGAAAATCTGTCCTCATTCCGTCGCATCGGAACAAAGCCCACTTCTCATATTTCATAATTCATATATCAACGATTTAGACAATGGCAAAATAGTGTCTTGGAATTATTAAATTGTCCCCGATTTCAGTATCCTGCTTATTCATTCTTCAGGTATATTTCGCGTTCTGTGACATATTAAATTACCGGATCACCGACAAATATTCGTCACGTTCTGAATCGAAGACTCAAGGCAAACCCCTTCTTCCTTTGGATCCATGGCTGCAACACGAAAACAAAACAAAATATGGTCGCGTTCGTCGTGTCATCCCAAAAGAAATATGGTCGAAATTCGACAATTCTCCAGCGTAATTGAGTGTAGAGTGTGTGGAATTATAAATAATGGAGGTTTTGATAAAAAAAAGGTTGTTTTCAATCGCTTGCGGTGAACAATTCAATTTTTTGGGATTGGATTGGTTGCGTACAGGTACGCTGCTCCTGCTCATATGCCATCTTAAATTGGTGGTTCCCAGAAGCTACAAAGGATCCGGACGACAGTTTATGATTGTCAAGCTGGCTCGGTTGAAGCTGTTGTTGTTAAGAAGATTTATGAGTACGAGGCATGCAACTCAATTATTTCCGTTTGGGGGTTTTCTCGTTCATTTTGAGCAGTGTGACATGCTGGGCTAAGGGTACAAGTATGTATGATAAGGAAGATGGTTTCAAATAATCCGTTTATGTAATTCGGTTAACCAATTGGAAATTGTTAAAGAAATCGACTTGTATTGTAAAGCCTATTAAGAACAGTAATGATTTCCGGGGTAAATCCTAATTGATTCCAAATGCACTTCACACCAACTTAGCCGCAATAGTCCGCAATAGCCCCATTATGAAGGTACCATCAGGAGGTCCATTGGAGTCCTCTGTAAAAATTTTGCATTAAACAGCCAGACCCTCATTCAATTTGATTTGGTGTGATTTATTCTCTTCCCATGGGGTAATTTCGCGGATCAAATATTTATGTCGATTAATGAACAGGCTAACGATGGGAATTGGTTTCCGCATACTTCTTTGCTCTCGTTTAACTGACTCTCATTGACTTTCAGCCATCATGTCGACTTAGTCATTGAACGATGTTATTACATTTCGACTTTTCAAATTAAATGTTGATGTTCTTTTTTATATCTTTATGATATATTAATCAAATTTGGAATTCCGATTCGGAAAGTTGCTAAATGATTACAATTTCGAAAACGATATTCTAGAAGTTAAAAATATTCTCTATTTCTACTTACACTTCTAATAAATAACTGGTGCAACAGTCCAAATTGAACCATGGCCTCGAGATAAGTTAGCATCATCTCATTTTCTAGATCGTGACGGTCTTGTGCAGAGGTGTGTGATCAGCAACACTCTCAACCGAGTTATTTACCCCATAAATGGGTACTCATTTAACAGCTGAGTGGGCCCATAGTCCGACACGTAAATCCCCCTTTTCATCGAAAAATACCGCATTCAGTAGGAATCGAACCGGGGCCCAGTGCGTAAAAGGCGAACATGCTAACCGTTGCGCCATCCGGACTACAAGGCGGTCAAGGCCCGACGTCGGGCTGTCGCGCCATGATGATGATGACCTACACTTCTAAGGAAAGGTTAGCTATCGTAACAGTATAGTTCATTGAATGATACTCTTACAAGAGTAAAAAATATTAGGTGTACAACTTCCGCCGTTTTTTCCTGGAATTATAAGCTTAGTTGTCAATAAGTACTTACAGATGTATTATTCAAAGTACTGTCCATTGCTAGCGACAACTTTCGCCCATCTCTCCGGCAATTGACGGATTCCATCTCGGAAAAATGAGGCGTCTTTCGACGCGATCCATGATTGGATCCATTTTTCGACTTCCTCGTACGAACGAAAATTCTGATCAGCCAGGCCGTGCGCCATGGAACGAAACAGATGGTAGTCGGAAGGAGCGATGTCTGAGGAGTACGGTGGGTGAGGCAAGATTTCCCATTTCAGGGTTTCCAAGTATGTCTTGACCACTTTTGCGACGGGTGGCCGAGCATTGTCATGCTGGAGGATGACTTTGTCGTGTCTCTCTTGCTACTGTGGTTGTTTTTCCTTTAATGCTCGACTCAAACGCATCAATTGCGTTCGGTACCGATCTTCTGTGATAGTTTCATTCGGTTTCAGTAGCTCGTAGTATATCACACCGAGCTGGTCCCACCAAATGCAAAGCATAGCCTTGGCGCCGTGAATATTCGGTTTTGCAGTCGACGTTGAGGCGTGTCCGGGCATTCCTCATGACTTTCTGCGCTTGGGATTATCGTAACGGACTCATTTTTCGTCGCTGGTTACGACGCGATGTAGAAATCCCTTCCGATTCTGCCTTTGAAGCAGTTGTTCGCATTCAAATAATCGCCATTCAATATCTCTCGGTTTTAACTCGTACGGAACCCAATTTCTTTGTTTCTGAATCATGCCCATGGCCTTGAGGTGTTTCGAGATGGCTTGCTGAGTCAATCCCAGTGATTCAGCTAATTCTTCTTGCGTTTGGCACGCATTTTCATCGTGCAGTGCTTCCAATTCATCGTCTTTGAAAATGTTTCCTCTCCCACCACCTTGCTTGTCCTCGACATTGAAATCGCCACTTTTAAAACGTTGAAACCACTCACGACATGTTCTGTCACTCAGAGCAACCTCACATTGTATTAAGTATCTGAGAGCATTCGATGAGCCTCAGCTGCAGTTTTTTTTTTCAAATGGAAGCAGAAGATCAAAACTTCCCGCAAATGGCGAAAATTTGGCTCGAAAAGAGACATTTTGAATCGCGAATCTTATTAAAAATGCGATCAACTTTTACTAATGTGAAGATATCGATACGTTCACACTCACAGACGTCCAAACCTACTTTGTGACACTTTTGAACTACGTATTTTTACCAGCCCTCACCGATGCAGCCGTCTATTGGAAAACAGCGGATGCAAAGTTGTAAACTCTCATAATAAGCCCAAAAGTCTCCTCATGGAACATGTGCAACTCTCATTAGAAGGGTTGAACTCTTGCTACAAGGTTGAATAACTGTGCATTTAATTCTCATAAAACTTTAACAAGCAACTTCTGGTATTCTACCCAAACTAATTTATAAGAGTTGATACTTTTCAAGCTCGCTCTTATTATCATCATCGTGGCATGATAGCCCCACATCGGGCATTGGCCGCCTGGATCGTCGCCCTCCAATTATCTTGGTCACGTGACCGCGTCCTCCAATTTTGGAAGCCCAGTAGCTGCTCGGCGTCCTCTCCCAACGAGCTCTCGGTCGTCTAGGCAGTCTCGCTCTGTCGACCGGTTCTGCATTCATTACTCTCTTCGGCATGAGATCATCATTGTACATGCCTTGCCCATTGAAGTCGTTGTGGTAAGACAATTTTCGAAACTTGCAGCTCATCGTACTGTTCATACAACTCATGATTATACCGGATGTGCCATCCACCTCGATCGCAAGCAACCCCAAAAACTCGCCGCAAAACTTTACGTTCAAATGTGTCTAGCATGTTTCCGGAGGCTTCAGTTAGGGTCCATGCTTCGCAGCCATCCATAGCATAGCACTGGTCATATAATGGTTTTGTACACTTCGATCCCCATAATGAGGAGAACCGAGAAAAAGGTCTTATTAGCTAACTGTATCCGTCGCTTGATTTCGTCAGTTTCGTTGGCGCCCCTTGACAAATTGAAACCCAGGTACCTAGGTATATAAAGTCGTTTACAAACTCAATGTTAAGGTCCCCCACATTGATCCTCGATTATGCAGGTGTCCTTTTCGTCGATTGCATCATTATTTTAGTTTTACCCTCGTTGATACGTAGTCCAACTTCTTTTGCAGCGGTATCGAGCGTATGCAGAAGTTCTTCTGCGTCGGCCAATCTTCGAGACATGATATAGATGTCGTCGGCGTACACTGCTAATTGTGTCGACTTGATGAGTAGCGTCTTGCAGTTGTCCATATTCATAGCCCGAATAGCTTATTCCAGTGTTAGATTGAAGAGCGTCGGTGCCAGTACATCGTCCTGTTTCAGACCAGTGTGTGTTTCGAATAGATGAGTAAGTCTGTTATGGATCCTGAATTGTGGGACAGAGTTGGTCAGCGTCATCTTTGTCAGTCGCACTAATTTTGCGGGTATACCAAATTGCAGCATGATGTTGTACAGTACTCCACGATCGATACTTTCGTATGCCTGCTTGAAGTCGACAAGGATTTGGTATACGTCTACGTTGTATTCCCAGCACTTCTGGAGTATCAGTTTGACTGTGAAGAGCTGATCGGTTGTGGAGCGACCAGGTCTGAAACCGCTCTGATATTCGTCAATGATTCGTTCTGCGTACGGTTTTATTCTATTTTCCAGAATTTTTGTCAAAATTTTATAGGACGTACAAAATAGTGATATGCCCCTGTAATTCTCACACCGCAGTTTATCTCCCTTTTTGTGAATTGGACAGATGATGCTTCTGCGCCAATCGTCTGGGATCTCCTCGTCCTCCCATACTCGCAGGAGTAATTGATGTATGGCATCAACTAGACTCGTTCCACCGAATTTTAGCAAGCTGGAATCTCGTCAGCGCCCGGCGCTTTATTTCGTTTTAGTGACCGCAACGCGAGATCAACTTCCTCTACTGTCGGGGGTTGTATGGGTGGGCCTAGATCAACAATATCGTCGAGAGCTTCTTGTGTGGGGATGTTAGATGGTAAATTCAGAGGCTCTTCAAAATAAGAGGCCCATCGTTTGTTAATGCCATCGGTGTCGCTGATGATGTTGACATCCTTGTCCTTACAAAGGCTAGTCCTGGGTTGGTAGTCGTTCTTAATTGTATTTACTAGTTTGTACGCTTGTCTGGTGTTCGTTCCTATTAGCTAAGTTTTCGTTTATATTCAGCAACTGCTCGTCAAAGTATTTACGTGTCTTACGTCTAATTATTCTATTCGATATTCGCCGTAGCTCGTAATATTTTTCTCTTCTGGCTCTGGTTGCTCGTTAAATGGATTGTCTGTAGGCCTCGTTTTTCGCGTCAAGTGAATTTTTGTATTCTTCGTCAAACCAATCATTTCGCGCTCGCCGGGCTTTATATCCCACGACTTTCCCTGCGACATCCTTGATGGTACCCTTGAGTTCTTCCCAGAACTCATGGACGCCTGTGTTGCTAATGTTGTGTAGCATAGGTCTTTCCTCAAGGGCGGTAGTATACGCCACCGCTGTAGCATCACTCAAAAGCTTATCAACCGCAAAGATTTTTGGGGGGGGGGGCTGATTCTCAATTGGTGCACTGAGGAAATTCTACATCTGTAGGTCGTCTTCACCAAGTGATGATCTGAGTCGCAGTTTGCTCCTCAAGAGGAGCGGATATCCATCACACTAGACGCCCATCTCTTGCAAATGAGGACGTGGTCAATTTGGTTCACGGTATGTGCGTCTGGAGACTTCCAGGTCTGCTTGTGAATGCGTCGATGCGGGAAGCATGTAGAGCTTACGACTAAATTCCTGCTGCAGGCGAAGTCGATAAGTCGCTGGCCGTTGTCGTTACATTCTTCATGGAGACTGTGGCCTCCAGTGGTCCCCCGGTGCTAACTTTCATTTCCGACTTTCGCGTTAAAGTCTTCCAGCAGCAATTTGACGTCGTTTGTTGGAAGTGAGTCGAAAAGAGTCTCAAGGCGGGCGTAGAACTCGTCTTTTACTGCGTCTTCTTTAACTTCAGTGGGGGCATGCACATTGATGAGCCAGAGATTGAAGAATCGAGTCTTGATGCAAATCGCACACAGCCGTTCATTTATGGGTTTGAAGTCAGTAATATGCGGTTTGAGGTGATTGTTCACTATAAATGCTACTCCAAACTCCTTGCGGCCCAATGGTTTGCCACTTGTAAAAATTGTGTGCGATTTCTTGTCATTAATCTCGCTGCCAAGCCAATTTGTTTCCTGGACTGCAGTAATGCTCAGTTTGTACTTTTCGACCTGTTGAAGGAGGGCCTTTTCGGCGCCTGGTTTGTTCAGGGAGCGTACATTCCAGGATCCGAAAGAATAATCCTTTAGTCGTTTGCGTGGTCGTCGTTGTTGATCTGTCAAATCCGAGGCTTTTGTTCCAGGTTTCTTGACACAGAGTGGTTTTTGTAAGGACGAGTTGTCAGCACGTCGCTTAACCCCATTCAGGGGAAGGCCTCGGAAGATAGCTACTTCAGATGGTTCAATAAACGTGCTGGACTTCACACAACTATACTGCAGGTCCAACTACGCAAGTCATTCCATCCTACTAAACCTGAGCTGAGACGCTTAGGTGTTGGTCAGCCATTCAGGCTACAGCTATCTGCCTTTTCCCAAACTATCTTATCGCTAAGACATTGGCCGTCAGCGATTTGATACACTGCCGTTACCAGGGGGCGCCCACGCGGAGGACTATGGAAAAGGTCTTTTGATGGAGACGTTGTTTTTTGGGATTGCTGGGTTTTTTGTGGATAGTATGGGCGATGTGAAGGAGTTTTGAATTGGAAAGAAAACTGTTGTGAATATTGAAGTGAAGAATTGAAGAGAGTTCGGATTGGAAAATTAGTGGGTACAATCAAAAGAACCGGAAAGGGGTGACGAAAAAAAAAACAGAAAGTGGAAAAATTTTAAAGAAAATAATAGTGAGCGAGAAGAAGACTTGTTTCAAAATTAGGTAATGGAACTGTGTGGAAATTGCCTACGGTTAATTACTGTGTGAAAATTCATGTGAAAAAGTCAAACCTGACGACTCGGTTGAATATAACAGACAGACAGATACTCGTAGAAAAAAAAACTTGTTACGTTTCAATAATCTGAAAATCAATATTAATGCCAATGGTTCAGCAAAATTTAGGAGTTGATGTGAAAGTTTAAAGACGGTAAAAATTTGAATTGAGAGGAGTGCGAAACGTTTTGAACGATTTTCTTTGGAGGGATGTTCCGTGCATCGATTTTATTTTAGATTAAGTTGCATTCATTTAGTAATTTTCTTTTTGCACTTTTTTTTTAATTTTATTTAATTTTCGTAAAAATATACAGTGGAAAATAGTGGTGTGTTCGAACTGACGGACGATCGATCGTTCATCGGTGGAACGTGCACTGTAAGTAGTTTTTCTTCTCCTGTTTTATATTTTTCTTATACTATTATATTTACCATAATTTATTCCATAATTTGATATTCTTTTGTTTAAATATCCTTTTCTCTTTGAATTTTAACTGAATTTTCCTTGGTTTTATACTGATTTTTTTGTTTGCTTATTAAACTTATACTTATATCATACTAAAATGAATAACTAATTTGTTTACCACTTTAGGTTCTTCCGTGTCCCGAAGGATAGGCACACTCCTTTCCTTCTCCTAATCCTTCCCCCCGTTGTTTTATGTTTTATTAAAGGTCTATGTTTTATTAAATCTAGGATCAGGGTGCTTTGGCTCAAAAATTCACGACCTCCGCTGGACTAGCCGGGACTTGTGCCACCGAGCCAAATGCATTCTGGTTAAAAATATTTTTGTTGCAGTGACGGCGGTTCGACACAGAGCCGTGGTTCGCAACAGGTTTAATAAACGTGCTGGAATTCACACAACTATATTGCAGGCCCAACTACACAAATTATTCCATCCTACTAAACCTGAGACGCTTAGGTGCTGAGCCATTTAGGCTACAGCTATCTGCCTTTCAAACTGCCTTATCTTATGGAAAAATCTTATAAGAGGAAAATGGAGGACATTCTGAGTTCACCGGGCGACACATAATTTTTGACCAATAGGGGGTTTTAAATTGATATGATTAAGATGGGTTGCAACCCTCAGAACGCCGGCTTCGCTCCCTGTATATAGATACTACAGCGCTAAAGTCATCACGCGAACCATGATGCGTCGTCCGGTGAAATAGAGATAAACCTATACCTGTTAGTTGGGGAGCCATAGCTCTTTCCAACTTGCCAAAGGTATGCGATTAAATACGCACGATGTGCATTCTAGCAACATACTACTAGTTTGCCTTAACCGCTAGTGGGGCATAGCGCGTCAACTACTCCTGTTCGCCATCATACTCACTTCTGGGTAATGGAACGCTTCTTTCGCCACGACTGACCCATCAGCGTACACTCATCGGCCACAGCGCCAAGTGTTTCTAGGACGCCCCTTTGGTCGGCCTTCACTGGGAATGGCGTTTCATTGCATGGCATGTCCACCAATGCAGTTATCACCCTTCTGCAATGTGTGACCTATACACATCCAAAACCGGTTTAAGAATTTTAAAACTTTAATCCATTTAAGTACGAGTACAGTAACTGAAAACGATGAAAAAATAAAAAAAATAATTTTTTTTAATGCTTCCATCGACATTGATAACAACGATACAAAATTTTTCGAATATCTCTAAATATCGTACATATAACCAGTGTTCGAATTGAACGTGTCCTCTTTTTATTTAGCTGTTGAAACACTCTTCTAACATACCAGTGCATTGAAAAGCCTTTAAATATTCAGAGACATTGCTTCAAATTGTAACCTCATTTCTAAATTTTTGGATCTTTTGAAATACCTCTAACAAGCAGTAATTTCAAAATTCGAACCCGAAACATAACGCATAATGCACTTGTACAATATCGACAGTAAATATTTATTGAACACTCGAAATTCCTCAAAGTTAAGCTTCTATTTGGTCACCAAGAAATTCGAAACAATGAAGTGCCACGAACCAAAAGAGGATACTTATGAACTTTCGTGTCTCCACAGTCCCACCGTTTGACCAACATTTTTTTCTAGTCACCGGTTCATGCGAGTACGCGTATATTTCTTCCCGAAATCATAAGCTGCCACAAAATATTTTAAGTATCATTAATTGACCGTAACAATTACTGGACGAAAAATCGATTGTTTCTTACTACCAAGACTAAGATAAATAGTCAACGTCGTTTGGACAGACAGACAGACAGACTATAGGCAGTATCGAACGAAACTAAGAATGATCGTCAGGTAGGCTAGTTGGCAAGCTAACAAATGCCAAAAGCTATTAGGTAAGAATGTAACAGAGTTCATCACTAACTATAAGCAAGAAAACCATCTCGAAGGAGCGCACACTCTCACGGGCACTCATGGGTTATTAAAGTACTTGTAGAAATATTATAGATGATAATATTGAAAGGCAATCCAACAAGTCTTCTGCATTGTGGCGTACATTGCTGGTAGCCACGATATTCACCGCCCGCTCTTAGGACTCCTCCTACGAGTCTTGAGCTGACAGGCACAAATCAAATTAGCATCCACTTGTTGTTCGAACATCACGTCATGACTCTAAGCCAAATCTGTTACTTTGTCAAGTACGTTGTAACAACTATAAGTGTCAGCGGAGTTAGAAGTATGACTGGGTATTTCTTATAAAGTATCGATTGCCTATAATTTCCCCTACCTACCAGAAGAACAGTCCTAAAATCCACGATTCAGTGAGGCATCAGACCCATTTAGATACGCAAAATAAATCTCTATGTCAGTCATCCTGATCCAGATTTAGAAAAAAAATCGAAAATTGTATCATCACTAATCGTATCGAAGTTAGACGCTGGATCGAACCCTTGACCAAGTATGACATCAGTTGGTAATAGCATCGCAGAATCTATGTGGAATCATAAACTAGTAATGCTCTCGGGCCTTACTGAACCGCTTGGTACTTAACTTGTACTTGTCAAATGGTAATTCAGTCCCTCAAGACCCCCGTAAGACAGTTAATGCAACTAGACTGTTCGGTATCAGATGGTGATTTGGATGGACCTGTAGAAAGGAGCCCTTTTTGTTTGCAGTTCTCTTTATATGTCATGTGTGTATCTGCGTATGTATCTGAGGACTAAAAACGGTTGGTTAATATCCATATGTAGTATACACATGCTCTTCAGCATCATTAATATGGTCATGAGTTGGCAGGAATTGTTCCCCGGGCCAATTTGGAAGTATCTTCCTTTTTTTTACTGCTATCGTTATTTTGTTCTCATATAGTTACATGATTGTCATTTTTTAATACAACCGTTATTGGAAGATTTTTTTATTTTAATTATAATTTGTGGAATAAATTGAAAGGCATAAGATTCTAAATAGAATCGTATACAGCGCATTGGTCGATGATAATTCGCAAGGTGTTAATGTGATCGACACAGGAGAATCCGAATAGAAAACCAGCCTGCTCTTCATCAATTGTGCTTTCTAAGTGGGCCTTTAGTCTTTCCACGATGATTTTAACTGTTATCTTGGCAACGGCAGGGAGCACACAAATGCCTCTCCAATTATTACAGTGGGAAAGGTCTCTGTATTCCACGCTTGATCAACAAGTGGGTGCAGCAACTCGGCAGTTACGCTTGGAGCTGTTTGATAAAGTTCGCCAGGGAAACCATCGAGCCCGGCGGCCTTTCCCCCTTTAAGTGCAATAATTGCAGCGACTAATGCCTCTTTAGTCGAGACAGTGGACCGTATACGCACATTTTGATGGTTAGCTAGATTATCTAAATGAGCTAGATTAGCTAGATTATCACCTGAGGTTACACGGTTCAAGACCGCGGCGAAGTGTTCTTTCCACCGCCTCATTTGATCTTCTTCCAAGATAAGTAGCTTTCCATCACTATCCTTCACCAGATGTTGGCAGGAGTAAACTCCTTGATGACACCGTATACGGCGTTTAACTTGTTACTTCTTGCGGCTCCTTCTGTTGAGGCTAAAAAAGAATTCGCATAAACTCTTTGATCGCGTCGCACATTAAACTGAACTTCTCGAGCTTTCTGGCGGTAAACGAGTTTGATGCTGCTTCGATTGTCGTCTGATGCTGCAGCCAAACAAACCTTCAGCTCCTTTCTTTCAACAATCCGCTGCCATGAAGCGTCGGACCTTTTGATCCATTGTCCAGGAGAGTACGCACATTCCAGAATACAATCTTTGTCATTGTACGATAGCCACAAATCGTAACCGGCGAGTGAGTCCTTATCCAAGTCATAGTTGACATTTCGTTTGCATATAGAAGATTTCGGACAGTGCAAGTTGCTGGCATACACATTCAATCCTTTGTTTGTCGGTTTCTACGACAGGCCGGCAAAGGGAAAGGCCATGGTATTATTTTTACGCCCACACCTCAGGGGAAGTGAGAATTATTATTATTGTGAATTATTACCCACTGCGAGATAAATTTTCAGAAGTTAGCCGAGTAGCTTGCCATGAGTCTGAATGCGTGTTTAAAGTGAATATATGGGTCGACCAACATTCGTACCAAACGTCATTTCTACGAGGGCGGTCCGATAAGTACTAAGCCTCACCGCCCGATGGCGCGTCTATCGCAAGAGAAATTGACTATCGTGTAGTATATTCTCGTAGACGGTGATCCAATTTTTGTTTTTGGAAGGGAAATCGCGCAGCGAAATCAAAGAGCGGCGCTTGGATGCTGTGTACGGTGACTCTTCTCCTTCGATGGCGACCGTCAAAAATTGGTTTAACGAGTTTCAACGTGGTCGCACGTTGGTTTTTGATGACGCCCAGGTGCCCCGAAAACGGCTACCACGGAGGATAACGTGACAAAAATCCACGATCTCATATTGGCAAACTGCCGGTTGAAGGTGCGCGAGATAGCTGAGACAGTAGGCATCTCAAAAAACCGCGTGGGTCATATCCTGCATGAAATTTTAGGCATGAGAAAGCTGTAGGCGCGATGGGTGCCGCGTTTGCTCACTCCGGACAACAAGCGCAACCGTGAGACCACTTCAGAGCAGTGTTTGACGCTGTTTAAGCGCAATCCGAAGGAGTTTCTGTGTCGTTTCGTGACCGTCGACGAAACATGGATCCACTGGTACACACCAGAGACCAAGGAACAGTCGAAACAGTGGACTTCAGGCAGCGAACGTGCTCCGAAGAAGGCGAAGACTGTCCTATCGGCCGGAAAGGTGACGGCCACCGTTTTTTGGGATTCACAATGTGTGATCTACATCGACTACCTGAAGAAGGGCAAAACGGTCACATGGCTCTACTATGCCGAATTATTGGGCCGATTCGACGCCGAATTGCAGAAAAAACCGCCCCATTTGGTGAAGAAAATAGTGCTCTTTCACCATGACAACACACCGGCTCACACCTCCGCCGTCGCCAAGGCCAAATTGGTCGAATTGGGCTACGAACTGCTGCCCCATCCACTGTATTCTCCATATTTGGCCCCGTGCGACTTCTTTTTGTTTCCAGACTTGAAAAAGTCACTCGCCGGGCAGAAATTTGAGTCGCCGCCACGGAGGCCTACTTTGCAGACCTCGAGAAAACATATTTTTCAGACGGGTTAAAGAAGTTGGAGCATCTCTGGGTCAAATGTATCGAGCTAAAAGGAGACTATGTTGAGAAATAAGTCGCCAGTTTCCCAAAATTTTCATTTTTCTTTTGTAGACTAAGTACTTATCGGACCGCCCTCGTATATCATATTTTGCAAGGTTGCATCAAATTTTGCCGCTTAGCGTCCCAACTAGTATGAATGATGACGACGAATGAATGATGAGTGGCTCTGAACTGATTTTCATATGCAGCTCAAGAACTCAGCCTGTTGCGAAAGCACAGGCCGGTGGAATTTATTGAAAAGTTTTGTTAATCGCCTTCACACGGCACTTTCATTTAGCAAAATACTTTTTACTACTTCCCCTAACCCCTATTTGAACGTAGCGCGTAAAGTTTTCCCATGTGGCTTAGTTGACGTTTCGTTAGCATGTTGCTAGCATGTAATCGACGCATCCGATGAGCCGTAATGTTGTATGAATGTTTGTAAAATAATAAATATAATAAATAAAAAAAGAAAAGGACAAACTTCTCAACATTGAAAAGTGAATTTTGGAAAATACGGTTTTTAGGGTTTTGTAGTAAAAACAAAACCCTTATGAAATCGGTCAAATGTCTGCCCGTCTGTCCATGAAATATCTCACGAACGGCTAAAGCTGAAAGATTAAATTTTGTGGGAATATGTAGAATTATTATAATTCGACGGAGAAAGCGATTCGTTGTAATAGGCTGACTTTAAGAGGATGTCCCCATAGAGGGGAAATGAAGGTCAACACCGAGTACATTCCATTTTTGGTATTTTCATCAAATTTGAAAAGAGGGGAAAAGAGGTAGAAGGGAAAATATGTGATCCGAGTTTGTCCCCCCCTTGCATTTCGAGACGGTTATACTTAGAAATATAAAAATTTGTAGGAAAGCAGCATTTCACTAGCATAGAAAACCAAAAATCGTAGAACTTTGATATCTCATAAAAAAAAGGTTAATAATAGTACATTTCTATAGTTGCAGTTAGTACACCCCTGCACCCCTTAAGCATACCCTAGGCCAAAAATATTGATAGCTAATGATAACCAGCATCATTGATAATAATACCTCTAAGTTTCATTGGAAACACATTCATTTAAGATTAGGCATTTTGACACTATCTACACAAAAAATACACCTACCGGCCTCATAGGTGTGAGAACAACTTTCATGTTCTTTTTCGTAGAGCGAATTGCAGTTATTTAATTAATCATTTTTGAAAGGGTAAAGATTGATTGGGGGCGCTTCGTCGTATTTGGCCAACTTTACATAGAAGCGAAATTAAGGTCAATTTTATACCCTTCACGGATGTGATAGGGTATATTAACTTTGTCATGAAGTTTGCAACGCACAGAAGGAAGCATCTCCGACCACATAAACTATATATATATTCTTGGTCGGTATGATGAGACGAGTCGATTAAGCTTTGTCCGTCTGTCTGTCTGTTCGTCTGTCCGTCTGTCTGTCTGTTTCTATGCAAACTAGTCCCTCAGTTTTAAAGCTATCAAGCTGAAATTTTGTGCAGAGCCTTCTTTCTATTGAACGCAGTATATATGTCGGAACCAACGGAATCGGACCACTACGTCATATAGCTGCCATAGGAACGACCGGTCCAAAAAATTCGTCTTTGTGAGAAAAACTTTTTTATTTCTAAAGATATCGTTTTGTTTTTTTATCGACAGGTATAGGCAAGTGAGGTGTCATGAGAAAGGTAATGTTGAGCACATTCCATTTTTTCGCATTTTCTAGAAATTTGTAGAAAGGGGAACAGTGGGGAAGGAGAAAATATTGGTTCGTAATTTGCGCTCGTATTGGGGTCCAGGTGTAATGGGACCCTCGGTCTCTGGTTTCGTTCCACCGACAGATCCTTACTCATCAGGTGCTGCTTCGATCTGCCAGTGGGAGCAGCACAACCAGACCAGAATATGGTTCATTACAGGGCAGCTTCTACTTCGAGGCCTGCCAAGAAGTAGAAGCTGAAGACAGAGTGTGCTGCAGAAACGAAAAAAAAGAACTGGGCTCCTGAGCTAGCCGGTAACCATTGTAGAGGAGAAAAATAGCAAAGAGAAAAGAAAAAAAAATACTAACATTTCTCCATTGTTCAGATGATCAACAGAGTCCAGAGAATCACGAGGATAGCAGAGGCGCAACACTGCATTCCTTGCAATAATTCACTCATTATCTCTGAAAACTGTTGAGAATCTCAACAATACAAACAAATGCAATAATGTAATCAAAAATATTAATGAAGTGTAAAGACAATCCTGGCAACAGAAACGTACCCAGGGCTCCTCCGCGCTTCGTCCGGTCACCGAAGATGCTCCAAATGCCGGCAATTCAAAGCATTTATGGAGGCTTTAGGTACGTGGCTAAACCACAAAAGACAAACACAACACCAGGAATGCCTTGTTGAACTGAAACTAAAAGTATAAACTACTCTATAGGAAGGATGGGGGTGCTACAGAGGAAAGCACAGCTACTTGAGGGGAAAATACGTTAAGTAAAAATGGTCCTAAGACTTAGAGCAAGTAGCCTTAATGTGCTTGTGGGGATGCATAGCGGTGGAAGGACCAAAAAGGAACCCAATGAGGTCCTTTTTAGTCCTGTTCTTGACCAGAAATGGGCCCCACGTTGGGCGCCAAATATGTAACGGACGGTTTGGTGGGCATCCGGAGATACCCGTGGGGACGGAGCCTTAGGTAGCATAATGACCGTGAAGGTCAGCCGTGCCATCTGGTGAAGAAAAAGGCCCCTCAACGAGCTAAGCAGCGGCCTATGCTTGCTGTAGCTCAGTTCGGGAGACGTGGGCGGGGTTTTCGCCGCTCGTTGCCCCTGTCCTTTACGTATTAACAAAAATTCATAGGCCTGGGGAAGACAACACAAACAAGGAAGGGAAACATGGGGAATAAAAAAAATGAGGCGATAAGGATGGAATGGTTGACAGATGTCTCGCTTACCCTCGCGCTCGTATTGGGTCCAGGTGTAATGGGACCCTCGGTCTCTGGTTTCGTACCACCGACAGATCCTTACTCATCAGTCGCTGCTTCGATCTGGCGGAGGGAGCAGCACAACCAGACCAGAATATGGTTCATTACAGGTGGGTTCCGAATAGTATATAAAATGGAAAATATTTGAACCTGTATGTCGTCTCAAAATAGGTCAATAATAGTTTATTTCTATAGTTACAGTTAGCACACCCCTGCATGCCTTAAACACTTTCGAGGTCAAAAGTACTGATGGCCAACGATAACCAGCACCTTAGGCAATAATATGTTCTAAGTTTCGTTACAATCACGTTAAATGAATTGGCATGAGGTATGTGGGTAAAACATTTTAATGATGTTTCTTTTTTATCCATCTAAGTGGTATCAAGAAGAGCAAGGAGCCGATATTTATATACCAAAATAAGCGCTTGCTACAAAACCCTTGGATTGCGGGCGTAGCCCTCTATATTCCGGTTTCATTAATAGATGTATTTACTTTAAGTTTAGATTGTCACATTCAGGTATTTGTGCATATGAACATTTTCTGAATAGAATGATTCCATTGTTTTTTTATTTCTGGGGCACTATGCTAATCCGTTACTTGGGCTCGACTGAATACAATTCAACTTATAACTTCTTCTTTTGACCAGTTACTCGTAAGCATTCCTACATGCACATTTCCGTTCAATTCCAAATCATCCTAGTTTTTTCGAAAAATACTGTTAACAACTGGAAAGCCAATCGTCTAGTCAATGTACGCGTTTCCACCACTTTCCCTTTAAAATTGATGTCCAATCAATTTGATTTCCTATCACAAGCAAGAGGACCGACCGGAATTAAAGCAACGATCAATTACCCGAAACAGCTAAAATTTAACAAATCATTTATTTACGTTTTCCTCTAGAAAAGCTACTGCCCATTATTGTTCGTTACAGTCAAATCGCAATCACTGCCCATTACACCGAACCAAACAGCATATCGATACCAAGATGAAATAATGACTCCCAAAAGATCTTTTCCGAAACATTGAATTGAAAAGAAATACTCGTAGTCTTCACACGACTCCCAGAAAATAACAAGGCGTTTACAAGAAAGACCGCTTGAGTTGAAATTAGAAAAAAAATCATGGGCAGAAAAAAAGACGCTCTTAACACACCTTGTAATTATACGGAAGTGAAATGTAGTACGTTCAAAAATTCAAAGATTTTTTCTTCGTTTGTTGCTCCAGGCTTTGCATTCTATCCGTTTTGATGTAATTCCAATTTGGATGACCCACGTAAACAGCGTCAATTAATTTCCACGTACAGGTACGGGTTGGTTAGCGCCTCGTTTTCCCGATTCACGAACCGTTTTGCACACGATTTAGTAATCGTACTAGAAAGGTGGCCAAACATGTGGGGTCTAATTCATATTTTAATCAATTCCCATCGTGATTAATTGTCTTTCCCATTACGGTGCGTTGAATTATGTACTCTTATTGGCTAACTGCAATAGTGATGCAGCTGAAATGAATGTGGAGCAACAATAAACGATTCCTGTAATTTACTTTACAAAATATTTGGTAGTTACTAATTTACAAGATTTGTGGGCTACAATGGAATACAATAATCATGAATACTCGTATGTTCCACTAACTGAATTCAAACACTTAAAACAAAGGCTTTTGTAAAAACTTTCATGTTTATTCCTCTTCCTCTTACACCTTTAGTTCCCAGTAGAGGGGGAAAGTGGGGGATGGTGACGATCGGGTTTTTTAATAATAAAAAAAAACACGCGTATGCGTATGCACATTATTTACCGCACACGTTTATTATGGTTTTTAGGGTTTTGTACTAAAAACAAAACACTTATAAAATCGGTCTAATGTCCGTCCGTCTATTTGTCCACGAAATATCTCACGAACGGTTAAACCACATACATGAAATTTAGTTGGAAATGTTATAATTAAAACTATGCATCGCAATAGGTCAAGTTTAACCCCACGCCGCCTATGTCCTTATTTTGCATCACATTCTTAACAAAAGCAAGGCAGGATCCATCAATATATTCAAATTAAAGGTGTTTTTAATGTTTTCACATGGCCACATTTGTTCAAGCAAAGATGATCAAAGATCTGAAGTCATATACGATGTTTATGAGATAATATAGGGGAATTCACGCTCCCTGTCGTATATGTCGTAAAAGTTGTTTTCGTCGTAAACTTCTGTCATCTCCATAGTCAAATGACAGAAGTTTACAACTTTACGGCAAATACAGCTTTTACGACGTGAGCATGAATCCCCCTAATGTAGACCATGATAATCACAACTTGCTCTCCGTCTAATGCCTTCAAGGCACTAAAGGATTTTGTAATGAGTCACCTGTAATGAACCATATTCTGGTCTGGTAGTGCTGCTTCCACCGGCAGATCGATGGCAGCACCTGATGAGTAGTGATCTCTTGGTGGTACGAAACCATAGGCGGGCGGTTCCAATACACCTGGACCCCTATGCGTGCGGAAAGGCAAGTAAGCCTTCCGCCAACCATTCCATCCTTATCGCCTCATTTCCCCCCCCCCCATATACAATTAACCACCTGCAATAGACCATATCCTGGTAGTGTGCTTCCACCGGCAGATCTATGGCAGCACCTGGTGAGTAAGGATCTGTCGGTGGTACGAAACCAGAGGGTCCCATTATGCCTGGACCCTGATGCGAACGCGAGGGAATATGTGCCGTCCGCCAACCATTCCATCCTTATCGCCTCATTTGTTTAGCATTCCCCATTTTTACCTCCCCTGTTTGTGTTGTCTTCTCCAGGCCTATGAATTTTTTTGTTAATATGTAAAGGACGGCGAAACCCCGCCCACGTCTCCCGAACTGAGTTACTGCAAGCATAGGCCGCTGCTTAGCTCGTTGAGGGACCCTTTTCTTCGCTTGATGGCACGGCCCTACCTTCACGGTCATTATGCTACCTAAGGCTCCATCTCCACGGGCATCTTCGGATGGCCACCAAACCGTGCGCAACATATTTGGCGCCCAACGTGTGGCTCATTTCTCAAGAACAGGACTAAAAAGGACCTCATCCAATTTCTTTTTAGTCGTTCCACCGTTATGCATCCCCACAAGCACACCAAGGCTACTTGCTCTAAGTCTTAGGACTTAGCCATCTTTACTTCACGTATTTTCCCTTCAAGTAGCTGTGCTTTCTTCTGTAGCACCTCCATCCTTCCTATAGAGTAAATTATCCTTTTAGAGTCAGTTCAACAAGGCAATTATGGTGTTGTGTTTGCCTTTGGTGGTTTAGCCACCTACCTAAGGCCTCCATAAATGCTTTGAATTGCCGGCATTTGGAGCTTCTTCGGTGTTCGGAAAAAGCGCGGAGGAGCCCTGGGTACCTTTCTGTTTGCCATGAGTGTCCTTTCACGTTAGTTAAAAATTTTTGATTGCCTAGTATTGCATTTTTATATTATTCATATGCTCACAGCTTACAGCGTTTCAGAGTGAATTACGGCAAGGAATGCAGTGTTGCGCCTCTGCTGGCCTCAGGATTCTCTGTAACCTGTTGATCATATGAATAATGGGGAAATGTATTATTTTTTGTTTCTCTTTGCTAATTTTTCCCCCTCTACAATGGTTGCCGGCTGACTCCGGTGCCTAGTTCGCTTTTGTTTTTTTAGTTAGCAACACACTCTGTCCTCAGCTTCTACTTCTTACCAGGTCTCGAAGTAAAACTGCCCTGTAATCTAATTGGTTGGTGGCAATGATGGGCAAGATCTGACCCAAGGAACCCCTATCTCCCCTACAAATGAAACTTCAAATAAGCGATAACTTTCCATAAAATGAAGCTAATGACTTGAAATTTTGGTCAAATATTTGTACTAGGATTTAGTTGGTTGTTATTAGAAATGCGCAAAATTCGATAAAAGAAACCTTCCCCTACAAGACTTCAAATAAGCAAGAACTTTAGATAGAATGAAGCTATCGACTTGAAAAATTCGACAAATATTTGTAGAATGAGTTAGTTAATTGAATTTGAGAATGGTCAACATTCTCCTGAATGAGTGCCAACCTCCCCTATAAACAGATCATATAGGAAACTCACTTTTAATGCAAATGGTCGTTGCCAATTGGTACTTTTGGTATCACCACTAGGTCTGTACAAGTCTGGGGTGTATACGCTTCGGACACCAGGCCGGCAAGATCAAATCGCACGATCTTGGTGGCCAATTCACGTCACCTCCTCGAGGGATAACCATTCCCTCAAATCGTTCATACAGAATGCCCATCGTGGCGTTCGCTGTTTGACACGTAGCACCATCCTGCTGGAACCACATGTAGTCCACGTCCACATAGTTCAATTCGGGCCAAAAGAAATTGCTTATCATCGATCTGTAGCGCTCGCCGTTGACGGTGATGGCCTCACCAACGTCGTTTTCGAAGAAGTACGGACCAAAGACGCCGCCGGCCCAAAATTCGCACCAAACAGTAACTTTTTGTGGATGCAATGCTATCTGATAAACCTTGTGTAAGTTGGCGCCGTCCCATATACGAGAATTTTGCTTAGTAACCTAACCATAGCTAAAAATGCGCCCCGTCGAAAAATTGGGGTCTTCCTCCAAACGCTCCGAAGCTCAATCATCGCACAAATGGCTTTGTCTATGGTCATTAACTTTGAGTCCCAGGATCAGTTGGATCTTTTCCGGGTGCAGGCCCAAGTCCCGATGTAAAATTCGCCAAGTTGTTGTCTGCGAAAAGTCGAACTCGTGTGCACGGTGAGGAACTGACTGCTTCGAGTTCTCCTACACAGTTTCATGGACAGCGGAGATGTTTGTGACCGATCTAGCGTTCCTTTGACGCACGGATGTTGGCTGGTTGTTTACCGAACCGGTCGTCTGGAATTTGGCCACCAAACGTCGGAGAGTCGACTTTGAAGGGCCACAGCGTCTACTGTAAAATGGCCGGAACACGCGCAACGTTTACACTAAAAACCAGATTTAGTTGACAAAACAATATGGCCGCCAAAGCCTGTCAACATCGACGCGTGTTTTTTTTTGCAATAACTAAAATCCCACAAAGAAAAATGTTGTGCCAAAACTTCGGATTCGTTATCAGCACCAAAAATCACATAAATGAAAAAGAAGTCAGAACTACACTAGAATTTAATTGGGTTTGGGGTGGCCTACTGTGGTTTTGCCCCGGGCGCGAAATGGTATAGTTACGCGCCTATTCGATGGCGTGTTGTATTTACTGTTATTGGTTTTTCCTAAATGCGCTCGAATATGTCCATGTGAAAACGAAGTATAAAGATGCGCTTTGTTATAACCGCCATACATTATCCGATCCGTCGCCCGATCGATCGGCCGATGGATCGCCACAAAATGTCAGTTGATCAAAAATTATACGGAACTGTCAAAAAAATCGTCAACGATAAGCACATACACAGGCCGATACATCGGCCGATATCGATATCGGAATGGAACTGTCAAAAAAATAGTCAACGATAAGCACATACACAGGCCGATCCATCGGCCGATATCGATATCGGGCGACGGATCGGCCGATCGATCGGTGTGTGTATGGCACGTTTTAGGCACATTGCTCGCGATTAAGGCTGGTACTTATCTCTCCCACGAAAAAGTGACAGTGTAAACTTGCACACAGCACATATCCGCGGCGCTCTACACTACACTTGAATTTCCCTTTCTCACTCAAAAGAAAGCGATCATCACGGTAATGACCGGTTTCCACGCGAAGTAAAATGCAAAGTAATTGTTTTCGCGTGGAAATTGCCCACAACAATGTGGAAACTTTTGTCTGTGTATGGGATTTTCGTGCGAAGAACTGAGTACCGAGTGAAAATGTTCGTGCGAACCGAATTCGAGAGAGATTTCGAACGAAAAACGGAGGTTAGTACATTCGTGTAGCCGTCAAGCCATAGAGCACGGAGCACTATTTGTGCGCATCTTTTTGACCATCGCCTGCGATCGACGCAGAGTGGTGTCTAGCAAAACAGAGCTTAAGGGATTTGTTTTTTATTTCTTTTTTTTACAAACCACTAACAAAGACGATCAAAGAACAACTAATCTGCGATAGAATCGTGTTCTCTTCGTTATCCTCCACAGATGTAATCGAATGCAGAGTACGTATACGAGTATATATTCAATTAAATTACAAAATATCTGTTTAATGAAAACAGCTCCTGCAAATGTTCAGACTCCGCCTCAAGTCGTGAGAATGAGCATCCAAGAAAATTGGTGGTTGTATGGACAGCGAAAGGAAAATTAGCGTGCAATGATATTTAAATATAAGTGGGACCAACTTGGACACGCATGCGATTCGCTTTCGTATCAACAATTGAAATCAGTCCTTTTACTTCTACATGACCACCACATCGTCAGTATCGTGAGAAAATCTTCTTCTTCCATATAAAGAACTTCTTTGATTAAATGACCTGAATGGAGTTTCATGAGCTGCTACTTACATCTGGGAGCAACTTCGTTGAACTAATGAAGTTTGCTATTGAAATAGAGGCCCTAGTTCTAATCTGAACTGATCAATTTTACTGCTATGGTGGTTTTATTATTTTAAGAACTTATAATGCAATAAAAATGTCAAAAAAGCTAAAGCGATAATATTTCTTTATTTTTGTGTATATGGTCGAAGAATCTAAAACTCATTTTGCAAAAAAAAATCAACAGTTCCAAGAGAGGCCTATAACGCTGAGGATGAAAATGTTTATTATCCATTTGACAACTGTGATATTATGGATATCCTACGATACTAAAATACATGCTTTTATATAAAATTAAATGACAAAAAAAGAGCGGTCTTCATCGGCATTTTAGACCAGTAACATGTAAATAAAATTTCATTTTAATCCATTTGTTTTTAATCTGTATGATTTCTGATTTGCTTTAAAAAATGTTGTCTCAAAAAAGTAATTTTTTTTGTGGTACGCATCCTATAGTAAATGCTCCTCTGGCTTCCTTTGAGTTACCTCTAAGGCCAATATGTCCTTTCGGTCTTTTATCTTCGTTAAGTCCTTTATATACTTTATCTTCCTTACGTCCGCAGAATTGGTATCATCACCCCGCTTCAGAAATTACCGATACTTTTTAGATTTGGTTTATTTTTAAATTCATGTTAAAGAAGGTGCTGATTTCCTGACCAAAGGACTTAAAATGCATAGAAATCGCATCATACCCAAAAATGTCCCTTTTTCCTCACCAATGTACTCAAAATGCCATCAACAGAGTGGTCTAGTGTTTTCGCCCCTTCACCCAATGGCCCTTGTACTGTGGAACTAAGAGGCGATTTAACTAAATCGTTTTAGTTCTAGTACTTGTCCGTGGTGTTTTTATACCGACCACACGGAGAGGTACTAAATATGAAAGATGTCAGTTGTTGGTGTGTGACTTTGGTGAGTTTGGTTTAGAAAATGTCAAGAGGCATAGTAAGTAGCCTCTTAATAAAAACGCTTTGATACCGCTACAATTAAAGGATGAAACGAATGGATAGTTTCAGGAAAGGATGAGGTATTTACGAGTATACAACATAAAATATAATTATTCAGTTCAGTTCTGCATCGCAAGTAGAGCTAAAATGAGTACCAAAACTAGCTAATGCGACGCGTTTATATCGTCGTGATTTAGCTAGAGCTAGGTAATACTCGAAGATAGTTCCGTGGCAAAAACGAGGCCAATGACGTCAAAAGTAGTCTCTTGTATTCACCACAGCCATTCAACCATCATCATCGCGATGTTTTTAGCTGACTTGACCAATTGCCATCTCAGTATACAGGCCTCCGCTCAGCTGATTTTGACTGGTAAATGATGTCATTATACTTACTTCTGCGCTTTCTGTTTAGAGTGAAAAAGAATCCAGTGGTCGGCGACTGATGGTGGCGAGTCCCCAGTTTTTGTGCGTTTCGTGTTTACTTTTCGTTTTCCCCGTTCAGTGTTTATTTGTTAGTTAAATTTCATCTAGCGATGAAAATGTGTCGTGCAGTCAAAAGACGTATTTTTTCAAGTGTGAACTGTTTGGCGATACTCTGCGACAAATCCCCAGAGCTGCGACCAAATTGCTGCTAGTGTCCAGAAAGTGTGTTTTTTAGAGGAGAAAACTGCCGTCTGACGCAATGCCAACTACAAACATATGTCATGCCGGAGACACTGTCGTGTGTAGTCATTGCCTTGACAAGGCATGGATGACGTCAAGTTGACGTCAGCATAGAAGTCAGATTTCACCAGGATCAGCTGAGCTGAGCCTGTATAATTAAGATGGCAATGCTTGACCTCTCCCGGGGCATGGATGCGGCAACATCTCTTGCATTACTATATCTTGTTAACGTTTCGATAGCATATATTGTATTTTTTCGGATGGTGCAGTTGCTAGCAAGCACCTCCTTCCTATCCACGTCGTCTGTATACTGAACTGACAAGCTCGGAGCGCTGTAGGTGTTATAGTAGTACCCAAAGGCAGTTGCGAGCGTGTGAGCGTGCTCTAAGCCGTTGATCGCATTCGAGTGTCGCGTTTGCGTGTTTTCTGTCAAGCGGATTGAATTTTTGCTAGAGTGACACTCCGCCAGTGAAAATACTCGGGCATCATCGTAAAAAAAATTGAGTTGATTGTTGCCTTTTATAACAGATAATAATTAGGTAAGAAATGATCGACGAAACAAACGACCGGGCAGCCCATATTTCTCACCTAATTGTTTGTTTAAATTCACAACAGTTAACACAATTGGTGAAACGAAAGCCGCCGAGTCTTTGCCAAACTGGCGGAGTGTCATTCTTGTAAAGATTCAATCCGTTTGATAGAAAACACGCGAATGCGACGCGCGAACGCGATCAACGTACGCTCCAGCTCTTTTCTATCGAAAATCCACTTCCATGAAGCACCGGACATCCAGGGCTTACTCCGGCAATCCGAGTTAGTGCCAGGGATGGTATCTGCGCTGTAAATGCACGCATTTTTTATGACATGGGATGTTTTGTTTGTTGCTGTTGTTTTCATTTAAAATATGTTACTATCTGGGTGAATTGTTATCTCAGCTGCTTTTTGCGCAAGATGGTGGTTGTATTGTTGTAAGAGACCTGGATATTTCGTCATTAGGACGGCGTATAGCTGCAATACCCAATCGAACATTGGCGATCATAAGGTAATGGTTTCTTCCCATCCAATATATGCGCCCCTCTTATTTCGCACGTCCAGAAAGTAACTCCTGAATCTTTTACTAATGGTAAAGTGGTCGATCTAATTTTGTGTTCGGCGCCGATCGATAGAGGAGCAACTAATTTTGTGGTGGTCCTTATCCTCAAACATAATACCACCTATGAGACTGAGAAAGTTACAGAACTCTACACATCTTGCACTGTTGTCGTTACGATCCCCGAGACCGTGTCTCCCCATCATATGCCTGAGCCCATAGCTATCAGCGCCAACTTTTACATTCAAATCCTCCACCTGTCAACTTTAGGTGTTCCACTCTGAACGGCGTTTAGTTGTTCGTAGAAGGAGTCTTTCGCCGAAACATTGTCGGGTTCAGTTGGTAGTTGGAACATAAGATTATATTATTGTGATGTTCTTCATTTGGTCCGCAACGTGACTCTGTTGGTGACCGAATCCCAGGATAAGAGACTGTATCGTGAGGCTCTGGTTAAAAGTAGCCCCATACCTGATTTACGACCATTTCCGGTAGCTCTAAAGAAGTACAACATTACAGCTTTACCCTTTGGAGAGATTAATTCTTCGCTGTTCCACCATCTTATCTGAATAACGGCCAAGATGTTTAATTGATACCGCAGAAATTTACTTTCTAATTGAAGAAATCGTGCGTTCTGGGGACTTTCTGATCCATTGTTCAGGAGAGTACGCACATCCCAGAATCCAATCTTTGTCAATGTACGATAGCCAAAAGTCGTAACCGTTGAGTCAGTCCTTATTCGAGGTATACTGGACGTTTTATTAGCATGTAGAATATTTCGGATCATACTAGTTGCTGGCATACACATCCCGTCCTTTTTTAGTCGGTTTCTACTACATGCCGGCAAGGGGAAAGCCGTGCCATTATTCTTACGCCCCACACCACAGGGACAAATGTTTACCTCGACCAAATTACCACACCGCCATGACTGGAGACATGGCTTACTAGACAATTGTCAACGACCACTGCCATTCCAGGGGACACTCACACTCTCAGCCTAATTAAACCCACCTAAACACCTATACTATTCAAATTACGTTGGTGTCGACCGACATGAAAAAACATCATGCCATTTTTTCTAACAGGTCCACTGATAATAGTCAATTCCGACATTTTATTTCAATTCAACTCAATCTTTGAATTAGTATGTACACTTTTATTCAATTTGGGACGGGCGGCGTCTTGTCTGGCATTGCACCTATGTGGATGTCGTCCAAGATAAAGCCGGGATGCGACTCGTGAACACCTTTACGGCACGGATTCGGCATTTGTCCAATCCGAGATCCATTCGAATGTGACATTCTGACTGAAATTTTTTGTGATCCGCAGCAGACTTTTTAGATCTTTCTCGCTTCCCGAGTATAGTTTGATGTCATCCAGATACACCATGTGGGTGAGCTGCAACTTTGACAACAAACCGTGCTTGATGGAAAAGCCGCACTGCTTAGCCGAATTCAAAAGTGGTGAAAGGGAATTCAGCAGCATGCAGAACCAGAGAGGACTCAAAGAGTCCCCTTGGAATATGCCTCTGCGAATGTGTATTGGTTGTAAGAGCATATTGCCTTCGGTAGATGGCACCGTAAGTTTTGTTTGCCATCCTTCCATCATTTTTGACAAGAAGTTTATTAGTGCAGGATCCGCTCGATACATGCGGAGGACCCCGATAAGCCAAGTGTTGTTGTTAATTGCCTGGATCTCTTCAGGGGCATGGGCGCGTCAACTTTTTTAGCATTTCTATGCCTTGTTGACGTTTTGATAGCATATACCAACTTTTCGGAAATGCAGTGCTCCGAGCTTGTCAGTATAAAGACGGCGCGGATAGGAGGTGCATGCTAAAACTCCTATCCGCGCCGCCTATAGACTGACAAGCTCGGAGCACTGTGAGAGTTTTATTAGCACTCACAGGTAGTTGTTGATCGCGCCGAGAATTGAACTCCGAATGACCACGGCCACCGAGCGTCAAAAGCTTTGGTTTAATCGATGTAGCAGGAAAACAGATTTCTCCGTTTACGCGTAGCTTGTCCTGCTACAACCGAGTCGATTACGAGTTCTTCTTTACATTCCCTAGATCCGACTCGACAATGATACTGTTTTGCTTGAGGTTTATGTAAATTCTGTAACTAATGACGCCTGTAATGTATTTGTATAGGGTCGGCAGGAAACGTCATCTGTAACTATTCACACCAATTCTTATTTTTATTTTTTATACAAGCTTGAATTTTTGCATATTTGCTCGATTTTGATTTTCCAGGCGGTTTTGAAAATCTGCCAAAAACTTTGACAGAAATGGAACTACCTCCTTTTTGCAGGAAACTCCTGATTTGTAATGTCATCTTAACATGATTAGTGGTACCAAGAAGAGCGAGGAGCCGATATTTTTTTTAGCAAAATAAACGCTCACTACAAAGCACTCGGACTGCGGGCGTAGCCCTCTTTATTTCAGTTTCATTTAATGAGTCGGTTTGTGAGTACTCGAGTACTCGGTTGCTAATTTGTCGGTTTTTTGGTTAATTGATTCTTAATGAGTTGGTTTTTTTTAACATGAGCCGATCAGTTTTTAGTGAGTCGGCTTTTGAGTACTCTTTTGGTAATGGGTCGGTTTTTAGTAAATAGATTTTTCAATGAGTCAGATTTTTTTTTACCATAAGCTGGTTTTTTAATGATTCGGTTTTTTCGAATCCGGTACTTGGGAATCTCGGGATGATTACTAAAAGAAGACTGGTTTTAAGCCGGTGGATCGGTTTTAGGAGCAAGCCTACTCTCACCCAATCATCAGAGAAAATGATAGACACCTTCAAATGGAGAGTCCTACGAAGAATCTTTGGAGCGATTCGCGATGGTGAATAGTGGCGAAAAAGGTACAACAGTTTGCTGTACAAAATATATAACGAACGAAAGACCTCCAAATTCGTCAAGCTACAACTGCAGTGGGCTGGGCATTTAGAATTAATGGACGGATATTGAGTAACAGGAGAAGTTGTCAAGGCTGACACCATAGGTGGAAGAGCTCGTGATCAATTGCGATTGGCGGACTCCGTAGACGATGACAAGGCAGCAACAAACTGCTGGGTTTCGGAAACTGGAGGACACGATGCGGTGACCGAGAAGACTGGAGGAAACAGTTAAATCCTGCAGAGGACACATAGGCGAGATGAGTAAGTATCTGCAATAAGCAGATACAATTTGAGTAAGACAAATTATAAATACATATATTTTTCGCTGAGTATCATCCTGACGAGGAAAACAGCATATATTCCATAAGATACTCGTACATAAATATATCTTCTAAATCGATTAACGCCTAAGGTGATTTTATTTCCAGTACTTATCTATAAAGACATCATTTTTCCGCTGCACTTAGATAAACAAATGACCTATCATCTAACAAATGTTCAAATTGAAATTGGTAACCAGCATTCGCAGAAATAAATTAGTTATTACTAGTGCTAATTGCTAAAGCAAAGAATCAGTTACCAACTCCAGGCCAGTATCTTTTACCCTCCCGGTGCTGGATTACCCCATCACCTGTAGCTAAGGCGCTATGCATTTTCAGATTCATTTGGACGCCAAATGGCAGTTTGTTGCAAGCCACAACTATCATTTGAATTACATACGATACGAGTACATTGCACATATGCATCATACATATGTGCATGTTTGTAGCTGTCAATCGCCAACTCGAAGGAAGACAGCAAGGTCTTAGCCCCTGCAGGCAACATATTCATTGCAGGCATATTTGCATTAATGTTGCTGCTTCAAAGTGCGTGAACGAAGCATTTGTTTCAATAACATAATGATTGGCTGCATATTAGCGCATTTTCGATCAATTTGACGACTACCGACTAGTGAACGGTCATTAGGGAGTCAATCAGTAACAACAGCAACGAATTGGATCCGCCAGTAAGTACCTACCAACTAGGGCCAGAGTCCAAGACCCGAGTATCTCATCTCTGAAGATGGACAGCGCATTAATTCGATTCACTTGCCGCATGATGAATGGACAACGTTCAGGGAATTAAGTGCAGAAGCAATAGAGGCGGCGTGGGAAAACTTAATCACATAACGCTACAGGCTCTGTTCACCTTCAAGTTTAGGGGTCCTATGTACTTATTACCATTATAATGCTTGCGTGAATATGGTCTTTTTGTCCGGGATTCAGTATTGTTGTAAATGACTAGGTGATGCTCTGCAAGTCCGACTACCGAATTTGCTTCCAATAAAACGAGATCAATTTTGGTAAATTTTGTTGAATGAAGTGAGTATGCCGGTAGGGTTGTGACAAATGGGCGAAAATCGATTCTAATTGGTTGCATATTCGAATTGTGGAATGTTAACGCGAGCTTGAAGTTCCCTTTAGTAGCAAACCTATGGGTAGTGTGCTGGAGTACAGTTAGTCAGAAAGACTATCCAAGTTGGTCAATAAATTTTGAAAGTCCAGAGTTTAATCTAGACTAGACTTGAAGCGTGCCCCTAAAACGGCCTCTTTAAGTGCTTCTCTTTTACACTACATGTACCGTTTCGGAACTGAAACCTTAATACGAGGGTAAGGTGAAAAGTTCCCGGCCTGACAATGAAAGACTGCGATATTCAGTTAAAAAATGATTTTTTTTCTACATAATCTCCCTTGACCTAAACACACCTGGTCGAGCGTTTCTGCACATCAGTATTCCTTCCCGCAAGTGAGAGTCTGGAAGGCTGTGAAAATATTCATCTACGGCTCTCTCAACTTCTTCATTGGATGCGAAGCGCTTTCCAGAAACAAATTTCTTCAGGTTTGGGAACAGATGGAAGTCTGAGGGTGCCAAATCACGAGAAAAAGGGGGATGGTCGAGCAAATCGTACCCCAAAACCCGTAGTTTTCCCATCGCCAACGCACACTTATGTACAGGTGCGGTGTCCTGTTATTTTTCTGCATTTTTCAAGGTAATCAACTAACAAGATCCCTTTCGCATCCCAAAACACGCTGGCCATGACCTTTCCGGTAGATGCTATCGACTTCGCTCTCTTTGGCGCTGAAACACCGGCTTCCACCCACTGCTTCGACTGCTGTTTCGTTTCTGGCGTGTAGTGGTGGATCCAAATCTCATCCTTGGTGACAAATTGCCGCACAAAATCGGTCGGATACCGATTGAATCGGTGCGAAAATCGCTTGCGCATTTGCTTTGATCGGCATTCAGCAAATGCGGTAGCCACCTTGCGCAGAGCTTTCGCATCTCGAATTCCTTGTTCAAGATGTTTCACACCCTTTCTTCCGATATCTCCACAGCCTCAGCAATATCACTCACTTTCATTTGCCTCGTCCAACACGATATCATGCACTTTTTCGATGGTTTCCGGTTTCGCTGCGGTTTTTGGCCGTCCTTCACGTGGGTTGTCTTTGAGGGACGTACGACCACATTTAAATTCAGATGCCCAATTTTTAACAGTTGACATCGAAGGAGCAGAGTCCCCGTAAACTTTTGTCAACTTCGGATGAATTTCCTTAGGTGTTAATCCATTCAAAACGAAGAGTTTTATGACGGCACGATATTTAAATTTCCCCATTTTATCAAAAAACACGTAAGACGTCTACTGCAAAAATTCGTGTAAACAAACTACTTGAGGGAACAAGTTGAAACTTGTCATACGAACTAATGACACGTGCACGTGCAGGAAACATAAATTTTTGCTGATTATTACGGTATTTCTGTGTCAGACCGAGAACTTTTCACCTTACCCTCGTACGTACTTAGACTCCACATTGCGCAGAATAGCTATGAAACCCGACATATCAAATGGCGAACTTCTATGCGGCCTACTAAATAGCAGTTAATAGAAGCTCCACAATTATAAACCAATAGTTCGACTTGTAAGGAACGCCCTCCGACAAGCGCACCTATCTTTCTGCGGCCTTTGAGGCTTTGCTTAATTTACCGCCACTGCACATTCATATCGAAGCAGAATCGAAAAATGCAATATCAAGGCTTAAAGATCTCCCCAAAGCAGCGCAGTAGGCGGTAGCATTGCGATATACGGGAGCATTCAAACCGAACGCGGTATACCGCGGCAAAGCTGCAATGTAAATGGGTACCGCTAATACTACCACTCTGGTTTGGGGAAATCTTTAATCCTGTAATGTACAAATTAGACAAAACAATCAGCTGGCTGCTAAGTCACCGTACACTCAGCATGCCATCTTACCACCTGGTTAGGAGTCACTCCTTCCAGTCAACTGGGTGGGATATAAAACAGGATACGGAGTCCTACAATGCTCTTCTTCCCAACACAATAAAATGGTTCACGGATGGCTCCAAAGGTACTCCGTAGTGGGATTGCTTTCCATATCGGATGGGGGGGGGGGTTGCGATTGTCGAATTGTGCGCTGATAACTGGGTTATCGTTGGTATCTGAGAGACCTCAGCAATATATCGCTGATCTCCTGGATGACTGATTAGATGCCAATCTCGATGGGATCAGTTTGCCAAGGGCAGGGTAACATACGAGTACATCAAGGGGTTCCATCTTGCCGAGGGCAATCTGGACCTGGGTTTCAATCTAGGTCTAGGTTTCCTCATAACTGAGCTTGGGTCTTTTAACGATAGCCTGTGTCGTTTCAGACTCTCTGCAGATGCTCCCTATTGTGAGTGCGGAGACCCTACAGAGAACTGGATTCATGTCTTAGCTCAATGTCCCATGTTCTCAAAAGTTAGTGATTTAGATCATTTTGGGGTCTTAATTGTTGAGAGTGCCCTTGGTGTCACTAGGTTCTTGAATGGAAGTGGAAGTCGTGGAATTGCAAGGATTCTAACTGGTAGTCGCCAATGATTACGAATCTCGACTGGAGGTTTTATATCTGGTAACACGGCAGCCAGGGAGCCCTGGAGTGACATTGTTTCGGTAGTATTGGCTATTGCTGTGCTGGTTGCGGTTTAATACCTATAACACTGGTAGGGCTCCCAGACTCACCTCTGGAAGCTCGGCGTGGAGTTGCGTCTTTACAACCGGGTGCCGGGACCCACAGAACGGCAGAGGTTTATATAGGCCTCGCATCCAGCAGTAAGATTACTGGTCCCTGTAGACTGGTACAAACTGCTATCTCCATTATGGAGGGACGTTGATTGTCGGTCATCAATCCCACAAGTGATGGTAATAACTCAAATGCAAAAGAAGTTGGACTACGTATCAACGACGGTAAAATTAAAATAATGATGCAATCGACGACAACAACACCAGCACAATTTAGCATCAATGTGGGGGACCTCAACATCGAGTTCGTGAACGACTTCATATACCTGGGTGGCAATTTGTCAAAAGACGCCAACGAAACTGACGAAATCAAGCGATGGATATAGCTAGCTAATAAGACTTTATTGTCGGTTCTCCCCATAATGAAATCAAAGCATGTGCACAGAAATACGAAGCTCCGCGTATACAAATCCATTGTACGCCATACTGCTATGGCTATGGCTGCAAAACATGGACCCTAACTCAAGCCTCCGGAAAAATGCTAGACACATTCGAACGCAAGGTTCTGTAGCGAATTTTCGGGGCTGTTTGCGATCGAGATGGATGGCGCACCCGGTACAACCATGAGTTGTATCAACTGTACGATGAGCTGGAAGTTTGGAAAATCTTCAAACTACAACGACTTCAATGGGCCGGGCATGTACATTGAATGGAAGATGATCGTATGCCAAGGAGAATAATGAACGCACGACGAGTCGACGGAGCGAGATTGCGAGGACGACCGAGAGCCCGTTGGGAGAGCTCAGTATATGCAGACGCCGCGCAAATTCTGGGCTTCAAAGTTTAGAGGACGCGGTCACGTGACCGAGATAATTGTAGATCAACGATCCAGACGGCCAAGGCCCGACGTCGCGCTGTTGCGCCACGATGATGATGATGAAAGTGGAAATTGGTTGATAACTTGTAGCTAACCTTGGGTCACCACTTTTAGATTATGATATTTTCATTTCAACGGAAAAGCACTTTCCAGAATACTCTTATTAGATAAGATGCAGAGAGGAATAGAAATTGAGCTACGAGTTTCCTTTAAAAAATAAAGAGGAATCCCGTCAGGCGCTGACGAAAACTTAGTTATGTATTTGCTTAGCCTGTGTTCGGCTAATATTCTTGTATTCGATAATTAAAGTCAGTTCAAATAAAAGACACGCAAGGTTTAAACCGAAATTCACAACTAACGAACTACTTCACAAGCATTGACTAAAACCCATTCACAGCTGACTTCCGTTTTAAGATTGACTGTGACCTGTGACTCGCCTTCACGGCTTTTGTATTTGTGATCTTGGCTCTGGAATTATCCGGATTGTTCAGGTCTCGGTTTATTTGATAAAAGCTCAGGCAAGATTGTTCGAAAATTCGTGTTCCAACTAGTCTATTGTATAGTTTGGACACAAGCTTCGGCCCAAGAAGCCGCGCTGATAGAAGTTTCGATATTATTCGATAAGCTTCAGACCGCACATCGCGTTTACTACAGTAATTTCCGGATAATAAACAAAGTTGTGTAGTGTCAAATCTCGATTTCCTGATCCGCAACTGTAGCCAACGGCAATAGTCAGGCAAGGCTTTGAGATTTTATCCTGAAATTTTTTCTATCAATCCTAGATATTCAGTTAGGGCCGGCCGCGGGCTCAGTGGGTTGAGGCGTCAGTCTGATGTCTCAGCAGATCGGTTGCGATTAGCCAGAGGTTCGAGTCCTGTCCACGTCGTGGCTATGGATGTTTGAATTGTCTTCCCCTTGTGGTGTGGGGTGTACCAATAAGCCACAACCTCTCCTGACTTGTCGCAGGTGTGCAGCTAAATGGGCAGGAAGTGCATGATGGCAACATGCATCGTCCGAACTGCAACCCCAGAATACCTTTTAAATGGCAATGCTGTTTTCATATGGCCCTATAGATATATTTCTAGCCTAAATAGTGTCCCCTCTTATTTATGTACCGTTAATGATGCTGAAAGGTTCAGGTACACGTCAGAGCTCCGCCTCCAGGCAAATGGAACATTTTATAACTGCGAGCGGTTGCTCTTTAGAAGGCTGCCATTCGGGGAGTGTAAGAGGTACGGCCTCGAAATTTTTACAGGATATTCTTAAAAGTATAAACTGTTGAAAAAATGAAAAAAAAAATTTTGGATTCTTTGAAAGTGTCACACTGGTCTAGCTCCTTAAGTGTGGAAGCATCACTGTTACGAATATGGGTAACAAAAAAAACGATTTGTGTCTTTTGTCACCCTTGTTTCTATAATTTCCGTAATACAGGTAAAAACGTTCAGATTTTTCCGAGCCAAAAATGCCAAAACCACAACCGATACTCAAAACGGAGAATCACATCCTCAATGCTGTAATCGAGCCATTGATAGGCAATGCTACTGAAACTGTAGCTGTTCACTCCAATAATAATTGATAGTCTCCTTACGTCCAAATTATCGAAGATGAAGAATAGAAAAAAAAGAAAGAAAAAAAATGTAATCGAAATCCAAGATGGGCCTTAATCCGTACCCATTCAACGAATTGCTTATTATTTGCGTGTGGCAAATCTTAAATCTTCTGCATGAGCCGTAAACAAGTGAGCAAGTAACGTACATACGTTCAGACAGGTATGTCTGATCCGAACATCACTTCAAAGGCACCTACCTCCGTACGCTAAGTATCTTTTCAGGTGGCTCCAATATGCCTCCATCGCGTCAAATTCAAATCGGAACGATATGTGGACGCTATGAACGTTATTCATAATGCTCGCTGTACTCGAGTATGTGAACAGATTTGAACGTTTCATGGTAATTATATTCGTCGCGGCAAATCTAGTCCACCAACATGGGAAATTCAGTGTGTACCCATATGTTATGATGTAATGGCATTCTATCTAATAAATAACCGCTCCAACAATATGGACGCCAAATCCATATTGGAATCGTCTATCCACCACAATTGATTGTGTATGCACTCTATGATTATTAGGTGCCCGGAATAATTAGGCGCACTGAATCAGAAATCATTGGTCTCCGGTCAACTGAAAATCAACCACGGACTTCACCACACACACACACGACCATTATCATTGGCCGATTGGGAATTTTCGATATTTCTTTCAACATTTCAGCATGAACATTTTGATTCAATTGGTACACATATTCCATAAATTCAAATCGATTTGAAATCGTCCGGTAGCCCGTTATGTTAATGCGTTTCGTAGAAGGAGAGCGGCCAAATCGAAATGAAATGATTTGGATACGACCGATACGATAGCAAAGGCTGTTCAATGTAACGATGGAACTTTAGAGAACAAGTGATGAGATGAAGATGACACTGCTGGGCCTGATGAATTTATGATACATTTTATCAGCCTGATTCGTTGAATTTTGAATTATTCTTCAATGAATTGAAAGAAATATGATACTTTAAACCATCCCTCTTAACACTGTCAAGTGATTTACTGTAGTGTTAAAGAGATAAAGATACTGGAGTGAGTATCGCAGCCCAATTACAGATTATTTATAGATTAACAACCCAGCAAAAAACCGTACCCCAGGTAACGCGTACTACCCAAAATAGCTATGCTAAATAGCCATCCTGTCATACCCACCATTTTCACTCAGCCCATAGGACTTTCAAGAGATCCATGGCGCGGGGGCTACGATGCTCATGATTTAGGTAGCCCACTTACGGACCCAACTTAGTTAACCACTTTTTACGCTGGGACAGTATTGCTTATAAAGCATTATTTGGAAACCATTCTATAAAACGACCCAACTGTAAAATCAAATAGGCATACTAACCGGATGTAGCTGATTTTTTTTTTACTTTTGGTGGGTATTTAGGGGACCAACTTAGGAAAGGTAAATACGGTAGTAGCCTACGTTAGTAACATTGGGGGGCACGTTTGGTTGGAAAAATACCTGTGACATTGATGCATTTTGTTATTACCTTATTCTTAACATCCACCCATTTGATGTTTTGGTTAACCAGGTACCTACCCTACTTGGTTAGCCACGCGTTTTGCTGGGAAATGTCCAACGCTTTTCGAGGCAAGGCAAAGAATGAGCTCTACCACTGCTATCTTAATAAACAGACCGAATTGTAGAAAACAACTCGCCCGCACACATAGAAATTATGCTTTCGTTGATTACGTCATCAATGAACAAGAAAGCAGTGGTACTACCTAGCATATCAAGTGAACCGCCAGTGAATTACCAGAGAGTCACTTCGACGAGCAAAACCTTCGCTAGCGAATTCACTAACGACCCGCCCGTAATACCTTTGTCGTTCGAAATTTTCATTCGAGACGAATGTTCTTTTTCGAATCACCTGCGAGTCACCCTGAGCGAATATATATGTATTGTAGTATAACCATAGTCTATATATTCGCTGAAGCGAAGGTTTCTCGACTCACCAGTGACACGGGAAAAGAGTGTCGTCGCGAAAGTAAATTTCGAACGAGTCCATGCATGAGTTTCACTGACGAATTCATCAGGCCGGCTTGAAAGAATTCGTCAGTGCTACTCATGTATGGACTCGTAGGTGGTCATGTATGGTTTCATCATATGCTTGAAAAATACATAAGTGACTTTAGTCCCGCGGCTAGAACAATGGTCATGATGGCCTTTCATCCAGGCCTGGATAATGAGCGCATTGATGTCTTCATCATAACTTGGTTAGCAGGGCAGCATACGAAATGAACCGTAGGCGAGTCACTAACGAATTCCTTTGGCGAACAATATCTCCACTAACGAGTTCACTAATTACTCGCAGGTAATACAACTGTCGCTCTAAATTTTCATTCGCAACGAATCTTATTTCACGGGTCACTAGCGAGTCGAGAAACCTTCATCCTTCGCTAGCGATCCGAGCGACAGTTGTATTACCTGCGAGTCATTAGTGAATTCGCTAGCGAAGATGAAAGTCATTCGCTAGTGCCTCTTTTACGGATCACTTGGTACGCTAATGTATTCACTTCAGGTGAAGATTTCTCGAATCGCTTATATCCCGGGAAATAAAATTCGCCGCGAATTTAAATTTAGTCCGATAGTACTATCACCTGCACCCATTAGTCTATCAGACTTATTGATTCCCACCTACGAAAAACCATTAGAGTGTTGTTCTGTGGATATAGTGCTACACTCTAACATTAGTCACATCGAAAAATCCCTAAATTTCTGACTGATCTCTTTGAAACACGTACTGCAATCAAAAAGAAGGATGCCAGCACAACCGAAACTCAACATTGGGGATCTTAGCACCGAGTTCGTAGACGACTTCATATACCCGGGTATCAATCTATCAAAGGACGCCAGCGATAGCGAAACAGGTGAAACAACTAGCAAATAAGACCTTTTCTCGGTCCTTCCAGTAATGAAATCTAAGTATGAAACATGCACAGAAATATGAGGTTTCGCATATACAAAACCTTCACACGACCAGTACTGTGCTGCTATGCTATGGCTGCGAAACCAGGAGCCTAACTCAAGCCTTCGAAAACATGCAAATTTTCGGAGCAGCTTATGACCGAAATGGATGATGAATCCACTACAACCATGAGCTGTACAAACTGTACGATTAGCTTGAAGTTTTGGGAATCGTCAAACTGGCATATACAACAAATGGATGATAGCCTCATGCCTCAAAAAATATTGAAAGGACGCATCAGTAGAGCAAGGCTATGAGGAAGAGAAGACTCTGGAAATGCCGACGCCGAACAACTGCTGGGCTTTCGAAATTGGAGAACGCTGTCACTTCACCGAGGTAATTGGAGAACAATGATCCATACGGTCCGGCCTGAAGTCGGGCGGCCGCTAAGATGATGATGACATTTTTAATGCGGTTTAAAAATAGTGTAATATCAATTTCGAAACGATTGTGAATTGGAGAAGATGAGATTTTCGAAAACTACGGGTAGGTTCTTCAACCCATCGTCGTTCGACCTTTGATTATTTCACATGGATCCCGTTGCTGGCTCAAAATTTATTTTTATTTTAACACCGCCGAAACAATCCAGCTTTCAGCTTTTCTTTAGAGAGAATAATGAATTATGATACCACAATTTATAACCAATTTCTTTCAAACAATTGATGATTGTCCGATCGTTTGAAATCAAAACAATCCATCTCGACCACCCATCAACAATTTTGCATATTCAACATAGTTAAATTCGCATATGCATTCAATATTTTTCCATTTATATTTATCATAAAACTCCGTTGGAATTCTCTGATAATAAATTCTTCTAAATCGTGTCATTGCGCAAATCTCTTTCATCGCGACGAAAAACCAAGACCTACGATACGAAGTATTATGTGGTTCGATCTAAAGCCGCGAATGTGATTATGCATATCGCTGATCCTCTCATTGACCCGTAGCACGATAGTCTTGATCCGTCAAAATGCACCATATGTCTTTTAAATCCAAATTAGCTACAAATTATTGTTGGCCATAATTAATTTTCAGGTGATTGTCGGTACTTGTTGTCTTCCTGACGGCGTAATTAATGAGAGTCGACCGTAAAAATCGACGCGGTAGGTCCAATCGATTCGAGAGCGTGGGGCGGCACACGATTTGACCGTGATCTTGGACGGATTAAAGAAAAGTCTTAAAAAGGAAAAGAATAAAAAGCAGAAGACTCTTTTCAGGAACGGGAGAAAAAAAATGTAAAATAACAATTAGCTTACGACTATCATTAAGATACTCTAGGTGGTGACGGAATAATAGTAAGAATATTGTTTATGACTGATTTTAGTATTAGCTGACGGATGCCGACGAATTTTGTTAATGGTTTGCCAATAAAAGGTATCGTTAAGGTATGCTAATTTGTAAAGATTTTTTCCCTAAAGTTCGAATTAATAATAGGTGTAACCAGCTGTAACTGTTTTTTCCCATGGACTAATATTCTAAAACTAAATGCGGAAGCGCGCGAAGCGATCTCACTCGTCTAGTGTTCGCTTTCGCTCTCAATTTGACATTAATCGTAGTTATTTGTGACATACAGAGTGTGTTCCCCTCCTACTAAGCCCCCTGATAATGAGCTTAGAAACTTGAGCTCAGAAAGTATCGGGAGCAACCCCGAAAACCAGGACCCGATACTAATGTCAGTCATTTTGGAAGTTTTTATACCCTCGTGCTCGTAGTGAAGGAGGGAGGTGGGTTTTACCTTATGGAGTAGCAATGATTTAGCGTCCCATTCGAAACTGACATACACTTAAACAAACATTTTCATATAGTTGTGCCCGGAAGTACATGTGTGTGGAACTGTGTACGCACGCACCTACGTGTCACATGCCCGCAACGAACAGAGTCTAGCCCTATGCTTTTTTGGTGGGCATAGTATAATATCTGCTACAGAAAATGACCCATCGCTGTCAGTTGCAATCGTGAATCTATGGGCTGATAGCGGTTTGTGGCGATGATGGCTGCCAGCAATTACTACTCATTTGCTTTAACCCCTAGTGGCGCATAGAGCGTCAACTTAGCTGATATTTCGTTGGCATAAACTAGTATCGGAGATACAGTTGCCAGCATGCACCTCCTGCTCCCCATTTAGCCGCCTACCTGCGACAAATCACGAGATGCTGTGGCTTATTATTACGCCCTGCACCACAGGGGGTAGACAATACAAACATCCATGTCCACGCACGTCGTCCTGGACGGGACTTGAGTCCGTAAGGACCGTAGTCAGATATGGGACTGACGCCTGTACGCACTGAGCTACCGGACGCCCCAATTGGCACATAATGGTTTTCAAAGCAATTTTCTGCCAAATGCCATCGCCACTAACCCCTTTACGCGTAGATAGACGATGGCAATGGCTTCCAATTGCCAGTCATAGCCCATTGTCTGTAGCAGTTATAAAATAAGCTGATTGGGAATTGCAGATGTTTGAAGCCGAACGGGAAATTATCTGGGATGGTGGGGATTCACGGTATAAAGACTCTATCACCTACCCCGCAACTTGTCAAAATCTCAGCTTCTATCAAGTTTCGTTGAAAATATCTAAGTGAAGTACAGGGACACCGACTTCTAAAATTATTTTATGAGAGCGAAGGGTAAGTGCGCTCAGGGAATTTAAAATTCAACCGGATAATTGGTGGTGTTTTCTTGCTTGCTGTTGTTGTAGCAATGGTCAGAAGTTCGTTGTGTGAGTATGTTACATGCTGTTACTGTTCGTCGTCTTCCTCGGCGTTAAGGGACAGGAAGATAGCTGCCTCTACGGGGTTCTCCCACAGCGACCTGGGAGTCAGGTGTATGGGTGCAGCTGGGCAATTGAAAATGTGGTCCACATCGTGAGGTGTACTATTGTAGGCCGGGCATGTGTTTGTGATATCCCGGTCAATGCGGGATAGGTAGGAGTTAAGACGCGAACACCAGCCCGACCGAAGTTGGGCAAGTGTCGTTCTCCCTGCTCTCGGAAGTATTCTCCCATCGGAGAAATGGCTGGTGGTTGTGCCGTGAGAACTCTATTTAGACCTCCTCATGACGTTTCCTGCGATGGCTGATCTGTATGAGTTGTTGTCAAAGCGAACCCTTTTGTACCTCTGGACGTGTCTTTCGAGGTACCTCAAATCACGCCTGACATGTCTTGGTGTCTTGTCCATAAGATCGGTGTTGGGGTATTCCCTCCGGTAACAATCCACCAAGTATTACTTCGCAAGAAGCTTGTTCTGGTCCCTGGCAGCATCCTCGTTTCCTGACGCATATGGCCCTGGGATGACATCTGGAGACAGCCAGTCACAATACGGAGAGCGGTGTTTTGGCAAGCCTGAATATTTTTCCATTGTGTGCCACAGAGATTCTGTGACCACACAGAAGCCGCATAGTTGCCTACTGACCTGCTATGTGGCCAGTAGGGTTTCTTTATCCTTACCCCACGTGCTACCGGCCAAAGGCTTTAAGGGTTTTATTCCTACCGCGCATCCTGTTGTACACAGTTGAAGCCAGGGGGGATGACGTGGCCATGCTGTCCAGGGTTACTCCTAGAATTTTCGGATGGTTCACGGTCCGAATAGTCTGATTGCCAATTGAGATCCCAAGTTGCATCTTGACTTCCTTCGTCCTGGTGGTAAATAAGGTTGCCCAAGATTTAGGCGCTGATACGGTTAAATTCTTGCCCGTGAAAAAGAAGTTAAGTTCTTCCAGGTAATTATTTATTCGTTTGCACATTTCCGTGATGTTGTTTCCTGTTGCCTGAATGGAGCAGTCGTCGGCATAGGAGATAACTTCGATTGCTTCAGGTGGAGTTGGAATTCCAGATAAGTAAAGGTTGAACAAGGAGGGAGACAGAACTCCTCCTTGTGGCGCACACCTTGTTTGATGTTCCTTAGCTTCGATTTCTTGCTCCTAAATTCGGTGTAGGACTGTCAGCCACTTCTTCCGCGGTGAAGACAGGTATGTTGTCTGCATTTCGGTTATGGCATATTCTTGCTTCATTACTCTTGCTCTCTTCACGAATGCAGTTAAATATTTCAGCATTTATTGCGGAAGCCTGGTCGTTGCGGTGAAACTAAATAGCTCTTCCACAAAGCCAATAGTTCTCATGATCTGTCGCCATAAACTGAAGAACAACTTAAATTATTACGCAGAATAATCTTCTTCCAGATACGTATCGTCGCCAAAGTTTTTATAACAGATGTGAAAACTCTTGGGCATTTGGATTATCCCCAATTCGTGTTCGCTTATTGCTTCAAATCCAGATATCTTTCGATCAGTAGAACCGATTAAAATGAAATAAAAGTAAATGTTACCGCCAATTAAGTACTATTTTTCCCGGAAATTGTGTTTCAATCGGATTAGCGGTTTTCATGTGATATGCGCACAGACAAACAGACAATAAATCCAAAAACGATCTTAGAGTACTCTATCAGATACAGTTAACATTTTTTGCAAATACATATTTAGAATGTACAGACATACAACATCTACAGATTTATAATATGCATAAATAGGGAGCATGTTTTCATTGGCTTTATTTTTTCAACTTAAATTTAAATTTTGAAATTGGTTCATCCACATTTAGCAAGCCGAACACCGATATGCGAATTCTTGTAGATCAATCGCAGTATTAAATTTTATTAAACGTTTGATTCTACTACCTTCTTGGTTGCATATGTATAATATTTACTTTCCGTTTTAAGAAAAACTACTTTTGTATCTTAAGAAAATGATACTCCTGTCTCGGGTTGCTCACGATGAAATGTGTCCCACACAAAATTGTCTCACCGGGTGATGATCGTGCAATTTAGCGATCATTAATTGCGTGTTTTCTTTGCTTGGAATTTTTCAAAATGTATGATGGTTGTCCGAAGACAGCAATGTGACATCCAAGTTAAATATATGAGCTTAGTAATTATATTAAAATAACAGAGTTGCCGACATTGCTTGGCTCTACAAAAAACGACTAGAGATGGGTGTTTCGGTTATTGTTAAAAGACGTAATTAGCGGTTATTTTTTCATTCCTCAACCTTTTTTTTTTTCTGAACCCATAAAAAAAAGGTTTAGTAGTAGTCGATTTTATATGTATTAAAAAAGGATTGAAATTGTATTCATAAAGACCAGAGAAGATCAGATGTCAATTAATGTATTTTATTTTTACGGCGAAATTGGCACAGACCCTATAAACCGAAAATACACGAACCCATGTCAACTCAAAATCATAACCTAGAAAAAACTAACCTAAAACCATTTTGAGGGTTTTGTAGTAAAAACAAAACCCTTATGAAATCGGTCAAACGTCCGTCTGTCTGTTTGTCTGTCTGTTTTTCCGTCTGTCCATCTGTCTGTCTATCTGCCTATCCAAGAAATATCTCACGAGCCGCTGAAGATACATGCATGAAATTTGGTGGAAATATGTAGAAGTATTACATATAATTCTCTGGGGAAAGCGATGCGTTGTAATATACCAACTTTAAGGGGGGAAATGAAGGTAAAAAAATTTGTTTCGTATGGTATAGGCAAGCGGGTAAGTCGTAAGAAAGGTACCGTCGAGTACATTCCATTTTTTGCATTTTCTTCAAATTTGAAGAAAGGAGAAAAGGAGAGGGGAAAAAATGTGATCCGAGTTTGCCCCCCCCCCCCCCCCTTGCATTTCGAGACCGTTACACTTAGAAATATGAAAATTTACAGGGAAACGGCATTTTACTAGCATAGAAAACTAAAAATGGTGGAATTTTTATATCTTATCAAAAAAGGTTAATAATAGTAAATTTCTATAATTGCAGTTAGCACACCCCTTAAGCCAATCGCAGGTCTAAAATATTGATGGCCGATGATAACCAAAACATAGGCAATAATATCTCCAAGTTTCATTATATTATGGGTGCGTCCACATCGAGGCGAAATTGAGATCAATTTTTTTTTCAACTGGTATAAGCAAGTGGGGTGTCGTGAAAAAGGTAATGTTGAGTACATTCTATTTTGGGCGTTTTCTTTAAATTTGAAATAATTGAAACAGGGAGGAGCAAATATTAGATCGTAATTTGCCCACCCCCCTTGCATTTCAAGACCGTTACACTTAGAAATATGAAAAATTACAGGAAGGTGGGTTCCGAATAACATATATAATAGAATGGAAAATAATAGAACTTTTCAAAATAGGTTAATAATAGTTTATTTCTATAGTTACAGTTAACACACTCCTGCATTCTTTAAACACGTCCGAAATCAAAAGTACTGATGATGACCAACGATAGCCAACACCATAGTCAATTGTTCTAAGTTTAGTAACAATCAAGTACAACATTTTAATTATTGTTTTTTTATCCATATGAGTGGTAAAAAGAAGAGCAAGGAGCCGATCTTTACATACCAAACTAATCGCTTGCTACAAAACCCTCGCATTGCGGGCGTAGCCCTCTATACTCCGGTTTCATTTTCTATAGTCTGTAGTGGTTGGAGAGTCTAAAACTCATTTAACAACGAAGAAAATATCGATGGGCGGGTCCAAAAAGGAGGAAAAAGTAATGAACAATTTTGTTTCATTGACTATAGGCATATAGTAGCAGTGTAGTCCGGATGGCGCAGCAGTTAGCACGTTTGCTTTCTGTGAACTCGACCACGGTTCGAATCCTACTGAATGCGGTAGTCTTTGATAATAAAAACGGGGGTTTACGGGATGAGTTCTCATTTAGGGTAAATAACTCGCGCCTGACCTTTCAGCAGTGTTGTCAGATGATTTCAGACGTTTGTCCCTAGCAGGCTGGCCAAAAATCCCACAATAACATGAAAAATCCCTCAACTCTAGTTTTTTTAACATTTTGCAGGGGAAACGTTTATAATATTGCAAAAATAAATAAAAAGCAAATATAAAAACCCACAACATTATTAAGGATGAATTTCTTATATCCATGAAACCTCGTTTGGATCATTTTCGATATCCAGAAAAAAACAAGGAATATAATATTAATATTGTAATGTTTCCTCTGTTGAGCGAAACCACGAAACCAAAGCAGGTTCGTTAGATATTCTTGTGCTGAATAATGAAACACTTCGATTGAAAAACACACACTTTATTTACAAAACGAACTATGTACACACGGGTACTAACAACCAACGTTAAAATGTCAAACTAGCTTTAATTATAACGACGGCACTATAGCGATCCAACCGCCCTGAGTGTCGAGTCCGACGACTACTTCTTCACGACTGCTTTACGACTGCTCCCTCGTTCGGTGACATCTGCCTTTTATAGGTGGAGATCCATGCTTTCGTCGATTAGCGAAGACTCTAGATTTTTCGAGATGTTTGAGTCTCGGGTTCCACTACTCAACGAAGGTTCGAGAATCCGCTTCGTTGTCAATGGTTGTAAGGAGAAGGCTCTAGACTATAGATGGCTCGAGAATCGCCTAGTGTTAATTCAATTTGTACTTGCCATCGATCATTCGGGATTAGTACAGTGTGGGTCGTATAAGACGCCCACCCCGTACACGCAACACTGCCTCCTCCTTAGACCTGTTCGTCCCGAACAGAAGTCACCATGACGACGCTCGCATGGTGCCATCCTATCCAGATGCACGGCCTTCATTTTCACTGTTGGCCTCCATCGCTTCGGAACGCGACGCACCACATCATCCAGCCAGGCAGCAATCTTATCTGGTTCCTTCCAGGTCTGTTGAGCCCTCGAGCACATTTGTTTTCTCCGATGAGCGCTGCACAACCCTGCAAAGCCACCGTCGCTGATGCCAATCGAGCGAACTTTCAAGTTGAACCTACTTATGCGATCAACTCTCCACCGAGGTCGTCCTTGGATCAGGCCATGTACGCCATCCAACTGGCGTCCGAAGTCGGCGACCGATGTTGATTGCTCCACACACGAAACATTCTGTGAGGTTGAACTGTTCTGCAACACCTCCATAGTCGGACATCGCAATGCCTCATTGACAGCAGCAGTACACTCGTTGTCGCTCCTGCTGTCCATCACAGCGGCCTCAAACTGCGTGCAGGACACTTCCACGTCGTCGAGAACTGGTTCCCTTGAAACCTTCGCGGACAGTTCGGCCCTAACGAATCCCGACGTTTCCACACGTTCCAGATCGTTCCTCGAGTTTCCAGCATTCTCGAGTCCATCACACATATTTCCGATCTGGGCGCCCGCCCGCATCCGTTTAAACTTCATGGAGTCTCTACGAAGCTTCTCGCCGTTAAGCTTCCAGACTCCCGTAGACCGCTCCTCCAATTGTGGCTTCAAGCTATTGTCCTTCTGCGGTTGCAACTGTGTTGTCACTCTCCGCGGTGACTTCTCCAACCTCACCAACCGCCCGTTCAACTTTTCCGATTGTTCGGCCATCTTCGTTGTCGGTCCGTTCAACGCCGTTGTAGTTTCATCCAGCGACTCCTCAAAACTCGCTGACCGCTCGTTCATCTGCGATGTCATATTACCCGCCAACTCCTCCAATCTCGGTGACTGTTCGCTATCGGTCCGGCTGTTCATTACCGCAGCGGCCTCGAGCTGTGTCTGCGATTCGATCTTGATGACTCCAGATGTTTCGACGCGCTCCGGTTCGCTTCGCAATCCTCCGACCTCCTCGGCAACCGTAACGAACCCGCCATCCATTTTGGCGTCATCCTGCATGAGGTCGTTCTCGAACTCCTTGGAGGTATCTCGTTGCCTCTCGTCGAGCAATCTCGATATTTCCGACGACTGTTTCCGCAATTGCTCGGATTGCTCATCAAATCGCTGGTTAACTCGCTTGCTAAATTGCTTGAACATCGACAGTAGCTGCTGGATGCCAGTTTCCCCAGTTGAAACCTGTTCCGCTCCCGATTCGTCAAGATTTCTTGTCGACTCATCCGGAAATTCGAACGTAAACGGATCCTGTCCTTCGGCTCTCATCGCTTGTGCTAAACGAATATACAGCGCGGACGTATTTCCCGTCGTTAACAATTTCCGTCGTGCTAGTTCGTTTCTTATCTCCGCGATTGTCAATTCACAAAGAGTACCCGGCATTTTAGTTCGTTTTTCACTTCAAAAGTTCACAACAGTCAGTCGTGCAAATTCTACCCGCGTAGAATATTCCCGCACTTCACTACGAAGTTTCTCAAACACACACAATAGCGCAACTTCCCGGCGCTTCACTTCAAAGTTTCTTGAAACTTCCCGTGCTTATTTACACCACCGTAAATATCCCGCACGACTTTCACAAAATCCACAATCGCGCAAGTTCTATACTCTCAGAACTTCCCGGCGCTTCACTCTAAAGTTTCTCGAAACTTTCCGTTTATTTACACTTCCGTAAATATCACGCACGACTTTCACTTTTCAAACGAACGTCCACTACACGCACGTGAATATCCCACTTCTGACACCAATTGTAATGTTTCCTCTGTTGAGCGAAACCACGAAACCAAAGCAGGTTCGTTAGATATTCTTGTGCTGAATAATGAAACACTTCGATTGAAAAACACACACTTTATTTACAAAACGAACTATGTACACACGGGTACTAACAACCAACGTTAAAATGTCAAACTAGCTTTAATTATAACGACGGCACTATAGCGATCCAACCGCCCTGAGTGTCGAGTCCGACGACTACTTCTTCACGACTGCTTTACGACTGCTCCCTCGTTCGGTGACATCTGCCTTTTATAGGTGGAGATCCATGCTTTCGTCGATTAGCGAAGACTCTAGATTTTTCGAGATGTTTGAGTCTCGGGTTCCACTACTCAACGAAGGTTCGAGAATCCGCTTCGTTGTCAATGGTTGTAAGGAGAAGGCTCTAGACTATAGATGGCTCGAGAATCGCCTAGTGTTAATTCAATTTGTACTTGCCATCGATCATTCGGGATTAGTACAGTGTGGGTCGTATAAGACGCCCACCCCGTACACGCAACAATATGTATTTAGAATAAATAAGAGTCCATACTTACAAAATTAGAAATTTTATTAGCAATTAGATATTGGAGCAACTTAATCATACATGTGAGCATTATGTTTTCCAGATGTTTTGTTACATCGAATGTTCGGCAATCAATAGCCTTGCTTTTAAAAGAAGCTCTTGTCACGCAGATGGAATTGAGGAGATTGTTGCCAATTCGGTTTCTTTTTTGGTTTTGGTGTCCGTGACGGCAGTGAAGACGCGCTCACAGTCAGCATTTGCGTGGGGAAGAATCAAAACAAGAAAAGTACAATATCAAAACTAGTTGCTTGCATATAGACTGGTCAGTGAAATCCTTCATGTTTCCAATTTCCCATCTGACAACTCCCATCACTCTGACGTTGTCTTCTTCTTATTTTAGTAAGTACTACCAACTGTTAGATTTTGAGATCCAGGCTATTTTATTCATGCATGGGTCGGACCAAAACGAATCGAATTATGAGCAAATGTGTGAATCCCCCGAAAACGTAGAATGTCCCTCAAAATTGGGAAAAATCCGTTTGTCCCTCATGTTGGCCAAATATCCCTCGTTTTGGGATAAATCCCGCAATCTGGCAACACTGCCTTTCAGCAGGTGGTCCAACGCATGGAACATGCCAAACATCTCTGCCTGATACACAGACACATACTCTCCCAGACTAAGCGCACAAGCTAGGTTGAACTCTTCAGAGCAAACCCCCGCCCCCGCTTTCTCATCCAATGTGGGTCTTGTGTAGTCTTTCAACTACCCTACGTCTGCTCATGCCTTCTACCGGCATTAGAGTCTCCCTGACCTCATCATGTATAATGTCTAGGATGCTCTTACGACTGCTGCTAGTTTCAAAGTGATGCCACATGGCATCCCCTTCCACGTATTGCCGAAAGCTACGCCGTTTTCTTCATAAATAAATTCAGCGGCGGCAGTCCCGGCATTGCCTCCATTGCTATCGTTGGTGTGGTGCGCACCACATATGCTTACGCAAGCTATCCTTTGTACCACATATAGCTTACGCTTTGTGGTTTTCTGCATGGCTTTTGGCCACCATACCACAGATGCAGAGGCTAGAATGGGTCTTACCATCATTGTGTAAATCCAGTGTGCCGCTTTAGGTGAAATTCCCCACCTACGAGCGCACACTCTCTTATATTACATTGATGCAAAATCCTTTTCGCTTTTTGGATCTTCTCATGAACGTGAATATTCGAAATTAGTTTCGCATCTGAGGTAACTCCTAGATGCTTCACTTCTTTGGTCACCTTAATTTCCGAACCAAAAAGCCGTCAGTTATCTCTGTGTATTTCCTCTTACGAGTAAAAATCATAGTTTTTGATTTACTATCGTTTATGGTTAGTTCTTGTTCATTACATCACTCTTCGGTTACTTTGAGAGCCTGTCCCATGCAACTTAGAATTGTGTCTATGAACTTTCCACTAACCGTAAGAGCCAAGTCAGGGGCGTATCCTTCATTGTGTACGCCTATCGAGGCCAGCTTCCAGAGAAGACTGTCTATGGTGATTATCCATAGTAGAGACGAAAGAGCACCTCCTTGTGGGCATCCGCGAACTACCTTAACCTGTATTCTGGCACATCCACTGCTAAGATTCATCGCTCTCTGCTTAAGCATAGAGTCGATCCACTCAATTATAATAAAATTAACCCTTCGTTCAGTCAGGGCGTTTCTTAGTTTGGTAAAGGAGATTTAATCAAAAGCACCCTCTATGTCCATCAAAGTGGACATAGCGATCCCCTCATTATCAACGTGGCGCGACAGTTCGACGTCGTTTTCAACAGGAATGATGTAAGGCTAACAGGCCTGAAGAACTTTGCCTCTGTATAGTCCTTTTTTCCCGGTTACCAACTTAGCCTCCCTCCATGCCTTCGGGATGTAGGCTGTTGAAAGACAGGTGACGAATATGTTCCGGATCCTATCTAATAGAGCGCTCATGCCCCATTGTAATAGTCCCAGGAATATTCCGTCCATTCCAGCCATTTTAAATGGTGCGAAAGAGTTTATAACACTTTTGACACAATTTTTATCCTCTCAGCTTCTTGTCGTATCCCCCCACTAGCCCCTTTGTTAGTTTGGACCCATGGTTGGTTTAACTCGAAACTTCCAGGAAAATATACCTCTATCAGCGACAGCAACGTTTCTTCCACTTTTTCTGTCATAGTGCCATCACTTTTGCGTATCAGCCCCATTTTTGAAACAGAGTCTTTCGATATTAAACTCTGTTTTCTTTAACGAGGGGATGTAGGAATCTTCAAAAGATACTGCTGTGCTTGAGCAAGTATGCCGGATTTTTACCGACTAAACCCAAAAACACCTCCTCCACCGTTCCCCCTGCGGGACTACCTTTCGGCATTACTTCGCAGGGATGACTCTGTCTAATCAGCCAATACGGTCTGTCGACTTACGTCTGGCTTCTCCTTTTTGGAGCTCTTTTTGGATGGTGCATACCGTCCGGCTAACTGCATCCCAATCTTGTTGTGATCGCAGCATCAAATTAATCAGATTCTGTGGGTTTATGACGCTCCGCAGATCCGCTTCTAGTTGTTCACGGCTCCTAGAAAATCTGGAGCTGTCGAACAACACGTGTTTGGCGTCCTCCGCAACTCCTTTGCACCTGGAACAGTCTGGCGAATCGTCCAGCTTGAAATGCAAATATTGCCTGTATCCGCCATGACCCGTAAGAAATTGGGTCAGGTAGTGGTTCACCTCACCGTGTTTCCGGTTCACCCATTTCCCGATATCCGGGATGAGAGCATGCGTCCAGCGACCGGTTGAAGCCTGCTCCCATCGCAGCTGTCATTCTCTTAGAGATACATTCCTCTCGATGTCTTGCCGATCCCCTGACTCCTCTTATGTTTCCAGGCGTCGACCACGGTACAGTCTGCTTGTTTTGTCAACCAGAATCTCCATTGGGATCATTCCGGCGACGACATAGACGGCTTCGTGCGAAGTGGTTCTGTATGCACAGCATACTCTCAATGCGCTCCTTCGGTAAACCGAGCTAATTTGCCTGGTACTGCAAGCGTATTGCAGAGCACTGGCCCAAATTGGAGAGGCATACAGAAAAATAGAGGTTATCACCCTAGATAACAGAAGCCTCCGGCTTGGTTTTGAACCGCCTATATTTGGCATAATTTTTGTCAAGGCCAAGGTGGCGGATGCTGCCTTCTCGCATACGTGCTTCAGATGCTCTCCAAAGCTTAACCTCGCGTCGATCATAACTCCCAGGTGCTTAATGGCTGGCTTAGAGGTTATGGCACTGCTTCCGACTCTGATCTTCAAAGAAGTTGTTTTTCTGCGCTTACTGATAAAAACAGCTTCCGTTTTTCGCTCCGCGAGCTCCAATATAACTGTTCCCAACCACAACACACAACAACTTAATAGATGTGATCGCCTCGCTGGCGTACATTTCCACATAGCCCGGGTCTTTTGCAACGACGGCCAAGACCTGACGTCGGGCTGTCGCGCCACGATGATGATGATGTTCCAATAAATATGTCTCGTACTTAGTACGATCCGTATTTTTTGGCACTCTTATACATTTGCTTTCGCTACTCCGTTTTCTGCCATACAGAATTTCAAACTGGATCGCCCTGTGATCAACATAGTTAGCCTGTCCACTAGTCTTCTTAACTCTGTCAAGCATTTTAACAGAGCTTAGGGCAATGTCGATTACCTCAGCCCTTCGTGGATCAACGAAGGTGGGAGCCACCCTCTTGTTTGCTACCAGCAGATTGTACCTTTCCACAAATTCTAGCAGTTGCTGGCCTCTGGGATTATCGTCTGTGCTGCCCCACACAGTGTTGTTTGCATTGGTGTCACAGCAATATCTTACCAGATTTTTCACTTCGTCTGATGGAGGTGGTTCTGGTGCATTATAAGGGAGATATACCGTTGCAATTAGTAATGATCCTGCGACACTGCCGATCATTACTACCGTAAGATCAGCGAGCAGAGATGCATAATTTATACTGCACGTATTCCATGACGCACCAGGATGCAGGTCCTTATTTTACCATGCACCACGATGCATTTGCGGTTTGTGACAAACCCCTAATTTTGTTTTGTAAAATCCAGAGTTCCTGTATCAAAGCTATGTCCAGTTTTTCTTCCTCAAAGCATATCGTAAAAATATGTATATGTTACGACCGCAATAGAATGCAATCACGTGTAAATGCAACGTGACTGACCACTGCACTTGCATTAGATACAATTTCACCATTACACTCAAATGAAACGCTAACGTAAGCACTTTTTATGATATAAAATGAAACTCATCAAGAAGTGAGTTCTCTTTTGTCTTTGCCTTTTGTCATCGAACTACAGTTACGCGTATAATAAATAATTGATATTAAATTTGGACTTCTCATTCAAAACGGGGGCAATATTAGAGCACCAGCAAGGAATTAGGTGGGCGACTAATCCTCATCTGGGAAACCCCCATCTCTCTTTCTCCAGCAAAGGACTGGAAGCAATCATTGTTCGGGACGAATCAACCCCTATCGTTCCCGTAACATATATGTATATAGATATTAGTAATTTCGGGATGATGATACCAATCCTCTGGCCTTAAGAGGCATATAGGATATAAAGGATTTGCCGGACAAATGAATCAAAATGAAAATTTGCATCGGACGGGTCTAATGTGTCAATGAACATCCCTCCGTTTAGTGCTCTTTCAGTTGGTTAACTAGACCTAACTAAACCCTAAAGATTCGTACTTATTGTTTCCTAATTATGGTAACACTGTTGCTATTCTCAATTCAACTCGCGACTAAATTATAACCTTTGTTCCGAGGGCGGTTGAACTAACTTGCAAACACGACCTCCGTCGAGAATGAAACATGCACACACTGAAAACCCCAGTGACGTCCAGCTCAGATTCTGATTTTAAAGAGCCCGCAAAAAGTGATCGCAATGGGGTGCCAGACATTGGCGCCTTTTTAAGACTCCGTTCGCATTCACATTATTTAAGCCATTTCCACTTTCTTATTGATATAGCGCCTTCCTGAGTATTTCTTAATGCATAGCCCATGTGTTTGGTTGATGTGCTCCCTTCTCATTAAAATACTGACAAAAGGGTCGCCGTGCCGACAACAAGGTGCGTAACACCCTCACCCTCGCTAGCAACAACGAATCGACCATGCGATCCTTTTGGGATATAAATTAAAATTCGCGACAAAATATTGGCCCATGTTAATACGATCTGTACAAGTTGATTGTCGGTTGTCCGGGAATAGGATAATAAATCATCAAGGTTTCGGTTGTTAACAGTTTTTTCATGATTTTCTTTGAGTGTTGTAGGGGTTTTTTAATTTCCTTTAGCTGCATGTTGTTGGGTAGCCAGTTGTTCAGAAAGGAAGATCGTTATTAGGGTTCTTTCGCAAAAGTTCTAGGAAATTGTATTAAGGATGAATGTCAGACAATGTGACAAATCAAATGATTTTTATTTATCTTTTCTACTTTGATACCCTATTCCATATCATCACAGCGTCAAATGTATCCCACCGAGACGTTAACATCAATTCCTTGGGACATCCAAATAACATAAATTAACGTGAAACCGATATCCAATAAATGTGAATTCACATGTGTACTGGACTTGTACTTTGCACGAGCACGTGAAGGGTTATGGACTGATCGACAAGTCCTGAAATAAAAGGGTATGCTGTTGTTGAGACATTGATACGAAATTTGATAAGAGGTTACAGCGATCTGGTTACACTTTTGACCAAAGTGATAAAATGTTGCCTTAAGTAATAGCGATTGAATGTGAGCACACTTACCGCTCTGGCAAGAAGTGGTTAGTAATTGTGGTTGACACATGTTAAGGGTGTGTACTACAAACATTCCAGTTATCAGGATAATTACTATAATGATGATGCTATGATGACAGTCTAGTGGTTTTGTTGCATGCCAAGTAATCGTACATTGGAGGCGTTGACATTGTTTTCGTGGTAAGGATATGTCTCCTGGGCAATCAAGTTAAATTATAGTGCAATTTACATTTCGGGTTTCGATTGTTGGTTTGCGGACTTGCATGTAATTATGTACATAAATATGAATAAAAAAAATTGTAACCACGAAGCAATTTGTTTAACCTGTTGATGGACGACTACACGGTCCTTTTCTTTTTTGCTTACAAAAGCAAAAACAAAAAATGACGAAACTGGCAACTAAAATTATTTCTATGTAGTAGAAACAATCGTAAACACGGGTCGAAAATTTATGTAAAAGGAAAAACTGTCTCCGAATTAATTGATAAGATGTTCCACATTTTATACAAAGGTAATCGAATACAATAATAATTAATATACAATACTTTTCCACCCGAAGATGCTCGCTAATTGATTTAAATAGGAAATAGGAGAGATAGGACTCTTATTGAATTTAGGTCCACAACTAATAAACCGGAGTGATCTATTCTACTGGTATATTAAAAATAACCTGTCAAATAAAGCTTCCTCGCACTGACAAAGCTACTCAACTGCTTCAGCGGGGTCGAAGCTATTTTATCTTGTTCGAGGAAGTCGTAGCCAAGGTAATTCGTACGAAAACAGGCTAACGCCTCATATTTACAAAATTTGAAATGAACCATGTTCTGGTCTGGTTGTGCTGCTTCCACCGGTAGATGGATGGCAGCACCTGATGAGTAATGATCTGTTGGCACCAAACCAGAGGCCGAGAGTCCCATTACACCTAGACTCCTATGAAAGTGCAATGGCGTCTGCCGCCAACCATTCCATCCTTATCACCCCATTTGTTTTTATAGTATCCCATTTTTGCCTCCCATATTTGTGTTGTCTTCCCCAGGCCTATGAACTTTTGTTAATACGTAAAGGGCAGGGGCAATGAGCGGCGAAAACCCCGCCCACGTCTCCCGAATTGAGCAACAGCAAGCATAGGCCGCTGCTTAGATTGTTGAGGGGCTTTTTTCTTCGCCAGATGAGACGGCCCGACCTTCACGGTCATTATGCTACCTTAAGCCCCGTCCCAACGGGCATCCGCCCGCGGGGCCATTGCATAACAGAACTAATAAGGACCTCATCCGTTCGTTTTTAGTTCTTTCACCGATTTGTGTACCGACAAGCACATTAAGGCTACTCGCTCTAAATCTTAGGACTTAGCCATCTTTACTTCACATATTTTCCCCTTAAGTAGCTGTGCTTTCCTCTGTAGCACCCCCATCCTTCCTATAGAGTAGATTATCCTTTTAGAGTCAGTTCAACAAGGCAGTAATGGCGTGGTGTTTGCCTTTTGTGGCTTAGCCACGTACCTAAGGCCTCCATAAATGCTTTGAACAACCGGCATTTGGAGTTTCTTCGGTATCCAGCCAAAGCGCGGAGTGGCCCTGCGTACCTTTCTGTTTACCAGGATTGCCCTTTCACGTCAGTTTAAAATTTTTGATTGCTTTGTATTGCATTTTTGTATTATTCATATGGTCAGCAGCTTGCAGAGTATATGAGTGAACTACGGCAAGGAATGCAGTGTTGCGCCTCTGCTGGCCTCAGAATTTTCTGTAACCTGCTGATCATCTGGATGATAGGAGATGCAGTATTTTTTTTCTCTCTTTGCTATTTTTCTCCTCTTTAATGGTTGCCGGCTAGCTAAGGAACCCAGTTCGCTTTTTTTCCTTTTTGCAGCGCACTCTGTCCTCTCACCTTCTAATACTTTGCTGGCCTCGTAGTAGAAGCTGCCCTGTAATGAACCATGTTCTGGTCTGGTTGTGCTGCTTCCACGGGCAGATCGATGGCAGTACCTAATGAGTACGCCATCGATGCCACGATCTGTCGGTGGCATGAAACTAGAGGCTGGGGGTACCATTACACCTGTAGTACCCATATGCGAGCGCGATTGCGTCTGCGTCTGCCGCCACACATTCCATCCTTATCGCCCTATTTTTTATCATTCCCCATTTTTGTCTCCCATGTTTGTGCTACCTTCCCCAGACCTATGAATTTTGTTAATACGTAAAGGGCGGGGCAACGAGCGGCGCTCCTCGTGGGCGCTCTCTGGAACGGCAGTGGTTATTGTTGTTGTTAACCAAATCGAGCCATCAGTAATGACGGTGCGATGAATTGGTTGAGGGAAACATTCCCCCTTCGGTGTGGACCGTAAAAATGATCTCATAGCCTTTCCCTTTGACAGCCTGACCCACAAACAAAGGACAGGATATGTATACCAGCAACTTGCACTATTCGAAATCTTCTATATGCTAACGAAACGTCAACTATGCCTCGGATAAAGACTGACTCAACGGTTACGACTTTTGGCTATCGTACAATGGCAAAGATTGGATTCTGGAATGTGCGTACTCTCTTGGACAAAGCATCAGAAGATCCCCAGAACGCACGATTTCTTCAAATAGAGAGTGAATTTCTGAGGTATAAATTAAACATCTTAAAAGTTAGTGAGATAACATGGTGCAACAGCAGAGAATTTAACTTTCCAACGGGTAGCACTGTAATGTTGTACTCCGGTAGAGCTACAAGTAGTGGTCGTGAGTCAGAGGTGGGACTCCATTTAGCCAGAGCCGCATGAAACTCTCTTTTATCCTGGGATCCGGTCTCTGACAGAATCATGACCGGTAAATTCCGGACCAAAATGAGGAACACCTCAATAATACGATGTAATGCTCCAACTAAACCCGTCAATGTCTTGGCGAAAGACTCCTTCTACGAACAACTAAGCGCCGTTCAGAGCAAAACACTTAAAGGTGACATTTTAATGGTTATGGGTGATTTGAATGCGAAAGTTGGCGCTGATAAGTATGGGCTCAGACATGTGATGGGGAGACACGGCCTTGGGGATCGTAACGACAACGGTGAAAGATTTGTAGAGCTCTGCAACTTCCACAGGCTCTTCATCAACGGTACTATGCTTCAGCATAAGGACCACTATAAAATCAGTTGGTTGGTCATTGCGTATTGCAGCCGTCCTAACGACGAAAGATCCAGGTGCCGCAAATTCAACACTGCTCGACTAAAAAGTCCATCTGTCTTACAACAATATAATGACCGTCTTGCGCAAAAAGCAGCTGAGATAACCAGTCACCCAGATAGGGACATAAATGAAAACTGGGATGCCATAAAAAATCCGTACATTGATAGTGCAAATACCATCCTTGGCACAAACGCGGATTGCCGGAATAAGCCCTGGATATCTGGCGCTTCATGACAGTCGATTGTTCAAAGAAAAGAGCTAAAGGTTCGTTTGCTGCAGCACCAGACGACAATCGAAGCGTCATCGAACTCCTCTACCGTGGGGAAGCTCGAGAAGTTCAGCGTAGTGTACGATACGATAAAAGAGATTATCCGAATTATTTTCTATCATTGCACTAAAACGAGGAAAAGCCGCAGAGCTCGAAGGTATCCCTGCCGAACTTTATCGAACAGGTCTAAGCGTAACTGTCAAGTTGCTTCACCCACTTGTTGATAAAGCGTGGAATACAGAGACATTTTCTACTCAGTGGAATTGATCATCAAACTTCCGAAGAAGGGTAGCCCTACAAACTGTAATAATTGAAGAGGCATTGGCGTGCTTCCTGCCGTTGCCAAGATAATAGCTAAATTCGCCCTGGAAAGACTAAAGGCTCACTAAGAAATCGCAACTGCTGAATAGCAGGCTGGCTTTCCATCCGGATTCTCTTGTGTCGATCACATTAAGACCTTGCGAGTCATCATCGAGCCATACGCTGAGTACGATTCTCCGATTCACTTGCTTTTCATCGATTTCGAGGAGGCTTTCGACAGTGTGAACCGGGATTCTATATGAGCTGCCTTACGCAGGAGAAGCATCCCAGGGAAACTTGGCTATTATTAAGGCAACCCAGGACGGCACAAAATATCGCGTTCTGCATAGAGGTGAGGTGTCGTGGTACTTTGAGAATCGCAGTGGAGTTCAGCAGGGGTGCATCCTCTCACCGATGCTGTTCCTCATAGTGATCGGCGAAATGTTACTTGCAGCCCTATCCGGACTAGACATAGGAATTAAATAGACTGTAATGAACCACCTGTAACGAACCATATTATGGTCTGGTAGTGCTGCTCCCACCAGCAGATCGAAGCAGCACCTGAATAGTAGTGATCTGTTGGTGGTACGAAACCACAGGAAGAGGGTCCCATTACTCCCGGACCCAGGTGCGACCGTGTGGGCGTCTGATCGTCCGCCAACCATTCCATCCTTATCGACTATTTTTTTTATACCCCATTTTACCTCCCCTGTTTGTGTTGTCTTCCCCAGGCCTATGAATTTTTGTTAATACGTAAAGCAAAGGGGCAACGAGCGGCAAAAACCCCGCCCACATCTCCCGAACTGAGCTACAGCAAGCATAGGCCGTTGCTTAGCTCGTTGAGGGGCCTTTTTCTTCGCCAGATGGCACAGCCCGACCTTCACGGTCAATTAAGCTGCCTTAGGCTCCGTCCCCACGGGCATCTTCGGATGCCCACCAAACCGTCCGTTACAAGACTTTAACATCTTATCTACAACATCTTGACTACGCTGATGACATATGCCTACTCTTCCACCAAATAACGGATCTAAACGCAATGGCTTTAGATTTTAAGTGGTATGCAGCAAGGTTGGGCAAAAGATTAATACCAACAAGGCCGAAGTTCTTAGCCCGCCATTGCGAAAAAGAAATCCAACACCTATTGCCATCAATATTTATGGGCAGCCTGTGGATAAGGTGAACAACTTCGTCTAGCTAGGTAACATTGTTGCCGAAAATGGTAGTACGGAGCAGGACATCGCTCGTCGTATCAACCAGGCTAAATGCGCATACGGCATGCTAATGTCTAAAATCAAGCAGAACAGTTATCTCAGCATTGACGCCGAGCTGGACCTGTTTCGCTCCCTGGTACTGTCTGCTTTTGTATGGGAGCAGTACATGGAAAGTTTCGGTAAGAGTTACAAGAAAGCTGTAAGTTTTCGTCAACTCATGCCTTCGTCGAATTCGAAGAATTTTTTTTATCCGCAACAATATCATATGAAAAGCTAAGTTGACGCACGGGTCTGATACCAATCAACGAATTAATATGCAGGCGAAAATGACAGTGGATAGGTCACACATTGCGGAAGAATGATAACTGAATTCCCTTACATGTCATGAGATGGAACCCGCGCTCTATTCCCGAGTTAAATGCACCTGCAGGATTGACTGAAATAATAATTTTTACATGGAGGTGCTAGCTTGATATCACGCTAGCCACTGGAGTAGCACTTAATTCAGGAATAGAACACCAAATTAGCACGTAATTAAGACTCTTATTATACGGTTAATTTGGAAGTTGACGCGTGACGTCAAACTAGCACCCACATACACAATTTTCATTTCTACAAATCCAATAGCGTACCGAATTACCGCTAAACACATTTACTATACGCTTATATACTCAATTGCCCTAACCCCTTGTGGGGCATAGGGCGTCAACTGTTCCATGTGGCCCAGTTGACGTTTCGACGGCATAAACTGGTTTCGGAGAATGCAGTTGCCAGCATGCACCTCCTGCACACCCACGGCCACGAACGTCGTCGGACGGGATTCGAACCCGAAACGCCGGTAGTCAAACATAGACTGATGCCTCAACACACTGCGCTACCGGTCACCCCATGATTTAATGCCGGTAGAGGTAATTCTGTGGTGTCAATGTTTTGGGTTGATCTTTACATAAAAACTGAAATCCTGCTACTCCTGCAGGAGCACTTAACTAAGAATATAGCGCTAAATATGCACTTAATTAACGCTTATATCACATCTTGATTTTTCGTTGTTCAAAAATGGTGAGGGTGCTAACGTGACATCTAGCTAACACCCCCATCGCAGATAATCAATTGTGACGATTTGACTGAACCACACAACTTTACAGTGGAACACCTGATTAACACCTAATTATGCGATATGTCACATCTCCATTTTTCGTTGTGGGGGTGCCAGCTTAACGGTCGTCTTTGCTTCGCTTATTCTATTCAGTTCAGTACTGGACCAAAGAAACACAGCTAATGTTTTTTTTCATCAGATAATACCTTAAGTATTGAAGGATGAGAAGAGAATTAGCATAGCCCCAAAATCATATACACACATCAAACGAATTTCAGATAATCTTGTGACCAGATGATTGCCTTGCATAGTGTATCAACATTTTTATAGCAGTCAGATTACACTTCATTCAAAAATCATTGACATTGGACCAATTTTGAGATTTGCATTCATCGCACTACGTGACGATAGTTTCCAGCAATCGGGCCACTAGATCTGAGGAAAGATGACCCGAAACTAGATTCCAATTAACATGGCTCACATTAATTGTGTGCGATTGAGACGAGATTACTTTATTCCCAATTCGATTCAAGCTGCAATTCAGCGTTGTATTGAAACGAATCGCCATTATCATCGTCGTTTGTGGGCTAAGATGATGGCAGTATGGAGACGATGAATGACTTAAATGACGAAAAGTCACTAACACTTCATGGGAAAAATTCAAAATTCAATGATGATGGACTTTAAGCCAGGTACGGTAGAATAGAAATGAGATTTTTGTTTTTACAACAAACGGGTGTAACCGACACTTAGGTAATTATTAAACTAGCGATGGATCTTTGCCTCCCGACCCCGTATTAGTAGATATATCTATAGTACACAAGTTCGTGAACTTATTAACGCCGAGTCCACTATGATCGACAATCCTAATATGTATATGCATAATAGTCGGCTCTTCAAAAAAAATTCCGTAGAAAAAAATTTAATTCGATCACTCACTACACTGGACTGTCGTGCTCGGTGGCCGTAATCGTTCGGTCACCGCTCTACGATACTAATCTAGAGGTCGGAGATCAAATCTCGGCGCGATCAAAAACTGCCTGTGAGTACGAATAGAACTCTCACAGTGCTCCGAGCTTGTCAGTATAAAGACAGCGCGGATAGGAGGTGCATGCTAGCAACTGCACTTCTGAAAAGTAGATATGCTATTGAAACGTCAACAAGAAATAGAAATGCTAAAGATGTTGACGCACCCATGCCCCTGGAGGGGTCAAGGCAATTAGAGAACAACCTTAAAAATAAATTGACAGAACCTTAGTGAAAAAAACTGTTCCTTTTGGTACCCGTTTACCCACAGTGTGACAAAAGCACACTATAACACCTAACGACGCCCATCCTAAAATTTGGCCGTACTTTCCTACCTCAGCCGCCAGGTTTGCAGACGAGAGAGACAGCATCAAGAGCGTAAACCCAGACGATCCCAGAATTCAATGAACTGTGAAAGACAAGTAGCCGAACACAGGAGGTTAAAATGAAGTACTCATCTGAATAACTGCAACCTAACTACAGGTGCCAGCAAACTATAGTCGCCAGTCCGTGCCCTCTACCAAAACAGATAGGTGATGACGCCATTCAGGACGGAGACGATTCAATTAGCGATCTTACCCACTGCGCAAGTTGTTCCAATAAACAATTTATTGAACACCTCCACCAGAAAGACTTAAGCGCATAATCCGCACGAGAATCCATAACCGAACCGCAGACAACATATCAACATATGTTTTAACCACGGACGAATTTGTTGCAGAAAGGTGAATAACTCGAAAGCCCAGGCACATGATGAAATCTCGACATTCCAGCTATCGAATATCTCACGGCTACATTTAATCTATCCATTACATCACTGATCATTCCGGAACTCAGGAAAAAAAGGAGAATGATCCCGATCTTAAGACCTCGGAAAAAAAGCGACACTCGGCGAGTCCTATCGTCCCATCACGCTATTCTTGCAACCTATGTCCAGCTAGCAGACCCCTAGCACGATCCGAAAATTTCACAGTACGATGGCGGTCCTGGATGCCATTACATCTCCCATGACCTCAATCAACCTCGTCCATATCACAGAACAATTCTGGTGGCATTTGTCCTGTCGAAAGCCAGTCAGACATTCAGCACTTCTGTCCGACTTAAATTATTCAACGCTTCAAACACAAGCAACTAAATGGATTGCCAGTTATCCTGCGGACAACTAATTCAGGAACAAGACATCGAAGCTTAGGAAGATCAAATAAGGAGTGCCACAAGGTGGAGTTCTGTCTCTGTCATTGCTTAACATCTGTTTATCTAGACTTCCGACATCACCTAAAAGAATCGAAATTATCTTATTCATTCTTCACAAGCAAGAATTTAACCATTTCAGCGCCTAAATCTTAGGCAACCTTATTTACCACCTGGACGAATTAAGTCAAGATGCAACTTACGATCTCAATTGGTAGTCAACTTTTTCCTACCGTGAACCATCCTAAAATCGTTGGAGTCACTCTGGACAGCATGGCCCAGCTCCCCATGCGTCGACCGTATGTGACAAAATGCGCGGTAGGAATAAAATCCTCAAAGCCTTGGCCGGTAGCACCTGGAGAAAAGACAAAGAAATTCTACTGCTCACATACAAACCAGTCAGAAGATCAGTGACCAATTATGCAACTCCTATGTTGTCACAGAATCTTTGTGAAACACAGTGGAAAAATATTCAGGCTTGTCAAAATGCCGCTCTCCGTACTGTAACTGGTTCTCTCCTGATGACATCCCAGGACCATCTGCATCAGGAAACCAAGATGATGCCTCTAAGAGACGACAACAAGCTTCTTACCAAACAATATCTGGTTAGTTGTTACCGGAGAGAACACCCCAACTTTAACCTCATGGACAAGAAGCCGTACAAATTTGAGGGACCTCGAGAGAGATGTCCAGAGGAACAAAAGGGTTCCCTTTGACAACGACGCATACAGGTCAGCCATCGCAGCAATATCCGTACATCACATACATGCTGAGTCAGTTCGATGTCGCTCGTGGAAAATCATCTTGAAACTACTACTTTCCTGCTTGCATCCTATTTAACAAATACATATTAGACATATGCAGGATATTCCCCATCGAAATGTCTCTGCTTCCTAAAATCGACCATTAGTTCACCGTGTTGATTTCACGACATTTTCTCTTTGGCGTTTTAAGCCATTCATCTTACTTAAATTTTTTTATCCTATATCATTGAAAATTAACAACAGAAAATAGTCGAAAATATTTGGCGCCCAATGTGGGGTCAGTGCGATTTGACTTAATCAATGAAGACGAAACGTGCGATCGGCTTGGTTGCGGGATGCTTTTAGTCACAAACCCCAAAAAATTAAATCTTTTTAGACGTTACCATAAGCTACTTCAAGGCTTTTTTTTCAATCCTATATCAGAGAACATTCACAGAATAAAATAGTCGAAGAATGGTGAAAGAAGCAGGCCAATACTTGGCGCCCAATATATATTCTACATTTACCTTAGCTCTTCGTGGAACATAGCGCGTCAACTTGAGTTAACTAACAGGCTTAGTTGGCATTTCGTTTGCATATTTCAAGCATACACCTCCTCCCCATTTAGCCGCACTCTGCGATAAATCCTGAAAGGTTGTGGCGAATGCCCGAACCAGAATGAACGCAGAGTGCAGCGGCAGCGAAATGTCAAATTAGAAAGCACGCATTTCCCATACTCGAACTAGATTCAACGCAGCGGCAGCGACAGCGGCGAAAGCAGATTTGCATGTTGTTGCTGCTGCCGCTGCCGCTGTTTTCTGCGTTCATTCTGGTTCCGGCATTATTCTTATATATACCCCACTCACACAGGGGGATAGAGACGAGATATCGTCGGCTGAGATCGATTGTTACACTCAGTTGCAGGTGCAGTCGACGATACCTCTGATGGCACCTCCAGTATATAACAAAGGTCAGGGGTTTCTACTGAACCGCAGAAAATTTCACCTCATCTTTTCAACGCTCCACTGAATGACACGACAATTGCACCACACTTTCTCGCCACTGTCAGTGACAGCTACTTCGAGTGAAAAGTGGGCGACGGCATGATGTCGAAAATCTCAGGAAAGGTAAAGCCTAACCCCAAAGGCGACTTGGAATTTCTGAATTTTATTGACTCTTTTGCAGGTGCCATAGTTTGGTCGTACGCGGACCCCGCTAAATTACAAATCACCGTCGTTAGAATTAAACTGAATGCTTCACGCTGAACGCCACTCCTCACACTGACAATTTTCTCGAGGCTTTCGTCATATTGGGGGTTCGCGATTAAGTCGCGGGTAAACTGCCCTGGGAAATTGCACGCGCTGCAAATTAAATGTGTAAGTAAACCAGCAAATTGGCAGCCGCACGCGTGCCATCTCGGCACTAGTCACTTTATGATCATACCCCCACTTTCCTTTTTGGAGGATTCCTGACACGGAGTAAGATAACCTAAAACTGGTTTTGGTAACGTGACTTTCATGGAATTCTTTGTTTTACAGCATCAATCGCGCAAGCACCTTAACAAAAGAGGGTGGCTATTTCGTTACTAATTACGCAGTTCGACCGCATACATATTATAAAAGTCTTATAATTGTGCTTGCAAATACTAGCGGATGATTGATTATCGGTGCTATCTGCACGGTCGGAACCACCAAACTCTCAGCCTTCGTCTTCACTTCAGCTCGATACCTGTTAAAAGCGGCGCCCAATGTGTGGTCGGTGTTATTTTTACCTAATCGATGAAAGCGAAATCTGCAATCGATTGGGTGCGACACAAGACACAAAAACCGAAAACGTGTTGGACCATAGTTTCAGGCTATCCTGATCTACCTTAATGCTCGGTTCACATTATTCCAGTAACCAATCCAGTCCAGTAATCCAGTCCAGCGCTGGATTGCTACTGGAATAATGTGAACCGGCACTGGACAGCAATCCAATCCAGCAATCCAGTCCAGCAATCCAGTCCAGTGACTGGATTGTCGGTCTACTTTTTCATTCCAGCTCGCCCAGAAATTATTGTCACTATAGTTACCGAATCAACAACACACTCGCCGGGGACTACGGGCCTGGAATAATGTGAACCGGGCATAAAACTACCATAAAGGCTTGTTCGCACTTGGCTAAGTAGTTTAGTTGAGTGGCGAGTAATTTAGGGTCTTTTCTCACTTGTCGGCACGGCAGCGGAGCGGGAAAGTACGCTATGTATACCGAAAAGATTCCGCACTGCTTTCATTTACGCACCGGGCGGTATATTTTCGGCTTTCATTGTTCAGTATCGCTCACGTCCTCGCCATTTCTGTTTCAAATTTTTTGCATGACGTTATCTCTGTCAATACCGAGCGGTCAGTGGATGTTCATCCCCCGGCGCGGTGAAACGAAACGATCCCTCCCCGCATCCGCGAATATCGAGCCAATCAGGAAACACGCATTGGAATAAAAGCGCTCGATCGGCTTTCGGTACCGCGTGTATCAAGCATACCGATCTCGCACCGCTACTGTACCGACAAGTGGGGAAACGGCCAAAATGTCTGAATAACAACATTTTAGTCGACTAGTTTAGTCAGTGGCTAAACTACACGACTAAATACTTAAACCATTCTACTGGATTTTTTCCGGCGAGTAGAGCCTCCCACCACGCATCGCTATCCACTAAACAAGTGCGAACCGGATGATTTTACTCCAGTTCATTAGTTCATACCTGCCGTGCCGCAAACATCGAACATCAAACAGCCACTGTACTGTACAGTTAAGTAAACTGAGGTGCGAACGATTTTTGGTGAGTTGATACTAGCACTTGACTAAATTAATGTACTAAACAAATACGAATAAGGCTTAAGCTACAGTAGATAAAAGGCATGCGAATAGGTCCCGCTAATGACACTTGCCCAGCTTCGGTCAGGTTGGTGTTCGCCTCTTAACTCCTACCTGTCTCGCATTGAGCGGGACGTCTCGAACACATGCCCCGCCTGCAATAATACGCCTCATGATGTGGACCAGGTCTTCAATTGCCCAGCTGCACCCACGCACCTGACTCCCAGGTCGCTGTGGGAGAACCCCGTAGAAGCAGCCATTTTTCTATTCCTTGACACCGAGGAAGATGACTAACCCTAGTATGTAACACACTCGCACACCGAACTTCCAACCATTGCTATCACAACAACAACGACGCCCAGCAATTGGGCAATGCTCATTTTCTACTTCGGATCTTGCTCTCGACTGTCAAATATTATTGATTGTCTGTCATATCGTCCGTCGTATTGATTTTCTGTCATATGGGACCCCAATTGACAGTCGAGAGCAAACCAACTGATAGAGGAAGGTAAGGGATGAAACGACTTTTGTATATGGGTCCCCAATAACCAATTTCCGAGGATTCTTCAAGTTTTAAAAATTCCAAACTCTTTCGGTATCGATACCCTTAATACTCGTATATCAACACAAATTCATTGTAACCATTCGGCGGTGCTCTATGGGACCACTTTACGATTGGATTCGATTCCGAAAAAGCATAATTGGCCTGACTTCGGACGACTTTCAAATAACACGACGTTTACCAAAATTGATGTGAATCTGTCCGTTGAAAAAGTCAAACGTTGTTTTTTCCTAACGCAATAATACGCGAAGGTTTCCTCTGATTCAGTCAGCATTCCATTGTGAATTAATGTGCAATTATTTGTATCCACCGGAGATCTCTAAGAAGTGATATCGATTGGGTTGTCTTATTTCGGCAAGATGATCAACGATAAGTGCGAGTTGTAATTAAAACGAGTGTCTTAATGGAATAATGAATATTCAGTTTGCTACTCTTATTGATTGGCAAAGTGAAGGTTTCATTCAGAAGTTGAATGTCAGCAGGAAGAATAATTGACGGACCAGTCAAGATAATGCAATCCTTTGTCATTGCGACTGCCTGTTTATTTTTGGAATATCAAGCACTTCAATTTTTGCATAATATGTCTTTCTTTATCAATGAGTAAGAATTAGCGTATATGGGAACATCTTCAATTTTTTGGTATTACGAAAGTGACGTCAACATAACACGGGATGTGACCGGGTGCGGGTAGGGCAAGCGAGAAGCTGTGGTAGGATAGGTAGTACATACTATCCACACTGAAAATTTGGGCATGGGCAACACACCTCTCTTAGTATCACCATACACTGTCGAACTCGAACTCGAGCACGAATCTGGTACAAATTTCCTCTGACACACACATACACTTCACATAGGTGTGAAGAAAACCGGTCCACTTGTACTAGGTTCGAGATCGAGTTCGAGTTCGACAGTGTATGGTGACACTTAGGGTAGTACATCTAGTTTCTGATGTATGCAGCAGTGACTTTAGTCACATGAGCATTTTGAAACAAATTTCTGGCTTGTAGATCTGCTTAAGATCAAATTATTTGACCACGGAGTTATGCTTCAGCAAAAAATTCTTAGCTCTCATCCCAAACCGAACGGAATGGGAAAATGGCAGCCCCTGCCGGGACCCTAAGTGTATCATGTGGTACACTGATGCAGTGACGTAGCCAGGGGAGGGGTCCAGGGGGTCTGGACCCTTCCCGGAATAATGTGAATTTGGATAAAAATACGGCAATATCGGCAGGTCCAACTCTACCATATGTAGTACATACTGTTGTTTTGAATAGGGTGTCACTATGTAGGGTTGCCAAATACCCTGCCTAATAAATTTAGCACTATATTTTAAAAATCATAAGTGGTAATTAGGGTACAGCCTAAAATGATTTCTTTGTTGTTTTCTCTTGTGACGAACTTCACAGCGAGCTTCTTCGATTGCCAGCTTCGGATTCTTATTTACTAGACCACAGACCCCACATGGGGCGCAGGTTGTTACCGAATTTTCTCTGAGGTTTCGGTTTTTGTGTATTGTGACTATCTGTATCGCACACATATTCGATTGTCAATTCCGGTTTCCTTGACAAGATAAAATTACAATACTTTGACCCCACATTGGGCGTCGAATATTTTCCGTTTTCCTCTCGACCATCTTTCGATCTTTTTCCGTTTTTCCACAATGTCTCGCAAAATATGCATCTGGAAAAGTAACTTCCGTTTTCTTAAAGTTAATGAAATTTTCAGAAGCTAAGTATAAATTCCTCTGTACGTTTAAAACTTTCCGAGAAACGGCTCATAAAATGTTAAATTTATTTTTAAGATTTACATATATACCCAAATGTAACTCAGCACATAATCTTTGAAACTTAACCTAAAATAAGAGGTACGCCCATAGGCTCAAGCGGCAAAACGAATATTTCCCAAATTTTAAGATGTTTGTTTCGGTTATGTTTCTCTTCTTTTTCAAAGAATTGTTAACCCTAGAATACTAACACTACTGGTTAGGGCGTTGTTACAAGCAATACGTCATTCTGTCGCGTTCATGATATTTTCCTGTAAATCGTACCTTTATTTCATGTACTGAATTGTCCTACCTATTGTATACCTACTACAAAATACTGACCTACTACAAATTACTGACAAAAATAGTCAAATAATTAGACTTGACTATAATTGCCACTTTTTAATCGTATGTTCACCGCGTAGCTTCTAGAAAATTGCTGAAGAAAATTGGAGATAGAATGTTGACACTCACAGCGACGTTCAACAACTAACTGGGGAAAGCACTGCTAGAGTGAGTGGTCACCCGGACTCGCAGACTTGCACATGCACGCTGTTGTGTTAGCAAACACGTCAATCTGACGTAGTGTTAGCATTCTAGGGTTAAGGGAGGCGACACAGCCAATAGAGAACGTTGGGTATTGGCGAGATAAGTCTTAAGACCTATAATTTCTATGCTATCTCAAGTCGATGTATTATGACAGATATTTTCGCTTAAACTCACTACTTTAAAGCTGTAGGAAATTTTCTCTAAAAAAGAAAATACAAATGTTAAGAATAAATTTCCCGCCGAAGGGCTAAGCGCGTCTTATCAGACGCCTCTGCTTCGCGCGACGCGCCAGTGGGAGAGGCGTGACCGGGAATATTCCAAGTCGGGTGTTGCATCACCTTTTATTTGGCTATGAAAACGACATTGTTGCGAACTTTAACCTGGAGTGGAATATGGAATGGAATTCACTCTTAGTAAATTAATGACAAATCCAACTATTGTTCTTTATGGAATGGGTATGGTATTCAGTTCAATCGTTTGTTCTGGCTAACCGCCGGTGACTATATACTCCAGTAACTATGTACATTTAAATAAGAAAGTGAACCTACAAACGAAATTCTTTTTGTAAGGTGTAGAGGGGTTTTAGAAAAGCTTAACTTCAAGTTTTCGACCTCTGTTTCATATGTGGCTTTTTTGCTAGAATAAAAAAACCGTAAATTTTTTGTTTTTTGCTATAAATCGCAATAACTCTGTTAATATTAATTAAAAGGTCGAGTTATAGCTCATTTTAAAGCTTTTACTGTACTCTACAAGTTACTCTCACAGCTTTTTTTGTATATTATCGATTTTAGTCTGTTTGCGTAAAGTTGTCTGGGGTAGAGTGGCAAATTTCCATCTCATTTGTTCTAAATATGTGACATATGTACAGCAAAATTTTGGAAAGAATGTTTGCATTGTATTTGATGGCTACACCAACGATGTAACAGTAGCAGGAACAAAATCATCAGAGAGAATAAGACGTCTCAGAAAATACGGATGTCCAGATTTAACTTTCAATGAAACAACAATTCCGACAATTAGCCAAGAGAATTTTTTATCAAATGAGGCAAACAAGCAAAACTTCATAAATATGCTTGAAATTTATTTTGAGAAAGCTGAAATCGAAACTATAAAAGCTTTTGAGGATGCGGACACACTAATTGTGAATACAGCAATTGAAAAAATAAGCATTTATGATTCTGCAGAAATAGTTGGTGAAGACATTGATCTCCTTGTGCTGCTTATTGGACTCGCCCCAAATATGTCCAACATATTCTTCCGGAAACCTGCAAAAGGTAAAATTCAGGAAACTCTCTACGGTGTGTCAAGTATGAAACATGAAAAATGTATAAGTGACAACATCCTCTTTCTGCACGCATTCAGCGGGTGCGACACGACTTCCTGTCTTTTCAATGTGGGAAAATTGAAATTCTTAACCGTTTTGAAAAATCATCCGGAATTACAGTCGGCGGTGGAGCTTTTTAAAGTTAACAATGTTGATCCTGAAATACTCGTTTCAGCAGGAGAACAATTTCTCATCGCTTTATACGGCGGCGATAAGCAGGATAAGTGTTTAAATACAGTAAGATACAAACATTTCGTTAAATCGGCCTCGAAGACGAAATTTAATTTGTCCGTGCTGCCCCCTACGAAAAGTTCGGCACAACAACATATTTTCCGCACATATCACCAAGTGCAAACATGGTTGGGCTACTACAAGGATCCCGAAAATTGGGGTTGGCAAAAATCAGATGCAGGATTAGAGCCAATACGAAATAAAGCCCCACCTGCACCCGCCGAACTATTAAAGTTGATTTCCTGGAAATGCAAAGGAAACTGCACTGGATCATGTGGCTGTCGAAAAGCAGGGATTAAATGTTCCGTTATTTGTTTTCACTGCTCTGGCCAAACATGCCAGAATGCTATAACAACATCCGAAATTCTCGAAAACGAATTGTTGCAGGAGAATTTTACCGAACATGAAGACTGCGAGCAATATCCAAATGAAGAAGATAATGATGATCATCAGCTGCGATCAACAAAGCGTGCTAGGTTTGATTTATAATGAAAAATATTTCTTGTAAATTAGCACATGTCTCAACTGCAACGGTAAATCTAATTTTCATAACAAAATAACTAAATGTAAAGGCAAAAACGCATCTGATTCCCCTAAGAAAAGTTGATAATTTTAAAGTAACGAAAATTAAACCATAGTACCACGTAAATTTCAATTACACGGAGGTCAGGATGTTACTTATAGCATGAGAAAAAAGTACCAAAACGTACACATATTATGGTTCGTTTTTGCATTAATGCATTCGGAAACTTTGTGAAACTAATGTGGCGCCACATATCGATATAACCAATGCGGTGATAATGCGGTTAGGCGGACTTCAAACTTTGAAGCGCTCTAGAAGGCGCAATTCTGAGCAAAATGCAAATGTGCTCTATGAATTTTATTTTACTTGGGGTATTTTAGCACTTTTCCTTGACAATAATGAGAAAAAAAGCAAAAACTAAAATTATTGCTTATTTATTTTGCTTTATCGTTCGTTATCTGGAAAGCAATCAGTCATACTCAAAAAAAAAGTGAGAGTAACTTGTAGAGCACACTAAAACCTTTAAAATGAGCTATGAGTTGACCTTGTAAGATCAATAGTTACTGAGTTATCGCATCTTATAGCAAAACAAACTTTTTTACCGTTTTTTCACTCTAGCAAAAAAGCCACATATGAAACAGAGGTCGAAAACTTCAAGTTAAGCTTTTCTAGACCCTCCCTACATAATACAAAAGAAAATTTGTTTGAAGGTTCACTTTCTTTTATAATGCGTTTTCATGTACATAGTTACTGGAGTAATATTATACACAAGTTTTTATACCCTAGACTTATAGTATAGTATATATGTATATAGTATAGTACGAGTATAAATGCCTACCTCCCCTACCTACGAGTATGTAAAATAATTAAATGTATCTATAACTCCCGATTTAGGGGGCAAAGACCTTTTCCATAGTCCTCCGCGTGGGCGCCCCCTGGTAACGGCAGTGTATCAATTCGCTGACGGCCAATGTCTTAGCGATAAGACAGTTTGGAAAAGGCAGATAGCTGTAGCCTGAATGGCTGACGAACACCTAAGCGTCTCAGGTCTAGTAGGATGGAATGACTTGCGTAGTTGGACCTGCTACATAGTTGTGTGGGCTCCAGCACGTTTATTAAACCATCTGAAGCAGCTATCTCCGAGGCCATCCCCTGAATGGGGTTAAGCGACGTGCTGACAACTCGTCCTTGTAAAAACTACTCCATGTCAAGAAACCTGGAACAAAAGCCTCGGATTGGACGGATCAACAACGACGACCATGCAAACGAATAAAGGATTATTCTTTCGGATCCTGGAATGTACGCTCCCTGAACAAACCGGGGGCCGAGAAGGCCCTCCTTCAACAGGTCGAAAAGTACAAACTGAGCATTACTGCAGTCCAGGAAACAAATTGGCTTGGCAGCGAGATTAATGACAAGAAATCGCACACAATTTTTACAAGTGGCAAACCATCGGGCCGCAAGGAGTTTGGAGTAGCATTTATAGTGAACAATCACCTCAAACCGCATATTACTGACTTCAAACCCATAAACGAACGGCTCTGTGCGATTCGCATCAAGACTCGATTCTTCAATCTCTGGCTCATTAATGTGCATGCCCCCACTGAAGTTAAAGAAGACGCAGTAAAAGACGAGTTCTACGCCCGCCTTGAAACTCTCTTCGACTCACTTCCAACAAACGACGTCAAATTGCTGCTGGGAGACTTTAACGCGAAAGTCGGGAATGAAAGTTGGCATCGGGGGACCACTGGAGGCCACAGCCTCCATGAAGAATGTAACGATAACGGCCAGCGAATTATCGACTTCGCCTGCAGCAGGAATCTAGTCGTAAGCTCTACGTGTTTCCCGCATCGACGCATTCACAAGCAGACCTGGAAGTCTCCAGACGCACACACCGTCAACCAAATTGACCACGTCCTCATTTGCAGGAGATGGGCGTCTAGTGTCATGGATGTCCGCTCCTATCGAGGAGCAAACTGCGACTCAGATCATCACTTGGTGAAGACGACCTACAGATGTAGAATTTCCTCAGTGCACCAGTCAAGAATCAGCCCTCCCAAAATCTTTGCGGTTGATAAGCTCTTAAGTGATGCTACAGCGGTGGCGTATACTACCGCCCTTGAGGAAAAACTATCACCTATGCTACACAACATCAGCAACACAGGCGTCCATGGGTTCTGGGATGAACTCAAGGGTACCATCAAGGATGTCGCAGAGAAGGTCGTGGGATATAAAGCCCGGCGAGCGAGAAATGACTGGTTCGACGAAGAATGCAAAAATTCACTTGACGCGAAAAACGAGGCCTACAGACAATGGATTCAACGAGGAACCAGAGCCAGAAGAGAAAAATATGACGAGCTACGGCGAATATCGAATAGAATAATTAGACGTAAGAAACGTAAATACTTTGACGAGCAGTTGCTGAACATAAACGAAAACTTAGCTAATAGGAACACCAGACAAGCGTACAAACTAGTAAATACAATTAAGAACGGCTACCAACCCAGGACTAGCCTTTGTAAGGACAAGGATGGAAACATCATCAGCGACACCGATGGTATTAACAAACGATGGGCCTCTTATTTTGAAGAGCTTCTAAACCGACCATCTAACATCCCCACACAGGAAGCTCTCGACGATATTGTTGATCTAGGCCCACCCATTCAACCCCCGACAGTAGAGGAAGTTGATCTCGCGTTGCGGTCACTAAAACGAAATAAAGCGCCGGGCGCTGACGAGATTCCAGCTGAACTGCTAAGATTCGGTGGAACGAGTCTAGTTGATGCCATACATCAATTACTCCTGCGAGTATGGGAGAACGAGGAGATCCCAGACGATTGGCGCAGAAGCATCATCTGTCCAATTCATAAAAAGGGAGATAAACTGCGGTGTGAGAACTACAGGGGCATCTCACTAGTTTGTACGTCCTATAAAATTTTGACGAAAATTCTGGAAAATAGAATAAAACCGTACGCAGAACGAGTCATTGGCGAATACCAAAGCGGTTTCAGACCTGGTCGCTCCACAACCGATCAACTCTTCTCAGTCAAACTGATACTCCAGAGGTGCTGGGAATACAACATAAACGTATACCAAATCATTGTCGACTTCAAGCAGGCATACGACAGTATCGATCGTGGAGTACTGTACAACATCATGCTGCAATTTGGTATACCAGCAAAATTAGTGCGACTGACAAAGATGACGATGACCAACTCCGTCTCACAAGTCAGGATCCAGAATAGACTTACTGATCTATTTGAAACACGCACTGGTTTGAAACAGGGCGATGGACTGGCACCGACGCTCTTCAACCTAGCACTGGAATACGTTATTCGGGCCATGAATATGGACAACAGCAAGACGCTACTCATCAAGTCGACACAATTAGCAGCGTACGCCGACGACATCAACATCATGTCCCGAAGATTGGCTGACGCAGAAGAACTTCTGCATACGCTCGATACCGCTGCAAAGGAAGTTGGATTACGTATTAACGAGGGTAAAACTAAAATAATGATGCAATCGGTGACAAGGACTCCTGCACAACCGAGCATCAATGTGGGGGACCTCAACATCGAGTTCGTGAACAACTTCATTTACCTGGGTTGCAACCTGTCAAGGGACGCCAACGAAACTGACGAAATCAAACGACGGATACAGTTAGCTAATAAGACTTTTTTCTCGGTTCTCCCCATAATGAAATCGAAACATGTGCACAGAAACACGAAGCTCCGCGTGTACAAAACCATTATACGACCAGTGCTATGCTATGGCTGCGAAGCATGGACCCTAACTCAAGCCTCCGAAAACATGCTAGATACTTTCGAACGTAAGGTTCTACGGCGAATTTTCGGGGCTGTTTGCGATCGAGATGGGTGGCGCATCCGGTACAACCATGAGTTGTATGAAATGTACGTTGAGCTGCAAGTCTCGAAAATCGTCAAACTACAACGACTTCAATGGGCAGGGCATGTACAAAGAATGGACGACGATCGCATGCCTAAGAGAGTAATGAATGCAGAACGAGTCGACGGAGCGAGACTGCGAGGACGACCGAGATCTCGTTGGGAGAGCTCAGTAGGTGTGGACGCCGCGCAGCTGCTGGGCTCCCAAAATTGGAGGACGCGGTCACGTGACCGAGATAATTGGAGGACAATGATCCAGGCGGCCAAGGCCCGACGTCGGGCTGTCGCGCCACGATGATGATGATAACTCCCGATTTAATAAACATGAAAAGCTCCAGCTTTGGTAGATTTTTCGTGAGGGTGATCTTATACTCTCCTGGAAAAATCAAATCGATCAGGTGAAAACTAACGGTAATTTTCTTGCAAAGAGCCCCATACTACCCTACTTTTCACGTTTTTTTTGTATATTACTCTTGAACCAATTGACGTAGGCACCTGATTTTTGACATGTAACCCTGAGGTGAGAAGCTGCTTGAGTTTTAGTAAGTTGGGCACAATCAGATCAACGTCTACCTCCTCAACAAATTTAAAAAAAAAAAATTCATTAATTACGGTAACTTTTGATAGAATAACAATAGCGACTTGAAAATTTGGTAGGATATTGGTAGTAAGATCTAGTTAGCCGGTAATGAAAATGGGCGAAATCGAATTCAAGGAACCTCTACCTGCCCTACAAAAGAATCTTCAAATAAGCAATAACTTTCGATAAAATGAAGCTAGTGATTTGAAATTTTGGTCAAATATTTGCAGTAGGATCTAGCAAATATTTGTAGTGTGGGTTAGTTAGTTGATTTTGATAATGGTCAAAATCCTTCTGAATGATCGCCAATAAACTGGCCATATAGGAAACTCACTTTTAATGCATAAAGTCGTTGCCAATTGGTACTTTTGATATCACCACTAGGTCTGTACAAGTCTAGGGTATATACGCTTCGGACGAAGATTCGGCCAGGAAGCTTCGCTCCGGCGTGGTTTTTGTTGCGGGCGACGCGCTTAGCCTGTCGAAACCGACGAACGCGATTTTTGGGCACCATTCGGGTTAAATTCATTCTTAACATTTTTATTTTATTTTTAAATGTGTAGTCCCACTCTGTACGGATAGCGGCATGTTAAGTACCATACGCGTTGTATGGTGTCGATGGTGCCTCTCCCACTGGTGCAAGGCGCGAAATAGAGGCGTCTGATTAGAATTCTTAACAAATTATCAAATACAGAAAGAAAAAAAAATGTCTTGCGCTTATGCGTGAATAACATAAATATTTCTCATTGGAAATGAAAGAATAGGTGAAAATAAAGCACCAGGTTTGGACAGTATCCGAGAAATTTATTGAAACATTCGAAGCATATTTAGATCAACGAGTCTTTCCACCTATATGGAAGAGGCAGAGATTGGTTCTTCTATCGAAGCCCGATAATCCGCCGAGCAAACCAAATTCCTATTGCCCAATTTGCCTTTTGAACACTATAGGAAGAATACTTGAACGAATAATTTTCACCAGGCCAATCGCCATCGCGGAGGAAAAGGGAGGCTTGTCGGACGGCTAGTTTGGCTTTAGAAGGGCGCTCTCCATTGCGAACGCTATCATGAAGGTAACAGATCTGAGAAAGCAGGCGTTACCAGATGGCGAATGCTCTCCAATGTTGGCACTGGACGTTAAACATGCTTTCATCTCGCCGAATTAGCGCTGCATTAATGGGGCGTTGTAAAGGTTTGGTGTACCAGAATACTTATCGGGGATAATAAAAAGCTACCTTGCGTATAGAATTCTGCAGTACGAAACTGACGATGAACCTAAAGAGCATGAAGTAACAATGAAATGTTCGCCAGTGAAGCAATCACGTGATAATGATGATGAAACAATCACAACTATCAAGCTGTGGTTGGAGAAGATTGGACGGGAGCTGGCTGACCAGAAAACCGAAGCCGTCCTCATTAGTAACCACAGAAAAAGGAACTCTCTGAAAGTCAGAGTCGGAGAGAGTATTATTACTTCGAAGCTCGGTATTAGATAATTTGGGGGTGATGATCGACGCGACGTTGGCGTTGTCGGAGAGCATCTCAAGTAAATATGTGGGAAAGCAACAAGTGCTACAGCGGCTTTGGCACGAATGATACCCAATATAGGAGGCCCCACTCAGATTAGGAGGCTCTTATTATCTAGAGTTATTACCTACATCCTGCTGTACCCATCACCAGCATGGAGCGATGCTCTTCGTCACACTTAAAACATCCGAAAGAATGACTCGGTATATCGTAGGAGTGCATTAAGAGTGTGCTGTGCAAACAAAACAATAACAGATGCGGCGGCCTACGTGGTTGCTGCAATGATCCCAACAGACATTCTGTCAGATGAAATGTTTTTAGAGTTTTTAGAAGTAAACGTTTGGATCTATCGGAAGTGCCGGAAGTACGGAGGAACAGAAAACGGTGCGAATCCTTGATGAAATGGCAACAACGTTGGGTAGAAGCATCGAGATGACGTTGCACCCACACACTGATCCCAAAAATTGGGATAAGTGTGTGGGATGAACCAAAAGAACGGTGAGGTAAATCACTACCTCACCCAGTTCCTACCGGGACATGGTGGATATCGACAGTATCTACACCGCGTCAAGCTAATCATCTAGATCGACCCGGTGTAGATACTGTCGATGTCCACCATGTCCCTCAGACTGTCCAAGATGTTCGGGAGAACCTGAGGATCTGGATCCAAAACACTTTCTGTTCCATTGCCCTATATTTTTAGGAAACCGCGAAGAACTGGAGGCGGATTTGGATAATGGCATTAGTCGCCAGAATTTGGCGGAAAGTACACTTAAATCTGCCCCAAAGTGGAATTCAATGAGTTAGAAGAAAGCCCAGAAAGGGAGAAGAAAGGCGTAAGTCGACAAGGCACAGTGACGTCTGATTAGTCGTAACCAGCCCTGCGAAATAATAACGGGAGGTGGTCTCGCAGAGAAACTGGAGAGAAGAAAGTGTTTTTGGGCTTAGTCGGGAAAAATCCGACATACCGATAATGTGGAAGACATATTCCCGCATCGCTATCGGTAGCTCAGTGCATAGTGGCGTCGGTCTCGCGTCTGACTACGGTCGTTGCGGGTTCAAGTCCCGTCAACGGCTTTCGTGGTCATGGATGTTTGTGTTATCCTCCCCCTGTGGTGCGGGGCATAATAATAAGCCACAACATCTCCGGACTCTTCGCAGGTAGGGGGCTAAATGGGGAAGAAAGTGCAGGCTGGCAAAGTGCATCGTCCGGAACTGGTTTATGCCAACGTAACGTCCGCTAGTTGACGCGCTATGCCCCACTAGGGGTTAGGGCAAATGAGTATCGGTATCTTGTAAAGATTCCTGAAAAAAAAATGGTTTCAAAATACGGTGTAATGCATTTTGCAAGGACATATTCCGTCGTTTCATATGCTCTCTTAGCAAATAAAGTTAATCTGCTAATATCAAATTTCTCAGTTGTTTTATTTGCAAGTAACCATGAAATAGTGAAACACTTTCAAAATAAACAAAACAACAACTAAGTTGAAGGGAAAATTATTACCCAAATAGTTAATTTTACTTCCACGACTATCATACAATAGCTTCCAGACAGATTTCGTGGTGGTCTCTCTTTATTCCATGGTAGCCGTAACACAGTAACAATCTTCATAATGTTTAAAACGTTCAAAATAATTATGTACTCAATATAAGTAGCAGGCTAATGAAGATTTCGGCTACTAAAAAGCAAACTTAACATTTTTCTCGGTCATTTCAAATAGTTTTAGGTAAATTGTCTAAGTCTAGTTTACCCAATCTAACAATTAACTCTCGCTCAGTGCAAACAATCAATTTTCCCAACTTTTTGGCACGCTAAAAAATAGGAGTCTCTGGTATACTCGTGCATGCATATCAATGTGCACGTATGTGGCAATTTCTCGCATTTACCGTGTCTTAGCATTTTTTTCTTTATGTTGTTTCTTTTTTTTTTGTCTTAGTCCTTTATTAGGTAGCTTTTCATTTTATGTGATTTTCTCTCACGCAATATGGGATGAATTTGCTGTCTGGTAGTTGGTCTGAGGACTGGCTGTCCATCTACCTCCAGATACTGCTCATTTACCTGTCTGCTGTGCAGATCTGGGTATCGGATGATTAAAACCCCGTGCACTGATGAAGAAGATTTGGAGCGTTTATGATTTTTATGGTTTCGTTTCATTTCATTTGATAGTGGTCGGAATTGGCGTATCTCCTCCTTTTCGAGTGCATATATATTTGACTTTTTTTAAATCTGGGTTTTTCGTTATACTGCAGATAGAGTTATTATGTAAGTCAGCTTTTTAAACGTTAAATGATATTGTAATGTTTCCTCTGTTGAGCGAAACAAAAACGAAACTAGGTTCGTTAGATATTCTTGTGCTGAATAATGAAACACTTCGATTGAAAAACACACACTTTATTTACAAAACGAACTACGGAACATAATGGTTTTAGCCTTTTTAGGAGAATTCTCTCTATTAAATTAGGGAGAATTTTTTTAATTCCTTAATTTCCGGCATTTTTGCGTTAGGTAGTCTATTCCCGCTTTAGTTGGTAAGAACCTAGAACCCATTCGGGAGGGATTCGTCGGTCCTAAAGCGGAAATTTCCTGAGTTTTGTGAAAATTCTCCCTAATTTAATAGAGAGAATTCTCCGAAAAAGGCTAAAACCATTATGTTCCCGAACTACACACGCGTACTAACAACAAACGTTAAAACTAGCAATAACAACAACAACGGCACTACTTTCCGATCCCGCTTTATAGCGATCCAACCGCCACTGAATGTCGATTCTGACTACTTCTTTCCTTCTTCGGTGACATCTGCCTTTTATAGTCGGGAATCCATGCTTTCGTCAATTAGCGAAGACTCTAGATTTTTCGAGATGTTCGGGTCTCCACTACTTAACGAAGGTTCGAGAATCCGCTTCGTTATCAATGGTTGTTTGGAGAAGGTTCTAGACTATAGATGGCTCGAGAATCGCCTAGTGTCCATTCAATTTTACTTGTCATCGATCATTCGAGATTATGATGAAGCTTAGTACAGTGCGTGTCGTAAGAGATACCCACTCCGTACACGCAACAATATTATAAAGAAAAAGAATTATGAAACTTCTAGTTTTATGGGAAATATAGTTCATACATGTCAAATATACTTCGACCAGGAGTGATAAATAGCATTTTCCCATCAAATTAACGATTTTTCGAATCAAAATAACGACTTCCCGAATGAAATTAACGATTTCCCGAATCGATTTAACAATTTCTGAATAAAATTATTGATTTTTCGAATCAAAATAACGAATTTCCGAGTAGAATTAACGATTTTCCGAATTAAATTAACGATTTTCCGAAACAACAAAGATAGTGACTTGATGAATGAAATTAGTGGCTCTCCCAATGAAATTAATGGACTTTCACTGAGAAGGCGAAATTCCTTGGAGTTATTTTAGACAGGAAGCTCAACCGGAGGCCCTATATTCAGGAGCGCGTAAACAAGGCTACGATTGCACTCTTTTCATGCAGGAAAGCCATCGGAAAAACCTGGGGACTGCAACCGAATGTACTACACTGGTTCTATGTGGCGGTTATTCGCCCTATACTCTTGCACGGTGCGATCGTTTGGTAGAATGCACTTAGCGTTGGAACTAACCGCATTTTGGTAGGGAAAGTGCGAAAATCTGCTACTGCGGCAATCAGCGAGGCCTCAAAACCACACCGTCCGATGCCTTAGATATTATACTCCATCTTCTTCCCTTAGACATTCTCGCTGAACAGATGGCTGCATATACGGCCGTCCTCCTTCGCGAGACAGGTCAGTAGAAGACTTTAAACACTGGCCACTCGACGGTTCTAAACAGTCGAGATATACATACCTTTAACGACGGACTATACTACGCCTAAATATTTCTTTGGTAAGAACTTTATAAGCTTGATACCATCACGAGCGCAATGGAAAGATGATCTTCCTTCATCCCCGGACTCGATGCACTTCTACACCGATGGTTCCAAGACTGATGCTGGAGTAGGAGCCGGCGTTCATGCCAACGAGCCTCGTTTAAACCTATCGGCTCGACTTCCTTCTCATTCTAGTGTTCTCCAGGCGGAACTCGAAGCGATTCGGGAAGTTTTGACCTAGCTGGTACGCCATGTTATAACCACGAGAGACATTACTATTTTTACGGATAGCCAAGCTGCGGTTAGATCCCTTAAATCTGTACTTACCACTTCAACAGTGGCGATGGACTGTCGCGCCTCTCTTTTGGAAATGGGTAAATTCTTCAACATTACCCTGTGTTGGATTCGGGGCCATAGTGGCTTTATCGGAAATTGCAGAGCTGATGAGCTGGCTCGACGGGGGATAACGGATATTGCATCAGAGAATCAACTCAATATTGGTATGCCCATGGACGCATGCAAGCATGCCATTAAGCTGGCTGCGATCAGCAAAGCGAACTCAAGGTGGCTTAATGGCAATACGTGGTACAGAGTAAAAATGATGTGGACAAGATTGGATCTCGTTGTCGCGCTCGGTGGCCGTGATCGTTCGGTCACCGCTCTACGATACTAGAGCTTGGAGAATAAATCTCGGCGCGATCAAAAACTGCCTGTGAGTACTAATACTCTCACAGTGCTCCGAGCTTGTCAGTATAAAGACTGCGCGGATAGGAGGTGCATGATAGCAACTGCACTTTCGAAAAGTAGATATGCTATTGAAACGTCAACAAGGCATAGAAATGCTAGAGATGTTGACGCGCCCATGCCCCTGAAGGGGTCAAGGCAATTGTAGAGTAGAGAAGACTGGATCTCCACCACTCTACTAGGTTACTAATGCTAAAAAGGAAAATTATTAGTGCTGTTGTGGGCATTGTCACTAGACATTGTCCAATCGGGGAGCACGCCAGAAGGCTTCGGCTTCCATATAACTACTTCTGCAGAAGTTATGGGAACGAGGAGAAGAGGCAGAGTATATTTCATCTTCTCTGTGTATGTCCGAGTTTAGCAGGCATGAGGAGGTCAACTCTTGGAGCATACTGATTTGCCGAGCTGGGAGACTTGAAAAACGTCGATATCAGCCAGTTCCAACGTTTTATGCTCAGGCTGATTCAGGGCATTGAACAGCCGGGATAATTTATACCTTGAGGTATCACAAAGGACCCAGAATTGGTCTATGCGGGCCATGGTTATCATGGCGGCCCTCAAACCTAACTTAACCAAATGGTCAAACTTAGATTTTCTGAATATCTTGTAAAGCGAAGCGTGAAGGGTATCACTCCTTCGGCAATCTAGCCGAAGGCTAGCTTGTTTTAAATAAGATTCACTTATTTACTCAATTGCCCTAACCCCTTGTGGGGCATAGCGTATCCACTGTTCCATGTAGCCCAACTTGACGTATCGTTGGCATAAACTAGTTTTGAAGAATGCAGTTGCCCGCGTGCACCTCCTGCTCCCCCATTTAGGCGCCTACCTGCGACAAGTCGGGAGATGCTGTGGATTATTATTATGCCCCGCACGATAGGGGGAAGACATTACAAACATACATGCCCGCGAATGTCATCGTGGACGGGATTCTAGCCCGAAACGCCGGCAGTCAGACATGAGGCTGATGCCTCTACGCACTGAGCTACAACTGGAAAGTTAATTGACTGATATTCGTCTCGGGAAGTCGTGAATTTCATTTGGGAAATCATTAATTTGATTCGATAAACCGTAAATTCGGTCGGAAAGTCGTTATTTTGTTTCGGAATGTCGTTAATTTGATTAGGAAAGTCATAAATTTTGTTCGGATAGTCGTTAATTCCATTAAAAAAGTCGTTGGGTTTGATTGGGAAATTCGTCAATTTGAAGGGGAAATACTATTTTTTTCCCTTTCCAAATCAGTAATTCAAAGATTCTTCTTTCCAGAAATTTATATATTTCATCTATAGTATTCACCTCCTCCGACTATATTTTTCGTATTTCCAAATTAATAGAATTTCCGACACACAGTAGTCAACGGCATTTTTTGGAAACATTGTCTGCACGGTAAAATCTAAAAATTAACCAGTCAAACACGCAATCCTTTTGAATTTGGCTTTTTCAGATACCCAGATAATAGCATAATGGGTCTGTTTCGGTCCAATGTAGTGTTGTGTGTGCCTTCCAATCTATCGTAGCAATAATAACCGCGTTTTATATGAGGCCATCCAGGACATACGACTTTTAAATTTTAATGGGGCAATTATGTCCTGCCGCTCTACTCTGTAGATAATCCTTTCCGTCTGCATTTGTCAATTTGCATAAATGATTAGTTAGTATTATGCTGTTTTTGAGAATTCAAAGAAATGCAAGATTACATACTTGTCAGAGTGCAAAACGAAAAAAAGAATTTTATGCAAATTATGTCGACTAGGATTGACAGAATCGCGCCAATTAGTGGCAGAGATCATTCTTTGAGCAGACATTGAAAAACATAGACCATAGTTATTATAGTCATGAAATATGCAGCTGTAATTAGAGAAGGAGATAATATGCAAAATGAAACCAAAAAGTAGAAGGTTTCGCCCGCAATGCGAAAGTTTTATAGTGTCCGATGCCAATTAATAGCATCACCTATTGGCATTGTCCTCGACCAAATTGCGGATCAGAGACTGGTCCATTGCATTGTTACGGCATTAACACTGGAAATACATATCACTCAACTCACTGAACGATACTTGGATTTAATAAGAGTTAAAGCTAAATAAGTAATGGGGGAGGCGGCAAAAGACCTTTCCCATAGTCCTCCTAGTGGGCGCCCCCTGGTAACGGCAGTCGCTAACGGCCAAGTCTTAGCGATAAGACAATTTGGAAAATGGCAGATAGCTGTAGCCTGAATGACTGACCAACACCTAACACCCCTGAATGGGGTTAAGCGATGTGCTGACAAATCGTCCTTGTAAAAACCACTCCACGTCAAGAAACTTGGAAGAAAAGCCTCGAATTGTATAATGGACGGTTTGGTGGGCACCCGAAGATGCCCGTGGGGACGAAGCCTAAGGTAGCATATGACCGTGAAGGTCGGGCCGTACCATCTGGCCAAGAAAAATGCCCCTCAACGAGCTGAGCAGCGGTCTAGGCTTGCTGTAGCTCAGTTCGGGAGACGTGGGCGGGGTTTTCGCCTTTCCTTTACGTATCAATAAGAATTCATATGCCTGGGGAAGACAACACAAACAGGGGAGGTAAAAATGGGGAATGATTAAAAAATGAGGCTATACGGATGGAATGGTCGGCGGAAGGCGCAATTTCCCTCGCATTCACATCAGGGTTCAGGCGTAATGGGACCTTCGCCCTCTGCTTTCGTACCACTTACTCATTAGGTGCTGCCATAGATCTGTCAGTGGAAGCAGCACTTCCTGGATATGGTCCATTGCAGCGAAAAGAGCACTGGAGTCAGCCGGCAGCCATTGTAGTGGGGAAAAATTAGCAAGGGAAAAATATGCTACATTCAACAGGTTACAGAGAATCCTGAGGCCAGCAGAGGCGCAACACTGCATTCCTTTCCGTAATTCACTCATAAACTCTGGAAGCTGCTAAGAACATGAATAATAGAAAAATGCAATACCAGGCAATCAAAAATTTGAAACTAACGTGAAAGGACAATCCTGGCAAACAGAAATGTACCCAGGGCTCCTCCGCCCTTTGTCCGGACAACGAAGATGCTCCAAATATCGGCAATTCAACACATTTATGGAGGCCTTAGGTACGTGGTTAAACCACAAAAGACAAACACAACACCAGGATTGCCTTGTTGAACTGTAGAAAGAATGGGGGTGCTACACAGGAAAGCACACTTACTTGAAGCGAAAATACGTGAAATAAAAATGGCTAAGTCCTAAGACTTAGAGAAAGTAGCCTTAATGTGCTTGGGAGGATGCATAACGGTGGAAGGACTAAAAAGAAACCCGATGAGGTCTGTAACGGACGGTTTGGTGGGCATCCGAAGATGCCCGTGGGGACGGAGCCTAAGGTAGCTTAATTGACCGTGAAGGTCGGGCTGTGCCGTCTGGCGAAGAAAAAGGCTCCTCAACGAGCTAAGCAGCGGCCTATGCTTGCTGTAGCTCAGTTCGGGAGACGTGGGCGGGGTTTTCGCCACTCTTTGCCCCTGTCCTTTACGTATTAACAAAAATTCATAGGCCTGGGGAAGACAACACAAACAAGGAAGGTAAAAATGGGGAATAAAAAAAATGAGGCTATAAGGATGGAATGGTTAGCAGATGGCTCGCTTGCCCTCGCACTCGTATTGGGGTCCAGGTGTAATGGGACCCTCGGCCTCTGGTTTCGTACCACCGACAGATCCTTACTCATCCGGTGCTGCCATAGATCTGCCGGTGGAAGCAGCATTACTACTGGTCCATTGCAGGTGGCTCATTACAGGTCCTTTTTAGTCCTGCTCTTGACCAGAAATGGACGCCACGTTGGGCGCAAAATATGTAATGGATGGTTTGGTGGACATCCGGAAATGCCCGTGGGGACGAAGTCTAAGGTTGCATAGTGACCGTGAAGGTCGAGCAGTGCCATATGACGAAGAAATAGGCCCCTCAAAGAGGTAAGCACCGGTCTATGGATGCTGTAGCTCAGTTCGGGAGACGTGGGCAGTATTGTCGCCGCTCGTAGCCCCTGTTCTTTACGTAGTAATAGAAATTCATAGACCTGGGGAAAACAACACAAACAGGGGAAGTAAAAATGGGGAATGATAAAAAAATGTGGCGATAAGAATGGAATGGTTGGCGGATGGCGCAAAATTCCCTCGCATTCGCATCAGGGTCCAGGTGTAATGGGATCCTCTGCCTCTGGTTTCGTGCCACCGACAGATCCTTACTCATCAGGTGCTGCCATAGATCTGCCGGCGGAAGCAGCACTGCCAGAATATGGTTCATTGCAGTTTGTTCATTACAATTGGACGGATCAACAACGACGACCACGCAAACGATTAACGGACTATTCTTTCGGATCCTGGAATGTACGCTCTCTAAACAAACCGGGGGCCGACAAGGTAAGGATCCATAATAGACTTACTGATCTATTTGAAACACGTGCTGATTTGAAACAGGGCAATGGACTGGCAGCGTCGGTCTTCAACCTAGCACTGGAATACGCTATTCGGGCTATGGATATGGACAACAGCAAGACGCTACTCATCAGGTCGACACAATTAGCAGCGTACGCCGACGACATCACCATCATGTTGACTGAGATTAGCCGAAGCAGAAGAACTTCTCCATACGCTCGATACCGCTGCAAAAGATATTGAACTACGTATCAACGAGGGTAAAACTGAAATAATGATACAATCGACGACAAGGACACCTGCACAATCGAGCATCAAGTTCGTGAACAACTTCATCTACCTGGGTTACAACGTCAACGAACTGACGAAATCAAGCGGCGGATAAAGCTAGCAAATAAGACTTTCCTCTCGGCCCTTCCCATAATGAAATCGAAGCATATACACAGAAACACGAAGCTCCGCGTATACAAAACCATCATACAACCAGTGGTATGCTATGGCTGCGAAACCTGAACCCTAACCCAAGCCTCCGAAAACATGGTAAACACATTCGAACGGAAAGTCCTTCGGCGTATTTTCGGAGCAGTTTGCGATCGAGATGGATGGCGCATCCGGTACAACCATGAGTTGTATGAACTTTACGATGAGCTGGAAGTTTCGGAAATCGTCAACCTACAACGTCTTCAATGGGCAAGGCATGAACGATATTCGCATGCCTAAAATACTAATGAACGGACGACGAGCTGACGGAACAAGACTGCCAGGAAGACCGAGGGCTCGTTGGGAGAGCTCAATATATGCTGACGCCCAGCAACTACTGGGCCATAAAGTAACTACTACTAGAGGTGGAACTTGATACGATTTAGAGACGCAAATAATTCAGATAAAAGTCGCCTTTAGAGGGATAGGGACGACAACAAAAAGCACTTAAAATGATAACTGCGTACTGCGTTTCATTGTATGAGTCACATGCTTGCTATTCGGCATTTTCCCTTCGTGTACTGATGGAATCCCAACACATATAGAACTAATAGGCAGGCACTCGTGTCACGTTCACGTGTTTTATGTCAAATGGTTTGAGTCTATGGTTTGCAACCAAAGATGCGAGTCTGTCAAATTGACAAATGCTCGGCTGTTTTCGTATCACCAAATTAAGTTCATAATTTTGTGTTACAGCCAACAATTTAGTATTAAATGTGTGTTTATGCACATCCTACTACTCCCCAGTCGTTTGTTTTGCCACTCAATTCTTACCTAATTATCCATTTTAAAGCACAATAATGAACTCAATTTGTTGATACGACAATAGTCGAGCATTTGTCATATTGACAGATTCGCGTCTTTGGTTGGAAACCATAGACTCAAACGGTTTGACATAAAACACATGAACGCGACACGCGAAGGTGAGCCAACGTGCGCGCAGCCTTAATTCGCATGGAGTCCCACTTCTTGTTAACAATCTCTATTCTTTGACTGGGCTCCCAAAATTGGAGGATACTGTCACGTGACCGAAATAACTAGAGGGCAACGATCCAGGCGGTCAGAGCCTCACGTCCGGCTGTTGCGCCACAATGATGATTATTTGGGTGATCATCAGTTCAGTCCTTCATAATTCAAATGATGATTCTTTTTCGATTTTCGCAATATCCCACTCATATCACCACATGAAATTATTCATCCTTTTAATGCAGACTCACTTTCAAAATATTTTTACCTACTACATACCATGCCTCTTCCTATGGATATATAAGTACTGACACAGTAGATAATTTCATTACGCTAACAATCATCAGGAACTGATGAAGAAGGTGAAGGAATTATGACCTGACGTCGTCAACTCTGAACTTGAAACAGATGAAACGTAGTAAACAGTTGCTCTTACATCAATTTTCTTATTTCATGGTGCATAAGATGCATAAATTGCTCCCCAACAACGAACATATAAAGTCTGCGCATTCTCAAAGACGGGCAGCAACAAGAACAACGAGAATCGCATGGAAGCAACATGGACAGCCTGAAACCTACACGATCGTCATCAACAATTTGAACCCTGTACGCTATGAAAGGTTTAATTTTTATGGGCAGGCGACTCAAGCAATATTGTTTTCTTCCTTTTCACTACCTTGCAAGAACCAGAAGAAATAGACAGACGGTCAAGATGGCCATACGGAATGGCAATGACGACAAAATATTGTGGATGCTATATCGGTTCTGCAATGATTTAGCTTCCATGCTCCTTTACGTACAGGGACATGGATCATCATCGTCGCCATCGTCGTCATCATCATTATCAGCGTCAGTATGACTATTATTTTCGTCGTTGGCCGTGCAACATTGGTAACAGCATCTTCCTGGGGCACATTTTCTTACTCCTCCCAGGTCGAGGTTTTGTTTTAAAGAAATCACCAAGATGCTTCAAGACATCGGGACATGTATAACCATTATGTTGCTACATACATCATCTTCATTATATGCGTGAAGATGCTTATGAGTAGCGTTTGGGTCCTGTGTCTTTGCATTGAAATTACTGGGTTGTCATCATCAGCAGCTATGTGCAGTGAATGGCTAGCAAAACTAGGCTTATCTACCCGTAACATCGCTCATTGCAAAAGTTCACGTGGTAGAGAAAATTCTCAACTCAAGTTGTAGTATAGAGTTCACTATATTTTCAAAATAGATAATAGCTGGCAGCACCTATTAATATCAGTGACTGTCTCACGAAGAGACCAACCATTATCGTTCTACGTTTCAAGACCTGCCGATTCAACCTTGCCAACTGGAAGTTGGTTCGCCAAAACATCAACATCGCAAATTGGATGCGTGCAGAGACCCTTCCTCGCATTAGGTTTTAATTTCGTTTGCCAACAACTAGACTTTATTACTATATCCCTTCACAACCTTTTTATTTATTGTTCAGAAATTGTTTTTTAACTTATTAAACTATAGGCCAGTAAAATTAAGCCAATTTTGGGGCTTTTTAATAATAATTAGGGAAAGATCTGGAAATAATTTTAACCCCTTCTATAGATACTGATTACATGGAAACTGAGTTTGCACGGTCGTAGAGGGTGAGCTTTACTTTTGAAGGGCGAAAATCCGGGAAATTTGAGCACTTTTTTTAATATTATCCTTATAACTCATAAACGGTGCCCCGGATCGAAAAAAAACTTGCATGAGTAAATTAAAGACTGTTGAGTTCTACGTTCAATGCACTGCTCAAAATTGAAATTCGGCTCAGTAGCATAGTGGAAATCGATAGTCAAACCAGTCCGAAGCGTATATACCCTAGACTTGTGCAGACCTAGTGGTGATACCAAAAGTACCAATTGGTAACGACCATATGCATTAAAAGTGAGTTTCCTATATGGCCAGTTTATCAGGAGGATCTTGATCATTATCAAAATGAATCAACTAACCCATTCTACAAAGATTTGTCGAATTTTTCAAGTCGCTAGCTTCATTTTATCGAAAGTTATCGCTTATTTGAAGTTTCATTTGTAGGGGAAGTAGGGGTTTCGTTGGTCGGATTTTACGTATTTTCAATATTAGCCAACTGGATCCTATTACAAACATTTGACCAAAATTTTAAGTCGCTAGCATTATTTTGTCGCAAGTTATCGCTTATTTTACTTTTCATTTCTAGGGGAGGTACGGGTTCCTTAGGTCGGATCTAACCCATCTTGAATACCAACTAACCCGATCTCACTTCAAACATTTGACCAAAACTCCAAGTCGCTGGCTTGATTCTGTCAAAAGTTATCGCTTATTTGAAGTTGCATTTGTAGGGGAGGTAGGGGTTGCTTGGGTGGGATCTTACCCATTTTCAATACCAACCAAGTAGATCTTACTAACAACATTTTGTCAAATTTTCAACTCGCTAGTGTCATTCTATCGAAAGTTATCGTAATTAAAAGAATATTTAATTTTTTGAAATTTGTAGGAGAGGTAGGCGTTCCTTTGATCCGATTATGCCCAACTTACTAGAACTAAAGCAGCTTCTTACCTTAGGGTTACATGCCAAAAATCAGGTGTCTACGTCAATTGGTTCAAGAGTTATAGACAAAAAACCCAAAAAGTAGGGTAATACGGGGCTCTTTGTAAGAAAATTACCGTTAGTTTTCAACTGATCGATTTTATTTTTCCAGGAGGGTAGAAGATTATCCTCACGAGCAATCTACCAAAGCTAGAGCTTTTCATGTTTATTTAATCGGGAGTTATAGATACATTTAATTATTTTACATATGTAGGGGAGGTAGTCGTTCTCTTTGCCTAACCATGCCCATTTTCAATACCAACCAAGTAGATTATCCTTCCAACATTTAACCAAAATTTCAAGCCTCTAACTTCATTCTATCGAAAGTTATCGTGCGAACGGACAGACAGACGGACAGACAGACAGACATGGCTTAATCGAATCAGGAGGTGACCCTAATCATTTATATATATACATTGCTATACCTCCGGAGCCTCCTTTAAGGTGTTACATATTTCTGTCGTGACAAAAACAATATACCCTTTACTAAAAGTCTAGGGTATAAAAATGACAAAATCACACTTTAACACTTTTCAAGCTCACAGATCTTTGCAACGGATGCTCCAAATGGAAAAGCTTATCTGTAAAAGTTAGAGATAATTTAATTGTAATCTTAACGTGGCCAATACACTCATACCTCTTTATACGGCCTAGATCGGTTCCGAAAATTTTGGCCGTAAAGCGAAATAACGTATAACGAGTACATAGATAATTTTCATACAAATCCATATTAATAACAAAACATCGATTTATTGAACAAATAAAGTTTGAAATTCATAAAATATATAAAAAATAATATTCTTTATAACAAAAATAATAGTAAATAATTCATGTCAACTCATATCACAAATACTTTAATTTTATATGAAGAGAAATCTTAAGTTAACTCTGGGATGGATGGACCTGCCTTGAAAAACTTTTCCAAAGTCTGTTGTTTAGCATGCCTTTTAGCTTCCTCTTGTAGTTGGGTGTAGGAAAAAATCGACTCGTGTACACCTCGTGCAACTCTAGCGCTGCGTTCTTCATCGGGGTCGGATTGAATAAGAATTTATATTCCCTGCTCGAAGAGATTAAGAGCTTCATTTAAATCCTTATACGATAATTTCTTCTGCGTAGGTGGCTCCTCTATATCGGGATTTGCTTGGGCTGATTCCAACTGCAGCAGTTCTTCATTTGTTAAGGGGCTACTTTCCGAATTTATCAAACTAAGCACATCGCTTTCGTCCAAATGTTCAAACCCATTATCTATTGCTACACTTATAATGGTTTGACAAATCTCGAGCACGGAACCAGTTTCCATCTCAGACGTGAAGACGCACTCGGGCCATATTGGTTTCCAAACCTTATTCATTGTTGCTGGTTGTACCTCCTTCCAAGACTCGCTAATATTTTTTATGGCACAGTTGATGTCATAGTTTTTCCAAACCTCCCTCATTGAAGATTTGCCATCACTTTTATTTATCACTTGCTGGAAGGTTCTCCGCAAATAATACGCTTTGAAATTTGCAATAACACCCTGATCCATGGGCTGGATAAGCGCGGTAGTATTTTTCGGTAGGTACTCAACTTCTACATCCTCACAAAGGTCAGATAGGTTAGGTAGATGTCCTGGAGCATTATCCAATAGAAGCAAAATTTTGTTGCTTAGATTTTTCGCTTTTAGATATAATTTTACTTCTGGACAAAAATAATTTTTGAACCAATCCTCAAAAAGGTTTTTAGTCATCCAAGCCTTTTTGTTAGACTTCCAAATAACTGTCAGCTTTGTCTTATCTAGCCCTTTAAAAGCCCTCGGATTTTCAGACATATACACCAACAATGGCTTTAGTTTAAAATCGCCCGCAGCGTTACCACCCAACAACAAAGTTAATCTTTCTTTGGAAACTTTATAACCAGGTGCACATTTTTCATCTTTTGAAATAAATGTTCTTTCCGGCATTCGCTTCCAATACAATCCAGTCTCGTCGACATTAAAAACTTGTTCGGGACAATATCCTCCTCTCTGAATTATTTCTTTCAAAATTGCTGGATACTCCTTAGCTGCAATGACATCGGCGCTAGCTGATTCACCTTTTAATTTCAAGTTAACTCGCTTTTTAAATTTATCAAACCACCCATTGCTTGCCAGAAAAGTTAAATTTTTGGAAGATTCATCAGATTACTCTCTCTTTGAGGCTTCAAAAACACTTCTAGCCTTTTCCTGGATAATCATCTGACTCATAGGGATATTTCTTTGGTTGTTGTCCTCAATCCATAAGTCCAATAATTTTTCCATCTGCTCCATAATGTTGCTCCTTTCACGAGTCAGTCTCGAACTACAAGAAGGTTTAACTGACTGAGCCTTGATGCCTTGATTTTTTCCTTATTGCCCCGTATAGTTTGAACAGTCGACTTGGATAACCCCAACGCCAAAGAAATTCTAGAAAGTTTCTCACCAGCTTCTACACGCCGCAAAACATCCAGCTTAGTTTCTAATGTGACAGCTTTCCGTCTTCTCTTCACATTCTTGTCGATTCCCAATGTTGAAGCCCGTTTTTTAGCCATTTTCACCTAATAGAAATGAGCACCACGTTTCGATAAAACACTTATACATTTAATTAACTCAACACATACCAATTTATATTAAACATACAATATATTATGCGAAAACTGCAGCAGTAAACATTGAATCCAAGCGTGTTCACTCACTACCAATATGCAATTAACGAAGAGACTGCGTCCGCGGCAGCACAATAGTTTTGGGTTTTTCCCTTTTTTGCATTGTACATAAAATGGGGAACCCCAAATATTTTGGCCGTATATCGAATCATGTGTGCCGTAAACCGAAGCTGCGTCGCAATTTAAAAAGGCCGTTATAGCGAAACAACTTATAAAGAGAGGCCGTATAAAGAGGGAAGAGTGTACTCGTATTTTTCAATTCTATTTCCCCCCATCACCGCGGACCCCACCAACATGTTGAAAATGTGCCTAATTGTTTGGCTTGCCCTGTTTCTTTTTTGTGTTTCCTAAATTGGTCCTAGAAAAAACCTGGCAAAACTTTATTAAACAAGAGTAATTTATCTACAATTTGAGACTAAAATAAAACTTCTAGGTAAATAGAGCTTTTAAGGCATAAACCGATGAGCAAGCATTTTTGAATTTTTGATCATAACTACGCTAAAAATGGGCCGAATTTGAAAAATATTGGCCACGTTAAGCTTACAATCAAATTATCCCTAACTTTCTCAGATAAATTTTTCCATTTGGAGCATCCGTTGCAAAGATCTGTGAGCTTGAAAAGTGATAAAGTGTGATTTTTCTCCGAACCCTCGAAAATTGCCATTTTTTGACTATCAATTTTAACTACGCTACTGAGCCGAATTTCAACTTTGAGCAGTGCATTGAACGCAGAATTTAACGGTCTTTAATTTACTCATGCAAGTTTGTTCGATCCGAGGCACCGGTTAAGAGTTTATAATGGACGGTTTGGCGGGCATCCGAAGATGCCTAAGGTAGCTTAATTTGACCGTGAAGGTCGGGCTGTGCCATCTGGCGAAGAAAAAGGCCCTTCAACGAGCTAAGCAGCGGCCTATGCTTGCTGTAGCTCAGTTCGGGAGATGTGGGCGGGGTTTTCGCCGCTCGTTGCCCCTGTCCTTTACGTATTAACAAAAATTCATAGGCCTGGGGAAGACAACACAAAGAGGGGAGGTAAAAATGGGGAATGAAAAAAAAATTGTTGATAAGGATGGAATGGTTGGCGGAGGGATCAGACGCCCACGCGGTCGCACTTGGGTCCGGGTGTAATGGGACCCTCGGCCTCTGGTTTCGTACCACCAGCAGATCACTACTCATCAGGTGCTGCTTCGATCTGCCGGCGGGAGCAGCACTACCAGACCAGAATATGGTTCATTACAGGGCAGCTTCTACTTCGAGGCCTGCAAAGAAGTAGAAGCTGAGGACAGAGTGTGCTGCAAAAAGAAAACAAAAAACAAACTGGGATCCTGAGCTATCCGGCAACCATTGTGGAGGAAAAAAATAGCAAAGAGAAAAGAAAAAAGAATACTGCATCTCTTATCATCCAGATGATCAACAGGCTACAGAAAATTCTAAGGCCAGCAGAGGCGCAACACTGCATTCCTTGCCGTAATTCACTCATAAACTCTGTAAGCTGCTGAGCATATGGATAAGGGAAAAATGCAATACTAGCAATCAAAATTTTAAACTAACGTGAAAGGACAATCCTGGCAAACATAAAGGTACCCAGGGCTCCTCCGCGCTTCGTCCGGTCATCGAAGATACTCCAAATGCCGGCAATTCAAAGCATTTATGGAGGCCTTAAATACGTGGCTAAACCACAAAAGACAAACACAACACCAGGATTGCCTTGTTGAACTGATTCTAAAAGGACAATCTACTCTATAGGAAGGATTGGGGTGCTACAGAGGAAGCTACTTGAAGGGAAAATACGTGTAGTAAAGTGGCTAAGTCCTAAAACTTAGAGCAAGTACCCTTAATGTGCTTGTGGGGATGCAAATCGGTGGAAGGACTAAAAAGAACCCGATGGGATCTTTTTAGTCCTGTTCTGTACCAGAAATGGGCCCCACGTTGGGCGCCAAATATGTAATGGACGGTTTGTCGGTCATCCGAAGATGCCCGTGGGGACGGAGCCTAAGGTAGCTTAATTGACCAACTGTGTAATCGGGCGAAGAAAAAGGCCCCTCATCGAGCTAAGCAGCGGCCTATGCTTGCTGTAGCTCAGTTCGGGAGATGTGGGCGGGGTTTACGCCGCTCGTTGCCCCTGTCCTTTACGTATTAACAAAAATTCATAGACCTGGGGAAGACAACACAAACAGGGGACGTAAAAATGGGGAATGAAAAAAAAAATAGTCGATAAGGATGGAATGGTTGGGGACGGATCAGACGCCCACGCGGTCGCACCTGGGTCCGGGTGGAATGGGACCCTCGGCCTCTTGCTTCGTACCACCAACAGATCACTACTCATCAGGTGCTGCTTCGATCTGCCGGTGGAAGCAGCACTACCAGACCAGAATATGGTTCATTACAAGTTATAAGGATAATATTAAAAAAAGGGCTCAAATTTCTCGGATTTTCGCCCTCCAAAAGTTAAGCTCACCTTCTACGACCGTGCAAACTCAGTTTCCATGTATTCAGTATCTGTAAAAGGGGTTAAAATTATTTTCAGATCTTTCCCTAATTATTATTAATAAAATTTAATTTTACTGGCCTACTACGTATGTATAGGTATGTATAGCTATTAGTTGGAATATGCACAATACTCGTACACAGTCTTTGGTTACCTTTTTTGATTTAGATAGTCGTATGTAGGATTGATTCAAAAGTGAGGTTCCCTTGGCTCCAACTTTTGTATCCACACATGGAAGAAGTCCGTTGCCAACCCGTTGAAGAAGCAAGTAGCTTCTTCCTTGACGTCATCATCGGCCTGGAAGGGAGGGCCACCCAAGTGGTCCTTTAATTTTGGAAACAAGTGATGATCACTAGGGGCTGTAATGGGGTGATGACAGTCCAACATAATCCTCTCAGTAGATCTTGCGTGTCAAAAGAGACATGGGATCGAGCGGTATCGGGCAGCAACATCACACATTTTTAAATCTGCTGGACCCGACGACATCATTCCGGCGGACTTCCAGCATTGTTCGGATATTTTATATCCTTGGATAGAGGGTATCCTAAGGACCTGCTTCGAGTTAGTCTATCGGTCTCTCGAATCTGGATGGAAGTTCGGGTTGTTTTTATCCCGAAAGCGGGTAGAAGTTCGCATGCGCGCCCGAATGACCTCAAACCGATTACTATTTCTTCGACACTGCTGAAACTTCTGGAAAGACTGATAGATGTCTATCTGCGGAGCTCCATTCCGTTACGCTCTTTATCTGCGTCACAGCATGCGTATTGCAAGGGTAGATCGGTACATACGGCTCTGCACTCTATGGTTGGTTTTAATTGAAAAATCCCTAGATCAAAAGGATTACGCCATGGTTGTTTTCCTGGATATCGAGGGCGCTTTCAATAACATTAAACCTCGCGACATCATTGGAGCACTTCTCAGCCTGCAGGATGATGAGTCGCTCTGTATGCTTAATAACACAATGCTAAGATCAAGGTTGATACGTACTACCCTAGGCACATCGTCTATATGCAGAAGTGTCTGCAAGGGAACCCCCCAAGGGGGCGTACTGTCTCCCCTTCCCTGAAATCTAGCGGTCAATAGACTGCTGTTGGATCTTGAGAAGATTGGGTGTAAAGTCAGATGATATCGCGATTGCAGTCACGCGGGTAAGTTTCCTGATACCCTCAGCAGTGTGCTGCAAATGCCCTATCCATTCTAACGGAGTGGGCTAATCGGTGCGCTGTTAGAGCTAACCCAGACCACACGGAGCTGGTGTCTTCACTAGGGGCGACCGGTAGCGCAGTGTGTTGAGGCATCAGTCTCATGTTTGACTACCTGCGTTTCGGGTTCGAATCCCGTCCACGACGACGTTCGTGGTCATGGATGCCATGGATGTGCAGGAGGTGCATGCTGGCAACTGCATTCTCCGAAACCAGTTAATGCCAACGAAATGTCAACTGGGCCACATGGAACAGTTGACGCGCTATGCCCCACAAGGGGTTAGGGCAATTGAGTACGCTATCCCTCCAATCGAACCTCGCACCCAGGAGAGCACAAGACTGGCCTTCACTGATAAAGCAAAATTTCTAGGTCTCATCTTTGACAGAAAGTTCAAGAACGGGTGAAAATGCTACTACTGCACTCTACTCGTGCAGGAAGGACATAGGCAAGAACTGGGGCCTGCAGCCGAAAGTGGTATATTGGTTATAATACAGCTGTGGTACGCCCTATATTATTGTATGGTTTTAGCGTATGGTGGACTGCACTCAGAATATCGGCCTACTGTAATACGCTAGGAAAGGTTAAAAGGCTGGCTGCGTTAGCAACGACGGGGCTTTTAGAATCACTCCATCAGCCGGATTAGATGTGATACTCGGCTTACTCCGGTTGGATAACTTTGGCGAACAACTGGGGGCAAACACGCCCTACGCCTTCGTGAAGCGCGCCAGTGTCGCGCTATAAGTGTGGGACACTCGACTGTACTGGACTATCTCAGTCTCCCAAAGGAGACGGACTACATTTCTCCAAGATACCAATTTGACAAAGACTACACTAGTCTCATTTCGTCGAGGAGTCTATGGTTGGGAGACGCGGCCTCCACCACCGAGCCCATGGCCATCTATACAGATGACTCTAAGACCGACGACGGAGTCGGGATCGGCATATACTCGGAGAGACTGGGGACTAGCATGTCACTCCGTCTCCGGGACTTTTTCAGTATCTTACAGCCGAAGGGTTCGGCTCCCTGGGAAGCTCTGTCCTCACTCGAATCCGTTTTGACGACATCTAAAACTATCAAGAAATGTCGCTTAGCGCTCGCAGAGATGGCTGGCTTCTTCAATATTACCCTCTGTTGGATTCCGAGTCACAGTGGCTTTCCGGGTAACTGCAAGGCAGATGAGTTGGCCCGAGAGGGGACAACTGGTGCGGTTAATGAAAGCCGCAAAAACATAAAGGTGCCATTTACCCTGTGCAAATTGGCGAATAAGACCGCTGCAGTGGATAGGGCTAATGTTAGATGGCTCAGCGGCAATACATGCCAAACAACAAGGATGATTTGGTCGAAAATTGTTGTCGTTGAACAGGAAGCACATTGACAGGGTAGTAGGAGTTATCACAGGGCACTCACTGCCCAATAGGGGAGCATGCCAGAAGACTACATCTTCCTCACCACAACTTCTGTAGGAGTTGTGACGATGTGGAGGAGGAGGAGAGCGTTCTTCGTCTTCTCTGTCATTGCCCGGCCTTGGCTGGTCGGAGAAGAAAGTTTCCCGGCTCACGGGTCTTTTACGATCTGGATGACCGTAAGGATATGACCGCCACACGGCTCAATCGTTACATCGCCAGCACAGGCTGGTCTGATACGTAGGTTCAAGTGAAGGTGATAGCGGTGGTGGTGGTACCACAATCGACCCAATGTTGGTCTAAGTGTGCTGTGATACATCACGGCAGCCCCTGCACCTAACCTAACCTAACCAGCACACATTTGCTCAGACTTCTTCTCTGAGTTTTCGTAGTGTGTCGCAATATCTGTCGGGAGTTTATCGTCGTCCCAGGTATAAAATAGATCAGCAATATCCCCTTAGTGGATATTCCCATTGCGTGCGATGCCGGGCCGGGCCTAGCGATGGCTTGCGATTACAAGCAAGAAAATAGAAAGTCTTCAATTTGAAATGGAATCACGCTTTGAGTGTACACATGGCGCGCGATGCGATACCGACCCGAGCGATGGGCCCGATGCTATCACAAACAACTTTGCGTTTTCGTGCGAGTACCAGCTGCAGATTTAGTGCGATGAAATTTCATAGGCTTTGCCATGGAGTTAATGGGTTCTGCGATGTTGTGCGACCGAGCTTCAGATGTTGCGAGTATGGTGTGAGTATGACCTGTACAGTAATATTTGATGTACCAATAGCCTGAGATCACACTTCAAAAAAATGCATGTATGTGTTTTTCTTTTTTTTGATTCAGTATGGCGTACATGGAAGGTTACTACCACCGTAATAAAGTACGCGAGGGTAAACAGAAACATGGTATTTTGTAGTGTAATCTCGCACTACAACGCAATTCGTAAACTTTCAGTTGGTGAACATTTCTTGTTCTTGAGTACGTGTACAGTAATTGGGTCCGAATAGGAGTATAGTATATTCGTCAAATGGATTTCGAACTGCAAGTTCATAGCGACCGGAATCGTCCTGTGTTGTGGAATCAAAAAAAATAAGCATTACCACAACCGGGATCTGGTGCGACAGGCTGCTTGAAATTGACGATACTATGTAATTGAACGTGGTTGTGCTCAGTGTTGCGTCCGGATAATTTTTTTACGATCCGGATTGGATCATCGTGATCCTACGGATCATTTTTAGGAAAAATTTTTTTTTTTTTGTGAAATATGAATTGAATCGATAAAAAATTAAGTAAAATTAAATTAAAACGATAAAATCGATCATGAGTTAAGATTTCTTTTTATTTCTCGATTCAAAATAAACAAAAGTACTAAATGAAAGAAACAAAAGAAAAAGTCGGAAGAAAATAAACTGTTCATAGTCATCGATCAATTTTTGATTGTATTGTAATGTTTCCTCTGCTAAGCGAAACCAAGACGAAACCAAAACAGGTTCGTTAGATATTGTTGTGCTGAATAATGAAACACTTCGATTGAAAAACACACACACTTTATTTACAAAACGAACTAACTACACACGCGTACTAACAACAAACGTTAAAACTAGCAATAACAACGACGGCACTACCTCCCGCTTTGTAGCGATCCAACCGCCACTGAGTGTCGAGTCTGACTACTTCTTCGGTGACATCTGCCTTTTATAGTTGGAAATCCATGCTTCGTCAATTAGCGAAGACTCTAGATTTTTCGAGATGTTCGGGTCTCCACTACTTAACGAAGGTTCAAGAATCCGCTTCATTGTCAATGTTTTTGTCATCGATCATTCGAGATTATGATGAAGTTTCGTACAGTGTGGGTCGTAAAAGATACCCACTCCGTACATACAACAGTATTTAAGTATTAACAAGTGCTCGAATGTTTTCGAAGATAATCTGTTTCGGCGTGCTGTGAATATTTCAAGACAAGTACTGAAAATTCGCTCGACAGAAGCAGACGTTTGTGTTGTATCTATTTCAAAAACATATTTTTGATAACGTCGAACTTATAGCCCCCATATACGGTGCAATCCGTCGTCAGATCGATCTGACGATATTGTGATCGTCAGATCGATCGTACAGTGTATGTGACTATCGTTGACGATTTTTTTGACAGTTCCATATAATATCGATCGTCAGATATTTTGTGGCGATCCATCGTCAGATCGATCTAACGATGGATCGCATCGTCTATGGCGCGTCATACGCAAGCAAGCACCCAATTTAGTTTGTCTTGTCGTTTATGTAGTCAAGGAACCGATTTTCAATGGAATTTGCCTCATTTAAGTTGTCACCCGTTGATTTTCCGCACACGTTTTTCAATTCACTGTAAGTCCTCTTCGTTTGTGCTTCCTGATGTTTCGCTGCCCTGCTCTTCTCCCCTATTGTAGAATTTGTGACATTCAAAAATGAGAATTTGTTCGATTCTTTCAAGCTCCTGTGGGTCTTCGATCCAATTCAGTTTGAATGTAGAATGGCTAACTGCAGCGATGGCATATGGAATGAGTACAGTTCGCACTTGTTCTGTGCAAATTAAATTATTCATATTTCTAATTTTTTTTTACAACAATCACACAACTTGTTGCAGGTCCAACTACACAAATCATTCCATCCTACTAAACCTGAGACGCTTAGGTGTTGGTCAGCCATTCAGGCCATAGCTATCTGCCTTTTTCCAAACTGTCTTATAGCTCACCTCGAAATTATACTGTGCGCGAATTACGTCCACAAGTCGCAGTCAACTAAAATCAGCTGTTCAGCCTGTTATATATTACGTTTACACTATCCCCAGATTACTTCATCTGCGCCAGCTGAGATAATCTGCGACTGTCAAATACATACAATTTTGAACTCACCACACCCAGATTACGCTGCAGATGAAGTAATCTGGGGATAGTGTAAACGTAATAATAGTCAAATCTCTTGTTCGCGTTCTTTTGACACATTTGAGCTGTGAAAAACATGCTGTAATGTTTCCTCTGTTGAGCGAAACCACGAAACCAAAACAGGTTCGTTAGATATTCTTGTGCTGAATAATGAAACACTTCGATTGAAAAACACACACACTTTATTTACAAAACGAACTACACACACGCGTACAAACAACAAACGTTAATACTAGCAATACAACAACGACGGCAGATAACGAATATTTCCTTAGCGCTTTATAGCGATCCAACCGCCACTGAGTGTCGAGTCTGACTACTTCATGGAGAATACCTATGGAGGAGCAATCCGCATATACTCAACACTAAACTATTTGAAGCAATTCCAGTCGTAAAAAGTAGAGAGAGCGACACACGCCCTCCACTGCGCAACACCCGCGCAGTCTATATAAAAGCACAGGAAGCACACAAGATGTCATCCCCTCTCTTACTTTTCCAATTGGAACAATAACATTCCAGTCTGTCTCTCTGCCGCGGAACACCCGCCCGGTCCACATAGAGCAAAAGAGATGTCAAATTTCCATCCCCCTTCCTACTTCCTCACTTGTGCCGAATTGCTTCGTTTCTCTCGCTCTTTTTCACTTCCTCATATACTCTCTCTTCAAAGGACTACTTCTTCACGACTGCTCCTTCGTTCGGTGATATCTGCTTTTTATAGGTGGAGATCCATGCATTCGTCAATTTAGCGAAGACTCCGGATTTTTCGAGATGTTCCAGTCCCGGTTGCTTACTCAACGAAGGTTCGAGAATCCGCTTCAATGTTTCTGTTTGGAGAAGGCTCTAGACTATAGATGGCTCGAGAATAGCCTAGTGTCCATTCACTTTGTACTGGTCATCGATCATTCGAGATTAGTACAGTGTGGGTCGTAAAAGATACCCACCCCGTACACGCAACAATGCTTTCTAACAAATTTGAAACACTTTTTTGAATCAAGAATAGAAACATGCACTTCCAAGCGCATAACAGTAACTTATAGTACAACCAAACAAATGATCACCCACAGTTTTTAAACTCATGCATATTGTGAATTGACACTTCGCGGCTCGTTGATTGCGACAAAGTTGAACTCGTCTCAACTTTTGCGACGTGAGCGACGTGTTGTTCGCGCACAGTATACTTATCGCCATCTGAATTACATTGGTTCAACTTTATTTGACAGCAGAAGCCGCGTTGTTTGCGCAGACTATAATTCAGCCTTTAAAACATCAAATACCGATACTGAAAAGCGCCAGCATGGTGTGGCGGTGAGATACCAGAGTATCGGTTCGTGAAACCGCTATTACTTCCTTGCGACGGTTGCGCCTCTACTTGCCCATTCCGTGCATTCTTATCACCGACTCAAACCTCCATGACGTAAAGTGCATATCGATACCCACCAATAGATGACTCAAATTGAACAAAAAAAAAGAATTTTGACGAAAAAAAAGCTTTTCGCTTCCCCTCCCAACGAACTCTAAGAACAGCTGTTTGCTCGTTTACCCACCAGAAAAAAAAAGTCTTGACGGGCGATCGCCAGTCCGAACAGGCACGAAATGCCACCAATTCGATTTGTTTTTGTTTGACGAACGAAAGACAACAAGGCGCAAGCGCGTGTTTTTGTTTTTAATCATCTTTTGCACGTCAAATGGACTTGTGTAGGCAAATTCGGAGAAGCAGTTTTTTACGTCCAGTTGACAATATCTAAATTATTTATTACTTGTGCTTAATTTCTCATTCGGTTTTCGGGTGCTTGAAGTGTGATCCGCGAAATTTTCAACGCAGACTTTTTCTATTGAAATAGTGTTTCCCCAAGTTTGCCAAAAACTACGCAGAGTTCAAGATACAAGAAAAAGATACAATTTTATTACGTCCGCTTTGCCGAGGAAAACAAAGCAGTTCCGTGAGAAAGTTGTAGACAAGTGACTGTGGTTAGTATTTTAGAGCCTACGCATACGCATCGATTTAGAGTCAAAGGAAAGATACCCTGTGGAGGAAAATTCCGTGGAAATAGCAGAAGGGTGAGTGCAGAGGAATATGAAATTTTGATAATTTATGGACAGATTCAAACAATGGATGTACTATCATAACTCGGTAATCGTTTTGCTAATATTTATGCAAGTAAACAAGAAATACCTGTATATTTTATTTGTTCATCTTTTAAGTATATTTTTTTTTTCTTTTCGAGTAGATAAGATACCGTGTTGATGCCGATTGTCAATTTGTTTATAATGCTCCCTAACGGACTACGTGCTGACCTCCAAAATTAAAGCATTTTCAAAATTCGTTTCCCATCGTTCTTTGTTCCATTTAACCCCAAGATTCTTCGTACGAATTTCACACGAATCAGCTGCTCCGCTTTAAAGTGCAAATCAGCCTGAGGCAAGTGAAAGCACTTGCGGCGAATGCGCAATTTTCTAGTATGTATATATGGTGCCTCACTCGCCGCTCTGCCCTGGTCCTACTACAACCGTCGCAAATTACTAAATGACGACATCAGACGTCCCGCTACTTTGCATATATGCACATGGCCAGATTCATTGACTGCAGCCCCTAGCCCCAGAAACGTTATATTTTTAACTTGCTATTTTTTGCACACACAATAGCATTTCATTAAACTTAATGGTATCTACTAAATTTACATTTATAAAATACATAGTAAAGAAGGTGTGTAGAAAAAAAAGGAGCTCGTACAATTTTAGTTCTTTTTAAAAGAGTGATTAGTCGTAAATTGACTCCGTTGTACGCAAAACCATCTGAATAAATATCTGTGCAGCCAAAGTGGGCTGTTTGTATATGAATTTGAGTCATTCTTCTGTTTAAGAACTTCTGATGATTCAAGGACCAGCATCAAAACCAACAATGCACCATGCATGCATCACTTAAGACTAGACTCCCCCTGTGGTGTGGGGCCAGGCCAGGGGCGGACTATGCCGACGGGCATCCGAGCAAATGGGCCCTTGGCAAACATTTTCTCCAAAAAGGGGGAACGACATTTGCCCAAAGGCGAGGCCAAGGAAGAATGCGACCTCGATGGGGCTTTCCCCCACAATGAAATTGGTATTATTGTAAATTTGTGTGGGCCTCTGGGCATCCAAACAGATACCCGACGCCATGTCGAGTGCCATTGCAAGCGGGGCACGTGTGTAATGGACGGTTTGGTGGGCATCCGAAGATGCTCGTGGGGACGGAGCCTGAAGTAGCATAGTTGACCGTGAAGGTCGGGCTGTGCCATCTGGCGAAGAAAAAGGCTCCTCAATGAGCTAAGCAGCAGCCTTTGCTTGCTGTAGCTCAGTTCGGGAGACGTGGGCGGGGTTTTCGCCGCTCGTTGCCCCTGTCCTTTACGTGTTAACAAAAATTCATAGGTCTGGGGAAAACAACACAAACAGGGGAGTTAAAAATGGGGAATGATAAAAAATGAGGCGATAAGGATGCGGACGGCGCAGATTTCCTCGCGTTCGCATCAGGGTCCAGGCGTAATGGGCTCGGCCTCTGGTTTCGTACCACCGACAGATCCTTACTCATCAGGTGCTGCCATAGATCTGCCGGTGGAAGCAGCACTACCAGAATATGGTCCATTGCAGGTGGTTCATTACACGTGTTGTTGATATTACGATCGATTCGAGACGGTATGAGTTTAGTCTCGAGCACCAGCCAGATCAGGGCTGCGCTAGGGTGGTCCTAGTGCGCCTTGGCAGCGTAACTTCGATGGAAGATATGTTTGGTGGACGGGACTGAAGTACCGGGTTGGAGCGAAGGTCTTGGATCGATCGTCGTGCTGTGTATCGATGCAATGGCAGTTTTGTAAGCTTCGTTGTCGAACGGCACCCTCTTGAACCTTTGAATCTCCCTCTCAAGGTCTTAGGTTACTTGTGATGTTTTTGGGTGGGGCACCCGATAAAATATTGCTTGGAAAGCAGGAGGTTGTGTTGTCTGGCTTTTAGCATGTTGGTTTCCTAGTGAAGGTGAGCCTGGGAGGACATCTGATAACAGCCCGTCGCGGTGCGAAGAGCAGCATTTTGACAGATCTAGATCTGTATCTTCCGCCAATTAGTGTCCTTGAGGTTCCCCGTCCACACAGGCTTTGTATGTAGTGAGCACGGTCTCTTTGTCCATTCCCCAGGAGCTATCGGCGAGAGCTTTTAGGACCTTATTACGGGCTCTCATTCGATTGCATACCGAAGAGGCGTGGGCCGATGATGTAGCCGAGTTATCGAGGGTTACCCCTAGAATCTTCGGATGCTTGACTGTGGTAATGGATACGTTGCCTATGCTTACATCCAGCTGTGTGTTGACCTCCTTGGTCCAAGATGTGAATAGGGTTGCTGCAGACTTAGGTGCTGATAACTGTAGGTTACGACTGGCGAAGAAGGTGTTGAGTTCCGCCAGATATCCGTTAATCTTTTCATATATAACCGGGATATTATTGTCTGTAGCTACAATGGAGCAGTCATCCGCATGGCATACCGGCCATGTAGATGTCCTTGCTTTACTCTCCTGAGTTTGGACTTTTCGCCTCTAAACTCCGTGAATGATTACCTGCCAGCGAACTAGTTCAAAATCCATTTCTTTACTTGAGCTGGGAGAGATGATGACTGGATATCCGACAGAAGTGTAGTGTGGCTGACCGTGTCGATCGCCTTCTTGAGGTCAAGGGCCACGAGAATGGTTCTGGAACATGGGCGTGACTGGTTTGCCTAATCCAATGTGGATGCGAGTCGTAATGGCATCTAGGACTGTAGTCGTGCTATGCATCTTTCTGAAGCCGTGTTGATGGTCGGCAAGTCGAATGTGGGTCTCTACTATCGGTTTGAGTAGGGCCTCGAAGGTTTTGGCGACTGGGGGGAGAGCAGAGAGATGGTACGGTAGGACTCTCCCAAGTTGGCCTTCTTACCGGATTTTAGTATGGGAATTATTTTTCCGGTCTTTAATACTTCCGGTATCACTAACGACGATAGTGATAGGTTTAGTGTATTCTTTAGGTACTCAATAGCTGGCGTGTCTAAGTGTTTCAGGATGGTCATTAATATGCCGTCAGGCCCTGATGCCTTGGTGTTATTAGCGTCCTTAATAGCTTTAGCTACCTGGCTTGGGGTGACCTGAAGTATTTGGTCCACTGCTAAATTGCGGATGTTCCTTCGGATAGTGCGCTTGAGCTTGTCGATGGTTGAGTGTTCGACAAACTGCCGGTTGAAGTAGTTGGCGCACTTGAGCTCTAGTAGGATTTGTTCCCGAACTCGATGGCGATATGTCCGCTTTTCTTGGTGGGGTTGGTCATCGATTTAACAGTGGATCAAAGCCTAGATACACTGGACCTGTACACGTGTCCAGGTGGGCATACCATTTGGTATTTCTATGTTCAGCTACCTGTTTATTAATTGCAGCATTCAGCACTCTAAATTTTACAGGAGAGTACAAAATGACCCTTTTGAATCATCTCCCAAAGTTAGAGCTTTTCACGTTTATTCAATCGGGAGTTATACATAGATACATTTAATTATTTTAATTATGTAGGGGAGGCAGGCGCTCCGTTGGCCGGATCACGCCCATTTTTAATACTAATCAACTAGATCATACTACAAACATTTGACGAACATTTCAAGCTTCTAGCTGGAACTGCTCCGTACTTAGCCACTACAAACACTAGAACTCCTCCTTCACTGCTAATCATTGTAAAAATAGAGGACAACAAGCTTCGACCTCGTCGAATACGCCACATTCTTCAACACCAGTGAGCGCCCAGACAGGCTTCCAGTCATCCCCGGTAACTCCAGCGAATAGTTCCAGACATAATAGAATCTCAATGTCTAACCTTACGCCTGCGCCACCAATCGCCTTCTTCGATATGCTCTCACTAATGCAACTAAACTGTAATGGACTACAAAATAAAAATAATTGACGAGTTAACGTAATCATGGAAAGACATCGCATCATGGTAGGAGCCATACAGGAGACGAAACTCCATTCTAACTCGTTCCTCAATTCTCAGAGAAACTACGGTTTATTAGGAAAGACCGACTGACCAACGCTTGAGGAGGCCTTGCCTGCCTTATCCATCATTCCGTGTAGTATCGGGAAATTGACATCTCTATTAATTATAACATCATGGAAGTGCAGGCCATTGCCATACAATCAGGCAACGTTGATATCGAAATCACCTACATTCCACCGGTACCCAGCTGTCCCTCGGGATACAACGTTAATAACAATCCTAACCTCAATGGTCAACACCGTCTTTTGCTTGGTGACTTCAATGCTCACCATGAACTCTGGCATTCCAATCGTGACAACGCCGCCAGGGCATATCAATAGGAGAACAACTTCATGCTTCGGATTTCTGTCCACCGGCATAGCTCGTCAACTACCCCTGCGCACTATCGTACTCTGTTCTGGGCAATGGGGCGCAACTCCCCAAATGACTTACCCCGTGCCTTACACTCCTTTGCCACAAATAGACGCCATGTGATTTTGGGACCGCCTCTTGGTCGACCTTGGTTGGAAATGGGGTTCCATTTCATGACATGCAAAGCAATGCATTTATCACTCTTCCGCAATGTGTGACCTTTCCACTGCGATTTTCACCTGCGTATCAATTCGTCGATTGATATCTAACCCGTTCGTCGATTTAGCTCTTTAGTTGATATTGTTTCGGGCCACTTGCAAACTTGCAGCTTTCTGGTAATTCTTACGGAAACTTTCCATGTACTGCTCCCATACAAAAGCACAGACAGTACCTGGGAGCGAAACAGGCCCAGCTTGGTCTTGATGCTGAGATAACTACTTTGCCAGATGGACAGCGTGCCGTATGCGCATTTAGCCTGGTCGGTACGACGAGTGATGTCCTGCTCCTTACCACCATTTTCGGCAACAGTGCTACCCAGGTAGACGAAGTTGTCCACCTTCTCCACAGGCAGGCAGGCCCATTAATATTGATGGCAACAGGTGTAGGATTTCTTTTTCGCAATAGCGGGGTAAGAACCTTGGTCTTATTGGTATTAATCTTTAGCCCAACCTTGCTTGTCTCCCTCTCGATATCTAGCGCCATTGCGGACGGATCCATGGTTTTGTGGGAGAGTAGGCAAATGTTAGCGTAGTCAAGATGTTATAGATAAGATATCAAAGTCCATTGAATTCCTCTGTCTAGTTCGGATAGGGCTGCATGCAACACGTCGCCGATCACTATGAGGAATAGGATCGGTGAGAGGATGCAGCTCTGCCGAACTCCACTGCGAATCTCAAAGCCCCCCGACACCATACCTTTATACAGAAGACATTTCGCGCGTTGATAGGTCGCCTTAATAATAACCACAAGCTTCTCAGGGATCCCTCTCCTGTGCAAGGCTCCATATAGAATCCCTGTTCACACTGCCGAAAACCTTCTCAAAACCGATGAAAAGCAGGTAAAGCGCAGAATCGCACTCAGCGCATTGCTCGATGATTCGTAAGGTGTTAATGTGATCAACACAGGAGAATCCGGATCGAAAACCAGCCTGCTCTTCATCAATTCTGCTTTCTTAGTGAGCCTTTAGTCTTTTCAGGACGATTTTAGCTATTATCTTGGTAATGGCAGGAAGCGCACAAATGCCTCTCCAATTATTGCAGTCTGTAAGGCTACCCTTCTTCGGAATGTTGATCAATCCGTCCTTCCACTCAGTGGGAAAGGTCTCTGTATTCCACGCTTTATCAACAAGTGGGTGTAGCAGCTTGGCAGTTACGCTTGGCGCTGCTTGATAAAGTTCGGCAGGCATACCGTCGAGTCCATCGGCCTTTCCTCGTTTTAATGCAATAATTGCAGCGACTAATTTCTCTTTAGTCGGGGCAGTGGACCGTATAGTACTTTTTGATGTTTAGCTAAATTATCTATATGAGGGGGAACTTCATCCGAGATTTCACGATTCAAGACCGTGGCGACGTATTCTTTCCACCGCCTCATTTGATCTTCCTCCAAGATAAGTAGCTTTACATCACTATCCCTCGCCGGATGTTGGCAGGAATTACGACCACCTGTAAACTCCTTGATGACACGGTATACGGCGCTTAAGTTGTTACTTCTTGCGGCTGCATTCCTCCTTTGACATCGACTCAGGCGACAACTACAATATATTGCCCATGTTCCGTTTCATGTACAAAAAGCTCAATTTAGCCACGCCAAAGGGCTCAAATACTTTCACCGACACTTCTGTGCACTCGTCCTTTCACCTCGAATCAGGCAACACTCATATCGCCCGTACCCCGCTTCATGCCCAAAAGCGTTAAAATGCTTTCACCAACACTTCTATGCACTTCTCCTTTCACCTCGAATTACACCAACCATATTGCCCATGTTCCGCTTTGTGTACAAAAGTGCCCTTTTCGCCTCACCAAAGGGTTAAAACGATTTAACAAGAATCTCGTTGTTGTTGTTGTTGTAGCTATGGTCAGAATTCGATATGTTTGTTTGTTACATGCCTACGGTTTCGTCTTCATCCCCGGTGTTGAGGGATAGAAAGTTAGCTGCCTCTATTAGGTTCTCCCACAACGATCTAGGAGTCAGGTGGGTGGGTGCAGCTGGGCAGTGAAAGATATGGTTTACGTCGTGAGGGGTTCCGTTGCAAGCAGGACAGATGTTTGAGACGTCCTGGTCTATGCGAGATAGGTAGGAGTTCAGTCGTGAACACCAGCCTGACCGAAGTTGGGCGAGTGTTGTTCTCGTGGCTCTCGGAAGTCTTTCCTCTTCCGGAGATACCATTGGTGGTATAGACGAGAGAACTGGATTCGAACCTAAGCTTGCTATTGATTTATTGACCTCCTCTCGATATATTGCTGCGATGGCCGACCTATGTGCGTTACCATCAAATGGTTCCCTTTTGTATCTCTGGACGTCTCTTTCTAGGTCCCTCAAGTCGCGCCTAACATGTCTTGGCGGCGGCGTCTTGTCCATGAGGTTGAAGTTAGGGTGATTACTTCGATAGCAACCCACCAGGTATTGCTTGGCAAGAAGCTGGTTGCGGTCCCTTAAAGGCATCATCCTAGTTTCCTGATGTTGATGGTCCTGGGGTGACATCAGGAGACAGCCAGTTACAGTACGGAGAGCGGCGTTTTGGCACGTTTGAATTTTCTTCCATTGTGTGTCACAGAGATTCTGCGACCACACAGGAGCCACATAGTTGGCCACTGATCTGCCGACTGCTTTATACGTGACCAGTAGAGTTTCTTTGTCCTTTCCCCAGGTGCTACCGGCCAGGGCTTTGAGGATCTTATTCCTACTACGCATCCTATCGCACACAGTTGAGGCATGGGGTGATGATGTGGCCATGCTATCCAGCGTAGCTCCTAGGATTTTAGGATGGTTTATGGTAGGAATGGGATGATTCCCGATCGAGATTTCAAGCTGCATCTTGACCTCCTTCGTCCATGTGGTGAATAGGGTTGCCGAAGATTTGGGCGCTGAGACGGTCAGGTTTTTGTTTATGAAGAACGAGTTTAGTCGTTCAAGATAACCGTTGATGTTTCTGCACATAATCGCTATGTCGTTCCCTGTTGCTAGAATGGAGCAGTCGTCAGCAAAGGAGATAATGTCGATCCCTTCAGGAGGTGTTGGGAGTCCTGAAAGGTATAGATTGAACAAGGTAGGAGATAGAACTCCTCCTTGAGGTACGCCTTGTTTAATCTTCCTAAGCTTTGATTTTCTGTTCCTGAACTCTGTATAGGATTGCCTGCCAGCGAGATAATTGGCAATCCATTTCACTACTTGCGTCGGAAGCATTGGATGGTTGATATCAGACAGAAGCGCTGAATGGCTGACAGTGTCGAAGGCCTTCGACAGGTCGAGTGCCACCAATATTGTTCTGTCACAAGGACGAGCCTGGTTGAGACCATTATGGATGCGGGATGCATTCTTGCATTGAAGAGTTTTGGCAGCTCTTGGCCGTTGTGAAACGGGTCGCTCCGGTGCGTAGAACCGGCTGCCGCAGGAACGACGAGAATCTCGTCGGCATTCCTGCTTTCACATCGACTCATGCAACAACCACATTCCCCGTGTTCCGCTCCATGTAGAAAAAGGTCTATTCCGCCATGCCAAAGGGTTAAAATCCTTTCACCGACACTCATGTGCACTCCTCCTTTCACCTCTACTTAGGCGACATATTACCCAAATTCCCCCAACTTCAAAATCATATTCGTGCTAATAAGAATCCATAACTAACACCCATGCTACCGGATCACGTCACAGACGCGCCAAATTGCAATCGACCCTTGTGCGGTGCAGGGCGTCGCTCTTCGTGTGGGAATGCAGACGAGCAGAGTTCGAATCGCAGACTTGCCGAATATCAAGCGACCCGTCTGCGGAGGCACTAACTCCTAATACTAATTTATACCGCAGGTTGCGGTTGAAGATATCATGCGTTCTGGGGACCTTCTGATTCATTGTCCAGAAGAGTACGCACATTCCAGAAACCAATTTTTATAATTGTTGGATAGCCAAAAGTCGTAACTGGTGAGTCAGTCCTCATCCGAGGCATGGTTGACGTTTCGTTAGCATATACCTATAGAAGATTGGATAATGCAAGTTGCTGGCGACAAACAAAGGACAGGATCCTTTGTTTGTCGGTTTCTACAAGAGGGGCAAAGGCCGTGGTATTATTCTTAAGCCCCACACCATAGGGGAAATGTTTATCTCAACCAAATCATCGCACCGCCATTACTGGCAGCTTGACTTGGTTTGGTTAGCAGTGGTCAACAACCACGACCACAACCACATCTCTGATCCGAGGGAAAGGGGAAAGCGTCTGGGAAATAAAAAGAATCAAAATCAGGTGCTCGCCAGAACGCGCCCATTGAATGTCTTGCGTAGGAAAATCATGTCAAATTCAATATCAATATGCAGTCCTTATTGAACTGGAATACTTCAAATTCACAATTTCACATTCTACACTTTGAGTCTGGTTTTGATTAGTTATCTATCTCTATTCAAAAGAAAAGATAATGCTGCAATTATTTAATACGTAGTTAAATGTTTTCGAACGTGGGTTTCGAGAAACCCCGGTCCGTGAGGAAACTGGCTGTGTAAATGTTGTTTTTGGTAATCAATATTTTTCCAACGACCAGCAGCTTTATCTGACGAACCGACAGTTTCGATAAATATTCTATACATACAATTATTAAGGATGGACTTAGGATTGTCATTTATTGGTGAGCAAAACACACAAAGAAAGCAATCTGAATAAGAAGAGGCGAAACGGGCGAAACACTTACGTGTTTCATTCACACAAGTCCCTCATAAGAATTACGTGGCCTTATAACGTGTCTACTGTTGTTTTGTTTACTAATCGTGGAAACTGCTAGTATGATACTGTGTATCTATAAAGCCGGCTTCTAATGTCTGTTTTGGCTGAATGTCTCGTCTACCTACATATCTACTCGTATAATAATTGTATATTTATTTCTCTTTAATAAATAGCTAATTTTCGTCAATAAAATTTCATCACAATTGAGTTCGCTTGCTGTGCCAACGAAACGTAATTAGACTTCTTAAAATATGAGTGCTGTGTGCACAATGCATCAACTAAAATTAACATGCAATATTTAATGCATGATTTACGAAATAGTGTGAATTCACGTGATTCTTTTTTTTTGTACATGTCTAGTGTGTGATGTGTGATTCAAACATTGAACAGACAGAGTAAAACAAAAACTAAAAACTATTTTGTAGTTAAATGTCGGTCTGATGTGAAGACGTAGAACGTGTTCGTTCGATTAGTTGACGGCGTTGTATAAAGTATCGTCATTTTCAAGATCAAATTCCAATGAAAGTTTAGTTTTGGCGATTCGAAATTAAATAAAACTGTTTGCAAACAAATCTCCGATAGAGCTGATAATCGCGGAGTTTATAGTATTATATTTGATGTGAAAATAACGACAAGTGTTAAGTGTTATCATTGCTATTATTAGTTCGAAAGGAAGAGAAAGTTATTATTTAGTCGAATGGAAAAAGTTGTAAAACTCGTGACTATATAAACTTACAACATTAGAAATCATTGTCACGGTAACTGTCTTTTCAAGTCCTCCAGTTTCCATTCCATTAATATTATACCTATTCCTTAAGTAAGTGTTTTCGAAGCTGCCTTGAATCGAAATATTTCATTTGAATTCTCTTTATTTAGTGAAAAGTGTTTAGATAACACATTTTATAATTTCCTTTTTTTTCAACCGTTTTTGTTAAGTAAATTTTGAATTTGTTCTACATTTCAGCTATAGATTTGCCGCTTTCCACTTGGAAAACAAACAAACGTAAAACATGGATAGAAGTGAAACAGATCAAGAGGCTTCTTCGCATGCTGTTGGCGATCCATCCTCGTCAATTACGACGAGTAGTGAATCCGAATCCTTCGATACTTGGACTCTAGTCACGCCAGAATTAACCACGATAAAATGTAAAAAGTCAGGTTCAAATAACCTTGAAGCAAATGAGACTTATTCTAAAAAACATGAAAAGCAAGAGGATGGACATCGTGAAATCACTAAGTGAGTTTTTCTTTTATCAAAAATATTATGAATTTCAATTTCACATGCGACACGTCTAGTTTGTTGACTGCAGCATTTATCATATCTCTATTATCGTAGCGCTAGAGAATAAATTTGTGTAAATAATTAAGCTCATTTAAGCTGGCAGAGCAAAAGTAGCAGACATAATTGAAAGAAGTGTACTAAATTCGGGCCTATATAGCAGTGACGTGCAGTGGAAATTTCTGCAAACAGTTGAGATCACTATTAGGATTTTGTAGTAAAACAAAACCCTTATGAAATCGGTCATGCGTCCGTCTGTCTGTCTGTCCATGAAATATCTCACGAACCGCTGAAGCTACATGCATGAAATTTGGTGAAAATATGTGGAAGTACTATAATTCTCTGGAGAAAGTGATGCGTCGTAATAGGTCAACTTTAAGGGGGGGTCCCCATAGAGGGGAAATGAAGGTCGAATTTTTTTTTTCGTCTGGTATAGGCAAGTGGGGTATCGTAAGAAAGGTACCGTCGAGTACATTCCATTTCTGGATTTTTTTTTCAAATTTGAAGAAACGGGGAAAGAGGGAGAGGGGAAAATATGTGGTCCGAGTTTGTCCCCCCCCCCTTGCATTTCGAGACCGTTACACTTAGAAATATGAAAATTTACATAAAAGCGGCATTTCACTAACATAGAAAACTAATGTAAGATCACTCAAACTTCCTTTGCAAAAATTAAATAATAACTCAATCCGCCTTTCGTTATAAAGTTTTATTCTCGTTCAGAGTTAAACAATGAATGCCCAATCTTCGCATAGAATTCTTCCCAGAATGGTCGGACTGCTAACATAAAGAATGGTTTCTCTAATCAGTTTTCTTTTAATGACCCACTTGAGCCGAGTCCATTCCATCTCAGTATTACGACAAATTTGTTTAGTCTACTCTCTTCGGGGAAGAATGCTAGCTTGACATGTTTATGAGAAAATATAATTGAAAATATAATCTACTTTGAAATCCAAGACTCTTCTGGATGTTTATTTGCTTCAGCTTACAGTTCGGCCACGCTACTTGTAGACACGTCCTCGTGGCTCGATGTTACTGTTGATGCATTTTGTCAATTGTTCGCCTTTTTTTCCAGTATCCTCTTCTTCGTCATCATCTTCGACCTTGTATGGTTTGATTTTATCTAAAGAAAAAATACCTTTATATTTTTTTTTTTGATCTAGTTGATCCTGGCAAATCTTCTATTATATAACGGTCTTTGTCTAGAATCCTTTTGACCACGTATGGTCCACTATATTTAGGAAGTAGCTTTCTACTAGCCCCATCATTAGACCCCTTTGGCCTCCTAACAACTACAAAATCACCTACTTCATACGTGATTGGTTTTGATCTCCGTCGATCAAAATACTTCTTTTGCATTTTCTGTTTCTCTTGTATAGCCCAGTTGGCTTCATTCCTCACTTTGTCTAAATCTAGAGGGGCTTCCTCACAAACTTCATTTGACAAAAAAGAATCATTCGGACTGCGGGGAACATATCCCATCAATAACTCATAGGGGGACTTTCCCGTTGTCTTATTTTATTTGAAGTCACATTCAAACCCCAACGTATGGAGCTTAGGACCTTGTCCCATTTGGTTTCATCCTCGTTGGATGCGGCTATTGCACTAAGGATGGTGCGATTATATCGCTCCACCTGTCCATTGGCTCTAGGGGTAGCCGTTGCATTTAAGACATGCTTTATGCCTAACAATTTGCAGTATTCAGCAAACTTTTCGCTTGTAAAACAACTGCCTCTATCGCTTACTATGCGACGCGGAACACCAAAAGTGTTTATAATCTCATCAAACATTTTGATAACCGCACTAACTTTTGTGCTAGTAACTGTTTTCAGAAAGACGAATTTCGTAAATCCATCTACTGCTACGATCAAATACATATTCCCTTGTGAACTTTTCACAAATGGACCTAAATGATCCACATGCAACGTATGCATTGGTTCACTTACTTTTTCTATCACATGTAGGTATCCGGGAACTTTTCCTCCTGGAACTTTGTTGTATATACAACCCAAACATCTGGCTATATAATTTTTAACAAACCTTCTCATATACGCAAACCAATACTTTTTGCTTATGTTCTCAATAGTCTTGTCTAATGAAAAGTGTCCTATATCATCATGATGACACATCGTTACTTCTTTCTTCTTTCCTAGAACTTTTAGGAACTACCCATTTTCTACCTTTTTCTGTATTGCGATATAATCTTTGATTCTTTAGAGTGAATTCCCGATGAATTCTTTCATCGTCCTTTGTTTCCGGTTTCTTTCCTAAAACTTCTATTATTCCTCTGCAATAATCATCCTTTAGTTGTGCTGCCAATATCCAATCGTCTGTTGTTATATCTATTGCAAGTATCCGGTCTTCTTGGGTTTGGTTCACAGGATTACGGCTTAAGGCATCAACATGGGGCAAACGTTTACCTGCTCGATAGACTATCTCGAAATTATATTCCTGTATAGTGAGCCACCATCGGCCTATTCGTGGTACCAAGTCCTTTTTCGTTAAGGCAGTCCTGATCGCGTTACAATCGGTAACAACTTTGAATTCTATTCCAATCAAGTACGGCCGAAAATGCTTTAGCGAACATACGACTGCTAAAGTTTCCAATTCGAAAGAGTGGTATTTTTCTTCTTCTTTTGATGTTTTCCTACTAAAATAGGCAACAGGTTTCATACACCCACTCGCTTGTCTTTGCAACAAAACACCAGCTAAGCCTCTTTGCGAAGCATCAGTGTGTAATTCAGTTTCAGCATTATGACTGTATAATGCTAAAAGCGGTCGTTGGGACAATTCCCTTTTTAAATTAGTGAATGCATCCTCTTGTTATTGTTCCCAATGAATTTTTTCATTCTTTTTAAGTAAAGACGTTAACGGCAATGCTTTTATCGAAAAATTCTTTATAAACTTCCGAAAATAACTTGCCAAACCCAAAAATTGTCGCACGTTATGTATGCTTTCAGGTCTGGGAAACTGCACAACAGCTGCAATTTTGTCTGGTCCGGGCTTAACACCTTCATGACTTATTCGATACCCCAGGTAATTGACTTTCTTTTTGAGAAAGAAACACTTCTCTAATTTTAGAGTTAAATTTGCCTCTTGTAAACATTTCAAAACCTTTTCGAGGTCTTCAAGTCCTTTATCGGCACTCTCCGAAGGTACAAGTATATCATCCATATACGCTAGGGCCGTATTAAAACGAAGTGGCCCTAATGCAGCATTTATCGTGCGTTGAAAAACCGCTGGAGCATTTGTCAACCCAAAAGGCATGCGTAAATATTCATAATGCCCATCAGGTGTAACAAAAGCAGTTTTCTGAATCGAACTATCGCCCATTGGTATTTGATAATATCCGTTCGATAAATCAAGACTTGTAAAATGTGAACAACCCTGTAGCTTTTCCATTTGGTCAGCTATCCTGGGAATCGGATATTTATCTTTTATTGTATTTGCATTCAACTTACGATAATCAACGCACATACGGTAATCTCCATTTTTCTTTCTGACTAATAAAATTGGACTTGCAAATGGTGAGTTCGAATCTCTTATTATCTCATTTTGCCTAAGCTCATCGACAATATTTCGTACGGCCTCTCGTTCACTGTATGCTAGTCTATATGGTTTATACACAATGGGACTTTCTGTCGATAAATTTATCTCTATTTTTTGTAACTCAGTTTTTCCTAACTCAGCCAAATTTTGAGCAAAACAGTTTCTATATTGGTTCAATAATTTTAATAATTTTTCTCTATCTTCCTTAGCCAATGTCTGTTCAACTTGATTTTTAATATCGTCGTGGGTAAATAACTTGAAATTTTTGGTAGAACACAAAAGATTACTCACCACGTCATCATTCCGATCTTCCTGACATGGGATTCCTCTAGCTATAATCTGGTTTAATTCCAACGTCAAGGTTTTGTTCGAAGTATTCGCCACTAAAATGTTTCCATGATGAGAGTCTGTGACACATCGGCCAATCCAATATTCATTATATGGTAGGGGTCTATTTTGTAATTCCACGTAAACTTCTCCTTCATATTCACTGCATACTTCAATAAATCCAATGCTATTACCAGGCAGCACAGTCGAATTTTTCGCCCATAATGCAACTTTTGCTGGCGGAAGACTTTCGATTTCTGGCATTCTTACATCTTCTCCATTGAAAATGCGAACCATGTGATCAGTCACCACAAAAGATTCACAACCATTGTTCAAAAATGTCTGTCCAATTATTATTGGAATATCTTGCAACAAATTTGGCACAACTAGCGCTTCTATCACTGCTTCAGCCAAATCCACTTTCAACGATATCTGCACTTTTCCAATCACCGAGGACGTACCACCCCCATATCCACAAACTTTTAATGAACACGGTTCTATTTTTAGTCCAAATTCTTCAGCTTCTTTTTGCCGCACTAGAACTACACTACATCCTGTATCAATATATCCACGACAGATGTTCCCATTTATTTCACAATCCATGTAGTAACAGTCACCAATCTTATTCCCTTTCTTTCCATCACTCACATATTTCACAGTTTTGGCTTTCAAACAGTTTTTGGCATCGTGCCCAAGCCGATTACAATTTTTACACTCTAACTTTGGTTTCGTGCATTTTGCAAAAATATGTCCTTTCTCGTGGCAATTAAAACATTTTAAAACTTTAATGCTATTTTCACTCTCTTGTTCCATCTTCTTATACATTTTATTTTCACTGAACTTCGGTCTTTTAAGGTTCCTCCTATCTTGCATATTTGCGTTTTCTGCGGGTCGCTTTTCAGTGATGGTAATACCTGACAAGAGTTCGCTATACAGCTCCTCAGGTGAACTGTATCTGCCAGCTCGAGCACCAGTTTGAATGGTTACATTTTGGAGGCCATCAATCAAACATGATACCGCATCTTTACCACTTATTTTACAAGCTTGAACAAGATTCATCTTAGCAAAATAATACTCAGTCGTGCTTTCATTAGGCTCCTTTGTTCTGGCTACAAGTTTTTTCAGAGTTGCAGCAAAATCATGATGTTCTGGGAACGACGTTACAATTAATTTCTTCCACTCTTCCCATGTTTTGTCATAGCTGCTGATATTCGAGTACCATGTTCTAGCCAATCCAGCAAGTCGATTCTGCATACAATATATTTTTGCTTTCTCATCCCAGCCGTTGATGTCACCAATCTGATCGATTTTGCCAAGCCATTTGCTTGCACTCAAATACAGCTGATCTGGATGAAATTCCGGTACACAGTCACTTTTGACATCGTATTTAACCGTCTTTTTATTCTGGATGTCTCCATTCCTCGCCATAAAAGTCTGGATCAGGCATTCCATACGATCAAGACGAATATGTAAGTCGTCATCCTCTTCCATACCCCGACAACTTTGTCTGCTTCTGGAGGTGTTCCTTGGTTCGGCCGACAATGATCGGTGACGAACGTTTCGTCCCGATTTTCCACCTTCTCGGTGATTGTCCGTTTCCCGCTCCTTCTCCAAATCCCGACTTCTTTCCTTTGCACGGCGAGATTTCGCCGTAGACCTAGCACTTTCGTGCTTCCTCGAGGAAGATCGCGAATCTGTACTACGTCCCATTTCGCACTCGTGAAGATCAATTTGCACTTATTGTCTTTTCAATGGCCACAACACTACACTTTTTGTTCTTTATCCCACTTCTGAATTGTAAGATCACTCAAACTTCCTTTGCAAAAATTAAATAATAACTCAATCCGCCTTTCGTTATAAAGTTTTATTCTCGTTCAGCGTTAAACAATGAATGCCCAATCTTCGCATAGAATTCTTCCCAGAATGGTCGGACTGCTAACATAAAGAATGGTTTCTCTAATCAGTTTTCTTTTAATGACCCACTTGAGCCGAGTCCATTCCATCTCAGTATTACGACAAATTTGTTTAGTCTACTCTCTTCGGGGAAGAATGCTAGCTTGACATGTTTATGAGAAAATATAATTGAAAATATAATCTACTTTGAAATCCAAGACTCTTCTGGATGTTTATTTGCTTCAGCTTACACTAAAAATAATAGAATTTCAAAATCTCATCAAAAAAGGTTAGTAATAGTACATTTCTATTGTTGCAGTTAGCACACCCCTGCACCCTTTAGGCACACCCGAGACCAAAAATATTGATGGCCAATGATAACCAACACCATAGGCAATAACGTCTCTAAGTTTCATTACAATCGTGTAATATTTAATAATAATAGTACATTCACTTAAAGTTAGGCATTTTTACACTATTCATACAAAAAATACACCTACCGGCTTCTAAGGTGGGAGGACTACAATACTTGCATGTTGTTTTTCGTAGTGCGAATTGCAGTTATTGTTACATATTATGGTTAATTACATTTATGAAAGGGTAAAGATTGGTAGGGGGCGATGTGTTGTAATTGGCCAACTATAACGAGCGGGGGAGGGGGTGGGGCGAAATTAAGGTCAAATTTTGTTTATCGACTGGTATAGGCAAGTCGGGTGTTGTGAGAAAGGTAATGTTGAGTACATTTTATTTTTGGCATTTACTTTAAATTTGAAGAAAGGGGAACAGTGAGGGAGGAGAAAATATTAGATCGTAATTTGTCCCCCCTTGCATTTCGAGACCGTTACACTACACTACACACGAAAAATGAAAACTTTCAGGAAGGTGGGTTCTGAATAGCATATAAAGCGGGAAATAATGGAATTTGTATATCTCCTCAAAATAGGTTAATAATAGTTTATTTCCATAGTTACTGTTAGCGCACCCTTGCATCCCTTAAACACGTCCGAGATAAAAAGTACAGATGGCCAAGGATAACCAACATCAATATGTTCTAAGTTTCATTACAATCGCCTAAGCGTGCGTTTACACGTGAACATCTCGCCGAATTTGAATGTGAATACAATAACAATAGCATTATATTCGCCGAACGGAACAGGCAATGTTCGCATCTATCCATTTCCCGAGAACTTTTTCGCCGAATATTGCTGCGCGTCTTATGGAAAAAGCATTAAGAAGAGAGAAGGTGCATTCGGCGAATATGTTCAGAGCTGTTCCCATGAGGAATGGGAACGGGCGAAAATGTTCGCCGAATTTAATGGAAATGTACCTTTTCATATGGAGGTATGTTTTCAAACGAGGGTCAACCATTGAGAGAAAATGTATATGCTACGAATCTATTTCAATCGTCTTGCGTTTCACACAAATTGCCAGCAGGTAGACGATGGGTAATTTGAATTGAGTTGTTGTTTGTTTGAGTTTTTTTGGTTTGTTTTCGATTTTATAACACCAGGTCAGAAATAATGAAATAAGGACAAATGGATATTTTCTTGTGAGGTGTTAGATCGAAATGCAATCAGATATAAGTCTGATTGATTAAAATGTAACTGTTTGAGCTATGTAGGTATATTAGATAGATATATTAGTATAAATATGTAGGTATATTAAATATTTAACCCATATTTTCGTATAATTTGCTTATCGATGTATACATTTAGGTAGGCAATTGATTCTAAAACGTAAAATTTTAGTACAAAAAAGATCTTATTAATCTCTGCCGTATGATCAATATTTTCAATGGGCGCGTTCAGTGAAAACCCTAAACGTTCCAAGTTGCTTTGAACTCAGTCCAATTTCAGGTGGAGATGGCATGTAAAATACAAACTAGTGAAATGAATCAGAAAATTGTTCTGGTTGATTTCCTTTTCTATCGTTTGACATGCATTTGCTAAATACTTGAAATGTAATTGCAACGTTGAGAATCCTGAACCTAGGCAATGTATGGCATGTACCCGAAACGTACAATTGGTGTAAATTCATTTTGGAGTCATTTTGATTTCGGTGTCAGATGAAAAAAAACGACACGGATCTGCGACGAGCGAACTGTTCGAACTTGTGATCACCAAGTGATGATCTGAGTGGTAGTTTGCTTCTCAATAAGAGCGGACATCCATCATAATAGACGCCCATCTCCTGCAAATGAGGACTTGATCAATTTGATTGTCGGTATGTGCGTCTAGAAATTTCCAGGTCTGCTTGTGAATGCGTCGATGCGAGAAACACGTAGAGTTTACGACTAAATTCCTGCTGCAGGCGAAGTCGATAAGACGCTGGCCGTTGTCGTTACATTCTTCATGGAGACTGTGGCCTCCTGTGGTCCCCCGGTGCCAACTTTCATTTCCGACATTCGCGTTAAAGTCTCCCAGCAGAAATTTGGCGTCGTTTGTTGAAAGTGAGTCGAAGAGGGTCTCAAGACGGGCGTAGATTTCATCTTTTACTGCGTCCTCTTTAACTTCAGTGGGGGCATGCACATTGATGAGCCAGAGATTGAAGAATCGAGTCTTAATGCGTATCGCACACAGCCGTTCATTTAAGGGTTTGAAGTCAGTAATGTGCGGCTTGAGGTGATTTTTTATTATAAATGCTACTCCAAACTCCTTGTTTCCCGATGGTTTGCCACTTGTAAAAATTGTGTGCGATTTCTTGTCATTGATCTCGCTGCCAAGCCAATTTGTTTCCTGGACTGCAGTAATGCTCAGTTTGTACTTTTCGACCTGTTGAAGGAGGGCCTTCTCGGCCCCCGGTTTGTTCAGCGAGCGTACATTTCAGGATCCGAAAGAATAATCCTTTAGTCGTTTGCGTGGTCGTCGTTGTTGTTGATCCGTCCAATCCGAGGGTTTTATTCCAGGTTTCTTGACGTGGTGTGGTTTTTACAAGGACGAGTTGTCAGCACATCGCTTAACCCCATTCAGGGGATGGCCTCGGAAATAACTGCTTCAGAAGGTTTAGTAAACGTTCTGGAGTTAACACAACTATGTTGCCGGTCCAACTACGCAAGCCATTCCATCCTACTAGACCTGAGACGCTTAGGTGTTGGTCAACCATTCAGGCTACAGCTATCTGCCACTTTCAACTCTGATCCAGATGTGATCCCATACAAGACCTGGATCAAAACTGGTCTCTCATTTTCTATCTACTGATTAACAGATACAGTATCTACAAAGAACAGATACAGTACCAACTGACCAACAGATACAGTATCTACTGAGCGACAGATGCAATATATGTTGGCTAACAGACACAGTATATGCTGAGCAACAGACTCATTATCTATTGACCAAAAGATACAGCCCCTATTGAGCAACAGATAAAGTATCTACTGAGAAACAGGTAGATACAGAGACTCAAAAAGCCTTCAGCAGTAGTCTATTTCATTTGTCTTTACACTGAACAAACAACATGCATCGCACTTTATTCCCGTCTAATCTAATTTTATATGCGACGGGCCATAAACAAGAAATTTTCCCCACTACACAAAAATGTGGATGTATGTACGTACCTATAATTCTAGGCTGCATATAATGTATTCCTTCACAAAACCACAATTCCATGTTGGTACATATTTGCATATTACTTGTACTTTATTCACTTAAACTAAAATAAAAAAAAAATCCATACAATGTACGTGACATACGTACAAATTAATTGATTTACAGCATTTAGATAGAGTTCCAAACAATCTAAACTTCGCTTTCGTGTGATCATTGCTTTCATCCATAAATTTCATCATCAAATTGATTTCCCAATGCAAAACAATAACAAGTCGAAAACCATAACCCAGTAATATGAACTTGCGGTAGAAAAATGCATACCCGATATCTACTGATCTCTTCAATAAAGACAATGCTTTCAAAAAAAAGGTCTCATAACTAAAACAACAGCACTACGAATCAACAATACGCATATTATTACCAAATGACAACAAACAGACGAAGGGTAATTTTCTGTTTACGGGTCCATGGGCAAATATGTATCTTTGTAGCAACCCATTATTCTTCATGCCTTCCGTGTGTGTCGGCAACGAAATTTACTTGGTAGTTGTTGGTATATTAGTCCTAATGTTCAAGAACATTACCGCGGTAATGTTCAAATTCGGCGAGATGTTCACGTGTAAACGCACGCTAATATGAATGGGCATGCAAGATACTATATGATGGGTCAGACATTTTTATTATGTTTTTTTTTATCCACCTAAGTGGTACCAAGAAAAGCAAGGAGCCGATGTTTGCGTACAAATATAAGTGCTTGCTACAAAACCCTCGGATTGCGGGAGTAGCCCTCTATATTCCGGTTTCATAAATTAATTGAATGGAGCAAAAGATACATTCGTACAATACGAGGGTAAGGTGAGAAGTTCTCTGTCTGACACAGAAATACCGTTTGCGCGCGTTCAGGTTAAGCGAAACCACCCACGTAACCCCCTATCAGCTTTTTGCAGATTGATTGGCCGTTTCTTCGAAAAAAGGATTGCCGTTCAGGATCTCTTTATTTTTGTTTTTTTTTTGCTACTTTGACTTCAGATTCGCAATCAGCGACCCAATCAACCCTGCCAGTTTTCTTCGAGTAAGATCGGCCTTGTTTAAAAAAAAAGTATTGCCGTTCTGAATCCCCCATTTGTTTTTTGCAATCTTGACTTCAGATTCGCAATAAGCGACCCAAAAAAACCTCCTACCAGCTTTTTCCAGCAAGATTGGCCGTGTTTTTGCGAAAAAAGGGTTGCCGCTCAGAAATTCCTTTATTTTTTATTTTTTTGCAATACTCACTTCAAATTCCCAATCAGCGACCCAATCGGTCCTGATAGGTGACCAAGATTGGCCGTGTTTATAAAAAAAAGTGTTGCCATTCTTTATCCCCCATTTGGGTTTTTGGCATTTGGACTTCAGATTCACAATGACCGGCCGAAAAAACCCGCCAATCCATCATCGGCCACAAATACCCACAACAAATTAAAAGACGAAAAGCTTCACTCCACCCAACATCAAAAAAATCCAATTGATTGCCATTGCACCCAGAGCCAGCGTGGTGAACTTTTATGTTTGTGCAATGCTGCAGTCTGTTACACAAACACTATTGTGAATCAACAGTCTCTTGTCTGGGCTACACTCGCTCCGCGCTTAAGGGACACATCCCTCAGTATCGCACAAACATGAGCGTTCGCTTCGCTCCCTCTGGGTGCAAAAACTTTTTCCGTGGGTTCCGCTCACTACGCTCGCTCTGCGCTTAAAGGATCAAAACCCTCAGTATCGCACAAACATGAACTCTCGCTTCATTCGCTCTGGATGCCACAGTATCTTGCGTCCAAGAGCGGCAACCCACACAACTGTCAACATGCACACTTTCGATTTAAGCGGAAGTATGTACATATATGTTTGCTTTAATTCGAATGCACACTTTCTCCATGCTTTATTTCGGTGCCCCCCTACCGGTCGCCCCAAGATGGCAGTGTTCATAGTCGTCATGTTTACTCGTATTTGGGAGTTCCCCAAATATGTTTGTTTAGCGTTGGATTCTCGTGTTATTGAGGTATTCCCCATAATTTATTTGGATTTCACGCAGTACTACTACTTTGCCTTAACCCCTAGTGGGGCATAGCGCGTCAACTACTCCTACGCGCCATCGTACTCTGTTCTGGACAATGGGGCGCAACTCCCCAAAAGACTTACCCAGTGCCTGACACTTCTTTGCCACAGATCTCTCAATTGCCCTAACCCTTTGTGGGGCATAGCGCGTCAACTGTTCCGTGTGGCCCAGTTAACGTTTGGTGGGCATAAACTGGTTTCGGAGAATGCAGTTGCCAGCATGCACCTCCTTGCCACAGATCGACGCCATGTGATTCGAGGACCCCCTCTTGGTCGGCCTTGGTTGGAAATGGGGTTCCATTTCATCGCATGCAAAGCAATGCAGCTACCACTCTTCCACAATGTGTGACCTATCCACTGCCATTTTCGCCTGCATATCAATTCGTCGACTGGCATCTGCCCCGTGAGCGGACTTAGCTCTTCATTTGATATTGTTTCGGGCCAGAATATTCTTAGAATTCGACGAAGACATGAGTTGACAAAAACTTGCAACTTTCTGGTAACTCTTACGGAAACTTTCTATGTACTGCTCCCATACAAAAGCACAGACAGTACCAGGGAGCGAAACAGGGCCAGCTTGGTCTTGATGCTGAGATAACTGCTCTGCCAGATTTTGAACAGCATGCCGTATGCGCATTTAGCCTGGTTGATACGACGAGCGATATCCTGCTCCGTACCACCATTTTCGACAACAGTGCTACGCAGGTAGACGAAGCTGTCCACCTTCTCCACAGGCTGCCCATTAATATTGATGGCAATAGGTGTCGGATTTTATTTTCGTAATGGCGGGCTAAGAACCTTGGTCTTATTGGTATTAACCTTTAGCCCAGCCTTGCTCGCCTCCCTCTCGAGATCTAACGCCATTGCGGACGGATCCATGATTTTGTGGGAGAGTAGGCATGTTGTCAGCGTAGTCAAGATGTTGTAGATAAGATATCAAAATCGATTGAATTCCTCTGTCGAGTCCGGATAGGGCTGCATGCAGCACATCGCCGATCACTATGAGGAATAGAGAGGAGGTGAGAGGATGCACCCCTGCCGAACTCCACTGCGAATCTCAAAGTCCCCCGACACCTTACCTTTATGCAGAACGCGACATTTCGGGCCGTCATAGGTTGCCTTAATAATAACCACAAGCTTCTCAGGGCTGCCTCTCGTGCGCAAGGCCGCCCATATAGAATCCCGGTTCACACTATCGAAAGCCTTTTCGAAATCGATGAAAAGCATTACTCGATGATGATTCGCAAGGTGTTAATGTGATCGACACAGGAGAATCCGGATCGAAAATCAGCCTGCTCTTCATCAGTTGTGCTTTCTAAGTTGGCCTTTAGTCTTTCCAGGACGATTTTAGCTATTATCTTGGCAACGGCAGGGAGCGCACAAATGCCTCTCCAATTATTACAGTCTGTGAGGCTACCCTTCTTCGGAAGTTTGATGATCAAACCTTCCTTCCACTCAGTGGGAAAGGTCTCTGTATTCCACGATTTATCAACAAGTGGATGCAGCAAATCGACAGTTACGCTTGGCGCTGCTTGATAAAATTCGGCAGGGACACCGTCGAGTCCGGTGGCCTTTCATAATTTTAGTACAATAATTGCAGCGACCTGGGCAAAAGACCTTTTCCATAGTCCTCCACATGGACGCCCCCTTGGTGACGGCAGTATTACAAACCGCTGACGGCCAATGTTTTAGCGATAAGACAGTTTGGAAAAAGGCAGATATCTGTAGCCTGAATGGCTTACCAACACCTAAGCATCTCAGGTTTAGTAAGATGGAATGACTTGCGTAGTTGGACCTGCAACATAGTTGTGTGAACTCCAGCACGTTTATTAAACCATCTGAAGCAGCTATCTTCCGAGGCCATCCCCTGAATGGGGTTAAGCGATGTGCTGACAACTCGTCCTTGTAAAAACCACTCCATGTCAAGGAACCTGGAACAAAAGCCTCGGATTGGACGGATCAACAACGACGACCACGCAAACGACTAAAGGATTATTCTTTCGGATCCTGGAATGTACGCTCCCTGAACAAACCGGGGGCCGAGAAGGCCCTCCTTCAACAGGTCGAAAAGTACAAACTGAGCATTACTGCAGTCCAGGAAAACAAATTGGCTTGGCAGCGAGATCAATGACAAGAAATCGTACACAATTTTTACAAGTGGCAAACCATCGAGCCGCAAGGAGTTTTGGAGTAGCATTTAACAATCACCTCAAGCCGCACATTATTGACTTCAAACCCATAAATGAACGGCTATGTGCGATTCGCATTAAGACTCGATTCTTCAATATCTGGCTCATCAATGTGCATGCCCCCACTGAAGTTAAAGAAGACGTAGTAAAAGACGAGTTCTACGCCCGCCTTGAGACTCTCATCGACTCACTTCCAACAAGCGACGTCAAATTACTGCTGGGAGACTTTAACGCCAAAGCCAGAAATGAAAGTTGGCATCAGGGGACCACTGGAGGCCACAGTCTCCATGAAAAATGTAACGACAACGGCCAGCGACTTATCGGCTTCGCCTGCAGCAGGAATCTAGTCGTAAGCTCTACGTGTTTCCCGCATCGACGCATTCAAAAGCAGACCTGGAAGTCTCCAGACGCACATACCGTCAACCAAATTGACCACGTCCTCATTTGCAAAAGATGGGCGTCTAGTGTGATGGATGTCCGCTCCTATCCAGGAGCAAACTGCGACTTAGATCATCACTTGGTGAAGACCACCTACAGATGTAGAATTCCCTTAGTGCACCATCGAGAATCAGCCCCCCCAAAATCTTTGCGGTTGATAAGCTTTTGAGTGGTGCTACAGCGGTGGCGTATACTACCGCCCTTGAGAATCAGCCCCCCCCCCCCCCCCCCCCCCCCCCCAAAATCTTTGCGGTTGATAAGCTTTTGAGTGGTGCTACAGCGGTGGCGTATACTACCGCCCTTGAGAAAAGACTATCACCTTATGCTACACAACATCAGAAACACAGGCGTCCATGGGTTCTGGGAAGAACTCAAGAGTACCATCAAGGATGTCGCAGAGAAAGTCGTGGGATATAAAGCCCGGCGAGCGCGAAATGATTGGTTTGACGAAGAATGCAAAAATTCACTTGACGCGAAAAACGAGGCCTACAGACAATGGATTCAACGCGGAACCAGAGCCAGAAGAGAAAAATATGACGAGCTACGGCGAATATCGAATAGAATAATTATAGGTAGAGGTAAGACACGTAAATACTTTGACAAGCAGTTGCTGAATATAAACGAAAACTTAGCTAATAGGACCACCAGACAAGTGTAGAAACTAATAAATACAATTAAGAACGGCTACCAACCCAGGACTAGCCTTTGTAAGGACAAGAATGGAAACATCATCAGCGACACCGATGGCATTAACAAACGATGGGCCTCTTATTTTGAAGAGCTTCTGTACCTACCATCTAACATCCCCACACAAGAAGCTCTCGACGATATTGTTGATCTGGGCCCACCCAAAAAAAAAACCTCGACAGTAGAAGAAGTTGATCTCGCGTTGCGGTCACTAAAACTAAATAAAGCGCCGGGCGCTGACGAGATTCCAGCTGAACTGCTAAAATTCGGTGGAACGGGTCTAGCTATTGCCATACATCAATTACTCATGCGAGTAAGGGAGGACGAGGTGATCCCAGACGATTGGCGCAGAAGCATCATCTGTCCAATTCACAAAAAGGGAGATAAACTACGGTGTGAGAATTACTTGGGCATTTCACTAGTTTGTACGTCCTATAAAATTTTGACGAAAATTCTGGAAAATAGAATAAAACCGTACGCAGAACGAATCATTGGCGAATATCAAAGCGGTTTCAGACCTGGTCGCTCCACAACCGATCAGCTCTTTGCGTTCAAACTGATACTCCAGAAGTGCTGGGAATACAACGTAAACGTATACCAAATCTTTGTCCACTTCAAGCAGGCATACGACAGTATCGATCGTGGAGTACTGTACAACATCATGCTGCAATTTGGTATACCGGCCAAATTAGTGCGACTGACAAAGATGACGATGACCAACTCCGTCTCACAAGTCAAGATCCATAATAGACTTACAGATCTATTTGAAACACGCACTGGTCTGAAACAGGGCGATGGACTGGCACCGACGCTCTTCAACCTAGCACTAGAATACGTTATTCGGGCTATGAACATGGACAATAGCAAGACGCTACTCATCAAGTCGACACAATTAGCAGCGTACGCCGACGACATCAACATCATGTCCCGAATATTGGCCGACGCAGAACTTCTGCATACGCTCAATACCGCTGCAAAGAAGTTGGACTACGTATCAACGAGGGTAAAACTAAAATAATGATCAATCGACGACAAGGACACCTGCACAACCGAGTATCAATGTGGGGGACCTCAACATCGAGTTCGTTAACAACTTCATATACCTGGGTTGCCACTGGTCAAGGGACGCCAACGAAACTGACGAAATCAAGCGACGGATACAGTTAGCTAATAAGCCTTTTTTCTCGGTTCTCCCCATAATGAAATCGAAGCATGTGCACAGAAACACGGAGCTCCGCGTGTACAAAACCATTATACGACCAGTGCTATGCTATGGCTGCGAAGCATGGACCCTAACTCAAGCTTCCGGAAACATGCTAGATACATTTGAACGTAAGGTTCTACGGCGAATTTTCGGGGCTATTTGCGATCGAGATGGATAGCGCATCCGGTACAACCATGAGTTGTATGAACTGTACGATGAGCTGGAAGTCTCGAAAATCGTCAAACTACAACAACTTCAATGGGCAGGGCATGTACAAAAAATGGGCGATAATCGCATGCCAAAGAGAGTAATGAACGGACAACGAGTCGACGGAGCGAGACTGCGAAGACGACCGAAAGCTCGTTGGCAGAGCTCAGTATATGCGGACGCCGCGCAACCACTGATTGGAAGACGCGGTCACGTGACCGAGATGATTGGAGGACAACGATCCAGGCGGCCAAGGCGCGACGCTGGCCTGTCGCGCCACGATGATGATGATGAAATTAGCACTTAAATACAATAAGTAGTTTTTGACTGGAAAAATTAAAAAAGTTTTGGTACTACCGTAATTTAAACAAAAAAGTGCAACTATTTTTTTTAGCCTGTACTAAATTAGTAATAAATACAAGTAATTTTTGATAAAAAAAACAACAATATTTTTTCGATTCTCCGGCAGCCTAAGTCTTAAACTTGCAGACACTACCGTAACTAGAAAAAGACGTAATTATATTTTTTCGACTGTACGAAATTAGCACTAAATATAACGAGCAATTAGTAACAAAAAATTGTCAGCCAGCTTAAGTCTTAAGCCTGCAGACACTACCGTAACTTTTAAAGTAAAATTTAATAAATTTTTAGGCTCGAATTTAGTACACTTCTTTCAATTATGTCTGCTACTTTTGCTTTGCCAGCTTAAGAGAGGTAAATAATAACATTTGCGTTTTCCCAAGGCCAGCTATAAGTATCAACCTTATATATTTAATCTAGTGACATACATAGTTAGTAGAGGCAAGTGGGAAACGAATTTTGCTTTCGAAAATGCCATTGTTTTCCCAAAAAAATGATGATGTTGTTACTTGTATAGCACTGATAACACTTGTAGCGTTTGTGATTGCGTTTCATCAGTACATACGAGTATGTACAGGTTCAACGAACGTCTCTAATCAATTTTGAAATATAGAGTATACTCATGACCCCTAATTATGACAATTGCAGTGATAACAATCGCCCGTCGCTACGACTATCCATCGACATGCATTTTATAGGTACGTAATAAAATGCATGTCAATGGATAGTCGTAGCGACGGGCGATTGTTATCATTGCAATTGTCATAATTAGGGGTCAGATGTAAAAGCCGGGTGTGGTAGCAGGTAGAAATTGATACTGATACTTTTATTTACCTGATATTTTTGTATTTTTTAAGGAGAATGTTCCAATGTAAGATCACCCCAAATTTAGGCTGATATTCGCAAAATGACCCCAAAAATTCGATTTTGATTTGGGGGAAAGTTACACATGAACATAGACGTCATGTCAGCGGATTGTTGAAAGGAAACAGCTGAAGGCACGATTAGCTACAGCGACAGACAACAATCGAAGTAGCATCGAACTCCTTTACCGTCAGAAATTTCGTCCAGCGTAGTGTGCGACGAGATTTGAAGAGATTATGCAAACTTTCTACTGGTTAATAATATAATATTGGGTGTACGACCTTGCTTCCGCCGTTTTCCCTGGAATTGAAAGCTTAATTGTCAAAAAGTACTTACAGATGTATTATTCAAAGTACTATCCATCGCTAGCGACATCTTTCGCCCATCTTTCCGGCAATTTTCGGATTCCATCTCGAAAATTCTGATCAGCCAGGCCGTGTGCCAGGCCAACGAAACAGATGGTAGTCGGAAGGAGCGACGTCTGGGGAGTACGGCGGGTGGGGCAAGATTTCTCATTTCAGGGTTTCCAAGTACTATGTCTTGACCACTTTTGCGACGTGTGGCCGAGCATTGTCATGCTGGAGGATGACTTTGTCGTGTCTCTCTTGGTACTGTGGTCGTTTTTAGGGTTTTGTAGTAAAACAAAACCCTTATGAAATCGGTCAAATGTCTGTCTGTCCGTCTGTCCGTCTGTCCGTCTGTCCATGGAATATCTCACGAACGGCTGAAGCTACATACATGAAATTTTGTAGGAATGTGTAGAATTACTATAATTCACCGGAGAAAGCGAATCGTCGTAATAGGTCAACTTTAAGGGGAGGTCCCCATAGAGGGGAAATGCAGGTCGAAATTTTTTTTTCATTTAGTACAGGCAAGTGGGGTATCATAAGAAAGGTACCGTCGAGTACATTCCATTTTTGGAATTTTTTTCAAATTTAAAGAAACGGGAAAAGAGGGAGAGGGGAAAATATGTCATCCGAGTTTGTCCCCCCCCCTTGCATTTCGAGACCGTTATACTTAGAAATATGAAAATTTACAGAAAAGCGCCATTTTACTAGTGTAGAAAACCTAGATTTCTAGAATTTTGAAATTTCATCAGAAAAGGTTAATAATAGTACATTTCTATAGTTTCAGTTAGCACAACCCTGCACCCCTTACGCGTACCCGAGGTCAAAAATATTGATGGCCAATGATAACCAACATCATAGGCAATAATATTTCTAAGTTTCATTATAATCACATAATATTTAATAATAGTACATTCATTTAAATTTCGGCATTTTGACACTATCCACACAAAAAATACACCTACCGGCCTCATAGGTGTGAGTACTACTATACTTTCATGTTGTTTTTCGTAGTGCGAATTGCAGTTATTTAATTAATCATTTTTGAAAGGGTAAGGATTGGTTGGGGGCGCTGTGTCTTAATTGGCCAACTTTACCGGGTGGAAGGGGGGGTCCACATAGAGGCGAAATTAAGGTCAAATTTTTTTATCGACTGGTACAAGTATAAGCAAATGAGGTGTCGTGAGAAAGGTAATGATGAGTACATTCCATTTTTTGTCATTTTCTCGAAATTTATAGAAAGGGGAACTGTGGGGGAGGAGAAAATATTAGTTCGTAATTTGACCCCCCCCCCCCCCCCGCCCTTGCCTGCGTTTTGAGACCGTTATACTTAGAATTATGAAAACTTACAGGAAGTGGGTTTCGAAAAACATATAAAATGGAAAATAGTGGAATTTGTATATCTTCTCAGAATAGGTCAATAATAGTTTATTTGTATAGTTACAGTTAGCACACCCTTGCACGCCTCAAACACGTTCGAGGTCAAAAGTACCGATGGCCAACGATAACCAACACCTTAAGCAATAATATGTTCTAAGTTTCGTTACAATCACGTAATATGAATTAGCATGTAAAATGTAAGTGGGTAAGACATTTTTATTACGTTTTTTCTATCCATCTGAGTGATATCAAGAAGAGCAAGGAGGCGATATTTATAAACCAAAATAAGCGCTTGCTACAAAACCCTCGGATTGCGGGCGTAGCCCTCTATATTCCGGTTTCATTTCTTTAATGCTCGACTTAAACGCATCAATTGCGTCCGGTACCGATCTCCTGTGATAGTTTCATTCGGTTTCAGTAGCTCGTAGTATATCACACCGAGCTGGTCCCACCAAATGCAAAGCATAACCTTGGCGCCGTGAATATTCGGTTTTACCGTCGACGTTGAGGCATGTCCGGGCATTCCCCATGACGTTCTGCGCTTGGGATTATCGTAACGAACCCATTTTTCGTCGCCGGTTACGATTCGATGTAGAAATCCCTTCCGATTCTGCCTTTGAAGCAGTTGTTCGCATGCAAATAATCGCCGTTCAATATCTCTCGGTTTTAACTCGTACGGAACCCAATTTCCCTGTTTCTGAATCATGCCCATGGCCTTAAGGCGTTTCGAAATGGCTTGCTGAGTCACTCCTAGTGATTCAGCTAATTCTTCTTGCGTTTGCCACGAATCTTCATCGAGCAGTGCTTCCAATCCGTCGTATTTGAATATTTTTTCTCTCCCACCACCACGCTTACATTGAAAACGCCACTTTTAAAACGTTGAAACCACTCACGACATGTTCTGTCACTCAGAGCAACCTCACCGTAAGTATTTGAGAGCATTCGATGAGCCTCAGCCGCAGTTATTTTTCAAATGGAAGCAGAAGATCACAACTTCCCGCAAATGACGAGAACTTGGCTCGAAAACAGACATTTTGAATCGCGAATCTTATTAAAAATGCGAACAACTTTTACTAATGCGGGGATGTCGATACGTTCACAGACGTCCAAACTTACTTTGTGACACTTTTGAACTACATATTTTGACCGGCCTTCACCGATGCAGCCGTCTGTCGGAAACCGACGGAAGCAAAGTTCTACACCTAATAGTATGTACTTTGTGTTTCACATAATTACGACTTTTATTGAATATGTTCTTTGGATTTGTTCGACTCTTTTTGAACGGCTCAGTGGAAAGAGTCAGAGTGTATGTGCTGGCACAGTAGAAAGAGTCAATATGCCCATCACTAACACCATTAGCTTGGTGCTGACGGTGGGAGCAAGTTGCTTCCGAAATAACTTGTATCTCCAATCAATAAATATTTTTGTAGTCCGAACAAAAGCTAGATTATTTACCAACTAACTATGTATTGTACAAACCGTCAAGAACATTTCGAAATAACAACACATACTTTGTAATTACATTAATATTTATTCTATTGCTATTTTTGTTTGCCCTCTTTGATATTTAATTAAACATTTTCGTCAAAACTGATAAACTCATATAATTTCCAATTTCAGAAAAGATGATGGCCATACAGATGGCGAAATGTCCGACGGCATATCAATAATCAGCGACAGTGAAAGTGGTGGCAGAATTTCACCTCACCCCGCAGTTCGACGATCGTCTCCATCAAAGCGACTTAGTTCACAGGGATCCAGATTCGAGACGTTAGATCAAGATTCCGATAATACAGATGACATCGAACAGTCGTCGTCTATCTATAAACCTTTAACTCCGCCTCACACCCCGTCCTGTATATCGACTGCATTAGTAAATAAGCCAATTACCATACCAGCCGTCCAACATGGTAATGATTTCACGGATTCTGGACAAGGTGGTAGATTCCCTCAAGGATTCAATGTAAACTTTGCTTTCTTCGTTGCTATATTTGTTGGCATCTTGGCAATACTGGGCCGAATGAAAACGGATCCCAACTTGCAAACGACAGATCTAAGTGCGTTATATTCAAAATTGAATGAAATTCTTGCCAAAACTTCACACATTGAAACTATGATTCAGGATGCCATTAATGGACTGGACGATCGCAGCTACGATCAGTACAGTAACATGTTGATTCGAATACACGAACTCAATGAAAAATTCGAAGCCAATAATTTGGCAATGAAAGATGTTTTAAATCAACTGACGAAGTCGTCGGATAAATGTCCTAATATAAAACCGCCCATGCCTCCTAATACCAGAACTTTTGAAAATGGAGGGTCAAAGAGTGCCGAATTTATTGCTAAGGAAAAATATAATTCCGAGAAGCATAAAACAGGAAACTCTCCTCCTCCGTCGTATGAAAAATCGAAATCGCCTCAGGAAGATGCTAAACGTCCCGAACAGGAGAAAGCCAAAGAACCCCAGGAAGGTTCTGTCGCTCAAGATAAATACAGGCGTCCAAAGGATGAACGCGAAGACAGAAAATACAAGGGAGATGATGAACAGTACAAAACTAAGCCAAAAGATTTCCGAGATGATAAGATGAATCAGAAGAACGGTTTCAAAAAGCACGAGGCCCATCGTGACTACAACGAGCATAAGAATGGCGAAAAGAAACAATACGAAAGTCACGAGCACAATACTGCTGAAAGCAAGAACGAGAATCACGAGCATGGTGGTCGCTACAAAAACGGAAACGGATATAATGAAAGAAAAGCCAAAAATAATAACCGTCAGTATGGTAGCGGCGATAGAATGCCCAACTCAAAAGAACAAGAAGAGAATTGGATGGACCGCAGGAAACGGTTTCGGGAGGACGCCCGTAAAAATGTCGACTCTAACGAGTATAAACGACATTCAGGTGAAGACGCAAACTGGTATCTAGATCGGGGTACTGGACGCCAGAAGGCCCGTAAATTTGAGTACAATGACAAACGATCCTAGACGGCGGCTGGAATGCATTTTTTATAAGTTTGATTTAAGTGTATTCTAGGATATTTATGTTGTAAAGAAATGATAGATGATTCAAACGTACAACTTACTTTTCAGCCGTTTTCAACGGTAAACATATTTGAGTATTTTAATTTGGTGTTTTTCTTGATAATTGCATAGAGAAATGTACATACAAATTTTAATGGATTTCGGACTATTTGTTTGCTATGAGTTTTGTGCGTTTTTTTTAATGAAATGCAAATTAGTTCTTTGTGATCCAAACAAAATAACTTGAAATGGAAACAGCAAATCAGGGAACCGATTGGATGACATTTAGAAATTTATGCATTGTATGTGTCCGTTTTATTGATTAATGACGTGACATCTTAATGTTAGGCTTTCCTAAATATCTACCAATTATTTTATGTGATAAAATATTTAATCGAGATTATGTGTGGAAGAGAATAGAAATATGTAATGGAAAAATATACATCGCTGTATATTTTTTTTTATTATTGTATAAATATGTAAATGAAATAAATATATTTCCATCGACACGGTTCTTTATTGTTCTAATATGTAAGTCAGATGGTTTGAAATTTTTGCATCGTAAGTATTCAAAAGATCACTGATGATGTAACAATCAATGTAATTGAAACGTGTGTGTGTGCCCGTGGGGACGAAATCAAATTTTACCGAAGTGTCAACAAAGGTTCGGCTGTGTCATCAAGGGGAATATCAAGCTTATCCGACGCGACGTTTGCTCGTGTCGGACGAGCTTGATGTAGGTCAATATCGGGTATCTCCCGTATCTAGGAAAATGATAAAATGGTTAATGAAAAATATCAATGGCTGTGCGGCTGGATCACTTGCAATTGGAGGTAATAACCAATCTCAGCCGACAGTATTTCTTCGGATGCTCGTTAGAGCCACAGAGAATAACTATGGAGGAGCAATCCGCATATACTCAACACTAAACTACTTGAAGCAATTCCAGTCGTAAAAAGTAGAGAGAGAGGCACACGCCCTCCACTGCGCAACACCCGCGCAGTCTATATAAAAGCACAGGAAGCACGGAAGATGTCATCCCCTCTCCTACTTTTCCAATCGGAACAATAACATTCCAGTCTGTCTCTCTGCCGCGGAACACCCGCCCGGTCTATATAGAGCAAAAGAGATGTCAAATTTTCATCCCCCTTCCTACTTCCTCACTTGTGCCGAATTGCGTCGTTTCTCTCGCTCTTTTTCACTTCCTCAGATACTCTCTTTTCAAAGGTTAGAGCCGTCACCCAATTCATCAACCGTACACGCTTGAGTTCAGTTCTATGAAGAGAGAGAAAAAAGGAAGGGAAATTTGCCGAGAGAATTGAAGTAATTTTGGAATAAGGCGAAGTGCGAAGGGAATGGCCTGGAATGTACCATTGACGTCGTTGAACTTATGTCCAATTTTATTGGGGGCTTGGCGCGAAATTTGAAATTGATAGTTTTGCAAACACATTAATTGTGATTATTGATATGAAAAAATTGTGTAATGTGTTTATCAATCCAATTTAATAACAACGACAAGCAGAAAATATGTATGTAATACACTGAGAAGATAGAAAATAAGGAAGAGAGAGTTGAAGCAATTTTACTCAAGTGACCCATTAGTATTTATAGGGGGGAAGTATAAAGGGAACGGGTTGCTTTCTGCAATTGGCGTCATTGAAATGTTGAAAAATTATATTGGGGGCAGCATATAAAATTGATTTAGAAAATTTATAAACAACAAATACCAAATGCGTTCAATACTTAAATTTAGAGCTGACGATAAGTATGTTGGGCATGCACTTAATTATTTACCGTTTCCCACATGTTTTACCACCCGTTAATATTAAAGTGAATAACTGAACTCTTGTTTCACATCGTCTTATAAAAAATACCAACCGATGAATCATCGGGGAGCTTACAGTAGGTTCGCAAAATAAGTGAAATTGTGAACTAGTCTACGATTTACGACGCTTTTACGATTTGCAACAGCGAACGTGAATCCCCCCATAATTTTCATGGATATTTTCCAAGAAAATATTTCTTCATTTTCACGTTCATGGTGAAGTTTGCAGCGCCTTTTATGGTGGACGTAAACAGCATCATTTTAGCAAAGATTCAATCCGTTTGACATAAAATACGCCAGCGCGAACAGCATGCGCTCAACCTTAATGGAATCTCTGCCGTATGTAAAATTCTTTCCTTCTTAAGGTCGCCACACATGAACACACACAACCACGACGCAACTTCCACCGAACCATCAATCTCATAGAACGGTGGAAAAAGAAGGAATTTTTTTTTAGCACGTTCTATGAAATTAATGGTTCGATGTAAGTTCGGTCGTGGTTGTGCTCGTTCATGTGTCACCACCTTTAGCCATTGCGCATTCAAAATTCAATTTTTCGGAAACCTTTAAAAAAAAAACAAAAGAAAATTGTCTCCCTTTTTTCCTACGCCTATGGACGGCCAAACCGGTTTTCGATATTCATTTGACAGGTTGGCCCACAATGTTTACATGTTCAGAATTTCGCTGGTTTTATTGAAATTGTGAATGAAACTGATAGCGGGCCATATACACTGCATCCTAATGTGCATACGCAACCTTATTTTCTCACCTAAAAAACGAAATTCGAAAATTGAATTTTCGCGTGTACACGCTTTTCCAATCACTCACAAAGCTCTTCATTTAAATTGTTAAAGACACTTCACTGTCTTATGTGATGAGTGAAACTAGTTCTTATCGATTGTTTTATTGTCACTATCATTCACAACTATTGTTTTTATTCACTTTAAAATGATTTTTATACACAATCGTTCGTTTCGCGCGGCGACCATATGTTCAAGGCCATTGTGAGTTTGACACGATGGCCCAAGTGATATTGGAAGTGATTGGAATATGTGGACCGGGCGGGTGTTCCAGGGTAGAGGGCATGTGCCTCTCTGTTTAATTTCCACGGGATGGAATGAGGTGGAATTGCTTCAGAGAATTTAGTGTACATAGATTGGGATTATCCTTCCTTCTTTCTCTCTCTTCTCAGGTTCAGTTACGCGGGTAAGGTGAAAAGTTCTCGGCCTGACACAGAGATACCGTTACAGTCAGCAAAAATTTATGTTTCCTGCCTGGGTGCACGTGTCATTAGTTCGTATGACAAGTTTCAACTTGTTCTCTCAAGTAGTTTGTTCGCACGAATTTTTGCGGTAGACGCATGCCGAGTTTCCACCAAAGAGACAGTTTTGAAAAACACGGACAAAAACTGTTTTTCTGAACAAAAACACAAATGTTCTGTAAAAACAGAACAGTTTTGAAAACATTTGTGTCTCTAAAAACTGATTTAGGAAACAAAACACGTTCCCATCGCGAATGGGAAAATGTTCTTGTTTTCTAGAACAGATCAAAGGAATACACATTTGTTCTTGTTTTTTTGTCTGCTTAGTTGAAACACGCACTTTTGTTTTCTGCGACAATTCTACACAGTTAGTTATCAGTTGTAATTTTAAAGGTTGAAGTGACATAAATTTTACTTTTTTTTTGTGTTTTTTAACTTAAAATGTGTTCAAATAAGAAGCAGTTAACTGAGTGCAATTATAAAATCCTCGTTGTCTGACATTTTCTGGGAACAAGATAAACAGAACATGAAACAAAACCAGTCTGTTCAGTTGAAACAGTTTGTTTACATAAAACAGAACTGTTTTCGGAAAACAAAACTTGTTTCTGTTTTTGTTTTTGAAAACAAAACTGTTTTTTAAAACTGTCTCTTTGGTGGAAACCCGGCATTACATGTTTTTCGTTAAAATGGAGAAACTTGAATATCATGCGGTCATAAAATTTTTCGTTTTGGATGGATTAACCCCTACAGAAATTCATCCGAAGTTAGCAAAAGTTTACGGGAACTCTGCTTCTTCGATGTCAACCGTTAAAAAATAGGCAGCTGAATTTAAAGGTGGTCGCACGTCCCTCGAAGACGACCCACGTTAAGGACGGCCAAAAACCGCAACCACACCGGAAACCATTGAAAAAGTGCATGATATCATGTTGGACGACAGGCGAATGAAAGTGAGTGATATTGCAGAGATTGTCGGGATATCGGAAGAAAGAGTGTGAAACATCGTGCACAAAGAATAAGAGATCCGAAAGCTTTGCGCAAGATGGGTGCCGCATTTGCTGAATGCCGATCAAAAGCAAATACGCAAACGATTTTCGCAGCACTCTTTGCACCAATTCAATCGGGATCCGACCGAATTTGTGCGGCGATTTGTCACCATGGATGAGACTTGGGTTCACCACTACACGCCAGAAACGAAACAGCAGTCGAAGCTAACTAAATTAACTGAATCGAAAATACTTGTATGCAGCACTGTCTGAAAAAAAAGAACAAAATTAAACGATTCCATTCGTTTTTTTTTTACCCCAGGCTGTAGCTTTTCCTTCCTCATTTGTTGATTTTAAAATAATAGACGACAGAACTTTTAAAATTTCAGCGTATGATTTTTTTACAGCTCAGAGTGAAATCTACTCGCGAACTCCAACGCGTGGTGCATAGTCTTTTTAATTTCAGTGTCATGGATGATGACAGTTTTTCCCATTTCAATACTATCACTAAAAACACGTACAATTTCTCGACAACATCATAAAAGGTTTTGTTCTCAGTTACCACCCCTTCTGAGGGTGGTGTGAAGACACTTTTTCAACGGCAAGCCCTTCGAATTGTACCGAATATTTCCTCTTTCGGGGCAGTTGACCGTATACACGCATTTTGATGGCCAGCTAAATTGTCTACATAAGGCGAAACTTCGCCAGAAGTTGCACGATTCAAAACCGTGGCGAAATGGGCTCTTTGAACCATACTATTAGCACAAACTGCTTCAGGATTGAATCGAGAATTATCGCGCTGGAGTGCAATCAACATGTTTATTTGCAACATTCCTGTGCCAACTCACTTGAATTCAATTAATCGATTAGACAGTGTACTCATCTAATCGATTAATTTAGAAAACAGAAGGTTAGGTTAGGTTAAAAGGGTTGCTTAAAAGCACACTTAGACCGCTACTGGGTCCGTTGTGATACCCCTGGACTCAGCAACTGAGACCAAACTCACTCGTTAAAACCAGCCTGAGCTCACAATGAAGCGATGTAGCCGACCAAAATTTACCCTTTTAGGTCATCCAGATTGGTGAAGAAGTAGGAACCAAGGTGGTCTTTCCTAAAAGCGCGTTGACATGATCAAACTACGGTTTGACAAACCACCTATTTGAACGTGTGAACCCGTTGTCAAACTGGTTTGAAGTCTTGTGCTCCTGTCAAATCGTAGTTGGACGGTGCTCAACTTTTCATCAAATGCTAGTTTGTCAAATCGTAGTTTGATCATGTCAACGCGCTCTAAAACTCGCCAGGGCCGGACAGGAACACAGAAAATGAGACGTACTTCCTCCTGTTCCTCGTCCCCACAGCTCCTGCAAAAATCATTATATGGAAGACGAAGTCTCCTGGCGTGCTCCCCAATTAGGCAGTGTCCAGTTAGCACTCCTACGATAGTTCTTAGATTATCTCTGTTTAGCATTAGCAATCCAGAAGAACGTTTGGGATCCAGTTTAGGTCACATCTGTCTAGCCACATGACCTGTACTGCCATTGCTCCATCTGATGAAGGCCCTATCATACGCCGCATCTTTGATGGCCAGTTTACAAGCAGCCAACGGCATCTTGGTGCAACGTAACGGCCCGCTGATCCCATTGATCGTACCTGCTCGAGCCAGTTCGTCAGCCTTGCAGTTACCAACATAGTGGTTATGCCCTGGCACCCAACACAGAGAAATATTGCAGAGCCTTCCCATCTCTATTAGGGAGTTGCGACAATCCAGTACTGTCTTCGAATTTACCAAGACAGAGCTAAGCGATTTAATCGTCGGTTGGCTATCCGTGTAGATTACAATGTCCCTACCAGATATATCATTTTCCGACAACCAGGCTAGAGCTTCAGATATTGCTGTAACTTCCGCCTGAAAAACACTACTAAAGTTCGGGAGTCGGAACGACAAGCTAATATCCAACTCTTCCGAGTATACGCCAGCCCCATCTCCTTCGTCAGTCTTAGAACCATCAGTGAAAAAACAGAAAACAGAAAAAACACTCGAAATTTCACCAAACGATATCTAACGAGCTTTTACATACAAAATTCAATTCGCAGCCCAAAATATACCAGAATCCCCCTACTAATTAGACCAATCATCTTGCGAAAGTCTTTTAAATGTCCTCAGCGCCGCCACGCGATCATCTGGGATACTACTTATTTGACAGCCAACCCCCATTTCCCTCTCTTTGCACTTGCATTGAGCAATCATGGATTAATTGTGCGAAATTCGCTTAAAAACCGACAGAAGTCACTAAAGTCATGGCTCAAAGAAGTGTTTTTTCGTTGACTAAGAAACTTTATTCAACTGCCACAGTGCCGAATTATATTAGTGCCGCGCAACATGGCCGTACACGCCATTTATTGTCCTGCTCGACGTCGTGGTCGTCGAGGCTGTTCTCGCCGGTGTCGTCTGCTGGGTCAGGCGGACCATCGTTCCGAAATTTCGCGAGCAAAAGTGCGGTTAAGTCTGATTACGACCATTCAAAATATCCATAATCGGGATGGTCTTTAATGAACCGCGAATTTCCACTTTGTGTTTGTTGTAGGTACAAATAGTCCCGACGATGGGAAAGCAGCAAGCCCAGGTGCAGCTACTATGGAGGCAGGACCACAAATCTTATCCAAATTGTTCCCACACACGGCAGAAGCTAACAACGAGGAGAAGGAGAGAGAGCGTCAAAAACAGGAAGAGGAAAGTCGAAAGGAGAAGGAAAAGTCCTGGAAGCGAATGAAGCTGAGGTAATAGTTACAACATAGTTCATGCTGAATGGCTAGACGTTCTGTGTGTGCCTTGCAGTTTTGCGATATTTGGAGCTTCGGCTGGCATGCTATCAGTCTGGGCGGTGTACAATTTCGGATCACCGGACGTGGACGCAGAAGGCAATGTGATTGAAGATGAATTCAGTAAAATGCCTATCGTTCAGCAATACCTGCAAAGAATGTGGAAATCGATGACATACTATCAAAAGGTGAGTGTGGAACGAGAAGACGGTTTTTACTACAGTAATCAGGGAGACGGAAGGACAGTCTGATGTTCAGCATCATCAAATTTTAGAGCGGTACTATCCGCCCACTCTCACGAGAGGGGATCAGGCTGTAGAAATTCCTTTCAAACCCAAGATTCGACACGATATAGTCCGTGGTTTCAGGAACGTCCAAGCTGTTGAGAATGGCCGAATGCCCGGTGGAGGATGTGGTCCAGTGACTTATTTCACGAAGGGGAATGGCCACACTAGCAGCAATCTGTTCGGCAAGAATGTCCAAAGGAGCCAGGTTCAGCAGATCTTCAAGGGCCACAGTGAGTGTTGTTTTTAGAGCTCCCGTAATGGCGACACAAGCCAGCCTTTGAACTTTCTCCAACTAGCCTCTGTAAGATGCGATTCTAAGCGCCGTCCACCAGGCCACTATCCCATACATAAGAATAGGACACACTACCGACGCATAGAGCCAGAAACCCATCCTCGGTTGCAGTCCCCATTTCCTACCTATCGCCTTTTTGCATGAGTACAATGCAACAGGGGCCTATATCTCCTGGTGATCACAACAAGTTCCGTTTTCCTCGGATTCACTCTAACACCAACCTCATTCGCCCCCTTTACCAGAACATACAGGGCCCTATGCATTAAGTCACTGAGAACACCGGGGAACTTACCCGAGATAGCGATTGCAATGTCATGTTGTTGTGGTAGCGATGCTTCGAATACTGCAGTTCTTACATCGAGGGGGTTTGGCAGCTCTTGAGCGTCGAAAAACGGGTCGTTCGGGTACGAAGAACCGGCTGCCACAGGAACGATTGCAATATCATCAGCATAAGCAGTTGGTTCACATCCCAGCCCCTCCAGTTCCACAAGCAGCTTACTGACCGCCAGCTTCCAAAGAAGGGGAGAGCGGACCCCTCCTGCTTGATCCGACCCCACGACAGTTGAAATACTCTAACAAATTTTTCGTTTGGTAGAAGGTCGTCGACATCGGGATACTTATCCATTTTGTGTTTTCTTTGGTGTCGAGATCGGTGAGTGTAATATATAATTTTTCCTTTTGGAAGCCTACCTCGCTTAGGGGGTATGTAGTGAGGCGATGTATCATGCTTTCATATGCAGCCATTTTTTGGGAGAAAGTGTGTTGAGATGTTATCGGGATTGTCCTTTGGGTTGTTGGTTTCCGGTAGATATCGTATTCGATTGTTCCGTTGTTATAGTAGTATGAGTTTATTGTTAATGTTTCGTTTCTTTTAGATGATTCAAGAGCCATCGCGTGATAAACTTCTTCCTGACCCGTTGAAACCGCCATACATTCAACCACCGTACACTCTAGTCCTGGAAATGAAAGATGTTCTCGTGCATCCCGATTGGACATACCAGACCGGGTGGCGCTTTAAGAAACGTCCGGGTGTCGATACTTTTCTTGAACAGTGTGCAAAGCATTTTGAAATTGTCGTATTCACAGCTGATCAGGGCATGACTGTATTTCCCATATTGGATGCTCTCGATCCGCACGGATACATTATGTATCGATTAGTGCGGGACGCTACACATTTTGTTGACGGACACCATGTAAAAAATTTAGATAATTTAAATAGAGATTTAAGAAAGGTGAGTAAATATACGTGGCGCTTGTAGATGCAGGCTGGAAAATAATCTTATTGTTCGGATTTTTAGGTAATTGTAATTGATTGGGATCCCAATTCGACAAAGTTACATCCAGAGAATACATTTAACATTGCTCGGTGGACGGGAAATGATGATGACACCACAATGATTGAGTTGGTTTCATTTTTGAAGAGTACGTACATGACTTTTCCATTTTTAATTAATTTTCACCTTTACACCAGAAACATGAATGTGCAATTCTTACTTTTTTTTAGTTTATTGAACTTTTTTTATATATACGAGGCATGTCTAGAAAGTAAGATAAGAGTACTGTTGAGCTCTCGCGACGTGGGATTTTTTTCAATAGCTGGCAACATTGCGGGGTAGTGGGGATTTCCCTGAACACAACGAGCACTGGCGACGCTCGTTAGTACCAAGGTTGGGTTAGGTTAGGTAGGGTGGCAGCCTGACGGCTCCGGATAGACCGCTGGGGTGCATAGTAATACCACATATTTCAGGTGCTCATCCCGTGTCGTTGCTAGCCCTTACTAAAAGTTTGTCGCTGAGCTAGAAGGAACCTGACTAATTGGCGAAGCTCAATAGGCTTCTCCAACTGAGTCCTGCGACTCCTTCAAGGTCGTTGAAGAAGTAAGCTCCTAGGCACTTTAATCTTCTTCTAGCGAATGCAGGACATTATAGACACCATAGAAGGTGCTTTAGAATTTCTTTCATGTTTGGTATCTGGAAATTCCTGCAGCCATCGTTAGGTATTGCAGTGGCCCGTTAGCATGCTGCACGCTGACTTCTGGGTAATCCTAAGAGGTTTTTGGAACTCCAGAATATTTTCGTTACTCTGTGTTAAGCCAGTTAGCATTACCTTTTTCGTGCATACTGTCGTCCAGCATCTTCTTGCATGTTTGTATTGGCGTCGGCAGCTCTTAGGCTGCCCCTCGCTCGAGACTAGCCCCCTGTTTGACTAGACCGTCCGCTATTTCGTTATCTAGAACTCCGCTATAGCCCGAAACCCACCAGAGTTCCACGGTCCCAGCTGATCTCAGTACTTGTAGAGCTGTTAGGCAGTTATGCACTGTCTTCGACTTGATATTGTAGTAACGGACTGTAGCGCCTTTAGTGCTGCTTGATCGTCCGAGTGTATGACGATTCTACCCTTTTCCCGGGATGATGTCATCACCTCGACTGCCTTTTGGATCGCAAGCACCTCCGCCTGGAAAATGCTGCACTCATTTGGCAGTCTGTAGGATAGGTTGCACGGAAGTTGCGAAGAGTAGACAGCTGCACCAACTCCGGCTTCCATCTTAGAGCCATCCGTGTAGAGGTTCAGCGCCTTTCTGCGTCCATGATCAACTACCGGGGTCTGTTCCCTATCGAGTATATTGAACTCGAAGTTTGTGTTGGAACTTGTGGTTTCATATAGTCAGTATTCATAGATGGCAGCCTAATACTGCGGTGGTCGTATGGCCTTTCTTCGAAGTGTCCTGCCTCTCTAAGCTTTAGGGCACACTTAGCATCCTCATTCTTCAGATATAGGTCAATGGGAGGCAGGTTTAGAAGGCTGTTCGGAGAGAGCGAAGATACTCTTCATAAGGTACCAGTGATCCCCAAGCAACATAGTCTCTGTACCCTCTCCATTTTCTATAGGATTCTTTTCGTGTTGAGTGCTGTCCACCAGACCACAGCTCCGTACGTTAGTATCGGTCTTACGATAGCCGTGTATATCCAGTGAGTTATTCTCGAACTCCTTTACCGTCAGAAAGCTGGAGAAGTTCAGCGTAGTGTGCGACGCGATAAGAGTTTATGCCAATTCTCTTTTGGCCTCAGCAGAAGAAGCCGCAAGAAGTAACAACTTAAACGCCGTATACGGTGTCATCAAGGAGTTTACAGGTGGTCGTAACTCCTGCCAACATCCGGTGAAAGATAGTGATGGAAAGCTACTTATCTTGGAAGAAGATCAAATGAGGCGGTGGAAAGAACACTTCGCCGCGGTCTTGAACCGTGTAACCTCTGGTGAAGTTCCCCCTCATATAGATAATTTAGCTAACCATCAAAATGTGCGTATACGGTCCACTGCCCCGACTAAAGAGGAAATAGTCAATGCAATTATTGCACTAAAACGAGGAAAGGCCGCCGGACTTGACGGTATCCCTGCCGAACTTTATCAAGCAGTGCCAAGCGTAACTGCCGATTTGCTGCACCCACTTGTTGATAAAGCGTGGATTACAGAGACCTTTCCCAGTGAGTGGAAGGAAGGTTTGATCATCAAACTTCCAAAGAAGGGTAGCCTCACAGACTGTAATAATTGGAGAGGCATTTGTGTGCTTCTTGCCGTTGCCAAGATAATAGCTAAAATCGTCCTGGAAAGACTAAAGGCCCACTTAGAAAGCACAATTGATGAAGAGTAGGCTGGTTTTCGATCAGGATTCTCCCGTGTCGATTACATTAACACCTTGCGAATCATCATCGAGCAATGCGCTGAATACGATTCTCCGCTTGACTTGCTTTTCATCGATTTCGAAAAGGCTTTCGATAGTGTGAACCGGGATTCTATATGGGCGGCCTTGCGCAGGAGAGGCATCCCTGAGAAGCTGGTGGCTATTATTAAGGCAACCTATGACGGCGCGAAATGTCGCGTTTTGCATAAAGGTAAGGTGTCGGGGGACTTTGAGATTCGCAGTGGAGTTCCTCTCACCGATCCTATTCCTCATAGTGATCGGCGACGTGTTGCATGCAGCCCTATCCGGACTCGACAGAGGAATTCAATGGACTTTGACATCTTATCTAGATACAACCTCTTGACTACGCTGACGACATATGCCTACTCTCCCACAAAATCATGGATCTGTCCGCAATGGCGTTAGATCTCGAGAGGCAGGCAAGCAAGGTTGGGCTAAAGATTAATACCAACAAGACTAAGGTTCTTAGCCCGCCGTTGCGAAAAAGAAATCCGACACCTATTGCCATCAATATTAATGGGCAGCCTGTGGAGAAGGCGGACAACTTCGTCTACCTAGGTAGCACTGTTGCCGAAAATGGTGGTACGGAGCAAGACATCGCTCGTCGTATCAACCAGGCTAAGCGCGCATACGGCATGCTGGCCAAAATCTGGCAGAGCAGTTATCTCAGCATCAAGACCAAGCTGGGTCTGTTTCGCTCCCTGGTACTATCAGTGCTTTTGTATGGGAGCAGTACATGGAAAGTTTCCGTAGGAGTTACCAGAAAACTGCAAGTTTTCGTCAACTCATGTCTTCATCGAATTTTAAAAATTTTCTGGCCCGAAACAATATCAAATGAAGAGCTAAGTCGGCGTACGGGTCAGATGCCAATCGACGAATTGATCATCATCGTGGCGCGACAGCCCGACGTCGGGCCTTGGCCGCCTGGATCATTGTCCTCCAATTATCTCGGTCACGTGACCGCGTCCTCCAATTTTGGGAGCCCAGCAGCTGCGCGGCGTCCACACCTACTGAGCTCTCCCAACGAGATCTCGGTCGTCCTCGCAGTCTCGCTCCGTCGACTCGTTCTGCATTCATTACTCTCTTTGGCATGCGATCATCGTCCATTCTTTGTACATGCCCTGCCCATTGAAGTCGTTGTAGTTTGACGATTTTCGAGACTTGCAGCTCATCGTACATTTCATACAACTCATGGTTGTACCGGATGCGCCATCCATCTCGATCGCAAACAGCCCCGAAAATTCGCCGTAGAACCTTACGTTCAAAAGTGTCTAGCATGTTTTCGGAGGCTTGAGTTAGGGTCCATGCTTCGCAGCCATAGCATAGCACTGGTCGTATAATGGTTTTGTACACGCGGAGCTTCGTGTTTCTGTGCACATGCTTCGATTTCATTATGGGGAGAACCGAGAAAAAAGTCTTATTAGCTAACTGTATCCGTCGCTCGTCAGTTTCGTTGGCGTCCCTTGACAAGTTGCAACCCAGGTAAATGAAGTTGTTCACGAACTCGATGTTGAGGTCCCCCCACATTGATTGACGAATTGATACGCAGGCGAAAATGGCAGTGGATAGGTCACACATTGCGGAAGAGTGACAACTGCATTGCTTTGCATGCCATGAAGTGGAACCCCATTTCCAACCAAGGCCGACCAAGAGGGGTCCTCGAATCACATGGCGTCGATCTGTGGCAAAGGAGTGTCAGGCACTGGGTGAGTCTTTTGGGGAGTTGCGTCGCATTGCCCAGAACAGAGTACGATGGCGCGCAGGAGTAGTTGACGCGCTATGCCCCGCTAGGGGTTAAGGCAAAGTAGTAGTATTCTCGGTTTGAGGCCCCACTTTTTACCAAGCATGCTTTTGCAGGTGTAAAAGGCGATGTTGGTTTTCCTGTTTCGTTCCTTGGCGTTACGACCCCGGTTAAGTCCACTATCCAGGAACATCCCTAAGTACTTTGCATGGGTTGACAAAGTTAACCCGGTGTCACCCATCTTTGGCAGGATAAATTCCCCAATTCTGATTCCTTGTGAAGAGGAGGACTAGTTCAGTCTTCTGAGGGCTTACACTTAGACATCTTCTATCCGCCCACCTTAGTATCTTACTGAGAGCCATAGTTGTAAGTTCTCACAGGGTGCCCGTGTGCTTGCCTGATACGAGTACCACGACATCGTCTGCATACGCTACCGCACGTATTCCGGACGATTCGAGGGATGTTAGCAAATTATTCAGTACGAGTATCCATAGGAGCGGCGATAGCACTCCTCCTTGCGGTGTGCCTCTCATCGTACTCTTGGTGGCTTTAGCACCTCCCCATTCAGACGTTATTAGCCTGTTTGAGAGTAGTGCTTCGATCCATTTCATTAGAGTTACATTCACCTCAACAAGGCCTATACTATAGCCTCCATGGTGAATTGTTGAAAGCCCCTGCTATATGCATGAATGTATCAAGAGTGAATTCTTTGTATTGAAGGGATGTCTCAATCGTGAAGACCACCTCATATAGAGCGGTTTCTACCGATTTCCCTTTCATGTAAGCGTGCTGAGTTCTAGAGAGTTACGAAGGGTGGACGGTTTCCCTAATGTATCCATCTATGCATTTTTCCATTGTTTTTAGCAAAAAGGACGTTAGACTGAAAGGTTTAAAGTCCTTAGGATTGACATGGCTTGTCTTGCCTGTTTTGGGGATGAACACCACTCTAGACTCCCTCCACGCCAGAGGTACGTAGCCTAGTCGGAGACATCCCTTTAGTATGGGAACAGCCTAAGGAGTTATTGTGTCCATTGGTTTTTGCAGCATTGCCGGTATGATTCTGTCAGGACCTGCCGATTTATACGCATAAAACGAGCTTATCGCCCATTTTACGCGTCTGCAAGTGACTAGTCCCGGAATGTTGCTTCTTCTTGCGTCGCCATTTCCTGTTTCCGGCCGTGTTACGAGGGTGTGATGGTCTTCACAGCCAGGGAAGTGTGCGTTTTGAAATTTTTCTACCCTGTCTTCTGCTCAACCTCCATCCTCCTTGTTGATGGTAGAGGGCGGTGTCGGATTTTCGGGGATGACTTTTCTTAGTCTTGATGCTTCCGTCGTGCTTTCAATTTGGCTGCAAAAGTCTCTCCAGCTATTCCTCTTAGCCGCTGTTAATTGGTTCTTAAATGCTTTTAGTGAGTTCCTGTACTCGCCCTATGCATCATCCCGCCCAGTGCGTTGGGCGTTGCTGAACAGCTTCCTTATCCTGCAGCGGGCTTCCCTAATCTCCTTGTTCCACCATAGTGGTTGGATCTTCTTAGGGGGCATTTGACATTATATGCTTTAACAAGTATGCTGGTTAGAGTCTGGGTCGTGCGCTCCAGACTTGTAACGTTACGTGCATATATACTCCGGGCGTCTACTGGAAAGTTAGTACTAAAACTCGCCTCGTAGTGTCCGTTTCTGTGAAATATGTCAATAAGAAATCCCGTCAATTGCGAGGTGCTCGCTGTCATAAGGTTCCTCCTCGCGGAAGAAAAAACGCCGACTGAAATTTTTGCACGGATCAAAAGTGTTTATGGCGAAGGTGTTATGAACCGAACGAATGTGTTTAGTTGTTGTCGTGAGTTGAATGAAGGAAGAACGAATATTCATGACGAGCAAAGGAGACCTTCAATTGTGACCGATGAGTTGGTGCAAAAAATCAAGGAAACTGTTCGTGTAGATCGGCGATTGACAGTGGATGAAGTGTCTGCGATGTTTCCACAAATCTCCAGATCTCTCTTACACGAGACAATTACGGAAACGCTGGGATTGCGAAAATTGTGCACAAAATGGGTCTCAAAACAACTGGCAGAGCAGCACAAATTGAATGGGTTCGCTAGCGCTCGCGAGTTCCTTGGGCGATTTGAATTGGAAGGTGAGGATTTTCTGAGCCCCATTGTCATTGGTGATGAAACATAGGTGGCTCATTACACCCCTGCCTAAGACAAAAAGACAGTCCTCACAGTGGCGACACACTGGTTTCCCATCTACCAAAAAATTCAAAACCTCAATTTTGGGTTAAAAAATCATGGCATTCGTATTTTGGGACCAAAAAGGGATCATTCTGATCGATTTTTTTCAGGGGGAGACGATTAAGCACTATACTGCGAGACCGTAATAAACCTCAAGAGAGCAATTCAAAACAAACGGCAGGGAACGCTGACGAAGAGAGTATGTTTGTTGCAAGACAACGATCGCCCGCACGTGGCCAACTCCACTAAGGTGCTTTTTAATTCGTTTGGTTGAGACATTTTGAATCATCCTGCATACTCCCCTTTTCATCTTTTTACCTTCCTGAAGACTCACATGGGTGGAAAAAAAATATATATATCTTCAAAATCTTATTTTTTTAAATGTTTTTTTTTTTTATAAAATAGAAAAATTTAGTACTCTTACTTCCTGGTCATGCCTCGTATAACGACTTTCCTATTTTCTTGTGATTCAAAATATTATAGGGAAAAAAATTTAAAAACTATGACGGTATAGTCAATATTCAAAAGCCGTTTCTCCAATCTTTAATTTACACAATCACGTATCTGGTGTAATGGTCTCGATAAACTTTCGTCTTGTTTTTTTTTCTCAATTTTCGTATCGATTCTCTTACACAGCTATCGCTACTGCTGATGTAGATGACGTTCGTGAAGTTCTCCAATATTATCGAAGTTTCGAAAATCCCCTAGCCCAATTTCGTGAGAACCAGCGTAAACTTCTCGAACAAATGGAAGAAAGAGAGCGTGAAGAAAAATCAAAAGAAGCGCCAGTCGTGAAACGGTGGACACCCAGTTTCTTCGGACGATCGCGATGATTATTAACAGAGTGAGATATCGCCAATGTATTTTACAATTTGAATACATGATACATGCTGCAATGTTTTCCACGGAGGTGTACCTAAACAAAGTAGGACCTAATCATAACGGATTATACACAACAACACTGAGTCCTGAGAATAAAAACGACAGCTTATCGAAATTACTTCCGACTGGATCTTCTTGAGATTTTTTATATGTATACCGCCACTACACAAGATTTTTTGTTATGTTTTGTTAAGATTATCTGATAAAATAAAACCAAATGATGACAGTCATTAGATATTTCTGTGTTATCATTACTCTAATAGGAACCATTATGTTATACATAGGTGCGATTGAAATATAAGAGTATAGTAGATGCTTGTTATACCAACACAATATTGCATTATAATGTAATCCCTTTATACTTTGGAGGAAAATAAAATATGTATGGTGACTTTGGAATTATGATTTCGTAAAAATTTAGACCAAAAATGTTCGCATAAAAATTATGAGGGAATTGAAAGTTGCAATTTCTTAAAATCGGGTATAAGCACGTGGCGAGACATGGCTGTTAAGTACATTCGACTAGTCATGTATTTTGTCTCAGTTCCAGTAACCAATAACCATAGCAGTGTGAGGGGGCGCCATCCTGATGAGTGGTCCGCTCGTAGACGAAACCAGATGCAGGGGTCTACGGCGTCTGACCTGAACAACGACGATGGTCCGACCCATTACATTGATGGGTTCACATAGTGCCCTCATCTTCAACTCAACTTGATTCCTAAACAGCCAACCAATGCATACAGGGAATTACTTGTCCCTCTTCGATTCGCACCCTTACCATGTTGTGTGGTATATTACCACGACCACCTGTTTCATCGAACCTATCAAGCGGAGGCGTGTTATAACACCCTCAGCGATGGCCGGGTTCGGGGTACTCTCGGACATGAATGATCTTCATAGGCTTCTGTGAGAACAGGCAGAGGTCATCGGTGAGCTACGGCATGAGATATAGCGTCTAAGCAATCAGCGAAAAGCGTTCCTGCGACATCCGGTTCTAAGCACGGGAGCGATCCGTGTTTCACGGCCAAGAGCTGCCACAATCCCTTCCGACGCAAGAAGAAAGATGTGTGTATTGTGTCACACACTCTATCCACCGTTTTTCCTGGGAATTCGGAGCAACACAAGTGGGCGCAACTACTCTCAATTCTCCTCCATCGCGCCGGAATTAAGCTCAACCTAGGTCCTAGAACCTGCTGGATCTGCTGCGTCCGCAACAAACCACTGCACCCTAACGCCACCACAGTAAAATGTACATGCTACGACGAATGGTGCCATCTGAGAAACTTATTCCGGCAATCCAGGCTTGTGCCAAGGATGGTACCTGCGCTGTCAATGTGCGCATTTTTTATGGCATAACAGTTTTCATTTATGTCACTATCTGGGTGACTAGTTATATCAGCTGCTTTTGCGCAAGATGGTCGTTTGTTGTAAGACAGCTGGATTTTTTAGTCAAGCGGTGTTGAATTTGCGGCGCCTGGGTCTTTCGTCGCTAGGACGGCGCACGGCTGCAATACGTAATCGAACATTAGCTATCATAAGATAATGGTCTCTTCCCATCCCAACATCGGCACCCTTCCAGGAGGCAACTCTTGAATTTTTTACTAATGGCAAAGTGGTCTCGGTTCTCCCCATAATGAAATCGAAGCATGTGCACAGAAACACGAAGCTTCGCGTGTACAAAACCATTATACGACCAGTGTTATGCTATGGTTGCGAAGCATGGACCCTAACTCAAGCCTCCGAAAACATGCTAGATACATTTGAACGTAAGGTTCTACGGCGAATTTTCGGGGCTGTTTGCGATCGAGATGGATGGCACCGGTGCAACCATGAGTTGTATGAACTGTACGATGAGCTGCAAGTCTCAAAACTCGTCAAACTGCAGCGGCTTCAAAGGGCATGTACAAAGAATGAACGACGATCGCATGCCCAAGAGAGTAATGAATGCAGAACGAGTCGACGAAGCGAGGACGACCGAGATCTCGTTGGGAGAGCTCAGTAGGTGTGGACGCCGCGCAGCTACTGGGCTTTCAAAATTGGAGGACGCGGTCACGTGACCGAGATAATTGGAGGACAATGATCCAGGCGGCCAAGGCCCGACGTCGGGCTGTCGCGCCACTATGATGATGATGAAAGTGGTCGATCGGATTTTGTGTTCTGCGCCGATCAACAGAGGACCAACTGATTTTGTGGTGGTCCTTATGCTCAAACATAGTACCACCGATGAAGAGACTGTGAAAGTTGTAGAACTCTACAAATCTTTCAGCGTTGTCGTTACGATCACCAAGACCGTGTCTCCCCATCACATGTCTGAGCCCATAGTTATCAGCGCCAACTATTGCATTGAACGGCGTTTAGTTGTTCATAGAAGGAGTCTTTCGTCAAGACATTGTCGGGTTCAGTTGGAGCATAACATTGTATTAGTGTCACCATACACTATCGAACTCGATCTCGAACACAAACCTGGTACAAATGTCCTCTGAATAGCTCAAGACACACACACACTTCACATAAACGTGAAGAAAACCGGTCCACTTGTACCATGTTCGAGATCGAGTTTATTGAGATGTTTCTCATTTTGGTCCGGAACTTACTACTATACTCAATTGCCCTAACCCCTTGTGGAGCATAGCGCGTCAGCTGTTCCATGTGGTCCAGTTGACGTTTCGTTGGCATAAACTGGTTTCGGAGAATGCAGTTGCGAACTTCGTCGTGGACGGGATTCGAACCCGAAACGCCGGTAGTCAAACATGAGACTGATGCCTCAACACACTGCGCTACCGGTCGCCCCAAGCCCCGGAGACCGGATCCCAGAATAAGAGACAGTTTCGTGCGGCTCTGGTTAAAAGGAGCCCCACACCTGACTCACGACCACTACCGGTAGCTCTACCGGAGTACTCGTTCAACATTACAGTGCTACCCGTTGGAGAGATAAATTATCCGCTGTTCCACCATCTTATTTCCCTAAGATAAGATTAGATAAAATAGTCGAGCTACTGTCCCAGCAGGAAGGCACTGCGACCATAAAAGATCTATTGTGCCGTAGCTCATTAATCCAGAAGACCGTCCACCCTTCTAATAAAGGGCAGTAAGTCTTTAGCAGGAATTAACCTGAATTCTGCAGTGCTGATAGTAGCCTGCCCGAGGAGTGACATCCTAAAACGCGCGATGACGGGACATTCGCACAAGATGTGCTTGGTCGTTTCCACGTCCTCCAGACAAAGACGGCATTCAGTCTCGCTTGACAGACCCATCTTGTTCAGGTGATATCTGACCAGGTGATGGCCAGATAAGTACCCCACTAGGAGTCTTAGGTGGGTTCTACTCATTTGAGTAGTACCCTTGTCACTGAAGGGCATTATCAGCTCCTCTCATTGACGAATCCCTGGAAGGTTATTCCAGTACTGTTGACGCAATAGTGCAGACCAATCTGTGATCCGCCGTTTGGCTGAGGCCAGTCCAAAGCCACAGTAAGGCTCAAGTCCATGAAAACGACTGGATGATCCTTGTCTAGCAAGTTCATCCGCAGCCTCGTTCCCCTCAATGTCCTGGTGGCCTGGCACCCAACACAAGAAGACTCGGTTTTTGGTTGCCAACAGTTGAAGGAGATTGTAACACTCCTTCACCAGTTTCGAAGAGACCTTATATGAGGAGAGCGCTTTTATAGCTGCTTGGCTGTCTGAGTAGATAGCAATGTAAGCACCGCGAAGTCCAGTTTCCAAGATTACTCTGGCGCAGACCTCAATGGCGAGGATCTCAGCTTGAAAAACGCTGGGCGAAACTCCCATTGCGATCGAAATACTGGTGTTGGGTCCAAAGACACCTGCACCAACACCCTGTTCAGTTTCCCTAACTCCTAAGATGTTTAATTTATACCTCAGAAATTCACTAATTGAAGAACAAATCGTGCGTTCTGAGGACCTTCTGATCCATTGTCCAGGAGAGTACGCACATTCCAGAATCCAATCTTTGTCATTGTACGATAGCCAAAAGTCGTAACCTTTGAGTCAGTCCTTATCCGAGGCATAGTTTTCGGATAGTCCAAGTTGCTGGCATACACATCCTGTCCTTTGTTTGTCGGTTTTAACGACAGGCCGTCAAAGAGAAAGGCCGTGGTATTACGAGGGTCAGTCAAAAAGTAAGTTTAAGGGTGGCAGCGCTCCGCGTGGTGAAAAGATATACTAACGAAATTTTAGGAGGTTTAACTCTCATCTATCCTAACCAATTTGACGCATCGCTGAGCCCGATAAGTAAATGTTTGTGTTTTTTACAACAATTTAAAATGGAGACGCCGATAGAAGTAGCGTCCAAATGTGAACCGCGTAGTGTGATACGTTTTTTCACCGCAAAAAAATTATCCGCTAGTGAAATTTATCGAGAATTATCGTCTGTATACGATGAGCAGTGTATGAGCCTTCAAATGGTTACGCGTTGGAGAAGAGCGTACCTAAACGGAAGAAAAGAACTCCATGACGAAGCGCGCCAAGGTAGACCAACGAGCGCAGTGAACAAGGGGAACGTTGCGCTTGTTAAACAGCTGATCGAAGAGGATTCCCGGTATACACTCGATGAGTTGGCCGAAAAGGTACGATGTACGATAAGATCGACTGCAGCCGAACATCCATTCAAAAAATCATCCACGATAATGCTCGTACGCATTCTGCCCGTTTAACCCAAGAAAAATTGGCCTCATTTAAATGGGACGTTTTTGAGCATCCTCCTTATTCCCCTGACTTGGCCCCAAGTGATTTCGACCTTTTCCCGGCGATGAAAACAGCGTTTGGCGGCATACGATTCGACACGACAGATGACATCACCGAAGCAGTCACAGCGTACTTTAAAAATTTGGACGCAAAATATTTCGACGTCGGAAATACGAAATTAGTTTGTAGATACAAAAAATGTGTTGAGAGAGATGGCAACTTTGTAGAAAAATAAAAAAATGTCTGAATTTTCCGAAAATGACCTTGTTTTTTGGTTTGACCACTCCTTCCCCCCCTAATGGGACCCTTAAACTTACTTTCTAACTGACCCTCGTATTTTGACGCCCCACACCACAGGAGGAAGGTTTACCTCAACCAAATCATCGCACCGCCATCATTGGCGGTTTGACATTGGTTAGCAATGGTCAGTGACCACTGTCGTTCCAGAGGGCGCCCACGTGGAGGACTTCTTCTTCCTTGCCCTTTCATACCACTCTGCGGCTTCGCGTTGCTCTGTCTGTGGTGTTGGCACTTCGCCCATTCTGGCCGGTATAATCTCAGTTTCCTTCTGCAGGCAGCTCGGTCTTGGATCGTATCATCGCCGAGATTAATGCGTTGTTGTTGCTTCTTCATCTGATCGATCCATGTGTGTTTCCGTCTGCCTCGGGGTTTGGGTCCAGCAAATGGAACATTCATTGCTAGTGCCTTCATGACAGGGTTCTCAGGCGGACGCCTTAGAACATGGCAATACTAATCCATGCGACGATCTTCGAGCTTTTCAGTGATCGGTTGCTCAACAAACAAGCTGCCTCGGATGTAGGTACTATACTTTTGATACGATCATTTTTAGTCAAACCAGCTGACATCCGTAGCATTTTCATCTCAGTCGCAGTCATTTTACTTTCGTATGTCTTATACATAGTCCAGCATTCAGACGCATAAATGAGTGCGGGACGTACGACCGTTTTGGACAACTTGCCTTTAAGCTTTCGTGGCATCTTCTTGTTGCAGAAAACTCTAGAGTTTTCTCGCCACTTCATCCAACCGACACTGATGCGATGTTTTATGTCATCATCGTAGGTAGTCATGATATGACCTGCTCATCTTGGGGATCAGGTCGACCTACTCCGAGTCCGGCAACGGACCTAGGTTCGCAGACCTAGGTCTGCGAACCTAGTTTCTTGAACCTAATCTGTTGTCGATGGAGTGGGAGAACAGAAAAGCGGGCGAACTAGGTTCGTTGGAGAACTGAACTTTTGATTAGATTAGAAGACACATCTACATGTGGCTTTAGTATACTGTAGTGTGGGATTGGGATGAAATGGATTGTATTTACAATTGGATTTTATTGATATCAGGTGGAGTGGCGCTTTTAGACTTTTGTTGCCTTGTTATCTATTTTGCCTTTGGTATTTGGTTTAGGTTAGAGGCGGATAAGAGTATGGTATTGGTGTTGGATTGCGTACACTTTCTTATTGGTTTACCTTAAATATGGAGTTGCGTTGCGTTCACATTTAATTCGTTTGGATAGATTTCTTGCATTATAGTTGCAGTCGGTCTTTGGCTTTGTTTACGTTTGACGCATAACTCGCTTGGATCTCAATACTTTTCTTTGAAAAAATTATGTAATATAGGCCAAATATAGCCAAATACATATGTTCTACATTTTTCGAAACATTTAGTTGGAGTACTCTTCTCTAAAAAAAATTCCCGAAAATCACCCAAATTTTCAGCGTTCACACTGGTATAGCCCCTTAACTCCCAATCCCATATCCTATCATCTTGTATCATTTGCATCGTAACGCAACGCAACACCTGTCCTAAGTTAGACAAACAATACATATAAGTATAAGTACGAATGTGCGTGCACCCAATCCAATACCATATTCTTATCCACCATACCGATCGGCCACGGTCACTTACAACACAACAAAAAACGAAAAGCTTCATTCTACCTAACATAAATAAAATCCAATTGAACATTTATTCCACTCCATTCGACACTACAATATAGCGTAGCAATAGCGACATCAATCGTATATGTGTCACACCATCTGTTCTTCATCTACTTTTCTATTCCCCATATTTAAACGATCTGGATCTGATCATACTCCGATTCTGACAGACGTATCTATTATCAAACCTATTCACTATTCATTTTTAAACTGCTCCGGTCCGACCTGAACTTAAAAGAATCAAATGATCAAACTGCTCGGATTCCAACCTTTAAGTTCAGGTTGGAATCAAATGATCTAGGTTCGTTTTCTTGCTCCGAAACTGATCATTTTTTGACCTGATCATTTTTCGATTGCGGACCTAGGTCGACCTAGTTCGGTATACGGAGTAGGTTAGGTTAGGTTAAAGGGGCTGCCGTGATACCCACAGCACACGTAGACCACCACTGGGTCCTTTGTGATACCACCATTGACTCCACAAACCCGAGTCCTACCTATTCATTGAACCAGCCTGAGCCGTTGATAAAGCGCTGGAGCCGGCTGATGCTAACATCCTTAAGGTCGTCCAGATGGCCAAAATAGAAAGACCCCAACGTAATCCATCTCCTTCTAGCCAGGGCATGACACCCGCATAACAGATGAAAGGTACTCTCCCTCTTCTCCTCATCCTCATCCTAGCAACTCCTACAGAGGTCATTGTGTGGAAGCCCCAATCTCCTAGCATGTTCGCCGATCAGGCAGTGCCCTGTAATCACCCCCACAAGAGTCTGTCAATTACGTCTATTCAACGCCAGCAGCTCCTCAGAGCGTTTGGGATCGATCCTAGGCCAAAGTTGCCTAGTAACAGTACAAGTGCTACCATTACTCCACCTCGTGTTGGCAGCACTCAACGCGACATTGTTTATCAACAATTTACAGGCTGATAACGACCACCCTAGATGGCAGTGACTAAACCCGGTCCCCCCCAATAGAGTCTCTTCTAGCTAGTTCATCCGCTTTGCAATTTCCGTCGAAGTCACTATGGGCCCAACAAAGGGAGATGTTAAAAAAATTTCCCATCTCCAGAAGACAGGTGCGGCATGCGGCAACAATCTTTGAGTTTGTGATCACAGATTCAAGGCACTTAATCGCCGGCTGACTATCCGTAAAAATGATAATATCCTTAGCAGCTTTGACATTACGCCCGAACCATATGAGAACCTCCCAGATAGCCGCAATCTCTGCCTGAAGAACGCTGCAAAAGTCAGGTAGATGTAGTGACAAGTTTAAATTCAACTTGTCCGAGATACGGAGTAGGTTAAAAAGAGTAGGTTCGCGAATTGGCAACCATGACTAATCGCAGGTAGCTTCCTTGTTGACCATCGAGCCCCGGTACTTGAACCTTGTACAGGACTTCAGCTGGTCTCCCTCCTTTAATGTAGATATCTGGTATCGGTCTCTCTGAATCTGAGAAAGAACAGCAAAGATACTCTGTCTTTGGTATGCTAATCCTCAGTCCATGATCCTCCAGTATCTTACACCACTTGGTCAGTGCAGCCTGCAAAGCAACGATGTCTTTGCTACCCAGGACAATGTCATCGACGAAGAGAAGGAATATTTCCAGGCCGTCAGAAATGAGTGTTAATAAATAGAGCATGATGATGTTGAAGAGCAAGGGACTCAATACACTGCCTTGGTGAACTCCGACTTTAACCGGAAATTCTTCAGACTCACCGGCTGTGCATCTAACTTTTGTGGTTGCCCCATAATACATGTCTTGTATCATCTTGACATATGCCTCGGGGACCATGGAAGAAGGATTTTTACTCAGTTGCCCTAACCCCTTGTGGGGCATAGCGCGTCAACTGTTCCATGTGGCCCAGTTGACGTTTCGTTGGCATAAATTGGTTTCAGAGAATGCAGTTGCCAGCATGCACCTCCTTAACATCCAAACACGTAAAGGAATGACATCACTTTCACTTGAATCGTCATAATGTCAAAGGTCCGGAACCAACACATGGAAAAATGGAAATTTTTTTTTACAAGAACACTTCCTCGCAAACACCTTAACACCTTAAACATTGAAGAACCGCTACCCAACAGCAAACGCTACAAAAAATCCATTGTAAATACTCTTCGAATAACAAGACGATTTTACTCTTTGCATTTTCTTCGTACTTATCAAAGAATCATCATAAATGTTTGAATTTTATTTCGAATTGATTTTTTTTTTTGCTTTTCTTTTATTTCAAATTTCCATTCAGCAATCAAGTTTCTCTTACGGGGTTAATAAATAAATTTCGTTATTGTTCAATATTAATAAAAATACATCATGTAATGTAATAGTACCTAAGACATTATGATTGGAAAGAAGAGAATATTTAAACAGTACTTAACAATGAATGTATACAATTCAATGCAAAGACGACAGTATCTTTGCCAGGTAATAATCAAAAGTCAAAAAAAAAAAAACCACTATAAAGAAAAGAGGGTGGAAAGAAAACAGATACATGATAACATCGATCCGAACACTATGAATAGGACAGGCTTTGATAATTTTATTGTTATAAGATTTTGTTTTATTTCTTATTTTTGGGCGGGAAATGTTCACTATTTAATATATTTTGTTGTTTGTTGCTTGTAATGTGTTGGCATTTAAGAAACACTTTCGTCGGAGTTTCGTTTTACATTTTCTTAGTATGACAGTGTTTTGTTTGTGTGTGTGTGTGTGTGTATGTAAGTCACTAACATGATTTTATTTCGATTCAGATTTAAATACAATGTTAAGATTTACTTTATTTGTATATATATAAGAACTATCCAAAATACATATCGTAGGTAAAAATTCTATTTAATATTTCTTTTTAATCTTTCTTAATTGAATTTTCCTTCTCATAGTTGATTTTTCATTTATTCCCATTTTAATTAATCATATTTACAAATGGAAATATATAGCATGTTTCCCTTTTCAAAAAAAGAAAAAATGTTTTCCGTTTTTATGGTATTTCATTAGGAATGGGGGCTTCATATTTCCGTATAGTTGTGAAGAAAAAAAATAGAAAGAAAGAAACATCAGTTTATAACACAGTAATTGCGGATAACATATCCCAATATTGTTTATTGAGAAGAGCTCTTGATAAAATTGTAGACAAAAGATGAAGCGTAGGGAGCTTTTGCATTGAATTCCTCCAATTATTGAAGAAGGCAGTATTGCTCCTTTTTATAAAAAAAAAAATTCTAATTGCATTAGGCGAAATAGATTCGTTTTTTCTTTTATTTTGGTGCATTATGCAGCATATTCATTAGCAATGATCCATTGCCGATTTGTTGGCTAGGAACTGTCATGATTTCGTTTATTAATTTAATACGGGATAAACGTTTTAACGGACATTATGTTGTGTGTATGTTCTTGTTTAGAGAGTTGGGAAGAGACCGAATTGGAAATCCTTTAAACTTTACACATTCGCTAAAATCGTCATTTGTCTGGTTAAAATGTATTCATTCTTTTAATGTCTAGTATTTCGTTATTCGTTTCGAGACTCTGTCTAAAAAGCTATAAAAATATATTCGCATCATCTACACTTACATTGTCCAAATTGAAAGAAGTCTGCATCCAAAAAGTTTTTATTCTAAAGTGAATTTTGTAATAAAAAAAATTTAAACGATAATTGTCAAGGTGTAATTGTTAACAATTGTTTTGTTCTTTTGTTATTTACGGTCCTTTTGAGATTTGATCTCTACAAATTTGCTACTGTTGTATGTTTGTGTGTATGGTGTAGTATATTTTTCTTCTTCAAATGTCGAGCAACAGTCCCGGACAACTGACATCAGTTGCCTTCTATCCAGGAAAACTATTTTCCAAACGTACTAGCCACGTGAAAGTCTCTGCTAAATAGGTATCCAATATATTGTCCGTATGCTGTGCGAGATATAACCACATGATATTGTCCTATAGTAGTTTTCATCCAGATTTTTTTCTAGGGGGCGTACAACAGTCACATTTTGTGATTTCCTACCAAATCTGACAAGCGCCTCGCCGCTTTTATTAATCAAAAAGGAATGAACGAATAAATATATACGCGCTAGTGCAAAATATCTACACATCTGGAAAAGGAGGACCGGATCAAGGTTATTTGCCGTACTTCCCAAAGGTGGTCGGCGTTCTACGTATATGCCCATTCATTGCATCGTTTCACATTTTTTGAGTGTCTAATATTTTTTTTTTTTATTTTTTTGAATATTTTGCTACAATATATATCGTATCTCTTCTCATATGCTTCGGTTTGTATTTTTAATTATTTGTTTTGTTTAAATTATCGTCTGCATTTTGTTTTTCTCTTTTTTTCGTCAAAATTATCCATATTTTTTGTTCTCTATTATTTATATTCTATCTATTATTTCTATTATCATATTTATAGAGGAAACGTGATAATTACTATCAATTAAAATTACAAAACAGAAAAAATAATAATAATAGCAATAAAGGGAAATTAAAACTAATCAGATTCATCTTCTCGATCGTCGAATCCACTTAAATCGGCTGATTGTAGCATACCCCGCGAGACGGCATATTCAATTAATGCTAGATGACAAAATACATATTGATCGGGCATTTGTATTGAATAAGCACGTTGTGAGCGAATTCTCTCCACCGTGCCTCGTATATCAGCCGTGCCGACATCTTCCAAACGCGATATGCATATGTCGAGGGTGATGAATGTTCCTGCAAAAGAAGTATAAATGGTTAATAGTGGCAAGCAAGAGTAGAACATTTCTTATGGCCTTAATTTTTAATGAGAATTAAAAAAAAAACTGCGATAAACAAGCCATAGACGGAAACAAAGCAAAAGACTGTTTCGGTTCCAGTTCATTTTTTTTTCTTTTTTACCAGTACTACGGAGTATCTCCACATATTAACCGCGTTTTTTCAACAGTCCACATCAGAACAGAACAACAATTGCACGCGTTACACTAACCAAATTGTTCTGGATAGAGCTGGTTGTTAGTGTAATGCGCGCAATTATTGTTCTACACTTGATCTGGACTGTAAAAAAACGCAGCTATTATCGCATATCTTATCTCTATGATGTTAAAGAAGATGCAGCTTTCCAAAATATAAATTTTGTATATTTCGAAAATACGTATTTTGGGAGAGACATACTCCCTTTTTTGGTACAAAAGCTACAATAGATTGATATAGTGAAACTACACATATGCGAACCTGACCGCGAGTGCCACTCGAGTAGAGCGCGTAGCAAAAGTGCCTAGTCATGTTCGCCAACGCAATTAACCACTACACATTCGCGCGCATGCATCGTGAATAATACTCGCGAGTACCCCTGGCGAGCGATTTCTTTACAATGCAAAAAGTTCAAGTGATGTCAAGTTAGCCCCTCCAATTCAGCAAAAATTGAATTTAACTATTCGTATCACTTGTTGGTTGTTTGTTGGTGATTGTTGGTCATATAAAAATATTTGTTGGTCGCTAATTAGTAAATTAAAGGCAAATTGAATATTTTTAGGTTAAGTTAGTCCCTCCTCACAAGAAAATCCCCAAAATGACGTTACGAACCTAAACTTGCAAAATTCTGAATTGAAATCGCTTATTAGTCGTTTGTTGGTGATTGTTGGTCTGTTAAGAACATTTGTTGGTCGCTAATTAGTAAATTATAAGCCAATTAAATATTTTTAGGTTAAGTTAGCCCCTCCTCACAAGAAAATCCCCAAAAAAAGACGTTACGAACCTAAACTTGCAAAATTCTGAATTGAAATTGTTTGTTGGTCGTTTGTTGGTGATTGTTGGTCTGTTATGAACAAATGTTCTTGTGAGGAGGGGCTAACTTAACCTAAACATATTTAATTTGTTTATAATTTACTAATTAGCGACCAACAAATGTTCTTAACAGACCAACAAACGATTTCAACTCAGAATTTTGCAAGTTTAGGTACGTAACCTCATTTTGGGGATTTTCTTGTGAGGAGGGGCTAACTTAACCTAAAAATATTTCATTTGCCTTTAATTTACTAATTAGCGACCAACCAATGTTTTTACATGACCAACAATCATAAACAAACGACCAACAAACGATACGAATAGTTAAATTCAATTTTTGTTGAATTGGAGGGGCTAACTTGACATCACTAAGAAAATAAAAAAAAACTGTCATAAAGGATCACTATTCGTGTGTATTTTAAAGTTTGGGGGATCGGCGAATGCAGCATGTGGGGTATTTTTAGTTTCCGGGGCCCGGGGTGAAAAAATCGTTTTTCACTCGGATTTTTTGTCACTTATCACTCGCGTCACCCTAAGACTCTCAAATTTGCAAAAAAAAAATATTTTTTTTTTTTAATTTTTATATTTTTTTTAATTATTTTTTATTTTTAATCTTAATTTTTTAATTTTTTTTCCTTAATTTCTTGTTCTAATGATTTATACTGAGTGTTTGGTGTGTTTAAAACTGATCAAAACGCTGTTGCACGCAGAGCGAGCGAAGCGAGCGTTCATGTTTGTGCGATATTGAGGGTTGCGATCCTTTAAGCGCGGAGCGAGCGTAGCGAGCGGAGCCCACGCAAGGGGATTTGCGAATATTTCAATTTTCCATGCCCCCAATATTCCAAACACTCAGTATAAATTATGAAAAAAAAAAATTAAAAATAAAAAAAAAATTAAAACTTAAAACAAAACTTAAAAATAAAAATTAAAAAAAAATTTTTTTTTTTGCAAATTCTCGACTTTTAGAGTGACGCGAGTGAAAAGTGACAAAAATCCGAGTGAAAAGTGATTCCCCCAGCCGGGGCCCCGGAAACTAAAAGGTTGCCCAGCATGTAGTTGTACGCCTGTACTTGCACATAAAATACACACGAATAATGCTCCGTTATGTTTTTTTTCACAGTCGCAAACGCAAGTCGCTCAGTCGCAGCCTTGCAACTCACACCTTTAAGGTGCATTTTGCTAGGCATCACTCTGCGTCAATCGTAGGCGACTATGAAAAAGATACACACAAATAGTGCTCCGTGCTCTATAGGTTGATCGCTAATCGCAAACAATGTGCGAAGATCGTTTGCCCAGCAAAATACACCTTTAGGCGAAATTCACACACACGACACCGCGCTGCACGACTGCTTGAAATTTCAGTCGAGATACACAGCATCAAATGGGCGGATTCACACTCATCGCACAGCTCAGCATGCGATACGATCGACTATGCTTGGCTATTGTGCGTGGCTGCGTCGTGCAGCGCGGTGTCGTGTGTCTGAATTTCGCCTTAGGTTGCATTCGTCCTAAGTGGCACCATACACTGTCGAACTCGAACACGAACCTGGTACAAGTGGACCGGTTTTCTTCACATATATGTGAAGTGTGTGTGTCAGAGGACATTTGTACCAGGTTCGTGTTCGAGTTCGAGATCAACAGCGTGTGGTGACACTTATGCTGCGTTCATGAGCGATTAATTAATCAAAATTTGGAAAATTAGTTTGTGTACAAACACTCATCTCAGTGCATTACTCCAAACCTAGAATTGTGAAACGGAACGTAGCCATTAATGATTTTATTTTTTGATTTCAAGTCAGTCACACTAATGTTCAATTCAGTGGACATTTTTTTCCATGAATTGTGGATTTTTTCCGCATGTTTTTATGTTGTGGGTTGGGGTTCCAAATTATAGGTTCCCTCTGACATACATAGTTCCAGGCAAAAGACCTTTTTCATAGTCCTCCTCGTGGGCGCCCCCTGGTAACGGCAGTGGGTCAAACCACTGACGGCCAAGACTTAGCGATAAGACAGTTTGGAAAAAGGCAGATAGCTGTAGCCTGAATGGCTGACCAACACCTAAGCGTCTAAGGTTTAGTAGGATGGAATGATTTGTGTAGTTGGACCTGCAACATAGTTGTGTGAACTTCAGCACGTTTATTAAACCATCTGAAGCAGCTATCTCCGAGGATATCCCCTGAATGGGGTTACGCGATGTGCTGACAACTCGTCCTTGTAAAAACACGCCATGTCAACAAACCTGGAAGAAAAGCCTCGGATTGGACGGATCAACAACGACGACTAAAGGATTATTCTTTCGGATCCTGGAATGTACGCTCCCTGAACAAACCGGGGGCCGAGAAAGCCCTACTTCAGCAGATGGAAAAGTACAAACTGAGCATTACTGCAGTCCAGGAAACAAATTGGCTTGGCAACGAGATCAATGACAAGAAATCGCACACAATTTGGCAAACCATTGGGCCACAAGGAGGTTGGAGTAGCATTTATAGTGAACAATCACCTCAAGTCGCACATTACTGACTTCAAACCCACAAATGAACGATTGTGTGCGATTCGCATTAAGACTCGATTCTTCAATCTTTGGCTCTTCAATATGGACGCCCCCACTGAAGTTCAAGAAGACGCAGTAAAAGACGAGTTCTATGCCCGCCTTGAGATTCTCTTCGACTCACTTTCAACAAACGACGTCAAACTGCTGCTGGGAGACTTTAACGCCCAAGTCAGAAATGAAAGTTGGCATCAGGGGACCACTGGAGGCCACAGTCTCCATGAAAAATGTAACGACAACGGCCAGCGACTTATCGACTTCGCCTGCAGCAGGAATCTAGTCGTACGCTCTACGTGTTTCCCGCATCGACGCAGTCACAAGCAGACCTGGAAATCTGCAGACGCACATACCGTCAACAATATTGATCACGTCCTTATTTGCAAGAGATGGGCGTTTAGTGTATTAGATCCGCCTCTATCGAGGAGCAAACTGCGATTCAGATCATCACTTGGTGAAGACGACCTACAGATGTAAAATTTCCTCAGTGCACCAATCGAGAATCAGCCCTCCCAAAATCTTTGCGGTTGATGAACTTCTGAGCGATGCTACGGCGGTGGCGTATACTGCCGCCCTTGAGGAAAGACTTTCACTTATCCTACACAACATCAGCAACACAGGCGTCCATGGGTTGTGGGAAGAACTCTAGGGTGCCATCAAATAGGTCGAAGAGAAAGCCGTGGGATATAAAACCCGGCGAGCGCGAAATGACTGGTTCGACGAAGAATGCAGAAATTCACTTTACGCGCAAGACGAGGCCTACAGACAATGGATTCAACGAGCAACCAGAACCGAAAGAGAAAAATATGACGAGCTACGGCGAATATCGAATAGAATAATTAGACGTAAGAAACTAAATACTTTCACAAGCAGTTGCTGAGTATTAACGAAAACTTAGCTAATAGGAATACCAATCAAGCGTATAAAATAGTAAATACAATTAAAAACGGCTATCAACCCAGGACTAGCCTCTGTAAGGACAAGAATGGAAACATCATCAGCGACACCGATGGTATCAACAATCGATAGGCCTCTTATTTTGTAGAGCTTCTGAACCTACCATCTAATATCCCCACATAGGAAGCTCCCCACGATATTGTTCATCTAGGCCCACCCATACAACCCCCGACAGTAGAGGAAGTTAATCTCGCGTTGCGGTCACCAAATCGAAATATAAAGTGTGTGATAGACATCTTTTTTCTGAATTGTGGAAGTCGCAGAGAACAAATTCAATTCGAATTGCGTCAGCTGTTACCTGTTCAGTTTGACAAAAACTAACAGTCGATGGAACTGAATGGACCATAGCCATTTCTGAAACAACTTATGATCCACGGACCCGAGGGTAGATAACTGGACCATGTTCTTGATTTTGGTGTTTAGGGACCGCGGCCACTGCGAGCAATTTATCATTCGCCGTGTGTTCAAGGTATTACACTAAAGATACACTGGATGCGATTATTGGACTGACCCGGCTGCATATCTTCATTAAAAATCTGTTCTCAATGATCATAAGGATACATCTAACGTATGCTTTGGAATTAAATAAGCCCTCATCTCAGACCCGGACGGAATGGGAAAGTGGTTTCCCCTGCCCAGAATCCAGGTGTATTATGTGGTACATGGATGGATCTAAGATTGAACAGGGAGTTGGTGCTGGCATCGTTGGGTACAACACCAGAATTTCAGCCTGGACCAGCGGTTTTCAAGCCGATATCGATGCTATTGAGGTTTGCACCATGGTAATTCTGGAGAAAAAATTTGAGAAATCTGCTCAGATAGCCAGGTTGCAATAAAGGTTCTCTCTTCACATAAGCTCTCTTCAAGAATGGTGAAAGGGTATCGTGAACTTCCCTAATGTCTGGCAATCGATAGCCAAATCCAGGTCACCGTGGAATCGAGAAGATTTGATGCCGCGGATGAACTTGTATTCCTCGGGCAGATCGCCACAAGCGCTACTTAGAAAATTCCTGTAAGAATTATATTAGCTTTCGTACGAGTGGTGGAAGGTCTTTTGCTATCTTAAAAGGTTATGGCACCCTTTTATGGTTGAAGTGCCCAACATTAGGATCAGTAGCCAAATATATTATAACGATCACCTATTTTGAAATTTCTTTAGGTAGTGAATGTTCAAATAAGTACCCAATAATTTTTTGAGATAACTCTTTGCTTGATAGGCACCGCAATTGAATAAATGACAATCGCTCCCACGGCAGTCGGTTCTAGGCACTGGAGTGACCCGTTCATCAGCAACGGCCAAAGGCTGCCAAACCCCTTCAACACCAATAGGCGTTGCTACAACAACGATACCTTCAACGCCAATAGGCGTTGCTACAACAACAATAATAAACAATAATGAATAAATGATACATTTTGAAGATTAAAACCTAGAACGATGAATGGATGACGATAAATCTATAACATCACATATCGAGCCCCTTAAACACTGGCGAAATGTTCATCACTTCTTTATCGCTACTACTACTACCGTAACTCTTATGAACTACATCAACGCAGGCCAAGCAATCGTTTATGCAACACTCGGCTAACCAGTAGTGCCCACCCTTAGCATCTTAAAACCAGTATCTGTCGCATCGTTAAAATGAATATTCGTATCCACTGACCTCCAAAAGGCGAAAATGAAGGAATCAAAAGAGGCCCCCATTCCACAGCACCCTAGAAAAGCTTTTTGACCCCCTACTCTTTTTTTCGACGAGATGAACTTAAACGGACAACACCTTATTGAATTCAGTGTCTCCTGAATCGAGGTGATGAGGCGAGTGCACTGCAGTACTGGTAAGGCATTTTTAACCCGTTGGTTAGGGATCTTCATCTGAAGTCTAGGCAATACGAATGTCGCCTGAATTGGGATGATGAGACGAATGCATTGGATTACTATTGAAAGCATTCTTAGCGTTTTGAAGTCATTTTTAACATTTTGGTCAGGCCAAAAGGAACATGAAAATGAGCTTTTGGCAATACGAATACACAACGCATTTTTCGATCATCGCACCTTCAATCAGATAGATCACATCCTCATAAAAACGAAAATGAGCATAGAGTGTCCTCGATATATACAATTACAGAGGAGTCACTACCTACGAGGGGTGTATGATAAGTACCCGTTAGGCAAGAAAACGCATTACAAAATTTTTTTTTTTTATTTATTTCTCAATATAATCTCCTTTCAGGGCCCTATTGCACAAATCAACCAATAATATTAGTAAATTTTACAAGTTACTAGTACCAATATTAGTAGTACTAATATATTCGGTTGCACAATGGCTTTCAAGTTTCTAATAATATTAGAAACATTTTACAAGTATATGTCGCGGAAAATATTAGTCAGCTGATGATAATGAGTGTAATGCATAAAGTGAGTCGCACGAGAGTAAGAAGTACTTTTCATAGAAATTGCTCCAGTACCTCAGGATGCCAATGGCATAACAACTGAAAGGTTTCGATCAGTTGACATGAGCTAAACAAAGGAGCACTAATTATTATTAATTTATTATGCAATAGTAGAAAATGAAACGTGTAGATAAACGAAAACTGAAACTGTGCGCTCTCAATAAAGTAAAATTGAAGCGGTGTGCTTTGTTTGGCGCTTTTTCCGATCGCTTAACAAAAAGCGACAAGATCAAGGCTTGGGAAAAAAATTATAAACATGCATTATACCTTCAACCTGTTTCGGCTGCTAAAGATGGCTCATATATGCGCTATGGCTTGGTGGTATAATATACTTAAGTTATCAGTGGAAAGTGTTGTAATTTGTCGTCTTATTTGTTAAGGGTTAATTTAGACATTTGTCGATAAAGTGACTGATAGGTGATCCTAACGAACTTTGAGATACTTGAGTATCATATCATTAATATTATGTAGCTATCAAACACATATTTCTGTTTTTTTTTTAAAGGGGAAATTTGGCAATGCTAGGAAGATTGGCACAAGTAAAGTTCCCGAAGAGAAATTCACGGAAGTGGACGAAACCGTCAGAGACTTTATTGGCCAAGATTCTCCGTTCGTAGGTGGGATCGCAGTTACAGAATCAATGGAGAGTCAAAACGATATTTCCAAGCTGGATCAATTTCAAACAGAATTGCAAAAGGAAGTTCCAGAAGAAGAAGAAGAATGGGCTCAACCCGATGTAAACGGCAAGCAGGCGCCGGGAAAGGGTTGAGGTTCATCTTCTCGGTCATGCTGTTGTTGATCTACAGTTATATTACGAGTATTATCACCTACCTCATCTTCATTTCAATTCAAATGTACATCTTCTATTGCTTCTCTACTAATATTACCTAATGCCATGCAACACTTGACAATGTTAGCAGCAAATATGAGTCCCACTCTAAGCTTGTTTAATCTAGGGGATATTTCTTTTAAAATTCCCAAGGTACATTCTATTATGCGCCTTGTACTTTTGTGCGTTTTCTTGTAAATTATTTCTGCTTCATGTCGGGGATCATCTCGAAGCGATAGAATAAGCCACTTTTTTAGACCGTAGCCTGAATTATCAAGCAGAACATAATTCCGAAACAGTCCTTGCTCCATTAGTTCATAAAGACAGCTGTTTCGATTATCATGTACGCTGCCTGGCGATTTTGGTCGACATAAAAAAAATTGGCCATGATAGCCACAAACGAACATGCAGTTTAACGAATGGTTACCATTACGAGTACGGTCGACAAAGGCAGCCTCATGGCGTAGTGGTGCATCGATCTTTACCAACGAGCCATCGATTGCTCCAATCACCCGGGAAAAATATGCGATTTCAAAAAAGTTCACAACCTCTTGTTCTTGATCTTGTGGCCATGGTATCACACGAGGAAACATGCGGACATTGATAGCTGCAACAACCCTTTTCACAGTGCGGCACACTGTGCTTTTGTGCACACCATGCATGTCTGCAATGGTGTGGCATTGTGCTCCAATGCCTAGCCAGTGCAAAGTGATACATACTTGCTGCTGAATACTCAATGCACTACTTCTCCTTGACCGATGAACGAGGAGAGATCCTATTTCATCAACTATAAACTGCATTTTCTTACGGGACATACGGAACCTCTCTCTAAATTCAAAATCACTTAAGAGGCCGTAGTTTATTCTTGATTTATAAACTTTTCGGCGGCGGAGGTTCTGGGGTTGTTGGATATCATCTTCTTCAGAAGAAGAATTGAAAAGCAAGTCTTCCAACATCTTGACACTGACTAATAACTAAATTTACAAGAGAAAATACGCTAATAGAAATAATATTAGTGTTTACTGCCACCTCGGTATTTCTGAATATATTTTAGGCGATTGTGCAACGTAAGCTAATAGTATTAGCTAATAATATTGCCTATTTCGCTAATATTATTACTACTAATATTTTCAGATTGTGCAACAGAAATTACAAGTTATTAGTGGTTTTACTAATAATATTAGTTAATAGAATATTGTGCAATAGGGCCCAGCTCGATACATTTAGTCCAGCGATATTCTAACTTTTTCAAGCCATCCAAAAAATTGCAAATCAGGGGAATATGGTGGGTGAGGCAGCAATTCGTAGCGCAATTCGACCAGTTTTGCTGTGGCGATTGCGGACGAGTGAGCAGGTGCGTTGTCATGGTGAAAAAGGACTTTTTTCGCCAAGTGAGGCCGTTTTTTTGTCAATTCAGCATTGAATCGATCCAATAAATCAGCATAGTACTGCCCCGTGATTGTCCTTCCTTTCTCCAAATAGTCGATGAAGATGATGCCTTGCGAATTCCAAAAAACGGTGGCCATGACTTTTCCGGCCGATGGAACCGTTTTCGCCTTCTTTGGAGCAGTTTCGCCGGGTGAAATCCACTGTTTTGACTGTTCTTTCGTTTCTGGCGTGTAGTGATGGATCCATGTTTCGTCAACAGTCATGAAACGCCGAAATTCTTTCGGATTGCGCTTAAACATGTCCAAACAGTGCTTCGAAGTTGTCATGCGATTCCGTTTTTGCTCCACTGTTAGCAAACGCGGCACCCATCTCGCCGATAGCTTTCTCATGCCAAATTTTTCGTGAAGGATATTTTGTATGCGTTCAATTGAGACGTGTACAATGTCAGCTATCTCTCTGACCTTCATCCGACGATCTGCTAACACAATATCATGGATTTTATTGACCATATCCTCCGTAGTCACCTCAATCGGACGGCCTGGGCGCTCTTCATCAAAAACGGATGTTCGGCCACGCTTGAATTGATTAAACCAATATCTGATGGTAGTCATCGAAGGTGCATGGTCCTTATAAACGGCATGCAACTTCACTTTGATTTCCTCACACGTCTTCCCATCCAAAAAAAGAAATCGAATCGCTGATCGATATTGCTCTTTCTCCATGATTGCAAATAAACACGAACTTGATGAATTTCAACAGTTGTCAAAAGAAAACTACTCGATAAATCTGTCTGAAATTTTCACAGTCGTCATTGTACAGATGGCGCTACATGATGGCATAAACATTTTGCGTCAGTGTTGCCATCAGTCGGTAAAGACGGGTACTTATCATACAGCCATCGTAGTCATAGTTAAAGGTCCAAAACTTTACTTAAACAAAGGCGCCTCCTGCAAATTTGACACCGAAAAACTACGAATACTCGTATTTGCGGTAGAATATGTGGGTGCATGAAAGGGAACGTCTTCATACTTAAGTACCCATAATAAGATCCGTGGACGAAGCGTGGAATGTGATCAAAAGTACAAGTTTATAAGGACCAACGAATAAAAAAAAATTGGTTTCACGATCAAATGTTTAGAAGCGATCAGGAAGGAAGACGAGGCGTACAAACAGTCTACATTACAGAGACGAGAGAAGTACGAACAAACACGATAAGTTCGACGACTATCCCTAAATGACGGTAAAAGTAGTTAACACAGGTTTAACCCATCTCTGTCTAACCCGAACTTTTCTTTTCTTTCTTGCAATTGACTCAAGCATTTAACACGCGAGATGAGCTAAAAGTGATGGGATGGCCCGCATAATGTTCGTGACGAATAAAGTGCTTCCGACCGTACAAGTCCAAACAGTGGAATACGCAGACGTCATCAGCATCTTAGGCTTTCAGATTAATTGAATCTTGACGATCAATAAGTTACTCCTTATAAAGTAATTTGACACGTTTCCTGTATTTAGCGACCGAGAGAATGATGAAAACCGCAAATAAAATTTGATCTTGTGCAGTCAAGTATTCTGCAACATTTATTCAGGTTTAGTCCATGTACTGCGATGGACTAGAACTGAATAAATATCCCAGAATACTTGACTGCGCAAGATTCATTTGATTCGCAGTTTTCATCATTCTCTCGGTCGCTAAATCCACAAAATTTGTAATGTAATGGCGCTTTTGACATTGGACAGTCATGTCCAAAACACTTCGGCTGCAAGCATAAACATTTTTACTAACCTGTTCGACCGATTCCTGCACTGCAATGTACAACAATTGGTGGTCCTTTCGGGTGTCCGGCCCATGTATCACCCAACGATCGTACCATTTCGGCTTGCTTGTCTCGAACTTCTTGCAGGAAATTCAGCATTGCCATTGCTGACGTGGGTACACCGTAATCTGGCCAGCTTGTGAATTGCCAGTGTGATACAAATCGTTTTTCGTCAGTCTGTAACAGAAATCCAGAAACGGTTATTGATATAGTTCCATTTAAATCTAAAATACGATAAATACACGCACCTTCTTATTTATCAGTTCTAATGACGCTACAACATAATCCACATTGGTTTCTATACTAATTGTACGCACATGATAATTGCCAAATTCACACGAACTACCCTCTGCCGGTTCCCAATATTGACCACATTTCACCCTACCCCGTTCCATAACTCTAGTTGTCATAACTATCACTAGGCAATGTTGTTCCCATATCATACGCCAAAAATCGCATGATGTCTTTGGTAGTGGACCTGAAATTGAAATTGACACGTTGTTTATTCAATTCTAGAATGATGCAATCAACTGTAGCCTTACCTTGTGTTGATATATATGCATTTTTTTGTTTGTACCCATCTACAAAATTGGCATTAATATAATCTGACGATGGATCCTCCTCTTCTTGTGATAATATCACACGGCTATGATCATAACATAGGACATCTGTGTAACGGTTCTTAATTAAATTATTCCTCAACCTAAAAGACAAATCACACATAGTTAATAACGACGGCCCACGATAAAAGTTTGGGGTACCAGCAACATACTTAGCATTAACGAATGTACCATCCGGTGCCCGATTTCTAATATCTGCATATTCTTTGATAAGACCTTGTCGACCCCGTTCCCTAACCATTTGGACGATTTGTTCGATTGTTTTCGGATCACCTTCGGCCCCAGCCAGACTGTCGTCATCACTGAAACCCGACGACGCACTACTCGGTGGATTCTCCGACCAGAACTCACTCAATGGAGCCGCCGTTTCGTGATTATTCAATTGATGATCGTTTGATGTACCGTTTGTGCACACAAAATCTGTTGTCGATTGCTGTAAGCCAGCCGCGGGTTGTTGCCCAATATTGGCTAATATTTCGTCCTCACGATTCGTCATCGATTTGTAGCAATGCAGTAACCTGAAATTGAGAAGAGGAAATTATAAGAATTAATGATAATTTAAGGTATCCCTAGATTCTGATATTGTCCATAGTATACAGATTTCAAAACACAACTAAACGTGAGTTCACACGTCGCAAATATTTGGAAAAAACAGGCAAATATTCGCGAAAATCTTTGTTGTATATATGAACGCCAAAGTTGGATCTGACAATGTAGGCTTAGAACACCTAATGGGCAATCACCGCCTAGGCAACAGGAACAAAAATGGCGAGATGTTCGCGAAGTTTTGCAACTCTCGTCAACTCGTCATTGGCGGTACTCTGTTCAAACACAAACGCTGCCACTTAACAACCTGAACCTCTCTGGATTGCAGAACAGAAAACCAGATTGACCATATAGCCGTTTCCAAGACATGGAGGAATTGTCTTTTGGACGTCACGTCGAAGCAAGGTGCTGATGTTGGCAGTGACCACCAACTTGTTATCGCAAAAATATGATTAGGAACGGCAGCGATCCAGCGCCCTCAAAATGCACGAATCTTGCCATGTTTTAATGTACAAAAGCTTAAAGATCCATCAATAAGACGTGCATGTTCCACCGCCTTGCACGAGAGAGCTATTGCACCACCACCTTGTGAGAATCCTACAATTGATGATAGATGGAAAGTCGCTAAGGACTCATTTATTTCGTGTGGCGTAACGTTTGCGGGTCGATTGCAGCGCGGTAGGAGACCGTTCATTAGCGACTCTACATGGTCTGTGATCTCAGCACGCAAGAGAGTTAAGGAACGGATTAACTCAGCTGCTGACGGCTCAGCCACTCAGAGCTGAATACCATTTACTACAGAAAGGCGAGCAAAGAAGCGTGAGACGGGACAAGCGAAATTATATCAACGCATTAGCGGAGAAGGTAGAGGAAGCGGCTTACCGCGGTGACAGTGGAACACTTGTTAAGCTTATCAAGCCATTAACTGGCAAATATTTTGCAACAAAACATCCTGTGAAAGATAAAGATGGGTCTCTACTGGTACCCGAACACGAACTGCGGAGATGGAGAGAACACTTCATTGAGGTCCTCAAAAACACCTTTGGACCTTCGAGTGCATCTTCATTAGTAGCAGAAGATATTCCGCAAATAGCTAGGGTTGATATCAGCCCACCATCTAAGCTGGAAGTAACTGCGGCTATTCAATCGATGGAAGCGAGTAAATCCCCGAGGATAGATGGAATTCCGGTGGAACTTTTTTAAAGCGGATGCCAATGCTACTGCGGATATTCTTCTCCCCCTTATCCAAGAGTGTTGGGAAACCGAAACTCTCCCTAAAAGTGGAAAAAGGGCGTCATTATTAAGATCCCGAAAAAAGGCGACCAGAAGGATTGCAATAATTGGCGTGGGATCTGTCTTCTCCCAGCAGTCTCGAAACTGATGGCAAAAATAATATTGAACCGGATGAAACAAACAGTTGACCGCACATTGAATGATGAACAAGCCGGCTTTCGCGAGGGCTTCTCATGTAGCGACCACATCAACACCCTCCAAATTATTATTGAACAATTCGCAGAGTGGAGATCCCCATTACATCTCATGTTCATCGATTTCGAGAAGGCGTTTGACAGCGTTGACCGGGAATATATCTGGAGGGCTTTACGAAGGAGATACCAGATAAAATAATTTCCATCATCAAAGAGTCCTACCAGGGAGCCCAATGTCACGTCTTACACAAGGGTAAGCTATCAGATCCTTTCGAAGTGCATAGCGGAGTGAGACAAGGCTTTTGTCACCTATACTGTTTTTAATTGCCATTAACGATGTACTAACCGGCGCGCTTCAAGAACACCAGAACAAAGGTATACGAGTAAGATGGAAGTTGTTCAAATACCTTCAACTACTAGACTATACTGACGATATTTGTCTTCTATCAAATAATTCGGATCAAGTAGCTTAAATGTCTGATGCTCTGCATTGCGAAAGCCGTAATGCGGGGCTTGAAATCAACGCTGCCAAGACTGAGTACTTGAGCTTGGATCCAGGAAGGTAAAGCGGAATTTGTGTTTCGGGGCTGGCAGTCCAGAAAGTTGACAATTTTTGCTACCTCGGAAGCGTAGTTACAGCAGATGGTGGAGCGGATGCTGATGTACAGTCTCGCAGCAACAAAGCTCGAGCAGCTATTTTCAGTTTGGCTCCTTTCTGGCAGAACAACAATTCCGGACGCACCAAACTCCGGATCTTCAAAACCAACGTAAAATCAGTGCTTTTATATGGCTGTTCAACCTGGCAGGTGACCAATAAAATAACAACTAGATTCCAAACTTTTGTAAACCAGTGTCTACGGCTTCCGGGCAGGCAGTCCTACACCCAATTTAGGAGCAAGAAATTGATTATAAGGAAGATCAAACAAGGTGTGCCACAAGGAGCAGTTCTATCTCCCTCCTTGTTCAACGTTTATCTATTTGGACTCCCGACACCACCCGAAGGAATCGAAATTATCTCTTATGTATTGTAGATGACTGCTCCATTCTGGCAACCGGGAATAACATCACGGAGATGTGCGAACATGTAAACGGTTATCTTGGAGAACTTAACGCATTCACAGGCAAGAATTCAACCGTTTCAGCACCTAAATCCTCGGCAACCTTATTTATCACCTGGACGAAAGAAGTCAAAATTCAACTTGGGATCTTAATTGGCAGTCAACCTATTCCTACCGTGAACCGTCCTAATATCCTTGCAGTAACTCTGGACAGCATGGCCACGTCATCCCCCCATGCCTCAACCGTGTGCGACAGGATGCGCGGTAGGAATGAAGTCCTCAAAGCCTTGGCCGGTAGCACCTGGGGCTAAGACAAAGAAACTCTACTGTTCACATAAAAGCAGTCGGAAGATCAGTGGCCAACTATGCGGCTCCAGTGTGGTCACAGAATTTCTGTGACACAAAATGGAAAAATATTCAGGCTTGTCAAAATCCCACTCTCCGAACTGTAACTGGCTGTTTCCTGATGACATCCCAGGATCACCTGTATCAGACAACCAAGATGATGCCTCTAAGAGACCACAACAAGCTTCTTGCCAAACAATATCTGGTAGGTGGTTACCGGAAGGAACACCCCGACCCGACACTAACCTCATGAACAAGACACCCGACACCAAGACATGTTAGGTGTGATTTAAGGGACCTAGAAAGAGGAAGTACAAAAGGGTTTCTTTTGACAACGACGCATACAGATCAGCCATCGCAGCATTACATCATGAGGAGGCAAAATCATCAATTGCAGGACTAGATCCAAATGTAGTTCTCTCGGCACCACCATCAGCCATTTCTCTTGAAGAGAGAATACTTCCGAAAGCAGTAAGAACGATTAACTCCTACCTCGTTCCTGCGGCAGCCGGTTCTTCGTACCGGAACGACCCGTTTTTCAACGGCCAAATGCTGCCGAACCCCTCGATGCAAGAAGAACTGCAGTATTCGAAGCATCGCCAGCACAACAACATTAACTCCTACCTGTCTCGGAATGTCACGAATACATGTACCGCCTGCAATGGTACGCCCCATGACATGGGCCACGTCTTCTATTGCCCAGCTGTAGCCACACACCCGACTCCCAGGTCCTGTGGGCGAACCCCGTAGACGAAGAAGACACTCACGCACCGAACTTCCAATCATTGCTACAACAACAACAACATTCTCTGCTTCACTGCTTGATTTTCATTGATTTCTCGAAGGCTTTCGACAGTATGAACCGGGGATCTATAAAGGCGGCTTTGCGAATGAAAGGCATACCTGAGAAGCTTGTGGTTATTATTAAGGCAACCTAAGATGGCCGGAAATGTAGCGTTCTGCATGAAGATAAGGTGTCTGGGGTCTTTAAGATTAGGAGTGGAGTTCGGCATGGTCGCATCCTCTCAACGATCTTATTCCTCGTAGTGTTTGGTGATGTATTGCATGCAGTCTTATGCGGACCATACAGAGGAATTCAATGGACCTAACATCTTATCTGAAACATTTTGACTACGGTGACGACATATGCACAAATTTTCTTACACAAATTCATGGATCTGAGTGAAACGACTCTAGATCTCGAGAGGGAACCGACCCCATTCCCAATGAAGGCCGATCTAGAAACTCAGGGCGCCTACATATGTCGTAGGGACAGATGCATCTCATTACCCAGTACGATTCCCCGGTTTTGTCCAAACGATGGACTATTCTTCAGGTGCTGCCTTGTTCCATCGGGGAGACAGCACGACCTGACCAGAACAGTGATCAATCGTGTAAACAAACCCAAGAGTAAGGTGGGATGGCGTTTAAATGCCGAATCAAATGGTGGTAGTAGGCTCGTTCATATCGCGAAGCTGGATTAGCAGTAATCCATTCCACTCAACTCTATTCTCAATATTAGGTGCCTTCGATTCAACTAGATCTGGATCAATTTTCACTCAAAACAAATACAGGATCTCGTCGGATTTCATTGGTTGATATCTTTGCTAATGTATACTTTGGTAGTGATATATGTAACTTTCCAATTCGAATAATTCGTGTTTGACATTTGTAATCTATAGCGTTCGATTCACTCATAATCCGATGTTAAATTTAATTAAAAATATGCATTCATTGTCGCATGTACTCACCATGTGGAATGATCTATTTCTAATGTCCCACCCAAGTGAACAGGAAGTGATTTTCGTGGTACGTGCAAACTTAATGTTGGAACCGACACCGTAAAGACACGTTCTCGCAATTTTTCTCTAACGAATAGTCGTAGAATTTTAAATGGTGCCTTAAACCACAGCGGAGCCGTGACAATTAAAACTTTTTTCAATCGTGCTGGATAGCCACCCTAAAATGAGACAGAAAAAAAAAAGATTATTTAGTATATAGAGGTATTCAATTGATATAATTGTTTGTATCTATTCTATTATATGCAACTAATGTGTTAAAATTTCAGGACAAATTAAATTAATTATTAAAACACCTAGTCTTACGTCAACAACAATTCCAAGTGATCACTTGTCCAACACTTAAATTTCAAAGAGTCAATTCTCCAATTCCGACGTTCGACCCATTTCAGAAGTAATAACATTATTAAAGCTCCAGTTGGTAATGCATTAAATCCACTCAACTACAATAGACTATACGTCAGCGTCAAGCAGCCATCCAACCAACTATCTAACTATAAAACTCAAATAGGATTCCAGTGACCAACATAGACACAACTTTACTTCCGGACTAAACAAGAGTAGATTGCCGGTATACGAACGATGTTATGGGTTTCTAAATTAAATTTTATGGAGTTCGCGCGACTGTAAACAATGTGTATTCGCGACGTCAAGCTTAAATTTACACACTGGAAATGTGTGGAATTGATAGCAGGAAAAAAAGTTTCAATACATATTAACATTTCAAAGAACACCTCCATTCTCAAGAGTTCAGACATCGTACTTACCTACTTCTTTTGCAGCAATGAGTTGAAATGCTAAGTTACAGAGACGAGAAAAAATTATCCGAGCCGAAACGATAGTTACACTTATACGTTGATGGTCTGGACTGTAATGGTTTCAGGAAGCAATAGAAATTAATCTTTCCTACGGTCAACGTGGATTTAAAACAAAATTTGCTAATTTCGATTGAAATTTCGAATTACACTCCAAATGCCGAGAAAATATACATATTTCAGGCAAAAAACGAGGTGAATCCATGCACACACACGAACTTTCTTTTATGTAAATTAATTAAATTATCTAACTATGTATGTAATTTACATCATGTGCAATTCTCAATTGATACGGACATCAGTAGCATGGACCATATACTGACACGGCAATAGCATTCCATTAATATAAGCTATGGCTTTCTCCGAAATGAAACAAAGGCCGTGAAAAATAAAACAAAATGGATATTCCGCGAATAAATGCGTATGCGAATGAATAATACTTACTTTGCCACTAACTAGGGGAGTTTATCTCCGATTGAGATTGGCGAGCAATACTGAAAGCTACGTCATTTATGTCCCAAGAATTGAGTGGTTAAGAACGGAATTAGCAATGCATTCGATAGCCTACAACCTACATCAAGAGATTATATCCTCTACAACAGAATTAGGTCAGGTTAGGTAAGAGAGTTTGCCGCTCGAGCAGCTCGCATTATGCCTCCGATTTGGGTAAATTTGCCACCCTTTGCTGGCTAATTGGAGCTGCCAGCACCACTCCGCTAAATTGAATTAGTTGATTCAAGGACACGACAATTGACACCTCTGCTAGCTCTTGAAAGCTGTAAGCACCTAAGATTTTGCCTTTTCAAATTTAGAGCTGGACACTCACGCAAAGTATGTGCGATGGTGTCCTCTTCCACCTCGCATCTTCTGCGCATCTCGCGTGAGATGCGGTAAGGCAGTGTCCTGTGAGTAGACCTACCGTCGCTCTCAGCCTACACTACTCTTGCTCAGATCAAGTGATGACCACAAGGTCCTGGCTATCCTACAATGCGTTCTGTTTGTCCAGTCAGATTGTAGTTTACTCCATATGGCTCCATCTATTTCGTTTGTGATGTCCGCAAGTGACCGTGGCATAGGTGCCGGTGGGCCGTCCATGGCTCCCGAACCTATTCTTGCCAGTTCATCGTCTTTCTCGTTGCCTGCATCACCACTGTGACTGGGCACCCACATAATCCTTATAGGAGTATGCTTAGCCTTTCTGTCGGCAGCCTCTCTGCATACGTTTACAGTTCTTGAAAAGCATCTGTATGACGGTAGAGTCAGAATGGTCGCCCTACTGTCGACGCAAATCGTCGTCATCCCCGTTGAAGTTCCTTGAATGGACTCTACCGCTATGCGTAGAGCGATGCAACTCCGACTGTAATACGGTCGCGTGTTCCGTTGGTCTGAACCACTGGCTAAGGCCCGGATCCGCCGAGTAGACGCCTGAACCTATTCCAGTGTCAGTCTTTTAACCATCCGTATAAATCAGATTTGGATCTGGTCCAGCGCCGATTGTATAAGGTCCGACAAGATTTGAGGGAACTTACTTCTCACAAGTACCACAATGCCATTGGCGTATGCCACCACCTCAAAACCGCTGGCTCTTACTCTTAACCTCTCTAGTATTTCGTTGACCGTCAAAATCCAGAAGAGAGGAGATGATATCCCTTCTTGCGGTGTACCTGTACTGTCTTCTCTTTATTGACCCCCAAAAAGGTGGACTCGATTTTCCTGTTCTTGAGGAAATCCCCCAAGTCGTTAGGGTTGGGTCAATTCCGTAACAGGTCATAGTATTAATAATGCTAGTCATATTGACACAGTTAAAAGCTCCCTCGACACCTAGGAAGGCTACTAGCGTAAATTTCTTTTGTTGTAACGATTTTTCAATCGTCCCAACTACTTTGTGTAGCGCCGTTTCCACTGATCTGTCCGAAAAATATGCTCATTAACAAAGATGCCCCCGATATCCATCGAGTTTTGAATGTGAGAAACCACTAGCTATTCTAATGTTGTCCTGTCGTCCTTCACATTATGGTGATTCAACCTGCCTGGTTTCGAAATTATGACCATTGGCGTTTTAGTTCATCGTTCGAGTATTGTCCCAAATCGTAAGCAAGCGATACAAATGCGATGCAGTATTGGGAATTGGGATGATGGACCTGTCTGGTCTTTGGAGCATTACTGACGAAATTTCATCGATTTAAATGTGCGTATTGTTCACTCAACAGAATTAAGGCAGCGCCAAATACATAAGATTCCAAAAATTCGAAACCGGAGACTACGTCTGATATCGACAAGCGAAAGGCAATTTAAATAATACCACAGCATATACCAGCGACCTGTTGACTAAGAGATACTGAAGAAACACAAACTAGAAAGTGTCGCACTGTGCCGCTTTTTTGGCATGTCCCATACGGATATAATCATATGATAGACGGGCATAATGATCCATGCTGTGCGTTTGTTTGTTTATTAGTGCGTTAGTCCGACCACTTCCCGTTGTCTGGTCTTAACCAAATTTGGTACGTAGATTCCTTGAGTAACCCTGATCTCGGAACGGTGGCCGCAAATTCGGTCATCGACTGGACTAACGGTATACATATTCTGCTGTGTTCAAACCAGAGTTATTAAGACTTTTCATAAATCACCCTTCTAGGCATTCTCCGTGGTCTGATTTCAACGAAATTTGACACATAGCTTCCTTTGGTTATTATAATGATGATATTTTGGTCCTGCTGCAGGTTTGCGTCAGGATAAAAGGACCTTCTTGACATTAAGATGATGTCTATACAAGATGAGGCGAATGCACTAAACTACTGTTGAAGTCGTTTTGAATCCTTTGGTAAGGAAACAGGACATTCTGGAGAATTAGCGCTGATGGCATTTTAAGTCCTCTGGTAAGGAAAAGGACATTCTTGGCAATGAAGTGATATATTGGCAAGATGGGTATTGTGTTGACTGAGTGTGTTGAGACGAATGCACTAGACTTACTGTTGAAGGTATTTCGACTCATTCGTTGGGGGGAAAAAGGACAGGCATCTGTTGCTCAATAGATATTGTATCTGTTGGTCAACGGATACTGTATCTGTTGATCCATAGATTCTGTGTCTGTTGATCAATAGTAATAGATACTGTATCTATTGCTTAGCCGATGGTGTATCTGTTGGTCAATACATACTGTATCTGTTACTCAGTAGATTAATCAGGGCGATAAAGACAACATTTTACAAAGAAAATCATAGACAACTTAAAAGCTAATGAATCAAAATTAAAATCTATTTTTATGGGACGGGCCTAAAGTGCCGATGGACATCATCGCTCTTTTTGTGCCACCTATACTTACGGAGGTCGGTAGGCCGAATCAGATGTAACGAATAAACCGGGGATCGGGCTCAATGCAAAATTTGAGCAGGAGAATGAAAAAAAAACTTTCTTGCAGACACGGAGTTGCGTAAATTTACCATTAGTGCTGATCATGACAAATTTTCCTAGAATATTTTCAAATGTAAATCTCGCAACAGAACAGACGCATAATAATTAACATATGCTCTTATATTTACCACAATCCTTTTCCTCTAAAATCCAATTCCAACTAAAACACATGCACAGTACACACGCTACTTATTTATCTTCCGAGGATGCCATCCGAAAAAAAGGCTGGTTCACTTCCAGAAATTAATCATAACCACGATGGAGTGGTAAAGTGTGTTCATTGTTCGTTACACGTGTATACTACATAATAATTCCCAATTTCCCAGAAGTGGTTTATTAATAAATACTATTATCTGTTTAGCTTATCCTACGCGCGTTCGCTACTTATATCCTAACAGTGCATAATTCATAACGTTATCATGTACATACACACATATGTACAGATAATAATAATTCAATGTCGACATATTTTAACTGCCATGAGAGTTTATTAAAGCAAAATGATTTAGCTACTGTGGGAATGTGTGTACTGTGCGTAGGATGAGAACGACAGAAAGGATTAGAAATGACAAATGATTAAATTGGTGTTGTAATGTGACGGCTCGTTCGAGTGCAAAAAGTCATCCTTTTGAAACTAAGGAGAAAGGAATAGTAAATCGAACGATGCAGTCCACACCGTTACGTGTTTGAGTAGGCGGTAGCTTTGTTAAATCCAATGCTATGCTGACTTATCTTACATCAATATTGTCTCAACGAACTCTCTGCACTCACGAAAAAAATGAATGAAAGGATCAATAGTTACTAAGCAGTATAATATCCGAAATAGACATTTAAAAAGCTAGCCTAGGTATGATAACCTTCATTGTGACTTATGGTACATTTGCTACTTTGAAATTAGTAGTAAAACTTGTTCCGATTTCACTGTTCCTATGAGAGGTACAGTATCGGCCAAAACCTAAGCACCCCCTCATTAAATTTTTTTTAAATGATAATTTTTTTAAGAAAACAAAGTTATTAAATTTATTTTTTATTTTTTTTTTTATTTATTTATATCTTTATTATTGAAAAACACAAACATAAGGAATTCAGAATTTAATAAAAAAAAGTTAAAATTCAAAAAACATTTTAAGTCGCAAATATAAGCGGACTAAACTAAAGCACCCCCTAATATTGTGTTTGGAAATTTTACTACGCTACTGCGACATTACTGTATTAGTTAACGGTACACTCCAAAAATGCAGAAGCTATTAAGCTGCAATATTAAGAAGAAGAACTTGTTAGAATTTATGCGAAAATTGTCATTGTTTTAAAGTTTTCGTTGAAGTAAGAGTAATGGCACGCAATAAGTACTCAAGTGAATTTAAAATTAGAATTCTTGATGATTGGAGAGCCGGCTCAATTGAGTGCAAAATATTCGATCAACAGATCAATTACATATTTCTAGGCTAATTAAAAAGTTTTTGCAGACCGGTCGCACATCTCCTACTCATTCTGGAGGAAGGCCACGTGAAACTTCGCGACAAGAAGACTCCTTAATTAAAAGGACAATCCAAAATGATCCTACAGCATCTTCTAGTCACATACGAAACCGCTTGGATTTAAAAATTAGCGAAAGAACGATTCGCAGAAGGGCGGTAGAGGCCGGATTATTCAGTCGACGACCAGCAAAAAAACCTTTCATATCGTCAAAAAATAAAAAAGCCAGACTTGAATTCGCCAAGGCCCATCTCAACTGGAGTGTCCAAAAATGGAGGAATGTGCTGTTTTCTAACGAATCTAAGTTTAATTTAAAGGATTCAGATGGCATAAGGCGTGTACGCAGACCAAATGAGCAACGGTTGAATCCTAAATATTGCAAAGGCACTGTAAAGCATGGGGGCGGCAACATAATGGTCTGGGGTTGTTTCTCTAAGCAAGGGATTGGGCCAATTCACAAGATTGATGGAATTATGGATCGTTTCATGTATCGTGACATATTAAAAGACGTGATGTTGCCTTATGCTGAAGAAGAGATGCCACTTAAATGGACATTCCAGCAAGATAACGACCCAAAACATACGTCAAAAGTGGTTAAGGAGTGGTTCCTGAACAATTTGATAGAAGTTCTCCCTTGGCCTGCCCAATCCCCCGATCTTAACCCAATCGAGAACTTGTGGGAGATCGTTAACTTAAAAATCAACCGAGAAAATTGCAAAACCAAAGATTTATTTGAAGCCGAAAAAATAGCCTGGGAAGCAATATCACCTGAAATAATTAATAATTTAATATCCTCTATAACTACTTTGCCTTAACCCCTAGCGGGGCATAGCGCGTCAACTACTCCTGCGCGCCATCGTACTCTGTTCTGGGCAATGGGGCGCAACTCCCCAAAAGACTTACCCAGTACCTGACACTCCTTTGCCACAGATCGACGCCATGTGATTCGAGGACCCCCTCTTGGTCGGCCTTGGTTGGAAATGGGGTTCCATTTCATGGCATGCAAAGCAATGCAGTTATCACTCTTCCGCAATGTGTGACCTATCCACTGCCATTTTCGCCTGCGTATCAATTCGTCGATTGGCATCTGACCCGTACGCCGACTTAGTTCTTCATTTGACATTGTTTCGGGCCAGAAAATTCTTAAAATTCGACGAAGACATGAGTTGACGAAAACTTGCAGCTTTCTTGTAACTCCTACGGAAACTTTCCATGTACTGCTCCCATACAAAAGCACTGATAGTACCAGGGAACGAAACAGGCCCAGCTTGGTCTTGATGCTGAGATAACTGCCCTGCCAGATTTTGGACAGCATGCCGTATGCGCGTTTAGCCTGGTTGATACGACGAGCGATGTCCTGCTCCGTACCACCATTTTCGGCAACAATGCTACCCAGGTAGACGAAGTTGTCCACCTTCTCCACAGGCTGCCCATTAATATTGATGGCAATAGGTGTCCGATTTCTTTTTCGCAACGGCGGGCTAAGAACCTTGGTCTTGTTGGTATTAATCTTTAGCCCAACCTTGCTTGCCTCCCTCTCGAGATCTAACGCCATTGCGGACAGATCCATGATTTTGTGGGAGAGTAGGCATATGTCGTCAGCGTAGTCAAGATGTTGTAGATAAGATGTCAAAGTCCATTGAATTCCTCTGTCGAGTCCGGATAGGGCTGCATGCAACACATCGCCGATCACAATGAGGAATAGGATCGGTGAGAGGATGCACCCCTGCCGAACTCCACTGCGAATCTCAAAGTCCCCCGACATCTTACCTTTATGCAGAACGCGACATTTCGCGCCGTCATAGGTTGCCTTAATAATAGCCACAAGCTTCTCAGGGATGCCTCTCTTGCGCAAGGCCGCCCATATAGAATCCCGGTTCACACTATCGAAAGCCTTTTCGAAATCGATGAAAAGCAAGTGAAGCGGAGAATCGTATTCAGCGCATTGCTCGATGATGATTCGCAAGGTGTTAATGTGATCGACACAGGAGAATCCGGATCGAAAGCCAGCCTGCTCTTCATCAATTGTGCTTTCTAAGTGGGCCTTTAGTCTTTCCAGGACGATTTTGGCTATTATCTTGGCAACGGCAGGAAGCACACAAATGCCTCTCCAATTATTACAGTCTGTGAGGCTACCCTTCTTTGGAAGTTTGATGATCAAACCTTCCTTCCACTCAGTGGGAAAGGTCTCTGTATTCCACGCTTTATCAACAAGTGGGTGCAGCAAATCGGCAGTTACGCTTGGCGCTGCTTGATAAAGTTCGGCAGGGATGCCGTCAAGTCCGGCGGCCTTTCCTCGTTTTAGTGCAATAATTGCAGTGACTATTTCCTCTTTAGTCGGGGCAGTGGACCGTATACGCATATTTTGATGGTTAGCTAAATTATCTATATGAGGGGGAACTTCACCAGAGGTTACACGGTTCAAGACCGCGGCGAAGTGTTCTTTCCACCGCCTCATTTGATCTTCTTCCAAGATAAGTAGCTTTCCATCACTATCTTTCACCGGATGTTGGCAGGAGTTACGACAACCTGTAAACTCCTTGATGACACCGTATACGGCGTTTAAGTTGTTACTTCTAGCGGCTTCTTCTGCTGACGCTAAAAGAGAATTGGCATAAACTCTTTTATCGCGTCGCACACTACGCTGAACTTCTCGAGCTTTCTGACGGTAAAGGAGTTCGATGCTGCTTCGATTGTCGTCTGATGCTGCAGCCAAACGAACTTTCAGCTCCTTTCTTTCAACAATCCGCTGCCATGAAGCGTCGGACATCCAGGGCTTATTCCGGCAATCCGGGTTTGGGCCAAGGATGGTATTTGCGCTATCAATGTACGCATTTTTTATGGCATCCCAGTTTTCGTTTATGTCACTATCTGGGTGACTAGTTATCTCAGCCGCTTTTTGCGCAAGATGGTCATTATATTGTTGTAAGACAGCTGGATTTTTTAGTCGAGCGGTGTTGAATTTGCGGGGCCTGGATCTTTCGTCTCTAGGGCGGCGCACGGCTGCAATACGCAATCGAACATTAGCGATCATAAGATAATGGTCTCTTCCCATCCCAATATCGGCACCCTTCTTGTTTCGCACGTCCAGGAGGCAACTCTTGAATCTTTTACTAATGGCAATATGGTCGATCTGATTTTGTGTTCTGCGCCGATCAACAGAGGACCAACTGATTTTGTGGTGGTTCTTATGCTCAAACATAGTACCACCGATGAAGAGACTGTGAGAGTTGCAGAACTCTACAAATCTTTCACCGTTGTCATTACGATCACCAAGACCGTGTCTCCCCATCACATGTCTGAGCCCATAGTTATCAGCGCCAACTTTCGCATTCAAATCACCCATAACCATTACAATGTCACCTTTAGGTGTTCTGCTCTGAACGGCGTTTAGTTCTTCGTAGAAGGAGTCTTTTGCCAAGACACTGTCGGGTTCAGTAGGGGCATAACATTGTATTATTGAGATGTTCCTCATTTTGGTCCGGAACCTGGCGGTCAAGACCCTGTCAGAGACCGGTTTCCAGGATAAGAGACAGTTTCGCGCGGCTCTGGTTAAAAGGAGCCCCACACCTGACTCACGGCGACTACCGGTAGCTTTACCGGAGTACAACATTACAGTGCTGCCCGTTGGAGAGATGAATTCTCCGCTGTTCCACCATCTTATCTCACTAACTCCTAAGATATTTAATTTGTACCTCAGAAATTCACTCTCTAATTGAAGAAATCGTGCGTTCTGGGGACCTTCTGATCCATTGTCCAGGAGAGTACGCACATTCCAGAATCCAATCTTTGTCATTGTACGATAGCTAAAAGTCGTAACCGTTGAATCAGTCCTTATCCGAGGCATAGTTGACGTTTCGTTAGCATATAAAGATTTCGGATAGTGCAAGTTGCTGGCATACACATCCTGTCCTTTGATTGTCGGTTTTAACGACAGGCCCTCAAAGGGAAAGGCCGTGGTATTTTTTTTCACCACGCGGAGGACTATGGAAGAGGAATTTTTGCCCCCCTAATGCCTAAAAGATGTGCGTGTGTCATCCAGAATAAAGGATTCGCAACGAAATATTGATTTCAATAGTTTTTTTTGTACCTTAAATTGGGGGTGCTTTAGTTTAGTCCGCTTATTTTTGCGACTTAAAATGTTTTTTGAATTTTAACTTTTTTTTTATTAAATTCTGAATTCCTTAAGTTTGTGTTTTTCAATAATAAAGATATAAATAAATAAAAAAAAAAAATAAAAAAAAATTTTAATAACTTTGTTTTCTTAAAAAAATTATTTAAAAAAAAAAATGTACTGAGGGGGTGCTTAGGTTTTGGCCGATACTGTATATGAAATAGTAGGCCGATTTAACCAAATTTAGGAATATGGTTTGGCAGTCAATGTGATTGAATAATATGAAATTTAGTAAAGATATCTTCAGAAATAAAAAAGTTGTTCTAATAAAAACTTGCTTTTGGAACGGTCGTTCCTATGACAGCTATACGATAGAGTAGTCCAATTTCAACCAAATTTGGAAATGTGATTTGACTAAAGATACTATTGATAAGTGTGAAATTTGAAAAAGATACCTTTAAAAATAAAAAAGTTTTTATCATAAAGACAAATTTTTGAACCGGTCGTTCCTATGGCAGCTATATGACGTAGTGGTCCGATTCCGTTGGTTCCGACATATTTACAGCGTGCAATAGGAAGAAGGCTTTGTACATTTCAGCTCGATAGCTCTAAAACTGAGGGACTAGTTTGCATAGAAACAGACGGACAAAGCTTAATCGACTAGTCTCATCACACTGACTAAGAATATGTATGGTTTATATGGTCGGAGATGCTTCCTTCTGTGCGTTGCAAACTTCATGACAAACTTAATATACCCTATCATCACATCCGTGAAGGGTATAAAAAGAACATCTCTCCTACAAGTGTGCTCACGTTAATTATGCTCCAAATTTAGGCTTGGGTGTACCAAAACTTGAATACCAGCAACCTAGGCCGGCCAATGATGGTTGGTTGGTTATGAAGCCCATATGTATGGAAGTTCAGCGTCATTTTTCCCGAACTGCACCTTTGTTGTCTCGTGGGTTGACTATTTTTCACAAAATTAAAAAAAAAAGCTTTGCTTTGGTGTCGAGTCCGAAGCGTATATAGCCTAGACCTGTGCAGACCTAGTGGTGACACAAAAACTTCAAATAGGCAACAGCCATATGAATTGTGTTTGTGTTTCCTATATGGTAAATTTGAGCAGAGGTTAATCGATGAAGCTACGATGAAGAAACATTAGGTAGGTGCCATTTGAGACGAGTAAGCTTTTTTTACGACGAGTGAGCTCTTATTACCACATTATTTACCAAAGGGATTTACGTGTCGGACTATGAGACCACTAAGTTGTTAAATGAGTATCCATTTATGGGTTAAATAACTCGGTTGAGCGTGTTGCTGATCACATACCTCTGCACAAGACACACCGTCACGATCTAGTAAATGAGATGATGCTAACTTATCTCGAGGCCATGGTTCAGATTGAGCTGTTGTGCCAGTTATTTATTTTATTGTTTATTCATTTAGATAGACCGCTCATTCTACAACTATAGGCCTTAGTGCAACTTTTTTTTTGCATTTACAGAAGATGTAGGTCAAAATTGATTGAGGAGCTGGATCTCTGGTGGTTTAAATAGGAGCAAGGCCTTGACTATCCCTTCTCCATTCCCAGTCCAGAGGGTTTTTAATTTGGCCCAGCCATGTCTGAATGTACGGAAGATGTACACGGCTGTATCCTGTGTCGGTGACAGCTTTGAAAGATTCAACTTGTTACCTGTAGTAGACTTCGAGAGTAGCTGATATCGCAAAGCGTCTATTACCGCCATACAAAGCAAAAAGTATACGCGCTTCTGCTTCAAAAATAATGGCCAGAAATGGACTTTGGATTTCTGAAAATATTTGCGAATTCATGCAGTGTTGGTTTGTTATCAAACAAAGTACAAAACTTGGTTTTGCCAAATCCAAACAGGGAAGACGTGGTATCGCACCCACTCAAAACCTGAAGAACAAGGAGATTTTGAGATGCTGAGTACATGTAGGACACTGACAAATAAATTGTTAGCAGAAGCACCTCTTCCCGGTTCTTGGAAATAAATGGGGAGATCTTGAGCCAAAGAAGTCATGAGAACAAGCAAATCAACGTCCTCCCCGATGATCTCCACAGCATCATACACTGCAGCAAGGCTTATAACGCAATTGCCCTAACCCCTTGTGGGGCATAGCGCGTCAACTGTTCCATATGACCCAGTTGACGTTTCGTTGGCATAAACTGGTTTCGGAGAGTGCAGTTGCCGACATGCACCTCCTGCACATCCATGGCCACGACGCGACGTCGTCGTGGACGGGATTCGGACCCGAAACGCCGGTAGTCAAACATGAGACTGATGCCTCAACACACTGCGCTACCAATCGCCCCCAGGATCTGGATGAGGCGAATATAAATTTCTACGTTTTCCATTTGACCTACTTAGAGAATTGAACACTTTGTGAGTGCAAAAACCACTCGCGTTATGCAGACAGACGTTCGAATGCCGCTCGCGAACAGCGAGTCGAAATATGAGCACAAATCTTTATTTCAAAATGCAATTTCAAAGAGAGTTCAATTTATTTGAAAATTATTGCTTTGAAAAAGTTTCAAATATTAGGCGTGTTTTTTTGTACTGCGGTGCAGGTTAATTGGGGGCTATCCGGGTTAACTTACACATATTACACAAACAACATCCCCTAGTTGTTTGTGTAATGTGTGTAAGTTAACCTGGATAGCCCCCAATTAACCTGCACCGCAGTACAAAAAACACGCCTATTGTACATATTAGGCGTGCTTTTTGAGAATTTATAGGGTGTAGGGTAAAATAACACACGCGTTACACCAACAACATTAACCCGGATAGCTTAATCGGGTGGCTACCCTACAGTCGATAACCCCTCAATAACTTCCACATGAATGACACCTAGATGGTCTTAGTGTCGTGTGCAATCTAAACCCGAACATACACCAGCCGGAATTCCTGTCCGGAAAAACTGATCAGGCCCGGCCTTCCGGTTTGCCTGAATATAGAATACACCACACACCATCCGGAATTCCCCGTTTTCCATCACAGCCGTTTGTCGAAAAACGGCGGAAGCAAAGTTGTACACTGAAACACGCGGCCAGACAGTTCGTCTTGAGGCGGCCGGAACGTGTGTGGTGGAGGCCTGGTGGGAACGATTTTCCTTCCGGCCGCCTGAAAGATCAATACGGCCGCCTGAAGGCGGCCTGAAACGACCATACACGATCCGGAATTCCTCAAGGCCGGCCCTGATCAGTTTTTCCGGACAGGAATTCCGGATGGTGTATGTTCGGCTTAACATGTTGATGTTGGCACGCTTGTGTATTTACCAATTAGCCAAGTTCATTGGTAAACTAATATTACGTCTTGCTCTGATAGGCCCATGCCTATTATTAAATAATATATTTACAATAAGATTACTAAAAATATCAATAGAGAAAAAAAAGGAAAAAAAAAGATAAGAATTTGCTGGGGATCGGACCCGCAACCCATTTGGATAGAGCTACACTTGTGACTGTCACTGATAACACGTTTGAATGATGTTTGTTAAGTAAGAGCGGTACGCCGAGTTTATAAACGTCCGCCGTCGCAATAAATAAACGATCCAATAATCAAACTGATATATTTCATCCGAATTTGTAATTTATTTTCACCACATATGAGGCGCACCACTTGACATTAGGGCAGGCAACTTGACGATACGGAATTTAACCTGGATGCTGCCATAGCCATAGAGCGTTTTTTTGCTGAACCATGGCACGGACCCTACGTGGTTACCCAAAATACGGCTATTAACAAATATTAATTAAAACATACAAGAGCAAATAGCACCATATCCGTATTGCTATCATAAGACAATTTGCCAAAGGTAAAATGTGAATTGATTCCATGGAAATAATTCGAACTTACACCAGACAAAATCTCTTCTACAATTTTCCGAAGGTAGACATAATTCCTGTTGGCTCCATCCATGAGATGAGATTATTCACAAGACTAGCAATTTCACGTTCTTCCCAACTATGATAAATTTTGGGCATACACTATCACTTTATACAGGACACATGTAAGAAGATAAACTAATTAGTATACGGTTAATTAATCCGTAAGACACTGGGGAAATTCACTTAATTTTTCTTTCTTCGCCTATGGGAATTCACTATTATTATTTTCTTTTGCTAAAATTAACTAAACCAAAAGTTTCAACACTTCCCAACAATGCCGAACCACAAAAAGACGACGACAAACCGACCGACCGACAACGGACAACTATTGAAAATAGAAAACTCCAATTTCTACGACTGTGCAAAATCCTGGCCGATGGTGTGTATCTATGTCAGCTGGATAGGGATTCACTTTCTTTCGTTAGTGAAATTCCGAGCTACATAGCCGAACATTGCGCTGCATGGCAAGGAATTGTGACAACAACAACACAGCACACTGCATGAGCTCAAATTATGTGTCATCGATGGTCACACAAAACCTACACATATAAGCGAAAAGCCCATCATGCAGTCATGCTACCATCCTCCTCCTATCAAAGAAGTACGGCACACTATACAAGAAGACCAGCTGTTTTAAATGGACATCTGTCCTAAATACGGGAAAGTCACAGTGCGGTGTGTAGATTCGGGTGGATAAAATAGAATTGAAGCGCGTTTGCCGAAATGTAAAATACGTGCATTATTTATACCAATCTATTCACATCACACATACAAATGTGCATTTATCCGCGCGCTGCGCATACTACCTTGTTTCCGGTAGGGGCTGAAACCGCGAGTATGCTCAGTGCATAACGAATATGAACATTTTGTGCATATGGGGTTTCGTGTGTACAGTGGCCGGTGAAATTTTTCATTCAAATTAGACAAAAATTGAGAATAATGCCGGAATTTCATTGCCGGCAGAAGCATAGCTGCGGCAGCGGCATCAAATGGGGTTAAGTACAAAATCCGTCAATCAAAATCCACCGATTAAAAATTCACCAGTTCAAAATCCACCGATTCAAAATCCTTCAGTTCAAAATTCAATTAGTTTATTCTGATGATGCACACACGATGGAATTTTAGTCGCTAAAGGAAGGTTACTAAACCTCGATTTTTCGTGCGAAATCTCATACAAAAACTGTCAAAAATCCGGTTAAGGAAGGTACTAACCCCCGTTTTTCGTGCCAAATCACATACAAAAATCATTTCACACGAAAATTTCCACAAGAAAGCATTTGCTTTGCATTTTATTTCGTGTCCGTTCCGGTCATTACATTGAGTGAGAAGGGGAAATTCAAGTGTAGTGTAGAGCGCCGCGGATATGTGCTGTGTGCAAGTCTACACTCACTTTTTCGTCGGAGAGATAACAATACAACATTTTCGGTACTCCGTTTTTCGCACGAAAAACCCATACACAGACAAAAGTTTTCACAACGTGGGCAATTTCCACGCGAAAACAATACTTTGCATTTTATTTCCTGTGGAAACCGATCATTCGCTCTCTTTTAAGTGAGAAGGGGAAATTCAAGTGCTGTAGTTGTTGTAGCAACGCCTACTGGCGTCGAAGGGGTTTGGATATGTGCTGTGTGGAAATTTTCACTGCTACTTTATCATGGGAGAGATAAGTACAACATTTTCGCACTGTAATTGCCTTAACCCCTCCAGGGGCATGGGCTCGTCAACATCTCTAGCATTTCTATGCCTTGTTGACGTTTCAATAGCATATCTACTTTTCGGAAGTGCAGTTGCTAGTATTTTGAAGAGCTTCTGAACCTACCATCTAACATCCCCACACAAGAAGCTCTCGACGATATTGAGTGCGTTCAGAAGGTGGCAAAGATCAGAAACCGCTCGCGAGCAGCTCCGGAGCTGCTCGGTTATGGAGTCTGCACCTGCTGAACGCTACTTCACCAGCTGACCAATTTTTGACAAATCGACCAGCTGAAAGCTGACGATGACAATTTTAGACGTCAAGTGCAAAATACTGGATGTGTGTCTTCTCCGTCATACGAAGCTATGTATTTCGCGCAGAAAATTAACGTTGTGTTTGCATATTCATTGGTTTCCTCGTGACATAGGGGTACAAGATGCCCAAAGCAACGAACATGGAGACAGACAGACGTACAACTAACATCTCACCACGATGGGACGTCGTTCGATTAATACCACGAAATGTGGAAAATACATGAATCCCACGGATCAGGCTCGTGAGTATCTTGCGGATGGGCAATATTTAAAATACAATGTTTAACTTTTTTTTCCTCGTCCATAGCCAAGGAGACGCGCATAAAGGAACTAAAAAGGAGTAAAAAAAACAACGACAAATGGTCCGCGCGGCTGTACTTAAAGGCAAAGATTCCGTTCAGATTCTCGGGGGAAATGGAAAAGATCGTTTTCATTTGGGACGTGACTGAAACTTGAAAACTTTTTTGTTTGTGTCAACCAGGACCGCTAGTTGGACGTACAGGAATGTCGTGCCAGGAGGCCTGCCATCACGATTGGGCATTCGAATGCCACCCGGTCCGGCGCGTGTCATGCACCACCATCAAAAGACCAAACTTGGCGGGCTTCAGGCGAAGGATTCGAAGGGCGTGACCACGGTTACAGCCAAACTGCAAATAAGGTATGTCAGACTGCACGTTTTACCAGCGGACGCAGCTTATTCACATTCACGTCCTTTTGTTTTACAGAACTCTGAGCGCGGACGTTACCCGATTTGTACCATCGGCGCTGCGTGTGAAACGAGACAACTATAAGAAGCCGAAACCCAACAAACCTTCCCAAGAGACTAGGCGGGCCAAGTCGGACCCGGCCGGGACAAAGGATGACGCTCACATGCAATTTATGCGCGAAATGCAAGGATTATTGTAGAGTTTTGTAGGATAGGAAAACTGGAATGAATAAAATCTTAAAATTTTTTTCGAATTTTTTGGCCTGCCCCTCGACTTGTACCACGGCGGGGATTTATCAAGTAATGGTTAGAGTTGTAGTTTGCCATAGTTATAGGTGCGTGTCGGGACACTTAAACCGGCAATTATCCATTTTTCCTCTTATCGTCCCGTTTCCTTCGTTTTGTTTTCTTATGTTATTGTATCCGCTTTGGTTTATGGTTTTCTTTAGCATGTAAAGAAAGCAGCAACGAGCGGTGAAAACCCCGCCCATGTTTCCAAACTGAACTACAGCAAGCTACCTGCTGGGCGAAAACACAAAAAAAAAATTCAAATTCAAAAAATCGAAAGTCGCAACATGAACGTGAAGTTGAAAAAGACGAAGAACCTGAGCACTGATCAGTGAGCAGAAATATTTCTTGCTCGGTGAAATTTGATCATGCTCACCCGAGCAGAAGTTGCTCAGTCACTTCTGAATCCGCTCGTTCTCAACATATTCGCTGAGCGGAAGTTGCTCAGTTCCTTCTGAACGCACACATTGTTGATCCAGGCCCACCCATACAACCCTCGACAGTAGAGGAAGTTGATCTCGCGTTGCGGTTACTAAAACGAAATAAAGTGCCGGGCGCTGACGAGATTCCAGCTGAACTGCTAAAATTCGGTGGAACGGGTCTAGCTAATGCCATACATCAATTACTCCTGCGAGTAAGGGAGGACGAGGAGATCCCAGAAGATTGGCGCAGAAGCATCATCTGTCCAATTCACAAAAAGGGAGATAAACTGCGGTGTGAGAATTACAGGGGCATATCACTAGTTTGTACGTCATATAAAATTTTGACGAAGATTCTGGAAAATAGAATAAAACCGTACGCAGAACGAATCATTGGCGAATATCAAAGCGGTTTCAGACCTGGTCGCTCCACAACTGATCAGCTCTTCACAGTCAAACTGATACTCCAGAAGTGCTGGGAATACAACGTAAACGTATACCAAAAATCTTTGTCGACTTCAAGCAGGCATACGACAGTATCGATCGTGGAGTACTGTACAACATCATGCTGCAATTTGGTATACCGGCCAAATTGGTGCGACTGACTAAGATGACGATGACCAACTCCGTCTCACAAGTCAGGATACATAATAGACTTACTGATCTATTTGAAACACGCACTGGTCTGAAGCAGGGCGATGGACTGGCACCGACGCTCTTCAACCTGGCACTGGAATACGTTATTCGGGCTATGAACATGGACAACAGCAAGACGCTACTCATCAAGTCGACACAATTAGCAGTGTACGCCGACGACATCCATATCATGTCTCGAAGATTGGCCGACGCAGAAGAACTTCTGCATACGCTCGATACCGCTGCAGAAGAAGTTGGACTACGTATTAACGAGGGTAAAAGTAAAATGATGCAATCGACGACAAGGACACCTGCACAACCGACCATCAATGTGGGGGACCTCAACATCGAGTTCGTGAACAACTTCATTTACCTGGGTTGCAACTTGTCAAGGGACGCCAACGAAACTGACGAAATCAAGCGACGGATACAGTTAGCTAATAAGACTTTTTTCTCGGTTCTCCCCATAATGAAATCAAAGCATGTGCACAGAAACACGAAGCTCCGCGTGTACAAAACCATTATACGACCAGTACTATGCTATGGCTGCGAACCATGGACCCTAACTCAAGCCTCCGAAAACATGCTAGACACTTTTGAACGTAAGGTTCTACGGCGAATTTTCGGGGCTGTTTGCGATCGAGATGGATGGCCCATCCGGTACAACCATGAGTTGTATGAAATGTACGATGAGTTGCAAGTTTCGAAAATCGTCAAACTACAACGACTTCAATGGGCAGGGCATGTACAAAGAATGGACGATGATCGCATGCCTAAGAGAGTAATGAATGCAGAACGAGTCGACGGAGCGAGACTGCGAGGACGACCGAGATCTCGTTGGGAGAGCTCAGTAGGTGTGGACGCCGAGCAGCTACTGGGCTTCCAAAATTGGAGGACGCGGTCACGTGACTGTGATAATTGGAGGATAATGATCCAGGCGGCCAAGGCCCGACGTCGGGCTGTCGCGCCACGATGATGATGCTCTACTTCCGAATTGATTGCTCCTGCAAATTTGCGAGGACTCCAGCTTATATATGGCAAGAACACCACATTTGTATCATTGGGGGGCAAAAACTCCTCTTCCATAGTCCTCCGCGTGGGCGCCCCCTGGAACGGCAGTGGTCACTGACCATTGCTAACCAACGTCAAGCCGCCAGTGATGGCGGTGCGATGATTTGGTTGAGGTACCCCTGTGGTGTGGGGTGTGAAAAAAATACCACGGCCTTTCCCTTTGAGGGCCTGTCGTTAAAACCGACAATCAAAGGACAGGATGTGTATGCCAGCAACTTGCACTATCCGAAATCTTTATATGCTAACGAAACGTCAACTATGCCTCGGATAAGGACTGACTCAACGGTTACGACTTTTAGCTATCGTACAATGACAAAGATTGGATTCTGGAATGTGCGTACTCTCCTGGACAATGGATCAGAAGGTCCCCAGAACGCACGATTTCTTCAATTAGAGAGTGAATTTCTGAGGTACAAATTAAATATCTTAGGAGTTAGTGAGATAAGATGGTGGAACAGCGGAGAATTCATCTCTCCAACGGGCAGCACTGTAATGTTGTACTCCGGTAAAGCTACCGGTAGTCGCCGTGAGTCAGGTGTGGGGCTCCTTTTAACCAGAGCCGCGCGAAACTGTCTCTTATCCTGGGAACCGGTCTCTGACAGGGTCTTGACCGCCAGGTTCCGGACCAAAATGAGGAACATCTCAATAATACAATGTTATGCCCCTACTGAACCCGACAATGTTTTGGCAAAAGACTCCTTCTACGAAGAACTAAACGCCGTTCAGAGCAGAACACCTAAAGGTGACATTATAATGGTTATGGGTGATTTGAATGCGAAAGTTGGCGCTGATAACTATGGGCTCAGACATGTGATGGGGAGACACGGTCTTGGTGATCGTAATGACAACGGTGAAAGATTTGTAGAGTTCTGCAACTTTCACAGTCTCTTCATCGGTGGTACTATGTTTGAGCATAAGGACCACCACAAAATCAGTTGGTCCTCTGTTGATCGGCGCAGAACACAAAATCAGATCGACCATTTTGCCATTAGTAAAAGATTCAAGAGTTGCCTCCTGGACGTGCGAAACAAGAAGGGTGCCGATATTGGGATGGGAAGAGACCATTATCTTATGATCGCTAATGTTCGATTGCGTATTGCAGCCGTGCGCCGCCCCAGCGACGAAAGATCCAGGCCCCGCAAATTCAACACCGCTCGACTAAAAAATCCAGCTGTCTTACAACAATATAAGGACCATCTTGCGCAAAAAGCGGCTGAGATAACTAGTCACCTAGATAGTGACATAAACGAAAACTGGGATGCCATAAAAAATGCGTACATTGATAGCGCAAATACCATCCTTGGCCCAAACCCGGATTGCCGGAATAAGCCCTGGATGTCCGACGCTTCATGGCAGCGGATTGTTGAAAGAAAGGAGCTGAAAGTTCATTTGGCTGCAGCATCAGACGACAATCGAAGCAGCATCGAACTCCTTTACCGTCAGAAAGCTCGAGAAGTTCAGCGTAGTGTGCGACGCGATAAAAGAGTTTATGCCAATTCTCTCTTAGCGTCAGCAGAAGAAGCCGCTAGAAGTAACAACTTAAACGCCGTATACGGTGTCATAAAGGAGTTTACAGGTGGTCGTAACTCCTGCCAACATCCGGTGAAGGATAGTGATGGAAAGCTACTTATCTTGGAAGAAGATCAAATGAGGCGGTGGAAAGAACACTTCGCCGCGGTCTTGAACCGTGTAACCTCTGGTGAAGTTCCCTCTCATATAGATAATTTAGCTAACCATCAAAATGTGCGTATACGGTCCACTGCCCCGACTAAAGAGGAAATAGTCACTGCAATTATTGCACTAAAACGAGGAAAGGCCGCCGGACTTGACGGCATCCCTGCCGAACTTTATCAAGCAGCGCCAAGCGTAACTGCCGATTTGCTGCACCCACTTGTTGATAAAGCGTGGAATACAGAGACCTTTCCCACTGAGTGGAAGGAAGGTTTGATCATCAAACTTCCAAAGAAGGGTAGCCTCACAGACTGTAATAATTGGAGAGGCATTTGTGTGCTTCCTGCCGTTGCCAAGATAATAGCTAAAATCGTCCTGGAAAGACTAAAGGCCCACTTAGAAAGCACAATTGATGAAGAGCAGGCTGGCTTTCGATCCGGATTCTCCTGTGTCGATCACATTAACACCTTGCGAATCATCATCGAGCAATGCGCTGAATACGATTCTCCGCTTCACTTGCTTTTCATCGATTTCGAAAAGGCTTTCGATACTGTGAACCGGGATTCTATATGGGCGGCCTTGCGCAGGAGAGGCATCCCTGAGAAGCTGGTGGCTATTATTAAGGCAACCTATGACGGCGCGAAATGTCGCGTTCTGCATAAAGGTAAGGTGTCGGGGGAATTTGAGATTCGCAGTGGAGTTCGGCAGGGGTGCATCCTCTCACCGATCCTATTCCTCATTGTGATCGGCGATGTGTTGCATGCAGCCCTATCCGGACTCGACAGAGGAATTCAATGGACTTTGACATCTTATCTACAACATCTTGACTACGCTGACGATATATGCCTACTCTCCCACAAAATCATGGATCTGTCCACAATGGCGTTAGATCTCGAGAGGGAGGCAAGCAAGGTTGGGCTAAAGATTAATACCAACAAGACCAAGGTTCTTAGCCCGCCGTTGCGAAAAAGAAATCCGACACCTATTGCCATCAATATTAATGGGCAGCCTGTGGAGAAGGTGGACAACTTCGTCTACCTGGGTAGCATCGTTGCCGAAAATGGTGGTACGGAGCAGGACATCGCTCGTCGTATCAACCAGGCTAAACGCGCATACGGCATGCTGTCCAAAATCTGGCAGGGCAGTTATCTCAGCATCAAGACCAAGCTGGGCCTGTTTCGCTCCCTGGTACTATCAGTGCTTTTGTATGGGAGCAGTACATGGAAAGTTTCCGTAGGAGTTACCAGAAAGCTGCAAGTTTTCGTCAACTCATGTCTTCGTCGAATTTTAAGAATTTTCTGGCCCGAAACAATATCAAATGAAGAGCTAAGTCGGCGTACGGGTCAGATGCCAATCGACGAATTGATACGCAGGCGAAAATGGCAGTGGATAGGTCACACATTGCGGAAGAGTGATAACTGCATTGCTTTGCATGCCATGAAATGGAACCCCATTTCCAACCAAGGCCGACCAAGAGGGGGTCCTCGAATCACATGGCGTCGATCTGTGGCAAAGGAGTGTCAGGTATTGGGTAAGTCTTTTGGGGAGTTGCGCCCCATTGCCCAGAACAGAGTACGATGGCGCGCAGGAGTAGTTGACGCGCTATGCCCCGCTAGGGGTTAAGGCAAAGTAGTACATTTGTATCATTAAACAAACAAAATCGTCAATTAAATCAATAAATTCGGGAATAGAGCAACTAATTAGCACCTAATTATACACCATGCCTGATGTCGATACTTCCTGGTGGGGGTGCCAGCGTAACGGACGTCATTTCTACAGTCATCGATCCGAATTCGATCGCAGTGCCGATTCTATCATACGTTGACTACAGTCATCGATCCTAATTCGATCTCAGCGGCGATTCTACACTGACTACAGTCATCGATTCTACATCGACTACCGTCATCGATTTTGGATCAATCCCTGTCCTCATTTTCGATATCGCAAAAGCGGCCATTCTCATACAAATGTCTCCGACGTTTTATCGATATAGTCATCGATTCCTTAGTAGACAGTCTTCGATCTAGGATCGATCAAGTTGCGATTCTTGTCTGACTGGGGACTTGCGAAAAATAATTGCATTTAGATGTAACGCATCAGGTACCTCCACAATTGAATGTGTGAAATGAATCCTTCCATTCATATGGTATTAAGTGAAGTGGTTTACGGCGCAACAGTTATATGTTCCTCGGCACAATCAATGCGATGATGATTGAATATTGATGACAAGGGCATGATGGCTAGGTGATACTGTTTGGGTGAAGATTTCAATGTGTATGGCACGGTGTGTGTATAAGCGAATTCTACGTTAAGTTACAGTTGCACCGATTCCATTCCATGTCGATATCAAGTATAAATGAGTGGAAAGCCCTTAAAGTGTTTCGGATTTTTTTTCACAAATGTTAACAAACTTTACATACATTTTTATACAAATCTAATGAAAGTGTTGAAGACTTCAATACCCTGCAGGAGTGAATTCGGACTGCTTGGTAGTAAGTTTTCATCTCCAATGAAAGGAAGAGTACTTTCTACGAACAAGCCATAAATAGCTTCCATTTGGAGATATGAATACAATTCAATTCACTTAACTACATGGCAACCCAAATCGATCCCTAAAAGGAGCACAACATACCCTTTTCATCCTCACTCTGACAAATAACTACACGTTTACAAAACAGCTACCTACGAATAGAAGAAGCCACACTATACTATGGGATCTATGTAATGTAACTACATGTGCAAACTTATTTGATTTGATATTACGTGTACACTGGTCACAATGTAGCAATGTACCACTCAAAACTAGGCTGCACACTCATCACTTTTCATAGTAGGGGAACTTTTCGGATTATTCTTTTGAACATAATCCGCCCCCAACAGAATCCAATAGTCTTTTTTCAAGTGTGTCCTCTCCAACTACATATGTACACATATCTTTTATTGTGAAGGGTGTATTGGACAGAGTACATTAAGTACACACGTAACGTATGTAAACAGGTAAGCTTTTCGGCTTAGGGGATGACTCCAGCCAGCTTAGGGGATGACTCCAGCCAGTATGTACCAAAAACCATTTATATAAATATTCGATAAAAAAAAGGCAGAAGGATAAAAAAGTCTAGGCAAAGCAAACATACCAATGGGCTCGTTTTGACGAGCACTACGATTTAGTAGATCTGGAATCAGTGTTCCCTTGGTTAGGATCCTGGAACTCAAAATATATCCAAATTTACAATTCTAAACCACACTAATTACAAAAACTTTGAACAACTTGTCACTTTTAACCCCCGCATCATTGTTCTAGCTATACTTTTGTTAAAATTATCATCTGCGAATTGTCTAAATGGCTATGGAATCCTAATTCCACAAACTGACCACGAATATATTCAGATCCGAAAACTGACAGTTGAAGGCACATGTTTAATCGGATCAGAAATGGAGGGGAAAGCGTCAGTTAAATCGGAATAATGATAATGATCCGTCGGTTGCCAAAATGCGCCCAACACCAATATTGGTATGCGAGTATAAAATCTTAGAGATGTGCTTCTACTATTGTATATATTGCGCAGATTTGAAAGGGATTATTACATCGGAAGGACGAGAAAGTACAGACGGCTTTCATTCCCAAAAATAGGATTTATGTTGTATAGAATATCCGATATCTGTAGTGTCATCGTACTCGGGTTTTATTTGTATTGTACTTTGTCTACCCAATTTCTGACTAGCAATTTAATGGGACAAAGGAACACGTTATGTAAATATGTTAATTCAACCCTTTGGTGTTTAACCAGCAGGTTACTGATGTGGAGTGATTTTCGAAGACGTTAAATGTTTGGGGTGTGTTTGTTTAGGTACATTTTTGCACAGGTCCCAGTTATTATATGCTGAATGTTCAACTGAATCTTTGTTATAAAAATCTTTATGTGTCATGTGGCGACTATCAAGTAGTAATAGACTGATTTTTTTTTAACTAGAGCTTTAGATCTACAGGGTAAGGAAAATACAGTCATTTCCACAAGAGCGTATACTTTGCAACTTTTTAATGCACTATTTCTCAAAGAGTGATGGGGGACTTTTAGTTACCTGCATTTTTCCTCTTTTTCGCATTGTATAAATTTGGTCATTCTAAGTTCAAGTAGGAGAGTGATAAGACGTCAAGTGAAATGAGTGCGAATTACAAAAAACGATTCGAAGCTGTGTTTTTTCAGTAAGTCATCCGAAAGGACCAAAAATGACACCTGCATCGGCCGGAAAGTACCTGAAAGTTTCGACACAAATGTGAATAAGTGGATAAAGCGTTTTAAAGATACTGGAAATGTAGACGATCTACATGGTAGGGGTAAAACCCGAAGCACTTCAAAAACCCAGGATAAGGCCATCAAATTAATAACGTTTACCGGAATTCTTACTGCTGAAAGGATGATCATTTTGTACAAGAAAGGATTATTGAAGTCTGCTAGGATGCTATATGGCAACGACAACACCGATTGGTTTCTACAAGAAGATAACGATCCGAAACATATAAGCCGGTTGTGTACACGCTGGAAAGAAGAAAATAACATTCAAGTACTTGATTGGCCTTCGCAATCGCCGGATGCCAATCCTATTGAAAATGTTTGGGGATTAATGAAGCAGAAGCTTCAAGGAAAGCAAATAAAAGGAGAAGCACATTTAAGGCGAACTTATCGACAGACTACGCGGAAAAATTGGCCGAAAGTTGTCACCGAAGATGCCAGTCAATAATCAATAGTGACGGCGATTGGACCATGTATTAAATATAATTGCGAAAATGTATTTTGTATTTACTTTCAATAAAAAATAAAATTTCTTACTTGTAACATTTTGTTTTTATTTTGTGACGTATACGGTCTTGTGGAAATGACTGTAAATCTCAGACGCATCAAATGTCCCCGTATGTACAATTCGCGTATACAACTGACACAGACCACACAAAGTACCTGGGCGTCACTCTTGACGAAAAAATTACTCTGGCTGGAACATCTAAGAGTAGTATCAGAAAAAGCCAGCAAAGCGCTGTGTCTATTCATTTAGAGCAGGGAGGTCTAGTTGGAAGAGCATTCAGAGATGGATCTAACAATAAGACAAATAAGGGTACCGGTGGGTACAGTGGGGCCTAACCAAAGAATATTCATGCCTATGGGGGAATTTGCTACTGTCTTACTGTGTTCCAAGCAGAAATTTACACCGTTGAGGCGTGTGCGGAGCACTGTCTGAAGGTTGGCTACCTGGACGTTAATACTGAGATCTTCATTGGCCGTTATGGCGCTAACCAATTGGTCAGTAACATCCAGGCTAGTGCGGAACTGCCAAACCGTGCTTCAGTTGGTGGGATTCGGCATCACAGAGAATGAACAGGACAACGAATTAGCCAACGAAACTCTTCCCTGGGCAAACGAATTACGCAATTTGCATTTGAAAAATCATCTTACTTACTCAATTGCCCTAATCCCTTGTGGGGCATAGCGCGTCAACTGTTCCAGTTGACGTGTCGTTGGCATAAACTAGTTTCGGAGAATGCGGCGTCATACTGAATTTTTGCCCCGGGCGCTAAATACCCTAGCTACGCCACTGCATGAAACTGATGCCTCTACGCACTTGATCGCCCCGGTTTGTAAATTGGTGTACTGGATGGTTAGTGTAGGTCGCATAAATGCACGACCTGTGTACATATCGTATCCTCTAAATTTTTAACATATAGTACATTTTTTAAATTTTAACTATAGCCACGTACATATATGTACATAACTCCTTATGTTAAAATGTTGGAGCTAAAATCGGGACCTAAACCCAACTTAGCTTACTCTACGCTGTACACAATGTCAGCCGCGGGGAATGCTGTGAGGCGCGTGTAAACATAACACGGAGTTCATTTCTTGACAAATGTTGATTTTGTGTAATTATATGAAATAGCAAACATACCATAAAATGATTTTCCTGCCTAAATAAAATCTGTCAGATTGTATCTGTACTAAGGATTTAAGTTTTCTCTTTAAATTTGAGTTGACGTTTCAATGCTAACTAAACCAAGACACACTCCAAACAAAGACACAATCCATTTTCATCTTCGCTACTCTAAGGCCGGCCGCATCTTGGACGTAGGCAGGGCAGGGCAGCGCGCACATTGCATTGTTGTTGTAGGTTAGGTTAGGTTAGATGGGCTGCTTCAACCAAACAATGATCAAAGCACACTTAGACCCCACTGGGCCCCTTGTGATACCCCTTAGTACAGCAACCAGAGCCTACCTCAGTCATTACATCAGCCAGAGCTGACAATGAAGCGATGAAGCCGATCGACCTTAACATCCTTTAATTCATTCAACTCAGTAAAGAAGTAGGACCCAAGGATATCCTTCCTGCGCCTCGCCAGGGCAGGACAAGCACACATAAGGTGGAAAGGACTCTCCTCCTCCTCCTCGTCCCCACAGCTCCTGCAGTAATCATTGTGTGGGAGCCGAAGTCTCCTAGCATGCTCCCTAATAAGGCAGTGCCCAGTGATAAGCCCCACCACGTTTCTCAAATGGTTTTTGCTCAACAGCAATAGCCTGCGAGAGCGGCCGGAGTCCATTTTCGGCCATATTTGCCTAGTTGCATGACACGTACTGCCATTACACCATCTGGTGTTAGCTTTATCGTATGCCAACGCCTTATTGACCAGTTTGCAGGCTGCTACAGGCATCCCAGTGCTACGAAAGCATTCCCTTGTCATATTGGTAGTTCCAGCCCGGGCCAGTTCATCAGCTTTGCAATTACCAGAAAAACCACTATGGCCTGGTATCCAGCACAGGGTAATGTTGAAAAATCTCGCCATCTCACTGAGAGAGCTGCGACAATTTAACACTGTCTTTGACATAACCAAGACGGAACTGAGCGATTTGATTGCAGGTTGACTATCGGTGTATATTATAACATCCCTAGCAGATGTGACATTACGCGCAAGCCATGTTACCGCCTCGGAGATTGCACAAACTTCCGCCTGAAAAACGCTACTGTGATCTGGCAGATGGAGCGATAAGCCAATACGCAGCTTCTCCGAATATACACCAGCCCCAACCCCTTCCTCAGTCTTAGAGCCGTCAGTGAAAATGCTGATGGTATCAGATGCCAAATTAGCGTTCTCTAGCCACGCATTCCCCGATAGGATGAGGCTAGTAAAGCCCTTGTCGAAAAGGTATTTCGGTGAGGTGTAGTCCGTCACAACGGGAATACCAGTGTTGTTCAAAACAGTCAAATGGCCTATGGTTGCCCCGGTCCACTGGCCGGTTTCGCGAAGGCGGATGACAGTGTTCGCCGCCATTTGTTCTGCGAAGATATCCAAAGGAATCAAGTCTAACAGTGCGCCCAAGGCAGCAGTCGGGGTGGTTCTTAGGGCTCCCGTGATGGCGACACATGCTGTTCTTTGGACCTTTTCCAACAGAGCTCTGTACGATGCGATGCCAAGTGCCGTCCACCAGACAACAATCCCATGCATCATTATGGGCCGCAGCACCGATGTGTACAGCCAGTAGACCACCTTCGGCTGCAATCCCCATTTTTTTCCTATGGCCTTCCTGCAAGAGTACAGTGCAACAGTAGCCTTACTCACACGTTCCTGAATGTTTGCCTTCCAGCATAATTTACTATCCAGGATAAGTCCAAGAAAATTGGCCCTCCATCAGTGGTGGTGCAAATGCAGGTATACTATATCTTCTAGTGAAGAGAACGAGTTCCGTTTTCTGCGGATTTGCTTTGACCTCAACCTCACCAGCCCATTTCGTCAGGATGCCGAGGGCATTCTGCATTATATCGCTCAGGACACAGGGGAACTTGCCCGAAATTGCAATGGCAATGTGGTCCGCATAAGCCGTAACATGGCAACCCAACTTCTCCAGGCTTAGGAGCAACCTGTTGACCGCCAAGTTCCACAGAAGGGGAGAGAGAACACCGCCTTGAGGAGTGCCTCTACTTACGTACCTGCGTACAGATGATATACCGAGACTAGTGGAGATCACCCGAGATGTAAGCATCAGGTACACAAACCTGCAGAGTGCGTCATCTTCGCACAGGGTTAAGAGCGCATCAGTGATTGCCACAGGTTTAACGTTGTTGAAAGCGCCTTCAATATCCACAAAGGCAACCAGCGTATATTCCTTACAGGCGAGGGATCTTTCAATGCAGCCTACTAGAGAGTGCAAAGCAGTATCCACAGATCGGCCCTTCCAATAGGCGTGTTGGGACATGGACAGAAGATTCGTTGGAATAACGCTCCGTAGGTGTGTGTCGATCAAACGCTCCAATACTTTTAGCAGAGTCGATGATAGGCTGATGGGTCGAAGATCCTTCGGATGTGTGTGAGAACTTTTACCCGCTTTCGGGATAAAGATCACTTTAACTTCCCTCCATAGGAGAGGAATGTATACGAGTTCCAGACAGGCTTTGAAAATAGATGCCAACCAAGGGTACGCAATGTCCTGTATGTGTTGTAGATCTGCCGGAATGATACCATCGGGGCCAGCAGACTTGAAAGGGTCAAAGCTGGTTATCGCCCATTCAATCTTTTCCTTCGTGAGAAAAGGGGAGGAATCACATGGCACCATATTGGCAATAGTAGTAGTTCCAGGAGATGAAACAGGAGAGCTATTGTTGTAACAATTGTCAAAATATGATTTTACAGCAACAATGCCATGTGCGCGCTGCGCTGCGTTGCCCTGCCTACGTCCAGGATGCAATCAATATCATTATATTCACGCATAGCGTTTTTTTCTATAAGTTTTTAAGAATTAATGGAGTGTATCACTACCAACTCAATACAACAATATTAAGTTGGCAATGCACTCCACAAAAATTACGCCCAGGATGCGGCCGGCCTAAAGGTGGACAAACACTTGCGTGTAAAATCCAAATTTTCCCCGGTCGAATCTAAAATTTCCCCGGTCGATGTATGGATTTGATGGGGAAATTTTGGATCCGACCAGCAAGTGTGTGTCCACTTTAATATGTTCTATTTTATATCGTTTTTTCGAATCAGTTGTTCTGCTCTGATCTGAACTGTGGAATAAAACGCAGCAATTGTTTGTCAAAAGTCTCATTCATAAGTTGTCTGCACTTTTGCTTTCATTGCTCTCATAGTCTCCACGTTCAATCCTTAAAGCCCTTTCACTGAGTGCATATTAAAATAGTTCAAAAGTTAATGTGGTAGACCCAACTCTTGGAACTTTAGAAGACCACTTCAACAAGCCTCATTTCACGTTCATTTCGATACAAACTGTACGGTTTGAATCCGCATGCATATCAAGTATGTACTCGTATCCTAAAAGCTTTCACTGCTGCATCATTCAACTATACACTCTGGCGGATATATCAGTCACATTGCGCTATGATTGCCATTTTCATTTTCATCCGATGTCGGATGAAGAGAGTTTCTTTTTTTATATCTTGCAATCACAACCTATTTTATGGCAGCATTCAATTGAAAAAAAAAGCCGAGCTTCACGAACAACAACAACACAATGCACGACTCGGAATCGATGCCCTAAATCTTTGAATAGTCCTCGGCTTTTTTGTTGCTTGCGACCGTTTTGTCATAGTTTTTGCTCCTGACAGATGAGGGAGTACCTTTTACTGCAGAGCAGAGTCATGCAGCCAGCCAAAGCAGAGCCACAAGGACCTGAGCTGTTGCGGACAGAATGTTATTTTTAATATTGATGAAAAAACACCGAGAATGTTGTAAGATATTCAGGTCATCCGCTCTAGCTTCATTAAATGAGTGGTAGTTTGGGGAAATGCGGAAAATGTGTGCTGCTTCTGCTGACATCACATATTGCGGAAAGTTTTGTGGCTGATGATTATAATGTGATGAAAAGAGATTTTCTTTCAATTCGGGCTCGTGTTTACTTTGGCACTGGGGATATTGTGACAAGCGTAACATGGGCTTTTGTACGGAGAAAGAGTCTTTAGGAATTCTTATGTTCATAGGTTTAGAATTACATACAACTTTTCGGAAAGTGGATCATGTTTTCTTGTGAGATAAGTGATTAAAGTATCAAAAGCATCCCATAGTTTGTTCAAGTACATATTTAAAAAAAAAAAACAAATTAAACTGGGATTGCCCTCTTCAAAGCTAGTGACAAGCTTTAAATAGAATTTTTGAGTTCCATGCAGAATTTTACTCCGATAACCTGGCATGCATCTCCTTCAAAATCATTCTAGTTCCCTGATTCTGAGAATTCAGGACAATTCTTGAACAATTTTTTTTTACATATTTTTTTTTTTTAAACATTCCAAAAATTGTTCACCATCATAAACAAAATCATTCCCAACTATGTATCTATCACTACGTTGTAAAAAATCGACAATATATTCACCAAATTAATTTTTGAAATCAATTAGCCATTAGATAGGCACTATAAATCCTCTTTTATATGAACACATTATATATCATTTTTAATTCACTAAAATCCTGAGGCATATGTAATCAAGAAGTCAGTGTACAAGATGTACTTACCGTGTATAGTTCAGATATTTTGGGAAATCAATTTTGAAATTGTGCCAAAATTGTGCTATTTTCTGAGCTCTTGAAATAGTATTAAGTATTCGACACTTTGGTCAAGTCTAAATGGTAAATGGTTGCGCATCTAAAGTAAAAAAGGAAGCATCACCGCTAAGGAATTTGATTGAATAACATAATCTATGTCGTTGTTTTAGTAAAATGGGATTTTTAGTTTTCTTATTGCTAAAATCGAACACGACTGAAGGTATTAGTTTAGAATTTATATATTACCTCGGCAAGTGTGACGGCTTAACCAGATGGTGCGGATAATTTGCCATTGAACTTTTAGTACGAGCTCATGAAGTATTTTTTTAAGACGGTATACATAAATAAAACTGAAATGCTCAAAGTAATTACTCACTTAGCTCATATATGGCTATTTTTAAGTAAATACTCACATTGATGATCTAGGGACGCGGGAGCGTCCCACTCGTGAAAGAAAAACGAAGAAATCGAAAAAAACGAAAACGAGAGAAGTGATCAAGACTATGTTTACGCTACACAACAAGTACGGTTCTCCGGACGTCTGTAGGTGCGGCCCCGAGTGATCGTGGAAATTCCAATTTGCTAAAGCCATTATCTCGTTAGAAAGTGTTGCAAATTTGAAGTTGATACGACGAAAAGCACCAGAGAGATGACATTTGAAAAATAGCTATTTAACAAATTTTTCTTGTTCTCGTTGTTCTTTGATAGGGCTACAGCCTCGCAGGGAGCGTATCGAGAATCTGCTTTCTTTTCTCACGAATTGACTCTGTCCCGAGAGGGTGCATAATGCTACCATTTGCTTTGATCCGTGCAGTAAAAAAAAAAGATACACATCCTATAGAGTTTCTCGCTAAGTCTTTTCAGTGATTCAGTGAAAAAATTCCTCCTCCTCCCGTGGCCCAACTTTGGTGCATAGCTTCCTTTGGTTGTTATAAGTACCACACGGTTATATTTTGGTGCTGCAGGAGATGTGCGCCAGGACAAAAGGACTATTTTAATCATGTAATAAATTAGAAACCAAAGCTGGTAGATATATGTAGGCATATTTCAACTCGTGGTAATGAGACCAATCCACTGGAGTTCTCTTAAAGGTATTTTGAGTCCCTTGTTCAGGACTGATGGTGTTTTGCGTTCTTTGGAGAGAAAAAAAGGACATTCTTCGAAAAGAAGTGATATCAAGGCATGATGGGTGTCACAAGACTGGGTGGTGGTGATCAGGGCCGGTCAAAGGCTAAGGCGAAACAGGTGGTCGCCTGGGACGACGACTCTGAAAAAGCGTCGAAAGGGCTCTGAAATGGCGCCACAAGGAAAGCCATCCTTGAGGGTGGATTTTGTCAATTTAAAGCTGAATGTAAAATAATATAATTCCATTTAGTTATAAATAATTCGCGATTTATCCGATCGAAAGTGATTCTCACAGTTCAAATTTACACGCGTGACCGATTCAATTTTGAATCTCAAGTTGCGTTTTGCTAGGGACACGATCGTCGCACATTATTCGCGAGAAGCGACCAATTAATAGAGCACCGAGCACTATCTGTGTGTATCTTTTTGATCGTCGCCTGCGATTGACACAGAGTGGTGCCTAGCAAAACGCACCTTTAAGGTCGCCACAGATGTTTGCACACAACCACAACGGAACTTCCATCGAATCATCAATTTCATAGAATGTGCAGAAAAAATCTCATTTCCACCTTTCTATGAAATCGATGGTTAGATGGACATTCGGTCGTGGTTGTGCGCGATCGTGTGTGGCGACCATTAGGCTTCATTTTTCAGTGAGAGTGATTTAGCTCGGCACATTTGTACGTCGAACAAAATGGTTCGCGAAACGCGTGGAAATGAGTCGAAAACTATTTTGAAAAAATGTGAAGAGTTGTAAGGGTGAGGGCGTCAAAATGTCCTTGCCTGTGCCTTAAGTTAGACTTTGGCCGGCCCTGGTGGTGAGTCGAATGCAGTAGACTACACGCATGCACGAATTTGAACCCTTTGGAGTTGAAAAATGATGTTCTTGGCAGGGAACCGATATTTAGGCAAGATGAGTATCATATGACGGGCGCCAATGAGGGCGATGCAATAGACTACTGTTGAAGGAATTTTAAGTCTTTTGGACAGGAAAAATGATATCCTTGGCAATGAAGTGATATCTAGGCAAGATGGGTATCATACGACTGGGGGGGTCGTGATACGAATGCACTATAGTAGAATGCTGTTGATGGTGTTTGACTCCTTTAGTTAGGAAAACAGCATCTTCTCAGGCATAAAATGAAACAGAAACCAAATCTAGAAAATATCGGTCTCGCCTTAAGGGACATATAGGATATAAATAACTCAACGGACCGAAAGACATAATTTCATCGAAGGCAACTCATAGTCATGGCAGATGACCACCTAAATAATTAGTTCCTTCGGACAACATTTTCCAAAGCAAATCATGTACAACTTAAAACCAAATGGATGAATGTGAAATGTATTTACATGTGTCGGATCTAAAGTGCCGATGAACATCATCGCTCTTTTTGTGTAATTTTATGTTATCGCCAAAACTTAGGGGATACCCTTTAATGTACAATAATAGCATAACTTTGGATTAAGGTAAATTGAAGTAAGGGAGTTGGGATGGGTTGAGTTGTGTCAGATGGAATTAAATGTCGGCGAACGTTTAGTTTGAATTTCTGGAGGTCGTAACTGCAGGGGAAAACAGGGTAAATCCTTCCACAATCGGGCTACCCTGCATACGAATGAATCATGACATTTTACAGTTGGACTGATATTAGCCTCGATCGTAAGATGGTGGACATGACTAGACTGCCGGTCGTGCGTAAGGGAAATGCAACATCAGCAATTAGATTGCTCATTTCATGTGAACAGCGGCAGTTGAAGTATCAATAAAAAAGGGATAGGCAACCAACGTCGCATCTGTGCTGAAGTAATTCAATCCATAATTACCAATAAGTCTAAAAACTTTTATCCTGAGACTTCATTTCAAGTTCAATTACACTGAAGTTCGACGTGGTAATACAGAACCATTGTTCCGACAACTCTAAACATGGATAGAAAAAATCTACAAGCAAAAATCTTTAGTTTCAGGAGGATTCGGGTTCCGGTTCTGATGGGCCGAAGCACTGATGTGTACAGCCACAAAACCTCTTTCGGTTGTAGTCCCCAGTTCCGACCTACCGCCTTACTGCAGGTGTAAAGTGCCATAGTGGCTTTGTCAACAAGTTCCTGAATATTTGGCCTCCATCCCAGCTTCCTGTCTAAGATGAGACCAAGGAACTTAGCCTTGTCAAGAAATGCCAGTCTGACACCCTCCAGTACCGGAGGTTTAATACCCGAAAGTACAATAGATTGTGTCTCCTTGTAAAGAATACAAGTTCCGTTTTGTCAGGATTATCCCTGACACTACTCCGACTAGCCCAACTGATCAGAGTCGATAGCATTCTGCAGCATCTCACTAAGAACGCTCGGAAACGCGAGAAGATGGAAAAGCGAAGAAAGGAATAGAAAATATTAGCTGTGTCTTTTTGTGCAGTGGAGATCAAGTGCAAAACAACAATCGTATGCATTACACTATCAAACGGCTCTATCCAGAGCAATTTTGTAAGTGTAACTCGTGCAATTATTATTCTGCTCTGAACTGAGCTGCACACACAATACAGCTATCGTCCATTGATCATTTGCCTTAAAAGAAATTACCTAAAATAATTTAGGGCCGTTTTCACAATGTCAAGTTAAAGTTCATTCTATAGATATAAACGCTAAACGGCACCCATCCTCCAGTTGAGAAAAAATATCGGACAATAATTCAAAATAGCTGATACGGGCAGCTGAGTTTTTTACAGCTATTGTATTAAACTCAGCACATTCAAATGAGACAATTAAACTGTTCGCAAAGAACAAAGTTCTTGAAATTCATTCGAAGGAAGAGGATTTGAAACAAACTCAGCCGCAAATGAATGCTGAGAGACGATACAGACGTAGAATAAAACAGGCGGCAGAATTTAGCCAAGAAGATCAGTTGATTTGCTACTGCATTAGCTGATTTTTCTACTCCATTATCATATTTTGAGGCGACCGCAGTGTCTTGAGGCATCAGTCTCATGTTTGACTACCGGCGTTTCGGGTTCGAGTCCCGTCCACGACGACGTTCGTGGCCATGGATGTGCAGGAGGTGCATACTGGCAACTGCATTCTACGAAACCAGTTTATGCCGACGAAACGTCAACTGGGCCAAATGGAACAGTTGACGCGCTATGCCCCACAAGGGGTTAGGGCAATTGAGAGAGATCATATTTTGTGCGTTGCATACGCTAAGGTTTAATTTAGTTTCCCGGATAGTTAACTGCCAATTTAACGAAAAGTTGAGAAAACGGGTCATAAAAAAGTAAAAGAAAACGATTTTGCATTTTTTCCTTACCATATTTTGTTATGGTCTGACACTTGCAATATCGATCTACACAGGTTTAAGCTGGACTCGCCAGACTGTCCGAGAAGGCCTGGAGTGGCGGAGAACTCGAAGTACTTGTTGTTCCACTGTCTAAGATTCGTAGAAAACCCTGCAATATAGGAAGCGGAATTAGGTCAGATTCGCAAGTAATTGAGAGGCTGTTAGTCAGCAACATCCTCCCGGTTTAGCCTACAGACGTCTGGCTGAACCGTAGGGTTTTAGTCAATAAGAATCATGACAAAGCCGATGGAAGTAGACAGGGGAGTACATCGGAATCTAATCAAGATACCCCACGTGTTTAAAAAAAAAGAATTTATCCGCGTTTCCTGTTTATTTTTAATTAGTTTTTAAGTAAAATTCAGTGGAATTAAAAGAAAAACAATATGATACTATTATCTTTAAGGCGAATGAAGTATTTATGCCAAAAATATATTTTCTAGATTTCTAGATAAAAAGTGCGTCGAAAAAATAACAATAAATAAAAATAGAGAAAATACGAGGAAACATAAAGAGCAACCACACGGAATTCACTAGAAATTAATGTTTGTTTTGAAGAGTATGAATGCGAAGAATCTTATTAATAAAATTTATATTTTTCATAGAAGAATGCAACAATGCCCAAGAATATTCACTGGACTTCGAAAATTTATAATAATTAAATAGATTTTAAACGACCATCTTTATTAAACGACCATCTTTATTAAAAGCGCAATAACAGCCTGAATTACTCTTAGCGCTGTTAGATAATTTCGCAGTATTAGCTTGACAGCTTGTTTACAGTACTATCAATTAGAAACATTCGAAAGATATGAATCTTAGCTTTTAAGAGAAATTTCTAAGAAACTTGTATAGAATGGCACATGGAGAAACACGAGTCTGTAAAAGTGTTGTTTATATTAGGTCGTAGTATGATGTAGGATTCTAGGAAAACAAGGGTTGAGCATCGCATATAAATCTTATAATGTGACGAATCGATTGTGGATAAACAATATGAGAGGAGGAAAATTCTACAAACAGCGTTGTTTACATAATCAAAGTTTGGTTTGATATGTACGAATATGTATATGTATGCAAATTTCAAAATCTTTACAGTACCCACACTGTCACTTATACGAGAAGATGTACATGTAGAGCACACGTTTGAGACAGTTTGGTTTAAATTCTTATTTTATTGAAGGAATTGAAAAATGAATAATGTAACGTGACGTAAGGGGGGAGGGGAGGGGGTCTAGAGTTTGAGACGATGTGTGACAAGGGGGAAGGAGGGGTCAAAAATGAGCAAAAAATCGTGTGACGGTTTATGTGGACGGCCCCTTACGACTCATGGTTCGACGAACCTAGTTCATCCACTCTTCTGTTCTTTCACTCTCATTTCAGGTCTAACTCCATGACGACGGATGGAACTATTGAACGGAACTTGCTCAGTGATAATTTTCGAGTGCTGCGACTCTTACTGAACTTGAAACCCATATTAAATCTATTCGTTTTCATGCTCTGACACTGATAGATAGAACTGTTGAATCTGTTCATTTTTCGATTACGGAGTAGGTCTACCTAGTTCGTTGTACGGAGTAGTTTCAAAAGGGTAGGTTCGAGAATTGGCAACCGGGAAAACGAGACATAAAATATACATGCATCATATCGACACAACCCTGCCCTATCGAAATATCCTTCAGCGCCTAGCGTAATCTAGTGCTGCTAGCATTCAACCCTACCTCTTATTTTTAATCTTTCACGATGGAGCGTCGAGTGTCAAAATGACAATGACAAAATGATTGAGCGTCGAGTGTCAAAATGACAATGACAAAATGATTGACAAGACAACTCGCAAGGTTTATGTTTATGATACCAAGAAATTTTATTTTTTGCTAAGAAATTGTATTTTTAGGAACATATTTTCGCTCAACTTGCCTGTATGGGATGTTATTATGGGATGACAGTGATGTTTTCAATTACTTTCGGTTGTCGGTAACATTATTTGACGTACTGACGAACTAGCCTTCAACAAAACATAGCTACAACACAAAAATACTTTAAGGACTTGTTTTTCGAGTGAAGATGTTAATGATAACACCTTGGTAGGAAAAACTATACGAATACGAATAATGATAACGACATGAACTTGTAACTATCATCTATTACGTGATGCCATACTGTTTTCGTTATCTAAATATCTCGCTTGATTACGCCTACATTTCTTTTTTTTTATAATACGCTTAAATAGTTAGGTTTATTTTTTCTTTTCCATATAACCTGTCCCCTATCCAAATTGGGTTGTAAACAACAAACCACGGCACTTTGCAGAGCACCCACCTTCTTGTAAACCGCAAGTTGAGCGACTTCTACGTCTCGACAATATCGGACTTGGTGATTTTGCATGTATGTACAGTGGCGGACAAAAGTGTACGGCAACACCTTATATTGAGGTTCTGGTTGATTGGAAGCTTCAATCAAAAATCCATTGATGCACATTTTTTCAGTAACGTAAATATATTAATAAAAAAACGAAAACAAAAACTTTTCATAACAAACTTAAAGAGAAATTCATAAAAACATAAAAAATTGAATGGACAAAAGTCTACGGCAGTCAGTGCTGGCTGACTTATACACAAAAAAATTCCAACTAAACCTAACTATTTCTTCGAAATTTGTTTATTTGCTCTTACTGCCATTCAGTGCACGTGCAGCTCCAACTCTATTATAGGTTTATCACTAGTTTCGAACTGTAAGGACCGCAAAATGTCATCGCGAAAAGAAAGTTCTAGTGATGTCCGAAATTTGGTCGTCCAGTATAAAAAAGACAATAAGTCGTGCTCGGAAATTGCGAAATTACTAAAACTGAAACGAAGTTCTGTTTATACCATTATCAAAAATTTTGAAAACAGTGGTTCCATTGAAATAAAGCTGCGAGCTGGCCGACCGAAAAAGCTTTCGCGCAGAGACATTAGTTCAATTTAAAAAAAATGAGCAAAAATCCAAAAATAAGTGCTCCAGATTTGGCGAAACAAGTGGCTGCGGTAAGGAAAAAGGATGCCCATGCAAGAACAATCTCGAGAGCATTAAATTCTAATGGGTTTCAAAGCAGAACTCCACGTGAAAAAAACATTAATATCCGCAAAAAACCGACTTCTGCGCCCAGAGTTCGCCAAGGTCCATATTAACAAGGACAATGATTTTTTGAATCGAGTCCTTTTTACCGATGAGTCGAAATACAACATGTTCGGGTGTGATGGTCGCAATAAAATATGGAGAAAAAAGAATACGGCTTTAGAGACCAAAAATTTGATTCCTACTGTCAAGCACAGTGGAGGTAATGTTATGGTTTGGGGAGCCATTGCTGCATCTGGGGTCGGCAGATTGGCTTTTGTTGAAACTACTGTGGACCGCTATGTTTACAAGAACCTGTTGGAACAACATTTAAGGCCATCAGTTGAGAAGTTGTGCCTTGGAAGGAGCTGAATTTTTCAATAGGACAATGATCCAAAGCACTCAGCACTTTTCGTCAAGAATTGGTTGTTGTACTACGCTCCCAGGCAGCTGAATACGCCTCCCCAAAGCCCGGATTTAAACCCAATAGAACATGTATGGGAGCTTCTGGAGCGGAAAATTCGAAAATGTTGCATAAAAAATAAAAATTGGTTGAAGGAAGCGCCCATTACAGAATGGGAGAAAATTACATCCGCAGAAATTGGTAATTTAGTCGCCTCTATGCCCCGAAGACTGCAAGCAGTAATTGATGCTAAAGGGGGCCAAACCAAGTATTAAGCCAGCAAATAATTTTAAAAATTCCGATACATTTAGTTGAAAATTTTTTGTGTGTAAGTCAGCCAGCACTGACTGCCGTAGACTTTTGTCCATTCAATTTTTTAGGTTTTTATAAATTTCTCTTTAAGTTTGTTATAAAAAGTTTTTGTTTTTGTTTTTTTTTTTTATAAATATTTTATATTTACGTTACTGAAAAAATGTGCATCAATGGATTTTTGATTAAAGCTTCCAATTAACCAGAACCTTAATATAAGGTGCTGCCGTAGACTTTTGTTCGCCACTGTATGTATTTGCAAACCGCGAAGGCTGCCGCTTTTGGCCTTTACACACAGCGGCGTCAACGAACATGGACATATAGAAGGCACACTCAGTACAAGTTGCCCAAAGTTTGTTTCCTATGCCTGTAATTATCTATGTGTTAAATTCCACTATCCATACACAATTGATTTGCGAGAGGATTGCGAAAAATAGACATGCCCATCGTAAATCGGAAAGAGATCGCGATAGGCAGGTTTTAGAAAGAAACCAAAACGCAACGAAACTCTCAATTAATTGCCTTTTTAAAGGGCCGAATGTTGCCGAGCCATCAAACAAAAGTGAGGTTAAATTTGTTGAGTCGGTTTTGTCAAAATTGTAAAGTAAAAATGTTGGAAGCTTATGCTAAAAACTTATTCAAGGTTATCATTACATGGGACAACAACTAACATCTCGCCACGATAGGACGTCGTTCGATTAATACCACGAAAAGTGTAAAATAACTGAATCCCACGGGTCAGGCTCGTGAGTATCTTGCGGATGGGCAGCGTTTACGTCCTCCAAGACTTAATTCTTGAGCTTTTTCTTCCTTGTCCTTAGCCAAGGAGGTACGCAAAAAGGAACTGAAAAAGAACAAAAAAAAACGACGACAAATGGTTCGCGCGGCCGTGCTTAAAGGCAAAGATCCTGCTCAGATACTCAAGGAAATGGAAAAGATCGTTGATCATTTGGGATCTGACTGAAACTTGATATGATAACTTTTTTGTTTGTGTCAATAAGGATCACCAGCTGAACATCCAGGAATGCCGGGGCCAGGAGGCCTGCGGCCGGATTGGGCATTCGAATGCCACCCGGTCTGCCACTAGGCATGCCTCCGGTCCGGCGTCATCATCATCATGCATGACCATCAAAAGGCCAAACTTGGCGGGCTTCAGGCGAAGGACTCAAAGGGTGTGACCACGATTACAGCCAAACCGGAAATAAGGTACGTCAGACTGCACGTTTTACCAGCGGACTTAGCTTATTCAAATTCTCGTCCTCACCATCAAAAGGCCAAACTTGGTGGGCTTCAGGCGAAGGACTCAAAGGGTGTGACCACGATTACAGCCAAACCGGAAACGTCAGACTGCACGTTTTACCAGCGGACTTAGCTTATTCAAATTCTCGTCCTTTTGTTTTACAGAAATTTGAGCGCGGACGTTACCCGATTTGTGCCATCGGCACTGCGTGTGAAACGAGACGACTTTAAAGGTTCAAAAACACAGAACGCGTTATAACGCGACATTCGGCGTTCCTGTACCGTTGCGTTACGGCGGTACGGTTGTATTGCATTGCATTGCATCATCCCTGCCACACACGTGGCGTTATCACTCAGCGTTACCTTTCGGAACGCGACGTCAACTTTTCGGGTTGTACAAAATTACAAAAGTAACGCGCGTTACCGGCATTCTCCTCATCAGAACTACTCATGATTGCTGTATAAACTCAACCACAGTACTGGATCGCCCGCCCAGATAACGCTGCGTGTGTGACGTAGCCAATATCGCCGAACGCTGCGTTGAGGGGCATTCCATGAGGGCTGCGTTATAACACGTTCTGTCTGTTTGAGCCTTAAGAAGCCGAAACCCACTGTTTCAGATCAAGTGATCTGTGGTGTATTTGTTCAAACTTTTCAACTACCAACTTTGCATTTTGTACCTAAATCTTTGTCGGCTCAACAACTCGTCGTCGATCCTTGGCCGCTTGGATAATCTGGATAGTCGGTCAAATTGCCGAGACAACTGGATTAAAACTACCCACACGGCCAAGGTCCGACGACGACGAAACGTTTAAAAAATAGGCCCCTGGCAAGATTCAGTGTAATGGCCACAAGTGTGAACCTTATGTAAACAACACAAATAAACTCAAAATCCCAACAGCAAAGTCCTTAAAAACGTTGTTGCTTCGAAAAAGTTTACAATCATGATTGCAACAGTCTTCAGCGCAAAACTGTCTTTTATCCTGGGAACCGGTCTCTGACAGGGTCTTGACCGCCAGGTTCCGGACCAAAATGAGGAACATCTCAATAATACAATGTTATGCCCCTACTGAACCCGACAATGTCTTGGCAAAAGACTCCTTCTACGAAGAACTAAACGCCGTTCAGAGCAGAACACCTAAAGGTGACATTATAATAGTTATGGGTGATTTGAATGCGAAAGTTGGCGCTGATAACTATGGGCTCAGACATGTGATGGGGAGACACGGTCTTGGTGATCGTAATGACAACGGTGAAAGATTTGTAGAGTTCTGCAACTTTCACAGTCTCTTCATCGGTGGTACTATGTTTGAGCATAAGGACCACCACAAAATCAGTTGGTCCTCTGTTGATCGGCGCAGAACACAAAATCAGATCGACCATTTTGCCATTAGTAAAAGATTCAAGAGTTGCCTCCTGGACGTGCGAAACAAGAAGGGTGCCGATATTGGGATGGGAAGAGACCATTATCTTATGATCGCTAATGTTCGATTGCGTATTGCAGCCGTGCGCCGCCCCGGCGACGAAAGATCCAGGCCCCGCAAATTCAACACCGCTCGACTAAAAAATCCAGCTGTCTTACAACAATATAATGACCATCTTGCGCAAAAAGCGGCTGAGATAACTAGTCACCCAAATAGTGACATAAACGAAAACTGGGATGCCATAAAAAATGCTTACATTGATAGCGCAAATACCATCCTTGGCCCACACCCGGATTGCCGGAATAAGCCCTGGATGTCCGACGCTTCATGGCAGCGGATTGTTGAAAGAAAGGAGCTGAAAGTTCGTTTGGCTGCAGCATCAGACGACAATCGAAGCAGCATCGAACTCCTTTACCGTCAGAAAGCTCGAGAAGTTCAGCGTAGTGTGCGACGCGATAAAAGAGTTTATGCCAATTCTCTTTTAGCGTCAGCAGAAGAAGCCGCTAGAAGTAACAACTTAAACGCCGTATACGGTGTCATCAAGGAGTTTACAGGTGGTCGTAACTCCTGCCAACATCCGGTGAAAGACAGTGATGGAAAGCTACTTATCTTGGAAGAAGATCAAATGAGGCGGTGGAAAGAACACTTCGCCGCGGTCTTGAACCGTGTAACCTCTGGTGAAGTTCCCCCTCATATAGATAATTTAGCTAACCATCAAAATGTGCGTATACGGTCCACTGCCCCGACTAAAGAGGAAATAGTCACTGCAATTATTGCACTAAAACGAGGAAAGGCCGCCGGACTTGACGGCATCCCTGCCGAACTTTATCAAGCAGCGCCAAGCGTAACTGCCGATTTGCTGCACCCACTTGTTGATAAAGCGTGGAATACAGAGACCTTTCCCACTGAGTGGAAGGAAGGTTTGATCATCAAACTTCCAAAGAAGGGTAGCCTCACAGACTGTAATAATTGGAGAGGCATTTGTGTGCTTCCTGCCGTTGCCAAGATAATAGCTAAAATCGTCCTGGAAAGACTAAAGGCCCACTTAGAAAGCACAATTGATGAAGAGCAGGCTGGCTTTCGATCCGGATTCTCCTGTGTCGATCACATTAACACCTTGCGAATCATCATCGAGCAATGCGCTGAATACGATTCTCCGTTTCACTTGCTTTTCATCGATTTCGAAAAGGCTTTCGATAGTGTGAACCGGGATTCTATATGGGCGGCCTTGCGCAGGAGAGGCATCCCTGAGAAGCTTGTGGCTATTATTAAGGCAACCTATGACGGCGCGAAATGTCGCGTTCTGCATAAAGGTAAGGTGTCGGGGGACTTTGAGATTCGCAGTGGAGTTCAGCAGGGGTGCATCCTCTCACCGATCCTATTCCTCATTGTGATCGGCGATGTGTTGCATGCAGCCCTATCCGGACTCGACAGAGGAATTCAATGGACTTTGACATCTTATCTACAACATCTTGACTACGCTGACGACATATGCCTACTCTCCCACAAAATCATGGATCTGTCCGCAATGGCGTTAGATCTCGAGAGGGAGGCAAGCAAGGTTGGGCTAAAGATTAATACCAAGAAGACCAAGGTTCTTAGCCCGCCGTTGCGAAAAAGAAATCCGACACCTATTGCCATCAATATTAATGGGCAGCCTGTGGAGAAGGTGGACAACTTCGTCTACCTGGGTAGCATTGTTGCCGAAAATGGTGGTACGGAGCAGGACATCGCTCGTCGTATCAACCAGGCTAAACGCGCATACGGCATGCTGTCCAAAATCTGGCAGGGCAGTTATCTCAGCATCAAGACCAAGCTGGGCCTGTTTCGCTCCCTGGTACTATCAGTACTTTTGTATGGGAGCAGTACATGGAAAGTTTCCGTAGGAGTTACCAGAAAGCTGCAAGTTTTCGTCAACTCATGTCTTCGTCGAATTTTAAGAATTTTCTGGCCCGAAACAATATCAAATGAAGAGCTAAGTCGGCGTACGGGTCAGATGCCAATCGACGAATTGATACGCAGGCGAAAATGGCAGTGGATAGGTCACACATTGCGGAAGAGTGATAACTGCATTGCTTTGCATGCCATGAAATGGAACCCCATTTCCAACCAAGGCCGACCAAGAGGGGGTCCTCGAGTCACATGGCGTCGATCTGTGGCAAAGGAGTGTCAGGTACTGGGTAAGTCTTTTGGGGAGTTGCGCCCCATTGCCCAGAACAGAGTACGATGGCGCGCAGGAGTAGTTGACGCGCTATGCCCCGCTAGGGGTTAAGGCAAAGTAGTACACATTTATCTTTATACCCGAGACTTATAGTGTAACACCTTAAAGGAGGCTCCGGAGGTATAGCAATGTATATATATAAATGATCAGGATCACCTCCTTAATCGATTTAGCCATGTCTGTCTGTCCGTTCGCACGATTACTTTCGATAGAATGAAGCTAGAGGCTTGAAATTTTGGTCAAATGTTTGTAGTAGGCTGGTAGGTTGGTATTGAAAATGGGCAAGATTCGACCATAGGAACCACTACCACCATATAGGAAACTCTTTTCTTACACATATGGTCGTTGCCAATTGGTACTTTTGGTATCGCCACTAGGTGTGTATAAGTCTATACAGAGTATGCATATGTGCTTCGGACTCCAGACCTAAGCGAACCTTCGGTCTGGTTTTAATTTGAGATCCCGCCAAAGCTTTTGACGAATTTGTTTGACGAACAAAATCTTATCGGGCAATACGAAAATTGTTGGATGAATTTCTGAGTATTCTTTTCGGTTGTTGGCAACCCGAAATGCATGCAAAATAGGACAGACACAATTGCAACTGAGAGCAAAAGCAAATAGTATTAGATTCCACAAGAGTTATCACTCCATAGAAGTTTCGCCTCTGCCAGGAGATTTGTATGTATTGACAAATTGTATAAACATAGTATAAACTACACAGTATAGATACACAAGAGAATCAATACATACAAATCTACCGCCGGAGGCGGAGTCAGCTTTCTTGTGAAGTCTATACAATTTGTCAATACATACAAATCTCCTGGCAGAGGGGAAAGTTATATGGAGTGATAACTCTGGTAGAATTATCAATCCTCTTTGGCAAAAGTGATACCCATACAAATGTAAACGGGGGTTGTTTACTTCCAAGGGTACTAACACATTCACAAACGTGGGCAGTTGTCATTTGCTGACAATGATGTCGTACCGTCCTTATTGATCCAATGTAATTTTCCTTTTAGGTACATGTCAAAAATGGGTGAGCATGTGTGCGGCAGACTGCATCCCGCTTCACAAAATTTAATGTACTGAGTGCCCCCCTCTACATATGTATCCATGTTCGTTGAGTTGTCTAAAAAATCATTTTCATCACCAGAAAGTCCATACGCTTTGGACGGTGGAAACACTATTTAATCATTTTTCATCCCATTACTCATGACACGAGTCTTGAATGACCTTCAATAAACATCAGGTGCAAAAAACCAAATTGTTTCTGGTTTTACTTGTCTGTACTATGTATACTCGTGGTTCAATTTGACCCAAATATCTGCTACTACACTTGTTGATAAATACAAACCGATTCCCAGTAAAAACACACAATCCAACAAGTTCAGATTTATGTATTCCACTCAACACAGTATCTTAATCCCTAAGCCAATAAATAATATGATAAATTTCCATAGCTTGTAAACACTACGTATCATTTTAATATATGTACGATAATGTATGTGTCTAATGTCAACAAGCGAATTTTCCAAGAAATCGACAAAATTGCTTATTTTTTTTTACGCCCGCGAAAATACATATATATATGTATGTACTCGTATATACATAAATATATATAAAATAAGTTGAAGCGGGTAGTTTCCATTAGAAAGCTTCCTTCGGAAATATGTGAAATAAGACGACGCAAAAGAACAAGCAATAATCGTATGCTTAGAAGTTTACAATTTGGCGTTCTTGACAATAAATGATTTAATAAGAGTAAAATTTACGATTAAATTTTCATATTTATATGGAACTATTAAAATACCTCACTCTTCTCCTATGGGAGTACATACTTGGCTGTTTAAGAATTAAATGCGTAGTATGTAGTGTTGACGTAAAATACAAAATACTTGCATGATCTTAGCAAATTAAATAAGTATGTAGATGATTAATTTTTATACTTTTGTTTGTACATAAATTTATATGCGACTTTGAATTGAAAAAAAAAACTGATTCAATGTACATACATACATTAATTTATTCATTCACACTATTCGTTGAGATGTGTACACTTACGATAAATTCTTAGAAATGGTGTCTAGTTCTCATTGAATTCGGAGAATTGACTAGAGTCGATACGATTGTGACATTCATTCATGACTTCAGGGTTAGTATGATAAATGTAATTAAGTCACAATACCTATATGATGATTGCAAATGAATGGTATATTTCGAAAAAGGGAGACTGGGGGTCTTCAAATCCCACATTTTCCATCTTCTACAAAAAGACGACTGTTTTATTTCCACATGATCGCCGTGGCGCGGTACGGTGTTAAACCGTGGAATCTGTGGAATGCGTAAACAATATTAGTGTGTGTGAATTCATCTTGTACTCAGCGCTTCCCTTTATGGGAACTACATAGCGTGCACGAGGAACAGCTCCCGCCAGAAGCTGGATAACTGAGTCGATAGCGCACCCGGGCTAATAAACACACGGTCCGGGTTCAACTTCCCGTCGCGCCGAACTTTTCCTTTTGTTTCTTTTTCTTTTTTAACAAAGACAATTTTGAGGCTTTTGCGTAAAGAAAGTGAATAATGTGATTTTAATTATGACCAAACAAAATTGAATTTGTGACTGTCTGAGGTCAATTTTGAGTTCTTATATGTTCATTTTCCTCATATGGCAGATGCTAACTCATCTCGAGGCCATGGTTCAAATTGGACTGTGGCGCCAGTTTTTTTTTCTATAATAAGAATGGAGGTTAGGTTAGCTTAGGTATACACTATCATAGCCAACGTAACGCCACGATAATGCTCCAGCTCATACTACTCAAATGACAAGCAACTTTATTGCGCTTTTTGACAATAAAATATTCCCCAATTCTAGCGACGCGTGGTTTCTGGTAGTTTCTAAGAATTAAAACTGTACGTCAATTCATGAAATCAGAAAACAGTGAAATTGAATTTTTATGACTGCTTGGAAATTATGTTGAAAAAAAATTGAAAATGAAGATATGCAAATTTTATTGGATTATGTCTAAGCAAAATTTTACAAGTCCTTTCGTATTATTGTAACTTTATTCCTGTTCTAATTTATAAGATCTAAGACACGGCTGTAATGAATAACGCGTATCCCTGTATATGAGCCTTCCATTTAATAGAGATAATTACCTTTTTCCTTAATACATACTTGAAAAAAAAAGTTTGAAAGATAATGAATTTTTAACAAACCTGTCAAGCCCAATATAAAGTAGCTTACCTGAAAATAAAAGAACAAAAGGATTTAGTTAAATAGCAAACGAAGTTGTTTCAATTAAAAAAAAAAAACAAGGAATCGAAAATCAAATTAGGTCAGGTATGTATACAGGGTTATTGGTTAAGTCAACCTATTCCTTGTAACACGTTATAATAGGGTCAAAATGCAACAAAATGAGGCCATAAATGTTAGACCGATTTTCAATGGTCACTGAGATATTTGAATTTTTAGATTTTTTTGAAATAACCTAGAATTTTGCCATTTAAAGTAAAGATAAAAAAAACTACTAAGGTAATGGGTTAAAACTTATTTTTGAATTTCAGTCAACACTATAGCTGACATTTCTTAATCATTTAAAATTTTAAAAACCCATCACAATTCGAAATTTTTAATTTTAAATAAAAAAAAAATTTTCTTAAATTTTTTTTTAAGTTGATTTTTAATGTAGTATTACTAAAAAAAATTATATGGCACGGAGTCTGCAGACCACTGAAAAAACACTCGTATTGTCAGCTTTCCAAAAAGGTGTCAATGTCAATACAAATATTTCAAATGATTGAAAAAACTAGCTGCAACTTGTTCGGGGACCATCATTTCGCTTGATAAAAAATGTAACAGAAGCTATGGTATTATCAGAATTCTTATAAAAAAACGCATCATATGATGTAAGCAGATATGAACGAGACGAGTGATTTGATGGTCCCCGAACAAGTTGCAGCTAGTTTTTTCAATCATTTGAAATATTTGTATTGACATTGACACCTTTTTGGAAAGCTGACAATACGAGTATGTTTTTTAGTGGTCTGCAGACTCCGTGCCATATAATTTTTTTTAGTAATACTACATTAAAAATCAACTTAAAAAAATTTAAGAAAATTTTTTTTTATTTAAAATTAAAAATTTCGAATTGTGATGGGTTTTTAAAATTTTAAATGATTAAGAAATGTCAGCTATAGTGTTGACTGAAATTCAAAAATAAGTTTTAAGCCATTACCTTAGTAGTTTTTTTTTTATCTTTACTTTAAATGGCAAAATTCTAGGTTATTTCAAAAAAATCTAAAAATTCAAATATCTCAGTGACCATTGAAAATCGGTCTAACATTTATGACCTCATTTTGTTGCATTTTGACCCTATTATAATGTGTTACAAGGAATAGGTCGACTTAACCAATAACCCTGTATAAATTTCCGAGACAAATAAATAAATTTTCGAAACAAATAAATTCATTTCAACATAAATAAATAAATTTCCGAATGAAATACCTAAATACATTTCTGAAACAAGTATATAAATTTCCGGAAAGAACAAATATATTTTCGAATCAAATAAATACATATTCGAATCAAATAAATACATTTCCGAATCTAATAAATTATAAAATATCTCGAAAACTATTAGTGTCACCATACACTGTCGAACTCTAACTCGAACATGGTACAAGTGGACCGGTTTTCTTCAAATTTATCTGTATTTGTATTTCAAGTCGCTAGCTTAATTCCATTGAAAGGTATCGTTTATTTGTTTAATTTGTAGAGGAGGTAGGGTTTCTTTAAATAATAATAACAAGGACAGGCTAAGATACCCAAGGGTGGGCACTGCGACCATGAGATCTATTGTGCCATAGCCTTAATTAATCCAAAAGACCCTCAACCAGCCTAATGAAGGCTATTAGATCCTTTGTAGGGGTGCTCCTTACGACCGCTGAGCTCACGAAGGAGTCTCCAAGAAACAAGAACCTGGAACGGGCTACCGCCGGAAGATGTTTAGTGGACTCTGTGTCCTCCAGGCAAAGCCTGCACTCCGTATCAGTGGATAGACCCATTTTGTTGAGGTGATATCTCACCCAGTGGTGCCCCGTGAGGTAACCCACGATTAGTTTCAGGTCCGCTCTACCCAGGCGGCTGCTTTTTTCGAGACCGTAGGGTTTTATAAGATCTTTGGACTGCTGCAGCCCTGGAAGACAATCCCAGTGACGCAGTCTTTCATTGGCAGACCACTCCCTCACTAGTGATCTTGTTTTCGCCCAACTCAGACCACAGTAAGGATTAGGCCCGAAAAATATATCCGAAGAGCCTTGTCTAGCAAGTTCATTGGCAGCTTCGTTACCAGGGATGCCCTGATGGCCAGGTACCCAACATAAAGTAAGCCGATTGGTGTTTGTGAGAGACTGAAGGGTATAAAAACACTCTTTCACTAATTTCGATAAGAAACTATGTGAAGAAAGAGCCTTAATGGCTGCCTGGCTATCAGTGAAGATAGCGATGTTAGCGCCTTTGAGTTTCTTGTCCAGAATGTCTCCGGCGCAGGCCTCAGTGGCATGTATTTCAGCTTGAAAAACGCTAGGCCAGACGCCCATAGCAATGGAGATCGTGGTATCCGATCCATAGACTCTAGCACCAACACCCAGCTCCGTTTTAGATCCGTCGGTAAACCACATGGTGTACCGGGAGACAGAGTCAAGAATGCCACTGTCCCATTCCCCGCGAGTGAGGATGGAGACCGAGAATTTTCTAGGGGTTTCTTTGGTCGGATCTTGTCCATTTTCAGTATTAAATAACTAGATCTTACTATCAACATTTGACGAAATTTTTAGATTGCTGGCTTTATCCTGTCGAAAGTTATCGTAGTTAAAGGAATATTTCATTTTTTGACATTTGTAGGGGAGGTAGGCGTTCCTGGATGGCGCAACAGACCAATTTGAACCATGGCCTCGAGATGAGTTAGCATCATCTCATTTTGTAGGTCGTGACGGTATGTCCATCGATCGATCACGACGAGCTGCGTGCATTAGTGGACTGCGACCCCCGCCAAACCATAAGGGATCTTGCGGAGAAATTGGGTGTTCACCATTCGACAGTTTACCGCCACTTGCAACAACTTGGAAAAGTGAAAAAACTTAAAAGTGAAAAAGCGTGACAAGTGGGTTCCGCACCCTCTTACCGATCAAAACATGGCGTGTCGAATGGAGATTTCTAATCCAAAAATTTAATGAGTTGCGCTTTGAAACTCCTCCTCACCCGCCATATTCACCAGACCTCCCGCCAACAGATTACCATTTCTTTAAACATTTGGATTACTTTTCGACAGGAAAACAGTTTAACAATGAAGCAGCTGTCAAAAATGCCTTCGAGGAGACTCTTCGAACCAGAAACTCTGGCTTCTACGAAACAGGAATAAATACGCGTGTATCTCGTTGGGAAAAGTGTTTCGCATCCGGTGGTATCTATTTCAATTAATTATCTTTATAGAAAGTTACAGCTGTTCAAAAATTTACTACTGAGTCCAACATTTCATGTGCAGCAACTTAATACAAAGTGTTACGATATGCCAACATAATGAGAGTAGATATTAATCGCTCATCATCAAAGTAGCTGTAATATAAACCTACATAATATTATGTAACGAAAATTGCCTACTAAAAGCAGCCAGCTTTTTCCGTTCACTCTAAAAACGAAAAAATATGGAAAATGCAAATCGGAACTTCGTTCCTCAACTAGTCGAGAATCAAAATCAATCGAAATTAACTCCCGTCAAGACACTTCAATTTTCTACTTTTGTCCGCTATTGCCCCACTGTGCGCCGTTGGACCGTCCTGTTGGGACCACAAGTCCTCCAGTCCCAATTCATCCAATCGAGGAAGGAAAAAGTCCTTGATCATAGCTCTGTAGCGCTCGCCGTTCACAGTAATCGTTTCGACTGCGGCGTTCTCGAAAAAAAAAGGCTCGATGACTCCTCCAGCGTAAAGAGCACCATGCAGTAACTTTTAGCGGGTGTAATGGCTCTTCGTGGGTCATACGCGGATTCTCGGTGTCATAGAAGCGATAATTTTACTTATTTACGTATCCTAAGAGAAGGAAATGGGCCTCATCGCTCATGATGATTTTTGATGAAAAATCGTCCTCCTCGTGGTCGAGATTCAGGATCTTCGGCTGACTTTGCAAAAATTATAGTATCTTCCGATAGGGTGACTACTTTTGCGCCAAATTGTATGACACAACATTCTGATTAGCAAAACAATTGTAAAATTTGAAGATCATCCGTACATATAAAAAGTATAACTGCTATACTCAATTGCCCTAACCCATTGTGGGGCATAGCGAGTCAACTGTTCCATGTGGCCCAGTTGACGTTTCGTTGGCATAAATTGGTTTCAGAGAATGCAGTTGCCAGCATACATCTCCTACATATCCATGGCCACGAACGTTTTCACGGACGGGATTCGAACCCGAAACGCCGGAAGTCAAACATGAGACATATGCCTCAACACACTGCGCTACCGGTCGCCCCAGTTTGAGATAAAAACACGGTTTGAAAAAGTTTGAAAAACAAAACAAATTCAGTTTAAATGCTGAAATCGAATTCATCATCATCGTGGCGCGACAGCCCGACGTCGGGCCTTGGCCGCCTGGATCGTTGTCCTCTAATTGTCTCGGTCACGTGACCGCGTCCTCCAATCTTGGAAGCCCAGTAGTTGCGCGGCGTCCACATATACTGAGCTCTCCCAACGAGATTTCGGTCGTCCTCGCAGTCTCGCTCCGTCGACTCGTTTTGCGTTCATTACTGTCTTTGGCATGCGATCATCGTCCATTCGTTGTAGTACATGCCCTGCCCATTGAAGTCGCTGTAGTTTGACGATTTTAGAAACTTCCAGCTCGAAATCCAATTAGGAGATTAGAATTCAAACATGCGAACCACTGAATGGCGATGTTGATACCATCGAAGTGCATTTACTGAATATAAGTGGGAGAGAAAGTGTCGCTGTATCTGATCGAATTTTTCAAGGGGAAATTAGCCTGCAAAAATTCGTTTCCCCAGACCATATTTCTAAACAATATACGCGTATCTCTACATAAAATGGGAAAGATAATTGAGAGAGACCGGCCTCTCTATCTCATTCGCACTAGTACAATTAGTAAAAGACAACTATGTATAACGAAAGCCGGTCGGTTTTCATTCTGCTATCGATATTCATACTACAGTCATTTCCACAAGAGCGTATACTTTGTAACTTTTTAATGCACCATTTCTCAAAGAGTGGTGGGGGACTTTTAGTTACCTGCATTCTTCCTCTTTTTCGCATTGTATAAATTTGGTCATTCTAAGTTCAAGTAGGAGAGTGATAAGACGTCAAGTGAAATGAGTGCGATTTACAAAAAACGATTCGAAGCTGTGTTTTTAGTAAGTCATCCGAAAGGACCAAAAATGACACCTGCATCGGCCGGAAAGTACCTGAAAGTTTCGACACAGTTTGTGAATAAGTGGATAAAGCGTTTTAAAGATACTGGAAATGTAGACGATCTACCTGGTAGGGGTAAAACCCGAAGCACTTCAAGGCCATCATTGATATTTTTAAGAAAAATCCGCCCGTTACTACCTTAGTGCAAGCAAAGGAAATGTTATCGAAGAAGAATATTTACGTGTCCTTGAATACGATTCGGCGAAGATTACAAGAGGAAAACATCAAAACCAGGTATGCCTTGATGAAACCATTACTTACCGAAAACCAGAAGCGAAGACGTGTAGAGTGGGCTAAGGAAAACATCGATCGTGATTGGGACAACGTGATCTTTACGGATGAATCAAGTTTTGCTGTAAATACGTTCAGGAGACGAGTGTGGTCACAAAAAGGAGAAGCTGTCGTGAACCGAACCGTTAAACACCCTGTGAAGGTCCATGTTTATGGATGCTTTTCTGCACGCGGTTTCGGAAAATTAATAACGTTTACCGGAATTCTTACTGCTGAAAGGATGATCATTTTGTACAAGAAAGGATTATTGAAGTCTGCTAGGATGCTATATGGCAACGACAACACCGATTGGTTTCTACAAGAAGATAACGATCCGAAACATAGAAGTACTTGATTGGCCTTCGCAATCGCCGGATGCCAATCCTATTGAAAATGTTTGGGGATTAATGAAGCAGAAGCTTCAAGGAAAGCAAATAAAAGGAGAAGCACATTTAAGGCGAACGCTAAAAAAAATTTGGAAGAACTTATCGACAGACTACGCGGAAAAATTGGCCGAAAGTTGTCACCGAAGATGCCAGTCAATAATCAATAGTGACGGCGATTGGACCATGTATTAAATATAATTGCGAAAATGTATTTTGTATTTACTTTCAATAAAAAATAAAATTTCTTACTTGTAACATTTTGTTTTTATTTTGTGAGGTATACGGTCTTGTGGAAATGACTGTATATGTAAATATTTTTGATGCTTCGGCATGATTCGGACTCAGCTAATGCGTCTCTCTTTCATTTATGGATACACAGAGCTTTAACATCTTTGTTGTCCACTGTCATTTACTAAATCAATGATATCAGATTCGGTCTCGCCAAAACTAGTAAAACGTTACAAAACGATTTTAATACGGTTTTCACGTATAGTTTCTTTCTGCTAGAAAGGCATGTGTAGAAGCAATAGAAATAATTAGCTATACCCAAAATCAATGCACCAGATACTAAAGAAAGCAAAATAGGCACCAGAACCAGGAAAACACAACGGTGATAAATTTTTGTCGGTCAATGATCGACACTATTTTATTGTGATCTATAAGATGATTACGGACAGTTAAAGCAGGCTAGCTATCACAGGCATCAATCGCATAGTCTTGTCGAAGAACGAAGAATTATTACATGAAAATGTCTCCCATTGATAATTCCCTAAAATTATGTGTAACCTCATGACATGGAATTGAAAAATTCAACATTATCCATAGTGAAAACAAGGTCCACATGAAAAATAAAACAATCTGTCTTGGAAAACCAACGAAACTATTCCATACTTATCAGCAGATCTTAACTATTCAAAAACATCCATAATCTTTCACTTTTCATATTTTTCTCGGAATCAATCCAATGTTATCACTGCTATAACCTTGGGCTTTAATTTATGATTTATTTTTTCATTCGGGTATGTATCTCTCATGTTTACATACATCTTTCGCTTTAAACTTTTCCATTTACAAATGAGGTCAAACGTGTTCCAGATTTCATTTCCAAGCCCATCTAGTTCTCTCATTAAGTAAGCTGAAAGTGAAAATGTTGTGAACCCCTTGAAAACCAGCTCATATTTTATGCACTGAATATCTACATAATTTACACTCTTGTAGAGGCAGGATCCAAATAAGTTTTCTTCATTTTCATGGAAATTGTGCTGCTAGCTATCATAATAGAGAATTTATTTGAGTGCGACTTTTCTGCTGGTTGCATATCTTGGTTCAGTGAATCTTCTCGTAATTATGCAAATCATTTCCAAGGACTCTACTTGAAGAAATTCCCAAAGATGTTGTAGTTGCATTCTGGACGTAAAGGAGACAATTTTTTCGTAACAATATAAAGGAGATACGATTGAAACATTTGCTTGTGTGTTCAGATCTTGACGCGTTCGGTGGCCGTGTGTTCTCGGTCATCGCTCTATGATGCTATATCCAGAAAAACGGAAGTTCGATCCTCGGCGCGAACAAAAACTGCCTGTGGGTATTTATAGAACTCCCATAGCTTCCGAACGGATTCGAGGTGCATGCTAGCAACTGCATTTCCGAAGAGTAGATATGCTATCGAAACGTCAACAGGGCATAGTAATGCAAGAGATGTTGACGCGCCCATGCCCCTGGAGGGGTTAAGGCAAAAATCAACACCAACAACAATGTGTGGCGTGTGTGATTAAGGGTAAATGCGGGGCGTACCTCGACCTTGTCTCATTGTTCTTACAGACAACACAGTTGACTCAAAACCTTCAGATGGTAAACATTATTGGCTCCACAGATTCTTCTAATCGCGCATTGGAATTTGTCGCGCCACTCTATTTATCAGTAAAGTTCAGGGTTAGTTTGCAATGTCTGCTCAATTTCTAATAGCGCCATTTGAATCACGGGTCTCGGGTTTTCACTTTTTATATTTAGTGAATTCTGGCACCACAATTACGGACCAGCAGTTGGACCTGCAACATAGTTGTGTGAACATCCAACACGTTTATTAAACCATCTGAAGTAGCTATTTCCGAGGCCATCCCCTGAATGATGGGGTTAAGCGATGTGCTGACAACTCATCCTTGCAAAAACCAATCCATGTCAAGAAACCTGGAACAAAAGCCTCGGATTGGACGGATCAACAACGACGACCACGCAAACGACTAAAGGATTATTCTTTCGGATCCTGGAATGTACGCTCCCTGAACAAACTAGGAGCCGAGAAGGCCCTCCTTCAACAGGTCGAAAAGCACAAATTCAGCATTACTGCAGTCCAGGAAACAAATTGGCTTGGCAGCGAGAGCAATGACAAGAAATCGCACACAATTTTTACAAGTGGCAAACCATCGGGCCACGAGGAGTTTGGAGTAGCATTTATCGTGAACAATCACCTCATGCCGCACATTACTGACTTCAAACCCATAAATTAACGGCTGTGTGCGATTCGCATTAAGACTCGATTCTTCAATCTCTGGCTCATCAATATGCACGCCCCCACTGAAGTTAAAGAAGACGCAGTAAAAGACGAGTTCTACGCCCGCCTTGAGACTCTCTTCGACTCACATACAACAAACAACGTCAAACTGCTGCCAGGAGACTTTAACGCGAAAGTTGGGAATGAATGTTGGCACCGGCGGACCACAGGAGGCCACAGTCTCCATGAAGAATGTAACGACAACGGCCAGCAACTTATCGACTTCGCCTGCAGCAGGAATCTGGTCGTAAGCTCTACGTGTTTCCTGCATCGACGCATTCACAAGCAGATCTCCAGACGCACAGACCGTCAACCAAATTGATACCGTCCTTATTTGCAAAATATGAGCGTCTAGTGTGATAGATGTCCGCTCCTATCGAGGAGCAAACTGCGACTCAGATCATCACTTGATGAAGACGACCTACAGATGTAGAATTTACTCAGTACACCAATCGAGAATCAGCCCTCCCAAAATCTTTGCGGTTGATAAACTTCTGAGCGTGCTACGGCGGTGGCGTATAATACCGCCCTTGACTATCACCTATGCTACACAACATCAGCAACACAGGCGTCCATGAGTTCTGGGAAGAACTCAAGGGTTCCATCAAAAAGTCGCAGAGAAAGTCGTGTGAAGTCCGGCGAGTGCGAAATGACTGGTTCGACGAAGAATGCAAAGACTCACTTGACGCGAAAAACGAGGCCTATGGACAATGGGTTCAACGAGGAACCAGAGCCAAAAGAGAGAAATATGACGAGCTACGGCGAATATCGAATAGAATAATTAGACGTAAGAAACGAAAATACTTTGACAGTTGCTTAATCTTAACGAAAACTTAGCTAATAGGAACACCAGACAAGCGTACAAACTACCATAGTAAATACAATCAAGAACCGCTATCAATCCAGAACTAGCCTCTGTAAGGACAAGGATGGAAACATCATCAGCGACACTGACGGCATCAACAAACGATGGGCCTCTTATTTTGAAGAGCTTCTGAACATATCATCTAACACCCCCACACAAGAAGCTCTCGACGATATTGTTGATCTAGGCCCACCCATACCGCCGAAAATAGAGGAAGTTGGTCTCGCGTTACGGTCACTAAAACGAAATAAAGCGCCGGGAGCTGACGAGATTCCAGCCGAACTTCTAAAATTCGGTGGAACGGGTCTAGTTAATGCCATACATCAATTACTTCTGCGAATATGGGAGGACGCAGTGATCCCAGACGATTGGCACAGAAGCATCATCTGTCCAATTCACAAAAAGGGAGACAAACTGCGGTGTGAGAATTACAAAGGGCAAATCACTGTACGTCCTATAAAATTTTGACGAAAATTCTGTAAAATAGAATAAAACCGTACGCAGACCGAATCTTTGTCGACTTCAAGCAGGCATATGACAGTATCGATCGTGGTGTATTGTACAACATCATGCTGCAATTTGGTATACCAGCAAAACTAGTGCGACTAACAAGAGTAACGATAACCAATTTCGTCTCACAGGTCAGGATCCATAATAGACTTACTGATCCATTTGAAACACGCACTGGTCTGAAGCAGGACGATGGACTGGCACCGACGATCTTCAACCTAGCACTGGAATGCGCTATTCGGGCTATGAATATGGGCAACATCAAGACGATACTCATCAAGTCGACACAATTAGCAGCGTACGCCGAAGACATCAACATCCCGAAGATTGACCGACGCAGAAGAACTTCTGCATACGCTCCATACCGCTGCAGAAGAAGTTGGAGTGCGTATCAACGAGGATAAAACTAAAATAATGATGCAAACGAGGACAAGGACACCTGCACAATCGAGCATCAAGTGGGGGGCCTCAACATCAAGTTCGTGAACGACTTCATACACCTGGGTTGCAGCTTGTCAAGGAACGCCAACGAAACTGACGAAATCAAGTGACGGATACAAATAGCTACCGGCGTTTCGGGTTCGAATCCCGTCCGCGACGACGTTCGTGGCCATAGATGTGCAGGAGGTGCATGCCAACTGCTTTCTCCGAAACCAGTTTATGCCAACGAAACGTCAACTGGGCCACATGGAACAGTTGACGCTAGCGCGTCACCCACCCACAAGGGTTTAGGGCAATTGACTGGTAGTAATAGTATTTGCACAGAAACACGAAGCTCCGCGTGTACACTGTACAAAACCATTATACGACCAGTGCTATGCTATGGCTGCTAAGTATGGACTCTAACTAAAACCTCCGGAAACATGCTAGACACATTTGAACGTAGGGTTCTGCGGCGAATTTTCGGGGCTGTTTGCGATCGAGATGGGTGGCGCATCCGGTACCATCATGAGTTGTATGAATTGTACGATACGCTGAACGTTTCGAAAATCGTCAAACTATGATACAACGACTTCAATGGGCAGGGCTTGTACAACGAATGGACAAAGAGAGTAATGAACGCAAAACAAGTCGACGGAGCGAGACTGCGTAGACGAAAAAACGCTCGTTGGTAGAGCTCAGTATGTACGGACATCGATCAGCTACTGGGCTTCCAAAATTGAAGGACGCTGTCACGTGACCGAGATAATTGGAGGACAACGATTCAGGCGGTGAAGGCTCGACGTCGGGCTATCGCGCAACGATAATGATGATGAAACTCTAGATGCCATACATTTGCTCCCATGGCCCCCTCTGGATCCGCCACTGACTAGTCATATGTCTTGACAACTGAATATTTGGATTATTCCTATAGTATTTCACAGGGCGACACATCGTGGTTCGCGCCTTGGTTAACAGTGACTTTATCGCTGTAGCGTATAGAGTGAGCAAAACGAGCGTTCTAGTGCGATATACTATACTGCAAGCCCTTAAGGCAGAGCTCGCGCAGCGGACGGAGCCCACGCAAGGTGATTGTGAAATCAGCCCAATTTAAAACCCACTATTGGTCAAAGACGCGAACCACTATGGGTCGCCTGGTGAACTAGGAATGTTCAGAATATTTAACTAAAATGTTTTATAAGCAATCGAAAAGTAGGTTACATGAGCTAACTCCTTATTTTTTAAGATGTTCCAACAGCATAGGCAATTCTAGACATTCTGTTTGCCAATATCGGCAAAACAGTTTGGCGGTTTTTACCAGTAATATTATAGGTACATGTATTGTAGCCTGACTTCTAATTTCTTCCTATCTAATTAATAATGTTCCCATTTTATGAATGAAGCAATCAATATGTGAAATCATATCAAGCAGATAAACTCACGAAATACGGGCGTTCATCATTATATTTAGCTCGCGTAATAAGCAGTCCGATGTCCGATAGAGCCAAACCCAGTTAATTTACAACGTCGAAAAGCAGTCATGTTATCGAAAAGTCAATTAGAATTGATTACTTTTATCTGACCGACTGATGATCGACTGATATTAGAATATTTTTCTTTTTGTCAAATTAATTGATAAATATTACGTAGTCAACATTGTAGTTGATTGACGATAATAATGTAATGTAATGAGATGGTCGGAGGATAATTTTTTTTTATATTAAGTGGACGTCAGTTCAGAACAATGATATAATAAGCGACAATTTCGCGGAATTATTGTCAAGAAAATCACGAATATTATACAAGATTGACGCTGCATTATTGTGGCTTTTATAGTAGATTAGAAAAACATAAAATAGCGTAATTGAAGGTTGCACATCGTGATATAATCAATAATAATTAATGATGTGGTATTTTATTTTGTGGAAATTTTAAATTGGTTAATTGCAGGTTTCATATACATATATAGGTAATATGTTAATTTGCACGTTATTTGTCTTAAAAGTATTAAATAGGATACGTCATGGAAACAGTCAGCCTGCCATTACACGTTGATGGGATATTCAAAACCGAGTCATCAAAAATTGATCCGTTGAAACCGACCGGGTATCCATCTTAGAATATAGAGGCATGGAATGAGCTTGTCCTGTATGTCTCTGGCTCCAACATTTGGCGAATAAGTCGACAGCCAGCCTACTCAGTTGTTGTTTGATATTGACATATGTTGACTGTTCTGTCGAATTGTGCATGAATAAAGGTCAATTCTTGTCAGATTATCGACAGTCAGCCTACTCAGTTAGCGTTTCGGTATTGACATAATGTTGACCGCACTGTCGAATTGTGCATAAAAAAACGTCAATTCTTGTCAATATTTAAATTTCATAATTACTAAACGGTTTACTGAGTTAGCTGACTGTCGACCACATGTCGACTTAGTACCCAGATTTTGGAGCCACTGTTTCTATGGAGACATACAGGACCAGCTCATTCCATGCCTCTATGTTCTAAGGTATCCATGAGTCGGTTTTTTAATTAGTACTCGAGTACTCATGGGTACTCGGTCGATTTTAACGAGTCGCTTTATAATGAATCGATTTTTCAATGAGGCGGTTACAACTCGGGTTTTTTTTAACCAAGCGTCGTTTTTCGTCGGTGTTAGAATCCTAGGAGCGAACAGGTTTATAAACTAAACACTGTCCTTAAGGAGAGCACGTCATAGGAGACTTTCCGCCGCCTTCCCCCACAAGAGGTGTAGAGAAGGCGCTCCAGCTCTAGTGCGAATGTATTGTAGATAGGTGAGAAGAAAAACATCTTTCAGATGAAGAGAGTAGATACTCTGTTCCTGCCCTGGAAGACGACTCCTCTTTCTTCATCGACTTAAATGACCTCAATCGCTCGTTCTTGCGGCTGCCGGTTCTTCGTACCGGAACGACCCGTTTTTCAACGGACAAGAACTGCCAAACCCTCTCGATACAAGAAGAACTGCAGTACTCGAAGCATCGCTACCACAACAACAACATCAATAGCTGTGTCTTCCATGCAGCCTTTACCTAACCTCATTCCCTGCGTCAATTGGGTTTTAGCAAGCAAATCCTGGCCTAAAAGTCCAATTTTTGGACAAAGGCCTCGCAAGAAGTTAGCATCATCTCATTAGATCATGACGGTGTGTTTTGTGTAGAAGTGTGTGATCAGCAACACGATCAACTGAGTTATTTACCCCAAATGGGTACTCATGAATAAATATAAATCCCCTTTTTTATCGAAGGCTATCGCATTCAGTAGGAATCGAACCGGTCCCAGTGCATAGAAGGCGATCATGCTAATCGTTGCGCCATCCAGACTACGATGCTTTTTAAGATAGAGTTAAATAAGTCGGAAAATCCACCCTCTTCCATAATCTCGTGATGTAGGTTTTTTTAGGATTAAATTTTGGCCCTAGGACGAGCTGATGTAAAAACAGCATCCTTCTCTTCAAAAAGAACATAAGTCCAAAAAGTTAAATTCCCAGGAGCAACAAAAAGAATCGACTTTGTAGACTCTTAGAACAATACATAAATCGAATTAGGTTCATTTCCTTGACGGTCTATGCTAATTGTGTGACTTATTGGGCCATAGTCGAGCGGCGCCTTAACAGCCAATCGAATTTGATACGTTTCAAATCAAAACAAGCTATCATCATACTTGATCGAATAAAGCACTATAAGAGAGAAAAGACTGATTCAAATTTCTATTGACCCATTGACTCTTATGTCACATATCTAATTTCTAAATTACAGTAACTTATAGATCGAGTTGAATGAATTTAATGACAAATATATATGAGTATATTGCCACATTATATGCGAAGATTTAATTTGTACAAAAAAAATTAATAGCCACAATGGGAATCGAACCGAGAAGCTTCTACGTCTAACGTCTAGTACGCACCGCGTCTGCAACTGATTATTTTGCGTCTCGCCAGAATCTCGTCTACTTCGACTCATTGCAAGATGCATAATATTCTCTGCGACAATCAAGCTTACAAGAGATGTTAATAACTACCTAGTCTAGCCATAAATATTGTTACAAGGTTTGGCAACCCTGCAGAAAGGAACCGTTATATTGCATTTCTTAAAAATTGAGCTAATCGCTATAGTACGCTTGTGCTTGATGCATTTGTCATCATTTGAGTTTAATTTTTAGTGTAGTGAACATGGATTGGGGTGACAAAGAAAATAGAATTGCTGTGATTGCACTTCATAAAGTAGGAATGCAACCAAGTGATATTTTTAAGACTCAGCATACCCTTGGTATAAGCCGAATGTTTGTATATCGGGCTATTGAAAGATTTAATGATACGTCTGGAGTAAGTGACCGTGAAAGAAGTGGCCGTCCGCGAACTACTCGAACACCTCAAGCGGTTAAAGCCGTGCGCGAGAGAATTCGCCGTAATCCTCTTCGGAAACAAAAAATTTTATCGCGTGAGATGAAAATACCCCAAAGAACAATTTCACGTATCATCAAAAGTGACTTGGGGTTGGGTGCTTATCGTAGATCTACCGGGCATTTACTAACAGATTCGTTAAAAAAAAATAGAGTGGAAAAATCAAAACGATTACTTTGCCGGTACGCAAACCAAGAACACCGTAAAATTTTGTTTACGGACGAAAAAATTTTTACTGTCGAAGAAACATTTAATAAACAAAACGATAGGGTTTATGCTCGCAGTGCTTCTCAAGTTGCCCAAAAGGTTTAAAGAGGTCATCATCCAGCCTCAGTAATGGTTTGGTGGGGTGTTAGCTACAACGGGGTGACAAAGTTGCATTTTTGTGAGAAGGGCATCAAAACGTCTGCCAAAATTTATCAAGAAAGTGTCCTAGAAAGTGTAGTGAAACCTCTCAACACGTCATTATTCAAAAATCAGCCTTGGAGTTTCCAGCAAGATTCTGCACCAGGTCATAAGGCGAAGTCAACCCAAAAATGACTTGAAGAAAATGTTCCAGATTTTATTAAAGCTGAAGATTGGCCTTCCTCTAGCCCAGACCTGAATCCGGTGGATTACGAATTATGGTCTGTCTTAGAGCAAATGACGTGCTCTAAAAGACATTCTAATATCGAATCCTTAAAGAAGTCTCTTACACATGCAGTCGCCAACTTTCCGATTGAAGTCGTGCGTGCTTCCATAGATAAGTGGCCAGCTCGATTAAAGGCTTGTCTAAAGGCAAAAGGCAATCACTTCGAATAACTTGTTGCAATTTCCGTTGTTGACAATGCATTTAATAAATAAACAATGATTTCTTAACATATAACACCTCTTTTATTGAACAGTGCTTCAAAAAGTTTGTAACAGTATTTATGGCTAGACTAGGTATATACATATGTAGTTCATTCAGCGCGGGCGAATTACGAATTTTGAAAACATCGACAAGCATAGATGGATCAGGGGCGTTGTTTATTGGAAATTAGACAACATTTTGTCCCATGATTAGATTTAATTTCAATGAATCAGATATGCGATCTGGATTTAGAGATGTAAGTTAACGAATTAAAATAGGCAGAATGCACCCTTTATTGTACCTATGTATTTTAATTCGTTAGCTTACATCTCTAAATCCAGCGGTTAATAAGCCCAAGATTCTAGCTGAGTCTACCAAAGCTTCATATAGCCAAGTAACAGCATGTGTCAAATTAGGCTTCTGCTCTGCAGACCCAGCAATTGGCTCTCTGACTACGAAGCAAATGGCCTCGCCTCAAGAGGCCATCATTGACACAACGTTTGAACAAAGACCCGTAGATCATGGCACTGACTTCGAGTCTTGTGTTCCCCGGACAGGTTGGCTACTATTAGTCTGCTCGAATTCTGTGACAGCAGAATGAGTACGGAGGAACTCTGGACATAGCAAATCTAAGTGTCCTTTCATGATCACTCTTGTGAAAGAGAAAGACTTTCCTCGGCCGCATGTTATTCGTGGATATTATCACACTTTCTAACGAAAGGGTGATAGGCTCCGTTCGAGTGCAAAATCGTCTACCGACAGAACGTTGGAGAGCTTGCATCTCGTCCTCGCTATGGACGACTTTTCGATGGAGAGAATGTTGGAGCGGAAAGGCGTGGTAGCTTACCATTTCACTCATGTCAAATCTGGCAAAGCGAATGGAGCTCAGCATCCGCTAGACCAAGCCGTGCATAAGAGTCTGAAGGGTCCGCGGTCTGATGGACATCCTATCGTGGCTACCGCTAATATGGAGATATTGGGGTCTTCTACTGACGCGATAGCTGAGCCTGGTGGTGCAAGATCTAACTCTGCCACAATTACGAAGCCAGTGGAGGGGGTACCCTCAACCAGCCGTGCCACAATCGCTACATAAACCGCGGCTCCTAGTATTCTGCCCGGTCCTCGAGTTGGTTATAGATTGACACCGGTTCAACATCAACGTCATCGACGGCAACAGCTTTAAACAAGACAACCGGTCCCCTTGCTGAAAATCGCTCAGGCTCTGCCAAGAACTTCCGACTTCAAAGGCGAACTCGTGAGAGTGACGACAGCACTAGATCCCGCCAAGATAAAGGTCTTGGCAGTAATCGCTTCCAATCTGCGAGTAAAAATGAGCGCCATTAAGGTGCTTCAGGCGAAACTGCACCACACGAAAGAAGCATCGGCCACCCAGTGCAGGTTGTTCGCCGAGGAAAAGGCCACCCTTGCGCTTATTCAAGAGCCATGGCGCTCACATTACTATTTGCACAGATAACCAGGCAGCCATAAGGGCTCTCTCCTAACACAAGCTCTTTTCAAGGATGGTGAAAGATTGTCGCGAACTTCTCCAATGTCTGGCGACTAACAACCAAGTTCTTTTATATTGGGTGCCATTGCCTTCAATGCCTGGATGACCTGGCGGATGAACTTGCCAGGCAAGCTTCAACGTCTAATTTTATCGGACCGCAACCATACTGTGGTCTAGGACTGACTTCAGGCAGGACTACCATAAACGAATGGTCTGACAGGCTACGACAGCGCTATTGCGATAACCTTCCAGGGCTACGGCAATCGAAGGAGTTAATGAGACCCCTCAACTATGGGGATACTACTCACATGAGTAGAGCTGACCTGAGGTTATTTGTTGGCTACTTATCGGGCCATCACTGGGTCAGATCTCATTTATATGAAATGGGATTATCCGGAGATACGGAATGTCGTCTTGAGACCACATATCACCTTTCATGTGAATGCCCACCGAATGCGCGGGCTAGTTGAAAGCTACTCGGGCAGATTGTCACAAACTCTGCTGATATCCGGAAATCTCCTACAATAGATTTACTAGCCTTCGTAAGAGTGGTGGAAGGTCTCTTGCTATAATATTAAAGGCTATGGCCCTATAGAACTCCTATGGTCGTAGTACCCACCATGAGGGTCAGCGGCCGCACCTCTTTCTATTCTATTCTTCTAAGGGTGCTGCCATCTGCAAAGCTGTGATTTGAGTCGTGAGATTGTTAATGAAGAAAACAAAGAGCGTTGGTGGTAGGACAGTACCTTGGGCAACCCCTGCGTTGATGGTATGATAAAACGACTTAACTCCATCAAGCACAACTTGAAGCGAACTGTCTTGGAAGAAACTTTCAATTTGCTTAACTAGTTTTGGGTCTAGACCAAAAACTTTTAAGTTTAGCTAAAAAAGCCAAACTCATAAACTATCGAAATATCGAAGGCCAAGGTCATTGGCTTCATAAAATTGGTGGATGTCGTGTCATGTTATCAAGTTCCCGGTGGAGTGCGTAAATCGGAAACTATATGCCTGATCGTTGATGATATGGTGTGAATCGAGATAAGTGACTAGTTGCTTGTTAATTGAGGTTTCATCAACTTTTGATATCGATATCAGCTGTTGAAATTTATTGAATCAAGCAAGCTCTAAACTTCTCTCTCTTTAGTTAGTCACAAACGTGTTTCATTGTTTTTTTTTTTGCTTGTCAGTCTAGTACTCGTAATATATCGAGAGCACAAGATGAGATGGATAGCCAAATCTGCAATAACAGCATATATAACTGTGTTTTGTGGCTGTGTCTTATAATTATAACCTAGACCACTAGGCGAAGAATATATTCAGATCATAGAGAATCTATGGAGGAGCAATCCGCATATACTCAACACTAAACTATTTTAAGCAATTCCAGTCGTAAAAAGTAAACACAGAGACACACGCCCTCCACTGCGCAACACCCGCGCAGTCTATATAAAAGCACAAGAAGCACTTGAGATGTCATCCCCTCTCCTACTTCTCCTATTGGAACAATAACATTCCAGTCTGTCTCTCTGCCGCGGAACACCCGCCCGGTCCATATAGAAGCACAAGAGATGTCAAATTTCCATCCCTCTTGATACTTCCTCACTTGTGTCGAATTACTTCGTTTCTCTCGCTCTTTTTCATTTCCTCTGATTCTCTCTCTTCAAAGAGCTACTCAATTTATCGGCTACGTCAGGAATTTGATATACTATTTTTCCTTAACCCCAAGTGGGGTGTAGCGCGTCAAATATTCCTAAAAAGCTTAGCTGACGTTCCGTAAGCATATACAAGCTTTCGGATAATACAAGTTGCTGGCATACACATCCTGTCCATTTAGTCGCCTTCTACTACAAACCGGAAAAGGGTGTGGCTTATTCTTATGCCCCACACAAACAACAGGGAGAAATTAAGATTCATAATAAATGAATATAATTTTATGGTTGTTTCGTTCGGTATACAGCAAACGATGCAAATGCATAATACGTATGTACATACACAGTTTACGTTACGTACATCTATCTCGTTTTGTATAATTTTAGCTCAAACTTCCAGCACAAACTCGGCTTACTTTTACATCAAAATCATTAAAAAAAAAGATAAAGAAAAAGAATCACATATCTTTCTGGAAATATCTCTTCTCTGCACACTTATTTATGGTGTTCATATTTTCCAGTTGTTAATTTAAATGTCTATTAATGGAAATTTCATGCCATTTCACTGCATAAATTAAAATTAATAGTTTGCACCGTATACGTCTGCTAATAATATACATACACAGCTAACGGACAGAAGAATTAGCATGATTTACAAATTAGATTAACTCAACCTATTGTTTGGTGCTAATTGGAAGAAGTTTTTTATATGATATTTTCTCAAAAAATCCAACACATTTCAATTGAAATGTGAAACAGATCAATTGAATTATAATAATTGATCGATTAAATTGGAATCGATGAATGGATATGTGTGCGGTCCATTAATATAAATTTTCTTTATTGAATTGAAACGTTACTTCATCTTTCCGTGCGAGAGAAACAAACAATTAATTACATATTAAAGAAATATTATAGGCAAACTCGAAATTCGATAAGAAAATGAAAAAGTTTATACAATTGGAATTGAACTAACATTTTTCCGAAGAAAACACAATCTGATGTCAAAAGCAGTGCCGGATTAGCAATATAGCAAAAGTCAGCAAATGCTACGGACCCCGCGCCTGGGGGGCCTCTCGCTTGTCCGCAGAACAATAACTGCCAAATGAGATACCATCCAAATTCTAATGCCTGCTACAGACAATGGCCCATCGCGTTGGTCACTTTGATGGCCACCATCACACACCAAGTGTCAATTCAAATGACAAAATGGTCTTCGATGGGCCATCAGGAAATTGCAAATAGTGGGCCATTGAGATTGACAGTTGGACATGGATGTCACGCCAGCATAAATGGAGCGAATACGACAGAAGTCCCTGAAACAATTATTTGTTTGGTTTTGTTTTTGTCCCGCAATGCCCGGTCACCCTATAAGATGCGCCAACTATTAACGGAGACGGTTGGCAAGCGTAAGATTATAACACCAGCGATCATACGATATTTTAAATGGAATTGTTCATCTTCTGCCCTTCTAGACGATTTTGGACCAATTGAGTCATCCACCAAGAACATCCAGTTACAGACATTAGCCCATGTGCGTTAATCCGCACCGCAATCTCCAAACTATAAGGCAATTCACTAACAAATTTTCAAGAAGTGTTAACTATTGTAGTTTGCACAAAAAGGTTTGTAAGTTATTGCGAAGCAGATTAACAGCCACTTTGCTATACGTCCACCGGCTAACGGATGACTCTCGAAATACTATCTTGGCTTATCATCCAAAAGGCAGCACAACAATTATCCGTGTGTAGCAGCAGCCTGTCAACTTATGTAAATCAAACAGTCCGGTTAATCGAACTTGCAGTGTATTCTAAACTTTAATACCTAATGCAAATCAAGGGCCCCCGGTTCACATTTGCTACGGGCCTCGCGCTTGCTTTATCCGGCACTGATCAAAAGCATTTTTAAAGCAAAATTATCTTTTCTTTTCTGAGATAGGCGTAATATATACAGTACATAATTAATTAAACTCATTTAAAAAAACGTGTGCATTTTACAGAACAGTGAACCAAACTGTAAATTTAATTTCCAAATGTGTTAACTTTAATTTGGTTTGAAATGATTTGAAACGGTCCGAGTCCAAAACGTACCTATATACCCTCATTTATGATTAACTACTAATTCCTTCTATACCTGCGCAGACCTAAGACCTAGTGGTGACACCAGAACTTCAAATTGGCAACAGCCATATGCATTAAAAGTGTGTTTCCAACATGGTCAGTTTGAGCAGAGGTTGGTCGATCAAGCTACGATGAAGGGACATTAGTAGAGAAGGTAGGCACCATTTGAAACGAATGAGCTCTTATTACCAAAACTTTACAGGGGAGATAGGATATTGCCTATTCCTAAAATTCAACCAACTAACCCACACTATAAACATTTGGCCAAAATTTCAAGTCACAAGCTGCATTCTATGAAAAGTTACCATGAATTTACGAGTAAGATAATATTTGCAGGGGAGGCAGGCGTTCCTTTGATCCGATCATGTCCATTTTAATACCTCTTCTCTCTCTCTTCTCAGCGCAACCCACAATGGAAAAACGCCTGAACTGAAAGGGGGCGGAAGAAAACAAGGATTCTCGGATGAAGCAACTTTTTGGGCGTGGGTTGCAGTGAAGCGTGCCTGGTTGGGAAGCAGTACTGATTTCGTTCAGAGCACTGTCAAACGTCCGGTAAAAGTAAATGTTAGGGGGTGCTTCTCAGAGCGGAGATTTGGTTGCTTGCAGCTTTTCACGCAGAATTTTAATGCAATAAAAGTGCTTGAAATTTACAAGCGAAGCCATATGAAATTGGCCGAGAAAATGTTTGGACCTGATGACAGAAATTGGGTCCTTCAAGAAGACAACGAACCGAAGCATCGAAGCCGCCTATACCGCACCTGGAAAGAGGAAAATGGCATCAGCACCTTGGACTGGCCCTCCCAATCTCCTGCCGCAAACCCCATCGAAAATGCCTGGGCCATTATGAAGAGCAAACTTGCGAGAAAGCCTATTCTCAATTTGAAGCAGCTCTCTCGGGAGATTGGAAAGATTTGGCGTTCTTTTCCTACAAGCTACGCTAAAAACCTAGTCGAAAGCATGTCTCGAAGGTGCCAGGCCATTCTCAATGCTGAAGGTGACTAAAGGTCGCCATGAACGAGCACAACCACGACCGAACTTCCATCGAACCATCAAATATCAGAACGATGGAAATGGGTAGATTTTTTTCTATCCAATTTGACGTGGTTCGATGCATGCTCGCGACCAAAATGCTTGCCGTGTATGTGGACCTTAAGTGTATTACACTGGGAATAAATATTTTGATAACTATCGAAATACTCGCGCCTCGTTTCTTATGGAACAGACTGAAAGCCCCTTTTTTGCTTCGAAGTGATAAACCGAAGTTTTTCACTCCTTTGATGTGGGATGTGGGGCATAAGAATAATGCCATGGTCTTTCTCGGTATGTCGTAGAAGGCGACTAAAAAGGACAGAATGTGTATGCGAGTATTAGGAGAAATCTTCTGATGGACGTGCTATGCCCCATTAGTCTCACCACCCACTGTCGAACTCGAACACGAACCTGGTACAAATGTCCTCTGAATAGCTCAAGACACACACACACACACTTCACTTAAACGTGAAGAAAACGGGGCCACTTGTACCATGTTCGAGTTTGACAGTGTATGGTGACACCAAGAGTTTAATGTGATGGACAGGCGAGTGATCAGTAACATCTTCCCCCGCCGCTGTTACATTAATTTAAATAAAATTCTTTAGCAGCGGACTCTACTCGAAGCCGGTGCGAAAGCCCACATTTCGAATATGGGTTCGAACCCGCAATGTTTCGCTAGAGAGACCGACGCTCGCCATCGAGCTACAATGGCTAATTCGGACATACATAGCTACGCTACGCACAAATTAATGAGAATAATTTCACGGAGGATTAATACCTAATATCATTAAAATTACATCCATTTCCAAGCACGTGGCACGCTTTAATACTACTAAAGCCCTGCTTTCAGAAGTTTAATTTTGAACAAGAAGATAATTGCATTTTGACATCGTCACGCAAAATATCCCAAATTCCCTTAGCACATTTGCCATGTCCTTCAAAATAGCGTGTTCTATCTATATCTTCTGCGGCGTTATGGGTAAGCTATTTTATTAAAATGCAATTAATTTAGATCGTTTCCTTTTTCTTATTGTTTTCTTTTTATATTTGGTCTACAACTTAATAATGAGACTTTTTTTAGAGATGGCAACACTGATAAACCAATGGTAGTCCATCTTTGACATACATACCATTTGAAGTTTGTATTCATAAGCTGTCAATGTCAGTATAAACATTTCGTGTTGATTGTTGACAACGTATTTTACCGGACCATGGAAAGTTTCGAAAATTCACGAAAAAAACAACATTTGCGGGAAGTTTTACTTGGACATTATTTTGCTAAGAAGACTGCAGCTCAGAGTCATAAATTGCTCGTGGAAGTTTACGGTGACGATGCTTTTTCGCGTGCACAGTGTTTTCGGTGGTTTCATCGGTTCAAAAATGATAATTTCGACATTACCGACGAAGAGCGACCTGGCCAGCCAAAAAAGTTTGAAGACGAAGAATTGACGAAATTACTCGAAGAAGATTCGTGCCAAACTCAAAAAGAGTTGGCAATTTCGTTGGAAGTGACTCAGCAAGCCATATCGAAGCGGTTAAAATCACTGGGAATGATCCAAAAGCAAGGCCACTGGGTCCGTACGAGTTGAAGCCAAGAGATGTTGAGAGGCGCTTTTGCATGTGCGAACAACTGCTTCAAAGGCAAAGACGGAAGGGTTTTTTGCATCGTATTGTGACCGGCGATGAAAAGTGGATTCATTATGATAACCCAAAGCGAAAGAAATCATGGGGACCGCCCGGGCACCAATCAACATCGACCGCGAAGCCAAATATTCATGGTTCCAAGCTTATGCTCTGCATTTGGTGGGACCAGATCGGTGTTCTTTATTATGAGCTGCTAAAACCGAATGAAACCATTGACGGGCAGCGCTATCGGCTGCAATTGATGCGTTTGAGTCGAGCATTGCGTGAAAAACGGCAACAATTTGCTGAAAGGCACGACAAAATAATTCTTCAGCATGACAATGCTCGCCCTCATGTTGCGCAAGTCGTGAAAACGTACCTGGAAACAACCAAATGGGAAGTGCTACCCCACCCGCCGTATAGCCCTGACATTGCTCCATCCGATTACTATTTGTTCGCTTCGATGACTCATGCGTTGGCTGATCAGCACTTCACTTCATATGAGGATACTAAGAACTGGCTCGATTCATGGATAGCCTCGAAACCCCAAGATTTTTTTCGCGACGGAATTCGTAGACTTCCCGAAAGATGGGAGAAAGTTATCGCTGCTGATGGCCAATATTTTGAATAATTTAGTTATATGAATAAATCTATGAATAAATGCCCAAAATTCCAAAAAAAGTCTCATTATTAAGTTGTAGACCAAATACAACAAATGACTTTAATGGCATTATTATTCGATATTTGTGTTTCAAGTACATACTACACATTCTATTTACAAATTTGTATGTACGTGTATATAGGAGCTAGTAGCGATTTAACATTTAAATATGCTCACATACACACTATATGCCACTTGTCCAAATTGGAAGAAGCCATATTACGGCCGTATTTTAGCACGCCTACGCGTAACGCGTCACCATCACAAATTCACATAAAAAATGTATTTTAGGAAAGAAGACAACATTATTATGGTCATATCCGTAGTGCCAGTATATAGGTACATGAATGCATATGCCTGCCTACAAGTTGGGATTGAAATTCTTGCTTGATAGAATCAACGTCAAGGAATCCATGCAGAAAGATATTATCATACAAAATAGGTGTTTAGAAGCGTATTAATGATATCTCAACGAGCATTAAAGAGGATGTGTATGTATGTATGTATATTTATTATTATATGTTGAAGTAAAATTGCACCAATAAATTCACAAAGCGTTCCGATTTCATTGTTCCTATGAGAAATATATGGAATAGTGGCCCGATTTCAATCGAATTTATGATTGTGGTTTGGTGGTAAATATGATTAAACAATCTGAAATTGAGTAAACATTTCTTTAGAAATAAAAAAGTCTTTCTAACAAAAATTTGCTTTTGGATCGGTCGTTCCTATGACGTTCCTATATATACAGTGGTAGTAACTCCTGGAACAATGTAGGTCTAAATATGGGTCAAGGAAAGATTAGATGGAGGACGGTTAGCCCGCAGGGCCACCAAGCACTGCAACTCGAAGGTCTATTGTGCTACACCCTGTTGTCTATGCAGGAAGATTTATGACTAATTTTCGAGGCCAATCATTAGAGACCAACTAAATTGTAACCTCAAAACTTATTAACACGGTCCTGGAATCACTGTCCCATTGTTTGGGTGATTTTTTATTGAAAAAGGCCCTAAAACTAAATCGTTTAAAAATAAAGAAATATGTAAGAGTGGATTTCCGCTTTAGATATTATGAAACAACGAAAATCTACAATAATCCCAGAGTGAATTTCCGCTGTAGGAAGTGCCTAAAGAGGTTGAGAATGATATCATGAGACTGATTTCATTGAGAATGATATCATGAGACTGATTTCATTCTCGAGAATCGTTTAAATCGCAATGAGAATTAATTCTCATAAAAAATTTTGGTTCTCGTGCATTCTCATAGGAATTATTCTCATCATCGTGTCAATAGATAGCGCTGGAGTATTTTTTTAAGATCGTAGCTATTCTCACGATTGAAATTTATTCTTACCAACCTGTTCGCGAGAACAACTATTCTCCCAAACGTCACAGTGTAGCGAATGTGTGAAAAAGTGGACAAAAATTAATATCTCGAGAACGGGTGAACCTATTTTAATGAAATTTGGTACACATATTAAAGTAAGAATCTAGTTATATGTGAAAATCTAAATATTTCGCAGATAATAGTCAATAGTGTGCCGAATGTTAGAAGAAGAGAGGATTTAAATTAATATCTTAAGAGCAAGTGAATCGATTTTAATACTATGTTTACGCTGGACTCGAAATCGCGCGATTTCGACCAGCTGACTCCGAAATCTCGAAAGTGTTTATGCTGATACTACTAAGGATTTCATTTGGCAGTTAATATATTTTATTGAGCTTTTATGTCAACGGCTGACATAATCCGATCTTATTTGATTTTTTTTTTAATTTTTAATTGTCAAATGTCATTGGTAATTGAAATTAATTGTATTGACATTGGGAATTTCGCACTTTTGTATAAGCATAAGGGGCATTGCCGTATCACATCAGGATTTCAATCGCGATTTCAAAAGGATTTCATGGAGTCTTTGCTAAGTATCAAGATTTTGTTTTGCGATCAAATGTATGCGAAATCCAGCAGTTTTCATGCAGTTTTCACCGAAACCCCAATTTATGAAATTTCGAGTCCAGCGTAAACGTACTATAATGAAATTTCGTACACATAATAAACAATTGATTGTCGTAAGCGACGATCGTAAAAGCGATTACAGTTTTATAGTGATCGTGTGGATGCGTTTTGCTAGACGCGATGATGATTGAGCACGGGCGGCGCGGCGCGGCGTCTGCGATATGTGGCCATGCAACGTAGGATATTTTATGTACTCGTACACGAGGCGAATGCACTACAGTTCATGGCATTTTAACTCCTTTGCTGAAAAAAAAAACATTCTCGACTATGAAGTGGTAGAGATTGGACGAGTATGAACAGTTTTGCCATTCCGGGGTGGACAACCCCATTTTTCTAGTTCAGATTCGGCGTCAGCGACCCCCAAATGCTCTTTAGTTCGCATCTAGATCGGACGAATATTTCCCAGGAAAACGGTGTTGCTATTCAGGATTAGGCCACCCCATTTTTCTTTTACTTAAGATTCGGAGTCTGCGACCCCCAAATGTCCTTTAGTTTGAGCCAGCTACCATAGATCGGACGAGTATTTCCCATGATAGCGATGAGCAACATTCGCCTCGTGTGCGTACAAAAATACTGCATAGAACAGGCGTTCCTACACGAGATGGCGGTTGTCGGAAGATATGATCTGGATGGCAGGCTCACACTCCCCTAAATAATGAACAAGGTAAAACACTGATGAAAAGCTTAAGCGGAGCCGAAGTTGTTTCATGCGGCTTGGGGAAGTCGACACCAAGGGTCTTCTTGCCTCGACAGGCTTACGTTTCGCACTCACAAAGAATGCAACAACGTTTCATCATCACCCTCGCAGCGGCAGCTACTATGTCCTCCACGAGGGTGTTCATGTTCGCAAATAATTATAACCTGATTCCGATTTAGCTTAATCGGGAGAGAAGCCCTGATAATCGATTAGGCCGAAATAAACATCCTGACCTGCCTTAGATCGAGGAGACTCCTCCAGTGGAAGGCGACTCAGATCACTCCAAATCTCTGAACCAATTGCAAGTGGAACATGAAAGGTTCAAGCTATTAACACTGTTGGTTGGGCACTGCGATCATGACAGATCCATTGATGAATGGTTCCCGACTATAGAAAGAAATGACCGAAGCTGCCCTTGCTAATTCATTACCAGTTTAATTTCCGACAGGAAATTCAGGATACCTTATTTAGAGAATCCACCTTTTGAAGCACACGTAGCATCTGCGCTCTTGCTTCAATGGAACAGACCACTTATTTAGAGCCACAATGGATATCTAACTGCCTATGAAGATGTCGCGGGAGGGAGGTCATAAAGTCCTTCGAAAAACCGTCAAAAGAATTTTTGTCGGGAAAATTTTATTTTGTTTTCAACATAGTCACCTTTTAGGAGGATACACTTGATCCAATGATTAACCGATATTTTTTATGCGTTATAAATAGTGACTAATTGGTTGGAATAAGTGGTGGCTGAGGCAAGACTTACCAGAGCCCAATTAGCACTCTGGAGGCAAAAAAAAAAAATAGTCACAACCCCAGTGATTAGATCTAGACTAGATCTTTTGAATAAGGGGTTGCTCAATCCCGATCCTCCAAATCCGTGAATATTAGCTATGACAACTACCGAACCAATTTATTCAATAATACTGCATAGTAAATCCTTCAGTTATCGTTCGACCCTCGTCTATGTAATCAACGAACTATGCGACCTTGCTATAAAAAATGTTGTTTTGTGGCTTGCTATAAGTTTACCGAACAAGCAGTTGGATCTTTCCCAGAATCCAAAGTTTCCAACTCTTCTTTATTTCATGAATAATGTGAACAAAAAAAAGTCCTCAAAGTTTCACTAAAATCGCTACAAAAGGGCCTTGGAAGTGTTGATGGGATTGCGATTTCGATTCAAAGCAATACAACGGGGTAGCAAACACACATAGACCCTTAGGCGGCCTTCATACGGAACACACGATACACGAGATTATAGCAGAAAGCACCAGTGGCGAGCGAGCTTTGTATGTGTGACAATTAATTTAAAATTGGACTCGTATAGAAAGCTCGCTCGGCACTGGTGCTTTCTGTTGTAGTGTCACCATACACTGTCGAACTTGAACACGAACCTAGTACAAGTGGACGGGTTTTCGAGATCGACAGTGTATGGTGACACTTAATCTCCTGTATCGTGCATTCCGTGTGAAAGCCGTCTTACCCGGTAGCGACGTCAGTCTCATGTCTGACTACGGTCGTAACGGGTTCAAGTCTCATCCAAGGTGTTCGTGGCCATGGATGTTCGTGTTATCCTTCCCCTGTGTTCCTAGGCGTAATAATAAGCCACAACATTTCTCGACTTGTAGCAGGTAGGCGGCTAAATGGTAGCAGGAGGTGCATGCTGGCAACGTGCATGTGTAACTGGTTTATGCCAACGAAACGTCAGCGTCACGTCGAATAGTTGACGCGCTATGCCCCACTAGGGGCTAGAGCCAAATGAGTATTCCCAAATCACACGTTATGGTTAAGCTTCTGGAGTCCATGTAACGTTAATTTAGCGATCATTTTAAAAAATTGGTCTTTGACCGTTCCAAAGTGTCTCAACGAAGATATGACTGCTTTGACCCAAACGAAACTCAGCACTCTTCTTTGAAAAGACTTTAAACCAAACCATGAGGATCCAGGGGTTTATGCAGCTTTGCGTTTATTTCGGATAATTAAGCGAAATGTGAATTTTTCGCATTGTTAAAATACAATAAGGCAGAAGTTTTAAGCACCAGTTATTATCAAAACAATATCAGATCAAATACCATTATAATAATTTTGGATGGACATTTCCGCCCTAGTACTTTTAAATATTAAGATAAACGGTTGCCCAGCAAAGTTCCACTTCAACGGCGTGAACATTTGACTGGAAGATAGTAGAATAACCTTTCCAGAGGTAAAGAGGCTCAAAGACTTGGACCCTAATTGACTGCACCGGTCTGCACTCTGTCTATGCACCACTTGATGGTGCCTGTGTTGGGAGTGATTCAAATAAATGACTGGAGGATGACCCTTTAATCATGTAAGTAGTTGGAAGACAAGCTGGTTTCGATGCTCTCATTGTGCTAGATATGTTCAACGTTCAAAATGGGTCGCTAAACCTAAAGTTCAAACAAAAAATTTACGGGGGTCGTGAATGGGGGAAGCTAAGAACCTACGCGGAAACATGGAGCCACTCACTAACTTATAATCGAAGTGGCAGCACGTAATGAGCTGTATTCGTTTTGAACGACTTTTCAGTCACAGCAACACTGCGCTGACTCTTTGGCACACTCTGTCGAGTCGCTCAAAAAGATTATTAATTCCAATTAACTTCGAGGCTCGTGGGTGGGACTAATAATGAGCTAAGAATATACGGCAAAACATGGAGCCATTGACTAGCTCGTCATCAGAAGGGCGGCACGCCAACAGCTACAACACTGCACTGACTCTTTGGCACATTTTGTCGAGTCGTTCAAAATGAGTCGCTAAAACGTTAAATTACTACCAAAAAGTTTGCCAGGTTCGTGTTAATTTTGCTACCATTTTATGAGTATGTAGTTCTGTTAGTCATTATTTTCAGCTCTACGAATTAAAAATGAGTTTACCGTTTAACCATTTCCTTCTACCAATCTGTTGGGAAAACCAATCCACCGAAATATTCCACTAAAGCAACCATATCACAAAATTTCGACTAATTCACTTTGCAATCAATTAACATTTGACGAATCTTAGAAACTAACACTTCACACACACAAATCGAGTTCTAATCTTCAGTCACAGCAGTCACTGTTGTTGTTGCTATTCTTAGGTAACAATATGTAAAATTGTTGTTGCTACAGCAGCGGCTGCTATTGATTTTGAACTTGACTCGAAAACGAAGAAATCAAAATGCTAGAATGGCGTCAACTTTCAGATGAAGGTAATCCAGTGTGTCGCGCACATTCGATAGTGGGTTCTATGTCAAACCCGCTGTGTGGTTGAAGGCTCGTTTACACGACAACACCGCTTTGCTTGCTTCCAAGCCCAAATTGACGACGTGATAGATTGCTTAGAGCGACAAATCTGTAACTGGTGGCATGTATACTTCTAGAATGATCAATTGTGGATCAGAGTGCAGGGGATCAATAATAATCGAAAAAATACATTCATAGGTACTCTAATTCTTAGAAATTGCAGTAAAGGCGAGAAAATTACACTGTGATGTACTCACTTTTGTGGAGATGAATCTTTTCGACGCTAATTTCACTTTTACATCCAATCAACGATGAACGGATATGGGAACAGCACCAAACAAATAGCACAAGATTCACCGGGGGGTGTAAACAAGGGGTGGTCGTCGACGTTCTCGAATGCTTTTTGTGGTCGATGTTTACTAAGAACACTTGTTAGTGGACGTACACACGAATACCTTTACGTCTTTTTCACATTATATTTAAAATATTTTCCTTTTGGCTTTTAGATATTTTCGTGAAAAACTCCATGAAAAACAAAATCAAAAGATTAAGCACACTTGTGTACAGTAAGAACTTCGAAGATACTTAGACCGATCTACTCGTCAAAAATTCGAAATTTGCTGAATATTCTTGGCGAAATTTCAAGAATTTAGTGCATCAACTGCTTGTATTCGTAATATGGCGGACGACGACAAATACTACGAATAAAAAAAAACAACACACCTGAGCCGGACGTCTTTGAACCGCTTGGGGGGCACACAGAAAAAAAATGTAAACGTTGTCGATATAAAAAGTGATAACGTCGCGAAAATAAGCCTCTTTGAATTTATCTTGGAATTTCTACAATTTCAACCTGTCGTCGTGCAGAGATCGGGGGTGGTGTAAGCATAAGAACGCCGTCTTGATTGCTAGTTGTAGGGATTCAATTATCAATAATGCAACCCACCACCGCCGCCAGGAACCACAGTGGTGCCAAGGACGGACAGACACACTCTTCGATGCGGATGTACCTGCTGCTGCTCCTTTACACAATTGCTGGTAACACTTGAACCACCATTTTTCGGAATTTCGATTATTTGCACTGAAAAGGACACAAAACTTTTCCCGTGGGGGGACGATTTTCTTCGGATCACAGTCACACGCACGTCTTCACTGAACAGATCCGAAAATTCAAAGATAGATTCGATGATTATGATTAGACTTAAAGAGATCACTGTTGCAACAACTGCTGTTTCGTCGATTTGTCGAGTATGCACTAGAGATGAACGAGAATGCTCTGAGAGAGCGTATGCACGAAAAAAAAATCTATTTCCAACCCCTCGGAGATGACACAATATGTGTAAGTTGAAATTTTCGAAAAAAAAGCACGTAGTGTATAGACACACAACAGGCAGGGAGGAAAAGAAGGACAAAAGCAGCTGTGCGAATGCAAAAGGCACCCTCTTATAGCCGCAAGGATAGTAGCCGAGAGTTGCTCTCCCTTTCCACGAGGGGGTGACTATAGCAACGAAGCAATCCACCACTCTACCGTTCTCTCACTGATCAATGTACCGAATGCGATTTACTTATGCATCGGAAACACTTGCTCTGGGGGTGGTTTTAACCCTTGTTCGCAAGAGCAGCACAATTTTCTCGATGTTTTCGGTATTTGAAGCGTGTCACGCAAAGATTGTTCGATTCTTGGATTTTCCTTCAACAACTAATATAAAAGAAAACACACTGTGTACACTCTATTATTTATAAAATTGAGGCCCGGCGAAGTTTGTTCGACTTATTACCGAAACAGACTGACCGTGTGGTGTGCGGTGTGGTCTCAGAAGTGCCATTCAATTGGGGGATAGTTGCAAATGTGAAAGACGCGATGAGAGCGCACTGTACCGACGAAATACTAAAATCGATTTGCGGAAATCGACGAGTGTGCGCATTAACTACTTTTAATAATAAGGTAATACTCGGCGCGTCAGTCGTCTCAATACTCGCATTCAATAGTGTAATATGGAATATTGTCGTCGCTGTCGATTTGTTTTGCTCTGCCTGTATGTATCTTATGGCATGGCAAATAAAGTAGCTGACATCGCTACATCACCTTGTCAGCATTGCGAAGTTTATCTACTACTTGTGGAATGAATGGCAGTAGCGCGACAAATTTTGCGATACTTTGTGCTCATCTTTGATCGGCGCGGTGTGGCGTCTTGACATCCAACCAAATGCCATCACACAACCCTATAGTGGCCCTGGGTTTGTGTATATTATATAGTGGTCGCCTTCGTATATTGTTGGTTGACGGATTGTCGTCATCGGCGTCATTTTCACTGTCACCTACGTAGCGTAGTGATTACCACGTTACGAGGCGAATGAGACAGCGGATTTATGCGAAATGAAGAAGAAAAAAATAATAATCTTTAAATGGTCAGCGATTTATATGGAGTGAAAAAAATAGCTTGCTACTTAAAAAAGATGTCTAGCTGACTGGTTAATATATTCAATTCAATATGCGCTTTCGTTTCCACAGCTAGTTTTGGTTACTTCGAATATATGGACATCCAGTCAGAGAAGATAGAAATAGACAACACGTCTTGAACAGTCTCTAGGTAGTGACTAACGCGCCCGCCAATAGCAAGACGATTTTAGCCGGGGGCTAGTATCGAGTATTTTCAATATTCTTGTGGCTATTCATCATATACATTTAGTATGTATATATTTCCATTAGATTGTAGATACTCGTACTATGTGAGACACGTGCCAACTTTTTGGGATGGAACGTTTACATTTCGATAATCACTTCAGATAAGTACTCGTACGTAGAGTTATGTATACTTAATCATCGTCAGCAGATCGGACATCCTTCAACAGGAGAAATCTACTAGAGTACAGAGAAAGCAATTGCATTTAGTTCAAGTGTTGATTGTAGAACCACCAAAGTTTGTATAGTTTGTATGCACAATACAACAAATTTTAAGTCATTTCCAAATGGATCACGGAAGAGGGAAACTAACATTTACCTCTTTATCCGTTTATAAGAACGTTAATCTAACTATCTACAGTAGCGCACCAAGAAATGTGGATGGTTAGTTAATTTAAAGCGTCGTAGTATGTATCTATTTAACGGTAAAATATAATTAGGAGAATAAGTTTTCCCCGGGTTATGAGAACCCATATGATATTAGCCCGGACTTGAGCTTCTTTATACAGGAGCTTAGAAGTGCAAAACGGAGCTCGTGGAGGAATTTCTGTGACCGTATTGAGGAGTCGAGTGAGACCTCTAGACTTCGCAAAATCCTCTCAACAAGTCCATTTATGCCTAGCTTCCTGCAAAAGGAGGACGGCTCTTGGACGACATCAAGTACAGAGACATTTGAGGTTCTGCTCGATGCGCATTTCCCCGGAGATTCGACAATTACTCGTACAATGCCCTTGGCTTTGTCTACAACCGCTGGAACCACATTTGATCTAGGGTCGATTATTACAGAGGAAAAGATTCTATGGACGATCGATAGTTTCGACCCTTAGGTTAGGTTAAAGAGGCGGCTGCGCACAAACGCAGCACACATAGACCACCACTGGGTCTGTTGTGATACCTCATAGGCACAAAAACGCAATGTGAGCCTAGTCGTTAAACCACCCGGATCTATCAATGAAACGATGCAGATGATCAGCGTTTACGTCCTTCAGATCATCGAGGTCAATAAAGTAGAGGGAGCCTAAAATATCTTCTCTTCTACCGGCCAGAGCAGGGCAGGTGCACAGGAAGTGATGTATTGTCTCCTCCTCTTCTTCGTCCCCACAGCTTCTAGAAAAATCATTGTATGGAAGCCGGAGACGCCTAGCATGCTCACCTATCAGGATGCCTTCTCTCCAGCATCATCAGCCCTGAGTAGCGGCGAGGATTGAAGTGCGGCCAAATCTGCCGCTTAACGTTGCAGGTATTACCATTTAGCCATCCGATATTAGCACGGCTTATTGCGTTTGCCTTAATTAGCTTCTTGCATGCTGCTATAGGCATTTTGACACTGCGAAAACATCCCATGTCCATAATGGCCGTACCTGCCCGAGCCAGCTCGTCTGCCTTGCTGTTTCCGCTGAAACCACTGTGAGCCGGAATCCAGCACAAAGTGATTTTGAAAAAGTTGCCGAGCTCCTTAAGAGCGGTACGACATACCACCACGGTTTCTGAAGTAGTAAGGTTTGCGTCCAAGGACTTAATCGCCACCTGACTATCTGTGTAGATAGTAATATTCCTTGCAGATATGATATTACGACCCAGCCAAGTCAAAACTTCGGCAATCGCAGTGATCTCTGCCTACAGAACGCTACAGAAGGCTGGAAGACGAAGTGACAAGCGAATGTCCAGTTTCTCTGAGAAGACGCCTACGCCCACACCTGCTTCCGTTTTCGAGCCGTCAGTCAAGAAGCTTATGACTTCCAACTCAGGGGTATTATATATATCCCACTCCTGCCGCGAAGATATTAGACTCGTGTACCCTTTGCCGAAAGAGTATACCGGAGAGGTATAGTCCGTGTCTTCTGGAATATCCAGATAGCCCAGTATCGCCGAGTGGCCAGTAGTTTACTCTTTCCACTGCCCAATTTCCCTAAGACGGATGGCCGTAATCGCAGCTACCTGCTCAGCCAGAATGTCCAAGGGGAGTAAATTGACCAGTATACCAAGAGCAGCGGTCGGTATGGTCTTCAGAGCACCAGTGATAGCAATACAAGACAATCTTTGAACTTTACCCAACAGATTCTTTTATGATGCTTTACTGAGCGCCGTCCACCATATAACTACCCCATACATTGATATGGGGCGTATGACTGATACGTACAACCAGAAAACTATTTTTGGTCGCATGCCCCATTTCAGACCTATAGCCTGCCTGCAAGAGTACCGAGCAACGTTTCCTTAGTGACGCGCTCCTGAATATTTGCCTTCCAGGATAGCTTCTTATCGAATATAAGTCCCAAAAATTTGGCTTTTTCGCTAAGGACCAATCTCGTCCCCTCCTAAAATGGTGGTAACAGCGAAGGTGAAGTGTTCCTCCTGGTGAAGAGTACAAGTTCCGTTTTGACCGGATTGGCTCCAACACCAACTTGCCTAACCCACTGAGATAGAATATGTAGGACATTTTGCATAATATCACTAAGAACCTCGGGAAACTTCTCGAGATAGCAATGGCGATATAGTCCGCATAAGCAACGACCTTGCAGCCCAGCCCCTCCACCTGTTAATCACAAAGTTCCAAAGAAGGAGAGAGGGGATACCCCCTTGATGGGTTCCCCTACACACCTGTCTGCGTACTTGTGATGATCCCAAACTGGTGCAAATAAATCTGGATGTAAGCATCAGACTAATAAGCTGATGGAGTCGGCTATCTACACCCACACTAGATAGAGCATTTGAAATAGCCGCTGGTTTAACGTTGTTAAAGACACCTTCAATGTCCAAGAAGGCAACCAGCGTATTAGTGATGGGCATAATGACTCTTTTCACTGTGCCAGCACATAAGCTCTGACTCTTTCCAATGAGTCGTTCAAAAAGAGTCATGCAAAGAGTCTGAAACTTGGGTAATAACATATTCAATAAAAGTCGTAGATGTGCGACCCCAACTTTTTTTCTCTTTTTTTACCCCAGATTCGGACTTAGCGACCCCCCAATACCCTTTAGTTCGAGCCAGCCCGATCGGACCACTATTTCCCATGAAAAGGGGCTGCCAGCCTAGGATGGGCGACCCCAATTTTTTTTTTCACTTTTTCGACCCCAGATTCGGACTTAGCGACCCCCCAATACCCTTTAGTTCGAGCCAGCCCGATCGGGCCACTATTTCCCATGAAAAGGGGCTGCCAGCCTAGGATGGGCGACCCCAATTTTTTTTCACTTTTTCGACCCCAGATTCGGACTAAGCGACCCCCCAATACCCTTTAGTTCGAGCCAGCCCGATCGGACCACTATTCCCCATGAAAACGGGGCAGCCAATCTGGGGCGGGCATACAAAATCAACTCGCGCAAAAAGATTCGTTCAAAAAGAGCGATACAAAATCGAACCGCACAAAAAAATTCGTTCAAAAAGAGCAATACAAAATCGAACCGCACAATTGACTCTTTTGACTCTTTTTGAACGTGTCGCTCTTTTTGAACGTGTCGCTTTTTTTGAACGTGTCGCTCTTTTTGAACGTGTCGCTTTTTTTGAACGTGTCGCTCTTTTTGAACGTGTCGCTCTTTTTGAACGAATCTTATTGTGCGGTACGATTTTGTATCGCTCTTTTTGAACGAATTTTACATAGAGAAGGGAGAAGGGGATAGGGAGGGAGAGGGCTGAGGAGCATCCAAATAGTGGGGATGGATGCTCCTCAGCCTGGATGGGGGATATAAAGGGGGGTCAAAATGGTGTCAAAAATGCGAAATTCCTTATATTTTAGAAGTTATGGCCACAAAACAGTTTATTTAAAACTGGGGTATAGTAGTGGTGTAATTGCTTGAAACAGAATGATTTATGGGATAAACTAAATAGTGGTCGTGTGAACGGTCCACAACCCAAGGCAAAAGCAGTTCACTTTCGAGTCCACGCTCGATACAAGCATGAGATTGAAAGCGTGCCACGATGTCATGTATTGGCCCCGTCAGAACGCTGCTTTACACTGTAGCTATAGTGGAAGTGGAAGCTATGGGTTTTTGTTTGGTTTCATTTAAAGTTGAGCTTGAGATGATGATACGTAAGACGAATACTTTTGTTTTAGAATGTTGGGATTGTTTTCTGTATTTGGAGAAACTTGGCTGTGCGGTGGGACGCGACGTAAGTAAATTATTTTTGATATGTTTGCATTTGCAGTCAGCATGGGTTGTTGCGTATATATTTAGAAGTATACACAATGCGTGCATTGTATACTGCATAGAGATGAATATGAATGGATTTAGATGGGATTGCTTTGGTAGTTAATGATGGTGGTTTTGCTTTTAGATAGATACTGGGATGGGATATGAGTGAATGAATGTATTGTAGTACATTATATGTATTGAGAAATGAGCGTGGATTGTTAGATAAATGATTGTGGTTTTGCTTTTAGATAGATAATGGGATGGGTGAGTCATTCATAAATTGAACGACTCGAAGGCTATGTCGTTGTGCCGAATCTTTCGCTCATCCTGTTGAGTCGTTCAAAAAGAGCGACTCGTTACTGTGTTACGCATCACTACAGCGTATACTCCTTGCAACTCAGAGACCCCTCAATATAGGTTACCAGTGAGTGCAGAGCAGTGTCCACCGATCGACCCTTCCAATAGGCATGCTGAGAAACGGAGCGAAGTCACGATGGAATAGTGGCACGCAAGTGTATGCCGATCATACGCTCCAGCATCTTCAGCAGAGTCGACGATAAACTTATAGGACGGAGATCCTTCGGACGAGAGTGAAAGCTTCTTCCCGTTTTCGGGATAAAAACCACATTCACATCCGACCATGTGCGGGGAATGTGTACCAGCTCCAAACAGGCCCGGAACATGCTCTCAATCCAGGGATACACCATGTCTATCGTTTGTTGTACGTCCGCCGGAATAATGCCATCCGCTCCCGGGGACTTAAACAGGTCAAAACTATTAATAGCCCATACTATTTTACTCTTCGATAGAATAGAACCAGAATCACAGGGGACTAGGCTATTACAGTCCGAGAGTACTCCGGCATTCCACCAGGTGAGTTATCAGGGAAGTGAGTGTCAAACAAGACCTCGATAGTTTCTTCACTAGAGGTTGTCCACGTCCCATCTTGTTTCAGCAAATAGGTTGGCATATTTGAAGCAGTGGATAAAATGTTCCGCAATCTGGAAGTCTCGCTGGATCCCTCAACTTGTTCACAGAAACTCCTCCACGACTCCCGCTTAAACCTTCTGATTTATTTATTAAGGAGTTTTAGGTTTCCTTTGTAGTTTGATCAATCGGAGTCTAACCCCGAGGACTTCGCCACATTGAAGCTTCTTCTGCTCACAGCCCTTAGCTCTCCAATCCGAGCATTCCACCAGGGCGGTTTCCTCCTTCCTTTGTCTGGTAACTGGGCATGACTTTGTGGCAGAATTACCGAGCGCTGCTGCCAGGGTTTGTGCCATGGCATCCAACTCCTGACTACTACACGGTTGGCACGGTATGGGTGAAAGTGTTTCTTCGAGACACTCCTTAAATTTACCCCAGTCGGTTCTTTTACGATTCCTGAAAACTGAATTATTACTGGTGTACTCGTCCAATTTAAACTGCAGGTTTCGACCCTTACAAATCCGCTGGGCCGGTGGCATGATTCCGGCAGACCTGCAACACGTATCGGACATCGTGTACCCTTGTTGGTTGGCGAATATTTTTAGAGCTTGCCTGAGGTTGACATATATTCCTCATATATGGAGGGAGGTTAAAGTGACCTACCCAAGGTAGGAAAGAGCTCACATGTGCACCCTAATGACTTCAGGCCGATTAGTCTATCCTCAACCATTCTTAAGACTTTTGAAAGGTTAATTGACATCCATCTATGTACATGATAGTATTCCATCTCGACTGCTATCCACCTCGCAGCACGCTTACTGGAAGGGCAGACCGGGGGATACCACCCTGCTTTCTTTGCTTAGTTACATTGAAAAATCCTTCAGTCACAAATAATACACCATGGTGATTTTCCTGAAAACTGAGGGTGCCTTTAACAACATCTTACCTAGGATCATCACTGAGGCACTTTCGGGCCTGCTCGTGGATGATTCATTGTGTGAACTAATTAACCTGCTGTTCACTTCCAAGGTTATACAGTGCAGCTTGGGAGAATCTACTGTGCGTAGGTTCGTCTGTAGGGGGCACACCTCAAGGTGGTGTGCTCTCTCTATTGTTATGGAATCTAGCAATCAAGAGACTGCTTTTGGATCTTGGGAGATTGGAGATTGGACGATGTTGCCATCGCAGTTACAGGTAAGACTCCGAGTGTTCTAGTGAGGTGCTGCAGAATGCTATATCGACTCTGGTCAGTTGCGCTAGTCGGAGCGGTGTCAGGGTCAATCCTGACAAAACGGAACTTGTACTCTTTAGAAGGAGACACAATCTACCCTCGGGCTCTTTACAAGGAGCCACAATCTACCCTCGGATATCGATCCTCCGGTACAGGAGGGTGTCAAACTGGCATTTCTTTACAAGGCTAAGTTCCTTGGTCTCATCCTAGACAGGAAGCTGGGATGGAGGCCAAATATTCAGCAACGTGTTGATAAAGCCACTTTAACACTCTGCACCTGCAGGAAGGCGATAGGTCGGTATGACAAGTTTTTTATGGTCTGGTAGTGCTGCTCCCACCGGCAGATCGAAGCAGCACCTGATGAGTAGTGACCTGTTGGTGGTACGAAACCAGAGGCCGAGGGTCCCCTTACACCCGGACCCAGATTCGACCGCTTGGGCGTCTGATCCGCCCGCCAACCATTCTATTCTTATCAACTATTTTTTTTATTCCCCATTTTTACCTTTCTTGTTTGTGTTGTCTTCCCCAGTACTATGCATTTTTGTTAATACGTAAAGGAGAGGGGCAACGAGCGGCGAAAACCCCGCCCACATCTCCCGAACTGAACTACAGCAAGCATAGGCCGCTGCTTAGCTCGTTGAGGGTCCTTTTCTTCGCCAATGGCACGGCCCGACCTTCACGGTCATTATGCTACCTAAGGCTCCGTCCCCACAGGCATCTCCGGATATCCACCAGATCGTCCGTAACAAGATCGTGTGCGATAATTTGGAATTAGCAATAATCATTGTTCCGATTCCACTGTTCCTATGGGAGGTATATGAAAGAGTGACCCGATTTCAACCAAATTGGGATATATGATTTGGCGACAGATATTTTTTATACGAAAATCGGTAAAGATGCATTTAAAAATAAAAAAGTTTTTCTAACAAAAACTCGTTCGTATGCCAGCTATATGACGTAGAGGTTCGATTGCGTTGGTTCCGACATATGTATATACAGCGTGCAATAGAAATAAGGCTTTGTACAAAATTTCTCGATTCCTTTAAAAATGAGACTACGTTGCATAGAACTAGACAGACGGACAAAGCTTAATCGTAACCATTTCTTGGGACGAAATATCGGTGAACCTAAGCATTTGCCGCGGAGTGTATGTACATATATACAGAGTGAAATAGAAAGAAAGCTTTGTATAAAATTTCAGTTCGATAACTTTAAAAAACTGAGAAACTAGTTTGCATACAACCGGACGGACAAACAGACAGACACGGGCAAAGCTTAATCGACTCACCTCGTCATACTGACCAAGAATGTACTTTATATGATCGGAGTTGCTTCCTTCTGTCCGTTGCAAACTTCATGACAAAGTTAATGTACCCTACTTCGTGAAGGGCATATAAAAAACAGGAATATATAAACATTAAAAACTATAATTTTAGCCAAATCCCTACTACTAGACTAAGAATACAGACCACTCTGTCTTAGGTACTCGTACAGAGGACGACACCGTGAAGTCAAATTGAGTACTAAAATTAACTTTACAATATATTGTTCCAACAACAAGGTGATCAGCAGTATTCTGCTATCCATTACCGTTTTTAAGTGACCATTATTGCTATGACCGATATCCATTATACAATGTGACTCAGAGCTATAAATTTTACGTTTAAACATCGCCTCAACTGAAACCCTAAAAGTTTCACCTCTAAAGGCAAACAAGTAATTGCACAAATCAAAATATGCATTGCAACAATTTCTCATCGAAGATCCTTTTAAGAGGTGAGCACAACTAAGATAAATCACTGGACCGTCATCAACTCATTCCACATTCAAATCGCACAATATTACCATATTAAGAAGTGCATAACTTTTTCATTGTACGTGTCGTAGGCCGTCGTTTTATAGCCAACACATGTGTAGGTGTTTTAAACTAAACACATTTATAATGAAATGCATCAGCAACAAGTTAACGTCTCTTAAATGGTAAGTAACGCGCCATTTTAGAGGACTTGTGTACAAGTTTTCCGTGTGGGGCTTCCTTCATTTCCAAGTTGTTCATTCATTACAACGACGACGTCCAACAAATATGGATATAATAGCAACTTTGGAAACTCATTACAATATAGTTTGCGTTGTTTTATTCGGTTTTCTCCATTGTTGTTTTAGCGAGGAGCGGTCAATGTAACATACGAGTATGTATTTGGACTGGAATAAGTTCAAAATACGGTTAAGTTCAAATAGGATGATTCACAATAGTTAGTGCTAATAACGCCCAATCTAGGCTAAACACATAGTTCTAGATCGAAGCGCCTACTCCTTTACGATAACTAGTTTCAGGACCAGGCTTAAGGTAAAGTGTGTCGTCACACAGGCTTGGCAGACTCGGTTGAGACAACGTACGTGTGCAACTACCTACAGCCAGTCACTATTCAATTGGTTATCGTCTGGATGTCTAAGCCAAAATTAATAGTTTCTAGGCGCTGTGCATACTCGTAGTCGTAAGAGCGCTTTTGCCCAGAATCTATTTTATTAAAAAAAAAATTCACACATAATCAACCATACACAGTTGTATTGGTTTTGACCGAGGTTATGCGTGATATCATCTCTTCCCCTGGATATAAATAAATATTTAATATTGATGACCTCGTTGTTGTGATTCAGCGAATCACACCATAAGATCACTTGAATTGGGAGGTGCGTAATTATGACCAATACTAACCTTTAGTAGTAGGCGCAATTAGTAAGGTGCGGAGATGAGCTAACGGACTTTTCCGAGAAAAACTGGAAAATGTTCAGAGAGCTGAAAGGCAAGCCAACGGGGATGAATGACAGAAGCCATTGACAACCGGGGACGGTTGATTTTGAAAAACGAAGCTATTGAATGTCTGCAATGCGTGCTACCTCCAAATATTTTAGAGACAAGTTAGTTCAAGTAATTTATATTAGGGGGCACCGAAATTAGCCACGGCGAAAATGTCCATTCGAAATAATCATAATCCATACAGATACTTACGTTTAGAACCGAAAGTGTCCATCGCAAAATAAACGAAATAAGCAATGCGTGGACAATATCGGTTTCAAACCGAAATGCAAAAAAAGATATAGTCATAGGGTAAATGGTAGAAATGCCAAATTGATAATTGTATGGGTTTCCGACCTTGCACCCAGAGCGAGCGAAGCGAGCGTTCATGTTTGTGCAATACCAAGGTTGTGATCCCTTAAGCGCAGAGCGAGCGGAACCCACACAAGGGACTGTTGATTCGTAAGCCTCAGTATCGCACAAAATGTACATGCATGGATTATTTCGTTTTTCCTTTATAGATAATTTTAGGTTGGAGCGAACTGCGCTCACTAAGGGGTTGAGACCCCCAGCACACATCCCTAGGTCACTTGTTTCACTTGCTCAATATGCAACAGCATCCTTTTCGTCTTAACATATCTGCATGCATCATTTTTTTCTTGTCTATGCACAATTGTGTCTTAGAACAAAAGTATGCACATGTCCCATTGCACAAACATTAATGCTGCATGCATATCCGCACGCCTACTTCTCCGCCATGGACAATTTTTGTTTGGAAAGATCTACGCTCGCTTCGCACCCAAGGGGTTGAGATCTCCAGTAGTCACTCATTTCACTCGCTCTATATACAGCATGCTTTTCGTCCTAGCGTATCTGCATCCACATTTTTTTTGGTCTATGCACAATTTCGCTTTAGGAAGAAAGTGAGCATATGACTCATCGCACAAACATTAATGGTGCAATATTTATCCATGCATGAAAAATATCGGTTTCAAATCGAAATATTCGTTTTAAAACGATTTTCGATTTCAACCGAAATTGTCCATTCATGACTAATTTCCAAATGGCTAATTTGATGGTGTCTAATACATATTAGCCATGTTTCTTCGTACTGAAAACAGAACCAGGTGACCACATTGCACTAACAACATTGTTCCTGATAATTATGGATGGATAGATTGTACCAGAAATCTTTACTGTAAGCTACTTTTCAAGCTGTAATATTTGGAATTGTCTGCACGCAACGCAGTTTAGCCATATCATACAAAAGCAGCAGGCATATTTTTTCATATTTTGCAAATTTTGTGATCTAGACTTGCATTACTTTCTTCACAGAATAACGGAAAACTAACCATACACATATACTAAGGTTAGGTTAGGTGCCCTTAAGGCTCGCATTGACCGCTTAGGTCCATAGCTGTGCAACATGTCTGCCCATTATGTTCTTGCATTAATAATTACTGCCGGATCTTTGTTGAGATCAGAGGACTTTGTCACTACTGCGAAAGTTAAGAGACTTCTTATGATCAAATCCGCAGCTGCTTTCAGATTTCGAAAAAAGTAAACCCCTAATCGTTTTTATATTCGTCTGGCAAGTGGTAAACACTCACACAGGAGCTGTTCTAAGGTTTTTTTTTTAATTTGGTAGCTAACAATTGTTGCAGCTATTACAATCTGTTTACATGTTCCCCTATCCAGTCCAGTTAGTATGACTACTATCATTGCACATTTACTTCTGGAAAGTCTTAAGAGTGTTTTGGTTTTATTTGGACATAAGAATTCCAGAGTCCTTTCGTGGAGTTGGTGGCGCAATTCCATAACGGATTGTACAGGCTTCCCTTTTTACATGTTCTAGTGTAGTTCTCTGCTGTTTTTTAAATTGTCAGCACCTTCGCCTGAAGATGCTGCATTCATCTGGCAGTCTAATATATACGTTATTTGGAAGCTCCCGCGAGCGGACTGCCGCTCCTACTCCAGTTTCCACCTTTGAGCCATCAGTGTAGAGATTCAGAGATTTACCAGATTTTTGTTTACCTATTGAATAGAAATCTCTGTCTGGTATGAGTACTGAAAGTTTCTATTGAAATTAATCTCTGTTTAATATAGTCAGTGGTTTCGGCTGGCAACTTCAAGTTTCGATGGTCATACGATCTTGATCTAAATTACCCAGTTTCTCTGAGTTTAGAGGCTGCATTTTGGGTTGGTTTAGGAGAGTGTTCAGGAAATTCGTAGATGTGGTTCTTAATGCTCCGATAATTCTCAGGTATTCCAATCTCTGAACCCTAATTTCTGCCCATTGATATTGATGCTTATTACCGTCCATCAAACGAAGATTCCGTAGGTAAACTCCGAGGGTAGATTCATGAATCGGCCTTACAACGGCTATTTACAACCACTGTGTCACGCTTGGCTTCAGCTACCACACCCTTAGGGCGACCACAGAGTGAAAGCTGAAGCTGATGCTTATGCTGGTGTTTTGATTGTGAACACTCTGCGAAGAGAAACATTCACATGAAACGTGCTCATGAAGCTTCCCCTCCCCATGTTGCAGAAGATTATATTCGTAATTGTCCGGTGTATTCGTAATTTTTATGTGTCTTATGAATGGATTTTATATATGAACTCACTGGGCAATTACGAATGCGATCTTGAGCTTTAGCGATAGCATGGGCAGGGAAAGCTCCATGAGCACGTTTCACGTAAACTTTTCTCTTCACTGAGTGTTCGCAATCAAAAACCAGCATAAGCATCAGCTTCAGCTTTCACTCTGTGGTCGCCCTTACCTAGCATACTCTTGCAAGTATAAAGGCTATGGTTGCCTTCCTAGTTCGTTCATCAATATTGTGACTCCAAGTGCTATAAGCTTACTGTCCAGGGTTATACCTAAGTACTTTGCTTGTGTCGGCACCAATCCTCGTCAGTTACACCAATCCTTGGTAGGTCGAAGACTTACATTTTTGATACCTAACGATTCAAGAGATTTTAGTGTACGTTAACTACCCCCCTCGTGGTATTCCACTCCTAGCTGTTTTAATGACCGTAGCACTGCCGCATGCAGAAAATAGCTGCGTTTTTTTTCGTACAGAGCAGAGTAGAGCAGGTTAAGCGAAAAAAAACGATTGAGAGCAAATTAGGGTAGCGAACACGAAAACGGTGCATGTCTTTGCTGGGAGTGTGTCTTGGTTTAGTTAAAATTCTAATGTCAACTCAAATTTCAAGAGAAAACTTGGAACATTTCTGTTTCGCGAATATTAGGAGAATTTTCTCTATTCAATTTAGAGAGAATTCTTAAAATTTCTTCATTGCGGCATTTCCGCTAGAGGTAGTCCATTTCCGCTTCAGGTGGTAGGAATCTAGAACCAACATGAGGGGATTTGTAGGTCCTAAAGCGGACATTTTTTCGGGTTTTGTGAAAGTTCTCTCTAATCAAATAGAGAGAATTCTTCTAATTTTTCCGAAACAGGAATGTTCCGAAAACTTAAATCCTTAGTACATATACAATCGGACAAATTTCCTTTAGGCAGCAAAATTAATTTGTATGTTTACTATTAGATATAATTACACAAACATTTTATTGACAGGAAATTAACTTTATGTGCTTCCCAAACTGTAACTGCCTGGAAACTTCGACATCTGCGCCGCCTGCATTTCAAAACGGACACTACTTAACCGGGCAGAATTCTTACACTTGTGTGGTCTTAACCTGCTCTGCTCTGTATGGATGTTGAAAACAACGCGCCTAATATAAGTCTATTTGACAGCAGTGATGCGATTCAGGTTCATACTGTATCATTAATCCCGGCGTATCTGAGAGCTTCCACAATCGCCGTAGTTGTGACGTTACTAAAAGCCCCATCTTTGTCCACGAATGTACTGTATATTCTTGATTTTGAAGGGTTGTTTCTCTATGGTGGAAACTACTGTTGAGCCTGTTTGCACCGATTTCCGCTTCAAGTATGCCTGCTGTGTCTTCGAGAGATAGCCAGGCTCAAGCGACTTCCTAGTATACCCGTCGAGTAACTATATAAAAAAAAAGAACCGTACTCGTTTGTGTGTTCGTTTTTTTTACGGCCAAACGGCTCGATCGATTTCCACGAAAGTTTCACAAACCTATCCGTTATGGTCCAAAAGAAGTTTTAGAGGTCTGAATTTTTCGATTTAGCCGCATCCATCAATCCCGGGGTGAGTGAGAGTTAAAAAAAATAATTTCCAAAATGACCGAGATTAGTTTTAGAATATTGGTTTTAGGGGTCGCTGAGATAAATGATGGCACTACCAACCAACCAACCAACCCCCCCCCCCCCCCAAAGCGGCGGCAAAGTGACCGTCAAAAAAAATGTGGAAAATGACCAAGATTTGTGTCGAATTAATAGTTTTCTGGATGCTAAGATGTATGGTAACACTCTCCAAAAATCCACCTCCCTTCCCCAACTGACTGACTGTGAAAAATGATTAGAGATTAGTATCAAAACTATTGGTTTTTAGGGTCGCCGAATGATAGGCAGCATTCCCAAAGCCCTCCATCCACACCTCTACTCGCTCCTTCTTCAGGGAATGTGTGAGAGGGTGAAAAAATGTCCAAAATTACAAAGATTAGTGCCGATTTAACAGTTTTCATGGTCGGTAAGATGTGTGACACTCCCAATAACACACAAAAGTGAAAACAGGGGACTAAGTAGTACCGCTGCAAGAAGGGGACAGACAGACATGCAGAGTCAGCAGAAGAACGTCAGCGGCATTTTAGAAGTATTCGCTTGCGCTGTTGAGTTGCTGAAACGCCGTAGATGTGTAAAGCGCACAAACCAAGGGGCAAGGATAAGAATGGCTGCTGGGAGAAACGCTGAATTAATTGGAGATCAAATCAAGGGAGAGATTTGGTGATGGCTGCATTCCAATATGACAGAAGTTTAGATCACAGCGTTCAGCTAGGCTTTTCAATTTGGAAGATGGAAAAAGTGTATATGCGAGCATACTTCAACGCTTTAAAATCTGAAAAAGAAACGCCCAGAATGTGCTGTTCAAATGGAAAAGTTCAACTGCCCCCAATCATGGAGCCACCAGGAGCACTTTGAAAATATTTGGACGTAGCGAACCCTAGATGAGACTTCCAACTAGTAATTCTCAATAGTTTTCAACAGGGAAAGGATCAGACTCGGTTTGGATTGTCGCGAGTGATTGCTTTTGCAAGTCTTGGGAATTAACACAATGCTAGCTTATACTTACTACCCCACTCCCGTTTAGCGTGTTTAGCCGTCCGCGAGTTCGAATCCCGCCGTGACCATAGATGTTTCTGTTGTCTTCCCCTTGTGGTGTGGGCCGTAACAATAAGCCACAGTCATTCCAGACTTAATTGCGAAATGCGGCTAAATAGGCAGGAGGTGTATGCTAGAAACATGAATCCTCCGAAATCAGTTATATGCTAACGAAACGTCGACGAAGCCGCTTAGCACTAGTTGACACGACAAGGGTTATGATAAATATAATATTTTTAATTTTTAGTATAGCTTTTTTTATAGTGAATTTGAAATAAATATTTAAAGCGCTTAAACTCATTTTTAGAGCATATTTTTGATTAACCTCGTAATTATATGGAATTAAGATTATCCTTATTTCGCTATACTGTTCTGTATTGCTAAGCTGTCTTTTTCTCTTACTTCTGGTTAAATATTTAATTCTTTAAATACGCTCACAGATAAAAACAAAGCCCTATCTCTATTGCATTTGTTTATCTTTTCCCTTTACTGACCTACGTTAAGTGCATACGAGTACATGTATAATGTACATACTAACATTCATTCGCGTGCATTTATTCGCGCCTAAATATAAAACAGGCTTAACACTCGTAATATGACGTCGACATTGCAGTAATAAAAAAAAAAACTTCGCGTACCATTACTATTGTACTTATCATGGCAATGTTTGCATAAACTTTCATTGAATAACTTCTCTCCTTTCTTTTCATTCTCTGGTTATCTGTTTTTATTGTTAACAATCATATGACTGGGATTTCCCAGGTAAGATAATTTCAACTTTAATTTAGAGATCTTTATCAGTAATGTGTTACATAAATTCTCTGGAAGATGCGTTTTTATCAGAATCTACTAGTGTGCACAGATTTCTTTAGAAGATCGACAATATAAATTACATGCAAACAGATTATGGAATCAGATTCAAATGAAAGTAAAAAAAATGAATGTTTGTTATATTTTACCACTTGATGTGTGATGCGGGTGTATATGTATATGTAAAAACCATGAGCGTCCTATTTTGAGCAGTTTCTTTAACCTCTCTCTTTCTCCCCTCCAGGGGCAGCAAATTATGTTTTGTGTCTTCTATCGACTGAAAGCGGGTGCCTCGAAGTTGTAATTTCAGTTTCGGGAAAAGAAAAAAGTCGGACGGAGCCATGTCAGGTGAATACGGTGGTTTTTCAATGGTATTTGTTGAGTTTTTGGTCAGAAATTCATTCACAATGATAGCCTTATGTGATGGTGCGTTGTCGTGATGCAAAATCCAAGAGTTCTCTTTCCACAAATCTGGCCTTTTTCGACGAATTTGCTCTCTCAATCGCCAAATAATATTCTTTATTAACCGTCTGAACTTCGGGCAAGAATTTTGAGTGCACGACACCACGGTAATCAAAGGGGTCGGAACTGTAACGCAAAATTTAAGACAAATTCTTTGTTCGATAATGTCATCTATTGCAAAAATCGCAAAACACACTTGAGATGAACTGACAATATCGAGTACTATAAACAAACTAAATGACAGATGACTGTCAAACTCCGTGACAGTATAGAGGACAGTTGTGCCAACTTAGCGACAAAAAGAATATTGACAATCCTGTCGGGCAGGCTTTTTTAATGATTGATTCCCGGTACTTTTTTTGACAGAATGTATATAATTTGAAAATGATAGCTTTAGAAATAAAAAAGTTTTTCTCACAAAGACTGACTTTTGGACCGGTAGTTGCTATAGCAGCTATATAACGTAGTGGTCTGATTCCGCTGGTTCCGACATGCATACAGCGGGCAATAGAAAGAAGTCTTTGTGCAAAATTTCAGCTCGATAGCTTCAAAACTGAAAGACTAGTTTGCATAGAACCAGGCAGACAGACGGACAAAGCTTAATCGATTCACCTCATCATCTCTCCTCTCTCTCAATTGCCCTAACCCCTTGTGGGGCATAGCCCGTCAACTATTCCATGTGGCCCAGTTGACGTTTCGACGGCATAAACTAGTTTCGGAGAATGCAGTTGCCAGCATGCACCTCTTGCACATCCATGGCCACGAACGTCGTCGTGGACGGGATTCGAACCCGAAACACCGGTAGCCAAACATGAGACTGATGCCTCAACACACTGCTGATTTTTTGTTCAATTTTTTAATTTTTTAAAACGTCATCGTGACCCTCCGGAAATAGCTTCCTGACCACCCAAGGGCTCAAGAAGCCCTAATCGATGCAGCATTACTGACCTCCAACAGTACACAACCCCCGACAGTAGAAGAAATAAATCATCTGACTCTAATTATTTATATTAATTTAAGCGCTGGGACATACAAGATTCCAGCAAGACCTGTGCTATGCTATGGCTGCGAGACCTGAACCTTAACTGAAATCTCCGAAAACATGGTTTGGACGAAATGTCCGGTACTTCGATGAATATTTGGAGCAGTTTGTGACCGAAATGCTTGGCGCATCCTGTACACCATGAGCTGTATGAATTGCACGATGAGCTGGAAGTTCCGAGAATCGTCGAGCTACTACTGTGTACAAAAATAACCCGGAATTTTTAATTTAAACTGCGTGGGCATTTCGTTGGACACAAATCTTTTTAGTTTTAAGTTGGTAGGACTGTTACTGCCATCTGTGTCAAATTTTAGGTTAATATCTTGATTAGTTGAAAAGTGACGCTCGTTTTCGTAAACAACCAAAATTAACTTTTTCGATTTTTACCATGTCAGAAAATATTCAACAAAGAAGTTCGATTAAATTTTGTGTTAGAAATGATATTACAAAAGCCTTAGGTGAACAGGCTATGTCTAAACACAAGTATACGAATGGCATAAAATGTTCAAAGAGGGTCGTGAAGGCGTTGAAGACGAACCACATCAAAGACAACCAAGAACATCAACTGACGAACAGCACGTCGCGAAAATTAAGGAATTGGTGCTCCAAAATCGTCGATTGACAACTAGAGAGCTTACTGATATCGTTGGCATTTCAAATGGATCAGTCAACAACATTTTGAAGGAAGTTTTGTGCCTCAAAAAAGTCAAATCTCGTTTGGTTCCAAAAATCCTCAATTTTTTTTGGAAAAACAGCGTGGCATTGATGTGTGTGAAACAATGCTTTCCGACTATCAAGACAAGATAAAACGCATTATTACGGGCGATGAAACTTGGATTTATGCTTACGACCCCGAAACAACCGATCAATCAAGTGAATATCGTGCCAAAGGTGAGCCAAGACCGAAAAAATCGCGCCAAAGTCGCTCAAAAATTAAGGTCATGTTGACGGTTTTCTTCCATTATCGTGGTGTTGTGCATTATGAATTCCTTCCACCGGGCCAAACTGTCAACAAGGAATATTATTTGAGTGTTATGCGTCATTTGCGTGAAGCTATTCGCCTCAACAGGCCGGATTTGTGGAAAGAAAACTCTTGGTTTTTGCACCATGACAATGCAACATCTCACACTGCACTCGTTATTCGTGACCATTTCGCAAAAAATGCCACCCATATTGTTCCGCAACCGCCGTATTCACCTGATTTAGCTCCGGGGACACGGTTTTGACACGATAGAAGAGATTCAAGTCGAATCGAAGAAGGTGCTGAAGGCCATACCGAAACAGGACTTTTCAAAGTGTTTTGATGACTGGAAAATTCGCTGCCACATGTGCATTGCAGCCGAGGGGGATCGAAGGCGATGAAGTAGATTTTTAAGAATAAATAAGGATTTCAAAAATTATAACAAAATTCTGGGTTATATTTGTACAATGGAGGACGCGGTCACTTAACCCAGACAATTGGAGGAAAACGATCCAGACGGTCAGGGTCTGACGTCCGACTGTCGAACCATGATGATGAAATAAAAAAAAAAGATTTAATATTCAATTTACCAAAAATGCTCTTTCGCACTTTTCCTCATATCTCAAGAATGTCGCAAAACAAATATTTATTTATAAAAAAAAACAAGAAACGTGACTTACCTTCAACAGTGTTAATATTTTCTGTGATAAATCATAATCAAAATTTGAGTACTTCGAACCACTCATATCGTAAATGAACACTAAACCAGCTTTTTGCGTTTCTTCATTTTGTAGTGCCGCATCCAACTGATAGACAATACCCTGTAGGGTAGTTTTGTGCGTAACAGTCATTGGACAATGAAGATTGGCTGTGAATAACGCAATTGCTGCACCGCTAGCATCACGTCCGGGCTGTAAGATAATGTGAAAAGAAAAATCAATTATTTATTTTAATTATAAGAATGGAAATGGATTTATTATGTTCACAAGTGCTGGTAGTAAAAAAGCTGGAAGAGTAGTTGAGCAAAAAAGGGCGAAATAAAGCTTATCGATCGAAAGAGATTCGTAATGTCAATTGACGTAATAATGAAATTCGTGAAATAACTATGACAGGGGTGGATTTCAAGTAGAACTTTCAATAACTTAAAACAATTTAAAGTTTAGTGCAGAAAATGAAATCACTTCGTTTCATAATATTTAATGACTAGACTAACGTTCAATTTCGAAGAAAAGATGAACATTTTTAAATGAAGGAAAAGAAAACTTCAAAAAGAAAATAGCTCTCGGGCATATGTATGTAGTTTAAGTTATCTTTAGATAAGTTGGATCCGTAAGTTCAGCAGATTAGTCACGAAACTGCATGGTACACATATTTTTGTTTTTATCTAAGGCATTAGCGAAACTTTACATCTGCTAGAGACTAGAAAAAATATATACATAAATATTTAAAAATTCCTAGATCCGACATCAACTAAACATAAAATTTGCGAAATGTTTGTACATAATAGATTCAACAGAATTGACAGTAATATAAGTCAGTAGTAGTAGTGAGTCAATAAGCGTCAATCCATTTCCCCCGAACTTTCTCATGAGTTGTGCGGATCAGAACCAGGGATTCCCCTTGTTTTTAATTCCGTATAAATAATTGCAATCTTCCGGTGAAATTAAAATTTCGATAAAATGTATTAAACTTGAATTGCTAGAAATGGTGACAAATTAACAAACCAGTCGTATACTTTTTAGTCAAGTTTCTCCAACTTATGCAATATGTATGTATGTCACATTCAGGGATCCTTTTTATTCGTCACGAAACCTTCACTAGCCCCTCTTGCCCCACTCACCCCTACGCAAAAAAAAACGGATCATGTTTCATGACTGAAAAAAAACCGCACTATAACGAGTACCAAGCATACCGGTAAACCGCTCGCAATATACTCAATTGCCCTAACCCCTCGTGGGGGCCACGAACGTCGTCATGGACGGGATTCGAACCCGAAACGCCGGAAGTCAAACATGAGACTGATGCCTCAACACACTGCGCTACCGGTACTCATAAAAACCGAAAACCGCTACTGATATGTGTTCAGAACAGACCTTATAGTGATGCGTCCCGCACACGAGTTGACTAACTGCAAACCGATTTTGGCATTCCGAATTTTACCGACCTAAGTTGTAAGACACTAAAAACTGAAAAATTTCAGACCAAGCGAAGCGAACCGCAATGGGCAATTGAATCGTGCTTCTCTGCCAAATTCCCCACCAGGCCTGAATGGAGTGGGACGAGGTGGGGAAGGACTTTGCCATCGATTTTCACCAACGGGTCGAAAATGGACTGCGGCGTCCATGCAGGGATCTTTTCTGAAGCACTGAATATCTCGGAGAGTTATCGCCTTCCGGACTATACTAGCATTTTCCAGGCGGAAACTCTCGAAATTATGAAGGCGTGTCTCACTCTCAGAGATATACCAGATAACCAGAACATCGCCATTTGCTCAGACAGCCAGAACGCTATCAAGGCACTGAACTCGGTGAGTACTTCCATCAAACTGATCGAGCGATGTGGGGAAGAGTTAACTCGCCTTGGCAGACGGATCAATATCACCCTGCTCTGGGTGCCTGGTCGTAGAGACATTGAGGGAAACGAAAAAGCCGACGAGCTGGCCAGGAGGGGGGCCGTCCTAGAAAGCTCTCATGCGGAATCTGTTTGTATTTCACTGAGGACTGTTAAGAGCAAGATCTCCTCTCACTACCTCAATGTTGCGGAATCCAAATGGCGGAATGTGCCCACCTGCGCCGTATCAAGGAAGATATGGCCCTCCTATGATAGAAGGAAAACATCTGAGCTATTAGCCAAGTCCCGTAGAAATGTCACCAGGCTCACGGCGGTCATTACAGGACATTGGCCTATCGGAGAACATGCAATAAGACTTGGCATCCCTTATAATCCGCATTTCCGCAGCTGCGGGAATGAGGATGAGAAAGAAACCCTCACTCACTTCCTCTGCGAATGCCCGGCCCTTGCTAGGGCCAGACATTGAGCATTGGGTGAGGCCTTTCTTGTTAACCTGGGGGATGTGTCGAGGGTGAAGATCGGGGAGCTGCTTTACTTCCTGAGCTCCTCCGGTTGAATGTATGTATCCTTGCATCCCCAGTTAGTCCAATCATCTTCTTATAAACGATTTTGCCGAGGTTTGTGGTTATAAAACGCTAATTGGGCTCTGGCAAGTTGTGCTTCAGCCACCACACAACCTGATCGACTTTTCACAGTTTTTAAGTTTTACTCAAATGTGTCTTATGCTTCGTCCACAAATAAACGAATATATTCGGGAACATTTAGGAAAATACAATAACAACAAACACGAAGCGCTCTTGACATACAACCAGACGGACAAACGGACAAAGCTTAATCGTCTCATCATACTGACCAAGAATATACATATATAGTTTATATGGTCGGAGATGCTTCCTTCTGTGCGTTGCAAACTACATGACAAAGTTAATATACCCTATCACATCCGTGAAGGGTATAAAAAGACCAGTAAAGGTGGCAAGTATTTTATCTACCAGAAGTGCCCTCCAATCCAACCAAGTAGCCCCCGTGTTTACCTATGCTAAGTTGGTCCCCTACATAACCACCGCAAATAAAAAAATCAGCACATCCGGTCAGTATGCCTATTTGATTGGCTGGATCATTTTCCTAAGAAATAATTTTCCAATTTGATTTTAACATTTAAATTAAATTATGGTGTTTGCTTGTTCGGTCGGGATTCGATCTTGGGAAGTTGTGTTTCAGAATCCATCGCGCTACTCGATGGCGTATCGAGGCTAATATAGAATGGCTTCCAAATAATGATTTATGCGAACCCAGCAAAAAGACTGGATGCCTACATTAGGTGGGTACATTGGTAGGCGAAAATGGAAAATTATAGCCCCCGAATGGGCGTTGCGGAATTTTTAGTTAAAAAAAGGCCAGTAAGGTTGCAAGTATTTAACTTACCAGAAATGCCTTTTAATATTACTAATTAAGTAGTCTCCGTTCTAACCGAGGCTATCCAGTAGAAAATATGGCTTTTCGCCTACCCATGTACCCATCCAATGTAGGCGGGTGGCTACATGGGTAAGCGAAAATTGAAAATCATATTCCCCGCATGGGCGGTACGGAATTGTATGAAAAGAGACAATTAGAGAAGGTCAGGGTTGTTAAAAAAGGAGCAGGAAGGTTTCATGTCACTAACCAAGTAGTCCCCGTGTTTAAAGTCGCCATACGATTTTTTGCTGGGCTGTTATAAGTATGTAAATATCAAAGGCATCACTTACCAATATAGTAAATTTCCCAGTTTCCAATTCCGATCTTAACGGTTCCGTATTGGGATCAAAATTATATAAACCTTCTTTTTGTCGTATGAGTTCATGTTGTTCGTACAACGCAACAGCACGTGGAACATCGAATTTCCGAGCATATAAGAATTTTATCGCTGTCGATTGTGTCACGGATTTGCGAGCCGAACATGAGCCGATTTCTTTGACAAGATCGATAAATTGTTTCACGGCCTGCAAATATAAAATAGAAGATGACAAATTAATGAAAAATTTTTGAATATCAATGGTAATAAATGCCGGCTTTTTATTTTGATAAGGCGCGGCAGTTCTGGCGGCATTGTTTTTTTTATGAGTAATTATGGCGCATAAATAATCAAAGAAAAAAATGTGCATAATATCAAAAAAAAAAAAAAAAAAAACTCACTGAAGATATCGCTTTAGTTTCCTTGAAAATTTCAATTGCTATTATGCCCTAGACTTTTTTTTTTCAATTATAATGATGATCAATGGACCCCTTTTGAATATGCATAATCTTTTGACTTGGCTGAATGAAATTTAAAAGCAACATATTTCATTGATAAACTTGTAAATAATGGTAACTGATTAAGAAAGAAATTTTGTGAATTTCATTTATTGCTACACAGAAGCGTCATAATTTTTCCCTTAGTACTTCATCATCATCGTGGCGCGACAGCCCGACGTCGGGCCTTGGCCGCCTGGATCATTGTCCTCCAATTATCACAGTCACGTGACCGCGTCCTCCAATTTTGGGAGCCCAGCAGCTGCGCGGCGTCCACACCTACTGAGCTCTCCCAACGAGATCTCGGTCGTCCTCGCAGTCTCGCTCCGTCGACTCGTTCTGCATTCATTACTCTCTTAGGCATGCGATCATCGTCCATTCTTTGTATATGCCCTGCCCATTGAAGTCGTTGTAGTTTGACGATTTTCGAGACTTGCAGCTCATCGTACATTTCATACAACTCATGGTTGTACCGGATGCGCCATCCATCTCGATCGCAAACAGCCCCGAAAATTCGCCGTAGAACCTTACGTTCGAAAGTGTCTAGCATGTTTTCGGAGGCTTGAGTTAGGGTCCATGCTTCGCAGCCATAGCATAGCACTGGTCGTATAATGGTTTTGTACACGCGGAGCTTCGTGTTTCTGTGCACATGTTTCGATTTCATTATGGGGAGAACCGAGAAAAAAGTCTTATTAGCTAACTGTATCCGTCGCTTGATTTCGTCAGTTTCGTTGGCGTCCCTTGACAGGTTGCAACCCAGGTAAATGAAGTTGTTCACGAACTCGATGTTGAGGTCCCCCACATTGATGCTCGGTTGTGCAGGTGTCCTTGTCACCGATTGCATCATTATTTTAGTTTTACCCTCGTTAATACGTAATCCAACTTCCTTTGCAGCGGTATCGAGCATCGGATTTAAAGCCTTCTTAAACCAGCGAGATACGCGGTACAGTGCTACCCCCATTTACATCTCGACATTTGGTGACTTGGAAAGTACTGTGAATGCAACGTCGACGTGTACCAAATCTTTGTCGATTTTAAGCAAGCATTTGACAGTATCGACCGCGGTGTATGCTGTAATTTAGTATAACAGATTAGAACGACTAACAAAGTCGACTATGACCAACTCCGTTTCAAAGGTCAGGATCCAAAACAGACTGATCGATCTTTTCGAAACACGTACTGGATTGAAGCAAGGCGATAGACTGGCTCCGACGCTCTTCAACCTGGCACTTGAATACGCCATTTGGGTAATGAAAGCGGATACTATGCTAGTTTAGTCATATCCCGAAATCTGTTCTGCCGCTGAAAAACTGCTACATAACCTTAACACGGCTGCAAAAGAAGTTAGCAATAACGAGGATAAAACGAAAATAATACTGCAATGAAGAAGAGGGACGCCAGCAAAACCAAATAACGACATCTGGGACCTCAGCATCGAATTCGTAGACGACTTCATATACCTGGGTAGCAGGGACGCTAGCAAAACAACGAAATTAAGCGACGGAAACAGACAAAATCAAGCGACGGAAACATACGAAATCAAGGGACGGAAACAGTTAGCGAATAAGACTTTCTTCACGGTTCTTCTAATAATTGAATCGAAGCATGGGAACAGAAATATGAAGCTCCACATTTACAAAACCATCATACGACTTGTGCTATGCAATAGCTGCTAAATCTGGACCCTAACTCAAATCTCTGAAAACATGCTAAACACATTTCAACGAAAGGTCTTCGGTGAATTTTTGGAGCAGTTTGCGGCTGAAATGAAATCCGGTGCAACCGATGACCTGAAAGTTCCGAGAATCGATAAACTAAAGGGTGTTTTTTTAAGCCCGATAGAACTTGAAATTGTAAAAAATAACACAAAAATTAAATTTTAATAAAAAAAATTTTATTATTTGTTTCAGTATACTCTGGCAAATCATCATGAATAGACTGACGTTTGAACAACGCTACCAAATTATCCAAATTTACTTTGAAAATCAGTCGTCGATTCGCGCAACTTATAGACGACTTCGTGATTTTTATGGCGCACATAATCGTCCATCTGAGCAAGCCATCCGTCGAACTGTGGATAGATGTCGTACCACATACTCTCTACATGATGCAGTAAGACCAACACGTCGAAGGAATGTGCGTACTCAAGAGAATATCGCCGCTGTAAACGAAAGTGTGGAAGAAGATCCAAATTTATCGCTTCGTCGTCGGTCGCAGGAATTGGGGCTCTGCCCGTCCACTACGTGGAAAATTTTGCGCAAAGATCTTGGCCTACACGCGTATAAGATCCAGCTGGTGCAGGAATTAAAACCACGAGACCATGATACGCGTCGTTCTTTCGCCAATTGGGCTCTAGAGCAGTTGGAAACTGACCCGTTGTTTTATCGCCAAATTGTGTTCAGCGATGAGGCTCATTTTTGGCTTAACGGGTTTGTTAATAAGCAAAATTGCCGCATATGGAGTGAGACCAATCCACAACAGACCCTCCAGACTCCATTACATCCAGAAAAATGCACCGTTTGGTGCGGTTTACACGCTGGTGGCATCATCGGACCTTATTTCTTCAAAAATGAGGCCGGAGCTTGCGTTACGGTCAATAGAGATCGTTACCGCACCATGATCAATGATTTTCTGTTTGAAAATATGGATGACATTGATCCAGACGAGATGTGGTTTCAACAGGATGGCGCTACGTGCCATACGGCGACCGAAACCATCGACTTATTGAAATCAAAATTTGGCGATAAGTTGATTTCGAGAAATGGACCTGTCAATTGACCTGCAAGGTCGTGCGATTTGACACCTCTCGATTATTTCCTGTGGGGCTACGTGAAGTCACTGGTTTATGCTGATAAACCAGCAACAATTGACACCTTGGAGGCCAACATTGTTCGTGTTATTCGTGACATACGGCCAGCAGTGCTCGAAAAAGTGACCCACAATTGGACGTCCAGAATGCGCTTCGTCAAGAACAGTCGCGGTGGCCATATGCCCGAAATCATTTTCAAATGTTAATGCCACGTATTTCTCTTTCGAATAAAAAAAAATAGATTTATTAAAATTTCATTTTTTGTGTTATTTTTTACAATTTCAAGTTCTATCGGGCTTAAAAAAGCACCCTATACAACGACTTCAATGGACAGAGATGGACGATAACCGCATGCCTAAATATTGAAAGGACGCATCGGCGGAGCAAGACTATGAGGAAGACTGAGAACCTGTTGGAAAGACTCTGTAGATATTGACGCCGAACAACTCCTGGGCTTCCGAAATCGGATGATCGTGACAATGGTCCAGACGGCCAAGGCCTGACGTCGGGCTGTAGCGCCACAATGATTATGATGAATCCAATTATTATGAAAATAAATACGGATACGGCATATGCTACAGTAATTTGATGGAAATTGTCACTTTCTTCTTCCTCTTCGATAAAGTGGTTCACCAAAGTGTGATGAAATATAAATAAGGATTCGCGTATGCTGAAAGACGCAGATTTTAGGCGAAATTTCTTTCAAATCTAGCTCCAAATCTAGATTTGCACATCTTGCAACTGTACGGAAAATCTAGTGGATTTCGCGGTAAATTTGATCAAATCCTGATTTCAGAATCTAGTGTTGATGTAAATAAGCTACTAGGCGTCACTTGCACCGTGGATGAAATCCATCGATTTTGGTGTTATCTTTTAGGAATCGAATCATCAACCGAAGTCAGACACGACGATCACTTATACAATATACAATTATTTATTCTACACATACGAGGTATGATCAAAAAATAACGGGATTTTTTTTTGTTTGTCTGGCGATTTTAGACTTTCGAAAAAGATGGATAAAAAAATGTGTAATACCGCATTCAAAATGTTGACTGTGGCTTTTGGCGAATCTACGAGGCATGTCCAGAAAGTAAGATTACTGTTGATCTCTCGCGCCGTGGGATTTTCTTTTCAATAGTTGGCAATACTGAGTGGTGTGGGGAATTCCCTGGACACAACGAGCACAGGCGATCCTCGTTAGTACCAAAACTCGTAGTGTCCGTTTCTGGGAAATATGTCAATAAGAAATCCCGCCAAGTACGACGTGAGCTCGATTGTGACTGGTGATGAAACATGGGTGGCTCATTACACCCCTGAGACAAAAAGACAGTCCTCACAGCGCCAACACACTGGTTCCCCATCTGTCAAAAGTTCAAAACCTCAATTTCGGGCAAAAAAAAAATCATGGCATGGTGTTCTGGGACCGAAAAGCAATCATTTTGATCGAATTTTTGTCTCAGGGGGAGACGATTAATGCAGCACGATACTGTGAGACCCTAAAAAAAAAACTCAAGAGAGCAATTCAAAACAGAAAGAAATGTTGAGAAGGGAGTTTGCTCGACGACAATGACCGCCCGCACATGGACAACTCCACAATGGCGCTTGAATTCATTTGGTTGGGACATTTTGAACCATCCCCCCGACCTGGTGCTTTCAGATTTTCATCTTTTCACCTTCCAGAAGGTTCACATGGAAAAAATTTTTCAAACGATGAGGAAGTGAAACAAGAGGTCTTGAGGACAACATCGAACAATTGAAGAAAATTATTCCTGAAAATCGCCGAATCACTATCAGAGAGGTTAGTGATAATTTCGGTATGTCATTTGGCTCATGTCAAGCATTTTTTCGGTTGTTTAAAACATGAAGCGTGGGGCACCAAAGTTTGCTCCGAAATTGCTGAGTTTCGAACAAAAAGAACGTCACGTCGACATCGCTCAGGAATGACTGAATGAAGTCAACAACGATCCAGATCAAAACAGATGACGAAAAATGGATTTATGGGTATGCGCCGAAATCAAGGCCCTGAACTATGTAAGCACGACGTTTTGCCACCAATGATTGGATAAAAACAGAATCCCTGAAGGAGCTGAACACCATAACCAAAGTTGAGTTCCAAAAGTGCGTCTAAAATTCGAAAAAGCATTGACACAAATGTATTATATCTGAGGCAGATTACTTTGAAGGGGACAAAATCGATATTTGATTAATAAATATGAATCCTTGGTATATTCCTATTTCACCGGGCGATACATCGCTTCGTGGTAGGTTTTTCGGATACGCTCTATCGGCAAAGCCATTAGGCTTTGTCGATAGAGCGTATGGAGCGAGCGTTCTTCTGTTGTTTACTGAGGGTAGTAACACCTCACGCAGGGGGATTCCGAAATCATCTCGATCTAAAACCCACTATTGGTCAAAGACGTCAACCACTATGCGTCGCCGGGTGAATCAGAAATGTTCCAGATCCCTTATGAAAAATTCCCGTTATTTTTGGATGAACTACTACCAACGAACATGGATCACATAGAAGGAGCACTCAGTACAAGTTCCCCAAAAGTTGTTTTCTATTCCCGTAATTATCTATGTGTTAAATTCCACGATCCATACACAATCGCTTTGCGAGAGGATTGCGAAAAATAGACAGAAATATGTCTATTCATATGATCTCGTTAATCGGAAAGAGATCGCGATAGGGAGATAGCACACACACCATTGCAATTGTGGGAAAAAACACCATTCAAAAACATGGGAAGCTGTCATTTGAGCAGCTGACTATAAAGTGATGCTGTCCTTATCTATGCAATGCAATTTCCCGTTTAAATTTGTGTCAAAAATGGGTAAACATGTGTGTGGCTGACTATTTGCATCCCGCTTCACAAAAATTAATGTACTGAGTGCCCCTTTTATGTGAATCCATGTTCGTTGCTACTACCTAAAGCGCGAATTCCAGCTTTAAGGAAGGTACTAACCTCCGTTTTCCGTGCGAAATCTCATGCAAAAACTGTCAAAAATCCGATTCGCACGGAAATTTTCGCTTTTCTCGGTACTCAGTTCTTCGCACGAAAATCACATACACAGACAGTCTCCACACTATTGTGAGCAATTTCTACGCGAAAACAATTACTTTGCGTTTTATTTCGTGTGGAAATCGTTCATGACAGTGGTGATTACTCTCTTTTAAGTGAGAGCGCCGCGGATATGTGCTGTGTGGAAGTTTCCATTGTCACCTTTTTGTGGGCGAGGTAAGCGCAACGTTTTCGTACGAAAAGGTTAGTACCAGCCTTTAGGCAGTACAAACCTACCTTACATACATCAGCATAACACTCCTTTTATTCTAGTTTTAATTAAATTATAACAACCCGATGGAGTTTCTCAAAATGCCGGCTTATAGTGCAATGGTACTGTTACATTATATATTTCCCGGGACTGCATGGAATACTCAATTGCCCTAACCCCTTATGGGGCATGGTGTGTCAACTGTTCCATGTGGCCCAGTTGACGTTTCGTTGGCATAAATTGGTTTCAGAGAATGCAGTTGCCAGCATACACCTCCTGCACATCCATGGCCACGAACGTTGTCGTGGACGGGATTCGAACCCGAAACGCCGGTAGTCAAACATGAGACTGATGCCTCAACACAATGCGCTACCGGTCGCACTGCATTGAATACCGCCGGATAATTATGTGTTTAAAGTTCTACAGTATTTGCCGGGCGATTACACGAAATTAAGAATTTCGCCTAGAGTCTACGAAGTAATGTATGTATCTATAAATTTCGAGTCTCCGAAAAACAGTATGTTCTCAATATGTCAGAGACAAAAGCTTTCCAAACGAACCGTGTCATGATTGACTCTTAAACTATGCCATTATCACTCAAATTCAGTTCATTGCAGGCACCTAACAAGTGTTCGAATTCAATCAAATATCAATCAATTAAATTTCATGCAAACTCTTCAAAAAATACTTAGATCGTCGTTAATGCTTGACCTGTGTAGATTTACTGCCCGAGACGACAACCGTGAAATATGTAATTGAGGTCAATGTTTTCAATGGTTTTTAACTGCCAGAACTATAATCAGCATGCAGTAAATTTAATATGCTGTTCGTAACCAACAATTTCCGGCTATAAGTACTAATAAGTAGTGGGCAGATTATGCAAAAAAAAAGCTCGGTGGACATCTTCCATCTGTGTCTAATTCTAGAGATTTATTCCTCTGTTTGAATAAGCAACGACGATATCGTCGAACCAGAAACACGATATTGAGCGTACTTATTTTATTCGTAAACTCGTGATTTCTAAATTGTTGAGAATAAATATTATCAAATAGTTTCGCCGATGACACAGATTTCAAACTAAATTCACGATTTTATGGTTTCTCATCGTCATCATCTACGTCGACGACAAAGGTGCCCAGGTTTTTTAAACAAGGCTTGTTTTGTTGTTGGAAATCTTTTCAAGGCATGTGCTAGAGCTTATTGTAAATTTGCAATTTCACCAAACGCCCAAACATATTTCTGAAGGAACCCATTGACTCGTTCTCGGCCAATAAATGCTATCGCCACCAAGGTAAGGCATAGCCAGGCACGCATTCTGGAATTCCTTCCTACTTACATGTCAATCATTCATTGTCTGGCAATCTTGATCTCTACATAAGTATCTACATAAATATTTAATTAACTTGCATGCGACCTTAATTCCATTCATAAGTAAATAATTAATAATCGCCTCTGCCACTGCGTGTATGCAAACGAAATTAAATATAAAATATTGTACACACAAAGAAAAGAAATAAGATTTTCTTTTTATCTCAAAGATACAATGCCTGCTTTGCTTACACATATTTCAACGAGAATAAGGTGAAGGTGCCATGACGAAGCTGGGCGACGACAACGCCAGTCAACAGTATGATTTTATGAACAAAACAATGGCAATGATCGGGTAATTGACAATAGTAGTAAGTAAATAAAAAAAAGATCCTGGTATATGAATGGTGACAATGTGAGCGTGGGTCTAAAGACAACTTAAATGGAAATCGGTGACTTATACGATAAGAGAAAGAAAAAAAGAAAATGAAAATAGCTACTGCAAATCAGATTCTTCTTTTTGCAATGGAAAAGATACAATGTCCACAAGAAAGTATAAATGAAAAGTAAAAAGTCGCAAGGTAAGTTAAAAGTGAAGGAAATTAATGAATACAACTACACTTATGTAAAGAAGAAATTGTGGGCGTTCTGAACGCAAGATATGACAGGGAAAGCTTTAATATTGCTGTTTATAAAAAAAATTAAGTAAAGCCAGGCTTTCGTTAAGGTATTTAGTTTTTATGTATTTCTCCGCAGATGCTATTTGTTCGGAAAATAATAATAACACCACTACTACTATCTTAAAGCATACCTCTGCAGTTTCCTGTGGAACCTTGAAACATAACTGTTTAATATTCGAGTACAAACAAAAGGGTAGCTCTTAAAAGTCGAAACTTTCCAATTTTTAAGTGCTGACTTTAACAAACATGGGGAAAATGAGGCAGCTTTGAGTAATGTTCCAAAGGAACACTTCATCCTCAGGCTGGAATTCAACTGCCCGAAAGCTCGTGTTGTAGTGGGCCGACCCTCTCGCATGAGCCGCTGCTCGCAGGTTTTCTTAAACCTGTTGCCGAATCAGCTGAATCCTGGCCCTGGCATCAACAATGACAGTAGAACCCTCGAGCAACTTTAGCTGGCTCAAAAGATTGTGGATGTGGCTACTGGCGAACTGAATGCGACACAGTATGGAGACGGATTGTAATGAACCATATTCTGGTCTGGTTGTGCTGCTTCCACTAGCAGCTCGATGACAGCACCTGATAAGTAATGGTCTGTCGGTGGTACGAAACCAGAGGCCTAGGGTCCCATTACATCCGAACCTTGACGCAAGCGCAAGGCCTTGGAGCCGTCCGCCAACCATTTCATCCTTATCACCCAATTGTTTTTATTATTCCCCATTTCTCTTCCCCTGTTGGTGTTGTTTTCCCCAGGCCTATGCATTTTTGTTAATACGTAAAGGACAGGGGCAACGAACGGCGAAAACCTCGCCCACGTCTCCCGAACTGAGCTACAGCAAGCCTAGGCAGCTGCTTAGCTCGTTGAGGAGCCTGTTTCTTCGACAGATGGCGCTGCCCGACTTTCACGGTCACCATGCAACCTTAGGCTCCGTCCCCGCGGGTTTCTCGGATGTTCACCAAACCGTCCGTTACATGGTCTAAGAGCATTATTAATAACCCACAGTCTTACGTCCCCATTTCGCTGGTGTGGATATTTATAGTCCCGAATTGCTGCCACAATGGATCGATTAAATCGCTCAGAACCAAAATTTGTTGCAATTGAAGCAGTAAGACCCTGAAACACCCATGAACAGCATCCTCTAGTTTGGCCTTTCATTGCATATTACACTCAATCACTTATAACTTGCAAGGAAAGGTGTAGATTTCATTGTAAAATTTTCCACTAGGACTAATGCGGAGTGAAATTCTAAAGAATAGTACGAGGTTTCACTTTCTGTAGGCAAATATCACCTAAAAAACTAATACAGAAGACATTCGGAAATCTTAAAACTTAAGCTAGCCACCATAATTCGTCCTGAAATCTTACTCAATTGCCCTCACCCCTTGTGGGGCATTGCAGGTCAACTGTTGAATGTGGCCCACCAGTTGACGTTTCGTTGAAATAAACTGGTTTCGGAGAATGCAGTTGCCAGCATGCACATTCTGCTCCCCCATTTAGCCGTCTACCTGCGACAAGTCGGGATATGCTGTGGCTTATTATAACACCCGGCACCACAGGGGGAAGACAACACAAACATTTATGGCCACGAACGTCGTCGTGGACGGAATTCGAACCCGAAACGCCAGTAGTCAGACATTAGACTGATGCCTCTACGCACTGAACTACCGGTCGCCCCCTGGCATTTTTTAAGTTTTCCAAACGATTTCTGAAAACGGCTTGGGATGAGTTACCACAGAGCGTTACACAAATGGAACGACAACGAATTTGATGAAGACGATGATATTCTTTTTGCAGAACTAATTCCAACATTTAATGTGTACATTATTGTAAAAGGTCGCTGTCGGCTGTCCTGTTTCAACGGAAGAAATTGAAGACTGAACACGAATATAACCCACCCATGAAGACGAAGTTGATACTAAAAGCGATTAAGAAGCATTAATGGAGCAAAATCACAAAAATCCCCAAATTTTCACCATAGGAAATTTGGGGATTTTTGTGATTTTGCTCCATTAATGCTTCTTAATCGTGGTCTGAACCGTGGTCTCCAAAAGATCCACAAGCACTGCGACAATCAGTCTATTGTGCTATGCCTTGTTCTTACATATACTGTAGAGAGCAGGACTGGACTGTTGATCCAGCCTGATATTACCTCGACCACAGGGTAGGCAACGCCGAAACATTCTGTTCGATGGCGAGCAAGAGCTTCACATTCAAAGAGGATGTGTTCTGGAGTTTCATCGTCGGCCTCACAAAAACGTCAATTGAATCTAAAACGATACGCAGTTGACCTTGAAGACGGGAGTGACCTGTGAGAAACCCACAGGTGATTCTGACCCTGTTTCTGCTCAAGGTGAGGAGATCAAGGGGGCTACGTGAGTAGCCCGCAATAAACAAGTTGTATTGTTTATCATCTTACAAGGCCGCTTAGTATACCGCTAAAACGATTTAAGCTAATGTAGAGGGCAGCACATGCCCGTCTGGTAAGCGTGTGTGCTTATTCATTTTCTACAATATCGGGAAGTGATTTGAGGTTATTTGAGGCTCCAACGTGCGTGCAAATTCTGTGACCTGGGCAGACAATGCCCAACCCCTTAAGCCCGGGCCACACCTATCCAATCATACTCCGATCATGCAGTCGAACTAGCGTATGAGAAGGAAATTTTATTGGGTTTCGAACGGAGTATGATTGGACGCGTATCGGAAAAGTGTGAACTAAAGCCCGGGCCACAACACGTCCGAAATCCCATATAATTTCCCTCTCATATACTCGTCCGACTGTATGATCGGAGTATGATCGGATAGGTATGTCCCCGGCATTATTCGTTTTGGAAACATCCGTGAACCATTGGCTGCGTTCACAAAACGCCACCGCTGAGTCAGCACTAGGAAGCGATTAGTGCTGCATGGTAATTCCTCCTAGAAACGCTTGCGCTGAGCTAAGCGCAGACACTAAGCGCTTTCATTTTTTGTCAGCATAAAATTTTCTCGGTTTCCTGGCTCAGTGCAATATTTGACACTTGCGACAATTGCCACTTCAATTTTAACCTTGGTAATGTTGTGTATGGTCGATGGTCGTGTTTTTAACATAATTGTTAACCTTATTGTGGGAAAGAAAGTTGTTATCATGTCTTGGGACTCATCGAAGCAAGAAATTTTCGCGTTTTCTGTCAAATGGCAAACTGAACATGGTGTTTGACAAATGAGACAGACGACAAGACGTTTCTAAAACACGAAAATAATCATAATGTACTGGTCAGCAATTGTGAAGCGCTGACTCAGCGATTTTTTTTATGAACGCAGCCATTTTATTGAATTGGGATGTTGTAGGACTTCGTCCACTGTTCTCCATCCCACACAGTTGACCCGAAGTAGTTCTCACTGCATAGCTCCCTGATTAGGTGGTCTGCTGAGCGTAATGACTTAGCAGACTTCCGCATTCAGTTTTATTTTAGCATTACAGGCTTTAAGCCTTGCCATTGCAATTTTCGCATCTGCCTCAATACTCGTATCTCGTATGAATGCGCTGGGGCCGTAGTAGGACAGAAGTGCATGGCTCCCATCACTGAATGCGCTCTGGAAAAACCTTAAACGTTGCAAGTTGCTTTCAACTCAATTCAATTCCAGGTGCAGATTGCATGTAAAACATGAACAGGGGAAACAAATCAGAAAACTTTTCTGATTTATTTCGCCTCTTTCAGATTTACATGCATCTGAATTGCTGAATACTTGCATCGTGTATGTAACTTGCAACGTGTGTGTTTAGAACCCAAAACACACTCATTATATGGCATGTAAGCCACATAGTAAAAGAGTGCCTCTACCAGCTGAGGTGGTCGCTCTTTTCCACCAAACAAATTTTCCGTAATCAATGATTTGCCGACCAATCGCTTTATAGATCCAGAAGACAATGCGGGACGTAGTGCCCCAAGTATAGCCTGCATACTGCCTGCAGATCTACAGATACTCGACGTTGTCATTTTTACTGTATAATTGTATAGAGTTGCACATTTCACCGCTCTAAGCATTCTTTCTTTTTCCGTAAATGGGACGGGCTTCGACGTATACTACCGTAACAGCCAAAAAGTTAGAAAAGAACGTTATTTTTGTCAACAAAAAAGTTTCCCAGTCAATAACAAACTCTGAATTCGTGTTCAACACCCAAAAAACATAAATAAAATAACTGGCATAACAGTGCAATTGGAACCATGGCCTGGCCTCGAGATGAGTTAGCATCATCTCATTTAGATCGTGACGGTATGTCTTGTGCAGAGGTGTGTCATGATCAGCAACACGCTCAACCGAGTTATTTACCCCATAAATGGGTACTCATTTAACAGCTGAGTGGGCTCATATTCCGACACGTAAATCCCCTTTTTAATCGAAAACTAACGCATTCAGTAGGAATCGAACCGGGGTCCAGTGCGTAAAAGGCGATCATGCTAACCGTTGCGCCATCCGGACTACCCAAAAAACATAAAAGTACACAAAATCATCATCGTGGGGCAACAGCCCGACGTAGGGCCCATAAGTGTTGCAAAACTATCCACCTCGGCCACTTGTATGAACCACCATTCTTGGGCTATAATCATAACTGCTGACGAGAAACTCAACAAAAAAATGACAGTATTCCTATTCAAAATAGCTGCGTTCGTTTCACCGGATTTCGGTTTATTTCCATACAAAACGGCAGACAGATTTTGATCTAGGTCTCGTATGGGATCTCATTGGATCAGAGTTTAAAGTGAATCGGTTGAATGTCAACTCGCCCCTATCTAAATGTATACAAATTTCGTTAAACGAACACGGCTACTATCCTAAGTTATTCTTACAGGTTCTTGTTAGCGCTTCAAATAATTGTCATTTATACCTACAGATTCTCGCCAGCGCTGCAGATTTATCGTCAGACTTTTCGTCAGTATTTTCTTCGAGATGATCGTCAGTATATCAACCTTTAAGATTCTCGTCTATTTTTCCTGTAGGAGTATCCACAATTAAAGTTATATTGAATGGCCTATAGACTTATCATCATCTGTAATGGTGCATTGTTCTCACATATTTCTTTTTCTTTTTTAATTTGAAAATGCAAGCTCAATATGGGTCTTGCTATCAGCGATGTTGCTGCGATCGGCGGCTATGGGCAACTGGGAGGTGATGCTGGCATTTATACCCTTTTTCGTTCAAATTAACAAATTTGCGAATGAAATTAATAAACTTGCGAATGGAATTAACAAATTTACGAATCAAATTAACAAATTTGCGAATCAAAGCAACAAATTTGCGAATTAAATTAACAAATTAGCAAATCAAATAAACACATTTAGGAAAGAAATTAACATTCATATCAACCAATGGTTAAATGCCGATTGCATAGTCGCTATAGTCAAAATGCGCAAAAAAGCTTCGTGAGAATGGTAAGAATTCCAGTAAAATAAAACTTACGCTGTAAAGTTAAATTTGCTGAAAGTAATCAGACAACTTTGTTACAAACCAGCCAGGCTAATGTGATTTTGAGATCAAATAATAATTCAGGAGTATGTATTGAAATAATAACTTTACTATTATCTGCAGCTATCAATTACTCTCATATTTTCAGCACGTTTCTGGCAAAGATTTATTTCTAGAAATTCAGTATTTTCTTCCACATATGTTTTGCCAGGCTATATTGACTGTAATCCTTTTTGGGGCTCATGATTCATACTTGTAATTCAAAAATAAATAGAAACAGAACCTTGGTTTATCCGTTAGTAAACATACCTACAAATGTTTCTGAAGAATACTGAACATTGTTGCGAAAAAAAACGATACGTATGTATACATGTACCATACATGCATTGTTCCAATTTCTATGTCCGCCACATATTCTATTCAAAACGGAAATAAGCAACATGTTTTTTTCGGTATCGAAACATTTGTAGTGGAAATTAAGCTAGAAACATCAATAAATATTAAGTGACTTATAAATGTTTTTACTGGAATTTTATTTTATTTTATTATTTTTATTTCTAAAAAGTCGTTGGAGAAAATATATGTTCGTTTGATTGACAAACTTGTTAGTTGATTCGGAAACTTGTTAATTTGAATCCCAAATTTATCAATTTGAATTACAAATTTGTTATTTTGATTCGCAAATTTGTTAATTTCAATCGCAAATTTGTTAATTTGATTCGTAAATTTGTGAATTTTATTCGCAAATTTGTTAATTTGAACGAAAAAAGGTATATAACGAATCTCGGCCATTTTGTTTCAAAGTCGAGTGAGGAGACCCGCGATCGAATTTTACTTTGCCTTGCGTGCAATAGTTTTTAACGTTCATAGCGACGACACTTCGATTGGTAAGGGATCGAAAAAAAATAATTTGGCTTTACTACCACGTACCAGAGACGGCGCTCGCGTCGCTTCGATACAATCTCGTACATTTGCACTGTACATATTTATGTTACACAACGCGTAAAGAATTCGACAGTTAGTGGGTTTGGGTTGGTGGTTGGTGAGCTGAACTTGTAAGCAATTACCAATGCCACCGACGCACTTTTAACCCTATGGTGTTGACATGAGCACATTCGTGGACATGAAGTGAAATCGAAGAAATACGGGTGTCGTCTGAATCGGAGTCATGAAGCCTATGCACTGGAGTGTTGAGCCCGTTCTTAACACTACGGTGCGAACATGAAATACGATTTAGGGAATACAGGTGTCCTCTAACCCTTTAGTGTTGACATAACCACATTCTTGGACACGAAGTGAAATCTAGGAAATACGGGTGTCGTCTGAATGGGACAATGTACTGGAGTGTTGTTACAGGCGTTTTTAACCCTGTGATGCTAACATGAGCACATTCTTGGACAAGAAGGATATTCTAGGAAATATTGTACATGTGTCGTCTGAGTCGGAGTGATGAAGCCTATGCACGGGAGTGTTGTTGAATCCGTCCTGAACCCTATGGTGTAGACATGAGCACATTCTTGGACATGAAATCTAGGAAATATGGGTATCGTCTGAATGGGAAAATGTACTGGAATGTTGTTGTTTTTAAAGGTGTTTTTAACCCTATGGTACTAACATGAGCACATTCTTGGATAAGTGGAATCTAGGAAATGGGGGTGTCGTCTGAATCGGGGTGATGAAGCCTATGCACTGCAGTGTTTCGGGAGGCGTTTTAACCCTATGGTGTTCACATGAGCGCATTCTTGGACAAGAAATGAAATCTAGGGAATAAGGGTTTCATCTGAATCGGCGAGATGAAGCAAATGGCCTGGAGTACTTTTGAAAGCCTTTTGAGTTTTTCGGAGAGAAAAAGGACCTTCATGGCAATGAAGTACAATCTAGTCAACATGGGTCTCATATTAATTGATGTGATTATGCGAATGCCCTGGAGTGGTGATGTTAAATAAAAACCGCTAATTTTAGTGTTAAATATATTGTTGGACTATTGATGGGGTATCTGCCACCACCTTCATTGTTGTGGGGGAAAATGTGAAACGCAAATTTTCCAAACGCAATTCAGCGTGCGGGCGGCCTAAAATCATTTTCTAAAGGTTACATTTTTGACGCGCAGTAGTCTTAGCACAATTTCATTATTTTAAAGCTTGTTTTTTTTATCGCTGTAACGATATTCGCTTCGCATCGCTTTAGTTTTTTTTCATGAGGGTGTGGTTCACAGTGTCTAATTCCTCGTCTCGAAAGGTGGGAGACCATCGTGAGACGCTGGCGGCGGAACGAGGATGACATCCATTACACATCGTCGCGGCGCTACAGCCCGACGTTGGGCCTTGGCCGTTTCGATAACTCTCTCTCTCCCTCTCTCAATTGCTTTAACCCCTTGTGGGGCATAGCGCGTCAACTGTTCCAGGTGGCCCAATTGACGTTTCTCGGCATAAACTGGTTTCGGAGAGTGCGGTTGCCAGCATGCACCTCCTGCACATCCATGGCCACGAACGTCGTCGTGGACGGGATTCGAACCCGAAACGCCGGTAGTCAAACATGAGACTGATGCCTCAACACACTGCGCTACCGGTCGCCCGCTTTCGATAACTGCTTTCTAATTATTTTGTTGCGACCACGTCCTCCAATTATGGAAGTGCAGTAGTTATTCGAGGTGACCGATAGCTCAGTGCGTTGAGGCGTCAGCCTGATGTCACATGCTACCGATCAGCTTCGGATTCGAGTCCCGTCCACGTTGTATGGCCATGGATGTTTGAGTTGTCTTGCCCCTATGTGGTGTGGGGTTAACAATAAGCCACAACATTTCCCGACTTATCGCAGATATGAGGCTAAATGGGCAGGAGATACATGCTAGCGACATGTACCGTCCGAAACCAGTTTACGCTAACGAAACTTCAATCAAGCAACATGGGAATAGTTGGCCCGCTATCCCGCACTAGGGTTTAAGCCAAATAGTAGTAGTAGAGCTCTCAGTCTTTCTCGTAGCATCGCTCCGCTGATGCGTCCTGTCAATATTCGTTTAGTTATGCGGTGGTCATCCATTCGTTGTACATCAAAACAATCGGAGCATGTACACAGAAATGATTTCCACCTATAAGAGAAGCGAGAGCTTCCAAATGTATCAATTGGAAGCTCTCGCTTCTCGATCAGAGTCACATTTGTCATTGCATATATTGTAGAATATGTTGTACTTGCATCGAGTGGGCAGGACAGACAAGAGCGTTCTTTATTGGTGTGTCTAATTTCGGAATAGTGAACTGGGATGAGACAAGATTGTAAAATTGGAGATGTATATATGTATATGTATATAATTTGAAGAAAGTCAATCTAATTGATTTTCCCCATAGCCTAGCCACAAACTACTTCTTGTTCTCACTCAGCTTGTACTAGATAAAAAACAATCTTACGGTTAGATTATTCTAAATTCACATAGATTCGTTTTCATTTATCTATAATTTTGTTGTTTCTTGCAGCTCCAAGTTCACGATCATCGAATTATAATAATAAATTTCTGATGTGAAAGTGACCATTTTCTATAACAATTTATGAAACCACGAAAATAGCATTCAAAAGATAAAAAAAAAAGTTTTCAACACTTTCATTTCGCTTATAATCAACATGTAAAGAAAAATTAACACTGAGTGGAGCATGCAGATTTTATTTGCTCTTTTTTTTAAGAAACTGCAAAAATTATACAAAATAAATGCATTCTTGGGGTTATAATTTAGCATAATGTTGAAAGTTAGTGAGAGGTGATGATAGCAATAAAGTTGCATAAAATGTATCAAGAGACGGAACATAGAACCAGATCATAACACGTTTTGGAAGTATATTAAATCTGAATGATAATGAAACCTCAGTCTTCACTATGTGACCTCCAAATATAAAGAAAACGACCAGAGGAATTAGCTACAGATACATCATATAAAACGGAATAAAGAGATCCATCTAAATTCAGATCAATGACCCCGTTTGATTGATTGAAACGTTTCTTTCGTTTTTTATTAAAAAAACAACACCCAAAAATCATATCCAATTTTTATCTGTTGTCATTAACATAAATAACATAAAAAAGAGTAAAACAAGAGGACTATGAAATAAAAGTTGCACCAGCAGTGTGTTGATTGTTTTTGGTTATAAGTGAATTCACAGCCAAAATTAGATATGCGAACTGCATTTCTCGAGATGCAGAGTTTTCGCACATTGAAATGGTTTCCTTCTTTCGACAGTCGCAGCGGCGGCTACCTTAGTGTATATCTGTGAAACGGTGTGAATAAATGAATGAACAATATCGTGCAGTACGATTGAATGCAGTTGACTAATGAATTGTGTCAGCAGAATAATTTTATGAATTGTATTATTACGAGTATGTATGTAGCCTGAACTATCTTGTGAAAGTTGGAGGCATGGCAATGAAGTCTTTGTTATATGGGTTGGTATTAGTCAGTGGCAAAACCTTGAACACAAAAAAGGATGCTGCAATCGGAATTAGACTCCCTAGACATGCCGTCCTTGTACGATCTATTTCCATAACATTTTTTGAGGCTATAAGGCGAAATACACATTCACAAGAACAACTCGCGACGACTGCTGAAATATAAGTCGAGATACACATCATCAAATGGGCGAATTTACATTTAGTTGCTCCGATTCCGACACGACCGACTCGATCCGCAGGTAGAATTTTGCCAGCTATTGCTGGAAATGTCGCATCGATCGAGGGACATCATCATTTCAATACATTTTCTCTTCCTCGATAGCGGAATGCAGTGTGAGTGTGGCTATCAAGATGCACGTGCAATTTTTGCATATATTGTGTACAAAATAATAAATACAAAATAATAAATAAGCAAAAGAGACGTTATTAGGTGCACCTTTATATTGAATTGAGATTGTCAAAAGGAAAATTGGCTATGAACATGTTGGTGGAACAAGTCGATCATATGATCGAGTGAACATATTTCAAATGCTTTGTCTTTTGATGTCTATAGTTTTCCGAAACGCCTCCAAATCGTTTAAAAAGACATGCCGTTCAATTCAGGACACTTCCAACTTTCTAACTGTATGCTTCGCCATTAGTTACATATAAGGATAATTTACATAAAAAAGAAAGAAAGAAAGGAGAGTTTCTTTAATGTTAGGCATCGTACCAGTTCGCCTACGTAAAAGGTAAGTCGACAGTGGTTGCCTTACACAATCTCGTAGGAACGATTGAAAAAACCCTCAATGACAAGGAAATTGCCTTGTGCGCCTTCATTGACATCGAGGGAGCTTTCGACAATACTGGCTACAGCTGCATATCTAGAGCACTTGAGCTCAGAGATATACCCACAGCCACTATTATGTGGATCGATGCCATGCTTCGCGGGCGCGAGATCTACTCAACGTTGAGTGGCGCCTTCTCCTGTGTTAATGCTGTTAAAGGTTGTCCTCAGGGAGGAGTTCTTTCCCCACTTCTCTGGTCACTAGTCGTAGACGAGTTACTAGCTAGGCTATGTGATTATGGTTATCATGCTATTGGATATGCCGATGATATAACTATTATAATCAGAGGAAAGTTTGAAACGACCGTCACTGAGGTGATGGGTGCTGCACTTGACTTAGTCCTTCGTTGGTGCACTGAAGTTGGCCTGAGTGTTAACCCTCAAAAGACCGTCTTGGTCCCATTCACACGGAGGAGAATTCTTAACTTAAGCTCGGTCAGTCTAGGCAGGACGGTACTTCAGTTCTCCACTGAAGTCAAGTGTCTGGGCATTACGTTGGACTGGAGGCTCAACTGGAGCAATCACGTCGAGACTGTCATTAATAAGGCCACTCGAATCATGTGGGCTTGCAGATCGCTCTTTGGTAAAACCTGAGGCCTCACCCCTAAAATGACTAAGTGGCTATATTTGATGCTGGTACGACCAGTCGTGACATATGCTGCGCTAGTATGGTGGCCCAAAACGGAGCAGCGTTGCACCATAAAGTTGTGTACCAAACTACAACGTCTTGCATGCCTTGGTATGGCAGGATCCATCCGTACATGTCCGACATCGGCCATTGAGGCGATTGTTGGTCTTACTCCGCTGCATATTTTTATACAGGAATCTGCGGCTCTTAGCGCTCTTCGAGTGCGTTTAACTTATGATGCTCATGTGTACAATCAGGGCCACATGAGCATCCTGGAGCGGATTCCGGGTTTGCAGATCTGTTCGAGATCAGATTACATGACTACGGAATTTTGCTTCGATAGAAAATTCCTGGTCTCAATTCCATGCCGCTCGGAATGGGATAGTGCCAACCTCTGTCCTGACCCTAGCTGTACCATGTGGTTTACGGGTGGGTCAAAGACTGATCAGGGAGTTGGTGCTGGGGTCTTTGGACCGAGCACCAGGATTTCAATCGCCATGGGCGTCTGGCCCAGCATATTTCAAGCAGAGATCCATGCTATTGAGACCTGCGCCAGAGAAATTCTGCACAAGAAACTTAATGGCGCAAACATTGCTATCTGCACGGACAGCCAGGCAGCTATTTTATTAAGGCTCTTTCTTCATACAAATTTTCTTCAAAATTAGTGAAAGAGTGTTTTGATACCCTTCAGTGTCTCACAAACACCAATCGGGTAACTCTATGTTGGGTACCAGGCCATCAGGGCATTCAAGGTTACGAAGCTGCGGATGAACTCGCTAGGCAGAGCTCATCTGTGAAATTTATCGGGCCTGATCCGTACTGTGGTCTGAGCTGGGCTACAACCAGACAGCTGGTTAAGCAATGGTCCGCAAATGAAAGGTTGCGTCACTGGAATGATCTCGTTGGTCTTCGTCAGTCGAAAGATCTTATAAACCCATACGGTATCAAAGAAACTAGCCGCCTGGGCAGAGCGGACCTGAGGTTAATCGTTGGTTATCTCACGGGACACCACTGGGTAAGATATCACCTCAACAAAATGGGTCTGGCTACTGAAACGGAATGCAGACTTTGCCTGGAGGACACTGAGTCAACCAAACACCTTCTCTGCGAATGCCCGGCGGTTGCTCGTTCGAGGTTCTTGTTTCTTGGAGATTCCATCGTGAGCTCCGCGGTCGTTAAGAGCGCTCCTACAAAGGACCTACTGGCCTTCATCAGGCTGATTGAGAGTCTTTTGGATTAGTTTAAGGCTATAAGGCACAATAGATCTCATGGTCGCAGTGCCCACCTTTGGGTACCTTAGCCTGTCCTTATTTATTATTATTATTAATGTTAGGCAGCCGACAGTTTCTGCAGCCACTGGAAGTGATCAATCCTAGCCTATGCCTATAGGCACGCTCCCCTATCAGGCAATGGCCAGTAATTAATCCGACTAGCATCACAGACTTACCTCTGGATAGTCCTAGGAGTACGTTAGTTTTCCTTGGATTGTAAGAATTCCAGACTTCCCTCGTTATCCTGGAATTTATGGCCTTGTTCCAATCATTATTGGCCAGTTGCATCATCTTACAGTTCATTTCTGATCTTATTGCCTGCATTGGTATAGGAATTGCTATTGCCATATCAAGAGCAGCACCCTGTTTTGCAAGCCCGTCCGCGATGTTGTTGCCAAGTATGCCGCTGTGGCCTGGTACCCATCGGAGCTCTACTCTCCTTAAAGTACCTAGCATCCGAAGAGCCGAAAGACATTTGAGCACTGTCTTCGATCTTATGGTTGCGGATTGTAGCGCTTTTAAAGCACATTGACTGTCCGAGTGAAGAAAAATTGTTCCCTTCCTGCGAGTTGTTGAGGCTAGCTCTGCTGCCTTTTGAATCGCTAGCACTTCCGCCTGGAAGATACTGCATTCGTTTGGCAGTCGGATGGATAAATTGTACAGGAGTTCCGGAGAGTGAACTGCCGCTCCAACACCCCCTTCCATCTTTGAGTCGTCAGTGTAGAAATTTATTGATCTCCTTGGCACATTGTCGGCGGTAGTACAGTAAACTCTATCTGGTATAAATACTGAGTAGTTTTTGTTGTAGTCCATTACTGCTTTAGTGAAGTCGGTGGTTGCGACTGGCAGTTTGATGTTTTGATGACCATACGGCTTTATTCTGAATTGCCCTGTTTCTCTGAGACTTAGGGCACATTTAGACGCTGTGTTCATTAGGAACATATCGATTGGGGGGAGGTTCAGGAGAGTGTTTAAGGAATTCGTTGACGTGGTTCTCATTGCACCAGTGATTCCCAGGCAACCCAGTCTTTGGATCATTTCCACTTTCCGTTTATGAGCTTTAATTTTAAGTGCAGTCTACCCGATCACAATTCCGTATAGTACAATTGGCCTGACAACGGCCGTGTACATCCAGTGCATAATGCGAGGTTTCAGTCCACATACCTTACCATCAAGCAAGCTTTTGCAGGTGTATAGAGCGATAGTTGCTTTCTTGGTGCGTTCTTCGATGTTGAGCTTCCAAGTAAGCTTGCTGTCTAGAATCAACCCTAAGTACTTTGCATGAGTTGTCAAAGTTAACTCGGTGCCACCCATCCTTGGGAGGTTGAAGCCCTGAATTTTGGATCTCCGTGTGAAGAGAACTATTTCAGTCTTTTGCGGGTTCACATTTTAGCAGCTTACTTAGAGCTATTGTTGTGAGGTCCGATAGAACACCAGTGTCCTTTCCGGATACAAGAATTACTACATTATCTGCGTAGGCTACCGCATACGTGTGGTACCGCTACCGCTTCAAAACTTTTTAATAAAGTGTTAACTACTAGAATCCATAGAAGTGGTGATGGTGATAGCACACCTCCTTGTGGCGTACCCCTTCTGGCTGTTTTATTAGCCCTCGCGTTACCCCATGCAGACGATATATAGTAAGTCTGTAGGAAAGCAGTGATTTGATCCAGATCCTTATGGATTCGTTGACTCATGCCTTATGGAGAAAGTCCAAGATCGCGTGAGTTATGACATTGTTGAAGACCCCAGCTATGTCCAAGAACGTGCCGAGCGTGTATTCCTTGTATTGAAGAGAATTCTCAATGGTGGAAACCACTTCGTGCAGAGCTGTTTCCACCGATTTCCTTTTTAAGTACGCGTGCTGCGCGTTAGAGAGGAAGCCAGGTTCGAGCGACTCCCTAATGTGCCCATCAAGTATTTTCTCCATGGTTTTCAGCATTAAGGGTGTGAGACTGATAGGTCTATAGTCTTTTGCATTATCACGACTGCTTTTGCCAGCTTTGGGTATGAACACAACACTTGCCTCTCGCCAGGCGTGTGGTAGATAGACCATTCTGATGCAGCCTTTGTAAATGGCCACAATCCAGACTGCTATAGAGTAGATGGCTCTTTGCAGCATTGCAGGTATGATCTCATCGGATCCGGCTGATTTGTATGGGTCAAATGAATTAATGTCCCCTTTTACCTTCCTGACCGTGAAGGGCCCTGGAATATTGCAGCGGCGTGAGTTAGTCAGCACCGCTGTTGTCTACTGTAGGGTAAGTGGTTTTTCACAGTCCGGGAAATGCGTTGCAAGGAGTAATTCCAGTGTTTCCGCACTTCCTTCTGTCCAACCAGTTCCCTCGTTGAGTGTAGAGGGCGGCGTTGCATTTTTGGAGATTACTTTTCTTAGCCGCGATGCCTCTGATGTGCATTCAATCTGACTGCAGAAATCTCGCCAGCTCTTCCGTTTCGCCGTTCTCAGGTGTTTTTTGAAGGATTTGAGTGAGTTCCTGTATTCACTCCAATCTTCATCTTCCCCTGTGCATTTTGCAACATTGAAAAGCGCCCGCACCTTGCGGCGAGACATCGCAATGTCTTTATTCCACCATTTTGGTTGGGCCTTTTTAATAGGTTTGCTGCACGGACATGATGCCTTGAATGCATTGATAAGTGTGTTCGTGAGAAACTTATTTATACGTTCGATGTCTTTTTAACATTTCGTGCATAATCTGGACGTCTATTGGTGAGTTTGTCGCGTATGATTCTCGCATATATTGTAACTCCCAATCCGTCTTCCTCGGATTTCTGTTTAATTCGACCATTCTATCTGTTTGATATTCAACGTTGAAGCCAATATAGTTATGATCAAAGGAGGGTCTTTCCAGGACCCTCCAGTCGAGGATGTCAAAGGCACTGATATTAGTAAATAGTGTCAAATCTAGAACATTATCGCTGTTGGGACCTTTATATGTATTTTAGGTTCGTTACCGCGATTTGCAATTAACATAACATAGGGATTTTATATTTAAGGATTTTGCTTCATTTTGGAATATTGTGTTTCGAGATTTTTCTTCGTTTGGGCATTGTGCGACTTTGTGCGATTTTTTCATGGTTTCCACAACATTACTCACAAACAATTAACAATGTGAGGCTTCCGCATGAGAGCCAACCGTACACTAGCTACTTTCGTTTCAGTAAACTTCGGTCTCAGACCGAAAAGAACGCCACGCCTTTGCGACGAGCGAATTTAAACAGCAACGAAGATACTTCGCCGTCGTAGGGGCGAATTGCGGACTCAGTGTACATTTAGATGGAGGCGAACTAAGTTGACGTTCAACCAATTTGCTTTCAACTCTGATCCGATCAGACCCCATATGAGACCTGGATTAAAACCGGTGTCGTTTGGTACGAAAATGGTCTGAGATCCGGTGAATCGAAAGCGGCTATTATAACATTACATATAAAGGAAATCCTTCCGCTTATCACATGAATTACAACTCTCAAGATTTTTTTTCTCTATTTTGCTTCATGGACTGCAAAATTTGACATTCAGACATTTATACTTAAAATTGAGTTCACTGCTAACTCCATTGTGACAAACAGTTTCTTTCTCGCACACAGTTAACTAATATAAACGCGAAAACCCTTGAAAAGCCAAAACCTTTCAATTTCTATCAATGGGAAATTACATAAAATTTTCGAACAAACGCATCAAAAGTGCCCACTCAATACAATCATATCCATTATCCAAGTCTCATTGAATATTCCAAACTTTCCACCAACAGCATCGATTAGCATAGGAGAGCATAGTACCATACCGCAAAAGCAGTTGAAAATTGATCAATTTTCGCATCTAATTGCCACTCATTAAATTTTCGACGTAACGGCAAAATGAACGAAAAATTCAGTACCGCATCATCATGCAAACTACTAATCTTACTAATATCATCAACGCATATGTGAGAATATTATTGGTGAAAAAAATGGCAAATTGAAGCCTCTGCATGTGGAGTGGAGTAGTAGCTCAACTCGAGCCCCAAACCTCTTTCTGCTAGTAGCGAAGGAATAAAGGCGACCCAAATCAACACATATGACCGAGATCTGTAATTTATTTAAATGTTTGTGAAAATTGAAAATGATTGTATAATCATCATATATCGTGTAATATATGGATGAAGCCTTATAGCAGTACCAACATTTGTACTACCTGCAGAGTTTTAGCTTCCAGTAGTAGACTCGAGCTCCCATGGCACTAATAGTGGCATGGTAGGAACAAAGCAGAAGCAAACAGCTTATGAACAATATAAAACATTAATAAAAGCATCACCGATATACAGCCAGCTTAGACTAGTCGGACTAGCAGCAACCAACCAGCCAGCCGCTTCTGTAGGTGCCTATTTGAGCCTATTATTTAAAATAACCTTTTCTGCGAAGCAGCACTCCTAGACTGCGAGAATACACATATAAAATGTTTATCAGCTGAAAAACATAACACGGAAATGGGATGTTAATGCAATAATAAACACATATGCATTATAGGAGCACTTTATGCATGGTCGGCAATTGAGGCTGTTGCCTGGCACTGACTGCGAGTAGACCCCAATCTTTATACACATAGGCGTGCTAATTTATTCCAGTTTAGTCGTTATGAAAAGGCAGGATTTAGTAGAAATACGCTTTATCGGTTCAAGGCATATATGAGATATTATCTTGGCAATATGTTGAATGTTTCGCGTGCAGAAAACGAAGAATCGCCAAAGAAATATTGCAGGGACGGATATGCCTTACATGATGCCGGAGAGGGGTTTATTGTTTGGAAATTGAAATTTATCACAAATTGCATACTGTGTCAGTGGTATTACTATAGGTTGTAATGCCTATGTCATTATTGGAAAAATAATTGCCGCAGACATGTTGAATTTAACACGTTCGATTTGGGGCAACGGTGGTGTGGGCCCCTATAACCCAATTGAGATATAGCCTACTTAGAAAACCGTTTGATGCATTAGTATTAATAAATAAATATCCAGTGGGAATCGAAGGCAGAGCTGCCTCGGTACAGCTCCCAGAATCAATCAAAAGAAGCATACAAGGCAACTATCATGACGTTTGCTTCCATGATGATCGCCTAGGAAGTTATATGAAAACAATGAGGAATTTTACCATAATCGACTCATAAATATGGTTAATCTTTGATTCGCAAATATGATTCATATACGAGGACCATTGCAGTCCGCTCAACGAATCGGAATTAAGTTATTTGCGGATTCAGAAATGAATCTAATACAAGAAAGACGATTAGATTGCGAATCGTTCATTTAATTAGCTAGGTTCATTAAGCCTGCACCATTCTTGTAGATGACCGCTTCTCGCTAGAGCGAGAACATAACGGTTAGCACGTTCGCCTTCTTCGCACTGGTCCCCGGTTCGATTCCTACTGAATGCGGTAGTTTTCGATAAAAAGGGGATTTACATGTCGCGCTATGAGCCCACTCAGCTGTTAAGCTGCCCATTCGTGGTAAATATTTCGGTTGTTTTGCTGATCACACGAGGCCTTGGTCCATTGAGCTGTTGCTCTTACTTATGTTTTTTTTTATTTTTATAGCTTCTTGCAAATGCGGGAGCCATTCGAAATCCCTAATCACAAAATCCCAAAATGAAAAAAAATCTCCAAATACGAAATCCCCGAATACAAAATCCCCAGGTACTTAATTTCCAAATACATAGTCCTCAGAAGCGCAGGTATGTGGCATGATTCAAATCAAAAAGGCCACTCTTGCATTCTGACAACATATCAGAGATAACACGGCCAAGATCTTGAGGATACGGATCACATGACCAAACAAACATACCTCGAAAGGATCTAGACGGATGGTTCAAAGACGGACATTGAAGTAGGCTTGGGCGTCTACTCGGCGGATCTGGACTCGAGCCAGTGGTATAAACTGAATTACATACCATACGCGTGGCAGCGGACGATTTAAGCTCTCCACAAACCAGCGCGGTACGGTACAGCGGTACGGTACAGCAGTAGCAGCATACCGCGTGCCCATTCCAACCACCGCGTTATGAGCACGGTACCATCGATAATACCGGCTGCGGTACATCGCGATCAATAGTGCCGGCTGCGATACAAAAGTTCAGTACACAAAAGTGTATCGCTGCAATATTCTAGCTTCGCCGCGGTGTACCGCGTATGCAGTGAGAGCTCGCATATACCGCCATGTAAATTTGTACCGCTGTACCGTATCGAGCTGGTCTGTGGAGAGCTTTACGTTGACAGCAGAGCGGTCATTCTAACTCTAGCGTTTTAGCGAGAACTGCGTACGTGTACAGAGGGGCTGTCGACAGAAAAGCTACCTACTTACTTACCTATTTAGAAGCCATATTATCCGCTGGGGGATATGGCTTCTTCAAGTTTTCGCCCCCACATGTTTCGGCCTACACACTGCTGTTTCCAGTTTGACACTCCAAGTAGCTTTCTACTGTCATCGCTTTTCGGTCTTCCTCTTCCAGGGTTTCTTGTACAGGACGGCGGCTTTCACACGGAACGCACAATACACAAGATTCTAGCAAAAAGCGAGCCAACTATGTATGTGCGACGATTCATTTAAAATTGCATTCGTATAGAACGTTCGCTCGCCACTGGTGCTTTCTGCTAGAATCTCGTGTAATATAGGATAGGTCACACATTGCGGAAGAGTGATAACTGCATTGCTTTGCATGCCATGAAGTGGAATCCCATTTCCAACCAAGGCCGACCAAGAGGGGGTCCTCGAATCACATGGCGTCGATCTGTGGCAAAGGAGTGTCAGGCACTGGGTAAGTCTTTTGGGGAGTTGCGTCCCATTGCCCAGAACAGAGTACGATGGCGCGCAGGAGTAGTTGACGCGCTATGCCCCGCTAGGGGTTAAGGCAAAGTAGTAGTAGTATCTTTATGATTCTGGAGACCTCCAGTTCGTGCAACTCATGGTTGTGCAATCTTTGCCATTGGTCTCCTTCGCGGGTTGCTCTAATGATTTATCGGAGGAGCCTCCTATCAAAGACAATCATTTTTGTACGATGCCTGAATGAGAATCCAAGTACAATACAGGGCGAACGATTGTGTTGTAGATTTGGAACTTTGCTTTCTTACGAATAGAGCTGTTCTTTAACAGGCTGAGCACCGCATATATGCTTCGGTTTGCTGGATTCGCCGTTTAATTTCTCGGATAAACATACCACTATCAGGATTATCTGGGTGAACTGGCGAGGAGAGATTCGGGAGCCGAGGACAGCCCACCGATAGGTCTACTCACAGGACACTGCTTTACAGAATTTCATGCGAGTATATTGGGGCTGATCTCTAGCAACTCATGCAGAAGATGTGAGTGAGAAAAGGATACTATCGAACATACTTTCTCTGAGTGTCCAGCCTTAGTGTCGATGCACATGAACGTCCAAATGACGCCTGACGCCGCGTCACTTTCAATCGGATAGGAAGAAATACATTACGGGCAATGAAGCGATGCACATGGCCGCAGATAGCTATCTGGGATGACGCTGGTTTCTGCTCCTATCTGCGTCACTTCACGCGTCCGCATATCAATTTTTCATAAGCCGGCCCACATACATTCGAACCCGGAATACGGACACGGTCACAATGTCTGATTTGTATACGTATGATGTTTCTAAAACCATTCGCTTGAGGATCACTTTTAGGTGCCAATTAAATAATTGCTAATCGTGACTACTACAATTGACAATTAATTTTGAAAAAAAAAAAATAGTGGGAATGGATACTCCTCAGCCCGGACGGGGATTTCTAAGGGGGGTGAAAATGGTGTCAAAAATGCGAAATTCCTTATATTTTAGAAGTTATGGCCAAAAAACAGTTTTTATAATAACACAAATTGTAAATTCAGGTTCGCTATTATGTGGCCCGGCTTACGTAATACAGAGTGACGCTGCGTCCTATCGCATCATGTGAATTGAAATGCAGATAGGTATCAAAGAGAGAGGAGCTTAAGTGACGCGGCATCCGGCGTCATTTGGACGTCCATGTGTACCGGCTATTAAATTGCAAATGCCTCAACAGCTTAGGTGGTTACTGCTTTCAAGAGTAAGCAGAGGTGGTATGTGCCGTCTCGTTGAGTCAGTTGATTCCATTTAGTGGGGTAATCACCTGGCAGTTCTAATTAACCTGGCAAATAGTAGCAAATAAGCCCAAATCAGAGGGTTAGTGTGGGTTGCGTCAGCGATGACCCTCTTACCTATTCTAACCTACATCAGGACGCTTTTTAGCATGACTCACTTTGTTTTTTTTTATTACAGTAATTTTAAGCGACATAAGGGACAATTTGATACGAAAAGATGGGACTAGCTACTGTCACCAAAAAATAGGAAATATTCCAAAAATTGGATTCGCAAATACATATAAGATATTGATTCCACAAATATAGGCCGCCTGCCACTGGAATGATTGAATCTAATACTACCCATCCTCAAGTCTAATTGATTGAAATGTTTTACGAAACCTAATACTATGTACCTGTACCTATGTATGTACAATAGAATTTATCTGGGACAATTTTCTCTTCTAGTACTCGTACAACGACCGATAAGCACGCAATATGCCACTGATAATATCAATGTCATAAAATTACACCTACCCAACATGCGACAACTCTACTGACAGGATTAGATATATAGGACAATTCAGAATAATTCGAAAGATACCTAAAAAAAAGCTACCGGCACGTCAGACCCACAAAGAAATTCATTGAAATGCGCCTACGATAAATTTTTCTGACTATGCCTGGTTGTCAGATTTCTAACTATGAAAACTGAAATACCAATTACAACGTACTCTCTCTTAAGCGGACACCTTCGGTTCTTGAATACTTGTCCGCTTATAAGGGAATACATACATATTTCATTTCATATATTTTAAATAAATTTCTTGTTTTCTTATACAGTAGAACCTTGATTATCCGGGGTAATGACGGGGAGGGAGGTGCACGGATAATCGAAAACCAAGGATAATGGAATTTGTTTAAATATTTATTTATGGTTTATAAGGATGCAAAAAAAACATAATTTATGAAAATACAGAATTTATATTTATTAGAAAAACCGGTTTCCAAAACGCAAACATTAGACGGAGGTTTTTTTTTAAACTACCGGCGTTTCGGGTTCGAATCCCGTCCACGACAACGTTCGTGGCCATGGATGTGCAGGAGGTGCATGCTGGCAACTGCATTCTCCGAAACCAGTATATGCCAACGAAACGTCAACATGAAATAATTGACGCACTATGCCCCACAAGGGGTTAGGGCAATTGAGTAACTCCGGAAGTTCATAATTACTTTTCAGAAATGATGCCGATTCATTTTTCATATATACTTATTCCTTCACCGGAAACACTGGAAAATTAAAGACAAAATTAATAGAGGAAAAAAAAAATAAAAAAAAAGGAAATCCCCGGTTAATCACGACAATTAAAGAAAAAATGAATCGAGGAAAAAAACCCTGGTTATTCGAAGACCCGGATAATCGAAGCCCGAATAATCAAGGTTCTACTGTACATATAAAATCAAAATCGAAGAATTCAACTGAAAAAAAAACAACTCCATATCGTGTCTACCCCTTAAGGGGATTGTTTTCCAAATCTCATGTAGACAGCAAGTTTCCCTTGTTCTGATCTAAACTTCGTCGAGATCGCAGTAAAACTACAGATAAAACTAAGAATTTCTTTCAAGAGGTGAGAAAATGATACGGTTTTTTTAAACCTCAATGTAAGGACCCTAATGTCAGAATGCCATCAAAATAAAACAAGTGCAGATTTATTTTTTAAGCGAGTGAGAAAGAAGGGAGATGGGAATGTTTTTTCCACATCTCAGGTATACAGTGACCTTAAGGCGCGTTTTGCCAATGGCGTGGTTTGCTTGGCACACGATCGTCACACATTGTTCGCAATTAGCGATCAACCCATAGAGCACGGAGCAATATTTGTGTGTATCTTTTCTATCATTGACTTTAAGGTCTACCAACAGGCCTTCAATGTCCTTTTTACTAGACACCACTCTGCGTCGATCGTAGGCGATGATCAAAAAGATACACACAAAAAGTGCTCTGGACCCTTAGCCTAGCAACGGACCCAAAGGTCTTTAAGGAATAGTATCATCGTATTCATTACTATTGAATAGTAAGGTACCCAAATTAAATAGATTAAATATAGGTAAATACATGTAACTTTTAAACAGTTTGATGGATTTTGCTGAAATTAGATAACGACCAAGCCCTTACTAGTGCCCACCAGGTTCCAAAGAAGGAGATATAGCACCTCTACTCACTCGTCTGTTTTTGGACGATGAACCCAGACTAATATGTATAACCTTAGTTGTTAACAGCAGGTTAACAAGTCTGCAGATCGAATCGTCGATATGTAGAGAAGAGGATGCACTCCCTTGTGATAGTGATAGCATTAGGCTTGATATTGTTGAAGGCACCTTCTACGAGTATGTCGAGAAAAACAACCTCTTGGAAGTGAAGTGTAGAGCCGTGTCCACTGACCTACCCATCCAGTATGCATGCTGCGAGGTAGATAGAAGGTTCGTTGGAATGGTAGCACGCAAGTGGATATCAATCAGTCTTTCAAACAGTCTTAAAAGAATTGACGATATGCTAATAGGCCTAAGATCATTTGAAATGTCGGAGTTTCCAATGACATGAAGTTGGCTGCGATTTTTATGTATCAAACTGCCACCAGGTGGCGCTAGTGATATAACATATTGAAGTATAAATACTGCTATCTTGGATTATGGAGTCATTTCGGTTTTGCACTTCATGGTGATCGGTGAAAAAAAAACAAGTTAGCCTTCGACTAGCTTGCCGAAGGTACGATACCCTTCACGCGCGGGTATCATACCTTCGTCGTGTTTTGTGGTACATTTGCCACTTTGAAATTAGTAATAAAACTTGTTTCGATTTCACTGTTCCTATAAGAGGTATATGAAATAGTGGGCCGATTTCAACCAAATTTAGAAACGTGGCTTAGCAGTCAATATGATTGAGTAATATGCAATTTCATAAAGATATCTTCAGAAATAAAAAAGTTTTTCTGGCAAAAACTTGCTTTTGGATCGGTCGTTCATATGACAGCTATATGATAGAGTAGTCCGATTTCAACCAAATTCGGGAATGTGATTTCACTAAAGATACTATTGATTAATGTGAAATTTGAAAATATCTACAGAAATAAAAAAGTTATTTCCATAAAGACGAATTCTCGAACCGGTCGTTCCTATGGCAGCTATATGACGTAGTGGTCCAATTTCAACCAAATTCAGAAATGTGATTTGACTAGAGATACTATTGACGAGTGTGAAATTTGAAGATGATATCTTTAGAAATAAAAAAGTGTTTCGAACAAAGACGAATTTTTGGACCGGTCGTTCCTATGACAGCTATATGACGTAGTTGTCCGATTTCAGCCAAATTTGGGTATGTATTTTGGTTAAAGATATTATTGATTAGTGTGAAATTTTAGAACGATATCTTTAGAAATAAAAAAGTTTTTCTCACAAAGACGAATTTTTGGACCGGTCGTTCCCATGGAAGCTATGACGTGGTCCGATTCCGTTGGTTCCGACATATATACAGCGTGCAATAGAAAGAAGGGTTTCTACAAAATTTCAGCTTGATAGCTTTAAAACTGAGGGACTAGTTTGCATAGAAACAGACGGACAGCCGGACAAAGCTTAATCGACTCGTCTCATCATACTGACCAAGAATATATATAGTTTATAAGGTCGGAGATGCTTCCTTCTGTGCGTTGCAAATCATTCATGACAAAGTTAATATACCCTATCACATCCGTGAAGGGTATAAAAAGAGAAAAATACCATGGAAGCGAGTCAAAAAACGGCTACATTTCCTTTACGAATTTAATCTAGAGCACAATCCAACGGGAGCAACGAAGAATATCAACAGGGCATTTGGATCTGATACGGTTAACGAACGAACCACTCAGCGGTGGTTCGAAAAATTCCGATCCAGAGATATGAACCTTCGAAATGAGCCACGTGGAAACCCAGAACCATCGATCGATAACGACGAGCTGCGTGCATTAGTGGGGTCTGACGCCTGCCAAACCATAAGGGATCTTGCTTAGAAATTGGACGTGCACAATTCGACAGTTTGCCGCCACTTGCAACCACATGGAACAGTGAAAAAGCTTGACAAGTGGGTTCCGCATACTCTTACCGAGCAAAACATGGCGTGTCGAATGGAGATTTCTAGTTCTCTTCTCTCCCGCAACATAAACGAACCGTTTTTGAACCGAATTGTGACCTGCGATGGAAAGTGGATACTATACGATAATCGTCGCCGATCGGTCCAATGGCTAGATGCCGATGAGGCTCCAAAACACATGCCGAAACCAAATAAAATAATGATGACTGTTTGGTGGTCTGCAGCTGCATTTATCCACAGTTCGTTCCTGCAACCTGGCGAAACCATCAATGCCGAGAAATACTGCGCTCAGCTGGACGAAATGCATCAGAAATTGACAGTTCAACGACCTAGGCTAGTCAACAGGGATGGAGTTATACTGCTTCATGACAACACATGACCTCATGTATCGAGAATAACGATCTAAAAATTGAACGAGTTGCGCTATGAGATTCTTCCTCACCCAGACCTCTCGCAGATTACCATTTCTTTAAACATTTGGATAAATTTTTGACTGGAAAACAGTTTAACAATGAAGCAGCTGTCAAAAATGCCTTCGAGGAGTTTCTTCGAACAAGAAACTCGGACTTCTACGAAACAGGAATAAATGCACTTGTATCTCGTTGGGAAAAGTGTTGTTTCGCATCCGCTGGTACCTATTTCGATTAATAAAATTATCTTTATAAAAAGTTACAGCTGTTCAGAAGTTTAAATCCGACATTTCATCTGCACCAACCTAATAGAATCCATAGTTTCCGGAAAAAATCAAAGAAAACTGAAAAAAAAAGGACCTTTGACCCCCTCTTCCCTACACTTCCGGACCACCTATCATCGGGGACCTTTGAGCACATATTCAAGGGACTGTCCCTGATAATTGTGCCAAATTTGAAAACTACACGATTTTTTTCCCCAAACAAACCTTTTCGGACTTCCTAGCCTGGACCTGGACTATGACGGTTTGATGCAAGTTCGGTCGTGGTTCTTCTTTATATAGCTGTAATTTTTGAACAAATTGATGGATTTGGCTGGAATATGAGCCTTGTTCTAACAAACACATACCAAACCAATATGACAAGTTTCACCTTTATAGCTTTTTCCGTTACCGATTTCCTTTTAAAAATTGCTTAAAACCGAGTTTTTTTTACTTTACCGTTAAATATCTTAAAACGCGTAAATTTAAATTAATTTAAATTTAATTAAATTTAAATTTTATATGACTTTTTACACCGTGCTTAGAAGGTCAAAAGGAATGCGTGTAAGTAAAAACTGAGCTTACTGTGTTTCATTCCGAGGTTTACCCATTTTCCGGTATTACTATCCTGTATTAGAAGTAATTTCTCTTGAGTGTACGAAATTGCATGTCCGCGCACGATTAGAGGATGTCCGCTTAAAGGGGGAGACTACTATGTTTCTATGAAAATCTTGTGAATACAATCCGTTCTTGAAATAGTGTCCGCTTAAAAGAGATGCCCACTGAGAGACAGTACCCTGTACACTCAGAAAATGGAAACCATTAAATTAATAAGAATTTAATAGTTTTTTAATAGTTTTTACCATTAAAATTGGTCAATGAGATTTGCGTGGTTACTTTAATAATTGACAAACCATAAATCTTACCGTACTCTTGTCCCATTATATAAGCAGGCATATCCTATTAAATTAATAACAAGACACTATTGAATATATTTATTATGAAAAAAATTGTTACGATCATCCCGCCTTTATTCCATTAATTTTTATTAAATCGCTGTACTTCGTTGTAGCCAAGCCGACTTGAGGCTGGAGAGAAAAGCCACTTTTCGAATATGTTCGTGGCAGGAGTCGAACCCTCGACTTCTCGGTTTGTAAGTCAACTCACTTTCCATCGAGCTATCGCAGTCACAGGAAATGTAAACTCTGAAGCAATCGTCAATCAGATTCCATAAATAATATGACATACTAAAAAAACAATTATAATGAACTATTAAACCAATGGGATACACTATGCTATTGATGTGCATTCCCTTATTTGATATGACATACTATAGAATTAATGACGGACACTATTTAAACAAAAAGATTTCCTATGCTTTTTCGGCTAATGGTCTCGATCACATTATTTCAATGGGCCAAATTCTATTTGTACTATAAAACTTATCTCAATTTTGTATGGAAACTTTGTCCTGTTAAATTAATGGGATATAAACCATGCATTTTTACGGGGCCATTTTCTGAGTGTACTATCCAGGTACTAAATATTGTGTGGTAAAAAAAATACCAAACACGCGGATGACTTGTTAAATCAATAGCACGTGATGTTATCAAATAATTTACACCTTACCTAACCGAATTCCACGAAATATGACGATAATTTTTTTTATAGTTTTAGGTTTTTCCCCTTCAATCAGCTAAATCAGTCGAATATAAAATCTTTTTTTTTTTTTTTTTTTTTTTTTCAAATCTTATATTAGCATAATGTCTATCCTGGACTAATTTTTGCACGGAATTCAGAAAATCTACAAACAATAATTTACCTTAAGTGTGGTTCGAAAAATTGCATTTAATGCCTCCGTGGCATTGTCCCTTTGAATCATGGTTCTTAGAATTTGTTAACTTGTTAGCGTTAACTTATAGCCACAACAAAAGAAAAAAAATCACACTGCACTTATACTGACATTATTCTAGCAACTAAAACCTATTATCAACTATTAAACTACGGATATACGAGTATCACAGAGCAATGCACAATTATTGTAAAATGTCAATGGAATAATTCACATTTATTTGTGACAGAGGAGGAGATCACTGTGTAATGCAATAATGGTCGTTATATGGTAACCAAAGAGCACATCAGGGCAATAGGATTTATTGCACTAATTGAAATTTATTGGCGAAAACACACGATCACACCGTTTGCCAGAGATATCCTTTTCGATAGTGATCGCCTTACAGATAACACACACACACTCACAGCACCAAGACGACATACACAAGGCGACAACAACAATCGCGATCAATGTAAAAACCGGGACTGTTAAAATTTATTTACAGTTAATACACACAACTCCATGCCCGAAAAGAAATTTTCTATATTTGGACTGGAAGGTATTTACGACAAGAGATCACGGCACGTTCAAGCAGAGAAGAAACAACCAATTGGCAAGATACATAGATACTATAAAACCGCTTGTTGTATCTTTCGCGCAACAATGGTACGTCACAAAATATGGTAGCAGCGCAACTCTGATGTTGATGACGACAATGGAAATGCTGATGAACGCAACGAACCACGATTACGGCCTGTGCAGTCAGACAAATGTCGGTTCCGATTCTCGAGCAATTGCCCAGCAATTTCAACGATCCCGATGATGATAGTACTCGTAGCAACACTCCACGAAATTGAATGAGAAGTGCATATACTTGACTGAAACTTGGAACCTGCTGACTTCCATCCGGAGCATCCAAGATACCAAAGAGATCTCCACAGTCTGACTGCAGCACACCACATGGATATTGGCGGCGGTGGCGAACGAACAACAACCGGCGGAATAAGAAGAAAAAACAAAATGTGTAATTTCTCCATACTGTGAGCCCAGGCCAGAAGAGGAGGCAATGGCGAAACCAACAACAAGAGAGGGTTGGATGATCTTCGATCTGCAGTTCAGGGTTCCTCGGGCTCGAGTTCTACCATGGACTTGCCTCATTGCCACCATCATCTTCATCAAAAAGAACGGCTGCGTCGTTGTCGTGGTTCCTCCTCTCATCGTCAATCGCGTGTCTTCATCAACAAAAGCATCAATGCCCTAGCGCACATATCTAGACAACAACACCGCGCTAGTATTACAATATTTCTTCTTTTTCCTTACACAAATCTTTAAAGATCTAAACCGCTCAATTTTTCTTATAGCTTTCTTCTTTGTGCAGTTAATTTATTACCATTTCGTATGACGGACACAGAACACACATTGCTGATAGAAAGTTTTCGGATAACACACTACTGATTGGACTTGATCAAGGTGTTCTTAAGTACGGTCGGAAGTCTTCAACACTACTAGTGATCTTTACCTCAAACTATACGAGTAGCTATGAGTTAGAAAAACCACTTCAAAAATACTTGATAATTCAAATTAGTAGACTAGCTTGTTCGAGATAAGGACATGTAAAGAATCCCCAGTCATTCTTTCCAGCAATTCAAAGGAAAGAACAAAAAGCGTCACACACTTCAGATAGATACTCTTCAACAGATACAACGACCTTGTTGTACTTGATTTTGTGACTCATGAGAGTGGAAGCAAGCAGGCAATTAATGCAATTACAATTATCAGTCATGGGATTCCATCATTAATAGTTTTTATTACATACAATGACGTGAGACATTTTGTGACGGACGATTCATGATTCGTGTGCGGAGATCACTTTCAATTGTTCCGCACGGTCGCTGACTGAGTCACATTGATTTCTATTCAGAATCACTCTTAATTGAACGGGGAATGGGAAATTTAAAATGCACCTCATTCAGCCATAATTTAATGACAAATTGCATGTAATGTTCTGACATGAGAGTTTTTTTCAATTATAATTTATTGTATAATTAGAATTAAATGAATTCAAAGCCGGATGTAGGTTAAAGTAACTCCGGATTGAGATTGTATCATTGTAATATTCGAGTAATTTTCTGATTTTTATATTTTTAACGTTAATTTTATGCCTAAGATAAATTTCAGGTAGTGGTAAGAGCTTACGATATGAATGTGAATGACAACGTAAATATAGTCCCAATCAAAACACCAACTATCTCATTGGATGATCATTGTCACTTTAATTGGGGTTAAAGTTCTTGCTGTCAGGCGCGATATCTCTATAAACCATCAAATCGAAACTTAAAATCTGCTTCAGTTCGAAATTCTCACTCATTAACGTTAGATTAATTGGAGGGTATTTGGCCCGAAGGTCCATCAAGCACTGCGACCTTAAAGTCTATTGTGCTAGTGTTGTTCAGCTTAACAATAGTACCAGAACAGACTTCTCTATGTCAACTCGATTTTGAATATCTTCTTTTTTATCAGCCCCACTTTGCCCTTTAGATATGACTTCCGAAAGTCTTCACAATCAGAATTGTTTTTTCATAAGTTGCGATGACGTTTTTTACACCCTATACCAGGATTCAGCAGCTAGCGGCCCTCTCATAAGTTTTTGTACGGACCGCTACTAGCCAATGCCGAATTTTGGACGTAAGAATTAACCGACGCTACTCAAGTGCACAGTCTTGATTCGAACGGTATTCGATTCAGGATACTATCACAAGTATACATGCGACGATACTGACTGAAACTGCGTTTTGTAACATTTCGGCACAAGTCCTTAAAATGTTGAAAATTTAGACGTTCAAATCAAGATTGTTGACCTGAGTGAAGCGTCAAGTTTCGTGGTGTTATTCGAAAGAATTTCGGTCTGTCTTTTTACATTGAAACTTGTTGGGGCGTCAGTAATGCTAAAGAAAAAAAAAAGAAAACTTTTATAAAGGTTTTCAGGGAAAATGTGACAAAATGCATACTAAGGGTCAATTACATTAGTCAAGTTCACTACCCATACACCAGCGAGTAGCGAATGAAGAATCCCAGTTTATAAATTTTTCAACACCAGCCGAGCTAGCCAATTTGAGTTAGTGAAGTAGTTAAGTCGCCGACTTGTAGCTAGTAAACTCGCCTAATTAAATCGACCCTCTAGCGATCAGAAAAGTGATACCTATGGCAATAGTGTGGAGAGAGGTGAGTAGGTTAGATTAGGTTCCAGTGGCTGCCGTGTTTGCCACCGGCATATATAGACACAACAAGGTCCGTTGTGTTACCACCGGGAATCATCTTCCAACCGTCCTACTCATTACACCAGCCAGAGCTGGCAATGAAACGATGAAATTTCCCAACATCGAAATTGGCTCGGTCCTCCAGCTCTTTGAAAAAATATGAACCAAAAATTTCGTTACGCCTGCTTGATAGCGCAGGACAGGTGCGGAGAAAGTGAATAGTACATCCCATCTTGTCATCACCATCGCAGTCATTAAAGGGAAGTTGAAGCCTCTTGGCATATTCGCCAATTAACCAATGGCCAGTGATAACTCCAACGATCGCACTGATATGTTGTCTTTCAGGGAGGTAAGTACAATAAGTCTAACATTTTCCTAATCTCGCTCACTTCCTTCCCCATCTAAATAAAAGCATCGCAGCCTTACATCATTAGTGTTGAGGTTTCAAGAGTTTTACCCCACTTTTAGCTTGCATACGAGGGCGGTCCGATAAGTACTTAGCCTCACCGCCCGATGGCGCCACTATCGCAAGAGAAATTTACTATCGTGTAGTACATTCTCGTAGACGGCTACTGTCAAAATTTCAGCCGAATCGGACTCGTTTTGATTTGACCGCGTGTGGAAGTGGGCGTGTCCGCTGATTTTAGAAAAATGGAAAAAGAGCAATATCGGTCGTTGACTCGATTCTTGTTTTTGGAAGGGAAATCGCGCAGCGAAATCAAAGAGCGCTTGGATGCTGTGTACGGTGACTCTTCTCCTTCGATGGCGACCGTCAAAAATTGGTTTCACGAGTTTCAACGTGGTCGCACGTCGGTTTTTGATGAGCCACGCCCTGGTGCTCCGAAAACGGCTACAACGGAGGATAACGTGACAAAAATCCACGATCTCGTATTGGCAGACCGCCGATTAAAGGTGCGCGAGATAGCTGAGACAGTAGGCATCTCAAAAGACCGTGTGGGTCATATCCTGCATTAAATTTTGGGCATGAGAAAGCTCTCGGCGCGATGGGTGCCGCGTTTGCTCACTCCGGACAACAAGCGCAACCGTGAGACCACTTCAGAGCAGTGTTTGACGCTGTTTAAACGCAATCCGAAGGAGTTTCTGCGTCGTTTCGTGACCGTCGACGAAACATGGATCCACTGGTACACACCAGAGACAAAGGAACAGTCGAAACAGTGAATTTCACCTAGCGAACGTGCTCCGAATAAGGCGAAGACTGTCCTATCGGCTGGAAAGGTGATGGCCACCGTTTTCTGGGATTCACAAGAAGAAGGGCAAAACGGTCACAGGGCTCTACGAGTACTATGCCGAATTATTGGACCGATTCAACGCCGAATTGCAGAAAAAACGGCCCCATTTGCCGAAGAAAAAAGTGCTCTTCCACCATGAGAACGCACCGGCTCACACCTCCGCCGTCGCCACGGCCAAATTGGTCGAATTGGGCTACGAACTGCTGCCTCATCCACCGTATTCTCCAGATTTGACCCCGTGCGACTTCTTTTTGTTTCCAAACTTGAAAAAGTCACTACCCGGGCAGAGTTGAATGAGGAGGTCATCGTCGCCACGGAGGCTAGTTTGCAGACCTCGAGAACACGTATTTTTCAGACGGGTTAAAGAAGTTGGAGCATCGCTGAGTCAAGTGTATCGAGCTAAAAGGAGATTATGTTGAGAAATAAATCGCCACTTTTCCAAAATTTTCGTTTTTCTTTTGTAGGCTAAGTACAATACTTATCGGACCGCCCTCATATATCGCCAGTTCAACTTCCTTTATAAATAAAATTAAAGAGAAACTAAACAATTTTCTACCAATTAGAGTTGTCTGCAATGAAAGGTTGTCAAGTCACGCTGTTAGAGCGCAGTGTCAGTGTATAGGAACAATAACAGCGAATCGTCCCCAATCTCTGTTTCGTCCACGATAAATTAATTGCTAACATATGTGAAGGTTGAGCTGTTGGTTCTCTGAAACACACATGAAAAGAGGCGTTGCAGAATTGCTGAGTTATGGAGTAGTTACATGAGATTGAACAGTGTAACAATCACATCTCATGATCGAGAAGATAATGGCAATATCTTGATATGCTATATTCCCTTTCCCCTTTGTTTGCGTTGCCTTGTAAGTAACATACATATGTATGTACATAACAACACAGATAAGGCAGTCGGCCTACCGACCCAGCGAGTGTGCACAGCGACAATAAAAGGTCTATCGTGCTGCAGCCCATTAATCTGTCACAAGATCGTCCATCCTTCTAATGAAGGATAATATATCTTTTGCAGTAACCAACCTGAAGTCTGCAGCTAATAGCTTGCCCGAAGAGCGACATCCTAGAACACACGATGGCGGGACATTCGCAGAAGATGTGTTTGGCCGTCTCCACTTCTTCCAGTTTCGCTGGACACACCTATCTTGTTCAGGTGATATCTGGCCAGGTGATAGCCTGATAAGTACCACACTAGAGGTTTTAGATGCGTTCTACTTATTTGCCCTAACCCCTAGTGCGTCATAGCGCGCCAACTTACCTTAGCTGACATTTCGTTGGCATAAACCAGTTTCGGATGATGCGCGCTGCCAGCTTGCACCTCCTTGCTCCCTACCTGCGCCAAGTTGGGAGTTATGGCTTATTATTACGCCCCGAACCACAAGGAGAAGACAACACAATCATCCATGGCCCCGATTGGCGTGGACGGGACCCCATATATTAGAAGGGCATTATTAGCTCCTTCGATTGACGCAGCCCTGGAAGATTATTCCAGTACTGATGTGCAGACCAGACCAGTCGCTGATCCGCAAGTTTGCCGAAGGCAGCCACAGTAAGGCAAGACTCTGGTGCATGAAAGTGATTGGACGATCCTTATCTAGCAAGTTCATCCGCACTTCGTCTACCGTCTACCTGGGTAGCATTGTTGCCGAAAATGGTGGTACGGAGCAGGACATCGCTCGTCGTACCAACCAGGCTAAATGCGCATTCGGCATGCTGTCAAAAATCTGGCAAAGCAGTTATCTCAGCATCAAGACCAAGCTGAGCCTGTTTCGCTCCTGGTACTGTATGTTCTTTTGTATGGGAGCAGTACGTGGAAAGTTTTCGTAAGAGTTATCAGAAAGCTGCAGCTTTGTCGAATTATAAGAATTTTCTGGCCCGAAACAATATCAAATGAAGAGCTAAGTCCGCGTACGGGGCAGATGCCAATCGACGAATTGATGCGCAGGCGAAAATGGCAGGTCACACATTGCGGAAAAGTGATAAATGCATTGCTTTGCATGCCTTGAAATGGAACCCCATTTCCAACCAAGGCCGATCAAGAGGGGGTCCTAGAGTCACATGGCGTCGATCTGTGGTAAAGAAGTGTGGGATGTTGGGTGTCTTTTGGGGATTTGCGCCCCATTGCCCAGAACAGAGAACGATAGCACGCAGGAGTAGTTGACGTGCTATGCCCCACTATGGGTTAAGGCAAAGTAGTAAGTTCATCCGCGACCTCGTTCCCCTCAATCTCAATACCCCACCCCAGTGGCGTGGCACCCAACATAAGCACGGTTTTTGGTTGCCAACAGTTGGGAAGAGTTCGTAACACTGCTTCAAGAAAGTATGTGAATTATTTTATTGCAGAACAGTGGCGAAACAAAAACTCCCGAGCTGATCTACAACAAAAAAAAAAGTGCCACTGCTCGGCTCATTAACGAAACGAAACATTCGCCAGTTGGCGCCGAGGTAAATTCGGCTTCAGCCTAGTACCCAAAAAAGGGTCTCAAAGAATTGGACTTATGACATCCTTGATGCCCAAAATACCAGTGACGTGCACTCGTAGTAAGCAATTCCAAACTGCTTGACTTACCGAAATAAGCAATTCAATAATAAACTTTGCTTACACCAATACACATATCATCATTTCAGTCAATGTTTTTCTTTAAGCTGAAGAATACATATTATCATTCAAATATTCCTTTACACATTCAAATTCTGATCCGCGCCTTCTTTTGGTTAAAAAACATTCGTTCAATTACTTTAGATAATATTCAAACCTCCCACATTTTGCACACCATAGACACCAAACTTAGAATAGGAAAATGTGCCTAGATCTTTAGATGCATGTACCATGTGTGCATCCAAATACTAGAGACATGTTGATTCCAGAAAATGGGAATCTTGGATTTCGGTAGTACATTGGGCAACGATTTTTTTTTGTTTTGTTCGCAAATTTATATGAGACAAGTCAAGCACTGGCGCGACTGCTTTTGTGTGTGGGATAAAGCCCAATGATGCTTGTTAATGAAATGTTGCCAATGCAGGGAATGTTTATGGGAATTTGATTTTTCCAGTAGAGCTTTTGTTTTTGTTATGTAATGGATTTTCCGTTGCAATTTAAAAGAGGAAATCAGTGCAATCGGGTGATTTTGATTAAATTGTGATTTGAAGTTTTTTTGACCGTTTGTAGTGATTTAATTGATTTGATTTGTGATAAAAGTGGTAAGTTTTCTTTTCGCATTATGTCGGAGTATTGCTGCGCGACGGATTTCGTACTAAAAGCGGGATTTTCAACTCTTTCCTTTGCCAAGAAAAGAGAAATTATAGAATCGGATAGACCGAAGCCAGATCTTAGTTTAGAGTTTAAATTAAAAAATATTACGCGAAAATTCCATATCGAAACGTATGAAAAGTACATTTGGTTAACGGGAAGCTGTAAATTAAATAAGTTATTTTGCTGGCCGTGTCTCTTGTTCACGAATGAAAAATCTGTTTGGAATAAAGCTGGAAGTGATTTGAATAATTTTACGGGCTCAGCAGCAAAGCATTCAAGTTCCGAAAAACATCTTCAGTCGTTAATTAAATTAGATAATTTTGGTTCTCAGCGTATAGAGTTTATGCTTAGTAACCAGGTGGCAATATCTGTTAGTTTGCATAATGAAAAAGTTGAGCGTAATCGTAATATTTTGAAACGTTTAATCGATACTGTAATTTTTTTGGCAAAACAGGAGCCTCCTTTTCGCGGAAATAATGAAGACTCTTCTTCAAATAATCGTGGTAATTTTATCGAAACCGTAAATTTCTTGAGTTTGTACGATCCGATAATTGAGTCCCACATAGATTCTATAAAAGCAAATGCAGCGTTTTCGGGTTTGTCTAATAGCAATAAGCTCTCACATTTTAAAGCAATTGCAAAATTTTAATATCGATAAGAAATTAATTGCACAATGTTACGATGGCGCAGCAGTAATGAGTTCTCAAATTCGTGGAGTTCAGACTTTAATTCGGGAAAAACATAAATCGGCAATTTTCGTTCCATGTTACGCTCATTCACTAAATCTAGTATTGTCTAAAGCAGTTGAGTTTATTCCGGAAATTAAATTATTTTTCGCGCACATCAATAAAATCGCATCATTTTTTAATACATCCACTAAAAGGTCGGACCTTTTTGGAAATATAGTAAATCGTCGTTTACCATCGATTTCCAAAACGCGTTGGCATTATCATTCGCGTATTATTAACGTTATATTTGAACATAAGCATGAAATTTGTACAGTTTTTGAGACAATTTCGAATGGTTCTCAACACTGGGATGGCGATTCCTTGACTTTTTCCGATATATACTTACAAAAATTCGCAGAGTCAGATTTTCAATTATATCTGTTAATTTTTTCTGAAATTTTTTCGAAAACTGATATATTATTTAATATTATTCAGAGCAAAGTGGTAAACATTTCATATGCAAGCCAAAAAATTATTGAATTTGAAAATTGGCTTGAAAATGACTTTTCTAAAAAGTTTGATAATTTCTATTCGACAGTTACAGCAGAATATCAGCCACCACGTAAGAAATGTAGAAATGCGATAGATCCTTTACAAAATTTACGGCGGATATTTCGGGAGATTATAGATGTTATTCTCGGGCAAATTCGAGATCGATTCCATTCGTTTAAAGATCTTTCATTTTTAGAGTTGCTTGAACCGAATAATTTTTCTAAATTCAAGTCAAATTTTCCCGATAAAAATTTTGACTCACTTATTGAATATCACGGTCAATTTTTCGACAGAATAAAGTTGAAAAATGAGCTAAAAGTTATTTATTCTTCAGATGAGTTTAAAAACGCGAATCCTAGTAAAATTCTCGATTATTTTCAAAAACGGCCTTATGTCGCAAACGGTTTTAAGCAAGTTCATATTTTAGCAAAATTATTAACGTCAATTCCAGTCACAGTGGCAACTGCGGAAAGGTCATTTTCAACACTAAAGCGCGTTCACACATTTTTGAGAAATCGCCAATCCCAAGAACGACTTTCGGATCTTGCTTTAATTGCGGTTGAAAAGGATCTTCTTATACAAATGCGAAGAGAAAACGATTTTTTTGATAATGTGATTAAAGAGTTTTTACTTAAAGAACGGCGCATAGATTTGGAATACAAATAAATGGCAATGGCGAAAGAATATTTATTTATTTCAAATACCCCTGAATTTTTCTTAGTTTTAATTAACATAATATTTATTTATCATTTTTTTTTATTAGTAATATTTTATTTATTTATTTTTTTTTTGTATTCCGAATATATGTGCCAATATTTTATTTATATCTTTCCTGATTTCTTCTTTAAGGCTTAAAGCCGCTTGGTATAAATGTTTTTGTGACTGTCCATATTCTATTATACAGTCCATTTTTGTTTATGCTAAATTGGCTTTAGGGCGCCCAACTGCTTGACTATGAAAAATTTCCACTGCACGTCACTGCAAAATACAATAGAAAATCTTTAAGGTGTGTATTTTACAAACCGTCTGACCAAATATATCATGTTCATACTGTAATATCGGATAATTCCTAAACATTTACATCAGCCCGACGGAAATAAATAATAAATCCTCATGTTCTTCTTTTCTCTTAGCTCTTGATCAATGTTTTCGAATCAACAAAATATTAACCATCATCAACCAGATTTATAGCAGTCAAAGAGTACTCCAAGCCGCAAATCAGTTTTGTTATTTTGTTACACATGGCACACGCGAAAGAGGTTTGTAACTATAAACTTCAAACACTTTTTTTTTGACGAGCAAATTCTGCGTGCTGGAATCGAGACTCTCCACAGCAAAAAAAATGATGGTGAAGATGGAGAAGAAATGCTTCAAATGTTTGTACGAGTATAGCTCGAAGTACAGCAGTCGACAAGTGGAAAGAAAAAGAGTTTGTAAAAAAAAAACTTGCTTGCAGGTAAAAAAAAAAGTTCGGGGTAAGCCTAAGCTAAGCCAATCTTCTAAAGGTAAAACTACTAGTCAGAATTGGACGATTTCGAAAATGAAGAGCGCAATCCTAAAGGCAACATTACACTGAGCAAATATTTGCTGAAAATCGCTAAAAATTTGCTAAAAATATTTGCTACCTAGTGTAATGAGCAAATACTTGCAGCAAATATTTGCTCAAAAATATTTTATGTCTGTTTCCGAAATAAAAATTGTAGCAAATATTTGCTTAGTGTAATGTAGTGTAATAGCAAATAAGAGAACTCGTAGCAAATATTTTCATCAAATATTTATTTGCTTTGTATGAAAATCGTACATAGCAAATAGAAAATATTTGCTACTCAAATGTAATTCGAAATACACGGGCGTGGGTGCGAGTACTACTTGCATGTTGTTTTTCGAGTACTACTGTCACTAATTCAGTAGGGAAACGGTTTAATTATGTGTATGGGAAAAAAGTTTAATCCATTTGGGAAGATGATTTTTCATTTGGGATAGGGATTTTTATACCCTAGACTTATAGTATCCGTATAGGGTATATTGTTTTTGTCACGACGAAAATATCTAACACCTTAAAGGAGGCTCCGGAGGTACAGCAATGTATATATATATAAATGATCAGGGTCAGCTTCTGATTCGATTTAGCCATGTCTGGCCATCTGTCTGTCCATTCGCACGATAACTTTCGATAGAATAAAGCTAGAGCCTTGAAATTTTGGTCAACTGTTGGAAGTATAATCTTGTTTGTTGGTATTGAAAATGAACATGATCAGGCCAAGAGAACGCCTACCTCCCCTACATATGTAAAATAATTAAATGTATCTGTAACTCCCGATTAAATAAACATGAATAGCTCGTGAGGGTAATCTTATACTCTCCTGAAAAAATAAAATGGATCAGTTGAAAACTAACGGTAATTTTCTTACAAATAGCCCCGTACTACCCTACTTTTCAGGTTTTTTGTCCATAATTCTTGAACTAATTGACGTAGACACCTGATTTTTGGCATATAACCCTAAGGTGAGAAGCTGCTTAAGTGTTAGTAAGTTGGGCATAATCAGATCAAAGGAACGCCTACCTCCCCCACAAATTTCAAAAAATTAAATATTACTTTAATTACGATAACTTTCGATAGAATGACACTAAAAAAACCAGTCGTGTCGTGATTGCGAGTTTTTTCTTTATCGAATCAAAATGTGTGATTCAGATGATGAAAATGCGTTGTTTTGCATTTTCGGTGCAGCTCAATTTTCCGTATTATCTGAAATTGAAACGAGGCCGAAGTTTCGCTTCGGCCCGGAGTCCGAAGCGTATATACCCTAGACTTGTACAGACCTAGTGGTGATACCAAAAGTACCAATTGGTAACGACCATATGCATTAAAAGTGAGTTTCCTATATGGCCAGTTTATAGGGGAGGTTGGTAATCATTCAGGAGGATCTTGACCATTATCAAAATCAATCAACTAACCCATTCTACAAATATTTGTCGAATTTTTCAAGTCTCTAGCTTCACTCTATCGAAAGTTATCGCTTATTTGAAGTTTCACTTGTAGGGGAGATAGGGGTTCCTTGGGTCGGATCTTGCTCATCATTACCACCAACAAATAAGATCACGCTACAAACATTTCAACAACATTTCAAGTCTCTAGCTTCACTCTATCGAAAGCTATTGTGCGAACGGACAGACAGACGGACAGACAGACGGACAGACAGACGGACAGACAGACCGACAGACATAGCTAAATCGAATCAGGAGGTGGTGCTGATCATTCATATATATACATTGCTATACCTCCGGAGCCTCCTTTAAGGTGCTACATATTTCCTTCGTGACAAAAACAATATACCCTATACTAAAAGTCTAGGGTATAATTAAAAAAATTTGGTAGAATGTTAATGGTAACATCGAGTTAGTTGGTATTGAAAATGGTCAAGATCCGACCTAGGGAGCCCCTACCTCCCCTACAAATGAAACTTCAACTAAGCGATAGCTTTCGATAAAATGAAGCCAAAGATTTGTAGAATGGGTCAGTTAATTGATTTTGAGAATGGTCAACATCCTCCTGAATGAGTGCCAACCTCCCGTATAAACTTGTCATATAGGAAACTCACTTTTGATGCAAATGGTCGTTGCCAATTAGTACTTTTGGTATCACCACTAGGTCTGTACAAGTCTAGGGTATATACGCTTCGGACTCCGGGCCGAAACGAAACTTCGGCCTCGTTTCAATTTCAGATAATACGGAAAATTGAGCCGCACCGAAAATGCAAAACAATAACGCATTTTCGTCATCTGAATCACACATTTTGATTCGAAAAAGAAAAAACTCGCAATCACGACACAATGACAATATAAAAACACGAGTGCTTTGTCCAACCAAACTAGCGTAAATTCTAGCAAATAAATGACGCTCAATTTATATTTGCTACAATATATATTTGCTGAAAATACTTTGTGTAGTGTAATGACGTAGCAAATATATTTGCTACAAGCATAGAAAATATTTTTTGCTGACTGTTTGCTCACTTTGAGCAAACACAATTTAGAGAAAATATTTGCTAAGTGTAATATCCATAGCAAATATATTTGCTACGCATGAATATTTGAGCAAATATATTTGCTACCGTGTAGCAAATATATTTGCTAAGTGTAATAGCAGCTTAAGACGCATGGGTGATTAAGGAGAAAATATAATATGAAGAGGGAAGTATACTTGGATAGTTTTGTCCGACCTGAAGTTTTATAAATTTTACTGTTATAATCATACGCTAATTTATTTGTTTCTAGGGACACCAAACACACTGACATCACTACTATCAATTAAAACCTCAAGACACCTTCCGGCGAGGTAAAGAAATGGCAAACAACCGCATAACATAGCTAACCCTACTGGTAGGTACCAAAACTTTTCCAATTATCATCAGTTAATGACACCTTATAAAGATATACTTTGAATATACAGTTACGATGTTAAGACGGTTTAGATGGCGAATTGAATTTCAGTCACACTACATTTCGCGTTCTTGCTGATCAGCTATTTTATCTGATAGCTCTGTCGTTATATAAAAAACTTATTAAGCTTTTTATTCTACAATCTAGTTTGGAAGGAAGAAAGTATTTTATGTAGGTATTTAATGAAATTGGCATCGTTTCGTTATTTGATAAATCTTAAGAAATATCATAACGGAAAATCGAGTCTTCAACTAGTGAAATAAGCAGCAGCAACGACAGATAAGGCGGATGACCATTAAAATGCCGCAACATGTATTTATTGGCTTCTGATCGTTTATCGATGATGGTTATTTTGGGCAAATTGGGAAATTAGTTCTAGTGCTCAAAGTTGTCGACGAATTGGACAGGTTTTCGGTTTGTTATAAGTTTTTCAGAATATGCGAGATACGAGGGTAAGGTAAAAAGTGCTCGGCCTGACACAGAAATACCGTTACAATCAGCAAAAATTTATGTTTCCTGCCTGGGTGCACGTGACATTAGTATGACAAGTTTCAACTTGTTCTCTCAAGTAGTTTGTTTACACGAATTTTTGCAGTAGACGTCTTACATGTTTTTCGTTAAAATGGAGAAACTTGAATATCGTGCGATCAGAAAATTCTTCGTTTTGGATGGATTAACCCCTAAGGAAATTCATCCGAAGTTAACAAATGTTTACGGGGACTCTGCTCCTTCGATGTGAACCGTTGAAAAATGGGCAGCAGAATTTAAACGTGGTCGCACGTCCCTCGAAGACGACCCACGTGAAGGACGGCCAAAAACCGCAACCACACCGGAAACCAAAAGGTGCATGATATCGATGGGCGAATGGAAGTGCGTGATATTGCTGAGGCTGTGGGGATATCGGAAGAAAGGATGCGAAACGTCTTGCAAAAAGAATTAGAGATGCGAAAGCTCTGCGCAAGATGGGTGGCGCATTTGCTGATCAAAGCCAAATGCACAAAGGTTTTTCGCAGCAACCTTTGCACCGATTCAATCGGGATCCGACCGATTTGGTGCGGCGATTTGTCACCATGGATGAGACTTGGATCCACCACTACACGCCAGAAACGAAACAGCAGTCAAAGCATTGGGTGGAAGCCGGTGGTTCAGCGCCAAAGAAAGGAAGTCGATCGCATCTGCCAGAAAGGTCATGGCCAGCGTGTTTTGGGATGTGAAAGGGATCCTGTTAATTGATTTACCATGAAAAATGCAGAACAATAACAGGCGAATATTATTCCAAACTTCTTGACTAGCTGGATGCCAAAATTCGCGAGAAGACGCCTGGATTGAAGAAGAAAAAAAAATCATCTTTCACCAGGACAACGCACCTGTACACAAGTGTGCGTTGGCGATGGGAAAACTGTGGGATTTTGGCTCAGATTTCCATCTGTTTCCAAACTTGAAGTAATTTGTTTCTGGGCAGCGCTTCACATCCAATGAAGAAGTTGAGAGGGCCGTAGATGAATATTTTCACAGCCTTCCAGACTCTCACTTCCGGGAAGGAATACTGATGTTGCAGAAACGCTGGACCAAGTGTGCTAAAGGGAGATTATGTAGAAAAATAAAATCATTTTTTAACTGAAAATCGCAGTCTTCCATTGTCAGGCCGAAAACTTTTCACGTTACCCTCGTAAATAAGTATCCATTTGGAGGAAATAACTCGGTTGAATGTGTTGCTGATTATAGACCTCTGCACAAAACACCGTTAAGATTTAGTAAATGAGCTGATGCTAACTCATCGCGAGGCCTTGGTCTGGACTATTATTTTTTTTATATATGGTATGTATTGCGTGTCCGAATTTGTAACATAACTTGTTTTTGCTCCCGAAAACAGTTTGAAAACAATTTTGTGCTTGCTGCCAATTTGTCGTCACCGAATAAAGATAAAACAATACATATAAGTTCTTATTGACTTGGACGTAATTAATATACAAAATACGTTTATCGTTTTGATATAAATCCAAGGAATTACTTTTTTATTAATTACCAGTAGACTGACTGTTAAGAAGTGTCATTGGATAGAGAAAATAACTTACCTGAAAAAGAAGAAGAAAAATATTTATTACTAAAAGTCGTATAAATTATATCAAGAAAATACAAAATTAGTATACAATTCTCTAATTTTTTCACATAAGACTATTCCGAACTATAATTATTCATAGTAAAAGTATTTAAATTGTCAGTTGCTGCGCTGGAGCTCCGCGCTTAAAGGGGTTGTTACTAGTACGAGTTTAGAGCATTTAGCCACCAGAAACTCGTGCCGTTTTTGATGAAAACTTCAAGAGAGAAGAAATGCCAATCCCCGCAGGAACGAAGATCAATCAGCGCTAATGACAAAAATCAAAAGGTTACTTTAAATCACCACCAAGAAGAGGAAAAGGTCGCCATACCTAGAACATGACAGTTACGACAAATGAATATCAAGCCCATATTTTGATACCCCTCTCACGTAAACGATAAATGGTATCCAAACATATCAAAGTGTTCTTGCAAGCAAGGCGTATCAAAGAGTTGGTATGTTAATTCCCAACTCAAAAATCACAAGGAAGACACCAATCCGCGAAGCAGAAGAGGTGAATGTTAAACGAAAGAAATGAACTTGGAGACAGTCAAACTTCTAACCACAGTGCAATTTTCCTCTAAAGCACATATGTATGTATTATTAGATCAAGGACAACGTATTTCGTCAAGAAAATAATATAAGACGATAAGCCCATGAAGAAAGTTAAATTCATCCCAAAACATGGATGGATGCCCTCGATCGTTTTTTTTTTGCTCCACGAGTTAACCTACCCTAACCCGTTGTTCAAAAAAACACACCTTATGTGTCATTCCGAAATTGGCGGCGATTGTTCATTTTCGTTCCTCTATTTCATGGAGCTGAAGTTTAGCTAAAATTTTCCATTGAATTTCCCAAACATGTCATCAGTGGACTGCAAAATCAGCAAAAATTCAGTCTTTCTACCTAACTCAACCTTTTCGATCAAGAAAAGGTTAAATGGGCTGTGGAGTCCTTTGAACCTTTCAAGGCACCTGGCGCCGATGATATTTTCCCTGACCTCCTGCAAAACAGCCTTGATATTATTATCTTTCCTTTGATCGCCATTTTTAGAGCTAGCTACACCATGAGCTATAGTACATACCACTTTCATGGACGGCTGTGAACGTGGTTTTCATTCTAAAAATGGAAACAAACTGGAGGAGCTTCCGAAATCTTACCGACCAACAAGCCTGTCACCGTTGCTTCTCAAAACTATACTATTGAATAATGGAAAATACACCCCCCCCCCCCCCCCCCCCCCCCTTGCATCGAACTCAGTTCGCCTATGTGAAAGGTAAGTCGACTGTGGTTGCCTTACACAATCTAGGTCGATTTTGAAAAAAAAAAAAAAAAAAAACAATGACAAAGAAATTGCTTTGTGTGCCTTCATTGACATTGGAAATGCTTCCGCCAATACTGGCTACACAAATTATACCTAGAGCACTTGAGCTCAGAGATTGACGCAATGCTTCGCGTACATGAAATCTACTCAACATTGGGTGGTACCTCAATATGCTTCATCGCTGTTAAGGGTTGCCCTCAGGATGGAGTTCTCTCTCCGCTTCTATGGTCACCGATCATTGACAGGTTAGGTTAGGTGGCGTCCCCACATAGAAAACATTGACAGGTTACTCGCTAGAGCTTGTGGTCACATGGTTATCAGGCAATCGGAACGCCGATGAAATAATCATCACAGTTAAGGGAAAGTTTGAAACAACCATCACAGAGGTGATGATGGGTGCAGCACTGGACCTTGTCCTCCGCTGGTGCACTGAAGATGGTGTGAACGTTAACCCTCGCAAAACCGTCCTAAGTCCATTCATTCAGATAAAAAACCTTAACTTAAGCTCGGTCACCCTGGGCAGGACGGTACTTGAGTTATCCACGGAAGTGAAGTGTTTAGAGACCACGCTTGACTGGAGGCATAATTGGAGCAAACACGTCAAGAATGTGTAACGGACGGTCTGGTGGGCATCCGAAGATGCCCGTGGGGACGGAGCCTAAGGTAGCATAATGACCGTGAAGGTCGGGCTATGCCATCTGGCGAAGACAAAGGCTCCTCAACGAGCTAAGCAGCGGCCTATGCTTGCTGTAGCTCAGTTCGGGAGATGTGGGTGGGGTTTTCGCCGCTCGTTGCCCCTGTCCTTTACCTAAACAACAATTCATAGGCCTGGGGAAGACGACACAAACATGGGAGGTAAAAATGGGGAATAAAAAAAATAGTCGATAAGGATGGAATGGTTGGCGGATGGATCGGACGCCCATGCGGTCGCACTTGGGTCCAGGTGTAATGGGACCCTCGGCCTCTGGTTTCGTACCACCAACAGATCACTACTCATCAGGTGCTGCTTCGATCTGTCAGTGGGAGCAGCACTACCAGACCATCATATGGTTCATTACAGGTGGTTCATTACAAATGTTATTAGAAAGGAAACTCGAATCATGTGGGCATGCAGGTCTCTCTTTGGCAAAATTCGGGGACTCACTCCGTAAATGACTGAGTGGATGTATGTATTTGATGCTGATTCGACCAGTAGTGACTTATGTTCCGCTAGTATGGTGGCCCAAAACACAGTAGCGTTCCACCAAACAAGGCGCCTTTTTTTAACAGCTATGCCGAGCAGAGCAGGTTAAGACCGCACAATTACACTAACAATTTTATCTGAGCTACTCTGGATAGAAGGTTAATGCAAGAATTTCACTCGACTAAGTAGTAAGTAGCAGGCGGCGCAGGAGTCGAAGTTTTCGGGCAGTTTACAGTTTGGAAAGCACATAACATTAAATTCGTGTCAATGCTCGTTTTGTGTAATTATATGGAATAGTAAACATCCAAAATAATTTTGCTGCCTAAAGGAAATTTGTCCGATTGTATCTGTACTACGAACTTAAGTTTCCTCTTGAAATTTGAGTTGACAATGCTAAACTAAACCAAGACACATTCCAAGCAAAGTCATGCCCCGTTTTTTTGTTCGCTACTCTAAACTGCTATCGATCGTTTTTTTTTGCCGCTTATCCGGCTCTACTCCGCTCTGTGTAAAAAAAACGCAGCTACAATCGTGTAGCAAACTACAGCGCCTCGCATGCCTTGATATAGCAGGATCCATGCGTACTTGCCCGACAGCCGCCCTAGAGGCGATTATTGGATTCAGACCGTTGCACATTTTTATTCAGAAATCAGCGGCTCAAAGCCCTTTTAGAATGCATTCAACTTAGCGTTCGTGCCCACGGCAGACTTTTTAGTTCGCAGAAAAACTGAATAGTTTAGTCAGAAAAATCGAACACACGGTGCTTTATGAGATCGCGCACATAGCGATTACTAAATAGTTTAGTTTGCTGTGTGCGCGCTTTCATAAACCGCAGTGTCTTATTTTTCTGACTAAACAATGTATTTAGTTTTTTTTGCGAACTAAAAAATTTGCTGTGGGCGCGAGCTCTTATGATACATATGTGTACAATCAGAGTCACATGAGCATTCTGGAGCGGATTGCTGGCATACCGATCGGTAAGAAATGTTCGATCCTCATCCCTAACCGCTCGGAATGCGATATTGGAAATCATTTTCCCTGACGAAAGGTCAAAGACGCGATAAGGAGTTGGTTCTGGGATCTTTGGACCGAACACCAGGATCTCTATCACCACGGGCGTCTGGCCAAAGATCCATGCCATTGAGCCTTACGCCAGAGATCTTATGCACTAAAATCTCAGTGGCGCTAACATTGCTATTTGCACTGACAGTCAGGCAGCCATTATGGCACTTTTTCACATAAAGCTTATCGAGGAAGTGTGCGAAGGCTGTGGTAACTGGAATAATCTCCCAGGACTACGGCAAGCCCCCTACAGTCTCAAAGAAACTAGCCGCCTGGGTAGAGCGAATCTTAGCTTTATAGGAGTGCTCCCTAAAGGGCCTTTATCAGGCTGGTTGAGGGTCTTTCTCTTTTGGATTAACAAAAGTCTATTGGCACAATAAATCGAACGGTCGCAGTGCCTATCATGTGAGTTATTCTCTCTCTCGCAATTGCCCTAACCCCTTGTGGGACATAGCGCGTCAACTGTTCCATGTGGCCTAGTTGACGTTGCTACGGCATAAACTGGTTTCGGAGAATGCAGTTGCCAACTGCATCTCCTGCACATCCATGGCCACGAACGTCGTCGTGGACGGAATTCGAACCCAAAACGCCGTAGTCAAATATGAGACAGATTAGAGAGATATTTAGGAACATTCCTGTTTCGCGAATATAAGGAGAATTCTCTCTATTGCATTTAGAGAGAATTTTTAAAATTCCTTAATTGCGACATTTCCGCTTTAGGTGATAAGAACCTACAACCTATACGAGGGGATTTGTAGGTCCTAAAGCGGAAAAATCGGAATATTCCTTTGTAGCGATTATTAGGAGGATTCTCTCTATTGCAGAATTGAGAGAATTTTTAAAATTCCTTAATGGCGGCATTTCCGCTTTAGATAGTCCATTTTCGCTTGTGGGTGGTAAGAACCTAGAACCCTCGCGGGGGGATTTGTAGATCCTAAAACGGAAATTTCTTGAGTTTTGTGAAAATTATCTCTAATTGAATAGAGAGATTTCTCCTAATTTTTGCGAAACAGAAATGTTCCGAAATTTTTCGTTTTGTGAAAATTCTTTCTAATCGAATAGAGAGAACTCTCCCAATTTTTGCGGAATAGGTATGTTCCATTATTTATTATTATTTTAACTTAACCTGTCGACACTGACACAGGACACAACAGATAAGCCTGGGATCACCACAATGCGTAATCTGTTAATCCAAATCCTCCAGTAAATCGTTAACAGAACCATAATTTAAAATTTCTTTCAAACATAAACTACGACATCAACATACAACATTCACCACACCGACATTCGACTGTCACGGTCTTATATCATCCACCAATATACCTCCGAATACACTTCTTGTACATATATTATTTCCTCGTCAGTATCTGAGGTCAGCTTTAAGAAAAAAGTATCCAGTAGAGTAGATCATAATAATGATTTTTAAGGGAAAAGCGAAAAAGCATGTCAAGTGAGGCGATTTCATTCCATTTTCTCTGCCAATTATCTCAGATTCGTATAAGTATACGGATATATACGTAATACCCTAGACGTGTAGAGAAATGCTATACAAATAGGAACAATGAAGAGGCATAAATTGCAACAATTACATGAATTGTACATAATTAAACGCTGTGTGTATTCGCCTAATAATCTTTCTAAAAAAAAGCAGGCATGCGTTCCGCATCACAGTTTCTTTACGAAAAAAAAAATGAATTTTCATTTGAATTTCTCAAAAAAATGGACAAACTGAAAATCCTACACATGATTTTAAAGCAAAGATTAGAAAAAAAAATGTTTAAAGTGTATTTACTCGTATTACATGAATATTACATAAATCGAATCATACATGCATATGGCACCAGCACCACCCATGAAGAAAAAGAAGAAAAAATTTCGTTAGGGTTCGCTACATTTCGATAATTACGCCTACTGGACGACTACGAAAATAAGTAACTTTCTTAAGGCCCAGGCCACGACTTCCCTTCAATTTCTTATTCTTTCAAGTGAACGATTTTTAATTGAAAATACCGTTGAATCGTACCGCTACACATACTATCGTATACATGAAATTATCGCATAAAATCTAAGCACATGTACATAATTACATTTTGCATATCTTATGAAATCTCTAACCCAAAAAAAACTCCAGTTAAATTCTGCTTGAAAGAGCACCACTAAGCATCTAAGCAAAGCACATAGAAGTACAATTTTTCGCGGAAAATAAACCGAAAAACTTGATTGTGCTAAAACAAAGATACATATTTTAGTATTCTTAACATTAAAGAGAGCATAAGAAACGTCGAGTTCATCAGCTTTGTCGTCGTCATCATCAACATCATCATCGACACCACAAAAACACCAGCTTCCAGCACATCAACCACCATCAACCATCATCAGCATCTTTTCCGACCGTGGTGGTGTACGTTTCATTAAGTCATTAGTCAATTTTTAGATGCAAACCGGACCAGGCGACTAGGTTGAAATCTTGACTTGAATGCAAGCAACACGCATCACCAGATCAATTGTAGGAAAAGTGGCTGACTTGAAAGATTTTAATCTAATTTAACGCTTAATGAGGCCATTTATAGGTGAGTATCTTTCTTTAGTAGAGCGCAAAATCAAGGTTAGACTTTCGCAAGAAATCGCTGAAAAAATGATTAATCATCGTCATCATCATCATCAGCAGCAGCATGTAATGTAGCACTATCAGGGTTCTCAAAAGACATTGTAAGCTTGGACGGCTAAATTGACGAAGAGAAGAGAATAAATCTGGATTTTTAACTTTTTTTTTCTTTTCGGGGGTCTTTTAATTTTAGGTTTTTTAATTGAAATTTCTAGGAAATGAGAATAAGTGTACGCGCTCTGTACATTGTTGTACCAGTTTTCCATATTTTCATGACACAAATTATGTGTACAAAAGAACCAAGTATGGTTTATATGAATGTTCTGCAAAGCGTGAACATTGTGTTGTGTTCTATTTAAAAGTCACAAGAAGCAAACAGTTATTTTTTTTTGTAAAGAACTTAAAAGTTCTTTTGAAAACAGAAATAATAAACAAATCTTGAGAATCAGCTCGTAACGGGTATGCGCTGTAATGATTCGAATCATTGACACCAAATAAACTACTAACCATGCTATGATGAGGACACATCAATGCGCTCATTATGAAGGCGTGAGTAAAAGTCATCATGACCATTGTTCTATCCGCGGGACTAATACTAAGTATACGATAAAACGATACGATACATGGCCACTCACGGCCTGCTACCTGAGCTTCATCGACCAATTCATCAAGCGCAGTTGATGAAATATTTGATGAGTGGTAGCTGTAGCTGATGAGATATTTCATGAGTAGCATTGACCAACTCATCAAGCCATAACTAATAAAATGCTTGACGCAGATCATAACAAATTCATCAAATCATCAAAATCGCAAAAGATAAAAAAAAACATTTGCTCGTGGCAGAACTTGAACCAGCAACTGCGCGAATATGAGATTGAGATCAACTCTCTACTTATTTAAGGTACCACAAGCAGTTTTCCTCCGAAGATCATTCAGCAAATGGCTGCGTTCCTAAAACTTAAGCGCTTAGTACAGTGCTTCACAATGGCTTGTGTTTTAGAGACAACATGCTGTCTCATTTGTCAAATGCAATGTCTAGTTTGGCATTTGCGACTGGCTGGCATCCAGAAGTGAAGAGGAACAACGAACAATTCGAGCACATTAAACATTATAAAGTAAAAAATGTTATGCTGACAAAAATTGCAAGCGCTTAACTCAAAGTTTGGCATAGTATAAGCGTTTCTAGAACAAATTATTATGCTACCTTTGCAACGGATAAGTGAAAAAAAAACCGATAAGTGCAATGAATTTCATTGCCAGAGGAGATTGCACTTATCCGTTCTCGACTGCAAATTAATTGAATTGAAAAGAGGACATACCATGTTAAAAGGGGACGTCTGGCAACCCTGGTCATATAGTGTTATGTCATGTGTCAGAATGCAATGTAAAATATCGTCATAAAGTTATATTTCTTTACAAAAAAAAAAATACTAGCCATTTTGGTTTGGTATTTGTTCAGTGTAAAACTAATATCATGTATTCACGGTAGTTTCCTACTGTCTAAAGAGAAAATCCACTCTGAACCCCACACTCGATTGAATTTTCACTTTAGACGCCGTGTATGTATGTGTAAATCATATTCCATATCATAACACACAGAAAATGACAGAAAAAGAGTGATAATGTTCATCAGCACTTTAGACCCGTCCCATGCAAATATATTTTTTCATTTTCTTTCAAGTTGTCTATGATTTACTTCGAAAAATACCGTCCTTGTCGCTCGATTCAGGAGATACCCATATCTACCAGACGAATGCAAGAATGCCCTTTTTCTAGCCAAAGGACTCAAAATACCATCAACAGTAGCCTAGTGCGTTCGCCCTAATACACCCAGTCATATGATATCCATCTTGCCTATATATCACCTCATTGCCACGAATGTCCTTTTTCGTCATCCAGGAACTCAAATGCCGTCAATAGTAGTCTAGTGCATTTGCCTCAACACCTCCTGTCATATGATACACATCTTGCCTATATATCATTGCCACGAATGCCCTTTTTCCTCAGCAAAGGACTCAAAATGCCATCAACGCCAATTCACCAGAATGTCCTTTTTCCTTACCAAAGAATTCAAAATGACTTCAACAGTTGTCTAGTGCATTCGCCTCAACAAACCTTGTCATACGGTACCCATATTGTCTAGATATCACTTTATTATCCTGATGCACAACTGCAGCAGAACCATGGTATCATTGTACGTTATTTATCATAACCCCAAGGAAGCTACGTGTCAAATTTCGGTGAAATCGGACAACGGGAAAAGCCTGAAAGAGTAATTTTTGAAAATACTTGGGCGAGTAACTCTGTTAAACACAGCAGAATATTCCGCTGGTCCAGTCAGACTTTGTCACCATCGTTTCCAGATCAGGATCACTAAAGGAACCTACATATCGAATTTGATCAAGATCGGACCATAGAACATACAGGGTGGGCCAAATGCAAGTTTCTTTTTAAAAATGCAATAAAATGAACAAAATTAAATTGTTTTCCATGTATTATGGCTTCATTAGTAAGAGCAAGCATATATTAATTCCCATTAATGATGAAACACAACTTCGTTCAAGTGGCTGCCTCGGCTGGCTTCGCAGTAGCGCATTCTGTCATTCCAATTTTCCAAGACCATGTCGATGTTTCGGGCTGTAGCTCACGGATTGCTTGGATGATATTGGCCTTAAGTGCTTGAATCGTTTCTGGATTGTTGGCATAACATCGGTCCTTCACGGTTTCCCAGAAGAAAAAAAGTCCAAAGGAGTCAAATCGGCTAATTGACATCGCCAAGACGGCTGATAACACGATTTGGGAATTTGGTGCGTAAAAGATCGATTGTGGCATGGGCTGTGTGGCAAGGCGCGCCATCCTGCATGAACCAGAGGTCGTCCAATTCCATGTCTTCAATTTCAGTTAAAAAAAAAGTCGGATAACATGGCTCTGTAACATTCACCGTTGACCGAAACGTTGTTCCCAGCCTCATTTTCGAAGAAAAATGGTCCAATGATGCCATCACTCCACAATCCGCACCAAACTGTCACTCTCTGTGGCATTGGCTTCTCGACAATAACGTGCGGGTTTTCCGAGCCCCAGATGCCGCAATTTTGTTTGTTAACGTAGCCTCCGAGATGAAAATTCGCCTCGTCAGAAAAGATGATTTTTCGCCCAAAATCGTTGTCCAAATCAAGCTGCTCTAAGGCCCAAACAGCGAAGCGATATCGAAGTGGATGGTCGTGCGCCTTCAATTGCTGAGTCAATTGGACCTTGTAAGCGAATAATCCGAGATCTTTGTGCAGAATTCTCCTCAGGCTAGTGCGTGAAATGTTGAGCTGTTGAGATCGATGGCGAGTTGATGATCGTGGAGTGAGTCTCACACTCTCGGCTACAGCAGCCACATTCTCGTCTGTACGCATCGTACGACGACAGCGACCATGAGTGTTATCCACTAGCATTCCAGTCTCACGAACATTTTGCACAAACTTGCGTACAGCAGGCGCGGTGGGTGCTTTATTTCGGCCAAAATTTCTTTAAAAAAAAAAACGCACTGTTTGGGCTACACAGCACTCACTTTGGAAATAAGTTTTCAATATTTCCCAACGTTGTTCAAGTGTAAAGCGACTCATTTCGTTCTGCGGAGGTATGATACTGACTTTCTGTCAAGATTTCGAGCGGGAAACAGCTTTCACTGTCAAAATAACCTATGTTTTAAAAGAAACCACTAGATGACCCACCCTGTATATGGAACGGGGCAAAAACTAGATGCATATCGCCTTAAGCGGAAATGGACTCTGGACCCACCACTCAAGTAGATTATTGGGCCGCATTCAGAGCTAAAAGATGGGGAATCCGAGAGCTCTGCTCAAACATTTTCATGATATGAAAATACGAATATGTATATGCCAGAGTAAAAGCAAAGCCAACGATTGATTTCTCGCATGAACTAGCTTTTTACTCAGTTGCACGGTTTCACTGTTAATTGGATCTCAGATAGTACAAACTCACTGTGAACGCATTATAACCATCACATTAAGTACCATAAGACCTATTCTGACGTTTTCAATTACGACATAACGCATAACATAACGGCTTGATTGGTATAAGTGGTGGCTGAAGCATAGAGAGCCCAATTAGCGCGAATGCAAAATCGTTTATAAGAAGATGGTTGGACTAACAGGGGATGCAAGGTTGCCTAGATTCAACCGGAGGAGTTCAGGAAGTATAGCAGCTCCCCGATCTTCACCCCCGATACATCCCCCAGGTTAATAAGAACAGCCTCACTCAATGCTCGATGTCTGGCCCTAGGGCCGGGCATTCGCAGAGGAAGTGAGTGAGGGTTTTTGACATGGAAATGTCTTATAGCTGGGGGTCATCCTAAAAATCTGTCCGTAACACGAAATGTCTGCTGTGCTACTCAGGGGTCAGAAGAGGAAACAAGCAGCGCCATCTGGATATACAGGCCTGCGATCAGCTGATTTGGACGGCTAAATCACGCAATTATTTCCTTTGATGACGCCATCGTGTCCACAGTCCAGTGGTCGGCGACTGATGGCGGCGAGTACCCGGTATTTGTGCGTTCCGTGTTTAGTTTTCCTTTTCCGCGTTCAGTGTTCATTTGTTAGTAAAATGTCATCTAGTGATCCGAGAAAACAAACACGTGCGCGATGAAAGTGTGTCGTGCGGTCAAAATATGTGTTTTGTCAAGTGTGAACTGTTCCACGATACTCTGCGACTGATCCCCGGGGCTGCAGCTTCGACCAAATTGCTGCAAGTGTCGAGAAAGTGTGTTCTTAGAGGACTAAAATGCCGTCTGACGCAATTTCAATTGTAAACATATGTCGTGCCGGGGGCATCGTCGTGTGCAGTCACTGCCTTGGCCAAGGAATTACGTGACGTAAACAATCAGCTGAGCGCAGGCCTGTATATCTAGATGGCGTTGAAACTATTGAAATTTTTTCCGAGTTCTAGAATGTGGGTTGTGCATGTCGTTTGAGTGAAGTGGTCATTGTGCACGGCTGTTGCTTGAAGATCCGCGCGGGCGGCGCGGGATCTTGTGTGTACATGTTGAGATGTTGATAGCGATAAAGGCCGACATTGTGGACGGCAAGAAATAGGAGGGAATCGCGTTGGCGGCACGGTTCTAAACACGTCATGCCGACCTAGTCCTAGATAGTGTACGGGTGAACAGGCGACCAGCATTAGAAATTAGCAACAACCTCGCACGGAATGTGTGGAGTGGATGGATGAATGCGCTGTGTGGCTCTAGTGTTGGCTGAGATGTGCTCGAGTGGGAATGGGCGTCTGGTCGATTGGCGCCACATCCAACGAATATGATGTTTGGGTGGTTGTTTTCTTGTACCTACAATAGTGTAAAGGTATTTTGGATAATCCAGACGAACGATGGAGGAAATTAAAACAGTGGTATGATTTAGTTGTTGGATGTGAGGAGAAATGAAGCCGAAATGATACAAAGTATCTACACTGCATGCAGATACATCGGAACATGGATATGTCTTTGGCTACCGACTGCGTGGAACCTGTTGTGTTGAAGATATCGATGTATGTAAGTTTTATAATGGTCCCAGTCTAGTTATACTGGATGAAATCATTCGACAAAACACGTCCCACGCTTTCGGTAGGCATAAGACATATCCATGTTCCGATGTATCTGCATGCAGTGTAGATACTTTGTATCATTTTTTCTCATCCTCATTTCCGCAACTGCGGCAGTGCGGATTATAACGGATGCCAAGCCTTATTGCATGTTCTCGAATAGGCCATCTCTACGGGACTTGGTTAATAGCTCAGATGTTTTCCTACTGTCATAGGAGGGCCATATCTTCCTTGATACGGCGCAGGTGGGCGGATTCCGCCATTTGGAGTCCGCAGCATTGAGGTTAAGAGGCGATCTTGCTCTTAACAGTCCTCAGCGAAATACAAAGAGATCCCACATGAGAGCTTTCTATGACGGCCCTCCTCCTGGCCAGCTCGTCGGCTTTTTCGTTGCCCTCAATGTCTTTATGACTAGGCACCCAGAGCAGGGTGATATTGAGCCGTCTGCCAAGGCCGCTCGACCAGTTTGGAGGAAGTACTCACCGAGTTCAGTGCCTTGATAGCGGCCTGGCTGTCTGAGCAAATGGCTATGTTCTGGTTATCTGGTATATCTCTGAGAGTGAGACACGTCTTCATAATTGCGAGAGTTTCCGCCTGGAAAATGCTGGCATAGTCCGGGGGGCGATAGCTCTCTAAAATATTTAGTGTTTCAGAAAAGATTCCTGTACCGACACCGCAGTCCATTTTGGACCCGTGGGTGAAAATTGTGATGTCAAAGTCCTTAACCACCTTGTCCCCCCTCCATTCAACCCTGGTGGGGAATTTGGCAGAGAAGCTTCTGTTAAACCTCAGTTTCGGCACAGTGAAGTCTGTTTTTACGTTGACCATCGTGGCAACTGGTTGAGGATGTTGCTACGGCCGTACGGCTTGGCAGTCCAGGCTCCTGAGTTTCTGAGTCTGACTGCACTGCCCTCGTCAGCGAGAATACCAGTAACCCTAGAAACAAAACTTATTGCGCTTTTCCCGAACCCGATGTAAAATGTATACTATACATTCAGAAACATTGCACTCAATAGAAAATTAATCTAAATACTTGATTAATATACACCGATATATACAAAGACAAGTACATATACCCACATCTTTATTTATATATTCCATAGTCATTTTATATCCGTTTAAAAATAAAAAGGGTCATTGTGCGCACAATTTATAATCAAAAATGACGTAACCCGCAAAATTGGGGGACAGGTGATCGGTGATTCATAGACATTCCAAAATCAATTTACGGATACAATGGACATCGAACTTTGGAAAAAAATATTCAACAGACTCCCATGACGATTCATATCATTTTCGAAAAAGTGCAATTCAACCCAATCAAAGCTCCATACTCACTAAACTTCACATAAATTGAAATGAAGTCTGAGTGAAAGTATTAAGTTAGCCGCAATGGATGGTTAATGTCGGTGCGACGGGTGCGCTAAATTGTTTTCGGATAATTTCAATAGAAAAAAGCGTTTTTTTTTGTGATACAATTAACTTTTTTTCAGCACATTTATTTGAATTTCCGCATTGAAAAGTACCAAAAAAAAGTATGTTTTCATTTGCAGTTCCACTCCGGGTTATAGTTGCGAATGCCAATGCATGATTATGAGTGTTTATGATTTCATAATTCGTTTACGTTTACCACCATACGAAGAAGTATGTATGAACGGTTCATTATGTAAACATCACGTTTAACGTAAAACAAACCATTCATAAGTTTTCAATAGATTATTTTCCATAAAACTCGCAACATAATTTATTGTTTTGCTTTCAGCGAATTCCCGTAGAAAAACACGAGCCAACGATTTTTGTTTTGCTTTGTTACCTTGACCCCTACAGGGGCATGGGCGCGTCAACATATCTTGCATAACTCGTACTATGCCTTGTTGACATTTCGATAGCATAATTTTCGGATGAAGTAGTTGCTAGCATGCATTGGCAAGCTCGGAGCACTGTGGGAGTTCTACCCACAGGTGGTTTCTTTTCGCGCCGAGGATCGAACCTACGTTTCTCTGGATGTAGCATCGTCAAGCAGTGACCGAGAGCACACGGCCACTGAGCGCGTCAAACCAACGATTAAGTAACAATTTGTAGGGGATTGTTTTCCAATGTCTCCGGTGCTTTTTTTCGTGTACCATAGATATTGGCCTGGGTTTAAAAAAAAGACACCTGGCGCAGTGAAGCCAGAGGAACTGATTTTTGATATGGGCTAATTCGGGATGTAAAATTAATATATGGGTGGGATACTTAACTGCAGTTGTTAGTACCAGGTGCAGCTGCAGAATTTTGAATTTCGATATTTGCGGCGATATTTTCGATGATGAAACTTTTTTACTTGTCGATTGATTTTACTATATGAATTTATCTCCGATTCCATTTTAAGCTTCATCAACTAAATGCCTTTCGTGTAGGTAAATCTTTGCTTATTATTACTTTTTGCTGTTGTATTACTGTAACCTTTCGATTGTACTGTGGATTTTCCTGAAACTGCACCGGAAGCTATTCCTCATTAACTTTCATCAATTAGACAAGTTTCGCTCAACTAGCTTTTCCCGTTATAAATTGTGTTCTCAAAATTTTGCGATTATATAGCTGTAATTCTGGAACTGACTCATTGATGTTGCTAAAATTAAATAGGAACCCAGTCTTGACGATTGCCCACAAATTAGAAAAGTCTTACTCAACTAGCTTCTTGTCTTATAGTTATTTCGCTCAAAAGATTTAGCCGTTATATAGCTGTAACTTTTGAACCGTTTAATGGATTTTTCTAAAATTAGATAGGAGCTCAGTCCTCCTTAACATCCACCAACTGGGTAGGTTTCGCCGTGCTAGCTTCTTCCGTTATGTAGTTATTTTGTTTATAAAATTGTGCCGTTATATAGCTGTAACTTTGTAACCGCTTGATGGATTTTTGCTGAAACTCAATAGGCTAATTCTTATTCACATCTACACTTACTGGGCAAGTTTGGTCTAGCTAGCCTCGTCCGTTATGAAGTAATTAGGCTCAGATACTTTTGCCGTTATATAGCTGTAAGTTTTTAACCGCTTTATCGATGGTGCTGGATTTCAATAGCAGCCGGCTCCCCACTGACATCTAACAACTGGAAAAGTTTCACTTCGCTTACGACTTCCGTTCGACTGTTATCGTGTCCACAACATTTTGCGGATATACATACTTATACATATGTATATATTAGGGTGGGTCAAATTGTAGGGGGCCAAAAAACCTACAAAGCCACATCGCGATTTTGGTTCTATGTGTCATTCCAAGAAACTTTACTAAAGAAACCATTGGTCGAAAATCAATTTCGAGCCGCCCAAAATTTCAAAATAGGTTTTTTCCAAAATATTTAAAAAAAATCGAGTTAAATGTTGCATTGAAAAGGCAAAAAAACCTTATTTTTTCTCTAGCCAAATGTGTATGTGGGGGTTTTTGGGATCGAAAAATCCATTTTTGACATTTATTTTTATTTTTGAGTACCGCCAGATGGCGCTCCCGTGCATTTGTTTGAATTTATCGCCTTTTTTGGGGGAAAATTGACGAAATTGTTGCGAAAATCGACGAATATTTGACTTTCCCATAATGCAACCCCAAATTTAAATAGCCGAAAACGTTCAGCGTTGAAAATTAGGTGGAATACCTATTCACGACCTATATCGATTTCATTCAATTTAAGGAAAAAATCGATTTTTTTTTATTTACTCTCTGAATGAACAAAGCATGATTTTTCCTTATTTTTCCACATTTTACTTTTTTTTTTTAAATTTATCTTAAGAGATAGTCCAAAGCTATACGCTGGACTTTTATAGATCTAGTGGTGATACCAAAAGTACAAATTGGCAACGACCATATGCATTAAAAGTGAGTTTCCTATATGGCCAATTTATAGGTGAGATTGACCATCCCCCGAATCAACTAACACACACTCAAATTTTTCAAGTCGCTAGCTTCATTCCATCGAAAGTTATCGCTTATTTGAAGTCTCACATGTAGGGGAGGTAGATGTTTCCTTTGTCGGATCTTGTGCATTTTTAGTAACAACCAACTAGATCCTAGTACAAATATTTGACCGAAATTTCAAGTTACTAGCTTAATTTTGTCGAAAGTTATCTCTTATTTAAGTTTCATTTGTAGGGGAGGTAGGGATTCCTCGGATCGGATCTTGCCCATTTTTATAACCAACTAACTAGATCTCACTAATTATATTCTACCAAATTTCCCAACTCGCTAGCTTCATTCTGTCGAAAGTTATCGTAATTAAAAGAATAATTAATTTTTTTAAATTTGTAGGGGAGGTAGGCGTTCCTTTGATCTGATTATGCCCAACTCATTTATACTCAAGCAGCTTCTTGCCTCGGGGTTACATGCCAAAAATCAGGTGTCTACGTCAATTGGTTCAAGAGTTATAGACAAAAAACGTGAGAAGTAGGGTAGTACGGGGATCTTTGTAAGAAAAGTACCGTTAGTTTTCAGCTGATCGATTGTATTTTTCCAGGAGAATATGAGATTACCCTCACGAGCTAGAGGTTTTCACGTTTATTTAGTCGGGAGTTATGGATACATTTAATTATTTTACATATGTATGTAGGGGAGGTAGGCGTCTTCTTGGCCTGATCATACCCATTTTCAATTCTAACCAACTAGATCATACTGCCGATATTTGACCAAAATTTCAAGGCTCTAGCTTCATTCTGTCGAAAGTTATCGTGCGAACGGGCAGTCAGACAGACAGACGGACAGACAGACATACAAACAGACAGACAGCCATGGCTTAATCGAATCAGGAGGTGACCCTGATCATTTTCATATATATTTTTTATATTTTCGTCGTGACAAAAACAATATAGCCTTTACTAAAAGTCTACGGTATAAAAATCTAATTTTTTTCCTTAAATTGAATGAAATCGATATACATAGGTCGTGAATTATTATTCCACCTAATTTTCAACGCTGAACACTTTGGGCTATTTAAAATTTGCGCTTGTATTATGAGAAAGAGAAATACTCGTCAATTTCCGCAACAATTTCGTCAATTTTCCCCAAAAAAGGCGATAAATTCAAACAAACTCACGGAAGCGGCCTCTGGCGGTACTCAAAAAGAAAAATAAATGTCAAAAAAGGATTTCTCGACTCCAAAACCCCCCGCGTACACATTTGGCTAGAGAAAAATAAGGGTTTTTTGTCTTCTCAACGCAACATCTAACTCGATTTTTAAATATTTTGGAAAAAAAAACCTATTTTGAAATTTTGGGCGGCTCGAAATTGATTTTAGACCTATGATTTCTTCGGCAAAGTTTCTTGGAACGACCCATAGAAGCAAAATCGCGATGTGCCTTTGAGGCAAAAAAATTTGACCCACCCTAATATATATATAAAGGACACTAAAAAAATCCAATAATGCCAATCGATTCCTGGGGTCATGAAACGTAAAGAAAACCATCTCCGGGGTCGAAACTCGTTACAAAAATCAGTTAAAAACAAATTACACTTTATTCTTACAAAATCCACGAACGATAATCGATGCTTCCGCATAAAATTATAATGAGATTTTTAACTGTGCCATTAAATATTTAACAAATCTAGACTATGTCCGCAAAGAAACTAGCATACCTAATCTATGATAGTAAAAAGAAAGCAATCATAAAGTTTATTGTTAAAAACCCAACCCGCAAATTGTTATATCAAAAGCAAAATTAGCCAATAATCCATTATGACAAGTTATTTGTAGGTAGGTGGTATAATTGCGAAATGTACACTTAGTCAAACGCCCATAAACAACTACATTCAACACTCGCATAACTTTCACTTGGAAAACATTTCTCGAATTTAAAGCGCGAATCTCATTCATACCAGGATCAATCAAATTTCTAATTGAGTCATGTCATGGTTTGTAGAAATAATTAATGACAAGAGACAAATTCCCTTCGTATTCAAATATTAATTCTAAGTAGCGAGCAATGAAAGACGAGACTCCAGTTAGTTAATGCCCCCCCGGAAACCACTGAAACATATGAAAGTGGTTTAAAAATTATTAAATTTTCTTAAAACCCTAAAATCACGATGCTTTGTGAAATGATTTATTATCAATGATTATCTGTGGTAATATCGTGTTATTATTACGGCTATTCAAATTGTAATCAGTTTAAATACGATTAAATGTTCTTTGGATCGTGCGGGGCAAACGTTGTGATGGGCGATTTAAAGTTGATTTAAAACAGAATTTTCACTTTCATTTTTTATGCTAAAACTTTTGTTGACTACTCGTATGTCGGAACTTTTTATATATTCATGTGATGGTATTAAATATTACTAGCATAGGTATAATGACCCCTCTATGGGTGCGGGGTTAAGTACACAGTTCCGTATCTTATCGTGAAAGGCGAATAAATGAATAGGATGTGTATGGTAACCTTCATTTTCTTATACACTCCCAATCACTTGAATAGGTTCACGCTGTATCTGGGAAAGGACTTACGGCCTATTCTCGAAACTTCATGCCATTATATACAGTAAGAATAAAGAGGAGTGGGTCAAAGCTAATCCAAGTTAATGACTTAGCACAAAAAATGGTCAACATTTAACCCAATACTATCCACTATCCCTGGTTTCGTCCACACGATGGACTGTACTCATCAGGAGCTGCTTTAATCACATCGGGGAAGCAGCTCGACCAGGCTAGGTGGTTGTGATTCCAACCTTAATTGGAATACGCTTTACCGATGTGATTATAGCAGCTCCTGATAAGTACAATCCATCGTGGGGACGAAATCAGGGACAGTGGATAGAATTGGCTTAAATGCTGATCATTTTTCATGGTAGTGGATAGCTAAGTCATTGACTTGATAAGAACTGACCCACTACACTTTATTCTTAAAGAAAAAAATTATATTGCGCTTATGCGTCAAAAATATAAAAAAAAAATGTCGAAAAAATCCTAACGGGACTTTCGATTTGATATCACTTGCAATAAATTGGACAAGTAGGCTACTGTATATAATGTCATTCAGTTTCCAGAATACGCCGTTAGTCCTTTCCGCTATATAACGTGGATCCATCCAAGTGATTAAGAGTGTATGTTACCAAAATGTAAAATAGGCCTCTAGTAGCAGTAGTTGACGACAAGGGCTCGAAACGTATATACAGGGAACAAAACAAATTCCCAATATCTCATAATTGAATCAAATTTTATGCAAAACAAATCCCAACACCTCATATTCGACTCAAATTCAACACAATTTTAAGATGCGTTGCATAGTTTTTGGCTTAATAAATTAACATTCGTGTGGTTCGTGCCCAATTACCAAGGCTACGAACCATACGACGTATGAGAAAATGGAAATATTTATCGGGCAGTTTATCGTTTGCATAAGCTCATGTCTCTGTTAGCTATCGGGCAGTTTAACGAGGCATTGAGAAAATGGGCCTGATTCTTACTCATAAGGCCAAATTCCTAGGAGTAATCTTTTGATAGGAAGTTTAACTAGAAGGCTAATATCCAGGAGCGCGTGAACCAAGCCAATATCGCCCTATACTGCAGTAGGAAGGAAGAAACTGGGCCCTACAGCCAAAAGTTGTGGGAAGGTTGCTGTACGGAATTGTGGTCTGGTGGACTGCACCTAATACCATACCGTAGTAAATCGCAGTATGCTGGGAAAGGTGCAAAGAACAGCTAGTGTCCCTATCAGTGGAGCTCTTAGGACGACTTCTAGTGATGCTCTTGATGTATTGTTTCACCTGCTCCTTCTGTATATCATGGCCGAGCAGCTGGCTGCGTGCACGGCCGGGTTCGTGAAACGGGTAACTGGACAACGCTTAAGCCGCGCATTCTACAATTCTGATCACGACGGACTATATCACACCACGCTCTCTTTGATAGGGATTTCAAAAGTCAGATTCTACCACGGAGACAGTGGGTTGCGGACCGATGTATTGTTTCATCTGCTCCCTCTTTATATCGTGGCCGAGCAACTGACTGCCTACACGGCCGTCCGTGAAACGGGTAACTGGACAACGCTTAATGCCGCGCATTCCATAATTCTGATCAACCGGGATATCCCCGCCACCGCGGACTATATCACACCACACTGTCTTTGATAAGAATTTCCGTAAGTCAGATTTCACCACGGAGCCAGTGGATTGCGAACCGACCTTTGTTGTTTGACTCGTTATCCATCTACAAGTACATATCTAAGAACGAGGCGGGCGTTGGAGCCGGGGTCTACTCCGAACGATTGAATATAGACTTATCAATTCGTCTCCCAGATCACTGTAGCGTTCTCCAGGTGGAGGTTTCGGCAATTAGAGAGGCTATGTTCAGGCTGAGGCGTAACGTTATCACGGTTACGGAAGTCATTATTTATAGGCTGCAGTGAGAGCCCTAGAGTTAATTCTCACCACAGCAAGGACGATAGCGGATTGCCGCGCCTATCTCTTATAAATGGGTCTTTAATATCAAGCTATGCTAGACACCTGATCATAGCTGGTTTTCCGGTAATATCAGAACTGACGAGCTCCGTCGAAGGGGGACAACGGATGCGCTTTCTCAAAATCAGCGAAACATCGGCATCTCCTTGATTCTTGCAAACACGCTATCAGCTCGTCCGCGATTAGCAAGGCTAACTATAGATGGGCAATTAACAGCACGTGTCGGTTAACGAAGATGATGTGGCCTACGCTCGATTTATGTCGATCCATGAAGTTGTGATCGCTGAGTAGGAAGCACTTGGGTGCGGTCGTAGGAGTCATAACTGGACACTCCTTAATCGGGGAGCACGCAGGGAGGCTCGGTCTTCCTTTTAACGACTTAGGTAGGATCTGCGACGATGAGGAGAAAAGTGCCGCTCATCAACTCCGTGAGTGTCCGGCTCTGTCACACTTGAAGATGAGAATGCTTGGGGCACATTTCTACGAGGGTCAGTCAGAAGGTAAATTTAAGGGTGGCAGCGCTCCGCGTGGTGAAAAGATAAACTAACGAAATTTTAGGAGGTTGTTCTCGCATCTATCCTAACCAATTTGACGCATCGCTGAGCCCGATAAGTCTATTTTTGTGTTACAACGATTTAAAATGGAGACGCCGATAGAAGTAGCGTCCAAATGTGAACCGCGTAGTGTGATAGGTTTTTTTACCGCAAAAAAATTATCCGCTAGTGAAATTTATCGAGAATTATCGTCTGTATACGGTGAGCAGTGTATGAGCCTTCAAATGGTTACGCCTTGGCGAACAGCGTACCTAAACGGAAGAAAAGAACTCCATGACGAAGCGCGCCAAGGCAGACCAACGATAGCAGTGAACAAGGGGAACGTTGCGCTTGTTAAACAGCTGATCGAGGAGGATTCCCGGTATACACTCGATGAGTTGGCCGAAAAGGTACTGTGGTGTTTTGGATCGTTTACGAAAAGCAATCAAAAACAAACGGCCAGGTTTGTTGAGTCGCAAAGTGTTTTTCATTCACGATAATGCTCGTCCGCATTCTGCCCGTTTAACCCAAAAAAAATTGGCCTCATGTAAATGGGACCTTTTTGAGCATCCTCCTTATTCCCCTTGGCCCCAAGTGATTTCCACCTTTTCCCGGCGATGAAAATAGCGTTTGGCGGCATACGATTCGACACGACAGATGACATCACCGAAGCAGTCACAGCGCACTTTACAAATTTGGACGCAAAACATTTCGACGTCGGAATTACGAAATTAGTTTGCAGAAACAAAAAATGTATTGAGAGAGAGGCGACTTTGTAGAAAAATAAAAAATGTCTGAATTTTCCGAAAATGACCTTGTTTTTTTGTTTTGACCACTCCTTCCCCCCCTAATCGGACCTTTAAACTTACTTTCTGACTGACCCTCGTATACCGACTTGGGGGACCTGGCGACGGCGGATACTGGTAGACTGAATACGTTTATTGTTGGCTCGGGCTAATTTTAAACAAATTGACTTGACTTGAAATCAAATTGACACTCGTACAATTACACAAAGAAGTTTTATTTGAGGAAAATAAAAAGGAGCTACTTCTCTAGTGAATTCATAAAAAATAAAAACATAGACAAAAAATGCATAACAACAACTCCTTAAAACTACTAACTAGACTAATGAAATTGACATAAAATAATAGAATTTTCTCGGTTAGACTTAATTAGTATGTTAAAAAATTGTATATACATATAAGACCTTGAATCTCCGCCATATATTTAGTAGCAAATGTGAAGAAGGGAGTGAATATTTCCCCCCGTTGTTCCCCCGAGCACAAATATTACGAAAAAGTATAGCCTTAAGACAAATGCGAGAAGACTTAAGACAAATGTAAGATCTATTTGACCGAATAGAAAATCGATTTGAGTAGATTAAGATTTAAATACGGGCCTAAATGCTCAGTTTTAAATAAATAGACAAACAATACAATTCAGCTAGTGGCGGATACAAAAGGGGCCCCCTCCGAAATGTTTGGTATACAGAGGAAATACTCTTAAAAGTTTTATAACAACAAAAAAAACAGCGAATATTGAAGATACCCGACAAGAGTGGGTTTCTTTCCGCTACTGAGGCTTATGGTGCTGGTTTCGGCACACTCGTCTAGGGCATAGTCTGAATGAAGACTTGTAAGCAGGGATACTAGCAAAGTGCTCTCTCCCTTTGTCTGAAGACATACATAGGTGTCAACAGACTGCTTTTAAATCGGAAAGTGTTGGACTGCAAGGTGTGTGCTTTTGTGGATAATATTGCTATATCTGGTAAATTTTCCGGTGTTATGAGTGGGGCAATTCCCTCTGACAACAAACCATTTGGACTGATAACTATGGGGTAAAGGTTAAAACGAACAAAACAGAGTCTATTCTCTTTATAACAGTATAGAAAACTTCCAGTAGAGCCTCCTGTGTTGCATGGGACGATCCCAGATGCCGATAAGGCGAAATTTCTATGTTGCTATCTTACTCATGTTCAAGGTAATGTCTATCTGGTGGGCTGCTCCGAGTACAGAAGCTAACTACAGCTAGCTGGGGAATGCGCAAAGACTGGCCTACATCGCTTTTCATGGTATTCTTGAACTACTCCTGCTGTTTTGAACACGCTGTTTAACTGTTACTTCTTGACTTTTTGGGCGAAAATAGATAGCTACAAATACGGCCATTCGACCCCAGAACAGTGGTTTACTTCAGGCTCTGGGTACGCTGCTTTTCTAAGGAAACAAAAATTTTGGACCTCTTTGAAATATGTGCTTGATAAGCAATTTGTGAGCCTAATAAAATCACACAGAGAACGCGCGTCCGTCGTCTGCCTAATCCAATAGAAATATATCCAGACTGCTCCAATACGGATGAAGGATGATTAAGGGTCCGAATTTTCTCTGATAGGCTTAACTTTATTCTCTCTTTCTGTCTCCGTAAATACTGCAACATTTTCCAAATCAAAGTTGAGACGATTGCGGAATCTCTGATCTGAAGCAGAGCTATTGAAAATTTTCACCGACAGCCAAGCTGTGATTAACTGCCTCGAACCGGGTCTGACTACATTAAAGACCGTGGCGGAATGTGGTTCAATGCTTACGGGGATGAGTGCGTGTTTAAAAATTTTAGGTTGGATTCCAGGTCAGCGCTTTCGCTAATAACTGTAGAGTAGATGTAAATGGATTCCAGTCACACCACTAAATTGTTGTCACTGGAAAGGCAATACATCAAAGACAGGGCTGCTGTGGATCACTGGGCACTGCCTAGTTGGGGAGCACGTCATGAGGATTCGTATCTCCTGTAATGACTGCTGTAGAAGCTGCGATGATGAAGAGTCTATTTTTTATATCCTCTCTTGACCACGCAAGAAGATGGAAGACATTTTTTGAATCCTGCACTTATTCGCTGAACTGAATGACTTGGCTAGTGTTGGTGGTTGCAAACTCCATCGTTTTATTGGAAGTTCTGTCCAGTACATTAATTCGGATTGCCAGATGATCGAGTCCCTGGTAGCAAAAGAATGGACACCAACCCTTATATCTAATCTAACCTTGGGTTCATGGTTTTTTACGTTCATCCTTGCCTCTTGAGGACCGAAAGTTTAAAAGATTTAGACATACCCTTAGCTCGATTTCCAGAGCCATCAGTGAATTCAACATAAAACTGTGAGTACACCACGAAATCAATAACATATTGAAAACTGATGACGAGACACAACGTTCGGTGCTGCCACTTTGCACGTGCCCATTATGTAATTTCACCCCCCCCCCCCCCCCCTATACAACGGCAATATCTTGGTGGGCCGTCACCATGACACGGGCCAGTGTTACTTAATTGTCGTAACCCCTTGTGGGGCATAGCGCGTCAACTGTTCCATGTGGCCCAGTTGACGTTTTGTCGGCATAAACTGGTTTCGGAGAATGCAGTTGCCAGCATGCACCTCCTGCACATCCATGGCCACGAATGTCGTCGTGGACGGGATTCGAACCCGAAACGCCGATAGCCAAACATGAGACTGATGCCTCAACACACTGCGCTACCGGTCGCCTCAATCACAGTCATACTACATGGGCTGAAAAGTACCGGGATTTTTCAGTAGGTGGCACCACTAGAAAATGAACATGGCTTATTTCGAGAGGCTCATCTATCACTAGTTTGTGCATGAAGTTTCGTGACATTTCGTCCATTCGGTTACAAGCTCCAGTCGTTCGAGTGACGCTACTTTCGCCTTCGTAAAAAAAAATTTAAAAATAGGAATATCGCATCTTGATCAAACATTGTGTTTTGATGGGAAAAACTTCTGAACAATCATTGCAATGGTTGCAGGAATGTTATCTCACATCTGCTCCTTCCAGAACAACAGTTTATCGGTGGTTTAGTGAATTTAAAATGTGTCGTACAAGCACAAAGACGCACCTCGCTCTGGAAGGCGAAAAGAGGCTACGAATGCGGAAATTGTAAAGCAAGTGGATCAAATCGTTTTGAATGATCGTAAAGTGAAGTTGCGTGAAGTGAAGTTGCGTGAGTTAGCTGAGGGCGTGGGCAACTCAAAAGAACGGGCGGGATACATTTTGCATGATCTTTTGGAGATGAAAAAGCTATCGGCGATGGGTGCCGCGTTTGCTGACCGTCGACCAGAAACAGCAGCGTAATCGAGTGGACTTTTTGAGACGTTTTGTGACGATGGATGAGACATGGGTCCATTACCATACGCGAGGGGCGACCGGTAGCGCAATGTGTTGAGGCATCAGTCTCATATTTGACTACTGGCGTTTCGGATTCGAAACCCGTCCACAATGACGTTCGTGGCTATGGATGTGCAGGAGGAGGTGTATGCTGGCAAGTGCATTCTCCGAAACCAGATTATGCCAACGAAACGTCAAGTGGGCCACATGGAACAGTTGACGCGCTATGCCCCACAAGGGGTTAGGGCAATTGAGTAATAGTTAGTCTGCAGAGTGGCTGGAAAATCACAAAAGCCGACCGAAGCGGCCAAAAGACCAACGCTCGGCCGGGAAAGTTATGGGATTGGGATGCGCATGGCATAATCTTCATCCTGCAGAAGAGAAGAACAGTCACAGGAGAATATTATGCAGCGTTATTGGACAAACTGAACGACGAAATAAAGAAAAAACAACTCCATATGGCGAAAAAAAGTTCTGTACCATCACGATAACGCACCGTCACACACGTCCTTGAAAGCCATGGCCAAACTAGACCAATTACGATTTGAATTGGTTGCTCATCCACCGTATTCTCCAGACTTGGCCCCCAGCGACTATTATATGTTCCCAAACCTCAAGCGGTGGCTCAAAGGAAAGAGATTCAGATCGAATGAGAAAAAGTGAGGCGTATTTCGAAGGCTTAGGCGTGTCGTACTACAGAAAGTTCATCGAAATGTTAGGAAATCGCTATACCAAGTGTATCGCCCTCGAAGACAACTATGTTGAGGAATAAATATAACTTTGGCCAAAAAAAGCTTGTTTTCATTAAAAATCCCAGAACTTTTCAGCCCATGTAGTACGTCTTCGAGTAAAAACTAAGCCAGATGCGATTTGCACTGCCCATATTACCGCGTAGAGATATGTCGACAATTTTTCCTCATAAATGGCACACTTATTTACAATAATATTGCCCAATAGCTATACAAATCTGCACGATTCAACCAGATTCAACTGAAAGAAAAGCAGTCCCCCAATTTCCATTCACTAAATTAAGACAGATAGCAACATAAACAGTGCATAACGTGGGCACTGTTCATTTCAGATTTCAAATTAATTTTATTTTTAAAATTCCACGAATTAGAAAAAAAAATATCATATCCCATTCAAATGACACATTTTATTTTTAATTCCTTGCCTCTCTCTGCACAGTCCGGTGTATGGTATGCATGCAGTGACGGGACATTTTGATAAATTCCATGAATCACACCGACATGGATCAAGTTGATTTTCTCTATTTCATGTAATTTCCAGGAATTTCGGGATTTGCTTTTTTTCTGGTTTCCCTCCCTTTTGGAATGCGCGGTTTGTATTTTAGGATTCGCCTTTGAGGCAAATGAATCAAATTCGTATGTGAACCACAAAGACAAAATCATATAAACATGCATTAGTTGCAAAGGTACTTCAGTATGTGGGAGTCGAATTTATCTTTTACACTACATGTCGGTTATCTTTCAATGTTTCGAAGTACGTCTGCTACCATAAATATGCACCTTGAAGGTATATATAAACTGATGAATGTTTTATTAGTCCCTCAAGGATACCAATCAAGAGTACCGTCAATCTTCGTCCTACTATTTTCATTACACGTCCCGCATATTGCCCAGACCTGCAAATCGAAAAAGGAAAGATCCTCGGCTTGCATCTCCATGCATAGGGAATTTAGTCCTGTCTGATCCTTATTGCATTTCTCCCAAACTCAAGTATCTTATCCCACAATCTAATACAAGCTATGCGTACCATGTCATAAATTAAACTGCCATGACATGTTTTTATATATGCATGTATACGAGTACAATATTCACCCGTTTTCCCCAATATCATTCTTTCTTCCATTCGTGTGCCAACAATACGTTCACGAGTATGCCTGGCCTATGAGTACATACGTACATATTTGTGCGTCACCTTTATCCCATTCCATTAATCTGATGATATATGAGAAGCGGCGGATATCCGGCCTCTTGTTTTTACTTTTATTTTACCCTTGCTAGGCTTCGTGCAGAGGTACCCAAGAAACAAAAAGAATTCAAAGTGTGTTCAACCAAAGTCTCTGTACACATGCTTGCATGAACGACGTATCTACGTCTAATACGCCGTATATTGTACATAGATACATTATGAAAATTTAATGAAAAACAACGAGTACATTTTCACATGTGAGTTCTTGGCTGGGTGTTTTGTCTGCTTCTTTTCCTAGGAGACAGCCACAAAAATCGACATTTCACGCTGTTCATGCTCTTATCTATTAGCAGGGGGACATGTCTGTTGACAGATGAGCATGCAAATCAGGATGATAATGCTATGCTAATCTGAGCAAATGGTTGATGTTGGCATCTGGAAATTGTCATAAGTTTAGCGAATCGAATGTCCTTTATATAAATAGTATGCTAATAGAATATGCAATCAATTCTTCTAGAATTCTCTATAAATGTTTGAAGGCATGGAATGATATACAAAATATGGAACAGCGGTTGGAACATAAAGATTCGATTCTTTTTATCCGGGTCGCCACAGTTTGGACAATGGACGTTAGAAAGGACTTAAGACAACTTTGACTTCTTTGAGCCGTCATATACATATAGTATTTACACTGAATCTTCCCAGTAGCTCTAAAGTCCGTCTAAAAATTGACCAAGCTAATTATGCTCGGAAGTAGGCAATACCAATGGACCGTTCTACAAAATTGGGAACATATTGGATTCATAGAACATGGAGTTTTCTGTAATCGAAACCATTCCCTTCCCTTCCAAAATATTCCTACAGGAAAAATTTACGAACATCTGTAGAAAAACTGACGATAACCTCGATTGGAAATGTAGGGCTGACGAAAATCTGTAGGAAAAACTTTATTTGACCATCCATCTACAGCCCGCCATCTGAACTAGTGTAGACTGCCTTTAGATATTCTTGTAAGTGAATGGGCCCCTTAAGGCCATCTTCGCATTGATTGATTTCAAGAAGACGCGACGGACTACTGCCATCTAGAGTACCAGGCCGCCAGGTCAGCTGTTTGTCAAGGCACCGACGGCATGACAAGCAGTCAGTGAACCATATGTAAACGCGTGCGGTCGGCCGGTGAAATTTCGCGATTTTCGTGCATGAAAGCGAGTTTAATATCGCGATTTTAAAAAAAAGTAGTGGTTATAAGTGACGTGTGGAAGTGAAAAAAAACGTAAAGTGCCGTGAAATACCGAGCAAAATGGACTCATATTTAGGGCCGTTTTCTCAATGTCTGGTTAAATCTTATCCTGTAGATAAATGTTAACCGGCCCTCATCTTCCGGTTAGGAATTTATCGGACAATAATTCCAAACAGCTGATACGTACTGCTGAGATTTTGACAGCTAGAACTGTTTACGTTACGAACAGAATTCTGGATATTCATTCGAAGGAAACGGATCTGAAACCAACTCAGCACCAAAATAACAGGTGGCAGAATTCCACCAAGAAAATCAGTTGACTTTCTACTGCATTAGCTGCGCTGTGGACTGCATTATCATATTTTGAGCGTTGCATGCGCTAAGGTTAAATTTAGTGTCCCGGATAGCTAATTGGCAGTTTCACCGGACATTGAGAAAACGGGCCTTAGACTCACACAACACACCAGGGAAGGTATGGCTTTATTAGGTAAGGTTCAGAGACTGGCTTGTCTCCCAAATACTGGGGCTATCCGTAGCTGCCCTACAGAAGCCGTTCATCTAAAGGCGGAGGCGAAATCAACAATAGCCAGGCTGAAAGTTAAATAACCATAAATTTAATTCGGATCAGGAACGCTGGCTCCATGAGGATAATGAGCTAAGCCTCCCATCAAACCACTTAACGAAGAAACTCCGCTTTGATCCACTCTTTTTTACGTCTAATTGAAATAGAGACGAGTGGAATATGAAGCACTCTACCCTTCTGTCTAGCACTGTCAAATGGTTTACTGATGGCTCTAAAAGCGGAGAAGGACAGGTGCGGGTATCATAGGATCCTCACTTAGAGTATCTATTCCGATGGGGAAGTAGCCTATAGTATTCCAAGCTGAAGGTAGGTTACCGTGGAAGAAGTATTGCAATCTTCACTGATAGTTAGGCTGCTGTCAAGGCACTAATCAAATTCTGTTTTTCATCAAAACTGGTGCTGGACTGCTATGAAGCGTTGCAGAGAATTAGAACTTGGAATAAAGTTACCATCTACTGGGTCCCAGGACATGTCGGCGTTTTGGGTAACGAAATTGCCGACAGGCTGGCTAGGAAAGCTTCAGCAAGCCCATTCACCGGACCCGAACCTTTCTGTGGTATTATGTAGGGTAAAACTATACATAAGCAGAAATATTTAGAAACCGCTGCACTGCTCGAAAGCGCACCCTGGAATTGCTGGGCTTCGACAGAAGGAGGGTTAGAATCATCTGCGGGCTCTTCTCAGGGCACTCGACCCTGAGGAGTCACTTGCACAGAATGGGTATTGTCTCTGATCCCAATTGCAGTTTATGCGAGAGCGATGACTAAATCTTTTAGCACATTTTCTGCGAGCGTGAGGCCCTCGCCCGCCGCTTGGAGAGTTTTGGTGTGGCGTTTCCTGAAGTAGAGGAAATTCAGACCGTTCCAGCTGACCAGATTTGTGAGCATGCTCGACCGTATACCCTAGATCTTTTGGGCTATAGCACAATAAACCCTATGGTCGCAGTGCTTGTGGGTTTTCGGCTCACTGCCCCTACCTTAATTTATCTACAATATCTATCTAGACTCACACTTGAGACCAAAGTACTCGATCTGCATCTGACCAATTCATTTTATATGAAACTCGGATCAGATACATTCAAATTTAAATTTTCACCACTCCATAATTTACGTGATTGAAGTGATCTCACGCCAAGTGAGTATCCTATTTTATCTCCTACATCGATATCCTTAGATCCTGGGCATATTGTTCAATCAAATTCTGAGCAACATTAATGGTTTTCGGAGTTTTTATACTTCTCAGAGTTTCCTTCTTTAATCACTTATCAGATAAATATTTTTTCAATTCATAAATGACTGGCGTTGAAAAAAGAGCATCTTACCCTTTTTTGCCAAACGCATTAACAGACATTAACTTAGAATACTATACTTATAATATTCACAATAAAGCGCATGAGTCTCAAAACCTACATGAACCGCCAGAGTCAATACACACCTCAAACACCACGCCAATCGTTATTTTGAATTAACTCCTGTAATGAACCAGATTATGGTCGGGTAGTGCTGCTTCCACCGGCAAATCGAAGGCAGCACCTGGTGAGTAGTAATCTGTCGGTGGAACGAAACCAGAGGTAAAGGGTCCCGATGCGACCGCGAAAGCATCTGTGCAATCCGTCAACCATTCCATCCTTTTGTTTATTATTCCTCATTTTTGCCTCCCATGTTTGCGTTTTCTTCCCCAGGCCTATGCATTTTCATTAATGCATAAAGGACAGGGGCAACGAGCGGCGGAAACCCCGCCCACGTCTCCCGAACTGAGCTACAGCAAGCATAGGCCGCTGCTAAGATCGTTGAGGGGCCTTTTTCTTCGCCAGATGGCACGGCCCGATCTTCACGGTCATTATGCTACTTTAGACCCCGTTCCTACGGGCATCTTCGGATGTCCATCACACCGTTCATTACACATTTGGCGCCCAACGTGGAACCCATTTCTGGTAAAGAACAGGATTAAAAAGGACCTCATCGGGTTCTTTTTAGTCCTTCCATAGATTTGCATCCCCACAAGCACATTAAGGCTACTTGCTCTAAGTCTTAAGACTTAGCCACTTTACTTCACGTATTTCCCCTTCAAGCAGCTGTGCTTTCCTCTGTAGCACCCACATCCTTCCCATAGAGTAGTTTATCCTTATAGTTTCAGTTCAACAAGGCATTCCTGGTGTTGTGTTTGTCTTTTGTGGTTTAGCCACGTACCTAAGGCCTACACAAATGCTTTGAATTGCTGCCATTTGGAGCATCTTCGGTGTCCGGACAAAGCTCGAAGGAGCCCTGGGTACCTTTTTCCATTCATGTTTTTGTGAACATTATTGCTTTTGTTTCTATTATTGAGATGCTCAACAGTTGTCATAGATCATGAGTGAATTATTGCAAGTCATGTGTCTCTGCTATCCTCGTGATTCTGAACTCTGTTGATCATCTGAATAATGAGGAAATGAAGTATTATTTTTTTCATTTCGCTTTAAATATTTTTCTCCTCTACAATGGTTGCCGGCTAGCTCAGGGGTAAAGTTCGTTTTTTTTTTCCTTTTTGCAGCACACTCTGTTCTCAGCTTCTACTTCTTTGCAGGCCTCGAAGTAAAAGCTGCCCTGTAATGAACCATATTCTGGTCTGGTTGTGCTGCTTCCACCGGCAGATCGAAGGTAGCACCTAAAGAGTGATCTGTCGGTGATACAAAACCAGAGGCCAAGAGGCCCATTACACCCGGAACCCGATACGAGCACGAGGACATCTGCAAAGTCCGCCAACCATTCAATCCTTATCACCCCATTTTTGCCTTCCATGTTTGTGTTGTCTTCCCAGGCCTATGAATTTATGCTAATAAGTAAAGGAGAGGGGCAACGAGCGGCGAAACACCCCATCTCCCCCGAACTGAACTACAGCAAGCATAGGCCACTGCTTAGCTCGTTGAGGGGCCTTTTTCTTCGCCAGATGGCACAGCCCGACCTTCACGGTCATAATGTTACCTTAGGCTCCATCCCTACGGGCATCTTTAGATGCCCACCAAACCGTCCATTACACTTCTCAATATTTCCGTAACTTATCATTACCTGCCACACCAATATTACTCCCATTATTGGCATTTGCATCAAAACCGAACTCATAGTTCAAAACACCGGTACTCAAAAAACTTGGCCTAAAAACCGGTACTCAAAAAACCGAGTAAAAAATCGGTACTCAAAAACCGGGTTAAAAACCGGATTAAAAAGGATAAAAAAAACGGGTAAAAACCCGATACTCGAAAAAAAAACCGCTCATGGTAAAAAAAAACAGTACTCAAAAACGGATACCGAAAAACCCGGTACTAGTACCGGTACTGAAACGGGTCCCGCAAATACCTGGAAACCGCTTACTGAAATCTGAGTACCGAACAGACCTAGTTGTAGATACTTATGCCTAGCAAAAACATTTTTTAATGAGCCAACACGAAATTTTGGATTACTATTGAGAAGCGGAGGAGACTGCGCCGTAAGTGTAAGTATACAAGTGAACGACATTCGTTAACATGGCTCTTTGTTCTTTTGTTTACTTCGGCGCGAGTCAATTGTGTAACATTTTTTACTTGGTATAGGGCGGTATTTTGAAGTTTTCCTCGGTGACATTTTGGCTTTGCACGCCGCCGGTTCTAGTGTTTTCTTTCCCTAGTTTCAAGTAATTACAATGGAGGAGCAAATTTGTCAACACTATTTGTCGTTCACGAGCGGAACTCTACTTCTGAAACGATAAAGCCACCCATGACTCCCGCATGATCCCAAACATACCGTCAGGCAAACTGAGTGACAGCACGTGACACTTTCCACGCTCAGTTTGTTGAAGAGTCTTCGCCCCGGATGTTCACGATCCAACTGATAACTTTCGGTACCTTCCCCACGAATTCTTTTCAGGTGTCCTCTGCACCGTTTATGAAATAGTCATAATATGACCTGCTTCTCTTGCGGATCAGGTCGACCTACTCCTAATACGACAACGGAGTAGGTTCAAGAAACTAGGTTCGCAGACTTACTCCGTATATGAAATGAATCTGTCGTCCGTCATGGATTTGGAGATGGAGTGCAAGAACAGAAGAGTGGGTGAACTAGATTCGTCGAAGCCTGAGTCGTAGTTACAAATAAGAGAATGAAGAACTGAACTACTGACTAGATTAGAAGACATATCTACATATCGCTATTTTGCAGTGTAAAATAAAATGGATTTTATTTTCAGTTGGATTTTATTGATATCAGGTGGAGTGGAGCTTTTATGGCCGGTTTACATTCTCGCCGAGACGACGAGGCGAGTATATTCGGCGAGAATGCCCGAGGCAAGTAGCCTGCACGAGGTGCGCGTTCACATTCTCGTCCTAATACGAGTACTGTTCTGAGTTCTGACTACCGGCGTTTTGGGTTTGAATCCTGTCCACGACGACGTTCGCGGCCATGGATGTTTGTGTTGTCCACCCGCTGTGGTGCGGGCCGTAATAATAGGCCACAGCATCTCCGACTTGTCGCAGGTAGGTGACTAAGTGGGGGAGCAGGAGGTGCATGCTGGCAACTACATTCTCCGAAACGTCAACTGGACCACATAGAACAGTTGACGCGCTATGGCCCACAAGGGGTTAGGGCAGTTGAGTAAGTAACTTTCCCCGAAAATCGTTCGCGCGTTTAAGTTAAGCGAAATCACTCACGTAACCCCCTACTAGCTTTTTGCGGACTGATTGGCCGTTTCCTCGGGAAGAGGATTGGCGTTCAGAATCTCCTTTATTTTTCGTTTTTTCTTTGCTATTTTGACTTCAGATTCGCATTCAAAGACCAATCAACCCTCCCACCAGTTTTTTTTTCAGTAAGATCGGCCGTGTTTATAAAAAAAAGTGTTGCCATTCTGGATCCCCTATTTGTTTTTTTGCTATTTGGACATCAGATTTGCAATCCGCGACCCAAAAAAAAACCTATTAGTTTTCCCAACAAAATTGGTCGTGTTTTTGAGTAAAAAAGGGTTGCCGCTCACTTCATATTCGCAATCAGCGACCCAATCGACCTCCTACCAGTTTCTTTCAGCAAGATTGGCCGTGTTTATAAAAAAAAAGTGTTGCCATTCAGAATCCCGCATTTGGTTTTTTGCCATTTGAACTTCAGATACGCAATCACCGATCCAAAAAAAACCTCCAACCATCATCGGCCACGATCACCCACAACACCATAAAAGACGAAAAGCTTCACTCCACCCAACATTAATAAAATCCAATTGAAAATCTACTCCACTTCATTCTACACCACAATATAGCGTAGCGACATCGTATACATACGTATGTCACATCATCTAATCTAATCAATAGTTCAGTTCTTTCACCTACTTTTCTATTCTCTGGATTTAAACCATCTGATCTGATCATGCTCCGATACAGACAGACGGAACTATTAAACCTATTCACTGTTCATTTTTCAACTGCTCCGACTGAACTTAAAGGAACCATATGATCTAGGTTCGTTGTCATGCTCCGACACTGATTTTCCGACCTGATCATTTTTCGATTGCGGAGTAGATGGACCTAGTACGGTGTACGGAGTAGGTTAAAAAGAGTAGATCCGTGAATCGGCAACCATGACTATTATGAAATGCCTGTTAATATCGTTAAAACTTTTCCTTATCGCTAATTCCTGTTTATTCCCTCTGATTGCATAAATAGAAAATGCCTGTGAAGATTGCAAAAAAAAAACACTTAAATTAGATATAACGTACATACTCGTAATTTTACATTAAAACCAAGGTGAATTAGATATTCAACTCAATACGAGACTCCATTTGAGGTTCACGACAGCTCCTGAGAAAAAGTGTATCAAAAACAATTTTCTACGAGATGTATTTTATATCAGCTCTTAATGTACACAATTATTTTTAAGAGTTAATCAGTTTAGTCTCTTGCAAGCTACCAAGCATAAACTAAACAAAGCATTACAATTTAAAAACAATGTATCTATCTGCACTTAAAAGAGTAGTGTGACATGATGAGAGTTGATGAGATGGAAACGGATGGATTTCAATTACCGGTTATCCAATAACATATAAAAAAAAACACTTGTTAATCAACGAAAACATCTGAAAGTCTAAACTAAATGAAAATGTATCTTTCTCACATTTAATGAAGCATCATCACATCGGGCAGACAGTGATTAAACTCTTTTGTAAACATTGGTCCAAATGTAAAATATCACTGTACCATACCTGCAACGACGAAAAAGCCAAAGCACGAAAAAGACACGAATTTTGTGTGCATTTAATGATAATGACGCGGATGATGCTGTAGTTAGTGATGTGCCATATTAGGGGTCGGCAACCTTTTTAGGCCAGTGGGCCACTTTCAAAAGAAATGCATTTAGGCGAGCCGCACTGTACAAAGGAGAAAATATTAAGTATCAATTCAAGAAAGCATACCGAAATTCCGTTGCTAACGTCATGCCAACCGACCATACAATTGAAAAATGTAATATACTCGTAAATTGAAAAATAAATAAGCTTTGGAGCACATAATCAGGGGACGGTCCACAACAATTGTGCAAATTTTAAAACTACACGATTTTTTTTCCTAATCAAGCTTTTTCGGAGTTCATGCCTAGACTAGGGACCGCAAACTTTTGCAGCAAAGGGCCAGATTGTGGGCCGGATAACAAACTCGAAATTTATCGATTTACTACAGTAGTTAATGTTAAACCCATTGCCAATTGGAATCTGACGAAAACTGTTTAGTTATTTAGTAAAATGGAATTAGATTAGGAGAGATATCCTAGCGACTTTTGGCCGGTAGTTCGAGGGATCACTGGCATCTCTGGAAAATCATTCCATAGAAGAGAATTTGGAACAAACTCAGCCGCAAATGAATATGCTGAGAGACCGTACTGATACAGAATAGCATGGCGGACGGTAGAATTCCGCCAAGAAAATAAGCTGATTTTGTCATAATTTGAGCTTCGAGATGCGTTCCACACATTATGAATTGATAATTTAACCGACGTATGAGAAAATGGGATAATTAACAGGCAGCTTATAGCTTGGATAAGCCCATGTCCCTGTTAGTTAACAAGCAGTTTAACAGAACATTGAGAAAACGGGCTCAGTATTCAGCTTCTGAAAACAATTTTTTTCCTTAAAAAAGCCGATTAAAGTTCGTGAAGTGTGTGCTACAACCCTTAAAACCTTAAAAAAGCCTCAACCCCAATGGTATGCCAGAAAGTTCAGGTAAAAGTGGGGCTAAACTCCTGAAACCTCAAGACTAATAATGAGAGACAGCGATGATCTTGGGTAGATGAGAAAGAAAGTCAATAAAATTAGTAAAACTTTAGTTGCTAACTTCTTTCCATCCAATCGCCGTGGCCACCGCTTTGTTGGCTGCTAAGGATCGATTTCATAGGGCGAGTTTATAGCTGCCAGCAAACTCGCTCAATATAATCAATAAGCTAACTAACAAGTAGCTCAGTTTGTGCGAGAAAATTGAAAGGCTACTTTATTCGAAACTCACTGATATGTGGGCTTCCAGCTAGTCAACTAGCCTAATGTAATTATTATACATTTTGCCAGATTCTTAATAAATTATATACAGTCATTTCCACAAGAGCGTATACTTTGTAACTTTTTAATGCACAATTTCTCAAAGAGTGGTGGGGGACTTTTAGTTACCTGCATTTTTCCTCTTTTTCGCATTGTATAAATTTGGTCATTCTAAGTTCAAGTAGGAGAGTGATAAGACGTCAAGTGAAATGAGTGCGATTTACAAAAAACGATTCGAAGCTGTGTTTTTAGTAAGTCATCCGAAAGGACCAAAAATGACACCTGCATCGGCCGGAAAGTACCTGAAAGTTTCGACACAGTTTGTGAATAAGTGGATAAAGCGTTTTAAAGATACTGGAAATGTAGACGATCTACCTGGTAGGGGTAAAACCCGAAGCACTTCAAAAACCCAGGATAAGGCCATCATTGATATTTTTAAGAAAAATCCGTCCGTTACTACCTTAGTGCAAGCAAAGGAAATGTTATCGAAGAAGAATATTTACGTGTCCTTGAATACGATTCGGCGAAGATTACAAGAGGAAAACATCAAAACCAGGTATGCCTTGATGAAACCATTACTTACCGAAAACCAGAAGCGAAGACGTGTAGAGTGGGCTAAGGAAAACATCGATCGTGATTGGGACAACGTGATCTTTACGGATGAATCAAGTTTTGCTCTAAATACGTTCAGGAGACGAGTGTGGTCACAAAAAGGAGAAGCTGTCGTGAACCGAACCGTTAAACACCCTGTGAAGGTCCATGTTTATGGATGCTTTTCTGCACGCGGTTTCGCAAAATTAATAACGTTTACCGGAATTCTTACTGCTGAAAGGATGATCATTTTGTACAAGAAAGGATTATTGAAGTCTGCTAGGATGCTATATGGCAACGACAACACCGATTGGTTTCTACAAGAAGATAACGATCCGAAACATAGAAGCCGGTTGTGTACACGCTGGAAAGAAGAAAATAACATTCAAGTACTTGATTGGCCTTCGCAATCGCCGGATGCCAATCCTATTGAAAATGTTTGGGGATTAATGAAGCAGAAGCTTCAAGGAAAGCAAATAAAAGGAGCAACACATTTAATGCGAACGCTACAAAAAATTTGGAAGAACTTATCGACAGACTACGCGGAAAAATTGGCCGAAAGTTGTCACCGAAGATGCCAGTCAATAATCAATAGTGACGACGATTGGACCATGTATTAAATATAATTGCGAAAATGTATTTTGTATTTACTTTCAATAAAAAATAAAATTTCTTACTTGTAACATTTTGTTTTTATTTTGTGAGGTATACGGTCTTGTGGAAATGACTGTAATTATACAATTTTTCTTTCACTTCTTTAGCATCACTGACGCCCTCACAAGTTTTCCATAAAAACAGATCAACATTTTTTGAAGAATACAGCAAAACTTGACGTGTCTGCAGTGGAATCTACTCAAGTGGTTTGCCTTTTTTCTCTAGATCTATTATGAACTTAACATATTTGTAAAACTTACCAGAGCGCACTTGTCTACTTTCACAACACGCTCATGTTTTGCAGATATCCAGATATGTACTTTTTTTATGTTAACACCAAAGCTTAGGGGATACCCTTTAATGCAATAGCATAGCTTTAGTAGGTGTGGAAAATTAAGGTAAGAGGAGAGGGATGGATTGAGCTGGATTAGACGAAATTAAATGATGGTGAGCATTTTTTGTTTTTTCTGTAGGTCGTTACTGCAAGGGAAAACAGATGATGGTAAAGCGTTCCACATTCGAGTTGTTCTGCATACGAAAGAGTCATAAAATTTTGCGGTTCGACTGACACTAGTTTCGATAGTAAGATGGTGGGCACGACTTGACTGCCTTGTGTTGCCACAGGAAATGCAACATCGGCAATTAGACTACTTATTTCAGCAGAGCAGCGGCGGTTGAAGTATCGATAAAAAAAAAAGTGATAAACAACCAACATCTGTGCTGAGTTGTTCTATCCGGGAGGGTACCATGAAATAAGCCATTTGGAAATAAGGTGTTAATATCGGTTGAAACACAAAGTAGCCATGCATAGATTCTTTCGGTTTCACACTCAATGCGTAATTTCGTTTAAAACTAAGGTGAGTATGTACATGCCTATTTTCGCTTTCCTTCGCATACCTTATTTCGGTTTGAAATTGTGCATAGCCAGAAAAAAAAAATGCTGGATGCAGATATGCTAGGACGAAATGGCTGCAGGTACATGTACAAAGAGTGAAACGGGCGACCTAGGGCTACATGCGGGGGTTCGCAACGCCCAAGCCCGGAGCTAGCCCAGCTCGTTCCAAACCGAAATTATCCATGCACACATGTGCGGTACTGAGGATTGTGAATTAAGAGTCGCTTGAGTGGACTTCGCTCGCTACGATCGCTCCGCGCTTAAGAGATCACAACCCTCAGTATCGCAAAAACATGAACGCTCGCTCTGGGTACAACACTCCCTTGTGTGGGCTCCGCTCGCTCCGCGCTTATGGGATCATAACCCTCAGTATCGCACATACATGGAAGCTCGCTCTGGGTACAACAGTCCCATGTGTGGGCTACGCTCGCTTCGCACTTAAGGGATCACAACGCTCAGTATCGCACAAACATAAACGCTCGCTTCGGTCGCTCTGGACACTGAATGGCTATTTTCGTTTTTATCGCATGTCTTATTTCGATTTGAAACCGATATTGTCCATACATAAAATAGATTATTTCTTTTATTTTCCGATGAATACTTTCGTTTCCAAACGAAAGTATCCATATGGATTATTTCGTATGCCTTATTTCACTATGGCTTATTTCGGTGCCCCATCCGGGAGGTTATATCGTCATCGCCAATAACTCTTTTCGTTGAACAATGCCGACAGAGTGCAGTGCGACCCGCACCGGCCCATAAATGGCAATTATATTCGAGTCTCGGTCTTATGTGACTCTTGTATATTAGCGCTAAATCAGATGGCGTGAAATATTTTTTACATCTATGGTATTTAGGAAGCCCAGACATTTCATTACGTTTTTCGCAATGGAAAAAATGTGGTCGGTCCAGTTAAGTTTTTTCGAGATGGTAATACCTAATATATTAAGCTCAGGTGAGTCAGAAATACTCACACCGTCGACGAGGATGTACTGTGAGGTGTGTGGAGCGGATGCTTTATTGGTAATAAGACAACTTTGGATTTTGGAAGCATTGAACAGAACAATACGCAATTTGCTTCGCCCCAAGTGATGATTTTTGAAATATCTGCATTTAATGAATCATACATGGGATCCCGATTAGTAGATGTTGTGCTCCTACGAGATTCGATCACGGTACTAAAAGAGTACGTGCAGTCAAGAGGGCTGTCATCAGCAAAACTGTGTGTGTCGCGCTCGGTGGTCGTGATCGTTCGGTCACCGCTCTACGATACTAATCTAGAGCTCGGAGATCAAATCTCGGCGGGATCAAAAAACTGCCTGTGAGTACTAATAGAACTCTCACAGTGCTTCGAGCTTGTCAGTACAAGACGGCGCGGATAGGAGGTGCATGCTAGCAACTGCACTTCCGAAAAGTAGATATGCTATTGAAACGTCAACAAGGCATAGAAATGCTAGAGATGTTGACGCGCCTATACCCCTGGAGGGGTCAAGGCAATTAGAGATACCCAAAAGGTCATTGATAAACAGGAGAAAGAGGATTGAAGACAGGACAGTGCCTTGCGGAACTCCGGCATTAATGGTATAGTGACTCCATTTGACTCCATCAAGGACGACTTGGATCGAACGGTCATGCAGGAAACTTTCAATCCATTTGATGAGCTTCAAGTCAAGACACCAAAAGCATGAAATTTAGCCAGGAGTGCTGAATGCCAAACTCTGTCAAAAGCTTTGGAGATATCTAGAGCAATGACTTTGGCCTCACCGTATTGATAGAAACACCGAGCGTTTAGGTGTGAAATGTTAATAAGTCCCCGGTAGAGCGAGCAGATCGAAATCCGTACTGTCGATCGCTTATAAGATGGTGTGAATCTAGATAATTCATTAATTGAGAATTAACAAGTGTTTCAAAAACTTTTGACAAGATCGATGTGAGTGCAATTGGCCGGTAGTTCGAAGGATCACTGGCATCACCCTTTTTGGGTATTGGTTATATATTAGCAATTTTCCACCCAGATGGGAACATACCTGTGAAGTAGGATAAGTGGAATAACTTATGAATAGGTTTTGCTAACAAGGATGCGCAATGTTTGAGAACTATAGGTCGTATACCATCAGGTCCCGCGGATTTGGAGATGTCGAGTCTTGAAAGAATTTTAAATACCTGTCTTGTACGAAAATGCAAGGGCTGTTGCCTTGAGTCACACAATGGAATGGATGGTGTTTTTTGAGATGTTGATAGGAGGCACGAGTTTGCAGCAAAGATCTCCACAAAGACATTGGCCTTATCATGAGACTCGCTGTACACTTGGTCATCATACAAAAGAGGTGGAACGGATGAAGACGTGAAGTTAGTCTTCACTGCTTTTGCGAGCGACCAAAAGCCCTTGTCACCCTTCCTTTGAATAAACACCTTTTGCCTGATGCTTTTATCAAAATTGTATTTGGCCATGTCGATAGTAGATTTACAGGCGTTACGCGCGGATTTATAAATATTTTTCAGTTCAGTAGAGCCACATAGTTGATAGGCACGAAAAGCCGCTTCCTTATTCTTAATACATACCTTCTTCGCAATGGCTATTAAACCAGGGGGTAGTGACCGGTTTAGGGTTTTTGAGACTATGAGGTATAAATGAATACATTCCGAACCATATAATACTCACAATGCTTTCACTTATAAAATTGATGTTTTTTGTTGAGAAGCAGTCGGACCAGTCAAGTTCACTAAAGTATTTAGTACTAACTTAAATGTTATTGCCTTGCGGGTCGCACAAAAACTTATACAGATCCGCATGCAGCCCACGGGCCGCTGGTTGCCGACCCCTGTGCTACATAATGCAACAGGGAAATAAGATTAACAGAAGCATTAACAGCTATTGTAGAATGGGATCCATATTTTATGTGCATTCATCAAGTTATACATGCCTGCTGATCCATATCCCTATTGATCTGTTTCTAATCATCGTACTACTCGTATTTCCAGGTAACCTTTAGGAATAAACAAATGTTTCGTTATACTTATTCGAATTTAGTGGGCTCGTGTTTGATTAAGCGGGCAGAAGCTGTGCAATCGCGTACTAAAATTCCGAGTTTTGGAGTAGGTAGTGGAATGAACACGAATTGATGCCGGCTAATAGACAAAGTGAATTCAAAGCAACATCAGGCAAACGTTACGTTAGTAGAAATAATTAGCGTAAAAAGTTTTTGAGTGGTAAAATGACGATCCATCAAAATGGTAACTTGTTGTGGAGCGAATAGTGTGGAGGACGTTTACACGGACGGACGGTTAATGTATGAAGGTGAATTACATAAGACATCTTATTAATGCTATGTACGTAATTCACTACATATTTTCCAAATAGCGTCGGCCTTTGATATTACCATAAACTGCGGACAATGGCAGATATTATAGTAGGCACGTTTCCCAAGCTAGTAAGGATATTTCTCATTACCGTCGATAGCCATCTGTAATAGAGACTGCAACGACTAAATTTAGAGTTTTAAAAGAAAGGGCATTTTGGAATGGACTTTCGACGTAAAACCAAGAAAATTGAGATAAGTGTACATTTATACAGCATTTGTACTGCAAGGCTAAATTATTTCGACATAAACTGCATCTTCATTATCACTGGGGTTGTGGAGAAACGAGTCCTTTGAATGTCCTTCGTGTCTGCCCTTTCGGTCGATAACTCTTGACAGAATAAAGCTATAGAAGTTAAAAATTTGTGCGTAAGCCGACTAAAGGAACGCCTAACCCTCCTGTCGTTTAAAATATACAGTCGAGGACAAAGAAATTCGTGCAGTTAGATTTCATGAATTTAAAGCATGGTAATATCCCTAAGTAGTCCGGCTGGCGCAACGGTTAGCACCTTCGCCTTCTATGCACTGGGCCCCGGTTCGATTCCTAACGAATGCAGTAGTATTCGAAAAAAAAGGGGATTTACGTGTCAGACTATGAGCCCACTCAGCTGCCAAATGAGTACCCATTCGGAGTAAATAACTCAGCTGAGCGTGTTGCTGATCACACACCTGCGCACAAAACACACCGTCACGATCTACAATAGTAAATGAGATGATGCTAACTCATCTCGAGGCCTTGATCCAAAATTGGACTGTGGTGCCAGTTAATTATGTTGATATCCCTTAAACCGGCGATTCCAACGGAAACGATACCGTCAGCGTCAATTGAAGGGCGTCATGTGGCGTTGACTGATGCCACGAAAACCTCCCCTATGCAATTCAAATGTTGTAACGAAACATTCTTACCGGCAACGGATGGCAGAAGCATTGGTGGTCCATCCGAATTGCGAAGAATTTTGTCGAATCAAATTGTTCAGAATTTGAACAATCTGGTCAAAGCACCATGGGCGGTTAACAAACTGCTTTTGGACCTGGAGGGTGCGGGATGCAAAGTTATCGCGTATGCGGACGATATTGCCATCGCAATTTCTGGGAAGTTTCCCTCTGTGCTCAGTGATATTATGCAGAATGCCCTCTCAATTCTGACGAAGTGGGCTAGGCAAGTTGGAGTTGGTGTTAATCCGGAGAAAACAGAACTTGTTCTCTTTACAAGGAAACCTAGGCCACCAATATTCGATCTATCATTGCTGAACGGAATGAGAGTTGTTCTCTCTGAAAAAGCCAAGTTTCTGGGGGCCATTCTGGACAGGAAACTGGGGTGGAAACCCAATATCCAGGAGCGGGTAGCTAAGGCGACTGTTGCGCTATACTCGTGTAAGAAGGCCATGGGTAGGAAGTGGGGCCTGAAACCGAAGATTGTTTTCTGGCTTTATGTCTCAGTTCTGCGACCTATACTTCTGCAGCTGCTCTTGATGTCCTGCTCGATTTGCTCCCCCTAGATATTTTTGCTAAGCAAGTGGCCTCGAACGTAGCCATTCGTCTTCGGGAAACTGGGCAGTTAACTGTGGCAGCCACGGGACACTCGTCTGTTCTTAGCAGCTTGGATTTTCCTGCGGTGACGGATTACACTCTTCCCAAGTATCTGTTCGGTAAGACTTTTGTAAGCCAAATCCCCCCACGGGACGAGTGGGAGGCCAACACTTTCCAGGAGTCAAATGCTATAAGTTTATACACCGATGGCTCTAAGACAGATAAAGGAGTGGGAGTGGGGGTGTACTCGGACAAGTTGAATATAAACTTGTCGCTACATCTCCCTGACTGCTGACTGCTGCAAAACAGCGCTTTTCAGGCGGAGATTGCGGCTATTTGGGAGGTTCTCATATGGCTCGGGCGTAATGTGATAGCTGCTAAGGACATTATCATTTTTACGGATAGTCAGCCGGCGCACAGTGGAGTATTTATACCAAAAAGCTGGCCAAAAGTCAAAAATCTTAAGTTTAGCAAATCCCGTTAAAATTGTATTTTTCTAGTACAAGACTTATGGCTGAATGATATCCTAAGCACTCGTGCGCCGCTTCCCTCTCTACCCCTTTTGCGAAGGGTTAGAACTCAAAAAAAGTGCAATTTGTATTGTATTTTTTCTTGCAAAGTCATATTTTTGCTTGAATTTCATGTTTTTTTCAATTGGTTTCCGATTCAATCAGCAAAAAAATTGTTTTATATAATCAAGCATTGGGGTGTGTACTTTACCCAAAAAAATATTTCATCATCCCTTTAGTTACGAAAATACTTCTTTTTTCCATATAACTAAATAGTAAGGGCAAAATGTGATATTTTTCGTGAAAAAAAATAATCAATAGTGTTTTTGTTTGGGTTCCCTGTGGTCTCCGGCAATCAGACCTTCATGGTAATTTAGTTTAATGCCTCCTCAATATTGCCATAAAAAAATGTATTCCACTTCCCCCCCCCCCCCCCCCTTCCCTTTTACCACGTGTTTCTGTCCGTCTAGTTCTATGCAAACTAGTCTCTCAGTTTTGAAGCGATCGAGCCGAAATTTTGCACAAAGCCTTCTTTCTGTTGCAGGCTGTATATATGTCGGAACCAATGGAATCGGACCACTACGTCATATAGCTGCCATAGGAACGACCGTTCCGAGATTCGGTCTTTGTGAGAGAAACTTTTTTATTTCTAAAGCTATCTTTTTCAAATTTGATATCATTCAATGGTATATACAACCAAATCATATTCTCGAATTTCGTCAAAATTGGACTACTCTATCGTATAGCTGTCATAGGAGCGACCGTTCCAAAAACAAGTTTTTGTTAGAAAAACTTTTTTTTTTATAAACGTATCTCTACCAAATTTCATATTATTCAATCATATTTATCGTCAAACCATATCCCAAAATTCGGTTGAAATCGGCCCACTATTTCATATACCTCCCATAGGAACAGTGAAATCGGAACAAGTTTTATCACTAATTTCAAAGTGGTAAATATACCGTGAAGCGTGAAGGGTATCATACTTTCGGCAAGCTAGCCGAAGGCTAGCTTGTTTTCAATTTAATTTTAATTTAATTTAATTTTTTTTATTTTTTTTATTTAGTTTTGATATTTAATTTTATACTTTTTTATAATAAATATAAAAAAATATCTAAATCGTATTTCAATGCATTTGCACCTGAAAAATGGTACTAAATAATTTTGGCCAGCTTTTTCATACAAATACTCCGCTGTGCGGCGATTAAATCTCTTGAATCTGTGATTACAAACTCAAAGATGGTTGCCGCACCTGTCTCCTGGAGATGGGAAAATTTCCCGAATACGAGTGATACGGGCAAATTGTTATAGAAAAAAAGCGAGAATTAAGAAAAAATGTGAATAATAATTTTATTAACCAAAATATTCAATTCAACCACACTCACTCAACGTTACACTGCAAGTGTCAACTTTTCAAATTATTACATTTATTCGCTGTTATGAAGAGAGTGGCTCTGAAGTTAAGAGAGAATAAACAATTATTCTCCGATTTGTTTTGCAATGATACAATCGATACTTGTACAATTTATAATACATTGAAATTATTATAATACATTGAAATTTTACTTTTCTGATGTGGTTGACGAGGTCTTTTTACCACTTTCCGGCTTTCATTTCAAAATCGATGGGATTTTGCTTCTTTTTCCGAATTTCTTGTATAGCAGCACACGAATGAATGGATGTTCTGATTCGAACGTAGCTGATCCTTTACGAACATTCTGCCGGGCCTTGAAACGTCGCGTCGTTTCAAAATTAATTCAGTATAATTCATTGGTTGATGTTGCAGCATGTACACGGGATTTCCCCCTTGCGTACAAAAGCAATATCCAGGAACTGGGGGGTTTTACGGCGCCCCGACTCGCCGATTGCAAACGGAATAAGGATTGATATAGGATAGATTATTAAAGGCATAATGAAAGTAATGAGTGGGTGTTAGGTATAATTAATTTTATTCGGTGTCCGGTGAAGGGTGATCAATGGTTGAGTCCGGATCAGAATTCTGGTACGTAATCGGTTGGATTTTAACACGGTCGGATGGTTGACCATTTTCGTGCCATATATCGTCTGTTGGTAACATACAAATTTTTTGAATGGGGCGGCGAATAATGGATGTCTGCGTTTTTAGTTCTACCACTCTCACCAAACCATCAGAGCCGAAGAAAGTGTTTGTAATTCGACCCATCATCCATTTCAATGGAGGAAGACGTTCGTCCTTGACAACGACTAGCTGGCCGATCTTTGGATTTTCTTTGACGTTGAGCCACTTCGGTCGTTGTTGTAGTCGCGACAAATATTCGGTTTTCCAGCGAATCCAGAAGTCCTGCCGTAGTTTTTGAAGAAATGCCCATCGTTTCAATGAAGAATATTTCGTATAATTGTAATCCTGTTCTGGAGGTGCAGTTAGGGCAGTTCCAATGAGAAAGTGTCCAGGCGTAAGACTCGCAAAATCGTTGGGATCGTCTGACATAGGGCATAGAGGGCGCGAATTTAGACACGCTTCGATTTGAGCTAAAAACGTGGTCATTTCTTCGAAGGTGAGGATCGTGTCACCCAAGACCCGACGAAGATGGTGTTTGACCGAACGAACGCCTGCCTCCCATAATCCACCGAAGTGAGGAGATGCCGGGGGAATAAAGTGCCAATTTACCCCATCGTTGGCCAAGATTTCGGATACGTCTCGATTTGCTGCATTGATGGCTACTTTGTATGATCTTCTGAGTACCGCGTCTGCGCCGACGAAATTCGTTCCGCAGTCTGAATAAATGTCCTTGCATAGGCCTCTCCTCGCGATGAATCTGCGCAGTGCTGCCAAGAAGGCTTCCGTTGTTAAATCCGATACGACCTCCAGATGTATGGCCTTAGTACACAGGCACACGAAGATGGAGAAATATCCTTTAAGAATTTTTGAATTTCTTAAGTTGGATGCGCGTAGGGATATCGGTCCAGCATAATCGATTCCAGTGGTGAGGAAGGGTCGTGCGGGTGTAATTCGTGGTTTAGGGAGATCTCCCATTAGTTGCTCCGAGATTATCTTCTGCTGTCGGAAACAACGTATGCATCGATGAATATGATACTTGACAAGAGATCTTATTTTTAGTATCCAGAATTTTCTTCGTATGCAAGCGATTGTTGCATTAATTCCTCCATGTAAAGTTGTGATGTGACATTGGGTAACTATCAGCTTAGAAAGGTGACTGTTGTATGGCAAAAGCATCGGATGCCTTTGATCATATGGTAAATCGGCATGCCTGAGTCTGCCTCCAACCCGTAATGTTTGGGTTTTATCCAGAAATGGTGTGAGGGACTTGACTTTATTGCTTGCTCGTTTGGGGTTTTCAGATATTTTTCCGTTCGTTTTTCTGATCGCCCCTTTTTATCGCCTTCTTGATTGACCTTTTGGACTGACGTGAGCCATTTGCTTTAAGACGTTGTATTTCATCGCCAAAATATTTAGCTTGTTCCACCCGAATCCAGTAATGCAAACCGCGACTAAGTTCTTCAGTTTGAAGATGACCAACTTGTCGATTCGACCTTTCCTTGCTGATATTAGAAATGAAGCGAAAACAGTACGCTGTTACACGGATCAGACGATTATAGGATGAATAGTTTGTGAGTGTAATTATTGGCTGGGTAACAGTTGTATGTGTCGTTATTGTGACAATCCTTTTCATTTCTTCTTTTGTGAAGTGATTTCGCTGCTTCGGCCAATGGTCGATAGGATACACAAGCCAATTAGGTCCATTCCACCAAAGTGTGTCATTTCTAAGCGTGTCGGATGATGAACCTCTGGTCGCCACATCGGCAGGATTCTCCTTAGATGGAACATGACACCATCGTGCGGTGGGAATCCCATCTCTTATTATGGATACTCTGTTGGCTACGAAAGTTTTCCAGTTGCATGGCTGTTGTTTCAGCCAAGCGAGGACGATTGTTGAGTCGGACCAGCAATAAAGAGGAATTTCCCTTAAATTAATATCGCGTTGAATTCGTTGCACTAGTGCTGTTAGCAACGTTGCTCCACACAATTCCAATCTTGGAAGTGAGATCGTTTTGACGGGCGCCACTTTCGTTTTCGCCATCAGAATTGATGTCTTAGCTGTTTCGTCACTGTCATGCACTCGAAGGTATATTACGGCTGCGTAAGCATTTTGTGATGAGTCGCAAAACCCATGTAGTTGCATGGTACACTTTCGGGTAGTGTTAATCCAACGGGGTAATTTGATAAGTTCCAGATTGCTGAGACTAGCATGAAATTGGTTCCATTGGTGTTGTTCTTGAGGTGGGAGTGGGTCATCCCAATCCAGATTCAATAGCCACAACTGTTTCATCAGTATTTTCCCTACTATTATAATCGGTGCAAACCATCCTAATGGGTCGAATAACTTCGAAACTCCTGAAAGTACTGACCGTTTGGAATTCGCCTTTAGATTATGTAGACTCTGAACTCGTAGTAGTAGGTTATCATCGGAGGGATTCCATAGTAGCCCCAACGTACTTACGGAAGGTTGATCATTTGAAATGTCCACTGTTGGACAGCATAATACGTCGACTTCAGGAACTCGATTCAAAACATCTACATTATTTGATGCCCATTGACGAAGTTTGAAACCACCTTGTCCCAATAAGGAGATCAGCTCGCGTTGAGTCTCTAGTATTTCATGTATATCATCAGCTCCGAACAATACATTGTCTACATATAGCTGCTCACATAGTACCGCGCTAGCCATCTCATAATCCTTGCCATCATCTATGACTAACTGCTGAATGGTTCGCATCGCAAGAAATGGGGCCGATGCAACGCCAAAAGTTACAGTCCGAAGGCGAAGATGTTCGACCGGGCTGTCTAAATTTTCCCGCCATACTAGACGCTGGAAGTTAATATCTTCATCGGCCACTCGTATTTGCAGAAACATCTTCTCCATGTCTGCTGCTGCTGCGATGCGTGACATTCTCCACCTTGTTATCACGGAAGCGATGTCCTGTTGAAGGCTGGGACCGGTATATAACAAGTCGTTTAACGAGTTCCCTGTTGACGTCTTGCTTGACGCATTAAAGACTATTCGTAGTTTTGTAGTTGTACTGGACGGCTTTATTACCCCATGATGAGGAAGGTAGTAATGTTGGACATCATTTAGGTCACCAACTATTTTCTCCATATGTCCTCGGTTGAGGAAATCCTGTACACATTGATGATAAGCGTCTTTCAGTTTCGGTTCCTTGTCTAGTTTGCGATGTAACGAGTTTAACTGAATAATTGCTCGGTGGTATGACGAGCCAAGATTTTCTGTAGATGTCCTGAAGGGTAAAGCTACGATATATCTGCCATCTGCGTCACGAGTGTGTGTATTCCTAAAGTGTTTCTCACATTTTGCATCGTCTTCCGAAATATGAACCGGTGGATCCACTTCTTCCATCTCCCAGAAACGTCTCAACTGTTGCTCGAGTTCCACCTTATTAAAAAATGTATAGACAGACGTTGTCGGCAGATCGGATTGGGCTGGTCCCAACAGAATCCAACCTAACATCGTGTTTTGTGCGATGGGAGTGTTAACTTCACCGGTTTTTATGCCATCTCGAATAATGTATGGGTATATGTCCGCCCCAAGGATTATGTCGATCCGCCCTGGCTGATGAAACGAAGGATCTGCAAGTTTTAACGCGGACAGATGCGGATATAACTTCGGAGACAACGTTTTCTGAGGAATACGATCCGTCAATGTAGGTAGTACTATCGCTTCCACAGGAATAGAGTAGTTGTCGTCAAAGCGAGATGAAATATCAAAATGCACTAGCTTATGGGAGGATCCAGATGATGTATATCCGATCCCTGATATTGTAGCTTGGATGGAACTTGGCACGAGGCGGAGTCGTTGCATGGTAGACGTAGTCATGAAACTTGCCTGGGACCCCGTGTCGATAAGTGCTCGCAAGGTTTGTTCGCATCCATTTCCTTTGCCCTTAATAATCGCAGTTGATAATAGGACCGTATTGCGCTGATTGCTCGCATGAAAACTGGAGACATTTGCCGTATCAGAACTTTTTCGATGTTGTGTTTGAGTTTTGTTGTCGTGAAGTAATGAGTGGTGTCTTCGGCCACAATGAAAACATCCACGTTTACTTGAGCACGTTTTGCTACCATGATCGGAGCCAAGACAATTAAAACAAAGCTGCTTGGCTTTAACATGCTGTAGTTTAGCATCCCGGGAAAGAGCACTGAATTGAGAGCACCTCCGGATGTTGTGTTGTTCCTTACAATAGGAACATGATAACGTTTGCTGACTTGCGGTTGTGTGATTGGCATGAACATTCTGTTTAGCTGTCTTGTTGGTTGATGTATTCACAGCCTCTAACATTCGGAAACGAGATTCCAAAAAATCCAAATACGACTGAAGTGTCGGAGGATCCGTTGTAATACTTAATTTCTGTTCCCACTATTGTCGGGTCTCAGAAGGAAGGCGCTGTGATTGCACATGAATTATGACCAGGTCCCAATCATTGACATTTATATCTAAAGAGGTTAATGCAGCTAGACACTCGTTGGTGGAATCGAAAATATTTCGAATCGATGATGCTGATTCTTTAGAGATCGGTGTATTATTAAGAAGAGTAGATAGCTGGGCATTAATTAACAAGCGTCGGTTGTTATATCGTTTACAAAGAGCCTTCCATGCGGGCTCATAATTAGTTTCCGCGATGGTGTAGGTTCGAAGCAATTGTTCAGCTTCGCCAGAAACGGCTCTTCGCAAGTAGTAGAGCTTTTGAACAGCCGTGATGGACGAGTTGGTTTCCACCAAGGCCACAAACATGTCGTGGAAAGCCTGCCACTCTGAATATACACCTGAAAAGGTCGGTAAGCTTATCGGTGGCAAATGCACCTCATTGTGACTCGGGACCACTTTCGGGATACTGACTGACGGACTATCGTTGAGGTTATCGTTTATCCTTCCACACGTGTCGTAGTATTTCTCCTCGAAGGTGGCGTATTCGTCGTCCACGAAATATGGCAAAGCTTTCCTTTCTTCGTCGCTCGCGGAACACACGAGCTGCTTATGCACATCCTCATATTCTGCCCATAAACGCCCCAAACCATCCATGCGCCCTTTCAAATATCCCATGGTCATATTGGCCTTGGAGCACTTTTTAAAATTCTTCACAAAATTGGTTATTGATTCGGCGTTCGCCTTTTGCTTCGCAAGCAAGGCTTGGACCCCTTCAACCGGCATCGTTGATACCGAATATTAAATATAGTTCGAAAAATAGGTTAGGAAATATAATGGATCAGGAAAGTTGACCCACGATGGACGTTTGCGTAAACTCACCGCTGATCCGGCTCGACGGACCAAAATGTTTTCCCGAATACGAGTGATACGGGCAAATTGTTATAGAAAAAAAGCGAGAATTAAGAAAAAATGTGAATAATAATTTTATTAACCAAAATATTCAATTCAACCACACTCACTCAACGTTACACTGCAAGTGTCAACTTTTCATATTATTACATTTATTCGCTGTTATGAAGAGAGTGGCTCTGAAGTTAAGAGAGAATAAACAATTATTCTCCGATTTGTTTTGCAATGATACAATCGATACTTGTACAATTTATAATACATTGAAATTATTATAATACATTGAAATTTTACTTTTCTGATGTGGTTGACGAGGTCTTTTTACCACTTTCCGGCTTTCATTTCCGAATTTCTTGTATAGCAGCACACGAATGAATGGATGTTCTGATTCGAACGTAGCTGATCCTTTACGAACAGGTATATACAACCAAATCATATTCTCGAATTTCGTCAAAATTGGACTACTCTATCGTATAGCTGTCATAGGAGCGACCGTTCCAAAAACAAGTTTTTGTTAGAAAAACTTTTTTTTTTATAAACGTATCTCTACCAAATTTCATATTATTCAATCATATTTATCGTCAAACCATATCCCAAAATTCGGTTGAAATCGGCCCACTATTTCATATACCTCCCATAGGAACAGTGAAATCGGAACAAGTTTTATCACTAATTTCAAAGTGGTAAATATACCGTGAAGCGTGAAGGGTATCATACTTTCGGCAAGCTAGCCGAAGGCTAGCTTGTTTTCAATTTAATTTTAATTTTTTTTTAATTTAATTTAATTTTTTTTATTTTTTTTTATTTAGTTTTGATATTTAATTTTATACTTTTTTATAATAAATATAAAAAAATATCTAAATCGTATTTCAATGCATTTGCACCTGAAAAATGGTACTAAATAATTTTGGCCAGCTTTTTGATACAAATACTCCGCTGTGCGGCGATTAAATCTCTTGAATCTGTGATTACAAACTCAAAGATGGTTGCCGCACCTGTCTCCTGGAGATGGGAAAATTTTTTAACATCTCCCTTTGTTGGATTCCGGCCCATAATAGCTTTGATGGAAATTGCAAAGCGGATGAACTAACTAGAAGAGGCTCTACTGAGGGGACCGGGTTTAGTTATCGCCATCTCGGGTGGTCTTTATCAGCCTGTAAATTGTTGATAAACCATGATGCCAACACGAGATGGAGTAATGGTAGCACTTGCATGGTTACTAGGCAACTTTGGCCTAGGATCGATCCCAAACGCTCTGCGGAGCTGCTGGCGTTGAATAGACGTAACCTACGGACTCTTGTGGGGGTGATTACAGAGCACTGTCCGATTGGCGAACATGCCAGGAGATTGGGGCTTCCACACAATGACCTCTGTAGGAGTTGCGGGGATGAGGATGAGGAGGAGAGTACCTTTCATCTGCTATGTGGGTGTCATGCCCTGGCTAGAAGAAGAATGATTACCTTGGGGTCTTTCTATTTTGGCGATCTGGACGACTTTAAGGATGTTAGCATCAGCTGGCTCAAGCGCTTTATCAACAGCTCAGGCTGGTTTAATGAATAGGTAGGACTCGGGTTGTGGAGTCGATGGTGGTATCACAAAGGACCCAGAGGTGATCTATGTGTGCTGTGTGTATCACGGCAGCCCCTTTAACCTAACCTAACCTACTGAAAGCTTTCATTGGGTGGGTTCCTGCGAGCGGATCAGGATTTGACACTTCTAGAATTCTCCTCCATATGCTTTCCCCTCCGGTAAAATTTATGCAGACACCTGTCAGTTTCCGGATCTGAAAATGTTCCCCTCCGGATCAGAATACTTTTCAGATCTGCACCGCCACCGCTATCAATTGATAGCCGTCAACCCTGGCATTAAATGTAACATGAGATTGGAAAAAAAATTTAAGTACGAGGGTAGGTTGAAAAGTGCTCGGCCTGACAATGAAATCCTGCGATTTTCAGTTAACAAATAATTTTATTTTTCTACATAATCTCCCTTGACTTCAACACAATTGGTCCAGCGTTTCTGCAACATCAGTCTTCCTTCCCGGAAGTGAGAGTCTGGAAGGCTGTGAAAATATTCATCTACGGCCCTCTCAACTTCTTCACTGGATACGAAGCGCTTCCCAGAAACAAACTTCTTCAAGTTTGGGAACAGATGGAAGTCTAAGGGTGCCAAATCAGGAAAATATGGGGGATGGTCGAGCAAATCGTACCCCAAATCACACAGTTTTCCCCATCGCCAACGCACACTTGTGTACAGGTGCGTTGTCCTGGTAAAAGACGATTTCTTATTCAAGCCAGGCCTCTTCTCGCGAATTTTGGCATCCAGCAGCTCAAGAAGTTTGGAGTAATATTCGCCTGTTATTGTTCTCCCTTTTTCAAAGTAATCAATTAACAGGATCCCTTTCGCATCCTAAAACACGCTGGCCACCTTTCCGGCAGATGCGATCCACTTCGCTTTCTTAGGCGCCGGTGGTTCACCGGCTTCCACATACTGCTTCGACTGCTGTTTCGTTCCTGGCGTATAGTGGTGGACCCAAGTCTCATCCATGGTGACAAATCACCGCACATAATCGGTCGGATCCCGATTGAATCGGTGCAAAGATTGCTGCGAAAATCGTTTGCGCATTTGCTTTTGATCGGCATTCATCAAATGCGGCACCCATCTGCGCAGAGCTTTCGCATCTCTAATTCTCTGTGCAAGATGTTTCGCACCCTTTCTTCCGATATCACCACAGCCTCAGCAATATCACTCACTTTCATTCGCCTATCGTCCAATACGATATCATGCACTTTTTCGATGGTTTCCGGCGTGGTTGCGGCTTTTGGCCGTCCTTCATATGGATTGTCTTCTAGGGACGTGCGACCACGTTTAAATTCAGCTGCCAATTTTTCAAAGGTTGTCATCGAAGGAGCAGAGTCCCCGTAAACTTTTGTTAACTACAGATGAATTTCCTTAAGGGTTAATCCATCGAAAACGAAGAAACGAATATTAATATTATGACCGCACGATATTCAAATTTCTCCATTTTAACGAAAAACACGACGTCTAATGCAAAAATTCGTGTAACCAAACTACTTGAGAGAACAAGTTGAAACTTTGTAATACGAACTAATGACATGTGCACCCAGGCAGGAAACATAAATTTTTTGCTGATTGTAACGGTATTTCCGTGTCAGGCCAAGAATTTTTCATCTTACCTCGTATATGATGTTTATCTTGGATATACCAAAAACCTGTCCGGGTATTCATTTCAGTGTGTGCCATTCTTAAATTGAACGAGTCAGCAGCTATGTCACTGTACCGACTATCTCGCTCTTTGTTGAGTCGTTCATAAAGAACGACTTGTTCATGTGCTACACATCACTAGTATGTGGTGCGCTCGTCGAATTTACGCTACATTGAGTTGGGTTTATGGCTTTGTCGTTTTGGGAGTCGTCGTCAAAAGATCAGCGTTTCGACAGAAAGAGAGTCACTAATCTCCATAGTTAAGATCTGTGTTAATCAAGGCGGCCAATGCGACGGTAGCTCACCGACGGTAGCCCTGCGACGAAAATTAATCGACGATCGTGCACGGGGTGTGTTCCTCGAAGCGATGATCGATTACAAACAATAATAACATCATCACATGGACGGAATATACGACAGCGACTTGCCTGCGAAGTGTGTCTCCTCGCCCGAATCCAGTTTTAAAAGCAACCCGCTAAACAGAGTTGAAACAAGCAAGACCGAGCATACCCTTTGGCGGGATTGCGGCTAGGAAGTTTATTTCTTCTTTTTTTTCAATGCAATCTTGACAAACGCAACGTTCGCGTCAATCTACGCTTTACTTTAGGCCACATTTAAAATCTTAAAAAAAATCATACGGAAATGTTTACGAGAAATTTCCATTTTTCTCAAAATTGATTTGTTTAAAAGTGTGCAATCAACAAAATTAACATTCGAATTGAAATTAAATTTCGAATTGAATTGTGAAAAATAAAAAGGCTTCCTTTCCAACAAGCTCGGCAAAATTGGACGCAAAACGAATCCAATAATGGAAGTACTACGTCATACTGTTCAGTCATTGAACGATAAAATCCAATTGAAAATGACACAATGTTATGTTAACTACGTGTTTGTATTTATTACATTTCACCACATCCTTATCAATTCCTAGAATAATAATCACTCCTTCACTTCCACTCCCTGTCCGTATTGCCATTGTGTTTGCAAACTAACGCTACTTTTCATGAATGAATTTATTTTTGAGTTTTTTCTTATCTTTTTTGGCTTTTCATGATAATTGTTTGTTATTCTTTTACTATTTTTAGCAAATGGCGGATTGGCTTAAAAATTAAGCAAATTTCATATCTGCTGTGGGGCCAATTTTCACCTGTTTATTGTCAGAGTGCTTTTGGGGCTGTTTTTTTTTTGTTGTGTTAGTTATGTGTGCGCTATTTTGATGGCGCACGTCTGGTTAGAGGAATAATCGTTGTTATCAAAATTTTAAAGTATTCACTTTCAGATCCATCTCGTGGATTTGAGAAAGCGTATTATCTCCCCGATGCCCTTCGAGGAGATATTGTCAAGTGTACACTTAGTTGATTTTGATTGAAGATGTTATTGTTTTATTCTCTTAATTGAATAAAATGCGAATGCAGCGTGCAGATCGGAACGTATCTCCCAACTAAATACTGTGTAACATAATACATAACCATTCATCCATCCCACTATCGACCATTTTTTTTTCAATTCCCAGAAATAAAATTTATCGAAATTTAGGCCCAGATATTCTCGGAAAAAACAAACAGCTCGAATCCTAACAATTCTGGAAATAACTATGTATTTGAAAGAAGAAAAATTTGCCCAGGAAACATATTCGTAGAACTCTCCAACACGAATACTTCTTGTTTCTATCAATAGTCGGGTTCTTTTGTACTCCGGTCTAAATTAATTCAGGTTAACAGCCCCAGTTACAACAATGAGTCAACCTGCATTAACCTGGAGAGCTCAACATGTTACCTTCACCAGATAGATATATCAACAGATGTCGCTTACATCGCTAAATAGCGAATTTATTATGTAGAATTATGAATTTTCGTAGTTTAATTTAATTTCTGATCAAGTTTATTTGTAAACATTGTAAACATATTTCTCCGGATTCGATATTTAATCAAAAATGATGAAAAACTATATTGACGAAAAGGGGTCCAGTCAAACCGCTGATGGCCAAGTCTTTGTGATAAGACAGTTTGGAAAAAGGCAGATAGCTGTAGCCTGAATGGCTTTACCAACACCTAAGCGTCTCAGGTTTAGTAGGATGGAATGATCTGTGTAGTTGGACCTGCGACATAGTTGTGTGAACTCTGAACTCCATTACGTTTATTATCTGAAGCAGCTACCTCCGAGGCCATCCCCTGAATGGGGTTCAGCGATGTGCTGAAAACTCGTCCTTGTAAAAACCACTCCACGTCAAGAAACCTGAAACAAAAGCCTCGGATTGGACGGATCAACAACGACGACCACGTAACCGACTAACGGATTATTCTTTCGGATCCTGGTATATATTTTACTCTCCCTGAACAAACCGGGGGCCGAGAAGATCGAACGGATCAAAAAGTACAAACTGAGCATTACTGCAGTCCAGGAAACAAATTGGTTTGGCAGCGAGAGCAATGATAAGAAATCGCATACAATTTTTAGAAGTGGAAAACCATAGGGCCACAAGGAGTCTGGAGTAGTATTTATAGTGAACAATCACCTCAAGCCTGTGCGGCTTACTGCGGCTCGATTCTTCAATCTCTGGCTCATCAATGTGCACGCCTCACTGAAGTTAAAGAAGACGAGATAAAAGACGTTCTACGCCCGCTTTGAGACTCTCTTCGACTAACTTCCAACAAACGACGTCAAACTGCTGCTGGGAGATTTTAACGCGAAAGTCGGAAATTAAAGTCGGCACCAGGGACTACTGGAGGTCTTCATGAAAAATGTAGCGACAACGACCAGCGACTTATCGACTTCGCCTGCAGTAGGAATCTAATCGTAAGCTTTACGTGTTTCCCGCATCGACGCATTCGCAAGCAGACCTGGAAATCTCCAGACGCACACACCGTCAACCAAATTGATCACGTCCTTATTTGCAGGAGATGGGCGTCTAGTGTGATGGATGACCGCTCCTATCGAGGAGCAAACTGCAACTCAGATCATCACTTGGTGAAGACGACCTGCAGATGTAGAATTTCCTCAGTGCACCAATCGAGAATCAGCCCTTCCAAAATCTTTGCGGTTGATAAGCTTCTGAGCGATGCAACGGCGGTGGCGTATACTACCGCCCTTGAGGAAAGACTATCACCTATGCTACACAACATCAGCAACACAGGCGTCCATGGGTTCTGGGAGGAACTTAAGGAAACCATCAAAGAGATCGCAGATAAAGTCGTGGGATATAAAGCCCGCCGAGCGCGAAATGACTGGTTCGACAAAGAATGCAAAAATTCACTTGACACGAAAAACGAGGCCTATAGACAATGGATTCAACGAGTAACCAGAGCCAAAAGAGAAAAATATGACGAGCTACGGCGAATATCGAATAGAATAATTAGACGTAAGAAACGTAAATACTTTGACGAGCAGTTGCTGAACATTAACGAAAACTTAGCTAATAGGAACACCAGACAAGCATACAAACTAATAAATACAATTAAGAACGGCTATCACGCTATTCGGGCTATTAATATTGACAACAGCAAGACGGCTATGGACCCTTACTCAAGCCTCCGGAAACATGCTAGATACATTTAAACGTAAGGTTCTGCGGCGAATTTTCGGGGCTTTTTGCGATCGAGATGGATGGTGCATCCGGTATAACCATGAGCTGTATGAACTGTACGATGAGCTGGAAGCTTCGAAAATTGTCAAACTACAACGACTTCAATGGGCAGGGCATGTACAACGAATGGACGATCGCATGCCAAAGAGAGTAATGAACGCAGAACGAGGCGACGGAGCGAGATTGCGAGAACGACCGAGAGCTCGTTGGGAGAGCTCAGTACATGCTGACGCCGAGCAGCTACTGGGCTTCCGAAATTGGAGGACGCGGTCACGTGACCGAGATAATTGGAGGACAACGATACAGTCGACCAAGGCTCGACGTCGGGCTGTCGCGCCACGATGATGATGATGGGGAATCTAATGCACTTTCGACACTTAACCGCATAGTTGACCCGGGACGTTTTTGCACGGCGCTTAACCTAGACTGAAGTACAAAAGAACGCGCCCAATATATAATATTCAGGTCAACATGATAGCTACCTATTTGAATTTAGGAATATTAAATATCAGAAATTTCTTTCGAGAGTCCTGAAAATCAAGTATCTAACCTTGAAAAATATTACACGGAGGAGAACATTTTCGCGGATTCCTTTTTATTCACAATCATTCGCGGAACATTATTACATTATTCGCAGTATTTTTCCCAAAAAAAGAATGCAAACATAATGTTTACAAATTCATGGAAATCCATAATTACAACATTGTATCAGTCTGTAAGTTTGTGGTTTTTATTCACGAATATTTGATCGGATTTTTCCAGTAAAAAAAAACAACCACATCTGTCTAAGATACGATTTCAAGTAAATTTAGATTTTAATGATTTATTATTTGATTTCGAGAAAAAAAAATACATAAATCAAATTAAAAGAGCATTTCCGAAGAATCGAAATTCCAACGCATAGAGTGGAGAGAGTATCTAAGTTTTGAACGGAATCGTTCTAAATTCTGATTTTCTTTGGAGATTGTATTACATTACTTGAAAAGTAAATATGCAGTTAGACGAAATTTTATTTTAAAATTATTTCGATCGATCGATCAATTGATCTATTTCTTAATAAAGTAAAACAAACAAAACACCATACACCATACTTGCTCTATCAACTCCAACCGATGTACGCAAGGCCGAGTTCAACCTAAGGAAAGTCCTGAATAAAGCAGCTGCAAAATTTATTCCTGCAGGACGAATACCGCAAGCAAGGCCTAACTTTTCCACCTCAGCCGCCAGATTGGCAGATGAAAGAGATCAAATCAGAAGCAATAACCCGGACGATCCAAGAATTCATGAACTGAACTGCGAAATATACAAGCAAGTAGCCGAACATACGAGATCAAAATGGAGGAATCATCCGAACAACTGTAACTTGACAACAGGCGTCAACAAAATATGGTCCACAGTCCGTGCCCTTTCAAATCCAACCCAACAAAAAGGGAATGTCGCTATTCAATTTGGTGATATTGATAAGCATACATCTGACAGGTATAAGCGCATAATTCGCAGGAAAATTCACAATCGAGCCGACCGACGGCCACACGGCATGTTTCACCTCCAATAAAAGCTGCAGCTATCAGAAAAGCGAAAAACTCAAAAGCCATGGGACCTGATGGCATCTCAATGGTTATACTCAAAAACCTCGATATATCATACCAGCAATCGAGTACCTTAAGGCAGACCGTATACCAAAGCTGCACAAGCTTCTTAGCGACATGTGATGCTAGCAATGGCTTAGAAGGGGCACATGTATGTAGCTTGGCTGTACTTGCATCATCAGTATACGGCTACCAAATTATTTTACATGTTTTCATATGGAACAAAGCGGCATGTCCACATGTGACGAAAAGCTCCATATGACGGCCTGCCTAAGGCTGCATACAACCTGTCCATCTCTTCGCTGATCGTTCCTGAGTTCTGGAAGAAGGGGAGAGTGATCCCAATTTTGAAGTCGGGCAGAAAAGCGACACTAGGCGATTCTTACCGGCCCATTACACTTTTGTCACCAGTTGCCAAAAGGCTAGAGGCTTTGATACACCCTGTTCTTATGGACCACATCCAAAAGACAAAAGAAGTAAGAACGCAGCTTGAGATATGGGCCATCTAGTGGTTTCTTTTTAAATCAAAGGTTATTTTGACAGTGAAAGCTGTTTCCCGCTCGAAATCTTGACAGAAAGTCAGTATCATACCTCCGCAGAACGAAATGAGTCGCTTTACACTTGAAAAACTTTGGCAAATATTGAAAACTTGTTTCCAAAGTGAGTGCTGTGTAGCCGAAACAGTGCGTTTTTTGAAAAGAAGTTTTGGCCGAAATGAAGCACCCACCGCGCCTGCTGTACGCAAGTTTGTGCAAAAAGTTCGTGAGACTGGCATGCTAGTGGACAACACTCATGGTCCCCGTCGTCGTACGGTGCGCACACACGAGAATGTGGCTGCTGTAGCCGAGAGTGTGAGACTCACTCCACGAACATCAACTCGCCATCGATCTCAACAGCTCAACATTCCACGCACTAGCCTGAGGAGAATTCTGCACAAATATCTCGGATTAGTCGCTTACACTCAGCAATTGAAGGCGCACGACCATCTGCTTCGTTATCGCTTCGCAGTTTGGGCCTTAGAGCAGCTTGAATTGGACAACGATTTTGGGCGAAAAATCATATTTTCTGACGAGGCGCATTTTCATCTCGGAGGCTGCTACGTTAACAAACAAAATTGCCGCATCTGGGGCTCGGAAAACCCGCACGTTATTGTCGAGAAGCCAATGCATCCACAGAGAGTGACAGTTTGGTGCGGATTGTGGAGTGGTGGCATCATTGGACCATTTTTCGTCGAAAATTAGGCTGGGAACAACGTTTCGGTCAATGGTGAACGTTACAGAGCCATGTTATCCGACTTTTTTTTACTGAAATTGAAGACATGGATTTGGACGACCTTTGGTTCATGCGGGATGACGCGCCATGCCACAATCGATCTTTTACGCATCAAATTCCCAAATCGTGTTATCAGCCGTCTTGGCGATGTCAATTGGCCGCCTCGGAGCTGCGATTTGACCCCTTTGGACTTTTTTTCTGGGGAACCGTGAAGGACCGATGTTATGCCAACAATCTACTGCGAAGCCAGTCGAGGCAGCCACTTGAACGAAGTTGTGTTTCATCATTAATGGGAATGTTTGCTCTTACTAGTAAAGCCATAATACATGGAAAAAAATGTAATTTTGTTCATTTGATTGCATTTTGAAAAAGAAACTTGTATTTGGGCCACCCTGTATGGGCAATGAACGCATTCTCATCACCAATCACCCGAAAATCCCTGGGGTTACCCTGGATAGCATGGCGATCTCATCTGCCCATGCCACAACTATATGCAACAGAATGCGTGGCAGGAATAAAATCCTAAAAGCCTTGGCCGGAAGCACATGGGAAAAGACAAGGAAAGGCTACTGGTCACCTACAAAGCGGTCGGAAGATCTGTGGCCAACTATGTTGCTCCTGTGTGGTCTCATAACCTATGTTTTACACAGTGGAAGCACATTCAGACTTGTAAAAAAATGCCGCTCTCCGCGCCGTAACTGAATGTCTCCCCAAGACCACATAGACCAGGAAACAAACGGCGCGTTCTTTTGCAACTCTTAAGCTGTATAGGTTATTGAAACAACACGAAATACAACAATGCTACCCTATATACCTAGTCTAGCCATAAATACTGTTACAAACTTTTTGAAGCACTGTTCAATAAAAGAGGTGTTATATGTTAAGAAATCATTGTTTATTTATTAAATGCATTGTCAACAACGGAAATAGCAACAAGTTATTCGAAGTGATTGCCTTTTGCCTTTACACAAGCCTTTAATCGAGCTGGCCACTTATCTATGGAAGCACGCACGACTTCAATCGGAAAGTTGGCGACTGCATGTGTAAGAGACTTCTTTAAGGATTCGATATTAGAATGTCTTTTAGAGCACGTCATTTGCTCTAAGACAGACCATAATTCGTAATTCAGCGGATTCAGGTCTGGGCTAGAGGAAGGCCAATCTTCAGCTTTAATAAAATCTGGAACATTTTCTTCAAGCCATTTTTGGGTTGGCTTCGCCTTATGACCTGGTGCAGAATCTTGCTGGAAACTCCAAGGCTGATTTTTGAATAATGACGTGTTGAGAGGTTTCACTACACTTTCAAGGACACTTTCTTGATAAATTTTGGCAGATGTTTTGACGCCCTTCTCACAAAAATGCAACTTTGTCACCCCGTTGTAGCTAACACCCCACCAAACCATTACTGAGGCTGGATGATGACCTCTTTGAACCTTTTGGGCAACTTGAGAAGCTTCTCTGGCACTGCGAGCATAAACCCTATCGTTTTGTTTATTAAATGTTTCCTCGACAGTAAAAATTTTTTCGTCCGTAAACAAAATTTTACGGTGTTCTTGGTTTGCGTACCGGCAAAGTAATCGTTTTGATTTTTCCACTCTATTTTTTTTGACGAATCTGTTAGTAAATGCCCGGTAGATAAGCACCCAACCCCAAGTCACTTTTGATGATACGTGAAATTGTTCTTTGGGGTATTTTCATCTCACGCGATAAAATTTTTTGTTTCCGAAGAGGATTACGGCGAATTCTCTCGCGCACGGCTTTAACCGCTTGAGGTGTTCGAGTAGTTCGCGGACGGCCACTTCTTTCACGGTCACTTACTCCAGACGTATCATTAAATCTTTCAATAGCCCGATATACAAACATTCGGCTTATACCAAGGGTATGCAGAGTCTTAAAAATATCACTTGGTTGCATTCCTACTTTATGAAGTGCAATCACAGCAATTCTATTTTCTTTGTCACCCCAATCCATGTTCACTACACTAAAAATTAAACTCAAATGATGACAAATGCATCAAGCACAAGCGTACTATAGCGATTAGCTCAATTTTTAAGAAATGCAATATAACGGTTCCTTTCTGCAGGGTTGCCAAACCTTGTAACAATATTTATGGCTAGACTAGGTACATATGTTAACCTGGTAATTTATCGAAGGCAAATCCTAACCTGGTAATTTATCGAGGGCTAATCCTGACCTGGATAGCACACAAGTAAAGCTTTTATTTAGGGCGCATCTACCGGTTGCTAGAAGAAGTTCGTTCACTCGACGATGTTCCACTGTGTTTCAACCTAATTAACCGCAATTAAATTCAATGGGATTCCAGATTATTTCCAATTGGAAAAGTGATTTTAGTCGAAATATTAGGAAACAACTCGGAATCAATTAGTTTCTTCTATCACAGTTGCATTTGATAGGTTCAGTGCTTGAAGTTGATGTAATAGAATGAAGTTTGTTTTTAATATTTTTTAAAGAGTGGAATTATTCCACCACTTAAAATCCAAACTTTATCTGAGACAAAATCCATTTCATGTCAAATACAAGCATTTACCCTGCATGGGTCAGATACATCGTTTTTTTGCACAAAAGTTTGAACTGGATAGCTGCAAAAAGAACGCGCCTAAAGACGTTGCCTATCAGAAAACACAACAAGTTCCTTGCGCAGCAATATTTAGTAGACTGCTACCGGAAGGAACATCCTAACTTCCATCTAATGGACAAGACTCCGCCACCAAGACATGTTCGGCGTGATCTGAGGGACCTTGAACGTGATGTCCACGCATATAAAAGGAATCCTTTCGACGACGCCGCCTACAAATCTACCATCGCATTACTCCAACAGCAAGAAATGCTTTTATAAATTACGGGATTAAAACCAAATCCAGTACCTTTGCCGCAACAACCATCAGGACGACACTTGCCCAACTTCGATCAGGCTAGTTTTCACGCCTCAACTCTTATCTATCCCGTATTGATGAAAACATCCGAAACATTTGTCCAGCCTGCAACGGAACACCTCACGACGTAGACCACATTTTCACGTGCCCAGCTACACCCACACAGCTTACGCCAAAATCGTTGTGGGAAAACCCCATCGAAGCAGCTACATTCCTTGGCCTTGACACCGAGGAGCTTGAAACGCAAATAAACATATAACACACACCCACACTGCAACTCTGACCTACAACAACAACCAACGTGACAATACACTGCAAGAGATTCCTCTACCATGAGTCAACCTACCCAGGCATTTGACAGACCTCATTAAAACCTGTTCAATTGTCAAGTCCGTCCAGACGAAAATTTATCAGAGCGACACATAGTGAATGCTCCTTCTGAAAATATTCTGTACTCATCTGGGGTCATACGCTTAAAGTTAAAATTGGTAATTTTTGTAAGCAATCACGCAATTTTAAAGAGCCGTATCTTAAGGCGAACATACACCATCCGGAATTCCTGTCCGGAAAAACTGATGAGGCCCGGCCTTGAGGAATTCCGGATCGTGTATGGTCGTTTCAGGCCGCCTTCAGGCGGCCGTATTGGCCTTTCAGGCGGCCGGAAGGAAAATCGTTCCCGCCAGGCCTCCACCACACACGTTCCGGAATTTTTGCTCCGGAAAAACTGATCAGGCCTGGCCTTGAGGAATTCCGGATCGTCAATGGCATGTGCCGACCGATTTGAGTTGTATGGACAATTGGCAATCGATCTTATTATCATAGAATGAAAGTATCTATCTATTGGATTGAATTTTACATTCCATAGCCAAGCTTCAGATACATTCGTCTATTGAAATAAACTGCAGTGAAAATTCATTCTAGTCACGCGACCTGACAGGAAGCCGGACAGGCCTTTGAGGCGGCCGGATGGATAATTGCAAGGCGGCCGGATGGATAATTGCAAATTGATCTTATCGCCATAGAATGAAAGTATCTATTTATTGCATTGAATTTCTCGACACTTTACTTTCCATGGCCAAGTTTCAGATACATTCGTCTATTGAAATAAATTCCTGGAAAAATGCATTCTTGTCAGGTGGCCGAACAGGCGGCCTGGAGTTTATTGCAATGTATCCCGCTGCTACACCGCGGAAATAAAATCGGCTAATGAACGATTGTTTCCGGGACTGAGCGAATAGACGAATGTATCTGAAGCTTGGAAAGTAAAACGCCATAAAATTCAATGCAATAGATAGATACTTTCATTCTATGGCGATAACATCAATTTGCAATTATCCATCCGGCCACCTCAAAGGCCTGTACGGCGGCCTCAAAGGCCTGTCCGACGGCCTCAAGGCGGCCTGAAGCAGCCATACAAGATCCGGAATTCCTCAAGGCCGGGCCTGATCAGTTTTTCCGGAAGGAATTCCGGATGGTATATGGTGTATTCTATATTCAGGCAAACCGGAAGGCCGGGCCTCATCAGTTTTTCCAGACAGGAATTCCGGATGGTGTATGTTGGGTTTTAGTAACTACTGGAGCCACACCACTCCAATATAGCTCAAATCTACTTGAAAGCCTGCTATTGACTTTTTTCGCCGGAATGTCCGTTTGGTAAAAAAACGGAAGAAAATGGAAAAATTTCGCGGTTTATGGGCTATATCTCCGCTCGTTAAACTTTTTTAGGGTTGCAAATTGCGAATTTGAATTCATAGTATCTAGTTGGACCCTAACAACATATAAAAAAAAAATTGAGATTTCCCTAATTTTTACAATGTTGGACCCCTTTTTGTGTACGATATGACTGGCGTAATTCTTCTTGCTTCAAAAATAGCAAAAACAGAAATTCCAACCAATTCCAAGCTATTCATCATCTCCTTAATATACCTGCGTAAAGCATTATTTCTACAAGAAAACAAAATGATAGACAATACTTACATCACGATTTCGAATAAGCATTGGTGCACGATCTTTGAATGAGGATGATCTCATGTTGGGTTTTTCGGATGTTGAATTGGATTCTTGAGCACGGGATTTCTGAAAAATTACACAGTACATAACCCGTGAGTGTTAAAATAGAAAAAAAAGGCTTCCTACAGATAAACTACATGTGTGTATTTAGTGTATTTGTGAGGCAATAATACTACAAATTCATTAACTACATCAATATGGACTTCTTTAAACGGAGCTTATAATTGAGACTGGCTCTAATTAAAAGGATAGTTCCATATTTTGAGATGTATTATGTATCCTACTTCGCCCAACTTCTTCATTAGAAAAAGAAAACAGAAAAATGCACAATCACCCATTCATATGCATGAACACTTTTTCTACCTTTTGTAAAAATGAGGTCACTATGCTTTACATATCTTTCGCGACCTGAGAGCTCACAAAAAAAAAAAAGAATTTTTTTTTAAGTGAACAAAAACTTAACTTCAATCATTTTAGTTGTGAACAAATTAAATGTACGTTTCGTACGTTTGCTATTTTACGTTGAATTTTCTTTCATGCTCGTGCACAATCTGGTGAAATTAGATGATAGATAAAACGAATACCCTACCCTGGCTGAGCTTCAAACTAATAGCATATCACATAGACAGAATGTCTCCATCGTTATTGAGTGTGTAGGTGATTCATTCATTCGCTTGAATGGATGGACGGCGGCAGCTTTTATATATAGATAGTCAGTCCGAATCGGAACAAAACGAAACGGAAGTGTACGTAGCTCAAAAAGTAAACATTCGATATGACTAGCATAGCGACAACCGAATGGAATTTGTAATTTTTGCCACCCAGAAGACACCATTTTCTAAAAAGCTTATTCAAAGTTATTTTGAATGACACTAAGAGTAGTAGCAGCAAAAGAAAAGTAAACGACAAATGCCCTACGTTCCTGCGGCAGCCGGTTCTTCGTACCGGAACGACCTGTTTTTCAACGGCCAAGAGCTGCCAAATCCCCTCGATGCAAAAAGAACTGCAGTATTCGAAGCATCGCTACAACAACAACAAATGGCCTACATATGTCCTATACGAGAGGTCTATGACCATCAGGTCCCTATAAATACACATCAACCTATCACTAGGAGCTAATATAAATGCGTGCATAATGCTTTTAACACAAGGGTTGAATGTCATTTCTCCCGGAAAAAAAGTATAGGAAAAAGCGCTATAATACATAATTGCATACAGTCATGAAAAAGTGAGCCATCGCCGTTGACGCCAACGTGCAACCGCCAAGCGAGAAATGAAATATTGCACGAATTTCCAGCATAAATCAAAGGACAACGGAATGTGCAAACGTTCAGAGAATGTAAGTTGGAAAAATAACAAAAGAAATAGAAATTTTATGCTAGAATAAGTTCAAACAATGGTCGATTTTTCGTCGACAATTAATATTGAAACAAAGAAATCTGGAGAGAGAGAAAAAAATGGTTTGTAAGCATGTTTGCACGGGGGGGCAAAAACTCCTCTTCCATAGTCCTCCGCGTGGGCGCCCCCTGGAATGGCAGTGGTCACTGACCATTGCCAACCAACGTCAAGCCGCCAGTGATGGCGGTGCGATGATTTGGTTGAGGTACCCCTGTGGTGTGGGGTGTGAAAAAAAATACCACGGCCTTTCCCTTTGAGGGCCTGTCGTTAAAACCAACAATCAAAGGACAGGATGTGTATGCCAGCAACTTGCACTATCCGAAATCTTTATATGCTAACGAAACGTCAACTATGCCTCGGATAAGGACTGACTCAACGGTTACGACTTTTAGCTATCGTACAATGACAAAGATTGGATTCTGGAATGTGCGTACTCTCCTGGACAATGGATCAGAAGGTAACCAGAACGCACGATTTCTTCAATTAGAGAGTGAATTTCTGAGGTACAAATTAAATATCTTAGGAGTTAGTGAGATAAGATGGTGGAACAGCGGAGAATTCATCTCTCCAACGGGCAGCACTGTAATGTTGTACTCCGGTAAAGCTACCGGCAGTCGTCGTGAGTCAGGTGTGGGGCTCCTTTTAACCAGAGCCGCGCGAAACTGTCTCTTATCCTGGGAACCGGTCTCTGACAGGGTCTTGACCGCCAGGTTCCGGACCAAAATGAGGAACATCTCAATAATACAATGTTATGCCCCTACTGAACCCGACAATGTTTTGGCAAAAGACTCCTTCTACGAAGAACTAAACGCCGTTCAGAGCAGAACACCTAAAGGTGACATTATAATGGTTATGGGTGATTTGAATGCGAAAGTTGGCGCTGATAACTATGGGCTCAGACATGTGATGGGGAGACACGGTCTTGGTGATCGTAATGACAACGGTGAAAGATTTGTAGAGTTCTGCAACTTTCACAGTCTCTTCATCGGTGGTACTATGTTTGAGCATAAGGACCACCACAAAATCAGTTGGTCCTCTGTTGATCGGCGCAGAACACAAAATCAGATCGACCATTTTGCCATTAGCAAAAGATTCAAGAGTTGCCTCCTGGACGTGCGAAACAAGAAGGGTGCCGATATTGGGATGGGAAGAGACCATTATCTTATGATCGCTAATGTTCGATTGCGTATTGCAGCCGTGCGCCGCCCCAGCGACGAAAGATCCAGGCCCCGCAAATTCAACACCGCTCGACTAAAAAATCCAGCTGTCTTACAACAATATAATGACCATCTTGCGCAAAAAGCGGCTGAGATAACTAGTCACCCAGATAGTGACATAAACGAAAACTGGGATGCCATAAAAAATGCGTACATTGATAGCGCAAATACCATCCTTGGCCCAAACCCGGATTGCCGGAATAAGCCCTGGATGTCCGACGCTTCATGGCAGCGGATTGTTGAAAGAAAGGAGCTGAAAGTTCGTTTGGCTGCAGCGTCAGACGACAATCGAAGCAGCATCGAACTCCTTTACCGTCAGAAAGCTCGAGAAGTTCAGCGTAGTGTGCGACGCGATAAAAGAGTTTATGCCAATTCTCTTTTAGCGTCAGCAGAAGAAGCCGCTAGAAGTATTTTAAAATAACAACTTAAACGCCGTATACGGAGTCATCAAGGAGTTTACAGGTGGTCGTAACTCCTGTCAACATCCGGTGAAAGATAGTGATGGAAAGCTACATATCTTGGAAGAAGATCAAATGAGGCGATGGAAAGAACACTTCGCCGCGGTCTTGAACCGTGTAACCTCTGGTGAAGTTCCCCCTCATATACTTTAGATAATTTAGCTAACCATCAAAATGTGCGTATACGGTCCACTGCCCCGACTAAAGAGGAAATAGTCACTGCAATTATTGCACTAAAACCAGGAAAGGCCGCCGGACTTGACGGCATCCCTGCCGAACTTTATCAAGCAGCGCCAAGCGTAACTGCCGATTTGCTGCACCCACTTGTTGATAAAGCGTGGAATACAGAGACCTTTCCCACTGAGTGGAAGGAAGGTTTGATCATCAAACTTCCAAAGAAGGGCAGCCTCACAGACTGTAATAATTGGAGAGGCATTTGTGTGCTTCCTGCCGTTGCCAAGACAATAGCTAAAATCGTCCTGGAAAGACTAAAGGCCCACTTAGAAAGCACAATTGATGAAGAGCAGGCTGGCTTTCGATCCGGATTCTCCTGTGTCGATCACATTAACACCTTGCGAATCATCATCGAGCAATGCGCTGAATACGATTCTCCGCTTCACTTGCTTTTCATCGATTTCGAAAAGGCTTTCGATAGTGTGAACCGGGATTCTATATGGGCGGCCTTGCGCAGGAGAGGCATCCCTGAGAAGCTTGTGGCTATTATTAAGGCAACCTATGACGGCGCGAAATGTCGCGTTCTGCATAAAGGTAAGGTGTCGGGGGACTTTGAGATTCGCAGTGGAGTTCGGCAGGGGTGCATCCTCTCACCGATCCTATTCGTCATTGTGATCGGCGATGTGTTGCATGCAGCCCTATCCGGACTCGACAGAGGAATTCAATGGACTTTGACATCTTATCTACAACATCTTGACTACGCTGACGACATATGCCTACTCTCCCACAAAATCATGGATCTGTCCGCAATGGCGTTAGATCTCGAGAGGGAGGCAAGCAAGGTTGGGCTAAAGATTAATACCAACAAGACCAAGGTTCTTAGCCCACCGTTGCGAAAAAGAAATCCGACACCTATTGCCATCAATATTAATGGGCAGCCTGTGGAGAAGGTGGACAACTTCGTCTACCTGGGTAGCATTGTTGCCGAAAATGGTGGTACGGAGCAGGACATCGCTCGTCGTATCAACCAGGCTAAACGCGCATACGGCATGCTGTCCAAAATCTGGCAGGGCAGTTATCTCAGCATCAAGACCAAGCTGGGCCTGTTTCGCTCCCTGGTACTGTCAGTGCTTTTGTATGGGAGCAGTACATGGAAAGTTTCCGTAGGAGTTACCAGAAAGCTGCAAGTTTTCGTCAACTCATGTCTTCGTCGAATTTTAAGAATTTTCTGGCCCGAAACAATATCAAATGAAGAGCTAAGTCGGCGTACGGGTCAGATGCCAATCGACGAATTGATACGCAGGCGAAAATGGCAGTGGATAGGTCACACATTGCGGAAGAGTGATAACTGCATTGCTTTGCATGCCATGAAATGGAACCCCATTTCCAACCAAGGCCGACCAAGAGGGGGTCCTCGAATCACATGGCGTCGATCTGTGGCAAAGGAGTGTCAGGTACTGGGTAAGTCTTTTGGGGAGTTGCGCCCCATTGCCCAGAACAGAGTACGATGGCGCGCAGGAGTAGTTGACGCGCTATGCCCCGCTAGGGGTTAAGGCAAAGTAGTATGTTTGCACGTCCTTAGACTAAGCAGTAAAATGCAGGGATATTGTATGGTTTTTATTCTTTTGGAGATGTATTCGGTGTTAAAATATTTTCAAAATGTCAACTAAACCGTGCTTTGCTTTTCTCAAGTTGCGAAAAGTTGTTTTTGTTAAGTGCTACTTCCTACCGAGTAAATCTGTTGTTGATTCCTACGAAGCTGTTGTAAAGGGTAACAAAAAAGTCAGAGAGACATTCACGGAACTATTCTCATACTCAAAACTAAGGACTAACAACAAACACTAATAAGAAAAACCTTTCAGGTGGTCGATACAAGGATTTCTTTTTACCTTGAGTTGAGTGTAACCAGTGGCGGATCTCGAAATCGAGTTTGGAGGGGGCCCGACTTATTCAACTTTCGGTTCTCAAAAGGTATGTGTGTGTTGAAAGCGCAGATGTGTTCTTCATTGAAAAGAAGCATGAAATGATGAAGTGACAGAACTTCGTACCTCGGCTACTGTGCTTACCACAGCACACATGGACGGCAATAGGAATCCATGAAATGTCCTCTTCCTTTCACGTCAAAACAGGACAGGAGCAGAGAAGATCAAGTATACACTCCACTTTTTCCTCGTAACAGCTACTCAGTGGCCGATCCAGAGCGGGTTTGATAATCGTCTGCGATCGATGCAGAGTGGTGTCTAGCAAAACAGACCTTTAGGTTGCTTTATACAACTTCGGTATGCAATATGACTAGACTCTGAATAGAAAACTAGAATATCGCTTAATTTATTTATTTTGGTAGCGTTTTCAAAATTCCACAAAATCTCATTGTCGAGCATCAGCCGTAGCCCTAAAATGTTCACAAATTTTCCTTCCTCGCGTAGTTGTAATTACTTCAAATTAGGAAAAGGACTTCCCCACATGACTAACGTTGAACAAAGAAAAGAAAAACAAGCTAGAATTCGACTAGCTTGCTGAAGGTACTATATATCTTCGCTGTGACTTATGGTGCATTCGCCACTTTGAAATTAATAGTAAAACTTGTTCCGATTTCACTGTTCCTATGATAGGTACATATATAAAATAGTAGGCCGATTGCAACCAAATTGAGGAACGTCGTTTGGTAGTCAATATGATTGAATAATATGAAATTTGGTAAAGATATCTTCAGAAATAAAAAAGTGTTTCTAACAAAAACTTACTTTTGGAACGGTCGTTCCTATGATAGCTATATGATAGAGTAGTCCAATTTCAACCAAATTCGGGAAGGTGATTTGACTAAAAATACCTTAGAAATAAAAAAGTTTTTCTCACAAAGACGAATTTTTGGACCGGTCGTTCCTACGGCAGCTATATGACGTAGTGGTCCGATTCCGTTGGTTCCGACATAGCGTGCAATAGAAAGAAGGCTTTGTACAAAACTTCAGCTCGATAGCTTTAAAACTGAGGCACTAGTTTGCATAGAACCATACAAACAGACGGACAAAGCTTAATCGACTAGTCTCATCATACTGACCAGGAATACTCGTATATTGCGTTGTGGAAAAAGTTCTGCGGTTTTTTTGCATATGCCTGGCAACACTGCATGCACTATTTACATTGTATCTTGAACCGTTATCCGCAGGTTAAAAGGTTACTGAGTGTACGTAAACTTCACAAAATCTTTTAATTTAATCTAATTTGTTTTATAGGTAAAAAAAAGAGATTAAATGGAAGAGAGAAAGGTCCATATTAGACACGTTTGGTTGTCCTTGTACAGCAAAGGTGTGAAAAAGGCGACGGACGCCAAATGAGAGATATGCGCTGTGTACGCCAAGGAAGCCGTTAGTGAGGACACTTGTCAGAGGTGGTTTTCTCGCTTCCGTTCCGGAAATACGGATTTAAACGACTTTCCCCGCACTGGTCGCCCTGTCACCGTTAAAAACGTAATCTTGGACCTCATCAAAATTGATCGGCATATTACAGCTCGCGAGATCGCAGAAACGCTCAACATTGATCATTCAACCGTCGCAAAACGACTAAAGCAGCTTGAAGTCGTAAAAACGTCCGACATGTGGGTACCCCATGAGTTGTCTGAGAGCGACATGTTAAGCCGAATTTCGATATGCGAATCTCTACTGAAATGTCATTCGTTGGAACCATTTTTGAAGAAAATTGTTACGAGGGATAAGAAATGGGTTGTTTATAAAAATATCAAGCGGTAAAAATCGTGGTGCTCGAACTACGAACTTCTTCCACGCGGTCAAACTATTGATTCGAGGAAGTATTGCACTCAGCTGGAAAACTACAACGAGCAATAGCCGAAAAGCGTCCGGAATTCGCTAACAGAAGGGGGGTCGTTTTTCATCGCGACAACGCCAGACCCCATACTTCTGTGGAAACGAAACAAAAGTTACAGAGCTTCGGCTGGGAAGTAATGCAGTAATGCGTTGGATTACCACCTTTCCGGTCTCTTCAGGATCATTTGGATGGGAACCGCTTTTAATCTGTGGAAGCCATAAAAAATTATTTTACCTTGATGAGTTCTTCCGCAATGAGCCACAGCGATTTAATGAACGTGGCATCATGCTCTTGCCAGAACGTAGGCGGAAGGTTGTTGAAATAAACGGACAATATCTGGTTGATTAAATGCATTTTGAGGAATAAACAAAATTTGTCTTATTTTTGGTGCAAAAAACCGCAGAACTTTTTCCACAACCCAATATATAGTTTATGTGGTCGGAGATGCTTCCTTCTGTGCGTTGCAAATTTCATGACAAAGTTTATAATAACCTACCACATCCGTGAAGCAACTATAATCCCATCCAAGCCACAACGACTTTGTGTTTCCGATTTATCCGTCTAGTCCTGCTAATCGCTTAAATCATTGTGGCGCTACAGTCCGATGTTGGACCTTGGCCGTTTGGAATCGGGCTTCCGTAATCGCATGAAGCACAGCAGTATTCACGGCGACTAAAAAAGAGGTTTAGATTGAGCTTTTCAGAGAAAACTCCTACCCCCTCAATGCCAAGATGTATACGCTGAACAGAATGATGAAGGCAGCAGAGCACCACAAAAAGCAACGCAGGCCAATTTTTGAACCTTCCTCAGAAAGCTACGTTTACCCTGTGTACTCGGAGCATTGTGCCATACAGCTAACCCATAGACGAGTAAAACAACTACGTAGAAACTTCCCCTTATCAACTGAAACTAGGCTCGTCCCATGAAGCAAAATATGCTTGACTTAAAGTAGCCTATACTTGTAAAGAGGAGCTCTGATGTGTTCGAATTAACATTTGTTGTGAGAGAGTACTCTGCAATATTTCATTAGGAACACCAGGAAATTTACCAGCTATGACAACAGCCATGTCATTCGCAAGAGCACACACACCTCACATCCCGATACTTTCAGGGTTTCAAGCAGTATACTGACAACAGAGTTATAGAAAGGGAGGGATCACCTTGCGCAATATCCCTGCTCCCAAGTCTAGGTTCAGATGGTGCTCCCAGACAAGTGTGCCAACACAATCATCAACCGCCTCATTAAGCAAAATCGAGGAGGATCGCGTAGCGCAATGAATACCACCATTGACGGGTATCTTTTGAATTCGCTGTCATTTTTGGAAATTATTTTCAAGTATTTACTCGAATATTCCACTACCAAGCTCTGTATGCCAAACATTTTAGAAGGGGCCCGGCCCCCATGGCTCCCCTCTGGATCCACCACTGAATGTGACAAACTTTTGAACATCTCATAATTGATTTTTAAGTACTTTCGGATCACTGCACTTGAATTGTAGTGTTCGATTTTTTATATTTAACGTCTAATTTGCAGCTAAAGCGGTTTGCAACGCACAGTAGAGGATTTACACCAAAAACTTGGCGAAAAGTCGAAAACCTAAAGTAAAATATGATAAATCCCAATGAAATCAGATTTTTCCAATACTTGACTAGCGGCTGCATCTCATCTCCTCATGCCTCCCACTCATCACCCGCCTTCACGCGGGGGGTCGGGACTCAGACAAAGTTTAATTCACATTAATTTGTACTAATTTTTTTTTTTTTGCAAATATCATTATTTTGTTGATTTTCAGTGGTATTAAAACATAACAATTATGAATATGGAAGTTGAAGGTGTGTACTTCAATAAGAAAAATATTTTATCCTACTTGCAGCTATTAATTACAAAAGGGGCGACCGGTAGCTCAGTGCGTAGAGTAGAGGCGTCAGTCTCGTTATGGGATCAAGTCCCGTTCACGGCGTTCGTGGCCATGAATGTTTGTGTTGTCTTCCCCTGTGGTGGGGAGCGTAATAAGCCACAACAACTCCCACATCTTACACACATACTACTACGAGAAGATTTGTAACGCAGCGACCAATGCACAGCACTATCAAGTGGCCATACGATTGAAGTTGAGAAGTTTGCAGTTCACGTGGGGCGACCGGTAGCGCAGTGTGTTGAGGCATCAGTCTCATGTTTAACTACAGACGTTTCGGGTTCGAATCCCGTCCACAACGACGTTCATGGCCATGGATGTGCACGAGGTGCATGCTTGCAACTGCATTCTCCGAAACCAGTTTATGCCAACGAAACGTCAACTAGGTCACATGGAACAGTTGACGCGCTCTGCCCCACATGGGGTTAGGGCAATTGAGTATACAACATGGGCGCCGGAAGTCAAAACTTCTCGTATGTTCTCCCCCTCCCTTCCCCTAGATTTAAGATACAAACTCTTGAGCGATGCTTCGGCGCGGGCATATACCGTCGCCCTTGAGGAAAAACTATCACCAATGCTGCACGACATCAGCAACACAGGTGTACACGGGTTCTGGGAAGAACTTAAAGGTACCATCAAGGAAGATTGGATTCTGGAATGTGCGTACTCTCCTGGACAATGGATCAGAAGGTCCCCAGAACGCACGATTTCTTCAATTAGAGAGTGAATTTCTGAGGTACAAATTAAATATCTTAGGAGTTAGTGAGATAAGATGGTGGAACAGCGGAGAATTCATCTCTCCAACGGGCAGCACTGTAATGTTGTACTCCGGTAAAGCTACCGGCAGTCGTCGTGAGTCAGGTGTGGGGCTCCTTTTAACCAGAGCCGCGCGAAACTGTCTCTTATCCTGGGAACCGGTCTCTGACAGGGTCTTGACCGCCAGGTTCCGGACCAAAATGAGGAACATCTCAATAATACAATGTTATGCCCCTACTGAACCCGACAATGTCTTGGCAAAAGACTCCTTCTACGAAGAACTAAACGCCGTTCAGAGCAGAACACCTAAAGGTGACATTATAATGGTCATGGGTGATTTGAATGCGAAAGTTGGCGCTGATAACTATGGGCTCAGACATGTGATGGGGAGACACGGTCTTGGTGATGGTAATGACAACGGTGAAAGATTTGTAGAGTTCTGCAACTTTCACAGTCTCTTCATCGGTGGTACTATGTTTGAGCATAAGGACCACCACAAAATCAGTTGGTCCTCTGTTGATCGGCGCAGAACACAAAATCAGATCGACCATTTTGCCATTAGTAAAAGATTCAAGAGTTGCCTCCTGGACGTGCGAAACAAGAAGGGTGCCGATATTGGGATGGGAAGAGACCATTATCTTATGATCGCTAATGTTCGATTGCGTATTGCAACCGTGCGCCGCCCCAGCGACGAAAGATCCAGGCGCCGCAAATTCAACACCGCTCGACTAAAAAATACAGCTGTCTTACAACAATATAATGACCATCTTGCGCAAAAAGCGGCTGAGGTAACTAGTCACCCAGATAGTGACATAAACGAAAACTGGGATGCCATAAAAAATGCGTACATTGATAGCGCAAATTCCATCCTTGGCCCAAACCCGGATTGCCGGAATAAGCCCTGGATGTCCGACGCTTCATGGCAGCGGATTGTTGAAAGAAAGGAGCTGAAAGTTCGTTTGGCTGCAGCATCAGACGACAATCGAAGCAGCATCGAACTCCTTTACCGTCAGAAAGCTCGAGAAGTTCAGCGTAGTGTGCGACGCGATAAAAGAGTTTATGCCAATTCTCTTTTAGCGTCAGCAGAAGAAGCCGCTAGAAGTAACAACTTAAACGCCGTATACGGAGTCATCAAGGAGTTTACAGGTGGTCGTAACTCCTGTCAACATCCGGTGAAAGATAGTGATGGAAAGCTACATATCTTGGAAGAAGATCAAATGAGGCGATGGAAAGAATACTTCGCCGCGGTCTTGAACCGTGTAACCTCTGGTGAAGTTCCCCCTCATATAGATAATTTAGCTAACCATCAAAATCTGCGTATACGGTCCACTGCCCCGACTAAAGAGGAAATAGTCACTGCAATTATTGCACTAAAACGAGGAAAGGCCGCCGGACTTGACGGCATCCCTGCCGAACTTTATCAAGCAGCGCCAAGCGTAACTGCCGATTTGCTGCACCCACTTGTTGATAAAGCGTGGAATACAGAGACCTTTCCCACTGAGTGGAAGGAAGGTTTGATCATCAAACTTCCAAAGAAGGGTAGCCTCACAGACTGTAATAATTGGAGGGGCATTTGTGTGCTTCCTGCCGTTGCCAAGATAATAGCTAAAATCGTCCTGGAAAGAATAAAGGCCCACTTAGAAAGCACAATTGATGAAGAGCAGGCTGGCTTTCGATCCGGATTCTCCTGTGTCGATCACATTAACACCTTGCGAATCATCATCGAGCAATGCGCTGAATACGATTCTCCGCTTCACTTGCTTTTCATCGATTTCGAAAAGGCTTTCGATAGTGTGAACCGGGATTCTATATGGGCGGCCTTGCGCAGGAGAGGCATCCCTGAGAAGCTTGTGGCTATTATTAAGGCAACCTATGACGGCGCGAAATGTCGCGTTCTGCATAAAGGTAAGGTGTCGGGGGACTTTGAGATTCGCAGTGGAGTTCGGCAGGGGTGCATCCTCTCACCGATCCTATTCCTCATTGTGATCGGGGATGTGTTGCATGCAGCCCTATCCGGACTCGACAGAGGAATTCAATGGACTTTGACATCTTATCTACAACATCTTGACTACGCTGACGACATATGCCTACTCTCCCACAAAATCATGGATCTGTCCGCAATGGCGTTAGATCTCGAGAGGGAGGCAAGCAAGGTTGGGCTAAAGATTAATACCAACAAGACCAAGGTTCTTAGCCCGCCGTTGCGAAAAAGAAATCCGACACCTATTGCCATCAATATTAATGGGCAGCCTGTGGAGAAGGTGGACAACTTCGTCTACCTGGGTAGCATTGTTGCCGAAAATGGTGGTACGGAGCAGGACATCGCTCGTCGTATCAACCAGGCTAAACGCGCATACGGCATGCTGTCCAAAATCTGGCAGAGCAGTTATCTCAGCATCAAGACCAAGCTGGGCCTGTTTCGCTCCCTGGTACTATCAGTGCTTTTGTATGGGAGCAGTACATGGAAAGTTTCCGTAGGAGTTACCAGAAAGCTGCAAGTTTTCGTCAACTCATGTCTTCGTCGAATTTTAAGAATTTTCTGGCCCGAAACAATATCAAATGAAGAGCTAAGTCGGCGTACGGGTCAGATGCCAATCGACGAATTGATACGCAGGCGAAAATGGCAGTGGATAGGTCACACATTGCGGAAGAGTGATAACTGCATTGCTATGCATGCCATGAAATGGAACCCCATTTCCAACCAAGGCCGACCAAGAGGGGGTCCTCGAATCACATGGCGTCGATCTGTGGCAAAGGAGTGTCAGGTACTGGGTAAGTCTTTTGGGGAGTTGCGCCCCATTGCCCAGAACAGAGTACGATGGCGCGCAGGAGTAGTTGACGCGCTATGCCCCGCTAGGGGTTAAGGCAAAGTAGTATCAAGGAAGTCTCAAAGAAGGTCGTAGGATACAAAGTCCGTCGAGCGCGAAATGGCTAGTTTGACGAAAAATCCAGAAATCACTCCACGCACAATACACCCAACGTGCAACTAGAGCCAAAAAAGAATATATGACGAGCCACGGCGAATATCGAATAGAATAATTAGACGTAAGAAACGGAAATACTTTGACGAGCAGTTGCTGAACATTAATGAAAACCTTGCTAATAGAAACACCAGACAAGTGTATAGACTAGTAAATAAAATTAAGAACAGCTGTCAATCCAGGACTAGCCTCTGTAAGGACAAGGATGGAAACATCATCAGCGACACAGATAGCATTAATAAACGATGGGGCGTCCTATTTTGAAGAGCTTCTGAGTCCAACATATAACGTCCCCATACAGGAAGCCAAAATCGATGGCGTTATTACCGATTATGGCCCCACTACACAACCTTCGATAATAGATCTTGCCTTGAGGTCACTTAAACCAAATAAAGCGCCGGGCGCTGACACGATTCCAGCTGAGCTGCTAAAATCCGTTGGAACGGGTCTTTTAAATGCCATACACCAACTACTTCTGCGAATCTGGGAGGACGAGGTGATCCCAAACGATTGGTGCAGGAGCATAATTTATCCCATCCACAAAAAGGGAGATGAATTGCGGTGTGAGAATTACAGAGGCATTTCACTAGTCTTTACGTCCTACAAAGAACTGACGAAGATTCGGTTACGGTTACGGACCTGGTCGCTCCATAACCGACCAGCTCTTTACGGTCCAACTGATAATCCAGAAGTGCTGAGAAAACAACGTAGACGTATACCAAATCTTTGTCGACTTTAAGCAAGCATACGACAGTATCTATCGTGGGGTATTGCACAACACCTTGCAGCATGATATATTAGCAAAACCAGTACGACTAACAAAGATGACGATGACCAACTCCGTCTTACAGGTCAGCATCCACAACAGGTTGACTGATCCTTTTGGAACACGTACTGGTTTGAAGCAGGGCGATGGACTGCGCCGACGCTCTTTAACCTAGCACTTGAATACGTCATTCGGGTAATGTATACGGACACCAGCAGAACGCTACTCATCTAATCGGTACAATTGATAGCGTACACTGACGACATCAACATCATGTCCCGAAAACTGACCGACGCAGAAGAATTTCTGCATACTCTTGACACCGCTTCAAAGTTGGACTACGCATCAACGAGGACAAAACAAAAATAATGATGCAATCAAGAACCATGCACCTCAGCATCGACTTCGTAGACGACTTCTCATACCTGGGTAGCATTCTTTCAAAGGACGATAGCCAAACAGACGAAATCAAGCGTCGGATACAGCTAGCAAATAAGACTTTCTTCACGGTCCTCCCCATAGTTAAATCGGAACATGTGAACAGAAACACGAAACTTCGCGTATACAAAACCATCATACGACCGGTGCTATGCTATGACTGCGAAACCTGGACCCTAATCCAAGCCCCCGATAACATGCTAAAGACATTCGAACGGAAAGTCCTTCGGCGAATTTTCGGAGCAGTTTGCGTCCGAGATGGATGGCGCATCTGGTACAACCATGAGTTGTATGAACTGTACGATGAGCTGGAAGTTTCGAAAATCGTCAAACTACGTCTTCAATAGGCTTTCCTGGACTGCATACAGTTAATGATCCGACAAAATGCGTCAACTTCAGCAAACAGTTTATCGAACATCCACCACCTGATAGACTTAACCGCTCACTAGAAACATAAAAAAACCGTTCAGTTGACCAGGCACTTAATTCTCATCTGCTGAAGTTGCTGCAGCGATAAGAGGAGCGAAGAGTTCCAAAGTCCTTGGACCAGACGGTATTTCGATGGTCATGCTCAAACATCTCGACACACCAACAATTGATTAAGTAACGGCAACGACCAACCTCTCATCTGATCGTCTATCATTCCCGAGTTTTGGAAGAAATGAAGGATGATCCCTATTCAAAAACCAGGGAAGAAACCAACGCAAGGCGAATCATACCGTCCCATCACACTTTTGTCTCCTGTTGCAAAGACTCTCGAAGCGCTACTCCACCCTATAATTGCGACTCGCTCGCATCCAATGAGCCAATCATCAACATGGCTTTCGAAGGATGCACAACGAGGGCTTTGGATGCCATCACATCAAGAATATATAATGGACTCAATCAAGCACGTCCATGTCAACGAACAATTCTGACACTGTCAGCCACTCGTTTCTTGTCTGACATTTGCAGTACATCGCTTTCGTCGCAAATAATAGAGTGGATCGCCAGCTATACCGGTAGACAGTCAACACAGAATTTAGAACTGGTGTCCTCCAAGGAGGCGTTTTACCTCCCACCCTGATTAACCTATACATGTCAGGACTTTCTACGCCACCTGACGGACTTGAAATCGTCAGCTACGCTAATGGCTGCTCGATTTTGGCAACCGACAATGACATCACCCAAATGTGCGAGCAGATAAACGGATATCTTGACGAGCTGAACTCCTTCCTCGTCAATGAAAACCTTACTCAGTCAGCTCCGAAGTCTTCTGCTACCTTGTTTACTACATGGACCAAAGAAGTGAAGCTACAATTGGACACCGCAATGGTCAAATTATTTCCATCACTAACCACCATAAAATTGTCGTTGTCACCCTTGACAGCATGGCCTTCTCCTCGGGTCATGCGTCAACCATTTGTGACAGCATAAGAAGCAGGAACAAAGTCCATGCGATCGTGTAGTAATATCACCAATCTGCACACGCCCTATAAAGTTGTGTGAGCGGGACAAAAGCGGACCACGATCAATGCCCAGCTTTGTGGCTGGCGCGACATTGAAATGGATGACTTAGGCGCGAAGCGTCAGAGTCAACTGTCATCATCGTCACCATCATGCCAACGTCGGTCGACCAAACCGAATCAGGAGGAAGGGCGTTCGGAGCCGATAGCAGAGCGATCGGATCCTTTCAGGAAGAGCTCCATGCTTCAGAGGTCTCCTCGACAACGACCTTTGCCCCTAGTAACAATGGCTTCTTCTAAGGGGGGTAGAAAGCCACTGGAGGAAACCGACATGTTCGGGAAGCTTGGAGAACTAATCGTTGACTTGATGGATTTCATTGAAACCAAGTCCAACATCCACGGCGGGGTAAAAGAAAAATTAAAAACATAACGATTATGTACAATGGAGCGAAGGAACAAATCCATGCAAAACAAAAACATGAACCTCTGCTTGTTCCAAGTAATAAGGTGATCAAAGTGAACAAGATCACGCAAACGTCACCAAAGGTCATACAAGCGGACAGGCTGAAGCGTAGCAGAGAAATGGAGGAGCAACATGTACTGCAAACCCCAAAGAGGAAAAAAGCGCAACTGCATTCGCCAAAGAAAATAGCAGCAAATACCACTGAGAACGAGTCCCCGATCAGAGACTCTACAACCGAAGAAGACCCAAACGCACGAAAACGGACGAAAGTCGAGACTAAAAAACGGACGAAAATGAAAAAAACGGAAAGCATAGCAAAGCCCGCGAAAAGAAAGAAGAAGAGCAGACCTGATGGTCATTTCGTAGAAGGGAGATATGACGTATGCCGACATTCTCCGAAGAGTGAAGTCTGAGCCAGCCTTAAAAGAGCTGGGAAATAATGTCAGCCAAATAAGACGGACTCTAACGGGCGATCTCCTCTTCAAAATGAAGACCAACTGCGATATTACGGCAGAAACATAACAGAGCGTAGCTGAAATCCTGGGAAATGCTGCTGAAGTGAAAATGCTGCGCCAGGAAACACGAATTGAGTGCCATGATCTTGACGAGATCACAACGAAAGAGGAAATTTGCGCAGCGTTCCTCGAACGGCTAAAAGTGGATTTACAGCCAGAAGCTGTAAAATCAATCAGAAAGGAATATGGCGGCACCCAAATAGCTACCATCAGCTTACCAACAGAGATCGCAAATAAAGTACTTGAAAGAGGAAAAATTAAAGTTGGATGGGCTAATTGTCGGGTAAGACAGCAAATATCTATTGAAAGATGCTTCAGGTGCTTTGCTATCGGCCACTTCGCGAAAGAGTGCAATAGCAAGCAAGACAAATCGAATATGTGTCGCAAATGTGGCGAAGAAGTGCATAAATCGAAAACATGCGACAAGGAGCCGAAATGCATGCTATGCTGCGAGAATAGTCAAACGGACTACAAGCATTCGACTGGATGTTTCAAGTGCCCCGCATATAAGAAGGCTCTTCAACAAACTCGTAAATGAAGCTAGTTCAGATCAACTTAAATCACTGTCAGGCGGCACAAGATCTACTGTCGCAGTCAGTAAGAGAAAAGGGCGTTGACGTGGCGATTGTCTGTGACCAATATAAAAATTCGAACAGCTCAATTTGGGTAGCGGATGAACACAAACAGGCAGCCATTTGGTCATGTGGAAGACATGCCTTCCAAAATGTATCCGATCCAATCAACGGATTCGTGAGAGCGCAAATTAACAGCATCAACATCTACAGCTGCTACGCCCCACCGAGACTGAACCTGGAAGAGTTCAACCGGCTGCTAACTCAACTAGTTCACGCACAGTCCCGTAATAATCGCGGGAGATTTCAATGCGTGGGCCACTGAATGGGGTAGTCGAGCTACAAACGCTAGGGGACGAGTACTCCTTGAAGCTTTCTCACAACTGGACGTCGTCCTAATGAATACAGGCAGTAGTAATACTTTTAGAAGAGGAATTACTGGCTCCATTATCGATCTTACATTTGTCAGTAGCTCCTTTGCATCGACAGTCGAATGGGGCGTGAGCGAGGACTATACACACAGCGACCATCAGGCCATTTACTTCATCGTTGCCAGCAGAACACCACAAACAAGGATACCACCGATAAACCGGAGATGGTCTGCAAAAAACTTCGACGGGGATGCGTTCATCGAAACCTTGCACCAGAAGGGAGCTATTAAAGGAAATGCAGAGGAAAAGGCGTCGCAGCTTATAAAGCAGATAGTAGAAGCATGTGATGCCTCTATGCCAAGGACAAAGTCTTTCAACCGCCGGAAAGCAAACTACTGGTGGAATGAAGAAATTGCAAGACTGAGGCGCAGGTGCCTGAGAGCACGTCGATTGTATCAGCGATCAAGAGAGACACCAGACTACAACAACTTGGCACAAGAATACAGGACATCACGCGGACTACTAAAGCAGGCAATAAAAAAGAGCAAACGAAACTGTTTCAAGCAACTCTGCGAGGACGCAGATATTAATACCTCTTCCCCCAGCATGCGTTAGAAAACGTTGAAAACCAGGAAATGGTCCATGAAGAGCAGATACCGGCATTAACTGACAGAAAGATTTTAGAGATCGTTTCCAGAATAGGTGACAATAAAGCACCAGGCCCTGATGGCATTCCCAACGGAGTGTTGAAAGTAGGAGTTGACACGGTTCCCGGGAAGTTCGTCAGTGTTTTTGAATCCTGTTTGCAGGAGCGAGTTTTCCCTGCTGTATGGAAGAAACAGATTGGTTTTGCTACCAAAACCCAACAAACCGCCGGGCGAACCAAATTCATGCCGTCCAATTTGCCTGCTAGACACCGCTGGGAAGGTACTGGAACAATGGTAATACCTGTCATGTGGCTAGACAGATGTGGCCCAAACTGGATCCCAGGCGATCCTCTGGGCTGCTAATGTTAAACAGAAATCAGCTGAGAACTGTCATAGGAGTTTTAACCGGACACTGCCTAATTGGGGAGCATGCTAGAAGACTTCGTCTTCCCCACAATGACTTCTGCAGGAGCTGTGGGGACGAAGAGGAGGAGGAAACTATGTCTCACCTTCTATGTACCTGTCCCGCCCTTGCAAATTTTAGGAAGGACCTTCTTGGCTCCTACTTTTTCACCGATCTGGATGACCTGAAAGAGGTTAGTGTGGGTCGGCTTCATCGATTCATTGTGTGCTCTGGCTGGTTTGACGAGTGAGTTGGTCTCAGGTTGCTGAGTCTTAGGGGTATCACAACGGATCCAGTGGTGGTCTATGTGTGCTTTTTGCGTTATCTTTAAGCAGCCCTTTTAACCTAACCTAACCAACTGGAACGAATAATTTTTAGCAGACTAGCTGCCGTCGTAGAGGAAAAGGGAGCACAGTCGGACCGACAGTTTGGTTTCCGAAGGGCGCGCTCCACGGCCGATGCCATCTTGACAGTAACAGATTTAGGGAAACAGGCACTTCGAGATAGCAAATGTTGCGCGGTCGTGACACTGGACGTCACGCGACTTATACAGAGCTACCTTTCGTGTAGAATCCTACAGTACGAAACCAGCGAAGGACCAAGGGAGTACAATGTAACAGCAGGAGTACCGCAAGGATCTGTACTCGGCCCTTTGCTGTGGAACATCATGTACAACGACATATTGGATTTACCAGTACCCAAAGAAGTAACGATAGTCGGGTTCGCAGATGACATAGCTGTGGTCGTGGTGGCCAAGGATCCAGCATTGGCCGAAGTTTATGCCACCGAAGCAATCACAACTATTAAGTTGTGGTTGGATAAAGTAGGACTGGAGCTAGCTGAACAAAAGACGGAAGCAGTTCTCATCAGCAACCGAAGAAAAAATAATACTCTGAGGATCAGAGTCGGAAACACCATAATTATGTCTAAGCCAGCAATTAGGTATCTGGGGGTGATGATTGACGCGAAGCTAACATTTGCAGAGCACCTCAAGCACATATGCAAGAAGGCGGCTAATGCTACTGTGGCTTTGGCGAGGATGATGCCAAATGTGGGAGGACCACGACCGAGTAGGAGACTCTTATTATCTAGAGTGATCACCTCTATACTTCTGTATGCGTCACCAGTTTGGATCGACGCGCTTCGCCACGCCTATAATATTCGAAGAATCAACTCCGTTTATCGAAGGAACGCATTGAGAGTGTGCTGTGCATACCGAACAACATCAGATGAGGCAGCCTACGTTGTATCAGGTATGATCCCCCAGATATTCTAGCAGACGAAATGGACCGATTGCACAAAGGCCGATGTTTGCAGCCACCGTACGTATATAATGCGCGCAAAAAACGAGAAAGGTGCGAGTCCCTGAGGAAATGGCAACAGCGGTGGGATGAAACTCCGAAGACAAGCTAGACACACATACTTATCCCGCAAATCGAACTGTGGCTGAACCGCAAACATGGAGAGGTGAACCATTATCTAACCCAGTTTCTTACTGGTCATGGCGGATATAGGAAGTACCTACACAGATTCAAGCTGGACGATTCGCCCGACTGTCCGAGGTGCCCAGGAATAGCGGAAGACCCGGAACATGTATTCTTTCACTGTCCAAGATTTAGAGGTAAGCGTGAAGCACTGGAGGTCGAACTTGGCAGTGACCTTAATCCACATAATATAGTGGAACATATGATAAGATCTGAATCCAATTGGGAGACCGTAACTCACACAATATGCGACATACATAGGGAACTGAGGAAAGAGGAGCAACTACGAAAAAGGACGCAAAGGATGAACGGCTAATTAGCCAAAACCAGCCCTACGACGTAATACTGAGAGGTAGTTCCGTAGGGAGAATGGTGGAGAAAGAGGGTTGAAGGTTTTACTGGGTAAGTAGTTGCACACTGACGATGAAAGCCCCATGTCGCTGGCGTACAATTGACATCAGTAGTCGGCAGTGTCTCCTGAACAATGCGATTTCCCCCCTCTATAATAAAAAAAAAAGGAACAAAGTCCTCAAAGCTTTAGCTGCTAGTTTCTGGGGAAACATAAGGAAACCCTATTCGCGACATACAAATCCCTGGTCAGATAATTTATGTGACACTTCAGTGGAAAAATTTACAGACCTGTCAAAATGCTGCTCTTAGGACTGACAGGCTGTCTCCTGACGTGGTCGCAGGATCACCTTCACCACGAGACCGGAGTGATGCCCTTTAAAAGTCACAACACTCTTCTACCAAGCAGGCTCTTATCGAAGTGACCATTCCAATTCCAACGTGAAGGACAAAACCCCCACCGCCACGACACGTTAGACGCAACCTGAGGAACCGTGAGAGGGAAGTCCAAAGGTTCAAAAGAGTTCCCTTTGATAACGCTAGCTACAGGTCGGCCATCACAACGCTGCACAGAGGAAGTGCTCTTCGATTGCGGAACTAAAATCAAATAAGGTACTGAATGTGCAACCACCTGCCATATCTTCGGGGGAATCCCGGCTCCCAACAGCAACCAGAACTGCGTTGGCTCAACCTCGTTCTAGCTGGTGCTCGTGTCTGAGCTGAGCTCATACCTGTCCCGCATCGACAGTGACATCCAAAACTCCTGCCCAGCATGTGGCCTCACTCCACACTGTGTTCAGCACATCTTTAATTGTCCAGTAGCCCGCACGCGTTTAACCCCTATTGCGCCTTGGGAGAACACCGTCCAGGCAGCTGCTTTCCTCCCTCTGGACATAGAGGAAAACATTCAAACTTTGTGACACACACACTTATCGGATATCGAACCCATTGCTACTACAACAACAAATTTCAAATTCATCGAATTCGACTTGCCGCAAATTTGTCTGTAAATGATGACGATAATCAAGCCACCCAGTTAAACGGTAAAGCCGGTGGCTTCCATGTAATTTGTCACTTGAGGGCAATTTCTTGCGAAGTGGGCCACTTATCGGAATGTAGGAGCTGTGCCTGGATGAACAAGTGTTTTAAGTAAGATTATCTCTAGCTGTTCGTATTTCGCGGACTGGGACATTTCTTTTTAAACGGCACAGGAAGATGGACATGGCCAAGCGCGTCGATGTCGTACCAAAAAAGAATTCGACTTCCTGTATCAACTTTGTACGAATGACTTAATACCTTCCTAAAACGATTCCAAAGCCAAGCTAACGCTGTCATGCACCAGAAAAGTGCGATGCAGATTATCAGCAAGACGACCAGACACCAATTCGGCACCGGCCTCCACAAGAATTTATGTCTATCGTCACTCGGACAAGTGTTTGACCGCACCGCCCGCGCGACTGGTGAACAAAAGCAAATGCAACAAGTCCACGTCAGGCGGCGGCATAGCAAACACCCATCAATGCAAGCACAGCTGCGAGTGGCACTCACTCCGAGGCGTAGGCTCCACTTGCAACTGTGGGAACTGAATCATCGCCGGCGAAGCACCAGATAACATATTGGGGCGTGCTGTTGCTTCGAGGAAGTGCATATTTGACGAAATGATTTATAGCGGCGGCAAGCGTCGACGATACACGGCCCGTGTAGTGTGTTGTGTTGGGTGTTCCCACTGTCGATGGATGGGTGAGTCAACGAGGGATGAGTTGATTGACCCCGACACGAGGGGGTCAAGGCCACCCGATGATCAGTGCCCGATGATCAGTGCAATATCCGCGAAAAACCACTATTATCCGAAACCATGGCGGCCGCATGGCAACACAACGATCTCTCCCTAGCCGGGAAGCTGAGGTTCGGTCACGCCGCTTAGGGGATGGTGTCATCACCTGGTTTGACCACAAGCTACTCGACAATTCAGGTTCCATCATCAAGCAATGCTCGAGCATGGCAATTTCAACGAAACAGTCAACAGTTCCTCAGAAATAGACACGGTCTCTTTCCCGGGCGGACATGCCACCACCGTTCGCAATCACCTCCCAACTCCCAACCCCACTAGAAGGGGAACTCGCTGCTGTAATGATTACGATGTTGTCCGTGAACTTTTCTAGGAAAAATTCAAATTACGAGTGCGTCGCAAATCGCAAAAAGAAATGTCGAGGCGCAACAGGTGACGACGAGTGTGAAGTGGAGAGTAGTCTTGTCACTCGCATGTTTTCATTCACAACTTGTCTTTATTTACATCTTGCAAGTGCTCCCCGTGGCGATGGCGCAATGACAGCGGAACGAGATGCGACAGGGGCAGGGCAGCGGTGGAGCCATCGCTGAAAACATCCGTTCGCCGAGTCGTGGCCGTACATCTCGGTGCTGCGTGTGTAGTGTAGGAATTTTTACTACGAATCCAGCAATTTTATGGGCACACGGTGTCAAGCTGTGCCCGGCTGCGGTGTAATTTACGTAGAAAAATATGAGCCACGGTCGCCGACTATCTGAAAAACAAATGGAGCTTGCCGTCCGCTTGCCTGCCCTGAACACCCCACACCAGATCCAGTTTAGCCATGAAAACAATTCCACGAATTTGAGGCTCCACTGGTCCGGCTGGTTCGACAGGTCTCCGCGTGACATCTCTTCACGGACGTGAAAGATAGAACGCAATTCTTCCTGGAATGGGGCCCCGTGGGTGGAGGCGTTCAGCCGAAATTCCTGCACACACACAACCTGCTGCGACCACCGGACTGTAAACATGCCGAGTTCGGGTGAAGTCTCTCGAGAGCTCGCCACCACACCGGAAACAGGTCAAATTACACTGTAACTTCCCATGTCCGGCTTCAGCCATCAATGAACGACTCGCAACAAGCCATTCACACACCCGATTCACATCGCCCCCAACTCGAATTGGGAAAATTCCGCTACACACAATACAAATCCCCCGAAATGACAATCTGCACCTTGTGTTTACTTCGTGGTGTTTTCACAATTTTACACTAGACACCGGCACTTTTCGCGCATTCACCCATTTGCAACACACACTATACGCATTTTGTCAGGGGCTTTCGTACGAATCACAAGTGAAAATTGAGAGGAAACACGAAAAATATTGAATTTTACTTACCAGCTCGTTTTCGGCTGGCATTTCGGACGCCATTTTCACACACTTTTACGACGGCGAGAGGTTCGATTGTCGCGCGATAGCGGTTACGTGCGTCACGATACGTTGTACGGAATGTACTGGAGTGGAGTCGGCGACTTTTGTGTGAACGACGAGCTGTCGAGCGGGCAGTAGCGGATGGGAACGGATATTTGAGAGTTGTGCGACATGATGCGACGAGAACTTTGTTCGTTGACTGATTGTGCAAGGTCGCTGTCAACTTCATTGTATTGTACAGATTCGCTCTGTAGTCGTCGAGAGTGTCACATCGCTTTTGCGCAGTGCAATAGTTTTTACGTGATTTAAATCGTATAATTTCACAACGACTGTAAATTTTTGCGCTTTCTGTCGCGCAGTTATTTTACACATAATTGTTGTGTTTGGTAAACGCAATTAATTGATAAAGTTTCAAAATCGTGAATATCGTTTTAGCACGAATATTGGGAGGATTATAGGCTCTCAGAGCAGCCATGTGGCTGGCTCGGACAAATCGGGGCTGCTGAGTCCGAATAACGGAAACAGTTACGGCACTAGTAACGGTTCTGAGAACGCACATGGAAATGTGAAACCACATTTACGCCCACGTAAAGGGAAAATTAAAGTCGTCTATAGAACAAAAAGAAACGATTCTTTCTGGATTAGAAAAGAAACGTCAGTTAATAAAAACTTTACGAACAACATGGATACGGCATTTGATACAGCAATTACAACGATCTGCGACGAAGACAACAACAAAGCTATAGCGGCTGACGCGCTTATGTCCTTGAATGAGAATTTACCTCCGGTAAATCGAGTCAATTCCTCCGTAGTGGGAATGCCTACTAATAGTATGACAACACAAGTTCAGTTCAACTCATCAGTGACCGGTAATAGCAATCGTAACGACGCTTCAACTTTTGGCACTTCCACCTGGAATGGAAGCGATATTTCTTTAATACGAATCTCATCGATGGATGGTAATGATAAATTAAATTTAATCTGTAATAACTCTTCTGAATTTTTACCCGCAAAAGGGCGTTTAGTGTATAAGAAAAGGTCAAAGAATGATACTTCGAACTGTGTAACAAATAATGGAACTGCGTCCAATATAGGTTCTCAATTTACTTCTGCGAATAAATTTGCATCACTTAGGGTGCAAGATCAACAACGGTCTTCGTCAGGCTCTAATGTTGCAATGGTTAATCCTAACAAGCCGAAGTTCTGTCCACCCATCACGATTCATAAGGTGTCGGCTAGAAATCTCCTCTCTTTAATCAAGGACATAGATCCTTCTTGTCAGGTTGACATGTTAAATTTATCGGACGGTAGTCATAAAGTAAGAGTAGACAACCAACAAACTCATGTGAAATTGGTAGAGGCCTGTAAAAAGGCCAATCTTGAAGGATTTTCTTATACATTAAAAAGTCAGCGTAAATTTTCCACCATGTTGAGAGGTCTGTACTCATTCACAGTAGAGGAAATATCCGAGGAGCTTAATGGTTTAATTTCGCCTTTAAAGGTTACGGTCTCAAAGCATACCACAGCCTGGTCGAGGGCCAATAATGTAGATCTCGACATCTTTCGAGTCACTGCCGATAGCAGTGAAGCCTTAACAACCGTTAAAAACATTTCGTTCATTTTGTCACAGCGAGTGAAGTGGGAGAAACCTAATCGTCACGATCTGACGCAATGCTATAATTGTCAGAAGTTTGGCCATGTGGCTGCCAATTGTATTTCGAAGCCCACCTGTGTTAAATGCGCTGGTGATCATTCCTCAAGCGAATGCCCTAGACAGGGACACAACAATGATAGCTCTGAGTCTCTTCCTCCTATTAGATGTGCTAGTTGCAATGAATTAGGCCATCCGGCCAGTTTTTCGAATTGTCCAGTTCGAATGAGATACAAATTGAAAATGGCGCAACACAGAAACCCCACTCAGGTTCAGAATTCTACCTCCCCGAGGCAGCAGATACCACTCAAGAATCAAAATGTGTTCCCACTTTCTAGCCTGTCTGGAGTTTCTTATGCTGATGTAGCTAAAGCTACGTCTAATCCTCATGTGGGGCGTGATTGTTCTTCTTCAATCTTGCCATTTAAAGCATTTCAAGAGGAAATATCTCAACTCTTTGGCATGTCCTTTGAGGCATTAGTCCAACGCATTTCCACCTTTTGGAACACCACGCGCTCCCTGAGCAACGATGAAAAAAAAATGGCTTACATAACATTTATTTTAAATCTATCCAATGGATAAAATTCGTATTCTGAATGCTAATATTAACTCGCTGCTCTCGCACGGGAAACGTTTTGCGCTCAATGAAATACTTACCCAAACACAGCCTGACTTTGCCTGTGTTACCGAAACGAGGCTTGGGGAGCTCCCACCTGGATCAAAAATTTCTCTTAAAAATTATAAAATAGTGAGGAACGACTCTGGAAGGGGTACATCCATTTGCATTAAAGCAAACATTAAATATAAAAATGTCCGAATTGAAACTCCGTTTGCATCAATAACGGCAATTGAGACCGAGCTTACGGCCCGATCTAGCTTAAAAATCATCATTGCCGCCATTTATGTCCCTTGTAACCTAGGCTCTAAACTCAAATCGGTGCTGGATACTTTTTTCGAAACTGCAGAAAGATACGATGCTTTTATCCTTGGAGGAGACTTTAATAGTCGTAGCCCGAGTTGGGGTGACTCGTCACATAATACTAATGGCTCAAGCCTTGAAAGTTGGCTCTCAGAAAACTCAGATTTGGATGCTAGCTTTGTTACTTCGGATTCTCCTTCTTTTCCCCGTGGAGCTTCTTTTTTGGACGCTTTTTTAATGTCATCTTTTCTCACAGAACCAGATTACCAATGTGAATCACTCCCTCTTTTTTCTGATCACCTTGCTCTCCTACTTCAACTAAATTCAACTACTTCCTTTCCTACACCCCGAGTATCTTGTGGCCCTAGAAGCTTTAAAACTGTCAACTGGGACAATTTTAATTCGGACCTCACCAGAGTATTACCACATCTTCTTCCCATAGATAGAATCATTTCTAATAATGACATTGACGATCATATTAGCCTTTTAAATGATTCAGTTGCTAAAACAGTTGACAAACACGCCCCTTCAATTAGTCCTTCATATTACAAATATGGAAATCTCTCTGAGGATACATTACACTTCTTTCGCGTGAGAAAAAGATTACTACAACGTCGGAAAAGGATTTTCCACCGTGCTCACAACAGAGTAAATGAAGCATATGAGTCCATCACAACAGAAATACATCTTCTATCTACAATCATTGAACAAAAAATTAATAATGATTTAAATTTGGCGTACATCAGCTTTTTAAAAAAAATTAAACCAGGCCCTGATTGCTTCCGGGCGATAGACAGGATTTCGGGACGTAAAAAGAATGGCTTCAACATTAATACATCTACATTAACCCATCTCAATTCGGAGTTTTCATCCACACAAGAAAAACTTGACGCGTGTGCTTCTTTCTTCGGAAATATATTTGTTGATAACCCTCCTGAAAATCGGGAGTGGACAGGAGAGGTGAGTGAAGTGGTAAGTTCTTACTTACATGGCCTTGAAGGATCATTTCTCACTTCGTTTACTACCACTAATACAGCTCTTAACCCAAATTGCCCTCAATTTTCCGATTCCTTCACCTCTCCAGGTGAAATAGAGAGTACCATTGATACATTAAATACGAAAAAGTCATCTGGACTCGACTCGATCTCAAATTTTATAATTAAAAAATCGTCCAAATGCATTAGCAAGCATTTAGCCATTATCTATAATCACTGCATAAATAATGGATACTTTCCAAATAATTGGAAAGTAGCATCAATTTTTCCTGCCCCTAAAAAAGGTTGCAAGGGAGAACTTAATGAGCTTAGGCCAATTTCCTTGCTGTCAAATTTTGGCAAACTGCTTGAGCGCATTTTATTACGCTTACTTAATCCATTCTGCGAAGCGCTTATTCCTCACAACCAATTTGGTTTCAAACGTCATCACTCCACTGAACATGCTGTTGCCACTTTACAAGAACACGTTTTTTCCAATCTTCGTCAACAAAAATGTACAGTTGCATGTTCTTTGGACCTTACTAAAGCCTTTGATTCCGTATGGCACACAGGTTTAATCTTCAAGCTTATCGACCTCTCCTGTCCTATTCCGATTTTGAGGATGATTATAAACTTTTTGTCAAATCGAAAATTTGTAGTTAAAATCAACAATTTATGCTCCAACCCACAGGAAGTTAGGTCGGGGGTGCCTCAGGGATCAATTTGGGGTCCACTCCTATTCAACTTATATGTGTATGACTTTCCTGTAGGTTACATGCCTGCATCCTCTTCCTGTCAGCTGCCTGCGGTATCTGGAGCTTTAATGTATGCTGATGATACTATCATTTTTGCAAGTGACCCCAGCCCACTCAAAGCAGCAGACATGCTTCAATCCCTAATCAACCGTTGCACAAATTACCTTGAAAAATGGGCCCTCAGAGTTAACCCCAGTAAATCTGAACTTATCTGTTTCAGAAACACGGGTCGCAGTTGTAAAAAAGGAACAGTACCAGAAAGCAAATCTATAATCGTCAAAGTCAACGGCGTCCCTGTACCTCGTAAAGAATCTATTAAATATTTGGGAATCTCGTTTAAATACGATATGAAATTTAACGTACATGGAAGAATACAGTTAGCGAAAGCAAAAAAAGCTAGGTTTGCCTTAAATAAAATCATGCCACGGAAAGCTATTCTCCCTCGTACTAAAACATTACTTTATAAAACGCTTCTACGACCCATTGTTTCTTATTGTTTCCCAATTTGGGCAACTATCTCACCCTGCGTGGGTAATGAATTGCAAATATTTGAACGGAAAATACTTCGTGCCTGTACCTCTCTCTATCGTCGACCTGACAAGAGATATTTTAAAAATTCGATACTTTATAAAAAAACAAAAATAATTCCACTATTACAGTACATGACATTACTAGCGGCCAAAAGAACGGATAATTGGATCAACCATTGCAACCCTATTATAAAAATAATTTCGGAGCGTAGTCAAATGATACCGGCTAACAACTCCCTAGTTACAGGTCTTTCTTTAATCTTTTCAAAGTTTCCGGATATGTTTGATTTCGGTGACAGTCCGAAATTTCTGTCGAAATTTTACTCTAAAAAATCGGACCGAGTCCGTAGGGGTTAAATTGATATTTTAACATACAGTATTATACAAAATTACAGTATATTGGACACCGTTTCATTCTTGTACTTGTAATTACATTGCATTATACATATAGAGATATAAGTTTTTAATTTCCACACTTAAATTTTGTAATAAATCATTATCTGAATAGTGTCATCATTTATGTTCTAATCGCTTTATAATAACGAAATGAATCGTAACGCCTCTACATTGAATTTATATAAATATGTACTGTAAAAGATGCTTACAATATTCTCTCGCAATATAATAACGAAAAGTTATGTTGTTCGTCGTTTTCTAATTGAATGAATATGCATTTTGTTCCCTAGTCATAAGTTAGTTATAAGTTTGTCCATCTCTTTTAAAGAATTTAATCCTCAGGTGAGCATTGAGGAATCTTAACATTTTACGTAACTGAAATAATTGTATGTCCCACTGATAGGTGGAGCTGTCAAAAAAATGTCAGAGTGACATAATTTAACTAGTCACCATTAATTAAGATTCATAGCACAACATTTGTAATAGATCATAAGTCTAATATGTACACATATATTATCCGCTCAATAAAAATTCAGTTCAGTTCAGTTCACTGATTGTGCAAGGGGTGCGTTCCAGAATAGTGAAATGTTAGCGTTCGTGAAATGAAGGTCTCGGTTGAAATAGGAGCGCGAAGATATATTTGAAATTGCGTGGGTTCGCAAAAAGAAAAACTGTGTTTAATTCAGCAATTCAACGTTCCATAAAATTACAGGCCTATTGCACTGATCAGTGTATTTGGTAAAATATTTGAAAAAGTTTAAATATATGCTAGAATTGTACGTTTCAGCAACGAGACTATTGGTTTCGATAAACGTCAGTATGGATTCTAAAGGCCGCCAACATGCACGAGCACAACCGCGACCAAACTTCCATCGAACCATCAAATATCATAGAACGGTGGAAATAGGGGGACTTTTATTCCACACGTTCTATGATATTTGATGGTTCGATGGAAGTTTGGTCGTGGTTGTGCTCGTCCATGGGTGGCGACCTTAAGGTCGGTGGAAACGAGGAGATTTTTTTTCTATAGAATTTGACGTGGTTCGATGCATGCTCGCGACCAAAATGCTTGCCGTGGGTGGCGACCTTTAAGCAAAAAGTAGCACAACTGTTGCACTAATTGATGCACTACACTTTATTAATTCTGAGCTGGATAAATCAAAATACGTTACGGAAAATTGAAAAGACTTGAGTAAAGATTTCGTAACGGACGGTTTGGTGGGCATCCGAAGATGCCCGTGGGGACGGAACCTAAGGTAGCATAGTGAACGTGAAGGTCGGGCCGTGCCATCAGACGAAGAAAAAGGCCCCTCAACGAGCTATGCAGCGGCCTATGCTTGCTGTAGCTCAGTTCGGGAGACGTGGGCGAGGCTTTCGCCGCTCCTTGCCCCAGTCTTTTCGTATTAATAGAAACTCATAGGCTTGGGGAAGACAACACAAACAGGGGAGGTAAAAATGGGGAATAAAAAAATTAGGCGATAAAGATGGAATGGTTGGCGGACGGTTCACTTGCCCTCGCGCTCGCATTGGGGTCCAGGTGTAATGGGACCCTCGGTCTCTTTTTTTGTACAACCAACAGATCATTACTCACCAGTTGCGATCTGCCAGTGGAAGCAGCACTACTAGGATATGGTCCATATTGCAGGTGGCTCATTACAGATCGCTGATATTCAATAGCGAATAGTAGCCGTGCGCCGTCCTATAGAGACAAAAGATCTAGGCGCTACAAATTTGACACCGCCCGACTCAAAAATCCAGCTACAGTAGAACCCCGCTCAACCGAACTTCGCTCAACCGGAACCCGCTTTAACCGAAAGGGGCCACTGGATTTTTTTTTATAAACTCCCGTATAAAGCAAAGCAGTCGAAAGATCAGTGGCCAACTATGCGGCTCCTGTGTGGTCGCAGAATCTCTGTGACACACAGTGGAAAAAGATTCAAACGTGCCAAAATGCCACTCTCCGTACTGTTATTGGCTGTCTCCTGATGTCACCCCAGGGCCATCTACATCAGGAAACCAGGATGATGCCTTTAAGGGACCACAACCAGCTTCTTGCCAAGCAATACCTGGTGGGTTGCTACCGAAGCGATAAAACAAACTCCAACCTCATGGACAAGACCGCGCCGCCCAGGCATATCAGGGACCTACGGGACTTAGAAAGGGATGTCCAGAGGTACAAAAGGGTACCCTTTGATTGTGGCGCACACAGGAAATTTTAGTTATCCGAAATGACACCAGCCCCCTTTACTTCGGTTAATCGGGGTTCTACTGTATACAGTTGTACAACAGTGCAACGAACATCATGCGCAGAAATCAATTGAGATAAGTAGTCACCCAGGTAGTGATTTGAACGAATTCCATAAAAGGAGTGTATATTGACAGCGCAGACACCACCCTTGGCACAAGCCCGGATTGTCGACATAAGCCAGGAAACAGTTAAAAGCACGCTTCGTTGCGGTGACATATGACAATATCGATGCAGCATTGAGCTGCTTTACCGTCAGGAAGCTCGAGAAGTGCATAGCGCAGTGTATGACGTGATTAAGTAGTTACTCTATCTTTTAGGCCTCGGCAGAAGAAGCCGTAAGAAGCAAGAGCATTTCGCCTATGTTTTGAACCGTGTGTCTTCTGGTGAAGTTTTCCTTCATTTCTTTTTCCCACTGAGTGGAAGGAAGGCTTGATAGGCAAACTTCCAAAAAAGAACAGCCTTAAGACTCGTTTTTCAAGCTGCGGAAATATACGCTTTGTTTTCCTATTTTCGAAGCTGCAAAATACCGCTGCGTGTTGCGGAACAGACTGCTTTCGAGGCAGTCTATCCCGGGAGACGCAGCAATATTCTGCAGCCTGGAAAACAAGGCTGAAAGTAGTCTATTCCGCCAGACGCAACCAAATTCCGCAACTTGTTAGATGGGGCTTTACGAATTGCAATAATTAGGCATTTGTGTGCTTCCTGCCGTTGTACAAACTGTAGTTAAAATTGTCTTGGAAAAGCTAAGGGAGCGCTTAGAAAGCACAGTTGATGAGGAGCAGGCCGGCTTTCGATTCGGATTCTCCTGTGTGGATCACTTTAAAGGCTTGCGAATCATCATCGAGCAACGCGTTGAGTTCGATTCTCCGCTTCACTTGTTTTTCATTGGTTTCGAGAAGGCATAATCGTAAGGTATCGAGGGACTTTAAGATTCCGAGTGGAGTTTGGCTGAGGTGCATCCTCTTTGCTGATCTTATGGCTCATTATGCGTGATGATGTGTTGCATGCAGTCCTATCTGGACCACGCAGAGGAGTTCGATGAACTTCTCTGTTATGTGAAACATCCTGCCTACAACGACAACATATTGCCTTGTGCTCTTACACAAAATCTTAGATCTGAGCAGAATGGCTCTAGATGTTAAGAGAGAAGCAAGCACGGTTGGGCTAAAGAACGCCAACAAGACCAGAGTTCTTAGCCCACTGGTTGCGAGGAAGAAGAAGGAATCCAACTCGTCCTATTGCCATCATTATCAGCAGACAGCTTGTTTAGAAGGTGGACCAATTCGTCAACCGAGATAGTATCATTGCCGAAATGGTGATACGGAGCAGGACACCGCTTGTCGTACCAGCCAGGATAAATGTGAATTCGGCATGCTGTCCGAAATCTGGCAAAGCAGTATCTCAGTGTTAAGACCTGTTCCTATTCCTGGTACAGCCTGTACTCCTGTATAGGAGCATCACATGGAAAGTTTCCGTAAGTTTTCGTCAAGTCTTGTCTTCGTCGAATTTCAAAAATAAGCTATCCCGAAACAATGGCTGCGTTCCTAAAAAAATCGCTGAGTCCGCCCTTAGTCAGCGCTTCACAATTGCTGACCAGCTCATTGTGATTATTTTCTTGTTTTAGAAACGGCATGCCGGCTGTCTCATTTGTCAAATGTCATGTTCAGTTTGGTATTTGACAGAAAACTCTAAATTTCTTGTTTTGATTAGTCCCAGGTAACAACTTTCTTTCCTACAATAAGGTTTAACAATTACGTTAAAAACACGATTATCAACCATACACAACACAAGAGATTAGAATCGAAGTTTGATAATTGTCGCAAATGTCAGATATTGTGCTGAGCCAGAAAAGCGAGAAAATTTTATGCTGACTAAAAGTAAAAGCGCTGGGGTTAAGCAGCACATTGCACAGCGCAAAGGTTTCTACGACAAATCACCATGCCGCACTAATCGCTTCTAGGTGTTGACTCAGCGCTGGCGTTTTAGGAACGCAGTCAATGTCAAATAAATAGCTAAATCGGCGTTCTACTTCGAGCTAACTCACGATGATATAAACATGTCGTATTTGCTGGTTTTAGTACTGATTTTAGCTCCACTTGCCATGCAGAACTGGACTGAAAAATTGGGACTAGATGGTGTTGCTGTCGAATGGTGTTGTTGGTAAAAATTCTATTTGATATGTTATATAAAAACCTCATCCTATCCTGAAACTCTGCATTCATTTCAGCTTTTGCTTGTAGCGGTATAAACGCGTTTTTATTAGTAGGCTACTGCCTCTTGACATTTTCTAAACCAAAGTCAACGAAGTCACAAACCAACATTTGATATCTTTCATATTTAGTGCCTTTTCGTATGGTCGGTATAAACACACTACGAAAAAGCAGTAGCACTAAAACGATTTAGTTAAATCAGCTTTTAGTTCCGCGGCATAAACGGGGCCGTAGGCGAGAATGGAATGGAAGGGTTATTACTTGCTGCACATGATATGAAGGCCAAGTATCTTCTTGGCGCCGATCTTTTGCCGACGAATGTGAGTTTCTAGGTAAGTCCTGGGAACATATGCGTCCCAGAACCAACAACTGAAAACGATGGCTCGCAGGAGGAGTTGACCCGCTATGCCCCACTAGGGGAAAATTAGTTTTCGCATTATGCAAACCCTAATGACGATTCTGTATTTTTGCTTTATGAAGAAGATTGCCTAGCCTGGTTCCAAACATCAGCTGCACTTCGCATCAATCAATGGTCAATTCTCAACGGAAAAAGCGTTCACTCAAATTAATAAATTGAAATTAAACCAATGAAAAACGTTACCCGTTTCTCGCTTATATAAACCGCTGCAAACAAATATCTTTTCTGAACACCCTTTAATTCAGCACACTACCGGCAGCCCACGGCCGAGATTAGACACTTTGCTATTCAGCTCGCATCTGTCAAACAACTCCCAAAGTGTCACCTTTTCCGATTGTCTGTCCGTTCGTTCGCTGTTCACATTTTTTTCCACTGAGCGTTCCAGCAAACAGCAGCCACTAGAATTGGGGGGCCGCCATCAAAACAGGATTTTCAGTCATTTCCGTGACGAGTGTGTACGTGCGCAATAGACGCGACTCATCGCGCGGTGTACGAGCGAACGGGTGGCGTGTAGTGTGTACGTTGCCTGCTTAATGCCGTGTCGGATTCCATAGCTGGAAGGGAGGTGCGCCACTGCTCTACCACCTCGCGTTCTGTTTCTTTTGCCTGCCCCGCCGACGGCAGGACCCACCGTCGAAAAAGCGATTTTGTTGTCGTCCGTAGTCAAGACGAGTGTTCGTCAGCCGTGCGTGAGTGTGCAATCAATCGCAACGGTCGTTTTCGTTGCAAATTTATGTGTCCGTAGGCCAAGTGCGTGTTTAAACCCCGGCCGCGACTTATCCAGACGCAGAATTCACCCTTGTCCCGAAAAGTGAAAGTGTTCGTTCGATGCCTGGACGCACAGGCTGGCTCCCCATTTAGTGCAAGTTTCTGGTGAAAAAATGAGCCAAAGTCAGCCGCCGTCGCAGCCGCAGAACCAATCGCAAAATCCATATGGGCCGCGCGTTGTAACGATTTACAAAACGGAAACGGGTTTTGGCTTCAACGTCCGCGGTCAGGTATCGGAGGGCGGCCAGCTGCGCTCCATCAACGGCGAGCTGTACGCCCCGCTGCAGCATGTCAGTGCCGTGCTGCAAAACGGTGCAGCCGAGAAGGCTGGCATCAAGAAAGGCGACCGGATACTGGAAGTGTAAGTACATGACCCCGAAAGGGTACTCCTGTTTGTTTTCCCCAAGACAGTGGTCTTCCAGAACAGGAGAGTAGACATCCACCCCCTTACAGGGAGAACTCCTGCTCGTACAGCCTTCAACAGATTAACAATATCTCATTATGTCACGATTATTAATGTTGTCGAATGAACGCAAAAAGCCACCCCAAAATTTCGCCACTAGGAATCCCATTTTACATGTTGGCCACCGCCACCACCCGCCGATCGATATTTTGGTGGTTGTTTCTTGCGCTCCGTAATGCCGTGCGCCACTCACAGCTGTCAAAAGATACCATCCATTTGGCAAGGGGGCGGACAACGGCAGCGATAATTTGGAGCTGAATTGTCCACTGTTGGGGCTGGTCTCGCCTGACATCTATCTGTCCCGAGGAGCAGCGGGCGCCACAACACATGACATAACATTTGGTGGTGGCGACGACAGCCGCAAGCTGTTTTCCCAGCAAGTCCTAGAAGTCCTCCTCGGCGGTGGCCACATTGGGATTCGACTGAATCGTGGTGGGGCCGATAAACTTTGTGATTTGCTCCTCGTCGGGAGGCGGAAAAGGTCAAAAGACGTTCGAGATCATCGAGTGCACGTCGTGGAGCTGCTGATGCGGCTCCCATGTAACCGTCGAGTCAAGGGGGTTGTCATTGTGTCTTCTCGTCGATAATTGAATTACACGACGACAAGTCGCATAGCAGCCGGGAGTCAAGCAATTGCTTTTATTGGGTCGCCGACCACAACTTGAAGCTATTTTGCCACAGCTCTGGCTGGACTGGAGAATGCTCGGACCAGTGATGCAATCAGTAGTCCAGCTATTTATTGGATTATTGACGACACGGCCGGAAAGCTGCTGACGAAGGTGACGACAGGTGGTCGTTTCCCTTGGATTTGGATGACCCAACCCAATGCAACCTGGGCAAGGTTGTTTGCTATTTTCAAGAATGTTCGATGCAGTTTCCTTCTTTGCTGTTGCATCTATTCAGACCCAACGTCACGAGTAGCAACGCTAGTCTCGTGAAGTAAACATTTATTCATTGCGCTGCTGATAACAGCCTCTGAGGGAATAGCAACACAACAACTGGCCGCTCGAGATAAGCCTCGCTTTCAGAATGTGATGTTGACTCTTGTGCTGTTGTTTACAACATTACGATTCGGAGTCGGTCGTTTAAAGTGCCACGGGTAAGCGCGTTCCATGATTTAATTTGGCACACGTTTTGCGATTTGTCTGTTTGTAGAATTGATAAGTTTGCAACAATGTGTGCATTTTGTGGTCGTGTAAACGATTCTAAAGTCTAACAAGAGTGCGCTCAGGAACCACAGACAAGTTAAATGTTTTGTCCAACTCGTCTGGCCTTTTGGTTAATTTGATAAACATTTTTGCCTATAACCGAATAAAACTGATCCCGTAGATCCGTAGTTCGACAACTGCATTCAATACTCCCCAAACCAGTGACGTCTTACCATTATTATACGTAGAGCGTACTAGGGCAGCCTACTGACCCAATCAGACAAGAATCGAAACTTGATCGATCCTGGATTGAAGACTGTCTACTAACGAATCGATGACTTTATCGAGGACACGTCGGAGAAATTTTTATGGGCATGGCCGCTTTTGCGATACCGAAAATGAGGACAGGAATCGATCCAAAGTCATGACGGCAGTCGATGTTGAATCGATGACTGGAGTCGGTGTGAAATCGACGCTGAGATCGAATTCGGATCGATGACTGTATAAATGTGTTGAATCTATTTAAGCCTGATATACAATTCGTTCAGAGTAGTGATGGGCATAATGACTCCTTTCACTGTGCCAGCACATAAGCTCTGACTCTTTCCAATGAGTCGTTCAAAAAGAGTCGTTCGAAAAGAGTCATGCGAAGAGTCTGGAACTTGGTTAATAACATATTCAATAAAAGTCGTAGTTTTTAAAAATTCAGTTTTTTCCTTTATTTTTTACCCCCGATTCGAAGTGATGCCCTTTAATTCGAGCCAGCCAAATCGGACCACTATTTCCCATGAAAACGGGGTTAACAATTTGGGGTGGACGACACCAATTTTTTTTCCTCTTTTTTGACCCCAGCTTCTGAGTCAGCGACCCCCCAATGCCCTTTACTTCGTACCAGACAGATCGGACCACTATTCCCCATGAAAACGGGGTTGCCAATCTGGGGTGGACGACACCAATATTTTTTTTCTCTTTTTTGACTCCAGCTTCTGAGTCAGCGACCCCCCAATGCCCTTTAGTTCGAGCCAGTCAGATCGGACCACTGTTTCCCATGAAAACGGGGCTGCCAATCTGGGATGGACGACCCCAATTTTTTTTTCTCTTTTTTGACCCCAGCTTCTGAGTCAGCGACCCCCCAATGCCCTTTAGTTCGAGCCAGCCAGATCGGACCACTATTTCCCATGAAAACGGGGTTGCCAGCCCGGGGTGGGCAACCCCAATTTTTTTTTCTCTTTTTTGACCCTATATTCGGAGTCAGCGACCCTCCAATGCCCTTTACTTCGTACCAGCCAGATCGGACCACTATTTCCCATGAAAACAGGGTTGCCAATCTGGGGTGGACGACACCAATTTTTTTTTTCTCTTTTTTGACCCCAGATTCGGAGGAGCGACCCCCCAATGCCCTTTACTTCGAAACAGCCAGATCGGACCACTATTTCCCATGAAAACGGGGTTGCCAATCTGGGATGGGCTACCCCAATTTTTATACTCTAGATGAAATTTGAGAGTATTATAAGTTTGCCACAAAGTTTGTAACGCTAAGAAATAAGGCTCGCAGAAAAAAATGAATGATACAGAAGTTCATATTATCACTCGAATATCTCAAAACCGGATGTCCGTCTGTCCGTCTGTCCGTCCGTCCGTCCGTGACCTCTCTAGCTCGAGAACGCGTTGAGCTATGAAGTTCAAATTTTGCACACGTTATTTTTGACAAAAAATGAAGGCTAAGTTCGTGAACGGGCTAAATTGCTCCACCCCTTCTACCCCCTCCCATACAAAATGACACATTTTTGAAAATTTACAATAATCAGATTTTCTCAGAAACTATAAAACATATTGCTTTGAAATTTTTAATATATCACTTTTATGATAATTGTAACCTATGTTATAAAACTTATTGTAATCCTCACCCTCCTTCTACCCCCTCCCATACAAACTGCACTATTTCATGAAATACGTTAAGCCAATTTACTCATTACCTATAGTACAATTTATCGGGCTGAAATTTTGTACTTAACACTTAATTAACAATATCAGTTAGATTCAAAACCAGGTTCAAATTCATCTAGAGTATTGCATGATTGGGGTTTACCCCAATCGTAGTTCTTTTCTGTTTTTTTCTCTTTTTTGACCCTATATTCGGAGTCACTCAAATCATTCCACTCTGTATCCATAATTAAAATACTTTACTTTACCTATAGTACAGGGTTATCCATTTTCTCTTTCGGAAAGTAAACTTAAATTAAACACAGTAAATATTTGAATTTCGATGGAATTTTTATTTCATAATAAAGTTTGGATTATGCCATTATACGTGGAATACAATATCTGTCAAATGTCCCCCACGGGACCGCTTGTAGGACTCGATCCTTTTGAGGTAATTTTCGATTACCTTTTCACACATTTCGGGCAATAACTCGGCTATAACTCGACGGATTTCGTCCTTCAATTGACCAATCATCGTGGGATTGTTCGCATAAACACGGTCCTTCGCATAGCCCCACAAAAATAAATCTAACGGCGTTAAATCGCAAGACCTTGCTGGCCAAGCCACATCGCCGAATCTCGAAATTACGCGTCCTGGGAATTTCTCGCGCAATAAAGCCAAATTTTGTCGCGTGGTGTGGCATGTGGCCCCGTCTTGTTGAAACCACATATTGTCGAGATCCATATCTTCAATTTCCGACCAAAAAAAGTCATGAATCATGGCGCCATAGCGCTGGCCATTGACTGTATTTCATCGTTTTTGAGAAAAAACGGCCCAATGACGCCGCCGGCCCACAATGCACACCAAACAGTCACTTTTTGCGGGTACAACGGTTTCTCAGCGGTCACTTGCGGTTGCTCACTGCCCCAGATGCGACAATTTTGTTTGTTTACATAGCCGCCGAGCGCAAAATGGGCCTCATCGCTAAAGAAGATTTTCTTCGAAAAATCGGCATCGGTGGCCTGCTATTCGAGGACCCAATCTGAGTACTCACGACGCAATCTGTGATCAGTCGGCTGGACTTTATAAGGATGGAGATGAAGATCCAAATGCAAAATGCGCCACAATGTGCCGTAAGATAGGCCTAAATGCTGGGATCGGCGCGGAATCGACAAATTCGGGTCTTCGGCCACACTTTCACTCACAGCGGCGATGTTTTCGGTCGAACGAGCAAAACGATAATGCACAGGTGTAGAAATGTCTGTCACCAATCCAGTTTCTTCAAATTTTTTCACTGTGTAGGCAATTGTGCGCTCATTGGGACGATTATGTCGACCATAATCTGCGCGTAATGCACGAAACGTGGCCACCGCAGATTCACCATTTTGGTAGAATAATTTAATAATTTTAACGCGTTGTTCAGTCGTAAATCGTTCCATCTTGTAAAATGGCAAACCTTCAACTAAACCAATACCAGTTTGGAATACACTGACATTTGACAGATGTCGAATGGCAGGGCTTTACTTTCCGAAACACGAAATGGATAACCCTTTATTAACGAAAAAAGGCATGAGTGTGCATTTCCCAAATCAGTGTTTAGTCGGTTTTCTCGACTCTCCTTTTCGATGAAGTAACTCTCGTACGGGTCGAGTTTGCTGGGTTTCATTTCTTTTACGACGGTTACCTGCTCCATTTTGTGCCCCTAGGACCATCGTTTGTTGATGCCATCGGTGTCTGATGATGTTTCCAGCCTTGTCCTTACAGAGGTTAGTCCTGGGTTGATAGCCGTTCTTATTTGTGTTTACTAGTTTGTACGCTTGTCTGGGGCTTCTATTAGCCAAGTTTTCGTTAATATTCAGCAACTGCTCGTCAAAGTATTTACGTTTCTTACGTCTATAGTAATTAGTCTATTCGATATTCGCCGTAGCTCGTCATATTTTTCCTCTTTTGGCTCTGGTTGCTCGTTGAATCTATTGATTGTCTATATGCCTCGTTTTTCGCGTCAAGTGAATTTTTGCATTCTTCGTCGAACAAGTCATTTCGCGCTCGCCGGGCTTTATATCCCACGACTTTCTCTGCGATCTCTTTGATAGCACCCTTGAGCTCTTCCCAGAGCCCATGGACGCCTGTGTTGCTGATGTTGTGTAGCCTAGGTGATAGTCTTTCTTCAAGGGCGGTAGTATACGCCACCGTCGTAGCATCGCTCAGAAGCTTATCAACCGCAAAGGGAAGGCTGATTCTCGATTGGTGCACTGAGGAAACTCTACATCTGCAGGTTGTCTTCACGAAGTGATGATCTGAGTCGCAGTTTGCTCCTCGATAGGAGCGGACATCTATCACACTAGACGCCCATCTCTTGCAAATGAGGACGTGATCAATTTGGTTGACGGTATGTGCGTCTGGAGATTTCCAGGTCTGCTTGTGAGTGCGTCGATGCGGAAAACACGCAGAGCTTACGTCTAAATTTTTACTGCAGGCGAAGTCGATAAGTCGCTGGCCGTTGTTGCTACATTTTTCATGGAAACTGTGGCCTCCAGTGCTCCCCCGGTGCCAACTTTCATTTCTGACTTTCTCGTTAAAGTCTCGTTAAAGTTGGAAGTGAGCCGAAGAGAGTCTTAAGGGGGCGTAGAACTCGTCTTTTACTGCGTCTTCTTTAACTTCAGTGGGGGCGTGCACATTAATGAGCCAGAGATTGAAGAATAGAGTCTTAATGCGAATCGCACACAGCCGTTCATTTATGGGTTTGAAGTCAGTAATATGCGGTTTGAGGCGATTGTTCACTATAAATGCTACTCCAAACTCCTTGCGGCCCGATGGTTTGCCACTTGTAAAAATTGTGTGCGATTTCTTGTCATTTATCTCGCTGCCAAACCAATTTGTTTCATGGGACTGCTGTAATGCTCAGTTTGTACATTTCGGCCTGTTGAAGGAGGGCCTTTTCGGTCCCGGTTTGTTCAGGGAGCGTACATTCCAGGATCCGAAAGAATAATCCTTTAGTCGTTTGCGTGGTCGTTGTTGTTGATCCGTCCAATCCGAGGCTTTTGTTCCAGGTTTCTTGACGTGGAGTTGTTTTTACAAGGACGAGTTGTCAGCACATCGCTTGAATACGTTGCGCAACGGCGGTCGGCACTTGATGTTCACTCATGGTCGTAGTACGCGCGTGAAACGTGCGTTCGCGACGAAAACTATGCCGCACTATTCGTAAGGGACCCAGCTATCACATACTCAAGCCGCGACCTTCAAAACATACAGGCGCGCCATCTACAGCGTTTGTCTCGATCATATTTGAACCGCCCTCGTAGCTATGCTTCAGATGGTTTAATAAACGTGTTGGAGTTCACACAACTATGTTGCAGGTCCAACTACATAAATTATTTCATCCTACTAAACCTGAGACGCTTAGTTCACACTGCGTGCGATGCCGAGCCGAGCCGGGTCGAGCGATGCAATGCGATTACAAGCTTTCAAAGCAAGAAAATGGAAAGTCTTCGATTTTAAATGGAATCACGCTTTGAGTGTACACACTGCGCGCGATGCAATGACAAGCCGAGCGATGGCCCGATGTTTTCACAAACTATTCAGGAGTTCTGAAGATATAAATAATATCGTAAGCTCTTAATTTTTACTTGTTCTCTTTACTATACGCCTATACATACACTTTCTTACTTTTAAATGAATGAACTTATAAACTCAAATGAATTAAAAAATGTAGAGACTAAAATTTTTACAAATGTAAATGTTTGTCGAGATTTCCTTCTTATCAACGAAAAACGATCTGTCACAATATTTCACACAAATATCAGAAGCATCGCGAAAAATTTCGATGAGCTGACTATTTTTCTTGATGATCTTAAGTATGATTTTGATGTCATATTTTTAACAGAGACCTGGCTAACAGATAAATCAGTATTCAATATAAAAGGGTATAACACTTTTATGAAACCAAGTCGGTATAACAAATGTGATGGAATTATAGCGTATGTAAAAAATGACATTTCAGTGAATTTAATAGAAGTTGACATAAATTTTGCCAATTCATTACATATTTCAGTATGCTTATCCAGTAATATTAAGCTTGAAATAACTTGTATTTATCGTTCGCCTAGCCTTGATGCAAACGATTTTATAAACTCCTTAGAAGTTTTCCTATGCAACACAAGTAACTATAACCGCCATCTAATATTAGGTGACATTAATATAAATATAAATAAAAACAAACTCACTAGTACATCAGTTGAACATTTGAACACGCTAGGAAATTATGGATTTAACAAATACCTTGTTGGAACAACAAGAGGACAAAGCAGGACCTGCATAGATCATATTTTTCATAAAGACTCTTCCGATATGACCTTTGAACCACTAATATTTGAAACTGATATTACTGACCATTACTCGACAATTGGAAAAATAACATTGCAGACAAAGCTAGACAGTAAATCAGCAAATCAAGAACAGGTTATATGTAGGAAGACAGACTTTAATAAAGTGTGCTCAAAATTGCAGCATGAGAATTGGGGTTCAGTTTTAAACACAAATGACCCAAATGATAGTTTGGAAGTCTTTGTAAAGATTTTAAACGAAGAGGTGGAAAAGGCTAGCCACGATACGCAATATTTCCGTGGTACTGAAAAGAAAGCTTTGAAGTTATGGTGTACATCAGGCATTATAACTTCCATACGCCACAAAAATAAATTAGCTCGGAGAGTGAAAAATCAACCATTCAATTGTTCATTGAGTTTAGAATATAAAAGATATAGGAATATACTAAATAATATAATAAAATTCGCGAAAGCTAGCTACTACAAGAGAGAAACGCTAAAGTATAAAAATAATCCAAAAAAGCTTTGGATGAAAATAAATGAGATTATCTCCAATAATAAAAACCCTAAGGAAACCATTAACGAGATTATCTCAAGAAATGGCGTCGAACTGAAAGATAGACTTGAAATTGCAAACGAGTTCAATACCTTTTTCTGTAGCATCGGAGACAATATATCAAACAGTGTATCTCATATACCTCTACAGACGACATCCGATACAAAGCCAGCTCCTCTTGACTTTGATCCAATCTCAAAAGAAGAAATACTCTCGTACATAAACAGTTTAGATGAAAAGAAATCTCCCGGCGAAGATGGTATCACGCCGAAATTACTCAAAAGCGTCTCTCAGCATATACTGTCACCACTATGCCACATATTTAATAATTGCATTGAATATGGGTGTTTTCCAGAAAAATTCAAAACTGCTATTGTAGTGCCCATACACAAGTCTCAAGACAAAAAACAAAGCTCTAACTACCGTCCTATATCACTTATTACTAATCTAGCTAAAATATTGGAAAAAAGTATTAAATCCAGACTGCTAAAAATACTTAACCATTACCAAATCATATCTTCAAACCAATTTGGTTTCCGTCAAAATAAAACCACTGCCGATGCAATATATCAAGTAACTAGTATATTGAATAGTGCTATAGACAAAGGTGAAAAAGCAATTGCCGTGTTTTTCGATCTCAAAAAAGCTTTCGACACTGTAAATCACAACATACTCCTGAAAAAAATGGAAAGTATTGGAATCACTGATAATGTACAGAGTCTATTCAGATCTTACTTAAATTCCCGTACTCAAAAAGTAAAAGTTGGGTCAAGTATTAGTGAATCAGCCCAGCTTAATTGTGGGATACCTCAGGGTACAGTATTGGGGCCAACTCTCTTCAATATTTATGTGAACGATTTATGCAAAATTAAAAACAGTGACCCTTATTTTGAAGGCGATATTATAGCTTTTGCTGATGATACTGTGGCAATTTTCAAAGCAAATAGTTGGGAAACAGTTTTAAGCAAAGCTAATCGGGGATGTGAAATAATTTATAGGTGGCTGTGTATGCACAAACTTGCTCTAAATTTTGAGAAAACCAACTTCCTCACGTTCGGAAACAAAACAGACACCCAATCTAGCAACATAGTCCTGAAAATAAATAAGACCAACATAATTGAAATTGACGAAACAAAATATCTCGGTATAATAATTGACAATAAACTTAACTGGAAAAGCCATATATTAACAATTACTCAAAAATTAAGACGAACTATATACATTTTTCTTAGGCTACGTAACAACGCTGATATAAGTACAATTCGAATGGTATATTTCGCTACTTTCCAGTCAATCCTCCAGTACGGCATCATAATATGGGGAGCATCATTTGCTACCTATTTGGCACCTTTACAAAACCTTCAAAACCGGATTATCAAAACATGCTTAAAAAAGTCTAAATTTTATTCAACCACTTCCGCTTTTGAAGAGTTTCAAGTACTGAATATCCGGCAACTTTATTTATTTACTTCTTTAAAATTCATGCATTTGAACAAATCGCAATTCCTCCCACATATTACGCATTACCAAACTAGACGTCAAGCTCTGCAACCGATAGCTACAATAAGAGTAAAGAAATCAAATACTAAAAGACATCTGAGTATTCTAGGTCCTTTAATCTATAATAGTCTTCCACTGGAACTAAAAAACAATTTAAACGATAGGAATTATAAATTAATTTTGAAACATTTTACTCGGTTAAACACCCACTACTTGGACCAGTTTCTAACCACGTAAGAAAAAATCTCTACAATCATATTAATAAATATTTATAATTTCTTTTAACTGTATTTTCTTTTTTATTTTTACTTTTTTATTTTTTTGATATAAAAATGTAACATCCTAATATTATCAATAATTCAAAAAATGAATAAATGTACCTAAATAGAAAAACCGTAACCGCACTCGCTCACAAGTTTCGACTTATGCGAGCCGCGAGCTAAGATACCCTAACTGAAATTCAATATGTACTCATTGTAAATTAGCTGCAATAAATAAATAAATAAAAAAAAAAAAAAAAAATTTTGCTTTTTCGTGCGAGTGCCGGCTACTGATTTTTTGCGATGGAATTTAATGGGCTTAGCGATGGAGTTTATGGGCTTTGCGATGCTTTGCGAAGTGAAGCTCCATGGAGCCAGTATGGTGCAAGTACGAGCTGTAAAGTAATATTTGATGTAAGATCACACTGAAAAAGATGCATGTAGGTCTGCTTTTATACCCTAGACTTTTAGGCGCGGCGGTGTGGCAGTGTATACATGAAAATTATGAGGGTCATCTCCTGATTCGATTTTGCCATATCTGTCTGTCTGTCGTTTGCACGATAACTTTCGATAGAATGAAGGTAGAAACTTGAAATTTTGGTCAAATGTTTGTAGCATGATCTGGTTGGTTGGTATTGAAAATGGCAAGATCCGACCGAAGGAACCCCTACCTCCCCTATAGATGAATTTTGAAATGAGCGATAACTTTCGATAGAATGAAGCTAGCGACTTGAAATTTGGTTCAAATGTTTCGATTTAGATTTAGTTTGTTGGTATTGGAAATGGCCAAGCTCCGTCCCAAGCAACGCCTACGTCCCCTACAAATGAAACTTGAAATGAGCGATAACTTTCGATACAATGATGCTAGCGACTTGCAAAATGCGACAAATATTTATAGTGTGGGTTGGTTAGTTGATTTTGAGAATGGGCAAGATCCTATTGAATGAACGGCAACCTTCCCTATAAACGTTAGTTCAAATGTAAATATCCAAAATTCGAATGGATGAACGATGAAACTTTTCATTGGATCCAACCATATGGGAAATTCACTTTTAATGCATATGGGCGTTGCCAGTTGGAAGTTTTGGTATCACAACTAGGTCTGTACAAGTCTAGGGTATACGCTTTGGACTCCGGTTTTGATTCAGTATGGCTCAAATGAAAGGTTATTACCACCGTAATAAGGTCGCATTTAGAAGGCGTGGTTTCACAAGCGGTTTGAGCAGCGGACACCGCTGCGTATAAAGGCATAGAGCTGAAGCGGCGGTTTACATATTTAGTGCCGGTGCACATGGACGTCCAAATGACGCCTGACGCTGCGTCACTTTCAGTCGGATAGGAAGAAATACATTACGGGCAATGAAGCGATGCACATGGCCGCAGATAGCTATCCGATAGCTATCGACGGCATTTTGCCGCCGCGATAGCTATCTGGGATGACGCTGGTTTCTGCTCCTATCTACGTCACTTCACGCGTCCGCATATCAATTTTTAATAAGGCGGCCCACATACATTCGAACCCGGAACCCGGAACACGGACACGGTCACAATGTCTGATTTGTATGATGTTTCTTAAACCATTCGCTTGAGGATCACTTTTAAGTGCCAATTAATTAATTGTTAATCGTGACTACTACAATTGACAATTAATTTTGAAAAAAAAAAAATAGTGGGGATGGATGCTCCTCAGCTCGGATGGGGGCTTGTAAGGGGGGGGGGGGGTGAAAATGGTGTTAAAAATGCGAAATTCCTTATATTTTAGAAGTTATGGCCAAAAAACAGTTTATTTAAAACTAAAAATAACATAAATTGTAAATTCAGGTTCGCTATTATGTGGCCCGGCTTATATAATACAGAGTGACGCTGCGTCCTATCGCATCATGTGAATTGAAATGCAGATAGGTATCAAATAGGGAGGAGCTTAAGTGACGCGGCGTCCGGCGTCATTGGGACGTCCATGTGTACTGGCTCTTACACTGAATTCAAATGCAATCTCGCTGCTCCACAAACCGCGGCGGTGGCCGCAACGGCGAGTCGAGCGGTTTATACATTCATCGTCCTAAAGCCGCCGCGGCTGCCGCTTTTTGCGTTTATACACAGCGGTGCGCCGCTGCTCAATCCGCTTGTGAAACCTCTCGTCTGAGGTCGCGGAAGAGATGATGAAATTCACCAACACTGGGCCTTTCTTCATTAATGGGATGCACCCAATGGCGACGCCCTTCCATTTTTAGAGCACTGTTTTCAAACAGAAATAAATTTACTGGGTCAAGCACAAACGACATGATGTCGAACAGATTCTATTCCTTGAACTAAATTCGTCTCTACTCTCCATCATTGCGTGCAGTGAACATCCCGGATCATCTTTGCATCGCAAGCCATCGCTCGGATCATCTTTGTATCGCAAGCCATCGTTCGGCTCGGCATCGAACGGTGTGCAATGTGAACACCCACCACATCGCATCGCTCGACCCGGCTCGGCTCGGCATCGCACGCAGTGTGAACATCCACTAAGGCCGAACCAGATTGAACGCAGAAAGCAGCAGCAAGGCAGCGAACAATAACAATAACATGCAGATCTGCTGATCTGATTTCATGCTGTCAGAGCGACAGCGGCGAAATCAGATCTGCATGTTGTTGTTATTGTTCGCTGTCGTTGCTGCTGCTTTCTGCGTTCAATCTGGTTCGGGCCTAATTCGGCAAATGCGTGCATTCTAATTAGCCTAGACACAGGCGATGCCGCTGCTGCTGCTGCTGATGCCGGCATTAAAATTCCGGCATGAGTTACAGATCCTGCGCCTGCGCCGTCATCCCAACGGAAATCAATGGCTGTTAGTGATTGATCCTGCGCCTGCGTCGCCATCTCAACGAAATTCTTTGAAGAGAGAGAATCAGAGGAAATGAAAAAGAGCGAGAGAAACGAAGCAATTCGGCACAAGTGAGGAAGTAGGAAGGGGGAGGGAAATTTGACATCTCTTTTGCTTCTATATGGACCGGGCGGGTGTTCCGCGGCAGTGAGACAGACTGGAATGTTATTGTTCCAATAGGAAAAGTAGGAGAGGGGATGACATCTTACGTGCTTCCTGTTCTTTTATATAGACAGCGCGGGTGTTGCGCAGTGGAGGGCGTGTGTCTCTCTGTTTACTTTTTACGACTGGAATTGCTTCAAATAGTTTAGTGTTGAGTATATGCGGATTGCTCCTCCATAGTTATTCTCTATGACGGAAATCGACGGATGTTAATTCTTGATCTTGCGGCTGCGCCGTCATCCCAATGGAAATCAGCGGCTGTTAACTAACACGATTGCAGTGCTTCCTGTCAATGATGCGGTGGTAATACCAAGATTTATTGGATGGGGGCTTGACTAAAGCTTACAACGACCGACGCGGCGAGCGGTACAAAGAATCGAACTGCTGCTGACAGTTTGGCCGCGTCCAAACGAGGACTCATTTCCACGACTCATTCCCACTGCCTTCTGAGTCTTGTTCAACTAGTCGGCCAAAAGTTGAAAATTTTAGTCCGGTTTTTACCTACGGTGACCCCATCTCGCCCCAATAACGATGGTACACTTAACGTCAAAATTAGTGAGTAGTGGGAATGCTTCCCCGTCTGGACGCAGCCTTCAGTCGAGGTCCGAACCCAAATCAAACACAAAGCTAGGTAGTCGTTGCAGAACGTATGCTCCGGAGCGGCAGTAGTTGCCACGTTGTTGCTCATGTTTGGTGAATGAGCCCATTGAAAATGAGATAGTGTTGGTGCGCACAACCGCATGAAGAAAATGGTTCCCAAAATTTTTGCTTACATTATATCCTGTTTTCTTTTATCGTAGTGCAAAGGACAATTAAAAAAAGTTCTCTGCGGCTACTTGGTAGTTATCGATCGCTACGCCGCGCCGTCATCCAAGCGGAACTAGGCGGCTGCTGAATAGTTGACGATTGTCGGGTACTGTAGCGGCAACTCAGTTTATCTTTGACAACATTTATTGGATGGGATTTAGGATAAAGCTTGGTTAGAATACACAATAAGCTTTCAAAGGAAAATTTATCACATGGGCGCTGAGATCTCCAAACAGATTTTAAAGCATTTCTACTTCCGTCCCGAGCTTTTTTGACATACTCCTCAAAGACGTTATCACGTCAAAAGTGCCGTGTAAATCGGGGGACAGATGTAATGGCATAGACTACTAGCAGTACGTTCGCACCGAAACTAAATTACTCAAATTGGAAACCCCCCGAGTATATGACGCTCTAAATTAAATATTTTGCTCCGATCCGGAAATGGCATAGATGTTGACACCACGCCAACCTTTCATGTTGATATCATCTGTCGAAGCAACTTCTAAGCTCCAAAGCAGTATCAGAACAAGTAAAGAGTATGCAAAGTATCGTTGCATGACTCTCACCCATCCAATCCGAGGCCAAGGTTTCAGTTATCTTTTTTAGCGAATAGAACAGCTGGAATATTTGCAGATAATACAATAACGTTGTCGAATAGATTTGTGGTCATTGAACGGCCACCGCTGGATTAACGCTAATTTTCCAGAACGGTCATAATGACATTTTGCGGGAAAGCAATTTAGTGACGGCAGCACTTTATCGCAAGTGCATAGTATAGCGCCAATCAAGCACTTTATTGCCCCTAAATGTTGACAACGTTAATGACCTGACTGGTGATTGGAATATTTGCGAAAAGTTTCAACCTAAAGTGGCCCCTAGACGGTAAATATATCGAGCAATTTAATATTGTAATATAATATTGAGCAATATAATTTCCGTGGGGTGACGGGTTTAGAATATGCATCCCTAGGTGAGTCCTACCTTGACCGTACGAGGCGACTAATAGGACCGATTACGTGCAGGCAACAACAACACCTCTAGATGAGCCTGCGGCACTGTTCAACATCTTTAGGACCTCCCACAGGTCAGTGTGTGTGAGTGGATTGCCGGGTCTGGAGAGGGAGACCACCGCCGGATGTAAAAGGAAAGTCCATACAAATTTATTTTTCCACACACTAGTGCCATCCAACCCTACCTTTCTCCAGATAGGTGTAAAAGAATGGGTGTAAGGCCTTATGGTAGAACACGCTAGAAGCACTACCCCGCTGGGCACTACTTCTGATGCGCAGTTGAGTGATCCCAGGGCGAACATTGTTCGTGCCAGAGCTCGACAGTTTCCGGGGCGAGCGCTATAAGGTAGTCGAAGTACACTGTAGAGAAGCTGAGGGTTGCAAGTTGGAATGTCGGATCCATGACGGGAAAGAGCGAAGAACTGGAGGACGTCATGAAAAGGAGAAGGATAGACATTATGTGCGTGCAGGAGACCAAGTGGCGAAATGACCAAGTCGACCGAGCTCGTTTTTTGACGAATTCCAAAAAGTACAAATTGTACTATTATGGGAAGTCGAATGATAGAAACGGGGTTGGCGTTATTCTGTCACCGGCTTTACTTGGCAGCATCGTGAGTATCTCGAAGATAAGCGACCGCTTGATGAGTATCAAATTGGTTATCTGCGGAGGAGTGTGGAACGTCATAAGTGCCTACGCTCCCCAAGTGGGCTTGCAGCGAAGTGAAAAAGAGGCATTTTGGAGCGACGTTGACACGCAGCTTCAAAAAATACCAGATAACGAGCTGTTTTTTTTCGGAGGGGATTTCAGTGGCCATGTGGGAGAATCAAACTATGATTACGAGGATTGCCATGGTGGGAAAGGTAGCCAATCTACAGCCAGAAATGATGAAGGTGAGGCTATCCTGGCGATGTGCAGATCACACGGTCTGGTCATCCTCAACACATGGTTCATTAAGAACCAAAGGCACCTGATCACATATAGCAGTGGAGCTCATGCGACGCAGATAGACTATCATCTGTGTCTAAATTTCATGAGACGTTGGGTGAAAGACTGCAAAGTGATCTTCGGTGAATCTGTGGTCACCCAGCACCGGTTGCTCCTGACAGAATTTATTTTGAAAGGAGAAACAAGACCGCAAACAATCCTCAACGCAGTCGAGAAAATCAATTGGCATAATCTCAACAACGAACGCTTTGAATCTGTTGTTACTCCACTCATTGTTAAAATGAAGGAGTGGCTTCAATATAACACCAACTGCGACGAGCAGAGTCCAACACAAATGTGAAATGCTTTGGATGAAATGTTAGTAGGTGAGGCTGAAAAGACACTGGGAGTTTCGAAAAGCCCACTCCACACGAACAAGGAGACGTGGTGGTGGAATAACGAAACTTAAAGAAGCAGTGCAGGCCAAATCGAACGCATTCAAGGCTTGGACAACATGCAACACAGGCAGTGAAGCCGAGAAGGTTCAACATCGGGAGAAATATGATAAATGCCGGAAGGAAGTAAAGCGAAAGGTGGCTCAAGCAAAGGCGATTGCAGTCGAGAAGTTCTATCAGGAACTAGAAGATCTGACTGCGGATAAGAGATCGTCATTGCAAGAGAAACCTAAAGACAGTGCCAGGATTTATAAGATCGCAGCCCAAAGGAGAAGAAACGCTTGAGAGATTCAGGTGCCAAAGTACGTTGAAGACTCACAAGGAGTGCTACTGGTTGAAGACACAGCAATCTGTAGCAGAATGCGTGAGTACTTTGACGAACTTTTGAATGAAGAATTTCCGCGAGAAGCTTTTCAAGCTGTGCAGCCAAACATCACTAATATCGCTGATTTTTCAGTGGAGGAGGTGATGAAGGCAATGATGCAGATGAAACGCGGAAAAGCATACCCTTGGAATTTTGAATCTTTTAGAGTCTTATTTGCATTTGGATGGTTTCTAAAGGAGTTGGTTCACTGACAATGCCAAAACAATTCCGTATCGAAGGAATCGACATGGCTTTCGATAAGGCAAGATTTAAACGGTGGCTTGCACAATTCAATGGCACCTTGCGTTCGGATATCGCTGCCTAATTCTTGATTGAAGGCCACTGATTTCGCCGGACATATTTGCTGCTCCGTCGTATTCCTGCCCAATACATTTAGACATGCTGAGTCTTAGCTCATCACACCGCTGCAGAATTACGTTGGTCAAGTTTTCAGCAGACTGATTATGGATTGGAATGAATCCTATAAAATCTTCACGAATTACTTGCACCTGCGAGTCCTTCAGGTAGTCTACATATCGAAGACAGAGATAGTTATTCAGTCCCTGAAACAGCCATAGTTTCATCCGCGAGTCAAATGTTCTTTGGAAGACAATCCCGCATTTCAAGCTTCTACCTACGTTCAGTTGCGTCTTGTAAGTTGGATCGCTGTAGACTCGTACTAACAGTAAACGGCGCGGGCGGCGGCTAGCGATTATCTATTTAACTATTTATAGCCTTCTGGACTCGATGAGTATGAACTTGATGAAGAATTAGGAGAAATAGGAGATAGGTTTTGTAAGGTAAATATAATGTTCTTATGGTTAATGGTGTCGCAGGTTATAATATTGTGTTCAAAGCAGAATGAGTTTTCGGTCTTTGGAAAGCACATTCGGTCGTATTTGTTAAAAATGTTAAGGGGGAGGGGGGGGGGGCTTCAGGCCCTCCCCTGGTTACGTGCCTGGTTCGCCCCTGGTGTTCTAAGGTTCTATACTGTACCCCATACATCAGCACAAAACCTTAGAAACCACTTCGGTTCAACATAGAATTCTAAAATTTTACTCAACAAAATAACACGTCCTGTTAAGTATAAAAAGCAAAAAAATCACAGAAATATTTTTAAGGGTACTGTACAGAACTCTAGTACACTATAGGGACCAACACAGGAACCTAAGCACCGTATTACTATCACAAACTATAACCGCGTGCGAGCACTACGATTATCGATTTCTTTTTTACCCTGACCGCATGAGCAAATCACATTGACGACGAACAACAAAGCATGCGACTCATGCGGCCAATGTAAATTAAGCCTTACTGGAAGACGGTTGACATTGCAAGCCCATTCGAAAACACAACACACAAAGGGTTCTAATCGAATGATAAAAACAACAAAAGTTTACTGATTGTAGTTTATAAAAATTTTATATTAATGTACTCGTATGAGTAGGTTAGGTGGCGGCCTTACTATACAGCCCCGCATAGACCGCTTGGGTTCATAGCGATGCCACGAATTGACAACGGGGCAAGGGAACTACGTATTGGGATTAGTTAATATCGTTGGGTCATTGTTGAGTTCGAAGGTTTTCGTCGCGTTTGCGAATTCCAAAAGACTCTTTATACTGAGGTCCGCGACCGCCTTAAGTTGCGGAAGAAGTAGGCACCAAGACATTTTTGTCTTGTTCTTGCGAGTGCTGGGGATTCACACAAGAGTTGTTCCAGAGTTTCTTTAATGTTAGGCAGCCGACAGTTTCTGCAACCACTGGAAGTGATCAATCCTAGCCTATAGGCATGCTCCCCTATCAGGCAATGGCCAGTAACTAATCCGACTAGCATCGCAGACTTACCTCTGGATAGTCCTAGGAGTATGTTAGTTTTCCCGGGATTGTAAGAATTCCAGACTTCCCTCGTTATCCTGGAATTGATGGCTTTGTTCCAATCATTATTAGCCAGTTGCATCATCTTACAGTCCATTTCTGATCTTATTGCCTGCATCGGTATAGAAATTGCTATAGCCATTGCGCTGTCGAGAGCAGCACCCTGTTTTGCAAGCCCGTCCGCGATGTCGTTGCCAAGTATGCCGCTGTGGCCTGGTACCCATCGGAGCTCTACTCTCCTTGAAGTACCTAGCAGCTATTATTATTATTATATTCTGGGGGATAGCCGAAGCAGACCACTAACGTTTGGGTCCCTTTTCGCCCCCTCCCGGTCATCAGTGGCTTCCAGATGTCGACTGATAGTTGTCGACCTCTTTCTTCATCACTGAGTCCCGTGTTATTGCTAGCATTTGTTTAAGACTGAGTTCACTCATGGCTTCCACACTTATCGTGTGCTTGCCTGTGATCCTCAACCTCGTGCTAGCCAGTGCTGGACATTCGCACACAATGTGTGCTGCCGTCTCGGCCTCCTCCAGGCATAGCCTGCAAACGTCATCTTCCCCGATTTTCATCTTGGCCAGATGAGCCTTAAAATGACCATGCCCTGTGACCAAGGCAGTTATCCAGCTTAGGGTACTCCGTTTATAACTGAGTACCTTTCTCGCTTCCCTGCCTAAAGGGCTGGTCATTGCATTCCGAGCTTGTTTGCAAGTGACTAGCTCCTGCCATCTTTGTTGATGCATGGAGTCCATCCACTCCCCAACCTTCGCTCCAATCATGCCGTTCCCCAGAGCAACTCTGGGTTCTGGGCCAATGAAAGTTGCCGCAGATCCCAGTTTTGCTAGGGCATCCGCCTCTTCATTTCCTGTTGTACCTATGTGTCCTTTTACCCACATCAGCGTAACCTCATTTTCTGAGGCACACGTGTTGAGCTTCCGGACACACTCTAGTACCAGTTCAGAGTTTATGTTCGTCTGCTGCATGCGTCTGATCACCGATTGGTTGTCCAGTGCAATAAGGATTTTCTTCCCCCGCACCTGACCTTCAAGCAGGTGGTCCAACGCATGCAACAAGCCAAGTATCTCTGCCACCTAGCAGCTAGCATCTGAAGAGCTGAAAGACATTTGAGCACTGTCCTCGATCTTATGGTGTCGGATTGTAGCGCTTTCAAAGCAGCGTGACTGTCCCAGTAAATAAAAATTGTTCCCTTCCTGCGAGTTGTTGAGGCTAGCTCTGCTGCCTTTTGAATCGCTAGCACTTCCGCCGGGAAGATACTGCATTCATTTGGCAGTCGGATGGATAAATTGTACAGGAGTTCTGGAGAGTGAACTGCCGCTCCAACACCCCCCTCCATTTTTGAGCCGATAGTGTAGAGATTTATTGATCTCCTTGGCACATTGTCGCCGGTAGTATAGTAAACTCTATCTGGTATAAATACTGAGAAGTGTTTGTTGTAGTCCATCACTGCTTTAGTGAAGTCGGTGGTTGTGACTGGCAGTTTGATGTTTTGATGACCATACGGCTTTATTCTGAATTGCCCTGAGTTTCCCTGAGTTTTAGGGCACATTTAGACGCTGTGTTCATTAGGAACATATCGATTGGGGGGAGGTTCAGGAGAGTGTTTAAGGAATTCGTTGACGTGGTTCTCATTGCGCCAGTAATTCCCAGGCAACCCAGTCTTTGGATCCTCTAAACTTTTCGTTTACGGGCTTTAATTTTAAGTGCAGTCCAGCAGACCACAATTCCGTATAGTAAAATTGGCCTGACAACGGCCGTGTACATCCAGTGCATAATGCGAGGTTTCAGCCCCCATACCTTACCAAGCAAGCTTTTGCAGGTGAATAGAGCGATAGTTGCTTTCTTGGCGCGTTCTTCGATGTTGAGCTTCCAAGTAAGCTTGCTGTCTAGAATCAACCCTAAGTACATTGCATGAGTTGTCAAAGTTAACTCGGTGACACCCATCCTTGGGAAGTTGAAGCCCTGAATTTTGGTTCTCCGTGTGAAGAGAACCATTTCAGTCTTTTGCGGGTTCACATTTAGACCCACTTTGCCTGCCCATTTTAGCAGCTTACTTAGAGCCATTGTTGTGAGGTCCGATAGAGCACCAGTGTCCTTTCCGGATACAAGAATTATTACATCATCTGCGTAGGCTACCACACGTATGCCTACCGCTTCAAAACTTTTTAATAAAGTGTTAACTACTAGTATCCATAGAAGTGGTGATAGCACACCTCCTTGTGGCGTACCCCTTCTGGCTGTCTTGGTAGCCCTCGCGTTGCCCCATGCAGACGATATAAGTCTGTTGGAGAGCAGTGATTGGATCCAGATCCTTATGGATTTGTTGACTCCTGCCTTATGGAGAGAGTCCAAGATCGCGTGAGTTGTGACATTGTTGAAGGCTCCGCCTATGTTCAAGAACGTGCCGAGCGTGTATTCCTTGCATTGAAGAGAATTCTCAATGGTGGAAACCACTTCGTGCAGAGCTGTTTCCACCGATTTCCTTTTTAAGTACGCGTGCTGCGCGTTAGAGAGGAAGCCAGGTTCGAGCGACTCCCTAATGTGCCCATCAAGTAAAATATATTCTCCATGGCTTTCAGCATGAATGATGTGAGACTGATAGGTCTGTAGTTTTTTGCGCTATCATGACTGCTTTTGCCAGCTTTGGCTATGAACACAACACTTGCCTCTCGCCAGGCGTGTGGTGCATAGCCCATTCTGATGTAGCCTTTGTAGATGGCCACAATCCAGACTGCTATAGAGTCGATAGCTCTTCGCAGCATTGTAGGTATGATCTCATCGGGTCCGGTTGTTTTGTATGGGTCGAATGAATGAATGGCCCATTTTACCTTCCTGACCGTGAAGTGCCCTGAAATATTGCAGCAGCGTGAGTTAGTCATCACCGCTGATGTCTGCTGTAGGGTAGGTGGATTTTCACAGTCCGGGAAGTGCGTTGCAAGGAGTAATTCCAGTGTTTCCGCACTTCCTTCTGTCCAACCATTTCCCTTGATGAGTGTAGAGGGCGGCGTTGGATTTTTGGAGATTCCCTAGCCGCGATGCCTCTGCTGTACATTCAATCTGACTGCAGAAGTCTCGCCAGCTCCGTTTCTCCGTTCTTAGCTGTTTTTTGAAGGATTTGAGTGAGTTTCTGTATTCACTCCAGTCTTCATCTTCTCCTGTGCGTTTTGCAACACTGAAAAGCGCCCGCACCTTGCGGCAAGACACCGCAATGTCTTTATTCCACCATTTAGGCTGGGCCTTTTTAGGAGGTTTGCTGCACAGATATGATGCCTTGAATGCATTGATAAGTGTGTTCGTGTGAAACTTATTTATACGTTCGATGTCTCTAACATTTCGTGCATAATCTGGACGTCTATTGGTGAGTTTGCCGCGTATGATTCTCGCATATAACTCCCAATACGTCTTCCTCGGATTTCTGTGTAATTTGACCATTTTATCTGTTTGATATACAACGTTGAAGCATGAGTATCGTGGCTAACTTTTTTGTAGGCTGGACCTCAAACTAGATAACGCTCCATTCCGGAAATTCAATCGATAAATTCATATTTGCATGAATTTGAATTGAATAGTCAAAAAACGACATTCAAAAATCGGCGGTCATACTCGTATATGACTCACATGAGTTTCACGATCAGTTTTGAAGATGATATGCAAAATTGTCGCTTTATCATGAGACCCAGCTCACAGCCATTTACAAAGAGATTGCGATAACGAATCATCGATCGAAAGCAAAACTGGAAAACTGTCCTATAAATCAGTGTCTTCTGTACGGAAAGATTCTTTCCCAGAACGTTTATCTTGTTTTTTGTTGAGTGCATGAATATAACATTCCCAATGCAATGTAATTGTAATAATTTGTCCCCCCTCCTCTTTTTGACTCTTATCATATTATATCCCACGTTTTTTTGCATTCGTTTAAAAGATAACTCATTTTATTTATGCATGAAATGCTGAATGAGTAGTAACGTATAAAAGACGATAAACTGAAAGAAAGTGAATGTTTGTCACTGTCACTGTTGTCACGTCGACGCATCGCGTCGTAGTCGTCATCGTGAACGTTTGCTTGCTCGTCGTTAAGTCTCAAGTCCAGAGCAGAACGTTTACAACGAAAAAAATACGCAGAACAGAACAAAAGTTAGTTCGTGATGCGAATGAAAAGTCCTTTTTGCTGATGCAGTTAAGACAGACTTTGCCATCGCACTCGACAAAACTTGCAGCACAGGCAAAAGAACTAAGTCGTTCATTGTGCATGCCAAAGCGGAAGGGAAAATAGGAAATCTTGAAAGTAAAAAAGCGGATTCTTTTTTTCGCTACGGAACAAGAGAGATTTGGAGATAAATAAAGTTGAATAGAACCTTAAAAAAGGGTTCTCGCTTTAGCAGCGAGGGCGAGGTAGCAAGGTAGGCAGGACAGAAGCAATTGTTACAAGTGATACACTTAGGTGCAGTAGTAATTCGTAGAAAGAATGCATCGCCAAGAACTTCCGGCAAGAGGATGATTTTTCAAAGATTGACACAGTTTCAGGTTGTGCCCAGATTGATTGACATCCTTTTCGAGTAGGCATGTAATGTTTTCGGCCGAATCTATTCGGACTTCTTAAATTTAATGACCTTACACCTGCTTGTAAATTACGAATATTGAGTGCATTCAGAGCGCCCCATAGTGCTATTGTACGACCTTCCCGCTTCGTGATTGCAATCGCTCAATTGATCCGCTCTTGAGCGGCTACTTCCCCTTCGTAGCGAACATTTTTCACGCTCTCTGGGCATGGAGCTTGCTATATTTGACAATTCACAGCTGGTATGTGCGTTATCACATGAGTGACATTTGATTGTGTCTCTATCAATTGCCCTAATCCCTTGTGGGGCATAGCGCGTCAACTCTTCCATGTGGCCCAGTTGACGTTTCGTCGGCATAAACTGATTCCGAAGAATGCATGCACCTCCTGCACATCCGCGGCCACGAACGTCGTCATGGACGGGATTCGAACCCGAAACGCCGGTAGTCAAACTTGAGACTAAATTGAAATATAATCCTCGGTTGTTTTTCTCGTAATGCACGGCTCAAACGAATCAATTGCAGTCTATACCGATCGCCCGTTATGGTATCGCCAGGTTGTAGCAGCTTATAGTACACAACACCCTTTTGGTCCCACCAGATACACAACATGACCTTCGAACCATGAATATTCGGCTTTGGTGTTGATATTGAGGTCGATGGCAACGATCGACCGGGCATAGAGTAGTATTTTTTCTTCTTGGGTTGTCATAGAATATCCATTTTTCATCCCCAGTAACAATTCTATGCAAAAAAACCCTTTCTTTGTTGCCTTTGAATCAGCTGCTCGCAAGTGAAAAATCGCCTTTCAATGTCTCTCGGTTTCAGTTCATAAGGCACCCAATTGCCTTGCTTTTGAATCATTCCCATGGATTTTAATCGTATAGAAACTGCTTGTTGAGTCACTCCCAATGATTCTGCGAGCTCCTCTTGCTTTTGACTCGGATGTTCATCGAGTAATGCCTCCAAGTCTTTGTCTTCGAATTTTTTTGGCTGTCCAAAGCGAGGCTTGTCTTCAACGCTGAAATCTCCATTCATGGAATGTCGAAACCATTCCCGACATGATTTATCAGTTGGAGCATTGTCAGCATAAACTTCAACAAGCATTCGATGCGCTTCAGCTGCACTTTTCTTCCAATTAAAACAAAAAACTAATACCTCCCGCAAATGCTGCTTAGTTAACACAAAATTGGACATATTTAACACAGTGAAAAACAAGGTTTTTTTTTATGAAACTCGAAGCGATATGAACTGAATATTATTGACAGATGTCTAACCTCTCTGAAACTACCGACATCATCTGTTACTATTAAATATTCGTAACAGCCAGAGCCACCTTTTGAAAACGGACCGAACTAATTTGTACTCCCAATACAAATTTCATCTGACAAGTTTTTTTCTACAACCAATAGCGGCGGAGCTAATCTAATTTGAAAAACAGTTCTTGTCAATTGCTCCATTGTTCTCACGAAGTGGAAAAATAATCATTTTTTGGTACATTTCATCAAATAACGGATTAAATATTAGTCCCACAAGGAAAATTATTAGAATCGATTTTTCTTTAAACTAAGCTTTATAATTTGAGATAAGTCGAATGCCCATAGCTATGACAGTTACGGGAAAAACGCCATTCTTCTTAAAAATATATGGTTTTTCCCCTTTTCTACATAACTGTCATACTTACGGGCATTTGACTAATCTCAAATTAAAGCTTATTTATTGGATGGATAGCATATTCCATATTTATTATATATTATATTATATTTATTATATTATATTTATTGGATTAGCTAGCATATTCCATGATTCGAAAGAATAGTCCGATTTTTGATTTAGTGTGCGTTTCCATTTAATCCGTCCAATCCGAGGCAGTACTCCAGGTTTCTGAACGGGGAAAGTTTTCAGCGTCTCGCCCAACCCTCCCTAGGAGGACCAGACCACTATTCGTCTTGTTTCCTTCTCTTCCACGGGTGGTTTAAACGCTAGGTGTTTCTACCCAGTCTCCGATCAGGGTTTACAGCACCACCACTAGGCGCAAGATAGATTCGTGTCGCGCTCGGTGGCCGTGGTCGTTCGGTCACCGCTCTACGATACTAATCTAGAGCTCGGAGTTCAAATCTCGGCGCGATCAAAAACTGCCTGTGGATACTATAATATAACTCAGACAGTGCTCCGGCGCGGATAAGAGGTGCATGTTAGCAGCAACTGTTCCGAGGAGGAAAATAAGCTGATTCGCGACTCCAAAATGATACTACAATACATGTAGTAAAACCCTGATTAGCCGAATCAAAGAGGGCGGCGTCATTTAACAAAACGAAATTTTCCACAAGAACTTTCGGGAGACCGAGGAGGAAAATAAAGTGGTTCGCGATTCCAGAATGTTACAACATACAGTAGAACTCCGATTAACTGAACTAAGAGGGCGGTGCGGCGTCATTTTGGTAAACGAAACTAAACGCGAGTATACCTAGTCTAGCCATAAATATTGTTACAAGGTTTGGCAACCCTGCAGAAAGGAACCGTTATATTGCATTTCTTAAAAATTGAGCTAATCGCTATAGTACGCTTGTGCTTGATGCATTTGTCATCATTTGAGTTTAATTTTTAGTGTAGTGAACATGGATTGGGGTGACAAAGAAAATTGAATTGCTGTGATTGTACTTCATAAAGTAGGAATGCAACCAAGTGATATTTTTAAGACTCTGCATACCCTTGGTATAAGCCGAATGTTTGTATATCGGGCTATTGAAAGATTTAATGATACGTCTGGAGTAAGTGACCGTGAAAGAAGTGGCCGTCCGCGAACTACTCGAACACCTCAAGCGGTTAAAGCCGTGCGCGAGAGAATTCGCCGTAATCCTCTTCGGAAACGAAAAATTTTATCGCGTGAGATGAAAATACCCCAAAGAACAATTTCACGTATCATCAACAGTGACTTGGGGTTGGGTGCTTATCGTAGATCTACCGGGCATTTACTAACAGATTCGTTAAAAAAAAATAGAGTGGAAAAATCGAAACGATTACTTTGCCGGTACGCAAACCAAAATTTTGTTTACGGACGAAAAAATTTTTACTGTCGAAGAAACATTTAATAAACAAAACGATAGGGTTTATGCTCGCAGTGCCAGAGAAGCTTCTCAAGTTGCCCAAAAGGTTCAAAGAGGTCATCATCCAGCCTCAGTAATGGTTTGGTGGGGTGTTAGCTACAACGGGGTGACAAAGTTGCATTTTTGTGAGAAGGGCGTCAAAAGTCTGCCAAAATTTATCAAGAAAGTGTCCTTGAAAGTGTAGTGAAACCTCTCAACACGTCATTATTCAAAAATCAGCCTTGGAGTTTCCAGCAAGATTCTGCACCAGGTCATAAGGCGAAGTCAACCCAAAAATGGTTTGAAGAAAATGTTCCAGATTTTATTAAAGCTGAAGATTGGCCTTCCTCTAGCCCAGACCTGAATCCGCTGGATTACGAATTATGGTCTGTCTTAGAGCAAATGATGTGCTCTAAAAGACATTCTAATATCGAATCCTTAAAGAAGTCTCTTACACATGCAGTCGCCAACTTTCCGATTGAAGTCGTGCGTGCTTCCATAGATAAGTGGCCAGCTCGATTAAAGGCTTGTGTAAAGGCAAAAGGCAATCACTTCGAATAACTTGTTGCAATTTCCGTTGTTGACAATGCATTTAATAAATAAACAATGATTTCTTAACATATAACACCTCTTTTATTGAACAGTGCTTCAAAAAGTTTGTAACAGTATTTATGGCTAGACTAGGTATTTGGGAACCGGCGTCATTTCGATTTACGGAATTTACGGACAATAGGTATGATCCAGAATAGGATCTAGTGTTTTTAATTTTTCGATTGGTCTGCAGCTACTAATCCCGAACCCCACATGGGTGTGAATGTGGCAAAACATTGGTTCCCGGCGTCGGTGAGATCTCCCAAAACTCACCACCCATCCTCCTTCCTCTACTCCGGCTGCTAAGTGGCTGCGAATATTTATTATTATTATTTTTATTTACAATAAAATAAATTAATTGTAAATATACATTTTGGAGCACTGGCGACTAGACCTTTGGCTCATGACTGCGAATAAAATGTCCAAACTGACCAAGGTTAGTGTCGAATTAATAGTATTCGGGTCGCTAAGATGTATGGCGACACTCGCAAAAATCCACCTCCCTTCCCCACTCCCGCAATTGAGTGACTGTGTAAAAAAATGACGAGAATGATCGGGATTAGTACGAAAACCATTGTTTTTTTTGGGCCGCTGAGATAAATTCCAATGCCATGTTCAGTTTGGCATTTGACAAAAAACTATAAATTTCTTGCTTTGATGAGTCCCAGGTGACACACAAGATACTGTATCAACTTTCTTTCCCACAATAAGGTTCAACAATTACGTTAAAAACACGATTATCACCCATAAACAACACAGCCGAGGTTAGAATCGAAGTTTGACAATTGTCGCCAATGTCGCTGAGCCAGAAAAGCGAGAAAATTTTATGCTGACCAAAGATGAAAGCGCTTACCCTCAGCGCTTACTCAGCGCACGGGTTTCTACGACAAATCATCATGCAGCACTAATCGCTTCTAGGTGCTGACTCAGCGCTGGCGTTTTTGGAACGCAGCCAATGGCACTATCACATGGATGAAGTAGCACCGATGTGCGTAGGATGAGGGCACCCATACGGGCAGAATCGGCAGAAAAACTTCAGCTTCGTTTCCAACACGTTCGCTGCAGAGTGGCTGAAACACCGCATATATGCGAGACGCGCAACCAAGAATGAGTGCTGCGAGAAACGCTGCATCAATTCTGAGACAACATCAACGGAGAGATTTGGTGGTGGCTGCATTCCAATATGACAAAAATTTAGATTACATGTCCATTCAAGCGTTTTAATTGGGAAGGGGAGAAAAGTGTGTATATACTGCCATGCTTAAAAGTTCAACTGCCCCCAATTATGGAGCCAGCAGAAGCGTTTTTAAAATATTTTGGACGAGATCCCCTATCAAAACATTTCTTCAAAATTTCAGGAAGTACAAAGCTTGCTTGCAAATGACATCGTTCGGAGCAAATAGAGTTGTTAACGACGGTAGATTCATGCAACCTTTGAAGCACAGGGTCAGATCTACCATCAAGTGGGCTCACTTCTTCCACTTCCCGACAATGACTACAAGTTCTTGCAAGTTTATTTCATGGGCAACGAAGAACACAGCAAGTGCATTAGCGTTTGCAAATCATAAATTGTGACTGATCCCCAAAGACATTAACAAGCGGAAAGTGCATTGATACCTATGCCCGGTTCATATTATTCCAGTAACCAATCCAGTCCAGTAATCCAGTCGCGCTGGATTGCTACTGGAATAATGTGAACCGGCACTGGACAGCAATCCAATCCAGCAATCCAGTCCAGTGACTGGATTGTCGGTCTACTTTTTCATTCCAGCTCGCCCAGAAATCATTGTCACTATACCTATAGTTACCGAATCAACAACACACTCGCCGGATTACTGGACTGGAACCATGTAGCGATATGATCCAGTTCAGCACTGGACTGGATTGCTGGACTGGATTACTGGACTGGAATAATGTGAACCGGGCATTATGCATATTCTGAACCGCATTGGATCGATTGGCAACGGGGGACATGCAAATTGGAATAAGGGCCGATATGATACGAAATAAACCCGGAGGTGAATGATAGTACAAAAAAATGTCGAAAATGACGGAGATTAGTGTCAAACCAATGGGTTTCGGGGTCGCTGGGACGAATGGTGGCGCTTCCAAAGCCCCCTCCCTCGGGGTGAACGACCGTGAACAAATGTCTAAAACCAAAATTAGTCTGAATGGTGGGAGCGAATCGAACAACGTTAGCGTAGCAAAGTATATATTATAAAAATCGTCCCTGCGCGTGACGTGCCGGTTTTAAAAAGAAAATAAAAAAAAATGGAAAATTTCCTTTGAGAAATGAAAAATCAACTCGATCAAAATGTTTGACTCTAACCAGCTAACAGCTGATTTTCGATAGTTACGACTGAGCGACGGTGTTCGCGTCAAGTATAATGTCATCATTATCCAACCGTCTTCTGAACGTATCCAATAAGTCGTATTTGTCATGTCAACTGATCAAATATTACAAAACTGCCTCAAATGTTAGTGCCACTATCAACCTTATATAGACCTGTTCGGTCCTAAGATTTGTAGACCTGTTTTAGGTTTTTATGAAAACCGGTTTTCCTAGCGGTCAACCGAATCATTAAAAAAACCTTCTTATGGTCAAAAAAACCGGTTTAAAACCGACTCATTAAAAAACCGATTCACTAAAAGACCGACCGAAAACCGACTTGTTAAAAAGACTCATTAAAAAACCGATTCACCAAAAGACCGACCGAAAACCGACTTGTTAAAAAGACTCATTAAAAGACCGATTCACCAAAAAACCGACCGAAAACCGACTTGTTAAAAACCGACCGACTCGGACGAGTTAAAAATCGACTTATTAATTAAAACCGTTGAGGAAATGGAGTATTTTTGTGTGGACAGTACAGGACGGAAGTATTCAAGAAAAGGTTTCAGCTTTTGATTTGAGTGTGATTTGGTATGTGGTATATCCACACATTTGATCGACAAGAGGCATGCGTTCAAAGTTAAATAGATATGAACAATATACCCATTGAAAGGTTGAATTGAATTGAGAAAAAAAATGTCGGAACTGATGATTGTGAGTAATAAAATATGAAAGTGTACTGTACGTGGTTATCAGTGCACCTGTTAGAAAAATTGGCATTATGATATGGCGTGCGAGACTCATGTATTCTAAATATTGTAGTACAGGTGTTAAAGGAGTATTCTATTCTAAAGAAGCCCCTAAACGATCAAGCCGGTTGATCAAAATTTTGCGTCAATCGGTTTTTAACAAGTCGGTTTTCGGTCGGTTTTTTGGTGAATCGGTCTTTTAATGAGTCTTTTTAACAAGTCGGTTTTCGGTCGGTCTTTTGGTGAATCGGTTTTTTAATGAGTCTTTTTAACAAGTCGGTTTTCGGTCGGTCTTTTAGTGAATCGGTTTTTTAATGAGTCGGTTTTAAACCGGTTTTTTTTACCATAAGAAGGTTTTTTTAATGATTCGGTTTTTTCGAAACCGGTTTTTGGGAATCTCGGGACCGGTCCTAACAGAAGACCGGTTTTAAACCGGTGGACCGGTTTTAGGAACAGGCCTAACCTTATATACTACAAACTAATCAATTTTCTATTTGGAATGATTACGTTTGTTTCAATTACAACACTGTTTTCCATTGACCGATCGTTCAACATTCAGTGTAAGTATTGTAATATCAAAGGTGACATGCGAGGCTCACACTTAACGTAGCTGATTTATGATAACCTACATAAAATTTTAAGTACTTGTCTTCGCCTGCAATTACTTTTACTGCTCTTATTGAACTTTTGATCAAACGGAAAATAGACTGACATGCAATATCTGTTTCCACTTTACGTCTATTTTAAGAAGACAAATCTGCAAAGAAAATATCCGTAGAGGTTGATTAAGGTTGTCCTCCTACAGAGCTTCTTCGTGCCTTCCTATGAAGTCAATTTGGTGATAAACTTGTTTTTTAATACAAAATATATTATCACATTTTTTTGTACACTTTTGCTATGACTTGATGTTGTTTTGATATTTTATTCAGCAACTTATTATTGGTAGGAGATACGATGTTTTGAAGTATGCAAGAAAAATGAGGTTTTCTGTTCAAAGACTTCAGTCTCAGGGTGATTGGGTTTAGGTTTTCTTCAAGTCGATTCCAGCTTAGTGATCGTTCAATCGGCGTTTTGCAGTGTATTGGTCAGGTCGATAGATGAGCGGCCTTTTTGTTGGTGAATATTTTCCAAAGATATTTTGTAACTATTTTTGGCTGTTTTTTGTGCGGTGCAGCGTTGCATTTGTGTAGTCGTTTTTGTTGTTAATGGTCGTTTTTGTGATCTTTCTAATTTATTAGCATCTTTCTAATCCGACTATTAGACATTGCGGCAAGGTAAATTTAATGTGTCGACCGGGTTTTGACTGTAGACCAGTTTTGCCGGTTCTATTATCGTGATTGATCATTCTTGTATTCTTACGTGTTGTGGAGAATTGTGGTAATACTCTTTGGCGAAGGTGTGTCGTGCACTTAATGAAATTCCATTGAAAATACGAATAGTACTGGCTAAGAGAACAGGCGAAACTGTATGATATTTCAAGAAAGTGGATATTAAATTAGCAGTTTGCAGCTATGATGTGCCATAGTTATGCTTTTTGTTTCGAAGCAAAAGCGAATTTTCCACGAAATGCACGAAGCAGGTAATTAGAACATAACTAAACTAGGATGCAAAGATATTACATATGTACTTGTATTCTCAAGGAATATTATTATTAATGTTTAAATCATCGTGCTTAAGAATTGTGTGGAATGAGATGTATCAAAAAAAAAAAACATACAAAAGTCGAATTGCAAAATCTGACTTCGATTTTCTTAATTTTAATTCCAAGGGGGTGTGCAGTTTAATTATGGGTACATTAAAAAATAAATCCATTTTGAGCCTTTATACGTGTAGACCGCGATAATTTAATCGTGACGATGTAAAAACAACTGAAGGTATGTACGAGTATGATCCCCTCCACGCGAAGCACTTCACACCTTCAATAGTCTGTGTTGCTATAAATTTGATCCATTCTGCATTTCTTTGAAATTAGCAGTAAAATTTGTTCCGATTCCGCTGTTCCTGAGAGGTATATGAAATAGTGGGTCGACTTCACCCAAATTTATGACACCATGTTCATTGATTTACGATGAAATCTCAATCTCTGGGAAAATGTTGATGTCGTCGGTGTACGCTGCTAATTGTGTCGACTTGATGATTAGCGTATTGCTGTTGTCCATATTCATAGCCCGAATAGCGTATTCCAGTGCTAGGTTGAAGTAGCGTCGGTGCCAGTCCATCACCCTGTTTCAGACCAGTGCGTGTTTCAAATAGATCAGTAAGTCTACCTATTATGGATCTTGACCTGTGAGACGGAGTTGGCCATCGTCATCTTTGTCAGTCGCACTAATTTTGCCGGTATACCAAATTGCAGCATGATGTTGTACAGTACTCCACGATCGATACTGTCGTATGCCTGCTTAATGTCGACAAAGATTTGGTTTACGTTGTATTCCCAGCATCTCTGGAGTATCAGTTTGACCGTAAAGAGCTGGTCGGTTGTGGAGCGACCAGGTCTGAGATGACTTTGATATTCGCCAATGATTCGTTCTGCGTACGGTTTTATTCTATTTTCCAGAATTTTCGTCAAAATTTTATAGGACGTACAAACTAGTGATATGCCCCTGTAATTCTCACACTGCAGTTTAATCTCCCTTTTTGTGAATTGGACAGATGATGCTTCTGCGCCAATCGTCTGGGATCTCTTCGTCCTCCCATACTCGCAGGAGTAATTGATGTTCATCAACTAGACTCGTTCCACCGAATTTTAGCAGTTCAGTTGGAATCTCGTCAGCGCCCGGCGCTTTATTTCGTTTTAGTGACCGCAACGCGAGATCAACTTCCTCTACTGTCGGGGGTTGTACGGGTGGGCCTAGATCAACAATATCGTCGAGAGCTTCTTGTGTGGGGATGTTAGATGGTAGGTTCAGAAGCTCTTCCAGATAAGAAGCCCATCGTTTGTTAATGGTCGATGTCGCTGATGATGTTTCCACCCTTGTCATTACAAAGGCTAGTCCTGGGTTTGTAGCCGTTCTTAATTGTATTTACTAGTTTGTACGCTTGTCTGGTGTTCCTATTAGCTAAGTTTTCGTTTATATTCAGCAACTGCTCGTCAAAGTATTTACGTTTCTAACGTCTAATTCTTCTATTCGATATTCGCTGTAGCTCGTCATATTTTTCTCTTCTGGCTCTGGTTCCTCGTTGAATCCATTGTCTGTAGGCCTCGTTTTTCGCGTCAAGTGATTTTTTGCATTCTTCGTCGAACCAGTCATTTCGCGCTCGCCGGGCCTTATATCCCACGACCTTCTCTGCGACATCCTTGAGGTCTTCCCAGAACCCATGGACGGCTGTGTTGCTGATGTTGTGTAGCATAGGTGATAGTTTTTCCTCAATGGCGGTAGTATACGCCACCGCTGTAGCATCACTCAAAAGCTTATCAACCGCAAAAATTTTGGGAGGACTGATTCTCGATTGGTGCACTGAGGAAATTCGACATCTGTAGGTCGTCTTCACCAAGTGATGATCTGAGTCTTAATGCGAATCGGACACAGCCGTTCATTTATGGGTTTGAAGTCAGTAATATGCGGTTTGAGGTGATTGTTCACTATAAATGCTACTCCAAACTTCTTGCGGCCCGATGGTTTGCCACTTGTAAAAATTGTGTGCGATTTCTTGTCATTGATCTCGCTGCCAAGCCAATTTGTTTCCTGGACTGCAGTTATGCTCAGTTTGTACTTTTCTAGCTGTTGAAGGAGGGCCTTCTCGGCCCCCGGTTTGTTCAGGGAGCGTACATTCCAGGATCCGAAAGAATAATCCTTTATCATCACTTGGTCTAAGGTATTCTAGTTTCGCTTCCTAGCGCGGCTTCACACTGGGATTGACATAATTTCAGGCATATTGCATTCGCGGCAGTTTTGGACTTAGCACATCCTGCCAATTGAATTTCAGGCCGCTCTTTTGAGCATTTGGTCTCTATTTCACCAAAAATGCGCTGACTATTGTTAAAGGCCTTGACCCTTTTAAGCGCGAGCAAAGAAAAAAACAGTTTCTTCAGCTTGATTGTTAATTTTATTCGACGACTGAACAATGAAAGTGAACATTTCTCCTGCTTTACGGTCTTTTATAGACTCGGCTAACCACTACAACTGAACATACAAACTGGTTCTTCTCAGTAACATAACAAATATTTATGGGAATGTATCATATGGAGCACGGGTTCGATCCCCAGCATCTATACTATCTTTGTTTTCCTTTTTTTCTTTAGTTATAATAACATTATTATTCATTCTATTGAAAATATTATTTTATAATAGGAATGCGCCTTCAGGGGCATGGGCGCGTCAACATCTCTAGCATTTCTATGCCTTGTTGACCAATAGCATATTCACTTTTCGGAAGTGCAGTTGCTAGCATGCACCTCCTATCCGCGCCGTTTTTATACTGACAAGCTCGGAGCCCTATGAGAGTTCTATTAGTACCCACAGGCGGTTTTTTGATCGCACCGAGAAGGGTAATCATTCGATCCGATCCCATTTGATTACACGGGGGAGCAGCATTTTCCTTATTTCGATTTGATATTCATTTCTAGCTAATTTTTGGTCGTAGAATCCGGAAATGCTAACCGTTTTTCTCCTATACGTCCAGTTTTTGAGATATAGGGGGCTCAAATTTTGGCCCCCATACAAACCTTCCCTTCATTGAAATCAAAACAAACGAAACTCGTTACAATTTTTTTATTTATAAATTTTGATTTTACATCTTAACAATATTACCTAAGAACTAAAAAAAAATTATGGCAAAAATTTTCGTTTGTAGCTTTTCCTGGAGTGTTCAATTTCAGGACAGTCCCGTTTTATGCTCCAACAATAGTCCGCCATCATATTCGCATCCCATCTGCCTTGATATCGAGTTTCCATGATTTTTAAATCTTGATGAAATCGCTCTCCCTGCTCATCACTCACAGCTCCAAGATTTTCCGGAAATTCATCTAGATGACTGTGTAAAAAGTGAACTTTGATGCTCATATTGCAGCCAAGCCTTTGAAAACTGTCCAATAGTTGCTCGACTACTATCACATAATTCGATGCACGTATATTGCCTAGAAAGTTGTTCACTATATTCTTAAATGCCAGCCATGCTGTCATTTATCCTGATTGCAAATTGGAGTTTTGAAGTAGCAAGATATGCCTGGTGAACAAAGGGGCCTATTTTTGTCCTCTGACTTAGAAATGTATAACTGCCACATATATAGCAAAATGAGTCCGGAGCGTTGAGACACTTTCGACGAGGGATAGTAGAGGCTTCCATTACACAAGTTAAGAGCACAATAATAGAGTAATATACTGGAACAGAGGCTTTTAAATACATTTTTTTTACATAAAAGAGCCTTAAAAATGGCCGAAGAATTTCACAACTTTTAACAAACAATCCAGGTAGCGAGAAATTACTTTTTTTATTGCTTTTAATTTTATTGTATACAGGTACTAGAAGGTCCTGCACAAGGATGCAGCCCCGTAGCTTTTAAAAAAAGTTGTTTTTTAAGGGGGCCTTTTGTAATTTTCCGTAAAATTAAAAAACAAACGATATCTCGAAAACCTGACGTATAGGGGAAAAACGGACTGCATTTTTGGAATCTGCGAGACCGTTTTACTATAAATTAGGTGTAAAATTAAAAAAAAAAAAAAAACAGAAAAAAAGGGTCAAAATTGTTCTCCCGTGTTATCAAAAATACTTTTTATTTACCTTTTATGTAAAAACCGGGATCTGTGCTGCGTCTAAGCTCTGCATACTCATCAACACAGCTCCTCTTAAAATAACGTGCTAGTAGGTGATGGCATCCATGAAAATGCTTGGATCAACAAAATAATGAGACAGCAGTTCACAGCCATTCCACTAGATCACCATCACCAACTGTCAGGACCGTGGAGAGGAATTCCGGGCCCGGGGGTACAACCATTCCGGGCCCTAAACAACAGAAAGAAAGTTTTTGTTCTCACCCGTCGATGTATAGCTGCCATAGGAATGACCGGTCCAAAAGTTTTCGTCGGTTTTTTCGTCCGTCATCTTTAAATTCGACAAAAATCGTATTGAATGTTCGTCGTCATTCGTTCTGACTTTGGTGTGAAAGTAAACAGGAGTCCGAAGCGTATATCCCCTAAACCTGTACAGACCTAGTGGTGATACCAAAAGTACCAATTGGTAAGGACCATATGCATTAAAAATGAGTTTCCTATATGGTCAGTTTGAACTGTGTGTGTGGATCCAATGAGAAGTTTCATCGCTCATCCGTATTATTGAACTAACATTTATAGGGGAGGTTGGCATTCATTCAGTAGAATCTTGCCCAATCTCAAAATCAACCAACTAGATCCTACTACAAACATTTGACCAAAATTTCAAGTCGCTAGCTTCATTCTATTGAAAGTTATCGCTTGTTTGAAGTTTAATTTGTAAGGGAGGTAGGGGTTTCTTTGGTTGGATCTCGCACTTTTCAGTACCAACTAACTAAATCTTACTATCAACATCCGACCAAATTTTCAACTCGCTAGCTTTATCCTGTCGAAAGTGATCGGTGTTAAAGGAATATTTCATTTTTTGACATTTGTAGGGGAGGTAGGCGTTCCTTTGGCCTGGTTATTCCCATCTTGCTCAAGCAGCTTCCTATCTAAAGTTTACTTACCAAAAATCAGCTCTCTACATCAATTGGTTCAATAGTTATAGATAAAAACCCTGAAAAGTAGGGTAATGCAGGGCTCTTTGTAAGAAAAGTATCGTTATTTTCCAACTGATCAATCTCATTTTCACAGGAGAATACGAAATGACCTCTTTTTTTGGAAAATCAATCCTGCCTCACGAAAGTGAGAGGTAATTGTGTCCTACGGGCAAACTCGTTTTCACGGGTTGATGAGGTAATCCAGGCGAGCGTACGTAGACTCATTTTTGTAAGCTGACCCATCAGCGGCAGGATTTCGCGAAGCAGGATTGGTTTTTCGAAAAGAGGATGTTAAGATCTTTGATTTGACTCTTTATTTTAGCAAAAACGCGGCGGGGTAGTTCGTCGATCACAAACACAAACTTTGCGCCCTCCTGCCAGGGTGTTGCAGCAAGTTTGGACGAGGTGGGATCGCATATTTGGATACCCAGCCCTCTCCACTTTTATATTACCGGGTATAGTTTTTGAGTTACTGCATTTTTATTAAAAAAAAAGTCGTTGATTTTGCAAAGCAAATTACTTTGGTAGTCGAATTGTTATAACACTGGTTGCTTTAATTAGGATAATTTCGATTTTTGATAATATTGTTTGAGTTGGTACATTGTTTAAAAATTCGAGGTTTCTGCCGCCTCTACCCACTGAGCTACCGGCCGCCCCAATATTGATCCCCTACCTCCTGAATATCTTCAGAGGAAGTTTTGCTCTTGGTTATATCCCAGATTCCTGGAGATCCGTTAAAGTAGTCTTCATCCCAAAAATGAGAAATCGTTCCAAGGATGAATCCTATAGGCCAATTAGCTTGAGCTCCTTCATGCTTAAGCCAATGGAGAAAATCCTTGATGTGCACATCAGAAGCACACTCCTTATGAAATTCCCGCTGCACTGCAAGCAGTTTGTTTACCAATCAGAAAAGTCAACTGAAACTGCTCTACACTGTCTAGTGTGAGAAATTGAGTCTGCCATAGCAGCTAAGGATGTGCCTTTCTTGACATTGAAGGTGCTTTCGATAATACATCTTTCTCTTCCATTGACTCTGCACTCAGAGCAAAGGGAGCATATAATACAACTGCATTATGGGTGAAAAGGATGTTATCATCTAGAAGGGTCATCACGGATATCGGAGACTGCACTTTAACAGCATATGTCACTAGAGGATGTCCGCAAGGAGGGATACTATCACCCATTCTTTGGTGCATCTTAGTAGATAGCCTGCTATGGAAACTCTCCACTATGAGATTTTCAACCCAAGGGTATGCTGACGACTTGGTAATAATTGTCAGAGGAAAATTCGAAGAAATACTAACGGAAATCCTCCAGTTAGCGCTGAATACAGTGCAATGATAACGGCCTACGAGTTAATTCGGCCAAGGCAGTTATCGTCCCTTTTTCAAGGAAAGGAGACATCAGACCAATGAGGCATCCCACTATGTACAACACCCCAGTGCTCCTGGCGGATACCGTCAAACACTTAGGTGTTACTCTACTGTGGTTGGTACACCTGAGGATAATCTCGGACAAAGCCACCAAATCTCTATGGATCTGTAGGCAGTTTGTAGGTAAGACTCGGGGGGACAAACCCTCCAATAGTACTATGGATCTATAAGGCAATTGTGAGACCCATAATTGAATATGGGACTATCATCTGGTGAAAAAAAGCTACCACCAAGGAAGAAATGACTATATTAGGAAAGATTCAAAGACTGGCATGTCTCGAAATCACTGGGGCTATTCGCAGTTGTCCCACGGCTGTTGTTGAGACGTTGTTAGATCTTTCTTCCGCCGCTCCACATTCATCTAAAGGCAGAGGTAAAATCAGCAGTAGCTAGGCTTAAAGCTAATCAGACTAACCTCAAGTTTAATTCGGAGCAGGAACACTGGCTCCATAAGGATGATGAATTAGGCTTGCCATCAGACCTCTCAACAAGGGAACTCCGCTTCAATCACCTCTTCTCTAGAACTATCTGGAGCAGAAAGGAATGGGAAATGAAGCACTCAACCCTTCGTTCCAGTACTGTTAAATGGTTTACGGATGGCTCTAAAACTGAAGAAAGCTCAGGGGCGGGTATCGTAGGCCCCCTCAATTAGAGTATCTATTCCTATGGGGAAGTACACCACGGTTTTTCAAGCTAAAGTTCACGCGATCGAGGTATGTGCGAACTTATGTCTAGAAGATGGCTACCGTGACAGAAGGATTGCAATCTCCACTGATAGTCAAGTTGCCGTCAAGGCGCTAAGCAAATTCTACTTTTCATCGAAACTGGTTCGGAACTGCTTTGAAGCTTTGCAAAGAATTGGCACAACTTGGTTTTGTGGGTAACGAAACCGCTGATGAGCTAGCCAGGACGGCTTCTGCAAGTCCGTTTACAGGGCCCGAACCCTTCTGTGGTATCCCTCTATGTAGGGTAAAATTACACATAAGAGAGCAGGAACGGTTAGAAAGCACTGCGCATTGGGAAAACCTCCCTCGCCTGAGACAATCGAAATTGTTTATTTCAGCTCACTCACCCAAGCGCTCCCTGGAATTGGTGTGCCTTGGCAGAAACAGTGAGAATCATTTGCGGTCTCCTATCAGGGCACTCAACCCTCACTTATACAGAATGGAGATTGTCTCTAACTCCAACTGTCGTTTTTGCGAAAGCGATGATGAGACTTCTCAGCACATCCTCTGTGAGTGTGAGGCACGCATTCCCTAAAGCGAAAGCGATCGCCTCTTTCAAACTTGGGCAGAGCAGATTTGTGAGATCGATCAAGCTCGATCACCCACTCTAGATTTACAGCGCTATAGCACAATAGTCCCTGTGGTCGCAGTGCTCGTGGGCCATTCGAGCCCACCGCCCACAACTTAATCTTAGGAAAAAAGGACATTCTTGGCAATGAAGTGATATCTGGATAAAATGGGTGCCATGTGACTGGAGGTGTTGAGGTGGATGCATTAGAAGACTATTGTTAAAGCCATTTTCAGTCGTTTGGTCAGAGAAACTCAAGTGACTCAAGAGGTGTTCCTTTTGGTCAGGAAAACAGCGCCTTCTTGGGCATGTATTGAAACAGAACCTAGCAAACCGGTAATTTTTGTATCGGGGTGATGGTACCAATCCTCATGATGTAAGAGGCATATAGGATATAAAAGACATAAGGGACATAAAGGGCTGAAGGACACAATGCCCTCGAAGACAGTCAAAGTTATGTCAAAGGCACATTTGCTCAAGTATGCAGACCTAAGGGATTATGATTCGAAATTCTTAAAATCCTTGATCATCCACTAACTATTGCTTCTTGATTTCGTTTAAAAAAACAAGGGGCCTACTCCTTCCTTCTTCCCATGCTCACACTCTTAATACGTATCTACATATCAAACAATAGTCTAATTATAGTTTCATAATATGTCAATATGATAATCAGGTTACATCTGCAGACATGAATGTAATGAAGACAACTCTATAAACGTTCATTACGTTCATTATGCATGTTTTACTTATTAAGCGTGTGCTACTCGTGATTCATGCATGACTCCCACTTGTTGGACTATTTGTGACTTTTGTTTTAAATGTCTCAACATCGCCGCTAACACGATGTTTTTGTCTGTTAATTTTCTTCAACCGTAACACAATGATGCTTGAAAGACTTCTTAGGTGTTTAACGCTTGCATTTTTTTTTATTTTAGTCAGAATTTTTGGAATATTTCTAGTTGACCGCGCGACGTATAGTGTTCGCTTCATTGACCAATCGTGGGTTTTAAATTGAAATGATTTCGCACTCCCTTGCGTGGGTTCCGCGGCTTAAGGAACAGCTACCCTCAGTGTACTCATGTGCCCTAACACCTAGTGGGGCATAGCGCGTCAACTATTCCATATGGCTTAGCTAACGTTTCGTTGGCATAAACCAGTTTCGGACGATTCACGTCTACGACGACGCGACGTTCGTGGCCATGGATGTGTAGGAGGTGCATGCTGGCAACTGCATTCTCCGAAACCAGTTATGCCAACGAAACGTCAACGTCAACGCTACATGGAACAGTTGACGCGCTATGCCCCATAAGGGGTTAGGGCAATTGAGTATGGAGCTTTCCTGTAGCTCAATCAACCCTCAGTATACCGCTTTAGAGCGCTACACTTGCTCTATACGCTTCAGCGGCAGAGAAGAGAGAAATAAAAGAAAATGAAATTATTACCCGAGAGAAACGAAGCAATTGTTTGGCAGCATTGTTTTGGCTTGGTTCTTCTACTACATATGGACCGGGCGGGTGTTCCGGGGAAATGAGATGGAATTGGGGAATGTGAGTTTGACAGGTTTGTTCGGGACTATATGGGCCGGGCGGGTGTTCCGGAGTAGAGGACGCATATTTCTCTGTTTACTTTTCAGCAGACGGAATGAGGTGGAATTGCTCCAGCGAATTAAGTGTACATAGATTTTGATTATCCTTTTTTCTATCTCTATCTTCTCTGTTCAGCGGTAAAACCACTAGAACTCAAGACGCGAACCACGATGCGTCGCTGGGTGAAATGAGCATATGCCGTACTTTTTTTCTCGTAGAGAGGCCCTGATCACCCATTTAAATTCCACAACAAATAAACGTTAGGCTTGTTTTAAAAAAAAAATCGACCTACATTCCCGATACGCTCTGTTATAGTCAATACAATAGCAACAACAATACAATACAATATAACAATACAAATCCATTTGCAAAGGCTTATCGAAATACCGAGATACTCGCAATAATTGTGTCTATACATTGTATGCCCATAAAATATGCCAAAATATAACACAATTATCAACCAAACAAATAGAACATTGAACATGTTTATCTTGTCATTGTTTAATTAGAACGCTACGCTACGTATTAACGACACTATGATATTAGCAAGTAACGAGGAAGTCTTTTCAAGTTTGCCAATGTCTAGGCTTTGCTTTCAATTATCTCCGAAGTTGACTTTCATTAAATTGTATACATGGTATGGTCTATAATAATAATGTTTAGTTGTCTGACACAACAATGTGTAAACTTAATTAGAATGTTTATGTTGAAGATCCAATATTCTAACTTTAAACAAGATCAAATTATGAGCTGATTCAACAAATATATTTGCACAAAATGATAATAAAGAGCCGAAGAAAAAAGAACATTTCGGAATTGACGTTTAGTTTTTTGAAGCTTTTGAGCAGACGTTTTCAGTATTGTCATAGGATCAAACAATTTACTCGCTGGAATTTATCCTTTTAGTTTTGTTTTAGATAAAACGTAAATGCGTTTAATTGGAAAAGGAATAATAAGTTAAGTTACGCGCTTCCAAATAGCCCATCTTAACCCAGTTTTTTGGGTTAGGTACAAAATTCGCCTGTTCAAAATCCACAAATCAAAATCCACGGATTCAAAATCCAACGATTCAAAACCCACTAGTTCAAAATCGACCAGTTTAATATCCATCAGTTCAAAATCCACCTAGTTTATTCTGATGATTCAAATACGCTGGTTTTTAGTCCCTAAAGCGAACGGGCTTTAAGCTAGGTATTAAGATCAGTTTTTCGTGAAAAACTTTCGCTCTCTTAGTACTAATATGTAGTATTATTAACCTGATGTTAACATCTAGGATTATTTGTTCAGAGTTGGGTGCTTCATCTGTACGTAGGTGTGTTAATAGGGACACTCCGCAGGGGGTGTCCTCTCACCGCTCCTATGGAACATCGCGGTCAACAGACTGGTCCTGGACCTAGAGGCACTGGGATGTAGGGTTATTGTCAATGCGGATGACATTGCTATTGCAATCTCCGGTAAGTTTCCTACTACTCTTAGTGAGGTGCTACAGAACGCCCTCTTTCTGTTAACAAACTGGGCATAAAATGGTGGCGTTAGGGTGCATCCAAACAAAACGCAGATTGTCCTCTTCACAAGAAAATATAGAATACCATCTGTAAAGCCCCCTGAGATGGAGGGATGGAACTGACTTTTAGGGAGAAGGTGCCAAGTTCCTTGGAGTTATATTGGACAGGAAGCTCAGCTGGAAGCCCAATATTCAGGAGCGCGTAAACAAGACTATGATTGCACTCTATTCTTGCAGGAAAGCCATTGGAAAACCTGGGGACTGGAACCGAATGTACTACACTGGCTCTATGTGCCGGTTATTCGCCCTATCCTCTTGTACGGCGTGATCGTTTGGTGGAATACACTTGGCATTAAAACTAACCGCAATTTGGTGAGGAAAATGCTAAGGTCTGCTAGTGTGGCTATCAGCGGAGCCCTCAGAACAACACCGTCCAATGCCTTAGATATTATACTCCACTTTCTTCCCTTAGTCATTCTCGCTGAACAGATGGCTGCATGTACCGCCGTCCGCAGACAGGTTAGTGGAAGATTTTTAACACTGGGCACTCGACGGTTCTAAACAGCCGAGATATCCCTTTAACGGCGGATTATACTACGCCTAAATATTTGTTTGGTAAGAGCTTTATAAGCTTGATACCATCACGAGCGCAATGGGAAGATGACCTTCCTTTATCCCCGGACTCGATGCACTTCTACACCGATGGTTCTAAGACTGATTCTGGAGTAGGAGCCGGCGTTCATGTCAATGGGCCTCGTGTCAAGCTATCAGTTCGACTTTCTTCTCATTGTAGTGTTCTCCAGGCGGAACTCGTAGCGATTCGGGAAGTTTTGACCTGGTTGGGACGCCATGTCATAACCACGAGAGACATTACTATTTTCACGGATAGCCAAGCTGCGGTTAGATCCCTTGAATCCGTACTTTACACTTCAACAGAGGTGATGGATTGTAGCGCCACTCTTTTGGAAGTAGGCAAATTCTTCAACATTACCCTGTGTTGGATTTCGGGTCATAGTGGCTTTATCGGAAATTGCAGAGCTGATGAGGGCTCGACGGTGAATAACGGAAATTGTACCAGAGAATCAACTCAATATTATGGACTCATGCAAGCATGCCATTAGGCTGGCTGCGATCAGCAAGGCGAACTCAAGATGGCTTAATGGCAGTACGTATTACAGAGCAAAGATGATGTGGCCAAGACTGGATCTCCACCGCTCTACTAGGTTTCTAATGCTAAAGAGGAAAATTATTGGTGCTGTCGTGGGCGTTGTCACTGGATATTGTCCAATCGGGGAGCACGCCAGAAGGCTTCGGCTTCCATATAACGATTTCTGCAGAAGCTGTGGGAACGAGGAGGAGGAGGAGGAGGAGGAGGAGGAGGAGAGTGTATTTCATCTTCTTTGTGGATGTCCGGGCTTAGCGGGCATGAGGAGGTTAACTTTTTGAGCATACCTCTTTGCCGAACTGGGACACTTGGAAAACGTCGATGTTAGCCAGCTCCAACGTTTTATCGTATGGTCAGGCTGGTTCGGAGCATAGGACGGCCTGGATAATTTATCCCGTGAGGAATAACAAAAGACGTGGTGTGTGTGTTTCGTGGTTATCATGGCAGCCCTCTAACCTAACCTAACCTAGTACTAACATATTTAATTCGAAGAAATTCACACGAAAACAATTATTTTGCACTTTATTTCGCTTGAAAACCTTCTTTTGAGTAGAAGGGAAGTTCACTCTGTCGTGTAGAGCGCCGCGGTAATGTGCTGTGTGTAAGTCTGCACTGTTACTTTTTCGTGGGAGAGATAAGTGCAACATTTTCGCATGCTGAGGTTAGTACCAGCCTTTAGGAACTAAAAATTCACCGTATGAGTGTTGTACTCGTACTTTATTGGTTACTTTGAATCGGTGGATTTTGAACCAATGGATTTTGAATTGGTGGATTTTGAATTAGTGGATTTTCAATCGGTGGATTATGATTTTAGTGGTTTTTGTACCTAACCTCTTCTTTTAGGGGTGTAGTCTACATAGCAACTTGAAAATTTTCTGGATAAAATTTCAGAAAGGTAGAAAAAAACAAATACATTCTGTGGGCTGCCGGCAACCTGCCGCGTTTAACTAAAAAGAATACCTCGTAGGAGAAATGGCCCAAGGATAAAAAAAAAATAGACTAGCCAACCTAGCTTCACTCTGGTGGATCTGCCGGGAACCAGGGGCTTGTTTTTTAAATTACTTTTCAACTCCACACTTTTCATTTTCCAATTTTAAAATAAATAAATGGCGCAACAGTCCAATTTGAACCATGGCCTCGAGATGAGTTAGCATCACCTCATTTTCTAGATCATGACGGTCTTGTGCAGAGGTGTGTGATCAGCAACACGCTCAACCGAGTTATTTACCCCATAAATGGGTACTCATTTAACAGCTGAGTGGGCTCATAATCCGACACGTAAATCCTCTTTTTTTTTATCGAAAACTGCCGCATTTAGTAGGAATCGAACCGGGGCCCAAAAGCGTAGATGGCGAGCGTGCTAACCGTTGCGCCATCCGGACTACAATTTTTCCAATTTTGAAAAGTGTTATGTTTTTTGAAACTAATTAAGCTTCGAAGAGTATTCTGTTTTTTGAAGATTTAAGTCTTCGTTTTTTACTCTTCCATTTTCCATTTACTGTCTGTTTTCTGAACATTTTTGGCCCGTTCCATTTACTATATTCATATGATGGGCGGCCATATACGCAATGATCCATGCTGTGCGTTTGTGCATTAGTCCGAGCACTTCCCGTGGTCCGATCTTAACCAAATTCGGTATGTAGGTTCTTCTTTTATCGCCTGGACTAACGGTATAATGGCTGTATTCAAACGAGAGATACTCGTCATTTAGGCGAGTATCGCTCTTCCAGGCTTTTACCGTGGTCCGATTTCAGCGAAACTTGACACGTAGCTTCCTTGGGCTATGTGATATTTCGGTCCTGCTGCAGGTGTGCGTCAGGATAAAAGGACCTTCTTGTCAATAAAGTGATATCTACACAAGATGGGTATCAGATGACGCGGTTTGTGGAGGCGAATGCACTAGACTACTATTGAAGTCATTTTGAATTGAATTGGTCGAATTTTAAAATTGAAATATTTTGAATAAGAAATGCGAGATAATTTTTGTTTTTTAAAATAAGTGTAAGAAAATGGACGATGTATCTGGTGACACTACAAGAGGAATGGTAGGATGGACTGTGTGTAGTTTTCTAAAGAAAGCAGAAATATTGTTTAAGGTTGGAAGGTGGTTATTTTGAACCCTTATTATCAAATGAAATAAACAAGAAACATATAAAATGAGATTGTCATCCATTTCTCTTTCAAACTAATTTATTATTAACACTCCTGAAGGTGTGAGTTCCAAGGCAGCGACTGAGCGACTTGCGTTTGCGACCGTGAAAAAAACTAACACAACGGAGCACTATTTGTGTGTATTTTAAAGTTTAAGGGGTCGTGGAATACAGGCTGTAGTTGTACGAATGTACTTCCACATAAATAACACATGAATAGTGCTCGGTTATGATAGTTTTTTTCATAGTCGCAAACGCAAATTGCTCAGTCGCGGCCTTGGAACTCACACCTTTAAGGTTCTTGTGCGTTGACTATCGAAATATTTAATGAAAAAAGGAAATTTTCGATTTAAACGATTTTCTTTCACGGACCCGGAACTCCTAGAAATTAATAATTTAGGGTAAAATGATCTGAGTACGATTCGTCCATAAGAAAGCGGAGATTTGTTTTTTTTTTAAATAAAACTGCTTCATTATGTATTCAAAAATTCGGGAAAAAGTGATAAAATATAAGATAAAAAATTAAAACAAACATGGCGCCCGCTCTTTCGCTCCGGAATTTCTTCCCCGCTCCGAATCCTTGGTTGATAAATTTGACGAAAAGGATCAGCAACTATTTCATTGAAGACGTGGGTGAACCAGAGCGAGTTTTTCGGTTTTTCTGGTATTGCCCTTTTTCTTCTGCAACAAGATGCGATTAAAGTAATGTATGTACAGCCATGGCCAAAAGTATTAGGCACCCCTTCAAAACACATGTAATTTGAAACGTGTGTTAAAATTGATAATTTCTTTTAATATTTACGATACTGGTTTGTTCAAACAATAATAACAGCAATAAATGATCTTCTTTGAAGAGCCATGAAACATCTGGCGTGCAAATTCCAGGAAATGGGGTATTTGAGAAATTGTTGATAACATTTTGTCAGTCTCCATTTGTTAAAATACTTATAGGGTGTGGTTGCTTGTTTTTGTAATTTATTTGCAAACTAGACACTCTGTGCAATACAATATGCCTAAAACGAGTGAGCTTGGTATTGAAAAACGCTGTAGAATTCAGTTATTACATGAACAGGGAAAATCTCAAGTTGAGATTGCCAAGCTAGTTAAATGTTCTCGGTGCGCAGTGCAATCTGCTATCATGCGGTTTGCGGAGACCAGTTCTCATGAAAATAAGCCAACAACAGGCAGAAAACGCGTAACTTCAAAACGCCAGGACAGAAAACTTGTCCGCGACTCTTTGAAGGAGCGTAAAAAAACATCTTCTGCGCTTGCTGCTAACCTGTCGGAAAACTTGGGGAAAGTAATAAGTGCTCGAACGATAAGAAGGCGTCTCGCAGAAGCAGGCTTGAAAGGTTGTAAAGCTAGAAAGAAGCCGTGGCTTTCAGCAGCCAACAAAAAAAATCGCTTGGAATGTGCTCTTCGGTACCAGCATTTCACAGAAGAGGATTGGGCAAATGTTCTGTGGTCCGATGAATCAAGTTTCCAGGCAAGCTTAATTATAACCTTTTTCAAACAACAATAACCGTAATTTTTTACGGAGGCCTCGATTTCAGAAAATTTTTCCAAAAAATTGAAACAGGTTTTTTGTATTTTCTAACAGGTATTTGGAACACCTGGTGTGACTTTTGTTAGGCGGCGCGTTGGTGAGGAATATCATCTAGATTGCGTGGTGCCTACAGTTAAACATGGAGGAGGCAGTATCATGGTTTGGGGTAGCATGGCTGCTGGTGGAGTCGGCGAGATGTTCGTTTGTGAAGACCGTTTGAACAGTGAAAAGTACATAAATGTGCTGGAAACTGTACTAATGACTTCGTTAACGCGCATTTTTGGTGACACGAATCTACGTGGAGTCAAATTCCAACAAGATAATGCCCCTTGTCACAAATCGGCGATTACGATGCGCTGGTTTAGAGACAACAATATTGAATTAAAATATTAAATTGGCCAGCGCAGTGCCCAGACCTGAACCCTATCGAACACCTTTGGGGTATTCTGAAGCGTAACATACAGAAATACACCATCACATCAAAAGTGGCGTTAAAAGCAGCTTTGGTACACGAGTGGAACTCCATAAGTACCGTTGACTGTACAAAGCTCGTTAAGAGTATGCCCAAGAGGATTGCTGTTGTAATAAAAGCAAAGGGTGGACCCACAAGATATTAATGTATTTAGTTTAATTTCATCGATACATAATAATTTCGAAAAAAAACTTTGTTTTTTCATTTAAACAAAAAAATATTCAGTTATTACAGGGTGCCTAATACTTTTGGCCAAGGCTGTATATATTACAATAAAATATTCAAGTTTGTACCTGACGAGAAATTGTAATAATTGATATCATCTAATCTAGCAATCTTCAGACGAGGGCGTAACTCATATCCTTTACCCTTCGAAAGGCTGAGAAGTTTCTGTCTTTTTTTCTTCGGGTGAGATCGTAAATCTCAAAGGTATGATAACCATTTTCAGAACCTTTTTATACCCTTCACGAATATGAGAGGGTATATTAACTTTGTCATGACGTTTGCAACGCACAGAAGTAAGCATCTCCGACCATGTAAACCATATCTTCTTGGTCAGTATGACGAAAAGAGTCGATTAAGCTTTGTCCGTATGTCTGTCCGTCTCTTTTAATACAAACTAGTCTCTCGGTTTTAAAGCTATCGAGCTGAAGCCTGCTTTCTATTGTACGCTATATGTTGGAACCAACGGAATTGGACCACTGGGTCATATAGCTGCCATAGGAACGACTGGTCTAGAAGTTTGTGTTTGTGAGAAAAACTTTTTTATTTCAAAAGATATCGTTCTCAAATTTTATATCATTCAATAGTATCTTTCGCCAACTCACATTCCGACCGTTCCAAAAGCAAGTTTTTGTTAGAAAACCGTTTTTTATTTCTGAAGATATCTTTACCAGATTTTCCCACGTTCCTAAATTTGGTTGAAATTTCATATGCCTCTCATACGAAACGGTGAAATCGGAACAAGCTTTACTACTGATTTCAAAGTGGCAAATTCACCATAAATCAAAATGAAAGTATGATACGCTTCGCGTGAAGGGTATTATACCTGTGGCAAGCAAGCCTTCGGTTATCTTTTTTATATTCCTACTCTTACTCGAACGTTATACGGGCTATCAATGATATCTTGGCACACATTGTTATGCCAAGATATATTTGCTTTACAGTAGTCAATCTTTGCATAACATGACACTCATTGTCATGCCAAGTTATCATTTCATAAAAGTACAAATTTTTAGAATTCAAGGGAATTGTTTATTGGGTGTGAATGTGGACGTGAACTTTAAGTTATCGTCCTTCAAATGTACGTAAATTCTCGGTCATGAACAGGCTGGTGAGTTGGACCAGTCACCTGATTTTCTTTCTTCTTGCTGCCTTATGTATGCCTTGTCTCCCAAATAATTTTTCTTTTAGATACAGGCGGGCTTCCTTTGTTTTGGACTATTTAAGATTCTTTTGAATTGAATGACATGATATGTTAATCTGGCGGAATGACTCCCACATCCTTTGCCTTTTCAACGAAGTTATTTCTGTTTTTTTGCGTTTTTTTTTTTTTGAGTCTAGATAAGTGATTCGTTGAATCTCCACAGGAGCCACTTTGGCCTTGTTTACTGTGGAAGAGTTAGTGACATCCTTTTAATGGTTTTCTATGCTTTTAATAGATTTGGATAAAAAGGTCTTTCTGTAATTCATGGTACAATTTTTTATCGTCGAGTTTAATCCACGTTTTTGGTAATATGTAATTACAAAATCTTCTTTGGTGGCTTTTAAATGATAAATATTTTTAACTTGTGTTTCGAGATTTAATCTTTGTATTCATCTCTCCGCGTGGCTTCGTTGGCCTTGTGGCCCTCCTATTAGATGCCTGCCTCAATATTCATCACGATCTGTTCATTCGGTAAATGGGTTTCTTGACATGTTGTTTAATAGATTCTTGGTCTTTTGCAAAGCACTTTGCTGACCTGTTGAGCACACACTTTGTTATGATCGAAGCCTGATTTCAGTGAGGATATTTGCGGTGGCCGTTTTCCTTTTTAGGGTTTTGTATGATAGTAAAAACAAAATCCCTATGAAATCGGTCAAATGTCTGTCTGTCCATAGAATATATCACGAACTGGTCGCTGACTCTACTTTCGATTTGCAATGTCACCTTAATATGAATGGTTAAGCATCTCGAAGAGTAGGACAGTTCATCTCGTATGCATACATATCTATCTACAGTACATCTTGTCGTTTTAAAATTATTACTTTGAGAGGTGACGGACGGAGACTTATGAATTGGCATGTAAGATACTATATCATGGGTAAGGCATTTTAATTATGGTGTTTTTATCCATCTGAGTTGTACCAAGAAGAGCGAGAAGCCAATATTTACATAACAAAATAAGCGCTTCCTACAAAACCCTCGGATTGCGGGCGTAGCCCTCTATATTCCGGTTCTATTTATTTTTTATTGTATTTCTTAGTGAAGATAAGCCTTCATCTGCCGACGCAGTCTCCCGGGGCTGAATTCGCATTTTAGTCAGTCAATATGATAACGTGAGTCTGTGGAATGTCTTAATTTTGTCTTCAAATACTCACCTTTCTAGTCTCCTCTAAAAACGCTTGATAAGGAATCTAGAATAGATTGGGTGCTTTTAAGATCTGTTATTTGTTAGCAGCTAATCACTTTTAGCATTAGCGGATTGCTGTCAACGTCAACGGTTAACAGCTTGCCACTTTGGTTGCTCGCAAAAATAGCAAATTTCACTAATTGCCAAATGGTTTGGATTTTTTTATGTTCTATGGTATTCCCAAAGGCTAAACCATTAAACTGATTGTGATGATATAATATTATTATGCCTGCTACAGATAATGGGCCATGACAGGCAATTGGAAGCCATTTCATCGTGATTCTACGCGTATAGCGGCTAGTGGTGATGGCGTTTGACAGAAAATTGCTGAAAGCCATTATGAGCCAATTACTGACAGCCATCATCGGCACAAACAGCTTTCTTCCCAGATACACGATAGCAACAGGCAGCGAAGGGCCATTGTCTGTAGCAGCCATTACAGTGTGTTAAGAAAGGTTAGATAAAAGGGCGGCCATGATACATCATAGCGTACTTGGATCACTTATTGGTCCGCTGTGGTACCACCAATATTGTTTCACCTTATTTAAATCTAGGGTCCCGAATCAGCCTGTGAGATCCTCCACGTTATGGTAAAACCAGGAACCCAGAAATTTCCTCCTCCTACTGGTTAAGGCTATACTATGACAGAGAAGGTGTAAAACGCTCTTCTTCTCATTCTCACAATTTCTGAGCCTCCTGGAGTGCGTTCCGATGGGAGAGTACCCTGGGATAGTCTTCACCACTTACCAATATGCTTCCTATTGAGTGGCAGAGCAGCTCGGATCGAGTTTCTGCCAAATCATCCTCGTCGTTTGACAAATGCTGCCGTTGAGCCATCTAATGTTATCTATGTTTATCTATGTCCACCGGAGCGAATTTAATTACCAATTTTGATGATGCAATTAGCGTTTTAATGTCTTTGCGGTTCCCATCGGCAACACCAGTTGTTCCCTCATGAACTAGCCCATTTGCCCTGCAGTTACTTGCAAAACCACTGTGACTCGATATTCAGCAAAAGGTAATATTAAAGAAGCTATTAATCCAGGGCTGAACGACACTTCTTAACAGTTTTCGATGTTATAAGAACAGATTCAAGTGCGAATCGCAGCCTGACTATCCGTATAGATAGTAATGCCTCTCACAGTTACGACATGACTTTCTATCCGGCTCAGAGCTTCCGCGATTGCCGAAATCTCTGGCTGCAGCACACTACAAAAGTTGGAAGATGAAACGATAAGTTAATCATCATTCTCTCTGAGTATATACCATAGTCTCAACCCGTCTTAGAGCCATCCGTGTACTGATCAAGGATTTGGGGGTAAAGGGTATTTTGTCAATCCATAGGCTTCTCGACGCAATCAGTCTGGTACAGTTTCTACCGAAACCGTATTTACGAGAAGTGTAATCAGTCCCAACAGGGAGATCCAGGTTGCTCAGAATACCTTGGTGTCCAGTACAAAGCGCACGGAACTGGCCGATTTCGTGAAGGCGCAGGGCCGTGTTCCGTGAATTTTGTATGTGTTTTCTGCATCTTTTGAATCCCGTCGGATATGACTCATTGAGGCTGCGACATGAATAGATAGATTCAATTAGTCCGAATGTACACTAGGCGTAAATGCCCCCGTTGCGACAATCGCTGACTCTTTGATCTTTACCTAACAAGTTACAATAGAACGTCACTCTAAGCTGCAAAGCATATTGCTCCCAACCCACGCACAAGCCACATGGCTTTGTTGTTCTAACAAAATTACATTTTACAACATCATTGCAATATGGCTTGTGTGTGAGTTGGGAGCAATATGCGTTCCGGCTTTGTGCCGTTCACCACACGCATATGCCGTTCAATAAAATTGCCGCACAATCGCTTCTTATAGTCAGTACAACATTTTCAGTGGCAAACCCCAGTTCTTGTCAATGGCCTCTTGCGTGAGTAGAGTGCAGGTGTGTCCTTATTGACCCGTTCAAGGATGTTGGGCTTCCACGTTAACTTCCTATCAACAACAAGACCCAGGAACTAAGCTCTGTTAGTAAAAGTTTCTTGTTTTGTTTCTCCAATAATGGAGGCTAAATAGGAGGCAGCATGTGTCTTTTGGTGAAGACACGAAATCAGTCTTGTCGGGGTTGACCCCAAGGCTACAATGGCCTGCCCATTCGGTTAGAATGCCGTAACGGACGGTTTCGTGGGCATCCGAAGATGCCCGTGGGGACGGAGCCTAAGGTAGCATAATGACCGTGAAGGTCGGGCCATGCCATCTGGCAAAGAAAAAGGCCCCTCAACGAGCTAAGTATGCCTATGCTTGCTGTAGGTCAGTTCGGGAGACGTGGGCGGGGTTTTTGCCGCTTGTTGCCCCTGTCCTTTACGTATTAATAAAAATTCATAGGCCTGGGGAAGTCAACACAAACATGGGAGGCAAAAATGGGGAATAATAAAAAATGGGGCGAGACGGATGGAATGGTTGGCGGACGGCGAAGACGCCCTTGTGGTCGCATCGAGGTCCGGGTGTAATGGGACCCTTGACCTCTGGTTTCGTACCACCAACCAGATCACTACTCATCAGGTGCTGCTTTCGATCTGACGATGGAACCAACACTACCAGGATGTGATTCATTACAAGTGATTTATTACAGGGCAGCTTCCACCTCTAGGCCTGCCAGGAAGAAGAAGCTGAGGACAGAGTGTGCTGCTAAAAAAAGCGAACTAGTCACCGCAGTCAACCGGCAACCATTGTAGAAGGGAAAAATTGGCGAAGAAAACAAACACGACATTTTCCCATTATTCAGATGATCAACAAAGTAGGAAATCACAAGGATAGCGCAAAACTGCACTCCTTGCAATAATTCATTGATGATTTCCGAAAACTGTCGAGCATCTCAATTATAGAAGCAAATGCAGTAATGTTCACAAAAATATTAATGGAAGTGAAAAGACAATCCTGGCAACAGAAAGGTACCCAGGGCTCCTCCGCGCTTTGTCGGGACACCGAAGATGCTCCAAATGCCGGCAATTCATAGCATTTATGGAGGCCTTAGGTACGTGGCTAAACCACAAAAGGCAAACACAGCACCAGGATGGGGTATCCGCCGCTCGTTGCCTGGGGAAGACAACACAAACATGGGAGGCAAAAGTGGGGAAGAATAAAAAATGGAGCGAGAAGGATCGAATGGCTGGCGTGCCGATGCCCTCATGCTCGCATCGGGGTCCGCGTGTAATGGGACTCTCGGCCTTTGGTTTCGTACCACCGACAGATCACTACTCGTCAGGTGCTGCCTTCGATGTGCCAGTGGAACCAGCACTACTACTACTTTGCCTTAACCCCTAGCGGGGCATAGCGCGTCAACTACTCCTGCGCGCCATCGTACTCTGTTCTGGGCAATGGGACGCAACTCCCCAAAAAACTTACCCAGTGTCTGACACTCCTTTGCCATAGATCGACGCCATGTGATTCGAGGACCCCCTCTTGGTCGGCCTTGGTTGGAAATGGGGTTCCACTTCATGGCATGCAAAGCAATGCAGTTATCACTCTTCCGCAATGTGTGACCTATCCACTGTCATTTTCGCCTGCGTATCAATTCGTCGATTGGCATCTGACCCGTACGCCGACTTAGTTCTTCATTTGATATTGTTTCGGGCCAGAAAATTCTTAAAATTCGACGAAGACATGAGTTGACGAAAACTTGCAGTTTTCTGGTAACTCCTACGGAAACTTTCCATGTACTGCTCCCATACAAAAGCACTGATAGTACCAGGGAGCGAAACAGGCCCAGCTTGGTCTTGATGCTGAGATAACTGCCCTGCCAGATTTTGGACAGTATGCCGTATGCGCGTTAGGCTGGTTGATACGACGAGCGATGTCCTGCTCCGTACCACCATTTTCGGCAACAATGCTACCCAGGTAGACGAAGTTGTCCACCTTCTCCACAGGCTGCTCATTAATATTGATGGCAATAGGTGTTGGATTTCTTTTTCGCAACGGCGGGCTAATAACTTTGGTCTTGTTGGTATTAATCTTTAGCCCAACCTTGCTTGCCTCCCTCTCGAGATCTAACGCCATTGCAGACAGATCCATGATTTTGTGGGAGAGTAGGCATATGTCGTCAGCGTAGTCAAGATGTTGTAGATAAGATGTCAAAGTCCATTGAATTCCTCTGTCGAGTCCGGATAGGGCTGCATGCACGTCGCCGATCACTATGAGGAATAGGATCGGTGAGAGGTTGCACCCCTGCCGAACTCCACTGCGAATCTCAAGTTCCCCGACACCTTACCTTTATGCAGAACGCGACATTTCGCGCCGTCATAGGTTGCCTTAATAATAGCCACAAGCTTCTCAGGGATGCCTCTCCTGCGCAAGGCCGCCCATATAGAATCCCGGTTCACACTATCGAAAGCCTTTTCGAAATCGATGAAAAGCAAGTGAAGCGGAGAATCGTATTCAGCGCATTGCTCGATGATGATTCGCAAGGTGTTAATGTGATCGACACAGGAGAATCTTGATCGAAAACCAGCCTGGTCTTCATCAATTGTGCTTTCTAAGTGGGCCTTTAGTCTTTCCAGGACTATTTTAACTATTATCTTGGCAACGGCAGGAAGCACACAAATGCCTCTCCAATTATTACAGTCTGTGAGGCTACCCTTCTTTGGAAGTTTGATGATCAAACCTTCCTTCCACTCAGTGGGAAAGGTCTCTGTATTCCACGCTTTATCAACAAGTGGGTGCAGCAAATCGGCAGTTACGCTTGGCGCTGCTTGATAAAGTTTGGCAGGGATACCGTCAAGTCCGGCGGCCTTTCCTCGTTTTAGTGCAATAATTGCAGTGACTAATGGAGCGAGAAGGATGGAATCGCTGGCGTGGCGATTGCGATGCCCTCGTGCTCGCATCGGGGTCTGCGTGTAATGGGACTTTCGGCCTCTGGTTTCGTACCACCGACAGATTACTACTCGTCAGGTGCTGCCTTCGATGTGCCGGTGGAAGCAGCACTGCCAGGATGTGATTCATTACAATGCATAGAGCATTCTGTAACAATTCACTTAGGACTCCCGGGAATCTGCCGGAAACAGCAATGGTAATATCGACTGTATAGAACATTAGGTTAGATTAGGTTAGGTGGCGGCCTCACGGCCCCGCATAGACCACTTGGGTCCATAGCGATGCCACAAAGAAAAACAACAGAGATCGTTAGGTGTTGTTATCAGTCGTAATCAACAAGTCCTTGTTGAGCCCAAACGTTTTCGTCGAGCTTGCGAATCTTAGAAGATTCATTATGTTAAGATTTGCAATCGCTTTAAGGTTGCGGGGAAAGTAGTCTCCACGATATGTATGTCTTGTCCTTGCGAGTGCCGGGCATTCGCACAGGAGGCACTCCAAAGTTTCTTTGGTATTTGGCAGCTTGCAATTCCCGCAGCCGCTGTCTGTGATCAGTTCCAGTCTGTGTGCGTGCTCACCTATTAGGCAGTGACCTGTTAATAAGCCCACTAGCATTCCACATTTACCCCTAGAGAGGCCTAAGAGTATATCGGTTTTCTTAGTGTTGTACGAGTTCCAGAGTTCTCTCGTAATTCTGGAGTTGATGATTCTGTTCCAATTTTGGTAGGCCAGTCGCATCATTTTAGAGTCCATTTTTCTTAGTGTTTGTATTAGAATACGAGTTGCTATTGCCATTGTGACGTCCAATGCAGCTCCCTGCTTTGCGAGTCCATCCGCAATATCGTTGCCAAGGCAACCGCTGTGGCCTGGTATCCATCGGAGTTCCAGTTTCCTTAAGGTGCCCAGTCTCTGAAGAATTGAGAGACAGTTAAGCATTGTCTCTGATCTGATAGTGTCCGACTGCAGCGCTTTCAACGCAGCCTGACTGTCTGAGTGAATGTAGATGTTGCCCATCCTGCGTGTTGTTGAGACTAGCTCCGCAGCTTTCTGTATCGCTACCAGCTCCGCCTGGAAGATGCTGCACTCTTTCGGCAGTCGGAGCGATAGATTGTGTAGGAGCTCCGGCGAATGAACCGCGGCTCCAACACCTGTTTCGGTCATCCGTATAGAAGTTTAGGGAATTCCTAGGTTTGTTCTCGCCTGTGGAGTAAAAATCCCTTTCTGGTATGGTTACCCGGAATTTTCTCTTGGAGTCAATTACCAGTTTAATGAGGTCTGTATTCTCGAGACGCAGTTTGATGTTACGATGACCATAGGGCCTCGTGCTAAATTGCCCCGTTTCCCTAAGTCTTAATGCACATTTGGACACTGCGTTCACTAGAAACAGGTCCAGTAGGGGTAGGTTCGTAAGGGTGTTTAGGGAGTTTGTGGACGTTGTTCTCATCGCTCCTGTGATTCCCAAACATCCCAGTCTTTGGATTCTTTCCATTTTCTGTTTATTGCACCTGGTTTTGAGTGCTGTCCACCAGACCAGAATTCCGTATAATAGAATTGGCCTAACAACAGCTGTATACGTCCAGTGTATAATTCGAGGATGGAGCCCCCATGTCTTACCAAGCAAACTTTTGCAGGTGTACAGAGCAATGGTGGCTTTCTTGGTGCGTTCTTCGATGTTACGATTCCAAGTAAGCCTGCTGTCTAGGATCAACCCTAAGTACTTTGTGTGAGTCATCAAAGTTAACTCGGTGATGCCCATCCTTGGGAGGTGGAGTCCTGAATTTTGGTTCTTCTTGTGTAGAGAACCAGTTCAGTCTTTTGTGTGAACCCACTTAGCCCCACTTTACCTGCCCAATTTAGTAGCCTACTTAGAGCCATTGTTGTGAGTTCTGACAGAACGCCAGTGTCCTTTCCTGATACAAGTATTACAACGTCATCTGCGTAAGCCACCGCGCATTTGCCTATATTTTTGGTAGAGTGTTCAACACTAGTATCCATAGAAGTGGTGATAGCACCCCTCCTTGTGGCGTTCCTCTTCTGGCCGCTTTAGTGACCGTGGCATTGCCCCTATTGTATAGGACATTACATGCAAACTCTTCCAGTCTCAAAAGCAGTCTATTGACCATCTAAGTTTTTACAGTGTGTACTTCAAATCAAAAATCCTTAATTAATTGTTTGCTGGGTTCATTCCTTTCGATACATTTTGCCGAATGGCTTCGCCGAACTCTTGAAGTTTAGGGTCCGTCCTCTAGGCTGTAGTTTCCGAAGTTGGAATTGCTGCGACCATCGTCGACACTACGTTACGACTAAAGGTAGTTGACATTCAACAACACATTACCAAATGGAGAAATGTCACTTAATCACTACATGTTTCAATTTTCCTGTCATCGTTTAGTTTTCTTCTTCTTCTTCATTTTTTAAATTCAGAAATTCTTGATAATAAAATCCAATCCCTAATTAATGTTGATAAACTTTGGAATTAATTAAAAACTATTAACCCTCATTTAATTCATTTGAACTGATAAGAGATCTATCTATAGGAATGTCATAAGTATAAAACTATTACGGGAACAATTAACATAATGATTGCTACCAGATCACAACGAAATTTACGATGATCTCACTTAATTGAAATGGTCGTAACGAATATGCATGCACATGCCATGTTACGGCGTATTATAATTTTGAAGTCATATCAGCAAAAATTCTCTTATTGCCCACACGCCACACGACTGATGTCTGTCAATCGGAACATAGCCTTATCACTGGTCTCGTTTTAAACTTTTCTTGATTATTCCTTTATCAACGAATACATAGTCCATTATTAAGCCTATATATGCGCGCACCTATACAATGAATACACATCTAATTAAAGTCTGAAAACCATTATCTGACATTGAAGGTGTCGATTGATGAATTTAGATACTTGTCTTGTACCATTCAGTCTTTCATCAAACTTGGGATTGAACGGTTAATATTACATTAAAATTTCAATTTCATTTTCCAATGGAGTTTTCGTATCTTTATTCGGTGGAATCGGGCGGATACAATTGGTCCTTACCGGCATTATTTCCGCGAATTCCCCAAGCTGACGACGAAGCCTATAAAGTTCAAAAACAAATTGAAGATAGCGAATACCAGGAGGAGTTACTTCAATACTCGCGGGAAAAGTTGCAGCAAGAGTTGAGAGAAAAGGAACAGAAATCATTCGAAAGGGGACTTGAAGTGAAAGAAATTGAGTCAAAAAATGACGATTGTAACACATTGTCTACAACGCAAGGATCCCAGACAATTGGAAGATCCTTGAGCGATTATGTTTTCCAAATTTTGAGTGTTGAAGACCTTATGGGTCTCACGAAAGACAAGAAAGTAAACGAAAGTGGTACTGGCAATGACAAGTACAGTTCTTAGTTAGTTTCTATTTATGTATTTTCAAAATGAGTCTATGTTTGTGCAAATAAAATAAAATTAACGAAATTTTGGTGTATTTTGTTTTATGTGATTTTAGTAACAATGTGAGCGTAGAAGGAGCAACACATAAACAAGTGGTGGACCTAATAAAATCAGGAGGTGATTGTCTGACATTAACAGTGATATCAGTGACACAACAGGTAAGTTCTATACAAATTTTAGTAGATTGAATGTAATCAATAATTTGGGCTTATGCTTTTTATGTTTAATTTTGAAAGAATCGTGTGCATGTGTCAAACTTAACTGAGAAATGCGTACTTTCGTTTTACTTGCATAAGCTCGGATTTAATCGCATCAGGTTTTTAACTGTGTATTTTTTTATTAAGGATTTTAAATGATAAGGAACAGATACCATACAAATTCACGATTAGTGTCTACTTTTGCGCTATTGTTTATTTATTTTTTAATCAAATATAATCCTTTTACGAAACTTTTTCTGTTCTTTTATCTTTTCGCGGTAAACTCGCGAAAACTTTAACTATTAAAAACCACAACCCTTCACCTTAACTGGGTTTTTGCTATGTGATTATTAAAATATTAATCATTTTTATATTTTTTGAGCCGTTTATTTAATGTTATGATATGATAATTCCTAAATCGAAGCAAAGTATTCCGTAACTCGTTTCTGTTTTCTGTTGTTTTCTACAACTTGAAGCACGGTTTTTTCTCTTAGACACCTGAGTGCAGCGATGTCACTGTAGCTGACCATTTCCGTTTCAGCCCATTGCAAAATTTTGTTTAGGTTTTCCACGGCTTTCTTTGGCTTAATTTTAATCTCGGTATCTCCTACAATATCGGTGCACTCTTCATCACTAGAAATTGAGAAATCTCTACTGTAGGTTGGGTTAAGTGCAGGGGATGACAACCGGTGCCAGCAATAAAACGATTCAGCTGAGTCGCGCTAGCGTTGTTGAGGTCCTCCGTCGTAAAAGATCGGGTAACCAAAAAGTCTCCTCCTCCTAACCGTTACAATGACACAAAAGGCGAATAACGCTCGCTTCCTCATCCACATCCTCACACCTTCTATAGTAGTCATGGTGAAGAGGGCGGAGTCTCCAGGCAAGTTCCCAAATGAGGTAGTCCCCAGTGATGACCCGCAGCACCCTGTTGATGTGTAGTCTATTTAACGACAGCAGTTTCACAGATCTGGATCGAGTCTAGGCCAAATCGCCCTTATATTGTAGTTTGGCATGAACTGCCGTCGAATCATCTTGCGTGGGCCCTGTCAATCGCAGCGGACTTGATTGCCCTTGTGCATGGTACAATAGGCAATTTGATCTTTTTACATTGCCAGCCGCAGCGCCAGCTACCCCCTCACGCGCATGCTCATCTGCTCTGCAATTATCCGCAAAGCCACTGTGACCCGGTATCCAGCAAAGTGTAATGTTGAAAAACCCACCCATTACCACGAGCACTGAACGACAATTCGCAGTTGTGTTTGATGTAGTAAGAACCGATTTAAGTGAACGTATTGCAGCTTGACTGTCCTTGAAAATATGGATGTCTCTGACAGTCACCACGTGACTACCCAACCAGACAAAAATCAGGAAGATGTAACGATAAACTAATACCGAGCCCCTCCAAGTATTTACCAGCCCCAAAGACGTCGTGCGTCTTAGAACCATCCGATTAGATGACCATGAAGGCAGACATTAAGGGTAAATTATCTGCTCGAAGATTCCTAGAGGGAATAAGACTGGTGGAGTTCGTATCAAAAACGCATTTCAGAGATGTGTAGTCAGTCTCCGAGGGGGGATCCCTGTTGCGCAGGATAGATGTATGTTCAGTATTCTGCGCACGCCATTGGCGAGTTCCCCGGCGTGATGGCCGCCACTTCACCGAAAATATCCAGCGGGAGCAAGTTGAGCAGCATGTTAAATCCGGCTGACGGAGTGGTTGTAAACGCCCCAGTTGCGGCCAACGCAGCTAGTTTTTGCACCTTCCCCAGCAGGTTGCAATAGGCAGCTACTCTGAGTGCCGGCCACCATAAGATTATACCATACAGTGGTATAGGAGGCGCTACACCAATATAAATCGAACGTACCACCTTCAGCTGCAGGCCCCTGTTATTACCTACACGAGTAGGGTGCAATTCTGGCCTTCACCCGCTCTTGAATGTTGGGCTTCCAGCTTAATTTACTATCTAGAATAAGACCGAGGAATTTGGCTTTTTTTCTTTCCGTCCAAGTTGGGAGGTTCGACATAACAGAGCGTATACCGCCTGGTGAAAATCTAAGCTTGACACCACAATGGTTTCCCCAATCGGCTAAAATGGATAGGGCATTTTGCAGTACCTCACTGAGGACGTTCGCAAAATTGCCGGAAACGGCGATGGCAACATCATCCGCATAGGCAGTGACATTGTTTCCCATCCTTTCCAGGTCCAAAAGAGTTTATTGACGCGCAAATTCCAACTATAGATAAGATAAGATAAAATAAAATATACGAGCTATTGTTCCAGCAGGAAGGCACTGTGACCATAAAAGATCTATTGTACCGTAGCCCATTAATCCAAAAGACCGTCCACCTTTCTAATAAAGGGCAGTAAGTCTTTAGCAGGAATCAACCTGAAGTCTGCAGTGTTAATAGTAGCCTGCCCGAAAAACAACATCCTAAAACGCGCGATGGCGGGCCATTCGCACAAAATGTGTTTGATCGTTTCCACGTCCTCCAGACAGAGACGGCATTCAGTCTCGCTGGACAGACCCATCTTGTTCAGGTGATATCTGACCAGGTGATGGCCAGATAAGTACTCCACTAGGAGTCTTAGGTGGGTTCTACTCATTTGAGTAGTACCCTTGTGAATTAAGGGCAATATAAGCTCCTTCGATTGACGTAGAAGGTTATTCCAGTACTGATGATGACTCAATAGTGCAAACCAATCTGTGATCTGCAGCTTGGTCGAAGCCAGCCCAAAGCCACAGTAAGACTCAGGTCCATGAAAACGACTGGATGATCCTTGTCTAGCAAGTTCATCCGCAGCCTCGTTCCCCTCAATGCCCTAGTGGCCTAGCACCCAACACAAGAAGACTCGGTTTTTGGTTGCCAAACGGTTGAAGGAGTTTGTAACACTCCTTCACCAGTTTTGAAGAGACCTTATATGAGGAGATGGCTTTTAGAGCTGCTTGGCTGTTTGAGTAGATAGCAATGTGAGCGCCGCGAAGTCCAGTATCCAAGATTACCCTAGCGCAGACCTCAATGACGTGGATCTCAGCTTGAAAAACGCTGGGCGAGACTCCCATTGCGATCGAAATCCTGGTGTTGGGTCCAAAGACACCTGCACTAACACCCTATTCTGTTTTAGACCCATCGGTGAACCAATTAATACATCTAGGGTCTGGACAGGGTGTGCTATTTACCCATTCAGAGCGGTCAGGGATGAGGATTGAAAATTGTCTGCCGAAGCAAAACACCGTGATCATGTAATCTGATCTCAAGCAGATCTGCACGTCAGGAATTTGACTCAGAATGCTCATGTGACCGCTTTCTTCACTACGCACGTCGGAAGTTAAACGAAGTCTGATAGTATTTAGAGCTGCTGATTCTTGAATGAATATATGCAACGGAGTAAGTCCAATAATCGCCTCCAGGGCTGGCGTAGGACAGGTGCGCATAGCTCCAGTGATGCCAAGGCAGGCAAGGCAGGCAAGGCTTTGAAGCTTATCGCACTTCAGTTAGACAGAAGATTGCTGAGTTTTCGGCCACCACACAAGCGCTGCGTAGGTCACCATGGGCCGCACCAGCGTGGTGTATAACCACTGAATTATCTTTGGGGTGAGCCCCCATGTCCGTCCGAAGAAATTTCTGCAAGCCCACATTGTGCGTGTGCCTTTGCCAAGTACATTATCTATGTGAGTATTCCAGGTGAGTTTCGAGTCTAGAGTTACCCCGAGATATTTCAGCGCTAACTGTATTCTATCGGTTAGTTATCGTGCGGTTTTCCCTTGTGAATAAATCAGAAATAGTTAAAAAAAAAAAAAAAACAAAAAAAATTTTTTCTTATCACAACATAATTATTGGGGTGAAATTTAAATCAATTTATTTGGTTCATTGAAGATTAAAGTGGAATAATTATACAGCACAGACTGGGAAAATGACAATCCCTGCCTAATAGTTGCATTGCTCATAATTTCTCTTCACGGATGTGATAGGGTATATTAACTTTGTCATGAAGTTTGCAACGCACAGAAGGAAGCATCTCCGACCATATAAACTAATATATTCTTGGTCAGTATGATGAGACGAGTCGATTAAGCTTTGTCCGTCTGGTTCTATTCAAACTAGTCCCTCAGTTTTAAAGCTGTCGAGCTGAAATTTTGTACAAAGCCTTCTTTCTATTGCACGCTGTAAAAATGTCGGAACCAACGGAATCGGACCACTACATACATATAGCTACCATAGGAACGACCGATTCAAAAATTCGTCTTTGTGAGAAAAACTTTTTTATTTCTAAAGATATCTTTTTCAAATTTAACACTAAATTACATTGCCGAATTTGGTTGACATTGGACAACTTTAGCATATAGCTCTCATAGGAACGACCGTTACAAAAGCAAGTTTTTGTTAGAAAAACTTATTTATTTCTGAAGATATCTTTACCATATTATTCATATTATTCAATCATATTGACTGCCAAACCACTTTCTTAGATTTGGTTGAAATCGGCCCACTGTTCCATATACCTCTCATAGGAACAGTGAAATTGGAACAAGTTGCTACTAATTTCAAATTGGCAAATGCACCATAAGATCAAACAACAAGGGTATCATACCTTCGTTTTTCTTAATCAAGCCTTTTCGGACTTCCTCGCCTGGGCTATAAGTCGTGGGGACAGTTGCGTCACATTGCCCAGAAACGAGTACGATGGCGCGCAGGAATAGTTGATACGCTATGCCCCACTAGGAGTTAAAGCAAAGTAGGAATGTTTTACTCCAATAACATCAGTTGATATTGGAAAGGTAATTTTTAGCATTTACGATGATTTTAACTGATAAGACACAGCCTAATTCTAGAGTGGGCCTAATTCAACATTTTTGCATCCTATTTTAACTGCCTAAAACTTAATTGTTATTGTTGTGTAGACTGCAAAAGTAAAAGGCATTTAGGAATAGCCTATTACTTTTGCAGTCTACTTTAAGTGCATAAAACTCAACTATATTTGGCCTAAAATTCCGATGTTTACATGATGACCTTTTTTAGGTTTCATTTCTTGGCTAATGGCTGAATAGTTCTTTTTCCTTTTGGGGCTCCGCTAAGGAGCGATTATGTTAGTATGTAATCCAGTGGATACTTTATACTTAAGTTCCTAAACAGTTCTGCTCTACTTTGGAAATGAAGACGATACCTCACCTCGAATGGCAGGCGTCGGAATCCTGTTGACTAGGGATGCACGCCTATGTCTAATTGACTGGAAGCCCATTTTCGACCGTATTATCACAATAATTCAGTGCTACGCCCCGACTGAACTTGCTGATCAATCAGTTAAGGACGCCTTTTATTAACGGCTTGGCGACACGCAACGCCAAAGTTGGGTCTGACAATGTAGGCTTAACATCTAATGGGCAATCATGGACTAGGCAACAGGAACAAAACTGGCGAGATGTTCGTGGAGTCGTCAACTCGTCATGGGCGGTACAAGCACAAACGCTGCCACTTAACAACCTGGACCTCTCCGGATGGCTGAACAAAAAACTAAATTGACTATATAGCCGTTTCCAAGACATGGATGAATTGTCTCTTGGACGTCAGGTCGAAGCGAGGTGCTGATGTTGGCAGCGATCACCAACTTGTTATCGCAAAAATGCGCTTACGAACGGCAGCGATCCAGCGCTCTCAAAATGTACGAATCTTGCTACGTTTTAATGTGCAAAAGCTTAAAGACCCTCTATAAGACGTGCATATTCCAGCGCCTTGCACAAGAGAGCTAATGCACCACCACCTTCTGAGAATCCTACAATTGATGATAGATGGAACGTTGCTAAGAACTCATTTATTTTGTGTGGCGTAACATTTGCGGGTCGATTGGAGCGCGGTAGGAGACCATTCATTACCGACTCTACATGGTCTCTAACCTCAGCACGCAAGTGAGTTAAGGAACAGATTAACTCAGCTGCTGACGGCTCAAAGACCAACCCAGAGCTGAATACCATTCACTACGAAGAACACCAACGGCGGAGATGGAGAGAACACTTCATTCAGGTCCTTGACAACACCTTTGCACCTTCGAATGCCTCTTCATTAGTCGCAGAAGATATTCCGCAAATAGCCAGAGTTGGTACTAGCCCACCATCTAGGCTGGAAGTAACTACAGCTATTAAACGATGGATGCGGGGAAAGCTCCGGGGATAGATGGAATTCCGGGCGAACTTTTTAAAGCAAATGCCAATGCTAATGAGGATATTTTTCTCCCCCGTATCCAGAGTGTTGGGCAACCGAAACTCTGCCTAAAGAGTGGAAGAAGGGCGTCATAATTAAGATCCCGAAAAAAGTCTACCTGAAGGATTGCAACAATTGGCGTGGGATGTGTCTTCTCCCAGCAGTGTCCAAACTGATGACAAAAATAATCTCGAATCTGATCAAACAAACAGTTGACCGCACATTGAATGATAAGCAAGCTGGCTTTCGCGAGGGCTTCTCATGTAGCGACCACGACAGCACCCTCCGAATGCTTATTGAACAATCCGCAGAGTGGAGATCCCCAGTACATCTCATGTTCATCGATTTCGAGAAGGCGTTTGACAGCGTTGACCGGGAACACAACTGGAGGGCTTTACGTAGAAGAGGCATACCAGATAAAATAACTTCCATCATCAAGGAGTCCTACTAGGGAGCCCAATGTCACATCTTACACAAGGGTAAGCTATCAGATCCTTTCGAGGTGCAAAGCTGAGTGAGACAAGCTTGCATTTTGTCACCTATACTGTTTTAAATTACCATTAATGATGTACTAAGCGGCGCGCTTCTAGAACACCTGAAACAAAGGTATAAGATGGAAGTTGTTCCAATACCTTCAATACCTAGAATATGCTGACGATGTTTGTCTTCTATCAAATAAATCGAATCAAGTAGCTCAAATGTTTGATGCTCTGCATTGCGAAAGCCGTAATGCGGGGCTTAAAATCAACGCTGCCGAGACTAAGTACTTGAGCTTGGATCCAGGAAGGCCAAGCGGAATTTGTGTTTCGGGGCAGGCAGTCGAAAAAGTTGACAATTTCTGCTACCTCGGAGGCGTAGTTACAGTAGATGGTGGAGCGGATGCTGATGTACAGTCTCGCATCAACAAGGCTCGAGCAGCTTTTTTCAGTTTGACTTCTTTGTGGCAAAACAACAATATTTCCAAACGGACCAAACTCTGGATCTTCGAAAACAACGTAAAATCAGTGCTTCTATATAGATGTTCAACTTGGATGGTGACCTGCTTACTATGACTCGCCAGGATAGGATAGACACTTCGATCAAAAGAAGAAAGTGGTAATGGATAGGTCATACCCTCCGTAAAGGGCCGAACAACATTGCTCAACAGGCCCTCGATTGAAACCCGCAAGGAACCAACGCAAGATGCCGTGTTGGACGACCGAAAAACACGTGAAGGTCAATTGAGAGCGAGAGTGCCTCTATAGGCAAATCGTGGAGAGATTGCGGAGAACAGGACGAGGTGGAAAGTAGGCGTGGTTAATGTCCTATGCAGGAACCAGACAGAGATATATAAATGTCAAAGAAGGCAAATTTAGGTTCGTTTGGATCAAGTTCTGGTCTTTCATTCAAATCATGAAGGGGGGGGGGGGGGGGGGGGGGGGTGCTGTTGTGCTGAATGTGTAGTTTGGTATCCATATCACATTCCAATTAGAATTATTCATGTTTGACAGTTTAAATTCGTGGCGTTAGCTTGACCTACAGTCCAAATCTGGGTGAATCGAATGCATTTTTTAATATCTGCGCATACATTGGAGATATTCGAACGAAAATCCTTTATTTTAATGTAAAATATTTATTTAATATTAATATTTAATATAGTGGAGCCATTCATTAGAGTGATCGGCCCAGTTTGACCAATACGTCTTAAATGCGTCCTGCAATGATGCCCGCCAGTGTTTTTTGTTGTTTAATCCACCCTTATGTATGCTAGCAAGCGTACCATCTGAAATTTATATTCTATCAAAACGTTAACAAGGCATTGCTAGAGATGTTGACGCGACCATGACCGACTGGAGGAGCTAAGGCAATTAGTAGTAGTACTCCAAATTCAAAATATCGTACATCTACGGTTAATCATTTTAGAGAGTCACATGTTTTTCAACTACTTGCATCTTGCAACTCAAACTGTGTTAATAATACAAATCTTTAATTTTTATGATAAAACAAGATAATTTTCTCGTATCTTTTATTTGCCTGCATAAATGTCGGATGATGACAGCAGAATTATTCAAACTTTCTTAAATTTAATCAGTCTCATTATCGCATCACATTAAAATGGGCTCCATCTTCTCTTTTCCGTTTCAGGAAGCGGAACGTCTCGAGCCACAAGAAGATCCTGGTGGATATTCGTATATAGATTATTCGGAAAAACGTTCTTTACCAATCAGGTGAGCCCTCTTGACACCCATAAATCACAATTACTTCCATCTCTCTTTGTAAATTCAATTTAATTCAATTTCAATTTTCTCGTCCAGCATACCCGACTACAATATCATTACACGAAATGGCGAACGTTTCATTGTCTTCAACATCCATATGGCCGGACGACAATTATGTTCGCGACGTTATCGTGAATTTGCCAATTTACATACGGTGCTACGTAAAGAATTTGTTGGATTTAATTTCCCAAAATTGCCGGGCAAATGGCCATTTCAATTAAGCGAACAACAATTAGATGCCCGACGACGAGGTCTCGAACAGTATTTGGAGAAAGTATGTGCCGTGCGTGTGATAGCCGAAAGTGAAGCAGTACAGGATTTTCTCACAGATTCAGAGGATGATTTGTCAGCGTCACCCGTTGACATTAAAATTATGCTACCGGATCATGAAGTGGCAACGGTGTCCGTTAAAAAGTCAGCGAGTGCCCAAACTGTTTGGGACATACTAGTACAACGTGCTAATTTCACATCGTATACACAGCAATATTTCTATTTATTTGAAATAGTAGAATATAATTTTGGTAAGTTTGTATGTAGTTGTAGTTGTACTTGTACTTGAAGAGTTTTATGTACTGTTCCTCAGATTGTCTGTTCTAAGTATCACCATACACTGTCGAACTCGAACTCGAGCAGGAACCTGGTACAAATGTCCTCTGACACACACATACATTTCATATAGGTGTGAAGAAAACCGGTCCACTCTCTAGGTTCGTGCTCGAGTTCGAGTTCGACAGTGTATGGTGACACTAATAGCCGCCATACACTATGTGATTCGTCGTCCGATCGATCGGCCGATGGATCGCCACATCTGACGATCTCCACTGCACACACACTACGATTTTCGCGCAATGCGATAATGAATGACAATTAAAAAAATAGGTTATGATCTCCCAATACAACTTATGTAGATTTATTTTTGTTAACTATTTGGATTTGTGCGGTATTTTCGTATACTACGAGAGTAAGGTGAAAAGTACTCGGCCTGACACAGAAATACCGTTACAATCAGCAAAAATGTATGTTTCCTGCCTGGGTGCACGCATCATTAGTTCGTATGACAAGTTTCAGCTTGTTCTCTCAAGTAATTTGTTTACACGAATTTTTGCAGTAGACGTCTTAAGCGTTTTTCGTTAAAATGGAGAAACTTGAATATCGTGCGGTCATAAAATACTTCGCTTTAGATGGATTAACCCCTAAGGAAATTCATCCGAAGTTAACAAAAGTTTACGGGGACTCTGCTCCTTCGATTTCAACCGTTAAAAATTGGGCAGCTGAATTTAAACGTGGTCGCACGTCCCTCGAAGACGACCCACGTGAAGGACGGACAAAAACCGCAATCACACCGAAAACAATGGAAAAAGTGCATAATATCGTGTGGGACGATAGTCGAATGAAAGGGAGTGATATTGCTGAGGCTGTGGGGATATCGGAAGAACGGGTGCGAAACATCTTGCACAAAGAATTAGAGATGCGAAAGCTCTACGCAAGATGGGTGCCGTATTTGCTGAATGCCGATCATAAGCAAATGCGCAAACGATTTTCGCAGCAATCTTTGCACCGATTCAATCGGGATCCGACCGGTTTTGTGCGGCGATTTGTCACCATGGATGAGACTTGGGTCCACCACTACACGCCAGAAACGAAACAGCGGTCGAAGCAGTGGGTGGAAGTCCAGCGCCAAAGAAAGCGAAGTCGATCGCACGTGCCAGAAAGGTTATGCCCAGCATGTTTTGGGATGCGAAAGGGATCCTGTTAATTGATTACCTTGAAAAAGGCAGAACAACAGCGGCCGAATATAACTCCAAACTTCTTGACCAGCTGGATGCCAAAATTCGCAAGAAGAGGCCTGGCTTGAAGAAGAAAAAATAATCTTGCGATGGGGAAACTGCGTGATTTGGGGTACGATTTGCTTAACCATCCCCGCTATTCTCCTGATTTGGCACCCTCAGACTTCCATCTGTTCACAAATTTGAAGAAATTTGTTTCAGGGAAGCGCTTCGTATCCAAGGAAGAAGCTGAGAGATCCGTAGATGAGTATTTTCACAGCCTTCCAGACTCTCAATTCCGGGAAGGAATACTGATGTTCAGCTGGACCAAGTGTGTTGAAGTCAAGGGAGATTATGTAGAAAAATAAAATCATTTTTTAACTGAAAATCGCAGTCTTTCATGGTCAGGCCGAGACATTTTCACCTTACCCTCGTACATATTTGATATTCCATTTGCAGAGCCATTTAAATCATCAGAATCCATCCAATTTCATCATTTAGTAATTTGGTAATTTGACATTCACTTGCGATAATCACATACACCATCCAATCGATCGTCATCGACGGATCGCACTAAAATATCGGCAGGTAAAAATTGATCGGCCGATCGGTGCGATTTCCACATACACAGGCCGATCCATCGGCCGATATCGTTATCGGGTGATGGATCGGCCGATCGATCGCTGCGTGTATGGCACGTTTGGCATGCATGCATGCTTGAGACCGTCTGACGATTATTTTGTGCTCAGTGAGAATAAACCAGTACATATTTCTCCAGCATCGCTTTATGTTGAGGTGTTAGTCAGTTTCTTATTTCTCGATCCTCACGAGAAGTCAAGACATGGTTCATCTAATTTTTCGCCGGGTTCAGTTTACCTACAGTTCTGATAGTGCTGATGATCGTTACATCCTTCTTTCGAGTTCATTATTGCTCGAAATTGGTTCCAGTTTGGCTTGTTTTTTTTTTTTTGAAAAATTGCTCTGTACTATTGAGGTCCATAAGCATTAATACCGCCTGGTTTCTTATGCTTCAGGCCTGGGTCTGCTGACAGGATTAAGCCTGTTGATCAAGTTTGATCGTACTTATGAAGTAGCTCTAGTTTAGAAGGTTAAGCGCAGTCGAAGCTAAATCCACCGGCTCGGTGAAAGTGACACCAAGGTGTGACGAAAGGCCAACGTCTCACACTCATAGACAGCATGGAATAACGTTTCATCTTTACCCTCGTCCATGGTTCGAAGGTAAAGATTACATAATGATTCTGTCCTTATCACGGTTTAGCTGTAGTAGATCACAATATCTGATTTTCGAGTAGTTCGAAATGAAGTACTTCGTCTGCCCTATTTCGAAGAGATTCTCCCAATAGGCAGTAGGGTCAGTTCGCTCTTAATCTCTGAAGTGGTTTCCAGTGGTACTTGAAGGGTCTTGGACCGTAGAAGGGGGTCGAGGCCGTTCTGTCTAATTAATTAGCGGGTTTATTTCCGGCAGAGCCGACACAGTGGCTAAAAATCCAAAAAAGTTGGAAAAATGTAAAAAAAAACTTTGTAATGGACGGTTTTGTGGGCATCCGGGGATGCCTGTGGGGACGGAGCCTAAGGTAGCATAGTGACCGTGAAGGTCGGGCCATGCCATCTGGCGAAGAAAAAGGCCCCTCAACGAGCTAAGCAGCGGCCTATGCTTGCTGTAGCTCAGTTCGGAAGATGTGGGCGGGGTTTTCGCAGCTCGTTGCCCCTGTCCTTTACGTATTAACAAAAAATTCATAGGTCTGGGGAAGACAACACAAACAGGGGAGGTAAAAATAGGGAATAAAAAAAAATAGTCGATAAGGATGGAAGGGTGTAATGGGTTCTCGGCCTCTGGTTTCGTACCACCAACAGATCACTACTCATCAGGTGCTGCTTCGATCTGCCGGTGGGAGCAGCACTACCAGACCATAGTATGGTTCATTACAGGTGGTTTATTACATTATCTAGAAACAGTGAAAAGTTTTTAAAGAAGTTCACTTAGTTGGTGATAATAGCGTAATAAGCAGGAAAGTGTAGTTTGGATGAAAAAATAGAAAAAAGTTAGTGCGGTAAACAAAAGCAATATTTTGGGATTTGGCGCGAGACAATCGAACTATTTGCGAAAGAAGTAAAAGACTAAATTTTCCTCAGTGTACTATAATGTGCAATGCTACTCGAAGAAGTTTCGGGAAATGGGTCACACCGAGCGTAAAAAAGGCGCTGTAAACGATCAGGAAGAAAACTAACCTCTTTGTAGATCGCTTCTTAGCATTACAAAGCCATCCGAACTGATTGAAAACTTCATCTGACTTTAGAAACGATCTGAACGTCAATTGAGCCACATGGAACAGTTGACGCGCTATTAGTTTGTAAAAGCTGGCTTACGTGCGTTGAAACCAGTCCATAAGCCAGACTTTCCGTTAAAAAATCAGGCTAAAATGTTTGAAATGGGTCCAGGAGCATATGATTTAGATTTAGAACATTGCCATCTTCTTTTGTGTGTCCATATTTAAGCAACATGTTGGCGACGGATAAATATGCGTGCGGCGGGAACTTCGAGAGACGCTCAGCGGTGAATGCCTTCTAAGATTCCCTCCGAAATCTGAAGGGTTTAGGGTGGGGATTTTTTTCCGGGCACGAGGATGGTGGAATATGTTTTCCAGCTCAAAAGTAGCAGCAGCAGTTTACTTGCAAATTCTGGAAAATTAATTGGAGCCTTGTGCGTTAGGCATTCACAGCTATTGGATTTCCTCAAATTTTCCGCCAGACACAAAATCTTCCGTCGCCAACATGTTGCTTAAATTTCAACTATCTCGGAATTATTGCAGAGCTTTCCATCTTCCAAATCTATGTGACATGCTCCGAAGCCCATTTCAGACGTTTTAGCCTAATGTTTTAACGGAAAGCCTGGGTTAGCGACTGGCTTAGACGTACGTAAGTCAGCTTTCGCTAGCTGTTTTCTCAAAACTTGTTGAGAGTTGCATAAACTAGATCGTTCCTAAGACCAGATGAAGTTTTGAATCAGTTCGGATGGCTTTGTAACGGTAAAAATGGGGTCAACTGGGGTCATTTTTTTCTTGATCTTCCAAAGCATTTCTCCTGCTCGGTGGCGCCCATTTCCCGGAACATCTTCGAGTACCATTTCACAGTCCACTGCGCAAAATCCATTCTTTCACTTATTTTACAAATATTTCGTTTTTCTCGCGCCAGAAATAAAAATATTGCTTTTGTTTTCCACACTAATTTTTTCCTATTTTGTCACCCAAAATGCACTTTTCTACTTATTACGCTATTATCACCAAATGAGTGAACTTCTTTCAAAATTTTTCCCTATTTCTAGACAGGATACACATACTTTGTTATAACCAGAGCCAATAAAACACCATCACTCTCACTAGAATTTTTACGAAAAAGTGAATAACTTTTTTCTTCCAGCACTGGATATGTTTCCATGTCGTTTGTACACTAGTTCTAAGTTGACCTTCGTAACTTCCAGTATGATGGACGTTTTTACAGAATGAAGTGTTGCCATTCTATATATACTATTTATCTTATCCCCTTGTGGGGCATAGTGCGTCAACTACTCCTAATGGACTTGTTTGACGTTTCGTTAGCATATAACGAGTTTTGGCTTATTCTTACGCCCCACACACATTTTTTTGTTTGCGATTTTTGCTTGAGATCTCAATCAGCGGCATAACTTTGGGCAAAGTTCCACCTGTACACTTTATCTCAACTTGTCGCGAGTGCAAGTTGTTGTGACGTGAGTATTTTAGGAATACCGCTTGCCAGTTGTCTTGCACATGCTGCCAACAGCATGATCTTCGAGAAGATCGAGTTTTCGGAGTATAATGAATAGGTATGACCATAACACGGTATAGTAAGACGACGATTTAATCGAAGATTGTGACGATTTGACGGCAGTATACAAGTACGCACTCCGTAGCGTTCCAAAATCGAATTGAAGAGGGGCGCTTTAAGTTGCTGTTAATTATCCGTCACACCGAAGAGAAGACTCTGGTTCTGAGCCAACTGTTCATAATGTTTGATGGCTGAGTTATAGTATGCGCGAACATCACGGCTTCTGCTGTCAAATAAAGTTGAACCAATGTATTTCAGATGGCGATAAGTATACTGTGCGCGAACAACACGTCGCTCACGTCGCAAAAGTTGAGACGAGTTCAACTTTGTCGCAATCAACGAGCCGCGAAGTATCAATTCTCAATATGCATGTTGTTTAAAACTGTGGGTGATCATTTGTTGGAGTCCGAAGCGTATATACCCTAGACTTGTACAGACCTAGTGGTGATACCAAAAGTAATAATTGGCAACGACCATGCATTAAAAGTGAGTTTCCTATATAGCCAGTTTATAGGGGAGGTTGGCACTCATTCAGGGAGATCTTGACCATTCTCAAAATGAACTAACTCAACTAACTAACCCATTCTACAAATATTTGTTGAATTTTTCAAGTTGCTAGCTTCATTCCATCGAAATTTATTGCTTATTTGAAGTCTCAGTTGTAGGGGAGGTAAGGGTTCCTTGGGTCGGATCTTGCCCATCATTGCCACCAACCAATTAGATCACCCTACAAACATACAAACAAAATTTTAAGTCTCTAGCTTCACTCTATCGACAGATATCGCTTATTTGAAGTTTCGTTTGTAGGGGAAGTAGGGGTTTCGTTGGTCGGATTTTACGCATTTTCAATATTAGCCGACTGGATCCTACAACAAACATTTGGGCAAAATTTCAAGTCGCTAGCTTTATTTTGTCGTAAGCTATCGCTTGTTTTAAGTGTCATCTCTAGGGGAGGTAGGGGTTCATTAGGTCGGATATAACCCATCTTTAATGCCAACTAACTCAATCTCACTTCAAACATTTGACCAAAATTTCAAGTTGCTGGCTTCATTCTATCAGAAGTTATCGCTTATTTGAAGTTTCATTTGTAGGGGAGGTAGGGGTTCCTTGGGTCGGATCTTGCCCATTTTCAGTGCTAACTAAGAAGACCTTACTACTAACATTCTACCAAATTTTAAACTTGCTAGTGTCATTCTATCGAAAGTTATCGTAATTAAAATAATATTTAATTTTTTGAATTTTGTAGGGGAGGTAGGCGTTCCTTTGATCTGATTGTGCCCAACTTCCCAGAACCTAAGCAGCTTCTCACCCCAGGGTTACATGCCAAAAATCAGATGTCTACGTCAATTGGTTCAAGAGTTATGGAGAAAAAACCTGAAAAGTAGGGTAGTACGGGGCTCTTTGTAAGAAAATTACCGCTAGTTTTAAACTGATCGATTTTATTTTTCCAGAGGAGTATAAGATTACCATCACGAGCAATCTACCAAAGCTAGAGGTTTTCATGTTTATTTAATCGGGAGTTATAAATACATTTAATTATTTTACATATGTAGGGGAGGTAGGCGTTCTCTTGGCCTGATCATGCCCATTTTCAATACCAACCAACTAGATCATACTTCCAACATCTGACCAAAATTTCAAGGCTCTAGCTTCATTCTATCGAAAGTTATCGTGCGAACGGACAGACAGACGGACAGACGGACAGACAGACAGACAGACATGGCTTAATCGAATCAGGAGGTGACCCTGATCATTTATATATATACATTGCTATACCTCCGGAGCCTCCTTTAAGGTGTTACATATTTCCGTCGTGACAAAAACAATATACCCTATACTAAAAGTCTAGGGTATAAAAACTGTTTCAAGTTTGTTAGGAAGCCCGTTTTTCACAGCTCAAATGTGTCAAAAGAACGCGAACAAGAGATTTGACTATAACAGGCTGAACAGCTGATTTTCGTTGACTGCGACTTGTGGACGTAATTCGCGCACAGTATAATTCTAGAGATGGGCGTTTCCGTTATTTCTCAAAAACGTAAAAAAAACTATTTTTTCTTTTATGAGGAACCGTTTTTTGAACTGTTCTTTAAAAAACGGTTTATTTTTAATATTTAATGAATATTATTGAAAACAAATAATGCTGTGTGTTAGGTTACTTACTCGTATATATACACAATAACCCATGCTGATGCTGACTACATCTGCAAGCAAATCAAAAATCATTTACTTACGTCGCGTCGTACCGCACATCCACGTTTACCCAAAACAAGCGCAACATTCTAAAACAAAACAAAAAACCCTACCGCAAAATTTTTCGATTGCGAGAAACGAATGTATTTTTGTTTACAACGAGCGAGAACGCATCATCGTAAAAAAAAAACATTTTCCTGTTTCTTAGAGAAAAACGCTCTGCCGTGAAAGAACAGCTGCAACTCTCGTGGTGGAAAAACTGTTTTCTCCTGCTTAGAGAAAAACGCTTTGCCGTGAAAGAACGGCTGCGACTCTCATTGTGAAAAAAACTGTCCTCTGTTTCTTAGAGAAAAACGCTTTGCCGTGAAAGAACGGCTGCGACTCTCATTGTGAAAAATCGGGTTTTTCTTGCTTAGAGAAAAACGCTTTGCCGTGAAAGAACAGTTGCGACTCTCATTGTGAAATTTCAAATTTCTGCAGTCACCCAGCGTGAAAACGAGACATCAAGGATAAATGATTGATTAAATAAAACTGTTTTGTGGCCATAACTTCTAAAATATAAGGAATTTCGCATTTCTGACATCATCCCATGCGGGCTGAGGGACATCCAACCCCACTATTTGGATGCTCCTCAGTCCGCAATGGAGTTCCACTAAAAACTGAACTCAAAACTCCACAACTTTCAATAAGAAGCTCTTCCATGTTCGAATTCATGCCCATGGGATAAACTGAATCGTGGTCGTGTGAACGGTCCACGACCCATGGCAGTTCACTTTCCAGTCCACGCTCGCTACAAGCGTTACAAGCGTGAGATCGAAGGTGTGCCACACTGTCGTGTATGTGCCCCGTCAGAACGCTGCGTAAAGCTGTTGAGATAGTGCTGCATAGTATCTTGCACAGCAAAATTTGCAGGATAATTTAAGTGAGATTGAATATGTGGAAAAAACGGTTTCTTTCGTTTTTCGGAAACCGTTGATTTCAATTTTCATTTGAAAACCGTTTTTTGCAACTGTTGCGTTATTTTTTGCCCATCTCTATATAATTCCGAGGTGAATTAAATTTCCTTACTGGCTCCACAAAGGCAAATTTAGGCAGGTGGTCTAAGAGCACTTATATCCCAGTATGGCCTGACTTATATTGTGGGAAAGGCCCCAACAGATCCATGTATGTACAGACGTTGGAACACCCGATCGAAAACGAATTGGTATTCTATGGGCGGCCCGAGGCGTTGGTTTGAGACTTTTGACTGCTTGCAAATGTTGCAGGAGGAGACGTAAACGCTGACTTGTTTAGTCATTTTTGACCAGAAAACCCGAGTGCGTCCCTTCTTTTCCGAATTGGAATGAATGAAAATCAATACTCTAATTGTCTCGACATTCCAAAATAGGCCCATTATTCAAACCACAAAGAATGAATGGAGTTTCCATTCCATTTCAAGATAAAAATCTTCAAGTGGCTTCAGAAGAGAATTCCTTTTCAGTTTCCATTTCAAACAATTTCCTCAAGTCTGTTAAAAACAAATCTTTTGAAAATGTACATACATACATAATTGTTGTCTTTTTTTGTGTTATTTCATTTCCAGAAAGAAAACTCCAGCCACACGAAATTCCGCATCAGCTCTACGTTCAAAATTATAGCACCGCTTCGAGTACATGTTTATGTGTCCGCCGATGGCTTTTTTCAGTTAGTAAAGAATTACAGTTGCCAGATGGTGAACAGGCGGCGAAATTCATTTTCTATCAGGTAAGCATCAAACAATTTGGACGAATTTGTTTTTTGTTTCGTTTCGTCTAAACAGTAATAAATAAACTTTTGCAATTTATATGTATTAAATATTTTGGTTGTGTTGTTGTTTTTGTTTTGCTAGCTTAATTTTGAAAACATGATTTTTTTTTGCTCTGAATATTTCTAATGAATAAGGCCAACACTAATTGAAAATTGGTGACCGAAAGTCTTTTTATATAATGGTAAATCTATTGTTATTAATTTTCAATTGAATACATACTAGCTCATATCATTGATAAGATAAAGATGGTTTTTGTGTGCTTAATCAGCTCGTTATCTCGTATTTTGTTAATACATACACTCCCCGACATTTGAATAGGGATAGCGTCTTTAACAATTGTTTAAGTCAAAATCTCCTAGTACCTGTTATGAAAGGGTACTTTGTTGTTCATAGTTTAAAAAAATGGAGCTTTGAATAATAACAGTAAAATTTCCTTAACATTGGGTTGATGGACTAATAAATTTTACGTTGACGAATGGGCCATTTGAACAGGGACACTAGTAAAATTCTGCTCTTACAAGAACACTCATAGTACGAGGGTAAGGTGAAAAGTTTTCGGCCTGACAACGAAAGACTGCGATTTTCAGTTAAAAAATTATTTTATTTTTCCACATAATCTCCCTTGACTTCAACACACTTGATCCAGCATTTCTGCAACATCAGTATTCCTTCCCGGAAGTGAGAGTCTGGAAGGCTGTGAAAATATTCATCTACGGCCCTTTCAACTTCTTCATTGGATGCGAAACGCTTCCCAGAAACAAATTTTCTTCAAGTTTGGGAACAGAACAGGGAAGTCTGAGGGTGCTAAATCAGGCGAATAGGGGGGGGGGGGGGGCTGGTCGAGCAAATCGTACCCCAGATCCCACAGTTTTCCCATCGCCAACGCACACTTGTGTACAGGTGCGTTGTCCTCGTGAAAGATGATTTTTTCTTCTTCATTGGTCAAGAAGTCTGGAGTAATATTCGCCTGCTATTGTTCTGCCTTTTTCAAGGTAATCAATTAACAGGATCCGTTTCGCATCCCAAAACACGCTGGCCATGATCAGATGCGATCGACTTCGCTTTGTTTGACGCTGAACCACCGGCTTCCACCCACTGCTTCGACCGTTGTTTCGTTTCTGGCGTGTAGTGGTGGACCTAAGTCTCATCCATGGTGACAAATCGCCGCACAAAATCGGTTGAATTCCGATTGAATCGGTGGAAAGTTGGCTTCGAAAATCGTTTGCGCATTTGCTTTTGATCGGCATTCAGCAAATGCGGTACTCATCTTGCGCAGAGCTTTCGCATCTCTAATTCTTTGTGCAAGATGTTTCGCACCCTTTCTTCCGATATCCCCGCAGCCTTAGCAATATCAGTCGCTTTCATTCGCCTATCGTCCAATACGATATCATGCACTTTTTCGATGGTTTCCGGCGTGGTTGCGGTTTTCGGCCGTTCTTCACCTGGGTCGTCTTCGAGGGACGTGCGTCCACGTTTAAATTTAGGTTCTCATTTTTTAACGGTTGTCATCGAAGGAGCAGAGTCCCCGTAAACTTTTGTTAACTTCGGATGAACTTCTTTAGAGGTTAATCCATCCAAAACGAAAAATTTTATGACCGCACGATATTCAAGTTTCTCCATTTTAACAAGAAACACGTATGACGTCTACTGAAAAAATTTGTGTAAACAAACTACTTGAAAGAACAAGCTGAAACTTGTCCTACGAACTAATGGCACGTGCACCAAGGCAGGAAACATAAATTTTTGCTGATTGTAACGGTATTTCTGTGTCAGGCCGAGAACTTTTCACCTTGCCCTCGTATGCATTTTTTTAATAATGAGCACTACATCCTCTATTGAAAACTGCGTCAAAAATTTTATTTGACTTGGATACGTCTAAGGATTTACCGTTATTTAGTGAAAGGTCACCCGAAGCAACTTGGAACCCTCAATTAGCTGTTTTTTTGTTCTCGAACTGCATGCTTAGGTTAGGTTAGGTTAGGTTAGGTAAAGGGGCTGCCATGCTAACGCACAGCATACATAGACCGCCACTGGGTCCGTTGTGATACCACTGGATCCACCTAATAAAAAACCAAGGCATTAAAACCAGCCTGTGCTGGCAGTGTAACGATTGAGCTGTATTGAACTCGTTTCCTTAAGGTCCTCCAGTTCCCAAAAAAAGCGGGAACCCAGGAACCTCCTCTGCCTCTCAGCCAGGGCCGGACAGTGACAGAGGAGATGGAGAACGCTCTCCTCCTCATCCACGTCATCTCAGCTCCTGCAGTAGTCATTGTGAGGAATGCGAAGCCTCCAGGCAAGCTCTCCTATAGGACAGTGCCCCGTAATAACCCCCACAACTCTGCCAATGTGATTTCTGTTCAGTGAAAGCAGTGTGGCGGAGCGGCTAGGGTCAAGTTTCGGCCAAATCGACTTCGTTGTTTGGCACGTGACGCCGTTTAACCATCTCATGTTCGCCCTGTCAACCGCAGTGGCTTTGATAGCAAGTTTGCACGATGAGGCTGGCATTTTGATGTTAGTGCGGTCCCCGTCAATAACTCCGGTTGTCCCCACCCGAGCCAGCTCATCCGCCACGCAGTTACCTGCGAGGCCACAATGGCTCGGTATCCAACAGAGCCCATCACTCTGAGGGTTAAACGACAGTTCGCATGCATGCTTACTTCGTCGTTTTTTTTAGTGAGGCATCCCGAAATATTTTTCATAATATTTAAGTTTGGGGTCCGGGGCTTGTGGCGTAAAATTCATATTTTAAATACGAGCATGATTTTGCTGCTATATCCATCTAGGTAGCCCAAAAATGTGAAATTATGGATAAAGTATATTTTATGTCGTATGATACGATTTTGTAATTATTTTGTACGCGGCAGCTAGGACGAAGCTCCCCAAAGTATAACGCAACTTTCTCCCTTGTGAGGACTTATCAAAAACAACAATTCCTTTGGCGGATTCCGGTTGTAGTAGTTAAGTCCGCTTGGACAATTGAAGTTAGATTCTTTTTCATCCGAAAAAAAAAACACTATTTCCGAAATCGGCGAAAGAAATTGTGCTTTTTAATGAGAAGATAAATTTGCATCATGCTTTGGGGGCTTCGTCCTAGCTGCTGCGCACAAAATTGCAATAAAATCGTGTCATACGATACAAAAGTTGCTTTCTCCACGATTCCAAAACATTTTTGGTCTATTTAAAATAGATGGAAATAGCAGTAGGATTATGCTCCTAAGCGTACAGCCAGACTGATAAAAATGCGTATCTAAGTTTAAAATATGAATTTTACGACACGACCCACATGTCCCTAAACTTAAATATTATAAAAAATGTCTGGGAATGGCTTACTCAAAAAAGGAGGAAGGAAGCATGCAGTTCGAAGACAAAAAAAAAACAGCTAATTGAGGCCATCCAAGTCGCTACGCTTGGGGCGACCGGTAGGGCAGTGTGTTGAGGCATCAGTCTCATGTTTGACTACCGGCGTTTCGGGTTCGAGTCCCGTCCACGACGAAGTTCGTGGCCATGGATGTGCAGGAGGTGCATGCTGACAACTGCATTCTCCGAAACCAGTTTATGCCAAGAAACGTCAACTGGACCACATGGAACAGTTGACGCGCTATGCCCCACAAGGGGTTAGAGCAATAGAGTGAGAGAGAAGTCGCTACGGTAAATCTTTAGATGTATACAAGTCGAATAAAATTGTTGACACAGTTTTCAATAGAGGAGGTAGTACTCATTATTTAGAAAAAAGATGCATAATCTGAGTGTCCTGTTCTTGGTGTAAAAGCAGAGTTTTACTAGTGTCCCTATTCAAGTGACACAATTTTTAACGAAGAATTAGTAGTGCATCAGCACTATGTTAATAAAACATAACTGTTGTTGTTTAATGTTCAAATATTTTTCTCAAAAACTATGAGCAACAAAGTAGCATTTCATAATGGATACTGAGTTTTGCTTTCTGAGTAAGGCAGTGGAGATTTCGAGTTAAAAAATTCTCGAAACGGCTGTCCCTATTCAAGTGACCAGGAGTGTATTTATATGCGAGCACATACTTATAAATTGTACATTATAATGTTCGCAGCAACTGAATGTGTTTGGCGAAAGTTTAGATTATTATGTCTATTGTTATCACACATTTTCTTGTTTTCAATGATGTCAATGCAATCGATTGTTCACTAATTTCTAAATATACGATTTCACTTGGTGTTCCAATAATTAAAATTGGAAAACACCACCAATCGCCTTTTCTATTGAAGAAAGGCAGAAGCGATATTTTCAAATTTTTATTGAAATCATTTTTACCATCAAAAATGGTTTAAAACGTCTGGCCAATGAAAGCAGTTCAACAGTTGATGGTGTCAACGATGCGCGCGGACTCCTTGAACTCCTTTCTTTCGCTCCATCGCACCACTCGATCATATGACTGATTCATTACTCAATTGCTCCAACCCCTTGTGGGGCATAGCGCGTCAACTGTTCCATGTGGCCCAGTTGACGTTTCGTTGGCATAAATTGGTTTCAGAGAATGCAGTTGCCAGCATGCATCTCCTGCACATCCATGGCCACGAACGTCGTCGTGGACGGGACTCGAACCCGAAACGCCGGTAGTCAAACATGAGACTGATGCCTCAACACACTGCGCTACCGGTCGCCCCAAGCGTAGCGACTTGGATGACCTCAATTAGCTGATTCATTGGTATCATTCGAATGTTATCGAGACTCTCTATCGAATTGTATACGATTTGATTATTTCGACTTGGCTTTTCGACGAGCTTAGATCGAAATAATATTTCGTTTAACTTTGACTTTTTGAGGTTTTTTCCTTCCCAGCTCCACACCAATACATCATATGGAAAGTCATGCATATTTTTTGATTGCTTCTGAGAAGCTCTTTCGAAACTTATACAACTTTCATTTCTATACTATACTTGCTAAAGAGTTTGGACCGAAATTGTGTGAAGTTTTCAATCTCATTACCTGAGAATCCATCCTCGAAATCTCCAAGATTTACTATACATTTATTAACCTATATTTCTGCCGAAATTTAAAATAAATCTTACTGAAATCTTTTTGAAATGATTTTTTTTTTCGCCTGCATATATGCTTTCCACATTTCACCACACTCTACGCGCTATGTTCTAGTGTAAAAAAATGTACATGTACAGTACCACCGGCGTTTCGGGTTCGAAACCCGTCCACGACGACGTTCGTGGCCATGCATGTGCAGGAGGTGCATGCTGGCAACTGGATTCTCCGAAACCAGTTTATGCCGACGAAACGTCCACTGGGCCACATGGAACAGTTGACGCGCTATTCCCCACAAGGAGAGACAGCACAATTGTCAACTTAATCTTGGTGGGGGAAGAAGAATGGATGGTGGGCATGGGTTTCGGGATTTTCAAATCTATCAAGATTTAGGTTTCTAGTGTGGATATATGTACTATTATTGAGAGCTTTGTCAGAATGATTATCCGTGAAGATTGAATGTTTCTTCCACCGTAGCAGGCTTCCATACATGGACTAGCACAGGTCCGAATTGCATAAATTTCGGCTTGGAAGACCGTCGGATGCTTCCCCATGGGGATCGATACTCTTGAAGAGAGGCCTAGAATTCCTGCCCCAGTACGTTCATCAGTTTTGTGGCTATCAGTAGACCGTCTGAAAGTATTCGGATGGTGAGAGCCTCAGTTTCTATTCCTCTCTATTCCAAATTAAGGTACAGAAGGGTCGATTGATGCGTAATTCTCCTGTTAAGCGATCGGATGGCATACTCAGCTCATTGACTTCAAGGAGCCATTTATTCTTCTCTGAATTCCATTTAAGAAAGGTCTTATTGGCTTAGAGCCTCGGTATTACTAATTTTGAACTCCGCTTTTAGATGCGTGTAGAGCGGAGAGAGATTAACCAGTGCCTCAAAAGCGGCAGTAGGGCAGTTACAGTTAGGCAGGCTAGCCTTTAAATTTTTCATAGTGTAACTCTGCCTCCTTGGTACACGATTTCTTCCACTGGATGACCGCTCCATATTCAATTATGGGTCTGACGATCACCTTTTAGATCCAAAGAACTATTCGAGAGCTGCTTACCCAGGTCTTCCCTATAAATTGTCTACAGATCCAGAGGGCTCTGGTGGCCCTATTCGGAATAGCTTCAGATGTTCCGTCAGCGTAATAATCGTACTTTCTCCTATTTATTGACTTCTAGCTAAGGGAGCTCGCTTCGCGCAGAATTTTTTGGTGGAGTGGTCTCTGGGCTTACCAGCTTTCATATCAGCGACCTCGGAAACTATTGGTTTGGCACTAACCTTGGTAATTTTTGGCATTTTTTACAAGGGTCTCATTCCCAATTCCTTGCCTACTCACTCCAATGTGGGAAAGGGATTTGGGGACTGCGGTCAAATCGAAAAATTAAAACGCTTGAAATTATTCTGGACTTGAACGGATATGTTTATGAAATATACATGGAAATTTATCGGCCGCAAATTACGAACAATCCGCCGCCAGACTGGCAGACGAGAGAGACAGCATTAAGAGCGTAAACGCGGACGACCCCAGAATTCACGAGATGAACTGCGAATCCAAAGGCAAGTAGCCGAACACAGGAGGTCAACCGAACACAGGAGGTCAAAATGGAGCACCCATCTGAATAACTGCAATCTAACCACAGGGTTGAGCAAGTTATGGTCGACAGTCCGTGTCCTCTCCAATCCACCAAAACTGAAAGGGAACGTCGCCATTCAGTTCGATGAATATTCAACAAGTGACCCTACCCACTACGCAAGCCGTTTCAATAAACAATTTATTGAACACCCCGCACCAGACAGACTTAAGCGCAAAATCCGTAGGAAGAATCACAACCGAACTCCAGACGGCATACCTGTTTTCACCACGGACGAAGCAGTTGTCATATAAGGAAGGCGAACAACTCGAAAGCATTGGGACCAGATGTCATTTCAATGACTATGCTCAAACACCTCGATCTGCCAGCCATCAACTATCTCACGGCTACTTATAATCTATCCATCTCCTCGTTGATCGTTCCGGAAATCTGGTAAAAAGGGAGGGTCATCCCAATATTGGAAGCTGGGAGAAAGCGACACTCGACGAATCCTATCGTCCAATAACTCTACTGTCACCAGTTGCCAAAACGCTTGAAGCACTAATCCACCCTGTTCTTGCGGCCCACATCCTGCTCGCTGATCACCAGCATGGCTTCCGAAGCATGCACAGTACGACCACGGCCTTGGATGCCATTACATCCTGCATCAACCAGGCTCGTCCTTGTGATATAACAATATTGGTGGCGCTTGACCTGTCGAAGGCCTTCGACACTGTCAGCCATTCAGCGCTTTTGTCTGACATCAACTGTTCATCGCTTCCGACGCAAGTAGTGAAATGGATTGCCAATTGTCTCGCTGGCAGGCAATCCTATATACAGAATTCAGGAACAGCAAATCAAAGCTTAGGAAGATTAAACAAGGTGTACCTCAAGGATGAGTTCCATCTCCTACCTTGTTTAATCTATACTTATCAGGACTCGCAACACCTCCTGAAGGGATCGACATCATCTCCTACGCTGACGACTGCTCCATTCTGGCAACAGGGAACGACATAGCGGATATGTGCAGAAATCTCGATCGGGAATCATCCTATTCCTACCATAAACCATCCTAAAATCCTAGGAATCACGCTGAATTCCATGGCCACATCATCACCCCATGTCTCAACTGTGTGCGATAGGATGCGTAGTAGGAATAAGATCCTCAAAGCCCTGGCCGGTAGTACCTGGGGCAAGGACAAAGAAACTCTACTGGTCACGTATAAAGCAGTCGGAAGATCAGTGGCCAACTATGCGGCTCCTGTGTGGTCGCAGAATCTCTGTGACACACAGTGGAAAAAGATTCAAACGTGCCAAAACGCCGCTCTCCGTACTGTTACTGGCTGTCTCCTGATGTCACCCCAGGATCATCTACATCAGGAAACCAGGATGGTGCCTTTAAGGGACCACAACCAGCTTCTTGCCAGGCAATACCTGGTGGGCTGCTATCGAAGTGATCACCCAAACTTCAACCTCATGGACAAGACGCCGCCGCCCAGACATGTCAGGCGCGACCTGAGGGACCTAGAAAGAGATGTCCAGAGATACAAAAGGGTACCCTTTGATAGTGGCGCACATAGATTGGCCATCGCAGCAATACATCGGGAGGAGGTTAATCAGTCAATAGCAGGCTTAGGTTCGAGCCCAGTTCTCTCGTCCATACCACCAATGACATCTCCGGAAGAGGAAAGACTTCTGAGAGCTACGAGAACAACACTCGCCCAACTTCGGTCAGGCTGGTGTTCACGACTGAACTCCTACCTATCCCGCATAGACCAGGACGTCTCAAACATTTGTCCTGCATGTAACGGACCCCCTCACGACGGAAACCATATCTTTCACTGCCCGGCTGCACCCTCGCACCTGACTCCTAGATCGCTGTGGGAAAACTCAATAGAGGCAGCTAACTTTCTATCCCTCAACACCGGGGATGAAGACGAATCCGTAGGCATGTAACCAACAAACACATCGAATTCTGACCATTGCTGCAACAAGAACAACCGGCCTATGGGCGGTATTACATTACCTTTCTATGGCGACTTTATGCAAACTTTGCCAGTAAAACCTCGAGGGATGAGGGCTGATGTAATTAGGGCATGTCTAAAAAGCTCACATCTATGGCACATTGTCATACCCATGCATTTGTCAACCAATATGCGGGCGCGAATTGGGGGTAATCAAAATGCCCAAGAGTTTTCAGATTTGTTACTGAAAATTGGTGACGGTACGTATCCGGAAGAAGAAGGAAAGGTTATTCCCCAAATTATTGATGTTGGGTATTTCAAAAACGACCAGGCATCTGCGATAAACGCTAAAATATTAAAATGCGTTCCTGGGGAATGTGTTGAATATAGCTCAATCAACCGAATAATGGACCAAGAAGATGCTACCCATTATCCGGTTGAAATTTTAAATTCCCTAAGCGCACCTGGGCTTCCGTCTCACAAATTAATATTAACAGTTGGCGTTCCTTGTAATTCTGCTTAGAAATTTGAGCCGCCGAAATTATGTAAAGCTACCCGACTGAAAGTGAAGTTACTTTTAATTTAGCTTAAGTTTAGCCTTGTCGTCGTGGTGTTGAGTAAGCGGAGATCAAACTAATTATGTATGAAAAAATAGTCAAGGTTAGTGTCAAGTTGTGAGCGAAGCGAAATATGAGAATATAATCAACATTTCACCTCCTGATTCGATTTAGCCATGCCTGTTTGTCCGTTCGCACGATAACTTTCGATAGAATGAAGCTAGCAACTTGAAATTTTGATCAAACGTTTGTATTGTATTTAGTAGGATTTAGTTGGTTTGTATTGTATTCCCCTACAAATGAAACTTCAAATCAGCGGTAACTTTCGATAAAAGGCCATAATTATTATCATGCTCGACTTATCTCTATACGCATTTGTCCGAAACGCAAAAAGATACCTTCTCAATCTCATAGATACGTTTTTCCATACGAAAAACTTGAATCATTGCATTTGAATGAATTCTGAAGAATGACGATAAAAATGTAGATACCTTTCACAGTATTTCATAACATATTATTAGTTTAGTACCTTTAATTGTTGTCTATTGTGTTTGCATCAAAGCGATATTATTTATTGCGGGTGGCTGGATGTATCTAACATCTAAATTAAGTTATTTAGTCCGCTTCGAATATATCCTGAACAAAATTAACAGTTAGCAGATTTGGCTACCATTTTTAGCTGTAGCATTAACAGTCTTAACTGCTAACCAGAATTAGCCCTTTCACCCATCACTATTACGGAGCCTATCACAAACATTGACAGTAATAATGAATTAATTTTTTCACATCTTCTTTCTCACCAGGCTGTTGACGAAGTGAATCGCGGCAACACACGTGCCGATGGACGATTATACGAATTAAAAGCACTGCAGGATGCTAAACGTGCATCGGAATATTTGGCATTAGCTAGAACGCTTCCCGGTTATGGTGATGTTGTATTTCCACATTGTTCTTGTGATAGTCGAAAAGAAGGACATGTTACACCAATAGTAGGTAAGGTTAAATCCATGGGAACTGTGTTAGTTTCATTGCTTTAAAACGAGTGTATAATATTTTAACTTTTACTTGTAGGTATGAAAAGTTTTAGATTACACGCGTGTCGTGAAGACGGTGCACTTGAAGCTCAAATGGTCGAATTAACATGGGACACAATTACAAGATGGGAAAGTGATGACGAAGCGATGGCATTCTGCTTTCAGTATACTCGCAATGAGAAATCACCGCGTTGGGTAAAAGTGTATACACTATATGTGAGTATTCGATTATCGATATATTATTAGTAATATTTATGGTTTAAATGTGTTGCCGTTTCAGTCACCTACGATGCATGCATGAATCTAGAGGTCAGGAGTTCATTTCCCCGTCGCATTATTCTTTATATTTAAAAATCAATCCCTTTTTCTGTGTGCACTGACCTGACGCCTAAACTACTTGGTCCATTTAGATGAAAATTTCACAGTTTGTTTGAATTAGCTCTCCGCAGATTTGGACGGTGGTTTACTGAAAATCCATAAAGGATAATATACCACAAAGAAAACATCCCATTTCATAGCCCATAAAACACAAAGCAAACCAAAGCACTTATCAATTAATTTCATTACGTTGTTGTTGTTGTTGTTGTTGTAATATCAATGGTTTGGTGTTACATGCGATGGTTCGTCGTCTTCCTCGGCCTTAAGGTATAGGAAAATGGATACTTCTAAGAAGTTCTACCACAGCCACCTGGGAGTCAAATGTGTGGGTGCAACTAGGCAATTGAAGACGTGGTCGACATCATAAGGCGTACCACTTCAGGCTGGACATGTGTTCGAGACGTTCCGGTCAATGCGAGACAGGTAGGAGTTAAGACGCGAACGTCAACCTGACCGAAGTTGGGCAAGTGTCGTTTTCGCTGCTCCCGGAAGTTTTCTCTCTTCAGGAGAAATGGCTGGTGGTGGCGCCTAGAAAACTTCATTTGGACCTAGTTCTGCAATTGATGATTATATAGGTACCTCCTCGTGATGTATTGCTGCGATGTCTGATATATTTGCATCGTTGTCAAAGGGTACCCTTTTGTACCTCTAGACATCTCTGTCGAGGTCCCTCAGATCACGCCTAACATGTCTTGGCACTAGAATAACCTCCCAGCGCTGCGTTCCTACGGCAGCCGGTTCTGCGGACCGGAGCGATTCGTTCGTCAGAACGGCCAAGAACTGCCAAACCCCCTTCAGCACCTGAAGGAAAGTATGCTAATACTTGTACACACACACATACTCAAACTCGACGTGTTGCTACAACAACAACAAGGAGCTGATAATGCCCTTCAAATATAAGGGCACTGTTCTAACGAGTAGGGCTCATCTAAGACTTCTAGTGGTATTTATTTTATTATATTCTTATATTCCACTAACGTTTGGGTCCCTTTTCGCCCCCTCCCGGTCATCAGTAGCTTCCAGATGTCGACTGATAGTTGTCGACCTCTTTCTTCATCACTGAGTCCCGTGTTATTGCTAGCATTTGTTTAAGGCTGAGTTCACTCATGGCTTCCACACTTATCGTGTGCTTGCCTGTGATCCTCAACCTCGTGCTAGCCAGTGCTGGACATTCGCACACAATGTGTGCTGCCGTCTTGGCCTTCTCCAGGCATAGCCTGCAAACGTCATCTTCCCCGATTTTCATCTTGACCAGATGAGCCTTAAAATTACCATGCCCTATGACCAAGGCAGTTATCCAGCTTAGGGTACTTCTAGTGGTATACTTATCCGGCCATCATCTCGTCGGATATCACCTACACAAGATGCGTCTGTCCAGCGAGATTATTGTTGTTGTAGCAACGCAGAGTTAAGTCTGATTGTGTGTGTGTCATAAAATCAGCACGTTCGGCTCGGTTTCTTCCGTAGGAAGTTGCAGAAACACAACCACTTCCATGGGGTTCTCTCAGAGCGCTATAGGTGTTAAGTGCGTTGGTGCTGCAAGGCAGTCGCAGATATGCTCAACGTTGTGGGGAGAGCTGTTGCATGCCGGACAGGTGTTTTCGATGCTGTGCGATTCGGGACAAGTAAGAGTTGAGGCGTGAACAACAGCCTGACCGGAGCTGTACGAGCGTAATCCTAGAAGTCTGGTGGTTGAGCGTCGAGTACTCTGTTGTTTTTGAGGTCCACAATCGACGTACGTTCTTCTTCTCTACGCAGTATAGCCATGGCTGATTTATAGCTAGCATTATCGAAGGGAACCCGCTTAAATCGTTGGACTTCCCTTCCGAGGTCTCTTAGATTTCGCCTGATGTGTCGTGGCGGTGGGGTTCTGTCCATTTGATCAAAGTTAGGTTGATCGCTTCGGTAGCATCCGACTAGATACTGCTTTGACAGTAGTGTGTTGTGGTTCCTTATGGGCAGTGTTTTCGTCTCTTGGTGGAAGTGGTGTTGATGAGACATCAACAGACAACCTGTGATGGTGCGTAGGGTTGCATTTGGACAGATCTGAATGTGTTTCCAGTTCGTGTCACTTAGATTTAGTGTCCACATTGGTGCCGCATAATTAGCTACAGATCTGCCGATCGCTTTTTTAGGTACCCCAGGAACTACCAGCTAGAGCCTTGTGGACCTTGTTCCTGCTCTTCATTTTGTTAGTTACTGTTGACGCATGGGCTGCTGTCCAGAGTAACGTCGAAGATTTTTGGGTGGTTAGTGGTGGGTATTAAGAGACCATCTACTGAGATGTTTAACTGCATCTTTACTTCTTTGGTCCAGGATGCGAATAGTGTTGCGGTGGACTTTTGAGCTGATAGCTTCAGGTTCTTGCTGACGAAGAAGGTGCTAAGTTTGCGTAGGTTCTCGTTTATCCTAGCACATATTTGGGAAATGTCGTTTCCTGTTGCTAGGATAGTACAATCGTCGGCGTAGCTCACAATCTGGATTCCTGTAGGAGGTAAGGGAATTCCAGCGAGGTAGAGATTAAACAAGCTTGGTGAGAAGATTCCACTTTGGAGGACACCTTGTTTAACCCTTCTTGATTTCATCATCATCATCGTGTCGCGACAGCCCGACGTCGGGCCTTGGCCGCCTTTCACATAACCTTGGCGCCGTGAATATTCGGTTTTGCCGTCGACGTTGAGGCATGTCCGCCCATTCCCCATGACTTTCTGAGCTTGAGATTATCGTAATGGACCCATTTTTCGTCGCCGGTTACGATGCGATGTAGAAATCCCTTTCGATTCTGCCTTTGAAGCAGTTGTTCGCATGCAAATAATCGCCGTTCAATATCTCTCGGTTTTAAGTCGTACGGAACCCAATTGCCTTGTTTCTGAATCATGCCCATGACCTTGAGGCGTTTCGAGATGGCTTGCTGAGTCAGTCCCAGTGATTCAGCTAATTCTTCTTGCGTTTGGCACGAATCTTCATCGAGCAGTGCTTGCAATTCTTTGAAAAAAATTTTCTCTCCCACCACCATGCTTGTCCTCGACATTGAAGTCGCCACTTTTAAAACGTTGAAACCACTCACGACATGTTCTGTCACTCAGAGCAACCTCACCGTAAGTATCTGAGAGCATTCGATGAGCCTCCGCTGCAGTTTTTTTTTCAAATGGAAGCAGAAGATCAAAACTTTCCGCAAATGACGAGAACTTGGCACGAAAACAGACATTTTGAATTGCGAATCTTATTAAAAATTCGAACAACTTTTACTAATGCGGGGATGTCGATACGTTCACAGACGTCCAAACTCACTTTGTGACACTTTTGAACTACGTATTTTTACCAGCTCTCTCCGATGCAGCCGTCTGTCGGCGGAAGCAAAGTTGTACACCTAATATTTCAATATAATGTATGTCATGACCGCGGCATTTTAGCGTTTTTAAATATTGAGTTGCTATCGGGGCTCCAAGAATGTGAAGTCCCAAAAAATATGTGTGGGCCCCTCGATATATTTGGCGCCAAAATGTATAAGGCGCACCTAGAGACGTATGAACCCCCAAAATCCATGGAATCCTAAGATATATTGAACCCCTCAAGATATATTGGGCCAACTAGAGATGTAAGGGGACCCTAAGATGTATGAAATCTCATATATCTTGAGAAGAAGAGAAGCCGCTATATGGGCACCGAGAATGTATGGGGCTCACCTAGAGATGCACTTCGGTCACCGCTCTACGATATTAATCTAAAGATCGGAGTTCAAATCTCGGCGCGATCAAAAACTTCCTTTGGGTACTAATAGAACTCTCAAAATGCTCCGAGCTCGTCAGTATAAAGAGGGCGCGGATAGGAGGTGCATGCTAGCAACTGCACTTCCGAAAAGTAGATATGCTATCGAAACGTCACCAAGGTATAGAAATGCTAGATATGTTGACGCGCCCATGCCCCTGGAGGGGTCAAGACAATTAACAACTCCTGTCCCAGAGGGCGCCCATGAGGAAGCCTATGGAAGAGGATTTTTACCTCTCAGAATATACTCATTTGACCTAACCCTTAGTGGGGCATAGTGCGTCACCTATTCCATGTGGCTTAGCTGACGTTTCGTTGGCATAAATCAGTTTTGGACGATGCACGTTGCCAGCATGCACCTCGCGCTCCAATTTAGCCGCCTACCTGCGACAAGTTTGAAGATCTTGTGGCTTAATATTACGCCTCGCACTACAGGGGGGCAAAAACTCCTCTTCCATAGTCCTCCGCGTGGGCGCCCCCTGGAAGGGCAGTGGTCACTGACCATTGCCAACCAACGTCAAGCCGCCAGTGATGGCGGTGCGTTGATTTGGTTGAGGTACCCCTGTGGTGTGGGGTGTGAAAAAAATACCACGGCCTTTCCCTTTGAGGGCCTGTCGTTAAAACCGACAATCAAAGGACAGGATGTGTATGCCAGCCACTTGCACTATCCGAAATCTTTATATGCTAAGGAAACGTCAACTATGCCTCGGATAAGGACTGACTCAACGGTTACGACTTTTAGCTATCGTACAATGACAAAGATTGGATTCTGGAATGTGCGTACTCTCCTGGACAATGGATCAGAAGGTCCCCAGAACGCACGATTTCTTCAATTAGAGAGTGAATTTCTGAGGTACAAATTAAATATCTTAGGAGTTAGTGAGATAAGATGGTGGAACAGCGGAGAATTTATCTCTCCAACGGGTAGCACTGTAATGTTGTACTCCGGTAAAGCTACCGGTAGTCACCGTGAGCAGGTGTGGGGCTCCTTTTAACCAGAGCCGCGCGAAACTGTCTCTTATCCTGGGAACCGGTCTCTGACAGGGTCTTGACCGCCAGGTTCCGGACCAAAATGAGGAACATCTCAATAATACAATCTTATGCCCCTACTGAACCCGACAATGTCTTGGCAAAAGACGAAGAACTAAACGCCGTTCAGAGCAGAACACCTAAAGGTGACATTATAATTGTTATGGGTGATTTGAATGCGAAAGTTGGCGCTGATAACTATGGGCTCAGACATGTGATGGGGAGACACGGTCTTGGTGATCGTAATGACAACGGTGAAAGATTTGTAGAGTTCTGCAACTTTCACAGTCTCTTCATCGGTGGTACTATGTTTGAGCATAAGGACCACCACAAAATCAGTTGGTCCTCTGTTGATCGGCGCAGAACACAAAATCAGATCGACCATTTTGCCATTAGTAAAAGATTCAAGAGTTGCCTCCTGGACGTGCGAAACAAGAAGGGTGCAGATATTGGGATGGGAAGAGACCATTATCTTATGATCGCTAATGTTCGATTGCGTATTGCAGCCGTTCGCCGCCCCAGCGACGAAAGATCCAGGCCCCGCAAATTCAACACCGCTCGACTAAAAAATCCAGCTGTCTTACAACAATATAATGACCATCTTGCGCAAAAAGCGGCTGAGATAACTAGTCACCCAGATAGTGACATTAACGAAAACTGGGATGCCATAAAAAGTGCGTACATTGATAGCGCAAATACCATCCTTGGCCCAAACCCGGATTGCCGGAATAAGCCCTGGATGTCCGACGCTTCATGGCAGCGGATTGTTGAAAGAAAGGAGCTGAAAGTTCGTTTGGCTGCAGCATCAGACGACAATCGAAGCAACATCGAACTCCTTTACCATCAGAAAGCTCGAGAAGTTCAGCGTAGTGTGCGACGCGATAAAAGAGTTTATGCCAATTCTCTTTAAGCGTCAGCAGAAGAAGCCGCTAGAAGTAACAACTTAAACGCCGTATACGGTGTCATCAAGGAGTTTACAGGTGGTCGTAACTCCTGCCAACATCCAGTGAAAGATAGTGATGGAAAGCTACTTATCTTGGAAGAAGATCAAATGAGGCGGTGGAAAGAACACTTCGCCGCGGTCTTGAACCGTGTAACCTCTGGTGAAGTTCCCCCTCATATAGATAATTTAGCTAACCATCAAAATGTGCGTATACGGTCTACTGCCCCGACTAAAGAGGAAATAGTCACTGCAATTATTGCACTAAAACGAGGAAAGGCCGCCGGACTTGACGGCGTCCCTGCCGAACTTTATCAAGCAGCGCCAAGCTTAACTGCCGATTTGCTGCACCCACTTGTTGATAAAGCGTGGAATACAGAGACCTTTCCCACTGAGTGGAAGGAAGGTTTGATCATCAAACTTCCAAAGAAGGGTAGCCTCACAGACTGTAATAATTGGAGAGGCACTTGTGTGCTTCCTGCCGTTGGCAAGATAATAGCTAAAATCGTCCTGGAAAGACTAAAGGCCCACTTAGAAAGCACAATTGATGAAGAGCAGGCTGGCCTTCGATCCGGATTCTCCTGTGTCGATCACATTAACACCTTGCGAATCATCATCGAGCAATGCGCTGAATACGATTCTCCGCTTCACTTGCTTTTCATCGATTTCGAAAAGGCTTTCGATAGTGTGAACCGGGATTCTATATGGGCGGCCTTGCGCAGGAGAGGCATCCCTGAGAAGCTTGTGGCTATTATTAAGGCAACCTATGACGGCTCGAAATGTCCCGTTCTGCATAAAGGTAAGGTGTCGGGGGACTTTGAGATTCGCAGTGGAGTTCGGCAGGGGTGCATCCTCTCACCGATCCTATTCCTCATTGTGATCGGCGATGTGTTGCATGCAGCCCTATCCGGACTCGACAGAGGAATTCAATGGACTTTGACATCTTATCTACAACATCTTGACTACGCTGACGACATATGCCTACTCTCCCACAAAATCATGGATCTGTCCGCAATGGCGTTAGATCTCGAGAGGGAGGCAAGCAAGGTTGGGCTAAAGATTAATACCAACAAGACCAAGGTTATTAGCCCGCCGTTGCGAAAAAGAAATCCAACACCTATTGCCATCAATATTAATGGGCAGCCTGTGGAGAAGGTGGACAACTTCGTCTACCTGGGTAGCATTGTTACCGAAAATGGTGGTACGGAGCAGGACATCGCTCGTCGTATCAACCAGGCTAAACGCGCATACGGCATGCTGTCCAAAATCTGGCAGAGCAGTTATCTCAGCATCAAGACCAAGCTGGGCCTGTTTCGCTCCCTGGTACTATCAGTGCTTTTGTATGGGAGCAGTACATGGAAAGTTTCCGTAGGAGTTACCAGAAAGCTGCAAGTGTTCGTCAACTCATGTCTTCGTCAAATTTTAAGAATTTTCTGGCCCGAAACAATATCAAATGAAGAGCTAAGTCGGCGTACGGGTCAGATGCCAATCGACGAATTGATACGCAGGCGAAAATGGCAGTGGATAGGTCACACATTGCGGAAGAGTGATAACTGCATTGCTTTGCATGCCATGAAATGGAACCCCATTTCCAACCAAGGCCGACCAAGAGGGGGTCCTCGAATCACATGGCGTCGATTTGTGGCAAAGGAGTGTCAGGTACTGGGTAAGTCTTTTGGGGAGTTGCGCCCCATTTCCCAGAACAGAGTACGATGGCGCGCAGGAGTAGTTGACGCGCTATGCCCCGCTAGGGGTTAAGGCAAAGTAGTAGTATGCTGTTGACGGGACTTGAACCCGTTACGAACCTAGTCAGACATGAGACTGACGCCTCTATGCACTGAGATACCGGTCTCTCAATTGCTCTAACCGCTTGTTGGGCATAGTGCGTCAACTGTCCCATGTGGCCTAGTTGACGTTTCGACGGCATAAACTGGTTTCGGAGAATGCAGTTGCCTGCATGCACCTCCTGCACATCCGTGGCTATGAACGTCGTCGTGGACGGGACTCGAATCCGAAACGCCGGTAGTCAAACATGAGACTGATGCCTCAACACACTGCGCTACCGGTCACCCTCAGAATATGTAATATAGGAAAGTGTGTTAAGATTTGGACGTTCTCTCAGTTTGGCGTCACATTATTTTTAGTCCATAGTTTAAAAAGATACGTTTGACAATCGTTTTTCTTTTCCACGGTTCGCTTTAATATCTTTTTTTTTCTAATTTCAGCATGCCTATCTAGCTGATTGTTTCGACAGGATAATGGAAGAACGTAAATGGGACGATAGCGGCGATTGACAAAAATAAAATATCAATATAAGTGATCAAGTGATATAAGGAAATATGTCTATAGACTAAATATACATAAATATCTATGTATGTATATGTAATAGAAACATGATCTGATCTTAGTCTTAATATATACTATTAGAACCTATTGTATTAGTTTTACTCTCTTTTTTTATTTTGGCTTTATCAATCTCTCTCGCCTATTAATACTACACTCATAGTCTAGAAAAGGAAATACTGTACAATTTTACAGAAAAACAAAAATAAGCAAAAATAGTTACACTTTGATTTAAAGCAATTTAAGTTGAGTACTGCAATTTGATTTATAGAAAACAACAAAATAGAGAACACACGAACAAACGAAACAAAACTGTTATAGGAGAACCTCAAACTAAACTGTACTATATACAACAAATATATATATATAAAATGAGACACCAAAATACATATGTATATCAAATAACACTCTGAATCTTTTAATATTTCCAAGTGGAGATAATGTACAATGCAATAATAGGTCATCAACGTTGAGACTATGACAAATTCACACGAATATATCGCATGATAAGCACACGTTACTGTGTCAGTGCACTGTTTTTAGGACTATACTCGTAGTAAAATAATACACCAAAACTAAATGTGTTAAAATTTTTTAGTCAACTTTTTAATAAATCAAGATATTGTGATTTTTTTTGTGACATCTTAGGAAAAACGATAAATCAAATTTTCGTAATGAAAATCCTTATCTTTCGTGATTCTCTCGGATGTCTTAAAAAAATATAATTCTGTTTCATTCATTGTACACAAGTATTAAAGACTAGTTTTCTTATATGAGGGATGCTAAATCATGAGTTTGTAAGTGCCATATCAACGAAAAACCTATTTATACGCTTAAAATGATGTATAGTATGTGCTGACGCACACTTGTCATTGAAAAAAATTAGCACAAACAAATGTCCCATAACGGAAATTAACGGAAGATGCCAGTCAAAAAGTTGTAAGTGCCACCTGGGCCCCGTTTCATAAAACGTGACAATTCGACAATGGTCGAAAAATGACAAAGTAGTCGAATTTTTATATTGAGAAAAAGTTATCAAGAAACGTGACAATTTTATTTTCCGAAGAAAATATTCCACTACTATCAGTAAACAATAAGATTCCGAATGATATTTTGAAGGTATCTTCCACTAGATATCATATATCGCAAATGATATCTTATTATGATCGCAAAAAAAAAGAATTCTGTATTAAATGTCCAGTCAGAATGATATGTTCTTAGTGGTTAAAATAAGCTAAGGGGAGATTATCCTAATGTATTCCTTAAGACGATATCCAAAAGATATCTTTTCAAGGATAATATTAAGGTCAAATAATAAACTAAAAAAATTGTATTTCAATTTTTAATTGGGTATTTGTTTCAATTGGACGCACTCCCCTTCCCTCTCCTAGTCTGATATTTAAATCCTCTTTTTTATTATGTATTGTAAATAAACCGACCGACATCAGTAGGTTTCGAACCGGAAGCCAGTGATTAGAAGGTCAACATACAAACCATTGCGCTATCCATACTATATCCCTGTAAACAATTTTGGCGATAATCTGATTGAGAATATCCTAATGATATCGCCAATTATCGCTAACTATCTTATAAAGGATCGAATCAAGATATAATTTCTGAAAGATATCTTTTTGGAAACAATAATTAAATATCTTCATTGCGAGAGAGTTCCGATATAAATGAGAAGACCTTCTCTAAAAGTAATTTTTTTTTTTCAAGATAGAAACAAGATAAGTTTGCATAGGACTACGCGATCAAAATAAATTGGCAATTATTTCATTCATGTAGTATATAGTGTGGATAGCGCAACGGTTTGTATGTTGATCTTCTAAACATTGGAACCCTGGTTCGAAATCTACTGATGACGGTCGGTTTATTTAAAATACATAATAAAAAAAAAGGATTTAGATGCAGATTAAAAGAGGGAGAGAGGGACTGCGCCCAGTTGAAACAAATACCCAATTAAGGGGGAACCGCATTAGGAGGCTCATTTTCACTGATTTGACATCATTTTATTCATATTTCGAACAACTTTTGTGATTTTTTTAATAATTTAAGCCAAAAATAACAAAGTTACGCACTGATGTGCCCCAAAAAGGTTTTAATTTTACATTATTAACATATTTTCTCAGAATATGAACCTCAATGCAGGTGAAAATCATGGAAATTAAAAATTTTGCAGGTGTTGGAAAAAAAATTTCAATTTTCACTAATTATGCAAAAAAAAACACCCTTAAAAATATGATATCATCCCAAATGTTGGTTCATGTTTTCGTAATTTTATAAAGAATCATACTTTCAATTTTCATAATGATCGGCTCATTACTTTTTGAGTTAGACTTCCCGCAAATGTGAAAAAAATCATTTTGAGAAAAACGCGTTTGAAAAACAGAATATAACCGAAATAATCCCTTGTGTTGATGCTTCTAGTACCTTCTATACAGTTATTTGAAAACAAAGATGCAAAAGTGGGGTTCCGCTACAAGGCTACGTAAGTACATAAAGCGACTACCTGAGGTAGTGCTCCGCCCTAACCCCTAGAGTGCGCTCGAGCCTGTAGACTATACCCGATGAGCGCTCGGTTCTATGTTCATAAAATCTAAACGAATTCGAATTTCGCTTTGAAATTTTGGCAGCGTATTTTTCGGGATTGTTAAGCTAACAATTTATACAATAAAAAAATTGAATTTTTTTAAACTCCTAGTGTGGTTTCCCCCCTTAAAAATTGAAATAGAATTTTTTTTTTATTAGATTGGTGCAGATGAAATGTCGGATTCAGTAGTACATTTTTGAGCAGCTGTAACTTTTAATTAAGATAATTTTATTAATCGAAATAGGTACCAGCGGATGCGAAATACTGTTCCCAACGAGATACAAGCGCATTTATTCCTGTTTCCGAGTTTCTGGTTCGAAGAAACTCCGCGAAGGTATTTTTGACAGCTGCTTCATTTTTAAACTGTTTTCGTGTCAAAAAGTGATCCAAATGTTTAAAGAAATTTTAATCTGTTGGCGAGAGGTCTGGTGAAAATGGCGGTTGAGGAAAAGTTTCATAGCGCAACTCGTTCAATTTTTGGATCGTTGTTCTCGATACATGCGGTCGTGCGTTGTCATGAAGCAGTATAACCTCATCCCTGTGACTAGCCTAGGTTGTTGAACTGTCAATTTCTGATGCGTTTCGTCCAGTTGAGCGCAGTCTTTCTCAGCATTGACGGTTTCGCAAGGTTGCAGGAAAGAATAGTGGATAAATTCAGCTACAGACCACCAAACAGTCACCATTATTTTCTTTGGATGAAGGCTTGGTTTCGGCATGTTTCTTGGAGCCTCATCGGCATCTAGCCATTGGGCCGATTGGCGACGATTATCGTATAGTATATATCGCAGGTCACAATTCGGTTCAAGAACGGTTCGCTTCTGTTGCGGGAGAGAAGAGAACTTGAAATCTCCATTCGACGCGCCATGTTTTGCTCAGTAAGAGCATGCGGAACCCACTTGTCAAGCTTTTTAACTTTTCCAAGTTGTTGCTAGTGGCGGCAAACTGTCGAATGGTGCACGTCCAATTTCTCCGCAAGATCCCTTATGGTTTGGCGGGGTCAGACTCCACTAATGCACGCAGCTCGTCGTTATCGATCGATAGTTATGGGCTTCTACCCGGCTCATTTCGGAGGTTCATATCTCCGGATCGAAATTTTTCGAACCCGGTGGTTTGTTCGTTAACCGTATCAGGTCTAAATGCGCTGTTGATATTCCTCCCCAGCAAACAATTTCTATCTTCCGCGATAAGAATGCGATTCGCCTTGGAAGATAAATTTATAGACAGGGATATCGCCATCTTATCGCAGGAGTCAATAGTTACCGAAAGCGAAAATTTCTGGAGTAATTTTGGCGAAAGAAGTTGCCAACAAGAAAGCGAATCGCGGCGGGGATAAATTTACGAATTGACAAAATTACGCGTAGAAGAAATTTCGATGAGACTCAACTAAAACAAAAATTATTATCGCCTTTTTTATTAGATTAATCTTCATGCTTTTTTATCTTACATATTCTTTGACGCTCATAATTCATATTTCATCCTTTTTTACAATTGATGTTTGTAGGATTCGAACCAGGTTCCTATGTTTGCAAGTCCATAGTGCTAACCGTTGCGCTATCTAGACTACAAACAGTGAGAATGACACAGTCGTCGTTTCGTATTTATCTGTGAATTGGCGAAATATCATATTTGCGATAGATTGGCGAATTGAAATCCTATCGCGATTCTTTCGCCTGTGGGATATCCCCTAATTATTGAAAAGGCGACAAATATTCTATAAATTTATCGCAAGGAAGAATCGCCATAGTATCATCTGGGCAATTTATCTTCCAAATGATAGGAAATTGTTTGCTGCGTCGTTGCTTCCATTGCGTTGTGCTCTAGATTAAATTCGTAAAGGAAAAATAGTCGTTTTTCACTCGCTTCCACTTGCTTTTTCTTTTTTTTCACTGATCACCATGAAGTGCAAAACCGAAATGACTCCATAAGCTAAGGTAGCAGTACTTACACTTTAATATGTCATATCACTAGGGCCACCTGGTGGCAGTTTGATACATAAAAATCGCAGCCAAATTGATGTCATTGCAAAATCCGACATTTCATCAGCACCAACCTAATAGTTTATTTTTTGACCTGAGTATTATCCTTGAAAAGATATCTTTTGGGTGTCTTTTTAAAGAATACATTAGGATAATTTCCCCTATCTCATTTTTATCACAAGTAAGATATCATTCTGACTGGACATTTAATACGGAATTCTTCTCTTTTGTGATTATAGTAAGATATCATTTGCGACATAGGTATGACATCTAGGGGAAGATACCTTTAAAATATATTGTAATTCGGAATCTTGTCGTTTACTGGGATACTACATGAATGAAATAATTGCCAATTTATTGTGATTGCGTAGTTCTATACGAATTTATCTTATTTCTAAAATGGAAAAGATAATTTTCAGAGAATGTTTTCTCATTTATCTCGCAATTGTATTGCAATGAAGATATCTGATTACTGTTTTCAGAAAGATTTATTTTCGAACGCTTTAAAATGATGTTTTTATTTTATCTTTTACGAGAGAGTTGGCGATAATTTGCGATATCATTATAATATTTTCAATTAGATTATCTCCAAAAAATGTTTACTGGGCTTTGTCATTTCGTGATAATTGTCAAATTTTGTGAAACAGGGCCCTGGGGCCAAGCTATCGCTAACGCCAAAACTCTAAGGCTCAAATTCTCGAAAAGCTTTTTGACTTGAAACCTGAGAATATGAAGACTATATAAAGAACGGAAATCAGCTTAAACTTAAATTTTTGGTACCCACACTGACATATTATACACACTACAAAAATGCTGCCCCGGCTGTCAAATAATTTGTTGTGATTTTCAATCATACCGCAACCGAGGGAGCAACAGCTAATATGAGAAAGTAGGCAATGAAACAAAAATATTGTAAAAAATCGACCCAAATTGCAACCTTCAGTCAGTTAATTTGACAAACGAGGGAAAAAAGAAGGCAGGCACTGAAAAAAATGTACATAACACTTATGGGTTATATGTGATGATTGCCTCTCTTCAATACATGTTTCATACTCTCAGCTTGAAACACATCGGGCTCATTCACAAAACATTGAGCAGCTACGTAGCGACATCTCCCCTCCATGTCACACGGAGCGACTGCTCCCTGTCACAACCGTCACACACCTGTTTTGTGAATACACCGGCTACATATCGAATTTGAGACAATCAGCTGACATGGCAAATGTCTAACAAACGGCTAACGGCTGTCTGTTTAAATTGTTTGGTTTGGCCGGGTTATACAAATATACAATTAATGAAAACACCACTCACCTTTTAATTGTAATTTTGCTGCAAAATTCCCGTAAAATAACACGCAGGACGTTGTGTTGTCAAACACTCAAACACTCAACACTCAATCAAATGACATATGACGCGCGCACCATCTGTGATGCGAATTGTGAAAACAAAAATGTATCACGCTCCAAGCCAAGGGAGCGTGGAAAATTTTCGCTCAAAAGTCGAAGTAGCCGCTCAGTAACGGCTCCATGGAGCGATTGCATTCACTAGACAGTAGCACTCCACAGCGCTCAAGAGGGGAAGGACCGCTCAGGGAGCGATGATGATTCCTGAATGCAGGCATTGATAAATTGATAAATTTATCTGCTTCAATTTGTAAAGTGCGATAATTTGGCATCTCAGCTAATCACAGTTAGCGATGTGTTTAAAGCCTAAAAGCATTTAGCGCATTTTAGCGATAGCATTTTAGCCTTAGCCATAGCGTGAATTGGGCCCCAGATTGCAGCATTGAACTTCTAAATTCCCAGTGAAAGGTCACACCTTCCTTTTTTACATTATTGGTAAAGCAAAAACATGTCAGAAGCTTATAGGGATGTAGTTAATCTCATTGCAAACGCAAGGCAGAATAAACCATTTGCAGTAAAAGGCATAACGACGTTTTTCAATTGTATGGACGTTGCAAAAAGTTCATTCAACACGAAAAAGTGAAGGATATCGTCAGCTACCATGATCAAAGTTTCAACTAATAACTTTGAAGTGGTGGTGATTTGATAGTAGTTCCTTTGATTCCGACAGTTGATTAATGAAATAAAATACTTCGTTTTCCCTTATACTGGCAACGTTTTATTTTTGACGATTGCATACACGTGTTTCGCATGCAACATGCACCCTTCTTCAGTGCTCGTTTTACAATGTGCTCTTACATGACTAGTTTCTAATATTTATACGTGAGTTTCGTTCTATATGTGTACATGTGAGGTCTTATACAACTAACCTTATTCTTTACTATTGTTGCTGTTTTGCCTTTCTTTGTTTCTGACTGCTTATGTTGACATTGTTTTATGGTGTACTGGAGATTTTTTACTTGTTGGCTTATTAGCCTGAAAAGAGGTCAACAAGACCAGTAAAAAATCTCCAGTACGCCATAAAACAATGTCAACCTAGGCAGTCAGAAACAAAGAAAGGCAAAACAGCAACAATAGCAAAGAATAAGGTTAGTTGTATAAGACCTCACATGTACACATATAGAACGAAACTCATGTATGAGCACATTGTAAAACGAGCACTTAAGAAAAGTGCATGTTGCATCCGACACACGTGTATGCAATCGTCAAAAATAAACCATCGCCAGTATAAAGGAAAACGAAATATTTTATTTCATTTGAAGTGGTGATCGAAACAAAATGGTACGAAAAGAGCGATGATGTTCATCGACACTTTTGGCCCGTCCCATGCAAATTCATTTTCATTTTGATCCATTTGCTTTCAAGTTGTCTTTTTTATGATTTCCATTGAAAAATATTGTCCCGGCGAATGCAAGAATGCCCATTTTTTCTCACCAAACGACTCAAAGTACCATCAACAGTAGTTTAGAGCATTCGCCTCATGACCCCCAGTCAAATGATACCCATCTTGCCTAGATATCGATTCACTGACATGAGTGTCCTTTTTCCTCTCCAAAGGACTCAAAATGCCTTCAACAGTGAATCAGGAGATATCCCTATCTACCAGGTTTGATTTCTGTTTCCACGACGGTCAAAAATGAAGCAAGATAATCGTTGAAAATTCAAGTATTTTAGCCTAGTATTTCGAATGAAGATCTCATTAACACAGATGCAAACACGAGTGAGACACCAATACCCATGAGTGAGGAAAAGAAAAAGGATATTTTGGCGATATTAACCCTTTGAATCTAGAGAAGGCAGAATATTCTGTGAAAATTAGTAAAATAAGTTAAAATGAAACCGGAATATAGAGGGCTACGCCCGCAATCCGAGGGTTTTGTAGCAAGCGCTTATTTTGGTATATTAATATCGGCTCCTTGCTCTTCTTGATACCACTCAGATGGACAAAAAAAAACATAATTAAAATGTCTTACTCACTTACATCTTACATGCCAATTCATATTACGTGATTGTAACGAAACTTAGAACATATTATTGCCTAAGGTGTTGGTTATCGTTGGCCATCAGTACTTTTGACCTCGAAAGTGTTTAAGGCATGCAGGGGTGTGCTAACTGTAACTACAGAAATAAACTATTATTGACCTATTCTGAGAAGATGTACAGATTCCATTATTTTCCATTTTATATGCTATTCGGAACCCACCTTCCTGTAAGTTTTCATAATTCTAACAGTCTCGAAATGCCACGGGGGGGGGGGGGGGACTAATATTTTCTCCTCCCCCACTATTCACCTTTCTACAAATTTCAAGAAAGTGCGAAAAAATGGAATGTACTCAACATTACCTTTCTCACGACACCTCACTTGCCTACACCAGTCGATAAAAAAAAATTTGACCTTAATTTCACCTCTATGTGGACCCCTCCCCCTTCCACCCGGTAAAGTTTGCCAATTACGACGCAGTGCCCCCAACTAATCTTTACCCTTTCAAAAATGATTAATTAAATAACTGCAATTCGCACTACGAAAAACAACATGAAAGTAGTACTCACACCTACATATGAGGCCGGTAGGTGTAATTTTTGTGTGGATAATGTCAAAATGCCTAACTTTAAATGAATGTACTATTATTAAATATTATGTGATTGTAATGAAACTTAGAGATATTATTGCCAATGATATTGGTTATCATTGGCCATCAATGTTTTTGACCTTGGGTGTGCTTAAGGCGTGCTGGGGTATGCTAACTGTAACTATAGAAATGTACTATTATTAGCCTTTTTTGATGAGATATCAAAATTCTACGATTTTTGGTTTTCCATACTAGTAAAATGTCGCTTTTCTGCAAATTTTCATATTTCTAAGTATAACGGTATCGAAATGCAAGGGGGGGGGGACAAACTCGGATCACATATTTTCCCCTCTATCTCTTTTCCCCTTCAAATTTGATGAAAATACCGGAAATGAAATGTACTCGGTGTTACCGTTCTCATGATACTCCACTTGCCTATACCAGATGAAAATTTTCTTTTAACCTTCATTTCCCCTCTATGGGGACTTCCCCTTAAAGTCAGCCTATTAAAACGAATCGCTTTCTCCGGCGAATTATAATAAATCTACATACTCCCACAAAATTTCATGTATGTAGCTTTAGCCGTTCGTGAGATATTTCATGGACAGACGGACAGACATTTGACCGATTTCATAAGGGTTTTGTTTTTAATACAAAACCCTAAAAATGAAGAATTGTTGAAAATTATTAGTTGCAAGTACGTCGGCACATATAACGTTATGGCTTGCAGAAACGTTGGCACTTCGAACGTTCTGTTCAATTTGGTTTTGATATTATCATTTTTAATCAACTTTTTTTTTTTTAATTTTATTAAAAAGAGAAATGTAGTTGAATCGTAAATTCGAAAAGGGCTCATCTCCATTCATTTTCCACAGGAGATGAGCCCTTTTCGAAACTCATATTTCTATTAAATTAGATGTATGTAGTGAAATGAGTTTTCAATTAAATCAGTTTCTTGTGTTCCCTGTAAAGTTGAATTTGTGGGGCTCATGCAAACGTTGTTCTGGTTTAGCACCTCTCATATGTATTTTTCATTATTATTTTTTTTCAAACCTAACATTAAATATTTGTACTGTACATAAGTTCTGTACATTCATAGGAAATAAAACTAACAATTACAAAACAAAACAAAAAAAAAACTGATTACATTTTTTAACAAATTTAAATCGACTGTTACTAAAAAACAAACAAAAAAAAACAAAAAAATGCAAACTGTGTGGTGTATTAACGACAATGGAAATAATGTCATGTCAATTGACTTTATTTCACCCTTGAAAGTGAAATTATGTCAATTGACCTTATTTCGCTTTTCCAAAGTGAAATAACGTCAATTGACATTATTTCACTTTTATAAGTCAACATTTTTCAGAAGTAGTCCAGACCTTACGAAGACTCCTACTAACTAAAGCGGAAATCAACTCTAATGTTTCCCAAAGTGTATTTCCGCTTTAGTTAGTACGAATCTTCGTAAGGTTCAGACTACCTATAGCGGAAATACACTTCGGGTATCTAAAGCGGAAATCAACTCTAAAGTTTCTGAAATCCACTTATTTCCTCGTATATTAAATCCATTTCACACTTTTTAAACGAAAACTTTAGGGGCACTGCACTCGCACGGGATGGCAAATAACCGAATACACTCTGAAGATGAAATTAAAAACAACAAATAGCCTGCTTTTCAAAAAACTGTAGCTAGAAAACAGTTACTTTTAAACCTAAACAGCTCTACGACCTGATATCAGAAGTTGACTTTATAGCACTTTGGGAGTTGACATTATTTCTCTTTGGAAAAACGAAATAATGTCACTTGACGTTATTTCACTTTTAGGTGGGAAATAGCGTCAATTGACATTATTTCCATTGACGTTAATACACCACACCAATGCAAACACTGTGTGGCCATAAGTTTCGATATAATCATTAATTATATAAATGCAGAATTTTTATTCTAGCAAATGAAAGTACGATATAAAAAGTAAAAGAAGCATGCACACTATAAATGGAACGTTGTCGTTTCGCAAATATTTCATCACAAAATTTCACATTAATATTAATACATATTCTAAATGAATGAGATCTAAAATATGTATATTCATTCAAACAATGTTAAACATTTACAAATTCTAACATTCCAATTTAAACGAATAAATGTAAAATAAACCATTAAAAAGATGATGATTGGATGGCAATCAAAAGAAAGTTATGCTAGAAATCTCGAAATTAATGCAAAACAAAAACATCCTAGACATCAATTCAATTATTTGCACTAAGTATAGAAATTGAAAAGAAGGGAACGATAAATTAACCGAAATGAAAAGTAAATATACACATTGTTGAAATAAAAGGAAATTATATTATTAGCATATATTGTATACAATATTATCATTTCGGGTTTAAATTATAATAAGTAATTGAATCGACTATTAAATAAACAAAATAAAAATCAATAAACAGAATCTATTAAATTTATTGAACAAATAGAAAAAAAACGTATAAAAAATGATCACAACAATTTTTACAGAGGATGGATATATTATATAAATTGCACTTGTGAATAATCTTTGTACAATATTTCAGATGCACCTAATATAGTTTATGTTTTGTTTCCTTCCCGGATCGAGATGACAAGCAATTATTGATAATGTGCAAATTCTAGACTATTAGGTATTCGTTTTGCGGTGTACTGAATTGTTGCAGTGATTGTAATTGATCCAATTAGAAAACACGATTTTTCTCTCATCATGATTGTCCGTGATTAAGTAAGCGCTTTTATGGAAAATTTCGAATTTTATATATAATATTTTCGTCCATTATATATATACATTTTGTTTTATTTAATATATATATTAACACGTGTATATTGTAGACAGGAATCCAACTATAGATTTATTCATATTATCAATCTGGTTTATATAAAATCGTCATAATTAATCAGATTTATCGGCTTTTAATTTGTCTACGTGGCTTATAGGAGACACACCATTTATTGGAAGGCTCTATTTTGGTTCACTGAAATATCGACTCAACAAATGTTCATACTAAACATCAATAACAAAATGACCATTATAAGAATAGGATTTTTTTTTAATTAGATATCTTCATATATGTATTTGAGTATATAAAATTATTGAAATTGTACTAAAAATTCATTATTTTAACATTTTATATAAATTAATATTATTAAAATTTGAACAACCTTGAAAACGTATTCAATACACCATTAAAAAATAATAAATAAATCCAAAAAAATACAAAAATTTTAATTAAAAACAAAAACGCGGAGAAAGAATGACAAAAGAGACAAACTTTGTTGAACTAATTAGAGATTTATCTATTCTTAATATCAGATAAGTATGAATGGAATAAACTGGACAATTTAAAAATGAAAATATGAATAAATGAGACAATTTGAAATGAAAGTACGTGTGTATTTGTTTAAGAGAATGGGGTTTGAGTCTCTCATTGAAAGTGTCTCCAGTTGAGTTGTAAGAGTTATTCATAACTAGCTTTCATTTAGGGCTCCACATGCTCACAACATTGACACTAATTGCGGTCTGTGAGTTGTGTAGTATGGCAACACTACAGACAGCCCATCTGTTATCTGTCTCCTAATGACACTTTCTTCGACTAAAATCTACTGATGCGTACGAACGTGTTTAATTCTGTTCTCTTTGCTAACAAAGGTTATGGGCCCAGTGTTGTGCTTGCTGCAGGAGAGATGTGAAACGCTCGGAGTACACTGGATGACTACTATATTCACAGTAATTCATTTTGTCATAAAAGGTTACATACAATACATTTATAAAAAATAGTTACATGTGTATATGTTTTAATAAGAAAGTTAGTGTTGCCAACATCTCCCCCCCTTAACGATAGTCAGAAGGATTGTATCGCTCAGGTTGTTTCCTATTCCTTGTAGGTCGATTGATGGCGGAATTGTAGTCGTCTTCACTACACAATTCAGATTGTTCGGTGTCGGAATTTGGATATGATGGCTCTTCGGTAGTCGGGACTGCAATGTCGAATTCTTCTAGCAGTTGAGAAAGCGGAAGAGATAAATCCTCTTTACTTGATGATGATGAGTGTCGCGAACTCATTTGGTTTGCATGTGCTCGAATCAAGCGATGTGGATGGTCCAATAAAACATTGTAGTTCACTTTACCTCGCTGCTCGATTACTTTGCCTGATGACCATGCAGCCTTGTTGAATTGCCTGACAAAGACATGATCACCACTGTTGAATAACTTCGGCTTAGCCCCATGCTTGCGGTTGAAGCTTTCGTTTTGGCCAATGTTAGATTTACTTGATGTAGGTCCTGGTGGCTTCAGTAGATCTAATTCGTCTTCCAAACATGAGCTCTGCAGGTGTTTTGTTGTTAATAACTTTGTTAGGAGTTGTTCTATAAGTAAATAAGAAAATATTTAGTATATCCCCTATTGTTTCCTCCCCTTCCATCTTTTTCAAAGCGTTCTTAAAAGTCATTACTGTCCTCTCTGCTTGCCCATTTGATTGGGGATGATATGGCGCAGTTTTAATATGTGTAATTCCATTTTTATTACAAAATTCCAAAAAATTTTGACTGACGAATTGAGAACCATTATCTGATACGATTGTCGTAGGTAATCCGAATCTTGCGAAAACAGTTGATAAGATATTAATTGTTGCTGCCGCTGTGGTAGATTTTGTCGGTATGATCTCCAGCCATTTTGAAAATGCATCAACAATTATTAAATACCAGGTATTGTTAATAGGACCAGCGAAGTCGATGTGCATTCGTTGCCAGGGCCTGTCAGTTAAAGGCCATGATTCTAAAGTGACTTTCCTTGGTGAATTAGCAACCTGCTGACAATTAGTACATTGCTTTACGTACGCGGTTACGTCCTTGTCGATCCCAGGCCAGTATACATACATAGCTGCGAGCAAGAGATTTCATTCGTTCCTCGCCAGGGTGTCCGTGGTGCAATTACTTTAAGATTCGTTTCCGACTGTAGGTATAATAATTCGCTCATTTAATAGTAAGCAATTCTGAGAAATCATAATTGCTTCTCTTCTGTTGAAATATTGTTGAAGATTAGGTGAAACCTGCTTTGGCCAACCTTTTATTACGTAATCCATTATAGTGCTCAGCTCCTCTGATTTGCTCGTCTCTTTGCAAATTATGTTGAAAGTTATGGGCAAATTTTTAATGTTATTGTTAAGTTGCAATTCGGTATCATCATACGTTTCCATCGTCGTATTTGCAATGATGAAGTCTTCATGATCATCCTTTTTGCGATTACTAATAAGCCTGGACAGAACATCTGCATTCCCAATTTCGTTCGTATTTACGTATTTCATTTTGAAGTCATAGTTTTGAAGTTTAAGAGCCCAACGTTGTAAACGATTGTTTGTGGTGGCAGAAATTCCCTTTTTCTCTTGATAAATAGCTAGTAATGGCTTGTGGTCAGTTTCCAAAATAAATTGTCGTCCATACAACATTCGGTGAAACTTGGTAACAGCATAAATTACTGCTAACCCTTCCTTTTCGATCTGACTGTAGTGGCGCTCTGCTGAACCGCTTTTACTGTTTCGTCCGGTAACTGATGTGAGATAACAGCACCGATACCATCGTTTGATGCGTCCGTTGATACTAGTATAGGCAATTTTGGGTTGTAGTAAGTGCGAGATCAGATTGTAGGATACTTTTGAACTCATCGAATGCGGCGGAACATTTAGGAGTCCATGACCATTTTTGTCCTTTACGTAGCAGCTGATCTAACGGCCCACGAAGTTGGCTCATTCTAGGAATATACTTCCCATAATAATTTATCGCTCCCAGAAAAGATCGTAATTGCGCAAGTGAAGTTGGTGGTGGCATTTCTTTTATTGCTTCAACTTTCCGTGGGTCAGGCTTCAATCCATTTTCGTTTAGAATGTGCCCCAAATATTTGACTTCGTGTTTTAAGAATTGACACTTTTCAAGACGTATTTTGAAGCCGTAATCTCTTATGCGTGCTAATACCTTCCTTAGGACTTCGTTGTGTTCCTCGATCGTTTCTCCGGATATCAAAAAATCATCTATGTATGCTGAAGCTCGATTGCTACCAGATAAAATCATATTTGCGAGGGTTTGGAAATGTCCTGGACCGGTTTTAATACCTGGTGGCATTCTATTCCATTCAAAAAGTCCCAAATGAGTATTTATTGTTATGTAGACACTTCCTCGTTTCTTCATCGACTACTATCCTCAAATAAGCATCAGAAAGATCGATATGTGAGAAAAACTTACTTCCAACATGCTTTGAAAATATTTCCTCAGGTGTCGGAAGTGGACCCTGATGAGGTTGTAGAGCGTCGTTTAAACCTGACGAATAATCTGGACAGATTCGTATGTTATTATTAGATTTTTGCACTGCCACTATGGGTGCAGCCCATTCCGAATATTCCACTGGTGAAATTATCCCTGAGTGCTGCAATCGATGCCGTTCCTGTTCGATTGCTCCCATTTTTGCATACGGAACTGGACGTTTTTCGCGAAATACGGGCACGGCATTTTCCTTCAACGTCAGCTTTAGTTTTGATCCAATTGAACATCCTAATTCATTTTCGAAAAGGTCTGGAAATTGTGACACAATCGTCTGTTCGAATGGTACTGACTGCACTTGTTTACATACTTCACTAAGAGGTTCGTTCCATAACGCAAACTTATCCATCAAATCAATTCCTAAAAGATCCAGATCACTATACGATGTTACGTACACTCTCGATTTTCGTTTCTCGGCTTTTAGCTCTACTGTGCACTGCATAACACCTAGAATGTTTATTTGATTTCCTTGCGCATCATTAATGACACTATTATCTTTAATTAGCTGTGGACAGTTTAACTTTTCCCAACTTTGTTTTGAAATAATGGAAATGTCAGAAGCTGTGTCTATTTGAAGCTTAATAGTTATGTCATTAATTTTGACATTGACAAATTTCCTGTTAACCGTCTTTTTAACACTGTATTTTATGATGTTAATTTTACTTCCAGTTGTCTTTTCCGTTTTCTTTTTAGTAAAATGTGTGTCTTTTTGTTTTTGTTGTTTGTCTACGAAACAGCCGCAATAGCCTTCTTTGTGTCCAACTTTTTGACATTTGGTACATTTGTGTGTCTTGAACAGGCATTCTCTGTTGAAGTGAATTCCTCCACATCCCCAACACGGCGTTTTTGGTGTACGTGCGTCTGAGTGTTTATCACTGTTTGTGTGTTTATCGCTATTTGTGTATTTGCCTGGCTTGAATCTAGTGGATTTTACAGTTGCCTCCTCCAATGTTTTGCTATCTTGTTTGAGATTTGTGATGCGATGACACTCCAATAAAATTTTTTCCAGATCTACTTGTACTTCTTTTTCCTTGTCTAGCATTGCCAGAATGCGTGTTTGAACGTCAGAATCGGATGGTGATTGGAGGCCAATAACGAACATTAGGCATTTGAATTGATCATTTGTCAATTTATTGTGCTCGAATTCCTCACATTGCCTATTTACTTCGCTCGCGTAAGCGGTATAGTCCGTTTCAGTTTTCCTTAACTGTAAACAACGGTACCGCTTTTGGAAGAGAGATTCCGATGATCCGAAAATGGCCTTCAGCTTGTCGACGGTTTCGGTGAATTCGAAATCTTTCGGAAGTTTAGGTAAAATGAAATTGACGTACCTATTATGTTCCACAGGTCCAAGTTTCCTCAGCAGCAGTCGTACTTGGCTGCGTTTTCCAAATTTTTCGCATCTCCTTCGAACAAATCGGCATATCTCTGGTACCACGCGTTGAATGTTATGCTGGTCTCTGGATCATAGTGAAATTCCTTTATGTTCTGGGTCAACACTTCGATGGTGAATTCCTGCGATGCCTGAGCTGGTTGTTGCTTATCCGCTTCGCTTTTCAGCATTTTAGTCGCCATTGTAGAAATGAGTTGTGCCTGCTGCTTCATGATTTTCTTCAAGTCGACTAAAATTTGTTCTGTCGCCATTTTAAGTTTTCCTCGTCGCCACTGTTGTGCTTGCCGCAGGAGAGATGTGAAACGCTCGGAGTACACTGGATGACTACTATATTCACAGTAATTCATTTTGTCATAAAAGGTTACATACAATACATTTATAAAAAATAGTTACATGTGTATATGTTTTAATAAGAAAGTTAGTGTTGCCAACACCCAGTCAACAAGGTGTGTAGAAATTAAAAGACACGTGTATTTTCGCAAAATACAAAATTAAATCGTTGGTCGATTGTACGCGGAAGTTCACTGCAGAATATTTTCTGTATATCGGTAGTTGTTGTCGTAGCGATGGTCAGAGTTGCAGTGTGTGTGTGTGTGTTATATGTTTAATTCCGTTTCAAGCTCCTCGGTATCAAGGCCAAGGAATGTAGCTGCTTCGATGGGGTTTGTCCACAACGACCTTGGGGTAAGCTGTTTGGGTGCAGCTGGGCACGTGGAAATGTGGTCTACGTCATACGGTGTACCGTTGCAGGCTGGACAAATGTTTTTGGTGTTTTCATCAATACGGGATAGATAAGAGTTGAGGCGTGAGTACCAGCCTGATCGAAGTTGGGCAAGTGTCGTCCTGGTGACTCTAGGAAGCCTCTTCTCTTCAGGTGGTGGTTGCACCAAAAGTACTGGATTTGGGTTTAATCCCGTCATTGATGGAGTAATGCGATGGCAGATTTGTAGGCGGTGTCGTTGAAAGAATTCCTTTTATATGCCTGAACATCACGCTCAAGGTCCCTCAGATCACGCCGAACATGTCTTAGTGGCAGAGTCTTTTCCATTAGATGAAAGTTAGGATGTTCCCTCCGGTAGCAGTCTACTAAATATTGCTTCGCAAGGAGCTTGTTGTTGTCTCTGATAGTCAACGTCTTTGTTTCCTGGTGTAGGTGGTCTTGGGGAGACTCCAGGAGACATCCAGTTACGGCGCGGAGAGCGGAATTTCGACAAGTCTAAATGTGCTTCCACTGTGTGTCACATAGGTTCTCAGACCACACAGGAGTAGCATAGTTGGCCACAGATCTTCCGACCGCTTTGTAGGTGACCAGTAGCGTTTCCTTGTCTTTTCCCCATGCTACCGGCCAAGGGTTTTATTCCTGCCACGCATTCTGTTGCATATAGTTGTGGCATGGGCAGATGAGGTCGCCATGCTATCCAGGGAAACCCCAAGGACTTTCGGATGATTGGTGGTGAGAATGCGTTCTTTGTCTATACATATATACCTCAAGCTGCGTTCTTACTTCTTTTGTCCAGGTGGTAAACAGGGTTGCGGATGATTTTGATGTTGACACAGTTAAGTTCTTGCTTTCAATGAACCCGTTAAGTTCAATGAGGCAGCCATTAATCAGCTCGCACATTTCATTGATGTCGTTCCCTGTTGCCAGAATTGAATAGTCATCAGCATACGTAATTAATTGGAGATCATCAGGAGGTGTTGGAATGGAATTATTCCTGATAGACATAAATTAAATAAGGTGGGAGATAATATTTCTCCTTGGGGAACACCTTGCTTAATTTTCCTGTGCTTCGACTTGTCGTTCTTGAACTCTTTTATTGGATACCCACTTCCCAGCTCAGCTGATTTTCCATTCACTGGCACTACTTCAGAAGTGACTGCTCCTTGTGATTGTGCCTCTATTATTTCCAGTGAAAAATTTTTATGAGCTATTCGAAGCTTTGATGCATGCAAGTCGCCTGGACGTGATGGCATTATTCCGGCCGATTTGCAATACACATCTGATATTATATCCCCGTGGATCGAAGCCATTTTCAGGGCATGTTTGGAGCTGGTCTATATCCCACGTATATGGAGTGAAGTGAACGTGACTTTTATCCCAAAAGCGGGTAAAAGCTCGCACGCACGCCCCAATGACTTTAGAGCTATCAGCCTGTCATCTAATCTGCTGAAGATGTTTGAGAGGCTGATTGATTTTTATCTACGGATTAGTATTCCATCGCGGCTCTTATCTACATCCCAACATGCCTACTGCAAAGGTAGATCGGTGGATTCAGCTTTGCACTCTTTAGTAGGCTACATCGAGAAATCTCTTAACTACAAGGAATATACCATGGTCGTGTTCCTGGACATTGAGGGCGCATTTAACTACGTCAAACCCGAAGCTATCATCAACGCGCTTTCTGGGTTGCGTGTGAGCAAATCACTCTGTGAACTTGTCAACATTTTATTGACATCGAGGGTTGTTCACACTAGCCTGGGCTTATCGTCGGGACATAGACGAGTAATTCGGGGCACTCCGCAAGGCAACGTTTTATCCCCACTTCTTTGGAACTTAGTGGTTAACTCGCTGCTTCTTGACTGAGAAAGACTGGGCTGCAGGGTGATAGCCTATGCGGATGATGTTGCCATTGCTATTTCGGGTAAGTTCCCAAGCGTTCTCAGTGAGGTGCTTCAGAATGCCCTCTCTCTACTTACAAATTGGGCCAATTCCTGTGGCTTAAAGGTTAATCCGAGTAAGACTGAACTTGTTCTTTTTACAAGGAGGTACAAGGTACCTTCTATCGTGCCCCCACAGTTGGGAGGGACTAGATTAGTTTTTTTTTGGAAACGGCAAAATTTCTCGGGCTCATTCTCGACAAAAGGTTGGGTTGGAAATATCCAGGAACGAGTGAAAAAGGCTACTATTGCTATGTAGTCCTGCAGGAGAGCCATAGGTAGAAGCTGGGGTCTGCAACCAAATGTTGTACACTGGCTTTACGTTTCTGTTGTACGCCCCATACTTATTTATGGTATTGTGGTTTGGTGGAAAGCCCTTCATACTGCAGCCACACATCACATCAGACAATGACACCGCCAGATCATAATTGCAATGAACAGAATTGTTCCGGGTCAAAATTTTCGGGATTGAATTTATTATGCACAAGATGTTTATTACCTAAATATGTTGAATGCATTTCTCAACATTCCGAAATAGGACACTTATTAGACATTCTTAAAATTACACTGTCAAATAACGATACCCAAGAAATGATCAATGAAAAAGTGGAAAAAATTAAGAAACTATTTTTTCGGGACTCTCTAATCGAATTTACTTGCCCGTCATGCAAGAATGGTGAATCATTTTTTGATATCAAAACGAAGTTCGAGACTGAAAAAGATAAAATGCTGAAGAAAAATAAAAACGTTAGTGATGAAGTGAAAAGACTTAAGAAAGAAATTAAAGACCTAGAAAATAAAATAAAACAAATTGATACAACAAAGACATTGAGTGATTTAGCGCTTCCATCGGCTCAAAATGACATTGTATCGAGTGTAAAAGCTGCTGAATCAGCTGTAAACAGATTAAATGTCATTTTTTCGGAACAACAATCGAGAATGGAACAATTCAAGCTGGACTATGATGCATCATTCAACAGTGTAAGTGAATCATTGGACTCCTTAAATTCATTACTCTCATGTTTATACAACAAGAACGAAACGCATGGAACTGGAGTGACATTTAATACAAATGGAATGCCTTCACAGCTGACGCATGAAAACATAGATTCCGACCAGGTTCTTCATGTTATTGAAGGATTTAAGCAGAAGCAACAGAATGGTCTGTCGCCTTTTGCTAAGCCCGCTAGAGATGTGAATGGAATAACTCAACCGATTGTTCAGGGCCAAAATAAACGCAAGCTCAATGAAATTTATATATCTCCATTTAATACCGATGTTGAATGTGATCAAATTGAACAACATATTATGGAAAATACGGATATTCGAGATGCAAAATCATTTGTGGTTGAAAAGCTTGTTGGACATAATTGGAATTTGAAATCGAAGTCATTCGTCTCATTTAAAGTCTCCACTCTTGATAATGACGTTTGTGTTGCAATTTTGAAGGATAAATTGTGGTTGCCAAACCAAGTAGCGAGAATCTATGAGAGACGTCCACCGAAGAGAACAACCGACGAGAGGCGAATTAACTTGCCAAACAGAAAACAAATAAATTCAAATCGCAACAGGCTGAACTCGAATGGTCGTTCGTACAACGAAAATCGAAAGCCATTTAGAGGTAATAACATGCGTTAAGTTAACTTTTATGAACCGAGACGCAACACGAATGAACGTATGAATCAATGGGATCGAAACGTACACAATCGTAACAATCAAAATTTGACCAGAAACCGCTACGAACAAAATAGACACGTGAATAATTATCATCGTGATGTCAATGATAGAAATGAATATTTCCAATCGTACGGGCAACAGAAGAACGGATATACACCGCCGAACAGATTTACAAAGTCAAATCAATATGAATCTTCGCGAAAACGAAATTTTTTCGTACGACAAACACAAAATCAACCACCGCCGAATTTTCAACGAATGTAAATTTATTACGACCGATACCTATGAATCCTTCGTCCACCAATTTACCAAACGTGACACAATCTACTAAGAGGCCTGCTTCTCAATTGTCAATATTTGCTCACAATGTAAACGGCCTTCTAACGAAACTAACTAATGTTTGGGCAGAAACTGATGCTGCCGACTTCGATATATACATATTTACTGAGACTGGCCTAAATGATTCAGTGTTATCTAAGAGTCTATTCTCCGATACAAAATTTGATGTTCATAGGTGCGATAGAACTTCTAATACGAGCAAGAAGTCTAGCTGCGGTGGAGTACTGATCGCTGTAAATAAATGTTTTAAGTCCGAAGTAATTTTGAATGCAGAACCAGATGGCTGTGAACAGATTTGGGTGCTTGTCAAGGACAAGTGTAAGAAACTACTTATTGGATGCTTATATATACCACCGAATTCAAAAGCTACTGTATATGAACGTCATATGAACATATTGAAACAAATACCTGATATTGCCGATAGTAATACAACAATTACACTGTTTGGTGACTTTAATCTACCTGATTTAAAATGGATACAGTCTGACCTGATCGAGGGCACGTATATACCAATAGACACCGTCAGCCATATTGAAAAACTAACCGTTGAAACATGCCACGAAATTGGTTTAATGCAAATAAATAATGTGCTAAATGATAATGATCATATCTTGGACCTTTTCTGGACAAACGAACCGGACATTTGCTTTTCCAGGGAATGTCAAAACAACATTCTGCACAATGAAACACATCATAAAGCACTGAACATCGATATTGAGACATTTTTCGAAAAAATACAAACAACGAAACAGTTTTACCGAGATTTTACAAATGCTGACTACCGAGTTATCAAAGAGAAGTTAATGGCAATTGAATGGTCTGAAATTCTCAACGATCATATTCCATTTGATTCGCGTGTAGAAAAATTTTACGAAGTAACTAACGATGTAATTAATGAACTGGTCCTATTAAGAGAAGTTAAGATGTCTAACCATCCTTGTTGGTATGATAAAACAGCGATTACAATGAAAAACAGAGTTAATAAACTGCATAAAAAATTTAAACGCTTTAATTCTCCAGCATTACGTATTAAATATGCTACTGCAAAGAAGGCATTCACGAAACATATCCGGAAAAAATATTATGAATACAAACAAAATATGCAGCAACTAATAACTGATGACCCGACAAAATTTTTAAAATATGTGAAAAACTCTAGGAAATCATCCGAGGATCTACCAGCTTCTATGAGCTTTAACGGTCAAACGGCAGAGACATCGAATGATATCGCCGATTATTTTCGTCGTTTCTTCGAATCAGTTTATACTCTGCCGAACCCTGAAAGTATAATCAATTTCAATGAAAAATGTTTGAATATTGAACTACTAAAAAATATCTGTCAAGATATACCAAATTTAAACTTAACCGAAGAAACAATACTAAAAACAGTCAATAATCTTCCGGATAACATGGTCATGGGACCTGATAATATACCCAATAGATTCATTAAAAGATGTATAAAATCAATTATGACTCCAATTGTTTATTTACTGCAAACATCATTTAATGAAGGACGCGTGCCTTCCATTTGGAAAAAATCATATGTAAAGCCGATATATAAAAGTGGCCGAAGGTCTCATGTCGAAAACTATAAAGGTGTAGCAATTCAGTGCACCATACCGAAATTACTTGATTCTATCCTTGCCAAACATTTGAATAAATTCACAAAAACCATCATCACACATCACCAGCACGGTTTTATTGAGGGCAAGTCAACAGTATCGAATCTGGCAGAATTCACATCAGTGGTTGACGATGGTATGAAGACACATAAACAAGTTGATGCCATATATTTAGATGTATCTAAAGCATTTGATTCAGTTGATACCCCACTTCTCTTCCACAAATTGAAAATTATGGGAATGAACCTTCAAATACTAAATTGGCTTATGGCGTACTTCAACTGTCGACAACAGATTGTAAAAATCAACAATTCAACAATGTCCCAACCGATAAATGTTACTTCGGGGGTTGGACAAGGCTACCCAATTAGTACTGCTCTTTTCGGCTTGTTTTTATATGAACTACCCTTCTACATGAAAAGCGCATCGATTCATCTTTATGCTGACGATGGCAAAATCGCGTTACCAATAAACTCTGAGACGGATTGCCAATTGCAGCCTGCTTAGCAAGGTCCAAAGACTAGCCTGCGTCCTCATTAGCGGAGCACTGAAGTCAACTCCGTCTGCAGCCTTGGACGTGCTGCTCAACCTGCTTCCCCTGCATATCATGGGCGAACAAACTGCTGAAATCACTGCGATACGCCTTCGTGAAACGGGACTCTGGATCTCGTCTGCCTTTGGCCACTCATCGATTTTAAATGGTTTGAATATTCCTACAGCAACTGACTATTCCGCTCCTAAGCATCTGTTCAGCAAGAACTTCACATCCGTCATCCCAAGTCGGGATCAGTGGAAGGAAGGCGAGTTTCCAATTGCTGACTCTATCGGCATATATACCGACGGATCCAAAACAGACGGAGGGGTAGGAGCGGGTGTCTATTAAGACAGGTTAAATCTAAGCCTGACTTTCCGTCTACCATCTCACTGTAGTGTTTTGCAGGCGGAGATCACGGAAGCTCTTATCTTTTTAGGACGACATGTTATAGCTGGTAGAGACATTGTCATCTATACGGACATCCAGGCTGCAATAAGATCGCTGGATTCAGTCTTGTGTACATCTAAGACTGTGGATTATTGTCGATCATCCCTCTCTGAATTGGGGAGCTATTTTAGCATTGTCCTGTGCTGGGTCCCTGGCCACAGTGGCCTGGAAGGTAACTGTCAGGCTGATGAGCTTGCCAGACTGGGCTGTTTGAATGGGGAACCCCAACTATATGGTGATATCTATCCTCCCATTGCTTCTTGCAAATTGATTGTCAAATCTGAGGCGATTAACAAAGCCAATGCAAGATGGATTGATGGCAATACCTGCCGCGCAACTCGATCGCTGTGGCCCATACTGAACGCTACCCGATCTGAAAATTTACTGTCGCTAAACAGAAGGCATATTAGCTGGGTGGTGGGTGTTATCACTGGGCATTGTCTCATTGGGGAACATGCCAGGAGACTTCGGTTTCCCTACAATGACTTTTGCAGGAGCTGTGGGGACGTGAACGAGGAGGAAAGTAGTTTCCACCTTCTCTGCTCCTGTTCAGCTTTTGCAGTTAGAAGGAGGTCGTTACTTGGATCCTACTTCTTCACTGACTTGGAAGAGCTAGAAAGCGCGGATGTTGGAAAACTCCAGAGTTTTATTGTTGGCTCTGGATGGTTCTAACTATCAGAAATATTGAGAGAGGATGTGTGTTAGTGGTATCACAACGGACCTATTTGAGGTCTAAGTGAGCTGTGTTTTGTCACAGCAGCCCATCTACCTACCTAGTTGTACTTTCAATATCGGGATTCGAGGGATCCGCTCTTATCTACGCCACTAACACGCCTACTTATAGTACAAATACAAATAAATGGCATGCATATTTCAAATCGGTTTTATTAGTGTATTTTCTATACTATAAATCCGTTTTGTACATATCAAACAATGTTATTAACAGTCTGTCTATATTATGCAGTCTTATCAAATTGTGTCAACAAGAGCATGTTATAGCTGCTACTTTACTACTTATTGGTAAAAAAAATGTAACAATGGGTCACTTCAACCTCCTTTGAATTTAAATTGCATTTTGCAAATACGATTCTAATAATGATACAAGCAGGCACATAAAGCAAACACTACATCTTGCTACTATGTATTGTCGTCAATTCCATTTCAAATCTAATGTGCCAATTTAAAATTATTGATAAGCAGTCAACTTTGATGCAAGAACTTTATACCGTGTCGGCCTGAAAAATACATGCTCCTATAATAGTTCTATTGAACTAAAGATGATCAGTTTTTAGTTTCATTGCTGCACTTGGAATTAAAACATGGAGACTCTCTTTTGGATTGAAAGTGCCGGCTTCAATCAACACATCAATGCCGCCTATCCGAGTGCAAATAATATTCTGGAAGCGGATAAAGTTGAAAAGAAAGCGTACGTTTGAATATTAATCCAAAATAAATAAATTAGTCAATTATACGTTTAAATTATTAATAGGCGAGGGAAATCGTACTATCGGCTATTTGAGGATTTAATGGTTATACCGTCAACATCAAAACAGGTGTAGTATTTTTGATGCCAATTGTTATCAAAGTTTTTTGACAGTGTTTTCATATAGTCTGTCGGTCCAGAGCCGACATATCAATCGCTCCCAGTTAGGTGAGTTGTACAAGATGGCGCAAAAGAAACGAAGTGATCGAATTTCTTTTTATACTCTAGATGAAATCTGAGAGTATTATAAGTTTGCCACAAAGTTTGTAACGCTAAGAAATAAGGCTCGCAGAAAAAAATGAATGATACAGAAGTTCATATTATCACTCGAATATCTCAAAACCGGATGTCCGTCTGTCCGTCTGTCCGTCTGTCCGTCTGTCCGTCCGTCCGTCCGTGACCTCTCTAGCTCGAGAACGCGTTGAGCTATGAAGTTCAAATTTTGCACACGTTATTTTTGACAAAAAATGAAGGCTAAGTTCGTGAACGGCCTAAATCGCTCCACCCCTTCTACCCCCTCCCATACAAAATGACACATTTTTGAAAATTTACAATAATCAGATTTTCTCAGAAACTATAAAACATATTGCTTTGAAATTTTTAATATATCACTTTTATGATAATTGTAACCTATGTTATAAAACTTATTGTAATCCTCACCCTCCTTCTACCCCCTCCCATACAAACTGCACTATTTCATGAAATACGTTAAGCCAATTTACTCAGTACGTATACAATTTATCGGGCTGAAATTTTGTACTTAACACTTAATTAACAATATCAGTTAGATTAAAAAAAAATGAATCGATTACCCTTACTCCGTCTACCCCCTCCCATACAAAATGACACATTTTTGATAATTTACAATAATCAGATTTTCTCAGAAACTATAAAACATATTGCTTTGAAATTTTGAATATATCACTTTTATGATAATTGTAACCTACATTATAAAATTTATTGTAATCCTCACCCTCCTTCTACCCCCTCCCATACAAACTGCACTATTTCATGAAATACGTCTTAACGACTTACGTCTTACGTCTTACGTCTTAACGATGCATCCGAGATTGCAACCAAAATTATTTATTGGCTTTAACCAGGTTCAAATTCATCTAGAGTATTGCATGATTGGGGTTTACCCCAATCGTAGTTCTTTTATGTTTTTTTTCTTAGTACACTTCATAAATGGGGAATTTTGTTAATTTAAACGTGAAAAAACTCGCGTAAGTGGTGCCTATTCTCAGCTTTACATAGTCGCGCTCTTTCTAAAACATTTTCCATAAATTTTTAAAGATTTCAGTAGGTATCGCTAAAATTTCTTCTCGAATATAATTTTTTTGTTGGAGTATGGTCTGGAGTATGTCTATGTCTATGGCATATGAATAAGGCAAAGACCATACCCCAACTAATATAAACAATAATATTCGAGAAGAAATTCGAGCAATACCTCCTGAAATCTTGAAAAAAATAATGAAAACGTCGCAATTTGCAAAGCTGAGAATGGGCACTACTTACGCGATTTTTTTTCACGTTTAAATTAACAAAATTCCCCATTTATGAAGTGTACTAAGAAAAAAAAAGAAATTCGAGTGATTCAAAAATAAAGGAATTATAGACTATTCAAACCCCTTCGTTTCTTTTGCGACACCCTGTATATCGTCAGCTGATTCGGTCTGGCTCTGAAAAATCTCTTTTATCATTCCCTTAGAATCGAAAACTGTGACCTCTTCTTGAATGGTGGGAAACAGTTCATCAACTTCAACATTTACATGGGCGGTTTTAAAATCACCTCTCGAGCCTACGCTGAATTCGAGAATCTTCACAGTTGCCTACGGAACGGATATCGACATATCGGTCGCCTGCTGCCGCAGTTACCGCAAACCTATGCGCATCTATCAAGCGTTGAGGAAATTGAAAATTACCGACAAGATTTGGAAAAATATCTTTTTGAGGTGTGCAGAATAAAGAACGTTGCCGAAAGTGAATCGGTGCAAGATTTCTTGGGTCCTTCAATCCGTTTTGAAACTGCCGAAACGAATGTTGAGGAATGCATCAAATTATCGGATCGGGTCTTTCTGCACTTACCCGTCGGATACACTGGTGACAAGACAGATTTGAAAACAGGCGGTGATTTAGACTATATCGAAAGTGTGAGGATTTTTTCGAATGCCGGATCGTCAAGATCATTTCTAGCCATGTAGGTTGTATAGTTAAGTGGTTTTGTCTTGAATTTTTATTGTAAAAAATAATTCATAGACTAGTGCCGCTACAAGTTTTTGCATAGTCACTTAAGTACATTTATGCTTTACCACCTCTGCTAAATCATTACTGTCTTGAAACTGTTTATTGTTCGCGACTGCAACAATGGCAATACAATGTACGAGTATACTTAATTATTATGGAAAGTAAAATTAAATTGTATTTATTTTTATAGCTCGGCCGTAGTGTAGAGAAGGGTTTAACACAAACTTGTGTTGAACTTTGAGTTGAATCATAATATAACTGGCACGTAACTTAGAAAATTGGAAGAAAATTACAAATTTTAGGTGGAACAACCCACATATTTTAAACCACTCTTTTTACGTATACTTTTAATAACTAAACTTTGAATAATATACGAGTACTAAAATATTAAAATATGAACCTGATGTTCTTATATCTACACAGAATCAAATCATCATCATCATCGTGGCGCAACAGCCCGACGTCGGGCCCTGGTCGCCTGGATCATTGTCCTCCAATTATCTCGGTAAAGTGGCCGCGTCCTCCAATTTTGGAAGTACAGCAGTTGTACGGCGTCATCATCTACTGAGTCTTCCCAACGAGTTCTTAGCCTTCCTTGTAGCCTTGTTCCGTCTACAATATTTCTTTGCCATGCGGTTATAGCCCATTCGTTGTACATATTCTGCCCATTGGAGACGTTGTGGTTTGACGGTTTTCGAAACTTTTAGCTTATCGTGCAGCTCGGCTCAGCAGCTCATGGTTGTACCGGATGCGCCGTCCATTTCGGTCGCAAATTGCTCCGATAATTCGCCGAAAGACCTTTCGTTCAAATGTGTTGATCATGTTTTCGAAGGTTTGAGTTAGGGTCCAGGTTTCACAGTCATACCATAGCACAGGTTGAAGATAGTTCTGTATATGCAGAGCTTACTATTTCTGTGCACATGCTCGATTTAATTATTGGAAGGGCCCAGAAGAAAGTCTTATTTGCTAACTGTATTCGTTGCTTATACTACTTGACTTAACCTCTAATAAAAATTAAATGACATAACTTACACTTAGTACTAACCATTCGGTAGTGGGGCATAGCGCGTCAACTACTCCTGCTCGCCATCGTACTCTGTTCTGAGCAATGGGACGCAACTCCCCAAAAGACTTACCCAGCGCCCTACACCCCTTTGCCACAGGTCGACCCTATGTGATTTTAGGACCCCCTCTTGGTCGGCCTTGATTGGAAATGGGGTTCCATTTCATGGCATGGAAAGCAATGAATTTATCACTCTTCCTCAATGTGTGACCTATCCACTGCCATTTCCACCTGCGTGTCAAATTCTTCGATTAGCATATGCCCCGTATGCCGACTTAGCTCTTCATTTGATATTGTTTCGGGCCAGAAAATTGTTAGAATTCGACGAAGACATGAGTTGACGAAAGCTTGCAGCTGTCTGGTAACACTTACGGAAACTTTCCATGCACTGCTCCCATACAAAAGCACTGATAGTACCAGGGAGCGAAACAGGCCCAGCTTGGTGTTGATGCTGAGTTAACTGCTTCGCCAGATTTTGGACAGCATGCCGTGGGCGCATTTAGCTTGGTTGATACGACGAGCGGTGTCCTGCTCCGTACCACCATTTTCGACAACAATGCTACCCAGGTAGACGAAGTTGTCCACCTTCTCCAAAGGCTGCCTATTGATATTGATGGCAATAGGTGTCCGACTTATTTTTCGCAATGGCGGGCTAAGAACCTTGGTCTTATTGGTATTAACCTTTAGCCCAACCTTGCTTGCCTCCCTCTCGAGATCTAACGCCATTGCAGACAGATCCATGATTTTGTGGGAGAGTAGGCATATGTCGTCAGCGTAGTCAAGAAGTTCTAGATAAGATGTCAAAGTCCATTGAATTCCTCTGTCTAGTCCGGATAAGGCTGCATGCAACACATCGTCGATCACTATGAGCAATAGGATCGGTGAGAGGATGCATCCCTGCCGAACTCCACTGCGAATTTCAAAGTCCTCCGACACCTTACCTTTATGCAGAACGCGACATTTCGCGCCGTCATAGGTTGCCTTAATAGCTACAAGATTCTCAGGGATGCCTCTCTTGCGCAAGGCTACCCAAATAGAATCCCGGTTCACATTATCGAAAGCCTTCTCGAAATCGATGAAAAGCAAGAGAAGCGGAGAATCATACTCAACGCATTGCTTGATGATGATTCGCAAGGTGTTAATGTGATCAACACAGGAGAATCCGGAACGAAAACCAACCTGGTCTTCATCAATTGTGCTTTCTAAGTGGGCCTTTAGTCTTTCCAGGACGATTTTAGCTATTATCTTGGCAACGGCAGGAAGCACACAAATGCCTCTCCAATTATTACAGTCTGTGAGGCTACCCTTCTTTGGAAGTTTGATGATCAAACCTTCCTTCTACTCAGTGGGAAAGGTCTCTGTGTTTCACGCTTTATCAACAAGTGGGTGCAGCAAATCAGCAGTTACGCTTGGCGCTGCTTGATAAAGTTCGGCAGGGATACCGTCGAGTCCGGCGCCTTTCCTCGTTTTAGTGCAATAATTTCAGTGACTATTTCCTCTTAAGTCGGGGTAGTGGAACCGTATACGAACATTTTGATGGTTAGCTAAATTATCTATATGAGGAGGAACTCCACCAGAGGTTACACGGTACAAGACCGCGGCGAAGTGTTCTTTCCACCGTCTCATTTGATCTTCTTCCAAGATAAGTAGCTTTCCATCACTATCCTTCACCGGATGTTGGCAGGAGTTACGACCACCCGTAAACTCCTTGATGACACCGTGTACGGCGTTTAAGTTGTTACTTATTGCGGCTTCTTCTGCTGAGGCTAAATGAGAATTGGCATAAACTCTTTAATAGCGTCGCACACTACGCACACTTCTCGAGCTTTCTGACGGTAAAGAAGTTCGCTGCTGCTTCGATTTTCGTCTGATGCTGTAGCGAAACGAACCTTCAGTCCTTTTCTTTCAACAATCCGCTGCCATGAAGCGTCGGACATCCAGGGCTTATTCCGGCAATTTGGATTTGTGCCAAGGATGCGCTATCAATGTACGCATTTTTTATGGCCTCCCAGTTTTCATTTATGTCACTATCTGGGTGACTACTTATCGCAGCTGTTTTTTGCGCAAGATGGTCATTCGATGGTCGAGCGGTGTTGAATTTGAGGCACCTGGCTCTTTTGTCGGTAGGACGGCGCAGGGCCGCAATACGCAATCGATCGAACATTAGCGGTCATAAGGTAATGGTTTCTTCCCATCCCGATATCGGCACCCTTCTTATTTCGCACGTCCAGGAGGCAACTCTTAAATCTTTTACTAATGGCAGAATGGTCGATCTGATTTTGTGTTCTGCGCCGATCAACAGAGGACCAACTGATTTTGTGGTGGTCCTTATGCTCAAACATAGTACCAATGATGAAGAGACTGTGAAAGTTGCAGAACTCTACAAATCTTTCAACGTTGTCGTTACGATCACCGAGACCGTGTCTCCCCATCACATGTCTGAGCCCGTAGTTATCAGCGCCAACTTTCGCATTCAAATCACTTATAACCATTATAATGTCACCTTTAGATGTTCTGCTCTGAAGGGTGTTTAGTTGTTCGTAGAAGGTGTCTTTCGCCAAGACATTGTCGGTTTCAGTTGGAGCATAACATTGCATTATTGAGATGTTCCTCATTTTGGTCGAGAACCTGGCGGTCAAGACCCTGTCAGAGACCGGTTCCCAGGATAAGAGACAGTTTCACGCGGCTCTGGTTAAAAGGAGCCCCGCACCTGCTCACGGCGACTACCGGTAGCTTTACCGGAGTACAACATTACAGTGCTGCCCGTTGGAGAGATGAATTCTCCGCTGTTCCACCATCTTATCTCACTAACTCCTGAGATATTTAATTTGTACCTCAGAAATTCACTCTCTAATATTGAAGAAATCGTGCGTGGGAACCTTCTGATCCATTGTCCAGGAGAGTACGCACATTTCAGAATCCAATCTTTGTCATTGTACGATAGCCAAAAATCGTAACCGTTGATTCAGTCCTTATCCGAGGTATAGTTGAAGTTTCGTTAGCATATAGAAGATATCGGATAGTGGAAGTTGCTGGCATACACATCCTGTCCTTTGTTTGTCGGTTTTAGCGACAGGCCGTCAAAGGGAAAAGCTTCGGTACCATTTTTACACCCCACACCACAGGCGGGGATGATTACCTAAACCAAGTCATCGCACCGCCATCACTGGCGGTTTGACATTGGTTAGCAATGGTCAATGACCACCGCCGTTCCAGGGGGCGGCCACGCGGAGGACTATGGAAGAGGATTTTTTTCCCCCACAAAACACAGCCGTTGTCAAATATGTTTTGAAGTTTTTGGTTAAACAGTCATACAAAAATCGTGGGTTGTTATATGGCATTTGTTAGTCAAATAACGAAATTGTTTGATGACCTACACGACCAGCATTTTGGTCGCGAGCATGCATCGAACCACCTCAAAATCAATAGAACAGTGGAAATGAGGAGATTTTTTCTTATTGACTTTGACGTGGTTTGATGTATGCTCGCGACCAAAAGGCTTGTCGTGTATGTCAACTTTAAGGGTTACTTCAAATTATTAAGGACTTTTGGTATAATATTCCCTGAACACTAGATGAGAAATAACAAGCTAGCCTTCGGCTACTTATTAGTGTGAGGTCTGATGTTTCTGGAGAAGGGGGATGTTCATGAAACCAATCAATAAGCTTTCCTTGATTGTCTCGCTTGAGTCTCAGAAATAAAAGTTGTTCACGTGCCAGAATTTAGAACCGAACAGTCGGTGATCTGACCTTCAGCAGGTAGGGAACAGATGGCAGGGTTCTGTGTTAGAAGGATGGAGATGCAAGGGATGGTGCTTCTTCGATTCTGTTTCATGGATAAAATTGCGCAAGAAAATTGGAGTATACTCGTAAACTTAATATTTTTGCACATTAATTTTAATGTTGAAGGCCAAAGCGAAAGACACCCCACATGGTGGTGGGTGGGTTTCTTCCTCTTTGGTGTTAATCCACGGTTTTTCACGTTCATAATTGCATACCTCTCTTCAATAAAGCATGACACTCCCATTAGCACCTTGTACTCACGAGTCAGACTACAGGCAGTGTGGAAATTCAAACCAATATGATCTTCACTTATTTTTCGATGAGCGTGTAGTGTACATTTATAATTATACAGGGTGTCCAGAAGATGCCGAATATAGACTTCACCACGGGATACTTCACGCAATTCTAAGCAAAAAGTATCCAGAATTTGTTTTCCAATTTCTTAATCCTTTAGGCTCAATTTACATTGCCGCATGAGCCGGATGAGTCGCATGTTGAAACCACATTGGCAACCAACAGCAAAGTAGATGTAACCACCGCTGAGTGGTTCGTTCGTTAACCGTATCAGGTCCAGATGCGCTGTTGATATTCCTCGTTGCTTCCGTTGCGTTGTGCTCTAGATTAAATTTGTAAAGGAAAAATAGTCATTTTCCACTCGCTTTCACTCGCTTTTTTTAATTCGTGCATTCATTCGAAATTGGTTGATAATAACACGAATTCTTTTTTGCGGGATTTTAGCTACTTTCTCAATGAGATTGTCTGAAACTTTAGAATGTCGGGAAAGATACTCGTATAATTTTCTGTCTTTTTCGATTAGCACCGAGATTGCTCTTTTTTCGAGGAACAATCTAGCTTTTAAGTCAGAGTTGCTTTGACTTTTACTCACACCAATTTATTTGATCTGACAGAAGCTCATAGCACCAGCTACAATATATTTTGTCAAATCAAATAAATTGGCTAAGTTCATATCACAAAACAGTTGGCATACTGTTGCCAATTTGTTTTATGAACTCTCTCCACTGAGTTTGTTGTTGATGGACGCAATATGCTGTGAAAAATGTCATTTTCTCCATCACAAAAATTTCTCCGCTGGCTAGGACCAGCATATGATGACAATCCTGAAATGACACTCGCGCTGTCATATACATCCGATTTTTCGACAGTAGTCAGTTTTGAACTGGAAATTTGACAATTGATGGATGACTAGATGCGAGTGCAGTTCAGAACACAAAAACGTGTTGCAATCCTGCTTCGATACTGTTGCCACAGCATGTTGCGATTCCGCTGTGTGTTAAGAACTTAGCCAATTGATGTGAGTAAAAGTCAGAGAAACTCTGATTTAAAAGCTACATTATTGCTCGAAAAAAGAGCATGCCAATCGAAAACGACATTAATGTTTGGTATTTGATTTATGTCATACATAAATTATGTTATGAATGATGTAATGTGTGGAAGGGTCATATAAAAACCTTCGTCGTATACAATTTTACAAAACCCTCCTACAACCTAGCACTCCTATGTAGCTAAGATTAAGGTAATATTTGACTATCCTACCGTGAGTAGTTTACCAGTTATTGCGTTTTAAGTAGTATAAAATCCGCCTAGTGCTCGATGTTGCAACGCATAAAAAAGGCTGTTTTCCTACATCCAAAGGGCAATAACTGCCAGAAATAAAAAATTAGGATGAAATAGTATTATTGCGATTTGATGAAAATAAAATAGATAAGTAATTTTTGAAAAAATTCAAGAAAAAGGTAATGGAAAAATCAAATTTTCTGCAGGATGACCATACCGGTAAGAAGTTCCATCCGGCCCGATAAGCTAAGCCCTTTCGAAAAAAAAAGTTTCCCAACCACTGGGTTAGGTAATAGACAGAATCTTGATATATTTTTTTAAATGTCGTCCATGGATTTCACCATGCGATTCCCAACATAATTCTAATATTGGGAATCGCATAGTGAAATCCATGGGCGGAATTTTTTAGACCCCCTGTATATGCTCATAAATATGTTCATTTTCGGACGTTTGCCGACCAGATTGCCAATCCAAATCAGTCCTTTAATGCTCATATACGACCTCGTATCTTGTTTCAACACAGCTGGTATGTAATAACAAATATGTAGCCGAATACGAGGTGCTAATTGAAGTGCGAATCCTGTTGCATAATTAGATGTCATATTTAGCACTTTGAGCTAACTAAGATTCACCTGAAAAAAACTTCACAGATGGACCAGAAAAACCATTTTGTTCTTGTGATGCCGTAAGACTAGTATCATTTGGTTAAGAACTTTTTACACGTTAGAATAGATAGCAAAGTAAAAAAAGACACCTGGCGCAGTAAAGCCAGGGGAATTGATTTTTATATGAGCTAATTTTTGATCATTTATGATTTCTATAATTAAAATATGTGTAGTATCAGGTGCAGTTGCCGATTTATGAATTTCGATATGCGGGCGAGATTTTCAGATACAGCAAATTTTTAACTGTCCGATTGATTTTACTATATGAATTTATCTCCGGTTTAATTTTAAGCTTCATCAACTAAATGCTTTTCATATGGGTAAATTTTTCCTAATGATTTTTTCCTCTATATTACAGTAACCTTTCGACTTTATCGTGGATTTTCCTGAAACTCCACCGGAAGCTCTTCACTAGTTTTCATAAATTGGACAAGTTTCGCTCAACTAGCTTTTTCCGTTATAAATTAATTGTGTTCTCAAAATTTTGCTATTATATAGTATACTCGTAGCTGTAACTCTGGAACTAACGAACTAAATAGAAGCCCAGTACTCACGATCGCCCACCAATTAGAAAAGTTTCACTCAGCTAGCTTTTTGGACTATTGAGCTATTTTGCTTAGAAAATTTCGCTGAGCTGTAACTTTTGAGCCGTTTGATATGTTTTTCTAAAATTAGATAGGAGCCCAGTCCACCTTAACATCACTGAACTGGATAGGTTTCGCCGAGATAGTTTCTTCCGTTATGTAGTTACTTTGTTTATAAAATTATGCCGTTATATTATTGTAATTTTTTAACCGCTTGATGGATGTTTGCTAAAATTCAATAATAGGCTAGTCCTTAATGACGTCTAGCTAGCTTTTTCCGTAATGGAGTTATTAGGTTTAGATACTTCTGCCGTTATATATTTTAGCTGTAACTTTTTAACCGCTTTATTACCGATATTATAATCGATTAATCGTATTCTTACGATGAATCGTATTGTTTGATTAATCGTATTTTTTCGATTAATCGAAATAACCGACGGCGACGGCCATCGACTATCATACAACGTGCATGATGCTTAACAGCGGTCGAAACAGGCGAATCACGTTTTTTGGGCCCCCTTCGAGGGGGAAATTATTCTTAAAAACTCATTTTTATTACGTTTAGTCACACTAGTGCTTACTAAGGGCGGCAGCATGTTAAGCATCATGCACGTTGCATGATAGTCGATGGCCATCGCTAGGCAAAAACTTGTTTCTAAAATGCCACTGGCGCTAAGCCAGAACATTTCACTGAATTTCATATCTGAAAGCTGCACGTTGCAATTTGCATTCGGTATGAATTTACATCCATGTCGTGTTGGACGGCCTATATAAGGCAAAACAACATCTGTCTTGGGTCATTCGCGGTCACGCCTCTCCCACTGGTGCGATGCGCGAAGCAGAGGCATCTGATGCGACGCGCTTCGCACCAGCGGTCGAAACTGGCCAATCACGTTTTTTGGGCGCCCTTCAAGGGGGGGGGGGGGATTATTCTTAAAAACTCTTTTCGATTATAATCGATTATGATCATATATGTATACGATTAATCGTATTTTTCCGATTAATCGATTATAATCGACTATGATGATATACGAATACGATAATTCGGATTTTTCCGTGTAGAGTATTTCGGCGAGAGGATTATTGACCACGGCAGCCCATGGTGTAGAAAATAAATCTTTTTTTTTCGGCAATGTACAGTTTTTGCTTTGAAATGTAGAACATTTACATCATCATCGTGGTGCGACAGCCCGTCGTCGGGCCTTGGCCGCCTGGATCGTTGTCCTCCAATTATCTCGGTCACGTGACCGCGTCCTCCAATCTTAGAAGCCCAGTAGCTATCCGGCGTCAACATATACTGAGCTGATGAGATCTCGATCGTCTAGGAAGTCTCGCTCCGTCGACTCGTTTTGCATTCATCACTCTCTTTGGCATGCGATCATCGTCCATTCGTTGTACATGCCCTGCCCATTGAAGTCGTTATATTTTAACGATTTTCGAAACTTCCAGCTCATCGTACAATTCATAGGTACAGCTCATGGTTGTACTGGATGCGCCATCCCTCTCGATCGCAAACAGCCCCGAAAATTCGCCGTAGAACCTTGCGTTCAAATGTAGTTATATAGCATGTTTCCGGAGGCTTGAGTTAGGGTCCATGCTTCGCAGCCATAACATACACTGGAAATTCATGGCAATGTAGTGGAATGTAGACAAGATCATCATCATCATCGTGGCGCGACAGCCCGACGTCGGGCCTTGGCCGCCTGGATCATTGTCCTCCAATTATCTCGGTCACGTGACCGCGTCCTCCAATTTTGGGAGCCCAGCAGCTGCGCGGCGTCCACACCTACTGAGCTCTCCCAACGAGATCTCGGTCGTCCTCGCAGTCTCGCTCCGTCGACTCGTTCTGCATTCATTACTCCCTTAGGCATGCGATCATCGTCCATTCTTTGTACATGCCCTGCCCATTGAAGTCGTTGTAGTTTGACGATTTTCGAGACTTGCAGCTCATCGTACATTTCATACAACTCATGGTTGTACCGGATGCGCCATCCATCTCGATCGCAAACAGCCCCGAAAATTCGCCGTAGAACCTTACGTTCGAAAGTGTCTAGCATGTTTTCGGAGGCTTGAGCTAGGGTCCATGCTTCGCAGCCATAGCATAGCACTGGTCGTATAATGGTTTTGTACACGCGGAGCTTCGTGTTTCTGTGCACATGTTTCGATTTCATTATGGGGAGAACCGAGAAAAAAGTCTTATTAGCTAACTGTATCCGTCGCTTGATTTCGTCAGTTTCGTTGGCGTCCCTTGACAGGTTGCAACCCAGGTAAATGAAGTTGTTCACGAACTCGATGTTGAGGTCCCCCACATTGATGCTTGGTTGTGCAGGTGTCCTTGTCACCGATTGCATCATTATTTTAGTTTTACCCTCGTTAATACGTAATCCAACTTCCTTTGCAGCGGTATCAAGCGTATGCAGAAGTTCTTCTGCGTCAGCCAATCTTCGGGACATGATGTTGATGTCGTCGGCGTACGCTGCTAATTGTGTCGACTTGATGAGTAGCGTCTTGCTGTTGTCCAAATTCATGGCCCGAATAACGTATTCCAGTGCTAGGTTGAAGAGCGTCGGAGCCAGTCCATCGCCCTGTTTCAAACCAGTGCGTGTTTCAAATAGATCAGTAAGTCTATTCTGGATCCTGACTTGTGAGACGGAGTTGGTCATCGTCATCTTTGTCAGTCGCACTAATTTTGCTGGTATACCAAATTGCAGCATGATGTTGTACAGTACTCCACGATCGATACTGTCGTATGCCTGCTTGAAGTCGACAAAGATTTGGTATACGTTTACGTTGTATTCCCAGCACCTCTGGAGTATCAGTTTGACTGAGAAGAGCTGATCGGTTGTGGAGCGACCAGGTCTGAAACCGCTTTGATATTCGCCAATGACTCGTTCTGCGTACGGTTTTATTCTATTTTCCAGAATTTTCGTCAAAATTTTATAGGACGTACAAACTAGTGAGATGCCCCTGTAATTCTCACACCGCAGTTTATCTCCCTTTTTATGAATTCGACAGATGATGCTTCTGCGCCAATCGTCTGGGATCTCCTCGTTCTCCCATACTCACAGGAGTAATTGATGTATGGCATCAACTAGACTCGTTCCACCGAATCTTAGCAGTTCAGCTGGAATCTCGTCAGCGCCCGGCGCTTTATTTCGTTTTAGTGACCGCAACGCGAGATCAACTTCCTCTACTGTCGGGGGTTGAATGGGTGGGCCTAGATCAACAATATCGTCGAGAGCTTCCTGTGTGGGGATGTTAGATGGTCGGTTTAGAAGCTCTTCAAAATAAGAGGCCCATCGTTTGTTAATACCATCGGTGTCGCTGATGATGTTTCCATCCTTGTCCTTACAAACGCTAGTCCTGGGTTGGTAGCCGTTCTTAATTGTATTTACTAGTTTGTACGCTTGTCTGGTGTTCCTATTAGCTAAGTTTTCGTTTATGTTCAGCAACTGCTCGTCAAGGTATTTACGTTTCTTACGTCTAATTATTCTATTCGATATTCGCCGTAGCTCGTCATATTTTTCTCTTCTGGCTCTGGTTCCTCGTTGAATCCATTGTCTGTAGGCCTCGTTTTTCGCGTCAAGTGAATTTTTGCATTCTTCGTCGAACCAGTAATTTCGCGCTCGCCGGGCTTTATATCCCACGACCTTCTCTGCGACATCCTTGATGGTACCCTTGAGTTCTTCCCAGAACCCATGGACGCCTGTGTTGCTGATGTTGTGTAGCATAGGTGATAGTTTTTCCTCAAGGGCGGTAGTATACGCCACCGCTGTAGCATCACTCAAGAGCTTATCAACCGCAAAGATTTTGGGAGGGCTGATTCTTGACTGGTGCACTGAGGAAATTCTACATCTGTAGGTCGTCTTCACCAAGTGATGATCTGAGTCGCAGTTTGCTCCTCGATAGGAGCGGACATCCATGACACTAGACGCCCATCTCCTGCAAATGAGGACGTGGTCAATTTGGTTGACGGTATGTGCGTCTGGAGACTTCCAGGTCTGCTTGTGAATGCGTCGATGCGGGAAACACGTAGAGCTTACGACTAGATTCCTGCTGCAGGCGAAGTCTATAAGTCGCTGGCCGTTATCGTTACATTCTTCATGGAGGCTGTGGCCTCCAGTGGTCCCCCGATGCCAGCTTTCATTCCCGACTTTCGCGTTAAAGTCTCCCAGCAGCAATTTGACGTCGTTTGTTGGAAGTGAGTCGAAGAGAGTTTCAAGGCGGGCGTAGAACTCGTCTTTTACTGCGTCTTCTTTAACTTCAGTGGGGGCATGCACATTGATGAGCCAGAGATTGAAGAATCGAGTCTTGATGCGAATCGCACACAGCCGTTCATTTATGGGTTTGAAGTCAGTAATATGCGGTTTGAGGTGATTGTTCACTATAAATGCTACTCCAAACTCCTTGCGGCCCGATGGTTTGCCACTTGTAAAAATTGTGTGCGATTTCTTGTCATTAATCTCGCTGCCAAGCCAATTTGTTTCCTGGACTGCAGTAATGCTCAGTTTGTACTTTTCGACCTGTTGAAGGAGGGCCTTCTCGGCCCCCGGTTCAGGGAGCGTACATTCCAGGATCCGAAAGAATAATCCTTTATTCGTTTGCGTGGTCGTCGTTGTTGATCCGTCCAATCCGAGGCTTTTGTTCCAGGTTTCTTGACATGGAGTGGTTTTTACAAGGACGAGTTGTCAGCACGTCGCTTAACCCCATTCAGGGGATGGCCTCGGAGATAGCTGCTTCAGATGGTTTAATAAACGTGCTGGAGTTCACACAACTATGTAGCAGGTCCAACTACGCAAGTCAATCCATCCTACTAGACCTGAGACGCTTAGGTGTTCGTCAGCCATTCAGGCTACAGCTATCTGCCTTTTCCAAACTGTCTTATCGCTAAGACATTGGCCGTCAGCGATTTGATACACTGCCGTTACCAGGGGGCGCCCACGCGGAGGACTATGGAAAAGGTCTTTGCCCCCCAATGTAGACAAGATGGGTGTCATATTAATTGGGGTGAAGAGGCGAATGCTCTGGAGTGGTGTAAATGGTATTTCGAGTCCTTTGGTGGTAGGAAAAGGACGTTGTTTGCAATGGAGTGGAATATAGGCAAGATGATTCTCATAAGAATCGTGGTGAAGAGGCAAATGCTCTGGAGTAGTATAAATGACATCTCGAGTCATTTAGACGAGATAAAAGAACTTTCTTTACGATGGAGTGGAATGTACAATAGTAAAGAAACAAGCGAAAAGGTTACAAAAGGTTTACATTTCTCAACTTAAAGTTGGAGGAGGATCGCTGACTGCGGATGTACAGTTAAAACTGCCAAAAATCAAAAACAAACGGATACCCTGAACCGTAACCCTTTTTTTTTCGTAAACACGGCGTATCTTGGGTCGCTGATTGGGAATGGGAAGTCAAAATTGCAAAAATTCCAAATACATAGCAACATGTTTCGATTTTTCGAACACCACGAGAGGTTGGAATCACACTTTCAACGCAAAATAATGCCTGCGATAATAAGATATATTTAACCTAAAAATATAAAATAAATAATTGGCGCTACAGTCCAAAAAGCCGAAGTTAACATTATCTCTTTCACTAGATCTTGACGGTGTGTTTTGTGAAGAGAGCAGTTTACAGCAGCACGCTCGACCGAGCTGTTAACCGCACTAATTGGGTACTCATTTAACAATATTGATTGAGGACAGGCGGGGTCTTGGTGTAAGACAGCTCGTTTTCTATTAGTGTTGCGGCTAATAGCAGTTCAATGAGCTGCGATGTTTCAAGTTCAATGGATCTACGGAATACGCAGCCTATGCGATGACTAATCGAAACGACGATGAGATTGGCACTTGCTAAATAGACGACGAGACGGTAAGACGAGCAAGCGGCATCGGTCGACCAAGTTTTTGAGCCACGTGTTTTACACTTGAAGTTTGTATTATCCTATCATCATAAATTTAATACTTAATGTTTCTGAATTCAATAAAAATTTGTTAGACATTAAACCGAAAATAAAATAAAATCGAATTAAATCAAAAAGTGTATTCTTGCTACAAAACGTTGCTGTAGCAACAATTAGAATCGTACACTACAAACCTCTCGGATTGCAGGCGAAGCCTTCTACTTTTCGGTTTTGTTTTATTATAATACAATAATTTCTGCTAGTTCAAAATAGTTGTTTTTTGTTCTTTTCTGTATGAAATAGCAAAATAATCGAAGATTTTGAAATCAAACAGGCCTAGCTGAATAATTTTGCGTACAGGGCCGGTCAAAGACTAACTTAAGGCACAGGCAAGGATATTTCGGCGCCCTCCCCCTCTTCTATAGTTACTAACGTAAGATCAGGCGAGCATAAGAGATGCATCATTTGTACTGCACGTATTCTATGATGCACCAGGATGCCCCTAATTTTGTTATGTAAAATCCAGGGTTCCAGTATCAAAGCAATGTTCAGTTTTTTTTCCTTAAAGCATCTCGTCATCATCGCTGATGCTGCTTTGATGTGATGAATATCCAACTGGCACTCAGTTAGTTTTTCTTTGTGCCTTGTTTGTTTAATTTGGTTAACGTAATGTGTAAATATTAGGTCCTCTTCTTTTACAACGATTCGTTTTTTTTACGGGATTGCTCTTCCCCCAGAAAATCGCAAAGTGTAATTTAAGGCTTATGGCGGTTTGGACTACAGCCATTGGAAGAATCTCGATCACGTGGTTACTACGTAACACTGCCAGTAATTACAATGTAGTAATTAACAATTCAAATCATGAAGACATTAGGCTTATCCCGCCATACTACCACAGAGTAAATATAATAAGAGTCCGAACTCAGTACAAAATAAGTAAAGGTTGCTCATAATGTCTTAGCTGCGTATGGGTTGTGTTCAATAGTCGATGCATACGCAAAAAGTGAAACGTAAACCCATATATGTATCATGCGATCCGTCGTCAGATCGATCACACGATATAGTGATCGCCACATTGATTGCACAGTGTTGTGCTTATCGTTGACGATTTTTTTTTTACAGTTCCATATAAATTTGACCGTCAGATACATTAGGCGTGTTTTTTCAACAGTTCAGATCAGAGCAGAACAAAAATTGCTCGCGTTACTCGTACACTAACAAAATTGATTTAAAAAGAGCAGGTTGTAAGTGTAATGCGTGCGATTGTTGTTCTGCTCTTGATCTGGACTGTTGAAAAAGCGCGCCTATTATCGCGATCCATTGCCAGATTTATCTGAAGATGAATAGCATTGTAGTGCCACAATGAATCGTATAGTCTATGGGGGCATTACTATGCTTTGTTGACGATTCAATAGTATATCTACTTTTCGGAAGTGCAGTTGCTAGCATGCACCTCCTTTCCGCGCCATCTTTATTCTGACAAGCTCGGAGCACTGTGAGAGTTCTATTAGTACCCACAGGCAGTTTTTAGTCGCGCCGAGGACTTGAACTCGAACGACCATGGCCACCGAGCACCGAGGGGGTCTTATAGCCACGTTTACTTGCTGAAAGAGAAGGCAGTAGGTACGTTTGTTGCTTCGGGAAAGTGAAGAGTTCCCCATATACTGTGCCATCCGTCGTCAAATCGGTATGACGATATTGTGATCAATGTACGCGCCTATCGTGACGATTTTTTTTGACAGTTCCATATAAATGTGACCGCCAGATATTTTTGGCGATTCATAGTCAGATTGATTCAACGATGAATAGCATTGTCATCTGACGATGAATCTCATAGTCTATGGGGGGGGGGGGGTCCATTTGCAGAAAAAGAGTGTAATATTTGGGTTATTTGACGTTTCTCCAAATTGTCAAAGATTCGGAATTTTCATCTTCTCAACCTCTGACAGTTTGTAGAAACAATCAAAAACACAAATGTTCACCTGTTGTGTGGAATTGCTTAAGACGGTAGTACTATATATTCGCCTATCTTTATGCAATTTTATGTAGAAGCAGATGGAAATAGTATGGAATGATTACGTCATCAGCCTCTTAAAGTATTGCACTATGAAGCAAGCATTTGCAATAACAACGCACCGCAACTATGCGCGTGTTCCGATAGTGCTTTCTCTAGTGTACGCATTTTGGCTGTGACGTATGCCCATATACAGATTACCTTTGCTAGACAGGTGAGAATTGTCTTATATAGGTATTGTACGGGTGGGAGTAGTATAGACGACGGCGGATGACTCCGCTGGGATTTGAATGTGGCATAGCGGAAAAAAAATCTCTGTATAGGAATATGAATTTGTATTACTCGTATATTTAGGAGGAATTTTTATGGTCTCCCGATAAAGGGATATGGGGGGTAGAGGAGGATAACCGGTTGATTTTGGCGGGAGAATTCTATGGCTTGGAAGGGGGTCAAAATTTGGTTGGAGGAAAAGGATCCGCAATTTTTCGAAAGTCGGTTTTAAACCACGAACGGGGACGGCACGCCGGCCGTTAACTTTTCGTTTGAAATTTTGGTTGAAAAGTGCCAGAAAAGTTATAATTTGAACATTCCCAATTCTTGTGATTTCGCCCAAATATCGGAGTATCGTTAAGTGGCCCATATCGAATCCAAGTTGGCCTCATTTTCTTTGTTGTACCCACAAAAAAAAAAAAAGAAAATCACGTGTCTGCTACTGCATGTGCAAATAACATGTTTGAAGTGATCCCTCCAACCCCGCGATAAGTGATTTGGTGCCAAAATCTGAAATAAGAAAAATCTGTCCGTATAATATTAGTGTAGTGCTGTAGTGGTCCATTTTCCTTACCAACACGACTGATCAGACTTTGACCCAGGAGTCAACATTTAAACGTAATAAAAGTAAAAGTGAATTGGGTGATAACATCAATCTCGTCGCAACATCGTGCATCTTATAAAAAAAAAGGAGAATTTGGAATTCCGCCCGTGGCGTGCCTAGCATTATCCTATCTAGCTTCCTGCTCATGTTTTCTGGGGGCATAAGTGCAATTGGAAGAGAAAGTTCGTGTTGGATGTGTTCCCACCAAAAGCTGTAATCGGGGAAAGCTCTGTGCAGAAAGAAAGAATCGCCTCAGCTGCCTATGTCGCTAAATACGCAGAGAAAGCTTTGTGTGGAGAGTTCTGCATCATCTGTAGAGTTGATGACGTCGACCTTCATACGTCAATGGAACTAACCGTGCATCGCAAATCGTTATTGTTAGGTCGCTCAACAAGCACTTACACAAATAATTTTTGTACATCGCGGCTCGTTGTGTAGCTTAAACACTTAAATTTAGTTTTGAATTTTCGTTCTTTTTTTTATTCCCTTTCGGATATAGTTTACATAGTTGTTTATTTATTAATTTATTTTTCTTTAGTTTTGTTTGTTTCGGTGAAGCGCTTAATTGCTTATTCATTTCGGTTTCGAATTAAATAGATTGGTGGCACTTTAGTGGTAAAAAAAATCGATTACTAAAATCCCTCAACTGTCCCACGATATTATTCAACGATTCAACGGCCGTTACAGTCATTGGGTAAGTTACAAAATTGTATGTATTATTTATCTCGTATCCGTCCACTTTATTGCCCCAATCTAACTATAACTATATATTCCACAAGATTTTGGATTGTTAGTTCGGTGAAACCATTACTCATGTATTTATCATAATTCAATCTTTGTTAATAAAATGATGGAGTAAATCTAAAAGCCATCTTTTCCTCGCAAGGCCCCTCCTTTTTCAGCTCAATGGGTTGACCTCGCCCGTTCTACTTCGTTTTGTTTTATCATTGGGTTTTATCATTGGGTGGTCCAGAAAATCATGCGGTCATGGGACCAAATTTGGTCGTAGGTGGGTGTAAAGGCCGGAGACCCTTCTCATCGCCGGTCTCATCATTGAAGTGCATGGGTCGGTCTGAATGACCGACATTCCGCCTTTTCAATTTAATGTTTTCCTTCCACCATTTTTATCCTCTAATCCCCAGTCCCTTTATATCACTCGGTGCCTTTGAAGGCATGTGAGTTTTTTTTTGTAATGAGGCGATAGAGGGCAACAGACGGGCAAGAACTTCACCCCGCATCTCCCGAACGGAGCTAAAGCAAGCACATGCCGTCGCCCGTCTGTTGATGGTGACATCTTTGGTGTTCATGCCATCTACACCTCAACTGTTAAAGTCTCCAGTTCCCTCCTTTCAGAATAATTGACCCCCAGTCTCAGTCTCCCATTACAAGAGATCAATAGTTACGTTGGTTGTTTTGGGTTGTTTTCATCCCAAAACATGAGCGAAAATGCACAAATGGAATTGTGTATGGCCGAAAATGGTAACTTACACATATGAAATTGATAAACAATGCCACGCATACAATGGCAGTTAAAATGCCTTTGGCTTTTTAAATACATAACAGGCACAGCTCATTTGATATGTTGTTGTCCTTACCACTCGAAAGGGTGGTTTACTTTTAATTATAGCCGTTGCTTCTAGAGTGGTGAGGCTTATTTGTATGCGTGAGATTATCTGCATCCTACTTTTAATATTATTTTGTACTGAGCTCCAGCTCTTTGTATTGTTACTCTATGATGCTACGCCAAGCGTCGTCGTTACCACCTTGTTAACGTGCCAAGTATGGTGTCAAATAGCCGCCAAGTACAACGCCAAATACAATCTGAATCTGCATTCATTTGTGCTGATGATGCTGTCACGTTGAATCTTCAATAATTCGTCCGAGTGTATTGTAGATGCCACAATATTACAATATTATATTAAGCAATTAGTACATGCCAGAACAACAGTCGAACATACCGCAAAACTGATGTCTGTCAAACCACAAGACTATGAGCTACATGAGGCCAGTTAATTGTTGCAGAACAGTCGATATCGACACATTCCTAGCACTACAACCCGTGACTCCAATCCACGGACTATCTCGCACTAGTAAGTGAAAATCAATTCGGTTAAATAGGACTCGCTCCATATTCCGATTTAATATAAAAACCCTTGAAATTACGAGTATTAACATTTTTGTTGCATTAATAAACGGGCGCTGCTTTGTAACTGTTTACCGACTTTTATCAGAGCCGTAATATGAATACGATAAATAAAAACGAAAAAAAGTAAATATAGAAGAAGTATGTTTGTTTGTAAGTAAATTAGTGCTACGGCAAATATTGGTTTTTAAGCCGCTCGCTATTGCGTTAACACAAAATTAAACTTTTTTCTTGGGCATTTGTTGCTAAATTCGCACTATCTGAAGGTGTGGGCTTAGCATTGCTGCGGTTGGCTCGATGGTTGCCCGATCAGTTGGTTTGCTAGAACAGCGGCTTACTAGCTCTATCGTCGTTATGTTGTGTTGCTATTTGGGCTATTTGCAAGTGTGGTCTTAATTGCTTAGTAAGCCATGTGAACGCACTTAATTGATGACGGAATGGGAATTGTGTTTGTCTTACGAATTATGTACGTGAAAATTTAGGAAAGATTCAATAAAATCAAAAGCGACTGCTATTCTCTGGAGTGAAAGTGAAAATAATGGTTCCGTAATAGTGTACATAACGACTTTCAGTGAAAAGGATCAACCGTAAACAGTGAAGCTAATTTTGGGCATCCTTACTACGAACGCATGTGATTTAAGTCCTATTTTCGCCGGTTCCGGTTCTCTAGTCATTTTAATTAATCTGGAAAAAATATTATTGTTGTGCAACTTGTTTTTCAGTTAAATTTATTTTAATGATCTCTCAAAGGCCGGTTGGAATATAAAATACGTTCCGAGTGTCTAAAGTCAATGTGCATCAATATAAAATTATGAAATTCAATGAGAACTAGATTGGAAATAGCCAATAGTCTCGAAATTCAATCACGAACCTGCCTATATTGAAAATTACACATACATAATTCAAAATGAATGAGAAAATCAACGAAAACAGTGCAGAGGGTCGACAGCAGCAAACTATGAACAAATCAGTGACTAGTTTGCTCGGTGATTTGCCAATTCCATTTGCCGATAATGATTCGTCTGTGGTGATAGGACATAGTGGCGCGGATGATCCTTCAACATCCTCGTTGTCAATGCGTCGGGGAGTCGATTTGAGTGTAGCCATCACTGTGGATGAGACACAGAATAAAATTGGCAATGGCAGTATCGAAAATCCTGATTCAACGGAATCTCCGGGACCGCTGGTTTCGGTGCCGAGGTCGACTCGCGGATTGAGAAGGAATTCGATATCGTTACCAGCTTTGGATGCAATCGAAACAATCCAGCAGGCGTATGCAGTAAATCAGAGGGATAGCGGGGTAAGTAAAATAGTCGCCTTTCTCCGTAAAAAAGTTTTCAATTTTTATACGGCCATTTCAGCTTCAGTCTAAGAGCCCCCGCACACGGCAAACTTTTTAGTTATTATGAGACTGCGCACACAGCATACTAAACTATTTAGTTATCGCTGTGTGTGGGGTCTCATAAACCACCGTGTGTTCTATTTTTCTGACTAAACTATTTAGATTTTCTGCGGACTAGAAAGTTTGCCGTGTGGGCGATCTCTAATTGTCCGTTTGTTGTAGTAGGCAGAAAATAAAAAAAAGTTTTAGTGGAATTTTAATTTTTGGTACCTTTTGGAGTCACTAAACACGAATCTGAGGTTTCCCAGTAAAAATTTTCACGGGAAATGCTTTTTTTTTTGCAAAAAATGTGTTCAAAATCTAATTCTTTTTTCTTCGGTTTTTTTTCGAAATAACTCAAAAACCAGACCAGAGCCCGAAGCGTATATACCCTAGACTTGTACAAACATAGTGGTGATACCAAAAGTACCAATTGGCAACGACCATATCCATTAGAAGTGAGTTTTCTATATGGCGAGTTAATAGGGGAGGTTGGCACACATTCAGGAGGATCTTGAAAATTCTCAAAATCAATTAACTAATCCATTCTACAGATATTTCTCGAATTTTTCAAGTCGCTAGCTTCATTCTATCGAAAGTCATTGCTTATTTGAAGTCTCACTTGTAGGGGAGGTAGAGGTTTCCTTTGTCGAATCTTGCGCATTTTCAATAACAACCAACTGGCCCCAGTACAAACAATCGATCAAAATTTCAAATCACTCCATTTTATCGAAATTGGTCGATTATTTTAAATTTCGTTTGCAGGGGAGGTAGGAGTTCCTTGGGTCCGATCTTGCCCATCATTGCCACCAACCAACTAGATCATGCTACAAACATTTAAACAAGATTTAAAATCTCTAACTTCATTTTATCGAAAGTTATCGCTTATTTGAAGTTTCATTTGTAGAGGAAGAAGGGGTTTCGTTGGTCGGATTCTACGTATTTTCAATATCATCCAGCTGAATCTTACTACAAATATTTGACCAAAATCTCAAGTCGCTAGCTTTATTTTATCGTAAGTTATCGCTTATTTTAAGTTTCATTTGTAGGGGAGGTAGGGGTTTCTTGGGTCGGATCTGGCCCATCTTTAATACCAACTAACTAGATCCTGCTAAAAACATTTCACCAATATTTCAAGTCTTTAGCTTCATTCTATCGAAAGTTATCGTGCGAGCGGATAGACGGACACACAGACAGACAGACAGAGAGGCAGACAGACAGACAGACATGGCTAAATTGGATCAGGAGGTGACCCTGATCATTTATATATATACAATACATTGTTATACCTTCGGAGCCTCCTTTAAGGTGTTACATATTTTCGTCGTGACAAAAACAATATTCCCTATACTATAAGTCTAGGGTATAACTATGCATTTTACGTAAAAGGTAGCAATTATTAAATTAAAGAGGATACAATTTCCTGAATTCTAGGTTTCATAAGTTTTTCTCTTTCATCAGCAGTTTAGCCGCAGGAGTGTCCACAAAAAGAAATCTAAAAAAAAAAAACCATAATTACAACACTGCATGCTGATGTAATATCAAAACTACCCATTTTACAAGTCTTGATCTTTTGATCGGTGGCCCTGAACAGCACCCACTGAGGGTTTTTGGTATTAGTTTCGTCGGGATATCAGGACCTTCTTGGACATGTAGTGATACAAAAACGACTGTAACTATTTTCGGAATCGTTGTGTGCAACAAATTTTCTTGACAGAGCGGAGTTCATGGACGAGTGATGCTTATCGTCGCCCCTGACGTAAGCATTAGTCGGTCATGTTTTTGTTTGCATATCGATTATATGTTTCTGCATGTGACGGATGGTCCTTAGAGGTCTTCAGGAACTTTATTTTCCCTTTCATGAGCCGTGCTGACGTTGTATTGTAGCCGCTGAAAGCATGTAAGAAGAGGATGTGTTCCCCAACCGTTGAACTCTCAGTATTAATGGGGGGAAATGTCGCTGGAGAAAGGGTACCCTGTTTTGGTTTTAAAAGTAAAGGTTTTCAGTTCTACAGATGCCTGCCATAATAACCAAGTGATCTATATCCTCCCCAACTACAATCACTATCTCATTTGATACTTGCAGGTAATTTCTGCTGATGAGAACTTGTCAATCAACAAAGATATTAGCCGATCCTTTCTTTTAGGTTTGCATTACAGTACAGAAGAAGTCTGCAGATTGTCCCGTTTCAAGCTAGGTACTAAGATCAGTTTTTCGTGCGAAATCTTTTACAAAAACTGTCAAAATTTTCGCTCTCCCAGTACTAACAGATTTAATTTAAAGAAAAATCATCAATATGAGCAATTTTTACGCGCAACAATTAGGCTGCGCGCAAGTTGGCACACATTCGCGTGTCGCGTTCACGTGTTTAATGTCAAACGGTTTGAGTCTATGGTTTGCAACCAAAGACGCGAATCTGTCAATATGACAAATGCTCGGCTATTGTCGTATCAACAAATTGAGTTCATTATTGTGCTTTAAAGTGGATAATTAGGTAAGCGTCGAGTGGCAAAACAAACGACTGAGGAGTAGTAGGATGTGCACAAACACATATTACATTCTAAATTATTGGCTGTAACACACAATAACGTACTTAATTTGGTGATACGACAACAGCCGAGCATTTGCCAATTTGACAGATTCGCATCTTTCGTTGAAAACCATAGACTCCAACCGTTTGACATAAAAGACGTGAACGCGACACGCGAACGTGTGCCAACTTGCGCGCAGCCTTACTTTACACTTTATTTCGCTTGAGAACCGGTCTTTTGGGTAGAAACGAAGTTCACGCCGTGGTAGTGTGCTGTGTGCAAGTCTACACTGTCACTTTTTCGTGGCAGAGATAAGTGCAACATTTTCGTCCGAAGAGGTTAGTATCAGCCTTCAGATGGTAAATACTTTAATGCTTGATAGAACTAACCATTTGTGGCAAATTGACACCTGATATTGCCACTCTGTCTTTAGCTATAGCATTTTTTGTAAATTGTGTCAAAAAGCTGAGCATGCTGAACAAAATCAAAATTTGTCACTCTCTCAATAATTTAATCCGAAATTTGACTTCACTTTCTGAGACTACATAAAATTTCATATAAAATAACTTTTCCTCAGCTGCGAAAATCACCGTTACTTCCAAGATACAACTGTTTAAACTTTAAAGAAATTTCAAAATCGGTTTTTCATCGAAAATTTAAATGATTATTTCATAACGGTACTTTGAACTGACGTAACTGCAAAGTCGACAAAAGTTTCCCTATTATAGTAGTTTTTGAACAGCATATAAATTCCAAGGACTTAGATTTGAAAATTTGCGAATGTTATGCTTCGTTTACACGCGAACGCTGCAAAATTGCATTGAAAAGCACCAACAAAAAAAGACACCTTTCTGTTCTTACATGGCTAACATGAATTCACAGGCATTTGAGTCACTCCTACAAGAGATGGGAACGAGTCAAATGCTCGTGAATCGACTTAACAGATAGTCGACGCTCTCTCTCAATTGCCCTAACCCCTCGTGGGGCATAGCGCGTCAACTGTTCCATGTGGCCCACGAACGTCGTCGTGGAGGGGATTCGAACCCGAAACGCCGGTAGTCAAACATGAGACTGATGCCTCAACACACTGCGCTATCAGTCGCTCCACGCGTCCACGCTACGAATGAAAAATAGGGAAAAAATTGTATGACTTTGGAATTTGGCTCAACAGATTTGGAGAGTCCCCTGAATATATGCTCTGAAGTCCCTGTTGATAGAGGGCTTGGAAGTGTAGGATAAAGGCGGTTAAATTTAATTTTTTTCGTTTTTTTTTTAATATTTCGGTTTTTAGCATAGATATCGATATAATAACATGAAAAAAAGTTGTGTAGCTTTGAAATTTCTCAAAATGAATAAAAGCAGTCTTCTGAATATATGCTCGAAAATCTCCGTTGATAGGGGGTCCGGAGACGGAGTCAATGGTTTTTTTTTTAGTTTGGTTTTTACACCAATTTTTGCTACACTATCGCGATCAAACCATTGATCGAAGAAAAAATCTTACTACAACTAAAATGTAGAAAATTTTACCCTCTTTCATCTTTTATATAGAATGCATAGTTTTTGAGTTATATTGAAAAAAAAAGCCGAAAAAGTTCGATTTTTAGCACATTTTCTTCGCAGCGAAAAGAAAACAGCAAATGGCGGTAAATGCAATCATTAGGATTCCGTAGCGAATTCCAATCGCTAGCTTCGACGGATTACACCTCGCCAAAGTACGGGTTCGAGGAGAACTATTAATGCCTAATTCTACAACGTAGTCTAGGGGAAGTGGGTGATACTCTATTACTGAGCCCGTTGAAGATCTACACAGACGGGTCTAAGTGTCACCACCCACTGTCGATCTCGAACTTGAACACGAACCTGGTCCTGTCCTCTGACACACACACTTCACATAAATGTGAAAAAAATCGGTCCACTTGTACCAGGTTCGTGTTCGAGTTTGAGATTGACAGTGGGTGGTGACACTAAGACCGTTAGAGGTGTGGGCGCCGGCAGTATGCTTCTTCTTCTTCTATTGTATCTCCTGTGGCTGTGATTCAGATAAGGCTTGGTATCCCGATGTCACCGCTGTTGTACAGAAGTAAACAGTCTCCTATCATTGTTCGACTGGTAATCCTTACGGAACCATAGAGTATGCAAAATTTTGGAATCAGCTTCTCTTTTGATTCTCGTCTATTGAGGTTAAATTAGATGACAAATGGGCCGTGTTCCAAAGAAGAGCTACAAACACTTTAGGTTATTGCCCTGATCCAAGAGAGCCAGACTAGATATCTTGATCCAACCTGCTCTTTTCGATAAATCGACTGAGATGACGAGTTCTAATCGAGGCTACATATTTGGCAATGCCGAAGCACTCATTCTTCCTTAGCTATGCTGTCACAGCGAAACTTGACGTGTCCGTGCGGCCCGGCGGTGGAACCTTCCCTACTCAACAAGTCAATTCGAATGTCCAAATTTCCGATTCTCAATTAAGGGCTTAATATTAGCAACGGAGTTTCGGTTTGCCTTTTAGCACAGCCACTTGTGGCAGTGTTCTGAGTAGGATACCATTCGAATCAAGACTGTGCAGTTGAGCAGTTTGCGATTTGATGACGTCAACGTTTTCGTTACATCAAAATATCCAAAGTTTGTTTTTTCTTTGTTTTCCATTTACACTTGTAGGAGTATCCGAATGGCGTTCGAATTAAGTGCGTTCATTAATTCGTGCTTTTGATGACATCTTCCACTGCTTTAGCAACGCCCAAACGGTCTGCTTTCATTTCTTTCTTAGCGGAATATTGCTTAATATCATACAAAGAACAAGAACTGAACGTGAGCATATGAGTTGCTTGCTTCGTTTTTTTTATATTTACGTCAATGTAGGCACCCGTTAGCAGCAGTCATCGGTAGACAGATCCGACTTTCCTTGTGTAACTAATCGAGTGCTATTTGAGGTTGTATATTATAACTGTGAGCAAATGCATCATCTGTTTTCTCCTAGATCTATCATGAACTTCACATATTTTTAAACTCTCCAAGAGCGCACTTGTGCGAGTTCATAGCATGCACGCGTTTTGTAAGTCCTAACTTAAAGTACATACTTTGTTATTGCCTCGCGGGCCGCAAACAACCATATGAAAGGACGCGTGCGGCTCGCGGGCCTCTGGTTGCCGACACCTGGTCTAGTAGATTGATTCATGGAGAGGCGATTGTAAACCCTGATGATGTAAAGTACCCTCACAAAGGGCTTATTGGCTTTTATTAGGTCTTTTGTCCTAAAAACAGGCTATGGCACAATAGACCATTTACGGCCGCAGTGCCCACTGTAGGGGTAACTAAGTCCGATCGAATAATAATGATAATATCCAAGACACATTCTTAACTACGAAAATATTCCATTTTCCCCTTTCACTGTATTATTCTGTAAAGTTTCTTTGCTGTACTCTTCTAGTTATAAATAAATGCGGCTATTGTTTTTTTTCCACGAATTATATGCGGTAATGGTCATTATTGTGTATTAATTGAATTGGATGTTAATTCGTAGAGATTAGATTAGAGATTTGTGACAGATCCAGTCATTGTACAGATAAAATTTAATTGGGTACAGATGTTTATTATCAAGATTAATATTTTTATATAAATTTCCCTTACCCATACGTATTTTAGTTATATATATATATTGCAGGAGTGTACGTGTACGACAACGTGAATAAACGAGGAGCTATTGAACCGAGAAAAGTAGCTTTTATTATCGTAATACTCTAGAGTCCATATGTTAATTAATAATCGTGAATATCAATAATGTGTATATTAATAAGTGCGTTTAGGATCTTTAACGTTTCATTCAGCAATCAATTTAGCGATTCATATACATACATACATATGAACCTAAAAGAGGAGAAATGTACCCGAAAAAATTTGTGGTACTTTTCTCATTTGTCAAGTTTACATGCAATCTTCACGTGAAATTGAATGGAAATTGAAAGCAACAAAACATGTTTCGTGTTTGACTGAACGCAATCATGGAATCTGCAGCTGAAATTGAATTGAGTGTAAAGCAACTTTCAATGTTTAATATTTTTCCTGCACGCAGTCATTAATAATAAATAAAACCGGAAAGTAAGGGTTTGGCCCGCAATACGAGGGTTTTGTAGTTTCCGATGTCAATAGGAGATGAACTGTTTAGTCCTGAAGATGCTTAGCTATTTATGTTAACACAAAATTGCAAATCGCAAGCTTGTAGTAAAAAAAAGAAATTGTTTGAATAATTAGAATCAGAATCCACCAATCTTTACTCTTTCAAAAATGGCTAATAAAATAACTGATTTTTCAATTCAGGGTTTTCCTAATCTGAGTAAAAAAGTGCTACGAAAAACAACATTTAAGGAGTACTGGCACATAAGGCCGGTAGGTACATTTTTTGTATACTACTTTGCCTTAACCCCTTGTGGGGCACAGCGTATCAATACTCCTGGGCGCCATCGTACTCGGTTCTGGGCATTGGGACGCATCTGCCCCAACGACTTACCCAGATATTCACACTATTTCGAGATCGGCGCCATGACTTTCTAGGACAACCCGTCGGTCGGCCTTCACTGGGAATGGGGGTCCCATTCTATGGCATCTGACCTATACACTGCTATTTTCGCCTGCGTATCAGTTCGTCGATTGGCCGTGACTCGTACGCCGGTCAGAAAATTCTTAAAATTCGGCGAAGATATGAGATATCGAAAACTTGCAGCTTTCTGGTAACCTTTACGGAAACTTTCCATGCGCTGCTCCCACACAACAGCACAGATAGTACCAGGAAGTGAAACAAGCCCAGCTTGGTCCTAATAATTAAATAACTGCTTTGCCAGATTTTAGAAAGCATGCCGAATGGATACGACGAACGATGTCCTACTTCGCACCACTATTTTCGGCATCAATGCTATCTAGGTCGACGAAATCGTCCACCTTTTCCACAAGCTGTCCATTGATACTGATAGCAATTTGACGACGAGTTGAATTTCTTCTTTTTCGCAACGGCGTACTAAGAACTTTGCTCCTATTGGTGTTAATCTTTAGCCCAATCGTGCTCGCCTCTTTCTCGAGATCTAAGAGAGAGTAGGCATATGTCGTTAGATGTTGTAGATAAGATGTATAGGTCCATTGAATTCCTCTCCACATCACCAATCACTATGAAAAATAGGATCGGTGACAGGATGTACCCCTGCCGAACTGCACTTCGGCTCGCAGCATAAGATACAGTTTCGTGCGGCTCTGGTTAAGAGGTGCTCCGCAACCGCACCTGATTCTGACCACTACCGGTAGCTCTACCGGAGTACAATATTACGGTGCTACCCATTGGAGAGATAAATTGTCCTCTGTGCCACCTTCTTATTCGACTGACTCTCATGAATTTTAATTTATACCGCAGAAATTCGCTCTCTAATTGAGGAAATCGTGCATTCTGGGGACCTTCTGATCCATTGTCACACATTAGAGAAAACAATCTTTGTTATTGTACGATAGCCAAACGCCATAACCGGTGCATCTGTCCTTGTAGGAGGTATAGTTGACGTTTCGTTAGCATATAAAAGATTTCGGATAGTGCAAGTTGCTAGCATACACATCATTCCCATTGTTTGTCGGTTTCTACGACAGTTCGGGAGAGGTCGCGGAATAGTTCCTACGCCCTATACCGCCATTACTAGCGGCTTGACTTGGTTAGCAATGGTCAACGACCACTGCTGTTCCAGGGTTCGCCCACGTGGAGGACTATGGAAGAGGATTTTTGCCCCAGAACCCCAGGCCTTGAAATTTCATCAAAATCGATATAAAACAGTAGTTTTAAATTTTTCGTTACAACACATGAAATTTCGTGGAAATTGTAGCGCGCGGATATGAAAAAGAGAAAAAGCGCGAAAAAGTTGCTAATTTGTGCGCGTAACTTTCTACATTTCTTAAACCTGACTCATGGTTCCATTGGATTAAGCTAATAAGAAAAAAACATTTGGGAAAAAGTCAAAAGCATTTGAGGAAAGGTCGAAAGCATTTGGGGGCTTGTTGCAGACTCGACTCTCTATAATTATTGATACAATTTCTTTTTGTTATGCATGCTTGCAATTTGCTACTTAGTTTTAACATGAATGGCCAAGCATCTCCAAGAGTAGTTCATTTGCTATTGTCATCATACACTACAAAACCGTGGCATTGCGAGCGAATCCCTTTACTTTCCAGTTTCATTTGATGTATCAGTCAGCTGACAGCAGAATTTAAATTAATTCCAGGCCGTCCAGCACTGTATTCAGTATCCAAAATGAATGTTCTATATTCCGTTTTTTCACAATCTACTTCGATTGCTACACAGACATTTTTCTCTATAAACAACTCAAACAAAGTCTAGAACCAATAAAATATTCACTACAAAATAATTAGCTATCTGCTTATCACGATTGGCTTATTATTTGTTTACTTACAGCATTTACGAGTATCTATTGTACGATATTTACTTATTTGATTAATTAGAACCTTCACTTGATCATTTGTGTCATATTAAATAAAACGGCTCAGTTAACATTATACAAGTATTACTCAAATCGTACATAAATATTTTTATGGGCACTCCTCAATCAACGTTAAAGATACTTAAAACTGATTAAATGACAATTTTATGTCAACAGTATCGTTGTTTGTTTACATATCGATTTATCAGGATAGACACATTCACCGGAAGATAGATTTAGTGCTTGAAGGAATTGACTGAGAAATGTATGTTTAAATAACTGGGACGTGTTATACATTGCTCAATGGGCTACCAAGAATATTCAATACATACTTACAGTACATATGCGTAAGTATAGTGAGGCGTGGTTTTTTAACAAGGCTATTGATATCGTTTATAAGAAGATGAGTCAGTGATGAGTCGCTCCATGATGTTATCATGGACTCAGGAAAAAAGAAGGTGGTTAACATTTTTTTTTCTTGCAGTTTTGAAGACTCCATTTGCCTTTGCTTTGGTTGGATAGGTGCCATCATCAGGAGCTATTTTCCACCATTAGCGCCGCAAAACCTTTCAATTGATGATTATTTCCATTAGTGTACCTTATTGCAAGTATAGCTGGTACGGCATACCATCTGCAAAGTTTTTTTTTCTCGAACTCCTAGATATCTTGAAAGGTGCGAAGTATTAAGCTTCAAAATACAGTCCGAGCAGAAATATCGAAAAAAAGTACCATGCAATTTCCGTTTAATTTTTCAACGTGATCCTTTTTTACTTGGCCTAACAATAGCCGCATCTATTTATACCTTCTAAAGAGTGGCTCACTCCCATGTTTCTACAATAGTCCGTATTGCTGAGATGACTTCGTTATTTGATGAAATTTTTTTCACCCCCAAACGAAACTCGCATTTGAAACCAAAAAGTAGTCATTGGTAGCCAGACCTTCGCTTCGGCCTGGTTGAAATTTGAGTCCGAGGCGTATATACCCTAGACTTGTACAGACCTAGTGGTGATACCAAAAGTACCAATTGGCAACGACCATATGCATTAAGAATGGCTCTCCTATATGGCCAGTTCATAGGGGAGGTTTGCACTCATTCAGTAGGATCTTGACCATTCTCAAAATCAATTAACTAACTAACCCATTCAACAAATATTTGTCGAATTTTTCAAGTCGCTAGCTTCATCCTATCGAAAGTTATTGCTTATTTGAAGTTTCACTTGTAGGGGAGGTAGGGGTTTCTTGGGTCGGATCTTGCTCATCATTGCCACCAACCAATTAGATCACCCTACAAACATTTAAACAAAATTTCAAGTCTCTAGCTTCACTCTATCGAAAGTTATCGCTTATTTGAAGTTTCATTTGTAGGGGAAGTAGGGGTTTCGTTGGTCGGATTTTACGTATTTTCAATATTAGCCAACTGGATCCTACTACAAACATTTGACCAAAATTTCAAGTCGCTAGCTTTATTTTGTCGTACTCGTAAGTTATCGCTTATTTTAAATTTCATTTCTAGGGGAGGTAGGGGTTCCTTAGGTCGGATCTTACCCATCTTTAATGCCAACTAACTTAATCTCACTTCAAACATTTGGCCAAAATTTCAAGTCACTGGTTCATTCTATCAAAAGTTATCGCTTATTTGAAGTTTCATTTGTAGGGGAGGTTTGGGTTCCTTGGGTCGGATCTTGCCCATATTCAATACCAACTAAGTAGGTCTTACTGGCAACATTCCACCAAATTTTTAACTCGGTAGTATCATTCTATCGAAAGTTATCGTAATTAAAGTAATATTTAATTTTTTGAAATTTGCACGGGAGGTAGGCGTTCCTTTGATCTGATTACGCTCAACTTACTAGAATTGAAGCAGCTTCTCACCTCAGGGTTACATGCCAAAAACAGGAATCTACGTCAATTGGTTGAAGAGTTATAGGCAAAAAACCTGAAAAGTAGGGTAGTACGGGGTTCTTTGTAAGAAAATTACCGTTAGTTTTCAACTGATCGATTTTATTTTTCCAGAAAAGTCTAAGATTACCCTCGCGAGCAATCTACCAAAGCTAGAGCTTTTCACATTTATTTAATCGGGAGTTATAGATACATTTAGATATTTTACATATGTAGGGGAGGTAGGCGTTGTCTTGGCCTGATCATGCCCATTTTTAATACCAACCAACTAGATCATACTTCCAATATTTGGCCAAAATTTCAAGGCTCCAACTTCATTCTATCGAAAGTTATCGTGCGAACGGCAGACAGACAGACATGGCTAAATCGAATCAGGAGGTGACCCTGATCATTTATATAATATACATTGCTATACCTCCCGAGCCTCCTTTAAGGTGTTACATATTTTCGTCGTGACAAAAACAATATACCCTATACTATAAGTCTAGGGTATAATTACTAGCCGAATCCACAATATTCCCCCTTCTTTTCCTCAGTTGAGATAAACTCCTTTTAGTTTTTAATCTGCGCAAAACAATCGTCTCGTTTCGCTTAGAATGCTTTTCAAGGGGTCTTTACAGTGTTCATGAGACAGGAGTTTTTGGTCCAAAGTGAATTAGAGCGGCAGCCATTATATCACCCCCATATACATTAATAAGTGGAAACAGCGTCAAGGTATAAGGCTCCTGGTTACCTGTCAAGTGACACTGAAGTAAGCTATATGAAAAGGTGGAAAGCCAGTAATCAAACTGTGATGAGAGCTGTATCTACATTAGGTATGCACACATCTCCAGAAACTGGGGACGTGTGTCAGCACTATACAGCTTTTGAAGATGAGATATATTGCTATTTCATCGGGTGACCCATCGTGGTTTGCGTCTTGGCTAATATTGGCTTTACGTCGGTAGCGTATAGAGTGAACGAAGCGAGCATTCTAGGGCGGTATACTGAGGGTAACCCCTTAAGCCATGGGGAAAATGCCGTTTACTCCGGGAGCTTAAATGACTCCAAGGATTCTATCGCCTATTTTACTTTGTCCATGTCAAAGATGACCCCCGATAAATTGCGAGCCCGGCTTACGGGAACCCGTTGGGGCCTTGCAGTTGAACAGGGGTCACCATCAGACAGTTCGGACCCTGGGAAATGGGTCTGGAGCAGCAGCTTTAATATTTCTTCTGAACCTTCAGTATACGAACCGTCTGGTCTCAATAGAAGGCCGACCCCGTTTGCTGAGTCTTTGGATAGGGCTTTGTGAAGGCGCGCCGCTTCCGGTAGCGACTGAATGCTCTCACAATGCCTTTGCAAGCATTCTCGTTTGGAATGCCTAATGAGTTTGTTGTACTCGGTGAGAGCAGTTCTGTACTCATCCCATCTATTGAAGCGCTTGGCTTTGTTAAACATCCTCCTAACTTTAGCTCGCTTCCGGGCCAAATCCTCGTTCCATCGGGGTACTTTACGCCCCGACTCCACCGTACGTGAAACGGTACTATCTCTGTAGGAGGAAGTTAAAATTTCATTGAGCTCATCAGCTGCAATCTCAATTTCCCCTGTAGTGCTGATGGGACTGACCAGTAGTTCCGCTTTGGAGCTGACTAGCTCACGGAATTTATTTAATCCAGTTTGTTTTCTTTGGACAAAAAGTATCCGAGCGAATGTCAGATTGCCTAGGATGTCAAATCTGATGTGTCTATGATCTGAAAGAGACACCCCGTCCGACACGTGCCAGTTCGCAATGAACCTGGAGAAGAAACCGCTAGCAAGGGTAATGTCGAGTACCTCTGCCCTTGCCGCCGTGACAAAGGTAGGTTTGTACCCCCTGTTCAGGACATTCACATGTTTACACATAAGATAGTCAAGAAGGCGCTTACCTCTATCGTTGATGTCGCTGCTACCCCACACCGTGTGGTGTGCGTTCGCATCGCAACCCACCACATAATGCCGGTTAGTACGTTGACAGAAATCGTCGAGCTGCTGGACCTCGAGTGGTGGAATTAGGCCTGTTCCTAATACCGGGATCCCGGTTTGGTACCGGTTTTTTTTCAGTACCGGTACCAAAAACTAAGAGTACCGGTATCCCGGTTTTTTTAGTACCGGTATTGAGTACCGGGATCCCGGGATTTCAGTACCGAGTCTTTTCAACCATGAGCCGGTTTTATTCGGGATCCCGGGATCCCGGTACTGAAAAGACTCGATACTGAAAAGAACAGGTACTCAGTACCGGTACTGAAAAAAACCGGCTCATGGTTGAAAAGACTCGGTACTGAAAAAAACCGGTACTAGTACCGGTACTGAACGAATACCTGTGAGTACCGGGATACCGCTTGTGGTACCGGTACTTGAAAATATCAAGTACCGGTACTGAAATCTCAGTACCGAACAGGCCTAGGTGGAATCTCAAACAAAACAAACAAATCAAACATGGTACTAAATGCGCAACCAACTGCTATATCTTCAGATGAACTACGACTTCCTAGAGCAACCAGGACTACACTCGCCCAACTTTGTTCTGGTTGGTGCTCACGTCTGAGCTCGTACCTATCCCGCGTTGATAACGCCATACAGAACGCCTGTCCAGCCTGTGGCCTCACTCCACATGATGTTGAGCACATCTTTAACTGACCTGCAGGTCCCCCGCGCCTAACACCTACTGCGCTATGGGATATTCCTATTGAGGCAGCTGCGTCTCGACACCTGGACAATGAGGAAATCATGGCCAACCAAGCTTTGTGACACACACTCATCGGATATCAGCGCGTCGCTACTACAACAACAGGACGAGTTGCAAGTGGTTAATGCCCTATGTCCCACAAGGGGTTAACAGGAATCAGAAAGAAGTGGAATTATATTCAGCTCTAAATTGATTAAATTTACACTTAAACCCGGCTTTTCTCTTGGCGCGCTCTTTGGTGCCCTTTCGGAGTCGGCGTTCTAGACGACTGTCTGCTTCGCCTTAGGCTTTGACCGGCCCTGGCTAACACAATTTTTATTTTATTTCTAGAAAATGTCATTCAAAGAATACAAAATTAATTAAATCCCGCGCACACTTAACTCCTTCATCCAAGCGTTTATCCAATCATTCACTGAATGAGTGACGTAGAAAACAATATGTAAATTACGATAAATAACCACATTACCCAGACGTAATGGTTGTGATACATTTTTTGAACCAGCGTAGGTTGGTTGGTACTTCCCCGTCGACCGGTTAGATGCTTTTCTGCTTTCGGATTATCAATGAAATTTTGATAAAAGTCCTCTCAGCGACTTGTATCAATCGTAGGTTTGTTTTCGGTCAAACCTATTCAGTTTCGAACTCATCGTTTATTAATCCGCACCGGCGCAAATAGTTTGACGTCTTTTAAAGTTGGTAGAAAAAAAGCTGAACAAGAGTTAAATAAAATGTGTCTTTTTTTCTATTGGAAATTACACGTCCGCGGTGAACAATAGATAATTACATGTGCTCTGTGATACTTATAAAAACGTTATGTACAAATATATTAGAGCGGTGGCGGATAGTATCTCTTTCTGTGTATCTTCCATCAATTATACGGTTAATAATATCATTGAGAAAAATTGCAAAATTATAACGATTAAGCGGTACAGACTAAGACAAGCTGCATCCGTGTCTTGGCAGATCTAGAAGTTAGTCTTTAGAAGTCGGTCTGGAATTTGCTCACAGTTGGCGGAAATGAGTAGTTCTTTGTTGGAAAATTGTTGACATTTGAAATAGGCTTTAAAGTACGGAACGGTGAGAAATACAGAGTGCAGGAAGTGTCTTCTTTAAAGTGAAGTGACCAAACTACTAGAATAAAAACACACTTTATTCAAAATGGTCAAAACAGACGAGGAGGGGTCGAAGGGCTTACTGCGAAGTATTACATTTGACGGAAGTGGATCAAGTGATGAAAGTTTAAACAGTTTTCTGGATGCACAGGTTGGAAGTTTTGAGTAAATTAATTGGTAGAATTAGTCTTCCATCATCGTATTACATAATCTGTCAAAATCAATTCAGTTCCAATCCATTTGATTTGATTAAGAACATTAGTATCTTCACTGCTGCCATTGACAACCTGCATTTTCTACTAAGATACTTTCTTAAATTTCAGGTCACCGACGATGGAGACTCCACCGTTTGTAGTATTCCACAAACTCCACAGCCGGACAGTAAAACCGAATCTGATGACGAGTCAGAAAAGCAACCAGTTTTTCGGTAAGTTGTTTTCGGAGTCTTCTTTATCTGTTAACTATCTTTTATGTATTTTCGTCCCAAGTATAAAGAAAAGATAAATTATATAGTAATATTTTCGTCGCACATTCATTGTCGTCAGATTGTCTTTCCTTGCTAACAATACTCGTATTGCTTGCATCAACAATTCATTGGGGGAGTATGGCATGATAGCCTTTGGATACTTAAGGTAATTTCAATAAGGCTGCGTTTAGAAAGCACGGCATCCGCCGCGGTTTGTGAAGCACCGAGATTGGATTGCAATACTATACAATGCAAACTTGCCTGCCGCTGTTTGCCTTTACAGACAGCGACGTGCCGCTACTCAAACGGCTTGTAAAATCGCGCCTTCTAAATGCAGCCTAAGGTGAATAAAATATATTTTGATTGATTTCAACCTTCCAGACTGATATTAGTAAACTGTCCATGATAGGAGAAAATTTGCGAGAAAAGTATTATATAAGCCGTGATACATGATTGCATGATTCCAAGTCGTAAAAATTAAAATAAAATTACGATAATAAATTATGGGCACTGACTTTGAAATATTGACAAAAGATACAAAGCACTGGAAGGAGCTTGACAGTGGTCGACTTCAGGTCAACATTTTAAATTAAATCACATATTTCTGAATTTTGTTTTTAATAGTTTTAACATAAAACTTAAATCAAGATGGGTTTGGGCAGTGCCGGTCAAAGTCTAATTTAAGGTGCAAGCAAAGCGCCCCCTACAAATCATATTTTTCAACAGCTTGCCGTATAAATCAGAAAGGTATATGCTATGTTGAACTTGGGCTTCCTTTTTTCTGGTAGGGGTGCTTTTTCCAGCGCTACTTTTGTTTTGTTTCATACTAAGGCCTAGTACTGTATTTACAGCGAAAAGAAACAAAATGTCAAATCCCATATAAATAATCTGATTTTTTCGTTACATTTCGTCAACGAGTATTTTCATTTCGCAATGTTATTCTGTTCATAATTTGAAAACTCATTTATTCATACCAAATAATAGGCGGCTCTGAATGCGCAGAAAAGTGTTCGTTGCGTTTAAAAGGACATAGCTTAGACTAGGGAGTAACAGGACTGCAACATAAGAAAAATTTTGGGAGCAAATTTTCGTTAAAGGTGTTTCAGCTAATGAATATGTTTTTGGGCACGGTTTCGCGTAATTTACACGTCAAAATTCATTTAAATAGCACTCTATTAAAAGAAAAGTTGAAATTTCCATCGGATGAAAATCGGAAAATCTTTCAATATTTGCCATTAATCATCATCATCGTGGCGCGTCAGCCCGACGTCGGGCCTTGGCCGCCTGGATCATTGTCCTTTTATTATCTCGGCCACGTGACCGCGTCCTTCAATTTTTGAGGCCCAGTAGCTGCTCAGCGTCAGTATATACTGAGCTCGCCCAACGAGTTCTCGTTCGTCTTCGCAGTCTCGCTGCGTCGACTCGTTCTGCGCTCACTACTCTCTTTGGCATGCGATCGTCGTCCATTCGTTGTATTGTACATGCCCTGCCAATTGAAGTCGCAGCAAGACGCTGTTGTCCACGATCAATACTGTCGTATGCCTGCTTGAAGTCGACAAATATTTGGCATGCGTCTACGTTGTTTTCCCAGCACTTCTGGAGCATCAGTTTGACCGTAAAGAGCTGATCGGTTGTGGAGCGACCAGGTCTGAAACCGCTTTGATATTCGCCAATGATTTGTTCTGCGTACGGTTTTATTCTATTTGCCAGAATTTTCTTCAAAAGTTGATAGGACGTATAGTGATATGCTCCTGTAATTTTCACACCGCAGTTTATCTCCCTTTTTGTGAATTGGACAGATGATGCTTCTGCGCCAATCGTCTGGGATCACCTCGTCCTCTGTAACGGACGGTTTGGTGGGGATCCCAAGGAGCCCATGGGGACGGAACCTTAGGTAGCAAAATGACCGTGAAGGTCAAGCCGTTCCATCTGGTGAAGAAAAAGGCCTCTCAACGAGCTAAGCAGCGGCCTAGGCTTGCTGTATCTCAGTTCGGGAGATGTGGGCGGGGTTTTCGCCGCTCGTTGCCCCTGTTCTTTACGTATTAACAAAAATACATAGGCCTGGGGAAGACAACACAAACAGGAGAGGTAAAAATGGGGAATAAAAAAAAATAGTCGATAAGGATGGAATGGTTGGTGGACGGATCAGACGCCCGCGCGGTTGCACCTGGGTCCGGGTGTAATGGGACCCTCGGCCTCTGGTTTCGTACCACCAACAGATCACTACTCATCAGGTGCTGCTTCAATCTGCCGGTGGGAGCAGCACTACCAGACCATAATATGGTTCATTACAGGTGGTTCATTACAAGCTCTTCAAAATAAGAGGCCCGTCGTTTGTTAATGCTATCGGTACCGCTGATGATGTTTCCATCCTTGGGGATGTCGCGCTCGGTGGTCTTGATTCTTCGGTCACCGCTTCACGATACTAATCTAGAGCTCGGGAATCAAATCTCGGCGCGATCAAAAACCTGCCTGTGAGTACTAATAGAACTCTCATAGTGCTCCGACCTTGTCAGTATAAAGACGACACGGATAGGAAGTGCATGATAGCAACTGCACTTCCGAAAAGTAGATATGCTGTTGAAACGTCAACAAGGCATAGACATGCTAGAGATGTTGACACGCCCATGCCCCTGGAAGGGTCAAGGCAATTAGGGAGAGAGAGAGTTCTTAATTGTATTTACTAGTTTGTACGCTTGTCTGGTGTTCCTATTAGCTAAGTTTTCGTTAATATTCAGCAACTACTCGTCAAAGTATTTACGTTTCTTACGTCTAATTATTCTATTCGATATTCGCCGTGGCTCGTCATATTTTTCTCTTTTGGCTCTGGTTCCTCGTTGAATCCACTGCCTATAGGAATTTTTGCGTTCTTTGTCGAGCCGGGCTTTATATCCTACGACCTTCTCTGCGACCTCTTTGATGGTACCCTTGAGTTCTTCTCAGTACCCATCGACGCCTGTGTTGCTGATGTTGTGAAGCATAGTTGATAGTCTTTGCTCAAGGGCGGCAGTATACGCCACCGCCGTAGCATCGCTCAGAAGCTTATCAACCGCAAAGGTTTTGGGAGGGCTGATTCTCGATTGGTGCCCCGAGGAAATTCTACATCTGTAGGTCGTCTTCACCAAGTGATGATCTGAGTCGCAGTTTGCTCCTCGATAGGAGCGGACATGACTAGACACCCATCTCCTGCAAATGAGAACGTGATCAATTTGGTTGACGGAGGCGGTTGAATCTCCACATGCTGTTCAGTGGTCTCATCTCAGAAGGAAGAAATGGGATTAAACTATTTTTCTTTCCTGTTTGTTGTAAACTAGTGCTGTGACAATACTATACATGCATCCTCCTGCACCCGTCGAATCCCAGCCACACTCCTAGCCCAGCTGTCTGTAGGCAATGACCTGTGAATCTGGTCGTTGTATGAGAAGCAGTAGAACGATAGCCTCTTGTCTGCGACTTGTGCGAACGTCGTGACCGATATCGAAATGGATTTCGCCATTCCAATTGGGACTGCGGGAAATCCTCTCGCGGGCAAGTTGGTCAGAAGATTGTGGTATATATCTTCGACGAGCGGCAAAGCCTTGGTACGTTTCTTCAGACGATGGATTTTTGAGTCATCAAAAGGATGAAAGGATCCAGGATTATGTTCGCGGTGAACATGGCAGGCGAGGTGGTGCCTTTGCATTTTCCCTAGAATTCGATTTGCTGGCTTTATCTTTGTGGCGGTCCTTGAACCTGAAAGCGAGAAGAACTTAATTCCTTGGTCCTTGTAGGGATATTATTATATCTCTCTCAATTGCCCTAACCCCTTGTGGGACATAGCGCGTCAACTGTTCCATGTGACCCAGTTGACGTTTCGACAGCATAAACTGGTTTCGGAGAATGCAGTTGCCAGCATGCACATCCTGCACATCCATGGCCAAGAACGTCGTCGTGGACGGGACTCAAACCCGAAACGCCGGTAGTCAAACATGAGACTCGGGGTCGTGCGAAGGGAGGGGCGAAGGGGGCGACCGCCTCGGGCGCCATTAACAGGGGGTGCCAAAAACCAGAACAGATATTTGGGAATTTCAATAGTGCATCCCATAAAGGACATTTGTACATTTGTAATTGATACAATGACTGCGAGAGTGACATCCAACACCCTTTTTGAAATCCTCATGCATCATAACGTAACATATTGATATTAAGTATATAATAATACAAATTGCTACAAACCCGTTCGGAAGACGTTCCAGAGTTGCGATCATGGATGCAGCGCTATGGTAATAAGTGGTTGCATCACGATTGTCAAAATGAAATCCTTGGGCTCATGGTTGAAAAAGTCATGGCGGAAAATTACAGAGAAATATGCGAAGCAGAGTTCTATGCTCTTGCGTTAGATGAAACGTCCAACATGTCTCGTGTGGAGCAAGTGTCCGTCTGCATTCGAGTGGTTTCCAAAGATTTATTGTAGTTCCTTCTGAATACTTCATTGGATTCTTTCGACTGCGAGTACCACAGCAGAAGCACTGTTAGACATCGTGAAACAAGTTTTAATTCGTATCGGATTGACAATAAACAAACTGAGGGGTCAGTGCTACGACGGGGCGGCCAATATATCAGCTGGATCAACAGGATTGCAAGCCCGCATAAAAGCTGAAGAACCTCGAGCTTTATTTGTCCACTGCAACGCCCATAACCTGAATCTTGTGGTAGAAGATGCAGTCGAGAAAGTATCCAATTTCATTGGATTGGCAAGGGATATGATAAATTTCGTTCGACACTCTCCCAAACGACTCGCGATATTTAAGAATCTCCAGGAAGATGATTTGTCGGGCAGGAATCCAACACTTTTGGCTTACTGTCCAACAAGGTATAAACTAGCATTTTTGATGAATTAATAATTACAACTGCCAATTGTCTTTGCAATATTATAACAAAATGATGAAACATAACTATTTGTTACAATCAATATGTTATTTTTCGGATTTGTAATGCGAATCAAATCTTTGAGAACCGTGCTTTCAAACTACATATGTGCCTTTGATGGATTTCTTCGACAAACTAGCGAGCGATAATACAGTTGACAACATAGTTTCCTCTAAAGCGGCAGGTTTTCTTAAGAATATGGAATCGTTTGACTTTCTTTTCTTCTTGGTAACTATGATTGAACTCTTATGTAGAATTGAAATTCTCAACAAAGATCTTCAAAACTCTGAATACTGTGTGATTGACTCTCATGAAAAAGTAGAAGCTATTATTGGCAGTTTTCGGGATGCAAAATTTGTAGAAATTTGGCAGAAAACTTGTGACTATATGAAAGAATTTGACATTGAACAACCAAAACTACCACGACGTAAAAAAAATACCTCTTCGTCTCGAGTCATCCCAGTCAGAAAATCATGATTATTCGACTACAGAAGATACGTACCGGAAATTTTATTATGAAATTTTCGACCAAATTTACCATATCACTGAAAAGTCGTTTTCAAACGGAGTCCGCTCAATTTTTTAAATCATTGGAAGCTTTTGCAGTCGGAAAATTACTGGATTTAGAGGAAATTTGTGTTTTATAAAGGAGATTTCGAAAAAAAAAAGAAATTACAAGATGACTGCGAAGTATTTTTGAAAATTGCGAAAAAAAAACAACGTAGAATTAAGAAAATTGATGGATGTGATTAACTTTTTGCTCGACAACAATTGGTGTTTTGGAATTGCCCCCGAGTACGTTCGATTTGTTAAGTTATTTATGTATGGCCATACCCGTGTCATCATGCATAAACGACAGAAGTTTCTCAGTTTTGAAACGACTGAAAAATTGTTTCCTGTCGACAATGCTCCAAGACCGTTTAAACGATATTGCGATTATACACATCTATTCAGAGTTGGCTGAAAAGTTAAACATGGATGAACTATTAAATGAGTTTATAATGAAAAATACAAAACGAGCGGTTTTTGCTTTGTGTAATAATTGAAAATTTGTTGAATAAAGCATTCTAAATATTATTTATTTGTGTTTTCACTTGCTATCATTAGTGAGGGGGGGGGGGGGGGGTCGAGTTCGTCGTTTGAATGTTAATTCAAAACCCCAAAATTCAACACAAGAGTTTTATCTGTTCCGCCGGCCCTGATTGTTCCTATGAGAGACATATGAAATAATGAGCCGATTTCAACCAAATTTAGGACCATGGTTTGGTAGTTAATATGGTTGAATTATATGAAATTTGGTAAAGATATCTTCAGAAATAAAAAAATTTTCTAACAAAAACTTGCTTTTGGAACGGTCGTTCCTATGACAGCTATACGATAAAAGAGTCTAATTTCAGCCAAATTCGGAAATGTGATTTGACTAAAGACACTATTGATTAATGTCAAATTTGAAAAAGATATCTTGAGAAATAAAAAAGTTTTTCTCACAAAGACGAATTTTTGGACCGGTCGTTCCTATGGCAGCCATGTGACGTAGTGGTCCGATTCCGTTGATTCCGACATATATACAAAAAGAAGGCTTTGTACAAAATTTCAGCTCGATAGCTTTAAAACTGAGGGACTAGTTTGCATAGACGGACAGACAGACAGACGGACAAAGCTTAATCAACTCGTCTCATCATACTGACCAAGAATACACTAAATACATATATAGTTTATATGGTCGGAGATGCTTCCTCCTGTGCGTTGCAAACTTCATGACAAAGTTAATATACCCTCACACACATTCGTGAAGGGTATAAACATAGTTTTATAGTGGTAAAACCAACAAACTATACTCCTCTGATTTTTATGGGATTAATTTTTACAATAAAAGCGCGTTGGCATGATCAAACTACGGTTTGACAAACCACCTATTCGAATGTGTGAACCCGTTGTCAAACTGGTTTGAAGTCTTGTGCTCCTGTCAAACCGTAGTTGGACGGTGCTCAACTTTTCATCAAATGCTAGTTTGTCAAACCGTAGTTTGATCATGTTAACGCGCTTTAAGGGTAAGGTACTAGTTCAAATTGGGTGTTTATTTGAGATATAGTATTTGATATAAAATATTAATAAATAATTCGTAATACAAAACAAAATAAAAAATAAAAATAATTATCCTGTTTATTATATTCTTCTATTTATATATGAGGGCGCCATATTAAATCTTCGCCCCGGGCGTCAAATTTTCTTCGCACGGCTCTGATGAGACTGATCCCTCAACACACACCGGTTATTATTATATGCTTACCGATAAAAACCGTCCGTCGTTGTCTACGTACAAAATTTGTGCGTGATTTCGATAGCACTGGCCACTCGTCGTCAATTATCCATCATAACATGTCAAAAAACAGCGATGTGAAATAGCACGATTCTCGTGTATTTCTTAACAACTCACTCAACGTCCGCAAAAGCTTTGGCGCCACTAGCGCTTAGCCAGGACACATTTTTAATTGAGTTTGGAGTTAATCGAAATTAATTTTCTCAATTATATCGCCCGATAAGGTAGAAGTTAGGTGAAATTCACACACACGACACCGCGCTGCACGACTGCTTGAAGCACAATAGCGAAGCACAATAGCCAAGCATAGTCGATCGTATCGCATGCTGAGCGATAAGTGTGAATCCGCCCATTTGATGCTGTGTATCTCGACTGAAATTTCAAGCAGTCGTGCAGCGCGGTGCGTGTGTGTGAATTTCGCCTTAATGTCGATTAACTCGAGATAATTGAGAAATCGGAGATAATTCAGAGTTATTGTCTACGTGTGTCTACGATAGTACCCATATTCAATTTCAGCAATTTTGACTAGAAAGCAGAGCTCTACACTGACTTGCCTTAGCATACAATATTCGTCAGTCTTTCAATTGGTTGGTCAATGGGTTGACAACACCGGTAAGCAGTTATATTTCAAATTGGCTATTGGAGTTGAGTCTAAAACATAAATATACATATTGGCTATTTCCAGAAAAAGGTTGCCGAGCCGAGCCCGAGTTGGTCTAAACAGCCAATTTTGTATACAACTCAGGAAACCGTTTCGAAACCTTGTTGCCTTTCAAATCTCATAGTGTGAATGGGTTTCAAGATTTGCAAATCTACTTATATTTGGGTTATGTAAGTTACGAATATAGAAAAATGTTTGAAGTTATATCATATGTACTATAGTATAGTGCTGATGATACATCGGCGGTCTTTTGTAGCTTTTTTCCGAATATTATTCAATTGAAGGGGCTGCTCCACCTACATATGTACATCCACAGAAATGCACATCTGATGGCAACGATGGCGCATCGGCGCGTCGCTCTATCCGACATAAGCAAAGTGTTCTTCCTAATTGAATTCTCAGTAGCAATTTATCTCTGAATATTCCCTTCCTGACCAACAACAACATTCATTCCGTTGAACGACCGGAATGCATGCAAAGATTCTGAAGTCTTTTGAGAAGATTGGTAATAATCGCATCCATTTAGGCGACACTTTTATTGTTTCCATGCCGCACTTATGTGTGATCGTGACCCATGCATACACTAAAATGGCTTATTACACTTTCATAACTACCACATAGTATGTACATACATACAGTTCTATCTGGATCGGATATACGGTTAGCCAACCTAAATCAAGATCGTTTTCGCAGACTTTGGTTAGATACTTTTCTAGACTATCACAACGCAAAATATAAACTTTATATGTTCTACATACATTACATATGATCCATACCGTGTTGATTCTGGATTGTTTAAGTGATTAACATGATATTAGGCGCGTTTTTATCGTACAGAGCAGAGCAGGTTAAGCGACGAAAAAAACGATCCAGAGCAATTTAACGGAGTAAGTTTTTGCCTTTGCTAAGGGAGTGTGTCTTGGTTTAGTTAGAATTAAAATGTTAACTCAAATTTCAAGAGAAAACTTAAATCCTTAGTACATATACAATCGGAAAAATTTCCTTCAGGCAGCAAAATTATTTTGTATGTTTACTATTCCAAATAATTACACAAAACGAACATTTTATTGGCAGGAAATGAACTTTATGTGCTTCCCAAACTGTAAACTGTTCTAAAATTTCGACGCCTGCGCCGCCTGCATTTCAAATGTGGAACTATTTAACAGAGAAGAAATCCTGCACTATCGTTGTATCGAGAGCAACTCAGATCAATTTGTTAGTGTAATTGTGTGGTCTTAACATGCTCTGCTCTATATGGATCTTGAAAAAAAACGCGCCTATTATTGTGTGCTTTGATCTTATTACTATTATTTATTATTATTTTGGAGAATATATCACTTGAGCAGATACACGCGTCACGTACGTCCATACTATCATTTAAAGATTGCTCACGGATGAACAGATTACGCTATTTACTGAGTGCGATGAAGATTACCCAAGATGATTGCGATAGGGATCAGTCAGTCTTCGTGATTTTGCCGCAGTAGCGGTAGCGTTGAAAATCGTCGGTCACTGATATCTAGCTAGTGGAAAATTGTAAAACAAGGAGATATCCATATAATTAATAGGCACTTACCGGCATAAATTACGTGACGCGGCATAAGACATGACTAATTATGATAATTAGTTAACGAAATTCAACTGATCACATATTGAGCTCTTCTGTATTTTGCGTGAGCTTTGTTCTACGCGACATACGCTCAAACAGTCTGTGGTAGCTAATTTGAAAATAATAACCAAAATATTCTCGGATTTCCACCTGAAAATTAATTTAAATCAGAAATGTGTAGTGAAAAGTGAATGAGGTTCTGAAAACAAAGTAGTCACAAGAACGTACAAAGTGCCGCCAGTTTCTATAGTACATAATTATTCCATACGGTGTTTTGTGCTATTGGGTGTCATGTGTTCTATTTGTTTTACACATCTGTGCAACTAATTTGTGGTAAGACATTTTATTGTTGGATTAAATAATACACAGTAAATCAAGCGGTTATATTTGAAGTTGCGGTTTTTACTTTGAGTTTCGCTCTTTTGTTTAAAAAGAAACTATTAATCAAGCAGAGATCGTGAAGTAGACACAAGTAGTAGACAGCGTCGAGACGATCCCAAATTTTTTAGAGGTATGTTGACACTCTACGAGTACGATAGAGCAATATCAATATGTACATGAATTGTTCTAACGATGGCGAAGGTACCCTACCTACCCTATCTCAAAAATTGCATGTTTACAGGGGAGCATTAAAGCAGAGTCGGGATGGCGCAACGGTTAGCACGTTCGCCTTCTATGCACTGGGCCCCGGTTCGATTCCTACTGATTGCGGTAGTTTTCGATAAAAAAAGGGGATTTATGTGTCGGACTATAAGCCCACTCTGCTGTTAAATGAGTACCCATTTATGGGGTAAATAGCTCGGTTGAGCGTGTTGCTGATCACACACCTCTGCACAAGACCGTCACGATCTAGAAAATGAAATGATGCTAACTCATCTCGAGGCCATGGTTCAAAGTGGACTGTTGCGCCAGTTATTTATTTTTATTTATTTTATTAAAGCGGAGAACACATATTGTGGCGGACAAAAGTCTACTGCAGCATCTTATATTGAAGTTCTGGTTAATTGGAAGCTTTAATCAAAAATCCATTGATGCACATTTTCAGTAACGTAAATATGTATATTTATAAAAAAAAAACCAAAACAAAAACTTTTCATAACAAACTTAAAGAAAAATTCATAAAAACAAATTTAATGGATAAAAGTCTACGGCAGTCAGTGCTGGCTGACTGATACGTAAAAAATTTCCAACTAAACGTATCGGAATTTTTAAAATTATTTGCTGGCTTAATACTTGGTTGGACCCCCTTTAGCATCAATTACTGCTTGCAGTCTTCGGGGCATAGAGGCGACTAAATTACCATAGTTTCTGCGGATGTAATTTTCTCCCATTCTGTAATGAGCGCTTCCTTCAACAAATTTTTATTTTTTATGCAACATTTTCAAATTTTCCGTTCCAGATATGTTCTATTGGGTTTAAATCCGGGCTTTGGGGAGGCGTGTTCAGCTGCCTGGGAGCGTAGTACAACAACCAGTTCTTGACGAAAAGTGCTATGTGCTTCGGATCATTGTCCTGTTCGAAAAGCCAGCTCCCTCCAAGGCACAACTTCTGAACTGATGGCCTTAAATGTTGTTCCAACAGGTTATTGTAAACATAGCGGTCCATAGTAGTTTCAACAAAAGCCAATCTGCCGCCCCCAGATGCAGCTATGGCTCCCCAAACCATAACATTACCTCCACCGTGATTGACAGTAGGAATCAAATTTTTGGTCTCTAAAGTTGTATTCTTTTTTCTCCATATTTTACTGCGACCATCACACCCGAACATGTTGTATTTCGACTCATCGGTAAAAAGGACTCGATTCCAAAAATCATTGCCCTTGTTGATATGGGCCTTGGCGAACTCTAGGCGCAGAAGTCGGTTTTTTGCGGATATTAATGTTTTTTTACGTAGAGTTCTGCTTTGAAACCCATTAGAATTTAATGCTCCCGAGATTGTTCTTGCATGAACATCCTTTTTCCTTATCGCAGCAGCTTGTTTCGCCAAATCTGGAGCACTTATTTTTGGATTTTTGTTCACTTTTTTAAAAATTGAACTAATGTCTCTCCGCGAAAGCTTTTTCGGTCAGCCAGTTCGCGGCTTATTTTCAACGGAACCACTGTTTTCAAAATTTTTGATAATGGTATAAACAGAACTTCGTTTTAGTTTCAGTAATTTCGCAATTTCCGAGCACGATTTATTGTCTTTTTTATACTGGACGACCAAATTTCGGACATCACTAGAAATTTCTTTTCGCGATGACATTTTGCGGTTCTTACAGTTCGAAACTAGCAATAAACCTATAATGGAGTTGCAGCTGCACATGTACTGAATGGCATTAAGAGCAAATAAATAAATTTCGAAGAAATACAGTTAGATTTAGTTGGAAATTTTTTGTGTAAAGTCAGCCAGCACTGACTGCCGTAGACTTTTGTCTATTAAACTTTTTATGTTTTTATGAATTTCTCTTTAAGTTTGTTATGAAAAGTTTTTGTTTTCGTTTTTTTTATAAATATATTTACGTTACTGAAAAAATGTGCTTCAATGGACTTTTAATTAAAGCTTCCAAATAACCAGAACCTCAATATTAGGTGCTGCTGTAGACTTTTGTCTGCCACTGTATACGCGATGGCGATCAAACGCGTTCCACGTTAGTAAGTTAAGCAGCACATACTTGTCGCGATCTGTTAGCGATAAAGTGGATATGTGCAGCGTTCGATCGTGGGGTAGTCGGCGATCAGCGATTAAACACAACTTGTTGAATTTATCGCAGATCGCAAGTATTAAAAATGGCAGATTTCACGGAAAAATTAATTGAATATGTAAAATAACATAATGTTTTGTTTTCTGACTGCAACAATGTGAAAAAAAATAAAAAAATGTTTCCTTGCGATTGCGACCGCGATTGCAACATGGTGTGTTCGCTTCCTCCTGTGATCGCTAACGCTATCGCGATCGCCTTTGGGATCGCGTATATGTGTTCTCCGCTTAAAACTTTTTCATATTCGACTTTTTCAGTTGAAGCGATTTAATACTCTTAACCATTTATCAAATTAATTTTATTTGATAAAAGCAAAATGATATTTATCATACAAATATGTAACAGTTTACTTATTAATGGACTTAGGAAGTTGTGTGTCTTTAGAAGTTCGCAATTATTGTGACGTAGAAAAAGGGAAAGCCCCATTTTTTTTTAAATATATGGTTTCTCCATTTTTCTAGGTAACGTTGATACCTACGAGCGTCTGACTTATCTCAAATTAAAGCTTATTTAGTTTAAAAAAATCGATCCTAATCATTTTTCTCGTGGGATTAACATTTAATCCGTTACTGCACCTTTTGCGCGCTAGCCCCCCTTATTGGTCTCTCTCTTCTTGGGCTAAAATATGTGGGTCGGTCCGCTTTGTTCTATTCAGATTTCGCTTTCATTGTGATTAGATAACTAAAATATGATGTTTTAGGGGGGCGAAAATTCCTCTTCCATAGTCGTCCGCGTGGGCGCCCTCTGGAACGGCAGTGGTCACTATGCGACGATTTCTGTGAGGTAAACCTTCCCCTGTGGTGTGGGGCGTAAAAACGATACCACGGCCCTCCCCTTTGACGGCCTGTCGTTGAAACCGACAAACAAAGGACAATGTATGCCAGCAACTTGCACTATCCGAAATCTACTATATGCTACTTGTAACAAAACGTCAACTTTGTATGCCTCGGATAAGGACTAACTCAACGGTTACGACTTTTGGCTATCGTACCATGACAAAAATTAGATTCTAGAATGTGCGTACTCTCCGGGACAATGGATCAGAGGGTCCTCAGAACGCACGATTTCTTCAATTAGAGAGTTGTGAGCTATAAATTAAACATCTTATAACTTAGTGAGATAAGATGGTGGAACAGCGGAGAATTTATCTCTCCAACGGGTAGCACTGCAATGTTGTCCCCCGGTATAGCTACCGGTAGTGGTCGTGAGTCAGGTGTGGGACTCCTTTTAACCAGAGCCGCACGAAACTGTCTCTTATCCTGGGATCCGGTCTTCGACCGAATCATACCGCCAGGTTCCAGACCAAAATAAGGAACATCTCAGTAATGCAATGTTATGCTCCAACTGAACCCGACAGTGTCTTGGCGAAAGACACCTTCTACGAACAACTAAACGCCGTTCAGAGCAGAACATCTAAAAGTGACATTATAATGGTTATGGGTGATTTGAATGCAAAAGTTGGCTCTGATAACTATGGGCTCAGACAAGTAATGGGGAGACACGGTATTGGTGATCGTATCGACAACGGTGAAAGATTTGTAGAGTTCTGCAACTCTCACAGTCTCTTCATCGGTGGTACTATGTTTGAGCACAAGGACCACCACAAAATCAGTTGGTCGCTGTTGATAGGCGCAGAACACAAAATCAGATCGACCACTATGCCACTAGTAAAAGATTCAAGACGTGCGAAACAGGAAAGGTGCCGATATTGGGATGAGAAGAGACCATTATCTTATGATCGCTAATGCTCGATTGCGTATTGCAGCCGTTTGACATCCTAGCGACGAAAGACTGTAATGAGCCATATAATGGTCTGGTAGTGCTGCTCCCACCGGCAGATCGAAGCAGCACCTGATAAGTAATGATCTGTTGGTGGCACGAAACCAGAGGCCGAGGGTCCCATTACACCCGGACCCAAATTCGACCGCGTAGGCATGTGATCCGTCTGCCAACCATTCCATCCTTATCCTTCCCATTCCCCATTTTTACCTCTATTGGTTGTGTTGTCTTCCCCAGGCCTATGAATTTTTGTTAATACGTAAAGGACAGGGGCAACTAGCGGCGAAAACCTCGCCCACATCTCCCGAACTGGGCTACAGCAGGCCGCTGTTGAGCTCGTTGAGGAGCCTTTCTCTTCGCCAGATGGCACAGCCCGACTGTCACGGTTACCATGCATCTTTAGGCTCCGTCCCCATGGGCTTCTTAGGATGCCCACCAAACCGTCCGTTACAAGACCCAGGCGCCGCAAATTCAACACCGGTCGACTAAAAAATACAGCCATCTTACAACAATAATGATTATCTTGCGAAAAAAGCAGCTGAGATAACTAGTCACCCAGATAGTGACATAAATGAAAACTGGGGTGCCATAAAAATGCGTGCATTGATAGCGCAGATGCCATCCTTGGCACAAACCGTAATTGCCGGAATAAGCCCTGGATGTCCGACGCTTCACGGCAGCAAATTGTTGAAAGAAAAGAACTGAAGGTTTGTTTGACTGCAGCATCATATGGAAATCGAAGCAGCATCGAACTCCGTTATCGTCAGAAAGCTCGGGAAGTTCAGCATAGTGTGCGACGCGATAAAAGAGTTTATGCGATTTCTCTTTTAGTCTCAGCAGAAGAAGCCGCAATAAGTAACAAACTTAAACATCGTATACGGTGGCATCAAGGAGCTTACAGGTGGTCGTAACTTCTGCCAACATCCGATGAAGGAAGTTTTTTTTGGGACCAGCTCGATGCTATGGACTTGGACGATATGTGGTTCCAACAGGACAGCGTAACGTGCCATACAGCGTACGACATAATCGAATTATTGAAGAGTAAGTTCGGCGAGCGAGTTATCTCACGCAACGGTCCTCGCGATTGGCCGCCTCGTTCGTGCGTTTTAACCCCTTTGGCCTTTTTTATTTGGGGTTACATTAAATCGCTGGTCTATGCCAATAAGCCAGCAGCGTTAGAAGGGCTGCAGACCAACATTGAAGGCGATATTCCTGGTATTTCGGCCGATTCGTGTGCTCGAGTCATGAAAAATTGGGTGCCACTCGTGGGCTTCCGCGGCGGACATTTTAACGATACCGTATTCCTTAATTAATGGCAACTATTGTACTTTCAGTTGAAATAAAAATCATTTGCATAATTAACCCACAAGTCTTTTACTGATAAAAACAAAATGCGTCGCTCTTAATGAAAACCCCTATAGGACTGTTTACTTTGCAGCAGCTTGTTTGATCTCTTTTTTGCTCTGAACAAAGATAGGAGCTGCTCCTAGCAACGATCTAACCGTTCATAGCACCTCTAACATAAACCCATTATAAAATTGAAACACAGAAAGGCATCGTTTCGTAGATCCTTCGTAGGCAATTCGAACCGAATAAGGACCGTATGGCCCGTTTCACATGGCACGTACGGTATACGTGTTTTCACTAAAAAGTACAAGTGAGGGCAAGCTTTTTATACTCAATTGCCCTAACCCCTTGTGGGGCATAGCGCGTCAACTGTTCCATCTGGCCCAGTTGACGTTTCGTTGGCATAAATTGGTTTCAGAGAATGCAGTTGCCAGCATGCACCTCCTGCACATCCATGGCCACGAACGTTGTCGTGGACGGGATTCGAACCCGAAACGCCGGTAGTCAAACATGAGACTGATGCCTCAACACACTGCGCTACCGGTCGCCCCTTTTTATAGCTTTTTATAGTATACTATTGTCTAATTTAAGTTCAGCCTTTGTTCATACAAAGCTCCCTCGCCACTGGTTCTTTTTAGGGAAAACTTGTATATCGTACATACCATCTGGCCTTTCTTGGCCAAATTACGAACTGCTTTAAGTGAAACTGTATTAAAGGGCAGATGTGCGAAGAAATGGCATCGATCCCATACTACATGTATTCGTCTTAGCATCCCTAAAGTTCCTGGAATCGGCATGAGTCAGGTAGCAGTCATTCGAGGCACGAACTTATCAGGTGCCTCCAAACCTTGAGTCCTGCATTAGAGGAGGGCGCGATTTCGCTTGGCCTAATAACACGACACTGGTACGAATCATATCTCCTTGAAAATCATCCATGCGTTTTCTATGATGTGCTGTTCACGAAGTATGTATGGGGAAATGGTGTTTATAACAAAGCGTCTTAGCATCCATCTCCTCATCTCCTCTTATACTCATTGTCACAATTAAAAGTCCCAAAAACCGGTATTGCGATGTTGACGCGCTCAATAGCCGTGCGTTCTCGGTGGCCACTCTGCGATTCTACACCTAGAGGAACACAAGTTCAATCCTCGACGCGTAAATAACAAACTATCTGTGGGTTGAGTACTAGTTACTACTAGAACTCCCACAGCGTTCTGAGCTTGTCAGTAAAAGACGGCTCGGATAGTAGGTGCATGCTACCAACTGCACCATCCGAAAAATATGCTATCGCAACGTCATCAAGCCATAGCCATACAAGACATGTTGGCGCGCCCATCCCCCTGGAGGCGTGAAGGCAATTGACAAAGCCGGTATGGGTCTGGTTTCGTTCATACGAGCATGTTCAGCCAAAGTTTAAATATTACAAATACGAGTATACCGCATTTCATACAAATTAACGCAGACAAATAAGCCTCGCGGTGGCAATAATTCAAAGGAAAATCGCTTTTAGAGATATAGAGACGGCAACACTTCACTAATGGCAATTGCCTTTAGTAGTCCGGATGGCGCAACGGTTAGCACGTCCGCCTTCAACGCACTGGGCCCCGGTTCGATTCCTACTGAATGCGGTGGTTTTCGATAAAAAAGGGGATTTACGTGTCGGACTATGAGCCCACTCAGCTGTTAAATGAGTACCCATTTAAGTGGTAAATAACTCGGTTGAGCGTGTCGTCGATCACACACCTCTGCACAAGACCGTCACGATCTAGAAAATGAGATGATGCTAACTCATCTCGAGGCCATGGTTCAAATTGGACTGTTGCGCCAGTTATTGTATTTATTTATTTATCTGCCTTTAACCTTTCATTGTATGAGTAACATGCTTGTTAGTTGGCATTACCCTTTTGCGTACTCATTATGGGAGGGAACCATCCCATATGCAATTACTAGGCACTGCGTTAATTTGTATGAAGTGCAGAAATTTTGTAATGGCTAATCTTTGGTTCAGCTTCAGCTATTGTCCGGTTATTTCATGAAAGTGAGTCGAATATCGTCTCCAGACGATCATAATATTTACCGAACTTAAAATATTCCGCTTTTTTGTTAAATATAATAAATAAATAAACTAAATTTGCTATGTACATACTCATACTGTGATCTAGGAAATATTGCCAATAAATACATACCCAAGCATTATAAAATCGTATTTACTAACGCAAACTCATCAATTCCAAGAATAAATTGAAAAATAATAATGTTCGCAATATTGTATTTCAGTTCATCACTACGGACAAAACGAAGACTCTCAGTTGCTCCATTGCCAGCCTTACGTCTCAATGACAAAGAGATGATCGCTAATGAATTCGATAATCAAAGTGTCATAAGTATTCAGCCATCAATAGCTAGTGCTACATCGCTAACGAGTCTCTTGAAGGAAAAAATGCAGGTAAGATATGATCAGTGATCACAAAATATTCATGGTCCTAATTTGCTTTGTTAGAGATTTTGTGGTTCCAAGTGTGACTTAACATTCTGCAAATTGTAAATATAATTTCAGGCATTTCCACAGGCGTTACGCCGCAAGAGAAAGGAAACCAAGGACTATAAAATTAAGGTCTTTGTTGCGATCCTATTGATGATTATCATATTTTTGGTAAGTATTTGATACTAATTTCAACAATATCGACTTATTCTCGGTCCAGAGAAGGTTATATGTCAGATAATAAAACGGACTACTAACCCAGCGGGTAGGCACTGCGACCATAAGAGGTCTATTGTGCCATAGTCCATTAAACTGCTAATAGTACTACTCACTTGCCCGAACCCGAAGTGGGGCATAGGACGTCAACTATTCCACGTGTCTTAGCTGACGTTTCGTTGGCGAAAACCAGCTTCGGACGACGGTTGTTGCCAGCATGCACCTCCTACTCCCATTTGGCTGCCTACCTGCTGCAAGTCGGGAGATGTTGTCGTTTATTATTACGCCTCGCACCACAGAGGGAGGACAACACAAACATCCATGGCCATGAATATCGTGGACCGTACTTGAACCCGTAGCGACCGTAGCCCGACATGTTACTGACGCCTCCACGCACTGAGCTACCGCCCCAACCCTCCTAATGAAGGACAGTATGTCTTTTTTTATATTTTGGCAGGAATCAACTTGAAATCTGCAGCCTGCCCGAGGAATGACATCCTCTAACGCGCTATGGCGTATAAGTATAACCTACCTAAAAAAAATTGTCTGCTTATAACTTTTTTGCAAGGGTGGGCAAACGGAACTTTTCCCTGGGCAAACCATTGTCCACCATGGGCAAAAGAACTGCCCAGCTTGCGACCACAAATTATCCTTTCAGGAGCCAAAGTGTGGAAAGTGGCGCCCAAGTGGGATCAAAATACTTACTTGTTTATGAAAGGTGCTGGAGGGATGGGCAAACGAAACTTTTTCCTGGGCAAACGATAGTGCACGATGGGCAATCGAACTGATGGGTTTACACTACAAAATTATCCTTTAAGGAGCTAAATTAGGGATATAAGTATTCGCAACCCAAAAAATTTAATTCTCTAATAACTTTTTACCTCAATGTGGGGTAACAATTTTATTTTTTGAATAAATAAAAATTGGGGGGTGGGCAAACGAAAATTTTGGGTGGGCAATCCTGGGCTAACGTTGGGCAAATGAAATAGCGGAAAAATTCCGAATTCTGGAAAAAAAATTTCGTGGGTTTTTGCATTTTGAAAAAAAGTATTTTGTAACTTTTTTTGTAAGGGTGGGCAAACGAAAATTTTTCCTGGGCAAACGTGGGCCTACGATGGGCAAACGAACTGCACAATTTAAATTTGAAAAATCGAATGTGACGGTGCCAACTTCACAGAGCTCTAGAAGTCTTGGATGAGCTCTACCCATTAGATATTTATATAAATTCCTTGGATTGACGTAACCCTGGCAGGTTATTTTAGTACTGCTGACGTAATAGTGCAGACCAGTCGCTGATCCGCAATTTGGCCGAGACCAGTCCCACGTCACAGTATGGCTCTAGTTTAGGCAAACGATTGGATGATCCCAGCCCAGCAACTTCATTCGGAGCCACGTTCCTCTCAATGCCCTGGTGGCCTGGCACCTGACACAAAAAAATTTGGTTTTTGGTTGCCAACAGTGAGAGTAGTTCGCAGTACTCCTTCACCAGTTTCGAAGAGAAATTATTTGAGGAGAGCGCCTTTACGATTGTTCGGCTGTCTGAGTAGATAGCAATTTGGGCGCCGCGAAGTCCTTTTTCCAAGATCACCCTAGCACAGACCTCACTTGCGTGGATCTCAGCTTGAAAGATGCTGCCAACATCCTACTCTGTTTAAGACCCATCGGTGAACTACTCAATACATCTAGGAGCTGGACAGAACAAGATTATGGGCCGTTTTCACAATGTCCTCGTAGAAATAAAGTGCCTGTTAGCACAATTTCATTTTCTCAATGTCTGTTTAGCGTTCATCCGATCGAAAACGCTAAAGCGAACCTCATCTACTCTTTAAATTTTACAACTAAAGATAAACTTCGAAAGTCCGATACCAAGTCTTCGCTTAATCGTTGATCCAAAACAAATCCCCATACTTTGCAATCGCTATACAAGTTTATCCGAAACAAAATCCCAACACATCGCAATCGCCACAGAGAAGGAAGGAAGAAGGAGATGAAACCACCATGTACTGCACACTAAATTCGCATGCACAAGTAAATATTCGAGCTCTGCTGTCAAATGAATATTGATGGTGAAGATTCACAACCTATATGTCATGTATTGTTTCATCATATAGTTCAAAATTACATAAGTGATATTAGACCCGCGGGTAGATGATGACTTTTACCCAGCACGCATTATGAGTGCATTGATAACTTCTTCATGACATGGTTAAGAGGGGCTTTTAGAAAACAGCCATCCGTAAAATGAGGTCGATTATGGTGATTTGTGTCTATCCTGCAAACCATTGTTCACCTGTCGACTACTTCCCCGGGGAAGTAGCGGAGGAAGCAAAGTTATACGAAGATATTTGTAGACGTACACATGCCCACTCACTGCAAATCATCGTTCGCCAGACGGCAACTATTTTTTTCGCGGAGAAACAGCGGGGGCTACTCTCACAACTTCCCTGCAAATCATATTTTCCTACTAATCAAGTCATGATGAAGACATCAATGAGCCATCCAGGCCTGGAGGAAAGGCATCATGAGCATTGTTCTAGCCGCGGGACTAAAGTCACTTATGTATTTTTCTAGCATACATATGTGAAAAAAAAATGGTCGACTGGTGGACAATGGTTTGCAGGGTAGCAAGTACCCTCTGCTCATGATGAAACCATAAATGAGCTCATTATCCAGGCCTGGATGAAAGGCATTATGACCATTGTTCTAGCCGTCGGACTAAAGTCATTTATGTACTTTCCATGTATGTGGTGAGACCAGTGGCGGATCTAGAAAACGAGTTGGGAAGGGGGCCCGACTTTGTTTCTTACAAGGACGCTAAGGACATGTCCACACTTATTCAACTTTCGGTCCTCAAGAGGAATGCTTTTATTGAAAGCGCAGATGCCTTCCTGGAAAAGGCAGATAGCTGTAGCCTGAATGGCTGACGAACACCTAAGCGTCTCAGGTTTAGTAGGATGGAATGACTTGCGTAGTTGGACCTGCTACATAGTTGTGTGGGCTACAGCACGTTTATTAAACCGTCTGAAGCAGCTATCTCCGAGGCCATCTCCTGAATGGGGTTAAGCGACGTGCTGACAACTCGTCCTTGCAAAAACCACTCCATGTCAAGAAACCTGGAACAAAAGCCTCGGATTGGACGGATCAACAACGACGACCACGCAAACGACTAAAGGATTATTCTTTCGGATCCTGGAATGTACGCTCCCTGAACAAACCGGGGGCCGAGAAGGCCCTCCTTCAACAGGTCGAAAAGTACAAACTGAGCATTACTGCAGTCCAGGAAACAAATTGGCTTGGCAGCGAGATTAATGACAAGAAATCGCACACAATTTTTACAAGTGGCGCACCATCGGGCCGCAAGTTTGGAGTAGCATTTATAGTGAACAATCACCTCAAGCCGCATATTACTGACTTCAAACCCATAAATGAACGGCTGTGTGCGATTCGCATCAAGACCCGATTCTTCAATCTCTGGCTCATCAATGTGTACGCCCCCACTGAAGTTAAAGAAGACGCAGTAAAAGACGAGTAGTCCGGATGGCACAACGGTTAGCACGTTCGCCTTCAACGCACTGGGCCCCGGTTCGATTCCGGGGATTTACGTGTCGGACTATGAGCCCACTCAGCTGTTAAATGAGTACCCATTATGGGGTAAATAACTCGGTTGAGCGTGTTGCTGATCACATACCTCTGCACAAAAAAAAACCGTCACGATCTAGAAAATGAGATGATGCTAACTCATCTCGAGGCCGTGGTTCAAATTGGACTGTTGCGCCAGTTATTTATTATTTATTTAGTAAAAGACGAGTTCTACGCCCGCCTTGAAACTCTCTTCGACTCACTTCCAACAAACGACGTCAAATTGCTGCTGGGAGACTTTAACGAAAGTCGGAAATGAAAGTTGACACCGGGAGACCACTGGAGGCCACAGCCTCCATGAAGAATGTAACGAAAACGGCCAGCGACTTATCGACTTTGCCTGCAGCAGGAATCTAGTCGTAAGCTCTACGTGTTTCCCGCATCGACGCATTCACAAGCAGACCTGGAAGTCTCCAGACGCACATACCGTAAACCAAATTGACCACGTCCTCATCTGCAGGAGATGGGCGTCTAGTGTGATGGATGTCCGCTCCTATCGAGGAGCAAACTGCGACTCAGATCATCACTTGGTGAAGACGACCTACAGATGTAGAATTTCCTCAGTGCACCAATCAAGAATCAGCCCTCCCAAAATCTTTGCAGTTGATAAGCTTTTGAGTGATGCTACAGCGGTGGCGTATACTACCGCCCTTGAGGAAAAACTATCACCTATGCTACACAACATCAGCAACACAGGCGTCCATGGGTTCTGGGAAGAACTCAAGGGTACCATCAAGGATGTCGCAGAGAAGGTCGTGGGATATAAAGACCGGCGAGCGCGAAATGACTGGTTCGACGAAGAATGCAAAAATTCACTTGACGCGAAAAACGAGGCCTACAGACAATGGATTCAACGAGGAACCAGAGCCAGAAGAGAAAAATATGACGAGCTACGGCGAATATCGAATCGAATAATTAGACGTAAGAAACGTAAATACTTTGACGAGCAGTTGCTGAATATAAACGAAAACTTAACTTAAAGGAACACCAGACAAGCGTACAAACTAGTAAATACAATTAAGAACGGCTACCAACCCAGGACTAGCCTTTGTAAGGACAAGGATGGAAACATCATCAGCGACACCGATGGTATTAACAAACGATGGGCCTCTTATTTTGAAGAGCTTCTAAACCGACCATCTAACATCCCCACACAGGAAGCTCTCGACGATATTGTTGATCTAGGCCCACCCATTCGACCCCCGACAGTAGAGGAAGTTGATCTCGCCTTGCGGTCACTAAAACGAAATAAAGCGCCGGGCTCTGACGAGATTCCAGCTGAACTGCTAAAATTCGGTGGAACGAGTCTGGTTGGTGCCATACATCAATTACTCCTGCGAGTATGGGACAACGAGGAGATCCCAGACGATTGACGCAGAAGCATCATCTGTCCAATTCATAAAAAGGGAGATAAACTGCGGTGTGAGAATTACAGGGGCATCTCACTAGTTTGTACGTCCTATAAAATTTTGACGAAAATTCTGGAAAATAGAATAAAACCGTACGCAGAACGAGTCATTGGCGAATATCAAAGCGGTTTCAGACCTGGGCGCTCCACAACCGATCAGCTCTTCTCAGTCAAACTGATACTCCAGAGGTGCTGGGAATACAACGTAAACGTATACCAAATCTTTGTCAACTTCAAGCAGGCATACGACAGTATCGATCGTGGAGTACTGTACAACATCATGCTGCAATTTGGTATACCGGAAAAATTAGTGCGACTGACAAAGATGACGATGATCAACTCCGTCTCACAAGTCAGGATCCAGAATAGACTTACTGATCTATTTGAAACACGCACTGGTTTGAAACAGGGCGATGGACTGGCACCGGCGACGCTCTTCAACCTAGCACTGGAATACGTTATTCGGGCCATGAATATGGACAACAGCAAGACGCTACTCATCAAGTCGACACAATTAGCAGCGTACGCCGACGACATCAACATCATGTCCCGAAGATTGGCTGACGCAGAAGAAGTTCTGCATACGCTCGATACCGCTGCAAAGGAAGTTGGATTACGTATTTTATTAACGAGGGTAAAACTAAAATAATGATGCAATCGGTGACAAGGACACCTGCACAACCAAGCATCAATGTGGGGGACCTCAACATCGAGTTCGTGAACAACTTCATTTACCTGGGTTGCAACTTGTCAAGGGACGCCAACGAAACTGACGAAATCAAGCGACGGATACAGTTAGCTAATAAGACTTTTTTCTCGGTTCTCCCCATAACGAGATCGAAGCATGTGCACAGAAACACGAAGCTCCGCGTGTACAAAACCATTATACGACCAGTGCTATGCTATGGCTGCGAAGCATGTACCCTAACTCAAGCCTCCGAAAACATGCTAGACACTTTTGAACGTAAGGTTCTACGGCGAATTTTCGGGGCTGTTTGCGATCGAGATGGATGGCGCATCCGGTACAACCATGAGTTGTATGAAATGTACGACGAGCTGCGAGTCTCGAAAATCGTCAAACTACAACGACTTCAATGGGCAGGGCATGTACAAAGAATGGACAATGATCGCATGCCTAAGAGAGTAATGAATGCAGAACGAGTCGTCGGAGCGAGACTGCGATCACGACGATCTCGTTGGGAGAGCTCAGTAGGTGTGGACGCCGCGCAGCTGCTGGTCTCCCAAAATTGGAGGACGCGGTCACGTGACCGAGATAATTGGAGGACAATGATCCAGGCAGCCAAGGCCCAACGTCGGGCTGTCGCGCCACGACGACGATGAAATAGTAGTGAACAAACATTACCATGAAATGAACCAAAGTTATTTTAGGGATAAGGGCTCCTGTGCATACATCGCACACATAGAATGCAATAGGGTTCATTATGTTGCTACCAGGAACTCCTCACCCGACTTTAGCTAAGTAAATAGTAGTAGTATCCAGTTCAGTGAAGGACAGGAACAGGGGACGCGAAGCCTCATGGCGTGTTCCCCAACTGTACAATGATGACTCCCACTGCAGCTCTGATGTGTTGCCTTTTCAGTGACAACAGGTTAGCGGTGCGGCTAGAATCCAATCTGGGCCATACGGCAACGGTCTTGTTGAAAGACATGTCTTACCATTTATCAAACTAGAGTTGGTGCTGTTAAACTGCTTGCTACACACAGTTAGTTTAGAAGCTGTGACAGGTTTAGAATAACTTGGAAAAATTTGTGCAGTATCACTTGTTTTACTCCACATGGCAGTGAGTCTAGTCCTGGCCAGAGCAGTCCACGAGACAACTACCCCAAATATAAGTACATAGCAGTGTGTTGAGGCATCAGTCTCATGTTTGACTACCGGCGTTTCGGGTTCGAATCCCGTCCACGATACCGTTCGTGGTGAAGATTTGTTTGGCGGTCACAGGCGGTTTTTGATCGCGCCGAGATTTGAACTCCGAGCTCTAGATTAGTATCGTAGAGCGGTGACCGAACGACCACGGCCACCGAGCGCGACAATCATCAGGAATCAGGAAATACCAAAAAAAAAATATGTTCACGTAGCCATAGTTTTCAGGTATTGATATGGTTATCGGTACCAAAACAATTACCATAAGAAAACGCAGCAATCACTCGATATTCATTCGGTTAAGGATACCACAAAAATACCTAGGTAAGTAATTCAGTTTGCTTGTGTTTGTGGTCCTCCATAAAATCGCTTTTGTGTTGGTACTTTCGGTAGCGATTTTGCAGGGGAACTCTCACTTTATTCAGACGATGCTCCCAGTGTGTGCAACATCAGCACCAAGAGCTTCATGAAGCAAAATCGAAGAGGAGTGTGTAGAAATGCACCCTTGTCAGGTGTATTTTATTTACGCTGCTATTTTTATAAATCATGTTTGTGTATTTCCTCGAATATTTCAATATCACGTTTAATATACCAGGCATTTTGGAGGAGGCCCGGGACCCTATGGCCTCCCCCTTTGGATACGCCACTGGGTGAGACCATACATGACCACATACGACCTGCCACATAAGTGGAATTCATTAGCTCATAACTGATCAAATACTTGCTGAGATTTATTGACGAATTCATCAAGTCGTAGCTGGTGAAATACCTGATGAGTATCATTAACCAATTCATTAAGCCATAGCTGATGAAATACTGGATGAGTATCATTGAAGAATTCATCAAACTGAGGAAATATTTGATGAAAGTCATTGACAACTTCAGCAGGCTATAGCGGATGAGTATCATTGACCAATTCATCAAGCTGCAGCTAATGAAATGCTTGATGAAGATCATAGGAAATTCATCAGACCGTCTTCGGAAAGGTCGCCACGGTAAAAAAGTTCTTGTGGTAGAACTTCAACACGCGACTTGATGAATGTGAGATCTACTCTCTGCCCATTGAGCTACCACAGCTCTCTTCTTCTGAAAATAATTGAGCAAATATTAAAGCCCTCGATGAGTGCTTAGATGAAAAATGGGAAAATATCATCAAAGAATTAGCTGATGAATTTATCAACGACTCTTATCAAGCATTTCATCAGCTACGGCCTGATGAATTCATCAATGGATTTCATCAAGTATTTCGTCAGCTACAGCTTTACGAATTCGTCAATGACTTTCATCAAGTATTTTGACAGCCACCGTCTGATGAATTCGTAAATAAAGCTTATATAAAAGGTCGTACATAGGTGGTCATGTGACGTTTCACCGAGTGTAAGGAATTCAACAATGGTACGTAAGCGAAACAGTGGGCATGGCTACAAAAATCTCCGCATAATCTTGCTTCCCCGCTACCTCTCCGGGAAGAAATATTGTCAAACGGTGAGCGATGGTTTGCAGTGCCTGTGCTCTAGTAACAGCTGCTGTAACCGTGAAGTTGAAATGTTGTCTTGGCATAATGACCGTGAAGGTCGGGCTGTGCCATCTGGCGAAAATAAAGGCACCTCAACGAGCTAAGCACCGGCTTATGCTTGCTGTAGCTCAGCTCGGGAGATGTGGGTGGGGTTTTCGCCGCTCGTTGCCCCTGTCCTTTACGTATTAGCAAAAAACTCATAGGCCTCATCAGGTGCTGCTTCGATCTGCCGGTCGGAGTACCACTACCAGACCATAATATGGTTCATTACAGGTGGTTCATTACAAGCTACCTTCCCGATTTTGTATAAAAAGCCTTCATGTATCAGCTTCGGCTTTCACTCTGAAAGCAGAGTAGAAGAAAATTTTCCAGGGATGGCGAACGAACCTTCGTGCAGGCAACTGAGCATTCAAATGAATTATCAATTTTCCCGATTTGAAAGCAGATTTCGTTTTTATTTTTCGAAATTTCTGTGCTTTATGTTGTCTTCCTTTGGCGTTTCTGAAAATCTAAAATCTTCTCATTACTTTCAGGTGGGCTATGCAAACATTATGTACCACAACAAAGTGCTCACCAGGTCCTACTTTGATAAGATGAAATTCAACAACGGGCAACGATTATTAACTGTCTACGATGATAAGGGCGATAAGATACTTGTCGGAAATCTCGGAACAACAGTAATGGCCGATAAGCCCTTCGATTGTCTCAGTGATGATATCGTGAACGATGGAAGCGTATGTCTAGAATGGACCGGTTTCGCTCGAATGTACATGAATTACGAAAATCTGGACATCTACAGATGCTACTCAATTAAGTGGCAAGCTCTGGGCGAGGATGTCTATCCGACAGATTGCTTCGATATGTCATTGAAAGATGGAGGTTACTGGTACGGAGGAGGATTGACCAAAGATGCACACTGGCCACTGAATTTCGCAAACTTTAGCTTTACTCCATTCATAACTGGTGACGCAAATGTTCATCAGTTTGGTAACGCGTTAAAAAGATATTTCATAAGTTCTCGAGGAGTAGCTATACAAATCGATGATCGATCACCGTTGCATATATCGATCAATAAGACTACAAATAAGTTCTGTTTGAGAGCCAAAAATGATAATTTTGCATTTGTCAATAGATTGACTGAGCTGCCCGAGTTAGAATACAAGATTTGTGTTGCCAACAACATGAACGTTTTGCACAGACAAATGACGAAACAAAGCCTTTGGGATGGAATCAAGGCGGAGGACAAAAATATTTTAAACACTCTTCTCAAAGAGCCAGTCTGGCAGATCCCGGTTTTAAATCATAGCCTGCTGAGTGAGAACACCGTGTACAATTTTTCCGAAGAGGTTATCGGTATGGGTTTCATGAAGTTGGGTCATATTTTGGTTAACGAATTTTGGCAGGAAAATATTGGCGACTTTACGGTGGACAAGGAACGTTTTCCCACATTGAAGAACACTGTCGATGTCCTGCATCGACGAGGTTTCAGAATCATCTTCATGGTGCAACCATTTATCAGTACGGACAGTATTAACTTCAAGGATGCCGTTAAAAAGAGGCTACTCATCTACGAACGCCTTTCGGAGCGAAGTATCCCGGCACTAACAAGATACAAAAGTGCAACTAGTGCGGGAGTTCTTGATGTTATGAACAACGCATCAATGCCGTGGCTTGTTAAAAAACTTCAGAACGTTATCAAGGAATATCAGATCGATGGATTCTACTTCGATTTAGGAACCGCTTACAATCTGCCCCATTACTATCAATGTCGGCAGACATTAAGTAATCCCGATATGTATGCGCGTATATTCGCCAAGGAATTAGAAGAACAGATTCCAAACATCGGCATTTCGTCAGCTACCAACGTGCCTCGCCCTCCTTCATTTTTAAGTCTGCCAGCGGCTAGTGCTTCGTGGGACAGTTTGAAAAAGCTCGTTGTTTCAGTGTTGACTCATGGGATCCTAGGCTTTCCTTTTGTACTGCCAGGATCAGTGGGTGGTGATTATGAGTCGTCTGTGAACGCAACAACAAAAATGGTATCGTTCTATTCATTACCTCAACCACCACTGCCGAGTGAAGAGTTGTATATTCGATGGATGCAATTGGTTTCATTCTTTCCGTCGCGACAGTTCAGCCACATACCATCCGAATTCAAGAGTGAGGAGCTCATAGAGATCGCCAAAGAGCTGATGAAGGTACATCAGGAGACTGTGGTGCCGGTTCTCGAACGATACTTAACCGATGCAATGAATGATGGTCTTCCGCTTATTCGACCTTTATGGATGCTTGACTCCCAGGATCCGGCCTGTTTGACTGTGAGCGATGAATTTTCAGTGGGAGAGGATATAATAGTAGCGCCGATTCTGGAACAAGGACAATTGGCAAGAGAAGGTGAGTCTTTGATAGTAATATTTTTTTTTGACCAATTGGTCTGAAAATAGTAAATGAATAGGTTTAACGACATTTATATCTACATTTTAGTTTATCTGCCCCAAGGAGTTTGGCGTGACGGGATTGATGGATCATTGAGAAAAGGAAGTCGTTGGATACACAACTATCGTGTGGCTTTGAACAAAGTTGCCTATTTTGAAAGAATGCCCGACAATACAAGATTTTAGTATCCATTTTTTTTAGCTTATACTGTAAGTTTTAAAATTTTCGCCGATTTATTGTTTCTTTATATTCGAGTACATTCGGTAAATTCTTCAACTAGATATTGTGATTTTAATGAATAGATGAGCTCGATAATAAGACAATTATTGTGTATTGTATTTGTAAGTGTACTTTTATAATAATTTTAAATACAGACTAAATTAATTAATTTTTTCTGTTTAATTTTGACAAAAAGGAAGTTTACCCTTTCATAATGTATAACGCAACAATTTATTAGTTTCTTTGGCTTCAAAATTTAATGGTTTGCGTTAAAGGTTGGTTCGTACTAGAGCTGCTGAGCTGAATATATTTACTACATCTATGTCTCAACCAAGCCCGACCTTGTCACGGAACAATCCTGGTGGCGCTTGACTTATCGAAGGCATTCGATACTGTTAACCACTCCCAACTTCTGTCTGACATCATAAATACGTCGCTCGCTGTACAAGCAGTTAAATGGATCGCAAATTATCTTGCTGGTCGGCAGTCTTAGTTATCTTCAGTTATCTTTATGACCTCAACACCTTCGTCGACAGCAAGAACCTGAAGTTACCAGCTCTGAAGTCTACCGCAACTCTATTCACCACCTGGACCAAGGAAGTAAAAATGCAGCTAGATATTACAGTAGACAGTCAACTTATACCCACCACTAACCACCCAAAAATCCTTGGCGTTACTCTTAATAACATGGCCACGTCCTCAGCCCATGCTTCAATAGTATGCAAAAAAATCAGAGGCAGGAAAAAAGTTCTTAAGGCTTTAGCAGGTAGTTCCTGGTGTAAAGATAAGGAAACCCTACTTGTAACCTACAAGGCAATCGGTAGATCCGTGACCAATTATGCGGCCCCTGTATGGACACAGAACTTGTGTGATACAAATTGGAAGAGCATACAGTCATTTCAGAATGCGTCAATTCGGACCGTTACTGGCTGTCTACTAATGTCACACCAAGACCACCTCTACCAGGAAACGAAGGCTTTACTCTTAAGAAGCCATAATAATCTGCTCGCTAAGCAATACCTACATAGTTGGATGTTATAGAGGCGACCACCCGAACTCTAATTTTATGGGCAGAACCCCACCGCCACGAAACATCAGGCGCAACCTGAGGGACCTCGAAAGGGAAGCCCACAAATCGAAGAGAGTTCCCCTCAATAATACTATTTTTACGCTGCATAGAGAGGAAGTTCTTACGTTGATAAAGGTACTTAAACCCAATCCAGTACTCTCGGCTCAACCGCCAGACATTCCTCCGGGCGAACGTGAATTACCTAGAGCAACGAGGACTACACTCGCTCAACTTCGTTCAGGCTGGTCTTCACGCCTCAATTCGTACTGGTCTCGAATCGACAACAGCATTCAGATCACTTGCCCTGCATGCAACAAGACTCCTCATGACATTGAGCGCATCTTCAACTGCACAGCAACACTGACGCACTTTACACCTACTGCGTTATGGGATAACCCCATCGAGCGGCTGCGCTCCTTCAAGGCTATATCATTCGAGTCCGGGAACGCAATCCCAAGACTATCCCTCCGACGACATACTACTTTGTCTTAACCCCAACCACTCCGGCGCGCCATCGTACTCTATTCTAGGCAATGGGGCGTATAAACGACTTACCCCGCGCGTTACACTTTTTTGCCACAGATCGACGCCATGTGATTTTAGGACCCCCTCTAGGTCGGTCTTGGTTGCAAATGGGGTTCCATTTCATGGCATTTAAAGCAATGCAGTTATCATCCTTCCGCAATATGTGACCTATCCACTGTCATTTTCACCTGCTTATCAATTAGACGATTGACATCTGATCCGTACGCCGAAATAGCTCTTAATTCGATAGTTTTTCGGGTCAGCTTTCTGGTAACTTTTACGGAAACTTTCCATGTACTGCTCCCATAAAAACGCACAGACCATGCTAGGGAGCGAAATAGGCCCAGCTTGGTCTTGATGCTGAGATAACTGCTCCGGCAGATTTTGGACAGCATGCTGTATGCGCATTTAGTCTTTTGTTCCGTGCCACAATTTTCGGCAACAATGCTCCCCAGGTAGACGAAATTATCCATCTTCTCCACAGGCTGCCCATTAATACTGATGGCAATAGGTGTAGGATTTTTTTTTAAATGGCGGGCGAAAAACCTTGCTCTTGTTGGTATTAATTTTTAGCCCAAACGTGCTTACCTCACTATCAATATCTAACGGCATTGCGTATCATCAAACCGCCTCAGGTTAGTAGGGAGTCATGAATTACGTAGTCAGACTGCAACATAGTTATGTGAACTACCTGAAGCAGCTATCACCGGAGCCACCCCTGGATAGGGTTTAGCGATTGGTCGATAACCCATCCTTGTAAAAACTACTCCACGTCAAGAAACCTGAAATAAAAGCCTCGGATTGGACGGATGAACAACGGCGAACACGAAAACGACTAACGGATTATTCTTTCGGATCCTGGAAGGTACGCTCCCTGAACAAACCGGGGGCCGAGAAGTTCCTCCTTCAACAGGTCGAAAAGTACAAACCGAGCATTACTGCAGTCCAGAAAACAAATCGGATTGGCAGCAAGATCAAAGACAAGAAATCGCATCCAATTTTTAGAAGTGCAAACTATCGGGCCACAAGGAGTTTGGAGTAGCATTTATACCTATAGTGAACAATCATCTCAAGCCGCACATTACTGACTTCAAACCTATAAATGAACGGCTTCGTGCGATTCGCATTAAGACTCGATTCTTCAATATCTGGCTCATCAATGTGCATGCCCCCACTGAAGTTAAAGAAGACGAAGTAAAATACGAGTTCTACGCCCGCCTTGAGACTCTCTTCGACTCACTTCCGACAAACGACGTCAAACTGCTGCTGGGAAACTTTAAGGTAAAGTCGGAAATGAAAGTTGGCACCGGGGGACCACTGGAGGCCACAGCCTCCATGAAGAATGTAACGATAACGGCCAGCGACTTATCGACTTTGCCTGCAGCAGGAATCTAGTCGTAAGCTCTACGTGCTTCCCGCATCGACGCATTCACAAGCAGACCTGGAAGTCTCCAGACGCACATACCGTCAACCAAATTGATCACGTCCTCATTTGCAAGAGATGGGCGTCTAGTGTAATAGATGTCCGCTTCTATCTAGGAGCAAACTGCGACTTGGTGAAGACGACCTACAGATGTAGAATTTCCTCAGTGCACCAATCGATAATCAGCATTACCAAAATGTTTGCGGTGATAAGCTTCTGAGCGATGCTATGGCGGTGACGTATACTACCGCCCTTGAGGAAAGACTATCACCTCTCCTACACAACATCAGCAACACAGGCGTCCATGTGTTCTGGGAAGAACTCAAGGGTACCATGAAAGAGGTCGCAGAGAAGGTCGTGGGATATAAAGCCCGGAGAGCGTGAAATGACTGGTTCGGCGAAGGATGCAAAAATTCACTTGAGGTGATAAACGAATCCTATAGGCAATGGATTCAACGAGGAACCAAAGACAAAAGAGAAAAATATGACGACCTACTGGGAAAATCGAATCGAATAATTAGACCTAAGAAACGTAAATACTTTGACGAGCAGTTGCTGAATATTAGTGAAAACTTAGCTAATAGGAACACCAGACAAGCGTACAAACTATTAAATACAATTAAGACGGCTATCAACCGAGGGCTAGCCTTTGTAAGGACAATGATGGAAACATAATCAGTGACTCCGACCATTAGCAAACGATGGGCCTCTTATTCTGAAGAGCTTCTGAATCTACCATCTAACATTCCCACACAAGAAGCTCTTGTTGATCTAGGCCCACCCATACAACTCCCGACAGTAGAGGAAGTTGATCTCGCGTTGGGGTCACTGAAACGGAATAAAGCGCCGTTCTGCACTGCTAAACGGTGGAACGGGTCTAGTTAATGCCATACATCAATTACTCCTGCGAGTACGGGTTGACGAGGTGATCCCAGACGATTGACGCAAAAGCATTATCTGTCCAATTCACAAAAAGGGAGATAAACTGCGGTGTGAGAGTTACAAAGGCATTTCACTAGTCTGTACGTTGTAACGGACAGTTTGATGGGCAACCGAAGAAGCCCATGAGGACGGAGCCTAAGGTCGGGCCGTGCCATCTAGCGAAGAAAAAGGCCTCTCAACGAGCTAAGCAGCGGCCTATGCTTGCTGTAGCTCAGTTCGGGAGATGTGGGCGGGGTTTTCGCCGCTCTTTGCCCCTATCCTTTATGTATTAACAAAAATTCATAGACCTGGGGAAGACAACACAAACAGGGGAGGTAAAAATGGGGAATGAGAAAAAATAGTCGATAAGGATGGAATGGTTGGCTGACGGATCAGACGCCCAAGCAGTTAAATCTGGGTCCGGGTGTAATGGAACCCTCGGCTTCTGGTTTCGTACCGCCGACAGATCCTTACTCATCAGGTGCTGCTTCGATCTGCCGGTGGGAGCAGCACTACCAGACCATAATCTGGTTCATTACAGGTGGTTCATTAGAACGTCCTACAAAATATTAGGGAAAATTTTAGAGAATAGAATAAAACCGTACGCAGAACGAATCATTGGCGAGTATCAAGGCAGTTTCAGACCTGGTTGCTCCATCTTTGTCGACTTCAGGCAGGCATACGACAGTATCGGTCGTGGTGTACTGAATAACATCAAGCTGCAATTTGGTATATCGGCAAAATTAGCGCGGTAAAGATGACGACGACCAACTCCGTCTGACAGGTCAGGATTCATAAAAGACTTACTGATCTATTAGAAAAGAAACACGCACTGGTATGGAACAGGGTGATAGACCGGCACCGAAAATCTCTAACCTAGCGGGAATGCGCTATTCGGGCTATGAATATGGACGACAGCAAGACGCTACTCATCAAGTCGACACAATTAGCAACATTCGCCGACGACATCAACATCATTTTCCGAAGTTTGGCCGACGCAGAAGAACTTCTGCGTACGCTCGATACCGCTGCAAAAGAGGTCGGAGTACGTATCGACGAGGGTAAAACTAAAATAATGATGCAATCGACGACAAGGACACCTGCACAACCGAGCATCAATGTGGGGGACCTCAACATCGAGTTCGTGAACGACTTCATATACCTGGGTTGCAACTTGTCAAGGGACGCCAACGAAACTGACGAAATCAAGCGACGGATACAGTTAGCTAATAAGACTTTTTTCTCGGTTCTCCACATAACGAGATCGAAGCATGTGCACAGAAACACGAAGCTCCGCGTGTACAAAACCATCATACAACCATTGCTTTGCTATGGCTGCGAAGCATGGACCCTAACCCAAGCCTCCGGAAACATGCTAGACACATGTCGATGGACGATGATCGCATGCCAAAGAGAGTAATGAACGCAGAACGTTTCGACGAAGCGAGAGTGCCTAGACGACCGAGAACTCGTTGGGAGGACTCAGTATATGCGGACGCCGAGCAGCTAATGGGATTCCAAAATTGGACCGAGATAATTGGAGGACAATGATTCAGGCGGCCAAGGCCCGATGTCGGGCTGTCGCGCCACGATGATGATTGGCGCCATTTTTCCTCAATCAGACTGTACTATCGCCCATACCAGAATTACCCACCCTTCGCGAGACACCCTGTGTATTCTTTTTTGTCTTCATGTGCCAGGGGCAAGCGCTCACCCTTGCCCCACCGTGGCTACGTCTATGAACAGAGGAATGAGTGCTCAGTACTATGGAAAAGATCGATTACATATTATGGTATGACGACGGTATTTATTCTCTTATCAGGACACGTCAATGAATCAAAAATCTTCTGACACACATCCTGAGGATTGTGGATGATGATGCGGAAATTTGAAAATGATAAAATGAGTATGAGGATATGTATCAGGATGTCTATTTTAATGTGGATTATTCACATTTGCGGATGAGGATACAGATATCTGTTACATCTCTAATTGATACTTTGAGTACTACGAGTATGTCCTGTTTGCGCTCTAAAAATAACGAACGCTGTTCCGTTTAGATTTAAATCTCCTTCCTCAATGAAGTAAAATGCAATTTATTTATTTTATGCAAAAAATAATAAAGCTTTTATTCAATTAAGAAGTAAAAAATACGTTCATATTACGAACAAAAAATGCATAAGTACATAAGAATTACTATTGGACATCGCCGTTTACTTTTTACATCATGATAAACTTCTATTATAGTGAAATCATCAGATATACGGGAATATTGATATGAAAAATAAAAAGCGAATGATCAAAAAGTAATGGATGTTAATATAACACATGAAATCATGATGTTAAACAGACACAAAGACAAAAATACATTCCTACCAGCTAATTGTTTCCTTTCTTCTTAATTCTATTATTGCATTATTACTGGGGAGCAATTAAAGCAGAATAAATAGGTAAAATACACTTTTTCTCGAATCGAAAAAAAATCAAACAAAAAATATTTAAATTAAATTTAAATACACACTAGATATAAGAGTGAATAAATTATGTCGTTACTATCAGTAATGGAATAATTTTTGGTTGCCGCAAGAAATTCAGCAGCCATCGATTTTTTATTCGCCATACTCGCTAAAAGATACTGTCAAATGCAAAATTCAGAGGCTTACTATCCCCTATCGAATTGACTGAATCGTCCGATTCTGCAACAACGCTCGGATGAACAGGCAAATCAGTGTTATCCGTTTCACATAGTGGAATACCTGCACCACACTCTGCCGTATCAATGGGCTTCTTCTCCGCCTCGCAACGGCTATCTGGCAAGACAATTTCATTTTGATCCAAACACATAATGGAGCGCCTCTTGACCGGATTGGAAGCACCTTTTTTCTTGCATGTCACCGGGCACAGTTGCCACGGTCCAATCCACCAATGGGCAGGGCAAGCATCAAGATTGCATTCCCGAACTATCTCCTTTGGTCGTTCATTCTCAGCATTGGACCAACATTCCTCTTCGTCCGAAGAGACTGCACAGAATTCAAAGGGTTTTGATTAGTGTGTGTTTTTGGGAGGATTAACTGAGCCGTATGACTTACGTTTTCCGTTATTGTAGCACAATGGCATGCGATATTGGACTCCTCCACCACAGGTTTTTGAACAAGCGGTCCAATCACCCAATTTCCAGGTGTACGTCATAACCGATGTGGAATTTTTGGCAGGCGGAGTGAACTCATAACGAATGCCTTCGTTTTTGTTAGATCCTCGGACAAGGACCTGCAAATTGGGTATAATTAGCACTGAATATTTTCATTCATTCCGTTGGCTTACGTATAGAGTAATAGTGTGCATGATTGGTCCTGGGATTTTGATTGACTCCTGTTCGTCCTCCTTGTCGTATAGACTTTCAGCATCGGCAATCATGAATTCTCCAGGCATTGATATGTACCTGGAAAGAAAAGGATTCAATAAAAAAAATACAACTAGACAGTTGACACGCTATGTCTATCGATGCATACCTCTCTGCGTTCAAATAATATTCTGTGGTGTTAGCTCTCCCGATACTAAGAAAGTTTGGTGATTTCGTCAACTCTTCGACCAAAATATGACGAGATCCTTTCGGAATATTTGTAATTTCCACATAACCGTCGGAAATGTTGAAATCACTTCGAAAGTCTTCCTAGAAACGTTATGACAATTTTCTGAATTATACTATTATATTTTATATAAAGTCACATTATGTGTGTTTATCTCACTCCATAAAGGGACAAATACTAACAAAAAAGATATAAAGTCACTCCCCAACTTACGTAAGTATTTCGTTCCAAGGGAATTTACGTAAGTTGAAATTCTACGTATGTCGATGTTCCTTCTAGAATACTTAAAAATATTGTCTTAAATGCCAGTAAAATTCATAAACTTGGATTTAAATTGGATTTATTAACAAAAGCCGCTTCATCACAGTAAATTATAAAATTAATCAATTCGAAATAGAAGACAAGGGAGCTTGCCGCTCACAAAGTGCTATACAGGAAATAATGTAATGTAACCAAAACCTCCAGAATGAAGTCGTATAAAAACATTTTGGTGAGTACAAGAAAGTGTTGAGAAAAGCCAAACGAAGCTCATCTTTTGCACACGAATTGGCGGAGCGAGACCTCTCTCAATTGCCCTAACCCCTTGTGGGGCATAGCGCGTCAACTGTTCCATGTGGCCCAGTTGACGTTCCGACGGCATAAACTGGTTTCGGAGAATGCAGTTGCCAGCATGGACCTCCTGCACATCCATGGCCACGAACGTCGTCGTGGACGGGATTCGAGCCCGAAACGCCGGTAGTCAAACACGAGACTGATGCCTCAACACACTGCGCTACCGGTCGCCCCAAAATCTTACTAGACACGGATAGCTCATCCGATATCACTCAGTAGCCCCCGCACAGGAAAACGGAACAGCCTCGTGCGATTCTATTATTTCGAAAGAAAAAGTTATGGGGGCTATATCCAGCTTCGAACCTTTTAGTCTGCTTATTATTTATTCCTGCGGACTTACAGTACTCATTGGATATTGTTTATCCTTGGGTGGAGATCATCCTAACAGCATGTCTCACAATGGGATGTGTTCCGCGCATATGGACGAAAGTTCTAGTTGTATTCATCCCGAAAGCTGGGCGTAGCTCACACGCGCGAGCTAATGACCTTCGTCCTATCAGCCTTTCTTCCACCTTGCTGAAACTATTGGAGCGGCTAATCGATGTCCATCTTTGAAATACTATTCCGCCTCAGTTTCTATCTTCATCGCAACATGCCTACTGGAAAGGTAGATCAGTGGACACTGCTCTGCTCTCTATAGTTATGTAGTTGTATTGAGAAATCCCTTGAATACAAGGAATACACCATGGTTGCGTTTTTAGACATCGAGGGAGCGTTCAATAATATTAAACCTAGTGCGATCATCGAAGCGCTCTTAAAAATGCAGGTTGAGGACTCGCTCTGCAAACTCATTAGTCTCCTGTTAACATCTAGGATTATAAGTACCACTATGGGTACTTCATCCGTCAGTAGATATGTATGCAGGGGTACCCCACAAGGGGGCATATTGTCCCCTCTTCTTTGGAACCTGGCGGTCAATCGACTGCTTTTGAGATTGGAAGAGCTTGGTTTCAGTGTGACGGCTTACGCTGACGATGTTGCCATTGCTGTTTCCGGAAGATTCCCGGGAGTCCTTAGTGAGTTGATGCAGAATGCTCTATGCATACTCACCGAATGGGCAGGCCACTGTGGCCTTGTGGTCAACCCTGACAAGACCGAACTTGTGCTCTTTACCAGAAGACAGCAGTTGCCTCCTGTTGAGCCTCCATCATTGGATGGCAAGAAACTGGCCTTCAGTGATAGAGCTAAGTTCCTGGGTCTTATCTTTGATAGGAAATCGACGTGGAAGCGCAACATCCTTGAGCGGGTGAATAAAGCCATTACTGCGCTCTATTCGTGCAGGAGGGCGGTTGGTAAGAACTGGGGCCTGCAACCGAAGGTGGTATACTGGCTATATACAGCGGTTGTGCGGCCAATTCTACTTCACGGCATTTGTGTTTGGTGGGCGGCACTAAGAGTGGCGTCCTATTGTCGCCTGTTAAGTAAAGTACAAAGACCAGCAACGATTGCCACGACGGGGGCCTTTAGAACAACTCCGTCAGCCAGCTTGGACACGCTGCTACACTTGCTCCCGCTTGACATATGTATTTGGCGAACAGCTGGCGGGGAATACGGCCCTGCGTCTTCGAGAAACAGGCCAATGGCGTACTTTGAGCACTGGCCACGCGGCTATCCTGTGCAACCTGGATCTCCCTCCAGAGACTGATTACACGTCTCCTAAACACGTTTTCGGTAGGAATTATACCAGCCTGATTCCGTCGAGAAGCCTATGGGCTGACAATGTACCCCTTACCTCCAACTCCTTGACTATCTACACGGATGGCTCTAAGACCGAGAATGGAGTGGGGATTGGTATACACTCGGAGGAACTGGGAATTAACTTATCCTACCGTCTTCCCGACTTTTGTAGTGTCCTGCAGGCCGAGGTTTCGGCGATCTCGGAAGCACTGACTTGGTTAAGGAATCATGTCGTGACTGCAAGAGACATTACTATCTATACGGACAGTCAGGCTGCGATTCGCTCGCTTGACTCTGTTCTCACTACATCGAAAACTATTCTGAAGTGCCGCTCGGCCCTCATGGAGATGAGTTACTTTTTCAACATTACCGTATGCTGGATACCGAGTCACAGTGGCTTTGCGGGCAACTGCAGGGCGGACGATCTTGCGCACGAGGGGACAACCGGTGTCGTCGATGGGCACCGCAATGACATTTGAATGCCAATTGCATCATGCAAAAGTGGCAATTAAGTCTGTGGCAGTGGAAAGGGCTCAACAGTCGCACTTGCCAAACGACGAGAATGATTTGGCAGAAATTCGATTCTAGCCGCTCTGCCTCTTTGCTGGTACTGAATAGAAAGCACATTAATAGAGTGGTGGGGACTATCATAGGGCACTGCCCCATTGGTGAGCTCGCATGGAGGCTCCGTCTTCCTCATCATGACTACTGTAGGAGTTGTGAGGATGAGAAAGAGAGTGTCTTGAACCTTCTATGTCGCTGTCCGGCACTGGCCATCAGGAGGAAGAAATTCCTGGGCTCCTGGTTCTACTTTGACATGGATGACCTCAAGGATATGAGTGTGATACATCTCAATAGCTACATTGCCAGCACAGGCTGGTTCGGAACCTAGGTTTCTTAGAGAGGTGTTTTGTTGCTGGTGGTATCACAATGGACCCATGAGAGGTCTAACTTAGCTGTGTTGTATCATGGCAGCCCCTTAACTTAATCTAACCTAGTCTGCTGAGCCTGGAGGCATCATTCCGGCAGTTGTACAAAATGCTTCTGACCTTGTTCTTCCTTGGTTCAAAACCATTTTCGAAGCTTGCATGGGCGGAGATAAACGTGGTCTTTATTACCCAGGCGGGGAAGAGCTTCCACGTATGCCCAAGGAACTTTAAACCCATTAGTCTATCGGCGCGGCGGCCCTCCTAAAGATGCTCGAGAGACTTTTTGTTTTTCACATACGAAACATCATTTCAGTAGGATTACTCTTGGCATCCCGGCATGCCTATTGTAAGGGTAGTCCTGTGCCTGTGGATACAATGCTACACTCTGTTACTAGTCACATCCAAATCCCTGCATTCCAAGGAATACACAATGTTAACTTTTCTAGATATCGAGGGAGTCTTTGATAATGTCAATCCGGGGGGCAATTACTAGTGCACTTTCTTAGGGCTTGGCGTAGATCCTGGCCTAGTTGGATTAATTAACGTTAACGATGTTGACGACCAGGGCAGCCGGTTTTTCGTACCAGAACGACCCGTTTTTCAATGGCCAAGAGCTGCCAAACCCTCCTCGATGCAAGAAGAACTGCAGTATTTGAAGCATCGCAACCACAACAACAACCGGAGTTATTTCATCCAATTAGGGGATATTCTCTGAACGCCGTAGTGGTACTCAGCAAGGTGGTATGCTTTCTCCCTTGCTTTGAAACATAGCGGACAACAGGCTGCTGTTTGGTCTAGACCAGGTGGGTTTCAAGGTAAAAACATACGCGGATGGCATCTCTATTGCCATCTTAGGCAAATTCTCTAATACCCAAAGTGAGGTAACACAGTATGCCCTCACTGTCCTGGAGAATTGAGCCAGAAACTAATATCTCAGTTTTAATCCAAACAAAACCGAGCTAGTTCTATTCACTAGGAAACATCACCTTCCGTTAAACCTCATGTACTGAAGGGGGTTAGGTTATCCTTCATGGACAAGGAGAGTTTCCTAGGGCTTGTACTTGATAGAAAGCGAAACTGGAGGCTAAATATTCTGGAACGCGGTAACAAAGTAACTGTAGCACTCTATTGCTGCATGAAGGACATAGGCAGAAAATGGGGTCTACAAACAAAAATGCTCCATTGGCTTTTTGCATCGGTCCTGCGTCCCATATTGCATTATGGGGTGGTTGTTTGGTGGAATGCCCTCAGCATTGGTCATGCGTCAGTCTTGAACAATGTTGACATCCCTTCTTCTACGGATTACTATACACCAAAGCACTGGTTCGGGAAAAATTCTACTTGCGTAATTCCACCCCGCAGTTACTGGGAGATGGAAGACCCAACGGTCTTAAGCCCTCTATAGTACACTGATGGCTCCAACATCGATGAAGGGTTGGGTGCTGGAGCCTTCTACGATTGACTTGGTCTTGCTATGTCTTTTCGCGACTCAAACTACTGCATTGTCTTCCAAGCGGAGGTCCTTGCAATAGAAGAGGTGGTATTATAGTTCGGGTGAAATATCATATCTGTGAGAGATATTAAGATTTACATAGATAGTCAGGCCGCAGTGTGACCCTTGAATCCAACCGGGTGTCGTCAAAAACCTTGGCAGACTGTCGAACATGCCTTGTGGAAATGGGAAATAGCTTCGATTTTACATTATCCTGGATATCAGGCCATATCAATTTCACTGGTAACTGTAGAGCGGATGAGCTCGCTAGAAGTGGTAGTACCGAGATATTGCCATACCCCTCCAAACTAGTGATGGGCATAATGACTCTTTTCACTGTGCCAGCACATAAGCTTTGACTCTTTCCAATGATTCGTTCAAAAAGAGTCATTCAAAAAGAGTCGTGCAAAGAGTCTGAGACTTGGTTAATAACATATTCAAAAAAAGTCGTAGTTTTTAAAAATTCAATTTTTTCCTTTATTTTTTACCCCCGATTCGAAGTGATGCCATTTAGTTCAAGCCAGTCAGATCGGATTTCCCATGAAAACGGGGTTGCCAATCTGAGAAGGACGACCCCAATTTTTTTCGCATTTTTTGACCCCATTCAGCGACCCCTTAATGCCCTTTAGTTCGAGCCAGCCCGATCGGACCACTATTTCCCATGGAAATGGAGTTACCACCCCGGGGTGGGCGACCGCAATTTTTATACCCTAGACTTATAGTATAGGGTATATTGTTTTTGTCACGACGGAAATATGTAACACCTTAAAGGAGGCTCCGAAGGTATAGCAATGTATAAATATAAATGATCAGTGTCACCTCCTGATTCGATTTAGCCATGTCTGTCTGTCTGTCCGTCTGTCCGTCTGTCTGTCTGTCTGTCTGTCTGTCAGTCTGTCTGTCCGTTCGCACGATAACTTTCGATAAAAAGAAGCTAGAGCCTTGAAATTCTGGTCAAATGTTGGAAGTGTGATCTAGTTGGATGGTATTGAAAATGGGCATGATCAGGCCAAGAGAACGCCTACCTCCCCTACATATGTAAAATACATAAATGTATCTATAACTCCCGATTAAAGAAACATGAAAAGCTCTAGCTTTGGTAGATTACTCATGAGGGTAATCTCATACTCTCCTAGGAAAATAAAACTGATAAGTTGAAAACTAACGGTAATTTTCTTACAAAGAACCCCGTACTACCCTACTTTTCAGGTTTTTTGTCTATAACTCCTGAACCAATTGATGTAGACACCTGATTTATGGCGTGTAACCTTGAAGTGAGAAGCTGCTTAAGATTGTGTAAGTTGGGCATAATCAGATCAAAGGAACGCCTACCTCCCCTACAAATTTCCAAAAATTAAATATTCCTTTAATTACGATAACTTTCGAAAAAATGATACTAGCAAGTTGAAAATTTGAAAGAATGTTGCTAATAAAACCTACTTAGTTGGTATTGAAAATGGACGAGATCCGACTCAAGGAACCCCCACCTCCCCTACAAATGAAACTTCAAATAAGCGATAACTTTTGATAGAATGAAGCCAGCAACTTGAAATTTTGGTAAAATGTTGAAAGTGAGATTGAGTTAGTTGGCATTAAAGATGGGTAAGATCCGACCTAAGGAACCCCTACCTCCCCTAGAAATGAAACTTAAAATAAGCGATAACTTACGACAAAATAAAGCTAGCGACTTGAAATTTTGGTAAAATGTTTGTAGTATGATCCAGTCGACTAATATTGAAAATACGTAAAATCCGACCATCGAAACCCCTACTTCCCCTACAAAAGAAACTTCAAATAAGCGATAACTTTCGATAGAATGAAGCTAGAGACTTGAAATTTTGTTTAAATGTTTGTAGGGGGATCTAATTGGTTGATGGAAATACTGGGCAAGATCCGACTCAAGGAACCCCTACCTCCCCTACAAGTGAAACTTCAAATAAGCGTTAATTTTCGATAGAATGAAGCTAGCGACTTGAAAAATTGGATAAATATTTGTAGAATGGGTTAGTTAATTGATTTTGAGAATGGTCAAGATCCCACTGAATGAGTGCCAACCTCCCCTATGAACTGGCCATATAAGAGATCCACTTTTAATGCATATGGTCGTTGCCAATTGGGACTTTTGGTATCACCACTAGGTTTGTACAAGTCTAGGGTATATACGCTTCGGACTCCGGGCCGAAGCGAAGCTTCGGCCTGGTTTTTCTCTTTTTTTACCCTATATTCGGAGTCAGTCAAATCATTCCAGTCTGTTCTAAAAGCTTCATGCCATGAACTCCTCATTTGGCAGGGCATTTTAGTAATGGGAGTATGCGCTTCGTGAGTGAAACGTCTGAATTTGAGTCAATACTGAATTACACAAATAATCAATGTTTGTGTTATGTGTTATAACCACAGCCCAGTATGTCTCACAGCACAGAGTGAGTGAAATATAGAAGTGTGCGGTTTGTGTTAAAAACTCAAAACTCACATTGCGAATAACTCATTTCGTGCCACAGTATATAGAGGAAATTGCCTGGTTGTTGGTTATGTTATCATTTTCATCTAAAGTTGACCTTGAGATGATGGTACAAGACGATTACTTTTGTTTTAGATTGTTGGGCTTGTTTTATGTATTTGGGGAAAATTGGATGTGCGGTGCGACGTAAGCAAATGATTTTTGATTTGATCAGCATCAGCATAGCAAATATACACACAACAATATTTAGAAGTATACACAATGCGTGCATTGCATACTGCATAGAGATGATTATGAATGGATTTAGATGGGATTGTTTTGGTAGATAGATAATGGTGGTTTTAGTTTCAGAGAGATATTAGGATGGGGTGTGAATGAATATGAATGTAATACATATATGTAATCAGAAATTTTGAATGAGCGTGGATTTTCTATGCGTTACGTAGTATTTAATTTAATTTGAGTATTCATTTTACAGTGTATCATTCTTAAATTGAACCGCTCGGAGGCTATGTCGTTGCGTCGAATCTTTCGCTCATTCTGTTGAGTCATTCAAAAAGAGCGACTCGTTACTGTGTTACACATCATTACTCCAAACTTGTAAGTACGGATTAAAGATAGCCTAGATATAGTACTTGCTATAAAGCGAAACTTATATGGCCTAAGCTGGAGGTTAAACGATCCGCTAAACTGTTTTCGATGAAGAAATCTCACATTAGCTTAGTTGTGGAAATCATTATGGGTCACTGTGTTATCGGTGAACATGCCAGAAGGCTCCAACTTCCATACCATGACTTTTGAAGAAGCTGTGGATGAGCTAGATGAGGAGGAGAAGGAGAGCACTTTTCATTTGCTCTGTACTTGTCTGGCATTGGCATATCGCATCAGATCTAATTTGGGGTTAATTCTATGATCATCCGGAGGAGTAGGCAAACTTCTTCGTCTAGCTATTAGCCCTGGTTGGTTCAATCACTAAATAATGGGTGGAGGTGGATGTGTGTATTACTAGGCTGTCACAAGGGACCTGTACTGGGTCTAAGTGTGCTGTACTATGCGATAGCCCTACATACCATACCATTCCACACCAATTTAGTCAAAATACATTTAGTTAGCCTTTCGTCTGCAAACAAAAAATGCTGTTTTGTTTCCGCTAAAGAAGGCAGTTAGAATTTTTTCGGTGAATTTTGGCTTTACGTAAGTATGGATTTATATAAGTCGGTCATACGTATGTCGGAGAGTGACTGTATTTTACAATTTATAATTTCGGAGCTTCGGCTTTACGTTTAGTATTTTTTTTCTTTAATGCTAAACAAATACCTTCACAATTACACAATTTTCATCATTGCCACCACAAACACCGCAACCATCTTCATGCTTCTTCGAGTCAACAATCCAATCACAGCCGACTTTCTAAACGAAAAAAGAATTGCAATTTAAGAAGAATATGAGAATCGTATTAAAAATTGATTTTACCCTGCATATTCCATCAATGCACATATTTTTTGTACCAATTTTACAAGGAGTACCATCTGAAACTACATCGGCCCAGTTCGCAATCACCTGATCTTCTTCATCCGTGCAGAACAGCTTGCAAGGATTATCTATAAAATCATTAAAAATATAGTTTAGTTGTGATATTCAGGGTTCGTTCAAATAAAGATCCTACATTTGTCGAAGTATGGAAGCCATTTGTACTTTTGCCCGTCGTAGGACTCATTGTTGAATCGACTGCATTGTACAGCTCGAAAACTTGGCTCTCCTTCCGGACATATATCCGTGTTGCAAATCACATATCTGGAAAAGGAGTTTTCATATCATATATAAAAAAAATGCAACTTATTGAGAGAGAGAGAGAGATTGAAACCATACCTTTTCCTTTCACCAATACAAAATGCTCCTCCATTTGCTGGCGGTGGATTATTACAATCCCGTGATTGCATGGAAACGCCTCCTCCACACGTTCGTGAACAAGCACTCCAATCGCTCCAGTTACCCCATCCCCCGTTAACAGGTGTCTTTTCTTCAATCGGAACGCATTTGCCGTTCTGACACCACTGGAAAGGAAAATTATAAAAGATACATTGGCCTATTAATAATTCGTGCATAGGATGAATGCATGATTTCGATGGTTAATTAGAAATAGCACTTTAATAGATGGTGCTAATCAAATGACTCAATCTGCTTGCTTAGTATGTACTCTCAACTCACCTTATGCTTTCCACAATTTGTACCAGGAGCTGTTGGTCGCATGTTGGTCACACATTCATCATTCACTTGACACCATAATTGCGAACATATTTCATGCTGAGATGAGCACACTGACACTTCCTCCTCTGTAAGATTGAATTGCAGTTGACACTGTTGCTCAGCTTTGTACAGGGCCCCAGGTGGCAGATCGGCATATTGGAATTCAACATAGTGTGTTGGAGCATCATCAAGACAACGACCGAATCCTTGGCTAAAGGAAAGAAATACGTAAATTATAGACGAAAATTTATGGAAATATGCTCTGAACGACGTCGTTTGGAGGCAAGCTTTTACTCCCTGAAATTTGGAGGAAATATTTTGATAAGAGGATCTCGTCGAAAATACTTTGAAAGCGCTTAGGCAGTTGAAGTTTCCCGTTTGGGCAGCACATTCTGGGCGTTCTTTTCCCAAATTTAAAAGTGTGGCAGAGTATACACAGTTTTCCATCTTCCAAATTGAAACGCTTGGATGGACGCTGTAGTCAAAATTTTTGTCATATTGGAATGCATTCATCACCAAATCTCTCCGTTGATTCGATCTTGCAATTGATTCAGCGTTTCTCGCAGCAGGCATTCTTATTCTTGCCCTCTTAGTTGCGGGCTTCACGAACCTGCGGTGTTTCAACAATTCTACATCGAACACTTCCAACACGCCGCTGCATTTTTGGGAGTGTCACCAAACATCTTAGCGATTTCGAAACTATTAAGTCGACACTCATCATCATTGTGGCGCGACAGCCCGACGTCGGGCCTTGGCCGCATGGATCGTTGTCATCCAATTATCTCGGTCACGTGACCGCGTCCTACAATCTTGGAAGCCCAGTAGCTGTTGGGCGTCCACATATACTGAGATCTCCCAACGAGATCTCGGTCGTCTAGGCAGTCTTGTTCTAACGACTCGTTCTGCATTCATTACTCTCTTTGGCATGCGACCATCGTCCATTCGTTGTACATGCCCTGCCCATTGAAGTCGTTGTAGTTTGACGATTTTCGAAACTTCCAGTTCATCGTACAGTTCATACAACTCATGGTTGTACCGGATGCGTCATTCATCTCGATCGCAAACAGCCCCGAAAATTCGCCGTAGAACCTTACGTTCAAATGTATCTAGCATGTTTCCGGAGGCTTGAGTTAGGGTCCATGCTTCGCAGCCATAGCATGGCACTGGGCGTATAATGGTTTTGTGCACGCGGAGTTTCGTGTTTCTGTGCACATGCTTCGATCTCGTTATGGGGAGAACCGAGAAAAAAGTCTTATTAGCTAACTCTATCTGTCGCTTGATTTCATCAGTTTCGTTGGCGTCCCTTGACAAGTTGCACCCCAGGTATATGAAGTTGTTCACGAACTCGATGTTGAGGTCCCCCACATTGATGCTCGGTTGTGCAGGTGTCCTTGTCGTCGATTGCATCATTATTTTCGTTGATACGTAGTGCAACTTCTTTGCAGCGGTATCGAGCCTTTGCAGAAGTTCTTCTGCGTCGGCCAATCTTCGGGACATGATGTTGATGTCGTCGGCGTACGCTGCTAATTGTGTCGACTTGATGAGTAGCATCTTGCTGTGGTCCATATTCATAGCCCGAATAGCGTATTCCAGTGCTAGGTTGAAGAGCGTCGGTGCCAGTCCATCGCCCTGTTTCAGACCAGTGCGTGTTTCAAATAGATCAGTAAGTCTATTCTGGATCCTGACTTGTGAGACGGAGTTGGTAATCGTCATCTTGGTCAGTCGCACTAATTTGGCCGGTATACCAAATTGCAGCGTGATGTTGTACAGTACTCCACGATCGATACTGTCGTATACCTGCTTGAAGTCGACAAAGATTTAGTATACGCTTACGTCATATTCCCAGCACTTCTGGAGTATCAGTTTGACCGTAAAGAGCTGATCGGTTGTAGAGCGACCAGGTCTGAAACCACTTTGATATTCGCCAATGATTCGTTATGCGTTCCGTATTATTCTATTTTTCAGAATTTTCGTCAAAATTTTATAGGACTTACAAACTAGTCTATCTCCATTTTTGTGAATTGGGCAGATTATGCTTCTGCGCCAATCGTCTGGGATCTCCTCGTCCTCAAATACTCGCAGGAGTAATTGATGTATGGCATTAGCTAGACCCGTTCTACCGAATTTTAGCAGTTCAGCTGGAATCTCGTCAGCGCCCGGCGCTTTATTATTGATTGCATGGGTGGGCCTAGTTCAACAATATCGTCGAGAGCTTCTTGTGTGGGGATGTTAGATGGTAGGTTCAAAAGCTCTTCAAAATGTCTGGTGTTCCTATTAGCTAAGTTTTCGTTAATATTCAGCAACTGCTCGTCAAAGTATTTACGTTTCTTAGTTCTCATTATTCTATTCGATATTCGCCGTAGCTCGTCATATTTTTCTCTTCTGGCTCTGGTTCCTCATTGAATCCATTGTCTGTAGGCCTCGTTTTTCGCGTCAAGTGAATTTTTGCATTCTTCGTCGAACCAATCATTTCGCGCTCGCCGGGCTTTATATCCCACGACCTTCTCTGCGACATCCCTGATGGTACCTTTGAGTTCTTCCCAGAACCTATGTACGTCTGTGTTGCCCTCAAGGGCGGTAGTATACGCCACCGCCGTAGCATCGCTCAGAAACTTATCAACCGCAAAGATTTTGGCAACGCTCCTCCAATATTTCAGGCCCAAATAGCGAAACGCGATACAACAAACGTCACCTTCATACAACGCTGGTGATTTGCATTGTCGGGACCGTGCAACTCTGGACTTGACGAATGAATCGGTTCCAAATTGGTTCGCCTCAATCGTGAGACCATTTTGATTGACTGTCTGAGACTATATATTCGTATCGATATCAAATATTTGCCAGCTTAAAAGGTGGACACACGCTTGCGTCCATTTGGACGCGGATCAAAATGGATCCGCTCCGAATGATCGCGATCCAAATGTCGGTGTCCAACATTCATTGCGAGCCAGACATCATTTCAAAAGTCAAGTTCGTTCGATGACGAACTCAATATTTCAGTTGTCCAATTTAATTACATGCACCGTCAGTTTGATTGAAAAAGTTTTGAATAAGTACCTTGATGGACACCAACATGCAAAAACGATTTCATTGTTGGTATTTAACAGTGACAACATGAAACATAGACAAAATTTGACTCCGTTCAGTTCGGATTCGCGCGCAAGTGTCGTGGCAGTCCGATGCTGGCTCGTGGATTTTGGGCGATTCGAATATTCAAATTGTATCGCGGTGGATCGCGGAGCCATAAACTTGAGCCACACACACTTCGAATTTTGGTTCGAACCGGGATCAATTTGGCTTTTGGGCGGAAGTGTGTATCTATCTTCAGACGTGGACTTTCTTAACTAGGACTATTGGGTCATTCTGTTCGTCGACCCATCATCTATCGAAACATTCCTGTTTCGCGAATATTAGGAGAATTTCCTCTATTCAATTTAGAGAGAATTCTTAAAATTCCTTCATTGCGGCATTTCCGCTAGAGGTAGTCCATTTCCGCTTTAGGTGGTAGGAACCTAGAACCCACGCGGGGGGATTTGTAGGTCCTAAAGCGGAAATTTGTTGGTTTTTGTGAAAGTTCTCTCTAATCAAATATAGAGAATTCTCCTAATTTTTCCGAAACAGGAATATTCCGCATAAACTGGTATCGGGCGATGCATGTTGCTAACATGTGCCTCCACTTAATTTAGTCGTGGCTTATTGTTACACCCCACACCACAAGTGGAAGACAACACAAACATCCATGTCCACGACGTGGATGGGACTCGAATCCGTAACTTACCGGTAGCATGAGATATCAAACTGACGCTCAACGCAATGAGCTACCGGCCGCCTCAATTCACAAAAGGTTCACATAGCAAGTCAATCCGACAGTCAATCAAAAACATACGAAAAGTTTTGTCCCCCCCCCCTATATTTTTTTATCAGTCGGCGCCTCTGATATCAGCTACCGCAAAAACTGATGGTTTTGATATTAATCCCGATTAGATAAAAATAATAGGTAGTTTCCACGGATTGTCCGTAAATTTAATAAACCGAGATGACGCCGGCCTCTTTAGTATGGTTAGCCCGACCACACACAGTGTCGAACGCGAACATGGTACAAGTGTCCTCTAAATGGCTACACACACAATTCACACAAATCTGAAGAAAATTGTCCACTTGTGCCTTGTTCGTGTTCGAGTTCGGGTTCGACAGTGTGTGCCGGGCTGACCCTTCTCGATGAGAGTATTTGTCCCATCCATTTCGCGGTGTTCACGTCCGCTCCCTTGACCCTTAAAGCGCTGTCGATAGCAGTGAACGAAGTGTAGACGACCCGAGATAGGACGGGGGACATTCCCTCCTAGGATCACACATCTAAGGAAATGCGTACTCAGCAAAAGTTTACCAGTAACCTCGGCATCAGTTGTAATTCCACCGTCCGTTATTTTAAGAGTACTATCTGATCAGTGCCCTTTGTAGTCAAAACCCAAGTCTCGCAGCCTTGTTTGTTACTGAGTTATAAACGGAGTACTCTAAGCTGGATAACTGCCTTGGTTACAGGGAATGGTAATTTTAAGGCTCATCTGGCCAAGATGAAAATCGAGGAAGATGACGTTTGCAGGCTATGTCTGGAGGAGGCTGAGACAGCAGCACATTGTGTGCGAATGTCCGGCACTGGCTGGCACGAGGTTGAGGATCAAGAAGGTGTTCCAAAATTACATGGCGTCGATCTGTCGCAAAAGAGTGTAAGGCGCTCGGTAAGTCATCTGGGGAGTTGCACCCCATTGCTTAGAACAGAGTACGATGGCGCACAGGAGTCGTTGACGCGGTATGCCCCAGTAGTGGTTAAGGCAAAGTAGTATGGACACAGCGGGGTTCTAATACGCGGAACCGATACCATGTGACACATACTGTGCTACCGTCTCAGGATTCGATCGGGAGTTACAGATACATTTAATTATTTTACACATGTAGAAAACGTAGGCGTTCCACCGATCGATCGCAATACCTATCAACTAGACTATACTGCAAACATTTCGCCAAAATATAAATTGGCTAGCTTTTTTCTATCGAAAGTTATTGCATATTTGAAGTATCATTTGTAGGGGAGATGCGGTTTCTTCGGCCGGATTGTACCCATTTTCAGCACCAGCTAATGAGAACGTTACAATTATACCTAAACAACAAAGAAAGCCCATTAACTTACTCCAAGAAATGTGTTATGTACTTCCGGCTGCAGTTGGACCAGTCAACCTGGACAGTATCCGCTCCGAATGTAGGTGTCATAATATGTACAATGGGACCTTCGCGTCCGTGGCATCCAATTTTCATAGTGTCGTGGAACATTCCGAAGCTGAAAAAAAAAGAAATACATAAATATGTTGTCATACCCAGGCATAGCTATCGACACTATCGATTTCTTCTAACTGATTTCCATAAGTGATAGTTTCAAAGTACCGGCCATAGATTTTCCACGGAACGTAAATCATTTTCTGACCGCTCCAAGCCATTTTCAAATACGAGTACATGTACATACATACATATTCTTCTATCGTTGCCATAGAATGTAATCCATCTATCGCGTATAACCATTTATCTATTTGACTATCTATCTAACTAGCAATTGCGCCAATTTGCCGATAGTGTGTTTGCTGATAAATCAATTGGTTGACTGTCGAGGCCTGTTGCATTGCAGTACATAAATTAACAAAATAAATTATTCATCGTCGACGTTGTCGTCATCATCGTCGTGAGTGCGATTTTCAATGGATGCTTTAACAAATCAATCAAAGTGTTCTTTTCTGAGTTAAGTAAAACGTTTAGTGGCAACTCCATAGACTCTGTAAAGCAGACAGACATAGTGTCACAGACGCGCGGACGGAAGGACAATCGGACAAACGAAGCGGGTGGACATGCATACAGACACTACTGTACACCAAACCATACAATTCATTGATCTTTTGATCCAGAGCGGGGTGTAGAGCGGAGCAGACACGTAATAGGGTTTTCCTCGATTAGCCTATTTGTGGGGAGACCAATCATTAGACAACATTGCAGTGATTGGAGCTATGGAAATTTTGTTGTAGAACTTGGTCTACGTGATCTTGTCTTGACTCTTGTCAATTCCGTACGACTCTTAATAATTTATGACTGCAAAATGACTGCGGGACATGCCAAGACATATTATCGGCATATTTTAAATTGTTTTCGCATTAACGAAGGAATATTAAAATGTAAGTTTATTGATTTTGATGGGGTTAATTTTTCGCGTGTAAGTTAAGGGGAAAAACGAGGCCAAAAAGGAGATAAATTGTAGGGCTTGTGCTACACCAATCTATATACGAATAGTATGCATCGCAATTTAACCATTTTCCGATTCCTCACTTTAAGAAAAGTTATTAAGGTGAATGATACTACAATTAATCAAATATTATCGGGTTACTGGCTTAACTCTTTCGTTTTCTTGCTGAGAGAACTTTGCTTCTAGACCATTAAAAAGGGAGAATGCATGTTTATGATCATGAATTTTATTTAGCAGGCTAGACGATTCATGGGGAAGAAATGAAGAAATATTTCAGTCTCTTCATCAATTTGATAACTTCTAAGTTAACTTCAAAGCGAAAGAGAATTTAAAAGATTATGGTGAACTTACTTGTGTCCTAGTTCATGGGCAATTGTATGCGAAAGCATAATCCCATTATCCTCGTTCACACTGCATGACTTTCTCGGTTTGCACATTCCCCCAACATTTGCCAATCCAAGAGTCCTGTCGGATGAAAAAAAAAAAAGAAAAAAAGTTGATTGATATTATGGGATGCGTTTGAATTGCTGTGAAGAAAATCTGACTTACATGCAATCATTACCACAAATATTCCTCCTCGTCACCAATATGGCGACATCATGATGATGTGGATCACTTTCATTGTCACTATTAAGTCTATGTTGCCAACTGTACAATTCCAAAGTTCATTAGAGCAGCATACGTCCCAAGAGCGAAATATGCAAAAGCCATAAATATAAATTTTAAATTAGTGAAAGTTTGCAAGATTGATAGCCGGCAAAATAAATAAAATGCGCATGCCTCCACTAAGGACTTCATTGTATGCAAAACTTACGAGCAAAACTGCTGCAAATTTCGTTGGGCGTTCTCTGTTAGGCTAAGATCCGTGTGGGCCTCTTCATCCTCAATCAGAATGATCCTAACGATTACAATTTGAATCGAATTGCCAATGCTGGGTTCTTTGTACAGTGAGGATACCATATTCATAATTGTCAGCATATATTGCTCGGCGTCATCGTGAAACGCGACCATAGAACTATCGACGACAATCAACGCCTCAACATGACGTGGGCTACTAATTGAACGTTTGGTGCGACGTTGTCGCTGTTGTTGACGCGATAATGTCGATTTCGATGCTGATGTCGACGTACCGCTTATATGATTAGTGTGAAATTGAGGGTTTTGATGTCGTCGAAATTTCCGACCACGCTGTATGAATATCTATAAATAATGGGGAAAAAATTATAGTGATTGTAGGTAGACTGTACGTCTTCGTGTTGCATGCACTTGGAAGACAAATGAGGAGATGGAACACTCACTTTGCCTTGAGGTTGCCATTCGATTTTCGTCTCGGTACGACGACGTGGTTCTTTGGTTCCACAGTTGCTAATGGGTTGCTGATGCTTCTTTTTATGACGACCCTTCCTTTTTTTCTGAAAGTAATGTGACTAGTCGAATAAATTCAATGTTCGGATAGAGGACTTAATAATTACCTTAGTTTGGACAGCGGATCGATTAAATACTATGTGGGTGTGGCCATCTTTGACGGAATTTTCGTGATTTTTCGATGGTTCTATAAAGTATTCGCCGTGGTGTGTTCGCAAATGAGCTGCCTAGAACGAAAACCAAGCACAGATATAGTCCTATTGGAAAAACTAAGCTCAGTTTGCTAGAGGTGAAAGATGAGGCCATTTTCACCTCTCAATTCAAAGATTGCAAAAAGAACAGAATCCTGTTCCTAATGCTGTTGTATACGAAATCGTGGCTTAAGTCAATAGGGCGAAGTGAATAGATTCGATGCTGATGTTGCTGAATGCACCCTTTATATAGAGGGAAGCGGATAATGTATATTGCTTACACCGAATGCTCTGTTCGATGGTGCGCACTAGTGATGGGCATAATGACTCTTTTCACTGTGCCAGCACATAAGCTCTGACTCTTTCCAATGAGTCGTTCAAAAAGGGTCGCTCAAAAAGGGTCGTTCAAAAAGAGTCATGCAAAGAGTCTGAAACTTGGTTAATAACATATTCAATAAAAGTCGTAGATGGGCAACCCCAATTTTTTTTTCTCTTTTTTGACCCCATATTAGGAGTCAGCGACCCCCCAATACCCTTTAGTTCGAGCCAGCCCGGTCGGACCACTATTTCTCATGAAAAGGGGGTGCCAGCCTAGGATGGGCGACCCCAATTTTTTTTTCTCTTTTTAGACCCCAGATTCGGACTTAGCGACCCCCAATACCCTTTAGTTCGAGCCAGCCCGATCGGACCACTATTTCCTATGAAAAGGGGCTGCCAGCCTAGGATGGGCGACCCCAATTTTTTTATCTCTTTTTTGACCCCAGATTCGGACTTAGCGGCCCCCCAATACCCTTTAGTTCGAGCCAGCCCGATCGGACCACTATTTCCCATGAAAAGGAGGCTGCCAGCCTAGGATGGGCGACCCCAACTTCTTTTCTCTTTTTTGACCCCAGATTCGGACTTAGCGACCCCCAATTCCCCTTTAGTTCCAGCCAGCCCGATCGGACCACTATTTCCCATGAAAAGGGGGCTGCCAGCCTACGATGGGCGACCCCAGTTTTTTTTTTCTCTTTTTTGATCCCAGATTCGGACTTAGCGACCCCCCAATACCCTTTAGTTCGAGCCAGCCCGATCGGACCACTATTTCCCATGAAAAGGAGGCTGCCAGCCTAGGATGGGCGACCCCAATTTCTTTTCTCTTTTTTGACCCCAGATGCGGACTTAACGACCCCCCAATACCCTTTAGTTCGAGCAAGCCCGATAGGACCACTATTTCCCATGAAAACGGGGCAGCCAATCTGGGGCGGGCATACAAAATCAACTCGCACAAAAAGATTCGTTCAAAAAGAGCGATACAAAATCGAACCGCACAAAAAGAGTCGTTCAAAAAGAGCGATACAAAATCAAACCGCACAAAAAGATTCGTTCGAAAAGAGTCAATTGACTCTTTTGACTCTTTTTGAACGTGTCGCTCTTTTTGAACGAATCGGTCTTTTTGAACGTGTCGCTCTTTTTGAACGAATCTTATTGTGCGGTACAATTTTGTATCGCTCTTTTTGAACGAATTTTACATTGAGAAGGGAGAGGGATAGGGAGGGAGAGGGCTGAGGAGCATCCAAATAGTGGGGATGGATGCTTCTCAGCCCGGATGGGGGGTCAAAATGGTGTCAAAAATGCCAAATTCCTTATATTTTAGAAGTTATGGCCACAAAACAGTTTACTTAAAACAAGGGTATAGTAGTGGTGTAATTGCTTGAAACAGAATGATTTATGGGATAAACTAAATAGTGGTCGTGTGAACGGTCCACAACCCAAGGCAAAAGCAGTTCACTTTCCAGTCCACGCTCGATACTAGCATGAGATCGAAAGCGTGCCACGATGTCATGTATTGGCCCCGTCAGAACGCTGCTTTACACTGTAGCTGTAGTGCAAGTGGAAGCTATGGGTTTTTGTTTGGTTTCATCTAAAGTTGTGCTTGAGATGATGATACGTAAGACGAATACTTTTGTTTTAGAATGTTGGGATTGTTTTCTGTATTTGGAGAAACTTGGCTGTGCGGAGGGACGCGACGTAAGTAAATTATTTTTGATATGTTTGCATTTGCAGTCAGCATGGGTTGCTGCGTATATATTAAGAAGTATACACAATGCGTGCATTGCATACTGTATAGAGATGAATATGAATGGGTTTAGATGGGATTGCTTTGGTAGATAAATGATGGTGGTTTTGCTTTTAGATAGATACTGGGATGGGATGTGAGTGAATGAATGTATTGTAGTACATTATATGTATTGAGAAATGAGCGTGGATTGGTTATGCGTTGGGTAATATTTATGCGATGGGCTAGATTGGGAATTAATTTTACAGTGAGTCATTCTTAAATTGAACGACTCGAAGGCTATGTCGTTGTGCCGAATCTTTCGCTCATCCTGATGAGTCGTTCAAAAAGAGCGACTCGTTACTGTGTTACACATCACTAGTGCGCACCATCTCGAAAAGAGCCGCTTCTGTGGATCTACCCTTGAGATAAGTCAATACTGAGTAAAAAAAACCCTGATGTTTGTCGTACAGTGTTTTTAGGGTTTTCTAGTAAAAACAAAACCATTACTAAATCGGTCAAATGTCAGTCCGTCTGTCCATAGAATATTTCACGAACGGCTGAAGCTATACATACATGAAATTTTGTAGGAATGTGTAGAATTATTATAATTCGCCGAAGAAAGCGATGTGTCGTATTTTATTTATTTATTAAGGAATACTGAACAGGAGCTAATTCCAAAAATACAGTATATGACAAGAAAATTGGAATAAACAGAAAAAAAAAACAATTAATATAAAAGTAGAAGAAACATGAAATGAAAGGTTAAGGAATTAATGTAAATTAGAACTAATACATAATTGAGAGAATTCAAAAAAATACAACAAAAAATAAGAAATTAAATGTTAGTTATGGATAACTTATGTAAAAGTAAACGCTTAAAGGCAGCAAAAGAGGTGGGTAAAGGACCAAGCTCAAGTCTGTCATAATTGTGCATTATTCTGAGTAGTATGGCGAGTTCTTATAAACAGATAGTTCAGCAGTTGGAGGGTCAAAGATGGCATTACTCGTAGTGCGAGTATTGTAGGACGAAACCGGAAAGTTATGTGGCGAGAAAGAGATGAGTGTAAAAATCCGCAGTATAATTTATAAAGAAAGCATTCATCTAGGCAACTCCGTCTTTTCTGCAAAGACACTAAATTAAAGAAATTAAAACGTTCGGGATAAGAGAGATAGGGAACTTTAAACCTGAACATTAAAGCTCGTGTGAATTTTCTTAGGACGGATTCCAATGCCTCGAAGGAAACAAGAGTAGAAGGTGACCAGACAACTGAGGCGTATTCCAAGATGCTACGAACGAGTGAGTTAAACAAATTAACGGCGGTACTGGTAGAATGAAATTCATGGGAGCATTGCAAGATGAATCCAGCTAACTTGGACGCCTTGTTGATAGTGAGGGAGTAATGATCGATGAAGCGAAGTTTCGAGTCGAAAACGGCTCCAAGATCATTGAACGTGTGGACGACAACAAGTGGGATGAAATTGATATGATAAGAAAAGTATAAGGGAGAAATTTTTAAGGAGTATATCAGAACAGCGCATTTAGGGACGTTAAGGAGCAAGTCGTTGGTAGTACACCAGGAAGCTAAAATATTAATATCGGATTGCAAAACCAAACAATTGTCGAGACTGGAGACCGCAGCAAAGAGCTTACAGTCGTCAGCATAAAGTAAAGAGAGAGAACTAAGTAGAGGAGGAAGGTCATTTATAAAAAGTATGAAAAGTAAGGGCCCTAGAATGGACCCCTGAGGAACACCAGACGATTGAACAAAGGATGAGGAGTTAGATTTTGAAAAACAACACTAGAAGACCGATTAAGGAGGTAAGAGATAAGCCAGGAAATAAGCCAAGAGGGGAAGTTAAGTGCGACCAGTTTGTCAAGTAAAATTCTATGGCTGACAGTTTCAAACGCTTTGTCTGAGGTCTGTATAGATAACATGCACGTCAAGGTGCTTGTTAAAAGAATTGGCGACAAAGTCTGTAAACTCCACTACGTTCGTGACCGTCGATTTCTTTTTACAGAATCCATGTTGGTTTGGACTAATGAGGTAACCAAAGTTATCGTAAATGTGGTCATTGACAATACGTTCAAGTACTTTAGAGCAGGAAGAAAGAAGTGAAATAGGACGGTAATTAAAGGCGAGGTTCTGGTCACATTTCTTGGGTATGGGAACAGTGAATGATGATTTTCAACGGGAAGGGAAAACACCCTCTTAGAGGCTTTTATTAAAAAGAATAGATAGGGGAGCAGATATGGAGCTGTGAGTATGCTTTAAAAAAGAATTTGGGACTCCATCAGGGCCAGAGGATGAGTTATTGTTAAGAGAGGTGATGAGAGAATCACCGGTCGACAGAAATAGAATAGGAAATGAAGATTGAAAACCATCCTGATGAAGATCATGCAAAACAAAAGGCGAAGAAGGCTGCTGAAAAGTACTAGAGAAGTACGAGGCAAAAAGTTCGCATATTTCCTTAGGCGTGTTAGCAGTACGATTGTAGTAAGAAAGAGAAGAAAGAAGGGAAGAAGATGAACGCATATTACGAACAAAAGACCAAAAGAGTTTTGAATCATTGTTCCCAATACTGTTTTCAACATTTATAAGGTAAGTAGAGCGTGCGGCTTTAATGAGGCCTTTGGTCTGGGATCTAAGTTTCTTAAATGTTTTGAGATCAGAAAAACGCTCTCTTGCGTATAGTTTTACGTACCAGAGGGGTGAACCACAACGGACCCTTGCGGGGTTTACACTCACGAAAAGGTACGAATTCGAAAATGATACTGTAAAGTATGTTATAAAAGGCGTTCACAGCAGATTCACAGTTGAGGCCACCAAGTACACTGCCCCAATCGATTCCATTCAGTCTGAGATTGATGGCTGCATAGTTGGCTCTCCTAAAGTTCAAACGCGGCAGATTTTTATTAAGTTGGGAGGGAGAAAAATAAATGTTAAGCTGGTGACTGATGGCGGGATGATACGGGTCGCAGGGGATATAAGCCGGAGTAGCACAGGAAGCTGACAAAGAAGAAACAGGTAAGTTGCTTAGGACAAGGTCAAGGACACGATTCATGAAGTTATGGACCACATTGAACTGTAACAAATCACTAAATTCCATAAATGATGTGATCGAGGATGAAAGAGAAGTGAAACACGAAGCAACAGGAATTCCAGGGTGAGTAGGCTAGTCTATATTAGGAATATTGAAATCACCACAGATAATAATGGAGCAATCAGAGTGATAGATATTAATAATGTCGGAAAAATATGTAAAAAGACTGTCGTAGATGGCTAGAATAGATTTACACGGAACATAAACACAAGAGATTATTAGCGATGTAGAGGAGGTTCTGGGCAGAATAACGGTGACACAGTCAAAAGGTTGAGAGTGTGTGGTGGATAGAAGTGAGCAGTCAAGGTCATCGCGAACTGCAATAAGAGCACAAAGGGTAAAAATTCATGGGCGAGAAGTGAGAGGGGGGAGGAGATGAGGTAGGCTGATCGCTGACTCTACTTTCTATAATTATTCAAACAATTTATTTTTAATATTTCTACGCAAGCTTGCAATTTGCAATGTCATCTTAACAGAAATGGTTAAGCATCTCGAAGAGTAGAACAGTTCATCTCCTATTGGCATTGGACACTACAAAACCCTCGGATTGTGTAGCTCTCAATTTTCAGGTTTCATTTTGTTTATAATGTGTAAAAAAAAACACTCTACGAGAAACATCAAGTGAACAGTTCTCGCACCCTGTATTTTCGTCTCTCTCTGGAATGTACTCAGCGTTACCTCTCACATCATACGCCACTTGCCTACACCAGACGAGAGAAAAATGTTCACGTTAATTTCCCCCATAATATACGCCATTTTATTTCTCACAGCCAGTGTGGAGTGTTTTTTGCAATTCCTGTAACTATCACGAGCAGGAAGTAGGATGCGAACGTCGGATCTATGTAAATGCTTTATTTCGAACAGTATTAACTAAGCTGCAGTTAATATGTATGGAAGTACAGCGTGATTTTTCTCAAACTGAACCGGAATGCACCTCTCAGATCAAGATAACTCTCTATAAGCATGAAAAAACCCGCGCACAAAAAAAAGAAAAGGAACAAATTCTCTTAACAGATCTCATGTACAGATACAGACAACAATTTTTTTTTTTAAATTCAGAAAAAACGTAAGAAATAACTAAAAATAGACTACAAATTCTATTTTTATCGTTGAAAGATCATTAACCATATATCACAGATTTCAATTCACTCCGTAACGAAAGAGCTAAGCCAGTAACCCGATTATATATTTGAGCTAGAAGACGTCGCGTCGCATCAACTTCTACACGGCGCGAAGTATGGGGAAAGTTGTTATTATTCGTTGTTGAAAAATCCTGTTCAAGGATTTCACCCCACCCATCACGGACCACACAAGTGGCCAGTCATTGAATATCTAACTCGCCGACTAGCATTTATGTCAACGTTAACAGAATAATTTACGATATTACAATGTATGTTGCATGCAATTTCTAGATCTATGACTACAATAAATCTTGTCGATAATTACAAGTATGGTGCTATAAAATATATTTCTGCAATTGATCTATGTTCGTGACAGTAAAAATGTTCTTGTTTATGGTTCGGTGAGCGAATACGGGAGTTAGTAGACTACATATGAATGCAGGGCGGATCTTAAGTGATAATTATTGTTCGCTGTCGTGTTTTCCAGCCATGTTGAAGGTCCGAAGACATCCAACGAATCTGGGTAACAATGATTTACGCCAGACTTCAAGCAAACTGCCATATATTACAATCTAAATTGTTTGCAATGACTCAAACACACGACAAGGTACAACACACGGCCGTGCACTAATTGAGATGTTTTTCCAGAGGTGAAACAGTATACAAAATGAAAGTGTGATCAATGAAAGGATTATGCTTAATGTTGAACATTTTAGAAAATATTGAGATCGTGACTAGAAGCATAGATTTGAAGTGAACTAATAGCAGGAAATATTAAATATTATACGATTACCTAAAATGTACAGAAATATTTGTCTTCCAACTTATTAGACTTGAATTTTGTTTTGTATCTTTCTAAGAAACATTCTTTGATATTTAACAGATGTGATACAATCTATGTTTTCTTATTTCAAAACTGAGTTATATAATTTACCTGGATCTTGGGCATTAATATTGCGTAGATCTCACTACATAAGGATCAAGGGCAACTTCAAACTAGAGCTTCACAGACATCCGGTTCTCTTCTTGCATGGAAATCTCAAAGTGGCACCGATTCGTTATCACCATCTCTGAGGACCTAGCAAATGCGGTATAGTCCTGGAGGAGTTAGGTTAATTTTCAAGCCCGCAAACAAGTCTTTATATAGCATTAATCCTCGTGGAGGCGTAACGATCACCTTTTTATACCCTTCACGGATGTGATAGGGTATATTAACTTTGTCATGAAGTTTGCAACGCACAGAAGGAAGCATCTCTACATATATTCTACATATATTCTTGATCAGTATGATGAGACGAGTCGATTAAGCTTTGTCCGTCTGGCTGTCCGGTTCTATGTAAACTAGTCCCTCAGTTTTGAAGCTATCGAGCTGAAAGGGTATGGAAGGGTATCATTATATCATTATACCTTCGTTTTTAATAGTTTTTCGGTGGGACCCAGCATTAACCTTTGTTGTGGTTGTCTACTCCCAAAGCACTTGATATATATTATCTGTGTAATAACTGGGGCAATGAGTGGGCAAAAACTCCGCCAACATCTCCCAAAACTGAGCTGGAACAAGCGTGAGCCGCCGCTCAGCTCGTTGTGGCCTCAGGAAATTTTGCAAATTGTGAACGCCGAGCTATGGGGCCGATTGCGTGTACTACCACAACTAACAGGTAGCGATAGAACTAAAGATAATTTTTAATCCTGCAGCTTAGCGACGGAGATATAACAGGGTAAACGGCGCCGCGCAGATTTGGCCTTTGTCGGCCCCGTATGACACGGAACCTGGTGTGATCACCAGGACTGAAGAAAGCAGCGACGAAGGCTGAGGTGATCATCATGCGATATGGGAGAACACTGATATAAACGAAATTTTAGACGAGTTGTAGTGAAAGCAGGAGCAAATTTATTCCGGCAGGTGGAATCCCGCAAGACCGAATTCTCCAACATCAGCTGCAATATTGGCAGACGAAAGGGACAGAATCCTCAACACCAACCCAGATGATCCTAGAATTAGGGAGCTGAACGCCGAAATATATAGTCAAGTCATCGAGCATAGAAGGGCCAAAGGGAATGAACACCTTAGCAGCTGCAACTTGAAATCTGGCACCAGTAGACTTTGGACGATTGTCAGGGACCCCACAAATCTCACTGACCAATGAGGGAATGTTGCTATTAAATTTGAAAACAACATAATTAGTGGCCCTACACAATGCGCTTGTCTCTTTAAGGGGGGAAACCACATTAGGACGCTCATTTTCACTGATTTCTTAGGATTTTTTTTTGGGTGGGAATAATTAATTAGAATTCAATCAAATTTTTGCATAATTTTATTCATATTTCGAAAAACTTTTCAGAATTTTTTTGAATAATTTAAGCCAAAAATAGCAAAAAAGTTACGCACTGATGTTTGCTGAAGGCCGTAACTATAATTCTCCAATTCCGGGACGTGTAGCGATTCCAATTTATATCCGAAATAAAAAAGGTTTTAATTTTACATTACCTATATTAACTTATTTTCTAAGAATATGCAACTCAATGCAGGTGAAAATAATGGAAATTAAAAATTTCGCAGGTGTTGGAAAAAATTATTGAATTTTCGCCATTTTTGTACACTAATTATGCAAAGAAAAAAACACCCTTAAAAATATGATATCATCCCAAATGTTGGTTTCTGTTTTTCGTAATTTCATAAAGAATCATACTTTTAATTTTCATAGTGATCGGATTATTACTTTTTGAATTAGACTTCCCGCAAATGTGAAAAAAGTCATTTTGAAAAACAGAATATAACCGAAATAATCCCTTGTGTTGATGCTTCTAGTACCTTCTATACAGTTATTTGAAAACAAAGATGCAAAAGTGGGGTTCCGCTACAAGGCTACGTAAATACATAATGCGACTACCTGAAGTAGTGCTCCGCCCTACTTGCTGTGCGCTCGAGCCTGCAGACTATACCCGATGAGCGCTCGGTTCTATGCTCATAAAATCTAAACGAAAGCGAATTTCGCTTTGAAATTTTGACAGCGTATTCTTGGATTGTTAAGTTAACAATTTATGCAATAAAAAAAATTGGGTTTGTTGAACCTCCTAATGTGGTTTCCCCCCTTGTGGTATGGAATTTTTCGAATGCCCACCAGCTGATATACCTAAACGTAAAGTTTGTAGGAAGTAGCAGCTGCCATCCATAAAGCCAAGAGCTCTAAAGTATTAGGTCCCGATGGATTATCCATGATCATGCTCAAAAACTTTCACTTGCCAGCATTGAAGTATCTAACGTCCACCCTTAATTTGTCAATGGCGACGTCAGTAATTCCCGAGGTGTGGAAGAAAGGCAACCCTTCCTTTCTTCTTCCCTATCCTGAAACCCGGGAAAAAAACAACCCAGAGCGATTCATGTAGACCTATCACCCTACTTTCGTCGGTTGCTAAGACGCTTGAAGCGCTACTCCTGCCAGAGTTTGCGACCCATTTGGAATTAGCCGACCATCAACACGGCTTCAGGCATATGCACAGCATCACGACGGCATTGGATGCCATATCATCGTAAATCTACAACGGCTTTAACCAATCCCGCCCATGTCATCGAACGATTCTGGTGACCCTTGAATTATCAAAAGCCTTTGAAACTGTCAACCATTCGTCCCTGCTATCGGACATCAGCTGTAGTTCACTTTCTACTCAATTTACCAAGTGGATCGCAAACTACCTTTCTGGCAGACAATCGTCCACAGAGTTTAGAAATAATAAGTCCAAGCTCAGAAGAGTTAAACAGGGCGTTCGCCCTATTCGCCCATCTGTGGCAAAGTGGCAAACTATGCAGCACCTATCTGCTTTCAAAACCTGAGCGATACACAATGGAATAACACCCAGTCTGGTCAAAATGCTGACTACGTACTGCGATAGGCTGCCTTCTGATATCGTCTCAGGACTATCTACACCAAAAAAGCCACATGCTGTCACTATGATCCCATAATAACCTCTTACCTAAGCAATATCTATTAGGATGTTATCGTGGTAACTACCCGACCTACAACCTCATGGACGGAACACCACCTCCTCGCAATATGCGTCGCTACATAAGAAACCTTAAAAGGAATGTCCAACGTTTCAAGAGAGAACCATTCGAAGATATCTACTACAGAACTGCTATCGCCACGCTACATAGGGAAGAAGTTGGGAAGTCAATTGTGGGTTTAAAACCAAACCCAGTACTCTCAGTACGACCACCAACCATATCATCGAATGAGATGGATCTACTACGTGCAACAAGATCTGTATTCGCTCAACTCAGGTTTGGAAGGTGCTCGCGGCTAGAAGCGTACTTGTCCCATATTGACCCATTGGTTTAAAATACCTGCCCAGCGCGTGACAGCGCGGCGCGGCACCCCGATGATGTTCAGCTACACCTAGAGCGCTTTGAGAGGATCCTATCGAACTGGCCATACTCCTTTGGCCATGATACCGAGAACGCCGAAAATGAGTTTTAATGTATATAACACACACATACAGGTATTCGAAACATCACTACAACAAGAACAACAACAAAGAGGTAGGTACAGTGCGAGGTAGTTGAAATTACATTGACAGTACCAGCAATAATGGGGAAGATCCGGGGTTGGCGAGTTTCAGTCCTACCGTCGCTCTCTGGCCACCAGTGGTTGTGCTGGGGTAACCGGAACTAGGCGGCCACGCCGCGACTAAGCGCACCCAAGAACAGCACAGTGGGAGGTTTATTCACACGCCTACTTTTCCTAACAGATGCTACTCAGAAGTTCTGTTTTTTAGTTATTTGTCTGTTACACATGAATATATTCTCATAGAAGTTAAGTTAGGACTTTGGGAAGTGAGCTTTTAATGAGACCTCATGGAACCCTAAAGCGAAAGAAACTACTCGTAACAAACAAAGAGACACCTCGCAGCAGATATAAAGGACTTAAAGGACAAAGGTTAGGTTAGGTTAGATGGGCTGCTTCAACCAAACAATGATCAATGCACATTTAGGCCACACTGGGCCCGTTGTGATACCCCTAAGTGCAGCAACCCGAGACTACCTCAGTCATTACACCAGCCAGAACTGACAATGAAGCGATGAAGCCGATCAACCCCAACATCCTTTAATTCATCCAGATTAGTAAAGAAGGACCCAAGGATATCCTTCCTGCGTCTCGCCAGGGCAGGACAAGCACACATAAGGTGAAAAGGACTCTCCTCCTCCTCGTCGTCCCCACAGCTCCTGCAGTAATCATTGTGTAGGAGCCGAAGTCTCCCAGCATGCTCCCCAATAAGGCAGTGGCCAGTGATAAGCCCCACCACGTTTCTCAAATGGTTTTTATCAGCACCAATATCCTGCGAGAGCGGCTGGGGTCCATTTTCGGCCATATTTGCCTAGTTGCATGACACGTACTGCCATTGTACCATCTGGTGTTAGCCCTATCGTATGCTAACGCTTTAGTGACCAGTTCGCAGGCTGCTAAAGGCACCTACTATGAACGCATTCCCTGGTCAATTGCAATTACCAGAAAAAACACTATGACCTGGTTGGTATCCAGCCCAGCCCAACATTAGAAAAATCTCGTCATCTCATTGAGAGAGCTGCGACACTTTAACACTGCCTTTGACATTAACCAGTCCGAATTGAGCGACATAATCGCAGGTTAACTATCCGAGTATATTATAATATAACATTGAGGCCGATGGCAATGTTCGCCGCCATTCGTTCTGCGAAGATATCCAAAGGAATCAAGTCTAACAGTGTGCCCAAGCCAGCAGTCGGCCCACTTGCAAGAGTACAGTGCAACAGTTGCCTTACTCACACGTCCGTGAATGTTTGCCTTCCAGCATAATTTACTATCCACGACAAGTCCAATAAATTTGGCTTAATCAGCGAGTATTCGCCTTGTGCCCTCCATCAGTGGTGGTACAAATGCAGGTATACTACAATATATCTTCTAGTGAAGAGAACGAGTTCTGTTTCCTGCGGACTTGCTCTGACCCCAACCGCACCAGCCCATTTCGTCAGGATGCCCAGGGCATTCTGTGTTATATCGCTCAGGACACAGCGGAATTTGTGCGAAATTGCAATGGCAATGTCGTCCGCATAAGCGGTAACATGGCAAGCAGCCCAACTTCTTCTTCTGCGTACAGATGTTATACCGAGACAAGTGAAGATCGCCCGAGATGTAAGCATCAGGTACACAAACCTGCAGAGTGCGTCATCTTCGCACAGGGTTAAGAGCGCATCAGTGACAGCTAGAGGTTTAACGTTGTTGAAAGCGCCTTCAATATCCATGAAGGCAACCAGCGTATACTCTTTCTAACGGACAAAAATGACATAATAATATTGTATATAACGACTAAAGGATATACAGGAAGTATAGGTCTTCCTCCCTAGGTACTCACATTCAACTAAAAGCCATTTCAAAGGCACATTTGCTGAGTGATGTACTGCGAATCCAAATATATGATTCGTTGGGGACAAACATTTTTAATCGAAATCTATAAACATCTGAAAAAAATCGAGCATGTAATTTTACATGGGATTGGCCTAAAGTATCCATGAACATTGCTAGGTATAGTTCCATTATCACTGTTGATAAGTTTGGAATATCAACTCATTCTTCTCCGTGATTTTATCTTTTTTGTCAAGATTTAATGACGATGTTTAGCGCGGTTTTTTTACATACATATTTTAACATACGAGTATATTGCGGCTTTTTAATCTGTTGTAATGCATAGTACTAACCTTTTCGTTACTGGAGAAATTAATAGATGTCCATCTGCGTAGCACCATATCGGCGCGCTCCTTATCTATGGCGCAGCATGCTTATTGGAAGGGCAGATCGGTGGACACGGCACTGCATTCCTTGGTTAGTTTCATTGAGAAATCTCTGGAGCAAAAGGACTACACGATGGTCGTTTTTCAGGATATTGAGGGCGCTTTCAACAATATACTACCAAGTGCAATCGTTCAGGCGCTCTCGAGTCTGCAGGTTGATGAGTCGCTCTGTGCACTTATCAATATGTTATTGAGTTCAAGACTTATTCATGTAACCATGGGTACACCGGCGGCATCCAGGTTTGTCTGTAGGGGAGCCCCTCAAGGCGGTGTTCTGTGCCCTTTGCTCTGGAATCTAGCGGTCAACGGACTGCTAGTGGATCTGGAGAAGATTGGGTGCAAAGTCATTGCCTATGCGGACGACATCGCCATTGCCGTCAAAGGAGGGTTTCCTGAAACCCTTAGTGGTGTGTTGCAGAATGCTCTTTCCATTCTCGTGGAGTGGGCTAATCGGTTCGGCTTCAAGGCCAACCCGGATAAAACGGAGCTTGTGTTGTTCACTAGAAGGCACACGTTTCCCCCTATTGTGCCTCCTACCCTGGAGGGAACTAATCTGGTTTTCTCTGATAAGGCCAAATTTCTAGGTCTAATTTTTGACAGGAAATTACAGTGGAAACTCAACATTCTGGAACGAGTAAAGAAAGCCACTGTTGCGCTGTACTCGTGCTGAACTGGGATCTTCAGCCGAAAGCGGTACACCGGATATACACAGCTGTCGTACGTCCCATATTGTTGTACGGTATCTGTGTATGGTGGACAGCACTTAGAACGGCGGCCTACTGTGGTCTGTTAGAGAAGGTGCAAAGGTTGGCTACGATGGCCATCACGGGGCCTTTAAGACCACCCCGTCAGCCGGTCTCGATATGATACTCGGCTTGCTTCCGCTAGATATTCAGGGAGGACAACTGGCGGCTAACACGGCTCTGCGCCTTCGCGAGGCGGGACAGTGGCGGGCGCTAAATAAGGGGCACTCCACTATACTGAGCGACCTGAGTCTCCCTACGGAGACGGACTATACACCCCCTGGTTACCATTTCGGCAGAAACTTCACTAGTGTGATTCCGATGAGGAGCCAGTGGATGGGAGATATGCCCTCGACCTCGGATCTTATGGCAATCTATACGGATGGCTCCAAGACCGACGAAGGGGTCGGGGTTGGTATATTTTCCGAAGAGCTGGGAATCACCCTGTCAGCTCGTCTTCCTGATTTCTGCAGTATCCTACAGGCGGAAATCTCGGCGATCTCGTTAGCTTTGTCCTGTCTAAGCAGTTCTATCGTCACTGCGAGGGACATCGTTATTTATACGGATAGTCAGACGGCTATTCGCTCACTCGAGTCCGTCTCGATGACTTCTAAAACCGTTAAGAACTGCCGCGCAGCTCTGGAAGAGGTGGGTGGCTTCTTTAACATCACCCTGTGTTGGATACCGCGCCATAGTGGTTTCGAGGGGAACTGCGCGGCGGATGATCTGGCTCGGGAGGGCAGAACTGGGGGGGGGGGGGGGTTAGACGTAAGATTGGAGGACATAGCAATGCCTTTTGCTATGTGTAAATCGGCGATTAAGGCCACTGCTGTCAACAGGGCCAATACAAGATTGCTCAACGGGGCAACATGCAATACGACAAGGTCGATTTGGCCGATATTGGATTCCGGCCGCTCTGCCACTTTGCTTTCGATGAATAGGAGGCACATTGGCAGAGTTATTGGAGTTATTACCGGACACTGCGCAATCGGGGAGCATGCCAGGAGGCTCAACATTCCCCATCATGATTTTTGCAGGAGTTTTGGAGATGAGGAGGAGGAGGAGACCATCCACCACTTTCTCTGTCATTGTCTGGCCCTGGCTGGTAGGAAGGGCTACTTTCTGGGTTCGCGGATCTTCCATGATTTGGATGACCTTAAGAATACATGCGCCTTCCAGTTAAATCGCTATATCAGTAGCACGGGCTGATTTGAGCTCGTTTTAGCAAGGCTTTACTGCATTCTTTTCCCATTTGAATAAAAATAAGAACATTAACAAAATGAATAAGATAATTACAAACATTCTGTCTGAAACCTAGCTTAACTTTCCGTACTTCTAATGCCGAAGTTTCAAGCCAACCTTGGTGAATTAAATATTTCTTAACAGAAATATTATCCACAAAGAACCTTTCAACTCTTATAAAAATCTTAAAATGCATGTACCTCAGGCGCATTTACTGTCGGAAGAAGAATCCTCAACGGCTTCATAAATAACTCACAACACAAATTTACGAGGAGACATTTAATCTTTGTCCTCTGGCTCTCTTTTCGATCAAGTTCCACCTCACCGTGTGAATGTAAAATAAATTTGCAAATGACATGCAAGAGTCATTAAGTGCTATTAACTTCAAATTAGCAGCTCGTTAATGTAAATAATGCGAAATGAAACCGGAATATAGAGGGCTACGCCCGCAATTCGAGGGTTTTGTAGCACGCGCTTATTTTGGTATCTAAATATTGGCTCCCTGCTCTTCTTGGTACCACTCAGCTGAATGAAAACACCATAATTAAATGTCTTACCCATGATATAGTATCTTACATGCCAATTCATAAAAAGACTCCATCTGTCACCTCTCAAAGTAATAGTTTTAATACGAGAAGCTGTACTGTAGATAGATATATACGAGATAAACTGTCCTACTCTTCGAGATGCTTAACCATTCATGTTAAGACGACATTGCAAATTGCAAACTTGTGTAACGGCTTCGAAATTCAGGGCGGCTGGGACAAATTACGGTCTAATATTTTTTCCTCCACTGTTCCCCTTTCTACAAATCTCAAGAAAATGCTAAAAATGGAATGTACTCAACATTACCTTTCTCACGACACCCCACTTGGCTATACCAGTGGATAAAAAAGAATTGACCTTAATTTCGCTTTTGTGTGGAACCCACCCCCCTCCCCCCCCCCTTTAAAGTTGGCCGATTACAACACAACGCTATCTCCAGCGAATTATAGCATTTCTACACATTATCGCCGAATTATGTGTGAAGCTTCAGCCGTTCGTAAGATATTCTATATGAACAGACGGACAGACAGACATTTGACCGATTTTGTAAGATTAAAGACACAAAACCTTAAAAAAAAATTGTGTGAATAATTATTGTTAGAATCACCGCCCTAACCAATCTTCACCCTTCCAAAGTTGGTGCATTAAATAACTGCAATTCGCACTACGAAAAACAACATGCAAGTAGTACTCGCATCCATGTATGAGGCCGGTAGGTGTATTTTTTGTATGGATAGTGTCAAAATGCATAACTTTAAGTCAATGTACTATTATTAAATATCATGTCATTGTAATGAAACTTAAAAATGTTATTGCCTATGATGTTGGTTATCATTAGCCATCAATATTTTTGACCTAGGGTGTGCTTGAGGAGTACAGGGGTGTGCTAAATGGAACTATAGAAATGTACTATTATTAACCTTTTTGGAAGAGATTTAAAAATTCTATTATTTTTAGTTTTCTATGCTAGTGAAATGCCGCTTTTCTGTAAATTTTCATATTTCTAGCTATAACGGTCTCGAAATGCAAGGGGGGGGGGGGACAAACTCGGACCACATATTTTCCCCTCTCCCTCTTTTCCCCTTTCTTCAAATTTGAAAAAATTACAGAAATGGAATGTACTCGACGGTACCTTTCTTACGATACCCCACTTGCCTATACCAAGCGTAAGAAAAATCTCGACCTTCATTTCCCCTCTATGGGGACCTCCCCTTAAAGTTGACCCATTACGATGCATCGCTTTCTCCAGAGAATTATAGTATTTCCCCATATTTCCACCAAATTTCATGCATGTAGCTTCGGCGGTTCGTAAGATATTTCATGGACGACAGACAGACAGACAGACGGACGCATGACCGATTTCATAAGGGTTTTGTTTTTATACAAAACCCTAAAAAAACAGCAAAAACAAATTTAATGTAAAAAATGAAAAATGAAATTGGAGCGAACTGAGTTTGAGTCAATAAAAGCATCATCAAGGCAGCCAGATGAAGATGAAGTGATGAAAGAGCCAGCAACGTGTTTAACGTCGTCATTATCTTGGCGAAAGAATGAATGGTGAATGTTGGACAGCCGATGAGAGGTGTCCGTTTCAAGGAGTTTATCGAACTTATTTGGAATGCAAATGTGAATAGTCTTCTTTAATTAATGTTTTCGCATGAGAATTGGATTTTATTCATGATTTGGAGATTAACGCAGTACATAATTGGAATTCGGATGAATGGCGACAAATTAAGATGGAATTGTTATTTATAATTTGAAAAATAAGCCATGTTTTTTTTAGCAAATTAGATTACGTTTTAAAACATGTGTACTTACAATTCCATTGCACGCTGATAGTGCCACCCTCGATTCTTCTTGTCCACGAACTTTTCCATGATAGTGACAATTTGTGTTACGCGATGGCCTCTTTCGACTTCGTATCTCACGTTTGTGTCTTTCGATTATTAATCCAGGAGCCATGAAATACGTATTTGGCCTAAATTAAAAAGAATAATTTATCAAATTGGCTTCTATAAACAAAGGGTAAAGTAAGTTTTGGATTAGCATACAATATTAGCATTACTAAAGGTGTATCAAGTATACGAGGACGGTTTGTTGGGCACGTGACGTAGAGATGAAATGACTTTGTTTCTATTTTTTTAAAGAGTGTAACATCGCTGTCAATACTCGTACTTCGAAAACGAGCTCGTTATCTTAACAATTGCCGAAAGGCCAACTTTGTATGAGAGTAGGTGTGGTTTTAACTCCACCGAGGGCCGATAAGCAGTAACTGTTACTCGCCAGTCAAAGTATGATAACAGTTGGAACTATTACCCAAAAAAAAAAATGATATTGCCCATCCCTAAGGAGCAATTCCTGGCTAAGAAAAAATAAGTTAAGGTTTATTAATAAGCTTTCTGAAAAATACCAGCGAGGGTATTTACGTAAGAATAGCCGAGGCTGATGCAGATACTTTTATTGCCCGATGCGAAATCGACAAAGCAGCATCCGAATCTAATGTCGCGATCATAGGTAAAGACATTGATTTGTTAGTATTGTTGACAGCACTAGCTCTACTTCAAAGCAATAAATACTTCGTTAAATCAAGGAGAGGGAAAGTAGAAACAAAAACATATTCCTCATTGGAAGTTCAAAAACTGAAAATCGCAAAAAGTATTCTACTTATTCACGCATTTAGTAGATGCGACACCACTTCATCCATTTACATAAAGGGTTTTGATTGTCAAATTGCTTGCAAAAGTTCATGCCTTCCTTCGGTTGGCGACACCAGAAACCGCTCAAAAGGTAGTTTTGGTACTATCCGCGTGGTATACATGGTCAAAATACTATTCACCCGGTAGTTTCCAGGGTGCGCCTGACTAGTTGAGGTCTCGCTTCGGTTGACAAAACCAGGAACCACATTTTGAAAATCCTTCTTGACATGGCAGATGGACGGATGCCCAGCCCACAACGGCTCAATTGTTACAGAGTTTTTAAACTGAGAATATAGAGAAAAGTGAATTGGTCGATATGGCCCAATTGCATGGCCTTCGAGAAGACCTAACACCTCCAAATTTTTATGTATCACCTCCCGAGAATACCTGCTGCAAAGAATTTATGCTGCGTGCCATGAATTAAAGGAAAATAATTCTCAGAGTAATTTCGTCAATAAGCAGAAGATGCCGTTTTTGCATAAACCAGGAAGGAGCCCATTTTCAGCAGTTCCTTTAGATTGATTTAAGTAGCAATTGTTTTGATTTTTATTTATGTAAATTCTATCAGTAAATTTTGCTTGTTCTTTTATATTTATTTTTTTAATTCAAAATTGAAGCTGCTACTGTTGTTTTTCACTAATAACAAGACTTGTAAAGTCAAGTCAATTAGTTCGATTTTCTGACCACGTGTTTCTTCCTTTAAGATCTAATATTCGAAAATTTTCAAATCTAAGTCGTAGATATTTATATGTCAATTGAAAGGTAAGAAATTGGGCCATCTTTTGAAGATTTTGTACAGCTCTTAGTGCAAAGCCCCGTTATAAAATGTTGGTTAAATTTCTCCACCAAAAGTTGATAACTTTTTGCTAAAATTTTAACGTTTGTATCTTGGGCGATGGAAAGAATTTCGAAACTGTTAAGGTACCATTCTAACGGGTATTCTGTGTAGTTTCTGAATCAATATTGTTTTTATGAATGCAATCAGCCGGTAAATCGGAGTTTTCTCTAGAAGGTCAGACTTTTTGACAAGAATTGGGAAAAATGTAATAGCTCTGTAACGGTAAAAGATAGAGGGTTCACTTGGGCGGCATTTTCCCACAAACCAAGTGTGGAATATGCCAAAGTCGTATGGCGATCTTAAAGTGGAACACCCTGCATAGTTCTTCACCTTTGGAATTAGGATTTTAGCGAAGAAAATACTTTTTGATAACGTGTAAGCAGAAACCGCATACACCGTCAACCAAATTGATCACGTCCTCATTTGCAGGAGATGGGCGTCTAATGTGATGGATGTCCGTTCCTATCGAGGAGCAAACTGCGACTCAGATCATCACCTGGTGAAGATGACCAACAGATGTAGAATTTCTCCAGTGCACCAATCGAGAATCAGCCCTCCGAAAATCTTTGCGGTTGATAAGCTTCTGAGCGATGCTACGCCGGTGCGTATACTGCCGCCCTTGAGGAAAGATTATCGCCTATGCTACACAACATCAGCAGCACAGGCATCCATGGGTTGTGGGAAGAACTCAAGGGTACCATCAGAGATGTCGCAGAGAAGGTCGTGGGATATAAAGCCCGACGAGCGCGAAATGACTGGTTCGACGAAGAATGCAAAAATTCACTGAGGCTTACAGACAATGGATTCAACGAGGAACTAGAGCCAGAAGAGAAAAATATGACGAGCTACCGCGAATATCGAATGGAATAATTAGACGTAGGAAACGTAAATACTTTAACGAGCAGTTGCTGAATATAAACGAAAACTTAGCTAATACTAGCTAATAGGAACACCAGACAAGCGTACAAACTAGTGAATACAATTAAGAACGGCTACCAATCCAGAACTAGCCTTTGTAAGGACAAGAATGGAAACATCATCAGCGACACCGATGGAATTAACAAACGATGGGCCTCTTATTTTGAAGAGCTTCTGAACCTACCATCTAAAATCCCCACACGAGAAGCTCTCGACGATATTATTGATCCAAGCCCACCCATACAACCCCCGACAGTAGAGGAAGTTGATCTCGCCTTGCGGTCACTAAAACGAAATAAAGCGCCGGGCGCTGACGAGATTCCAGCTGAACTGCTCAAATTCGAAGGAACGGGTCTAGTAATAGCCATACATCAATTACTCCTGCGAGTATGGGAAGACGAGGTGATTCCAGACGATTGGCGCAGAAGCATCATCTGTCCAATTCACAAAAAGGGAGATAAACTGCGGTGTGAGAATTATAGATGCATATCAATAGTTTGTATATCCTATAAACTTTTGACAAAAATTCTGGAAAATAGAATAAAACCGTACGCAGAACGAATCATTGGCGAATATCAAAGCGGTTTCAGACCTGGTCGCTCCACAACCGATCAGCTCTATACGGTCAAACTGATACTCTAGAAGTGCTGGAAATACAACGTAAATGTATTCGTATACCAAATCTTTGTTGACTTCAAGCCGGCATACGACAGTATCGATCGTGGAGTAGCGACCGGCAGCGCAGTGTGTTGAAGCATCAGTCCCATGTTTGACTACCGGCGTTTCGGGTTCGAATCCCGTCCACGTCGACATTCGTGGCCATGGATGTGCAGGAGATGCATGCTGGCAACTGCATTCTCCGAAACCAGTGTATGCCAACGAAAAGTCAACAGGGCCACATGGAATAGTTGACGCGCTATGCCCCACAAGGGGTTAGTGCAAAAATTGAGTAATTTGGTATACCGGCCAAATTAGTGCGACTGACAAAGATGACGATGACCAACTCCGTCTCACAAGTCAGGATCCAGAATAGACTTACGGATCTATTTGAAACACGCACTGGTCTGAAACAGGGCGATGGACTGGCACCGACGCTCTTCAACCTAGCACTGGAATATGCTATTCAGGCTATGAATATGGACAACAGCAAGACGCTACTCATCAAGTCGACACAATTAGCAGCGTACGCCGACGACATCAACATCATGTCCCGAAGATTGGCCGACGCAGAACAACTTCTACATACTCTACTCTGCATACGCTGCAAAAGAAGTTGGACTACGTTTCAACGAGGGTAAAACTAAAACCAGGAGTCCGAAGCGTATATACCCTAGACTTGTACCGACCTAGTAGTGATACCAAAAGCACCAATTGGCAACGACCATATGCATTAAAAGTGAGTTTTCTATATGGCCACTTTATAGGGGTGGCTGGCGATAATTCAGTAGGATCTTTACCATTCTCAAAATCAACTAATAGAGGTTTCCTTTGTCGGATCTTGTACATTTTAAACAACAACCAACTACATCCTAGTACAAACACTTGACCAAAAGTTCAAGTCACTAGCTTAATTTTATCGAAAGTTATCGCTTATTTGAAGCTTCATTTGTAGGGGAAGTAGGGGTTTCGTCCGTCGGATTTTACGTATTTTCAATATTAGCCAACTGAATCCTTCTACAAACATTTGACCGATTCCAGGTCACGCATACAGGTGATTGTTTAAGGGCGTTAAGGCGAATGGTTATTGTAAGCAAATCTTGAAAGCTTGCAGTGAAGAAAGGTCGCTCAAAAAACAGCCAACATTTAATATGGACGAAAACCCGTGAAAAATTCACATGAAGTCTGTCTATAGCCAGCAAATATTTCTCACTTCAGAGTAAATACAATAAATACAATGATATCAAAGATCATCATAAGATATACGAGTACATTGACAACAGAAGCGTAACACTAGGAAAGGATCTAATCCTTTCCTAGTGGGTAGCTTCCTGGCGATGCTCCAAAGAGTGGGCTTCGCACACAAGTGATATTTATAGTGGGCTCCTGGTCACCGTGGTATTATTCAATTGCCCTAACCCCTTGTGGGGCATAGCGCGTCAACTGTTCCATGTGGCCCAGTTGACATTTCGTTGGCATAAATTGGTTTCAGAGAATGGAGTTGCCAGCATACACCTCCTGCACATCCATGGCCATGAACATTGTCGTGGACGGGATTCGAACCCGAAATGCCGGTAGTCAAACATGAAACTGATGCCTCAACACACTGCTCTACCGGTCGCCCCAATGGTATTGCCGAGACTCGGGACTGAAGTGGCTGATGAACTAGCCAGGATAGCCTCGAACACTCTTTTTGGGGTCCGTAGCCCTAGATCCTATTATGTACCATAGAAAACGAAGGGCTACCGTTCCTTGGGAGAATTTTTCTGGCCTGAGGCAGGGAAAACTTTTCATTTCGAGTTAGTCCAGAAATATATCTTCAGATCTGTTACAAGTGAACCGGAATAAGGTTAGAGTTATCAGCAAACTCTTCAAGTACAAACCTGATCTCTTATTCGAATGGTGGCGAGTTCAAGCTCTGTCACAAGAAGATTGTTTTTTTCTTCTTTATATTAATCATAGGGAGAACAATTTGCATATTGTCTAATTTTGTGCCAGTCCACCAAAGCCGCACCGAGACCTGGTCCTCATATCTGCACTCACCCAGATAAGTAGTGTTATTATGTCTGCAATGGGATCAAGCCACAAACATGTAGTATCGAAATTTTCATGTTCTCTCGAAACTGTCCGTTGTTCAGGAAAATTATTTTTCTTCCATTATTGGGAAACGTTTGGTTCGTATCTATTATATTTTTAACAAAGCTGACCGATCTTTCTCTTTTCAAGTTTCAAAATTTTCGGGCCTCTTTAAAATCACATGCCCGGGGTGTTTCACTCCATCTCGACGGCCCTAGTTACAATGACCTTTCGGGGTCGTAACTAATTCTTTGTTCTCACCGATGCGACACTCAAGTTTTAGATTTTTTCCCTCGAGACAATTTTTTTACGTCATGCAAAGACATGATTTCCTCCCAGTGTGTTGTACCCTAACTGACCTTGTAATCTCTTCAAAATTTCGACTGGATCCACTCAGCCCCGAAAATTTTATAGGAGTTGTATCTAGAGTTGTATCTAGTCCTCTTCGTAACTGACCAGGCTACCCGAAATCAAACCATCCAGGAGTACGAAACCTTTGGCATTAGAAAGAAAAATCAGATTCGTTTCTATTATGTAATGATCCACCCTCATGACATCTTTCCATTTTTCAAGATCAGACACTTAGCTTAGTAACCGTTATGTCCTTAAATAGAGGAACAACAATCTAAAATCATACTTACTCCAATTCCAAATGCAATGTTCGATTATCAACTTCAATGTGGTAATGTAAATCTTCGCCATGGAGATCATGATAATGGGTTAAATTATGTGAAATATGTTGTCCCTTATGGTCTACTTTTCGAGGAATGACTAAATGACCAGAATCTATTGTATGTGTATAAATGCCTGAAATGAAATAGGATAGAAAAAAAAATTAGATTATTGTTGCACACATGATAACAAGAATTAATCTTAAGAATTGAAACGAATATTAGACTCAAAAATGCTAATCGTATTATGTATGATCATATATGCTGAGGATTCCCCTAATTTAACATAAGTTAGTAGATCGTGCAGTTCAATTAGAAATTATATGCTAGAGACGTTAAATGGAACTGAATGCGCAATTTCGGAATAGATTAGTAATTGCAAACAATTAAGTTTATTTTTCTGTTGTTCTTGTCTACTAGTATTTTCTTCTCCGAATTATATTAGAATTAACTTCGATGAGGTCCGTTGTGAAAACATTAGGATTCGTCAAACCACACTGAGCTGGCGATTAGACAACCGCGATATTTTACTTATTTCTGTCGTAGTCCTCCCGCTCCTCTACGCAGGTGAGGAGCAGGAGGACTACTATCCCTATACTTTCAACCCTAATCCCTACTGGAGTATAAGAGGCTTAATTGACGATACGTTACCATATACATAATTGATATCGGACGATGCATGTTACCAGTATACATCTACTGTCTATTTAGCCACATTTTTGCGACAAATCAATGTTTATGGTTGTGGCTTATTATTATGCTTCACAGGGAGAACACAACGCACACACCTATGGCCACGGTAGGACTCGAACCCACGAAAAATCGTAAGCGTACGCCCCTGAAATGTGGGAAGGGGTGTGGATTTATCTTACGCGCCATACTACAGACAGAAGACACTGTGACAAGTGGCGTCGATAGGGGAGATTAGCAAGATCCCCCCCCTCTGCCTTCCTTGGGTGGAAGTAAGTACCATACGGTGGTATCGATTGGCGTTTAAGGAACCGAAATGCCAATTAGAGGGGGTTTCGTCATCATCATCATCGTGGCGCAACAGTCGGGCCCTGGCCGCCTGAATCACCGTCCTCGAATTATTTCAGTCAAGTGATTTCAATTTTGGACGCCCAGCAGTTGTTCAGCGTCCTCATCTACTGAGTCTTTCCAACGAGCTCTTGGTTTTCCTCGCAGCCATGCTCCGTCAACGCGTCGTCTATTGAATAATTTCTTAGGCATGCAGTCATCGTCGATTCGTTGTATATGTCCAGCTCATTGTAGACATTGTAATTTGACGATTTTAGAAACTTCCAGCTCATCGTACAGTTCGTACAGCACATGGTTGTACCGGATGCGCCATCCATTTCGGTCGCAAACTGCTCCGAAAATACACCAAAGGACCTTACGTTCAAATGTATGTTAATCATGCTTTAGGAAGCATGAGTAAGGGTCCACGTTTCGCAGTCATAGCATAGTACAGGTCGTATAATGGTTTCATTATTGGGAGGACCGAGAAGAAAGTCTTATTTGCTATAGCTGTATGCGCCGCTTGTTTTCGTCAGTTTTATTGGTGTCTTTTGACAGGTTACTACCCGGTTAAATAAAGTCGTCTACAAATTCGATTCGCATCAAGACTCGATTCTTCAATCTCTGGCTCATCAATGTGCATGCCCCCACTGAAGTTAAAGAAGACGCAGTAAAAGACGAGTTCTACGCCCGCCTTGAAACTCTCTTCGACTCACTTCCAACAAACGACGTCAAATTGCTGCTGGGAGACTTTAACGCGAAAGTCGGGAATGAAAGTTGGCATCGGGGGACCTCTGGAGGCCACAGCCTCCATGAAGAATGTAACGATAACGGCCAGCGACTTATCGACTTCGCCTGCAGCAGGAATCTAGTCGTAAGCTCTACGTGTTTCCCGCATCGACGCATTCACAAGCAGACCTGGAAGTCTCCAGACGCACATACCGTCAACCAAATTGACCACGTCCTCATTTGCAGGAGATGGGCGTCTAGTGTCATGGATGTCCGCTCCTATCGAGGAGCAAACTGCGACTCAGATCATCACTTGGTGAAGACGACCTACAGATGTAGAATCTCCTCAGTGCACCAGTCAAGAATCAGCCCTCCCAAAATCTTTGCGGTTGATAAGCTCTTGAGTGATGCTACAGCGGTGGCGTATACTACCGCCCTTGAGGAAAAACTATCACCTATGCTACACAACATCAGCAACACAGGCGTCCATGGGTTCTGGGAAGAACTCAAGGGTACCATCAAGGATGTCGCAGAGAAGGTCGTGGGATATAAAGCCCGGCGAGCGCGAAATGACTGGTTCGACGGAGAATGCAAAAATTCACTTGACGCGAAAAACGAGGCCTACAGACAATGGATTCAACGAGGAACCAGAGCCAGAAGAGAAAAATATGACGAGCTACGGCGAATATCGAATAGAATAATTAGACGTAAGAAACGTAAATACTTTGACGAGCAGTTGCTGAACATAAACGAAAACTTAGCTAATAGGAACACCAGACAAGCGTACAAACTAGTAAATACAATTAAGAACGGCTACCAACCCAGGACTAGCCTTTGTAAGGACAAGGATGGAAACATCATCAGCGACACCGATGGTATTAACAAACGATGGGCCTCTTATTTTGAAGAGCTTCTAAACCGACCATCTAACATCCCCACACAGGAAGCTCTCGATGATATTGTTGATCTAGGCCCACCCATTCAACCCCCGACAGTAGAGGAAGTTGATCTCGCGTTGCGGTCACTAAAACGAAATAAAGCGCCGGGCGCTGACGAGATCCCAGCTGAACTGCTAAGATTCGGTGGAACGAGTCTAGTTGATGCCATACATCAATTACTCCTGCGAGTATGGGAGAACGAGGAGATCCCAGACGATTGGCGCAGAAGCATCATCTGTCCAATTCATAAAAAGGGAGATAAATTGCGGTGTGAGAATTACAGGGGCATCTCACTAGTTTGTACGTCCTATAAAATTTTGACGAAAATTCTGGAAAATAGAATAAAACCGTACGCAGAACGAGTCATTGGCGAATATCAAAGCGGTTTCAGACCTGGTCGCTCCACAACCGATCAGCTCTTCTCAGTCAAACTGATACTCCAGAGGTGCTGGGAATACAACGTAAACGTATACCAGATCTTTGTCGACTTCAAGCAGGCATACGACAGTATCGATCGTGGAGTACTGTACAACATCATGCTGCAATTTGGTATACCAGCAAAATTAGTGCGACTGACAAAGATGACGATGACCAACTCCGTCTCACAAGTCAGGATCCAGAATAGACTTACTGATCTATTTGAAACACGCACTGGTTTGAAACAGGGCGATGGACTGGCTCCGACGCTCTTCAACCTAGCACTGGAATACGTTATTCGGGCCATGAATATGGACAACAGCAAGACGCTACTCATCAAGTCGACACAATTAGCAGCGTACGCCGACGACATCAACATCATGTCCCGAAGATTGGCTGACGCAGAAGAACTTCTGCATACGTTCGATACCGCTGCAAAGGAAGTTGGATTACGTATTAACGAGGGTAAAACTAAAATAATGATGCAATCGGTGACAAGGACACCTGCACAACCGAGCATCAACGTGGGGGACCTCAACATCGAGTTCGTGAACAACTTCATCTACCTGGGTTGCAACCTGTCAAGGGACGCCAACGAAACTGACGAAATCAAGCGACGGATACAGTTAGCTAATAAGACTTTTTTCTCGGTTCTCCCCATAATGAAATCGAAACATGTGCACAGAAACACGAAGCTCCGCGTGTACAAAACCATTATACGACCAGTGCTATGCTATGGCTGCGAAGCATGGACCCTAACTCAAGCCTCCGAAAACATGCTAGACACTTTCGAACGTAAGGTTCTACGGCGAATTTTCGGGGCTGTTTGCGATCGAGATGGATGGCGCGTCCGGTACAACCATGAGTTGTATGAAATGTACGATGAGCTGCAAGTCTCGAAAATCGTCAAACTACAACGACTTCAATGGGCAGGGCATGTACAAAGAATGGACGATGATCGCATGCCTAAGAGAGTAATGAATGCAGAACGAGTCGACGGAGCGAGACTGCGAGGACGACCGAGATCTCGTTGGGAGAGCTCAGTAGGTGTGGACGCCGCGCAGCTGCTGGGCTCCCAAAATTGGAGGACGCGGTCACGTGACCGAGATAATTGGAGGACAATGATCCAGGCGGCCAAGGCCCGACGTCGGGCTGTCGCGCCACGATGATGATGACAAATTCGATACTGAGGTCCGAAACGTCGACGTTCGGTTGTTCTGGCGTTCTTGTTTTCGATTGCATCATTGCTTTTGTTTTGTCCTGGTTAATACATAGTCTAACTTCTTTTGCAGGTGTGTTAAGCTTAATTAGAAGCTCTTCTGAGGCGGGCAGCTTTTTTCCAGGATTTGCTTGACTGTGAAAAGCTGATCGATTGTAGATCGGCCAGGACTGAAACCGCCTTGATATTCGCCAATGATTCGTTCAGCGTACGGCCTGATTGTATTTTCCAGAATTTTCCTCAGAATTTTGTAGGACGTACAGACTAGTGACATGCCTCTATGATTCTCACACCGGAGTTTATCTCCTTTTTTGTGGATGGGATAGATGATGCTCCTGCGCCAATCTTCTCGGATTACCTCATCCTTCCAGATTTGCAGAAGTAGATGATGTATTGCATTTAATAGACCCGTTCCACCAGATTTTAGCAGTTCACCTAGAATCTCGTCTGAACCCGGCGCTTTATTTGGTTTGAGTGACTTCCAGGCGAGATCAACTTCTTTTACTGTCCGGGGTTGTATATTGGGGCCATGATCGATCGTACCGTCAACAATTGAATGGGGACGTGGGATGCGGGATTAAGAAGCTCTTCGAAATAAGACGCCCATCGTTTGTTGATGCTAGCTGTGTTGCTGATAACGTTTCCATACTTGTCCTTACAGAGGCTGGTCCTGGATTCTTAATCGAGTTTACTAGTATGTACGCTTGTCGGGTATTTCTATTAGCTAGGCTATCATTAATGTTCAGCAACCTTTCGTCAAAGCATTTTCGTTTCTTACATTTAATTATTATATTTGATATTCGCCCTAGTTCGTCATATTTTCTCTCTTAGGTCTAGTTAGACGTTGGATACATTGTCTGTAAGTTTCGCTCTTTGCGTCAAGTGATTTTTGGCATTCTTCGTTGAACCAGCTATCTCGCGTTCGCCGGGCTTTATACCCCACTGTCTTCGGTGCGGGTTCTTTAATAGAGCTTTACAGTTCTTCTCAAAACCCGTGTATACCTGTGTTGCCGATGTTGTGTAGCATAGGAGTCAGCAGGCCTCGTTTTTCGCGTCAAGTGAATCTTTGCATTTTTCGCCGAACCAGTCATTTCGTGCTCGCCGGGTTTTATATCCCACGAAGTTCTCTGCGACCTCTTTGATGATACCCCTGAGTTCTTCCCAGAACCCATGGATGCCTGTGTTGCTTATGTTGTGAAGCATAGGTGAAAGTCTTTCCTCAAGGGCGGTAGTATACGCCACCACCGTAGCATCGCTCAGAAGCTTTTCAACCTATTGGTTTCATCTCCCAAAAAGTCTTATCCTGGAACGAGCGACCGCCGGGCATTCGCAGAGAAGATGTTTGGTGGACTCAAGGTCCCCCAGGCAAAGCCGGCATTCCGTCTCAGTGGACAGACCAATTTTGTTGAGGTGATATCTCACCCAGGGGTGTCCTGAGAGAAAACCCATTAATAACCTAAAGTCCGCTCTCCCGAGGCGGCTAGCTTCTTTGAGACCATAGGGAGAAATGGGATCCTTGGCTTGCAGCAGTCCTGGAAGGTTATTCCAGTGCCGCAGTCGTTCGTCAACAGTCCACTATCTCACTAGCGGCTTGGCTGTACCCCAGCTCAGATCGCAGTAGGGTTCGGGCCCAGAGAATTTCGTGGATGAGCCTATTTTAGCGAGTTCATCCACAGCTTCGTTGCCATTAATGCCCCAATGTCTTGGTACCCAACAAAGAGTAACCCGATTAGTGTTTGTAAGACACTGAAGGGTATCAAAGCACTCCTTCACGAGTTTCGATGAGAATTTTCGCGAAGAGAGAGAGCCATAATGGCTGCCTGACTGTCAGAGCAGATAGCAATGTTAGCGCCACTGAGATTCTTATGCAGAATTTCTCTGGTGCAGGCCTCGATGGCATGGATATCGGCTTGGAAAACGCTGGGCCAGACGCCCATGGCGATGGAGATCCTGGTGTTCGACCAAAGACCCCAGCACCAAAACCTTGGCCGTCTTAGACCCATCGGTAAACCAGATAGAAAACTTGGGGTTAAGACAAGGATTGTCTGTATCCCATTCCGAGCGGTTAGGGATGAGGACCAAAAATTTCCTACCGAAGCAAAGTTCCGTAGTCATGAAATCTGATCTCGAGCCGACCACCCTGTGGCCCTGATTGTACACATGTGCATCATAAGTCGAATGCACTCTCAGAGCGCTTAGAGCCGCAGAATCCTGAATAAAAATGCGCAGCGAAGTAAGTCTAATAATCGCCTCTAGCGCCACTGTCGGACAAGTACGCATGGATCCTGCTATACCAAGGCATGCAAGGTGTTGTAGTTTGCTACACAACCGTATAGCGGAACAACATGTTTTGGGCCACCATACAAGCGCAGCATAAGTCATTACTGGTCGTACCGGATACAACAGCTCAGTCATTTTCGGAGTGAGTCCCCAGGTTTTGGCAAAGAGGGTCCTGTAGGCCCGCATGATCCGAGTGGCCTTGCTAACCACATTCTCGACGTGTTTGCTCTAACTGAGTCTTCAGTTGCGCGTTATGCCTAAATACTTCACTTGAGAACTCGATTGCAGTCATGCCTAGAGTGACCGAGCATGAGTTTAGATTTATTTTCCGAGTGAAAGGAACTTTCACATAGGCAAGCTGAGTTCGATGCAGGGGTCCACTCTTTGCCTTAAATGCAGATCCAGTACCCTCACAATGGTTTTAAGAAGAAATGATGAGAGACTTATTAGGCTGTGGGATTTAGGAAGCTTCACCGGCTTGATCCCGTTTTTTTTGGAATGAAAACCATGTTCACAGTCTCCATAAATGTGGTATATAGCTCAAGGTGTAGCTGGCTCTATAAATGATGATCAAAGGGGAGATAATGATACAATATCAAGGTTGTTTTGCCGGAGGGCAGCGAAAATACCATCAGCGCCACTGCCTTGAAATAGTAAGACATTTAATAAGATTTAATATTATTTTACATTTTAGATTTTTTGATGTGCTCTTTACGTTTTTGTTTAAAATAATATTTTATCTAAAAGCTAAGGGAGGGAAAGTTCCAGGTTTCAAGTGCCCCCTGCCGGCGCGCATGGGTGCGCGCGTACGAATAAGTTGCGGGAGCTGACAGTTTCAAATATTACTCATAGATTGGCGAGTCATTTTTAAGAAATTCGATAACGAATTTCCCAAATCGTTATTCTGTTTTTCTATTGAGAGTTCCAGTATTTGTTCCCAATGAATTCCAAATGGTATGCTACTAAAACACAATTTATGCCGACAGCTTCCAATTAACGAATAAAAAGCATAAAAGCGTTTTGAAAAAGATTCTCGAAAACAATATCAAATTACATTGAGTATTTAGCATATTGTCTCCGCAGACAATCTTCACGATAAAAAAAACTTGACCTGCGGTATCTGAATGTTGTCAGCGAAATCACCTCATTGTTCCGGGGTCAAAGGATCAAAATGTTCAATAAAAAGGTGACAAAAAATTAGTATTTACTACATATTGGCTTGATATTGTGTTAGATAGCACAGTTGATATTTTATTGTTTAAATTAAAAGTGTCCATCGGCAATTAAATGTGTGGAAACTTAACACCCCATTGGATGACGAAAAGACTCTTAACAAGCGATGGGATCATTTCTATTTTTGAATATAACTGGATAAAAAAAATGTTTTTATTACCTAGTCGTGATTGGTACCACCAATATTCCCATCTCCAGTTATTTTTAATGCAAAATCAATTAAAATCTAATACGAATTCACAACTAAGGTTCTGATAAATATCTTCTAATGTTATGCGATCTACTTTAGATAAGATCTTTTCGGCGTCGCGTCATCGACTAGGATTTTTGGTGAATACCTATAAAAAATTTTTTTAAGAGCGTTAGCTTCTTCTCACTGAATATAGAAAGACGAAAATTTTATAGGACGAATGAAAAAAAAACGCCCCAATTTCCAATCAACATCTTTTTATTCATTAGGTGGGTTTTTTGTACAATGGGTTAGGGTAAGTTAACTCGTGGAGCTAAAAAAACGATCAAGGACAACTATCCAGGTTAAATTTTTAAATGTTGTCTACCTTGATTGACTTTAAAAATTGACAGTTGCTTTCAGAATTCGTTCGTTTCTGTTCACGTGACAAGCAATTAAGAATACGAGTACGGCTGCCTATATTACGAATGTTCTTTACAAATGGATTTATGCATTATCGTCGGTAATTGGCACCAATTGCCAAATTACCGACAAGCATACCAACATGCAAGTTTTTTGGTACAATTGTACAATCTATCGGTGCAGGTCAGCCACCCCCTGACCCATACAGGTTTAATTTGTTATTTTAATGCATGGAGATAACCTAACCTGCACTAGATAGATGTTCAAAAAACACACCTATTGTCCAGCTTTTTTCATAACTCGCTTAATACTCTTTCAGATATGCGCAATTTGCTGTTTGGTGCTTTATTTCTTGTAAACTACCAAAGTGCTAATTCGGAGCATTTTTATGGTCGTGTCTCCAACTTACTTTTATCCTTTTGAATGTCATAAAAATCGCATCTGCATATACTGTCGGGGCGGATAAAGACATTACTTAGGAGTGATTTGTAAAAATACACTTTTGCATAAATCAGATGGGTGATAAAATGCGGATAGTTTCATGTTTTTCAATATGTTGACATTCAATGATGTCGAACACTAAATTTGGATATTTCCGTCAAATAAATAAGCCTTAGAAACATATGAGAATATTCCCTAATGGGTGTTTTTGCGATGTGGCGCCCGAATGTGGGTGTTTTCATTTGGAATTCGGGTTGATTTGAATAAACTTTTTTTCTTAACCCAGATCTCCCCGACAATATTGCGTTCTGCTACGGATCTTTTTTATTTTTTGTTTTAGCAGCGCACTAAGCGAGAAACATTTTCGGGAGGATCTATAATGAACAGAGGAATAATTTGGAAGGGTAAAAATAGTTGTGAAGTTGCATTATTTTGTTTGTTCAAAAGATTTTGTGTAATATACAAAACAACCAGGGCATCGCAATCCTAGACTGCTGTTTGCAGACACCGGTTTTCATCGTGCGGATGAGTCTATATGTTGAGATGAGACACAGGATGGTAGTGTACACCCCACCTCCCCTTTAGCAGTAGCGCAGATTTTGAGGCGCAGAAACCTGAGTAACTTATGTCCCAACTTTCCCTTAGCCTATAGCGCAAGCGTCAGAAAACCTAGAACAAAAGCCTCGGAGTGGACGGATCAGCAACGACGACCACGCAAACGACTAAAGAATTATTCTTTCGAGTCCAGGAATGTACGCTCCCTGAACAAACCAGGGGCCCAGAAGACCCTCCTTCAACAGGTCGAAAACTACAAACTGAGCATTACTGCTGCCCAGGAAAAAATTGTCTTGGCAGCGAGATCAATGACAAGAAATCGCACGCAATTTTTACAAGTGGTAAACCATCGGGCCACAAGGAGTTTGGAGTAGTGTTTATAGTGAACAATCACCTCAAGCCGCACATTAGTGACTTCAAACCCATAAATTAACGGCTGTGTGCGATTCGCATTAAGACTCGATTCTTCAATCTCTGGCTCATCAATGTGCACGCCCCCACTGAAGTTAAAGAAGACGCACTAAAAGACGGGTTCTACGCCCACCTTGAGACTCTCTTCGACTCACTTCTAACAAACGACGTAAAACTGTTGCTGCGAGACTAACGCGAAAGTCGAAATGAAAGTTGGCACCGGGGGACCGCTGGAGGCCATAGTCTCCATGAAAAATGTAACAAAAACGGTCAGCGACTTTTCGACTTTGCCTGCAGTAGGAATCTAGTCGTAAGCTATACGTGTTTCTCGTATCGACGCATTCACAGGCAGACCTGGAAATCTTCAGACGCACATACCGTCAACCAAATTCATCATGTCCTCATCTGCAAGAGGTTGGCGGTTATCCAGGAGCAAACTGTGACTCAGATCCTCACTTGGTGAACAAAGCCTACAGATGTAGAGTTTCCTCAGTGCACCAACCGAGAATAAGCCCTCTCAAAATATTTGCGGTTGATAAGATTCTGAGCGATGCTACGGCGGTGGCGTATACTACCGTCCTTGAGGGAAGACTGTCACTTACGCTACATAGCATCAACAATAGAATAGAACTTAAGGGTGCCATCAATAAGGTCGCAGAGAAGATCGTGGGATATAAAGCCCGGCGAGCGCGAAATGACTGGCTCAACTAAGAATGCAAAAATTCACTTGACGCGAAAAACGAGGCCTATAGACAGTGGATTCGACGAGGAACCAGAGCCAGAAGTGAAAATATGACGAGCTAAAGCGAATATCGAACAGAATAGGAACCTACCATCTAACATCCCCACACAAGAAGCTCTCGCGAAATTGTTGATCTAGGCCCACCCATACAACCCCCGACAGTAGAGGAAGTTGGTCTCGCGTTTCGGTCACTAAAACGTAATAAAGCGCCTGGCGCTGACAAGATTGCAGCTGAACTGCTAAAATTCGGTCGAACGGGACTAGTTAATGCCATACATCAATCACTCCGGCGAATATGGGAGAACGAGGTGATCCCAGACTATTGGCGCAGAACCATCATCTGTCCAATTCACAAAAAGGGAGATAAACTGCGGTGTGAGAATTACAGGGGCATATCACTAGCTTGTACGTCCTATAAAATTTTGACGAAAATTCTGGAAAATAGACTAAGACCGTACACAGAACGAATCATTGATGAATATCAAGGCGGTTTCAGACTTGGTCGCTCCACAACCGATCAGCTCTTTACGGTCAAACTGATACTAAAGAAGTGCTGGGAATACAACGTAGACGTATACCAAATCTTTGTCGACTTCAGGCAGGCATACGATAGAATTGATCGTGGAATACTGTACAACATCATGCTGCAATTTGGTATATTGGCAAAATTAATGCGACTGACAAAGATGACTTGCCTGAAACAGTGCGATGAACTGGCACCGAGGCTCTTCAACCAAGCACTGGAATTCGCTGTTCGGGCTATGAATATGGACAACAGCAAGACGCTACTCATCAAGTCGACACAATTAGTAGCGTATGCCAACGACATCAACATCATGTCCCGAAGATTGGCCGACGCAGAAGAGCTTCTGCATACGCTCGATACCGCTGCAAAGGAAGTTGGACTACGTATCAACACGACGATAAGGACACCTGCACAATCGAGAATCAATATGGTGGACCTCAACATCGAGTTCGTGATTGACTTCATATACCTGGGTTGCAACTTGTCAAGAGACGCCATCGAAACTGATGAAATCAAGCGACGGATTCAGTTAGCTAATAAGACTTTTTTCTCGGTTCTCCCCATAATAAAATCGAAGCATCTGCACAGAAACACGAAGCTTCGCGTGTACTAACCCATTATACGCCCAGTGCTATGCTATGGCTGCGAAGCATGAACCCCAACTCATGACGCCGGAAACATGGTAGACACATTTGAACGTAAGGTTCTACGGCGAATTTTCGGGGCTGTTTGTGATCGAGACGGATGGCGCATCCGGTAGAACTATGAGTTGTATGAACTGTACGATGAGCTGGAAGTTTCGAAAATCGTCAAGCTACAACAAATTCAATGGGCAGGTCATGTGCAGCGAGTAGACGATGATCGCATGCCAAAGAGAGTAATGAACATAGAACGAGTCGAGGGAGCGAGACTGCAAAGGCAACCAACAGCTCGTTGGGAGATCTCAGTATATGTGGACGCCGCGCAGCTACTGGGCTTCCAAAATTGGAGGACACGGCCACGTTAGCTAGATAATAGGAGGACAACGATCCAGGCGGCCAAGGCCCGACGTCGGGCTGTCGCGCCACGATGATGATTACGTTAAATTTTTGAAGACCCATTATAATGGGAGAGGTAGTACGGAGGTTTTTGATGGGTACACTGACACATCCGAGAGCACAAAAGCAGCTGAACAGTTTCAATCGGCTCAGGCTCAGATTGGAAAGTGAGATTAAAGTCAAACAAGAGTACTTCCTTCCCAACTCTCATAATAAGAGTCAGCTGATAAACCTGCTGATGACGCAGCGGCAGAAAAATGGCATAAATACGCTCCAAGCTTCAGGTGATGCTGACGTGGATATTATGAATACAGCTAATAACAGGTCGCACAATTGCTTGTGGCGCGCCACCATGATGATGGAAGAGCTACAATACATAAAATATGCAGCAGTGATCAACGGATATACCGAAAAAATGATAAAAAACCTCGTCTCCTTGAACTCGAAGAAGATTTCCAAATTTAAAAAATAAAACTTGGCTGTTATTGGAAAGACAACCACGAAATAGAATAACCGTATATTCCCCAAATAACCAACAAACTAAAACTGTCTTCAAAAGACATGATTTTGAAATTGTCTATTCCAATAATGGCTGTAAATCGCCATTACTGGAATAGACAATTTCATATTGTCAGTCTAAAGGACAAAACGGAAAAACTGAAAAAATCTGAAATATACGAAATATCTTGTAGCGATTGCCACCAAAATTACATCGGCCAAACGAAACGCAGCATCAGCACTCGATTTAAAGATTATCCCACCAGCATTAGCAAGGGTCAAGCAACGAAGTCGGCTGTCGCACTGCACGCGCTTGAATGCAACCACATGAACTAGAGCACCGAAAATGTATGTATGAAGAAACAAGTGAACCAACCATATAAGCTGGATGCATATGAGAGCATCTAGACGCAATAGACACATCGCGATGAATACATTTGAAGCGCCATTTAATATTATATTAATTTCACTGCAATGATTTCCAGTTTGTTATTGCTTTTATTGTAATTTTGTATTTTATTTTATTTTCTAAAAAATTTTATTAGTGTAATTTTCTGTTTTTTGGGTTGAGTTTTATCCTGTTTAATAATTTTGAGTTTAGCTTAAATGTACTCGCTGAAGATGACAGTAAACAATAGGCGCGTTCTTTTGCAATTCTTAACCTGTGTATGTTAGTGAAATAACACGCAATACAACAACAATGCTACCCTATATAGGTTAACGCTTAACCTAATAATTTATCGAGGGCCAATCCTGACCTGGATAGCACACAAGTAAAGCTTTTATTTAGGGCGCATCTACCGGTTGCTAGAAGCAGTTCGTTCACTCGTCGATGTTCCACTGTGTTTTCACCTAATTCACCTCAATTAAATTCAATGGGATTCCACCTTTTTTTCCAATTGGAAAAGTGATTTTTGTTGAAATATTGTATTAGGAAATCGGAATCAATTAGTTTCTTCTATCACACACAGTTGCATTTGGTAGGTTCAATGCTTGCTCTTGATGTAATAGAATGAAGTTTGTTTTTAATATTTTTCAAAGAGTAGAATTATTCCACCACTTAAAATCCAAACTTTATCTGACACAAAATCCATTTCATGTCAAATACACATGCTTTTACCCTGTATGGGTCAGACACATCGTTTTTTTTGCACAAAAGCTCGGGTTAACTACCCTTGGGCCCAAACTAACAAGGGAACTGGTGGGTTAAGTCAACAAGAAGCTGAGAGGATAATAACTCCAAATGGAGTCAAACGTGCTACAAACTCTTTTGCACCATTTAAAACGGCTGGAATGGACGGAATATTCCCGGCACTATTACAGTGGGGCATGAGCGCTCTACTAGATAGGATCCGGAATATATTCGTCGCTTGTCTTTCAGCATGCTATATCCCGAAGACATGGAGGGAGGCTAAGGTGGTCTTCCTGCCTAAACCGGGAAAGAAAGACTATACAGAGGCAAAGTCCTTCAGGCCGGTTAGCCTTACATCATTCCTGATGAAAACAATGGAAAAAGTGTTGGTGGACTACCTGGAGAACACCATGCTAATGTATAGTCCTCTGAGTAGGTGCCAACATGCTTATAGAGCAGGCAGATCTACGGAAACCGCTCTACACGAACTTGTTAGAGTTGCAGAGAGAGAGATTAACAATGGCGGGATCGCTATGTCTACTTTTATGGATATAGAGGGTGCTTTTGATAAAATCTCCTTTACCAAACTAAGGAACGCCCTGACTGAGAGGGGGGGTTGATTATATTATAACTAAGTCGATCGACTCAATGCTTAAGCAGAGGGCGGTAAATCTTAGCAGTGGATGTGACAGAATACGGGGTAAGAAAGTCCGAGGATGCCCACAAGGAGGTCTTCTTTCGCCTCTACTGTGGAACATCACCGTGGACAGTCTTCTCTGGAAGCTGGACTCGATGGGCGTACACACTGTAGGATACGACTTGGCACTTACGGTCAGTGGAAAGTTCATGGACACAATTGTGGGTTGCATGGGACAAGCTCTCAAAGTAACCGAAGAATGGTGTAATGAGCAAGAGCTAACCATAAACGCTAGTAAATCAAACACTATGATTTTTACTCGTAAGAGGAAAGACATAGAGATAACTCCCTTACGGCTTTTTGGTTCGGAAATTAAGATGTCCAAGGAAGTGAAGCATCTAGGAGTTACCTTAGATGCGAAACTATCTTGGAATGTTTACGTTGATGAAAAGATCCAAAAAGCGAAAAGGATTTTGCATCAATGTAAGAGAGTGTGTGCTCGTAGGTGGGGAATTTCACCTAAAGCGACACACTGGATTTACACAATGATGGTAAGACCCATTCTAGCCTACGCATCAGTGGTATGGTGGCTAAAAGCCATGCAGAATACCACAAAGCAGAAGCTAGATGGTGTACAAAGGATAGCTTGCGTAAGCATATGTGGTGCAATGCGCACCACACTAACGCGAACAATGAAGGCATTGCTGGGACTGCCGCCGTTGAACTTATTTATAAAGAAAACGGCGACGCTTTCGGTAATACGCATGGAAAGGGATGCCATGTGGCATCGCTTTGGTACTAGCAGCGGTCATAAGAGCATCCTAGACATTACTCATGATGAGGTCAGGGAGACTCTAATGCCGGTAGAAGGCATGAGTAGACGTAGGGTAGTTGAAAGACTACACAAGACTCACATTGCAGATGGAAACATACACAATGAGTGTATGTACAATGACATCAGCATTTTTACTGATGGCTCTTTAATGGACGGTAAAGCGGGGGCGGGGGTTTACTCTGAAGAGCTAAACCTAGCATGTGCGTTTAGTCTAGAAGAGTATGTGTCCGTATACCAGGCAGAGATGCTTGACTTGTTGCATACGTTGGACCACCTGCTGAAGAAGATGAAAATCCTTTATCCTGAAGAAAATCCTTATTGCACTGGACAACCAATCGGTGATCAGACGCATGCAGCAGACGAACATAAACTCTAAACTGGTACTAGAGTGTGTCCGGAAGCTCAACACGTGTGCCTCTGAAAATGAGGTTACGCTGATGTGGGTAAAAGGACACATAGGTACAACAGGAAATGAGGCGGCGGATGCCCTAGCAAAACAGGGATCTGCGGCAACTTTCATTGGCCCAGAACCCAGAGTTGCTCTGGGGAACGGCATGATTGGAGCGAAGGTTGGGGAGTGGATGGACTCCATGCATCAACAAAGACGGCAGGAGCTAGTCACTTGCAAACAAGCTCGGAATGCAATGGCCAGCCCTTTAGGCAGGGAAGCGAGAAAGGTACTCAGTTATAAACGGAGTACCCTAAGCTGGATAACTGCCTTGGTCACAGGGCATGGTAATTTTAAGGCTCATCTGGCCAAGATGAAAATCGGGGAAGATGACGTTTGCAGGCTATGCCTGGAGGAGGCCGAGACGGCCGCACACATTGTGTGCGAATGTCCAGCACTGGCTTGGCTAGCACGAGGTTGAGGATCACAGGCAAGCACACGATAAGTGTGGAAGCCATGAGTGAACTCAACCTTAAACAAATGCTAGCAATAACACGGGACTCAGTGATGAAGAAAGAAGTCGACAACTATCAGTCGACATCTAAAAGCCACTGGTGACCGGGAGGGGGCGAAAAGGGACCCAACGCTAGTGGTCTACTTCGGCTATCCCCCAGAATATAATAATAACTACCCTTGACCTGGATAGCTGCAAAAGAACGCGCCTAATGTCGAAATGCATACGAAAAATTAATTAATTAATAATTTCAATTTAATAAAATTCTTCTTAATAGCAAAGCCAATAAGGTGGATGTAATAAAATGGACTTTGCGGTGTGACAAATTTTATCGTTTTTTATACCCTAGACTTATAGTATAGGGTACCTATATTGTTTCTGTCACGACGAAAATGTGTAACACCTTAAAGGAGGCTCCGGAAGGATAGCAGTGTACATATATAAATGATCAGGATCACCTCATGATTCGATTTAAACAAGATCCGACCCAAGGAGACCCTACCTCCCGTACAAATAAAACTTCAAATAAGCGATAACTTACGATAAAATGAAGCTAGCGACTTGAAATTTTGGTCAAATGTTTGTAGTAGGATGCAGCTGGCTAATATTGAAAATACGTAAAATCCGACCGACGAAACCCCTACTTCCCCTACAAATGAAACTTCAAATAAGCGATATCTTACGATAGAATGAAGCTAGCGACTTGCAATTTTGTTTAAATGATTGTTGCATCATCTAATTGGTTGGTGGTTATGATTGGTAAGATCCGACCCAAGGAACCCCTACTCAAGGAACCCCTACCTCCCTTACAAATGAAACTTCAAATAAGCGATAACTTTCGATAACATGAAGCTTGAAATTTTGGTCAAATGTTTGGGATCTAGTTGGTTGTTATGAAAAATGCGCAAAATTCGACAAAAGAAACCTCTGCCTCCCCTACAAGTGAGACTTCAAATAAGCCATAACTTTCGAATTCGATAGAATGAAGCTAGCGACTTGAAAAATTCAACAAATATTTGTAGAATGGGTTAGTTAATGGCAACCTGGGGAAATCACTTTTCACTCGGAATTTTGTCACTTTTCACTAGCGCAACTCTAAAAGATTAGAGTTTGCAAAAAATACACTTTTTTTTTAAGTTTTAATTTTTTTTTTCAATTTTTAATTTCTTTTTTTTTTCATGATTTATACTGAATGTTTGTTAAATACATATTCGCAAATCCCCTTGAGTGGGCTGCGCTCGCTCCGCGCTTAAGGGATCGCAACCCTCAGTATTGCACAAATATGAACGTATAGTACAGTATAAATCATTAAAACAAAAAAATTAGGAAAACAAAATTAAGGTAAAAAATTAAAAAGTAAAAAAAATATTTTTTTTTTTTTTTGTAAATTTGAGAGTCTTAGGGTGCCGCGAGCGATAAGTGACAAAAAATCCGAGTGAAAAGTGATTTTTTCACCCCGGGCCCGGGAAACTCACTTTTAATGCATTTGGTCGTTGCCAATTGGTACTTTTGGTATCACCACTGCGTCTCACAGTAATAAAAAATCCCAAAAAGCTGGGCAAAAGTAAAAAAATTAACTTTTTTATTTTTTTTCCTCAACGGTGTTGTTGAGTTCAATTGTTGTCCGAGCACCAGTTCTCAAAACAGTTAGTCAATATAAGTTTCCATGTCGCTTGTATAATAGTTCAAAGTTGACCTTTGTTCGCACAGAAAAAAATCTTTAGAAGGGTCGAAAATTAGTGTAACTTCAAATTGGTGTATTATTTATAAAAATCGTTTGATTTACATCCTCCAAAATGTAAAATTTTCCTCGTTGTGTGTATTATAAATATGTTTAAAAAAAAATAAGTAATCGTTTCACGTATATGCCTTAAAAGTGATATATGCATGTACTCTTAAGAAATTAGCTAGTTTAAAGTGAATTCAATTTTTAAAACGGCTTTTAAAAAAAAGTTCCACGAGGTTCCGATATGATCCAACCTGGGTTCACTAGGGTATACCCTTACCTTGGACATATTAAAAATCTAGCTGCTCGAAACTGCCTAAAAAATTTTAAAAGGACTTTAGTGGATCATTGAACTTTGCCGGGTGGGGCCAAATCACAAAAACTGATTAAAGTCTCCTATTATTATCATATTAGGTTTAAACTCGTTACTCGGGAGATTTTAAGGTCGCTAATTCCGAATCTGATGTTAAAATTATAAAAAATAGAAATGGTAACACTCTTTTATATAAATACGTTCAATCTTGCTAGAAGTTATAATTCGGGGGTTTCTAAGGTTGCTGATTGCGAATCTGAAGATAAAGTTGTAAAAAACGAAAAGAGGAATCCAAAATGGCAACACTTTTTTTTCATAAATGCGTCCAATCTTGGTGGAAGTTACTATACATGGATTTGTTGAGACGCTGACTGCATCTGAAGTGATCGTCCAAAACCTGGATATGGACAAACGATGGAAATACAGCACGTTGATTTTTTCAGCATTCAACCGAGTCGGCTGCAATAACAGGCCTCGACGAAACATTGATTCATCGATTCCATGTTGTTCTACAAGTCATTTCGTGTGGTTATGATATAGATTCCGCGAAGTTCAGGGAATATTATATACATACTGCACGAAAATATGCCGAATTATATCCATGGTATTATATACCGACATCCGTTCATAAACTCTTGGTTCATGGTCCGGAAATTATTTCTCACGTTTACCTATATACTCTAAGCGAAGAAAATGGTTGATTCGCTATTTGCTTTTTACATAATTCTGATTTCAGATTCGTAGTTACCGAGCCCAAAAAATACTGACTAGTAATTTTCAGCAAAATTAAACGTATTTATCGAGTAGTGTTACCATTCTGAATCCGTTATTTTATTTCTTCACAGTTTTGATTTCAGATTCGCAATCGTCGACCCCAAAAACTCACCAATAGTAAATTTCAGGAAGATCGAATGTATTTTTTGAAAACAGTGTTGCCATTCTGGATTTACTATTTTGTTTTTAACAATTTCGATTTCAGATTCGTCATCAGTGACCGGAAAAACCCCCAGACTGCAATTTTCTACAAGATTAAATGCATTTATAGAAAACAGTGTTGCCATTTTAGACCCCCTGTTTTGTCTCACACAATTTGAACTTTATATTCCCAATCAGCGACCCCAAAAACCCCCGAGTACAGATTTTTTATTGTTTTCCACTTTTGGCTTTCTTGGGTTTTTTTACCACTGTGCGTCTGTACAAGTCTAGGGTATATACGCTTCGGCCTGGTTATAATTAAAACTGAATTTGTTTAATTTTTCCTTTCTTTTCATTGTTTAAATAAAGGTGTTCCGCGAAAAAAAAACTATTCAGAGTTAAGTGTTCCGCAACATTAAAAAGATTGAGAGCCACTATCTAATCTGCCCATATCCAGACCTATTACTGACGTTCCGTTCTTCCAAAACCTGTGCATTTATGTATCTAACCTTGATAAGGAAGGAGTAGATCTGCGTATCTAACCAGCACTGATCTTCTGTTCTTTCAAAACCTGCGCATCTGCCCAGATTTTTATCCCTAACCAGCCCAAACCTACATAGACCTGGTGACCTAGAAATTTTCGAGATAGTACCTAGGTCGAAAATAGTAGGTTCGGTTTTGAGCAGCCAGGAATAGCAAATATTAATCTCCCTAAATCAAGCCAATAATTCAATTAAAACTCAGCATACTTTGCAGCAAGGAAGGTATAACCACCCTTGCTTCAAATTAACATAATTACGGGCCAACTTGCTAAATTGAATGAAATTGACAAATTTTCCAAAATCAAGTAACAAATTTCCAAATCAAGTGAACACATTTTCGAACCAAGAAAACACTTGTTGATTTCATTCACTTTTTTACACTTTCACAAAAGTACAAGTATTTACTAATTTGGCTCGGAAATGTGTTTACTTCGTTCGTTACTTAGCAAGGTACTATATATCATTAATTAATTTTTTTCCAAAAACTAGCTTGTTATGCATAAGCCATAAAATTAAATAATTAATTTTTTATTTGTTAAAAACTCACCCTTATGTGGTAGATTTCCTTGTGCTTCAAAAATGCACCAGAACAAGAGAAAAACCGCCGCGACACGAATACTTTTTGAAACGGTCATTTCGACTTAAGTATCACTTTGCTTAATTTTTATTTTATCACTGCTGATATTTTTATAAATATAAATTAAATTTACAACACACTATCACCTAACAATTTCACTTTTGCACTTTTTTCCGAGTAAATTAAAGATAATATATTTTAAATATTATAAAACCACCACGTCACTCTGATAACACGATTTATTTTTTTTTCTGATAATTACAAGAAAAGGTATTTTAAAATAATAATTATTTTTTTCACTCTTCCTTTTCACTATCACGAATAAAACACACAATCAACTTCAACCGATTTCGTAACGAACGTCCGTTCTTTTATATCCTTATTTCGCCCGGGCGCACTACCAGCTCATGAACGACGCGTTAACCGTGCGGAAGTTTATAAAGCACTGTCTTCGCTGCTTTCTTCACCCATTGTCGATTAGCTCGGCGATTTTCTTGTTTACCGAGAACATTTCAAGATCGTCCGATTGACTGCCATCTGGAAATCTGGTCAAGGTTGCGCAGTTTTTTTCGGTACGTAGACAGCAGCTTCCCCCACTGCTAGCGGACTGAACTAAGCTACGACAGATCGCTCATATGATTTAGCTCTAGTATGCGTCAGATAGTGTTGATTTGATGCGATGAGTTCCAGAACGGCAGCTACTTCCTGGACACAATTTACGTGAACATGCAATTCTGCGAATGGATACTTTGAGTCCTAGACTTCCTGCTGTCTACCTCTAGCTGAAGATGATGATTCCTGGATTATGGATTCGAATCGATTGATGGTGGCCTGGTGAATGTTATCTGGAAAATGAATGGAAATATAGTTATGTGATTACTAAGGGCGGAAATGTATGGACATGTTTTTATTAAAAGAATGGCATTTCCACAAAATGTTCTGTTTACTATTTTTATAATACCAGTCTTGAACTCTATGGTCTATCTTTTTCGGGGAAAATCAAGTACGTACTGAGAATCGGTGGTCCGCTTGGCAGGCAGGCAACAACGTTAAGTATGACTTGAGTATCGTCTTGAATCTTAAGTGGAGGAATTAGATACTCGTACATTGCTTTTAAGGTGGGGAATTATACTTAAAGCCGTTAATATTTGTTTTCTAGTCTTTTATTTTTAATTTGACTCAATTCAGCGATGCAGAAGTGACAGAGCAAATACAAGAACGATCCAAGCCTCGGTTCGCTCGAATTTTACCGATTTTAATATTTAAGCAAATTGGAAAAGAACGAATCATTTAGCTCCATAATAAATAAATTTCGAATGAACGCTCTACCGCTCAAGTTGAAAACTCACCCCCTTATCAGATACTCATTCAGAAGATGCTTATCTCAAGATTCGTTTCTTATTTTTTCCATATTATTCACAACAACTTTTCCTTTCATTTTTTTTTATAAAAAAAAGAAACGATGATTCATCCTTCATTCATAGCGGCCGCCAACGTGTCGACAACATTTTCGACGGTTTACATATTGTAAATTAAACACTTAAAGAAATAACAATAAGTAAACAAACAAAAGTCATGCTTGAAAAAAAAAGAAATAAAAAAATATTTATTTGAATATTTGGGTAATTTTAGAGAGAAAAAAAGAGGCACGAGTCCAGATTCTGGGAATAGATGTGGCTATTAGTAAAGAGGCGTGTGGTGCGTATGACGCTTGGGAAGTACAGTACATTAATCAGTCAGTGGTTGAATAGAGTTAGCAGCCATTTAATCGGTATTGGTGTCCCATCTTAAGTTCTTATGACATAATTAGGAAGCTGTTCTGTTAGTTGCTCTGTTAATTATAATAATTACGTGATCCAAGAATTAGTAAGCGGTCACCAATAAATTGTTAGAGCCTTGTGCTCGGGTCAATTATTTATACGAGTATGTACTTGAGACGTCCGCATTTATTTTTGGAGAAATTGTCTCATGATAGGAAGGATTGTAAATGTATATTCTGTATATTCGGGCGTTATTTTCTGCAGATTATTTTAATAGCTTTCAACTGGTGGAATAGATCAGCATTGGGAGCGTTTATTTTTCGTTAAATTATGACACGAGTGTTAATTAGTAAACTTTATCATGTCGTTAAGCATACTTGTATAGGCGGTACGCAAAGATGATTTTATTTATCGACTAATTGAGAGAGAAATTTTTACCCTTCCCCTGTGATACTTCAAATGAACCAAATGTGTACTTTTGCCATTAGCACGTTTTCAAGTTAATCGTACGCTAAAGACAGATGGATGGGACTAAATAACGGACGGGGCTGTTGCAAAGACGGAGGCGGAGACCCGTACTGACGAATTTCTATTCTAGTTGGTCAGTGAAATGCACTCGCATCCCGTATCCAACCAATTACTGAAAAAGAACTGCTCGATTAGATCTGCGCCTATTAGCTCAGTCACTAGGTTGTTTACCACTAGTGGGGCATGACGCGTCAATCACTCCTGCGCGCCATGGTACTCTGTTCTTGGCAATCTGACGCAACTCCCCCACATCTTGGGGGCCGTCCAGATAATACGTCACACGCCTGGAGGGAGGAGCGGGTTTCACGATTAATGACGAGGTGTGACATGGGGGAGGGTAGGGGCTCTATAGATAGTACGACGTCACGTTATTTGAATTTATGTCTCTTTCGCATGCAGATTTTATTTTTTGCCTGTACTAGTCTAGTCTTCCCAATATAATGTTGATATACCCTCTTAAAACCTAGGGTACACAAATGTGCACCTGCGAACTTTTCTAAATGCGATAGACAGGGACATCTAGTTTGAAATAGTGACATTAAAATATCATTCTTGTTTGTCATAAAAGCACGGTAGCTTTCGTGTCAAGTTTCTGTTTGAATTTCATAGTCAACGGATTTTTTGTGCAAGTGCTGTTTGGAAAAGATTTTTACTGTGGTAAGTAAGGTTCTTAAGTCTAATTAATTCGCCTTTTGTTTGTTTGCCTTGAGCTTAAAGGGAAGGCGTACTGGATCGTCTCGGCATACATGCCGCACGACACTGAAGGCGCTTTCCCATCCATCTTTTTAAGGGAGGCCATTTGTAATGAACCACCTGTAACGAACAATATTATGGTCTGGTAGTGCTGCTCCCACCGGCAGATCGAAGCAGCACCTGATGAGTAGTGATCTGTTGGTGGTACGAAACCAGAGGCCGAGGGTCCCATTACACCCGGACCCAGATTCGACCGCTTGGGCGTCTGATCCGTCCGTCAACCATTCCATCCTTATCGACTATTTTTTTTTATTCCCATTTTTACCTCCCCTGTTTGTGTTGTCTTCCCCAGGCCTATGAATTTTTGTTAATACGTAAAGGACAGGGGTGACGAGCGGCGAAAACCCCGCCCACATCTCCCGAACTGAGCTACAGCAAGCATAGGCCGCTGCTTAGCTCGTTGAGGGGCCTTTTTCTTTGCCAGATGGCATAGCCCGACCTACACGGTCATATGCTACCTAAGGCTCCGTCCCCACGGGCATCCTCGGATGCCCACCAAACCAAACCGTTCGTTACATAGTTGGCGCCCAACGTGGAGCCCATTTCTGGTACAGAACAGGACTAAGAAGGACCTTTTTGGTTCCTTTTTAGTCCTTCCACCGATTTGTATCCCCACAAGCATATTAAGGCTACTTGCTCTAAGTGTTAGGACTTTTACTTCACGTATTTTCCATTCAAGTAGCTGTGCTTTCCTCTGTAGCACCCCAGTTCCCTCTGTAGCACCCCAGTTCTTCCTATAGAGTAGATTATCCTTTTAGAGTCAGTTCAACAAGGCAATCCTGGTGTTGAGTTCGCCTTTTGTGGCTTAGCCACGTATTTAAGGCCTCCATAAATGCTTTGAATTGCCGGCATTTGGAGCATCTTCGGTGACCGGACGAAGCGCGGAGGAGCCCTGGATACCTTTTTGTTTGCCGGGATTGTCCTTCTAAGTAACTTAAAAAAAATTTATTTGCACTGTATTCCATTTTTCTATTATTCATCTGCTCAGCAGCTTACAGAGTTTATGAGTGAATTACGGCAAGGAATGCAGTGTTGCGCCTCTGCTGGCCTCAGAATTCTTTGTAACCTGTTGATCATCTGAATAATTGGGAAATGTAGTACATTTTTCTTTTGCTTTGCTAATTTTTCCCCTCTACAATGGTTGTCGGCTGATTCCGGACCCAGCTCGCTTTTGTTTTTTTTCTATTTCTAGCAGCACACATTTTCCTCAGCTTCTTCTTCTTGGCAGGCCTCGAAGTAGAAGCTGCCCTGTAATGAACCACCTGTAACGAACCATATTATGGTCTGGTAGTGCTGCTCCCACCAGCAGATCGAAGCAGCACCTGATGAGTAGTGATCTGTTGGTGGTACGAAACCAGAGGCCGAGGGTCCCATTACACCCGGACCCAGGTGCGACCGTGTGGGCGTCTGATCCGTCCGTCAACCATTCCATCCTTTTCGACTATTTTTTTTTATTCCCATTTTTACCTCCCCTGTTTTTGTTAATACGTAAAGGATAGGGGTAACGAGCGGCGAAAACCTCGCCCACATCTCCCGAACTGAGCTACAGCAAGCATAGGCCGCTGCTTAGCTCGTTAAGGGGCCTTTTTCTTCGCCAGATGGCATAGCCCGACCTACACGGTCATATGCTACCTTAGGCTCCGTCCCCACGGGCATCTTCGGATGTCCACCAAACCATCCGTTACACATTGTAGCGGCAAGAGAAGCAAATGTTAGCATGATTCTTGGCTGCGGCTCTAACGCGCATCACGACGTCTCGGGTAGCTCGGACACAAATGAGCGAGGCGAATTGCTTCTCGAATATATTATGGGAACAAAAATGTTAATCTGCAATGTGGGAAGCGAGCCCACTTTCATAACAAAAAGCAGACAGGAGGTGTTGGATATCTCCCTTACATCGGAGGATGTCATACACTTGATCAAAGACCGGAGAGTGTCATCGGAACACTCATTCTCTGATCACCGATACCTTCAATTCAGCCTTGATGAGCGCCCGGTATCAAGTGAAATCACTTTTAATCGCAGAAGGACTAACTGGTCTGCGTTTCGGAATGCCCTTGTTGAGAGGCTACCTTCACTGCCAAGTCAACCCTGCAGCAGACATTAGCTGGATGATATGGCCAATTCTCTGATAGGTGCTATGAATGCGGCGGTGTCTGCATCATGTCCTACTAGCAGGTATCAAGGTAAAAAAAAACCAGCCTGGTGGAGTACTAGAATCTCCGAACTCAGAGCTGCGTGTAGGAAGAGTTTCAATACGGCTAAGGCTTCTAGGCTAGAGTCTGATTGGCACTCCTATAAAGTGCATCTGAGACCCTTCAAGAAAGAGTTACGAGAATCCAAACGGAACTCATGGAGAATTTCTGCGAACGGATTGAAAATTTCTGTGAGAGCTCTCGCTTTCGCAAAGTCCTGGCGTCCAATCCATCTGCACCAAGCTTCCTACAAAAGGAAAACGGATCCCGGACGTCTACCAGTAAAGAAACTATCGAGTGTCTGCTACATACGAATTTTCCCGGCAGTTTGACTGCTTCCTCATTTGAAGAGCCCCACATCTGTTGCTCAACGCCTTGTGGCGACAGTGCATCAATCCTTTCTCGAGAGAAGATTATGTTGGCGATATCTAGCCTCGAACCTTTTAAATCTGCTGGACCCGACGGTATCATTCCGGCGGATCTGCAACAATGTTCAGGTGTTCTATACCCGTGGATAGAGGGTATCATAAAGGCCTGCCTGGAGTTGGTCTATGTCCCTCGTATTTGACTAGAGGCTAGGGTTGTTTTTATCCCGAAAGCGGGTAGAAGTTCGCATGCGCGCCCGAATGACCTCAGACCGATTAGTCTATTTTCAACACTGCCGAAATTGCTAGATAGACTAGTTGATGTCCATGTGCGGAATACCATACCACCTCGAATTTTATCTGCATCGCAACATGCGTATTGGAAAGGTAAATCAGTGGACACAGCACTGCACTCTTTGGTCGGTTTTATTGAAAAATCTCTCGAGCAAAAGGATTACACGATGGTTGTTTATCTGGATATTGAGGGCGCTTTCAATAACATTGAACCTAGTGCGATTATCGAAGCACTCTTGAGCCTGCAGGTTGGTTAAAAAATTGGAGGACGCGGTCACGTGACCGAGATAATTGGAGGACAACGATCCAGGCGGCCAAGGCCCGACGTCGGGCTGTCGCGCCACGATGATGATATATACTGTCGACTTGACAACGCGTCTCGTATAAAGACGCGACCAATATTTGCGAGTCAAAAAATACGCTCTGATATCCGTTTCTGACGATTCGTCCGAGTAAAACCAACTTACGTGTAAACAGCAATCGCATTCACGCTCAACGGGTGAAAAACACGCGGACGCGTATATGCACCTTCTGTATCAGAAGCTTTAGCGTGGTGCAACAACTCATGGGAACGCGATGGACGTGTGGAGTTTTTTGTTCGTGGGAATCTGTTCGTATCCGGCCCGAATACATATATCTGTCGACGTGTATCACTACCCAGAACCCAGGGTAATGAGACCTCGTGTAAATTGGCCAGCTGTAGACGCATTTTTTTGTTCCAGGGATAATCTATTCTTGCTATGGTTGGTTTTTTGTTTTAATTGCGAAGAATGTAAGGAAAGCAGAAAGCTTAAAATATGCAAAAAAAGATGCTTTTATGCTCTGAAAATGTAAAATAAATATGCAAAAATTTGCACTAACAAAAATTTCGCTCAAACAATTAAATTTTTCATGAGTCGAATTTATCTACATTTAGTATCTGAAATCCATTAAAAAATGGCTGTGTCGGTATTTTTTTTCATTGCCTATAACTTTTCAGATTTCTGGATTAAGATGACATTTTCCAGGGCAATAGAGTAGCAGCAGCCTTCAAGAATGAACCAAAATCATATAAGCTTTGATACACAACCAGTTCAATTTTTATCTTTTATCTCGTCTCCTCGGCAATTCCGCGAATAAAAAAAACTATAATTTAAAATTCGGAATCATCCACGACTTCTCCATATTTTCTTATCTAAAGTTTTCACGTCGTCGTATCTATCGGAACAATCTTTACGAGTTATTGTATAGTATGATATAACAGCGGCGCCAGAGAAATTGCGGCTTAAACGGATCATAACAAACAATACAAACGATTAACATAATAATTTCTATAAACAATTTTAATCTTCAATCTGGTTGGGATTGGCTTGTATTTCACGAACCTGACTGTTCTTCTTTGCGATTCATGGGTCATCTGTTTTGAGTGCTATCTGTTATACACTTTGAACGGCATCTTGACGTATTTTTTTTAAGAGTTTTTTTTTTTTTAGGATAAAATAGTTTTGTATTTTGTAATTCCCAAATGAAAAAAAAATATTTTTTCATTGATTTAGCGAGGGTTACATGGAAGCTTTCACACGATCTGCCCGTGAGTCGGACTCATCGACTCACTATCTCACCTAGTGAAAGTATCTTTTAGACGACCGGCGTTTCACAGCATCCATTTGATTCCCAAGTTAAATCCATGTGGCATTGATGAGTCGGTGACTCCAACAGCAAGGTTGCCAGGTATCAATCAAACAAATTCCCCATTCTGGATCGAAAAATTTCCCATAATGACGTTTTTTTAGTTAAAAATTGCCCAGTTTTGTCTTTTAATCGACGTCGGGGCTTGGCCGTCTGGATCGTTGTACTCCAATTACATCGGTCACGTGACCGCGTCCTCCAGTCTTGGAGGCCCAATAGCTGCACGGCGTCCGCATATAGTGAGCTCTCCCAACGAACTCTCCGTCATCCTCATAGTCTTGCTCCGTCGACTCGTCGTCCGTTCGTGACTCTCTTTGGCATGCGATCATCGTCCATTCGTTGTACATGCCCTGCCCATTGAAGTCGTTGTAGTTAGACGATTTTCGAAACTTCCAGGTCATCGTACAGTTCATACAACTCATGGTTGTAGCCAGTGCCGGATTAGTGATATAGCAAAATTCAGCAAATGCTACCGGCTCCGCGGCTTGGGGAGCCTCGCGCTTATCCGCAAAAAAAATAACTGTCAAGTAAAATACCATCCAAATTCTAGGAGCGAGCGCTAACCACTCCTTATGCTTGACAACAATACTTACAGGGGCGTCCCCTTATATTGTCTTCGAACAGTTTGTGTAAACTGACCATGTAGGACAGTTTTCTGTTGATTACTAATAAGAATGTGTGTATTGTTTTTGTTTGTTTTGAATAAACTCCCATTAACCCTAGGAAGATAACCACATGACAACGTACCTAAAAGAGGATCATATGCGGGCGGCGTAGATTATCATTCAATTATCCGGATTTTCGATCATCAGCATTGGAATGACTTACGATAACAATTAGTCCGGTTAATCGAGGTTCCAGTGTATCCTAAACTTTAATACCTAATGCGAATCAAAGACCCCTTGTTCACATTTGCTACGGGCCCCGCGCTGGGTTTATCCGACACTGGTTTTACCGGATGCGCCATCTATCTCGATCGCAAACAGCCCCGAAAATTCGCCGCAGAACCTTGCGTTCGAATGAGTCTAGCGTTTTTCCGGAGGTCTGAATTAGGGTACATGTTTCGCGGCCATAGCATAGTACTGGTCGTATAATGGTTTCGTACACGCAGAGTTTCGTGTTTCTGTGCACATGCTTCAATTTTATTATGGGGAGAACTGAGAAAAAAGTTTTATTAGATAGCTGTATCCGTCGCTTGATTTCGTCAGTTTCGTTGGCGTCCTGTAACAAGGTGCAACTCAGGTTTATGAAGTCGTTCAGGAACTCGATGTTGAGGTCATCCACATGGATGCTCGATTGTACAGGTGTCCCTGTCCTCGATTGCATCCTTATTTTAGTTTTATCCTCGTTGATACGTAGTCCAACTTCTTTTGCAGCGGAGTAAAGCGTTTGTAGAAGTTCTTCTGTGCCGCCAAATCTTCAGAAAATTATGTTGAGATCGTCAGCGTACGCTGCCAATTGTGTCGACTTGATCAGTAGCGTCTTGCTGTTGATCATATTCATTGCCCGAATAGCGTGTTCCAGTGCTAGGTTGAAGAGCGTCGGTGCCAGTCCATCGCCCTGTTTCAAACCAATGCGTGTTTGAAGTAGATCCGTAAGTCTGTTATGGATCCTGACCTATGAAACGGGGTTGGTTATCGTTACCTTTGTGAGTTGCACTAATTTGGCCGGTATACCAAATTGCAGCATGGTGTTGTACAGTAATCCACGATCGATACTATCGTATGCCTCCTTGAAGTCGACAAAGATTTGGTATACGTTTACGTTGTATTCCCAGCACCTCTGGAGTATCAGTTTGACTGTAAAGAGCCGATCGGTTGTGGAGCGAGCAGGTCTGAAGCCGCTTTGATATTCGCCAATGATTCGTTCTGCGTACAGTTTTATTCTATTTTCCAGAATTTTCGTCAAAATTTTATATGACGTACAAACTAGTGATATGATATGTGAGAATTACAGTCACACCGCAGTTTATTTCCCTTTTTGTGAATTTGACAGATGATGCTTCTGCGCCAATGGTCTGGGATCACCTCGTCCTCCCATACCCGCAGGAATAATTGATTTATGGCATTAACTAGATCCGTTCCACCAAATTTTAGCAGTTCAGCTGGAATATCGTCAGCGACCAGCGCTTTATTTAATTTTAGTGACCGAAACGCGAGATCAACTTCCTCTACTCTTGGGGGTTGTATGGGTGGACCTAAATCAACAATATCGTCAAGAGCTTCTTGTGTGGGGATGTTAGATGGTAGATTCAGAAGCTCTTCAAATAAAGAGGCCCATCGTTTGCTAATGCTATCAGTGTCACTGATGATGTATCCATCTTTGTCCCGACAGAGGCTAGTCCTGGGTTGATAGCCATTCTTAATTGTATTTACCAGTTTGTACGCTTGTCTGGCGTTCCTATTAGCTAAGTTTTCGTTAATATTCAGCAACTGCTCGTCAAAGTATTTACGTTTCTTACGTCTAATTATTCTATTCGATATTTGAAGTAGATCGTCATATTTTTCTTTTTTGGTTTTGTTTGCTCGTTAAAGCCATTGTCTACAGGCCTCGTATTTCGCGTCAAGTGAATTTTTGCATTCTTCGTAGAACCAGTCGTTTCGCACTCGCCGGGCTTTATATCCCACGACCTTTTCTGCGACCACTTTGATGGTACCCTTGAGTTCTTCCCAAAAGCATGGACGCCTGTGTTGCTGATATTGTGTAGCATAGGTGATAGTCTTTCCTCAAGGGCGGCAGTATACGCCACCGTCGTAGCATCGCTCAGAAGCTTATCAACCGCAAAGATTTTGGGAGGGCTGATTCTCGATTGGTGCCCTGAAGAAATTCTACATCTGTAGGTCGTCTTCACCAAGTGATGATCTGAGCGGCAGTTTGCTCCTCGATAAGAGCGGACATCCATCACACTAGACGCCCATCTTCTGCAAATGAGGACGTGGTCAATTTGGTTGAAGGTATGTGCGTCTGGAGATTTCCAGGTCTGCTTGTGAATTTGTCGATGCGGGAAACACGTAGCGCTTACAACCAGATTGCTGCTGCAGGCGAAGTCGATAAGTCGCTGGCCGTTGTCGTTACATTTTCCATCTAGACTGTAGCGTCCACAGGTCCGCCGTTGTCAACTTTCATTTTCGACTTTCGTGTTAAAGTCTCCCAGCAGCAGTTTGACGTCGTTTGTTGGATGTGAGTCGAAGAGAGTCTCAAGGCGGGCGTAGAACTCGTTTTTTACTGCGTCTTCTTTAACTTCAGTGGGGGCGTGTGTACTGATGAGCCAGAGGTTGAAGAATCGAGTCTTAATGCGAATCGCACACAGCCGTTCATTTATGGGTTTGAAGTCAGTAATGTGCGGCTTGAGGTGATTGTTCACTATAAATGCTACTCCAAACTCCTTGTCGCCCGATGGTTTGCCACTTGTAAAAATTGTACGATTTCTTGGCACTGATGTTGCTGCCAAGCCAATTTGTTTCCTGGACTGCAGTAATGTTCAGTTTGTACTTTTCGACCTGTTGAAGGAGGGCCTTCTCGGTCCCGATTTGCTCAGAGAGCATACATTCCAGGATCCGAAAGAATAATCCTTTAGTCGTTTGCGTGGTCGTCGTTGTTGATCCGTCCAATCCGAGTTTTTTTTTTCAGGTTTCTTGACGTGGAGTGATGTTTACAAGGACGAGCTGTCAGCACATCGCTTAACCACATTCATGGGGTAGCCTCAGAGATAGCTGCTTCACATGGTTTAATAAACGTGATGGAGTTCACATAACTATGTTGCAGGTCCAACTACACAAATCATTCCATCCTACTAAATCTGAGACACTTAAGTGTTGATAAGCCATTCAGGCTGCTATCTGCTTTTTTCCAAAATGTCTTATCGCTAAGACTTGGCCGTCAGTGGTTTGACGCACTGCCGTTACGGGGCGGCCACGTGGAGGACTATGGAAAAGGTCTTTTGCCCCCTTTAAAGCATAAGACATGTACGAAATTTTCCAAGGTGCGAGATAGGTGTAAGAAAGCACATTCACCCCAGGACACAGACGATACTGCTGGTGCTGCCGTTGATTTGCTTCTGCCGGCAATGAAGTTCCCGCATAATACTTTAAATACTTTAAAATTTTAGTAGAAACTTTTGAGCGAAAATGACATGCTATTCACGCTTTATAAGTGTGCATCAACATCTTAGGTTAGGTTAGGTGGCGGCCTCACAGCCCCGCATAGGCCACTTGGGTCCATAGCGATTGCCCAAAGAAAAACAACAGAGGTCGTTAGGTGTTGTTATCAGTCGTAATCAACAAGTCCTTGTTGAGCCCGAAGGTTTTCGTCGCGCTTGCGAATCTTAGAAGATTCATTATGTTAAGGTTTGTAATCGCTTTAAGGTTGTGGGGAAAGTAGTCTCCAAGATATGTATGTCTTGTCCTTGCGAGTGCCGGGCATTCGTACAGGAGGTACTCCAAAGTTTCTTTGTTATTTGGCAGGTTGCAGTTCCTGCAACCGCTGTCTGTGATCAGTCCCAGTCTGTGTGCGTGCTCACCTATTAGGCAGTGACCCGTTAGTAAGCCCACTAGCATTACACAATTACCCCTAGAGAGGCCTATCGGTTTTCTTAGTGTTGTACGAGTTCCAGAGTTCTCTCGTAATTCTGAAGTTGACGGTTCTGTTCCAGTTTTGGTTGGCCAGTTGCATCATCTTAGAGTTAATTTTTGATCTTAGTGTTTGTATTGAAATAGGAGTTGTTATTGCCATTGAGGCGTCCAATGCAGCTCCCTGCTTTGCGAGTCCATCCGCAATATCGTTGTCAAGGCAACCGCTGTGGCCTGGTATCCATCGGAGTTCCAGTTTCCTTAAGGTGCCCAGTCTCTGAAGAATTGAGAGACAGTTAAGCACTGTCTCTGATCTGATAGTGTGTGACTGCAGCACTTTCAACGCAGCCTGACTGTCTGAGTGAATGTAGATGTTGCCCATCCTGCGTGTTGTTGAGACTAACTCCGCAGCTTTTTGTATCGCTACCACCTCCGCCTGGAAGATGCTGCACTCGTTCGGCAGTCGGAGCGATAGATTGTGTAGGAGCTCCGGCGAATGAACAAAATCTTAATTTTAACATTTTTGTTTCAAAATTTGTACAAAAAGTTGCTAATATGAGGTTGGCTTTAGTATGGGTCTATCGCTTAGCATGGCAACACACCGGGTATTTTTTGTTGCTACTCGAAACACTGTTGCTGGTAACACTACCCATTACTGGCATTGGTGGTAGATAGGTATTAGCAAGTATTTTATTTGTATTTTATTAGTCCAACTTAATTTAGGTATTAATTACAAACACACTATAAAGTCGAAGATTCGCCCAACAGAAACAATAAAATAAAAATGATCGCACAGGCCCCAATTGCCATAAAAGAACAGCGTCATAAACTACTGCATTTATTTCATTACAAAACTCGTATTACAGTCGTCATTTATACTGCCTTATAATAGTAACTATTCAATGATGCAAATGACCGTCATTAGACACGTCTTTTCCAATATCCTCGTGCCAGTAAAGTAGCGAAACCTACAGCCATTCACATCGTCTCACTTGCCAGCCAATTAATAAAACATCTCATACACCGACCAATTAATAATTTTATCTGATTAACATCTAATCACAATAATTGGGTTAACGAAAACACATAAACTCGACAACATCATCTCGTCGTCAAACATCAACTTTACGTGTGCAACAACTGCTGAATTGAGCAAACATGAAACCATCAAGTGACTTGAAAACCCACTCAAACTGAACCTCACTCATGGAATCGCTAGCTGCTGCTCAATTGCCGAACAAACATTGAGTCAGTGTTTGCGCTCAATTTGAAATCATCTAAGCGCACCAAGAGCTGGAGCTAATGGCGCGGCTAATGTTGTAAATCAAGTGCGCTAATTGCAAACATTTCTTTTTCATAGGTTGCGGTCAGCGTCTGTACTCAGTGTGTATTTACCAAACCATCGCGGGTCCAACACCTTAATTAAATAATTCAGGCACTTTAAGATGCCTCTTTAATGGCACGAAGCGCGACGTTTAACTAATGGATCTGAAGACATCCATCGCAGTCTGTGCTGGTTTGACTAAGTCGAGTTTTTTTCCGAAGATCTCGTGCGTAAGTCCACACTGAATATCTTGACTCCTTCCGTCCAACTGGTAGACTTTCTACATTAAAAAGATATTTGCCTACATTTTTTTATACTACATGGCGAGTTGTTTGTACGCTCTGAGTTTGTTTTAAACGTTCCGTCACTTAGGCGCTTAAGTTGTCCGTACTTATAGTGCGTAGCGTATAGACATGCCTAGATCAACATGCGAAGGTCCTTCAAGAGTTTGGTCGTTATGGCGCTAATGTTGTTTTTGTTGCATAGCGCCGCCATACAACAACGACACGACGGCGTCAATAAATTGACATGTTTTTGTCGCCTCTGGAGTCGCCGACGACCGACGTCGACTTAGTAACGTCGTCGATCAGGTAAGCAACTGTCAATAATTGGTGAAATGTAAATAGGCTACATACCAAGACGGAAAGATGTTTGCAGACAGGTATATTGTGAGTACGTGAACTGTTTTATTGTTGAACGAGTTTATCTCATGGAAAGTCAGTTTTTGGCCAGTTCCATATAGGAATAAAAAAATAATGGACGGGCATATAGTCCGCTTGTGCGTTTGTCCGGGCACTTCCCGTGTACTGATCTTCACCGAATTTGGTATGTAGATTCCTTGTGTCACCCTGAACACAAATCGTGGACCGCAATTTTGATCATCGACTGGACTAACGGCATACATATTCTGTTTTGATTAAACCAGAGATACTCGCAAAAGACTTTTAAAAGATTACTGCACCAGGCATTTCCCGTGGTCAGTTTTCCACCAAATTTTGTACATAGCTTGGATTATTATAAGTATGTACTGTAATGTTTCCTGTTCGAAGCCGGGTTAGTTAGATATGCTGAATAGTGAAACACTTCGATTGAAAAACACACACACTTTATTTACTAAACGAACTACACACGCGTAACTAACAACCAACGTCAAACTAGCTCTAATTATTCGTTACCGACGGATAACAATAACGACTGTATTACTTTCCGGTTCCGCTTCCGTGCGGACACTCTACGACGATCGACTTCCGACTGAGTCTCGCCTACTACTACTACTTGCGACTGCGACTCAGTCTCAACTATTACTACTACTTGCTGGTTCTGACGACATCTACAATAGCTTTATATAGCTTCTGTTTCCAGATGGTTCGATAATCTGCTAGTGCTCATTATACAATATTTGTTATCGATGGTTCGAGACTATGATAGAGCTTAGTGCAGTCTGTATCATAATAAAGACTTACTCCGTACATACAACAGTACTATATGGTGATTTTTGGTCCTCTTGCATGTGTGCGTCAGAGAAAAAGGACTCACTTTATCGTGAAAAGAAAAGGAAGCTAAATCTGGTAGATATGGGTAACTCCTTATTCGTGGTGATGAGAACAATGCACTTGAGTCCTGTTGAAGGCATTTTCCTTTGATCAGTATTGATACCATTTTGAGTCCTTCAGTGAAGAAAAAGGACATTCTTGGCAATGAAGTAATACCTAGGTAAGATAGCCTCCTTGTTTGTCCTGTTTAGAGCTAGCTACTCTTTGAGCTATATAGGTATACCTAGTTTATGGAGGGCGGTGAACATATTCATTCCTAGAAACGGGAACAAACCGGAGGAGCTACCGAAATCTTATCGGCCGATCAGCCGTTCATCGTTTCTACAAAAAACTATTGGGAGGTTATAGGATCTGCATATCAGGAAAAAATGGAATGCACGTCACCCTTGCATCGTACTCAGTTTGTCTATGTAAAAGGTAGGTCGACTGTGGTTGCCTTAGACAATCACGAACGATTGAAAAACCCCTAAGTGACAAGGAAATCGCTCTATGCGAGTTCCTTGACATTGAAGGTGCTTTCGAGAAAACTGGATACAGCACCATATCCAGAGTACCCAGGCTCAGGAGAATACCTACGGCCACAATCATGTGGATCGACGCCATGCTTCGGGGGCGTACAATCCACTCATCGCTGGGTGGCATCTCAATTTGTGTTAACGCTGTTAGGGGCTGCCCTCAGCGTGGGGTTATTTCCCCACTTCTATGATCCCTTGTCGTAGATGAGTTACTCGCTAGGCTCTGCGATTGTGGTTATTTTACTATCAGATATGCTGATGATATAGCCATAATAATAAGGGACAAGTTTGAAACAACTGTCACGGAGGTAATGGGTGCGGCACTCAACCTAGTCCTTCGCTGGCACACTGAAGTCGGTCTGAGCGTTAATCCACAAAAAACCGTCTTAGTTCCATTCACTCGGAGGAGAAATCTTAGTTTAGGCATAACGGTATTTTAGTTCTCCAATTGTCAAGGCCGTTGGACTGGAGGCTCAACTGGAGTAAACATGTCGAGACAGTTATTATTAAGGCCACTCGGAAGATGTGGGCTTGCAGGTCTCTCTTTGGAAAAACCTGGGGTCTCACCCCTGAAATGACTGAGTGGTTTTACTTGATGATGGTACGACCAGTTGTGATATATGCTTCGCTAGTATGGTGCCTTGGTATGGCAGCATCATTTCGTTCATGTCCGACATCGGCCATAGAGGCGGTTATCGGACTGACTCCGCTGCATATTTTTATTCGGGAATCTGCGACTCTAAGCGCTCTTCGAGTGCATCTATTGTAACTTATGACATGAGCATTCTGGAGTGGGTTCCTGGGATACCGATCTGCTCGAGATCAGACTACATGACTACGAAACTCTGCTTCGGTAGGAAATTTTCGGTCTCCACCCCAAGTCGCAAGGAATGGAATATTGGCAGCCTTTGTCCTGATCCCAGGTGTATCATGTGGTTTACCGATGGGTCAAAAACGGGACAGGGAGTTAGTGCTGGGATCTTTGGACTGAACACCAGGACATCAGTCGCTATGGGCGTTTGGCTCAGCGTTTTCCATGCCGAAATCCATGCCACTGAGACCTGCGCCAGAGTAATTCTCCAAATGAAGATCACTGGCACTAACATTGCTATCTGTTCTGACAGTCAGGCAGCTATTAAGGGTCTTTTTTCACACAAAGAGTGAGAGTGAAAGTGAAATTGAGTATGTACTATACGTGGTTATTTTCGCTTTTCCTCGCTTACCTGAATTCGATTTGAAACCGAAATTGTGCATTGACAAAAAAAATGCTGGTTCCAGATATGCTAGGATGCGTATGAAGGTACATATAGAAGGAGTGAAACGGGTGACCTAGGTCCATATGCGGGGCGCCCCCAGGGGCGGAGCTAGCCCAGCTCGTTTCGAGCCGAAATTGTCCATGTACACTTTGTGTGATGCTGCGGGTTGTGAATCAACAGTCCTTGGTGAGGGGTTCCTTTCGCTACGCTAGCTCCGCGCTCAAGCAATCCGAACCCTCAGTATCGCCCAAACATGAACGCTCGCTCTGGACACTCTATGGCTATTTCGTCTACACAAGGAACTGTTGATTCACAACCGGAGTCCACACAAGAGACTGTTGCACCCAGAGCGAGCGAAGCAAGTGTTAGTTTTTGAGCGATACAATCCATTTCATTATACACTGCAATATAGCGATTTGTAAATATGTCTTCTAATCTAATCAGTAGTCCATTTCTCCATTCTCTTATTTACAATTACGACTTAGACTTCGACGAACCTAGTTCACCCACTCTTCTGTTCTTTCACTCCAACTTCATGACGGACGACAGATTCGTTTCATATACGGAGTTGGTCTGGGAACCTAGTTTCTTGAACCTACTCCGTTGTCGGACTCGGAGTAGGTCAACCTGATCCGCAAGAGGAGCAGGTCTTGCCATGACTATGGGTATCATATGACTGGAGGTGTTAAGGCTAAAGCACTAGACTACTGCTAATAGTATTTTGAGTCCTTGGGTCAGAAAATAAGGATATTCATGCATTCGCCTGATAGATATGGGCATCTCCTGAATCAGGGCGATAAAGACAACATTTTTCAAAGCAGACCATATAGAACTTGAAAGCAACTGGATTAAAATTAAAAAAAAAACACTTGCATGGGACGGGCCGTTGGCCAGACGGTATTATTCCTGGAGATATACAGCACATGTCAGACATTTTATATCCCTGGTTTAAGATCATCTTTAAGGCCTGTCTAGACCTTGTCTACATCCATCGAATATGGAGAGAGGTCTTAAAAAAAAAGAAAACGGGAAGGTCCTCGCACACACGCCCAAACGATCTTAGGTCCATCAGCATGTCCTCGACTCTATTTAAAATGCTGGAGGGGCTTTTAGATATTTACTTACGGGGTAGCATCCCCGCGCCTCTTTTTTTGAACTCACAGCATGCTTACATAAAGGAAAGATCTGCAGACACAGCCCTCCACTCCATCGTGGGCTATATTGAGAACGCACTGAGTTATAACGAGTAGGTTATGGTCGCTTTTCTGGATATTGAAGGCGCCTTTCACAACGTGAAACCCGATGCAATCACTGATGCACTATCTTGTATGGGAGTAGATGACTTACTCTGCAAATTTATTAACCTGATGTTAACATCTAGGATTATTTGTTCAGAGCTGTCTGCTTCATCTGTACGTAGGTGTGCTGATAGGGGCACTCCGCAGGGGAGGGTGTCCTCTCACCGCTCCTATGGAACATCGCGGTCAACAGACTGCTCCTGGACCTAGAGGCACTGGGATGCAAGGCTACTGCCTATGCGATGACATTGCTATTGCACTCTCAGGTAAGTTTCCTACTACTCCCAGTTTATTAACAGAGTTCACTCTGTTAATAAACTGGAAAAAAAAATTGTGGCGTTGGGATGAATCTAAAGAAAACGGAGATTGTTCTCTTCACAAGAAAATATAGAATACCACCTGTAAAGCCCCCTGAGATGGAGGGGATGGAACTGACTTTCATGGAGAAGGCGAAGTTCCTTGGGCAGGAAGCTCAGCTGGAGGCCCAATATTCAGGAGCGTGTAAACAAGTCTATGATTGCAAGAAAGCTATTGGAAAAACATTTGGACTGCAACCGAAAGTACTACACAGGTTGTATGTGGTGATTATTCGCCCTATACTCTTGCACGGCGTGGTTGTTTGGGGGAATGCACTTAGCATCGGGACTAACCGCGATTTGGTGGGGAAAGTGCAAAGATACGCTAGTGTGGCAATCAGCGGAGCACTCAGAACCACCCCGTCCGATGCCTTAGATATTATACTCCACCTTCTTCCCTTAGACATTCGCGCTGAACAGATGGCTGCATGTACGGCCGTCCGCCTTCGCGAGACAGGTCAGTGGAAGACATTAAACACTGGACACTCGACGGATTATACTACGCCTAAATATTTGTTTGGTAAGAACTTTACAAGCTTGATACCATCACGAGCGCAATGGGAGGATGATCTTCCCTCATGCTGGACTCGATGCACTTCTACACCGATAGTTCCAAGACCGATGCTGGAGTAGGAGCCGGCGTTCATGCCAACGGGCCTCTTTTAAAACTATCGGTTCGACTTCCCTCTTATTGTAGTGTTCTCCAGGTGGAACTCGTAGCGATTCGGTAAGTTTTCACCTGGTTGCTGGGAAGATGATCTTCCTTCATCCCGGACTCGATGCATTTCTACACCGATGGTTCCAAGACTGATTCTGGAGTAGGAGCCAGCATTCATGCCAACGGGCCTCTTTTAAAACTATCGGTTCGACTTCCTTCTTATTGTACTATAGTGTTCTCCAGGTAAAACTCGTAGCGATTCGGGAAGTTTTCACCTCGTTGCGATGTGATAACCACGAGAGACATTACTATTTTTACGGATAGCCAAGCTGCGGTTAGATTCCTTGAATCCGTACTTATCACTTCAACAGCGATGATGGATTGTCGCGCCTCTCTTTTGGAAATGGGCAAATTCTTCAACCTGGCCTTCATTCCTGGCCATAGTGGCTCGATGGGGGATAACGGAAATTGTACCAGAGAATCAACTCAATATTAATATGCCCATGGACTCAGGCAAGCATGCTATTAGGCTAGTTGGTGATCACCAAGGCGAACTCAAGATGGCTTGATGGCAGTACGTGTTACAGAACAAAGATGATATGGCCAATACTGGATCTCCACCGCTGTGCTAGGTTGCTAATGCTAAAAAGGAAAATTATTGATGCTGGTGTGGGCGTTGTCACCGGACATTGTCCAATCGGGGAGCACGCCAGAAGGCTTCGGCTTCCATATAACGATTTCTGCGAAAGCTGTGGGAACGAGGAGGAGAGTATATTTCATCTTCTCTGTAGATGTCCGGGCTTAGCGGGTATGAGGAGGTCAACTCTTGGAGAATATGTGCTTCTTTGCCGAGTTGAGAGACTTGGAAAGCGTTGATATTAATCAGCTCCAACGTGTTTTCGTATGCTCTGGCCGGTCCGGAGGATAGGACGGCCGGGATAATTTATCCCGTGAGGGACCCACACGTGGTCTATGTGTGTCGTGGTTATCATGGCAGCCCCGTCACCTAGCCTAACCTAACCTATGGGACGGGCTTAAAGTATCGATGAACATCATCGCGCTTTTTGTGTCATTTACTGGTAATAGAGGACTGGTAGCAGCACAGATTACACCATTTATATTGTATATTCAAATTATCATACGAAATAGTCCAACTGTTCAGTCGTTTTCTGCCACACATGATCCAGAAATACCGAAACGAGGACTGTACATTTTTTTCCGGATTGTATGTAATGGCTGTCGATTAATTAATTTTTGGAAATCCGTGCAATTATGGTAACAGCAATTCACTTCCTCTCTGCACAATATGGGTTACGTAAAACACCACCGTCATCATGTCGAATACCATAATTGAAGTGGCGCTAATTCCTTTTTTTAGTATAGCTCGTGCTCCATCTTCCTTCGTTTCCTAGAAAAACACCGATTTAGTATCGTGCACTAGACGAATTAAGATCCACTGTTTCTGGATTAAAAAAAAAAATACAATGTTTCAGGCGCCATATATGTTTACAATGGGGCATACCGCATAACATCAATACAGCATGCTATATGAGCTATGACCCTCAAGACACCCCAGACTAGACCAGACGCCGCAACTTGGCGCAATCTTAAGAGGATTTTTATCTTCATCGTCTCGTTTTAAGATTTTCTCGTTATTGTTGTTATTCGTCTTCATAATGCCGATACGTATTCTTTTGCAGCATCATCATGATCATCGTCATCATTCACTGCAGTACCACGTACCAGCGGTGTTCATCATCATCATGGATCGACTATCTTAAGAACAGCAAACTTAGCACAGATTCAAGATTATAAGGAAGAAGGAGCCACTATTGTTTTCAATGGAATGACTTGTGGCGCTGGCATTGACCATCGTACCAAATAGGAGTGAATAATGCCTGCATAATCGATGAAGCTCACAAGCCCGGGAATTACAAGAATGGTATGGTATGGTCGTATGGTTGATGACCGGATGATTTCTCAACGGAACAATTGCAATTGGGAAAGTATCTCTATCTTTAGTCGATTGTTTCATTTTTTATCAACTCTCATGAACACCAGCCCTCGACAAGATTGTTGCTCGAGATCACAAGAGGGAAAAAAACTTTAGATGTTTCTATTTTTAGCGCAATGACTGGTTTGTTCTGAGATTTCCTTAGGGGATTTGATATCAAAGCATGGAATACATATGTTGTTTTTCCTGAATGGATACCACTTGAGAATTTGATGCATATCAATCCACTTACTCGTACATATTTATAGAGGAGATCTCTCATTCTGATTCTAGGTCAATATATTGTATCCGGAAGATACTTGGATAATTTTAAGTGCAGCGTTTAGTGATCGCTTGAATTTCAAGGTAAATGGAGATTTTGGTGAAATATTTTTTTTTACGAAATAGGAATGGTAATACTCGGTAGTGAATGGAGTTTTGGGTGACAATTTTTCAAATTTCATTTACATAGGCCCCAGTGGGAACCGAAGGTAGAGTAGACCACGATACAGTTTCCAGAATAAATCAAAAGAAGGTAAAAGGTAACTATCAGGATGTCTGCTTCTTTGATGCTCGCCTAGGAAGTTACGTGGAAGCAATGTGTAAGCTCCAAAGAAAAAACTCTCACGGTACAACTTCCACAATTAATCAAAAGAAGCATAAAAGGCAACTATCAGGATGTTTGCTTCGTTAAGGTTAAGCCACACAGAACGCGTTATAACGCGACGTTCGGCGTTCCTGTACCGTCGCGTTACGGCGGTACGGTTGTATTGCACTGCATTGCATCATCCCTGCCACACACGTGGCGTTATCACTCAGCGTTACCTTTCGGAACGTGACGTTAACTTTTCGGGTTGTACAAAATTACAAAAGTAACGCGCGTTACCGGCGTTCTCCTCATCAGAACTACTCATGATTGCTGTACAAACTCAACCTCAGTACTGGATCGCCCGCCCAGATAACGCTGCGTGTGTGACGTAGCCAATATCGCCGAACGCCGCGCTGAGGGGCGTTCCATGAACGTCGCGTTATAACGCGTTCTGTCTGTTTGAGCCTTTAATGATCGCCTATGAAGTTACATAGAAGCAATGTGTAAATTTTGTGTTTTAGCATATTAAAATTTAACAAGTGCAACGCAGTCAGACAATTAAATCTTTTGCGTTCCGTGTCCCGAACAGTGTGTGTATCTTAAAAGTAACTGTCCTACTCTTCGAGATGCTTAACCATTCATGTTAAGACGACATTGTAAATTGCAAACTTGCATAAAAAATAAATAAAAATAATAGAGTCAGCGACCAGCCTAATACCCCCCCCCCCCTCCTCTCCAACCAATCTTTACTCTTACCGAAATGGTTAAACTACAATTCGCTCTACGACAAACAATATGCAAGTATGTAGTGCTAGCACCTACACGAGGACGAGGCCCATAGGTGCATTTTTTGTATGGATAGTGTCATAATGCCCAAATTTAAACGAATGTATCCGTATTATTATTAGATATTATGGGATCGTAACGAAACTTAGACATATTATTGTCTATGGTGTACTTTTGAGCTCGGACATGTTTAAGGGATGCAGGGTTGTGCTGTACTATACTGTAACTATAGAAAGAAACTATTGTTAATCTTTGTTGCAAAGATATACAAAACCCATATTTTCCATTTCCAATGCTATTTGGAATCCACCTTCCAGGAAGTTTTCATATTTCTAAGTGTAACGGCCTCCAAATGTAAAAGGCTTGGGACCAATTACGATCTAATATTTTCTCCTCCCCCACTGTTCCCCCTTCTACAAATTTCAAGAAAAATGGACTCAACATAACCTTTCTGGTGTAGGCACCAGGGGATAAAAAAAAACCTTAATATGGACCAACTTTAAGGGGGGTTGGCCAATTACAACACACCGCTTTCTCTTCTTGCTTGCTCTTTCATACCACTCTGCGGCTTCGCGTTGCTCTGCCTGTGGTGTTGGCACTTCGTCCATTCTGGCGGTATAATCTCAGCTTCTTTCCGCATGTAGTTCGGTCTTGAATCGTATCATCGCCAAGATTAACGCGTTGTTGCTTTTTCATCTGATCCATTCACGTGTGTTTCCGTCTGCCTCGCCGTTTGGGCCCAGCAAATGGAACGTTCATTGTAGTGCTTTCATGAAAGGGTTCTCAGGCGGACGCCTTAGAACGTGGCAATACCAATCCATACGACGATCTTCGATCTTTTCAGTGATCGGTTGCTCAACAAACAAGCTGCCTCGGATATGGGTACTTTTTATATGATCCTTTTTGGTCACACCGGCTGACATCCGTAGCATTTTCATCTTCTATGTCTTATACATAGTCCAGCATTCAGACGCATACATGAGTGCGCGACGTACGACCGTTTTGTACAACTTGTCCTCAAGCTTTCGTGACATCTTCTTGGCGCAGAAAACTCCAGAGTTTTCTCACCACTTCATCCAGCGGACACTGATGCGATGTTTGATGTCATCATTACAGGTAGTTTCCTTGTTGACCATCGACCCCAGGTATTTGAACGACCCCAGGTATTTCAACATCATCATGTTGAAAAGCAAGGGATTCAATACACTGCCTTGGGGAACTCCGACTTTAACTGGAAATTCTTCAGACTCACCAGCTTTGCATCTAACTTTAGTAGTTGCTCCATCATACCTACATGTCTTATATCATCTTGACATATGCCTCGGGGATCTTAAGTGCTCTTAGGGCCACCCATATCAGATCACGAGGAACTCTGTCGAAGGCTTTTTCCAAATCGATAAACACAAAGTGCAAGTCTGTCCATGAATCGCGATGCTTTTCCATCGTAACACGTATGCACTGAATAGCATCGACTGTGCACCGACCCTCTACAAAGCCGCATTGATTGTCATCCAACCGTACAATCTCTTTCAATCGATTGCAGACAACTCGCACGTAAGTCTTCAATGTGTGAGATGTTCACTTGATTGCTCTATAGTTGTTGAGCTTCCGTGAGTCACCCCTGTTCTTATAAAACGGGAGAAGGAAGCTTTTTCTGAAAGTGTCAGGCAGCGGTTGCCCTCTTTTAATTTTGTTGAAAAGAACAGTGAGCCATCTAAGCCCGACATGCTCCATCTTCAACCAAAATTCCAAGGGTATTTTGTCCGGTATGACTGCCTTTCCGCGTTTCATCTGCATCATTTGCCTTCGTCATCTCCTCCACTGAAAAATCAGCGATATCAGTGGTGTTTGGCTCCACAGCTTGAAAAGCTTCTCGCGGAAATTCTTTGTTCAGAAGTTCATCGAAGTACTCACGCATTCTGCTACAAATTGATGTATCTTCAACCGGTAGCACTCCTTGTGAGTCTTCAACGTACTTTGGCGCCTGAATCTCTCGAGCGTTTCTTCTTTAGGTTTCACTTCCAATGACGATCTCTTATCCGCCGTCAGATCTTCGGCTGCAATCGCCTTTGCTTGAGCCACCTTTCGCTTTATTTCCTTCCGACATTTATCATATTTATCCCGAAGTTGAACCTTCTCGGCTTCACTGCTTGTCTTGCATGTTGTCCAAGCCTTGAATACATTCGATTTGGCCTGCACTGCTTCTTTAGTTTCGTTATTCCACCACCACGTCTTCTTGATCGTGTGGAGTAGGCCTTTCGAAACTCCCAGTGTCTTTTCAGCCTCACCTACTAACATTTCATCCAAAGCATTTCATATTTTGTGTTGGACTTTGCTCGTCACAGTTGGTGTTGTATTCAAGCCACTCCTCCATTTTAACAATAGGCGTTGTTTTTTGGGTAACCGTGTAGGGTCCCTGCCCTGGTTGCGCAAAAAAACGCTCTAGGGCAGCATCCAGGTTAAACTCTGAATCGTGAAGTTGTCTACACTGCGCCTCATATGCGGTGGAAATAAATTATAAATTCGAATGAAATATCAGTTTGATTGTCGGATCGTTTATTTGTCGCGACAGCGGACATTTATAAACTTGGCGTACCGCTCTTACTTAACAAACATCACTCAAATGAGTTATTTATCAGTGACAGCTACAAGTGCAACTCTATCCAAATGGGTCGCGTCGCGGGTTCAATCCCCAGAAAATTCTTATCTTCTTTTTTTTCCATTGATATTTTTAGTAATCCTATTGTAAATATATTATTTAATAATAGGCATGGGCCCATCAGAGCAAGACGTAATATTAGTTTACCAATGAATTTGGCTGAGTGACAGAAACACAAGCGTGCCAACATCGACATATTACGTTCTACACGACACCAGAGCCATCTGTGTGTCATGCATGTAGAATTTATTGAGGGGTTATAGCGTGTAGGGCAGCCACCCAACTAAGCTATCCCGGTTAATGTTGTTGGTGTAATACGTGTGTTATTTTACCCTACACGCGATACATTCCCCAAAAAACACGCTTAATGAATGGAGTCACAACAGATTCAAAGCGTTCGTTGTTGAGATTATGCGACTAGATGTTCTCGACTGGTTTGGGGATTGCTTGCAGTCTTGTTCCTCCTTTCAAAATAAATTCTGTCAGGAGCACCCAGTGCTGGGTGACCGCAAATTCACCCAAGATCACTTTGCAGTCTTTCACTCAACGTCTCATGAAATTTAGACACAGATGATTGTCTATCTGCATCGCATGAGCTGCATTGCTATATGTGTTAAGGTGCCTTTGATTCAACACATCGTTTTCTCCAGAGAATTATAATACATACTTCTACATATTTCCACCAAATTTCATGCATGTAGCTTCAGCGGTTCGTGAGATATTTGATGGACTGGCAGACAGACGGACGCATGACCGATTTCAAAGAGTATAATAGGCGCGTTTTTTTAAGATCCATATAGAGCAGATCAGGTTAAGACCACACAGTTACACTAACAATTTGATTTGAGATGCTCTGGATAAAATTTCAGTGCGAGAATGCTGCTCGGTTAAGTAGTCAGCGTTTTTAAATGCAGGCGGCGCAGATGTCGAAGATTTCTGACAGTTACAGTTTGGGAAATATACAAAGTTCATTTCCTGTCAATAAAATGTTCGTTTTGTGTAATTATATACTACTTTGCCTTAACCCCTAGCGGGGCATAGCGCATCAACTACTCCTGCGCGCCATCGTACTCTGTTCTGGGCAATGGGGCGCAACTCCCCAAAAGACTTACCCAGTACCTGACACTCCTTTGCCACAGATCGACGCCATGTGATTCGAGGACCCCCTCTTGGTCGGCCTTGGTTGGAAATGGGGTTCCATTTCATGGCATGCATAGCAATGCAGTTATCACTCTTCCGCAATGTGTGACCTATCCACTGCCATTTTCGCCTGCGTATCAATTCGTCGATTGGCATCTGACCCGTACGCCGACTTAGCTCTTCATTTGATATTGTTTCGGGCCAGAAAATTCTTAAAATTCGACGAAGACATGAGTTGACGAAAACTTGCAGCTTTCTGGTAACTCCTACGGAAACTTTCCATGTACTGCTCCCATACAAAAGCACTGATAGTACCAGGGAGCGAAACAGGCCCAGCTTGGTCTTGATGCTGAGATAACTGCCCTGCCAGATTTTGGACAGCATGCCGTATGCACGTTTAGCCTGGTTGATACGACGAGCGATGTCCTGCTCCGTACCACCATTTTCGGCAACAATGCTACCCAGGTAGACGAAGTTGTCCACCTTCTCCACAGGCTGCCCATTAATATTGATGGCAACAGGTGTCGGATTTCTTTTCGCAACGGCGGGCTAAGCACCTTGGTCTTGTTGGTATTAATCTTTAGCCCAACCTTGCTTGCCTCCCTCTCGAGATCTAACGCCATTGCGGACAGATCCATGATTTTGTGGGAGAGTAGGCATATGTCGTCAGCGTAGTCAAGATGTTGTAGATAAGATGTCAAAGTCCATTGAATTCCTCTGTCGAGTCCGGATAGGGCTGCATGCAACACATCGCCGATCACAATGAGGAATAGGATCGGTGAGAGGATGCACCCCTGCCGAACTCCACTGCGAATCTCAAAGTCCCCCGACACCTTACCTTTATGCAGAACGCGACATTTCGCGCCGTCATAGGTTGCCTTAATAATAGCCACAAGCTTCTCAGGGATGCCTCTCCTGCGCAAGGCCGCCCATAAATAGAATCCCGGTTCACACTATCGAAAGCCTTTTCGAAATCGATGAAAAGCAAGTGAAGCGGAGAATCGTATTCAGCGCATTGCTCGATGATGATTCGCAAGGTGTTAATGTGATCGACACAGGAGAATCCGGATCGAAAGCCAGCCTGCTCTTCATCAATTGTGCTTTCTAAGTGGGCCTTTAGTCTTTCCAGGACGATTTTAGCTATTATCTTGGCAACGGCAGGAAGCACACAAATGCCTCTCCAATTATTACAGTCTGTGAGGCTGCCCTTCTTTGGAAGTTTGATGATCAAACCTTCCTTCCACTCAGTGGGAAAGGTCTCTGTATTCCACGCTTTATCAACAAGTGGGTGCAGCAAATCGGCAGTTACGCTTGGCGCTGCTTGATAAAGTTCGGCAGGGATGCCGTCAAGTCCGGCGGCCTTTCCTCGTTTTAGTGCAATAATTGCAGTGACTATTTCCTCTTTAGTCGGGGCAGTGGACCGTATACACACATTTTGATGGTTAGCTAAATTATCTATATGAGGGGGAACTTCACCAGAGGTTACACGGTTCAAGACCGCGGCGAAGTGTTCTTTCCACCGCCTCATTTGATCTTCTTCCAAGATAAGTAGCTTTCCATCACTATCTTTCACCGGATGTTGGCAGGAGTTACGACCACCTGTAAACTCCTTGATGACACCGTATACGGCGTTTAAGTTGTTACTTCTAGCGGCTTCTTCTGCTGACGCTAAAAGAGAATTGGCATAAACTCTTTTATCGCGTCGCACACTACGCTGAACTTCTCGAGCTTTCTGACGGTAAAGGAGTTCGATGCTGCTTCGATTGTCGTCTGCTGCTGCAGCCAAACGAACTTTCAGCTCCTTTCTTTCAACAATCCGCTGCCATGAAGCGTCGGACATCCAGGGCTTATTCCGGCAATCCGGGTTTGGGCCAAGGATGGTATTTGCGCTATCAATGTACGCATTTTTTATGGCATCCCAGTTTTCGTTTATGTCACTATCTGGGTGACTAGTTATCTCAGCCGCTTTTTGCGCAAGATGGTCATTATATTGTTGTAAGACAGCTGGATTTTTTAGTCGAGCGGTGTTGAATTTGCGGGGCCTGGATCTTTCGTCGCTGGGGCGGCGCACGGCTGCAATCCGCAATCGAACATTAGCGATCATAAGATAATGGTCTCTTCCCATCCCAATATCGGCACCCTTCTTGTTTCGCACGTCCAGGAGGCAACTCTTGAATCTTTTACTAATGGCAAAATGGTCGATCTGATTTTGTGTTCTGCGCCGATCAACAATAATTATATGACATATAAACAACATACAAAATAATTTCGCTGCTTTGGAAATTTGTCCGATTGTGTATGTACTATGGATTTAAGTTTTCTCTTGAAATTTAAGTTGACATTTGAATTCTAATTAAAGCAAGACACACCCCCAGTAAAGACATCCCCTGTTCGCTACTCCAAATTTCTATCGATCGTTTTTTGTTTGCACTTAAATTGCTCTACTCTGCTCTGTACGAAAAAAACGCAGCTAATATGTGAAGTAGATTTTTCGGAAAAACTCGGACGATAATAAAAACTCGAAATACAATACGATTTTTTTTTTCATTTGTCCAAGAGTTTGTTTGAGTCGTCCCACTGTGGTTTCGATTTTGGCTGAAAAATATGTTTAGGGGACGAGATTTATGGGATAGAGAAGTTCGTTCCATACGAAACAATTAAGCGTGAGAGATTTTTACAATGAACGAAAGATATATCACTTTCGAGAAACCATTGGATGTGAATGTGAAGTACGAGTATAATAAGTATTAGAAAACCCTTTAGTCGATCATCCTAATCAGCAGTACTTCACCAGGTGTCAGAGATAACACTTTTTTGTATCCAGTTCCAAATGCGAAGACTTGGAGCTTTATACTTCGGGCAGTGCTCACAAGGAAACATCCATTGCCTTTCAAGTTTCCTAAAACAAAAGTGATAATAAATTACCTTCAAAGAATTTATTTGTGACATTGTCATGGTTCTTATTTTTAATGGTATTTTTATGACTGAAAAGCAACAGGCATTTGTTATGGAGCGGCAAACGATAAATGTGTTTCTTCTTTTTTTTTGTAATTTGAATACAAAAGCTTGTCTATTCGTATTCACAAGTGTTTCTGACAAAAGACAAGCACTAAACGTTTAGTTTTGTTAGGATTTGTGGTATTGAAATTCAGAACAGATACATTGAGCAGGATAAAAATGCTACACTGTTCCAAGATGGAAATACTCGTACGAAATACAATCCAAAAAATTGCAAAGTTTCGAAAGGAGCAAACAAAAACAGTATGTATAAAAAAATGTCAACGATTTCTTTTCTCACTTAGGACAAATATGCAGTTCGATGATCCAAATGAAAAATAAAAGAAAACTTATAACGCTTTGTTCAAAGTACACTAATTGAATATACAAAAGAAGAGAAATGTACAATACTATTTGCGTACAAAACAGTCTTGAACTTTACAAATGTATGGATGTAAAAAATGTCCCCAGAAAGATTTTGTCTTCTCCTTTTGTAGAATAGATTGTAAATTTCAAGGAAGGCAAACCTTGAAATTGTTCTCATGTTCGGCAAAATTGTCTTAAAGACAAGGAACTTGAGGAAAAAAAGTTACATGCGTAACTAATGTCATTCAGATACATGGTAATGTATAACTCGTTTTACGAGGAAATCAGATATACACGTTCAACAATGTCCGACATATTTAGATACAAGTGTTACTCAACATAGATACGATATGTGTATTTTTAAATTGATTATTAATTGGGGACATTTAAATGGAAATAACTTAATTAGTTGAAAATAAAATGTGAAACCTATTTGTCTGCTTTTTTTATCTTTATTTTTTTTCATATGTACTTTTTTGCTACTAAACTTTCTGCTTAATTGGTATACGACGTAATGACGCTGAATAGAAGAGAAGCAAAAATACAGGTGATTAGCGGCCACGCAAAAGAACTCGGCAACAATTTTTGCGTATCATTGAAGCTTGTTTATTGATGAAACTGTCAAGTTTTAGGTACAACCAAAAAATGGTCAACATAGATTGAATAGTTTATTAATGTAATAACAATGTTGATAATTCCTAATTTTTTTTCAAAGATTTTCTGGATTTCCAGATTCAGCCTTCATAAGATTTTAATCAATTTTTTTTTTGGTAGTTTTACAAATTTTTTCAGGCAAAATTAAAGGGAATTTGGATGCAACTATTATATACTACCCAATCCAAAAAATATTAAAATCTCCAGCATACGGACGGGATTTATGCTCAGGCCTGCCTCGGGTCTTAGGTTGACAGTGACATTGACATATAACAATCGGCTGCAAAATATACGCTATGTAAGTATTTCTTTACAACGACACATCGCCGCCTGGCGGAGGCGTTTTGCAATATTGGGGTATTTGTTTCAAATGTAGCATGTAAATCATATTCCGAAAATACGTCACTTTCGGTTGTTTGCCAATGATTTTTAATTACCATACATTGAAAAAGAATGCCTCGCGAACAGCACTGAATGTAAGGCTAGAATTGCGTCAGCATTACATTGCATATTATGCGTTCCTAAAAAAAACTCGCTGAGTCAGCGCTTCACAGCGGCTGACCAGCACATTGTGATTATGTTCGTGTTTTAGAAACGGTATACCGTCTATCTCATTTGTCAAATGCCATGTTCAGTTTGATATTTGACAGCAAATTCAAAATTGATTGCTTTGATGAGTCCCACACAAAATATGGTAACAACTTTCTTTCCCACAATAAGGTTTAACAATTATGTTTAAAACACGATCATCGACCATACACAACACAACCGAGGTTAGAATCGAAGTTTAACTATTGTCGCATACTGTCAAATATTGCGCTGAGCCAGAAAAGTGAGAAAATTTTAGGCTAACTCAAAGTACGAGCGCTTATTGTGAGCGCTTAGTTCAGCGCAGCGTTTCTAAGACGAATCACCATGCAGCACTAATCGCTTCTAGGTGCTGACTCAGCGCTGGCGTTTTAGGAACGCAGTGTTCTGAGTGATAAGCAAAGGGCGTGATAATTAAAAATTATTTCGAAGCTTTAGATACAGGCGTTCTCGAAAGAAAAGTCTAAGTAAAAGATACAAAGTAGTAAAAAGTTTCCATTTCAGCAACGTCGAAGAGAAAATTATTAGCGACTTTCATCAATTGAGTGATATTGCCTGCGTTCACGTCCCGCAACGTTGTAATTGCGGTAAGGATTTTCCCTCCAGCCAACCATAAACTCTTTACCCGAACGACTTGTTTTGCAGTTGTCATGTATTAAACAGCTGACAGCCGATTCGCTATTGAATTTCAAACAAAACTTCAATTAAATTCGCGACGGTTTCAGGAAAAATTAAAAACACTTTAAAATCGCCACAAATTTGTGTTGCTCCGGTGTAAATAAGCACACAAGACGCCATGTAAAAATCAAGAAACCGAAAACGAAAATCCACACCATCTGACAGTCACACGCAGTACGTCAACTAACAACTGTCTAATACGCTAATACCCCTTACCCCCCATTGACCGGAAATTAACCAGGAAAAATTTCTGGTTAATTTCCCCGATGTCTGGTTGATCAAACGCAAACTGAAACGGAGCATCCACATGAAAAATCAGTCGAACGAAAGAAACATGAAAATACTTATTAGCCAATTGTAGAGGTATATATGCAATCAACTATGCTAGAAACAGAATTATCAACTTAACTTTTTACTGATTTTCCCTTAGTTGAATCAAGATCGTACAATAAAAGAAGCCCCATGTACGTGCAAAGCCAGGTAAGCTTTTTGCAATAATGCTGCTGCAATTTGCATGTACATCTTTATAGAAAACACAGCTCGAAGAGCGATTAACCGATGGTATGCAACCGCCTTCCTCAATAACAATTATATAAGTATCATAAGGGCAGTGCAATTCAGGACTATTGAAACTCCTGCGAAACATCAACATCATGGCCCGTTTTCTCATTGCACTGTTCAAATTTATCGTAGGAATATAGTGCCTGCTAGCACAATTTTATTTTCTCCTTGTCTGTTTAGCGTTTATCCGATCGAAAACGCTAAAGGGAACCAACTCTGCCCTTTACATTTTAAAAATAAAGAAAAGCATTAAAAGTCCGCCACCATTTCATTTCATTTATTGAGGCTTTCTATTATGCTTACAGGTTTTTACAGAGTTGTGACAGGTCAATTGACAGCCAACAATTGTCAAAAGTCTTTTGTGAAGCACATGATTCAGCTTAAGGACTAATCGATATCTAATTGAATTCATATGCAAATGGTGTAAACATTTGGCCATTGCTCAAAGGCTAAATTTTTGATAGACTCTTATAAAGAGAAATTAATTCTTAAAACTAAATAACGACAAAATTAATAAATTTCTTTCAATAAACAAATTAAAAATTAATTCTTTAGCAGAAGCATTATAGGTAGTGGAAGACGTCCACAGACGACAATGCTGCCAGTGGGGGAGTTCCTCCACCTATAATCTTCGACAGAGTTTGACTCCTAGGTCTTGCCAATAGTATCATGTAGTTACAAATTCACTATTCCAGTATGCATGATAAGATTAAAGATGAGTCACAAAAATTGAAACAAAATCGAAAGAAAAGTTTAAGCTTCTTTCGTATGATTGATTTAGGTACTATAAGGCTGTTGCCATCGAGTTGAGATCTGTTGTACTGAATAATTGTAATTGGTTCTGGTTCAAAAGTCCGCCACCAAGCCTTCACTTAATCGTTTACCCAAAACAAAATCCAATACCTTGCATTCGCTTAAAAGTTTATCCAAAATAAAATCCCAACCCCTCGCAATCGGCACAGAGCTACATAGAAGGAGATGAAACCACCATATTCTGTACACTAAATTCTAAAAATCGCATGCACAAGTAAACATTCGAGTTCTGCTGTCAAATTAATATGTTTTCACTGCAATGCCCGTCCATAGGTAAGAGAGAGATGCCACCTCATTACCCTTATACATATTTCACCCTTGAGCAAAATTACTTCATTTCCCTCGGACAATTTTATTTCCTAATCTCTTCCTTCTGAGGCAATCGGTTAAAAGTTCATCCAAAATAAAAACCCAACGGCACGTCTACGGTTGAAAGTTCAACCCAATACAATTTCAAAATACGTTCCACAAATTTTTCGCTTGGCAATTTCACGGGCGTATATGTATTGGGCAGTTTAACCTCAGTTCTCTGTTAGCTATCGAGCAGTTTAACGATACATTGAGAAAACGGCACTATAACATCGAATAGCTGCTCTGATACATGGTCTAATGCGCGGTCTTATAGACGGACTAATGCGTGTTCTAATGGACGGTCTAACACGCGGTCTTATGAATGGTCTAATCCGTGGCCCAATGCGGGTAGCTGGTCTAGCGTATAAAAACAACATTAGAGATAAAATGCCCATGTATTTGTAAACAGAGAGGTAGGTTAGGTTAGGGTACAGGGGCTGCCGTGAGCACACTTAGACCAACATTGGGTCCATTGTGGTGTCGCGCTCGGTGACCGTGATCGTTCGGTAACCGCTCTACGATAGGTACTAATCTAGAGATCGGAGATCAAATCTCGGCGCGATCAAAAACTGCCTGTGAGTACTAATAGAACTCTCACAGTGCTCCGAGCTTGTCAGTATAAAGACGGTGCGGATAGGAGGTGCATGCTAGCAACTGCACATCCGAAAAGTAGATATGCTATTGAAACGTCAACAAGGCATAGAAATGCTAGAGATGTTGACGCGCCCATGCCCTTGGAGGGGTCTAGGCAATTAGAGAGATCCAGATCGTAAAAGAACCGTGAGCCCAGACACTTTCTTCTCCTACCGGCTAAAGCCGAACAATGACATAGAAGATGTAGAACGCTCTCCTCCTCCTCCACATCGCCACAGCTCCTAACAGAAGTCGTGGTGAGGAAGGCTCCTGGCATGCCCTGTGATAACTCCTACCCTACCCTGCCAATGTGCTTTCTGTTCAACGACAGCCATGTGACAGAACGGCGGGGATCAATTTTCAGCCAAATCATCGTTGTTCTTTGGCATGTATTGCCGCAGACCCATCTAACATTATCGGTATCCACGGCAACGGTCTTAATCGCCAATTTGCACAGGATAAATGGCACCCTTATGCCTTTGCCGCTTTCATCAACCGCCCCAGTTGTCCCCTCTAGGGCCAACTCAGCTGCCTTGCAGTTACCCGCAAAGTCACTGTGGCTCGGAATCCAACAGAGGGTAATATTGAAGAAGTCAGCCATCTCTGCGAACGCTAAGCGACAGTTCTCAATAGTTTTAAATGTCGGTTAGACGGATTCAAGTGAACGAATCGTCGCCTGACTATCTGTATAAATAGTAATGTCCCTCACAGTAATGACGTGACTGCCTAGCCAGGACAGATGGCCGAAACCTCCGCCTGTAAGATACTGCAAAAATTCGAGAGAGGAGTGATAGGTTAATCTCTAGTCCCTCCGAGTAAATGCCTATCCCGACCCTGTCATCGGTCTAAGAGCCATCTGTATAGATGGCCATGGGTTCGGTGATGGAGGCGCCGTCTCCCGCCCATAGACTCCTCGACGGAATGAGACAGTGTAGTCTGTGCCAAATTGGTATCTTGGAGAAATGCAGTCCGTCTTCCTTGGAAGATTCAGATTATCAAGTACAATCGAGTGTCCCACACTCAGCGTGCGCCACTGGCCCGCCTCACGAAGGCAGAAAGCCGTGACTTTTGCCATGTAACTTTTTTTCAGTTTTACTACTTTGGCAAGGCCCGAACTCGGGCTGTCGCGCCACGATCATGATGACTTTGCTTTAACCCCAAGTAGAGTATAGCGCGTCAACCACTCCTGCGCATCATCATACTCGACTCTGGGCCATGAGGCGCAACTCACCAAACATACATTCTTTCGTAACTGATCGACACCATGTGGTTTTAAAACCCCCTCTTGGTCAGCCTTGGTTGGAAATGGGGTTTCATTTCATGGCATGTACGGCAATGCAGTTATCATCCATTCGCATTGTGTGACATATCCACTACCATTTTCGCCTGCGTATCAATTCGTCGATTGGCATCTGACCCATACGCCGCCGCCGACTAAGCTCTACATTTGACATTGTTTCGGGCCAGAAAATTCTTAGAATTCGACGAAGACATGAGTTGATGAAAACTTGCAGCTTTCTGGTAACTCTTACGGACACATTTCATGTACTGCTCCCATACAAAAGCACAGAGAGAACCAGGGAACGAAACAGGGTTAGCTTGGTCTTGATGCTGAGATAACGGCTCTGCCAGATTTTGGAGAACATGCCGTATGTGAATTTAGCCTGGTTGATACGACGAGCGATGTCCTGCTCCGTGCCAGCATTTTCGGGAAAAATGCTACCCAGGTAAACCAAGTTGTCTACCTTTTTCACAGGTTGCCCATTAATATCGATGGCAATAGGTGTCGGATTTCTTTTCGCAATGGCAGGCTAAGAACCTTGGTCTTATTGTTATTAATCTTTAGCCCAACCCTGCTGGCCTTCCTCTCGTGATCGAACGCCACTGTGGAAAGATCGAAAATTTCGTTGTAGAGATGTTGGAGATAAGATGTTAAAGTACATTGAATTCCTCTGTCTTGTCCGGAGAGGGCTGTATGCAACACATCGCCAATCACCATGAAGAATAAAATCGGTGAGAGGATGCAGCCCTGCTGAACTCCACTATGAATCTAAAAGTTCCCGGACACTTTACCTTTATGTAAAAGACGACATTTCACGCCGTCATATGCTGCCTTAATGATAGCCACAAGTTTAACAAAGATGCCTCTCCCGCGCAAAGCCGCCCATATTTAATCCCGGTTCATACTATGAAAAGCCTTTTCGAAATCGATGAAAAGCAAGTGAAACGGAGAATCGTACTCAGCGCATTGCTCGATGAAGATTCGCAACGTGTTAATGTGATCGACACAACAGAATCCGAATCGAAAACTTAGAAAGCACAATTGATGAAGAGCAGGCTTCATCAATTATGGTTCTAAGTGAGCCTTTAGTTTTTCCAGGATGATTTTAACTATTATCTTCATAACGGTAGAAAGCACACAAATCCCTCTCCAATTACTACAGTTTGTAGGGCTACGTATGCGCACATTTTGATGGTTAGGTAAATTGTCTACATGATGGGGAACTTCACCAAAGGTTTTACGCGGTTCAAGGCCTCGGCGAAATGTTCTTACCACTGTCTCATTTAGTCTTCTTCCAAGATAAGTAGCTTCCTATCACTATCCTTCCATGTTGGCAGGAGCTACGACCACCTGTAACTTCCTTGATGACACCGTATACGGCGTTAAAGTTGTTGCTTCTTGCGGCTTCTTCTTTTGAGGCTAGAAAAGAATTCGCATAATCTCTTTTATCGAATTGGCACACTACCCTGAAGTCGACGAGCTTCCTGACGGTAAAGGAGTTGGATGCTTCTTCGACGGTTGTCTGATGCTCCAGCTTAACGAACCTTCAGCCCCTTTTTTGCTTTATATCAACGGACTGTTGTTGATATAAAGCGTCGGACGTCCAGGGCTTATTGTGGCAAACCGGGTTTGAGCCAAGGATGATATCTGCGCTGTTAATGTTCGCATTTTTTATGGAACCATTTCATTTATGCCACTATCTGGGTGAATAGTTATCTCAGCTGCTTTTTGAGCAAAATAGTCGTTATATTGTTGTAAGACAACTGGATTTTTTAGTCGACCGGTGTTGAATGTGCGGCGCATGGATGTTTCGTCGCTAGGACGGCGCACATCATAAGTATAGATGACTTAACGAACACAAAGGAATGAAAGGGCACAATATGTCCTCGAAGGCAACCCAAAGTCCTGTCAACGGAATATTTGCTCAAGTATGTGTACCAAAAGAATAAGTTCTTTGTGAACAGCATTTTTCTAAGCAAATCATAGACATTTTGAAAGCAAATAGATGAAATTATATTTGCATAGGACAAGCCTAAGTGCCGATGAACATCGTTCTTTTTGTGCCATTCTGCTAATAACCATGTTTTGCACAGGGTCTACTTTGGAACATGTCATGTCATTGTCACCTGCGATTAGAGGGTATTACGTGCCAGCAGTAATGGCTAACATTTAAATTAAATTCTTGGCCTTGAGATATTGTGCCATTATCTAAAAGTTAAGACCATCGAACCAATAATGCAAATCGGAAATCAACTATCAACATCAACGGTTTGTTCTTAATATATGTTTGACAATGTTACACAGTAAACACCGCCACCCGCAACACGCTTGCCCTCTTCTGATCAAACACACCACTAATCGATTAAAGTTTGCGAGAGTTAATCTCTTGTACACGAGCTAGCAATACCTCATTGTCACATGGCAAGTAATCAGGTGGTTATTTATTAACTAATTAAAACCCCATGAAATTAAATCGGGACTGTCCGGTTATATTGATCAGTCAATTAACAATCACTCATAGTTCGATGGAGCACCTAGCACACGGGTACAATAGGTGTTAATACTACGTAACGTTTTTAATCCGTTGGAAAATCTACAAAAAGGTCTAGCCTGATGATGAATGTGATGTATCGGCATCGTAAACGGATAGCAAATCTGCTGACAACAGTAAGTGCAATAAAGTCAGTAGTCCGAGTAACGAACACCGCAAACAGCTAGTAAACTAGCCCAATGTAATCATGTTTATTAGATGATTACATTGGGCGAGTTTACTAGCAGCTAGTAAACTGGTCTTTTAGCCAGTAGATTCACTCAATGGCATAGATGCTTTAGGGATCCGAAAGCGTCGGGGAGAGCAGTTCAAAGGACTTTTTTCCAGTTTTCGTTGAACATAGCATAGCACATGTATAGACAACACAAGAGTGCCCACTCGATACAACTTTAGCCTCCGCTGGTAGATTTGTATGTATTGTTAGAAAGGCGAAATACTTTATATAAAGTATTCCGCCTTTCTAGCAAAGGTTATGGGCCCAGGCATCAGTGTGTATCGAAATTATTTTTTTTTGAACCGTGAAAAAGACAGAATTTTTGTGCCGCATATAACCTCAAAATTTAATCATATATGATGAATGACTATCTCGCAAAATATTCAATACCGCGATTAAATGCAACTAACTATTTTAACTGGAAATTCCGCATGGAAGTGTTGCTAAAACGTGAGTGTGTTTGGTACACAATCAGCAGTAGCAGGCCTACGGCTAATTTCGACTTGTGGGACACCGCCAACGAAAAAGCCCGCACAACAATATCGCTAATGGTCGAAGATGAGCAAATACAACACATCAAAAATGCAGCAAACGCAAAGGAGGCATGGGTGGCACTCAAAAATTTTTATTTTATTTTATTTACCTGGAACAAAAGTTCGAATCCTGAGGGAAATCATGAGTCAACGAGCCACAGAGGACACCGATATGGAGGTACATGTCAGTTGTATGAATGAATTATTTCAAAAATTACTAGCTCTTGGTGCCGATCTAAAACCTGACTTTCTCATGGTGGCGACTTTACTCGGAGCTCTGCCTGGAAGCTACGATGGTCTAATAACTGCGCTCGAAGCCCGAAGTGAAGCTGAATTGACGTCGTCTTTAGTATGCACCAAAATAACGAGGAGTATAGGCGAAGAAAAGCACGGGATGGAGATAATGTTTTTAATAATGACGTTGCGTTGCAAGTGACAAGCAATGATTCTCGCACGAAATCAAAGGTAACATGTCATTTTTGTAAGAAGATGGGACATTTCAAAAGAAATTGTCGAAAGTAAAATATATTCAGTAGAAAAATGATAAGGATACGTCTTTTAAAAGACAAGGTGCGAACGTAATTGAAAATATTTCGAATAATGAGCTCCTATTTTTGGTTGGCAAAGAGAGTGGGTGGATATTGGACTCAGGTGCCACCTGTCATATCAGCTGTAATCGGCAATTCTTCACAGAGTTTGATGATAGACATTCTGAAACGGTTTCCGTCGCAAACGGCGATGAACTTACAGCATCTGGTATAGGCAAAATTTGTGTGAACTTTATCAATGGTGATGGCCATTTATCTTTGGTGACAATTGAAAATGTTTTATACGTACCATCAATCGGCCTGAATTTGATAAAGATTAAAGATTTACGCAGCGATAGAGGAGGTGAGTTCGTTAATCAACCATTTCTAAAGTTTCTCCATGAAGGAGGCATTAAAATTCAAAGAACTGCTCCCTACTCCCCTCAACAAAACAGATTGGCGGAACGAAAGAATCGAACGCTGTTAGAGATGGTAAGATGTATGCTGATCGAATCAAATTTGGCGAAAACTTTCTGGGGAGAAGCAGTAATGACTGCAAATTTCCTACAGAACCGACTTCCATGAGAAACATTGACGAAACCCCATATGATTATTGGAACAAAAAGAAACCATTTTCTTCGAATTTACAAAGGTTTGGCACTAAATGTTTTGTGAAGATTTCTGATGAGAAACGTACTAAGCTCGATTCTAAAGCGGTTGAAGCAATATTTATGGGACATGATATGGAATCAAAAGCCTACCCATGCTATGTACCATCATCAAAGAAAATATTAATCTCAAGAGATGTAAAATTTGTTAACGGTTGTCCAAGACAGTTATTCAAGAATGGCCACTTAGTACCAGTATTAGCGAAGAACCACTTGAAGACCAGTATGAAGCTTTACCGAAGAATGATAACCACATAGAGGCGGGGATACCTAATAAAAATGACGACACATTTTCCGGTGCTGAAATGTATGCATGTATTTGGGGCGACCGGTAGCGCAGTGTGTTGAGGCATCAGTCTCATGTTTGACTACCGGCGTTTCGGGTTCGAATCCCGTCCACGACGACGTTCGTGGCCATGGATGTGCAGGAGGTGCATGCTGGCAACTGCATTCTCCGAAACCAGTTTATGCCGGGAAACGTCAACTGGGCCACATGGAACAGTTGACGCGCTATGCCCCACAAGGGGTTAGGGCAATTGAGAGAGAGAGAGAGAGAGACATGTATGCAGAATTAACTCCAACAAGAAAACCAAACAGAAATTCCGAAATTATATCCAACGTTCCAAAGGATATTTCATCTACAACGTACGATAGAAAGCCATGCCAGTCTTCAGATGAATCATCAAGTGAGGAGAACGTCGAACATCAAGAATTAAGGCGATCGGAAAGAAAAAATCTCAACCACCCAAGCGATTCATTGATGAAATAAAGTTAGTGGTGAATCGTGAGCCTTCGTCGTAGAGTAAAGTGATGCTGTATCGTCCCATCAGAAAGAAGAATGGTTTAAAGCTATGCAAGAGGAGATGGATTCCCTACTTGCTAATGAGACATGAACTTTGGTCGATTTGCCCCCAAACAAAAATTTAGTCGGGTGCAAATGGGTATATAAGATAAAAGCAGACATAACTGGTAAATTAAAAAGATATAAAGTGAGACTTGTGGCCCAGGGCTTCAGCCAAAAATACGGTACCGACTATGACTTAGTCTTTGCTCCAGCTGCGCGTCAAACAAGTTTCCGTGTCCTGTTATCAGTAGCAGCTGCACGAAGAGAATTTTTCATTTCGACGCAAAAACTGCATTTTTGAACGAAAACCTTGAGGACGAGATTTATATGCGGCAACCTATAGAGTTCATCAGAAAAGGGTACGAAAATAAGGTTTGCTTACTGAAGAAAAGCATACATGGCCTTCAACAATCCGCACGAGTTTGGAATCAAACCTTGCATGAAGTACTATCGAAATCACAATTGAAGCAAAGTTATGCAGACAGCTGTTTGTACATTTCTTGCGACCTCGATTTAAGCCCGGGCCACACCTATCCGATCATACTCCGATCATGCAGTCGAACTAGTGTATGAGAAGGAAATGGTATTGGGTTTCGAACGGAGTATGATTGGACGCGTATCAGAAAAGTGTGAACTAAAGCCCGGGCCACAACGCGTCCGAAATCCCATATCGTTTCCCTCTCATATACTCGTCCGACTGTATGATCGGAGTATGATCGGATAGGTGTGTCCCCGGCATTATACGTACTGGTATACGTTGATGACATTTTGGTTGCAAGCAACAATTATTCAAGTATTCAAAACTTGCATCGAGTTTTGGAGAAACATTTCAAAATTCAAAATTTTGGCGAAATTACTAGTTATCTGAATATCAGAGTTAGCCGCGGGGAAGGATACTTCATTCTGGACCAAGAGAATTACATCGAAACTGTCGTATCAAAGTTTGGTCTGACCAATGCAAAACCGTCGAGTATTCCAATTAACCCGTCATACTACAAGGATCCATGTGAGGAGCCATATCCGAACATCGAAATATATCGAGCTGCTATTGGTTGCTTAATAAATATATATCTATTAATACACGTTTTGACATTGCAGCCGCCGTAGCCATTCTATCCCAAAAATTAGCGAATCCGACGACGAAGGATTGGATCGAAGTCAAAAGGATCATCCGTTACTTGAAGGGGACTTCATCACTACGTTTAAAGCTGGGCGGTTCCAGCGCAGAACCAAATCTAATTGGCTATGCGGATGCGGATTGGGCGGAATGTAAAACAACGCGAAAATCTAATTCTGGTTGTATATTTTTGCTAGGTGGACCGATAAGTTGGCATTGCAAGTGGCAGGATTGCGTATCATTATCATCAACTGAGGCAGAATTTATATCACTATCCGAAGCGTGTAAAGAACTGTGTGGCTCCAACGTTTTTTGGCTGATTTTAATTGGACTGGCGACAAATGTACTACGATTTACGAAGACAACCAAAGCGTTCTTAAGCGGATCCAAACCGAAAAGCTAACAGGACGATCAAAGCACATAGACGTTCGGCGACATTTCGTGAAGAATTACATTGAGCGAGGAGAAGTTCGTTGTGCCTACTGTCCAACGGAGACTACGGTCGCCGATCTCTTTACCAAAGGCTTAGCCAAGAATAAATTTGAAAAATTAAGAAGTAAATGCAATTTGATTTAATTAAAATATTAAAGTAACGCTTATTACACAAATGATCAGCTTAAGGACGAGTGTTGAATTAATTAATATAATAATCTGATCATCTTATTTGAATTATTTTATTGTAATACATTTTTGAACTCAATTCTAGTACTATTTAATGATGCTCGTAGTTTTGCTCAAATTGCTCTATTACAACTAATCATTCTGTTTCCTGTTTTTTCTCACTCTTTCTCTGATTGTCGAATCGCACGCAATAAATCGAATATTGTTATCTGAATCCATCCGCGTGTTATATTGTATTATTTATATAAAGTATTCCGACTTTCTAACATGTATTGATTCTCTTGTGTATCTTTATTATTATTAATTAATTAATTAATTAATTAATGTAATTAATGTAGTCAATACTATTTGTCAACACATACAAATCTACTGGCGGCGAAAGTTGTATGGAGTGATCACTCTTGTGCAGTCTATACTAACTATTTGGTATGGGTTCTACAAAAAAAAGTTTAGAAGAACAAGTTTTTAGAATTAAAGCACATTACATTTCTTGCCAAATTTACTTTTTTGTAGATCCTATAATTCCCCCTCTCCTACAATTTCGACTACCCTATCAACGGAGACCGTGGTGCATAAACATTCGGAGGACTGTCCACAACAATTGTGTCGAATTTTAAAACTACACAATATGTTTGCTTATTTTCACTTTGTTACCTGGACTACGAGTGCAAGCAAAAATCACTACAATGTGACAATGTAAAAGCCGCGAATAATCGTGACAATAATAACAAAATGGAATTATTTACAACAAAAACAGATAGGCATGTATAATGTTCAATGAAGTGGCTAAAAAGCTGTTGTGGGAACGATCAGGATTTTGAATTGGATGACGTTAATCCAAATAATTGGCCGGATACGTTAGAAATTGTAGCAGCAAATCGCCTGAGCTCATGTTTTTTATGTTCAACTCTGTGAGTGATTTTGAGCTGCTGCACAGAGGTTTACTTTTGTCTTCATCAGAGGACAGTATCGAAACGCTAGATCGTCTTAGATTTAAATCAGGTGACGTCAGTTTGCGCTAACAAGTTTCATGGAACGGCTGATAAAAAAGCATGAATGAATCCCAGTTTTTATACGAGAGTAGATTGATATCACGTTTATTTTTGGAAATTTGTATTGCGATATATTGAGTCTGTTCTTTTTGCTCTACGATTGAACTAGAAATTGCTTTATAGAGATTAGACAAGATATTAAAAATATTAACGGCGGAGGTTTATTGACGACAGTTTGGGTTTGTATATTTCTTTCTGAAGGGGAAATTAACAGGAAATTCCCATTATAGGTATCCAGCCTTACTAGATTATTCGCGTTTCTTTGTACGATAACAGTCCCTCTAATTGCCTAGATTAGATTGGGAGGGAGGGCCTTGGATCATGTTGAAACCACAAGCACTGCGACCATGGGTCTATTGTGCTGAAGCCCATTTTATCGAGAAGACTAGATCATATGATTTAGCCGACTTTTCTCGATAAATTGACTGATCTGGCCAGGTTTGATAGAGGAGATGTCCTCGGCCAAAGGAAATGTTATGCCGAAGCAGTCCGTGCGTCGTTCCGCAAGTCCTTCGCACTCACAAAGGATGTGCAGCTAGCATCTTGTACAATACGCATGGTTTTAAGGTGACCTCAGACACGAGTGCCCCGTTAAAATTCTACAAATCATTCTGACTCTGTTTTTGCTCAGCCGTAGCAATTCTAAGGTACGAGTACGCGAGTAGGCTGAGATGAACAGCCTGGCCTGTCTCAGGCCTGAGAGGGCCTCCCATTGGGATGTGGCAAGAGCACTTTCCCAGTCTCTTATTTGGTTTCTGCAGTAGCACAGTGGAATTCCACAGAAAGGTTCTGGGCCATGGAAGGGGGCTTTGGAGGCTCGGTTTGCTAGCCTATCTGCTAGCTAATTGCTTTCGACTCCCGAGTGACCAGGGACCCAGTAAAGAGTCAGTTTGTTTGTTGAACCCACAGCATGGAGGACTTCCTGACAGGATAGCACCAACTTAGAATTTAAAGTAAAGCTGGTAAGTGCTTTGATGGCAGCCTGGCTGTCGGTAAATATTGCAATGTCCCTGTTTAAATAGCCAGCGGTTAGGCACAGCCTTGCGCAGACCTCGATGGCATGTATTTCTGCTTGGAATACGGACGGCGTTTTAGAAGTCCAGTTGCTAGCAACTCCTATCCGCGCCGTCTTTATACTGACAAGCTCGGAGCACTGTGAGAGTTCTATTAGTACGCACAGGCAGTTTTTGATCGCGCCGAAATTTGATCTCCGAGCTCTAGATTAGTATCGTAGAGCGGTGACTGAACGATCACGGCCACCGAGTACTAGAACAGTACAGAACAGAATAGGTTAGATTAGGTTGAATGGGTCCGTTGTAATACTCGTACCACCATTGACTCTACAGCCCGGGTAATATCTATTCATTGAACCAGCTAAAGCTGTCGATGAAACGCCGAAGCCGGCCGATGCTAGTATGCTTAAGGTCATCCAGATCATTAAAATAAAAGGACCCCAAGGTATTCCTTCTTCTTATAGCCAGGGCATGACATTCACATAGCAGATGAAAGATACACTCCTCCTCATCCCTACAGCACCTACAGAAACCATTGTGTAGAAGCCCCAGTCTCCTGGCATGTTCGCCGATTAGGCAATGTCTTGTAATCACAACAACAAGAGTTCTAATGTTACTTCTATTAAACGAGCGTTTAGGATCGAACCTAGGCCAAAGTTGATAGGTAACATTACAAGTGTCCCCATTACTTCATCTGGCGTTGGCAGTAGCCAACGCGACAGCATTTACCAGCGTTTTACATGCAGCTAAGGACTACTCAAAATGGCGATGACTATGGCCACTAGGGAGATGTTGAAGATTTCCCCATCTCCAGGAGGAAGGTATGATAATCGGCAGCTGTTTTCGAGTATGTGATAACTGACTCAAGGGATATGATCACCGATCACCGACTGGCTATCAGTGGAGATGGTAATATCCCTAGCAGTTATGACATTATGCCCCAGCCAGTTAATATCTAATAATAATATAGCTAATAATAAAATAGCTTGAGTGTAATCCGTCCCTGAAGGAAGATTCAAGTTGCTAAGAACAGACGAGTGACCCGTGAGTGATACAGCGAGCTGATCAGTTTCCCGAAGACAAATTGCTACGTTCACGGTCACCTGCTTAGTGAAAATGCCTAATGGGAGGAAATTCAGTAGGACCTGAAAAGCAGCCGCCGGTATAGTTCTAGTTCTGTAATGGTAATGCACACTACTCTCTGAAATTTTTCTGAAATGTTTCGATAAACCGCAAAGTTTAGAGCAGTCCACCAGACGATGATTCTATGCAGAAGTATACAACCTTCGCCTGTAGACCCCACTTCTACCTATGGCCTTCCTACAAGAGTACAGCACAACAATATCTACTCGTTTCCGAATATTAGGTCTCCACGTCAGCTTCTTGTCCAGGATGATCCGAAGAAACTTGGCCCCCAGAGAGAACAAGTTTCACCCCGTTCAGCGTAGGAGGCTCAAATATTGGTAAACTGTGTTTTCTGTTAAGAGAAAAAGTTTATTGTTTATCCGGATTCACATTAACCCCCGCTAGACCAGCCCAACCCATTAGGATTGAGAGGGCATCCTGCAAAATATTCCCAAGCATACAGGGAAACTTGACAGAGATGGCGATGGTAATATTGTCTGCGCGATGACTGTGCATCCCACACCCTTCACGTCCAAAGCAGTTTGCTGACTGGCAGATTCCAAAGAAGAGGAGATAGAACGCCACCCTGGAGAGTACCCCAGCTGACGCATCTGCGGTCAGTAGCTACCAAGTGAGTACTAATATCCCTAGATGTAAGTAGCTGATCTGTAAGCTTACAGAGGGATTCCTGTACACTGAGACCAGAGAGAGAATTGTTTATAGCCGCAGGTGTGACATAACTGAAAGCGCCTTCAATGTCCAAGAAAGCGACCAAGGGGAGTTCTATTAGTACTCACAGGCAGTTTAGAGATTAGAAATTCGAGCTCTAGATTAGTATCGTAGAGCGAGGACCGAACGACCACGGCCACCGAGGGCCCTAGAATGCTCACTCGATACGCTATTGTGGTAAAATCACTATTTGCCGAGACGCGAACCACGAGTAGTTGTTGTCACAGGCAGTTTTTGATCGCGCCGAGATTAAAAATCCGAGCTCTAGATTAGTGTCATAGAGCGAGGACCGAACGACCACGGCCACCGAGCGCCCTAGAATGCTCGCTCGATACGCTATTGTGGTAAAATCACTATTTGCCGAGACGCGAACCACGATGAGTAGTTGTTAGTGCAAAGCGTGCAATGTGGTTCTGTTCTGGTACAAAGAAATGCGCCTAATATATTTCTATGCATCCAAGAAGCTGGAAATACTTCCTTATTAAAATATGCATAATCCAAACAACATTTATCTTCATTATCTAGTCCATATACAAATAAGACACTAAATCAAGATAGCCTCCACGAGATGCATATCTTTTACAACTGAATTGAGATACTCGACTGCATAATCTGATCATTCAGAATATCACAAAGTACGTCTCACCTGATGTTTATGTTTAGACCACCGACTGCGACGATGTTTGCATAATATTGAATCAAATAACTTTTCAACTTTTTTTTTATTTTAGGCTTTTAAAGTAATCATATGCCACCAACAGATTTAAATATTTGCACAAAATAAACATTTGTATTAATTACCATAAACTGACTTCAAAACGACGTAAATTCGACAAACTGGGGTAGTGAAAGAATATGTTATCGAATATGGGGAAACAGGCAGGGTGTCAAAAGCAAATGATTTAAATTCACGTCCTCAAAGATCTTCCTGAAGCCAAACTTGTCTTGTCAAACTTGAACATCTGAAGCGGCTTTTAAAGATGATTTTTATTTTTATTTTATTTTTTGATCTTTTCAATATCGTTTCCTGACACATTATCTTCTATTTAATTTCAATTAGGCGGTATTCACTATGAATTGCCATGAATGTGGTGTGTATGGTGGCGCCAAGCAATTCATATGCTAATTTTTTGGAATTTCGTTATGTGAAATAAATTCCATAGAGTTGAACATGAGTAAATATTGTTAGTGAAGGCGGTTCTGAATGGATATAAGACGCCTTATTCGTAAAAAAAAACGAACAAGTCGGAATAAAAAATAATGAAAAAATCCTTCCTGGTTCGCGTTTTTAACCAGTAGTGGTTTTTAAATTGAAATGATTTCAAACCTCTTTTGCGTAAGCTGCGCTCGGTACGCGAGTTCCGCGGCTTAAGGGGTTGCAACCGTCAGTATACCGCCTAGGGACCTTCTGATCCATTGTCCAGTAGAGTACGCACATTCCAGAATCCAATCTTTGTCATTGTACGATAGCCAAAAGTGGTAACTGTTGAGTAAGTCCTTTTCCGAGGCATAGTTGACGCTTCGTTAGCATCTAAAGATTGTCGATAGTACAAGTTCCTGGCATACACATCCTGTCTTATTTTGGTCGGTTTTAACGACAGACCGTCAAAGGGAACGGGCGTGGTATTATTTTCACGCCCCACACCACAAGGGGGAAGGTTTACCAAATCACCGCACCGCCATCACTGGCGGCTTGACATTGGTTAGTGACCACTGCCGTTCCAGGGGGCGCCCACGCGGAGGTCTATGGACGAGGAATTTTTGGACCCCTAAAACATCATATTTTAGTTATCTAATCACAATGAAATCGAAATCTGAATAGAACAAAGCGTACCGACCCACATATTTTAGCCCAAGATATAGAGACCAATAGTTAGCTCGCAAAAGGTGCAGTAGTTTGGAATTGTTGATTATGTTATATAGGTAGGTGGGGTAGTAACAAATCCAAGTGTGTGTCACTGGGGGTGCATGTTGTGTTGCCATCTTAGAAAAACTAGCACTCTTATCAGGTTTTCGCCGTCAAAGGGAAAGGGCGTGGTATTACTTTTACGCCCCACACCACAAGGGGGAGGTTTACCTCAACCAAATCATCGCACCGCCATCACTGGCGGCTTGACATTAGTTAGCAATGGTCAGTGACCACTGCCGTTCCAGGGGACGCCCACGCGGAGGACTATAGTAGACGAATTTTTGCCCCCGTATAGTTTTCTTACATTAATTGTCTACTAATTGAAAACCCAACACATAAGTGTTCTGCATCTGCGGCCCCATAAATTTTTATATTTCCTTGCCTCGGATATGTTTGCACTTACAGTCGTACCAAGAGGAGGAGTTTACATGCTGACTTGAATCTAACTAGTGAATAACTAATTGAAATGTTCACTTGCAATTAGTGTATGATTGAAAGATTTCAAAATTGCATTAAATTACTAGTACGGGCTCGACTCTTTTCAACCGGTCGCTTGAAACTATCAATTATGAAAAAAGCTGCTGTCGATCAATTAATAATACGAGTAATGGGTTTATTTCTATTAAATGTTTCCTGTTACGGCACTGTCATAATATGCTACGTAATTTGAAATGGGAACATATTTTGAATTGGATGTTTCGGAATTAGATACTTATTAATTACTACTATACATATAAGGATACTAAAATAGTTCTTTTAACATCATTTGTAGTAGGGAGATTTCTACAACCGAAAAAAGAGAGAGTTCTTTAGTGTTTTCGATGACGATGATGCGATATGCCTATTTGGAGGGACAATCCCGAAAAAGGCCAAATTGTTTCACATTTTATTGGCAATGTCTTTAATTAAATTAGGCATTATAGACCAGCCAAGATTTAAACGTATTTTTTGTTTAATGAAGAGCGGATGTATTCAAGAATTTAACTCTATTACTTTTCATTCAAGATCTGCTCTTCAGCAACTTAATTCGCATCCTTCGCTTAATTTCAGATACACTAATAAAATATATGGAGGGGGAGGGGGGGGGGGGGGGGCAAAAGACCTTTTCCTTTTCCATAGTCTTCCACGTGGGCGCCCCCTGGTAACGGCAGTATTTCAAACCGCTGACGGCCAAGTCTTAGCGATAAGACAGTTTGGAAAAAGGCAGATAGCTGTAGCCTGAATGGCTGACCAACACCTAAGCGTCTCAGGTATAGTAGTTGGACCTGCAACATAGTTGTGTGAATTCCAGCACGTTTATTAAACCATCTGAAGCAACTATTTTCCGAGGCCATCCCCTGGATGGGGTTAAGCGATGTGCTGACAACTCATCCTTGTAAATACCACTCCACGTCAAGAAACCTGGAATAAAAGCCTCGGATTGGACGGATCAACAACGCTGACCAGGCAAACGACAAACGGATTATTCTTTCGGATCCTGGAATGTACGCTCCCTGAACAAACCTAAGGCAAACAAGGCCCTGCTCTAACAGGTCGAAAAGTACAAACTGAGCATCACTGCAGTCCAGGAAACAAATTGGCTTGGCAGAGATCAATGACAAGAAATCGCACACAATTTTTACAAGTGCCAAACCATCGGGCGACAAAGAGTTTGGAGTAGCATATATACATAGTGAACAATCACCTCAAGCCGCATAAATGAGCGGTGTCCGATTCGCATTAAGACTTGATTCCTCAACCTCTGGCTCATCAATGTGCACGCCCCCACTGAAGTTGAAGAAGACGCAGTAAAAGACGAGCTCTATGCCCGCCTCGAAACTCTCTTCGGCTCACTCCCAACAAACGACGTCAAACTGCTGCTGGGAGACTTTAACGCGAAAGTCGAAAATGAAAGTTGGCACCGGGGGACCACTGGAGGTCACAGTCTCCATGCGAAATGCAACGACAACGGGCAGCGACCTATCGACTTCGCCAGTAGGAATCTGGTCATAAGCTGTGTTTCCTGCATCGACGCATTAACAAGCAGACCTGGAAATCTCCAGACGCACATACCGTCAACTAAATTGACCACGTCCTAATTTGCAGGAGATAGGCGTCTAGTGTCATGGATGTCCGCTCCTATCGAGGAGCCAACTGCGACTCAGATCATCACTTAATGAAGACGACCTACAGATGTAGAATTTCCTCAGTGCACCGATCGAGAATCAGCCTTCCCAAAATCTTTGCGGTTGATAAGCTTCTGTGGGATGCTACAGCGGTGGCGTATACTACCCCCCTTGACGAAAGACTACCGCCAATGCTACACAACATCAGCAACAAAGGCGTCCATGGGTTCAGAGAAGAACACAAGGATACAAGCAGGGTTGTCACAGAGAAGGTCGTGGGATATAAAGCCCGGCGAGCGCGAAATGACTGGTTCCACGAAGAATGCAAAAACCACTTGACGCGAAAAATGAGGTTTATAGACAATGGATTCAACGAGCAACTAGAGCCAAAAGAGAAAAATATGACGAGCTACGGCGAATATTGAATAGAATAATTAGACGTAAGAAACGTAAATACTTTGACGAGCAGTTGCTGAACATAAACGAAAACTTAGCTAATAGGAACACCAGACAAGCGTACAAACTAGTGAATACAACTAAGAACGGGTATCAACCCAGTACTAGCCTTTGTAAGGACAAGAATGGAAACATCATCAGCGACACCGATGGCATTAACAAATGATGGGCCACTTAATTTGAAGAGCTTCTGAACCTACCCACTAAAATCTCCACATGAGAAGCTCTCGACGATATTGTTTAGCTAGGCCCACCCATACAACCCCCGACAGTAGAGGAAGTTGATCTCGCGTTGCGGTCACTAAAACGAAATAAAGCGCCGTGCGCTGACGAGATTCCAGCTGAACTGCTCAAATTCGGTGGAACGGGTCTAGTAATTGCCATACATATTACTCCTGCGATTATGGGAAGACGAGGTGATTCCAGACGATTGGCGCAGAAGCATAATCTGTCCAATTCACAAAAAGGGAGATAAACTGCGGTGTGAGAATTATAGAGGCATATCACTAGTTTGTATGTCCTATAAAATGTTGACGAAAATTCTGGAAAATAGAATAAAACTGTACGCAGAACGAATCATTGGCAAATATAAAACCGGTTTCAGACGTGGTTGCTCCACAGCCGATCAGCTCTTTACGATCAAACTGATACTCCAGAAGTGCTGGAAATACAACGTAAATTTACTCGTATACCAAATCTTTGTTGACTTCAAGCCGACAGTATCGATCGTGGAGTAGCGCCCGGCAGCGCAGTGTGTTGAGGCATCAGTCTCATGTTTGACTAACGGCGTTTCGGGTTCGAATCCCGTCCACGTCGACATTCGTGGCCATGGATGTGCAGGAGATGCATGCTGGCAACTGCATTCTCCGAAACCAGTGTATGCCAAAGAAACATCAACAGGGCCACATGGAACAGTTGACGCGCTATGCCCCACAAGGGGTTAGTGCAAAAATTGAGTAATTTGGTATACCGGCCAAATTAGTGCGACTGATAAAGATGACGATGACCAACTCCGTCTCACAAGTCAGGATCCAGAATAGGCTTACGGATCTATTTGAAACACGCACCGGTCTGAAACAGGGCGATGGAATGGCACCGACGCTCTTCAACCTAGCACTGGAATACGCTATTCGGGCTATGAATATGGACAACAGCAAGACGCTACTCATCAAGTTGACATAATTAGCAGCGTACGCCGACGACATCAACATCATGTCCCGAAGACTGGCCGACGCAGAAGAATTTCTGCATACGCTCGATACCGCTGCAAAAGAAGTTGGATTAAGTATTAACGAGGGTAAAACTAAAATATTGATGCAATCGACGACAAGGACATCTGCACAACCGAGCATCAATGTGGGGGACCTCAACATCGAGTTCGTGAACAACTTCATTTACCTGGGTTGCAACTTGTCAAGGGACGCCAACGAAACTGACGAAATCAAGCGACGGATACAGTTAGCTAATAAGACTTTTTTCTCAGTTCTCCCCATAATGAAATCGAAGCATGTGCACAGAAACACGATGCTCCGCGTGTACAAAACCATTATCCTACCAGTGCTATGCTATGGCTGCGAAGCATGGCCCTAATTCATGACTCCGGAAACATGCTAGACACATTTGAACGTAAGGTTCCGCGGCGAATTTTCGGGGCTGTTAGCGATCGAGATGGATGGCGCATCCGGGACAACCATAAGTTGTATGAACTGTACGATGAGCTAGAAGTTTCGAAAATCGTCAAGCTACAACGACTTCAATGGGCAGGTCATGTACAACGAATAGACGATGATCGCATGCCAAAGATTGTAATGAACATAGAACGAATCGACGGAGCGAGACTCCCTAGACGACCGAGATCTCGTTGGGAGAGCTCAGTATATGTGGACGCTGAACAGCTGCTGGGCTTCCAGGATTGTAGGACGCGGTCACGTGACCGAGATAATTGGAGGACAACGCGCCACGATGATGATGATGAATAAAATATGTACCAGCTGCTCTTTATAGTAAAGCATCTGAGTATTTTCAAGCAAACAATAAACCTTTCTTTAAATTGTCCTTGGGAAATTGTTATTCGCCGTACATTTTCATTGCCTTTGAACCCACATTTTCGAAAGAATTGCATCAGTGTCCACTAAATGAATCTAAAAGCAAAAAAAAAAATAGAATAGAAAAATCCAATTGGAAAAACAGAATGAAAAATGATAATTGTTAATCGCCTGGAGGATCACAAATCCGCCTCACATGTGTTACATACGGCGCCAGATAAATTGTTTCAATAATGTAATTATTGTTGGGATATTTATCTCTTTCTGTTCGTATTTGTTCAAGTTGTCCAACATATTTTGTTTTTAGTTTTTCACTTCTATTTGGCGAATAGTGTGCATTAATTACTTTGCTCTGATCAAATGTTGTCTTGGATTATTGTCCATGTTCAATTTACGTGAATGCCATCAGAATGGAGAGACTTGTTTTCTTTGCAATAAATCCGATTTTATTGACTCGAATGCGAAGTGGATTGAGTTTTTAAGAATGAGATACCGTCACGTTTTGTCAGGTCTTTTTTTTTTATTGGTTATTTTCTGTGTTGTTATTAAAGGTGCCGCCTAATTGATCCACTCCATGCTTTCATACAACATATCAAATCTGATATGTACCTTGGGCGCTGAGAGGGTGTTTAATGTTGATTTTAAATTATTAATTACTTTTAATGATAATTGTAGCAATTAAAAAAAATAGATTTATGTTTTGCCGTCAAAGTGGATACTGTAATTGAATGAAGAGAGTACATTTTCACCGTCGAAATATTATTGTATTAAATTTTTACTTGAATTTAATATTTAAATGAAACCGGAAAATAAAGGGCTACGCCCGCAATCTGAGGGTTTCGTAGTGTCCCATGCCAATAGGAGATGAACTGTCCTACTCTTGGATATGCTTAACCATTTATGTTAAGACGATATTGCAAATTGCAGGCTTGCGCAAAAAATATTGAATATAAATTGTTTGAATAGTTATAGAAAGTCGTCAAACTACGACGACTTCAATGAGCAGGGCATGTACAAAGAATGGACGATGTCGGTGATCGCATGCCAAAGAGAGACGACCGAGATCTCGTTGGGAGAGCTCAGTAGGTGTGAACGCCGCGCAGCTACTGGGCTTCCAAAATTGGAGGACTTGGTCATGTGACCGAGATAATTGGAGGACAACAATCCAGGCGGCCAAGGCTAGACGTCGGGCTGTCGCGCCACGATGATGATGAATTATAGAAAGTAGAGTCAGCGACCAGCATACCTCCCTCCAACCCGCTTCCCTTCCTCTCCCATCAGTCATTTCCCCTTTTGAAAGTGGTTGAACTCCAATTCGCTCTACGAAAAATAATATGCAAGTATGTTGTACTCGTAGTACTAGTATGTAGTACAAACTATGTGAACACCTGGTACAGCTCCGTCTAAACGTAGCTTTATAGAAGAAGAAAGCTTTATTTGTGTGGTAATGGTACAATAGTTTCAGGAAGGTATTAAGCGCATTGCCTATTTGACACGCAAAAGCGCATTTTTAAATTTTTTTAAGAATAAAAGTGGAGTGTACCATTGCTAAGCAGTCAACAAGACCATTTAGCGATGATGCTCACCCAAGAATTTTTCAGCCTAAAACGGCCCCTATAAGCTCAATTTTTTCGCGCAATATTCGCTTGTGCAAACTGTTATTGAGTGTCTAGGGGCTATATTGCGTACATTGCGTAAATATGGAGATGATATCGTGCTTGTTTGAAATATATTGCACATTATTCATTAATTGTTAGTGTAGGGACAATATTGCACATTTTAGGTTTTTTTCAAGACACCGGGAATTTAGATGAGAATTGTACGTAGAAAATGTATCTGTTTTTCAGAAAATGTATCTTTTTTTGGGCGTTAGCGATTTGTACCGCTGCGAAATGCGGATATTTTGTATGAAAATGCTATGATGGCAGGTTGTAGCCAGGAAGCATTTGTATATGTACAAACATACGTGAGAAGAAGGTATTAAAATAGGTGAATGCTTTAGACTAGTGATGGGCATAATGACTCTTTTCACTGTGCCGGCACATAAGCTCTGACTCTTTCCAATGAGTCGTTCAAAAAGAGTCGTTCAATAAGAGTCGTTCAAAAAGAGTCTTCCAAAGTGTCAGAACCTGGTTTATACGAGAGTCACTATTTATATTCTGCGCCTAACAATGAAAAAACAGTAATTTATTTTCGGAAACGGCTTTATTGTTTTTCAAAGTACATATTCCCAATGAAGATCAGAACACTTTTGCAAGCGCTTGAACCAATTTTCGAACCATATTTTCCACTCGAATTGAGGTAGCTCCAAAACTTGCGTTTTGAACCCATCGACTGTTTCCTCGGGGCTCATACGCATATGCATAAATCCAAGATTCAGCGCCTGTCACGATCTAATAATCGTGTTTTGAAGCACCGCGGTTGTATTTCTTCAACATTTCTTTGCACCAATCGACACGAGTCTTCTTTTGAGCGATCGTCAAATTATGCGGTATCCAACGCGAACAAATCTTTGTGATGGCCAAATGTTCATGCAATATTGAATGTACGCTGGTTGAACTAATGCCCAGGGACGCCTCAACCTCTCAATATGTCACATGACGATCTTGCTTTATTATTTCGCACACGGCATCGATGTTTTATGCGATTACGTCCGATTTTGGACGACCTTCACGAAATTCGTCGGTGAGCGATAGGTGGCCGCGACTGAATTCTGCAAACCAGCGTTTTACCGTGGCAAAATGTGGAGCTTTATCACCAAAAGTCGAAGGAGTTGATCGTTGCACTGTTGTGAATATAGTCCACGACGACACTCGTAAAAAATCATGGCCCGAAAATGTTCTCGGTTTAATTCCTTTTTTTGCCCGAGTCAAAATTTTCAAGCCACTGTAAAACAAAACAAATAGCGCTCGTACGTCAAAACGTTGTGAGTACATTTATGCTAAAAAATATTAAACTTTTTGATGGAAGTGTCAGATTGCATCTGGCACCATTAGTATTGCCAAGGCGTAAAATATAAATAGTGACATCCGTAAAATATTCAATAAAAGTCGTAGTTTTTATTGTAAAAAATTCAGTTTTTCCTTTATGTTTTTTTTTTTACCACCGATTCGAAGTCGGTGATCCCCAATTTAGTTCGAGCCAGCCAGATCGGACCATTATTCCCCATGAAAGCGGGACTGTCAATCGTAGGTGGGCGACCCCAATTTTTTTTTCTCTTTTTTGACCCCAAATTCTGAGTCAGCGACCCCCCCTCCCCAATGCCGATACAAATCGTTCTTTTTGAACGATTCGATTTTTTGTATCGTTCTTTTGAACGACTCTTTTTGAACGATTTGATTTTGTATCGTTCTTTTTAAACGAATCTTTTTGAACGATTCGATTTTGTATCGTTCTTCTATTATGTTAAATTGTATGTATTACAGCAGCTGGAAATTTTAGTTTGCTTAGGATGTAGCTGTAGTGGAAGCAATGGGTTTTTGTTTGGTTTCATCTAAAGTTGAGCTTGAGATGATGATACATGAGACGAAAACTTTTGTTTTAGAATGTTGGGATTGTTTTCTGTATTTGTAGAAACTTGGATGTGCGGTGCGACGTACTCGTAAGTAAATGATTTTTGATTTGCTTGCAGTCAGCATGGGTTGTTGTGTAAATGTATGGGATTATACACAATGCGAGCATTGCATACTGCGTAGAGATGATTATGAATGGATTTAGATGGGATTGCTTTGGTAGATATATAACGATGGTTTTAGTTTAAATATAATAGATAATGGGATGGGATATGGGTGAATGAATGTCGTACATTATATGTAATGAGAAAAGAGCCTGGATTGATTATGCGTTAGGTAGTATTTATGATGGGGCTAGTTTGGGAATTTTAATTTTACAGTGTGTCATTCTTAAATTGAACGACTCGGAGGCTATGTCGTTGTGCCGAATATTTCGCTCATTCTCTTGAGTCGTTCAAAATGAACGACCCGTCACTGTGCTATACATCACTACTTTAGACTACTGTTGATGGCATTTAGATTAGAGTCCTTCGGTGAAGAAAAAGGATATTCTCGACAATAAAATGAAATATGATCAAGACGTGGGCCGTATGAATCGGGGTGATGATGGAGCGAATACCCTAGAGTTGTTAATTGCATTTTGAGTTAATCGGTCAGGAAAAAAGGACATTCTCGGCAATGAAGTGGAACATGACAAAATGTCATATGAATTCGGGTGGTGAGGCGAATGCTATGGAGTACCTTTAGAGGCACTTTGAGTCCATCGGTTACGAAAACTGGGTATTCTCGGCAATTAAGTCTAGTATGGGCAAGATGAGTGTCATGTGAATCTGGGTGACGAGGTGAATGCTATGGCGTACTTTAATAGCTATTTTGAGTCCTTTGGTGAGGAAAAAGGACATTCTCGGCACTTAAGTGAAATATGGGCGAAATGGGTGTCATATGAATCGGGGTGATATAGCGAATTCACTACTCCTGCAGTAGCAATGGGTAAGAGTAATGGTGGGGAGGGGGTGGGCCAAATGAGGTAGAAGAGGGAGTGAGAGGGAGTCAGGGTAAAAAATGACTTGGATATTGGTAGTGCTCGGGTCTAGTGGTCTCCTTCAAAGTATTAGGTGTGGCACATAAATTGCGTCGTTTACTATGCAAATATTTCGCAATATAATACGTATTGTATAATATATTGTGCAACATTTTGACGGAAATTATATTGCTCATATGGTACAATATTAAATTGCTCAATATACTGACTAGGGGCCACTTAAGCCAATTCACTTAGTGCTTGAGCTGGTTTCGTCCACTTTTATTCTTAAAAAAAAATATAAAAATGCGCTTATGAGTGACAAATAGGTAATGCATTTCACAAAGTGAAAATTCGCACTAGTGTCGTATAATGCACACTACATATGTATACCGTGAGCATTGTGCGAAGTGACGTATTCTGACGAAAGTTGGAATACACACTTTTGGGCTTGGTTCGAGCTACTTCCCCGACAGACTCAAGGTAGCTCCTGAAGAGTAAAGTCTATCGGGTGGCAAAACCAACTGAAGCACTAAGTGAATTGGCTTAGGCTGAAAATTTTTGGGTGGGGATCATTGCTAAGTGGTCTTGTTGACTGCTTAGCAATGGTACACTCCACTTTTATTCTTTGGGAAGGTATTAACGAAAATATGCTTTTAAGATTTTTTGCTTTGAGAGGACATTGCTTATCCTGTGGCTATAATTTTGGGGTAGCATGGTTACCTCTTGCACTTTAAAGGCACATAATCAACCTAAAATCTAGTAATAAATAGTAGTATCTTTTGGAAGGGAAACGTTCTTTTTCCAGTTACTAAGTAAAGTATCTATGGGCGTACTTTAGTCTCTCTCTCAACTGCCCTAACCCCTTGTGGGACATAGCGCGTCAACTGCTCCATGTGGCCTAGTTGACGTTTCTCGGCATAAACTGGTTTGTGCATTTGTGAAGAGTGCATTTGCCAGCATGCATCTCCAGTACATCCATGGCCACGAACGTCGTCGTGGACGGGATTCGAACCCGAAACGCCGGTAGTCAAACATGAAACTGATGCCTCAACACACTGCGCTACCGGTCGCCCCCGTACTTTAATAATAGTAGCATATTCTCGATGATTGGGGTCTGTGATACCCCACATACTACTACTCAATTGCCCTAACCCCTTGTGGGGCATAGCGCGTCAACTGTTCCATGTGGCCCAGTTGACGTTTCGTTGGCATAAATTGGTTTCAGACAATGCAGTTGCCAGCATGCACCTCCTGCACATCCATGGCCACGAACGTCGTCGTGGACGGGACCCCACCATGCATACAGAGGGTTAAATATGTACCTAATAAAATTCACATGGACAACTACCAAGTCGTGTTTCTATACCCGCTGAAAAATCAGTCGCGAGGTATTTAAAATTTTTGAAATGCAAATCTCAAATTTCCGCCAGGCTATTCGAGCAAAATTTATTAAGAAATTTTTATTCTTGATTTTTTAACCCTTTTAGAAGATCGCATAATCGCCAATACTAAAAACGCAATAACTGGAAAACTATGCAGCAACCGGCGTAGATTGTCTTGACAGCGTTAAAAAAATCACCCATATTAAATTGCCAAAGGCATAACAATATATTTAAATTATCGTATCTGCTACAAATTGGCTGAGCCTGTTTCGTTTATGAATCATTGAATGAATTCGCTGAGAATTGTTAGAAATTCGAAATACAATTTTCATCTGTTCAGTATTCAACACATCGTGAATAAAATGAACATTATACGAGTATATTTTAGTGCTACTCGCACTTTGGAATGTGTGAAAATTATACGCAGGAAATGAGTAATATCCGCAAATGTAGTAGCAAATTCTGTAACGAAATCAGTGAATTATATTTTGATAAATCAACACAGTTCATTGATAACACTAAATTAGAAACAAGGTCAGAAATGTTTTATGGTTCCTGATATTTTTAAAATGGATAAGAACTTCTTTGATTTTGAATTTCAGTAGATAGGCACCTTGATATGGGATTTTAAGCAAAACCCGTTCGTAACGTCGCACAAGCACTGCGACATTTAGTCTATTCACTCTGCTATGCTCTGATCCAAGAGATCAGGACTAAATCTATTAATCGATTGCAAAAAAGAGCTTCAAATTCACGGAGTATGTATTCTGGAGATTCTTCGTCGGCCTTACAAAAACGGCAGCTTCCGTCCGGAACGATACGCATAGTTTTGGTGGGACCTCGAAGACGGAAGTGAGCTGTGAGAAGTCCTCAGATAATTCTGACCCGGTTTCTGCTCAAGTTAAGCGAATCAAGAGTACGTCTACGGAATTATACCACGATAAACAATTTAGATTGCCCAAGACCATGGAGAGTTTCTCCCGTTTCCACCCCCTGATATGCTTCTTGACAATTCAAATTGCTAAACCACCAAAGGAATTTAGGCCAGCGTAGGAGACAGTAGATCCCGTCTAGTAAATTCGTCTTGTTCATTGCCTACAGAGTGCCTAGGGACAAAGTAGATTGTAAGGTTATTTGAGGCTCCATCGGTACTGATATTGACAGGACTTCACTAGAATTGATCGGCTTGCTAGTCATCACCATGATAGCCGCTTGACTATCAATGAAGATTTCTATGTTTCTGTTGATGTAGCTTGTAGTGAGGTGTAGTCGCGCCTGTAGCCCGGTATACTCTCTTGAGCTAACATTTTTTTTATTGTGTTGCAATGGATGGAGTTGTAGGAATTGTTTCACTAGCTCTCTATATCATACAGTTGATAGGAAGGAGTGTTTAAAGCGTAGCTCGCTGACCAGATGGCATACTAAGAGTACTGTAACTTAGCAGCCAGCTGTTTTCTTATGAATTAGGACTAACTTGTGTATTACAGGCTCTAAGTCTTGCCAGTATAATTTTAGGCTCTGCTTTGATATGAATGTGCAGTGGTGCTAGATCAAGCAAAGTTTCAACGACCGTAGTAGGAGAGGCTCGCATGGGCCCCGTTATAGCGTGGCATGCAAGCCTTTGTATTTTAGTGAGAGTGTCCCTACCAGCGAAGGGTGTGGTCGCTCTTTTCCACCGAATATCTCTCTCTCAATTGCCTTAACCCCTTGTGGGCCATAGCGCGTCAACTGTTCCATGTGGCCCAGTTGACGTTTCGTCGGCATAAACTGGTTTTGGAGAATGCAAAACATCTGCTCCGTATTCAATAATTAGCCGAACAATTGCTTTATTGATCGAGAGGACATTGCGGGCTTGGTGCTCCAGCTTAAGCCTGCACACTGCCTACAAAGCCACAGAGCCTCTGTAGCCTTTTCGGATTTTACCCTAAGATAATCCCGTCAGAGTATCAGAGTCATAAATGGGACAATAACGCCCATCGCTGGGCTGACCCGAAGTCCACTAATGGTAAACCATTCTTGAACTACGCGTAACACTACGTGATGGGTAGGACTTCTTCAAATTTACCCCTGACGATAATGAGGTCGTCCGCGTATCCTGATATTGAAAATCTCAACGAGGATAATCTCAACTCAAACTCTGGTCTGCCATTATAGCCGAAGAAACAAATCAACTGATCTATATGTTTGTTCATTTTCCAGGTCAGTGTCCAGAAACCCTAGATTCAGTAAATCTATTTTTTTTTTCAAGTAAACAAAATCAAATCAATGGGATGCTAATTCTTTACCACGGTGATCGCAAGTATCATCGAAGTCGAACCTTTATACGCCTTAGGCTGAAACGCAAAAACAAAGCTATCTTTTTGCGGTTCTTCCTAAAACGCGAACATAGTTCTGATTTGGTTTACTTAAAGAAATACATCTTTGAATCTAGGGTTCCTGGATACATAGCTAGATAATAAGTAAGTAGCCCCGCATAAGTTTGTTGTGAGGGTTCTTGGTTTGATTGCTGGAGATTAACAGGGGCGCAGACGATTATTTATGTCTGAATCTAATTTTACCACAGCCATACATAAATCGCTCAATCTGATCCTTTGAAGAGTTTAATGCAAGCTACTATAGTTTTGAAGATCCCAAAATATGCAAAACAAATCCCAAAATGTGCAAAAATATGCTTCTAAGCACTGAATATGCAAATTATGAATTTGTAAGCAAAATATGCAAAAATATGCACTAACAAATATAGCTAAAGCAATTTTTACATGAATCGGATTTATACCTAAACTATATTTCGATACCACGTCCCAGAAAAAATATGCATTTGCATATGTTTGGTTGCCCTAGTAATGACCGTACAATAGACTCATAGATCCAATGCACAACTTTAGGTTGCAAACCCCAGCTCTTACCCATCACTTTCCTACATGTGTAAAGAGCAATAGTAGCATTTCTCACGTGCTCCTGAATGCTAGCCTTCCAGCTTTTTGTCAAAAATTACTCCAATGAATATTGCTTTATCTGCAAAAACCAATCTAGTATCTCTCAGCAGAGGAGATACGGTTGGAGGAACTTTATACTTCCTTGTTAAAATAACAAAACAGGTTCGGTTTTGCTCGGATTAACCTTTAAACCACTGGAACTGGCTCAAGGAGTAAGTGTAGAAAGGGCATTCTGTACACCATTCTGCGCTTCGCAGGGAACACTGGCAACTTACCCATTATGGCAACAGTGACATCATCCGCATAAGTAGTAACACTATACCCCAGTCCTTCCAGGTTTAGAAGCAGTCTATTGACCACAAGGTTCCAAAGAAGGGGGACAGAACACCACCCTGTGGAGTGCCCTTGTTGACACATTTGCATTTCGAAGATGAACCCAGGGAGGTGCAAACCAAATAGCATATTTATTAGGTTGTTGAGCGAGTCGTCCAAACTCAAACTCGCCAAAGCGCCGGCAATAGCATTTGGAAGGAAGTCATGAAAAGCGCCCTCAATGTCCAGTAAGACGACCAAGTCAAAGTCCTTGTAACTAAGAGATTTTTCAATACAGCTCACCAAGGAATGGACGGCTGTGTCCACCGATCTATCCTTCCAGTAAGCATGCTGGGAAGAAGATAGAAGCCGTGTTGGAATACTGCCGCGTAAATAGACATCGATCAGCCTTTTCAACGTCTTTAAGGTGCGTTTTGCTAGGCACACTCTGCATCGATCATACATACAAATAGTGCTCCGTGCTCTATGGGTTGATCACTAATCGCGAACAATATGCGACAATCGTGTCTAGCGCTATGCACCTTTATCAAATTGAATGATAGACTGACATGTCTCAGATCATTAGGTCACGCGAGCAAACTCCTACCCACTTTCGGCATAAAGACCATGTCAACCTCAGGCCACAGACATACGAGGAATATATACTAGAATCTTGAAGATGTTTTCAATCCAATATTTATGTTTCGCTGCAGATCGGCTGATATGACGCCATCAGGTCCAGCAGATTTGAACGGATCGAAACTATATACCGATCATAAGACATTATTTTTTGAAAAAAAAAAAAAAATATGGCAGCAGAGTAACAAGAAGCAGACCCTGTAGAAGAAACGGGAGCGAAAACGATATCGGTTGTACTATCCGTAAAATAAGTGTCAAGCAAGACACTAATAGTTTCCGAGCTAGGCGACATCCATGAGCCATCCTGTCTCCTTAAGTAACTTGGTCTTCCTCAGTTCCATCTTATACAAAACTTAGATTCTTTTTATAGGAGACCCAATCAAAATCTAGTTTTGTATATTTGGTTCTATTAAGGGACTTCATACAGGTGTTCCTGTAAGTGGAGAGCTGAGCGTTCCACCAGGCAGACTCACTTTCGCTCTTCAACCTACTGGCAGGGCATGATTGGGAAACAGCTTTGTTAATTGCCGTCGTAAGAGCATGTACCATGTCATATAGATCCGACGAATGAACAGGTTGACCAGGGAGAGGGGCAAAACCTCCAAGAGAGTTTCCCCAGGCTTGATTTAGTCAGTTCTTTTACGGTTCTGAAACACATGGGAGACAACAAGACTAAACTGAAGGTAGCAATGACAAGAAAACGAGTGATCTGATGACACTCTTTAGTCCCGCAAGAAGTGATGAATATCAACCGACGCGAGAAAAATGTTTAAAACCTCCTGTCTGTTCTTATTTACACAAAGAGGTTCGCAACCAACTTTACACAGTAGGAGCTTCGTTCTCAAAATGTACTCTAAAAGCAGCTTACCTCGTTCATCAGTTCTCGAGCTACCCCATAAAGTATGAAGCGCGTTCGACTTGCACCCCATAATAAGACCAATATTGGATGTACTGGCATTGGAACTTGCTTCTCTCACGTTAACTGTGGGGAAGGTGCCGACCTGGTCATAAGGCAACTAAGCCGAAAAAAGCCAGTAGCGCTTAATTCTAATTTCCAGACTGATGACAACGGAATCCATATCACTGAACTCCGAAGTAGAAATGTAGTAATAATTTTCGTAACAAGAATACAGGACCGAGGTTTACCCTGGAGACGAAGAAAACTCTCACTCAGTCGTATACAACCCAGGGCTAATGTACCAGAGCAATGGCAGTGGATAGAACAAACGAGGCGTAAAGGCGATAGCTGCATTGCTGGACGTACTATTAGATGGACCCCTTCTGCCACAGAGACCGGCAAAAGAGACATGGTAGTATCTTTTAGCGAAGATCGGTGGACGAGGAGTGTGCGTCTCTTGGAAAGTCCTGGGGTGAGTTACGAACTCTTGTCGGTAACCACACGCGATGGTGCGAAGGTGTAGTTGATACGCTTGGCCCCACAAGGGGTTAAAAGTATGCATCACTTTCGATTATTATGTTGTAATTAAGTGGTAATTATCTCTTGTTTCTTCCTTATTCTTCAAGAATTGAGTAAACCATCCAAACTTATGATCCCATCAATCTATATCTTCCCATATTATCATCATTGGAGATTTATCGATTACATAATTACAATTAACTGCTAATTGATTACGGAATAAAATATTAATGGGGATCCTCTGGACTGTCTGGCGGTTTTATTATTTCCACTTAAGAACAAAATGAGTCATTAATAAAAAGTCGTGTCCAAAGGCGTATCGACTACAGCTCGAAATATGTTTGTTAATATATAATCAAACCATCATCAGCATGATGACCGTCATAAAAGGCTCTTTCACCTTAGCCGTGTCGTTATATGCATTATTTACACTACCAAAGGTATGTGGGTATTACTTGACTTTATTCACACCTGAATCAGTAGCGGAGGGCCGGAAGTAGGAAGGTGTACAATCGAAATCAGGAAACGAAATCACGATATTCTGTTCCTAGTTTGCACACTAAGTCGTGTCACGATCATTATGAGATTTCCGTAATGCTTAGCAACATTGCAATTAACGACGACATTGTAAAAATTGTTCGATCAGCCGTGAGCCGAAGATTTCAGCGATGCTGCAATCAAAGGCAAGATGCAAAGGTTGTACCACATCACATAGCACATCCATGAACAAGGTGACTATTTCATTTTGACGTCGTTATTGAAAGGATTTGTGGTTGGATTTGAATAAAGTCTTCACAAAACAAGCTTGCCGAAGGTATGATGGTATCATACGTTGTGATTTATGGTGTCATTTACTACTTTGAAATTAGTAGTAAAATTTGTTCCGATTTCACTGTTCCTATGAGAGGTATATGAAATAGTATACCGATTTCAACTAAATTCAGAAATGTGATTTGACTAAAGATACTATTGATTAGTACCAAATTTGACAAAGATATCTTTAGAAATAAAAAAGTTTTTCTCACAAAGACGAATTTTTGGACCGGTCATTCCTATGGCAGCTATATGACGTAGTGGTCCGATTCCGTTGGTTCCGACATATTTACAGCGTGCAAGAAGGTGAAAGACAAAATTTCAGCTCGATAGCTTTAAAACTGAGGGACTAGTTTGCATGGAAACAGACAGACAGACGGACAAAGCTTAATCGACCCGTCTCATCATACTGACCAAGAATATAATATAGTTTATATGGTCGGAGATGCTTCCTTCTGTGCGTTGCAAACTTCATGACAAAGTTAATATACCCTATCATATCCGTGAAGGGTATAAAAAGGAAAATCTGTGACCGATGTAGGTATTTCGGTGGTAATTTGATGAATTTAAAAATGTTGAAAGTGAATAGCGGCGTTCGAGACAACCGGGTAGAGTTGAATTCTGAAACGAACGGCCTGGATCAAGTGACGGGCGAGTTCAAACTTATCGCGCAAGTTACACATAACCCTCAAGACCTCAATACTAATCCTAATAATAAGGATATAACTACTAAGTTTAATTAAAACTTATATTGTAATACTTACATTATAGTTACTAAGTTCAAATCATTATAAGTATGACTCACTATACAATATCAAATATTTCTTATAAACATATAACATATTAAGTTACCCATGAGTCATACGATCATCCAACAATAATTGTTTATCAATATAAATATTATGCATATTCAGCACTTTTATAATAAAGATTTCATTTCAAGAATAAAAGCATATCTGCTTAGATCAGCATAAATGCAGGTGTCGGTCCAGGCGACAAACAAAGACATCGTATCATGCAGATGTCCAAATGTAAGCAATGATACGATCACCGAACAGAATGCAAACTGCAGACCTAATCAAAATAATACTATTTAAGCAGGAGACCACTCTGGTCCAAGTTAGTTCTAATACAGTATTCAGTTCCAGTCAGTCCAGTTGGTGTTCAGTTGGTGTTCAGTAATAGTTAGTTGCAGTCAAACAAAGTTATCATTGAATAAAGTGTTTCTTTTAAATAATAAAAAACCAGTGTTCTTATTTCAAGTGAGGAACTCGTAAGAGTATAAATATTTTTTTTTTTTGTTGTTGAGTACAATCAGCAACATAACTGGCGCAGTCGTTCGTCTAAGGAGGGAGGATCCGCCTTTGACTTAAAAAACCTACCTGCATTCACAATCGTAAGTAAAGTGAAAGTGAACTTAAAAACTCCTTCGATTAGAGAAAATCTGGTCGAAGTAAAATAAACAAAAGTTTTGAAAAGTACGCCCACAAAAGTAGCTAAGGAAAACTTAGACTATTAGGGTAGGAACAAAAAACAAAACTTTTTAATAAAACAAAACCCAAATTAGAGAAAATCTAATTTTAACAAAAATCAATAAAATAATAAAATAAAAAAAAAAAAAAATTTACACCAATTAATATACTGTATTGCAAAGCAGTGAGCTGCATTTTAAGAAAAAGCGCTCGATTCCCTGTGGTAAACACTGAGGAATTCTAATATAAAAGAGTAACAAGGTCCTCCAGTACCATAAACTGTACAGTGGAGACAAAAAGTCTCATAAAATAAATTAAACACATCTACAAAATATATAAACAATGGCAGAACAGGAAATACCATTGCCATTGGACCTTTCGTTCGATGAATTACTAAAGGAAGTACGCAGACTACCGGTATATAATGGAGACAACAGAGAGTACGCTTTATCTTCGTGGCTAGAGGAAGCACAAACCATTCTCAATTTGGCTCAGGGAAACCATCAAGCGTATCTATTCAGACTCGTCCTGCACAAAATTCAAGGAGCAGCCAGAATCACAATTCAAAAAATAACAGATCCAACGTGGTCATCAATTAAAGCAATCCTAATCTCAACATTCGGAGTTAACGAATCATACAGCAGCATAATCAACAGGATACATAAGGTAAGCTTCAAAAACGTCGACGACGCATATCATATACTTTAAATAAACTATTAAATAGAATAAATACTAAGTACCTACAAGATCCTCAACAAATTGTACATTTAGAGTTTAACCCAGTCCGAAACGAAGGGTTGGTCTTAAACAAATTTAAATCCCTTCTGCCAGAATACAAATCATTTCTAATTGAAATGAGAAATTGTCAAACACTTAACCAGGCATACAATATCCTTAGAGAAATTCAATACAACACTGACAATTACAATCCAGTACAAAACATTAACCCTCGTACTCGTCCAAATCATAGAAATTATAATCAAAATTCAAATCCAAATAATCGGTATAATCCAAATTCAAATCAAAATAACCGTCACAATCAAAATTCATTTGTGCACCGCCAACAAAATAACTATCATCCTTCTAGAAACAATTACAATAATCGTTTTAATCATTACAATCGCCCACAAAATAATCAAAATAACAGACAAGAACTGATGCAAGTTGACAATTCGAACATGTACAGGAACAGGGACAATAATCCAGAACCTATGGATGTAAATTTTCAGCAATGTGCCTCGGAAACCCTTTACCAGTAATCAACTTACAAATAGAGAATGAAGTAATTCCAACACTTATAGATACTGGCGCTTCAATTTCTAGTATAGACAAAAAATGTTTTCCCTTTATAGAAAAATTAAAATTAAATAATCATATAATAGTTAACGGCTTAGGTGGCACATGCCATGTCACGGAAAAAATAAAAACCAACATGCCAGTAGAGTTTAAACTTCCTGAATCTCACAAAATTCTGTGGAACGTCATGGATTTCCATGATAAAACCTTTAAAGCAGTGATTGGTCAAAATCTACTGTATCCATTAAACGTTAAATTAAATTTGGGAGAAGGAACCATGGAAGCTAATAATCAAAAATTAAAATTTAATTATGCTATCCCTGAAGAGATAAATTTTCAGAGTGAGCTCAGTTCGACGGATAACCTTGATAGGTTGTTTAATGAGTTAAATAGAGAGGAAGTAAATTCGCTAAAAAAGATACTCAATGAATATGAGGATCTACTCTATAAGGAAGGAGAAAATCTTTCCTGTACCACTCAGACAAAACACGAAATAATCACCAAAAACAATAAACCCCTTTATTCCAGAATCTATCGTTTTCAGCCTGTCCATGAAAAGGAAGTAGAAGTTCAAATTAGCGAAATGCTAAAACAAAAAATCATCCAACCCTCAAATTCCCCTTATAATGCTCCAATATGGGTAGTTCCAAAAAAAATGGATAGCTCACAAAAGCAAAAGTGGAGAATAGTTATCGATTATAGAAAACTAAATGAGGAAACAATAGATGACAAATTTCCGATTCCTAACATTGAATCGATATTTGACAAACTTGGAAAAGCACAGTATTTTACAACTCTGGATTTAGCGAAAGGCTTTCACCAGATTGAAGTCAGCGAACATGACCGTCGTAAAACAGCTTTTTCAACCCCACAAGGTCATTATGAGTTCATTAGAATGCCCTTTGGTCTCAAAAATGCACCAGCAACTTTCCAACGCATGATTAACGAAGTTCTTAGAGAATTTATCAACAAAATTTGCGTAGTATACTTGGATGACATTTTGATATTTGCCACATCACTCCAAGAAATGGAGATTAACATAAAAAAAATATTTGACGCTTTGAGAAAAAACAAACTTAAAATTCAACCAGACAAATGTAAGTTCTTTGCCAAATCAACTGAGTATTTGGGTCATATATTGACAACCGAAGGAATCAAGCCAAATCCTGGAAAAATTGATGCTATTCGAAATTTAAAAATCCCTAGTACCACAAAACAAATAAAATCTTTCTTAGGTATCACCGGTTATTATAGAAAGTTTATTAATAACTATGCAAAAGTAGCTTTACCTTTAACAGATGCTCTAAAGAAAAATCGAAAAATTAATACAGAAGATCCCAGTTACATCGCGGCTTTTGAGAAGTTGAAGGATCTAATTACTAATTATCCCATATTACATTACCCCGATTTTAAACAAAAATTCACGCTTACTACTGACGCCTCAGATAAAGCTTTAGGTGCAGTACTATCTCAGCAAGGACATCCAATATCCTATGCTAGCAGAACTCTAAACGAGCATGAAAGAAATTATCCGACAGTAGAAAAAGAATTATTAGCTATTGTTTGGGGAACTAAATATTTTAGACCCTACCTATACGGTATAAAATTCGACATTCAAACAGACCACAGACCCCTTGTATGGCTTAGCAACTTTAAGGAACCAAATTCTAAATTACAGAGATGGAAAATAAAATTGAACGAGTTCAATTTCAATATTGAATACATAAAAGGAAAGGATAATAAAGTAGCAGACTTCTTGAGCAGAATTGACGCAGAAAAAGGCGAAATTAACGTTTTAACCAACAACAATAATCGAGAAAACGCAATGGAAATAGACGATAGTGAACATGTAACTATACACAGTTGTCTAGAGAATGAAAATGACCATATAGCAATTAGAGAAGGAATAGTAAATATATATAAAACTCAAATAATAATAGTGGAAAGAAAGCGTAAGGAACTTGAATCAATAAACAAAAAGCGAAAGATATTCATAGAAAAGAAAGACATAAGTAACGAAAACAAAATAATAGATATACTTAGGAGATACATACCAGAGAAAGGATATGTAGGAATATTTTGCGAACTAGACGACCATGCATGGAACAAAGTGCAAGTAACAATAATAAAATTATATTCAAATAATAAATACCTCAAATTCATTAAATGCACAAATAAAGCAATAGATTTAACTAGTGAAGAACAATGTTTGGAGAAAATCAAGGAAATACACGAAAAAAGTAATCATCGTGGGATCTTAGAAAATTACGCAGAAATTAAAAATGAATATCACTTTGATAAAATATTAAAAGTAATCACAAAATATATAAATAATTGCGAAGTATGTAATTTGGTAAAATATGACAGAAAACCTTTAAAACCAGAATTCAAACTAACAGAAACCCCCGAGGATATAAATGAAATAGTACATATTGACATATTCTTTATATGTAAACGACAATTCTTTACTACAATAGATAAGTTTTCGAAACATTTATACGTTAAAGAAACTATAGATAAAAATGCAGTAACTTTCATAGAACTTATTAGAGAAAGAAATGCTATACTAGGAAAACCCAGAAAGATAGTTGCCGATAATGAATTCAATATGATAAACGTAAAAGACTTCTTCAGAAAAGAAAATATTGAAATTCATTTTAACTCACCAAAATCACATACAGGTAATTCAGACATGAGTCGATGTCATAGCACATTATTAGAGCAAATTAGAACATTAGCGATAACCGAACCCGAACTAAATATTGTGCAACGAGTTCTAAAAGCAACAGAGCATTATAATACCAATATACATTCAGTAACCCAAGCAAAACCAATCGACATACAATATGGTAGAATAGATAAACCTAAATTAAATAAATTGTTGATTAATAAAAAGACTAAATGGATTGATTACCACAATAAAAATAGAGAGAAATTACCAGAAATCGATCAAAAAGAAGTATTTATCAAAAACTACAAAAATGAACGTCATAAGGAGAAACCTAAGTACAGAAAAATTGAGATAATAAAAGATAATTTAGGAAATATAATTTCAACAAGAAAAGGTAGACATCAAAATAAGATACACCCAGTTCGAATAAAAAGAATTAAGAAGCATACGATAACAGACAAAGTACTAGACAAACTACAATGACATATTTACCTGACAAACAAAATTCTGTAATTGTTAGTAGAAAGGAACGCGGATTAATTAATCCCATCGGAAAAATTTATAACTTATTATTTGGATTAATGGACAATGACGATTACGAAGAGATCACAGAACATTTGAGAATAATAGATACAAATAATCACGCTATCATAGAGTCAATGAATAATCAAATTCAAGTTAACAACGTTTTTCAATCTAACCTTAACAAAATTGTTGACAACATTAACAAAACTAACAAAGCCTATAATCAGTCTCTAGCTAACATTAATAATCAGACACAAACAATAAATAAAATTCTAACAACCATTCAACTAAATTATAATCTTGATCTTATAAAGGACGAATTAGAAAAAATAATTGACAATGTAAACTCAGCAAAAACAGGAATCATGACTAGATCCATATTGACATACGACGAAATAGACTTTCATAATTTATCAGTAGAGGAATTAAAGGAAATAACAATAAATGTATTAACACAAGAAAGAAAAATAATATTTGTCATTAGCATCCCTATTTTGACTCAGCCCCTATTATCCTATTACGTAAGAAAAATACCTAACTCAAAATCAGAAACTTTGGATATAGACATTAAAGAAGTTGTACTTTACCATGGAGAATATTATGAACCAGAAAAAAGGACTAAATCTTTAAATAATCTTTTAAAATGTAAAAATATTAACTGTATAAGAGCATATGAGGATGATAATAATGTAATAGAAATTGAAAAAGGATTAATACTTACTGTTAACATAGATATTAAGATAAAACAAGATTGTAATGAAAAAACATATTACTTAAATGGAACATACATAATAAGATTTAATAATTGTAAACTTGAGATTGCAGGCAAATTATTTACAAACCAAATAAAAGAATTTCAACAAATTTTAACATTGGAACCAATTAAAAATATTTCAAAATTCAATTACGCAATTAATGTCGAAGATTTAAAACTTGAAGATATTAAAAATCTAGAAAAAATCGAAGAAATAAAATTTGAACATAAAAGAAATTCCATTGCAATCGGAACAACATTATTGTTCATAATTATCATACTCACTGTATCCTTCATAATATATATTTACTTTAAATGCCATAAATCAATCAAGATTAAAATAATTAACAAAAAGGATATAGAATTACAACCGATAAAAAACACTGTTGAGGACAACAGCAATCTTAAGGAGGGTGGAGTTACACATAACCCTCAAGACCTCAATACTAATCCTAATAATAAGGATATAACTACTAAGTTTAATTAAAACTTATATTGTAATACTTACATTATAGTTACTAAGTTCAAATCATTATAAGTATGACTCACTATACAATATCAAATATTTCTTATAAACATATAACATATTAAGTTACCCATGAGTCATACGATCATCCAACAATAATTGTTTATCAATATAAATATTATGCATATTCAGCACTTTTATAATAAAGATTTCATTTCAAGAATAAAAGCATATCTGCTTAGATCAGCATAAATGCAGGTGTCGGTCCAGGCGACAAACAAAGACATCGTATCATGCAGATGTCCAAATGTAAGCAATGATACGATCACCGAACAGAATGCAAACTGCAGACCTAATCAAAATAATACTATTTAAGCAGGAGACCACTCTGGTCCAAGTTAGTTCTAATACAGTATTCAGTTCCAGTCAGTCCAGTTGGTGTTCAGTTGGTGTTCAGTAATAGTTAGTTGCAGTCAAACAAAGTTATCATTGAATAAAGTGTTTCTTTTAAATAATAAAAAACCAGTGTTCTTATTTCAAGTGAGGAACTCGTAAGAGTATAAATATTTTTTTTTTTTGTTGTTGAGTACAATCAGCAACATAACTCGCACAGTGGCGCTCTACGAGACTAATCTAAATCTCGGAGCTCAAGTCTCGGCGCGATCAAAAACTGCCTGTGAGTACTAATAGAACTCTCACAGTGCTCCGAGCTTGTCAGTATAAAGACGGTGCGGATAGGAGGTGTATGCTAGCAACTGCACTTCCGAAAAGTAAATACGCTATCGAAACGTCAACAAGGCATAAAAATGCTAGAAATGTTGACGCACCCATGCCCCTCGAGGAGTCAAGGCAATTAATATAACCATATATGTAGATGATTCGCCGCATTGGGGCGTATTGCGGACTTCGTATACAAATGTACATGAAGCTCCACTTATCGTCTACATTCGGTGCCTTAAGGAGTACCTAGCACGGGGCTTTAACCTTCCCCCTTACGGGATGGCGTTTCTCTGACCGATGTCAGAAGGATGACTACTTTGGTACATGCACTTTCCTCAGAACCTTACCATTGTAGGCTACGACCTAGCTTAGCCGACTTAACAATAGAAAGAATTGCCGAGAAACAACTTGACGTTTAACCAGTTCACTTTCAACTCTGATCCAGATCAGATACGAGACCTGGATGAAAAGCCGGTCAGTAGTTATGTATGAAAATTGATCTGATCCAAATGAATCGAACGGGGCTATAATATCACCACTGTGTAAAGGTTAAGTTCATAATTCAAATTAATTTTCAAACTTGACACCGATCTTCAAATTTTAAAGCGCATAGTGCATTTTGGATTTGCGACAATCAACCGATCGTAAAACTACTAACAGAGTTAAAACTCTGTTAGTGCTGTCAGCTTACTATCGTTGTACCATGGTTACATCATATTTCATGAGAAATCAAAAAAAGGCGAATAAGTGGGATGAGCAATAAACTGAAAACGCGAATATACTCGTACAATAGTAGGCTAATTTTTCGTATATGTGTCTGCACGTTTAAGCACCTCTGGCCATTCACCAATGGAGCCCATTCGTATTTCAACATTGTTGCAAAACTGCCTAGTGATAGTAATAAATTTTATGCAGTTTAATTAAATGTGAAATTAAAGTTTGTGACTAAATTAATAACGTTAGTATACACAGGGGGCAGTGTAATAAAGTACGACGGCCAATCGATAAGAAAATAGATAAGATACTTGCACATAGACGTATCTACGTACATGAAGCCTTTTGAAAGTGGAACAGGGCGTGGGCGGTATAGTATTGGTTCACGAAGCGAATTCATTCAATAACTAATATGAACTTTGGTGCAAAAGAAAAGTGTTGCCAGCAGTAGGCTCAGGGTACATTTAGCAAAGACACTTTTTCTAGCCGATACGGAATTCTGGCCCCAGACAACAACTGCTAATAAGTGCAGGTGCAATTATCGGTTTCTTTTTCAGAACCCGTTTTCTTGAGTATCGCTTTTAAAATCATAAATTTTTCTCAGTCTTATGAGTACCGTTTTTCACGATTTTTTGAGCACCGTTTTTCAAAACATGAGCTTGTTTCTTCAAGAATCCGTTTTCGGAAATAGTTTTCTTTTTTTTAAGCCGGTTTTTGAAAACCGTTTTTTTTTACGGTTTCAAGAGTGCTAATAAATCCGATTCTGAAAAAACGACCAGTAAACAAAAAACCGGAAAAACGGTACTCAATAAACCTGAAAGAACGCTATTCCGGAAAAAAACGTCAGAAGGTACTCCAAATACCGACAATAAAATACTGAGAAAAAACGGCGCACAATATAACTGGATCATGGTGTAAAAAGCCGGTACTAAAAAGCCAGTACTCGATATTTGCACTGGTACTGGAAAACTCATTACCCAACTGGTATACCTGTTTTAGGAACAGGTCTACAAAATACTGCAAAGACCTCTCGCACCCCAATATAGAAACCGCGCACAAAGCAATGACATCAATAATCAATGAAAATAGAGGGCTACGCCCGCAATCCGAGGGTTTTGTAGCAAGCGCTTATTTTGGTATATAAATATCGGCTCGTTGCTCTTCTTGATACCACTCAGATGGACAAAAAAAAACATAATTAAACTGTCTTACCCACTTACATTTTACATGCCAATTCATATTACGTGATTGTAACGAAACTTAGAACATATTATTGCCTAAGGTGTTGGTTATCGTTGGCCATCAGTACTTTTGACCTCGAACGTGTTTAAGGCATGCAGAGGTGTGCTAACTGTAACTACAGGTATAAACTATTACTTACCTATTCTGAGAAGATATACAGATTCCATTATTTTCCATTTTATATGCTATTCGGAACCCACCTTCCTGTAAGTTTTCATAATTCTAACAGTCTCGAGATGCCAGGGGAGGGGCAAATTACGAACTAATATTTTTTCCTCCCCCACTATTCCCCTTTCCACAAATTTCAAGAAAATGCGAAAAAATGGAATGTACTCAACATTACCTTTCTCACGACACCTCACTTGCCTATACCAGTCGATAAAAAAAATTTTGAGCTTAATTTCGCCTCTATGTGGACCCCTCCCCCCTTCCACTCGGTAAAGTTTGCCAATTACGACGTAGCGCCCCCAACTAATCTTCACCCTTTCAAAAATGATTAATTAAATAACTGCAATTCGCACTACGAAAAACAACATGAAAGTAGTACTTACACCTACATATGAGGCCGGTAGGTGTAATTTTTGTGTGGATAGTGTCAAAATGCCTAATTTTAAATGAGTGTACTATTATTAAATATTATGTGATTGTAATGAAACTTAAAGATATTATTGCCGATGATGTTGGTTATCATTGACCATCAATATTTTTTACCTCGGCTGTGCTTAAGGCGTGTAGGGGTATGCTAACTGCAACTATAGAAATGTACTATTATTAACCTTTTTTGTTGAGATATCAAAATTCTATGATTTTCGGTTTTCTACACTAGTAAAATGCCGCCTTTCTGCAAATTTTCATATTTCTAAGTATAACGATATCGAAATGCGAGGGGTGGGGGGGACAAACTCGGATCACATATTTTCCCCTCTATCTCTTTTCCCCTTTTTTCAAATTTGATGAAAATACCGGAAATGAAATGTACTCGGTGTTACCTTTCTCATGATACCCCACTTGCCTATACCAGATGAAAAAAAAATTTTGACCTTCATTTCCCCTCTATGGGGACATCCCCTTAAAGTAAGCCTGTTACAACGAATCGCTTTCTCCGGCGAATTATAATAATTCTACATATTCCCACAAAATTTCATATATGTAGCTTCAGCGGTTCATGAGATATTTCATGGACAGACGGACAGACATTTGACCGATTTCATAAGGGTTTTGTTTTTAATACAAAACCCTAAAAATCGAATAGTACCTACTCGTAGTGCCGCGCTGTACACCTCACCGTAAACGTGAAACGGAAAAAAAATGCATTCCTGGAAAAAATCTATGAAAATGACTTTTTATGTACAGGGATTACACTTAGAACATAGAGGCATGGAATGAGCTAGTCCTGTATGTCTCCATTGAAACAGTGGCTCCAAAATCTGGGTACTAAGTCGACATATGGTCGACAGTCAGCTAACTCAGTAGAACGTTTAGTAATTATGAAATTTAAATATTGACAAGAATTGACGTTTGCTTATGCACAATTCGACAGTGCGGTCAACATTATGTCAATACTGAAACGCCAACTGAGTAGGCTGACTGTCGATATTCTGACAAGAATTGATCTTTATTCATGCAGAATTCGACAGAACAGTCAACATATATCAATATCAAACAACAACCGAGTAGGCTGGCTGTCGACTTATTCGCCAAATGTTGGAGCCAGAGACATACAGGACAAGCTCATTCCATGGCTCTATGTTCTAAGGGATTACATTGGAATAAATGGAGAACTCGATAAACTACATTTTGAATATATTTTCACAATTTTACATTGAGATTTCATGTACTTTTTTTTTTAAATTCCCCGTACATTTCACCGTGAAAAAAAAATCTTCGTGGAATGTAAGTAGGATTTAAAAAAAAAAGTATATGAAATCTCAGTGCAAAATTGTGAAAATATATGCAAAATGTAGCACAAAGCAATGACATAAAAAATGTAATAATAATGCCATCTTCCTGCGAACAAAATTACGAGTATGTTCAAAATCCGTCATCGCATAACGCCAAACAATCGACGTCGACGATATAGCTCTATACGCGAAACCGTAACAGCATCACTGCCTTCTTAAGACCGGACTGTAGAAAACAACTCGCCCGCACACATACTATAAATTCTGCCTTCGTTGTCCACGTCACTGAGAATATTTGTATAAAGAATAGGCAGTGGTACTACAACTGCAAACACCTTGCGTACAAACGTAAACAACACACTTACTTCGCGCATATATTGTTCTCTCGGACAACTAGATGCAATTTAACGAGTACAATAGATAACCACTAAATTTATGCTGAATGCGGAAAACGAAAACTGAACACGAAACACACGAGTCGCCGCCATCAGTCACCAACCATTGGCTACTTTAGCAGAAACGCACACAAAAACATCTGTGAAGTGAAGAACGAAGGCAAACTTTGCCGCGATCAGCTGAGCGCTTGCCTGTCTCTTTAGACGGCAGTGACAGCATCTTAGACCCGATGACGACATAATCGCGCCAGTTCCCCAAAAGCGGTGACCCATTAGCGCTTTTACTCGCGACCGTATTACTCATCGGTTTTACTTGTTGGCTGGCCTGCCTTGGAGATACATTAGGCGTCTTTCTTTGTATTGCGGTGAAGGTTAATTGGGGGCTATACGGGTTAACTTACACACATTACACAAACGACATACCCTTGTTTTTTGTGTAATGTGTATAAGTTAACCCGGATAACCCCCAATTAATCTTCACCGCACTACTAAAACATGCCTATTGGCAGTATGGCTCCGAGCTAAAAACGAAAAAAAAAAATTATACAAAGTATTTACACTGCATGCAGATACATCGGAACATGGATACGTCTTATGCCTACCGAAAGCGTGGGACGTGTTTTGTTGAATGATTTCATCCAGTATAACAATACTGGGATCTTTATAAAACTTACGTCGATATCTTCAACACAACAGGTTCCACGCAGTCGGTAGCCAAAGACAAATCCATGTTCCGATGTATCTGCATGCAGTGTAGATACTTTGTATCATTTCCCACCAAAAGCCAATAACCTGTCTTCCAAGAACCGATTCCCGATAAACCCGCCCCAAATGAAAGTTAACACCCCCTTCATGAGACAGAGAGACATACCCCATTGAACGCTAACGCCCCCGTGTGAACCGGATACACCCGTTCTAATGATATTGAACACCCAACCACATGAGACAGATAGACACGCCCTATTGAAAGTCAACATTTATGCTGCTAATGCATCGTACCGTATGTGGAGCTTTTGTTCTATATGTTTATTGCACGTGTGGCGGGGGCCCACATTGTGGGCCAGTCAGACTTCAAATCGCCGCCATTGCAAATGCAAACCACAGTCGCTGGATCACCCGATTTGGCTCGAATGAACTTCATTCGCTCTCGCTCATCCTCGGGGGGCGGGAACTATGTACACTCTCTCAAATTCCGTCTGCGCATGTCCAAATGTTAGTCGAACTGACTACTTGCTACTTTTTCTGGGACCCTAGTGATTCAGATAGTACAACGGGCGCTATTTTATTAAATGAATGAATGGGAATTGGCGGAAATTGAAGGTCATTGAAAGTCCTTGGACGTCCTTGACCTAAATAATGAGTAAAAATGGAATTTCATTCACTGTGACCTCAGATTGGGTCTATGCATGTGCATGTCGGGAGTGCATAATTTGTTCAATGAAATGGTGAGAATGAGAATGATATGAATGAATGAGAGGAGGTCCGCTGGCCTGAGCGAAATTTCGCATACTTTCGGAGACCATAAATTGCGTGTGAGCATGTCGAGCGAGGAGAGCAGACGACTTCTTGCGACGTGTTCTGGGGGCCTAGTCAAGTTAGGGAGTACTCTATATTTTTGAGGATTTTGAATGTATGGTATGGTACGAATGCAGGAGTTTTGATTATGGCGTCGCGTCGTCGCGTTGACTGAGAGCGTGGGACAGAGAGCACAAGTCAAAATTCTGAGAGCCTGGTTGGAAATACTCTGTAAACAAATCGGCCACTACATTCATAGAACTCGGAAAAATTTTCAATGGGCTTGTTTCCACTTCTGACCCCGAGTAGCACAGCAGACATTTCGTGTTACGGAGAGATTTTTAGGATGACCCCCAGCTATAAGACATATCCATGTCAAAACAAAGTTTGGCGCAATGGGAATTTGAACCCGGATCATACATATGTTTATTAGCCCGGGTGCGCTACCGGCTCAGCTAGGCAGCTTCTGACGGGAGATGTTCCTTGTGCTCTCTATGTAGTGTACCTAAAATGAAGCACTGAATACCAGAGCATTGAAATTATTTAATTACAATTATTTATTACTAATTAAATTCTTTCTAAAAAATAACTATATTAAATACTAGGTGGTTTTTTTCGACAGCTACGCAGAACAGAGCAGGTTAAGACCATGCAATTACACTGACAATTTGATCTGAGCAACTCTCGATAGAAGGTTAGTGCAAAACTTCTACTCCGTTAAGTAGTGTGCGTTTTAAAATGCAGGCGGCGCGGGTATCGGAGTTTTCTTGCAGTTCACAGTTTGGGAAGCACATAAAGTTAATTTCCTTTCAATAAAATGTTCGTTTTGTATAATTATGTGGACTAGTAAACATGCAAAATAAGTTTGCTGCCTAAAGTAAATTTGTCCGATTGTATCGCAACTATGCATTTAAGTTTCCCCTTGAAATTTGAATTCTAACTCAACCAAGACACACTCCCAGCAAAGACATGCCTCGTTTTCGTCTTCGCTACCCTAAGTTGCTTTCGATCTCTGCTCTGCACAAAAAAAAACGCAACTACTATTTATTACTTTTTTCAATAAGAGTAATTGCAATTCAAAAGTAACAATTACTTTTTCGGAAAAAGTAATTGAAATTCGACAAACAAGCGTATAGACTAGTAAATGCAATCAAGAACGGCTATCAACCCGCGTTCGGTGGCCGTGGTCGTTCGGTAACCGCTTTACGATCCTAATCTAGAGGTCGGAGCTCAAATCTCGGTGCGATCAAAAAATGCCTGTGGGTACTAATAGAACTCTCACAGTGCTCTGAGCTTGCGAGTATAAAGACGGAGCGGATAGGAGGTGCATGCTAGCTACTGTACTCCCGAAAAGTAGATAGGATATCGAAACGTCAACAAGGTATAGAAATGCTAGAGATGTTGACGAGCCCGTGCTCCTGGAGGGGTCAAGGCAATTAACAAGCCGCTGTAAGGACAGGGATAGAAACATTACCATCGACACCGATAGCATCAGTAAACGGTGGGGCGCCCTATTTTGAAGAGCTTCTGAATCCAATATCTAACGTCCCCATACAAGAAGCCCAAATCGATGGCGTTATTATTGATCATGGCCGCACTACACAACCTCCGACAGTAGACGAAGTTGATCTGGCCCTGCTGTCACTCAAACCAAAAAAAGTGGCAGGAGCTGACGAGATTCCAACTGAGCTGCTAAAATCCGGTGGACAATGCCAGACACGAACTACTTCTGCGAATCTGGGCGGACGACGTGATCCCAAACGATTGGCGCAGGAGCATCATCTGTCCCATCCACAAAGAGGGAGATAAATTGCGGTGTGAGAATTACAGAGGCATTTCACTACACATTACACCTACAAAATACAGACGAAAATTCTGGAAAATAGAATTGGCGAGTATTAATGTGGTTTCAATCCTAGTTTCTCCACAACTGATCAGCCCTTTACGGTCAAACTGATACTTCAGCAATGCTGGGAATTCAATGTAGACTTTGCAGATTTCAAGCAGGCATACGACAGTATCGATCGTGGAGTACTGTACAGCATCATGCTGCAATTTGGTATGTCAGTAAAATTAGTGTGACTGACAAAGATGACGATAACCAACTCCGTCTCACAGGTCAGCATCCAGAATAGACTTACTGATCTATTTGAAACACGCACTGGTCTGAAGCAGGGCGATAAACTGGCGGCGACGCTCTTCAACCTAGCACTGGAATACGCTATTCGGGCCATGAATATGGACAACAGCGTGACGCTACTCGGCAAGTCGACACACTTAGCAGCGTACGCCGACGACATCAGCATCATGTCCTGAAGATTGGTCGACGAAGAAGAACTTCTGCATACGCCTGACACCGCTGCAAAAGAAGTTGGACTACGTATCAATGAGGGTAAAACTAAAGTAATGATGAAACCGACGACAAGGACGCCAGCACAATCGAGCCTTAATGTGGGGGACCTCAACATCGAGTTTGTGAACGACTTCATATACCTGGGCTGCAGCTTGTCAAAAGACGTCAACGAAACTGACGAAATCAAGCGACGGATACAGCTAGCTATTAAGACTTTTTTTTCGGTTCTCCCCATAATGAAATCGAAGCATGTGCACAGAAACACGAAGTTCCGCGTGTACAAAACCATCATACGGCCAGTGATATGGCTGCGAAACATGGACCCCAACTCAAGCCTCCGGGAAAATGCTAGATACAATTGAACGCAAGGTTCTGCGGCGAATTTTTGGGGCTATTTGCGATCGAGATAGAAGGCACATCCGGTACAACCATGAATTGTATGAACTTTACGACGAGCTGGAAATTTCGACAAACTACAGCAATTTCAATGGGCAGGGCATGTACAACGAATGGACGATGATCGCATGCCAAAGAGATTAATGAACGAACGACCCCGCGCAACTACTGGGCTTACAAGATTGGAAGACGTGGTAAAGTGACCGAGATAAGTGGAGGACAACGATCCAGGCGGCCAAGGCCCGATGTCGAGCTGTCGCGCGACGATGACGATGATGATGATATCACAAATTAAATTTATTTCAGATCCGCATTAGTTGTAGCAGAGACTACCATACATTTGATAGGGAGACTACGATACATTTAATGCTATCAGCTGATTGACATGTAAAATATGGCCAAGAATTTCTTTGAATGGTAGTTGCAAATTAACCGTGGATTTACTCAAATAGATTCCAGCCCTATTTTATAACAAATTCTCTGCGCTAAAAATATAAATTTTTGCTTTTTTGATTAAGTGGGAAATTATGAGTGCAATTTGGTCGGTCTCAGTTTTTGGGCGATTTTTTATAGCCTCCGCGGTCAGAATTGACCTTAAACGAAGCCACTAGCTACCGTTTGGCATATGTTTCATCGGTTTAAAAAAAAATCCGAATAAAACGTTAATTTGATTAAACTGTACTGCAAATATACCACCAAGACAGGCCAAGCAGCAAAACCGGCGAGTAATACTGTCGCGAGTAAAGTTGCTAATCTATCACCGCCTCAACGCCGAAAAAATGTTTCCGCTGTGCATCAATTAAATGCAATTTAATAATATTTTGATATTTATAAAAACTAGACTTTATCCCACCAGGACTTATTTACATTGAAATATTGCAGCTTGTTGGCAACGATACGGATTGTACTATAAATCGACTCGTGTTTACTTTTCCAGGCATTCGCACTATATCTTCATTGCAGTGTAGCGATTATAATTACATTTTAAAAGGCCACCATTGATGTGGCGGCGGGTGAACGTGATTTATTTTCATGTTCATGAACTCGCGTATTAAGTGTCACTATCATATATCACCAATCGTGACAATTAATATCCATTCGATCGAAAGATCTTTGGCTATACGCCGGAAAACTAATAGTACTCGTTCTCGTAATCAAGTGATTAGATTGCAATAACTTTGTTGACTGTAGTCAGAGTTCGTTAGTGTGCTATGTGCTTGGAGTACGAAGCTACTATAATAGATTTGTGAATGCTGAAGCTGAAGGGATATGTAAAATAGAGTTATAATAGGCTCACGTTGGTTGCCTGGTCGAAATAGGAGGTGAGGCGCTCGACACACGCTCGGCAGCAGCCATCTAGCATCAAACTAGGCCAATTCCAACCTAGGAAGGAAGGAAGCATCTCCGACCATATAGAGTATAATATTGGTATGACGAGATGGGTTGATTAAGCTTTGTCCGTCTGTCTGTCTGCTCGTCTGGTTCAATGCAAACTAGTCTCTCAGTTTTGATGCTATCAAGCTGAAATTTTGAACAAAGCCTTCTTTCTACTGCACGCTATATTTATGTCAGAGCCAACGGAATCGGACCGTTACGTCATGTAGCTGCCATAGGAACGACGGGTCCAACAGTCTGTTTTCATGAGAAAAACTTTCTTGTTTCGGAAAATATCTTTACCAAATTTCATATTGTTCCATCGTATCTATTGCCAAACCATATTCCCGAATTTTGTTGGAATTGTTACTCTATCATATAGCAGTCATAGGAACGACCGTGTAATCAACCGATTCTGACATGCGTCTGACATTTCGGCATTTGTCAGAATGGATTTCACAGGAGCATTTCTCTCTCTGGATCCTGTTAACGCTTGTGGGTGATAGGGCGTTAACCACGCCGACTTTCCACCACGTCCTGTTCGCCGCCATCGCCTTCAACAGTCTCCACGCTTTGTCTAATGACTTACCCTCGACCTCGACTGATCTTCTCCAGGTGTTTCTAGGTCGTCCAATGCGGCGACTTGTGTCGGTTCCCTGTGGGTTCGAATCGAGGGCCTGTTTAGCAATGTTTTGCGGCCCTTTTCGAAGTGCCTGACCTATCCATTGCCACTTTCGCCTTTTTATGGAGGTGTCTATCCTGTCCTGGCCACTAATGAACAAGAGGCCGTCGTTAGAAATGACCTCCTGCCAACGTACAAGAGCATTTATTTCGACTTAATTCAAAATATTTTATTTATTTTGAATTTCGAGGTAAATGTGCTTGTGGTCCTGTTGTCAAATTCAAAAATGTCAGATATGAACCGGGCCGGCAGGTCACTGAAATAGTGCAAGCATGCGTTATTTTAATATACATGGTGCCTAGACCGGCAAACCGAACGCAGTCATGTGTCATTGGATTTGCGCAAGGCTGGTTTTTTTAACGGGAATTTTGGCGGGAACGACGAGACGTGGTTTGTTTTGGGTCGAGAGTGGGTGAAAAAAAAAGTTTCTATCGTAGGCGAGTTTCGGAGTCGGAGTCGTAGCTGCAGGAATAGTTCGGTGTGAAAACAAGAAGCGGAGGTGCTCGCGACTCACTCGTGTGTCCGTTTCCAAGGAAATCGCATCGTCGTGCTGAGAACAAATTGGAAAGAAAAGTGCTGGGAATTGGGGGTCGGTATGCGAACTTCCGTCAAAATTGCGTTACATGTTATACATCGGCGCATATTTTTTGATAAAATCGTATCGTATCGAGGAGAAATGAGGGTAGAGATGTGTGTGTAGGGATGAATGTGTGCGGCGGACTTTTTCGCCTTAACGGCGGCGCTGACAGCCGAAGCCAGCTATCCAACACCAGCAGCTGAGTGATTTTCTTGTTTCGTTTCGTTTGATTTTTGTTTCTTTGTTTTCTTTGATTCGATAATGAGAAATATGGCTCACTAATGGCCGCCACATCCCCAAAGCTCCTAATGTAAAGTTCCTCCGCTCTCTCTCTCTCTCTCATTTAGTGGTCCCTGAATCTGGAATCCGTAGCGCGCCCTGGTTATGGTTAGATGGGCATCGAGCACTTGAGCCAGAACATCTTGGCTCCCCGCGTTTTCGCGGAAGTTCCAGAGGCAATGAGCGATATCCCTCTTGGAATTTTCTTCTGGCAATCTATCTGCTGTGACAATTCCCTAGTAGCTCAAAGGAATTTATCATATAAAAAGTGATAATAGCGTTCTTTAAATGTTTTTTAAACGGCAAATTTACCGTTTTTGCCTGGTTTATAACCATATGGTTATAAACAAGTCAGGTTTTGCCTGGTTCATAGCCATATGGCTATAAACGACTGGTTCATAACCACATGGTTATAAACCAGGAAAAAATTTTTTAAAATTTGACAAACGTTTAGACAACTCTATTTTGACTTTTTAAATGACGAATTCATTTGTGCTACTTAATTTTGTCCAGCATGATGTTTTTTGATTTTGTTATGTTTTCTTTTTTTCCGATGATCCGTGTGTCTGTGTTGTCTTGGGCAATTAAAATGGTAACGGGTAGGGTCTGAGTTGGTTGTAAACTCACCCTATAACTCTCGTCACTGAGCAAGCCAGCCAGCACGCGTCGACTGACCGACTTGGGTGGGAGGTTTTGACAGTTTGATGACTAATAGGTTTCACGACAATGTCAAACCACTTCCGCTTCTGCTACTGTTACAACCGGGCTAAAAGTAAGATAAGTTTTTATTACTAAAGATATCTTTACAAAATTTCATATTAGTCAGTCATATTGTGAACCGATTTCAACTAAATTTAGGAATGTAGTTTGACGGTAAACCACATTCCTAAATTTAGTTTGAATCGGCCCGCTATTTCAAATATCTCTTATAGGAATGGTGGAATCGGAACAAATTTTACTGCTAATTTTAAAGTGGCAATTGCGGAATGGTTCCAAATTACCGCAGCACGATCTTTACCTGAAGGGTATCAGGTAGCTCTGTTTTACTGTGTATTACATAGTTTTTTGCTAATCAAGTTCATTTGTCGGGCATTTTTCCTGATCTGACCTTAACTAAATTTTAGTACTTAGCTTTCAAAGTTGATTCTAATCACCACCCAGTGATATTTTTTGAATCAGGATCGTTTTGGTGTTATTGCAGATATGCGTCAGACCACAACAACAAGACCTTCTTTGGCATGAAGTGAAATGTTTCCTTTTCAAACCGAGCAAATGTGGGTTGGGTAAATGTGTAGAATCCGAGTGATAGAATGATAATAATTAGCCCTATTGCGAAAATCAATTATCAATTGATAGTTGATACTTGTCAACTAATTTCTTAAATCCGTATTGCGAAAATCAATTATCAACCAAATGGTGACCCATTGTGAATCCATAACAATCATCAATTCGAAATTGATAAAATGGAATTGTGAACAAAAATTATAAACAATTTGTTTGACAGTCAGCCATTTTTCTATCAATCCCAATTTCGGTGTTGATAGAGTCGTATCTGCTTGAAAATGTAAGTGTTTTTAAATCTTAATTGTTTGAAATGGTCACTATTGCTTGTTTCTTTCAAGGGCGAAAATAGTTAGCAATAAAAGGCAACTAAATAGATTGGTTGAGTTGACGGAAGCAAATAACGTCATTGCAAAAGGGTTTTGCTCAAAAACCACAGCGCATGCAAAATGGGAACAATTTGCGATAGAATTGAATAGTTTAGGACCACCGGAACGAGAGTGGCACAAATGGCAACGAGTAAGTTATACGCGTTTTCAAGGAGCTTATTTTCTGTTTTAATTTCTACATGTGTTAAGGTATGGACCGACCTGAAATGTAAAGTTAAGAAGAAGAAAGTTGAAAACAAAAAGGAGATATCTGCGACTGGTGGTGGCCCAAACATACTGCACCAGTTAAATGATATGGAGGAAACTGTAGTTCAAATTCTTGAAATTAATACTTTGGTGGATCCTCCGGGTAAAGAATTTGGGCTGACTGAGGAAAATACAGCGTTACCTGTATCTATCGAGGAAATTTTTTTAGACGATGTCGGTCGAAAAACAAAAAACAACCCATCACCAAAAAAGGCCAAAGTGACACCGCGAATCGAGGAACCACAAGCGGTTCGTATTAAACTCCTTGAAGATCAAACTTCTTTTCAAAAAGAATTTTATGGTAATATGACGAATTTGATAAGTGACATTAAAAGAAGTGCAAAAAACATTGAAAAAATTTGAACAAGATCGAGAATATTACACTGAAATCTTAAAGTTAAAAAGAGAAAAGTTAAAGATCTACAAAGAAAATAAGGAAAATAAAGACATCTACAGGAAAGCAAAATGCATAAAAAAGTACAGCAATAATTAAATGACTTTGTGGTCATATTTATACCCTAGACTTTTAGTATAGGGTATATTGTTTTTGTCACGACGAAAATATGTAACACCTTAAAGGAGGCTCCGGGGGTATAGCAATGTATATATATAAATGATCAGGATCACCTCCTGATTCGATTTAGCCATGTCTGTCTGTCTGTCTGTCTGTCCGTCTGTCCGTCTGTCCGTCTGTCCGTCTGTCCGTCTGTCCGTCTGTCCGTCTGTCTGTCCGTTCGCACGATAACTTTCGATAGAATGAAGTTAGAGACTTGAAATTTTGGTCAAATGTTGGAAGTATAATCTACTTGGTTGGTATTGAAAATGGGCATGATCAGGCCAAGAGAACGCCTACCTCCCTTATATATGTAAAATAATTAAATGTATCTATAACTCCCGATTAAATAAACATAAAAAGCTCTAGCTTTGGCAGATTGCTCGTGAGGATAATCTTCTACTCCCCTAAAAAAATAAAATTGATCAGCTGAAAACTAACGGTAATTTTCTTACAAAGAGCCCCGTACTACCCTACTTTTCGGGTTTTTTGTCTATAACTGTTGAACCAATTGACGTAGACACCTGATTTTCGGCATGTAAGCCTGGAGTAAGAAGATGCTTAAGTTCTAGTAAGTCGGGCATAATCAGATCAAAGGAACGCCTACCTCCCCTACAAATTTAGAAAAATTAAATATTCTTTTAATTACGATAACTTTCGATTAAATGACACTAGCGAGTTGAAAATTTGACAAAATGCTGTTAGTAGGATCTACTTGGTTGGTATTGAAAATGGGTAAGATCCGAATCAAGCAACCCCTACCTCCCCTACAAATGCAACTTCAATAAGCGATAACTTTTGACAGAATCAAGCCATCGACTTGAAGTTTTGGTCAAATGTTTGAAGTAAGATCGGGTTAGTTGGTATTTAAGATGGGTTAGATCAAACCTAAGGAACGCCTACCTCCCCTAGAAATGAAACTTCTAATAAGCGATAACTTTTGATAGAGTGAAGCTAGAGGCTTGAAATTTTGTTTAAATGTTTGAAGCATGATCTTATTTGTTGGTGGCAATAATGAGCAAGATCCGACCCAAGGAACCCCTACCTCCTCTTCAAGTGAGACTTCAAATAAGCAATAACTTTCAATAGAATGAAGCTAGCGACTTGAAAAATTCGACAAATATTTGTAGAATTGGTTAGTTAATTGATTTTGATAATGGTCAAGATCCTACTGAATGATTGCCAACCTCCCCTATAAACTGGCCATATAGGAAACTCACTTTTAATGAATATGGTCGTTACCAATTGGTACTTTTGGTATCACCACTAGGTCTGTACAAGTCTAGGGTATATACGCTTCGGACTCCGGGCCGAAGCGAAGCTTCGGCCTGGTTTTTCTTCTGATAGAGTCTTACTTTATTTTTTTAAATGTATTTACATGAATTGTGAAATCGAATCTCTGATACGTCTACCTTCAACAAAGGCATCGTTGGTCAAGATTTCCTCAACGGCATTATCGTTGCTTACGGGTTCCGTACTGTCTATTTCTGAGCTTTCCACTACGTATTTGACACAAATGTTATGTAATGCAGTACATACATTTACAATTTGTGTTGCTTTTTCGGGGGTATAATGTAATTCTCTTGCCGCTAACAAGCATCGGAATCGGGTTTTCAATAGACCAATCGTTCTTTCTAAAATGTTTCGTCCCTGCGCATGCTTCTGATTGAATCTTGATTGTTGGGATCCTCCTTCAGCATTCCGATACGGTGTCATTAAATATGGTGCTAAGGGATAACCACCATCTCCAATTATGAACAAACTTGTTTAATTATGAAATTAAATTTAAATTAGATTTTTACCAAGAAGACGCAAATCATTTCGCCCATTACGATAGTCTTCAACGAATTTAGCTTTTAACGTGGACATATTCCATATGCTAGAATCATGAGAAGCCCCAGGATGTTTCGCATTAATATATTTTATATATTGTACATGGAATGATCACACATCTGAAATTATACATTTTACTTGTTAACTTTTTCTAATGTAAGATGTATCAGAATATTTACCACCATAGCATTAAGACTGTAATAGCCTTTTCTATTGTAATAGAGATGTCGGATTTCCTTTTTGGGACCAACAATTTTAATATGTGTTCCATCCAAACATCCTATCACATTCCGAATGCCGCTTTTCTGGAAAAAATAAATTTTTGCCATCCGCTTTTCTTCTTCCGTGTACTCTAATTTGATCCATTTTGGGCAAATGTGAGTTTCCATTACAGTAAGAACTTCGTGTAAAATTAACGATACTGTCGGCTGAGCAAGACCAAGGTTGAAATCGTTTCCTACACTCAACTGATAGCTTCCTTGTGCACAAAACCTAAGCAGAGTTGCAAGTTTTAAAATATTGGGAACCGATCTTTCGCTTCTGCTTGGTTTTAATTTCGGTTCAATGTCTTCGAGTGGATAGCCGAAAATTATCAATAAAGTTGAAATTGAGCTGAAAATAATTATCAAATTTTCCTAACAAGAAATCAATTACCTTCGATTATCCATTTCCAAAGGATTGGATGCGTCTCTCAAACTCCTCCTTATTGTAGCCAATGGCACATGAACCCCCTCGTCTATATCGTCTTCAAAAAACAACTCCACGGATGTCATTTTGTAGCCAAACACGGTAATTGTTATGTTTTAAAAATGAGAAACGTCATAACTTTTAAATTTAAATTGCCGCCACAACTGTCAAACGTGTGTTCGAATTTCATTTTTTCGCTCAACATTCACAATAACTCGAATTTTTATCAACTGCTTTGCACAATACCATTATCAATTTTAATTGACAAATTTGTCAATCATCAATCGGTTGATAATTGATCTTCGCAATAGGGCTAAATATTTAAGTGACATAGCGTACATAAAGGATATGAAGGACATAAAGGGTATGACGGGCAAGAAAGAGATAATGGACTCAAAGTCAAATTAAAAGCCGATTTACTCTCGGAAGCGTACCTACAGATTTGCTTTTTGGGGACAACATTTTGCAATCAGTAGTATATTGTAGGTAGGTAGGTACCTGTGCCATGACTAGCACAGCACGCTTAGACCATAAGCTTGTGGTGATACCACAGGGTTTTATCAACCCATAACCATTACTAATTGTTAAACCAGCCTGAGCTGGTGATGTAACGAAGGAGACAACCGATATTGCCATTCTCCGGATCCTTCAGTTCTGAGACAAAAAATTTGAGCCGTTTTTTGATATTATCTTTCCTACCAACGTCGGATAAAAGCAAAGAAGATGGAAACAACTTTCCTTTTTATCGACGTGTCCACAGATTCTGCAGAAATCAATAAAAGGACGACAAAGCATTCTAACATACTCTCCAAGACTAGGAAGCTTCGCCTTCTTTTTATGTGTATGCTTCATAGCAATCATGTGTATTTGGATGGGACGAGCCAAAAGTACCGATGACAATCGCAGATCGCTGGTGGAGATCTGCATGCATTAATAAGTTTAACTGTCGAAACAGGAATGTGCCTTCTTTGAATCGATTGCCAATCTCCCTTGAAAATATTGTAAGAATTAAAAATTTCCGTTGTCGGTTTTCATTTAAGTAAGAGTACCGATAGGAAAATTTTTGTTAGGAAAACCCTCAAAGCTTTCTTACAGTCAACATATAGCGATAAGGACTCAGTATTAGTATGCTTGGAGCTTAGAGGTAGGGTGTATTGGGTTGCCTCAGCATATGTGCCGCAAGACAATGAAAGCACTTTTCCTTCAGTGAATCTGAGATAGGCCACTGCAGCAGCACTGGTATCCAAAACAAGTATGATTCTTGGCTGCGACTCTAATGCGCATCATGATGTCTGGGGTAGCTCAGACACCAATGAGCGGGGTGAATTGCTTCTCGAATATATTATGAGAAATAATCTTTAAATATGCATTGTGGGCCACGACCTTACTTTTATAACAAAAACCAGGCCACCTCAGGCGTCGGAGGATGTCATGCTCCTGATCAGAGACTGGAGAGTGTCGGCGGAACACTCATTCTCTAACCATCGATTCCTTCAGTTCAGCCTTTCCGAGCGTCCTGACGTAATTCAACGCACTAGAAATCGCAGAAGAGCAAGTTGGCATAGGCGAGTCTTCCAATTTCGCATAATGCCATGTGACAGTGCATCCATCCTATCTCGTGCGAGGATTATGTGGGCGATGTCCAGCTTCGAACCTTTTAAATCGACTGGACCCGATGGCATAATTTCGGTGGACTTGCAGCATTGTTCAAAGGGTATCCTAACGGGCTACCAGAAGTGTGTATACGTTCCTCGCAACTGGAGTGAAGTGCGGGTTGTTTTTGTCCCGAAAGCGGTTAAAACTTCGCATTCGCGTCCAGACGACCTCAGGCCCATTAGTATCTCTTCAATCATGCTGAAACTTCTAGAGAGACTGGTTGATATTCATCTGCGAAATACCATCCCGCAAAACCTTCTATCCATGTCGCAACATTCATATTGGAAAGGTATAAGTCAGTGGACATGGTTCTGCACTCTTTGTTCAGTTACATTGAAAAATCTGTCGATGAAAAAAAATACACGAATTTTGTACATCGTCGGTGTATAGGTTTTTTTTAAGCGAACACCCACAAGGATATTGTCTCCTCTTCCCTGGAATCAAGGGATCAACAGACTGCTTTTGAGCCTGGAAGAGATTGGGTGCCAAGCTATTGCATATGCGGATGACGTTGCGATCGCTTTAACTGGTAAGTTTCCTGATGACCTCAGCAGGTTATTCTAGGTTGCCCTATCCTTTCTAAGGGAGTGCCTTTGCGTTAGAATTAACCCGGTTAAGATGGAGCTTGTGCTAAAAGACACGCGATCCCTCCTATCGAACCTCCACTGGATTAAACTCCACACAATTAAACAAATCTATCATAAATTCATCAGTCTCATTTTAGGCAGGAAGGTAAGGTAAAGGTGGAGGCCCAATATTGAAAAACGGGCTTACAAAGCTACCGTTGCTCTCTACACGTGCAGCTCCACGGAATAAGCGTGTGGTGGCCGGCACCTAGAGCAGCGGCCTACAATAATCTGTTGGGAAATGGACAGGACGGGGACTTTAAGAACTACTCCGTCAGCTGGATTTTACGACGAACAACTGGCAGCACACACGGCTTTACGCTTCCGTGGGCAGCTTGGATCTCCCCGTGGAGACTGGTGCTCCATTTTCTCCTGTTGGATTTTACGATGAATAACTGGCGGCAAACACAGCTTTACGCTTTCTCGGGCAACTTTGATCTCCCCGTGGAGACTGATTATAATACGTTTTTGGAAGGAGCCACACCAGCCTGATTCCGTCGATGAGTATATGGGGTGATAATACGCCCCTGACCACTGAATCCATGGTTATCTACCCAGATGGCTCTAAGACCGATGGCGGAGTTGGGGTTGATATTTACTCAGAAGAACTGGAAATTAACTTTTTCCCGACTTCTGCAGTATCTTGCAGGCAGGGGCTTCGGTAATTTCGGAAGCTTTGATCTGGCTAAGTAGTCATATCGTGACTGCGAGGGAAATTACTATTTATACAGGCACTCAGGCTGCAATTCGATCACTCGAATCTGTCCTGACTACATCGAAAACTATCGTGAACTGTCGCTTAGCCCTCAAAGAGATGGGTGTTTTTTCAATATTACACTATGTTGGATACCGACACCGAACCATAGTTAGTTCGCGTTTCTCACCTTCTATGCCACTTTTCAGTCTTGGCCGAGAGGCAGAGGAAATTTTTCCAAGGTCTAAAAAACCTTAAGGATGTGAGCGCAATACAACTCAATCGCTATATCGCCAGCACAAGCTGGACCTAGGTTTAATGAGTTGATCTTGGTGGTATCACAACGGACTATGGTCTATGTGTGCTGTGTGGCATCACGGCAGCCCCTTTACCTAACCTAACCTATCTATAGGAATCAAGCCGAACGAAACCAATATAAAAACCACATTTACCACTGAAATCACAAAAAAAAATATTACTTCAAAGAAAAACTGCTTCCAACGAAACTTCAAACACTCTGTTTCCATTCATAATTACATCGTGGTGTATATTTCCGAGATACTCGTACTACCTCATTCCGGCTAATTTATGATAACTCTAACTGCAGTAAAATTGATTTATTAGGCGCGCTCTGCGAATTGGTAATGAGGTGAATTTGAATAAAACATGAACGTGCCTACTTCACAGTCAACCAACCGGGCTAGCTACATATCTGACTCTGTCACAAGATACATTTCAACATTCAATCGGTAGAATCCCAGTCAGACCAGACAATAAGCAAATCATGTTTCTTTGACAATTGGTAGCTGAATTCTATGAATACTGAAATGATGCAAAATAGAAGTTGCTGCCTGCTTGCCACTCGATGACACAAATGACAGATTTTGTCATTTTTATTATTAATAGCGAATACGGACGATAGTGTCAGCGGCGGCAATGTGTTAAAAGCATGCAAAACATGTGCAGTCGAAGAGAAGCTGGCTGTGAAATGAGACCCTCATTATGACAAGGAATGTAAAGCAAAATCTGTGTCGAATTCCGCTTAGGATTAACTACATGCAGAAGTACTGAGGCAGGGTCTCTCAATCTTTCTGCTGCCGCGACCTTCTTAGATAAATCAAAATTAGAACGACCTCCAGGCCGCTCATAAATTCGAAATACCGAAAAAGTGATGGTAGCATTTTCTCTGCATGTCTTCAGGCCATTCTTTTTGTCTCAGATTTTTTTAGCAGTGTAGAGCGTTTTAAAAATAATTTAAAAAAATCGTTGTTTTACGAAATTTTCCTGTTTTCTTTAATACCGTTAATACAGTTCGCAACGATTCGACAACCCCGTCCAAATAGTTTTATTCGTACCCCCAAAACATTTTAAGGTTTTTTCTAATTATTTTGTGTTCAGCGAATATTAAGTATACCAACACAGATAATAAAGATGCTATTACATTAGCACATATATTTGACCAATAGTGTCATATAAAATATGACACACTTTTGTTCTCATGAAAAATGTGACAAGTGGTATTTAGACTTTGCCATATAAATTTGACCAATGGCAATGGCTAATTATTGCTCTTATTTATACGACAAATTGAAATTCAAATACTCACTTGATTATATTTAAAAGAAAATATTTTAAGTGTCCTAAAATTCAATATAATCTCTGCACGTGACGTACAGGTATTGCAGAGAAAGCGCCTCACAAATTGGAAAATTTTCTTTGGGAAATGAAAAATCTATCTTGGATTTGCTGATGTACTCGTATATTGACAAATATAGAAGAAATTAGTTCGCAGGAAATTTGTTATGTTTGTATGTTAATTGGACCTAGACCCTCCAGGGGAATGGACGCGTCAACATCTCTAGCATTTTTATACCCTAGACTTATAGTATAGGGTATATTGTTTTTGTCACGACGCAAATATGTAACACCCTAAAAGAGGCTCCGGAGGTATACCACTGTATATATATAAATGATCAGGGTCACCTCCTGATTTGATTTAGTCATGTCTGTCTGTTCGTCTGTCCGTCTGTCTGTCTGTCTGTATATCCGTCCGTCTGTCTGTCCGTTCGCACGATAACTTTCGATAGAATGAAGCTAGAGCCTTGAAACTTTGGTCAAATGTTGGCAGTGTGATCTAGCTGGTTGGTATTGAAAATGGGCATAATCAGGCCAAGAGAACGCCTACCTCCCCTACATACGTAAAATACATAAATGTATCTATAACTCCCGATTAAATAAACATGAAAAGCTCTAGCTTTGTTAGATTACTCCTGACGGTAAAGTTATACTCTCCTAGAAAATAAAATTGATCAGTTGAAAACTAACGGTAATTTTCTTACAAAGAGCCCCGTACTACTCTACATTTCATGTTTTTTTGTTTATAACTCTTAAACCAATTGACGTAGACACCTGATTTTTGGCATGTAACCCTGAAGTGAGAAGCTGCTTAAGCCTTGGTATGTTGGGCATAATCAGATCAAAGGAACGCCTACCTCCCCTACAAATTTCAAAAAATAAAATATTCGTTTAATTACGATAACTTTCGATAGAATGACACTAGCAAGTAGAAAATTTGGTGGAATATTTCTAGTAAAACCTACTTGGTTGGTATTGAAAATGGGCAAATTCCGACCCAAGCAGCCCCCACCTCCCTTACAAATGAAACTTCAAATAAGCGATAACTTTTGATAGAATGAAGCCAGCGACTTGAAATTTTGGTCAAATGTTTGAAGTGAGATTGAGTTAGTTGGCATAAGAGATGAGTAAGATCCGACCTAAGGAACTCCTACCTCCCCTAGAAATGAAACTTAAAATAAGCGATAACTTACAACAAAATAAAGCTAGCGACTTGAAATTTTGGTCAAATATTTGCAGTAGGATTTAGTTGGCTAATATTGAAAATACGTAAAATCCGACCAACAAAACCCCTACTTCCCCTACAAATGAAAGTTCAAATAAGGCCCGTCCCATCCAAATGCATTTTAATTTTCATCCATGAGCTTTTAAGTTGTCTATGATTTTCTTTGCAAAATGTTGACCTTAACGCCCCGCTTAATCTGCTGAGCAACAGATTTACAGTACAGTACCTATACAGATACAATATCTATTGAGCAACATATACAGCATTTATTCACTAACGGATACGGTATCTATTGATCAAAACATGCAGATTCTATTCTTTAACAAATACAGTATCTGTGAATCTACAGATGCAGTATCTATTGGCCAACAGATACAAAATTTATTGAGCAACAGATATTGTCCTTTTTTAATCACCTAAAGACTCGAAATACCTTCAGCAGTAGGCTAGTGCAGGGGTCGGCAACCTTTTTAGCACAGTGGGCCACTTTCAAAGAAGTATCTTTAGGCGGGCAGCAGAGTTGAAAAAAAAATGAAATATCAGTGCAAGAAACAGATCAAAATTCTGCTGCTAGCACCATGCTAGACTAGCAATTTTGAAAATTGGAAATGTGGTTCGTACTAAACAGCCTGCAGACATTATGAACAGTGTGAAAAAAGGAAGTCAAAACATTTTCTTTTTCTTGATTCGAATGGAATTTTATTCAGGATACTAATCCAAGTGTCAGTGCCCAAAAAACCAAGATGAAATTCCATTGAAATCTGAAATTCCATTGCAACCCGTTATTCTTTTTCCCACACGCACAAAATGTTGGGGATCGGAAATATGGAAAGCGTCGGCTGATGTTCTAACATTCGCGAATAAATGATCGTAGTCAAGTCGTTTGTACAATGCTGATTCGAAAGACATTCGATAAAGAGCGCTCACCAGTGGTGACAGATAATAAATTTTATTATACATATTTTATGTAATTTTCAGCATCTAATACGGGTTTATGATTTTAAAAAAGCTCTAGAACGGAATTTTGCCATTTTCAAATCATAGTTTTTTGAATCATAGTTTCTCTTTTGATTCTTGCCTAGGGAGTGTGGGGATTAGGTTAAATTTAATGACAAATAGGCCGTATTACAAAGAGCAAAGAGCATTTTGACAATCAGTTTATAATGTTATTGCCCTAATCGTAGAAACCCGGACTAGATCTGTTAATCCAACCTACCCTTTTCGATAAATCGATTGAAATGACCAGTTTTAATTGAGGCTACTCGGTAGTGATGCAACATTTAATTTTCTTTACCATCACTGACCGTTCGACAAGTTTCAGTTGAAAAAGACATGCCAAATTATTTTGACGTGATATGATATGACGTCTGCCATCGTTCTCGTGATATCAAAATACCCCAATTTTCAGTTTTTCACATTTACACTTGTAGGAATATCCCGAAACGAATGGCTTTCCAGTCAAGTGCTACCGCCGGTTTAGCAACACCCAAACGGCCTGCTTTCTTTTCTTTTTTAGTAGACTATGGCCTACTGCCATACAAAGGTCGAACATTGCGAGCATTGTGAGCATTTAAGTTAACTTGCCTCCGTTTTTATGATAATAACGTCAATTTATACATCCGTTAGTAGACAGATCAGACTTTCCTTGTGTGACAAATCAATTGCTTTTTGGGGTTATGTATTATAACTGTTAGTCATGGTTACCAGTTCGCGAACCTACTCTTTTTAACCTACTCCTTATACCGAACTATGTAGGTCGACCTAGGTCCGCAATCGAAAAATGATCAGGTCGAAAAATGATCAGTTTCGGAGCAAGAAAACGAACCTAGATCATTTGATTCTTTTAAGTTCAGGTCGGAATCGGAGCAGTTTGATCATTTGGTTCTTTTAAGTTCAGGTCGGAATCGGAGCAGTTTAAAAATGAACAGTGAATAGGTTTGATAATAGATCCGTCTGTCGGAATCGGAGTATGATCAGATCAGATCGTTTAAATTTGGGGAATAGAAAAGTAGATGAAGAACAGATGGTGTGACATATATACGATTGATGTCGCTATTGCTACGCTACATTGTACAATAGTGTAGAATGGAGTTGGAGTGGAATAAATGTTCAATTGGATTTTATTTATGTTAGGTAGAGTGAAGCTTTTCGTCTTTTGTTGTGTTGTGAATCTTGTCTTGACCTAGATCTGCGAACCTAGGTCCGTTGCCGGACTCGGAGTAGGTCGACCTGACCCGTAAGATGAGCAGGTCATATCATGACTAAATTAACTGTGAACAAATGCATCATCTTTTATTTTAGGTCTATCGTGGGTCGCGGTCACAGAACAAGGAAATAAGGAACATGTTCAACTTCTGATCCAGATCCAAGTTGGTGGGCCATTTTTGTCAAAAAAACGGCTATGATTTATCAGCCGCCAGTTTTTAAGTTTCTATCAAACTGAGCAATACACATATAAAGTCATTATGTTATTCACGCATATGCATAACACTTGCTTTTTTTAAAATTATTCTTAACAAATACATTATACATATAAAGCTCAATACACATAGCGAACAAAATGGTTCGTGATCACCATTGAACCACGTCAAAAACAATAGAACGTGCGGAAAAAAGGATCTCCTCATTTCCACTGTTGACGTGGTTCGGTGGTTGTCGCGAACCATTTGGTTCGCCATATGTGTCCAGCTTAACAACTGATGACATGATGACAATGACCGAACTTCCATCGAACCACCAATTTTACAGAACATTTGGAGAAAAAAAAACTCCGCATTTCCACCGTTCAATGAAATTGATAGATCGATGCAAGTTCGGTAGTGGTTATGCGCGATAGTGTGTGGCGACCATCAAGAACACCACAACAATTGAAAACACGCCCGCAGGTATCAGCTGTTAGATTCGCTGGGGAACATGGTACGCTAATTGACCGGAAAAAAATTATGATTCGAAAAATGACGTTAGTTGGAAACATAGACCGGAACCGAAGTGTTTCTAACAAAATCAGAAAACAGTTCTGAAAATCAAAGAACAGCAGGACCGAAATATCACAGTGTGTTATTTATTACAACCCTACGAAGCTTCGGGTACACATCAAATTTCGTTGAAATCAGACAACGGAAAAACGGCTAGAAGAGTGATTTTTGGAAAGACCTAAGCGAGCAGCTTTGGTCTGAATACAGCAGAATATACCGTTAGTCCAGTCAATGCCACCGTTCCGAGATCAGGAGGAACGTGCATACGAAATTTGGTTAAGATCGTACCACGGTAAATAGTCGAACTAACGCACAGCATGGCTCATTGCATCTGTCCGTTCATCATGTGAATATATGGGACGGAACTTAAAGGGATCAACAGTAGGTTAGGTTAGGTTAAGGAGCTGCCGCGCTACGCACAGCACACTTAGGCCTCTAAAGGCCCGTTGTGATACCACCCGGAAAAGAAAAACCGTCTCCTTAAGAGGGCTGCGTATCAAACCAGCCCGTGCTACTGATATAGCGATTTAACCGGAAGGCACATGTATTCTTAAGGTCATTAAAATTATGGAAGATCCGCGAACCCAGAAAGTAGCCCCTCCTACCAGCCAGGGCCGGACAATGACAGAGAAAGTGGAGGATGGTCTCCCCCTCCTCCTTATCTCCACAACTCCTGCAAAAATCATGATGGGGGATGTTGAGCCTCCTGGCGTGCTCCCCGATTGCACAGTGTCCGGTAATAACTCCAACAACTCTGCCAATGTGGAGGCACATTGGCAGAGTTGTTGGAGTTGTATTCATCGAAAGCAGGGTGGCAGAGCGGCCGGAATCCAATATCGGCCAAATCGACCTTGTCGTATTGCATGTTGCCCCGTTGAGCCATCTTGTATTGGCCCTGTTGACAGCAGTGGCCTTAATCGCCGATTTACACATAGCAAAAGGCATTGCTATGTCCACCAATCTTACGTCAAACCCCCCAGTTCTGCCCTCCCGAGCCAGATCATCCGCCGCGTAGTTCCCCTCGAAACCACTATGGCTCGGTATCCAACACAGGGTGATGTTAAAGAAACCACCCACCTCTTCCAGAACTGCGCGGCAGTTCTTAACGGTTTTAGAAGTCATCGAGACGGACTCGTGTGGGCGACTATCCGTATAAATAACGATGTCCCTCGCAGTGATGACAGAACTGCTTAGACAGGACAAAGCTAACGAGATCGCCGAGATTTTCGCCTGTAGGATACTGCAGAAATCAGGAAGACGAGCTGACAGTGTGATACCCAGCTCTTCGGAGAATATACCAACCCCGACCCCTTCGTCGGTCTTGGAGCCATCCGTATAGATTGCCATAAGATCTCCCATCCACTGGCTCCTCGTCGGAATCACACTAGTGAAGTTTCTGCCGAAATGGTAACCAGGGGGTGTATAGTCCGTCTCTGTAGGGAGACTCAGGTCGCTCAGTATAGTGGAGTGCCCTTTATTTAGCGCCCGCCACTGTCCCGCCTCGCGAAGGCGCAGAGCCGTGTTAGCCGCCAGTTGTTCTCCCTGAATATCCAGCGGAAGCAAGCCGAGTATCATATCGAGTCCGGCTGACGGGGTGGTCTTAAAGGCCCCTGTGATGGCCATCGTGGCCAGCCTTTGCACCTTCTCTAACAGAACACAGTAGGCCGCCGTTCTTAGTGCTGTCCACCATACACAGATACCGTACAACAATATGGGACGTACGACAGCTGTGTATATCCAGTGTACCGCTTTCGGTTGAAGGCCCCAGTTCTTACCTATGGCTCAACAGTAAAAACGATAAAACAAAATAACAAAAAACAACTTGCCGAAGGTATGATGTGATTTATGGTGCATGTGCCACTTTGAAATTAGTGTGATTTCATCTAGTTCTAGTTCATTAACTAGATAAAATCACAATGACCCCACATTGGGCGCCGATTTTTCTTTTGAATTTTTCCACTAGTCCATTGAACAGATAAAATCACTCTAGCCCCACAGTGGGCGCCGAATATTTTCAAAAATTTTCGTCTGCACAGTCTGCGCATATGGCAGAGCCCAGCCTTTCTGCTTAGTTCTGATCAAATGATGGTGAAACCTATTAACAATGATCTCATGATAAATTACAGACTGATATGCCCTAATTATTATTATTAAAACTGACAATAAATGCTGTTTCCGCTACTTCTCCACGACGTATTCAATTCCTGCTTCCCCTTGTGGGGCATAGCGCGTCAACTGGTCAATGTGGTTCCCCGTGTTATATGATATGATATTTACTTAATTTTCTTAATAACGAGCAATTGTTGTAGGCCTATGCGCAGAGGGTTGATTTTCACTGAAGATATGAAGGGTTCACATCCAGCCCCGAGCGGATATTGAAAAAAATGTAGTGCCGATGGGATATCCCCTCCCTCAGCAAAAAGCTATCTACGCCACTGCTGGCAGCGAGGCGGCTACATCTTTGAGGGAATCATCCAACTTCCGTTCAGTACCCTGCGAAGCTATGCTGTCAAGGGAGAAGATTTTGCGGGCGATCGATAGTTTCCGGGTTTTAAATCTGCCGGACCCAATAGCATCATGCCTGCGGATCTTCGGAACTTAGATCTTATATACCCGTGAATACAGGCTATCTTAACTGAATGCCTTGTATTAGGCTACCTTCCAATCTGCCTTTCTTCAGCATTGCTCTAAGTCCTAGAGGGACTGATTGCCGTCTATCTCCGTAACAACATCCAGTCACACCTTCTAGCCACCTCGCAACATGCCTACTGGAAAGGAAGGTCAGTTGATACAGCTTTATATATTATACTTTCTAGTCAGCCGTATCGAAATAAAACTAGGAAATATACGTTGGCTGTGCTCCGGAATATTGAGGGCGTTTTCAACAATCTAAAACCTTGTGAGGTATTAGAGGCACTACTGTACCTGCAAGTCGATGCAGCGCTTTGTGAACACATCGATCTGCTTCTTACACCTAGGATAATCTGTACTACTTTAGGAACTTCGTCTGTTAGTAGAGGTGTCTGCAAAGGTACCGCAAGAGGCGGGATACTGTCGTCTCTTCTCTGGAACTTGGCGGTCAATAGGCTGATTTTGAAACTGGAAGAGTTTGGGTGCCACGTGACTGCCTATGCAGACGATGTTGCCATTACAAGTTCTGATAAGTTTCCGGGGATGCTCGTATAGGTAGGTGTAGGGGTTGCCGTGAATAACAACAGCAGGAACATATAGTACATCCCATCACACGAATTAAATCACCGAAAAAAACAATTTTTCGAATGTTTTCTATTTGAATTTTTGAAAACGTCGTCGCGACCCCCGGAAAAAGACCCACACTTTGAGAGCCACTGTACTATGCAAAATAGACACAAGTGCCAATATATTACAGTATTAATATTGTTGTGATAAACATGACAATTTATTATAAAGTTGACACTTTATGAAGCTCTTTACTTTGACCGCGAGTGGAAGACGTCGCACAAAATTAATGTGGCAATGGAACGCATTCAATGTTTAAAATGTCCATACACATGTATCTACTTAAAAGCTAAAATATTTAACATTTGTAGATTTGAATGCTAATCCGCCAGTATTGGTGTTGGGAATTGTACGATCATAGTGGACCTGTTCGGCCTACGCATATTTTTTCATAATGTCGATATCTAGAGCTGCACCTGTAATGTTGAGGTGGTAAGTAGCAGCAGGAAATGAAGTTGTTGGTCAGTCCTACTGTATGACATATAAGAGTTTTTATACAGAGTACATATGTAAATGTAACACTAGTGTAAGATCAGTTGATTCGATTCCGATCTAAGCCATTGGATTTAAATCACTTAGATCCAGTAGATTAAGTGTCAATATGTTCGATAATCCGTAGAGTCAGACGAATATTAAATGCCGATTATTTAAGTAAATTATGATATTTTCTGAAATTTATGAGAATTTAAACTGTTGGAATGGAATTAATGGTGTTTACATTTGGAGTACGATATTTTATACTTCTAATTTGTGACAGATTTTTATTTAGAGAAAATAAGAAATTATGGGTAAATGTGTGTTCCGCTTTAGTAAATAGTAAATACTTGAATGCTAGACAGTACCGCAAAATTTACACTCTGGGCACTGTCTTTAACCGTCATAGACTTAAGCATTATTTGTTAATTGTGTCAAAAAGTTACTCGTAGATTTGCCGACAAAAACTTAAACTTCCCACTCACTGGAAAATTGAAACGAAAATCGAATCATCAATTCTGAAATTACATAAAATTTCATATATGTCCGCGGACGGGAATGAAAATACCGTGGAAGCCAACGAGGTGGAGAGGGAGCTAGAAACTCTAACCGAAGCGGTCGATAACATCAGGCTTAGTGAAAATGAGAGCGAATCTGAGGCGGACGCTACTTTAACGATCGCAACACTAATGAAGCAGCCTTAGAGTTATGCTAAAATTGTTTCAAATAAATCTACACCATAGCAGTTCCGCATCAACAGAGCTGCTGCACACGCTACAGGAGGAAAGCTATGATGTGACACTCATTCAGGAAACGCGGGTTTCTTGGGAGGGCCACATCAAGAAGAACTATAACGTTATAAGCTCTGAGAAGGAGGGCAGGCTGCGTACAGCCATCTTGGTACGCAATAGCCTCAACGCCCTTCAGGACTCTGATAGGAGCACGAGTGACCTGATGGTTATACGAGTACATGTGGAAGGCGCTCATGGACGATCCCTAATGCTCGCATCACCATACATGGCTCACGACAAACCCGCACCACCCCAGGAGCTGCACACAATGGCTTGAATACGTGACCGGAAGGAAAGCGAACATAGTGATAGGCAGAGACGCTAATGCGCACCACACGATATGAGGAAGTAAGTCATTACTACTTTTTCTATTCAACTATAATTTGAAAATAGCTAATCGTGGAGGGTAACTTACAGGGGACCTACTTGTATAAGCGAGAACATACTAGATGTAACACTACATTCAAACAGTGATACGTGTGAGGTTCAGAACGGAAGGGTCCTGGATAGACTCTCATTCTCGAACCATATGTATATAAGCTTTGAGGTAGGGTCCACAACCATAAATGAAATGAAGAAATACAGAAACCCGGGGACAGCTAACTGAGAAGCATACAGCCCGGAGTACATACGTAACGTAACAAGTCTGGAGCGCACGACCCAAAACTCTTACCAACATACTTGTTAAAGCACATAATGCCACATGTCCCATCAGAAAACTCCCTAAAAAGACCCAACCACTATGGTGGAACAAGGAGATTAGGGAAGCCCGCTGCATGGTAGGGAAGCTGCTCAGGAACGCCAAACGCACAGAGCATGACGATGCATAGAGCGATGCACAGGAACTCACTAAAAGCATTTAAGAAACAATTAAAAGCGACTAAGAGTTCGGCCGGTAGCGCAGTGTGCTGAGGCATCAGTCTCACTCATGTTTGACTACCGGCGTTTCGGGTTCGAGTCCCGTCCACGTTCGTGGCCATGGACGTGCAGGAGGTGCATGTTGGCAAGTGTATTCTTTAAAACCAGTTTATGCCGTCGACACGTGAACTGGGCTACATGGAACAGTTGACGCGGTATGCCCCACAAGGCGTCAGGGCGATTGAGAGAGGAGAGGCTGGAGAAACTTTTGCAGCCAAATTGAAAGCACGACGGAAGCTTCAAGGCTAAGAAAAGTCATTACCAAAAATCCGACACCGCCCTCCACCTTCAACAAGGAGGATGGAGATTGGACACAAGACAGAGCAGAAACACTAGATGAACTTCTAAGCACACATTTCCCTGGCTGTGACGACCATCACACCCTCGTAACACTCCCGGAAACAGGAAATGGCGACGCAAGAAGAAGCAACATTCCGGGACTATTCACGTGAAGGCGCGTAAAATGGGCGATAAACTCGTTTGACGCGTATAAATCGACAGGTCCTGACGGAATCATAGCGGCAATGCTGCAAAAGCCCATGGACACAATATCTCCTTGGGTTGTTGCCATACTAAAGGGATGTCTCCGACTAGGCTACGTACTTCTGGCGTGCAGGGAGTCTAGGGTGGGGCTCATCCCCAAAACAGGCAAGAGCAGCCATGTCAATCCCAAGGACTTTAGAACTATCAGTCTAACGTCCTTTCTGTTGAAAACAATGGAAAAACGCATAGATGGGTACATTAGGGAAACCACCCACCCTTCGTACCTCTCTAGAACTCAGCACGTTTACATGAAAGGGTAATCGGTAGAAACCGGTCTATACGAGGTGGTCTCCACGGTTGAAACATATCCCTTTAATACAAAGAATTCACTCTTGGTACATTCCTGGACATAGCAGGGGCTTTCAACAATGTGACCATGGATGGAGTATATAGTGGAGGCCCTGGAACTTGCTGAGGTGAATGTAACTCTAAGGAAATGAATCGAAGCACTACTCTCGAACAGGCTAATAACTTCTGAATGCCACCAAGAGTACGATGACAGGCACTCCGCAAGAAGGAGTGCTATCGCCGCTCTTATGGATCGTACTCGTACTGAATAATTTACTAACATCCCTTGAATCGTCAGGAATACGTGCGGTAGCCTATGCAGACGATGACGTGGTACTCGTATCAAGCAAGCACACGGGCACACTGTTAGAACTTACAACTGTGGCTCTCTGTAAGATACTAAGGTGGGCGGATAGAAGAATAAATAAATAACTAGCGCAACAGTCCAATTTGAACCATGGCCTGGAGATGAGTTAGCATCATCTCATTTTCTAGATCGTGACGGTCTTGTGCAGAGGTGTGTGATCAGCAACACGCTCAACCGAGTTATTTACCCCATAAATGGGTACTCATTTAACAGCTGAGTGAGCTCATAGTCCGACACGTAAATCCCCTTTTTTATCGAAAACTACCGCATTCAGTAGGAATCGAACCGGGGCCCAGTGCGTAGAAGGCGAACGTGCTAACCATTGCGCCATCCGGACTACGGATAGAAGAATCTAAGTGTAAATCTTCAGAAAACTGAACTAGTCCTCTTCGCAAGGAGAACCAGAATTTAGGAATTTATCCTGCCAAAGATGGGTGACACCGAGTTAACTTTGTCAACCCATGCAAAGTTTAGGGATGATCCTGGATAGTAGACTTAACTGGGGTCGTAACGCCGAGGAATGAAACAGTTTTGTGGCTCGGGAGGGGCGGTTGACGGAAGACGCAAGGACATTAAAATGCCAGATACCAAGTTCAAACTGTCGATTAAGACCGCTGCTGTGGACAGGGCTAATATAAGATGCGCCAACACATATCAAATAACGAGGATGATTTGGCCGATAATTGACTCCAGCCCCACCTGCAACACTGTTGCACTGAAATGAAGCACATTGGCAGGGCTGTAGGAGCTATCTCGGGGTACTGCTCAATCGGAGAGCTCGCCTGGCAGCTCCATCTTAATTATCACAACTTCTGCAGGAGTTGTGAAGATGTGGATGAGGAGGAGACCTTTCTCTACCTTCTCCGTCATTGTCCGGCCTTGGCTGGCAGAAGGAGGGAATTTTCTTCTTCTACGATCTGGACGATCTTAGGAATATGACTGCCACACGTCTCAATCGTTACGTCGCCAGGATAGGATGGTTTGATATGTGGGTAGGTTCCAATAGAAATGATTTTTTGTGGTACCACAACGGGCCCAATGGTTGTCCAAGTGTGCTCTGATGCATCATGGCAGCCCTTGCAACTAGCTTACTCTAACTGCAAGTTTTTCGTGAACATTTTTGTTAGAAAATTAAAAAGAATAATTGGAAGTCCCTAAACCAATGCATTGAAATTGAATGTTAATATAAGCGAGCGTTAACATAGGTGAGTATTAATATAAGTGAGCTTGTACTGTAGTTTATAACTACGTCAGAACCCTGTAACAAGGCAATGCTTTCCACAGAAACTGAAATAAATACATAAATAAATAAATATTAAATCTTCGCCCTGGCGTCGCACGGCACTGCGTAAAATTCGAGACTAGACTAATGAATCGGTTCCTAATTGGTTTCCCTAAATTGTGAGATCCTTTCATTAACTGTATCAGACTATACATTCATATCGATATCGAATATTTGCCTGCCTTAAGACAACGCCTGTTTTGTAGCTACAGTTCGTGAACATCAGCAGTAACTTATCTTTAAGTGCAAGATACGTTAATCCTTATTTCCTTCAAGAATGAATCCATTTATTGAGAGAATACCACCACAAACAGTTCGCACAACAAGTCAATCCGACAAATGAAAAACATTTGAAAAGTTTTTTGCCCCTCCTCCCCTATTCCACTACAACTTATTTTTCTTTTTTGACTTCAAATTCGGAATCAGCGACCCAAAATTACATTGTACTTCGAACCAGCCCGATCGGACGAGCATTTGCCCATGAAAACAGCCAGGTCTAACGAGTGCTTTCCACCAAAATTATCTTCATTTGAAACATATGTAACGAATAGGCTTGCTTGAGCTGAGCTCAAGCCGAGGACGGAGATCGAGGCTGGTCGTTCAGACCTGCCGTGACACCTAAGTGCCAAGCCAATATCTCCTCAGAGATGACCAGAGGTGGCACGTGCTTGATAGCTTGGTTCGGTCATTCTGCCTCGTCATCGCTACAAAAAAGATTCACGCGACTGCCCGAAGACCTAAACCAACGGACGTCCCTCAACGGATATATAAGAAAAAAAAATTGGGCCGCGAAATCCCCCTAACGGCCCTGCCACTAGCACGGGAGCCCCCTGAAGGCGATGGGGCTCCGCGCTCCCTCCCCGACCTTGGGTTGAGCCGCGCTATATTGCTCAACCCCCATGGCGACCTGTCCTCTAATTTGCTGTCGGCGGCTAGCGGCTGAATTTGTGGCGGCTCCGTGGCCGAATTCGGTGTCGGCTCCGTGGTCGAATTCGTAGCGCGTCCGTTTGACGGTGGTGGCGACTTGCCCTCTACTTTGCTGTCGGCGGCTCGCGGCTGAGTTTGTGGCAGCTCCGAGCCTGCTAATTTAGGTGGCGACTCGTAGCTGGATTTGTGCCGGCTCCGTGGCTGAATGCGTGGCGCGTCCGTTTGACGGAGGTGGCGAGTTGCCCTCTAATTTGGGTGGCGCCTCGTGGTTGGCCTTCGTGTCTATTCCAGCCGGCAGACACGCCGTCCGCCTTGGAGGTTATGTTGTTCTCACGCTCCCGATGTAGCGGACAGCGTTCCTGGTGGCTGGAATTCCTATTTGAGACCCGCAATTAATTTGTCAGGACCGTCACACGAGCACTTATATCTGTTTTTTTCTTACCTTGTCGGCGTTAAGTTGCGTTCCTTCCGTTGTTTGTCCTGCCGTGACCGCGCGGTGGGTCCTCCCTCTTGGATGTTGAACTGTCAAATGACAGATCGCCTCGAGTCCCAATTGGAATTTCGAAGGTCGAACTGGCATTTGTTCCAAGTTCGAAATCCAGGATGGATTTCGCCATTGGTCTAATGGTTACGTTCATAAAACACCAGCGCTGTGTCAGCACGGAGCGATGGCGTTTTATGAGCGTCTCCATTAATTGGGTTGCTGTGCTACAGTCAGTTGCAAGTGTGCCGGTGAGTAGATTCAGGTACACTTGCAACTGAGGGTGCCCCCGGCGCGACCACACAAATTCCCATGGCTCTCATTACACATACTCGCGCAATGTTTACATTATAGTGAAACTACACATATGTGATCATGACCGCGAGTGCCACTCGCGTAAAAACACGTATCAAGTCTGCTACAGACAATGGCCCATCGCTATGGTTCGAACTACAAGGTAATTTTGGGTCGCTGATTCTGAATCCGAAGTCAAAAAAACAAAAAAAAATTGGGGTTGCCCACTTCAGAATGGCCACCATGTTTTCGTGGAGAAATACTCGTCCAATCGGGCTGGTTCGAACTACAAGGTAGTTTTGGGTCGCTGATTCCGAATCTGAAGTCAAAAAATAAAAAAAAAATGTTGGGGTTCCCACCCCAGAATGGCCACCCTGTTTTCTTTTGGGGTTACCCACCCCAGAATGGCCACCCTGTTCTCTAGTACATTCCCCTCTTTCAGTCGCATTGGAGTCGCGTTGCAGCAGTGGACGAAGGCCCTAACAGTGCCCTGTGTTGTACTGCTTCATGGTGACTGTGAAATTTGGTAGAAAACTGATAAAACTGAACGATAAACTGTGTAATCTGCGCAGATAATCGTTGCAAAACAGGGTCCGAATGCACAGATCTCAGATTTGCGTAAAAATCTGCCAAAACTGTGCAGTTCACACGGATTATCGTTCAGACATGATGTCACACGTGATAAACTGAGCGATAAACTGAAGGTGCGTAGTCCATCTTAGACAGTAAAAGGGTTCGATAACATAGCAACAACAATAGATTATCTTCCACTGAAAAACTTTCGCAACCATATTTATATCATTCCGCGTAGGCGTAGCCATAAAGCCATAAAAACATCTTACGACATTTCGCGGAAAGCGACCATTCTGCGAAAAGCTTAGTTTCCAATCAATTACCCGTATCGACGACAGGTTGCGGTTGTTTTCCCAATAATCTTACATCTTACACTATCTTATCGCAAACATCTCATTTACAATTGGAAATCTCATAATCAACACTTACCTACCGAGTCCCAATATCTTGGCAGCAATAAATAAATTCTCCTTGCGAAAATTCACTTAGATCATCACTGTTTCAAGTACAACAACACAACAATAACATTAAATGATACTCGTATTAATAATAATTTTATGTTTTATTCGTCACATATATGTATATAAGCGCCAAAACGTCAAACACGGCGGTAATGCGAATGCGCTGTTCCGTACGTTACGTATGCATATGAAAGTTCAGGCACAGAAGATGAAGAAATAATTCTGAACAAACTGATAAGATTTTCGACGATCAGCAAAGTGTTACTAAAGTTAGCGAACGATAAAAATACAAACACTAAGAAACAAATATTAAAAAAAAAAACAGGCAACGTACTATGTATTTTTGAATTGAAAAATCTTGCGAACGCCAGGAACTCAGTGGCGCCAAGATGATTTATTTGTTTTGTGTTATTGTTATTATCAATTATTTTATTTGGTTTTTTTTTTTGCTTTGTTATTTGTAAAATGAATATGTCGCAGAGGTAAACACACACGCGATCATAATAATGACCGAGTCGTGTATAGTGTGTCACAGATACTGCAGATACTGAGATACAATCCGACGGCTAGCCGATTTCAATGATCGATGGTATTATATTCGCGAAAATCGAAATGTACATCTAACGTCAAGTAGTCAGATTACTCGTACAAACACAAATCACAATGATCAGCACGTAGTAATGTTCCATTCACGCGCTTTTCGCCCGACAAGTGAATTAAATTTACGCGATCACGATCACGGCTACTGTGGTGGCTGCTACGATTACCTTTTTTGATGCCGCGAACGCGAATCGAATCACCTATGGGAAACTTCATTTTCAGAGTCACACACAGATGTGATCATGACGACCCATATATTATCGCGGGGCTAGTTTAGTGACGATGACGCGTACTCCAAGATAAAGACGAATCTTTTCTTAATGAGGATCGTGACATATGGTCAGATTGGATACATTATACATAGTATCTCGCACATATGCGGAAATCAATCTAAATGCCAGCGCATCCGTGGAGCGATGGTATTTGATTTCGATAAGATTTCCAACACAGAGCCGAAAAACCGAGGTAATGAAAAATGTCAGCTTAAGAATAATGTTAATAGGACGACCAAAGACCAGACAAAGTTAATCCGATTAGCCGGAAGCCCACATTGAAGTCTTCCTCTAAGCCGGATTACTACAGTCTAATGGTAGTCTTTTTTTATGAAATTATTTAAACTGCTTGACAAATATACATATGTGTAATGTACAGAGAAAACCCAAACATTTTCAAACTATGTATATCTTCCAGCATGCGAAATGCACAATCGTCGTCCTATCTGTCCACGATCAACAGGTACTTCCCACATTCACGGCACGATGCCAATGCGGCGCAATTTACCTGTTCGTTTTCGCGCGAATTATCTTACTAGTAACGATATTCACCCACACTTGATGCGGCGGCCGTTTTTCAAGATCAACGCGAGAGGCGATTTATCAGGCGGAAGACGACAACATACTCGCGGTTCGTCAAGACGACAATCTAAATGTCTCCAAATCTATTTTTGTGTATTTTTTGTGATTTTTAGCTGATCGTCGAATGGGAAGCAGTTTGAGGAGGCGATCTATAAGTATGGAGGGAGATACAACAATCCGTAGCAATACGTTACGGCAAGATCACTTCTTGAATGTCACACTTCGCCGCGATACCTTTCGACTTCAATCTCGTACTGAATTAAAGGCGATCAAAGGCGTCGATTAAAAGCGTTTTGTGGTCGCCTGTGCTTAGTATATATACCGCCGTTGACAACGCTGTCGTAGTCGATTTTAGTCCGTGCGTATAGGAGTCAAGCCAGCCAAGCACATACTTTAACAGATTATTGCCGCCCGGTCGCTTGATAGCGACAGTATCTTTTGCTTGAAGGTTTGATTCTTTTCAGTCGCGCCGACAATCTTGGTGGCACCAGCCAGTGCGCTGATTCTTAAGATTTCGCTGTGATTGCAGTAATAATGCAGCACACCAGTGTGGATGGGGAGGTAAGATTTGGGATAAGCTTATTTCACACAGCCTGGCGATCACCTTTTGCTTTGCTTTGTTGCATTTTAAAGAGATATGCCGATTGAACCAACTTTGTAGGCATTATCTTCCTCCTCAGCATGTTTCTTACAGAGGGAAGATTTTCGTTATCGTCGGTTTGCTGTCCGTGACATGTTCGCCAGCATTAAGAAGGTGATACGTTAAGATTAACGTCATTCCGGATGCCTTGAATGAGCGTCTGCGTTGCACATGATAATGCACTCTGTTGTGACACATTCGATCGTGGAGTAGTCTAAGAACTAGGTAGAAAATAACAGAAAGGGTTGCTGGAGCTTTGATTTTTGTACCTTTATGTTTTTGGGTCGCTGCAACGAATCTGAGGTTTTCCAACAAAAATTTTTCAGGGAAATAAGTTTTTCTTTGCAATAAAAGTGCGAAAATCTGACTTTTTTAGATTTTTTGACATGGATATGTCTTATAGCTGGGGGTCATCCTAAAAATCTGTCCGTCACACGAAATGTCTGTTTTTCTACTCGGGGGTCAGAAAAGGAAAGAAGCACAATGAAAATTTTTTTTCTGGTTGTGCATGTCGTTTGAGTTAAGTAGTCATTGTGCATGGCTGTTGCTTGTAGATCCGCGAGGGCGGCGCGCTTGCGGTGATCCTGTGTGTACATGTTGGGATGTTGATTTGATAGCGATAAAGGTTGACGTTGTGGACGGCAAGAAATAACATAGTGTACGGGTGAACAGGCGCTCTCTGTGCTCTCTGTCCCACGCTCTCAGTCAACGCGACGCCATAATCAAAACTCCTGCATACACACCATACCATACATTCAAAATCCTCAAAAATATAGAGTACGCTCCGTACTACCTAACTTGACTAGGCCCCCAGAACACGTCGCAAGAAGTCATCTGCTCTCCTCGCTCGACATGCTCACACGCAATTTGGTCTCTGAATGTATGCGAAATTTTGCTCAGGGCAGCGGACCTCCTCCTGTCATTCATTCATATCATTCTCATTCTCACCATTTCATTAAACAAATTGTGCAGTCCCGACATGCACATGCATAGACCCAATCTGAGGTCACAATGAATGAAATTCAATTTTTACTCATTATTTAGGTCAAGGACGTCCAAGGACTTTCAATGACCTTCAATTTCCGCCAATTCCCATTCATCATTTAATAAAATAGCCCGTGTTGTACTATCTGAATCACTAGGGTCCCAGAAAAAGTAGCAAGTAGTCAGTTCGACTAACATTTGGACATGCGCAGACGCAATTTGAGAGTGTGTACATTACATAGTTCCCGCCCCCCGAAGATTGAGAGCGAGAGCCATCGCGGATGAAGTTCATTCTATCCAAATCGGGTGATCCAGCAACTGTGGTTGGGCATTTGCAATGGCGGCGATTTGAGGTCTGACTGACCCACAATGTGGGCCCCCACCACACGTGCAATAAACATATCATAAAACAAAATGGCGGATTCGTACTGCGCGAGTTAAAATCTCCCAAGCCCCGAAATAGAGAAATATTCGTCGCAGGATGTTATAGTTCCGGGCGGCTCATCGTGACATGATGTACTACATTCAGAGGTCTGCAGAAGATCAAATGCCCCTCTCTTCTGCAAAAATTCCAAAATTTGTCTTGTGCATTCTCTTTGTGCGTGTGTTGGAATGTTTTGTTTACTTTTGTTAGTTTCCCTTTCTGTTTGCCGGACACAATCGCATAGAGTCGCACGCGTTACTTGAGAAACGGATTGTGTGTGCCGGACCCGGACTGTTGATTAAAGGGGCGGGATGAGGCGGATAGTGTGGGAGCGATTTTGCAATAGATACACAAACACAATACACGTCCGATTGGGAAAAGATGGTGGGAACTGGGAAGCCTGATTGCGATTAGCAGAAACTTACTCAGAGAAATGTCGATAGGCTGCGGTCTGCAAACTGTACCGAACGGGTAGATGGAACAGGGTGCACGAGAGGAGGTGAATATTGCTCACACGCGACGCAAACGAAACGATTCCGCGGGAGAAAGGAGCCCGAGCGGACAGGACAAAGCAAAGCAGAATTTATGACGAGAATCTACACTGCTACCAGATACATCTGTACACGGATATGTCTTATGCCTACCGAAAGCGTGGGACGTGTTTTTTCGAATGATTTCATCCAGTATATCTATACTGGGATCTTTATAAAACTTACGTCGATATCTTCAACACAACAAGTTCCACGCAATCGGTAGTCATAGACATATCCATGTTCCGATGTATCTGCATGCAGTGTAGATACTTTGTATCTTTTTCATCCGCTTTTTTACCCGGCTTTTACGCGGTTTTTAGTATCGGTTTTTTTTACCCGGTTTTACATTACCAGTTTTTGGCACCATGAAATAAATAAAAAATAAATAACTGGCGCAACAGTCCAATCTTGAACCATGGCCTCGAGATGAGTTAGCATCATCTCATTTCCTAGATCGTGACTCTGTATGTCATGTGCAGAGGTGTGTGATCAGCAACACGCTCAACCGAGTTATTTACCCCATAAATGTTTACTCATTTATTTAACAGCTGAGTGGGCTTATAGTTTGACACGTAAGTCCCCTTTTTTATCGAAAACTACCGCATTCAGTAGGAATCGAGCCGGGGCCCAGTGCGTAGAAGGCGAACTTACTAACCGTTGCGCCATCCGGACTACTACTACCATGAAATAAGCCATTTGGAAATAAGGCATTAATGGGTAATTTCGGTTGAAACTTCTGGTTGCAATAGCGGTAACACAATTGTCTATTTGGCATTTCCACCATGGTTTTTTTCTGCATGCAGTATTTTGATATGAAATCGATATTGATCGATCGATTTGAAATCGAAATTGCCATGTATGGCTTATTTCGTTTATTTTCCGATGGCCACTTTCGGTTCAAAACGTAAGTATCCTGTAATGGACGGTTTGGTGGGCATCAGAAGATGCCCGTGGGGACAGAGCCTAAAGCAGCATAATGACCGTTAAGGTCAGGCCGTGCCATTTGGCGAAGAAAGAGGCCCCTCAACGAGCTAAGCAGCGGCCTATGCTTGCTGTAGCTCAGTTGGGGAGACGTGGGTGGGGGTTTCGCCACTAATTGCCCCAGTCCGAGTCCGAAGCGTATATACCCTAGACTTGCACAAACCTAGTGGTGATACCAAAAGTACCAATTGGCAACGAACATTTGCATTTAAAGTAAGTTTCCTATATGACCAGTTTATAGGGGAGGTTGCTACTCATTCAGGAGGGTGTTGACCATTCTCAAAATCAATTAACTAACCCATTCTACAAATATTTTTTCGAGTTTTTCAAGTCATTAGCTTCATTTTATCGAAAGTTATCGCTTAGTTGAAGTTTCATTTGTAGGGGAGGTAGGACTTCCTTGGGTCGGATCTTGCCCATCATTGCCACCAACCAATTAGATCATGCTATGAACATTTAAGCAAAATTTCAAATCTCTAGCTTCATTCTATCGAAAGTTATCGCTTATTTGAAGTTTCATTCGTAGGGGAAGTAGGGGTTTGGTTGGTCGGATTTTACGTATTTTCACTATCAGCCAGCTGAATCCTACTACAAACATGTAACCAAAATTTCAAGCCGCTAATTTTATTTTGTCGTAATTTATCGCTTATTTTAAGTTTCATTTGTAGGGGAGGTAGGGGTTCCTTGGGTTGGATCTGGCCTATCTTTAGTACCAACTAACTCAATGTTACTTTAAACATTTGACCAAAATTTCAAGTTGCTGGCTTCATTCTATCAAAAGTTATCGCTTATTTGAAGTTTCATTTGTAGGGGAGGTAGGGGTTGGGTCGGATCTTGCCCATTTTCAACACCAACTAACTAGATCTTACTGCCAACATTCTACCAAATTTTTAACTTGCTAGCGTCATTCTATCGAAAGTCATCGTAATTAAAGGAATATTTAATTTTTTGAAATTTGTTGGGGAGGTAGGCGTTTCTTTGATTTGATTATGCCCAATGTACTAAAACTCGAGCAGCTTCTTACCTCAGGGTTACATGCCAAAAATCACTGCGTCACTTGGTTCAATAAAAAAAAAAAAATAACTAGCGCAACAGTCCGATTTGAACCACGGCCTCGAGATGAGTTAGCATCATCTCATTTTCTAGATCATGACGGTTTTTGTGCAGAGGTATGTGATCAGCAAAACGCTCAACCGAGTTATTTACCCCATTATGGGTACTCATTTAACAGCTGAGTGGGCTCATAGTCCGACACGTAAATCCCCGGAATCGAACCGGGGTCCAGTGCGTTGAAGGCGAACATGCTAACCGTTGCGCCATCCGGACTACTTAGTTCAATAGTTATAGACAAAAAACCTGGGAAGTAGTGTTGTACCGGGCTCTTTGTAAGAAAATTACCGTTAGTTTTCAACTGATCGATTTTATTTTTTCAGGAGAGTATAAAATTACCCTCACGAGCAATCTGCCAAAGCTGGAGCTTTTCATGTTTATTTAATCGGGAGTTATAGATACATTTCATTATTTTACATATGTAGGGGAGGTAGGCGTTCTCTTGGCCTGATCATGCCCATTTTCAATACCAACCAACTAGATCATATTTTCAATATTTCAAGGTTCTAGCTGCATTCTATCGAAAGTTATCGTGCGAACGGACAGACAGACAGACGGACAGACAGACAGACATGGCTAAATCGAATCAGGAGGTGACCCTGATCATTTATATATACACTGCTATACCTCCGGAGCCTCCTTGAAGGTGTTATATATTTTCGAAAAACAATATACCCTATACCAAAAGTCTAGGGCAGGGGTCGGCAAATTTTTTCTGAAAAGGGCCAGATTTTTTAAATTTTAAGCTCAGCGGGCCGGATAGCAAATTTGAAATGAAACTGCTTACCGTGTGTCAGCAGCCCTAGTCGTTAGTCGTATCGTATTTATTACGCCCAAATCCAATGACGAAATCGATATGTGTTTCTGCAAATGACCGCAAACCTGCATCGATTTCGTCAGTTCGAAGTAACGAAACACATAAGATATCATTTCTGATATAACTAGATGTAGACGAAATTGAATCGAAATTATGAGCAATGTAACTGCTAGATAGAAGAAAAAAAAACGGTTATTTTTTTCGTGCCGAAATTAAAGAGAATTCAAGTAGTATAATTTCCTTATTTTTTGCATTGTTGTTATTGAGGGTGAGTCCTGAATTCCCCCTTACTATGTAATATTGTATATATCTGCACCATAACCAAAGCTTAACGCCGAATAACGCAAAACCGTATTGTCTAAAGTGGAAATCTATTTCAGCGATTGAAATTCTTGACAGAGGAGACCGCAGTAAAATGTGAATCTCTGCAGGCTAATATTGCTAGACAAACTGAAAATATGCTGTGTTTAAACCTCCGTATACAGGGTGACGGAAGCGAAATGTTCCACCCCCATTGATATTTCAGGTTAACATGTTGTTGAATTGAATTGCACTAGATAGTCGTGTAAGAAAAACTGAGCTACTATACACCAGGCTGTAAGATTCAATAAACCTCATGAACATTTCCAGATCGATACTATAATAATATCGTTTATTTCAGGAAACACTTTAGGTTCTTTTTAAACATCAAATTCATAACCAAAACAAATCACCAAAAACTATCACCAGCAGTCCATCTAGCTAAAGCTGCCGAAATAGGCACAGTTGCACTACTATTTTACACCGCGAATGCCATCGAAAAACGTACTTGGTTCGTTACTTGGAATCGACGAAATCGATGCGAGTTTAAACTCATTTAATCGCAGCACACGCATTAATTTCGTCATCGGATCTGGAGTAGTGAATACGTGGAGTGGCCTGGCTGTTATTCAAGTTTCCTGCAAAGAATTGTGTTTCACTGAAAATTGGAAGCTTGGTTGGTTTGGTTTCATTCTACATACAAACTTAGTATGCATGTGTAGATTAGCTTGACAGCGTGTCATTGCGTTCCCAGTCGAAACACTGTGGACTGAAGTTCGCAACCTTACGAGACAAATCCTTTTTGTCTCCCAAATTCCCTCTACTTTAGTTAGTCTGAATTTATTGGACAAGTATTTGTATCGTGAGAGGCGCGAACCACAGCCGGTACGCAGAATGAAACCAAGTCAACCAAACTTTCAATGATCACGTTGGTGTTCACCAGATATTCAAGGACCTCGAAGCACCGTTTTACAAGTCCCAATAAGATCTTTTGATAAGAGTGTATACTTGCTCTAATGCCTACATTATTATCTGCACAGATAGCAATCTGAATTAATATTTCCTTGGCGCAGGACGTAATGACATGAACGTAGACCTAATATACGCTGAGCCAGACATCCATAGCAAGATCCTACTGTTTAGTTCAAATACCCCACCACAGACTCTGTGATCGGTTCTTACCATATATGGATTATTATCCAATTGAGTCTCTTGAGGAAATATCCCTTCTTTTCGCCGATGACGTTGTTTTGGATAGCAAAGACATCGCTGCTTTGCAGGCTGCACTGACCAAGTGGTGTAAGATACTGGAGGATCATGGACTGAGGATCAGCATAGCAAAGACTGAGTACCTTTGCTGTCCTTTCTCAGATTCAGAGAGACCGATACCAGATATCTAATCTACATTAAAGGAGAGCAGCTGAAGTCCTGTACAAGGTTCAAATACCTGGGTTCGATGATCAACAAGGAAGCTAACTGCGATGACGACATCAAACATCGCACCAGTGTCGGTTGGATGAAGTGGCAAGAAAACTCTGGAGTCTTCTGCGACAAGAAGATGCCACGAAAGCTTATGGGCAAATTCTACAAAACGGTCGTACGTCCCGCACTCATGTATGCGTCTGAGTGCTGGACTAGATATAAGACATACGAAAGTAAAATGACTGCGACCGAGATGAAAATGCTACGAATATCAGCCGGTGTGACCAAAAAGGATTGCATCAAAAGTATGTACCTACATCCGAGGCAACTTGTTTATTGAGCAACCAATCAGTGAAAAGCTCGAAGATCGTCGTATGGATTGGTATTGCCATGTTCTAAGGCGTCCACCTGAGAACCCAGTTATGAAGGCAATATCAATGAACGTTCCATTTGCTGGACCCAAGCCCCGAGGCAGACGGAAACACACGTGGACCGATCAAATGAAGAAGCAACAACAACGCATAAATCTCGGCGATGAAACGATCCAAGACCGAGCTGCCTGCAGAAGGAAGCTGAGATTATACCGCCAGAACGGGCGAAGTGCCAACACCACGGGCAGAGCAACGCGAAGCCGCTGAGTGGTATGAAATGGCAAGGAAGAAAAAAAAATCCAATTGAGTCTCCAATGTAACAAATAAATTTGTTTTAAATTTAACTCAAACACAATTCGTTGTGATAAACACAAAAATCAATTTTAAATTATGTGTTTGTATAAATTTGATTTTGTCATGTCAAAAAAAATATTAGCACGCGGGCCGAATGAGAACCAGAGCCGGGCCGGATTTGGCTGCGTTCGTGGCCATGAATGTTTTTGTTGTCTTCCCCTTGTGGTGCTGGGCGTACTTATAAACCACAACATCTCCCGACTTATCGCAGCTAGGCGGCTAAATGGGAACAGGAGATGGATGCTGCAACGCGCATCGTCCGAAACTGGTTTATGCCAACGTCAGCAAAGCCATATGGAATAGTTGACGCGCTATGCCCCACTAGGGGTTAGGGCAACTCCACCAAAGATTAACCATAATGTTTAATCTTTGACTCCACTTCAAACCGAATGTGGTCGAAGCTTTCGTTGTACACTAGTGAAAACTATAAAACTGATTTTATATTTTAGTATAAAAGGATTATCGATGCAGCATCTCTAGTCCGGACCCAGCTTGATTTCGTTAATATTTTTTTAGAATCCTAGTAGAAAACTGAAGCACCGCTGTTATTCTATCGATCATTCAATTTTTCAGATCACCCTATCGTTATATGTACACTACACTACGTGATACATAGTGATCGCGCAATATTCGTTGTTACTTGCACACTGTGTTGTACACCTCCATAGCGAGCAAGGTTCGATTTCGCGATTTCGAGCGTTATCGTATGCGAACGCCGGATGCCATGAGAGTGGGCTGACGATCGACATGTGAAAGCTCGAAGTAGTACACACCCATGTACGTCGTGTTGTCATATTTATGTCCCGCTCTTTGCAGCACACCTTCCACCATGGCTTTAAGAATGGTTTGGGGCTTTTCTTTGAATGGGAGACCCCAAACTTGGGGGCTCGAAATCGTAAAATATACGATCAGGCAGGCAGCCAAAGATACCGAGTATAATAACCGGTATACGACACGATCGCCTATACTGGGCGGTGTAGAGGTTAAAACTATTTGGTTGGTGTGTTGGAGACGTGTGAAGGAGGATGGCTATGTTAAGGCACCCAAGAAGGCAAATACTTGAATATACGACTACCTGGATTCACGTTTAGATACTATTGAATGTATCGCCGGTAACGATGCTGAGAAAATTGATCGTGAGTTGTAGCAGAGACAAATGTCTTTCGTACGTTCGTTGAGAGATGGAGATAAATCTTGGGGTTTTTGGAAGCCGTACAATGCGTGTAAAAGCCACAAAGTACACATTTTAGAACCTCAAGCGACAAAGTTATCATCATTGGTGTTGGATGTTGTTTGCAATCTGGATATCGCAGACAGTGTTCTATAGATGTACTCGTATGTCGATCGGTGTATGGTATATTCAGGTACAAAGATATCATATGAATGAAAAGATAGTCACATGTGGGCTGTTGTGGATCGTCTTTGGACAACAAGGCGGCTTAACATAATCGACACACGGTTACTAACCGATACAAAATGGTCAATTTAATACCTGGCGGATTATTGGACGCGACGCCAGAAAATTACTACCTGGATGATTCAATGATTTATGGATTATTCGGTATCACATGTATTTTACAATTACGTATGCTTTTGATATTTTATCTGAGATTGTTTTAAGTTATTTGTGCCGTGTAGCCCGTGTATGATAGATTTTGTACATGTTGGAGTTAGATATTGGCTGTGAAATGTATTTTGTAAGTTTCTTTTGAATTTTCATAGTACTGCTTATGATTATGACGAACGCATATTTTACTTTTTATGTTGAAATCCTAATGGTGACCATTCGCTTACACCTTATTCCTTATAGGAATAAGTGACGATAGTGGCGTATATAGCTTTTAGCGGATGAAGGGGATATGGGGGCACCGAAATAAGCCATAGCGAAATAAGGCATACGAAATAATCCATATGGATACTTTCGTTTGGAACCGAAAGTATTTATCGGAAAATTAACGAAATAATCCCTGCATGGATAATTTCGATTTCAAATCGAAGTAAAGTATGCGAACGAAAGCGAGAATAGCCATATACTTACTTTCGTTTCTAAACGAAATTAGGCATTGAGTGTGGAACCGAAAGAATCCATGCATAGACATTTTCTGTTTCAAGCCGAAACAAAATATGCGGCAGAAAGCGAAATAATATATGCATCTTTCACATAAGTAGGGACGGCGCGAATGCAATTTTTTTATGGGATCGTTGTGATAAGGATGGTTGTGGAGCATAATGGCTTGCTGTTGCTGTTGATCAATGAATTATCATGAAAAGGACATTCTTTGCAGTGAACTGGGATATAGGCGATATGGCTGTCATATGAATCGGGGTGATGAGGCGGATGCTGTGGAGTACTAATGAGGGCGTCTCGAGTCCTCTGGTCAGCAGAAAAGGACATTATTCGCGATGAACTGGGATATAGGCGATATGGGTGTCATATGAATCGGGGTGATGAGGCGGATACTATGGAGTACTAATGAGGGTGTTTCGAGGCCTTTGGTCAGGAGAAAAGGACATTATTCGCGATGAACTGGGATATAGGCGATATGGGTGTCATATGAATCGGGGTGATGAGGGGGATGCTATGGAGTACTAATGAGGACGTCTCGAGTCCTCTGGTCAGGAGAAAAGGACATTCTCCGCGATGAACTGGAATTTTGTATGTGAGTTCACAAGAGTTAATTTGCCCTCTATAACAACGTGTTGCAATACTACTTCGATACTGTTGCCACAGCATGTTGCGATTCCGCTGTTTTATGAACTTAGGCGGCTATTACACTATAAAAGTTCTTTTATAAATATCGTTTGTAAAAGATATTTTCGAAGAATTTTTCTAGTGTAACAGCCGCCATACATTATCCTATCCGTCGTCCGATCGATCGGCTGATGGATCGCCACAAAATATCTGCCGATCTCCACTGCACACACACTGAGCGATTTTCGTGCGATGCGATAACGAATGACAATTAAAAAAATAGGTTATGATTCACTACCAATCCAACCTAGATTCATTTTTGTTAATTATTTGGATGTGTGGTATTTTCGTATACCACATATTTGATATTTCAATTGCAGTGCCATTTAAATCATTAGAATCCTTGAAATTTCATCATTTAATAATTTGGTAATTTGACATTCACTCGCGATAATTACATACACTACCCAATCGATCGTCACCGATCGATCGCACGAAAATCGCACTAAAATATCGGCAGATCAAAATTGATCGCCCGATCGGTGCGATTTCCACATGCACACGCCAATCCGTCGGCCGATATTGATTTCGGGCGACGGATCGACCGATCGATCGGTGTGTATATGGCACGTTAATAGCCGCCTAAAAGCGCGTTGACACGATCCTACTACGTTTTGACAAACCACTTACTTGAACGTGTCAACCCCTTGTCAAACTGGTTTGATGTCTTGTGCTTCTGTCAAACCGTAGTTGGACGGTGCTCAACTTTTCAACTGCTCAATTTTTCATCAAATGCTAGTTTGTCAAATCGTAGTTTGATCATGTCAACGCGCTCGGCCACGGAGCAAATAAATGGACAGCCTCGAACAGCGGAATCGCAACATGCTGTGGCAACAGTATCGAAGTAGTACTGCAACACGTTGTTATAGAGGGCAAATTAACTCTTGTGAACTCACATACAAAATTCCAGTTCATCGCGGAGAATGTCCTTTTCTGCAGACCAAAGGACTCGAAACACCCTCATTAGTACTCCACAGCATCCGCCTCATCACCCCGATTCATATGACACCCATATCGCCTATATCCCAGTTCATCGCGAATAATGTCTTTTTCTGCAGACCTAAGGACTCGAAACACCCTCATTAGTACTCCACAGCATCTGCCTCATCACCCAGATTCATATGATACCCATATCGCCTATATCCCAGTTCATACGAAATACTCCATATGGATACTTTCGTTTGGAACCGAAAGTATTCATCGGAAAATTAACGAAATAATCCCTGCATGGATAACATCGGTTTCAAATCGAAATAAAGTATGCGCACGTAAGCGAAAATAGCCATATACTTACTTTCGTTTCTAAACGAAATTAAGCATTGAGTGTGGAACCGAAAGAATCCATGCATAGATATTTTCGCTCTCAACCGAAATTATCTCTTAATGCCTTATTTCCAAATGGCTTATTTCATGGTGCCGGGGATATGCCATCGGCTCGGGGAAGGATTCAGACTCCTCACCCCATGGGTGAAAATCAACTCTCTCTGGCACAACCATCGCTTTAGAAGAAAATTGAGTAAATATGTATCAAACCATACGCCAATTGGTTATATAACAATATTTTTCGGTATATCTTTGAAATTGAAAAGTGCCATTTATACACTTGCGAGCAAAAATACTGAATCAAACCGAAAGCACGTGTATTTGTATGTATATTTTTAAAAGTACGTTATGTATCCCTACAAATCGTATGTCATTTGAAAGTTTGAGATCTTAGCTTTACAATGATACCTTTTTTATCACCATATAATGAGTGTTTTATGAATGAACGCTACCTGGAGCTAAAAAGTCGGAAAACTGAACATTTATGAATGGGTTATTACAAGGCAAACTAACCCTATAAATGCATCTGAAAAGGATTTTCAATGGTCAGTTGAATCTGGAAGAGAACACTCGCTCGTCAGCTCGGAATGAGCCAGTCTACTGTGTCAAGAGTGCTTCAAGAGGAAGGTAGCTCTAATCAGAGACCCCGACCCGGCCGCTCTAGGTGCACTTCCGGTAGAGACGATCGTTTTATTGTGACAAGTATGCTACGAAATCGGCACCTCACGGGAGTTGACGTGTAGCAGAATATGATTGACGTAAGCGGAGTAGCTGTAAACGAGTGGACAGTGAGGAGACGACTAAAGGAAGCGAATTTGACTCCAAGACCGCCCGCCACAGGCCCAAAATTGACCCCACATCACCGACAAGCGCGACTCACGTTTGCCAGGAATCACTTAAATTGGACCCTCGAGCAATGGCAGTCCGTATTGTTCACCGACGAGACCAGAGTGTGTCTACATGGCAGTGACAGAAGAGGTCGGGTATACAGGCGTCCAGGTGAGCGATTTGCGCAATGCTGTATCACAGAACCGGTAGCATACGGGGGCGGTTCGTGTATGGTGTGGGCCGGTATCTCTGTGGATTGAAAAACGGAAATTGTATTCGAGCCCTCTGGAGGCCGAGGAGGAGAACTGACAGCCGAACGGTATATTAGTGGTATTCTATTGTACGTGGCCACGTTGTTCCCTTACGCAGCATCTATTGGTGACAACTTTACTTTAATGCACGACAATGCACGATGTCACACATCGCGTCAACCACAGCAGTTCCTGAACGAAGCTAATATTGCGACAATTGACTGGCCTGCACGCAGTCCAGACTTATAAATCCCATTGAGCACTTGTGGGACGAGCTCAAAAGAAGAGTCCGACACAGAGATCCCGCGCATTCGACTATCGACGAATTGAAGGAGGCCTTAATAGAGGAATGGAGCGAAATTCCTCAAGATACCATTAAAAAATTAATAATTTCAATTAAAAATCGATTACAAGCTGTGATTAGAGCAAGAGGTGGTAATTAAAGATATTAATAAATAAATAAGTTTGTTATTTTTTCAAATTATTTTGTTTTATTTAACAAACCACCTGACCACACTCCATTTTCTAAATTCCACGTTTATCCCTCCTTTTTGATTTCAAGCCCCACTCTTTTAAAACCTATCTTCAAATATTGTTAAAAATGGTATTAATATAAAGCTAAGATTTCAAGTTTTCAAATGATATACGATTTGTAGGGATAAATAATGTACTTTTCAAAAGTGGTGGTATGCCATGAGGAGGTTTGTGGTGATATCCTTAAGGTAAGGTCCAAAAAGTTTTCGGTTTATGTGCCTTGTGATTAGCGGTACCACGCGACTATTCAATTGAAAATTTTGATTTTATTGACCATACAAAGTCACACTAACCCCACGTTGGGCGCCAAATACTTTGAAGTTTTCCGATTATTTTCCGCCATAAGTTCTCAATTACACAAAGGATAAAAAAGCCATGAGGTAACTTTACGGAAGTTTATGGTAACCTAATGGTAGACTAAGGTAACCTAGAAGTACTGTCCAAAATGGTTTCTGTGTTTGTGTTTACGTATTTGCGACTAATGGCAACATGCGTCTATTCGATTGCCCGTTTCGGTTTCATTGATTAGATAAACTCACACCGACCCCACATTATGATTCAAATATTTTCTGTCGTTTTAGACCCTTTTTGGAGTATCTTATACTGTAGCTTATGGCAATTTATTACCGATTAACGTTCTTATACGCCCTAAATCAGTCGTTGCGCATCCCGGTGATGTAGTACCGGCTAGGCCATGAGAGGGGTTGTGGGTTAAGCGGCACATGTTTTTAAAAGATTCACGGAAAGGTTCACACCACCTGGAATACAAGGGAAAACGCGAACATCGCACCCCTCACGCGAAAGATAGCCTTACCTTGATAATAGACTTGAAAGACACTTGTCTGACCTCACTCGCCAAACGCTATATACGACTTTACAATTAATTTATTCAAAAGTGCTAGCTATTTAAAGGTACTTATGTATGACTAACATATCCTACGACGACGATGGGAGAGCTCTCCAACGATAAAATTCGATTCCTTTTTCCAATGTTGATCACTCGATGGCTCGGATTCGATGATTTGCGCTTCACTTCTTCAAAAGATTTTCTACGTTGGAAACAAGCGAGGATTTTCCAAAAATCTAACCGTCTTTCTACTCGCCACCGTATTTTAGGTGGCCGACAAGATATTTCGACCGCAACACTCTCCCCTTAGATGAGAAGAGATTTTCATCCAAGAATATATCTACAAGTTAGAGTACAACAAGTTGGTTCACATCATGTTAAGGTATGCAAGCCTTTTATATTCCATACCCCCGCATCCTCCCCATGTCATCTGTCACTTGACATGTGGAACTAGACTATTTTTTACAGCCGACAAAAGAGCCAATATACTCTGGTGCTATTCTTGACGAAAAGAACTCTGACGCGTTTGATAACACAAAATTCCGGCTTAAAACGCCATCATTAGGTAGAAGTTCCACAACTCTGTGTCTCAGATTATATCGGCATTTGATCGCCTCTGCGGCCCATTTTATTCTACCGGTAATTTTCTTCCGCATTTCCTCCAGGCGAGTTGTTCTTGCGATTGGATCCGCGATCTAACCGAACTCGTCCGGACAAGTAAAACGTTCACGGTGCGTGATCATGTCCCGAACGAAATTCGCGAAATACGAAGTGGCACCGGTCACCGGTCACCTCTTGTGTAAATGTTCGAAGAGGGCAGTCTATCTTCGCCAAATCCTTATCCCATGTCCGGCGATTCTCCGACAGGTAGGAACATAATATTGGGGCGACCGATAGCGCAGTGTGTTGAGGCATTAGTCTCATGTTTGACTACCGGCGTCTCGGGTTCGAATCCCGTCCACGACGACGTCCGTGGCCATGGATGTGCAGGAGGTGCATGCTGGCAACTGCATTCTCCGAAACCAGTTTATGCCGAGAAACGTCAACTGGGCCACATGGAACAGTTGACGCGCTATGCCCCACAAGGGGTTAGAGCAATTGAGTTCATTGAATCCCTCGCTGGATTAGCCTGTGGGTGATACAATGATGTGAAGTTTGCCAGACTCCCATACGCCTCCAGAAGTTTCCCCAATTGCGCGCCGTTGTAATAGACGGCCCATCTTGGGACACCGAATACCAAGAACACTCGTTCCTCTAACAATCGGACGACCTCGGCTGTAATGACTGATGGCAAGGGGTCTTTCAGGATGATCCAGCAGACCAAGGAGTGGCGATCCGTTACGACGCTGAACTGTATTCCCTCAATATAGGGCCCCAATTTTCGACTGACTACAATACGGCCAAGCACTCCCTTTCAGTGGTGGAGTACTTTTTATCAGCCTTCGTTAACGTCCGACTTAGGTAACAGATCATCTTCTCGTCTACGGGATAAGCCTGAGTGAGGACTGCACGAACCCGACATTCGAAGCATCTGTCTGGACTGAGAATTGTAGACTGTAGTCCGGAGAAGTAAGAATAGGCGCAGACGATAATTTGACTTTCGCTCGAGCGATGACGATGAGACGGCATTACTCGGTCTACTTAAAGCATCGGTTTTGATTGTGCAGGTTTGTCAATGGCGCCACCAATGACGAAAATTCCAAAATCAACTGCCGGTACCATGACACCATGCCCAAGATTTGTCTCACTTCCTTGACGTTAGTCGGCCGAGAAATTTTAATCAAACTACCTTTTTACCAAACTACTTTTTTACCAAACTACCCAAACCATTCTCGTCCAGCACATATCCCAGATACATAATTCAAGCACGGCAAAACTTACACTTATCCTGCCTCACTTTCAACCTAGCCTGATGTAACCTCCTGAAGACCTCCTCTAGGATTTCAAGGTGTTTGCGGAAATCCTGTGTGACCACTACTATGTCGTCAAGATATGCGAAGACATAAGGCTCCGGATCAGGTCCCAAGACCTGGTCAATCCAACGCTGCTATGTCGCTGGCACAATGTGAAATCCAAACAGTATTCTTCGGAATTGAAATACATAATTCCCAAATTCGGACAGTGAATGTCGTGAACTTCTTGGACGCTTCCGCCATTGGCATCTGTCAAAACGCGGATTTAATGTCTATCGCGGATAGAAACTTGCCGTTACTAAGCTTATCCAACGCCGATTAAATATACGGCAGACTATAAGCATCAATCTCTGACACAGCGTTAAGCTTAATGTAGATCAGGGTACTCTGCAAGTATTAGATTGCAAGATGCGAAGCTGACAGGGGATTGAGTATACAAAATTAGCGGGCCGTCGTTTCTCCATGGATTCTTGTCTTGGGGGTGGAGGAAACTAGGCAAGTGTAGGCCGGATAAGGTGGAGAAGAGTATCTGCAATAGCATTGGCATCTGCTTTAAAAAGTTCCACCGGAATTCCATCCAGGTGATGCTGAGGACCCCAATGAAGTATTCTCTCCATTTCCGCAGTTGGTATTTTTCGGTTTCCAGTAGAGACCCATCTTTATCTTTCACCGGATGTTCTGTTGCAAAAGAAGCCTACTGGTGTAGAATTCATCAGTCTAAATTCAACCCTACTAAAACTCTTGAGTATTACTACGGCGGCGCAGGCATATACAGCCACCTTTGCGGGAAAACTAGGAACGGGTCTATTAAATGCCATAAATCAACAACTACTACGAATCGGGGTGGTTGTAATGAACCATATTCTGGTCTGGTTGTGCTGCTCCCACCGGCAGATCGAAGCAGCACCTGATGAGTAGTAATCTGTTGGTGGTACGAAACCAGAGGCCGAGGGTCCCATTACACCCGGACCCAGATTCGACCGCTTGGGCGTCTGATCCGTCCGCCAACCATTCCATCCTTATCGACTATTTTTTTCATTCCCCATTTTTACCTCTCCTGTTTGTGTTGTCTTTCCCAGGCCTATGCATTTTTGTTAATACCTAAAGGACAGGGGCAACGAGCGGCGAAAACCCCGCCCACATCTCCCGAACTGGGCTACAGCAAGCATAGGCCGCTGCTTAGCTCGTTGAGGGGCCTTTTTCTTCGCCAGATGACCTTCACGGTCATTATGCTACCTAAGGCTCCGTCCCCACGGGCATCTTCGGATGCCCACCACACCGTCCGTTACAAGGTCAATGTGATCCCAGAATATTGGCGCAGGAGCATCATTTGTCCCATTCGCAAAAAGTGAAATAAATTTCGGTGCGAGAATCAGAGAGGTATTCCTCTAGTCTGTACGGCCATAAAATACTAACGAAAATTCTGGAAAATAGAATAAAACCGTACGCTGACCGGATTATTGGCGAATATCAAGGCGGCTTTAGACCTGGCCGGGCCAATCAAAAACCGATCAGCTTTTCACGGTCTAGAAAATCCTGAAAAAGTGCTAGGAATACAACGTCGACATGTACATACAACACCTTGTGACTTTTAAGCAACCACTGTCGTATCAATTGTGGCGTACTGCATAATATGCAATTTAGTGTACCAGTAAAACTAGTACGACTCACAAAGAAGACGATGACTAATTCCGTCTTACATCACAGGATTCAAAACAGGCTGATTGACCTCTTTGAAATACGCACTGGATTGAAGCGAAGCGATGAACTGACTCCGATGCTGTTAAAACTGGCACTTGAATATGCCATCTGGGTGATAAATGCGGAAACCAAAAGCACACTACGCAGACGCCATTGATAGCGTACCCAGATGACTTTCCATATCATTCCTCGAAACATGCCGCTACTGAAGAACTACTACATGGTCTTAACACGGTTGCAAAAGAAGTTGAACTACGCACTATTGACGTCGAAATTTAAATAGGACGCCAGCACAGCCGAACATTAACGTCGGGAGCCTCAATATCGAATTCATTCTTCACATGTACATACCTTACCTGCGTTGCAACCTGTCAAAGAACGTCAGCGAAACAGACGAAGCGACGGACATAGCTAGCAAATAAAACCTTTTCTCGGTCCATCCAATAATGACATCGAGCATGTGCACAGAAATAAAGCCACTCACACACAAAACCATCATACGACGTTTGCTATTCTGTGGCTGCGAAATTGGAACCCTAACTTAAACCTCCGAAAATATGCGAAAGACATTTAAAGGTAAGGTCCTTCGGCGAAGTTGCGGAACAACTTTTAATCAAATCGGGTGACATATCCGGCGAAATCATGAGCTGTACGAATTGTATGATGAGCTGGAAGTTTCGAGAATCCTCAAACTACGAGTACAACGACTTCAATGGGCAGGGTATGTACAACGAATGGACTACCTAACTACCACAGGTCCAAACAAATATTGAAAAGACGCATCGGAGTGAGGCCGCGAGGAAGACCGAAAGCTCGTTGGGAAGACTCAGTATATGCTGACGCCGAACAACTGTTGGCCTTCTGAAATTGGAGGACGCGGTCACTTGACCGAGGTAATTGGAGGACAATGATCCAGCCAGTCAAGGCCCAACGTCGAGCTGTAGCGCCACAATGATGACGGCTCTAGTCAAAACATACATCTGCGTTCCTTACTTGCGCAAGGCAACTACTTTATTTGCTACTCAAACGGTTGAACATGACTGCATATCTATATTTCATACGCTCGTGGTTGATGTTATTGATTCCCTTATAAGGCCGGCCGCATCTTGGACGCAGGCAGGGCAGCACGCACATGGCATTGTTGTTGTAACAATTGTCAAAATCTGATCTTACAACAACAATGCCATGTGCGCGCTGCGCTGCCCTGCCTACGTCCAAGATGCGGTCGGCCTAAACCTCAGAAATTAAAGCATATATCCAAATACTGACGATTATTATACCCTAGACTTTTATTTTATTTTGGAATAGATCGATCGATAAATCCATAAATTGCAAACTCCAATCTCCACCGATCATGCTAATTAAAAAATTAAGCTAATAACGAAAATTAGCAAATAACCAAATTAAAATTACTGCAAATCGAATTTGAAACAAGCTCGTCTTACTAGTATGTAGCCGTAGCTATGCTTAGGCAGAATGATTCAAAGATCTGAGATTGATACATATAAAAGTGCGATCAAAATAAACAATTTAAAATCTTTGTCGACTTAATTGACCCGTAATTTGTAAGCACCCCGGCGATAAATACGGTGGATATGCCGGCGGTAGCGCTACGCTAGGTGTCGATATAGTGCTAAAAAGTCTAAATCTATAAATAAAATTAATTTTCGAACGTAAATGAAGTTTGAAACTAGTCACGATGGCGTCAAAGAAAACGCTCTATGTGTAACTTTTGTACGTTAACTACGTAAGTCGTAAGAGATCGCGCTAGATACTAGAATTTTGTGTTGCGCGAGATGGCGTTAAAAGTGCGTAGGTGCGCTTCGAAAGTGTGAAAGATAGTGTGGGTTTGGGTACGCAAAAGTATACACACTCTAACTAACAGATAAAGCGCTTATGGAACTTTGTTTTGTAGATACATTGATCCGACAAAATCCAGAATTTTAGCAGGAAGCGTAAATACTGCATTGACAGCGTTTAGAGTAAATCATGCTGATTTAAATGTTTTTGGCAGGATGTGGGAGCATGCTGGATTTCGTATTAGAGAAGACGGAAAATACCATAAGAGTAACAAGTTCCAGAAAGCCGTTTGTGGGCATACTTAGTTCATTCACATTTTACTGATGAATGAAAATGTTGTCTTGACATATGCAGGAGAACGGATACTATTGAGTGCTGCAGTGTATTTCTGAATGGATTACATACGAAACTTTCCTTTTCATTTAATGACAAGAAAACGCTTAGCCGAGCAATTCATTAGGCGCCCAGTGTGGGCTATGATTCAATATTGTGATTATTTCGATTTATTATATTAGGTATATGACTCCGTACATAGACAGGGTTGACAGATATCGATCGATGAAATTATGGTTTTCTCCATTCTCCATTTTGGCCTGTTGTTCAATTTTGGAAGCTAATAAAAAACGTATTGGGCATCAAAATGGTTACTTTATTATAAGGGTCATTCGTTTTAATCAAAATGTAACAGATTGTTGAACTAATGAGGACGGAGGGTGAGGGTTTGGTCGTTTAGACCAGGGGTCGGCAAACTTTTTCTGGAAAAGGCCAATTTTTCTAAACTTTAGGCTCAACTGGCCGGATAGCAAATATCAATTGTTACTTCTTACCGGTGTGATCAACCTATTGATCAACAAACTGAAGACGTGACGAATATTGTATGAGAGGGCAAGTCAGTGTATTGAGCTCTGATCTCTAGTCAAAACTGACGAAATTGAATATGTTTAAGCCTAAAGAAGGAATAAAGTTAACCGCTGACACAACTGAATCAGTAAAATATAACATGACAAATTGAAGTGACTTCCATGGCGTCATGGCGATATTTTCGCCTGTAGTTGTTCCTTTCAGAATATTCATAATAGCAGGTTTCTGAGGTACATCAAACTCAGCATTCACATCTCTAAAAATCAGCAGCAATAATATGTAATATTGGTAATGTATGTCGACTCATCGGAAGGACAATGGAAAGGCTAGTAATTCTCTAGCAGTCCAGTATTGCTGTCTTTTGTTAGCAGGCCATTACCTACCCAGAGTCTTGCCAGGGGCTGGGCTAAGCACCTTGACTTTCTAGCGAGATCGTTGAAAAAAAGCAGTCACAAACCGTCATTCTTAAAAAGGCTTCCTCGGTTTATTTCTGAGTTTCAAGACCCAAAAAATATATTTTTTTTTAAAAAAAAGCACGATTTTTAAAGAATAACTGTTTTAGCCTTTTTTCAACCATCCTGTTATAAAATCAAGGTTCCTCGACATATTTGTAGGTTTATTAACCTATTATCAAGAAGATCGTTTTCTTTGTCATTTTTCGCAAAAGCCGCTAAGTTAACGTTTTGCCGAATTTCATTCAATTCCATTGCGATAAAAAAATGTTTTTTTAAACCATTTGTGTAAATTGGATTTTTTTTTCTACTTGAAGAACAATACTAATTTGGGGCCCGGATGAAAACTAACGGCGGTCCCAATCTGGCTCGCGGACGGGAGTTTGTCCACCCCTGCAGACCATCTCGCATACTTAAGTAGTGACAAGAATTGCTTGAGCTATTGATAGTGTGAGCGGGGTCGTCTGGTAGCACTTCTGCCTTGGTCGTGTCGTGGGATCCGAGAGTGTACCGTTCGCGTTGACCGTAGTTACCTTGGAATCTTGTTCCACCTCGAGGTTTACTTATCACCGCCGGAGTTTATAATCTTTGGTGGTTCCTTCCATCTAAGGGAAGCCATCGCTGGCCAGTGCATCAAGGACTGGCTTGATTCTCGGCTGTGACTCCAATGCTCATCATGAAATTTGGTTAAGTTCTAACACTAACAAACGAGGGGAGGCGCTGCTCGAGTACATTATGGATACTACTACTTTGTAATGTGGGCAGAGAGCCTATTTTCATTACAGAAAACTGGCAGGATGTATGGGCCACATGGAACTGTTGATGCGCTATGCCCCACAAGGGGTTAGGGCAAATAAAAGAGAGAGGGCTCTGTGAAGTTGGCACCGTCACATTCGATTTTTAAATTTAAATTGTGTAGTTCGTTTGCCCACCCTTACAAAAAAAGTTATTAACAAAATCCTTTTTTTTTTATATGGAAATCACGAATCACGAATTTTTTTTTTCTGAAATTGGGATTTTTTTTGCTATTTCGTTTGCCTAGGAAAAGTTTTGTTTGCCCATCCCTCGAACTTTTATTATAAAAAAGTAAGTATTTGGACCCCACTTGGGCGCCACTTCCACACTTTGGTTAGTTACAAGATAATTTTGGCGGTTCGTTTGCCCATCGTATATTATCGTCCAGGAAAAAGTTTCGATTGTCTATGCTTGCAAAAAAAAAGTTATCAGAAAACTAAATTTTGTTGGTTGGGAGAACATATATCCTTAAATTGGCTCCTTAAAGGATAATTTTGTAGTGCAAACTGAGCAGTTCGGTTTCCCGGCGTGGATTATCGTTTGTTCAGGAAAAAGTTTCGTTTGCTCATCCCTCCAACTTTTTTATAAAAAAGTGTTTTGATCCCACATCTGCGCCACTTTCCACACTTTCATCATCATCGTGGCGCGACAGCCCGACGTGTATACTGATTACTACTCAATTACCCTAGCCCCTTCTGGGGCATAGTGCGTAAACTGTTCCATGTGGCCCAGTTGACGTTTCGGTGGCATAAACTGGTTTCGGAGAATGCTGTTGCCGGCATGCACCTCCTGCACATCCATGGCCACGAACATCGTCGTGGACGGGACTCGAACCCGAAACGCCGGTAGTCAAAAAAGAGACTGATGCCTCAACACACTGCGCTACCGGTCGCCCCTCTCTTTCCCAACGAGATCTCGGTCGTCTGCGCAGTCAAGCACCATCGACTCGTTCTGCGTTCATTACTCTCTTTGGCATGCGATCACCGTTCATTCGTTGTACATGCCCTGCCTATTGACGTCGGCCAATCTTCGAGACATGATGTTAATGTCGCCGGCGTACGCTGCTAATTGTATCGACTTGGTGAGTAGCGTCTTGCTGTTATCCATATTCATAGCCCGAATAACGTATAACAGTGCTAGGTTGAAGAGCGTCGGTCCAAGTCCGGCCTGCGCCCGGTTTCAAACCATTGCGTGTTTCAAATAGATCAGTAAGTCTATTGTGGATTCTGACCTGATTCTGCGTACGGTTTTAGTCTATTTTCCAGAATTTTGATGCTTCTGCAATCTGCACCAATCGTCTGGGATCACCTCGTTCTCCCATATCAGCCGGAGTAATTGATGTATGGCATTAACTAGTCTCGTTCCACCGAATTTTAGCAGTTCAGCCGGAATCTCGTCAGCGCCCGACGCTTTATTTCGTTTTAGTGACCGCAACGCGAGATCAACTTCCTTTACTGTCGGGGGTTGTATGGGTGGGCCTAGATCAACAATATCGCCGAGAGCTTCTTGTGTGGGGATGTTAGATGGTCGGTTTAGAAGCTCTTCAAAATAAGAGGCAAATCATTTGTTAATGCCATCGGTGTCGCTGATGATGTTTCCATTCTTGTCCTTACAAAGGCTAGTCCTGGGTTGGTAGCCGTTCTTAATGGTATTTACTAGCTTGGCACGCTTTTCTGGTGTTCCTATTAGCTAAGTTTTCGTTTATGTTCAGCAACTGCTCGTCAAAGTATTTACGTTTCTTACGTCTAATTATTCTATTCGATATTCGCCGTAGCTCGTCACATTTTTCTGTTCTGGCTCTGGTTCCTCGTTGAATCCATTGTCTGTAGGCCTCGTTTTTCGCGTCAAGTAAATTTTTGCATTCTTCGTCGAACCAGTTATTTGGTGCTCGCCGGGCCTTATATCCCACGACTTTCTCTGCGACATCCTTGATGGTACCCTTGAGTTCTTCCCAGAACCCATGGACGCCTGTGTTGCTGATGTTGTGTAGCATAGGTGATAGTCTTTCCTCAAGGGTGTTAGTCTACGCCACCGCTGTAGCATCACTCAGAAGCTTATCAACCGCAAAGATTTTCGGAGGGCTGATTCGCGATTGGTGCACTGAGGAAATTCTACATCTGTAGGTCGTCTTCACCAAGTTATAATCTGATTCGCAGTTTGCTCCTCGATAGGACCGGACATCCATGACACTAGACGCCCATCTCCTGCAAATGAGGACGTGATCAATTTGGTTGACGGTATATGCGTCTTGAGATTTCCAGGTCTGCTTGTGAATGCGTCGATGCGGGAAACACGTAGCGCTTACGACTAGATTCCTGCTGCAGGCGAAGTCGATAAGTCGTTGGACGTTGTCGTTACATTTTTCATGGAGACTGTGGCCTCCAGTGGTCCCCCGATGCCAAAATTCATTTTTGACTTTGGCATTAAAGTCTCCCAGCAGCAATTTGACGTCGTTTGTTGGAAGTGAGTCGAAGAGAGTCTCAAGCCGGGCGAAGAACTCGTCTTTTACTACGTCTTCTTTAACTTTAGTGGGGGCGTGCAGATTGATGAGCCAGAGATTGAAGAATCGAGTCTTAATACGAATTGCACACAGCCGTGCATTTATGGGTTTGAAGTCAGTGATGTGCGGCTTGAGGTGATTGTTTACTTTAAATGCTACTCCAAACTGCTTGCGGCCCGATGGTTGGCCAGTTGTAAGAATTGTGTGCGATTTCTTGTCAATGATCTCGCTGCCAAGCCAATTTATTTCCTGGACTGCAGTAATGCTCAGTTTATACTTTTCGACCTGTTGAAGGAGTGCCTTCTCGGCCCCCGGTTTGTTCAGGGAGCGTACATTCCAGGATCCGAAAGAATAATCCTTAAGTCGTTTGCGTGGTCGTCGTTGTTGATCCGTCCAATCCAAGGCTTTTGTTCCAGGTTTCTTGACATGGAGTGGTTTTTACAAGGACGAGTTGTCAGCACATCGCTTAACCCATTCAGGGGATGGCCTCGGAAGGTAGCTGCTTCAGATGGTTAAATAAACGTGCTGGAGGTCACACAACTGTGTTGCAGGTCAAACTACGCAAGTCATTCCATTCTACTAAACCTGAGACGCTTAAGTGTTGGTGAGCCATTCAGGCTACAGCCAATGAAAAGAGATTATTGCTAACAAGAAATGGGACTCCATACGAATTAAGAGTACCTGCCTAATAATTGCATATGTGTTGGATTCCATCAGTATACGAAGGGGTAATGCGGAATAGCAAGTATGTTACTCATACGATGAAACGTACTAGGCAGTTGGCATTTGAAGAGCTTTTTAAAATGTTGCCGTCCCTATCCCTCTAAAGGCAACTTTCATTTAATTATTTGCGTATCAATTGGCACTGCGCTTTTGCTTAAATCGCATGAAGTGCTATCCCCTGCTACAGCTATCAGCCTTTTTTCAAACTGTCTTATCGCTAAGACTTGGCCGTAAGCGGTTTGAAACACAGCCGTTACCAGGGGGCGCCCACGAGGAGGACTATGGAGAAGGTCTTTTGCCCCCCTCCCCCCAAATACTCTTCCATCGAATGAATTTCCGGAACTCAGTTCTTTATGACCATGTTAATTGTCTCATTTGAATGTGCAAACGTAAACAGTTCTACATGTCAAAATCTCAGTAGCCCACATCAGCTGTTGAGAATTATCGTCCAATAAATTTTTAACTGGAGGATGGGTGGCGTTTAGAGTTTGTCGGTAGGATCAACTTTAACTAGACATTAAGAGCTCGGCCCATGATGAATGAAATTTCCATAATGCAAATTGTCCGTATTTGCAGAAATTCGTCTACGAGTGCGTCAATCACTGCGTACAGACAATATAGCCACTTAACCATATCTCAAACGGCATTTTCAAGCGGTGAGTCAAAAGTCAAGAGTCAAGAATATCAATCTGCGGTTTTCGTCTTTTATTGAATAATTTATTAGCTCACTTGAGTTAAATCACTTCTCGTACATTTATTTTAGAATTGGCATTCTTAAATGTGCCTAACGATTTTTAATGTCTTTCGCGTCTTTCATTTTTTATTTTCCGGTTTTCTTAAGAGGATGATGTGCCTCGGCATAGATGGTAAGTTGACGTAATAGTTGTACTACTCATAAGCATACGCGAAATGAGGATAGATTTGTATCCGGAAGATCTAGAAAACGTTTCTAGACTTTTAGGCAACGACAAATCGACATATTATGCTGATGAGGTGAGTCATATTCTGCCTGCGAGTTAAAGTTGTTTGGAATGTGGATTAGTAGGGGAAAAGAGTGATACGAATTAACATTTTTTTTTTGATTTTAATATTAGAGAGGTTACTGTTTGTTGATGATCTTCTTTTACTCTATTAGGGCAAACGCAAGTTGTTCTAGTTCAAGGTTATCGGACAGATTGGTTTCGCCGGAGAACTAGTAAGTTGGATCAGCCAACCTGTGACCTTTTTGAAAGTGTCGAAGTTGAAGTCTGGCGCACATTATAGGGTAAAAGCACCAATGCTCGACACGTTAAGCATAATTTTTCCTCTCAGAACTTTCCATTTTTTTTAATCATTTGTACTTTTCTTCAACTAGCTAGTGATTTGGGTGGTTTTCATATGTGCCTTTTTTGCTAGAATAAAAAATCCGATAAAAACAGGGTTTTGCTACAACTCGCGATAACTTGATTACGAAACGAAATGATTAACGAAACATAATATGTATTAGCATTTTGGTAGTTTTTTTTTCATGCTATAAAAGCTACGTAATCCGGATAACGCCACGGTTAGCACGTTCGACTTCTACGCACTGGGCCCGGGTTCGATTCCTACTGAATACAATAGTTTTCGATAAAAAAGGGGATTTACGTGTCGGACTATGAGCCCACTCAGCTGTTAAATGAGTATCCATTTATAGGATAAATAACTCAGTTGAGCGTGTAGCTGATCACACACCTCTACACAAAACTCCGTCACGATCAAGAAAATGAGATGATGCTAACTCATCTCGATACCATGGTTCACATTGGACTGTTGCGCCAGTTATTTTTATACAAGCTACGCCCTATGAGCTTAGATGTTTTTCTCTGGATCTTGTGAACCCCTTGTGGGGCATAGGGCATTAGGCACCTCGACCTGTTCGCCGCCATCGCCTCTAACTGACTCCAGGATTTGCCTAATGACTTACCCTCGACCTCAACTGATCTTCTCCAGGTGTTTCTAGGTCGTCCAACGCGGCAACTTGCATCGGTTTCCTGTGGGTTCCATTCGAGGGCCTGTTTAGGAATGTTTTCCGGCCCTTTCCGAAGTGTGTGACTTATCCATAGCCACTTTCGCCGTTTTATGGAGGTGTCTATCCTGTCCTGGCCAGTAATGAGCAGGAGGTCGTCGTTAAAAATGATCTTCGGCCAACGTATGTGTAGGATGCGCCGTAGACACTGGTTTACGAAAGTTTGCAATCTAGTTGTTATCGCCCTGGTCACCTTCCAAGTTGAACAGCCTTAAAGAAGCACAGGTTTTTCATTGGTTTTGAAGATCCTGAGTTTGATGCTTTTGGAGATGTTGTTGTTTTGCCTGGAAGGAGTCGAACTGAAAAAAAAGCTGCCTGAGCCTTACTGATGCGGGATAGTACAATCAGCATCCGCTCCACCATCCGCTATAACTACGCTTCCGAGGTAGCAAAAATTGTCCACTTTTTCTACAGTCTGCCCCAAAACACAAATTTCGCTCTGTCTTCCTGGATCCAAGCTCAAGTACTTAGTTTTGACAGCATTGATTTTAAGCCCCGCATTGCCACTTTCGCGGTGCAGGGCATCTGTCATTTGAACTAATTTGTGGGTTTTTTGCACCAAAAATAAGACAAAAATTTTTTGTTCTTCAAAATGCATTTAATCATCCAGATATTGTCCGTTCCGTTCGACGACGTTCGTGGCCATGGATGTGCAGGAGGTGCATGCTGGCAACTGCATTCTCCAAAACCAGTTGATGCCAACGAAACGTCAACTGTGCCACATGGAACAGTTGACGCGCTTTGCCCCACAAGGGGTTAGGGCAATTGAGTAATAGTAGTATGATACCACGTTCATAAAAGCGCTATGGCTTATTACGGCTTATTAAATCTCATCAAGGTCATATTTGATGGCTTCCACAGATCCAAAGCGGTTTCCATCCAAATGGTTCTGAAGAGACCGGAAAAGATGGTAGTACGACGGCGCAAGATCCGGTGAGTAAGGCGAGTGTTGCATTATTTCCCAGCCGAAGCTCTGTAACTTTTGTTTCGTTTCCACAGAAGTATGAAGTCTGGCTTTATCGTGATGAAAAACGACCCCCCTTCTGTTAGCCAGTTCCGGACGTTTTTCGGTTGCAGCCTTTCCAGCTGAATGCAATACTTCTTCGAATCAATAGTTGGCCCGCGTGAAAGAAGTTCGTAGTAGACGACACCCTTGCAATCCCATCAAATGCTAAGCAACACTTTTTTCGCATTTGCAACGGTTGTGGATGATTCTTCGAGCGAGCACAACGATTTTTTCCGCTTGATGTTCTTGTAAACAACCCATTTCTCATCCCCCGTTACAATCTTCTTCAAAAATGGTTCCAACGAATGCCATTTCAATAGATATTTGTAGATCGAAATTCGGTTTAACAGGGATAACTCATGGGGTACCCACACATCCGACTTTTTTACGACTCCACTTTAGTCGTCTTGCGACGGTTGAATGATCAATGTTGAGCCTTTCTGCGATCTCGCGAGTTGTCATAGGCCAATCGGTTTCGATGAGGTCCAAGATTACATCGTTTTCAACAGTGACAGGGCGACTAGTGCGAGGAGAGTCGTTGAAATCCATATTTCCTCTGACAAGTGTCTTCGCTAACGGCTTCCTCGCCGTACACAGCGCATATCTCTCGTTTGGCGTAGGTCGCCTTTTTCACACCTTTGATGTACAAGAACAAAAGAAACGTGTCTAATATGAACCTATCTCTCCTCCATTTAATCACTTTTTCTTACGTATAAAACAAATTAGATTAAACTAAAAGATTTGATGAAGTTTACGTACACTCAATAACCTTTTAACCTGTGGATAACGCTTCAAGGTATAAATCGTACATACAGTGTTGCCAGGCATATTAAAATTTTTAATACAAAAAAAAACGCAGAACTTTTTCCACAACCCAATAGATGATCCGATCTATATGAAAGAAGACAAATATCGTCAGCGTAATCCAAGTGTTGAAGGTATTTAAACAGGTTCCATCTGATACCTTCGCTCTGGTGTTAATGAAGCGCACTGCAAAGTACGTCGTTAATAGCAAACAAAAACAATATAGTTGACAAAATACAGCCTTGTCTCACTCCGCTATGTACCTCGAAGGGATATGAAAGCTTACCCTTATGACATTCGGCCCCCTTATTGGACTCCTTGATGATGGGTATAATTTTACCCGGTACATATACCTCTCCTTATCGTGCTCGGTGGCCGTGGTTTTTCGGTCACCGTTCTACGATACTAATCTGAAGCTCGGAGTTCAAATCTCGGCGCGATCAAAAACTGCCTATGAGTACTTACATAACTCTCACAGTGCTCCGAGCTTGTCAGTATAAAGACGGCGCAGATTTAAATTGCATGCTTGCAACTGCAGTTCCGAAAAGTAGATATGATCGAAACGTCAGAAAGGCAAAAAAATGCTAGAGATGTTAACGCTCCCATGTCCCTGGAGGGGTCACGGCAATTTACAACATACCTCTCCTACGTAAAGCGCTCCTGATGTGTTCGCGGTCAATGCTGACTAACGCCTTCTCGAAATCGATAAACATGAGCTGTAATGGCGATCTTCACTGCGGATTGTTCAATAATAATTCGGAGGGTGTTGATGTGGTCAATAGATGTAAAGCCCTCGCGAAAATCAGTCTGTTCATCGTTCAGTGTGCGGTCAACTGTATGCTTGATCCGGTTTAAGACTATTTTTGCCATCAGTTTGAGGACTGCGGGGAGGACGCAATTTCCACGCCAATTATTACAATCCTTCAGGTTACCTTTCTTCGGGATCTTAATAATGACGCCCTTCTTCCATTCTTTAGGGAGTGTTTCGGTTTCTCAAGACTCATGGATAGGGGGAGAACAATATCCGCAGTAAGTGGGCCTTCTTAAGGCGGACAACAACGCCGCCTTAAGAAGGTCCACCGGAATTCCATCTATCCCCGAGGCTATAGCCGCTTCCATCGAATTCATAGCCACAGTTACTTCTAGTTTAGATAGTGGGCTGGTATCAACTCGGGCTACTTGCGGAATATTTTTTGCTTCAACTGAAGATGAGTTCGAAGGTCAAAAAAGTTTTATTGAGGACCTCAATGAAGTGCTCTTTCCACAGTCGCAGTTGGTGTTCATCATTGACTAGTAGGGATAGGGACCCGTCTTTATCTTTCACGGAATATTCAGTTACAAAAGCTTTGCCAGTTAATGGCTTGATATGCTTAAAAAGGGTTCCACTGTTACGTAGTAAGCCGCTTCCTCTGCCTTCACCGCTAGTGCGTTGATGTTGTTGCGTTTGTCCCGTCTTATGGTGGCCACATACGAACCACGTTAAACTTAATAGAAAAAAAAACTCCTCGTTTCCACCGTTCTATGATATTTGATGGTTCGGTGGAATTTCGATCGTCGTTCTGCGCGGTCATTGTGTGGTGACCTTTACGCTTCTCTGCATGCCATTCTGAAGACAACGGTGTTCACCTCTAAGTTGACCTTTGACTGCGTCGTCAGTAGCTGAGTTAATCTATTCTTTAAATCTTTTGCGTGCCGAGATAAGAGATCATGTAGAGTCACAAATGAATGGCCTTCTACTGCGCTCCAATCTGCCCGCAAAATATTCGCCACACGATATAAATGAGACCTTAGCGACGTCTCATCTCTCCGTAATTGTAGGATTCTCACAAGGTGGTGCTGCATTAGCTCTCTCGTGCAAGGCGGTGGAATATGCACGTCTTATAGGTGGATCTTTAAGCTTCTGCACATTAAAACGTGGCAAGATACTTGCATTCCGAGGGCGATTGATCGCTGTCGTTCGTAAGTGCATTTTTGCGACAACAATTTGGTGATCACTGCCAATATCAGCACCCCGCTTCTACCTGATATTCAAGAAGCAATTCCTCTAAATTTTGGAAGCGGCTATATGGTCTATCTGGTTTTCCGTTCTGCCATACGAAGAGATCCAGGTTTTTAAATGGCATCGTTTGTGCTTGAACAGGGTACCGCCGATGACGAGTTGACGAGAGTTGCAAAACTACACGAACATCTCGCCATTTTTGTTCCTGTTGCCTAAATCATAATTGCCCATTAGTTGTCCCAAGTCAAAGTTGTCAGATCCGACCTTGGCATTAAGATCTGTAACGGACGGTTTGGTGGGCATCCGAAGATGCCCGTGGGGACAGAGCCTTAGATAGCATAATGACTGTGAAGGTCGGGCCGTGTCATCTGGCGAAGAAAAAGGCCCCTCAACGAGCTAAGCAGCTGCCTATGCTTGTTGTAGCTCAGTTCGGGAGATGTGGGCGGGGTTTTCGCCGCTCGTTGCCCCTGTCCTTTACGTATTATTAAAAATTCATAGGCCTGGGGAAGACAACACAAACAGGGGAGGTAAAAATGGGGAATAAAAAAAATAGTCGATAAGGATGGAATGGTTGGCGGACGGATCAGACACCCACGCGGTTGCACCTGGGCCCGGGTTTAATGGGACCCTCGGCTTCTGGTTTCGTACCACCAACAGATCACTACTCATCAGGTGCTGCTTCGATCTGCCGGTGGGAGTAGCACTACCAGACCGTAATATGGTTTATTACAGATCCCACATAATAATTTTTATGTCACCTTTGGGAGATTTTTCGAAGGGGTCGCTGAGTCGGTGATAGAAGGCGTCCGCTGGTTCAGTGGGGGAGTAGCACTGAATTATTGTGATGTTTCTTACTATGGATTTGAATCTGTAATGATACGGTCGGAAATGGGCTTCTAATCGGTTAAGGATCCACGTGCATCATTAGTCAACAACCCCCCCCCCCCCCCCCCTGTTTCGCTCAGTCCTTATATAGAAATATTGTATGCGGTCATTTCTCGTTCGACTTCAGAGAGCCTGGCACTACTGCAATCGCCCCAAATCGTTCGAACATTCCAAAAACGATCGTGGTCCGTTGTTTGTAGCTGAAAGTCGTTGCCGGTGAATCAGTCCGTGGCATCCGAGGCTCGTTTAGTGTTTCGAGTGTGAATTGATTCCAGATACGCAGGTTACAAGCCTGCATACCCAATCTTAGGGGAAGGGTTGCGTCCTTAGGTGTCCTAATAGTTGTTGGGAGCTATTTTTTATATTGCGCAGAGGTAGCTCCCCAATGGTGTTTTTTATCGCGCGTTCTTTTGGTGATATTGCAGCCGGGTGTGACGTGTTGATGTTCTCACAACGTTGTTGCAACTCCACCGTTTGCTTATTTCCTCAGTTGCACTGGTGTTATTGGCCATTCAGGATAATCATCCTTACGTGCCTCTACCAAATGTTTTGAGCTGCAAAACTTGGTTCGCTTGGTTAGCCGTTCCAGAGGGTGCCCACGAGCAGGTCTATGGGTGAAATCTTATGCCCTTGGCTTTCTACATCTCTAATAATAATGATTATCAAATTATAGCCATGTAAAATTGAAAAAAAAAAATGCTATTAATTTCAATCTGCCATCTTCTATTTATGATGCTTTCGATAAAAACGCGGCACTTCTTTGTACGACACACCACATGGCAATACATATTTCATGTTAACACATACTTCATCGAATCAACCTCTCAACCTCTTTTAGAGATAATCACAAAAGGGACGATAATAAATAATTTTTCACTAATTTACAAGGCTCTTGATTATTCGATTGCCAGTATTCTCACAATCGTTAGGATTTTTCACTCAACTAAGAGTAATAAATCACTTTGCATAAATTTATAAAACTCCCAAACCCAGACCCAATGACACACATAAGTGCATGCTCATTCAAATGCATTTTATATGATTTAGCTTTCAACTAGAAGAAAGGAATTCCACACGGTCTACTTGCTTCAATAAATCTTATACTCTTATACATGTTCAGGGAACACTTTGCCTTTTTGGTTCTGGAGAGACCAGTGGTGGATCCAGAGAGGGGTCATGGGTGCCCGGTTCCCCTCCAAAATGTTTGATATGAAGAGCTTCTCCCTCTCTCAATTGCCATAACCTTTTGTAGGGCATAGCGCGTCAACTGTTCCATGTGACGTTTCATCGGCATAAACTGGTTTCGGAGAATGCAGTTGCCCGCATGCACCTCCTGCACATTCATGGCCACGAACGTCGTCGTGGACGGGATTTGAGCCCGAAACGCCGGTGGTCAAACATGAGACTGATACCTCAACATACTGCGCTACCGGTCGCCCCAAATATAGGGCTTGGTCTTTGAATATTTGAAGAAATACTTGAAAATAATTCTTAAAATTGACTGATAGCTGTGGGATAAAGGCTGATCCGAACAGAACAGAGGGAGATCTTCACAAGTATAGGATACTTCCCGTTGAGCCTCTCGAGCTGTATGGGATGATACTCATTTTTTTTTTTTTTTTATCTTTGTAGCTGTTTTACTCATTTCTGGGGTAGTTGCCTGGTGGATTACTTCGAGTACAGAGGCTAACCGTAGCTTGCAGGCAAAGGAGCAAGGAATGTACTGTTTGCTTTTTGTGGTACCATTAGGACTACCCCTTCTGCTTTGAACATGCTGCTTAACCTGCAACTTCTTGACATTTATGGTGAACAAATGGCAGCAAATACGCAATACGGCTATCGGACTCCATAACCCTGATCAGTAGTTTTCTTCCGGCTCTGGCCACGCTGCTATTCTGGGCAACCCAAATACTCCGGAAACGGCTGATGACTCCTCTATCTAATAAAATGTTGGCAAGTACTCGTAGTTTGACAGTCTAATCTGCCCTAGCTGGGGTGTCACATAATTTGAGCTAGAGATATTGGCTGTGTTCCTAAGATGCAAGCGCTGATAAGCACTTAGTGCTGCATAGTCATTTATTCAAGAAACGTTTTTGCTGGGCGCCCTTTCACTTTTAGTCAGCATAAAATTTTTGCGCTTTTGTGATTCAGCGTGTATTTGTGGAGTTTGTAATTGGTCGTGACTTGGCTCCACCGAGGAAACCAATGATAACGCTGAGTGGACTCGAATTGTATGATATTTCACTACCGCGGCGGATGTCCACCAGTCTCAAATGTCAAACTGAACATTGCACTCGACAAATGTAAAAGCATGTCATCCCCAAAACACAAAATAATCACAATTTACAGCTCATCAATTGTGTAGCGCTGTACTAAGTGCTTGCGTTTTGGGAATGCAGCGATTGTTATTCTCGCCGACAGCCAAGCTGTAACTAAATCCGTTGAATCACCGCCATCTTTATTCTCAGGCCGGAGTGTCAAAGTAAGGACGTCATGACAAGCAGTGAACCATGGAGGAAAGTGCGACACGGGAAATTTAGGATTTTTCGTTAATTTTCAGCCAATTTGGCTAGTGTGAATGGTGCAGCACTACCATGGGACGAATCCTTGGGCCGGTGAGTTCAGCGGAAACTCCCGGAAGTGCTCCAAAAAGTGAATTCAAAGTGGTTGTCAAATGACAACATTACAGGTGATTTCCGGCCTTTTCATCGGAATTCATAGGGTAAGTATACGTTTTTTGTTGTGCTAAAATTTTAATGGATTGATGCGCCCCAAAATACGGGTCTTGCACGCGTTGTAGACGAGCCAGACGAAAGTTTCACTGTAGCTGACAGGACTAGATGCCTGGCGGTGAAACTTTCGTCCGGTTCGTCAACATCGTCGTCAAAATCCGCATTTTGGGGCGCATCCATCCACTAAAATGTTTGCACAACAAAAAATGTATACTTACCCTATGAATTCCAATGAAAAGGCCGGAAATCACCTGTAATGTTATCATTTGACAACCACTTTGAATTCACTTTTTGGGGCACTTCCGGGAGTTACCGCTGAACTCACCGGTCCGAGGTTTCGACCCAAGGTAGTGCTGCATCATTCACACTAGTCAAATTGCCGGAAAATTAACGAAAAATCCTAAATTTCCCGTGTCGCGCTTTCCTAACCTCGCACTCTTCAATATACCATTTTACTCGATATTTCCCGGCACTTCACATTTTTTTCACTTTCACACGGCACTGATAGCCACTTCTTTTATTTTCACTTAAAATCCCGACACTAAACTCACCTTTACGCACAAATATCGCGAAATTTTACCGAGCGACCGCGCGAGTTCACACTTGGTTGACTGCTTGTCATGTCGTTAGTGCTTTGACAATCAGCTGACACTCCGGCCTGAGAGTAAAGATGGCAGTGGTTGAATCGAGTCTGAGTACGTAAAAGACCATGGCAGAATAACGCTCAATGCTCACGAAGATGAGTGCGATTTTGTTCATAATTTATTTTGTTGGGTTACAGTTGTTTGGCTGATAACTTTACGGCACAGATTGAATTCTAGTCGCACTGCTTTGCTATGGTCACTGAAAAGGCAACATATCAGAGCTGCTGTGGCAGTCATCGCTGCATAGTTGGGAGCCTTTCTTGAGATTTGGCATCCCCTATAATGCTGTAGAAACTACGGTGACAAAAACAAGCAGAAGCGCAGTTTTTATTTTCTCTTTTAGTACAATAGACCCATGGTTACAGTTCTTGTGATTTCAACACGATCCATGGCTGCCCCCCATATATGTATATCTTCTCTCCATTTGTCCTTCTCTGGCAAGAAGGAGGAACACATTTCTGGGGTCCCACTTCCTCACTGAACTGGATTACTTAACTAATGTTGATGGTGACAAGTAGGTCTGTTCCTAAAACCGGTCCACCGGTTTAAAACCGGTCTTCTGTTAGTACCGGTCCCGAGATTCCCAAGTACCGGTTTCGAAAAAACTGAATCATAAAAACCGACTCATGACCGGTAAAAAAACCGACTCATTAAAAAATCGAATCACCAAAAAAACCGACCGAGTACTCGGGTACTCGAAAACCGACCGACTTGTTGCCGACCGGCTCCGACGAGTTAAAAGCCGACTCATTACAAAATCGATTCACCAAAAAACCGACCGAGTACTCGGGTACTCGAAAACCGACTTGTTAAAAACCGACTGGTCGATTTTTAACGAGTCGTTTTTTGAGTACATTCTCGAGAACTCGGTCGGGTTTTTAATGAGTCGGTTTTTATTCGGCGGAGCGGGTCGGTTTTTTTGAGAATCGGTCTTTGAGTCAGTTTTTAACCCGATTTTTTTTAAACCATGAGCCAGTCGCTTTTTAACAAGTTGGTTTTCGAGTACTCGAGTACTCGGTCGGTTTTTTGGTGAATCGGTTTTTTAATAAGTCAATTTTTAACCCTGTTTTTTTTTTTTAACCATGATCCGGTTTTTTTAATGATCCGGTTGACCCTAGGAAAACTGGTTTTCATAAAAACCTAAACACGGTCTGGAAATCCTAGGACCGAACAGGTCTAGTGACAAGCTCCATCTTTTTATTGGAAGCTCTGTCTTGTTCAATGATTAGGATTATCGAGTGATGAGTCCCTGGGATAAGAGAACGAATCCTATTACAGTCTATGTATGCTATGGTAATCACAGCAGCCCTTAAACCTAACCTTAACATGGTTTTGTACGTTCATTATTGCATGCTTCCCTCCAACAAGGAATGTGTCTACGCTTTCAATAGACGCATGCCTTTTCAGGACCTAAAGCGGAATAAGTGTGGATATACCTTTTTCAGGTAACACAAAAAGTTACGCCCCCTTCAATGTTAATTTCCAGATCTGCCACTGGGAGAGGCGATAAAGCTGAACCGATTGAAATTCTCATGGTTGACATCAAGAATCGTAAACAACCCTCCGTGTCTCACAGTGCAGTACATTCATACAACTCAGCCATAGATACAGACAGGAATGTTTTGAATGATTCATTAATCATAAAATGGGATAATTGCTAATCAGACCGGATTTGCGGTCAGACAATCTCGCGAATAATTCATTTGAACACCTTCGTCTAGTTGGGTTATGCAAGCCTGAGTCAAGTTTAATATTATGCAGGATCTCTGGAATGGGTCAGACTTTTGGGGATCTGATTATTTCTGACCTTTTTCTTGGATTAGTGTCCGGGGCTTTCATGTCAGGTTTTGTACTCATATGTAACGTTTGGCTTGCTTGAGCTGGGCTCAACCGAGGACGGAGATCGAGGCTGGTCGTACAGGCCTGCCGTGACACCTAAGTGCCAATATCTCCTCAGACATGACCAGAGGTGACGCGTGCTTGATAACTAGCTCAGCTATGGGTAAATCGAGCCGCGAAATCCCCCAAAGTCCCTGTCGCTAGCACGGGACCCCCTGATGGCGTTAAGGCTCCGCGTTCCCTCCCCCACCATGGGGGTTGAGCAATATTGCGCGGCTCAACCCAAGGTCGGGGAGGGAGCGCGGAGCCTCATTGCCATCAGGGGGCTCCCGTGCTAGTGGCAGGGACGTTGGGGGATTTCGAGGACCAAATTGTATTTTGAATTAAATTCGTTGAGGGACATCCGTTAGCCTAGGTCTTCGGGCAGTCGCGTGAATTTTTTTTTTTTTTGTAGCGATGACAAGGCAGAGTGACCGAACCAAAACCCCGCCCATAATACCAATAGCTGAGCTAGTTATCAAGCACGCGTCACCTCTGGTCATGTCTGAGAAGATATGGGCACTTAGGTGTCACGGCAAGTCTGTACAACCAGCCTTGATCTCCGTCCTCGGTTTGAGCTCAAGCAAGCTAACCGTTACACATATAAAGCGTCGTTTAGAAGCTGCAGTTTGACATGCGGTTTGAGCAGTGGAACCCGGTGTCTTTAAAGCCAAATAGCAGTTTTCAAATGTACATTATTTTAAATACAATCTCGTCGCTCAAGAAACCGCGGCGACTTCCGTGGAGGCTGCCGCCGCGGTTAGTTGAGTGGGGAGATTGCATTTAAATACAATGTATATTTAGAAACAGCGGTGGCTGGCCATTTAGACAGCGGAGCCCCTGCTCAAACCACTTGTTAAACCGCAGCTTCTAAACGGCGTCTAATATTTTATTATGTAGATTGAACCTTTTTGATTATTATGATCCAAAAATTTCAAACAATATTTTATTTACTCTTCCTTCTTAAAATCCTGGGCATGACTATAAACTGCGCAGCCCATAGTAGAGTACCTCTTCCAGGGATTTATCAAAATGTGCGATTTTAAAATTGCTGTTTGACAACGACGCTGTGCTAACAAAAGATTCAAATTTCACATAAGCGCAGATTGTGAACAATCAGAATACCCGTACATGGCGCCAAGTATCAGGTCCATGTCCTCTTTAATTGAGCACGCATCGAATGATACGCATACCGATGCCAAAAACGCCAGAACCAATAAACCACAATTTTTATCCTTCTCCGAGCAGATGTCATGTCTCATTAAAAAAACATAAAAACACGTATCTTATTACTTCATTCGTTATGAAATTTATATTACAATGTGAGAAGACAATCTGAATAAAAAGGGGGTAGGGGTGTCTAAGATTCGCAGCTGTATTAAGTGCTTAATTGGACTTTTACCTGTATGCCTATATATTATGCGTGTTATAGATAAAATTAACATCAATGAATAAAACTCTCATGATATCTGACTCCTTCGAATAAAACACCTTGTTTTAACCATTAACACAAACTGCAACAATGGCTGCAAATGGAAGTATCTTTACTACTTCATCTCATGGATCTTTCTCTTGATAAGGTAAGCAAGATACAGATTGGAATACGTACTCGTCCATATAAACGAGAGAAAAACAGAAAACTTTTGATATGTGGTGACAGATGACATTCAAATCTGGTTTGTAAGACCGCAATGCCATAATGTTGTGAATGTTAGGATCATTGTGGTTTAATTTCATTTTGCCACTTGCAAAATGTAATTTCAACGTTTTTCCAGCATATCGACTCACTAGACTCGCATCAAATGTTATTGAAAATGTTTTATTGAAGTAAGTAATGTTGATGAATCATTAATGTAATTAGATACATGGTAAATGATAAGGCTTTCAGTATGTTTGTATTGCCTTGAAATATAATTCCAATGATGAGAACGATATTCAATACAACGTCAGTTAAATAAGTTTCTAAGTCTTTTAAGTAAGTTACTTCGACTGGTTTGCGTAAGTATTACGGGTGCCCTGAGAACTACCCCTGCTGGGCAGGAAATGGGATTTATGCCCCTGGACCGGTTCATCTGCAGAAGCGCATGCTAAGCAGTAATACGCAGTAATAGTTCAGACATGTGGCACGATTCAAATCGAAAAGGTCGCTCTTGTATACTGACAACATACTATATCAGAGACAATACGGCCTCGATCATGATGATGCAACTTCGAAGTGAAGTTCCCTACAATGGGGGACTGGGAGAGCAGAGAAGCCATCAATAACGGTGGACTCGTGATTTATACGGACGGATCAAAGACTGACACTGAATTAGGCTCAGGCGTTTACTCGGCGGATCTGGGCCTGAATTACAGTCGGAATTACATGCTATACCCATGGCGGTAGAGTCCATTCAAGGAACTTCAACAAGAATTATGATGACTTGGGTCGACAGTAGGGCAGGCAACCATTCTGGCTCAGAGAGTGTAACGGACCAATTCTGACACATAACTGTCAGTTTTTGAATTTGTGGATTTTCGCAAATATATTTGAATTCGATTCATTTCAAATCCTTTATATTTGTGAAAAGTTGTCACAGATTCAAAAAGGGGCAGTTATGGGTTAGAATTGGCCGCTGTAAACAAACCGGCTGTCAGCCATGTCTTTTTCCGATTCAGGGATGGGAAAAATTCCCGAGGTTGGCAGCCATGGAATTTGTGGTGGAAAAGTTTTGGCGCAATGTTGCATGGGGGCGGCCATTTTTTTTTCTTTGAGGTGCGCGAAAAAAGAAAACGACTGTCATCGGGGAGTTGTTGTTGGAGATCGGCCACCACGAGCGGGTGAACGTCAGCGTGGGAAAAGATTTTTCCTGTTTTTCTTTACAATCGCTGCTCCGAAATACGCGTGCCGATTCGGCTTGGAGTTTCCGCGTTGAAGATGTCCTAAGCCAAAAATTATAGAAGTGTCCGAGTTTTTTTGTCCGGAAAATCGACTAATCGACGGCTGCTCGGGTGTTCTGTGCCGCGGGTTGCTATGGGAGTTGTGACTCTCCCGCCACCGACACCGGCAGGGTTATCATAGTCAGAAACAAAAATCATATTTTTGAAATCACCCACCGATACCATTTGGATTTTTGGCATTTTTGACCCACTATTATCGCGACTTCGCAACGATTTCAAATTTTGCTCCGTCGGCATCTTATCCCATCCGCCATCTCAACTGCCACGATAGGAGAAATGTGAGAGATCGCTGTCTGAATCGCCGCGCTGTATTGCAATTCGCTGGAAGTACTTGGGCCCCGAGCCTCGATTTTGGTGCCTTTTTTCTATTGATTGACAGTGACCGCGGAGGGCCAGTCACTGTAGCGCTGGGTCGTTTGTTCGATCATAGCGAACGTATATCGGAGAGTGACAACAGTGTACCCCTTTTTGGGATGCCTGATCGTATAACGTCAAACCAAACAAGCAGCCAGGTTAAGCATTGCGACTCGTTATTCGAGCGTGTGTGTGTGTGACGCCGCTTTATGATGCCTTTTAAACTATCAAGCGCGTGACGAGATTTTTAGCGGGACAAGTGGTTTTCTTGAAATGAGATTAAGGTGCCGTTTAGTTTTCAGTTGGCAATTTCTGTTTTGAATGTACTTTTGATCGTGTTGCCGCCCGCTTTGGATTTATTTAGTTTTTTTGTATCAGTATTATTTCTTTTCTTGTTATTAGTTTTCAATCATTAACTTTCAGTCATTAGTTTTCAATTATTTTTGTTTTCAATTATTAGTTCTCAATTATTCATTTTGTTGTTTCGATTACTATAATTATTTTTTTTTGTATACATAACTCAGTGTTCCAATCGGTGGCTTTCGGGTGTGCATTAATTTACCTCTTCACAGCTGCTCCAGTTCGCAATGGCCATTTTGAAATCGGGGTAAGTTTTGTTTGATTTTTTTCCTATATTGGGTTTTTTTTGTATGGCATTCCCTCCTGGCTCACCGATTTGAATCCGAATCTTTTTGTTTGTATTGCTTTACACTTTTTTTTACTGAGCAGAAACCGTAATAAAAAAAATGTATTTGTACTAAGATCTAATAACTCGGCTTTTCCTTTGAGGAACCCCTTTGCCCCTTTCAGGCTTGTGATAAGATGAGGTGAAAGGCCTCATCCCTTGTTTCGCCATGGGAGGCCCCTCTCAAAATTTTTCTATTTCGGCCATGGGGGCCTCACGGTCGGGTTTTTTTTTTTGTGTTTTTCAGAGGGTGAAGAAGGCCGAGGTCCACCGCCATCTGGACCTCGGAGCATCAAAAGATGGCATTTGAGCAGGCTGGCTCCACATTTACCTTCCTTTGTCCGAACTTTGCCCTCTCGTTTGTGTTGTCTATCCCAGGCCTGTGACATCCCTTTTAATATGTATGGACAGGGGCAGCGAGCGGTGAAAAAACCCCGCCCATATCTCCCGAACTGAGCTACAGCAAACACAGGCCGCCGCTTAGCTCGTTGAGGAGCCAATTATGGCAGCTGTCAATTTTAGCAGCTGTCACTACCGAACCTTAACGGTCACAATGGCTCCGTCCCCGTTGACACCTTCGGGTGTCTCCAACGTCCTTTACAAGAGGGTGTCGATAGAAAGGCTAAATATACTCCTATAAGGATCATGTGGGTCACAATGGTGTTGCAGGCCACGAGAAAACCGATGAACTGGCAAGGAAAGGTTCGGGAGCCGTGAACAGCCCACCAGCACCTATGCCACGATCATTTTGGGACATCACAAAGGAAATAGATGGAGACATATAGACTAAACTACAATCCGGCTGGACTAACAGAACGGTTAAAATCCGTTCTGTTAGTCCAGGACCTTGTGGTCACCACACGATCTGAGCGAGAGAAGGATATTGCTCAAACTCAAAAAAATATTGTCAGAACAAGGCTACAAGGTAAATCGAAATGACAACACGATTGGTTCCGTGGAACTATTATTTATTTAATATAAAGATAGATAGATAGATTTATTCAGTGGATCAGCCGGCACGATTCTCCTCTCCTCCCTCACATGATACTGAAAATATATTTTAGGAAATGTGTAAGCAACAGACTTAGTGAGTTTCATACGCGCACACATATGCAAACTACAATGCACCGAGTAATACTCCACAAACACCCCGGAACAGTACTATGTCCATCTAATGTGATACACAATACAGGCAACTAACAACTACGTACTAAGGATGGGCAATATCGTTACTTTTAAGTAACAAGTAACGATTAGTTACTTCTTTGAAAGTAACACTTACTTTTATTTCGTTACTTTCGTTACTTTTTTTTTGTAGTAAAAACAAACCCGCAACGTTCTTTCAATAGTAAAACTATAAGAAACAACAAATTCATGACAAATTTTTCTGATGTTTCCAGGATGTTTCTAGAATAAATAATAAAATGAACTGTGACTTGTAAATATCGGCGATTTATTTGTATTTGGCGGATGTTGAAAAGTGAAAATGACCTTGCCTAATTTTTGGTATTTGAATTTGAATATTTCTTAATTCGTGGAAGCATACATGCGGCTATTATTCTATTTTGAAGATGTAACTTTTTAAAACCTGAAAACTTATGGGGGAAAAACTATAAAAAAAACCCGTTTCGTTACGTACACAAAATAGATAGTGTTCACTGTTTCTCTCGAATTTAGAGAACCAAAAAGAAGATCCTTTTATCACCGAAATGATACGGTGTTAGACCCCTCACCCTTGTGTCCGTCTGTCCAGAGAATATCTCCAAAATGGCTGAACCGATTTTGATGGAATTTGGTGAGAATGTCCACAATTACTACAATTCACTGACTACTTACTACTACTACTATTGCAATTAACAATTAATTTTGAAATGTGGTGGGGTGGATGCTCCTCAGCCCGCATGGGGGGTTCTTAAGGGGGTTGAAAATAGTGTCAAAAATGCGAAATTCCTTATATTTTACATAGAAGTTATTGCAACAAAACAGTTTATTTAAAACTAGGGTAAAGAAAGTGGTGGTGTAAATGCTTGAAACAGAATGAGGCTTACGCGTGCTTACTTGCGTCGTGTGGTAGCGTCGTTCGTGTTCCGTGTTTTCGTGAGGAAAGCCTGTGCAAACAGAACTATGGTGATGCTTGCGCGTGTAGTAGGCACTTTATTCAGATATGTACTTAAATCGGCTTTAAGTTTACAGGTATGAAAGTACTGAACCCTCGATAATCGTTTGGGCCAATTTTGATCAGGCAAACACTGCCAAGCGCTTCATGTTAACCATAAGACGGTGAAATCAAATCATTTCGGCATTCACTACAATTTCTAGAAACTCTACAAGGAGACAGCACGAATTGATATGTATGAGAGCCATTCGTGAAATATATGAATTTGATTTCTTCGCGCCAATTCAAGCCGCCAAAAATTATTTCAATCTAATGTTGAGCTGAGTCTCACATTCGGGGACCTCGGTGAATTCAGATCAATTCGACATTCGCGTGATTTTGTTTCGAAAGTTAGCCCGGCTAACTTAGCCGTGTTTTCGATGCTGTTCTGCTCCTTAAGTTCTGCAGAGCTGGAAACAACAACAACAACCACACGGTCGACCAAGAGGGGGTCCTAGAATCACATGGCGACGATCTGTGGCAAAGGAGTGTAGCGCGCTGGGTAAGTCTGTTGTAAGCTGCACCCTATTCCCCAGAACAGAGTACGATGGCGCGCAGGAGTGCAGCTTTCTGGTAACTCCTACGGAAATTTTCCATCTACTACAACCATACAAAACTACAGGCAGTACCAGAGAGCGAAAATTATCAGCTTGATGTTGATGCTGAGACAACTACTCTGCCAGATTTTCGACAGCATGCCGTATGCGCATTTAGCCTGGTTAATAGAACGAGCGTTGTCCTGGTCCGTACCACCATTTTCGAGGAAATGCTGCGCAAGTAGACGAAGGACTCGAAATGCCATCTACATTGACGCCGCTTCATCCCGATTCATATGACACCCATATTGCCTATATTTTGCTTAACTTGCAAAAAGTCTTTTTCGGATATCCTTGTCGCCACCGAAGGATCCGGAATGCCATCTACAGTTCTCCCAGACATTCGCCTCTTCACCACGGTTCATACGACACCCATATTGCCCATTTTTCGCTTGACTTTCGTGAATGTCCTTTTCGCTCCAAAGGACTCGAAATGCCATCTGCACTACTCCTGGATATTCGGGTGTCCACCCCGATTCATGTGACACCCATATTGACCGTATTTCGCTTCACTGCCAAAAATATCCTTTTTCGAATGTCCTTGTTGCCACCGAAGGACTCGAAACGCCATCCATAGTACTCCTGGGCATTCGCCTCTTCACTCCGGTTCATATGACACCCATACTGCCCATTTTTCACTCGACTTTCGTGAATGTCCTTTTTGCTCCGAAGGACTCGAAATGCCATCTGCACTACTCCTGGATATTCGGGTGTCAACCCCGATTCATATGACACCCGTATTGACCGTATTTCGCTTCACTGCCAAAAACATCCTTTTTCGAATGTCCTTGTCGCCACCGAAGGACTCTAAGTGCCATTTATAGTACCCCCGGACATTCGCCTCGTCACCCCGGTTCATATGACACCCATATTGCCCATATTTCACTTGACTTTCGTGAATGTCCTTTTCGCCACCGAATGACTCGAAATGCCATCTACACCACTCCTGGACATTCGCCTTTTCACCCCGATTCATATGACACCCATATTCTCCATATTTCGCTTCACCGCCAAAAATATCCTTTTTCGAATGTCTTTGTCGCCACCGAAGGATCCGGAATGCCATCTTCAGTACTCTTGGCCATTCGCGTCTTCACCCCGGTTCACATGACACCCATATTGCCCATTTTCCACTTGACTTTCGTGAACGTCCTTTTCGCAACCGAAGGAATTGAAATTCCATCTACACTACTCCTGGACACTCGCCTCTTCATCCCGGTTCATATGACACCCATATTTCCCATATTTCGCTTCACTGCCAAAAATATCCTTTTTCGAAGGTCCTTGCTGCCACCGAAGGACTCTACATCTACAGTACATTCGTCTCTTACCATCCATTCTCCTCACATACACATAAAAATCCTTGATTGCAGAGACAACCTGCGCAACATACTAGTACTATTTTCATACAAAACCCCGACATTGAATAATGAATCAATTGCTCTCGAGTCGCAGTCGCAAATAGCCCAGTCGCTGTCTAGCAAAACACAGCTTTACACTACTCGCTACTTTTCATTACTCACTACATCTAACTACCCAGTACCCACTATTTTTCACGATTCGCTACTTTTCACTACTCGCTACTTTGCATTACCCACTAAATTCGTTACATTTACTACTTTTACTACTTTCGTTACTTTTTAAGTGTTACTTTTGTGAAGAAGTAAGGGTGAAAAAGTATTATGAGAAGTAAGGGTGAAAAAGTAACACTTACTTATTTTTTGCACATGACTACTACGTACTACACACACCAAAAATGCAAGCATTTGACTCACTACAATACACTTCACTGTGATCAAAGACTGACTGACCACAGGCTACAATTAGAAATGGTAAGAAGTGGTAATCCCTCTTTGCTTCTTTTGGCACTGACCTTTTTACTCTGACATGATAGTGAAGGTAGGTCTACTCACTGGACATTACTTTACCGCATCTCACGCGAGAACAATGGGATTGACCTCCAGCAACTTATGTAGAGATGCGATATGGAAGAGGACACAATCGAACATATTTTGTGTGAGTGTCCAGCCCTAAATTGGAAACGCCCAGTGCCAGATTAAAGATGTGGGGGCCCAAGGGCCGGATGAAATGTGGGGGCCCTATTACAAAATTAAAATTAGATTCCTTCAATTATTCATTTACATATATTTCTGTAAAATATTCAGTGTTTCGAAAATAAATTGTACATTTTTTTTTCATAAAACAGATTTTTTTAGTATACTGAAAGTGTGTAAGACTAGTGCAATTCTTCCAACCAAAACATTTTAATGTTTATGATGTCGCAAATGTATAATATGATTATATTAAGTAAACAATTGTTTTCGAGATTTTCGGCTTGCAAAAGTGTCAATTATATTGCTGAAATGGACCTCGCGAAGTAAGACTTTTTCTAAGCTAAGAAGAGTCAAATGAACAAGTCGGTCTTCTTTCATGCTTGTGCGGAGATGGTTTTCAATCAATCTTAATTTTGAAAACGATCTTTCGCTTGTGCAATTCGTTACCATCATCGATAAGAACAAGCGCAAAATTTCCGCATTAACAAACGTAGAATCCAAACTGTTTTCTTTAATCATGATTATCATCGTGGCGCGACAGCCCGACGTCGGACCTTGGCCGCCTGGATCATTGTCCTCCAATTATCTCGGTCACGTGACCGCGTCCTCCAATTTTGGGAGCCCAGTAGCTGCATGGCGTCCACACCTACTGAGCTCTCCCAACGAGATCTCGGTCGTCCTCGCAGTCTCGCTCCGTCGACTCGTTCTGCATTCATTACTCTCTTAGGCATGCGATCATCGTCCATTCTTTGTACATGCCCTGCCCATTGAAGTCGTTGTAGTTTGACGATTTTCGAGACTTCCAGCTCATCGTACATTTCATACAACTCATGGTTGTACCGGATGCGCCATCCATCTCGATCGCAAACAGCCCCGAAAATTCGCCGTAGAACCTTACGTTCGAAAGTGTCTAGCATGTTTTCGGAGGCTTGAGTTAGGGTCCATGCTTCGCAGCCATAGCATAGCACTGGTCGTATATTGGTTTTGTACACGCGGAGCTTCGTGTTTCTGTGCACATGTTTCGATTTCATTATGGGGAGAACCGAGAAAAAAGTCTTATTAGCTAACTGTATCCGTCGCTTGATTTCGTCAGTTTCGTTGGCGTCCCTTGACAGGTTGCAACCCAGGTAAATGAAGTTGTTCACGAACTCGATGTTGAGGTACCCCACATTGATGCTTGGTTGTGCAGGTGTCCTTGTCACCGATTGCATCATTATTTTAGTTTTACCCTCGTTAATACGTAATCCAACTTCCTTTGCAGCGGTATCGAGCGTATGCAGAAGTTCTTCTGCGTCGGCCAATCTTCGGGACATGATGTTGATGTCGTCGGCGTACGCTGCTAATTGTGTCGACTTGATGAGTAGCGTCTTGCTGTTGTCCATATTCATGGCCCGAATAACGTGTTCCAGTGCTAGGTTGAAGAGCGTCGCCGGTGCCAGTCCATCGCCCTGTTTCAAACCAGTGCGTGTTTCAAATAGATCAGTAAGTCTATTCTGGATCCTGACTTGCGAGATGGAGTTGGTCATCGTCATCTTTGTCAGTCGCACTAATTTTGCCGGTATACCAAATTGCAGCATGATGTTGTACAGTACTCCACGATCGATACTGTCGTATGCCTGCTTGAAGTCGACAAAGATTTGGTATACGTTTACGTTGTATTCCCAGCACCTCTGGAGTATCAGTTGGACTGAGAAGAGCTGATCGGTTGTGGAGCGCCCAGGTCTGAAACCGCTTTGATATTCGCCAATGACTCGTTCTGCGTACGGTTTTATTATATTTTCCAGAATTTTCGTCAAAATTTTATAGGACGTACAAACTAGTGAGATGCCCCTGTAGTTCTCACACCGCAGTTTATCTCCCTTTTTATGAATTGGACAGATGATGCTTTTGCGCCAATCGTCTGGAATCTCCTCGTTCTCCCATACTCGCAGGAGTAATTGATGTATGGCATCAACTAGACTCGTTCCACCGAATTTTAGCAGTTCAGCTGGAATCTCGTCAGCGCCCGGCGCTTTATTTCGTTTTAGTGACCGCAACGCGAGATCAACTTCCTCTACTGTCGGGGGTTGAATGGGTGGGCCTAGATCAACAATATAGTCGAGAGCTTCCTGTGTGGGGATGTTAGATGGTCGGTTTAGAAGCTCTTCAAAATAAGAGGCCCATCGTTTGTTAATGCCATCGGTGTCGCTGATGATGTTTCCATCCTTGTCCTTACAAAGGCTAGTCCTGGGTTGGTAGCCGTTCTTAATTGTATTTACTAGTTTGTACGCTTGTCTGGTGTTCCTATTAGCTAAGTTTTCGTTTATGTTAATCAATTGCTCGTCAAAGTATTTACGTTTCTTACGTCTAATTATTCTATTCGATATTCGCCGTAGCTCGTCATATTTTTCTCTTCTGGCTCTGGTTCCTCGTTGAATCCATTGTCTGTAGGCCTCGTTTTTCGCGTCAAGTGAATTTTTGCATTCTTCGTCGAACCAGTCATTTCGCGCTCGCCGGGCTTTATATCCCACGACCTTCTCTGCAACATCCTTGATGGTACCCTTGAGTTCTTCCCAGAACCCATGGACGCCTGTGTTGCTGATGTTGTGTAGCATAGGTGATAGTTTTTCCTCAAGGGCGGTAGTATACGCCACCGCTGTAGCATCACTCAAAAGCTTATCAACCGCAAAGATTTTGGGAGGGCTGATTCTTGATTGGTGCACTGAGGAAATTCTATATCTGAAGGTCGTCTTCACCAAGTGATGATCTGAGTCGCAGTTTGCTCCTCGATAGGAGCGGACATCCATGACACTAGACGCCCATCTTCTGCAAATGAGGGCGTGGTCAATTTGGTTGACGGTATGTGCGTCTGGAGACTTCCAGGTCTGCTTGTGAATGCGTCGATGCGGGAAACACGTAGAGCTTACGACTAGATTCCTGCTGCAGGCGAAGTCGATAAGTCGCTGGCCGTTATTGTTACATTCTTCATGGAGGCTGTGGCCTCCAGAGGTCCCCCGATGCCAACTTTCATTCCCGACTTTCGCGTTAAAGTCTCCCAGCAGCAATTTGACGTCGTTTGTTGGAAGTGAGTCGAAGAGAGCTTTAAGCCGGGCGTAGAACTCGTCTTTTACTGCGTCTTCTTTAACTTCAGTGGGGGCATGCACATTGATGAGCCAGAGAATGAAGAATCGAGTCTTGATGCGAATCGCACACAGCCGTTCGTTTATGGGTTTGAAGTCAGTAATATGCGGTTTGAGGTGATTGTTCACTATAAATGCTACTCCAAACTCCTTGCGGCCCGATGGTTTGCCACTTGTAAAAATTGTGTGCGATTTCTTGTCATTAATCTCGCTGCCAAGCCAATTTGTTTCCTGGACTGCAGTAATGCTCAGTTTGTACTTTTCGACCTGTTGAAGGAGGGCCTTTTCGGCCCCCAGTTTGTTCTGGGAGCGTACATTCCAGGATCCGAAAGAGTAATCCTTTAGTCGTTTGCGTGGTCGTCGTTGTTGATCCGTCCAATCCGAGGCTTTTGTTCCAGGTTTCTTGACATGGAGTGGTTTTTGCAAGGACGAGTTGTCAGCACGTCGCTTAACCCCATTCAGGGGATGGCCTCGGAGATAGCTGCTTCAGATGGTTTAATAAACGTGCTGGAGCCCACACAACTATGTAGCAGGTACAACTACGCAAGTCATTCCATCCTACTAGACCTGAGACGCTTAGGTGTTCGTCAGCCATTCAGGCTACAGCTATCTGCCTTTTCCTAACTGTCTTATCGCTAAGACTTTGGCCGTCAGCGAATTGATACACTGCCGTTACCAGGGGGCGCCCACGCGGAGGACTATGGAAAAGGTCTTTGTCTTTAATAATGCGATATAAATACATTTCAACAGATTCATTTTCCATTTTTGCATGGAGATTCGCGGAGGTTTTAAGTTGAATAAGCTCGTTTGACAAAGTGGCTTCTATATCTTGAGGATATTCCGCTACTAGTTTTTGTGCGTTAAGTTCGATTTCAGGACATTCCATTTGAAGCAAATTACCCAGGAAACTAAATCCAGTGTAAACAATTTCGTAAGACGAAATTCTATCGCTGAGTGCTATTAGCAATCTGTCAATTGCAGATATGAATGATTCTGTTCGAAACTTGTCCCTCGCTGAAAGCTGAACCATCGATGATGATTGCAAGCGTCCATTTGCTGATCTGGCACGGACAGATTCATAATCGAGAATTTTAGACAATGCTTTAGCTGTTTCTTCGTATGTTTCGAAAGCATTTCTTTTGGAATCGACAAAAGCTTGCAAAGATTTTAAACAATCCACTGCAATCCTCAGGGTCATGGTTGGACTTTGACTTTTGAACCTTTCGAGAATGTCATGCCAGAACACAATATATAGGTACAAAGCTGTCTCAAGTGAGCTCATTTTCTTCGCAAGAGGCAACCTTTTAGTTTCCGGCGCCCCGGCTGGGGAAATCATTTTTCACTCGGATTTTTGTCACTTTTCGCTCGTGTCACTCTAAAAGTCGAAAAAAAAATTTTTTAATTTTTTTTTTTTTCATAATTTATACTAGGTGCGTTTTTTTCATACAGAGCAGAGCAGGTTAAGCGATGAAAAAAACGATCCAGAGCAATTTAACGGGGTAAGCTTTTGTCTTTACTAAGGGAGTGTGTCTTGGCTTAGTTAGAATTCAAATGTCTACTCGAATTTCAAAAGAAAACTTAAATCCTTAGTACATAATACAATCAGACAAATTTCTTTTATGCAGCAAAATTATTTTGTAGGTTTAATATTCCATATAATTACACAAGACGAGCATTTTATTGGCAGGAAATTAACATGTGCTTCCCAAACTGTAAACTGTTCTCAAATTTCGACGCCTGCGCCTCCTGTATTTCAAATGTGGGACTATTTAACAGAGTAGAAATCCTCCATTAACGTTCTATCGAGAGCAGCTCAGATCAAATTTTTAGTGTAATTGTGTGGTCTTAACCTACTCTGCTCTATATGGGTCTTGAAAAAAACGCGCCTTGTGGGGTCTTAACCTGCTTTGCTCTATATAGATCTTGAAAAAAAAAACGCGCCTATTGAATGTTTGGTATATTGGAGGCATGTAAAATTTAAATATACGCAAATCCCCTTGCGTGGGCTCCGCTCGCTACGCTCGCTGCTCCGCGCCTAAAGGATCGCAAACCTCAGTATCGCACAAACATGAACGCTCGCTTTGCTCGCTCTGCGTCCAACAGCGTCTTGATCAGTTTTAAACACATCGAAAATTCAGTATAAATCATTAGAACAAAAAAATAAGAAAAACAAATTAAAAAATTAAAATTAAAAATTAACAAAAAAAAAAATATTTTTTTTTTGTTTTGCAAATTTGAGAGTCTTAGCGTGACGCGAGTGATAAGTGACAAAAAATCCGGGTGAAAAGTGATTTTTTCACCCCGGGCCCCGGAAATTAATTACCCCCTTTTCGTATTTTCCATAATGTCAAATATAAATCCATAATTTCATTTCCACTCAAGTTCAATGACTACTTTTATTATAGAAAATGGAAAGGCAGTGAGTGTCTTTTCTTCAAAAGTGGAACCTCTCATTTAGGAAATACAAATTCACAGTCAATAAAATATCATAAAATATTTGTTTACAATATTTTTCTTAACAACCGACATTTTTCTTATTAATAATAATTATTATGGGAGCCATTGACGTCTGAGTTTCATTGTTTATGAGGCACATTGATGAATGCAAATTATAAAAATGTCGGGGTAATGTCTGTGTAAATAAATTGAAGACTGTTTTAAATAAAATATTAGCTAAAGTCGTAAAGTGTACCGAAAGGAATTAAGGCATTGTGCTTAACAATTCTTTAGAATAAGATACAAGAGACGGAAGCTTTCCCATATCATAAATCATAAAAATCATAAAAATGGCTGCGATTCTTTTTTTTTTTTGTTTCAATTGACATTCAATCCATTCAAACGAAAATCTGATTTTGTATAATTTATAACAATCGATCAAATCAACTGCGTCATCTATCCATTCAAACGTAGAGGTCGGATAGTAACACAGAGCTAGAAGAATCGTCATTTAAATACTCGTATATTCAACGAAAACAAGTATTTGGTAATTTGATATGTTTATTAAATAATTTCTAGCAACATCCAAATATTAGCTGTATCAATAAATATCATGTTACACTTAGCACAACACGACACATTTCGTGACACAATCATTTTGTTCAATTGCTCAGAACAACAACTGCCGACTAATGGTCTGGCGAGAAAAAAAAGGATAGTGACTTGGTTGAAGGTGATCAAGAAGAAGGATCCAAGTTCTTTGTGAGAATTTGAATGAACGACAGTTATTAGAGGTAGGAGCCTCTAAGTTGTCTAAGGCAATATTTTTTTATAAATGTTTTGCACAAAGCATTATGTCAAAGTTATTTACGAGGAACTTTAAGCCTAATTTGATTCACAATAATATATGATGATGACAGAACTTCCAATGGAAATACCATTCTGCTAATAGATGATACTAGATACAAGTTCAATTAATTACTTTGGTTAATTATTGACGATTATATCGTAGATTTTTATCTTAAAAATGGTTAATGAGAGGCGAATCATGTTAAAAGCTAAACGAAGAAGCGACCGACATGGTTCTAAGGGAGATTCGCTAGTATGTAGGAGAAAGAGATACTGGATTTGGATAAGGGCAGTGAGACGAATACAATAGACTACTGCTGAAGCCATTTTGATCCTTTGGCCAGGAAAAAAGGACACTCCTGGCCATGAAGTGATATCCTGGCAAAATAGATAGATACTGACGCGTACACGACCCCGATACTGCACGAATCATCTGAAAAGATAATTTTTGAAATATGTAGTTGAGAAAATGTGCCAAACTAGTCCACAAAAAATTACTACAATCGAACTACGTAAAGATTTATACTAACTGAATTATGTAATCATTCAAACCATAGCTTTTAAGGTAAGGACGACTCACCAATATGTTGCCTTACGGAGTAGCTACTCCAATCCATGGGTGGACACTGCCTATAAACACATTCTTAGAGAAACACACAACCCATCTCGGGTGGACATATTCCACTAGAACCCATATTGGCAATTCCGATCTGGACACTGCAACCCGTCTGGGTGGAACAATCTCCTCTGAACCACCTGAGAATGATAAACCGACCCATCACAGGTGGAACTATCATCACCGGGGACACTAGTTCAGGTCGACTTAACGAAACTATCACAGATGATGCCATTTTGCCCTGAGCAGTGCTCTTTAAATAACCAAGCATACTCATGATAATTCACCTCGCCCTGAGCAGTGGCAGCTACCAACGACCAAACACCAATCGTAGGTGTAACCATGGTCTCACTAGGACAATCGCATAACAAGTGCAAAAACGACATATCATCATCATCATCGTGGTGCGAAAGCCCGACGTCGGGCCTGGGCCGCCTGGATCGTTGTCCTCCAATTATCTCGGTCACGTGACTGCGTCCTCCAATTCTGGAAGCCCAGTAGCTGCGCGGCGTCCACACCTACTGAGCTCTCCCAACGAGATCTCGGTTGTCTAGTCAGTCTCGTTTCGTCGACTCGTTCTGCGTTCATTACTCTCTTTGGCATGCGATCATCGTCCATTCGTTGTAGATGCCCTGCCCATTGAAGTCGTTGTAGTTTGACGATTTTTCAAACTTCCAGCTCATCGTACAGTTCATACAACTCATGGTTGTACCGGATGCGCCATCCGTCTCGATCGCAAACGGCCCCGAAAATTCGCCGCAGAACCTTACGTTCAAATGTGTTTAGCATGTTTCCGGAGGCTAACTGTATCCGTCGCTTGATTTCGTCACTTTCGTTGGCATCCTTTGACAAGTTGCAACCCAGGTAAATGAAGTCGTTCACGAACTCGATGTTGAGGTGATGCTCGATTGTTTAGGTGTCCTTGTCGTCGATTGCATCATTATTTTAGTTTTACCCTCGTGGATACCTAGTCTAACTTCTTTTGCAGAGGTATCGAGCGTATGCATAAGTTCTTCTGCGTCGGCCAATCTTCGGAACATGATGTTGATGCCGTCGGTGTACGCTGCTAATTGTGTCGACTTGACGAGTAGCGTCTTGCTGTTATCCATATTCATAGCCCGAATAGCGTATTTCAGTGCTAGGTAGAAGAGCGTCGTTGCCAATCCATCGCCCTGTTTCAGACAAATGCGTATTTCAAATAGAAGTCTATTATGGATCCTGACTTGTGAGACGGAGTTGGTCATCGTCATCTTTGTCAGCCGCACTAATTTCGACGGTATCCCAGATTGCATGTTGTACAGTACTCGACGATCGATACTGTCGTATGTCTGCTTGAAGTCGGCAAAGATTTGGAATACGTCTACGTTGTATTCCCAGCACCTTTGGAATATCAGTTTGACCGTAAAGGGCTGATCGGTTGTGGAGCGACCAGGTCTGAAACCGCTTTGATATTCGCCAATGATTCGTTCTGCGTACGGTTTTATTTTATTTTCCAGAATTTTTCTCAAAATTTTATATGACATACAAACTAGTGATATGCCCCTGAATTTCTCACACCGCAGTTTATCTCCCTTTTTGTGGATTAGACAGATGATGCTTCTGCGCCAATCGTCTGGGATCTCCTCGTCCTCCCATACTCGCAGGAGTAATTGATGTATGGCATTAGCTAGACCCGTTCCGCCGAATTTTAGAAGTTCAGCTGGAATCTCTTCAGCGCCCGGCGCTTTATTTCGTTTTAGTGACCGCAACGCGAGATCAACTTCCTCTACTGTCGGATGTTATATGGGTGGGCCTAGATTAACAATATCGTCGAGAGCTTCTTGTGCCTGGATGTTAGATGGTAGGTTCAGAAGCTCTTCAAAATAAGAGGCCCATCGTTTGTTGATGCCATCGGTGTCGTTGATGATGTTTCCATCCTTGTCTTTTGTAATGTGAAAATCAAGAAATCAACGCCAAGATAAAATATATTTTAACATTTTATTTGAGACTAAAACTGAACAGTAATTAGTAATTGGAAAATGAGTTGATCCGTACGCGATTCGACTGCCAACTCCCTGAACGTTTCGATGACCTTCCTTTTTATGTAGAATGAAAATGCTTATCACGCATCCGCTGGCCGTTCTTCAATATTTTTCGTCAGTATTTTTACGGAGTCTTCGTACTGCACGTCTACGTACATGATATACGAAACTAGCTGCGTCGGCTCGGTTTGCTCGCCTCCACATCTAGTGCTCGCTTCGCTCGCGTTGTTGCCTTTGTGAAGAACGAAAATGGGTTTTATATGTCAACAGGAGGCGAGATGTATGATTGTATCAATTAATACTTAGACTATGAGCCAGGTAAATTGGTATTTTATATGGAGCAATTTTTTATTGTTATCCTTGAACATCAGAAACTTGGTCCTTGCGGTCCATTTGTACTGTACTCCTTGATGACATGAAACTTATGGACTTGGTCAGTAGCGCATGCAATTTTTTTTTCCTTGATCACCTGAAACTCGCTCCTGACGACCCTAACCACATAAACCTTGGTCATGGCAATCCATTTGTACGCTTGTGCATGCAGCACATAATTATCAATGTGCACAACCACCCACCTGCTTACCAGCACAACTTGTGTGTAATCACACGAAAGATTTTCCAGACGATGCCTTGCAGACCCAGATGAAAAGATTGCAATATTACGCGAGTGCGAGAGGGAGCAATGTGGTGTTTTATATGAAGAGCCCATTGAGAGCAAGCAAATATTGGCGGCGAGTGAAATGCATAGAAATTGTATGTCATGTGGAGATTTCATTTGAAGCATTTTATATTTTAAGAAGAAGAAGAAGCAAATATAGTGGACGTGGTGGACAACAGGCAACAGGTCGTCCCTTTTTTAAAGCAGGTTGTCCCTTTTATTAAATTTGAGGTGGATAAGGATGCACATTCAGCGTGAAGAAGCGGAAGGAAAACGAAAAAGAAAAATGTGAGACAAATCGAAGGAACGACCGTTTTCATTTCAGGCAAGAGGTCGTCCTTTTTATGAGAGACCAGTGAAAACAACAAAAAACAAATAGCATTGAGGAAATGTAAAAAGTACACATGCAACTATTGGATGTATTTGCACGAAGGACACCAGGTCGTCCTTCTTCGCAACAGGTCATCGTTTTTTGGGAATTTGAGTTCGGTAAGAATGCACGTTGAGCGGAAAGGAGCACAACTGGAAATCGCAAATCGGATGTAGGATAATTGAAGTGGAAGGAAAAACATTTCTTCATACAAAGTCGTTCTTTTTTTGACCAGGTCGTCCTTTTTTTGGAGGTTGAGCTGGATATGGATCCAAGTTGAGCGTAAAGAGACAGAACAAAAAAAATTTCAGTCAAATCGGCCACAGGGCAATTTTCATTTCAGGCAAGAGGTCGTCCTTTTTAGGAGAGACCATGGGAAAAAAATTAATTGCATTGAGAACATGGGTAAAGTACATGCAACGTACTGGATATGTTTCCTCGAAGGACACCAGAATGTCCTTTATTGTCACCAGGTCGTCCTTTTTTGGACTTTGGGCTCGGTGAACATGTAAGTTGAGCATGAAGGATCAAAAGGGAAAAAAATTCAGGCAAATCGTACGTAGGGTTAGGGAGATAGAAGGGAAATCATGTCTCCATACAAAATGTATGGGAAAATTGAATTTCCCGAATTTCGCAATTTCACGGGAAAATTTCCAATTTTTAATGATGTAAGGTTTCAAGTGGAGCGTAAAGAAACCAATTGCAAAAAATTTGAATCAAATCGGGTAAAGAATAACGACGCCAACCCTGTACATATGTAGATGACTTTCTTTTATATACAGGGTGTCCCAAACCCTAACGGGGGGCAAAAACTCCTCTTCCATAGTCCTCCGCGTGGGCGCCCCCTGGAACGGCAGTGGTCACTGACCATTGCCAACCAACGTCAAGCCGCCAGTGATGGCGGTGCGATGATTTGGTTGAGGTACCCCTGTGGTGTGGGGTGTGAAAAAAATACCACGGCCTTTCCCTTTGAGGGCCTGTCGTTAAAACCGACAATCAAAGGACAGGATGTGTATGCCAGCAACTTGCACTATCCGAAATCTTTATATGCTAACGAAACGTCAACTATGCCTCGGATAAGGACTGACTCAACGGTTACGACTTTTGGCTATCGTACAATGACAAAGATTGGATTCTGGAATGTGCGTACTCTCCTGGACAATGGATCAGAGGGTCCCCAGAACGCACGATTTCTTCAATTAGAGAGTGAATTTCTGAGGTACAAATTAAATATCTTAGGAGTTAGTGAGATAAGATGGTGGAACAGCGGAGAATTCATCTCTCCAACGGGCAGCACTGTAATGTTGTACTCCGGTAAAGCTACCGGTAGTCGCCGTGAGTCAGGTGTGGGGCTCCTTTTAACCAGAGCCGCGCGAAACTGTCTCTTATCCTGGGAACCGGTCTCTGACAGGGTCTTGACCGCCAGGTTCCGGACCAAAATGAGGAACATCTCAATAATACAATGTTATGCCCCTACTGAACCCGACAATGTCTTGGCAAAAGACTCCTTCTACGAAGAACTAAACGCCGTTCAGAGCAGAACACCTAAAGGTGACATGATAATGGTTATGGGTGATTTGAATGCGAAAGTTGGCGCTGATAACTATGGGCTCAGACATGTGATGGGGAGACACGGTCTTGGTGATCGTAATGACAACGGTGAAAGATTTGTAGAGTTCTGCAACTTTCACAGTCTCTTCATCGGTGGTACTATGTTTGAGCATAAGGACCACCACAAAATCAGTTGGTCCTCTGTTGATCGGCGCAGAACACAAAATCAAATCGACCATTTTGCCATTAGTAAAAGATTCAAGAGTTGCCTCCTGGACGTGCGAAACAAGAAGGGTGCCGATATTGGGATGGGAAGAGACCATTATCTTATGATCGCTAATGTTCGATTGCGTATTGCAGCCGTGCGCCGCACCAGCGACGAAAGATCCAGGCCCCGCAAATTCAACACCGCTCGACTAAAAAATCCAGCTGTCTTACAACAATATAATGACCATCTAGCGCAAAAAGCGGCTGAGATAACTAGTCACCCAGATAGTGACATAAACGAAAACTGGGATGCCATAAAAAATGCGTACATTGATAGCGCAAATACCATCCTTGGCCCAAACCCGGATTGTCGGAATAAGCCCTGGATGTCCGACGCTTCATGGCAGCGGATTGTTGAAAGAAAGGAGCTGAAAGTTCGTTTGGCTGCAGCCTCAGACGACAATCGAAGCAGCATCGAACTCCTTTACCGTCAGAAAGCTCGAGAAGTTCAGCGTAGTGTGCGACGCGATAAAAGAGTTTATGCCAATTCTCTTTTAGCGTCAGCAGAAGAAGCCGCTAGAAGTAACAACTTAAACGCCGTATACGGTGTCATCAAGGAGTTTACAGGTGGTCGTAACTCCTGCCAACATCCGGTGAAAGATAGTGATGGAAAGCTACTTATCTTGGAAGAAGATCAAATGAGGCGGTGGAAAGAACACTTCGCCGCGGTCTTGAACCGTGTAACCTCTGGTGAAGTTCCCCCTCATATAGATAATTTAGCTAACCATCAAAATGTGCGTATACGGTCCACTGCCCCGACTAAAGAGGAAATAGTCACTGCAATTATTGCACTAAAACGAGGAAAGGCCGCCGGACTTGACGGCATCCCTGCCGAACTTTATCAAGCAGCGCCAAGCGTAACTGCCGATTTGCTGCACCCACTTGTTGATAAAGCGTGGAATACAGAGACCTTTCCCACTGAGTGGAAGGAAGGTTTGATCATCAAACTTCCAAAGAAGGGTAGCCTCACAGACTGTAATAATTGGAGAGGCATTTGTGTGCTTCCTGCCGTTGCCAAGATAATAGCTAAAATCGTCCTGGAAAGACTAAAGGCCCACTTAGAAAGCACAATTGATGAAGAGCAGGCTGGCTTTCGATCCGGATTCTCCTGTGTCGATCACATTAACACCTTGCGAATCATCATCGAGCAATGCGCGGAATACGATTCTCCGCTTCACTTGCTTTTCATCGATTTCGAAAAGGCTTTCGATAGTGTGAACCGGGATTCTATATGGGCGGCCTTGCGCAGGAGAGGCATCCCTGAGAAGCTTGTGGCTATTATTAAGGCAACCTATGACGGCGCGAAATGTCGCGTTCTGCATAAAGGTAAGGTGTCGGGGGACTTTGAGATTCGCAGTGGAGTTCGGCAGGGGTGCATCCTCTCACCGATCCTATTCCTCATTGTGATCGGCGATGTGTTGCATGCAGCCCTATCCGGACTCGACAGAGGAATTCAATGGACTTTGACATCTTATCTACAACATCTTGACTACGCTGACGACATATGCCTACTCTCCCACAAAATCATGGATCTGTCCGCAATGGCGTTAGATCTCGAGAGGGAGGCAAGCAAGGTTGGGCTAAAGATTAATACCAACAAGACCAAGGTTCTTAGCCCGCCGTTGCGAAAAAGAAATCCGACACCTGTTGCCATCAATATTAATGGGCAGCCTGTGGAGAAGGTGGACAACTTCGTCTACCTGGGTAGCATTGTTGCCGAAAATGGTGGTACGGAGCAGGACATCGCTCGTCGTATCAACCAGGCTAAACGTGCATACGGCATGCTATCCAAAATCTGGCAGGGCAGTTATCTCAGCATCAAGACCAAGCTGGGCCTGTTTCGCTCCCTGGTACTATCAGTACTTTTGTATGGGAGCAGTACATGGAAAGTTTCCGTAGGAGTTACCAGAAAGCTGCAAGTTTTCGTCAACTCATGTCTTCGTCGAATTTTAAGAATTTTCTGGCCCGAAACAATATCAAATGAAGAGCTAAGTCGGCGTACGGGTCAGATGCCAATCGACGAATTGATACGCAGGCGAAAATGGCAGTGGATAGGTCACACATTGCGGAAGAGTGATAACTGCATTGCTTTGCATGCCATGAAATGGAACCCCATTTCCAACCAAGGCCGACCAAGAGGGGGTCCTCGAATCACATGGCGTCGATCTGTGGCAAAGGAGTGTCAGGTACTGGGTAAGTCTTTTGGGGAGTTGCGCCCCATTGCCCAGAACAGAGTACGATGGCGCGCAGGAGTAGTTGACGCGCTATGCCCCGCTAGGGGTTAAGGCAAAGTAGTAAACCCTAACGTCAACCCGGAAACCGGTGATAGGCCAAGTGGTGGCAGTTATCAGAAAAGTATTAAACAAAGTCTCCGTCAATTATTTTTTGACTTATAGACATTCAAAAAAGAATTGGAAAAATTCATACCCTGTGATGATTTTTTAAGTACTGTTATTACAAATTTTCATTTTATTTTTTATTTTTATGAAGCAACCCTGACTAACTGTTCTATAAATCACAATCTAAAAGTAAAAAATTACTGTATTGGTTTTAAATAAAATATGACTTTTTCCCCCAATTTTGTACTCAAAATTATCACTTATCCCAACTTCAACTGACTGCACTATAAAAAAAATATACCACGCGGTTTTGTCAAGTAACTGTAAAAGATGGCGCATTTTGTCCAGATTCCAAAATGGTACGACATATGTAGCACATGTAACCTTATGAATGATTTAGTGATTCAGTAACAATTTGATTATAGGACGCATTTAACTGCCATTATGCCAGACAGATACAGTGCGCGGGAATATGCTATCATGCATCTTATTTATGGGGAATGCAAATGCAATGCTAGTGCTGCAGCCAGACTTTATCGTGAGAGATATCCAAATGCTGAACGTTATCCGGATCACCGAATATTTACACGTACAATAGTCATTCTCAGAGGGTCGAATTCCACACCACATGACAGGAGAGCCAAATTTCATCATGCCCTACGAGGAGGAAGTCTTACAAGCAGTCGAACAAGACCCCAGTGCCTCAGTACATGCAATTGAATGTAGCACAGGAGTACCCAAAAGTACAGTACAACGAATTCTACGGAGAAACAAGATGCACCCGTACCATGTTCAACGAGTCCAAAGTCTGCTTCCTCGAGATTATCCGCAGAGAGTACAATTTTATCAAACGATGTTGTGTGAGTACAGAGAAGATCCCCGATTCTTTGACAAAATTCTATGGACCGATGAATCCACATTTTCTAAAGATGGTTACATTAACCTCCACAATTTATATGAATGGCTCATTGAAAATCCACATTTAATGCGCCAAAATAGAGCGCAGCATCGCTTTAAAGTGAACATGTGGACTGGAATTTTAAATGACCAAATTATTGGACCATTCGAGCTTTCGGAGAACTTAAGTGCCGAGACATATTTAGATTTTTTAATGAATCATTTACCCAATTTATTGGAAGACGTGCCACTCAGTACTTTTGCAAATACGTGGTATCAGCACGATGGCTGCCCAGCGCATTATGCCCGTACAGTAAGAGAGTTCCTCGATCGAGAATATCTCGAGAGGTGGATAGGGCGGTCTGGTACAATTTCGTGGCCGGCACGTTCACCTGACCTAAATCCCCTCGAGTTTTTTTTACTGGGGAGCGGTAAAAGAAAAGGTTTACACGAAAGAAATAGAAAATTTGGAGGAACTCTGCCGAAAAATTGCGGAAGCCGCTGAAGCCATTAGTTTCGGAAGATTCGCCCGGCTTATAACTCGATCCTTTTTAAGAAGATGTCGTGCTTGCATTGCAGCTGAAGGCAAACATTTTGAACATTTGTTGTAAATTGAAGTTCTAACGTTGTAAATTGATTTTTTTGTTCAATAAATTACACTTTTGCCTAAATGAGATTATTACTTCTTTTCACCTCAATTAAGAGATAATATAGGAAGTGTCGTACCATTTTGGAATCTGGACAAAATGCGCCATCTTTTACAGTTACTTACCAAAACCGCGTGGTATATATTTTTACAGTGCAGTCAGTTGAAGTTGGGATAACTTATAATTTTGAGTACAAAATTGGGGAAAAAAGTCATATTTTATTTAAAACCAATACAGTAATTTTTTACTTTTAGATTGTGATTTATAGAACAGTTAGTCAGGGTTGCTTCATAAAAATAAAAAATAAAATGAAAATTTGTAATAACAGTACTTAAAAAATCATCACAGGGTATGAATTTTTCCAATTCTTTTTTGAATGTCTATAAGTCAAAAAATAATTGACGGAGACTTTGTTTAATACTTTTCTGATAACTGCCACCACCTGACCTATCACCGGTTTCCGGGTTGACGTTGGGGTTTGGGACACCCTGTATAAGATTATATCATTTTTACACTTTTTGTAATAAATATTTATTATTTAATTATTTTACTAATTATTTTCAATGAGAACTGCATTTCGACGATTGGAAATTATATTAACTGAAATGTTGAGTAAACGAAAACATATGTATATTTCAAAACGGTAACATTTTTTATTATGTACTTTTTAAACTTAACAACTTTCAACACAAAAAAAACAAGATGAAAAATAAAGAACCTGATATACTGCTCTTCAAACATAACTATAAATTCTAGGAATTAAAAAAAAATCAAATTCAGTCTTAATTCGAATCATAGGAATCATAACATTGCTTATCAATAAAATAAATGAAAATATGTACATATACTTATATGCTGAATTTGATTTTTTGTAACCTTAACATAACTTACATAACTGGTCTCAATGGATCCCTCAGATATCGGTACTCTGTAAGACGCCACACATACACCGCACTAAACTCAAAATCTACCCAAGTCATGAAGTAACCAGGCAGGAAGCCCCCGTTCCAGTGTACAAAAATGATGAAATACATATCGCACAATAACAATCTCTGTGTATCTGGCAGATATATTGCGAGCGTCGGAGGGTTAATACTGCGGCATATAGGCAGTCAAAATATATGCAAAAATTACGATCAGGCCTATCTTCAACTGGCGTCAAGAATGAATCTATGATTTGTTAGGAATGTTAAACGTAAGTATCTCGGTTTGTTTGTCAGCGTATTTTAATCAGTTAGTAAACCAACGAAGTAAAAAAAAAAAAAAACACCCAAGTAAGCACCACCTGAATAAACAAATCAGGCAAGTAGCTGGTGGTGTGCCTGTACGATTCGGGTGATCTTAGTCATTCGAGTGGAAAGTGTAGCTGACTAAAGATCAATCCGGTGAGTAGCCTGTGGAATTGTGTTCTAAGTGTGTTGTACGGTGCGTGTGTGAAATGGGATGTGATCCCATGAAAGATAAATGGGATGTGTTCCCTAAACAGTGGGATTTGTTCCCAGGGATGTGTTCCCACTCTTGTTGGGGTTTGTCCCCGTGAAAGGGGATTTGTTCTCCTTCAGTGTGAATGTGCGTGTGTCTGTGGCTATTCACTGAGTATCGTTGTATACTCATGTATTCACCTCTTTTCAGGTGTTGAACCAAGCGGCACGAGTGGACCAACCGGGGGTGAACGACGCGATCGGGCCAATAATGAAATATAAATAATGTTTCTTGTTTTTTGATTTTTTATAATAAAACATGTATAAGCTAAATCTGACATTTTTGCTTTATTAGCTGTCAGAAGTGGGATACCCGGTTGGAAGCTGCTCGTGTCGCTTTTGTGTCATTCATAGATCATGTATCTAAAACATTCTCTTAACGAGTTAAAGATTAATTTATGGTGTATGTTCGTGTATGTTTATTTCACATAGAAAGACAATAAAATGGAAAGTGTATGGAAGGTGAAGGACGTTCGACCAGCAAGGGGCAGGAAAAAACATAGGCAGCCAGGAGAACTATTGTTAGTTAAACGGCATCGAGGCTTAGACTCTGTGAGTGATTCAACAGAGACGGAGACTTCGTGTGAAACTTCATTGAACACTGAAAATATTAAACATTTGGTGGGTGCCGTCACTTCTTTGTCGGAGACAGTTGGGCGACTAAGTAGCAGATCGCAACATGTTGGAGGGGGAAAAGACATTATTCCCACATTCGATCCGTCGGACAAAACCCAGTGTATTGAAAGGTGGCTACATCGAGTGAACGAACTTCGGGGTATATATGGTTGGGACGAACAAACAACCATTTACTATGCCACAAGTCGTTTTCGCGGATTAGCAGGCCTGTGGTACTCTAAACTGCCAACCTGTTTTCAAACATGGGAGGAATGGGAAGTTAATTTGCGAAAATCATTCCCTTCGAAGCAAAATTATGCGAAATTGCTGGATGACATGATGAAACGGGTCAAACGGAAACAGGAATCAATGATGGAATATTATTACGATAAGGTGGGCTTACTTAACGCATGCGAGATCTACGGAACGAAAGCTGTATCGTGTTTGATCAGTGGTTTGCAAGATTCATCTTTGGAAGCTGCAGCAGATGTTGGAGATTATCAATCACCTGAAGACTTACTAAAATATTTAAAAACCGTCGATATGAGGAGCTATTCGCAAGTGCCGTCTACCTCTGGTCGCTTTCAACAGGACAACAGACAACAACGACCAATGCGGAAAATGCGATTTGAAGGCGATCGCAGAGGAGAATCATATGGGGACAAGCGGAAATGTTATGGATGCGGAAGTCGCGATCATTTCTTGCGACAATGTACCCGGCCATACAAAAACCAAAGAAGAGACGAAAACTTAAGGAAGCAGACTGAACAACCGAAGAAAGTTCGCATCATCAATGAAGAGAGGACATGTAAGCAAGGTGAGAAATTTTACAAGTATGTAGAACTTAATGGAGTAGGAATAAGAGCTTTTGTGGACCTTGGAGCAAATTGCAATACCTTAAGAGAGGATTATTCAGAAAGTAAAATATATTTGGTGAAATCAACAGAAAGGAAGTCCACACAATTAATGGTTTTGGAGGAGGCGTAGTCCAATCACTTGGAACGATTAAAGATGTAGAAGTTAAAATAGACGAAGTCAAATTGAGAACAGATTTTAGTATTGTCCCGAGAAAAGTGCAAGATACACCGGTGATTATTGGACAACCATGTACGGAAGATAGTAATGTCTTGATGATTAAAGATAACGAGAATTTGAGATTCTATGAAAATGTTTGGCATCATCTACCGGAGCATGTTGATGAGGAAAATTCGGACAAAGTGAAACTTAGTTTAAAAGATTCAGTCGTCCTATATCCAAAACATTTAAATTTTGTAAAGTGTCGTACAAATAAACCCAATATACTTATCTGTATCAACGGAGGAATTCGGATGAAAGAAGGAGAAGAAATGGTGATACCCAGATGTGTAGTCGACATAAACGAAGAAGGTGAATGTAAGGTTCCGGTTATAAACACTCAAGACAAGGAAATAACGTTAAAGAATAACCATATATTTGTTAGAGCAATGCAAATTGATGAAGGGTGGTTAAAGCTTAGTGCTCAAAAAGCGTCAAATCCAGTAAATTATGATATAGGAGAAGACTTAAATGACAATCAGAAAGACGAATTGATGAAATTATTAAGTAAATATTCAGGAATCTTCTCATCCGGGACCGATAAACTAGGTTGTGTAAATAACATGGAAATGAATATAGACATGTTAGACGATATTCCAGTAGTATATAGGCCTTATCGTATGAACCCGTCAAGCCGACAAATTGTCAAAGATATCACAGACGACCTTTTAAATAATGGAATTATACGTGAGTCAAACTCCCCTTTTGCGTCTCCAGTATTATTAGTAAAAAAGAAAAATGGTGACTCCAGATTATGTATAGATTACCGGAAATTGAACACAAAAATTAAACAAGATCGATATCCATTACCTCGTATTGACGATCAATTGGACGTGCTCAGAGGCTATAATTATTTTACTACTCTTGATATGACATCAGGGTACTATCAAGTACCTATCAACGAAAACTCTAAACATAAAACTGCTTTCGTGACGCCTGACGGTCATTTTGAATTCAACAGAATGTCATTTGGAATTAGCACAGCACCTAGCGTATTCCAAAGAATGATAAATAAAATTCTTGGAGTTTTACGAGGAAGTATCGCCGTGGCATATTTGGATGACATCTTGGTTCCATCAAAAGACTTCATATCAGGTCTTGACAATTTGGATAAAATACTCGATGTAATACAACAGCATAACCTAACGCTTAATCCAAAGAAATGTGAGTTCTTCAAAACGGAAATAAATTATTTAGGATTCGAGGTTAGCCGGGATGGAATTAAGCCAGGAGAGGAAAAAGTGAAAAGTTTGATTAATTATCCGGTCCCCCAAAATATTCATCAAGTCCGACAATTTTTAGGACTCACCGGATTCTTCCGTCAATTTGTAAAAAACTATGCATTAATTGCGAAGCCCTTGACTTCGTTACTCAAAAAGGATCAAAAGTGGAACTGGTCGGAAGCACAACAACAAGCATTCGACATGCTGCGACATATTCTAATTAGCCGACCAGTGTTGCAATTATATAATCCAAAAGCTGAAACCCAAGTGCACACAGATGCATCAAAATATGGACTGGGAGCGATTCTTCTACAGAGAGATCAAGGTGAGAAACTGCATGCCGTCGCTTATCACAGCCGAAATACTACGCGACATGAAGAAAATTATCATTCGTACGAATTGGAGGCACTAGCAGTAGTTGAGGCTCTCAAAAAGTTCAGAGTCTACCTTTTGGATATTGAATTCACCGTAGTAACAGATTGTAATGCAGTAAAAGCTGCTGCCGAAAAAAAAGATCTGAATGCACGAATTGCTAGATGGTGGTTAACACTACAGGAATTTACATTCAAAGTAGAGTATAGACCAGGAACGAAAATGGCGCATGTGGATGCCTTAAGCAGAAATCCGACAAAACAAATTGGAAATGATGAAGAGAATCGATCAATAATGCACATTGAGATTGCAGACTGGGTTTTGGCAAACCAGATAAGTGACGAACACATCAAGGTGATTAGTGACGTATTAAATAAAATACCAGAAACGGACTTTGAAAAGCAAATACATGAAGTCTATGAAAAACACAATGAGCGGATTTATAGGAAGACCAAAAGCGGGCTGAAATGGATTATCCCTAAAGGCATGCGTGCGGAAGTTGTCAGGCGCGCTCACGACGAATTCGGACATTTCGGAATAGAGAAAACTCTTAGGAAACTAACTGAAGATTATTGGTTCCATAACATGCGCTCATATGTTGAAAAGTACATTAAAAGTTGCATTCCATGTATGTATCACAAACAAACGAAAGGAAAACAACCAGGATTACTTCACCCAATTCCGAAGGACAAGATTCCATTCCACACAATACATATGGATCACCTGGGTCCATTTGTAAAAAGCACAACTGGAAAGAAATATGTTATTGTCTGTGTGGAAGCATTTACAAAGTACACCCAATTATACGCTACTAAGGATACTAAAACAGCGCCTGTCATAAACTTCCTAGATCAGATAATTATAAATTTTGGAGTACCGTCACGCCTAATTACTGATCGAGGAACTTGTTATACTTCGAAAGCATTCGAACACTATTGCGACCGACGTGGTATCAAACATGTTCTTACAGCGGTATCGACACCAAGAGCGAATGGCCAAGTTGAACGGTTCAATTCAACACTTTTAAATGCTCTAGCCACTACTACTGAAGAAGACAACAAATGGGACCGGAAATTAAAGGAAATTCAATTTTCGATCAATAATACAGTCCATTCCACAACAAAGAAGACACCTAGTGAATTGTTCTATGGATACCGACCCCGGGCACCAAATGATGGTCAGTTAACTGCCTTAGTAAGAGTAAGTGATCCAACTGTTGAAGATCGAGAAAAAGAAAGGGATTTGGTTCAAGAGAGAATAAGAATTGACCAAGAGAAGCAGAGAACGCGCTTTAATAAAAAAAGAAAGGCAACAGCGGTTTACAATGTCGGAGATCTAGTTTTGGTTCGTAAACCAACTTTCAACGAAGGACAAAGTAGGAAGTTGATGGAAAAATATAAGGGACCCTTTAGTATCAAAAAGGTTCTTAATAATGATAGATATGTCATTTGCGAACTCCCTGGTTTACATCGAACGTTGCGAGCACCGTATGAAAGTGTGGAATCCGCAGAACACCTGAAAAGGTGGTATAATCGTGAGGAGACTTCATCAGAAGAGGACACCATGAGTGGGGACACTCATAAGCAGGATGGCCGAGCTGTTAAACGTAAGTATCTCGGTTTGTTTGTCAGCGTATTTTAATCAGTTAGTAAACCAACGAAGTAAAAAAAAAAAAAACACCCAAGTAAGCACCACCTGAATAAACAAATCAGGCAAGTAGCTGGTGGTGTGCCTGTACGATTCGGGTGATCTGAGTCATTCGAGTGGAAAGACTAGCTGTAGATCAATCCGGTGAGTAGCCTGTGGAATTGTGTTCTAAGTGTGTTGTACGGTGCGTGTGTGAAATGGGATGTGATCCCATGAAAGATAAATGGGATGTGTTCCCTAAACAGTGGGATTTGTTCCCAGGGATGTGTTCCCACTCTTGTTGGGGTTTGTCCCCGTGAAAGGGGATTTGTTCTCCTTCAGTGTGAATGTGCGTGTGTCTGTGGCTATTCACTGAGTATCGTTGTATACTCATGTATTCACCTCTTTTCAGGTGTTGAACCAAGCGGCACGAGTGGACCAACCGGGGGTGAACGACGCGATCGGGCCAATAATGAAATATAAATAATGTTTCTTGTTTTTTGATTTTTTATAATAAAACATGTATAAGCTAAATCTGACATTTTTGCTTTATTAGGAAACCCAACGTCGGTCATGAAAGTGTTAATTTTTCCTACCTTCCAGTTCCAGAATGTCCAGTACGCACTAATAAATATGAAAATAGAAATTCAATACTATCAAAACTATAAGCATATAAATATTTATAGCTGATCAGCACTACTAGAGCTACCACATTCTTCCACATGTTTCTATTCCTCTTATTTTTCTCCTTATTCCGTGTCTTTGCGCTTCGCGTTGCGTTGCTATTTTTTTTTATTTGTGAATTCAATCAGAAATGTGGCGCAATAATCGTGGTAAGCATAACAAAATTGGATCGGAAAAGTTTCAATAAATATTTTCATTGATAAAATCGTTCAAATTTCATTCATGGAAATATGGAGATAATTATGCGTGTGATATATGTGGGCATGATGAAAAGTGTTAGTGGTACTGGTACGGTGATTGATTCATTTGAAAATAATTAGAAATTGTGCGAACAGGTAGCGCATACCACTGTCTGTGATGTAAAGGAAGTGGTGTAATGACTTGTTGTGGAGGAATGAGGAAAACGACCGATATCATGATGTTCATGGAGCATGGAGTGGATTAAATTTGGATATTTTATAGTATTTTCACTTTGTTTATTGCTTAATATTACTATTGTTTACATTGCTAATAGTACAGTACCCACGTGGTTATATATTGTAGAATATACATAGAATTCTTTTCTCAACTTTGGTTGGTAGTACGGTCAAATTATCCACATCCATATTCTAGCTCCAGCTAGAAAAAAATGAAACCGGAAGATAGAGGGCTACGACCGCAATCCGAGGGTTTTGCAGTGTACCATGTCAATAGGAGATGAACTGTCCTACTCTTGGAAATGCTTAACCATTCATGTTAAGACAATATTGCAAATTGCAAGCTTGCGTAAAAAATATTGAAAATAAATTGTTTTGATAGTACTAGTAAGTAGTACAAGGGACCTGTTATGTGCATTTTTTGTATGGATGATATCAAAATGACCAAATCTAAATGAATGTACTACTATTAAATATTACGTGATTATTACGAAATTTGGAGATATTATTGCATATGGTGTTCATTATCGTCGGCCATCAATATTTTCAACCTCGGATGAGTTTGAGAAATGCAGGGGTGTGCTAACTATAACTATAGAAATATACTATTATTAACCTATATTTTGAGAAGATATCAAAATTCCATAATTTTTTTATTTTCTGCGCTAGTTGAAAGCCATCTTCCTGTATGTTTTCATATTTCTAAGTGTAACGGTCTCGAAATGGTAAGGGGGTGGGACAAATTATGATCTCGTATTTTCCCCTCTGCCTCTTTTCCCCTTTCTTCAAATTTGATGAAGACGCCAAAAATGGAATGTACTCGGTAGTACCTTTCTCATGATACCCCACTTGCCCATATCAGAAGAAAAAAAAATGTTGACCTTCATTTCCCCTCTATGGAGACCTCCTCTTAAAGCAGCAACCCACCCACCTCCCCCCTTAAACTTCTCTCCCATCCCACTCCTATACCATCAATCTCTACCCTTTGAGAAATGGTCACTTTACGAAAAACAATAAACAATATTCAAGCATGCAGTGCTCGTAGTACTAGTACGTAGCAGAGGCCGGTTATGTGCATTTTTTGTATGGATGGTGTCAAAATGTCAAAATTTAAATGAATGTGCTATTATTAAATATTATGTGATTGTAATGAAACTTTGAGGTATTATTGCCTATGATGTTGGTTATCATTGGCCATCAATATTTTTGATCTCGGGTGCGCTTAAGGGGTGCAGGGGTGTGTTAACTGCAACCATAGAAATGTACTATTATTAACCTTTTCTGATGAAATTTCAAAATTCTATTAATCTAGGTTTCTTACGCTAGTAAAATGGCGCTTTTCTGTAAATTTTCATATTTCTTAGTATAACGGTGTCGAAATGCAAGGGGGGACAAACTCGGGACTCATATTTTCCCCTCTCCCTCTTTTCCCCTTTCTTCAAACTTAAAAAAAATCCAAAAATGGAATGTAATCGACGGTATCTTTCTTACGATATCCCACTTGCCTGTACCAAACGAAAAAAAATTTCGACCTTCATTTCCCCTCTATGGGGACCTCCCCTTAAAGTTGACCTATTACGACGCATCGCTTTCTCCGGCGAATTATAGTAATTCTACACATTCCTACAAAATTTCAAGTATGTAGCTTCAGTCGTTCGTGATATATTCCATGGACAGACGGACAGACATTTGACCGATTTCATAAGGGTTTTGTTTTTAATACAAAACCCTAATTAACCTAAAGCCAATTCTTTTTTCTTTGTAATCTGTAGTGGCCGGAAAGTCTAGAACAGGGGTCGGCAAACTTTTTCTGAAAAGCGCCAGATTTTTTAAATTTTAAGCTCAGCTGGCCGGATAGCAAATTCGAAATGAAGCTGCTTACCGTGTGCGAGCAGCCCTAGCCGTTGGCCATATCGTATCTATTACGCCCAAATCCAATGACGAAATCGATATGTGTTTCTGCAAATGACTGCAAACCGTATCGATTTCATCAGTTCGAAGTAACGAAACAGATATCACTTCTGATATAATGATGAGCAATGAAACTGCTAGATAGAAGAAAAAAAAAAACGTTTTTCGTGTCGAAATTAAAGAGAATTCAAGTAATTTCCATATTTTTTGCTTTGTTGTTATTGAGGGTGAGTCCTGAGTGAATTCCCCCTTAGTATGTAACATATGTAGATATATCTGCATAACCAAAGCTTAACGCCGAATAACGATAAACCGTATTGCCTAAAGTGGAAATCTATTTCAGCGATTGAAATTCTTGACAGAGGAGACCGCAGTAAAATGTGAATCTCTGCAGGCTAATATTGCTAGACAAATTGAAAATAGGCTGTGTATACAGGGTGACCGAAGCGAAATGTTCCACCCCTATTGATATTTCAGGTTAACATGTTGTTGTTGAGCTGAATTGCACTGGATAGTCATGTAAGAAAAACTGAGCTACTATATACCAGGCTGTAAGATTCAATAAAGCTCATGAACATTCCCAGACCGATACTCAAATAATATCGTTTATTTCAGGAAACACCTTATTTTCTTTTAAAACATTAAATTTATTTATTTATTTATTAGTAAACGGACAAGTGTCCTTTATATATAAAAACATAAAAAAATGGCTGTCTTATAGTGAATATACTAGGTAAACATATTATAATTAACTATTATTATTATTAAGTAACAATTCAATATTAAAAATTCAAAGTAAACGCTTAAATTACTAGAAAACAAAATTAAAAGAAAATCACTCAAATAAATCTAGTAAGAATTTTTTCAATATAACTTTATTCGAATTGAATAAGTCCAAATGATTAGAAACCAGATTTCCAATAGCTTTCAATCTTTCCATAGGCGAGTTTGACTCATAGTTAGTTCGGAATGTATGTAGACAAAAAAGTTCATGATGCCTTGTGTTTCTAGTTGGGACTTTAAAAGGGATTTCTTGAAGTATGTCAGGGGCATCGATTATACCATTAACTAAATTAAATACAAAAATTGCATCATAATAACTTCTTCTAGCTTCAAGGGTGTTAATATTTAAAGTTGACTGAATACAAGAGTAATTAATATTCTCAAATGGGATATGCATTTTATATGCCATATATCTTAGAAATTTGTGCTGAACTTTTTCAATAGTATTGCTGTGAGATTTATAAAATGGATTCCATACAACAGACATGTACTCTAATTTACTCCTTACCAGTGAAAAATATAATGATTTAAGTGCATGTATGTTACGGAACTCGGAAGAATTTCTAATTATAAAACCTAGCATTCGACGGGTTTGTTCGGAAATATCCATAATATGTTCACGGAAATTTAAAGTTTAGTCAAAGAGTACTCCAAGGTCATTAATTGAGTTAACTTGCGTAAGCGGGACATTATCGATGGAATAAGTGTAATGAAAATAAGTTCTACTTCGATTAAATACAATAAATTGACATTTTGATAGGTTAATCTCTAAATTATTCCAGGTACAATAGTTGAAAAAGTTATTTAAATTAGATTGCAGAATTAGGATGTCATCGTTACAGGTTATTTTTTTAAAGATTTTGCAGTCATCTGCAAAAAGCAAAAATTCAACATTCTGGAAAACGTTAACTATATCATTGATAAAAATCAAAAATAATAAGGGACCTATGTGGGAGCCTTGCGGAACACCTGATGTTGGACAAAATGGTTCAGAGTAATTATTATTAACATTAACAATTGATGAGCGATTTCTAATATAGTCATTTATCCAATTTAAAAAAGACCCAAAGAAACCGAAATTCCGTAGTTTTCTTAGCAAAATATCGAAATTAATTTTATCAAAGGCCTTTTTCAAATCTGTGTATATAGAGTGGACTTGTGAGAAGTTGGCAAATGACTTATAAATATAATTTTCGTATACGATTAAATTATTTTAGTAGCAGTGGACTTTCCAGCACAAAACCCATGTTGGTTAGGTATAATCAAAGGTCGTACTAAAGGAGTTATCATATCCGTTACAATACTTTCAAAAAGTTTCGGGATGCAAGACAAAATGCTAATTGGACGATAATTTCTTATATCAGCTCTGTCACCGGATTTATAAATCGGTAGAACATAGCTTACTTTCCATATGGATGGAAAGTGTCCAGAAGCTAGAGATTTATTAAAAAGGACATGAAGTGGGTGTACAACATTCTCGACACAATTTTTTAACAAAATCGGAGGAATGCCATCAGGTCCCGCACTTTTAGAAATGTCTAGCGTAAACAGTTTTTCTATAAGAGAATCCAGGTTAATTGAAAGACTGGATAAGCTAAAAGCATTATTGAGTAAGGGAGGCTCATACGAAGTATTATCAGTGCTGTATACCTTTGAAAAATTTTCAGCGAATAAATTAGCAATTATTGAGCTGTCTGAGGTCCTTACACCATTAAGATGCATGGTATCAGGCAAGTCGCCATCTGTTTTGCGAGAATTAATGTGTCGCCAAAAATACTTCATATTAGTAGGAACCTGAGATTCTAGCTTGGAAATGTAGCGTTGGAAATCAAGTTTAGATAGCTGTTTACATTTTGATCTAAGCATGGAGAATTCCGTATAATAATTTAAATTACCCGTTGCTTTATAATTTAAATGAACACATTTCTTTTTTTGAATTAATTTTTTCAAATCACTGGGAAAATTGTCACAATTTAAGCGAGTACTAGGAACGTATAAAGTAATCAGATTATTTAAAACATTGTAAAATAAAGACACAGCATCATCTAATGGTAGATTTTCTAGCTCGGACCAGTCAATTGAACGTAAGGCATCATTAATATTTAAATAATCGGCATTTTTAAAATTCAGAAAATTAGAAGATCTTCTATTTACTTTAGCATTTAAAATATGTAAATTTACAATAATCTCTAACGCAGGATGATATAAATCAATAGGTAAAATAGGATGTGTAGCTTGTAAAACATTAACATTATCTAAATTCGAAAAAACTAAATCAAGTAGACTATTGGTTACATTTTTGATTAGATTAAATTGAGTAAAGTTTAAAAGGGAAAAAGCATCAATTATTTCGGAGCTTTTAGAATTATTATTATTAACAGACCAAGATTTCGAAGTCCAATTAACATTACTTAAATTGAAGTCACCAGTTACAATAAAATTCGCTGTGGGAAAAGCTTCCGAAGTGTATATATGTACATATTTCTTCTGCATGAAATTGGTAGAGATCGGGCGATGCGTCCGGTGGAAGGTAGACAGTCGAGACAATTGTACGAACCGGTTTAGTTTGAATGCACACAATCAGCTGTTCCACATTATTATATTTACATTTAAGCAAAGTAGATTTTAGTAATTTATTAACTGCGATGAGAACGCCGCCGCCATTTAGTTTATTAGAAGTTAACTTATTACGATCATATCGATAAATATTATAGTTACTTATGTAAGCCGAGTTCAGAAGAATAAAATTTATTGTTTAACCACGTTTCCGTAAAAATAATGATATCATAAGAAATTGTTGATAGTGCAAGTCGTAAGTCATGTAATTTAGTACGAATACCACGCATGTTTTGATAATATATATTAAGTTCTAGTTTTTTGAGGAACGGCCATGAATTATGCGAGGGACACTATTGTGGTATTTAATTGTCGCATCGGGGTCATTTTTTTTAATTTCATTAAGTTGAGATCTTAAGGAGTTCAGATGTTCACGTTGTCGAAAGGTCAGGTCAGAAACAACATTATAACTATTCGCGCGCAAATATTGTTTCGCAGCGTGATCTTTTTTGCCCTTGATGATATCAAATGCCACGGATGAGTTAGAAGTAATTACTTTTATTGGTCTTGGTTTATTTGCGTTGGGCTTCCCAATACGAAAAGCCTTAATATCTTTAGCTTGAGCGCTCATGGTTGGAGCCATAGTGTTTATTATCTCCATTGTCTTGTCGTGATCCGCTTCTGGGGTTCCTTCTACGATGCCATGAATAATAATATTAGACGATCTTTTCCGACGATCTTCTTATAACAAAAACAAATTACCAAAAACTATTACCAGTCCATCTATGTAGCTAAAGCTGTCGAAATAGGAACAGTTGTTTTACTATTTTACACCGCAAATGCCATCGGAAACATATTTGCTTCGTTACCTGGAATTGACGAAGTCGATGCAAGTTTAAATTCATTTAACCGCATAACACGCATCAATTGGATGATATTCAAAGTTTCCTGCAAAGAATCATGTTTCAATGAAAATTGGAAGTTTGGTTGGTTTGGTTTCATTCTGCATACAAACTTAGTATGCATGTGTAGATTAGCTTGACAGCGTGTCATTGCGTTGCCAGTCGAAACACTGTGGACTGAAGTTCGCGCCGTTACGGGACTAATCCTGTTTCGTCTCCCAAATTCTCTCTATTTTAATTAGTCTGAATTTATTGGACAAGTACATATTTGTACCGTGAGGCGAGAACCACAGCCGGTACGCAGAATGAAACCGAGTGAACCAAACTTTCAATGATCAGGTTCGTGTTCACCAGATATTCAAGGACCTCGAAGCATCGTTTTACTAGTCTCAATAAGATCTTTTGATAGGAGTGTATACGTGCCTACATTATTATCTGCACTGACAGCAATCCGAATTAATATTTCCTTGGCGCAGGACATAATGGCATGATAATAGACTTAATATACGCTGGGCCAGACATCCATAGCAAGATCCTAGTGTTTAGTTCAAATACACCACCACAGACTCTGTGATCTGGTTTTTACCATATATTGCTATTTGGATTATTATTCCAATTGAGTCTCCAATGTAACAAATAAGTTTGTTTTAAATTCAACTCAAACACATGTGATAAACAAAAATCGATTTTAAATTATGTGTTTGTATAAATTTGATTTTGTCATGTCGAAAACAATATTAGCTCACGGGCCGGACAAGAACCAGAGGCGGGCCGGAGTTTGCCAACCCCTGGTCTAGAACCCATTGCGCCACAATAAATTTTGATCGGGTTCCGATGAAAACATCAATTCACTTAATAATTGTAACTATCTCGGAATACTCGAATTAATGGCGAAGTACGACCAATTCCTGGCCAAACATTTCGAAGAACATGGCAACAAAGGTAGAGGGCATGTGAATTATTTATCATCCACGATTTGTGACGAGCTGATCGAAATCATGGCGAAAGAAGTACTGGAAGAAGTTTGTGCGCGAATGAAAAAAGCAAAGTATTTTACCGTGTCAGTTGATTCGACTCCTGATGTAGAATATCTAGATCAGCTGACAGTAGTTGTCAGGTCCAGTGGAGCGTTTCTTGACACTGATACTAAATTGTGGACATACTGGGCTGGAGATGGCGAATGCTCTTGTTAAGTTACTGCAAGGCCTAGGGATAGACATAAAAAACTGTAGAGGTCAATCCTACGACAATGCACCCAATATGTCTGGGAAATATCAAGGTATACAAGCTTTGATTTCGGAGTTGAATCATCACCGGGGGCGACCGGAAGCGCAGTGTGGTGAGGCACTAGTCTCATGTTTGACTACCGGCGTTTCGGGTTCGAGTCCCGTCCACGACGACGTTCGTGGCCATGGATGTGCAGCAGATGCTGGCTGGCAACTGCATTCTCCGAAACGAGTTTATGCCAACGAAACGTCAACTGGGCCACATGGAACAGTTGACGCGCTATGCCCCACAAGGGGTTAGGGCAATTGAGTATCTACAGCGTGATGTGAGATTCTCAATAAAAAATTTACCAAATTAAACATCTTATACTTTGAAGAGCCTGAGTGGAACTCGCTGGTCATGCGCTTCTGACGTAGTCAAAGCACTTACTTATGGTTATAAAGAGATAGAAGAAGCGTTAACTGAAATCAGCACTGACGAAGAACAGAAAGCCGTCGTGAGAAATGAAACTTTTGAGCTTCTTCGTATCATGGCTCGTCTGGAAACTGCTAGGTAGATTTGACTCTACTAGCAACAATTTGCAAAGTTCTACAATCGTACTCAGTACTGCTGTGAACTCACAAAAATCTTTCGTCGCATCAAGAAGAGATTATTTCGAAGAGTACGAAGCTAAGGGAAAGAATTTGGCTATAACTGACGAGACGAGTATGACTCCAAATCTAGAACAAGAAAAAGATACAAAGTATCTACACTGCATGCAGATACATCGGAACATGGATATGTCTATGACTACCGATTGCGTGGAACCTGTTGTGTTGAAGATATCGACGTAAGTTTTATAAAGATCCCAGTATAGATATACTGGATGAAATCATTCGAAAAAACACGTCCCACGCTTTCGGTAGGCATAAGACATATCCATGTACCGATGTATCTGGTAGCAGTGTAGATTCTCGTCATAAATTCTGCTTTGCTTTGTCCTGTCCGCTCGGGCTCCTTTCTCCCGCGGAATCGTTTCGTTTGCGTCGCGTGTGAGCAATATTCACCTCCTCTCGTGCACCCTGTTCCATCTACCCGTTCGGTACAGTTTGCAGACCGCAGCCTATCGACATTTCTCTGAGTAAGTTTCTGCTAATCGCAATCAGGCTTCCCAGTTCCCACCATCTTTTCCCAATCGGACGTGTATTGTGTTTGTGTATCTATTGCAAAATCGCTCCCACACTATCCGCCTCATCCCGCCCCTTTAATCAACAGTCCGGGTCCGGCACACACAATCCGTTTCTCAAGTAACGCGTGCGACTCTATGCGATTGTGTCCGGCAGACAGAAAGGGAAACTAACAAAAGTAAACAAAACATTCCAACACACGCACAAAGAGAATGCACAAGACAAATTTTGGAATTTTTGCAGAAGAGAGGGGCATTTGATCTTCTGCAGACCTCTGAATGTAGTACATCATGTCACAATGAGCCGCCCGGAACTATAACATCCTGCGACGAATATTTCTCTATTTCGGGGCTTGGGAGATTTTAACTCGCGCAGTACGAATCCGCCATTTTGTTTTATGATATGTTTATTGCACGTGTGGTGGGGGCCCACATTGTGGGTCAGTCAGACCTCAAATCGCCGCCATTGCAAATGCCCAGCCACAGTTGCTGGATCACCCGATTTGGATAGAATGAACTTCATCCGCGATGGCTCTCGCTCTCAATCTTCGGGGGGCGGGAACTATGTAATGTACACACTCTCAAATTGCGTCTGAGCATGTCCAAATGTTAGTCGAACTGACTACTTGCTACTTTTTCTGGGACCCTAGTGATTCAGATAGTACAACACGGTCTATTTTATTAAATGATGAATGGGAATTGGCGGAAATTGAAGGTCATTGAAAGTCCTTGGACGTCCTTGGCCTAAATAATGAGTAAAAATGGAATTTCATTCATTGTGACCTCAGATTGGGTCTATGCATGTGCATGTCGGGAGTGCACAATTTGTTTAATGAAATGGTGAGAATGAGAATGATATGAATGAATGAGAGGAGGAGGTCCGCTACCCTGAGCGAAATTTCGCATACATTCAGAGACCATAAATTGCGTGTGAGCATGTCGAGCGAGGAGAGCAGACGACTTCGTGCGACGTGTTCTGGGGGCCTAGTCAAGTTAGGTAGTACGGAGCGTACTCTATATTTTTGAGGATTTTGAATGTATGGTATGGTGTGTATGCAGGAGTTTTGATTATGGCGTCGCGTTGACTGAGAGCGTGGGACAGAGAGCACAGAGAGTGCCTGTTCACCCGTACACTTTGTTATTTCTTGCCGTCCACAACGTCAACCTTTATCGCTATCAAATCAACATCCCAACATGTACACACAGGATCACCGCAAGCGCGCTGCTTCTTTCCTTTTCTGACCCCCGAGTAGAAAAACAGACATTTCGTGTGACGGACAGATTTTTAGGATGACCCCCAGCTATAAGACATATCCATGTCAAAACCAAACGTACTACTGCAGCCTCTTGATTATGGAAAAACAAATTCTGTCCAAATGTCACCGAGGGTCATTGAATCACTTTTACCAGTAGTAGACTCACTCATCTTGGCATTATCACAACAGCTTTCAGCTTACGAAGTTCTCTACGACAGATTTGGATTTTCGAGTGAGCTTATGACAATTACACCTGAAGAATTAAATATCAAAGCGGAAAATCTTGTTAATTGCTACCCAGAGAATGTGGAAGATTCTTTATGTGCCGAATTATTGCAACTTTCTGCATTATCAAAGCTCTCCACACAGCTGAATGAAGAGTCAATAGAACTATTTCTTTATCGTATTATCATAAAACAAAAACAAGCAAGCCTTCGGCTAGCTTGCCAAAAGGTATAATACCCTTCATGATAGTCGATGTGGGCTGGGGTGAGGTGTCATATCAAGGGGGACGTCGAGTAGATTTCACTTCTGGTATCTTTTTCCAATTTCAAGTTATTGCGACCAGGCCTGACGAGAGTGAAGGAGGAACGGGTTGATTTCCGCAGGACCGGGCTTTCAGAGGGGGCCCGTGATTTTTTTTCCATTGTGGTGCTTTGAACTAGAATACAATGAAGCGTAAACGATAATCCGCGATGGGCAAGCGAACTGCCCACCTTGCACTACAAAATTATCCTTCAAGGAGCCAAATTAACAGTATAAGTATTCCCAACGTAAAAAAATTGCCTGCTGACAACTTTTTCTGCAAGGGTGACATCCAAAATTTTTACTGGGCAAGCGAAGGCTTATAATGGGCTAATGGGCCGGGCAATTTAAATTAAATTTTAGCGATGTAAGGGTGTATAATATGGCGCCCAATGTGGGATAAAAAATTTTATTTTTTAAATAAAAAAAATTGAGATGTTAGCAAACGAAAATTTTGGGTGAGCAATCCTGGGCTAACGTTGGGCAAACAAAATACCAAAAAAAAATCCCAATTTTGAAAAAAAATTCATTGTTTTTTTACAATTTGAAAAAAAAGTATTTTGTTAATAACTTTTTTGTAAGGGTGGGGAAACGAAAATTTTTCCTGGGCAAACATAGGCCTACGATGGGCAAACGAACTGCACAATTTAAATTTGAAAAATCGAATGTGACGGTGCCAACTTCACAGAGCTGACGAGTGGGGCATCAGTATCGAAAAAAGGATCAGGAAAAGGCGAACTATGCCAGGAGAAAAATCGCAGGACGCTGGATTAAGTTCGGAAAATGAGATGCGGCGCCCATTAATCGAAATTTTGGATAAAGTATCAACTGAAATTAGTGGTTGTTTCACAAATTTGCAAAAACTTGAAGAACGTTTCGGTTTTCTCTGCGATTTAGATGAAATATAGTAATAAAATTACTCCTAGCCACTCATCGTGCAATGAAAAACTTGACGAGATTGTAATACATTTACTAAGTTCGGTTAATAAACCAAATATTTCAAGAACTTCAATGAGTTCTTATTTCTCAACTATGCTCTCCTAACATGTGGCGGTCCCTAGATTGTTGGTTTTTCATGGACGGTCTGGATTGTCAACATATGGGTGCTCTCGAATACCCATCATAACTGGTCGCCATTTTATGACCGAAGAAACTGAGTAATAAATATACATGACGGTCGCGCCTGTACAAGGATGTAGCCGTGTGTGTTTAAACCCAGGGAAAACGTTAAAGAGATGTAAGGTCCACATATGGAAGTGTGTGGCCAGGAAACCACGGATCGTAGCTGAAGACATATATGACTATCGAGCGTTTAGTCAGTCTCAGGGCGATCGTGGACATATTCGGAGCAGAATAGTGTAGTGGTTTTGAGTGCAGTGTGTTAAATCTACAGAATTCGCGGTGTTTCTGTTGTTCAGTCAGGGTGAGTAGGTCACTGAGCTGTATAGTAGTAGTAGTAGGAGCCCGTATGCATGTGGGTGGAGAAGGTGAACGTAGAGTAGAGAGATTCACTTACGTTGTAAGTGATTCTACTATAGTGTGTGTTCAGGATAGGCGATCCGGGGGCAGTAGGGGAACCTGCTGCCGTCTCCGTGTGAAGGCCGCCCGATACTGGTGTGCAGTGGCAAGCAATCCGGGGGTAGTTGCGAACTGCCGTCTCCGTGCGCAGGCTTCGCCAAATCGCAGTATCGGGTCATCCGAAGACTGTAGTGTGTGTTAGTCAGGATAGGCGATCCGGGGGCAGTAGGGGAACCTGCTGCCGTCTCCGTGCGAAGGCCGACCGATCCTGGTGTGCAGTGGCAAGCAATCCGGGGGTAGTTACGAACTGCCGTCTCCGTGTGCAGGCTTCGCCAAATCGCAGTATCGGGTCCTCAGTACGTTCTCTAGTCACGGTGCTGGTGTGCAGTGGTGGGCGATCCGGGGGCAGTTGAATACTGCCGTCTCCGCGCGAAGGCCTACCAAATCGCAGCACCGAGTCGAGAGAGGTAGATCAATTAAGTTGGATTGAGCTGCATGAATCGAGTATGATTAGATACCTATGGTGGAGACTAATGACTCTTTCACCTGTGTAGTAGGTTACGTAGAGCAACAAGCTTATGAGTTATTTTAGTGTCTTTCCAGGGACGCTCAACAGCAGCTGTGCGGGTATGTGTCGGCTACCCATGTAAGTAAACATCTCCTGGCAATTTTATATAAAAAGAAAAAAAAAAGAAAAATTCAGTTCTTACAAGATCAAAGACCAATGTCTCAATCTCGCTAAATTCTATCCAGACGACTTGGACGGTCGATATTTACTTAGCGATATAGAAGACGTTATATTTTCACTAAGAAGAGCAAAGGAAAGCGGAGAAAAAATTGAATTACAGCCTGAACGATTTTTGCTGTATATTTCATCAATATGACTGGAGGCATACAAGACACTAGCCATAGCTTTAAGAATTCTACTCACTATACCAGTATCGGTTGCATCATGCGAGAGATCTTTCAGCAAGCTTAAATTGATAAAATCCTACTTAAGGTAAACGATGGGTCAACACAGATTGTCAATCAAATTATGACGACATAATCGATGAATTTGCTTACACGAAAACGAGAAAAGCGAGCTTTTAATGTCGTGTGCGCTTTTATTTCATTTGAACGTCATAGAGAGATTATGTTTATTTGAAAAGTTGTTCAAGTAAATATCTAATGTTCATGAAGATACATTTATTTTGTTAAATTTTTGAATGGGAAATGAATATTCAAACAGAGGGATGAAAAAAGTTAGTCCGTGGATAGCGTTTTGGCGCCCCCAGCTGTTTCGCCCGCGGGGCAACGGCGCCCTTCGCCACCGCCCCCCCCCCCCCCCCCCCCGCCCGCAGGGAAGTGCGTATCTGTGCTACCGACTGGCGTAGCTAGGGGCCCCCTAGCTACGCCAGTCGGTAGCACAGATACGCACAGATACGCACTTCCCCGCGTGTATTATTGAACACGAAGACAATCACGATTTGGACAACCAATTTTTGCCCCCGCAGCCAGCTGGACTAACTTCTACAAAGAATATCTTCAAATATGAAAGTGGGGTCCTATAAATCTACAAGCACTAATGCAACTTCTCGAGCATCTCTTCAAAAAGAGTAACAGTCACTAGTTCTACACTTCCTAAGCATTTTCAGATACCGCTTTGCTTTGGGAAACTCAGCGCGGTGAAATGCTCTACTCTGTGTAGCTCAACAGTGAAAGTAGGAGACAACGTCAAGTTGGGAGTTACATTTGACAGCAAGATACTCTGGCGGGATCATCTTAGGGTAACATCCTAAAAGGCTTTGTGGATTTGTAGGCAGTGTGCAGGCATAACTTGGAGCACCAAGCCCGCATTGTCCTCTCGATCAACAAAGCGATTGTTCGCCTAATTATTTAGTACTGAGCAGATATTTGGTGGGAAAGGGCGACCACCCCCTCCGCTGGTAGGGACACTCTTACTTAAATACAAAGGCTTGCATGTCACGCTTAACGGGGTCCCTGCGCTCCTCTCCTATCGCGGCCTTTGAGGCTTTGCTCATCGCACATTCATATCAAATCAAAGGCGAAAATTATACTAGCAAGACTTAGAGCCTATAATACACTAGTTAGACTTAATCCATAAGAAAACAGCTGGCTGCTAGGTAACAGTACTCTTAGTATACCATCTGCTTGGTGATATACGCTTAAGCACTCCTTCCTGTCAACCGTGTGATACAGAGAGCCAGTGAAACAAGTCCTACAACTACCTCCATTCCAACACAACAAAAAATTGTTGGCTCAGGACACGAATACATAATATACTGGGCTACAGGCACGACTAGACCGCACTACCGGCTACATCAACAGAAACATAGATATCTTCACCGATAGTCAAGCGCCTATCATGGCGATGACTAGCAAGTCGGTACACTCAAGGCTAGTGAAGTCCTGTGAATATCAGTACCGATGAAGCCTCAAATAACCTTACAATCTACTTGGTCCCTAAGCACTCTGACATTGTAGGCAATGAACAAGACGAATGTACTAGATGGGATCTACTGTCCCCTACGCTGGCCAATTCCTTTTGTGGTCTAGCAATCTGAATTGTCAGGAGGTGGGAACGGGAGAAACTCTCCATGGTCTGAGGCAATCTAAACTCTTTATCGCGGTATAATTCCGTAGCCGTACTTTTGATTTGCTTAACTTAAGCAGAAATCGGGTCAGAATTATCTGGGGACTTCTAACAGCTCACTACCGTCTTCGAGGTCCCACCAAAACTATCGTTCCAGACGGAAGCTGCCGTTTGTGTGAGGCAGACGAAGAATCTCCAGAATACATCCTCCGTGAATTTAAAGCTCTTTTTTTTGCCATCGATCAACAGATTTAATCCTGATCTCTAGGATCAGGGCATAGCAAAGTGAATAGACTGAATGTCACGGTGCTCGTGGTTCTTTTGCGGACCATTCAACCGGACCGGTTCATTTTCTATCTATTTATTTAACATAATTTGCTTTTTATAATACTTCACAATCGTATAAGTACACATATCTAATTTCGCATTCCGTCCAAAAAAAATCGTATTTTCGATTGTAAAATAAGGTAGTTAGAATATTTTCCATGAATTTTGGCGTTTACCCAAGTGCGGATTTACGTATAATAAGTCGACCATACCAATTGACCATACGTATGTCGGGAGTGACTGTAATTCAGTTAATTTACAGGTAGTTCAACTAGGGTATAAATGAAAAGCTTAATTCCTATGGTTTATATATCGGATATGTTTAGGCATTAATACAATATTCAAACCAAACTTATTTTTACATTGATATGTTCACCAACACCATGTGCATCGTTGGTGAATGAACCGTTTCGATCCAATGCATGCACCAGCCTGAAGTAAAGTTGAGACACATTTCGTTTTAGGTATCTTTTAGGCCAAATAAGCCAAATGGAAAGCAGCTCGTATGATCGAATTACATTAGATAGCAGCATGATGAGCGTCAACATTTCGAGTTGTCTAGGATAAGTAGGCGAAATGAGAGTTTTCACAGAAAGGGAATAGAAAAGAGTAGAACAGTAACACCCGGGAGACTCACTTTGAGCGAAAGCAGTGGCAGTAGATGAAACAATGAAATGCCATAGCACTTTCAACAAATTTCTGAAGTTCTGTTGGTGGCCTGATGATTTCTATGTCTTGTATGACAAATTTCAGCAAATGTCGCTTTGTGTTTCTGTTTATTCTTTCATTTATCGCCATTATTTAATTTCTGAGGTTTGTTTTTATCAATGGCTGCGTTCATAAAAAAAAATTGCTGAGTCAGCACTTCACAGTTGCTGACCAGCACATTGTGATTATTTTCGTGTTTTAGAAACAGCGTACCGTTTGTCTCATTTGCCAAATTCAGTTTGGTATTTGACAGAAAACTCGAATTTTTTTACTTTGATGAGTCACAGGTGGCACACAAGATATGGTAACAAATTTCTTTCCCACAATAAGGTTTAACAATTACGTTTAAAACACGACCATCGACCATACACAACACAACCGAGGTTAGAATCAAAGCTTGACCATTGTCGCAAATGTCAAATATTGCGCTGGGCGAGAAAAGTGAAAACATTTTATGCTGACTAAAAGTGCAAGCGCTTAGTTCAGCGCAAGCGTTTCTACGACAAATTACCATGCAGCACTAATCGTTTCTTAGCGCTGACTCAGCGTTGGCGTTTTATGAACGCTGCCAATGGCTAAGTATCGAAGCTGCTTTGCAGCAACTTGTTGTGTTCTGAACTGCACTCGCATCTAGTCATAAAGTGCGTTTAGATTTATCGAAACCACTCGCGAAACTGTTGCGCGAGGAAACTCACCCGAAAGTCACCCGTGACCAGTCTGACAGTTTCGGGTGAGGAACACATTTACACTACGCGCAATGTTGCCTCGCGAGTGGTTTTGATAGATCTCAACACACCTATTGTATAAATCAATTGTCAAATTTCCATTTCAAAACTGACTACTACGTATAAATATGACAGCGCGTGTACCATTTCTGAATTGTCATCATATGCTGGTCCTAGCCAGCGGAGATATTTTTGTGATGGAGGAAATGACATTTTTCACAGCTTGTTGTGTCCACCGGAAACTCAGTGGAGGGAATTAATAAACCAAATTGACAACAGTCGTTGTGTGTTATGAACTTAACCAATGGTTGCTGGGGTTGATCGTGGACGAAATGAAATTACGTGCATGACATTACCCACTGTTGCTGCTTACTGCTCAAACCAGAATGGAGGCAGAATGCAGCAGCAGCAGCAACAACAACAGGTAGATCTGTCATCGCCGCTGTCGCTGGTGACAGATCTATATGTTGTTGTTGTTGCTGCTGCCGCTGCTGCTGCATTCTGCTATCCGTAATTAAAAAGTTCGTTTAACTCAGTTAACACAAAAGGCTTGGTCATCCATTGGCCAAAACACTTCATCTACTTCGACTGTATCTCTCTTTATGCCTAGTACTAACCTTTCTTTTTCGTGCGAAATTTCATAAAAATACTGTCAACAAGACGAATTTTTTGTCACTACTTACATGAAATTTGGCACGGAAAGAAAATGTTAGTACCAGCACAGAGCCACAATCATGGTCATTTAAACTGGCGAAACAAAAGTAGCGGACTTAATTGAAAGAAGTGTAGTAAATTAGGGCCCATTTAGTGCCAATTTTTTACAGTCGAAAGAAATAAAGGGATTTTTGTTTTAAGTTGCGGTAATGTCTGCCAGCTTAAAACTTTAGTTGGCAGATAATCGAAGTTAGTCTGCCTTTTTTTATTAGGGTTTTTTTTTCATCATAGGAGCTGCGCAAAGACCCCCTAGAGGAATCCATCAAGAGGGTTGAGAAAGTTCTAAACGATTGTCGTTCCATCGTAGAACAACCCTCGAAGCTCAGAATGCCCAACCCCGCTCTTCCAAGGTTGAAGGGGCTGCCCAAAGTCCACAAGCCTGGGAACGAATTCCGAGAGATCGTAGCAGCCACCAACTCCCCCACACAAAACATCGCCAAATGGCTCCTCGGAAGGTTCAACGATTTAAAATAGGTGGGTCCAGCTCGTGCAGATCTCTTAAGAACAGGGACGACCTAATCGACAAACTGAAGACCGTGGGTCCAATCTCGTCCGATGAACGGGTCGTCTCTTTCGACGTTAAAGCCCTGTTTTCAAGCATCCCGGTCAAGGAGGCGCTATTTTACCTGGAGGAATGGCTACTCGAAAAGGAGCCCACATCTACGGCTTGGAGGAAGGAAGTCAATCTTCTCATGAGGCTGGCAACAATATGCATGACGGAGAACTACCTCACGTTCCGCGGCAGATTCTTCAAGGCAACCAGGGGGGTTGCCATGGGTAACCCACTCTCTCCGTTCATTAGTGATATCTTTATGAACAGGATAGAGGAAGAACTGAAGGCTAGAGGATCACTTCCAAAATTCTGGGTGAGATATGTGGACGACGTGCTGGCGATTATCAATAAAGAGGAAGGAGAGGAAATCCTCTTCAACCTGAGCACGGTTCACCGGAACATCAAGTTTACGATGGAAATGGAGGAACATGGAGAACTGCCATTCCTGGATTTGAAAATCATAAGGAACGGGAGCTCCATCGAATTCGACATATTTAGGAAGCCAACCCACACACAAAGAACGATTCCACCGAGCTCCAACCATTCGTACTCCCAGAGGTTTGCCCCGTTCCACTCGATGATACACCGACTTTTCACGGTTCCATTGAGCACGGACCTATTCGAAAGGGAAAGGAGGTACATCCTCGACACGGGCTTGAAGAATGGATACGAACCAAGGGCGATATCATGTCTCATCCGCAAGAAACAGAGAAAGCTAGAAGAACAACGAATGACTACCCTCCAACATAACAAGGAAGAACCTAGGAGAAGGATAGGCGTCACACATTCGTACGCATCCGGGAAATTGAAGCGGGTGATGATGGATATGGACATCGAAATGGTCTCATCAAGCCGGAAGCAACAGCTCAAGAACAAGCTAGGGTCCACGAAGGACAAGAAACTCAAACATGAAGTAAGCGGCGTATACAAGGTCTCATGTCCAGAATGTGACAAAACATACATCGGGCAAACGAAGCGGCTAGTTTCCACACGATGGGGTGAGCACGTGAGAGAGGCTGAGTCTAGCGTAAAAAACAACAAGGACCCCGCGTCGCTAAAATCGATGGTGGCGAGACACATAGCAGGAGAGGGGCACAACATAACATGGGACAACGTGGAGATTATCAAAGCGAGTACAGACAGCAGGAAACTGGATGCATTAGAAAGTCTGGCCATTCTAAGGGAACCGTAAAACCAGAGGCTGAACCATGATATCGGGAATCTACAATCAGGGCTGCTGAATCTACTGGCGATGGAATCACCCAGGAAGTGAAACGGGTGATTGTCATCATTATTCTACCTAGGGCTCAATTTTCTTTTTTCTCGATTGGGTTTTTCTATTTTTTATTTGCTTTCAAAACATGTTGTATGTCATTAAATGGTAATTAGAGTAACGTAACGTAATGTAAAGTAATTAACGTTGTCAAAATAGAGGGTATATAGGTGCAGGTCTTGGTGTTGACAAAAGTAGTTGAATTGTACTGAAGAAGGACACAACTGGTGTCCGAAATGCGCATTTACAAATAAATAAAAAAGAATCCCGTCTTAGGAAAAATCAAGGTTTTTCAATTAGTATAGGTAGGTTGTTTTATTTATTGCACATTTAGTACAGCTTCCCACTCCGAAAGACACTAGGAAGTCGTGTTTTGTAAGTCGGAATACAATCCACTGACCTGGTGGTGCTACCTCCCCGATGGATTATTACTCCTGATGAGTAAAATCAATCGGTGGATGAAGCCAGAGAGCGGTGGTAGGATTGGCCTAGTGCTGAACAATTTTTGGTGGTAGTGGATAGCCGAGCTAACTTATCATGGCTTAGTTTGGCAATGACCCACTTTATTTTATTTATTTAGACTGTACAAAATTATCACTAGATACATCACGTAATTTATGACTAAAAAAAATTTTTTTTTATTGTCCACCCGCTTAAGTCTTAACCTGGCGGACACTACCGAAACTCGTAAAAATAAAGTGCAATAAATTTTTGTTCGACTGTAAGAAATTAGCACTAAATAGGCCCGAACTTTTTACACTTCTTTCAATTAAGTACGCTTACTTTTGCTCCCACAGCTTAAGAAGTACACCATTAGATTCGCCCCGTAAGGGTAGACTGTCTGGACGATAGCCGTATGCTTGTTAAATCCTGTTTTTTTTTTTTTTAATGTCAAATAATATGTATATGCATTAATTTTCGTTCACGTTCTCTCCGCAGCCGTTTTCTAGCCGTTATTTTTGTAGCCTATTTTCTTGACCGTTGGGGGGCAAAATACCTTTTCCATAGTCCTCCACGTGGACGTGTTTAAAACCGCTGACGGCTAAGTCTTAGCGATAAGATAGTTAGGAAAAAAACAGATAGCTGTAGCATGAATGGCTGACCAACACCTAAGCGTCTGAAGTTTAGTAGGATGGAATGACTTGCGTAGTTGGACCTGCAACATAGTTGTGTGAACTCCAGCACGTTTATTAACCCATCTGAAGCAGCTATCTTCCGAGGCCATCCCCTGAATGGAGTTAAGCGATTGTAATGAACACCTTTCCTTTTAAATCTTCGCGCGCACCCATCACTTGTCGTCAACTTCATGTTGGCTGAGTGATGAGTGACGCGCGTTGACAGTCTTCAAATCGAGGAGTGGCTCGTCACCCGCCAACGCCATCGGGAGGTTTTGATATTTCGTGGGAGAAAATAACAAAAAAAGAAATCGCTGTGATCGGGTTCCACCGTCATTTCAAGGAATCAATTTTGTTCTCCCTCGCATCGCCAGCCAGCTATAGTGCCGAATTGGTTACGTGAATGGTGGTAAAACAAAAACACCGACGAACGGCTGAATCTTTTTAGCGAGTTGCCCGGGTCGCCGTGTCGTACGTTTTTCCTTTTGTTTGCGCCGGCTATTTCTCCCGTACACTCAGGAGTGGCTATCACCCACACGCTGCATCGGCTGGTCAAGATTAGGCTACGGTTTAACCCACTGCGCTAGTGTATGGCCCGTATTTGCACAGCAATTCGGGTGCCACAAAAAAATCGACAGCGTGCATATGTTTCTCTGCTGTGACGGCCTCGAGAGCGCTGTAGTCCGTACCGACCGCCTGTGCGACCCTTGGTGGTGATTTGGAGTGCGGATATTTATGCTGTGTTTCTGGTGGAAGTGCATTCGTGTGCATTTGCCGTGAAGCTATAACTTGCACTGGTGCGGAAAAGAATGGAGATCCATAACCACAACAACGGTAGAGCTGCCATTTGATTTGTGACCATCCGACTGTCAGATTTGCAAGTGTTGCCGCGTTTAAGATTCCAAGTGTTTTGTAAACAATATATTTTTCAATTCAATTTTCAGTGCGTAACGTAATTTTTTTTTCTACTTTTACTTTCATTTAAAGTTTTGTTCTTGCTTTTGGTTTTCCTTTATTTATTTTCCTTTTTAAATTCGCCTAAGTTGCAGCTGCTCCTGTGTTTCTGCGGTGGCCATCCAGGATCTCGGGTAAGTGGTTTGCGTACTTATTGTACTTATATATAATGTAACTTTTGTTCAGTAGTAATCTTTTATGCCCATTATTAGTTTTCCTTTTTTTTTTGCAACATTTAGTTCACTTCTTTTGATTATTTTATGGTTTATTAATTTGCTTTTCGTTCTTGGCATACCATCTTGGCTTTCCCTTTTATTTTATTTTTGAATAAATTGTAAAAATATGTACTGAATTTTTACATAACGGCTTTCCTTTACGGATCTTCCCCCAAATCCCCTTTCAGGTTGGTGGTGAGATGAGGTGAAGGCCTCATCTCTCGTTCCGCAATGGGAGGTTCCAACATTTGCTGGCCACGGAACCTCATTGGTTGGGTTCATTTTTTGTTATGGGTTAAGAGGCCAAGGGTCCGCAACATCCGGGCGCGGCGCGTGTAGCATGAGCCGGTCGACGGCCATTGCCTGCACTTTTTTTTCTTCTTCTAGTTTTTCTGGGTCAGTGGGACCCAGTTTTTTCCTTTGTCGTTTCGTCTACCCCCAAGGCACATGATATATGTTATCATTTTAATGGCTGGGGCAACGAGCGGACAAAAACCCCGTCCACATCTCCCGAACTGAGCTGGAACAAGCATGTGCCGCCGCTCAGCTCATTGAGGAGCATTCGCTTCTAGCGCCGCCGGACCTTCACGGTCAACTTCGGCAAACTTCCGGCTCCATCCCCAAAACACCATCTGATGACCACCTTGCTCATTACACGATGTGCTGACAACTCGTCCTTGTAAAAACCACTTCACGTCAAGAAACCTGGAACAAAAGCCTCGGATTGGACGGATCAACAACGACGACTACGCAAACGACTAAAGGATTATTCTTTCGGATCCTGGAATGTACCCTCCCTGAACAAACCGGGGGTCGAGAAGTCCCTCCTTCAACAGGTCGAAAAGTATAAACTGAGCATTACTGCAGTCCAGGAAACAAATGGGCTTGGCAGCGAGATAAATAACAAGCAATCGCACACAATTTTCGCAAGTGGCAAACCATCGGGCCGCAAGCAGTTTGGCGCAGCATTTATAGTGAACAATCACCTCAAACTGCATATTACTGACTTCAAACCCATAAATGAATGGATTTGTGCGATTCGCATTAAGAGTCAATTTTTCAATCTCTGGCTCATCAATGTGCATGCCCCCACTGAAGTTAAAGAAGACGCAGTAAAGGACGAGTTCTACACCCGCCTTGAGACTCTCTTCGACTCACTTCCAACCAACGACGTCAAATTGCTGCTGGGAGACTTTCGGAAATGAAAGTTGGCACCGGGGAACCACTGGAGGCCACAGTTTCCATGAAAAATGTATCGACAACCGCCAGCGACTTCGCCTGCAGTAGGAATCTAGTCGTAAGCTCTACCTGTTTCCCGCATCGACGCATTTACAAACAGACCTGGAAATCTCCAGACGCACATACCGTCAACCAAATTCACCACGTCCTCATTTGCAGGAGATGGGCGTCTAGTGTGATGGATGTCCGCTCCTATCGAGGAGCAAACTGCGACTCAGATCATCACTTGGTGAATACGTCCTACAGATGTAGAATTTACTCAGTGCACCAATCGAGAATCGGACCTCCCAAAATCTTTGCGGTTGATAAGCTTCTGAGCGATGCTACAGCGGTGGCGTATACTACCGCCCTTGAGGAAAGAAAGATCAGCAACACAGGTATCCATGGGTTCTGGGAAGAACTCAAGGGTACCATCAGGGGTGTCGCAGAGAAGGTCGTGGGATATAAAGCATGGCGAGCGCGAAATGACTGGTTTGACGAAGAATGCAAAAACTTACTTGACGCGAAAAACGAGGCCTACAGACAATGGATTCAACGAGGAACCAGAGCCAGAAGAGCAAATTATGACGAACTACGGCGAATATCGAATAGAATAATTAGACGTAAGAAACGTAAATACTTTGACGAGCAGTTGCTGAATATAAACGAAAACTTATTTTAGCTAATAGGAACACCAGACAAGCGTACAAACTAGTAAATACAATTAAGAACGGCTACCAACCCAGGACTAGCCTTTGTAAGGACAAGGATGTAAACATCATCAGTGACACCGATGGCATTAACAAACGATGGGCCTCTTATTCAGAAGAGCTTGTGAACCTACCATCTAACATCCCCACACAAGAAGCTCTCGACGATATTGTTGATCTAGGCCCACCCATACAACCCCCGACAGTAGAGGAAGTTGATCTCGCGTTGCGGTCACTAAAACGAAATAAAGCTCCGGGCGCTGACGAGATTCCAGCTGAACTGCTCAAATTCGGTGGAACGGGTCTAGCTAATGCCATACATCAATTACTCCTGCGAGTATAGGAGGACGAGGAGATCCCAGACGATTGGCGCAGAAGCATCATCTGCTCTGAGGGTGCCTTTAACAATATCTTACCTGGGACCATCACTGAGGCACTCTCGGGTCTGCTGGTGGGTGATTCAATATGTGAACTAATTAACCTGCTCTTAAATTCCAGGGTTATCCAGTCCAGATTGGGAGAGTCTACTGTGCGTAGGTTCGTCTGTAGGGTAGGGTGTGCTCTCATCGCTGTTATCGAATCTAGCAATTAAAAAATTGCTCTTGGATCTTGAAAGACTGGGATGCAGGGTTGTTTCCTATGCCGACGATGTTGCCATCGCAGTTACAGGTAAGTTTCCGAGCGTTCTTAGTGAGGTGCTGCAGAATGCTATATCGACTGTGGTCGCTGGTCGGAGTGGTGTCAGGGTCAATCCTACACCTGCAGGAAGGCGATAGGTCGGAACTGGGGAATACAGCCGATGGTAGTTTTGTGGCTGTATATATCAGTTCTTCGGCCCATTCGTTTGAATGGCATTCTTGTCTGGTAAACGGCGCTTAGAATGGGTTCCCACAGGACTGTCTTGGGTAAGGTGCAAAGATTGGCGACGATTGCTGCAACCGGGGCTAACTGATCCACTCCATCAGCAGGCCTGGATATGCTTCTATATCTTTTACCGCTCGATGTTTTTACTGAACAGCAAGCAGCGATCATAGCATTGCGACTTCGAGACAGGTCAGTGGCGTGCGCTAAGCTCCGGCCACTCTACTATTTTTAATAATCTTGACCTCCCTGCATATACGGATTATATCTCTCCTACGTATATGTTTGGCAAGAATTTTGTGAGGCAGATTCCTTCAAGGGACATGTGGGAAACTGGGGTAATCACTCACCCAGACTCCATCGTTTTATATACTGACGGATCCAAAACGGATGCTGGAGTGGGATCCGGTATCTTTTCGGAGACGTTGAAGATTAGTTTATCTTTCCGCATACACGATCATTGCAGCGTGCTGCAGGCTGAGATTGTGACTATTTTAGAAGCTCTCGCCTGGCCGGGATGTAATGTCACAATTGGTAGGAAACTCACTATTTACACTGACAGTCAGGCTGCAATTCGATCGCTTGAATCGGCTCTGTCGACATCGCAGACGGTTACAAACTGTCGATCGCTTCTTGATGAGATGGGACGTTACTTTGAAATCACATTGTGCTGGATTCCAAGTCACAGCGCTTTTGCTGGTAATTGTGTGGCCGATGAACTTGCTCGGGCTGGGACAACTGGGGCAATTGAGGATGGTCTTTGGGACATCGGAGTGCTTTTCACAATCTGCAAGCAAATTGTCAACTCTAACGCGAAACATAAAGCGAGTAGCGAGCGCTAGATGGATTGAGGGACGGTGCGTGTCAAACTATGAAGAGGTTATGGCCCACAGCGGACCCCGGCCGTTCTGCTGCAATATTATCACTGAATAGGAAGCACATTGGAGTGGTGGTGAATATTATCACTGGGCACTGTCCCATTGAGGAGCACGCAAGGAGACTTCGCTTACCCTACAATGATTTCTGTAGAAGCTGCGAGGATGCTGACGAGGAAGAGACTACCCTCCATTTTCTATGCACCTGTCCTGCGTTGGCTGCGAAGAAGCGGGTCTTTCTGGAGACTCTTTCTTCCTTCACTTGGAAGAGCTAAGGGGCATGAGCCCGACCAGGCTTTATCGGTTGATTGCCAGATCTGGCTGGTTCAATGGATAGCAATTTCAACGGGATAGGTATTTATCCTGGTAGGTATCACAACGGGCACTGTGGTGACCTATGTGTATTCCGTCATCCGCGGCAGCCTTTTAACCTAACCTAACCTATCATCTGCCCAATTCACAAAAAGGGAGGTAAACTGCGGTGTGAGAATTACAGGGGCATGTCACTAGTTTGTACGTCCTATAAAACCGTTCGCAGGACGAATCATTGGCGAATATCAAAGCAGTTTCGTCGCTTCACAACCGATCAGCTCTTTACGGTCAAACTGATACTCCAGAAGTGCTGGGAATACAACGTAAACGTATTCCAAATCTTTGTCGACTTCAAGCAGGCATACGACAGTATCGATCGTGGAGTACTGTACAACATCATGCTGCAATAAGGTTTACCAGCCAAATTAGTGCGACTGACAAAGATGACGATGACCAACTCTGTCTCAGAAGTCAGGATCCGTAATAGACTTACTGATCTATTTGAAACACGCACTCGTCTGAAACAGGGCGATGAACTGGCACCGACGTTCTTCAACCTAGCATTGGAGTACGTTATTCGGGCTATGAATTTGGACAACAGCAAGACGCTACTCATCAAGTCGACACAATTAGCAGCGTACGCCAACGACGTCAACATCATGTCCCGCTGACTGCCCGACGCAGAAGAACTTCTGCATACGCTCGATACCGCTGCAAAGGAAGTTGGATTACGGATCAACGAGGGTAAAACTAAAATAATGATGCAATCGACGACAAGGACGCCTGCACAACCGAGCATCAATGTGGGGGACCTCAACATCGAGTTCGTGAACGACTTCATATATCTGGGTTGCAACGTGTCAAGGGACGGTTCTCCCCATAATGAAATCGAGGCATATGCACAGAAACACGAAGCTCCGCGTGTCCAAAACCATTATACGCCCAGTGTTATGCTATGGCTGCGAAGCATGGACCCTAACTCAAGCCTCCGGAAACATGCTAGATATATTTGAACGTAAGGTTCTACGGCGAATTTTCGGGGCTGTTTGCGATCGAGATGGATGGCGCATCCCGTACAACCATGAGTTGTATGAACTGTACGATGAGCTGGAAGTTTCGAAAATAGTCAAACTACAACGACTTCAATGGGCAGGGTATGTACAACGAATGGACGATGATCCCATGCCAAAGAAAATAATGAACGCAGAACGAGTCGACGGAGCGAGACTGCCTAGACGATCGAGATCTCGTTGGGAGAGCTCAGCATATGTGGACGCCGAACAGCTACTGGGCTTCCGAGATTGGAGGACGCGGTCACGTGACCGAGATAATTGGAGGACAACGATCCAGGCCAAGGCCCGATGTCGGGCTGTCGTGCCACGATGATGATGATGATTTTCTTGGCCAATATTTCGTATTTTTTTTGCCGTTTTTAGGGTTTTGTATAAAAACAAAACCCTTATGAAATCGGTCATGCATCCGTCTGTCTGTCCGCCTGTCCATGAAATATCTCACGAACCGCTGAAGCTACATGCATGAAATTTGGTGGAAATATGTAGAAATACTATAATTCTCTGGAGAAAGCGATGCGTCGTAATAGATCAACTTTAAGGGGGGGTCGCCATAGAGGGGAAATGAAGGTCGAAATTTTTTTTTCCTTTGGTATAGGCAAGTGGGGTATCGTAAGAAAGGTACCGTTGAGTACATTCCATTTGTGGATTTTTTTTCAAATTTGAAGAAAGGAGAAAAGAGGGAGAGGGGAAAATATGTGGTCCGAGTTTGTCCCCCCCCCCCCTTGCATTTCGAGACCGTTATAGCTAGACATATGAAAATTTACAGAAAAGCGGCATTTCACTAGCATAGAAAACCGAAAATAATAGAAGTTTTAAATCTCATCCAAAAAGGTTAATAATAGTACATTTCTATAGTTGCAGTTAGCACACCCCTGCACCCCTCAAGCACACCTGAGGTCAAAAATATTGATGGCTAATGATAACCAACATCATAGGCAATAATATCTCTTAGTTTCATTACAATGACATGATACTTAATAATAGTACATTGACTTAAAGTTATGCATTTTGACACTATCCATACCAAAAATACACCTACCGGCCTCACGCATAGATATGCGTGTACTACTTGCATGTTGTTTTTCGTAGTGCGAATTGCAGTTATTTAATGAACCAACTTTGGAAGGGTGAAGATTGGTGATTGGTGATCCTAACAATAACTATTCACACAGTTAATTTTTTAGGGTTTTGTGTCTTAAATCTTACAAAATCGGTCAAATACCTGTCTGTCCGTCTGTTCATAGAATATCTTACGAACGGCTGAAGCTGCACACATAATTCGGCGAGAATGTGTAGAAATGCTATAATTTGCTGGAGAAAGCGCTGTGTTGTAATTGGCAAACTTTAACGGGGGGGGGGCCGAGGCGAAATTAAGGTCAATTTTTTTTATCCACTGGTATAGCCAAGTGGGGTGTCGTGAGAAAGGTAATGTTGAGTACATTCCATTTTTGGCATTTTTTTGAGATTTGTAGAAAGGGGAACAGTGGAGGAGGAAAAAATATTAGACCGTAATTTGTCCCAGCCGCCCTGAATTTCGAAGCCGTTACACAAGTTTGCAATTTGCAATGTCGTCTTAATATGAATGGTTAAGCATTTCGAAGAGTGGGACAGTTTATCTCGTATACATACATATCTATCTACAGCTTCTCGTATTAAAACTATTACTTTGAGAGGTGACAGATGCAGTCTTTTTGTGAATTGGCATGTAAGATACTATATCATGGGTAAAACATTTAATTATGGTGTTTTTATTCAGCTGAGGGGTACCAAGAAGAGCAGGGAGCCAATATTTAGATACCAAAATAAGCGCGTGCTACAAAACCCTCGAATTGCGGGCGAAGCCCTCTATATTCCGGTTTCATTTTTGATGCAAATGATTTAGCGATGTGAAGTTTTTTGGTATGATACATTTTGACATGGATATGTCTCATAGCTGGGGGTCATCCTAAAAATTTGTCCGTCACACGAAATGTCTGTTTTTCTACTCGGGGGTCAGAAGAGGAAACAAGCCCATTGAAAATTTTTCTTTTCTGGTTGTGCATGTCGTTTGAGTGAAGTGGTCATTATGCATGGCTGTTGCTTGTAGATCCGCGCGGGCGGTGCGCTTGCGGGGATCCTGTGTGTACATGTTGGGATGTTGATTTGATAGCGATAAAGGTTGACGTTGTGGACGGCAAGAAATAACATAGTGTACGGGTGAACGGGCGGACTTTCAATGACCTTCAATTTCCGCCAATTCCCATTCATCATTTAATAAAATAGCCCGTGTTGTACTATCTGAATCACTAGGGTCCCAGAAAAGCTAGCAAGTAGTCAGTTCGACTAACATTTGGACATGCGCAGACGCAATTTGAGAGAGTGTACATAGTTCCCGCCCCCGAAGATGGGCGAGAGCGGATGAAGTTCATTCGAGCCAAATCGGGTGATCCAGCGACTGCGTTTGTGCATTTGCAATGGCGGCGATTTGAGGTCTGACTGGTCCACAATGTGGGCCCCCACCAGACGTGCAATAAACAAATAGAACAAAATGGCGGATTTATACTAGGCGAATTAGAATCTCTCAAGTCCCGAAATAAAGAAATATTCGTCGCAGGATGTTATATGTTATAATGTACATTCAAAGGTCTGCAGAAGAAATCAAATCAAATGCACCCCTTCCGCAAAAATTCCAAAATGTTCAAAATGGCTGGAATCCAAACAAATAAAATAGCGCGCGTTGTACTACATATCTGAATCAATAAGGTCCCAGAAAAAGTAGCAAGTAGTCAGTTCGACTAACATTTGGACATGCGCAGACGCAATTTGAGAGTGTGTACATTACATAGTTCCCGCCCGCCCAAAGATAGAGAGCGAGAGTCATCGCGGATGAAGTTCATTCTATCCAAATGGTTGTGCATTTGCAATGGCGGCGATTTGAGGTCTGACTGGCCCACATTGTGGGCCCACATTGTGGGCCCCCACCACACATGCAATAAACATATCATAAAACAAAATGGCGGATTCGTACTGCGCGAGTTAAAATCTCCCAAGCCCCGAAATAGAGAAATATTCGTCGCAGGATGTTATAGTTCCGCGCAGCTCATCGTGACATGATGTACATTCAGAGGTCTGCAGAAGATCAAATGCCCCCCTTCTGCGAAAATTCCAAAATTTTTCTTGTGCATTCTCTTTGTGCGTGTGTTGGAATGTTTTGTTTAATTTTGTTAGTTTCCCTTTCTGTTTGCCGGACACAATCGCATAGAGTCGCACGCGTTACTTGAGAAACGGATTGTGTGTGCCGGACCCGGACTGTTGATTAAAGGGGCGGGGTTTGGCGGATAGTGTGGGAGCGATTTTGCAATAGATACACAAACACAATACACGTCCGATTGGGAAAAGATGGTGGGAAGCGTGATTGCGATTAGCAGAAATGTACTCAGAGAAATGTCGATAGGCTGCAGTCTGCAAACTGTACCTAACGGGTAGATGGAACAGGTAGATGGAACAGGGTGCACGAGAGGAGGTGAATATTGCACACACGCGATACAAACGAAAACGAAACGTTCCCGCGAGAGAAAGGAGCCCAAGCGGACAGGACAAAGCAAAGCAGAATTTATGACGAGTATCTACACTGCCACCAGATACATCGGTACATGGATATGTCTTATGCCTACCGAAAGCGTGAGACGTTTTTTTTCGAATGCTTTCATCCAGTATAACTATACTGGGACCTTTATAAAACTTACGTCGATATCTTCAACACAACAGGTTCCACGCAGTCGGTAGTCATAGACATATCCATGTTCCGATGTATCTGCATGCAGTGTAGATACTTTGTATCTTTTTTACTTTTCAGACTACATTAACATGGAGTAACTACGATTATTTCAATTTATCCAAAACTGTTTATGGCTTTTTATTGGGTATCTAATTTATTTATTATTGATAACAAGTTAATTAGAACCGCCATGTAAATATAACATAATTCAAACTCTAGAAATCCTGTCCGGAATTTCATTGATTGATATATGAATTATTTAAACTTGGAAAAGAAAGTTCGCACAATCTTCGTCAAACTGAACGTATCATAAAATACAAATTTTGATCACCACTGATTGATTGCGCATTGCACAGCGGAGTCTGTCGCATTGCAATCATCAATTATTGCTCAAACAGATAATTGCACTCATGCCCGATGTCAGCCACTTGAGTGAACTTACCACAGGAAAATTGACTGTTCATGGATTGGATTGCAAACGACGTAAATGACTTTTGGCCTCCCGGAATTTTCATCTAGTAACGACTCGGAAAATCGTACAGTAGTAAAAAGGTAGCGAAAAGTGGTGATGTTGTGAACATAGGAGAGCGTTTTGCTGCGTCATCAAAGTTGAAATTAAAAAAAGAAAATATTGTATATCCTGAAAAACGGACTTTCTATGTGATTTGATTTACATATTAATTTGTAACATCTTCTGATTTACGTACAGTCATTGTTACTTGTTGTGTTGTGTGTGTGTTTTAACACTTATAATTTTATTAGCGCATTATGCAGTATTTCCAGACTTCGCACGACAAGTCTTGAGCGCTTATTTTCCTTTCATTTAGCAAGAGCAAGCCACGAAAACAATGCTTTGTATCTGTTATCTGTACTTATTTGCAACCAGTCATTCCTCTACTTATGTAGTCACAATTACCTCTCACTACTCTCTATAGTTCTATTGAACTATAAAATATGAAAATTGTTGGTGGTCAATCATTTCGTGACACGGTAGCATCATGACGTGATGACACCAATTGACTATTGCTACCACTATTAATTATTTAGCATTTTATGGGTACAAAAGCGAAAATCCAATGAATACTCAAGCAAATGTTTGTAATTTTCACTTCATAAAACTTGCCATTTTTTGGCTTACCGGTAGTTTAATACATGGGCTAAAAAGTCCCGCGATTTTTAATGAAAACAAGTTTGTTTTGTTATATTTATTCCTCAACATAGTTGCATTCGAGGGCAATACACTTGGAATAGTGATTTTCTAACATTACGATGCCCTTTCTGTAGTACGAATCGTCCAAGCCTTCGAAATACGCCTCGGCTTTCGCGATGACTTCCTCATTGGGAAAATCATTGGGCGATCCAGGTGCCGCGATTTTCCAGGGGATTGCAAACGCGGCGAATCATTGGGCGATACAGGTGCCACAGGTTTGCAGATGGTAGAACGTGTGTGTATGGCCGGCTATTGTTCAGAAGTTTTTCCCATTAAAACACAATGTTTGATCAAGATGCGATATTCCTGTTTTTCCATTTTTTTACGAAGGCGATTAAGTAGCGTTACTCAAACGATCGTAGCTTGTAAATGATTGGACGAAATGTCATGAAACTTCATTCATAAACTAATCATGGATGAATAATAAATAAATAACTGGCGCAACAGTCCAATTTGAACCACGGCCTCGAGATGAGTTAGCATCATCTCATTTTCTAGATCGTGACGGTTTTTGTGAGGAGGTATGTGATCAGTAACACGCTCAACCGAGTTTTTTACCCCATAATGGGTACTAACAGCTGAGTGGGCTCATAGTCCGACACGTAAGTCCCCGGAATCGAACCGGGGCCCAGTGCGTTGAAGGCGAACGTGATAACCGTTGCGCCATCCGGACTACTACTTCATGGATGAACCTCTCGAAATGAGTCATGTTCATTTTCTAGTGGTGCCACCTATTGAAAAATCCCGTATTTTTTCAGCCCATATAGTAATATACTTGTCCAAATTTAGTTAAAAGAAAACAAAATAACTTGGGCCTGTCGTATTGTAACACTAAAAAAAATTAATTAGTAATAAGCTAATAAATCACTGTTAACACTATAAATATAATGTGTTTTGTATAAATATCTGTTAGGTGTCTTTGTTGTCTCCCTTCATGCATTCCCTACTGAGGATCGGCCCTCGTCAGAACATGTCGAAAAGAAACAAGAATCGATTTATCCTTGGATAGCTTCATGCCCGTTGCGAGCTGTGGCCTCTGATTATTCCTGATGTATCCTCGCGGTGGCTGCTGTGCCACCTGCTTTCACCAGTGTAAAGGTATCGGGAGCTAACTATGGGAAGTTCCGACCCACTATCGAAAGTTCCTGACAAGCTGAGCAGTCTAAAATCAGGTGCTTCCTCCCGTAAAGTTGTTTCTGTCGATCATCAACTATTCAACCTATAGAACACTTGAAACCCTTTCATTACAAACTTTGGGCCAGCAGGGTCATAGCCAGTTTCTAAATAATAAACCTAAACTACACGTGATAACTGTGTAATAATTCGTGTAAGGTTGACATATTTTTTTTTGCAAATGATGGTACGTCCTGTAGGTATCTTGTCTGTTTTTAAATTGAAGAACTGGATTCATTGGGTTCATCATCATCATCATCGTGGCGCGACAGCCCGACGTCGGGCCTTGGCCGCCTGGATCATTGTCCTCCAATTATCTCGGTCACGTGACCGCGTCCTCCAATTTTGGGAGCCCAGCAGCTGCGCGGCGTCCACACCTACTGAGCTCTCCCAACGAGATCTCGGTCGTCCTCGCAGTCTCGCTCCGTCGACTCGTTCTGCATTCATTACTCTCTTAGGCATGCGATCATCGTCCATTCTTTGTACATGCCCTGCCCATTGAAGTCGTTGTAGTTTGACGATTTTCGAGACTTGCAGCTCATCGTACATTTCATACAACTCATGGTTGTACCGGATGCGCCATCCATCTCGATCGCAAGCAGCCCCGAAAATTCGCCGTAGAACCTTACGTTCGAAAGTGTCTAGCATGTTTTCGGAGGCTTGAGTTAGGGTCCATGCTTCGCAGCCATAGCATAGCACTGGTCGTATAATGGTTTTGTACACGCGGAGCTTCGTGTTTCTGTGCACATGTTTCGATTTCATTATGGGGAGAACCGAGAAAAAAGTCTTATTAGCTAACTGTATCCGTCGCTTGATTTCGTCAGTTTCGTTGGCGTCCCTTGACAGGTTGCAACCCAGGTGAATGAAGTTGTTCACGAACTCGATGTTGAGGTCCCCCACGTTGATGCTCGGTTGTGCAGGTGTCCTTGTCACCGATTGCATCATTATTTTAGTTTTACCCTCGTTAATACGTAATCCAACTTCCTTTGCAGCGGTATCGAGCGTATGCAGAAGTTCTTCTGCGTCAGCCAATCTTCGGGACATGATGTTGATGTCGTCGGCGTACGCTGCTAATTGTGTCGACTTGATGAGTAGTGTCTTGCAGTTGTCCATATTCATGGCCCGAATAACGTATTCCAGAGCTAGGTTTAAGAGCGTCGGAGCCAGTCCATCGCCCTGTTTCAAACCAGTGCGTGTTTCAAATAGATCAGTAAGTCTATTCTGGATCCTGACTTGTGAGACGGAGTTGGTCATCGTCATCTTTGTCAATCGCACTAATTTTGCTGGTATACCAAATTGCAGCATGATGTTGTACAGTACTCCACGATCGATACTGTCGTATGCCTGCTTGAAGTCGACAAAGATTTGGTATACGTTTACGTTGTATTCCCAGCACCTCTGGAGTATCAGTTTGACTGAGAAGAGCTGATCGGTTGTGGAGCGACCAGGTCTGAAACCGCTTTGATATTCGCCAATGACTCGTTCTGCGTACGGTTTTATTCTATTTTCCAGAATTTTCGTCAAAATTTTATAGGACGTACAAACTAGTGAGATGTCCCTGTAATTCTCACACCGCAATTTATCTCCCTTTTTATGGATTGGACAGATGATGCTTCTGCGCCAATCGTCTGGGATCTCCTCGTTCTCCCATACTCGCAGGAGTAATTGATGTATGGGATCAACTAGACTCGTTCCACCGAATCTTAGCAGTTCATCTGGGATCTCGTCAGCGCCCGGCGCTTTATTTCGTTTTAGTGACCGCAACGCGAGATCAACTTCCTCTACTGTCGGGGGTTGAATGGGTGGGCCTAGATCAACAATATCGTCGAGAGCTTCCTGTGTGGGGATGTTAGATGGTCGGTTTAGAAGCTCTTCAAAATAAGAGGCCCATCGCTTGTTAATACCATCGGTGTCGCTGATGATGTTTCCATCCTTGTCCTTACAAAGGCTAGTCCTGGGTTGGTAGCCGTTCTTGATTGTATTTACTAGTTTGTACGCTTGTCTGGTGTTCCTATTAGCTAAGTTTTCGTTTATGTTCAGCAACTGCTCGTCAAAGTATTTACGTTTCTTACGTCTAATTATTCTATTCGATATTCGCCGTAGCTCGTCATAATTTTCTCTTCTGGCTCTGGTTCCTCGTTGAATCCATTGTCTGTAGGCCTCGTTTTTCGCGTCAAGTGAATTTTTGCATTCTTCGTCGAACCAGTCATTTCGCGCTCGCCGGGCTTTATATCCCACGACCTTCTCTGCGACATCCTTGATGGTACCTTTGAGTTCTTCCCAGAACCCATGGACGCCTGTGTTGCTGATGTTGTGTAGCATAGGTGATAGTTTTTCCTCAAGGGCGGTAGTATACGCCACCGCTGTAGCATCACTCAAGAGCTTATCAACCGCAAAGATTTTGGGAGGGCTGATTCTTGACTGGTGCACTGAGGAGATTCTACATCTGTAGGTCGTCTTCACCAAGTGATGATCTGAGTCGCAGTTTGCTCCTCGATAGGAGCGGACATCCATGACACTAGACGCCCATCTCCTGCAAATGAGGACGTGGTCAATTTGGTTGACGGTATGTGCGTCTGGAGACTTCCAGGTCTGCTTGTGAATGCGTCGATGCGGGAAACACGTAGAGCTTACGACTAGATTCCTGCTGCAGGCGAAGTCGATAAGTCGCTGGCCGTTATCGTTACATTCTTCATGGAGGCTGTGGCCTCCAGAGGTCCCCCGATGCCAACTTTCATTCCCGACTTTCGCGTTAAAGTCTCCCAGCAGCAATTTGACGTCGTTTGTTGGAAGTGAGTCGAAGAGAGTTTCAAGGCGGGCGTAGAACTCGTCTTTTACTGCGTCTTCTTTAACTTCAGTGGGGGCATGCACATTGATGAGCCAGAGATTGAAGAATCGAGTCTTGATGCGAATCGCACACAGCCGTTCATTTATGGGTTTGAAGTCAGTAATATGCGGTTTGAGGTGATTGTTCACTATAAATGCTACTCCAAACTCCTTGCGGCCCGATGGTTTGCCACTTGTAAAAATTGTGTGCGATTTCTTGTCATTAATCTCGCTGCCAAGCCAATTTGTTTCCTGGACTGCAGTAATGCTCAGTTTGTACTTTTCGACCTGTTGAAGGAGGGCCTTCTCGGCCCCCGGTTTGTTCAGGGAGCGTACATTCCAGGATCCGAAAGAATAATCCTTTATTCGTTTGCGTGGTCGTCGTTGTTGATCCGTCCAATCCGAGGCTTTTGTTCCAGGTTTCTTGACATGGAGTGGTTTTTACAAGGACGAGTTGTCAGCACGTCGCTTAACCCCATTCGGGGGATGGCCTCGGAGATAGCTGCTTCAGATGGTTTAATAAACGTGCTGGAGCCCGCACAACTATGTAGCAGGTCCAACTACGCAAGTCATTCCATCCTACTAGACCTGAGACGCTTAGGTGTTGGTCAGCCATTCAGGCTACAGCTATCTGCCTTTTCCAAACTGTCTTATCGCTAAGACATTGGCCGTCAGCGAATTGATACACTGCCGTTACCAGGGGGCGCCCACGCGGAGGACTATGGAAAAGGTCTTTGCCCCCCGGATTCATTGGGTTGTGTTCTCTAAATTTGAAAACGGATACACCTACAGGCTTAAAAATTTACGAAAAAAATACAAAATGTTTCCTGTCAAACGTTTTCCGCTACACTCTTCTGCTCCTCGAAGGCGTTTGGACGCCCAAATCATGAGCCGCGCGGAACCGTTGGCATCCTCTTTGGGATTGATGGCAATTTCCACCTTGTTGAAAAAAAGGAATTGCCATTTAGAGGCAATTAGACGAAAATTACACGAAACCGTGTCCAAAAAGACATTACTTACTTACTTCCTAACAATTTCCCTCACGACTGAGCTTTGGGATTTTCCCGGTGGATGGTCTCAGAGGAAAATTTTGTCCTCCACATGGTCTCTTCTGCATAAAGCCTTTGGACGAGCCGGACGTCTCCACCGTAGAAGAGGACAAAATTTAAGGACAAATTTTCCCTGAGTCGGCCACCGCGCAAGTAAGTGCGAAATCGTAATACCGGTATATACGGGGTAGTGTCGGTAGAGTGCTGTTAAACTTTTATTCTTTTTTTAGGTTTTTTTTTTGTTGCGCGCCCGCCACGAGTGTCAGCCAGTGCGGTGCTTCAACGCCAACAACTCCCGTGCCGGGGCTTCGCCACCCATAGTTCCAGTGAAGGTGCTGCGCCCGCCACGAGTGTCAGCCAGTGCGGTGCTTCAACGCCAATAACTCCCGTGCCGGGGCTTCGCCACCCATAGTTCCAGTGAAGGGGCTGCGCCCGTCACGAGTGACAGCCAGTGTGGTGCTTTGTCGCCTACAACTCCCGTGCCGGGGCTTCGCCACCCACAGTTCAAGTGCAGGGGTTGCGCCCGCCACGCGCCGTCCGTCCGTGCTGGGGCTCCGTCCGAAAACGAGAGGAAAAATGAGACCGACGTACTGTTTCATGTGTGTAGAAAATTATTAATTTATATATGTAGAAAAAAAAAATAATGTCAATAACCGAGTAATTCCAGGGTAAAAGAAAAACCAAAGTAGTACTTCAAAAAAAATATTTATTTAAACGATTAATTTATTAGTAATTGTGTTATGTGAATTGTTATCGTCCTGTAGCGGCCGCCCCCGGAAGTACAAATAACAATCGGTGAATTTCTGTCGAGTTAACTGGAAAAAAAAGAGAAATAAAATAATAATACCATGTAAATAATCCTTTGGGGCGACCGGTAGCGCAGTGTGTTGAGGCATCATTCTCATGTTTGACTACCGACGTTTCGGGTTCGAATCCCGTCCACGACGACGTTCGTGGCCATGGATGTGCAGGAGATGCATGCTGGCAACTGCATTCTCCGAAACCAGTTTATGCCGTAGAAACGTCAACTGGGCCACAAGGAACAGTTGACGCGCTATGCCCCACAAGGGGTTAGGGCAATAGAGAGAGAAATAATCCTTTATTCAAATTCCTTCAAGAAAAAAAAAAAAAAAATTTAATATATGTAAAATATGTATCATTGTAATAAAATAAGTGTATCCAATGTGAATTATGTGTTGTAATTATTAGATATTCCGAGGGGGTGTCTTGGCTCAATGGGGCCTCTAGGGACCTGCAACTTGGAGCAGTCTTCAATATTTCCGACCACCCCTGTCACATCCTCTTTGGGGTAAGATGCTGGTCTTATCCGTGACAGGGTTGTTCGGTCGTGTTATCCGGATATTTCACGAAAGATTCTGAATGTCACTCGGTGGGTTCGGCTATCCAGCCAAATGCCTAGTGACGCTGCTCTTTCGTTCTTCTTCTTTTTTTTGTTAGATTTTTTGTCTTTTTCTTAGATCGGGCTATTAAAGCACCTGATACAAAGTGATGAGCTGTGCGACCATCTGTCCCGGACCTTACGTTATTCGACCCCGACCCGCATCTCACCGAACTGAGCTGCTTGCAAGCAGGTGCAAGGTACCGGTGGTGCTTTTGAAAGCAGCCAGCAGTGAGTTCATTAGAACTGATCGCACAGAACAGAAGCAACAACGAAATTTGGAACGCACAATTTTTCTTACAAATTTGCATTAAGGGTTAAAATAGTAAAAATTATCACTGTACTGCTGAAAATTTGAATGTTGTCCAATAGCTTTCCTGGAACTTTCTAACTGCAATTTAACTCCTTAACATATTTTTCTTTATAACATGAACAACCATAAAGTTTGAAGTATCATCGTCCGTAATAGAACACCCAAATCTTCCAAAACGGACTCATTGACGAATTCTTCAATGAATTTGTATACCAAAATCCCACTCATATTGAAAACTTTGAATTGACTGTCACACTTCAAAGTACATCATCACCTTTCTTTCTACTGTTATTCTTACAAGTATATACCGTACCGTATACTATGAGCAGTCTGCCAAGGTTGTCCTCTTGAATGCATAATATTCAAATGACACCATCTTCAATAGGTGCAATGATTCGTCAAAGATTTCGCTATTTTATTCAATTTCCGTCCGTTTCACTCTCATTTTCCATCTCCAAGACTCACTGAAAAAGATAAATCAACTTTGAAATTGAACAAGTTTATGTCATGCGAGTACTAGTACTCTGTCACTTACATATGTTAAGATCATCACAGTCGAAACGGATAATATCTTTCACCACACTTACCAGGAGGGGAACGAACGTAACGTGCGCTAACGAAAAATCTAAACAAAATCGTGTTGGATGACACTTATCAGAAAGAAAAGAACTTGAAAAAAAAAAACAAGTTAACAGAAGGAAAGATACATGTATCTGTCATTAGAAAATCATATAAAATTGCTGATGAAAGTCAATTAACGATGGGCACTTGCTCGCTGGTAATTGAGAAGAGAGTGAAAGTCCTCAAAATAACGCAGAAGTTGTTGGTGGTTGTGTTCTTCCAACTATTGTCCATCTTTTCAAGTACTTATGTTTCCTCTTAGATACTAAGAGAAGCGAAGACAATAATAGGTGAAAGAGGCTTAAAACGGAATCAAATGTTTTTCATTAGTTTGATTACATGTAGATTGGTAGCAAATTGGAGACGAAATTTAGGATGGATTAGGAACACTTCAGATACTGAAATACTCTACACGGTGACCGAAATGTCATGTCGACACGTTTCGTTTACAGAAGTTTTACAAATATACAAGGCTGAAACTCTTGAGAGATGAGAGGCGATGGCACGTGCTTTATGATGATGATGATGATGTTCGGTTTTACGCCTACTTGTTTAGGATTTCAGTGCCCACATTATATTTATCAAGCTTTTTTCTTGAGCAGGGAAAAGAGTGCCGTAATACGCAAATGACGTGGGCTTAATAATCAGTCAAAAACAATTGTCCAAGCAAATTTTGTAATAACACGAAATAAATAAATCTGAATTTGCAAAATAGTTGTGTGAACTCTTCCACGTTATGAACCACCTGAAGCAGCTATCACCGAGGCCACCCTTAGGCTTAAGCGATAGGCCGACAACCCATCCTTGTAAAAACTACTCCATGCTAAGAAACCTGAAAAAAAGCCTCGGATTGGACGGATCAACAACGAAAACCACGCAAATGTTTAAATTTCACAGGACCGACCTCAAAAAGTTACGTTAAAGACCAAGTGGGGTGCACCCTAAATTTTTTATATTATATAAAGGACAACAAATATTTTGAACCAAACATTTTAGTTCTATATTTTGAAAAATAATCTAGAGATGATATAGAAATTAAAAAACCGTGATATGCGTAGTACAAAAATAACTATCACAATTATTACGATTATTACGATTCTGAGTTTGGTATAATCGACTTCCAGCCACTGATGGTACCGAAAAATTCAAAATTATCCTTACCGCAACGAACAAAATTAACGATAATTCGTTACAGTACGTAGCAATTTATTTCAACTTTTTTGTACGATATAAGAAATATATTTAAGAAACATATCTCAGAGGAAATTTAATAGGAAAATTTTTTTTCAGAAGATATCCCAAGAAATGAATTTTAAGTCTGGGGTACAGCTGCACCCCGCTCGGGCTTATGAAAGTTAAAGGGTTATTCTTTCGGATTCTGAAATGTACGCTCCTTGAACATACCAGGGCCGAGAAGGCCCTCCTACAACAGATCGAGAAATACAAACTGAGTATCATTTCAGTCCAGGAAACAAATTGGCTTGGCAGCAAGATCAACCACAAGAAATCGCAATTTACATCTCAGGAAGTTGCAGCAGCAATAAAAAGAGCGAAGAATTGCAAAGCCCTTGGACCAGATGGTATATCGATGGTCATGCTCAAACATCTTGACACAAGAGCAAATTGAATACATAACGGCCACGATCAATCTTTCCATCTCATCGTCTATCATCCCCGAATATTGGAAGAAAGGAAGAGTGATCCCTATTCTAAAACCGGGAAAAAAAACCAACACTGGGCGAATGATACCGTCCCATCACACTTTTGTCTCCTGTAGCCAAGACCTTAGAAGCGCTGCTCCACCCTAAAATTGCGACTCATACTCAGATGGCCAACCACCAACATGGCTTTAGAAGGATGCACAGCACCACGACGGCCTTGGATGTCATTACTTCGAAAATACTCAATGGCCTCAACCACGCACGTCCTTGTCAACGAACGATTCTGGTGGCATTAGACTTGTCAAAGGCATTTGACACTGTCAGCCACTCGTTTCTGCTGTCAGACATATGCGGTACATCGCTTCCGTCGCATATTGTAAAGTGGATCGCCAACTATCTTGCCGGCAGACAGTCCTACACAGAATTTAGATCCGGGAAATCTAAACTAAGACGAATTTAACAAGGTGTTCCCCAAGGAGGAGTCCTGCCTCCCACCCTGTTTAACCTTTACATGTCCGGACTCCCTACGCCACCTGACGGACTCGAAATTGTCAGTTATGCTGATGACTGCACGATTTTAGCAACCGGCAATGATATCACTCAAATGTGCGAACAGATAAATGGGTATCTCGACGAACTTAACACCTTCTTCGTCAGCAAAAATCTCACTCTGTCTGCGCCGAAGTCTATCGCTACACTGTTTACCACATGGACCAAAGAAGTGAGGCAACAACTGGATATTGTAGTAGACGGTCAAACTATCCCCACCATTAACCACGCTAAAATCCTCGGTGTCACCCTTGACAGCATGGCTGCCTTCTCAGCCCATGCGTCAACCATTTGTGACAAGATGAGAGGCAGGAATAAAGTCCTCAAAGCTCTTGCTGGCAGTTCCTGGGGGAAAGACAAGGAGACCCTACTAACGACCTACAAGTCTATCGGGAGATCTGTGGCCAATTATGCGGCTTCCGTCTGGTCGGAAAACTTATGTGACACTCAGTGGAGGAACGTCCAGACCTTCCAAAATGCAGCTCTCAGAACTGTCACAGGCTGCCTACTGATGTCGTCGCAGGACCACCTTCACCAGGAAACCAGAATAATGCCCCTAAGAAGCCACAACACACTTCTAACGAAGCAGTATCTGCTTGACTGTTATCGAAGTGACCATCCTAACTCTAACCTTATGGACACAAGCCCACCGCCACGTCATGTAAGACGTAATATGAGGGATCGCGAGCGGGAGATCCAAAGGTTTAAAAGAATCCCCTTCGATAACACTAACTACAGATCGGCCATCACAACACTGCATAGTGAAGAAGTGCTATCCTCAATCGCGGACATGACACCAAACAGGGTACTAAATGCGCAACCACCTGCTATATCTTCAGCTGAACTACGACTTCCTAGAGCAACCAGGACTACACTCACCCAACTTCGTTCTGGCTGGTGCTCAAGTCTGAGCTCGTACCTATCCCGCATTGATCACGAAATACAGAACGCCTCTCCAGCCTGTGGCCTCACTCCACACGATGTTGAGCACATCTTTAGCTGTCCTGCAGCTCCCACGCGCCTAACACCTACTGCGCTATGGGATAATCCTATTGGAGCACCTGCGTTTCTACACCTGGACATTGAAGAAAACATGGACAACCAAGCTTTATGACACACACATTCATCGAATATCAGCGCGTCGCTACTACAACAACAGCAAGAAATCGCACACAATTTTCAAAAGCGGTAAACCATCTGGACACAAGGAGTTTAGAGCTGCGTTCAACGTGAACAAGCACCTCAAACGGCAAGGTATTTACTTCAAACCCATCAATGAAGGGTTGTATGCGATTTGCATTAAGACTCGATTTTTCAACTTCTGACTCGTCAACGTGCACGCACGATTTCATATGATTTTTTTGATTGACTGTCGGATTGATGCATTCTTTAAATAATAGTTAACGTATCTCTTGCAAATATCGCCAGCATAGTTTAGGTGTTGAAGGTATTTGAAAAACTGCCACCTTATACCTTTGTTCTGGTGTTCTTTAAGCGCGGCGCCTAGTACATCATTAATGGCATTTAAAAACAGTACAGGTGACAAAATGCAGCCTTGTCTCACTCCGCTATGCATCTCGAAAGGATCTGATAACTAACCCTTGTGTAAGATGTGACATTGGGCTCCCTGGTAGGACTCCTTGATGATGGAAATTATTTTTTCTGGTATGCCTCTCTTACGTAAAGCCCACCAGATATATTCCCGGTCAACGCTGTCAAACGCCTTCTCGAAATCGATGAACATGAGATGTAATGGGGATATCCACTCTGCGGATTGTTCAATAATAATTGGGAGAGTGTTGATGTGGTCGCTACATGAGAAGCCCTCGCGGAAGCCGGCTTGTTCATCATTCAATGTGCGGTCAACTGTTTGTTTGATCCGGTTCAACATTATTTTTGCCATCAGTTTAGATACTGCTGGGAGAAGACAGAGCCCACGCCAATTATTACAATCGTTTTTTCGGGATCTTAATAATGACGCCCTTTTTCCACTCTTTAGTAGGAGTTTCGGTTTCCCAACACTCTTGGCTATGGGGGAGAAGGGTATTCGCAATAGCATTGGCAACCGCTTTAAAAAGTTCCAGAGGAATTCCATCCATCCCCGGGGTTTTACCCGCATTCATTGATTAAATAGCCGCAGTTACTTCCAGTTTATCGTGGGCTGGTATCAACTCTGGCTATTTGCGGAATATCTGCTACTGATGAAGATGAATTCGAAGGTCCAAAGGTGTAGTTGAGGACCTCTGTGAAGTGGTCTCTCCATCTCCGCAGTTGGTGTTCTTCGGTTACCAGTAGAGACTCATCTTTATCTTTCACAGGATGTTTTGTTGCAAAAGATTTGCCAGTTAATGGTCTAATAAGCTTAAAAAGGGTTCCACTGTCACCGCGGTAAGCCGCTTCCTCTGCCTTCTCCGCTAATACGTTGATATAATTTCGCTTGTCCCGTCTTACGCTTGTTTGCACACCTCTCTGTAGTGAACGGTGTTGAGCTCTGTGTGGGCCTTTGGCTGAGCCATCAGCAGCTGAGTTAATATTTCCCTTAACTCTCTTGCGTGCTGAGATTAGAGACCATGTAGAGTCGCTAATGAATGGTCTCCTACCGCGCTCCAATCGACCCGCAAATGTTAAGTCACACGAAATAAATGAATCCTTAGCGACTTTCCACCTGTTACCAATTGTAGAATTCTCACAAGGTGGTGGTGCAATACCTCTCTCGTGCAAGGTGGGGAATATGCACGTTTTATAGATGGGTCTTTAAGCTTTTGCACATTAAAACGTGGCAATTCGTGCATTTTGAGGGCGCTGGATCGCTGCCGTTCGTAAACGTATTTTTGCGATAACAAGTTGGTGGTGACTGCAAACATCAGCACCTCGCTTCGACCTGACGTCCAAAAGACAATTCCTCCATGTCTTGGAAACGGCTGTATGGTCAATCTGGTTTTCTTTTCTGCCATCCGGAGAGGTCCAGGCTGTTAAGTGACAGTGTTTGCGTTTGAACAGGGTACGAGAGTTACAAAACTCCACAAACAACTCAGCACCATTTTTGTTCCTGATGCCTAGGCCATGATTGCCCATTAGGTGTTCTAAGCCTACATTGTCAGACCCAACTTTGGCGTTGAGATCTCCCGTGTTAATTTTTATGTCATCTTTACGTTGGTAAAAGGCGTCCTTAGCGGATTGATCCGCTTGTTCATTCGGGGCGTAGCATTGAATTATTGTGGTGTTTCTAACCCTGGATTTGAATCTGGCTGTGATGATACGGTCGGAGATGGGATTCCAGTCAACTAGAGATAGTCGTGCCTCCGTAGTCAACAAGATTCCAACGCTTGCCATTCGATGTGATGGATTTTCATTTCCAGAGTAGAGCAGTACTGTTTGGGAGCTTGGTGATAAAGTCGTTCCCGATCCAGGCCATCTTGTTTCGCTCAGTCCTCGCACTATTCCACTCGACCCATATCGTTCGAACCTTAAAAAAACCGATTGTGGTCCGTTGTTTGTAGCCGCTGCCGGTGAATCAGTCCGAGCCGTATCAGAGGCTCGTTTAATGTTTCGGGTGTAAGTTTATTTCAGGTTCGCAGGTTACAGGCCTACATACCCAATCTTAGGGGAAGGGTTGCTTCCTTAGGTGGCCTTAGAGTCGCCGTTAGCTATTTTTTATATAGCGCAGAGGTAGCTTTCCAATGGTGTTTTTAATTGCGCGTTCTTTTGATGATCTTTCAGCTTGGTTTAACGTGTTCTCACAACTATGTGGCAACTTCACCGTTCGCCTATTTCTTGAGACGCACTGGTGTTATTGGCCATTCAGGATGATCATCGTTATGTGCCTCTACCAAATGTTTTGCAGTGCAAAACTTGGTTGACTTGGTTAGCCGTTCCAGAGGGCGCCCACGAGGAAGAATGTGGAAGAGGTCTTTTTATTTGGGTAGTAAAGGAAATCGATATCAAAAGGAGGCTGACAACTTTATTGACTCCCGGTTGGTTTTGCAACACTAATTACTACGAATTAGGAGTGAGTGAGCATTATTTCTCACATACAAGAAATATTACTAAAATAGTTCAATAATTTATAAAAAATCTCCCATCAGCACAACGATATCTGTGTCTAATAAGAAGACACTTGTTTTCTTTTTGATGTTCTGTGCGGCTATTGTTGCGTAGGCTTTAATTTCTCCATACGTTTTCTTACAAGATTTTTGCAAAACCTAAAACGATTAGTGTTTTACACAAGTCTGTTCGTAATAGTGAAAAGTTTTCGCTTAATGTTCTTGCTAAAAATGAAATTTGTTAAAGATGCATTGCATAACAATAATTTATTCATCTTGTCTTCAAGTGTTTTTCTTGGACAATGTCTTTTGCATTTGTTAACACTCTATCTTAATGGATAAGGTGTTGACTAATTGATTTATGAGTCAATTACTTTTTGGAAGTTAATAGCCACCTGTGAAAAGGTTCGTCAAGGAAATACTTAGGGGGTCTTGCAATGATGGGACCACCTCTAAGACAGTCGAAAAGAAAAATATTGTAGATGGCGAAAACAACAAATCTGCATCTAACATATTCATCGCCATGTTCAAGCCTGTTGCACATTGAACATTTCAACTACATATTCAGAACACATGTACAAGTAGTTTGTTCTCAAAACCCATTTTGGCTTTCCACTTACAAATTCAACAGGTGGGATTTGAAACCCTGAATTCCCAAGAGTCAATAACACAACCCATTAATAAATCGTTGTTAATACATTTTTTTTTATTTTTGTCATTTACTTAGACTTCTTGAATCTTACTACTAAAACCGTTTAACAATAAATCTTTTACAAGAAATTTGCATCAAGTCGTACATACGAGTACACATATCAATTTGTACGCAAATGGCAAATAGACGAGGTTTGGAGAAGGTGCTGTGTTGCATAAGATTATTAACCTATTTGCCCATTTCTTTATACAATATTTAGTGGGTCATTCGGTCTATACTCGTAGTCGGCTGACTTTTTGCGAAAAAGTCTAATGCAAAATCGTGCGGTGCATCTTTAGGTTTATCTGTTAATTTTATAGTAGGAACGATTTCCTACGACTTCGTTTAGACGTGAACATTGAGCAAAACACGGAACATTGGAAAGTACCAAGAACAAAAAGATACCTTTCCGTTCTAACGAGTATATGGCCAACATGAATTCACGAGCATTTGAGTCGTTCGCATCTCTTGTGGGAACGAATCATTTCTGAATTTAGAAATGAGTGGGAGTTCATGAAAGATGATTCTATTACGAATCTTCTACGAATCATTTGGTTTGCTGGGATTTAGCATCGCTCGCGGTCGCTCTAATTATACATTGTTAAGTTATGGATCGATAACTTCCAAAAATATTCAATTTTATCTGATGATCATTTCGGAGTATTAGGGCCGGTCTGAAGATCAACATTAAATTATACCCTAGACTTTATAAAGTATTAGGTATATTGTCCTTTGGTACGACGCAAATATGTAACACCTTAAAGGAGCCTCCGTAGGTACGGCAAAGTATACCTAAATAAAAATGATGGCTAAATCAAATCAGAAGGTGAGCCTGCTCCTGATTGGTTTAGCCATGTCTGCTTGTCCGTCTGTCTGTTTGTCCGTTCGCACGATAACTTTCGACAGAATAAAGTCACAAACTTGAAATTTTGGTCAAATATTTGTGGTAGGATCTACTTGGCTTTTATTGAAAATGGGGAAGATCTGACCAAATTAATAACTACCTCCCCTACAAATGAAATTTCAAATAAACGATAACTTCCGATTGAATGAAGCTAGCGACTTGAAATTTGGGCCAAATATTTGCAGTAGGATCTAGTTTGTTGTAATTGGGTAAAATGGGTTAGATCTAAAACAAGGAACGTCTACCTCCCCTCAAATGAAACTTCAAATAAGCGATAACTTTCGACAGAATGAAGCTAACGACTTGAAATTTTGGTCAAATGTTTGTAGTAGGATGTCGTTGATTGATATTTTGGTCAAATGTTTGCAGTAGCCTCTAGTTTGTCAGTGTGGAAAATGGATAAAATACTACTTTGCCTTAGCCCCTAGTGGGCATAGCGCGTCAACTACTGCTGCGTATCATCGTACTCTGTTCTGGGCAATGGGGCGCAACTCCCCAAAAGACTTACCCACTGCCTGACACTCCTTTGACACAGATCGACGCCAAGGACTCTCTCTTGGTTGGCCTTGGTTCGAAATGGGGTTCCATTTCATGGCGTGCAAAGCAATGCAGTTACCACTCTTCCGCAATATGTGACCCATCCACTGCCATTCGTCATTCGTTCAATTCGTCGATTGGCATCTGACCCGTACGCCGACTTAGCTCTTCATTTGATATTGTTTCGGGCCAGAAAATTCTTAAAATTCGACGAAGACATGAGTTGACGAAAACTTGCAACTTTCTGGTAACTCCTAACGGAAACTTTCCATGTACTGCAACCATACAAAACCACAGACAGTACCAGGGAGCAAAACAGGCCCACCTTGGTTTTGATGCTGAGATAACTGGTTTGCTTGGTTTTGGGACAGCAGCACGTAGGCGCATTTAGCTTGGTTGATACGACGAGCGATGTCCTGCTCCGTACCACCTTTTTCGGCAACAATGCTCCCAGGTAGACGAAGTTATCCACCTTCTCCACAGGCTGCTTATTAATATTGATAGGCAATAGGTGGCGGATTTCTTTTTCGCAATGGCGCGATACGAACTTTGGTCTTATTGGTATTAATTTTTAACTCAACCTTGCTTGCCTCACTCTCGAGATATAACGCCATTGCGAACAGATCCATGATTTTGTGGGAGAGAGGGGCGACCGGTATCGCAATGTGTTGAGGCATCAGTCTCATGTTTGACTACCGGCGTTTCGGGTTCGAATCCCGTCCACGACGACGTTCGTGGCCATGGATGTGCAGGAGGTGCAGGCTGGCAACTGCATTCTCCGAAACCAATTTATGCCAACGAAACGTCAACTGGGCCACATGAAACAGTTGACGCGCTATGCCCCACAAGGGGTTAGGGCAATTGAGTTATATGTCGTCAGCGTAGTCAAGATGTTGTAGATAAGATGTCAAAGTCCATTGAATTCCTCTGTCTAGTCCGGATAGAGCTGCATGCAACGCATCGCCGATCACTATGAGGAACAGGATCGGTGAGAGGATGCACCCCTGCCAAACTCCACTGCGAATCTCAAAGTATTCCGATACCTTACCTTTATGCAGAATGTGACATTTAGCGCCGTCACTAGCTTCACAGTGATGCCTCTCCTGCGCAAGGCCGCCCGTATAGAATCTCGGTTCACACTATCGAATCGAAAGCCTTTTCGAAATCGATGAAAAGCAAGTGAAGCGGAGAATCGCATTTAGCGCATTGCTCGATGATGATTCGCAAGGTGTTAATGTGATCGACACAGGAGAATCCGGATCGAAAACCAGCCTGCTCTGCATCAATTGCGCTTTCTAAGTGGGCCTTTAGTCTTTCCAGGACGATTTTAGCTATTATCTTGGCAACGGCAGGAAGCACACAAATGCCTATCCAATTATTACAGTCTGTGAGGCTACCCTTCTTCGGAAGGTTGATGATCAAACCTTCCTTCCAATCAGTGGGAAAGGTCTCTGTGGGTGCAGCAAATCGACAGTTATGCTTGGCGCTGCTTGATAAAGTTCGGCAGGGACACCGTCGAGTCCTGCGGCCTTTCCTCGTTTTAGTGCAATATTTTCAGTAACTATTTCCTCTTTAGTCGAGGCAGTAGACCGTATACGCACATTTTGATGCTTAGCTAAATTATCTATATGAGGGGAACTTCACCACAGGTTACACGGTTCAAATTCGCGGTGAAGTGTTCTTTCCACTGCCTCACTTGATCTTTTTCCAAGATAAGTGACTTTCCATCACTATCCTTCACCGGATGTTGGCAGGAGTTACGACCACCAGTAAACTCCTTTATGACACCGTATACGGTGTTTAAGCTGTTACTCCTTGCGGCTTCTCAGCAGAAGCTGAGGCTAAAAGAGAATTCGCATAAACTCTTTTATCGCGTCGCACACTACGCTGAACTTGTCGAGCTTTCTGATGATAAAGGAGGTCGATGCTGCTTCGATTGTCGTTTGATGCTGCAGCCAAACGAACCTTCAGTTCTTTTCTTATAACAATCCGCTGTCATGAAGCGTCGGACATCCAGGGCTTATTCCGACAATCCGTGTTTGTGCCAAGGATGGTATCTGCGCTATCAATGTACGCATTTTTTATGCCATGCCAGTTTTCATTTATGTTACTACCTGGGAGACTAGTTATCTCAGCTAGTTTTTGTGCAAGATTGCCATTTTATTGTTGTAAGACAGCTGGATTTTTTAATCGAGTGGTGTTTAATTTGCGGCCCCTGGGTCTTTCGTCGCTAGGGCGTCGCACGGCTGCAATACGCAATCGAACATTAGCGATCATAAGATAATGCTCTTCCCATCCCAATATCGGCACCCTTCTTGTTTCGCACGTCCAGGAGTCAACTCTTGAATCTTTTACTAATGGCAAAATTGTCGATCTGATTTTGTGTTCTGCGCCGATCAACAGAGGACCAACTGATTTTGTGGTGGCCCTTATGCTCAAACATAGTACCACCGATGAAGAGACTGTGAAAGTTGCAGAACTCTACAAAACTTTCACCGTTGTTATTTCGATCACCAAGACCGTGTCTCCGCATCACATGTCTGAGCCCATAGTTATCAGCGCCAACTTTATCATTCAAATCACCCATAACCATTATAATGTCACCTTTAGGTGTTCTGCTCTGAACGGCGTTTAGTTCTTCGTAGAAGGAGTCTTTTGCCAAGACATTGTCAGGTTCAGTAGGGGCATAACATTGTATTATTGAGATGTTCCCCATTTTGGTCCGGAGCCTGGCGGTCAAGATTCTGTCAGAGACCGGCTCCCAGGATAAGAGACAGTTTCGCGCGGTTCTGGTTAAAAGGAGCCCCACACCTGACTCACGGCGACTACCGGTAGCTTTACCGGAGTACAACATTACAGTGCTGCCCGTTGGAGAGATAAATTCTCCGCTGTTCCACCATCTTATCTCACTAACTCCTAAGATATTTAATTTGTACCTCAGAAATTCACTCTCTAATTGAAGAAATCGTGCGCTTTGGGGACCTTCTAATCCATTGTCCAGGAGAGTACGCACATTCGAGAATCCAATCTTTGTCATTGTACGATAGCCAAAAGTCGTGACCGTTGAGTCAGTCCTTATCCGAGGCATAGTTGACGTTTCGTTAGCATATAAAGATTTCGGATAGTGCAAGTTGCTGGCATACACATCCTGTCCTTTGTTTGTCGGTTTTAACGACAGGCCCTCAAAGGGAAAGGCCGTGGTATTATTTTTACACCACGATCAAATCATCGCACCGCCATCACTGGCGGCTTGACGTTGGTTAGCAATGGTCAGTGACCACTGGCGCTCCAGGGGGCGCCCACGCGGAGGACTATGGAAGAGGAATTTTTGCCCCTCAGTTGACGGCCGGAACTTTGTTATTTTCCTGACACATGTCCTCATACTGGAAACGATAGTACAGTAGATAATAGTTTTTGAAGAGATGTTGAATTAAACAGCGGCATTTTAAGTGATGTTTTTGTATCTATTGCTTAATTTTTGAAATCTTGCCATAGTTGGTACGTTTGGTTTGTTAGTAGTGTCCGAAGCGTGTATACCCTAGACTTGTACAGACCTAGTGGGGATACCAAAAGTACCAATTGGCAACGACCATATGCATTAAAAGTAAGTTTCCTATATGGCCAGTTTATAGGGGAGGTTGGCATACATTCATGAGGATCTTGGCCATTCTAAAAATCAATTAACTAACCCATTCTACAAATATTTGTCGAATTTTTCAAGTCGCTAGCTTCATTCTATCGAAAGTTATTGATTATTTGCAGTTTCACTTGTAGGGGAGGTAGGGGTTCCTTGGGTCGGATCTTGCCCATCATTGCCACCAACCAATTAGATCACCCTACAAACATTAAAAAAAAAGATTTCAGGTGTCTAGCTTTACTCTATCGAAAGTTATCGCTTATTTGAAGTTTTATTTGTAGGGGAAGCAGGGGTTTCATTGGTCGGATTTTACGTATTTTCAGTATTAGCCAACTGGATCCTACTACAAATATTTGACCAAAATTTCAAGTCGCTAGCTTCATTTTGTCGTAAGTTATCGCTTATTTAAAATTTCATTTCTAGGGGAGGTATGGGCTCCTTAGGTCGGATCTAACCCATCCTTAATGCCAACTAAATCAATCTCAGTTCAAACATTCGACCAAAATTTCAAGTCGCTGGCTTCATTCTCTCAAAAGTTATCGCTTATTTGAAGTTGCATTTGTAGGGGAGGTAGGGGTTCCTTAGGTCGGATATTGCCCATTTTCAATACAAACTAACAGGATGTTACTACCAACGTGCTGCCAAATTTTCAACTCTTTAGTGTAATTCTTTCGAAAGTTATCGTAATTAAAGTAATATTTAATTTTTTGAATTTTGTAGGGGAGGTAGGCGTTCCTTTGATCTGATTATACCCAACTTACTAAAACCCAAGCAGCTTCTCACCTCAGGATTACATACCAAAAATCAGATGTCTACGTTAATTTGTTCAAGAGTTATGGACAAAAAACCTGAAAAGTAGGGTAGTACGGGGCTCCTTGTGAGAAAATTGCCGTTAGTTTTCAACTGATCGATTTTATTTTTCCAAGAGAGTATAAGATCACCCTCGCGAGCAATCTACCAAAGCTAGAGCTTTTCATGTTTATTTAATCGGGAGTTATGGATACATTTAAGTATTTTACATATGTAGGGGAGGTAGGCGTTCTCTTGGCTTGATCATGCCCATTTTCAATACTACCAACCAACTAGATCATACTTCCAACATCTGACCAAAATTTCAAGGCTCTAGCTTCATTCTGTCGAAAGTTATCGTGCGAACGGATAGACAGACAGACAGACAGACAGACAGACAGACAGACAGACATGGCTAAATCGAATCAGGAGGTGACCCTGATCATTTATATATATACATTGCCATACCTCCGGAGCCTCCTTTAAGGTGTTACATATTTCCGTCGTGACAAAAACAATATACCCTATACTAAAAGTCTAGGGTATAAAAATAAAAAATTTAAAAAAGAAAATAAACAAATAAATAAACATGCATACATATACATATATAAATTAAATTTATTATAATAATATTATGAGTTCCTTGATTTTGTTGATAATTTAAAATGAACGGGTAACAACCGAATTTTCTACCTCTCCCTCTCTCTCGCTAGTTGTTGAATTTTTATATTGGGGGATTTCAAACCTTTGCGCCAGAAATCCCACAGTCGAATCTTCCCCCAAAAATAGAAAATATCATTCCAGACGAAAAACTGCGAAAAACCCGAAAATTTCAAGGCAAAGTGACCCCTCGACCGAAAAATATAAAAGTGCGTTTTCTCCTAAACGGAGGCAGCTAGAGAGCCCAAATTTGCACTTTTTCGAATATCTCTAACTCGAAAACTAGGGCAGCCAGAGAGTTGAACTTCGCCTTGAAATGTGGCTTGAACCTTCCTCCAAAAATAGAAAATATCATTCCAGACGAAAAACTGTGAAAACCCCGAAAATTTCATGGCAAAGTGACCCCTCGACCGAAAAATATAAAAGTGTGTTTCTCTTCTAAACTGAGGCAGCTAGAAGGCCCAAACCTGCACTTTTTCAAATGGCTCTAACTTGAAAATACGGCAGCTAGAGAGTTGAATTTCGCCTTGAAATGTAGCTTGAACCTTCCCCCAAAAATAAATACACCATTCCGGACTCCAAGAATAGGACAGTTCATCTCCTATTGGCATGGGACACTACAGAACCCTTGGATTGCGGGCGTATCCCTCTATTTTCCGTTTTCATTATTTATTTCTCTTGATATTGCTTGTAATACTATTGAAAATATATTATTTAATAATAGACATGGGCCTATCAGAGGAAGACTTAATATTAGTTTACCAATGAACTTGGCTTTTGGCAAAAACACAAGCGTGCCAACATCAACATATTAAATTCCACATGACACTAAGGCCATCTGTGTGTTGTGCATGTGGAAGTTAATGAATGGTTATCGAGTGTAGCGTAGCCACCCTTCTTAGCTATTCAGGTTAATTTTGTTGGTGTAATGCGGGTGTTATTTTACCCTACACCTGGAAAATTCCCAAAAAAAAACACGCCTATTGTTGTAGTATTTCAGTTCCTTTCCATTATTCATTGAAAATCAGTAGGAAAATTTATATCGATATTGATCTTCGCCTGATTTCGTCGGAACAATTAAACAGTGAATTTCCTTTCCATGCATACCAGTTGCCGCTTCTCACTACATACGACAATTAAATTCCTTATACGCATACACCTCTATTAAAATTCATATACTGTTTAAAAAATAATTACTTTGACACCGAAACCAACAAGAAATCCAGCTCAATCATAATAAAAGCAATTACAACTGACCATAAACTAGTAACTTACTGTGCCAGTATGTAAACAACTTATAACAATTATCGCTACGATAATTTCTCACTCGCATACACTATCGTTGATCTTAAGATACTACTATAAGTACATCCGTAGCTAAATTATGCTTGGTTTTCATTGAATAGAGTTACGGCAAAGATGTTCCGCACTTTTGACTTCGAAGTAAAAAAAAATCAACAATAAGTGCTGCGAACAAATAGTGAATCTTTTTTTTAAGCCAAACTCAGATAACCTTACCGTGAACCCCGGAAAACGCGTTTAGTAACTGAAACAAAAACGGCTTTACAGTGTTCCAGCCGGTCGACAAGGTTAAGAAAGAAAAGTGAGTGAGTAGGGAAGCAATGTAGTACACTTGCGATTGGAACGAAATATTTAAGCGGTCCTGTTTTAAAAAACATAAATAGGTCCTGTTTTACTGTAGATACCATAAATAGCAGCTTCGTTTTGCGTCAACGTCGAATACTCGATCCTCCGCGGTGTGTCGATGTGTCCCCTTCAATGGGTGGACTCCTTTTCGCGTCAAGATAAGATGACATCCAAGATTCGATACCTCTCAGGCGGACGACAAAAAAGTCAAAGAAATATCAATCCATCGCGGCAATCGTGCCTTTTCTTTCTGTTTTTTTTTTCGGATGCACACCACGACACGGCGAGTGAGCACCGATGTGGCTCGGGCGGCAGATCAAATTGAGCTCCACAGCGATCGCTCTCCCGAAAGGTGGCGACCCTTTATTCAGCACAGCATCGGCTGAAATTCTTCACCAAACGAGTTCTATGAAACGGAATTCTCCGTCCGTATAGAACTTGATGTGGGTGCTGAAGCGACAGGTGAATATCGCTAAACCCGCCCGCTCACCTTTTCTATCGCATGGACAGGTCAATGGCAACATTGCGTTAACCTTGCGCCAGCGTTTTGTCAGCCTTCCGTAAACATTGGACCAACCTTCCGTCAACCTCGCGTCGGCCTTGCCTAAACATTTCGGTATCCTCGCATCAGCCTTGCGTCAGCCTTGTGTCAATGTCGTGTCAACGTTGCGTCAACCTTGTTTCAACGTTGCGTCAACATTGCGTTGCATCAACCTCGTGTCAACATTCATGTAGGTTGACGCAACGTTTATGCAAGGCTTATGCAAGGTTGACGGTAGGTTGACCCAATGTTTGCGCAAGGCTGACGCAACATTGACGCAAAGTTAACGCAATGTTGATGCAATGTGGACACAAGGTTGACACGACGCAACGTTGACTTAATGTCGACGCAAACGTTGACGTAAGGTTGACGCAACGTTGACGTAAAATTCACGCAACATTGACGTAATGTTAAAGCAGGGTTGCCGCAACACTGAGGCAACACTGATGCAAGTTTGAAGTGGGGTTTACGTAAAGTTGGTGCAACGTTCAGAAGCTCTTCATAATAAGAGGCCCATCGTTTGTTAATACCATCGGTGTCGCTGACGATGTTTCGATCCATGTCCTTACAGAGGCTAGTCCTGGGTTGATAGCCGTTTTTAATTGTGTTTACTATTTCAGTTTGTCTGGTGTTCCTATTAGCCAAGTTTTAATTAATATTCAGCAGCTGCTCGTCAAAGTATTTACGTTTCTTACGTCCAATTATTCTATTCGATATTTGCCGTAGCTCGTCATATTTTTCCCTTTTGGCTCTGGTTCCTCATTGAATCCGTTGTCTATAAGTCTCGTTTTTGCTTCAAGTGAATTTTTGAATTCCCACCGTGAACCATCCTAAAATCCTTGGAGTCACTCTGGACAGCATGGCCACGTCATCTGCCCACGCTACAGGATATGCGGTAGGAAAAAATCTCCAAAGCCTTGGCCGGTTGCAGCTGGGGAAAGACAAAGAAACTCTAGTGATCACATACAAAACAGTCGGAAGATCATGCGGCTGCCGTGTGGTAACAGAATCTCTGTGACACACAATGGAAAAATATCCAGACTTGTGAAAATGCCGCTCTCCGTACTGTAACTGGCTGTCTCCCGATGTCATCCTAGAACCATCTGCATCAGGAAAGGGATTTCCTTTGACAACGATGCATACAGATCAGCCATCGCAGCAATACATCACGAGGAGGTACAATCATCAATAGCGGGACAAGGCCCAAATGTAGTTCTCTCGGCACCACTGCCAGCCATTTCTCCTGAAGAGATAAGGCTTCCGAGAGCAGCGAGAACGACACTCACCCAAGTTCGGTCAGGTTAGTGTTTGCGTCTTAACTTGTACCTGTCTCGCATTGACCGGGACGTCTCGAACACATGTTCAGACTACAATGGTACGCATTATGATGTCGACCACGTCTTCAACCGCCCAGTTGCACTTGACTCCCAGGTCGCTGTCGGAAAACCCCGTAGAAGCAGCCATTTTTCTATTCCTTGACACCGTGGATGATGACGAATTGTAGCTCTTCGGTATGCAATCGAATGAGAGCCCGTAATAAGGTCCTAAAAGCTCTCGCCGGCAGCTCCTGGGGAATGGACAAAGAGACCATGCTCACTACTTACAAAGTCTTAGGACGATCTGTGGCAAGTTATGCTGCACCTGTATGGACGAAGAACCTAAAAGACACTAATTGGAGGAAGATACAGATCTGTCAAAATGCTGCCCCTCGCACCGTGATGGGTTGTCATCTGATGTCCTCCCAGGATCACCTTCACCAGGAAACCAACAAGCTGCCAGTCAAACAACACAACCTCCTGCTGTTCAAGCAATATCTTGTCGGGTGCTATCGCAACGAACATCCTAACCAACATCTCTTGGATAAAACTCCCCCACCCAGAAACATCAGAGGTAATCTAAGGGACCTTGAGAGAGAGATCCAAAGGTTCAAGAAGGAGCCGTTTGACAACGAAACTTACAAGACTGCCATTGCATCGATACACACTGAGGAGGCACGACAATCGATCCAAGACCTTCGCCCTAACCCGGTACTCCAGTCCCGTTCACCAAACATATCTTCCAACGAAGTTACGCTGCCTAGGCGTACTAGGACCACCCTAGCGCAGCTCCGATCTGGATGGTGTTCGAGACTAAACTCACACCTGTCTCGAGTCGATCGAAACATCAACAACACTTGCCCCGCTTGGAATGGCACTCCACACGACGTCAGACATCTGTTTGAATGCCCAGACGCCCCCACAAATTTTGTGGGAAAACCCCATCGAGGTCGCATTCTTCCTTGGCGTCGACATAGAAGGAGAAGACGAGGAGGCGTTTTTAAGTGACGCCCTATGATGAACCCCAAATGCCGCTACAACAACAACAACGAATTGTAGCATGTAACACTCTCAAATACCGAACTTTCCACCATTACTATCACAACAACAACAGCACACATACACTGCTGGGATAGTGATGGCCGCCCAACGCAAGGTATACTGTTAAAAGATACATTAGCGACATTACAAAAGAAGAAAATCAAAAACTTCCATAGATTTTAAAATTTTTGGTTTGAAGAAAATTCTGCAGTCCATACACTTCCAACTGATATGACAAATCTAATCAGAAAACTATTCGCCAATTTATTAACGCCTTCTGTACTATCCATACAAATTAGATTTGCCATCGTGACTTCCGTATTCATTCATTTCCACGAACATCTATCAACGAATCCTTTCCTATCCAATTCCTTAACCATCCTCATTAAGCACCCCATAATATAACCATTAAATGTGTCAAAAGATAAACGTTAGTTCCACGTCGATGGCAAGAATCCTCTTTCCTTTTGTCGCATATCCATTCAATATCCACTTCAGTGTTGTCCTGATTCCCGTCCAGATTTCGCACCATCGTCCTTGACTGGCTTGATTTTCTCGCTACGACGTAGCTGGACCACATTCCTACATTTTGCGGGCTATCATTAAAAACTCCTCTCACGTAGCTTCGATTTTATTATATCCTTATTTGACTTTCAATGGAAGAAAACGAATTATCACCCGTCCTCGGAAAGAAATGGGAGCAATTGGAAAGGCTGAGAGATCACTATGCCAATGCTCATTCCTACTGATGGTCGCTCAATGTTGTGAAATTAAAGGGGGACACCGAATGAATGATTGGGGGAAATTCTGCAGATATACTCGGCGTGAATCAACCGTGTCCTTTCCTTTTTATCGGAATCGATGGGGAGTCAAAGGATTTGATTTGTTCAAGTGGTTTCCTCGTTTCTCTTTTGTTACCGACAAAATTTGGATAATGTCGTGGTAGGTGGAAGCGGAATAGGAAGACCGATTGTGGTCACGATGGCGGAAAAATAACACTCTTCGGCGACGGTTGAAGACTCTATAAGGACTGTCATATTTGTTAATTTATTTATTTATTTTTGAAAAGAAAAGGAAAACATTTATGAAAACTTCGAAACTTCTTTCTTATTGAGAGTTAAATTACTCTGAAGACAACCTTTAATATTAAAATGCCTAGTACAATTTTTAGGACCACATGGAAGAAAAAGGCGACAAAAATCTGAACTTTAGTGTAAAAATATCCATTGGAAGAAAACAGTACGGCAGTACATCACACTGCTGACCAGTCAGTTGTCGCTATATTTCACTCTGTGAATTGGATACGAAAGAAAACATTAGCAATCTAGGTCAAGAATGGAGCGACAAATTCCTTCCATCTCAAATCCTCAATATCGTTATCGCTCAAAACAACCACACCCAACAAAAATATCCTATCGTAATGTTTCGAGGTGAAAGTCATCCATACCCTTCAAAGCCCAACATAAAATATCTGCACAAATACAAGTCGGTTAAATTGCGTGGAAATAGTCGTTACAGCAATAGCAGCTCCTTCTTCTTGATAATCACCACGTCTCCAGATGGGAGCTGAATAGAACGGAGGAAGAAAAAAGGATTTTTCATCGAGTTTTATGCAGGACTAATACAAGTGTTGACCGCTGTGAATGACGATGGACGGACGAACTGACAACTTGCAAGATGGATAAGAGAAGACTCATCCCATCAAAACCGTTTGATATCCGTATCTGTGAGTAGTCCATTTCGTTTGTAGATAAATAAATCAATGAATGTTCAAAAGGGAATAGTATATATAGTATACGTGTATTTATTTGTGGTTGCGATTGGAAATCCTTTAATATACATTAACCACATGGTGTCACTTCGGGCAGACTACATCAATCCATCGAAAAGATTGTAAGTATTGTTGAGATGGATGGTAAGTCTTGAGTTTATTATTCATGAGAAGCAGCGATAGGAAATCGGTTCACATCTGGATAAATTTCTTAAGACGAATTTCTTTTTCTTTGACGGGAAGGGAAGTTTTCTGAAACAGGTAGCATTAATATGGAAAAAAAAGAGTTATTTCAGGCTAGAATAGGAACGAGTAATAGGAAAAAAACGTATAGTTCTGAAATTTTATAGATTTGTTGGGGACAGTCCCCTGAATATATGCACCAAAGTCTACGATGATAGAGGGTCCGGAAGTGTAGGGGAGAGGGGGTTATAAGCCCTTTCTTCAGTTTTCTATGATTATTTTAAAACTAAGGATTCTACAAAAAATGTCGCATGGCCGAATCAAAGTAAAGGGCGGGTCAGTCTGTACCCGTTAACACTGTACCAATCTGGAATACACTTTGCATCGACTTAACGCTTAATCACTTGTTACATACAACATCCCGACCTCGGGCTCAATACCTGCCCGAGCAACATTTTAATAATGCTTGTTTTTAGCATTGAATTGCGGGGCGTAATGTAAAACATGCGCTGGTGCCATTTCAAAACCTTAAATCTGTTTTTGTTGAGCGAACAGTTTCTAATGCTTTCTTGATTTAAACATGACAATATATAGGTAGTTATATTTCAAAAAATCGTTGGACTTATGACTATTTTGCATTACCTTTAACAAATGTAGTCCGGATGACGCAACGGTTAGCACGTTCGCCTTCTACGCACTGGTCCCCAGTTCGATTCCTACTGAATGCGGTAGTTTTCGATAAAAAAGGGGAATTACGTGTCGGACTATGAGCCCACTCAGCTGTTAAATGAATACCCATTTATGGGGTAAATAACTCGGTTGAGCGTGTTGCTGATCACACACCTCTGCACAAGACCGTCAAGATCTAGAAAATGAGATGATGCTAACCCATCTCGAGGCCATGGTTCAAATTGAACTGTTGCGCCAGTTATTTTTTTTTTTTTAACAAATATGCTATAGATTGTAATGAAGGCAGTGATTCGCTGAATGGGTCTAGAGCATCGTTTCCTAAACTTTTTCTAGCCGCCACCCCTTTTGAGGAAAAAAAAATAAATTCTACTGTCGCGACCCCCACTGATTTTCTGGGGTAAATTTTCCATTAAATTGATTTTATCAATACAGAGTGTACCGTTCATGATGGTAAATACTTTAATTTAATGGTAAATAGTACTTAACATCCTGTCCAACTTCTGAATTTAATGCATTTGCATTAATCGCAACCATAATTGAATACTGGCCGCTTTCAATTCAACGACAACTAGCAACTAGGCATAACACTACTGTTAGCTGTGATTGGATTATTGCTGCTGCGTTCAGTTATCGAGTGACCAATTCTACCCCCCATAACTTTGTACATTGCGTCTAAACATGCAAGAATTTAGATTTGATTTTTGCAACATTCGTGGAATTAGAGCGAATTATACTGCGGTACATGCCCATCTCATGCTACACAACCCAGCAGTTATGGCGTTAAGCGAAACAAAAGTCCTTAGCGATTGCGAAATAAGCCAATTTAACATCCAAGGCTAACGTTTTTTGCCCGTTTTTGCAACCCAAAGGGGGATTGCAATGTACATCCGAAATAATATCGCCTTTTCCACCATCAGTCCCCAGTTCACTTTATCTAATCCAGAATTCACATACACCTGGATTAGGTTCAAGTTCAATAAACATACTCTATTCCTGTGTTTTCTGTATCGAAGCCCTGGGATTTCTGATCCTGATACTGAACGTTACTTCGATATACTTTCCACCAATGTCGATGAGCTCTTACATAAATACCCTGCATCAGAAATCGTCTTGGCAGGCGACTTCAATGTACACAATGTACAATGGCTTAAATATTCTTCATCTACAAGCCAAGCAGGAAGACTGGCTGAGCTATTCTGTGAATCATACAACCTACACCAATTAGTAGATTCCCCAACCAGAATACCTGATATAGAAGGTCAAAACGCCAACTTATTGGACCTGTTTATAACCTCACACCCCGACAAATATTCAGTATCTGTTTCATCTCCTTTGGGAAACTCCGATCATAAATTGATATCGACCAAATTCACAACTAGGTCACTAAATGTCAATAATCTATCTTCCAACAAGAGACTATTGTGGCATTATGATAAGGCGGACTGGGTTGCATTTAATCAATTCATCAGTGAACTGAACTGGTCTGACTGCTTCTCTACGCAGAACGGCGATTATATAAGCGAGTCAATTAGTAACATCATTTGGTATGGAATGCACTGCTTTATCCCACACAGTTCTAAGAATACCAAACCAACCACCAACTCTTGGTTTAACAGAGATTGCAAAGAGGCTATAAAGAGAAAAGAAGCGGCATACCGTGCATACAAACAATGCCCCTCTGTCGAACTGAGAGAAGTTTACAATTCTACGCGTAACATCTGCAAATCAGTCATAAATAAGGCTAAATTCCAGTTTGACAGCAAAATTAGGCAGAAAGTGTTCGTTCAACGGAAAGGTAGCAAAGGTTTTTGGTCACTCGTCAAATCTGTGAAGAATAACTTCACCTCCTCTTCTATTCCACCACTGGTGTATGATGGCAAAATTTACAGTGAACCGCAAGACAAGGCCAACCTGTTGGCCGAAACTTTTGTTGCAAACTCTTGCCTACTACCCACTACTCAGAGTCCACCAGCCATACCCTTATGTGATTCACACCAGAGACCTTTGCATTTCCGCACTAGGGAAGTATTTAAAGTACTCTCAAAACTCGATGTATCAAAATCGGCTGGACCTGATGGCATCTCCCACTTAGTTCTCAGACACTGCGCTTCCTCGCTAGCCAAACCTCTCCGAAAACTCTTTTACCTGTCCTACGCAACAGGAGTGTTCCCATCATCGTGGAAACTAGCTCATGTCCAACCAATCCCCAAGAAAGGAGAAGCATGTGATCCATCTAACTACCGACCAATAGCACTAACTTCGACCCTATCAAAAGTCTTCGAAACCCTGGTTAACAACCAACTAATGAGCTACCTTGACTCACATCATCTCATCAATGATCGGCAATATGGTTTCCGGTCTTCGCGCTCCACCGGCGACCTAATGACATACCTCACCGAAAGATGGAATCGCTGTATCCACCAATTTGGCGAAGCTAAAATCATTGCCCTCGACATTTCGAAAGCTTTTGAAATAGTCTGGCATCCGGCTCTTCTAGCTAAGCTCCAGGCTTTTGGTTTGGACCCAAAATTAGTTAAATGGATCGAAAGTTTCCTTCACGACCGTTCGCTTCAGGTCGTCCTTGATGGAGTTAAATCAAATTGCCATACCACCAACGCAGGAGTCCCCCAAGGTACTGTCCTTTCACCAACACTCTTCCTTCTCTTCATCAACGATCTTCTCAGCGTGACTTCCAACTCAATCCATAGCTTTGCAGACGATAGCACCCTTGACTACACTTACTCTTTCAACTCTGTAGCTGACTCTCGCCGAAATTCAACATCTATCAAGACATTTCAAAAATTATTGCATGGGGGAAAGCGAATCGAGTAGAGTTTAACGCCTCAAAAACTCAATGTTGTCTACTTTCCAATAAGCGATGTGCTCCACCTACCGCCCAACCCATTCTTGTCAATGGGGTCAGCATTCCTGATTCGCCCATACTGAACATACTAGGTATTAACATCTCCAGTAAACTAAATTGGTCCGACCACATTTTTTGCGTTGCAAAAAACGCAATGAAGTGTCTGGGCTTTCTGAATCACTGTAAAAGATACTTTTCACTATCTGATCTGGCTCAAATTTACAAGGCTCATATAAGACCGAGACTTGAATTTAATTCCCACATATGGGCAGGCGCAGGTAGAACCGCATTATCCGCGTTAGACAAAGTTCAACGGAAAGCCTTCAAGCTTGTTGGCGAGGAACCCATAACATCTAAAATCTAACCGCTTGAACACCGGCGAAGTGTCGGCTGTCTCTCACTCTTCTATCGCTACTACAACCGCCGTTGCTCTGATGAAATAGCCAACCTCATTCCTGAGCGTACTTTTCCTTTACGTAACACCCGACTAGCCAGTCGTGTCCATCCTCATCTTCTAGAACTCAGCAATAGTCGCACCGCCAAATTCCATGACTCGTTTGTATCTAGGACAACACGAATGTGGAACGATCTACCATCTTTTGTTTTCCCCCGCAACTATGACCTACAAAAATTTAAACGGAATGTACACCGTCACCTTATTCAAACTCAACCCATCTCCCCACTACCTTAATCCCTTACCGCCAATGCTGTGCTCTCGCATCAAAGGGTTACCCCCTAAGCTTTGGTATAAACATAAAAAAAAAAAGAAAAAGTACTGTTCATTTCGGGAAAAGTAATATCTGACGTCAACGCATTTTCCCGGCTTCAAAGAGCACCGGTACTTCGGAGATACATATGACGGTTCGTACCGTACCGTACGTACCGTTGTAAAAATTTCGCTCGAATTTTAGATTAAAGATCGATTTTGAAATTTCTTTGAGGGTTGACATCAGATATTACTTTTCCCCAAGTGGACCGTACTATCTACCTACTATTAAAGTATTTACCATCATGAACGGTAATCCCTGTATAATAAATAATAGCTAACAAAACCCAAAAAAAATATAGGCTGCCATTTTACCGTTATACCACATGCGATTCATTTGTTTTTCCTATTGACACAATGTTTTTCTCTATTCATAATTTTTTCGTTCGGTAAGACAATGCATTGTGTGAGGTAGTAAGCGATTAGCCGCGCACTGAATAAGTTGTGCATATTAGGGGATAATCTTGCATTCGTAAAAACAAGTCTCCTGGATTCATTTTGATTAAAAGTTTATCTAGACCCTACTTTAAAGTGAGTTCTAGTGCTAGTGTCGAAAATAATAGACGTAAGTACAGTTGTGAGCGTTTTCTCTACTAGATAATAGAAGTTAGCAACTTCGTCACATTAAGTTTTGGTTCTGGTTTTCACAGCTTGAAAGAAATGGATAAGTTTACAGCTAAACGTAACATTGCATCAACATCTGATGGAGGTGCGAAAAAGAAAATCAGATCGTTCAACGAAGAATAGTTAAAGTACGGATTTATATCGCTGGATGGAAAACCACAGTGTGTCATCTGTTGCCAAGTTTTAAGCTCTGAGAGCATGAAGCCATCAAAACTTATTCGACACGTAGAAACCAAGCATCCTTCCTTAATAGGGAAACCCCTGGAGTTTTTTCAAAGAAAAGCCGAATGCCTGCGAAAACAGCAAAACAATTTATCGAAACCCAATAAGACCAATGTTGCTGCACTTCGAGCATCCTATCTGGTGTCACTGAGGAGCAAAAGCGGGCAAAGCTCATACTATCGCAGAAAACCTTATATTACTTTCTGCAATAGATATGGTAAGCATTTTAGTAGGACCTGAAGAGGCGAATAAACTAAAAGCGATAACTCTTTCGAACAACACGGTAGGCAGAAGGATAACAGAAATGGCTGAAGATGTTAAGGAACAAATATTAGATGCTGTACGATCGAGTGAATTTTTCAGTATACAATTCGATGAATCGACAGACATTGCAAACATGGCCCATTTTTTATGCTTCCTAAGATATGAAAACAATGGCTCAGTAAAAGAGGATATGCTTTTTTGTAAACGAATACCGTAATATCCGACAGGGCAAGGACTGTTTGAGGTTTTCAATGATGCTGTTAAAAATAACGGTTGGGATTGGGCAAAATGCATCGCTATTTGCAGCGATGGGGCAAGATCACTAACTGGAAAAAATAGCGGGTTAATATCAAAGTTGAAAACTATTATGCCGAATGTAAGCTGGATCCATTGCTTTCTTCATTGCCACGCACTATCAACAAATGGTAATGGTAAATTACATAAAAGGCCGACCATTGCAGTCCCGAATATTTGCAGTATTGTGTAATGAAATGGGAGCAGACTACGATACGCTTCTTTTTCACACTGAGGTAAGATGGTTATCCCGCGGAAAAGTCTTAACAAGGCTATTCAAATTACGGGAAGAATTAAAGGTATATTTTAAAGACCATCGAACTTTTAATAACTTCTTCCAAGACCACCATTTCATGATCTCACTTGCCTATTTGCCCAGTTAAATGACTTAAATTTGAGTTTGCAAGGCTACGGTAAAACAATAATCAACATGAAGGATATAGTATGTGCTTTCATCCAAAAATTGGACATATGGAGTACAAGGATAAATGCTAAGAACTTTGATGCATTTCCGCTAGCTTCAAAATATATCGAAGACGAAATCGAATGTACAAATGCAGTTATAAACTCATTTTTACAAGTTGTAAACAACCATTTCTCCGCCTTGAAGCTACAGCTCCAACAGTATTTTTCGGAAGATCAAAATGACCTCTCTAAAGGATGACTTTTGAATCCCTTCGATAAAAATGTGATCGCCGCAGCATCCTTGCCTATTAACACTCTCAATGAGCCGATAGAGCTGTCCGAGGAAAAAACTTTGGGATTGCAATTTTCTTCGAACGATTTGGTAGACTTTGGCTTGCACGTCGCAGCGAAAACAGGAGTTTAGTTACAGAAGCATTGCGGATCCTTATTCCTTTCCCGACTTCGTATCTATGCGAGAAAGGATTTTCTACCATGGTGGCTATAAAGATGAAATACAGGAATAAATTGCTATCATTAGAAGACAATTTGCTTTTATACATTACCTATAAAATGCCCAATATTTGATTTGTTATGCAAAGAAAAGCAAGCTCATCCATCGCATTGAATTTTTGTAATTGCTATTTTTTTGCATTTGATTGCTAAGCTTAGAAGAGTTTCTATGAATTTAGTTACTATTTATGTTACCATGCATTTGGTTTTTAATTATAATCCATATACAATACAATGAAGTGAAGAATTCGTTATGTTTCTGTTTGTTATAATATGTAATATGGAAAATATTTATTTTAATAGATACAATTTTAATCTGATATGACACTGTTTCTTCAATTTACAAAATTAAGAACGTGGCTTTGCGACCCCCTAAAATCACACCGCGACCCCCAGTTTGGGAAACGATGGTCTAGAGGCATCACCTCCGTTTTCAAATTGTTGAATCGAATTAGTTCTGACAACTCAACAAATTCAAGAACGGATACACCTCAAAGTCAGAATTCGATATTTATTATTGTCAAAGAAATGCCAAATCAATTACCTGTCACTTGTTAAAACGAAGGCACGGGTAGACCCGAATAGCAAGTCGATACAAACTCCGCGGTGCTCCTTACCGGGAGAGGTAGCTTGTCCCCGACGGAATCCGGACTCGTGCCTTGCAGTTTAAGATGATGTAGTGTCCTGCGTTGTGATCCAGCCTTCAGTTTTTCCTTTCTTCGTCTTCTTTCTCCGGTGCTACAGATAAGGCTTTGTATCCTGATGGCGCTTGTAATGAACCACCTTCAATGGACCAAATCATGGTAGTGCTGCTTCCACCGGCAGATCTATGGCCGCACCTGATGAGTAAGGATTTGTCGGTGGTACGAGACCAGAGGCCTAAGGGTCATATTACGCCTGGACCCTGATGCGAACGCGAGAGAATGTGCACCGTCCGCCAACCATTCCATCCTTATCGCCCCATTTTTTTGTCATTCCGCATTTTTACCTCCCCTGTTTGCGTTGTCTTCCCCTGGCCTATGAATTTGTTAATCCGTAAATTACAGGGGCAACGAGCGCCGAAAACCCCGCCCACGTCTCCCGAACTGAGCTACAGCAAGCATAGGCCGCTGCTTAGCTCGTTGAGGGGTCTTCTGCTTCGCCAGATGGCACGGCCCGACCTTCACGGACATTATGCTACCTAAGGCACCGTTCCCATCTTCGGATGCCCACCAAACCGTCCATTACACACTGCTTTAGTAAACCTACAAAGAAAAAACGAAACCACCAATTAATAACATAGTCAAAGAATACTTCGCTTGTTATAACAATTGAAATATGTCAGAATGACAGTGGCGTGGTGCGGACCTCTGCGTCCGAAGGCAAAAATAAAGTTTTGGGTTAATAACCGTGCGACAAGCGTTCACTAAAAGTGGTAAGCTAGTTTTTTTCATTAAGGCCTGCCCTAAACGGATCGATAAGTCACAGAAAGGGAAATTGGCTTAAATTGCTGTGTTGTTTTTTTCTCTTTCAACTAGAGAGTTGACCCCTCGCAGAAACAAGAAAGTAAATAAATCGTTATAGAGCAAGGAGGTGACTGTTCAGCTGTCCACGAGCCTTTCCCAACCACCAGCGATTCATCCGCGGCCATATTGGGAGAACAAGACGCAAATTGAGCCATCCCCAGCCACAAGCGATTCGTCCGCGGTCACATTGGGAAAACAAGGGCGGATTGGTACAGCTGTCCACACAAGTCTTCCCCAGCCATCAGCGATTTATCCGCGGCCACATTGGAAGAACATGGGCGGATTGGTACAGCTGTCACCACGAGCCTTCCCCAGCCACCACCGATTCATCAACCGTTACGGTCAGTAAGCCAGAATTTATAAGAGATTCCGAGGGGTTCGCCCGTTACAAATACGGCAACTTTAGTATATTTTGTGTGAAGTGGAAAAAAAAAGAAGAAAGAGAGAAAAAGATTTGTTGGTATATACTTAATGTGTAATTTACATGCTATTTGTTCGTAAATACCTTTTATTATTATTTATTGTTACGCTGCGTAATCTGCTACTATTTATTAGTAGTTGTCGTACTATAAAATTAGCTGTGTATTGTCCTGTAGTGTCCACCACCGGAAGATAGTTTATTCGTTAATTAATTTTCCCAAAAAAGAAAAAGAAAAAAAGACAATTCATCGCAGAGTTTAAGCAGTGCGCGCATCAACAAATCTAATTCGAGAAATTTAAAGAAAAAAAAGACGGAAAAAAGAAATAATTTGTTTAGTTTAAACAGCGTGTAAATTGTTGCATTTATTAAATTCATGGAAAGATATGACAAAAATATATCCAATATATGTTATAACGTAAAAATGTGTAGTTACATTATTTGTTTAGAGGTGTCCTCACTCCTTTTCCAGCTGTGATCCGTATGGGGTGTCCGGGGTCGTGCTTCGCCCTTATGTGAAATTCTTTTGATGAACTCAGAGAGGACCTGAATCCATTCGACATGGTAGCGTAGCCCTCCATTTTTTTTTTGTCTCTTGATGTGTTTCCGTGGTTTTATTTTTTGCGACTAGCACCTGAATTCTGTGTGATGTGAATGAATTCAGAGATTTTCTTCCCTCCCGAACAGTGAAGTGAAGCTTACGTTACAACATATAGAAAGACACCTGGCGCAATGAAGCCAGAGGAACTGATTTTTGATATGGGCTAATTCGGGATCATTTATGAGTTTATGTATAATTATGATATGAGTTTGAGACTTAACAGCAATTGTTAGTACCAGGTGCAGCTGCAGAATTATGTATTTCGATATGCGGACGATATTTTCAGATGATGAAACTTTTTAACTGTTCGATTGATTTTACTATAATACAGTGGATTTCACTTATAGCGACGGTGAAGGGACCGAACAAAATACGTCGCTATATCCGAATGTCGTTATTTCCGAACAATTTCAAACATCTTCATATTCATAGGTACACTAGGTACATAAATCATTTCGTTTTATTTATAAATGATATACTAGAAAATAAACAATAAAATTCAGTTAATGCTAACATAAAGTCTCTGTTCTCAATAATTCACATAACAATAACATAACATTTTCAATGATTTCCTTGAATACTGACAAATATTTTTTATTCTCACCAAATAAAGCGTACCTTTTTAACTGCGCTATGGCGTGTACAGCTTCGGTTACTGAAGGAACGTGCTCAGATGATTCACCTGTCACGTTTCCTTCTTCGTCATCAGGTGAGCCAACATCGTTAAGAGTTGCTGAAGCCACGTTCTCGATAATTTCCATGTCTGTAAAATCGCCAGATGTAGCGATTTCGTTATCAACGTCAATATACGTCGCCCAGCCAGTGCAATTTTCCACTGTTTCTACTTGTCGAACCCACTGCTCTAGTGACAAGCTGTCTAATTCAACTGTCGAAACTTAAGCGAAACCAGCATGAATGAAACATTTCTTAATCGTCTCGGATGATACTCTTGACCATACAGTTGCTATCATTTCAATGGCATCTAGTAAGCTAACGTTAAAGGAGGCTGTGGATAGTTCAATATGATTAATCATTTTCAATACTAACAGTTTCCGATAGTGAGTTTTAAAGGACTTTATTATGCCTTGATCTATGGGCTGTATTACAGACGTTGTGTTTGGTGGTAAAAATGCTAATTTGATGTTTGACAGATTTTCCATGTGTGGATGGGCAGAATTGTTATCCACTAATAATAGAATTTTTCGATTTGCTCTTCTCAATTCTAAATCCCAAGCACATAAAGACTTTTCGAACAATTCGGTTGTCATCCACGCTTTCTTATTCGCTTGGTAATCCACTGCTAATGTTCTTACATTTTTAAAACATCTCGGATTTTTGTATTTTCCAATGACCAGCAACTTGCGTTTGACGCTTCCATCCATATTCGTTGCAATTAAAACTGTTATGCGTTCTTTTGAAAGCTTCCCTCCAACACACTTTTCGCCTTTTAATTTTAGGGTCCTGTCAGGCATGAGTTTAAAAAATAAACCGGTTTCATCTGCGTTCAATATTTCAGAGCCCCGATAATCTTTTCTGAGCTCCGGAAAAACGTTATTCAGCCAGTTGGAACAACTTGTTTGTGATACACTAGCTGCTTCGCCACGAACTTCTTGCCTACAACAATGTCGTTCCGCTGACCTATCTGAACAGCGAAAATCTGTTTTACCCAGTAATCTAGCGAAATCATTGGCCTTCTGTTGCAAAAAGGGTCCACTTAGTGGAATTCCATGGTTTCTTTGTGTTTTGAACCATGATAAAAGAGAGTTTTCTATATCCTGATGGGAGGTACTCCAAAATTTTTTTTTATTTTTTAAGACTTGAATTCAAAACACTCTTTTATTTTATCGTGACATTTCCATATCGTCGATATTGTTGAATGCGGAACTTGGAGCTCCTTACATAAATCAGCATTTGTTTCACCATTTTCCAATTGCCAAATGATTGCGGCCTTTTCTTTGATAGTGAAGGTTCGCCTCGTAGGAAGTTGTGCCATTTTAACTGATGTAAAGAATGCACTGTAAATGGACCGAACACTAATATTAATTTAAAGACTATTTCTGTCTTGCAGATCCGGAATTCGGTTGACAGTTTTTTTTATTTGCATGTTTGTAACAAACAACTTTTTTTTGACCATTGGCTATAGGACGTGCGTTTTACGTTGTGTCACCGCAAAAACAGAAGTGTGACAAACTAACAATGTAGGGACAATAATTCGTATGACACTCACTCACTGAAATCACGACTGAAAGGAGAAGTTGTGCAATAACTTGCTCAACTTTGTCAAACGCTTGACAAAATGGCTGTTTAGTTGTTTAAATATTTATCCGGCAATGTTTAATTTCTCCACGGTTGCTCGATTTCATAAACTTATAAAATTGTTGTTCTGTACGTGAGCCACGTAAATCAAAAATTTAACATTGGGTCAACATTAGGGCCAGATCGACTTAATCTGGCCAGTTTACTTGATCTAACACTGTCAAATACATATGAATTTAAACTCACCACAACCAGATCAAGTCGATCTGGCCCCTAGTGTTAGTGTGGTCACAATGTAAATGTCGATATTGACATAAATGGCAAATAAAATTTAGCCCCTGATTGGCATAAGATTAATCTGCCAAATAAAATATCTTTCGAACATAGTATGGTTCCGAGTTTGTCAAATAAAATTGAAAACTGTTCTAAAATCCGGATATGCAATAATCACAATTTTGCAGAAAAAAATAAAAATCAGTCTCCAAATTAGGCTGATTTAACTTACCTCAACAAGCAACTCGTATAGGAAATACAATACACTGAACTATATTGAATGTAAATACCCGCACAAGAAGTCAGCCTGCGTCTTATTTCATAACTCGAAACAGAAGAATGAGTTGACACAAACAAACTATGTACACTTGTATAGATTAAATGTGAAATAACGGTGATTTTAGCAGTAATGACAGAAAATGAACATTTTTGTTCGTCGCTATACCCGAAAATAGTTTCCATTTTTGCTTAAAACTCCGTCGTTATATCGAAACTCGCCTTTATATCCGAAGTCGTTATAACCGGCGTTATTTGTATGAAAAATAATGCCATATCCACGGGACTTTAAATTTACGTCGCTATATCCAGAATGTTGTTATAACCGAAGTCGTTATAAACGAAATCCACTGTATATGTATTTATTTATCTCCGATTTCATTTTAAGCTTCATCAACTAAGTGCCTTTCATGTAGGTAAATTTTTGCTTATTACTTTTTGTTTTTATGTTATCGTAACCTTGCGACTGTACCGTGGATTTTCCTGAAACTCCACCGGAAGCTATTCCTCACTAACTTTCACCAACTGGACAAGTTTCGTTCAAATAGGTTTTTCCGTTATAAATTAATTGTATTTTTAAAATTTTGCTGTTATTTAGCTGTAACTCTGGAACTGACTCATTGATGATGCTGAAATTAAATAGGAGCCCAGTCCTGCCGATCGCCCACCAATTAGTAAAGTTTCGCTTAGCTAACTTCTTACGTTAAAGAGTTATTTTGCTTAGAACATTTTGCGGTTATATAGCTGTAACTTTTGAACCGTTTGATGCGTTTCTCTGAAATTAAATAAGAGCCCAGTTCTCCATAGCATCCATCAACTGGATAAGTTTCGCTGAGCTAGCTTTTTTCGTTACGTAGTTATAGTGTTTATAAAAATATGCCGTTATTCAGCAGTAACTTTTTAACCCCTTGATGGATGTTTGTTAAAATTCAATATTAGGCTAGTCCTTTTTGTCGTCTACCTACTGGACAAGTTTGGTCTAGCTAGCTTTTTCCGTTATGGAGTTATTAGGCTTAGAAAATTTTGCCGTTATATAGCTGTAACTTTTCAACCGGTTGATCGATACTGCTGGATTTCAATAGCAGCCGGCTCCCTACTGACATCTATCAACTGGAAAAGTTTCATTTCGCTTACGACTTTCGTTCGACTGTAATCGTGTCCACAACATTTTGCGAGGGAGGGTCGAATAACTGATTTTTTCTTCAAAAATCAGTTAAAAATATGTTTTCATGAAATACAATATCGTCCTGAACCTAACAAAAAAGTTGCATTTCGCACAATTTTATTTGAAAATAAGCAATTGATAACAAGCTTATAGTATATGCACACACCGGGCACCTAAATTTTGATAGATTTGCAAATCCCAAAACCCATGCAGACCATCCGTTCTTCTTCCACCAACAAGATTAAGTGCTTTACATATATATTTTATTCACTAGAACATACCGAGAGTGTGGTGAATTGTGAAAAGTATATCAGGTGAAAAAAAGATCATTTCAACAAGATTTCAGGGAGATTTGTTTTAAGTCTTGGTAGAAATCTACATTAATAAATATGTAATAAATCTTTGAGATTTGGAGGTAGATTTGCTTAAATCTTGAGATTTATCCAAATCTCCTGTAGTGTGCAAGGAACATAAGAGGAAATATTAAGTTTGATATCGAACAAAATGGTTCCAGTTCAATCACTCAACCAAATTGTCTATTGTATAACTGAATTGTAACTCAAAAAATGGCTAGATTTCTAACCAAGGTTGGATTGTGCTGCTGGGGTTTTGAATTACGCTATTGAAATTCTCAAATATCAAACTCATTTTGGGCACCCCTCCCACTCATGGTACAGCGCTGCCCTTAACCTTAAAATAGAATGTTATACTCAAGAGAGTATAATATACTTCTGACTTTTTGCCCCCTCTCCTCTACACTTCCGTAGTTTTGAAATGTGGCACAATTGTTGGGGACAGCCCCCTGAACATGTGATCAAAAGTCTCCGATGATAGGGGGTCCGGAAGTTTAAGCGAGACGGGGTCAAAAGCATTTTTTTTTTCAGTTTTCCTTGATTATTTTGAAAACTATAGATTCTACAAAAAAAAATTTCTCAATGCCGAATTAAAGTACATCAAATTCCCTACAAAATGATACATTATACCTCAGACCATAAAGTGATTTATTATACTCTAGAGTCTAGAGACCATGGAACAGTGTATGGTATATATTGATTTATTCACAACTGAAAACCGGAAGATTACTCTCGATAGAATACAGTTAGCGACATAAAAATTTGATAAAATATTGCTACTATTATCTACAATAGTTAAAATAAAAATAAATAACTGGCGCAACAGTCCGATTTGAACCATGGCCTCGAGATGAGGTAGCATCATATCATTTTGTAGATTGTGCGGTATGTTGTGTGCAGAGGTGTGTGATCAGCAACACGTTCAACCGAGTTATTTATTCCATAAATAAGTACTCAATTAACAGCTGAGTGAGCTCATAGTCTGACCCGAAAATCCCCATTTTTTATCGAAAACTACCGCATTCAGTAGGAATCGAACCGAGGCCCAGTGCGTAGAAGGCGAATGTGCTAACTGTTGCGCCGTCCGGACTTGAATATCTAGTTAATTTTCGCCTAAAATGGGGATGATCCGACAAAGGGTACTCCTACCGCCCCCATAAATATTATTCTTTCAAACATGCCAATAACTTAGCACCCAATTAAAGCCGTCAAGTCAAAATCGGGTGGATGACTGCATATGACCATAGTACACTTCTCTGTAAAAATTAGTTCAATCGGATGAAAACCAAGGCTACTATATAAAATGCCCCAAACTACCCTGATTATTCTACAATATTTTTTTTACTTTTGACATTAACCAAAAATAGGAAAAAAATACAAAGCTTTGAAATTTAACTTAATTGATTAGAATAATGCTTCGGATACACACTCAAAAGTCCCCGTTGATAGGGGGTCAGAAAGTATCAGAAAAAGAGGGTCAAAGGCCCTTTCTTCAGATTTTCCTTGAATATTTCGGCTTTTTAGGGTTTTGTAAAAAAAACAAAACCCTTATGAAATCGGTCAAGCGTCCGTCTGTCTGTCTGTCTGTCCATGAAATATCTCACGAACCGCTGAAGCTACATGCATGAAATTTGGTGGAAATATGTAGAAGTACTATAATTCTCTGGAGCAAGCGATGCGTCGTAATAGGTCAACTTTAAGGGGAGGTCTCCATAGATGGGAAATGAAGGTCGAAATTTTTTTTTCGCTCGGTATAGGCAAGTGGGGTATCGTAAGAAAGGTATCGTCGAGTACATTTTCCATTTCTGGAATTTTCTTTAAATTTGAAGAAAGAAGAAAAGAGGGAGAGGGGAAAATATGTGGGTCGAGTTTGTCCCACCCCCCTTGCATTTCGATACCGTTATACTTAGAAATATGAAAATTTACAGAAAAGCGGCATTTCACTAACATAGAAAACCAAAAATAATAGAATTTTGAAATCTCATCAAAAAAGGTTAATAATAGTACATTTCTATATTTGCAGTTAGCACACCCCTGCACCCCTCAAGCACACTCCAGGTCAAAAATATTGATGGCCAATAATAACCAACATCATAGGCAATAATATCTCTAAGTTTCATTACAATCACATAATACTTAATAATAGTACATTCATTTAAATTTAGGCAATTTTACACTATCCATACAAAAAATACACCTTCCGGCCTCATGCATAGGTGCGAGTATTACTTGCATATTGTTTTTCGTAGAGCGAATTGTAGTTGAACCATTTCTGTAGGGGTAAAGATTGGTGGGAGTGGAAGGAGGGGAGGGGGGTTATGCAAGTTTGCAATGTCGTCTTAACATGAATGGTTAAGCATCTCGAAGAGTAGGACAGTTTATCTCGTATACATTCATATCTATCTACAGTACAGCTTCTCGTATTAAAACTATTACTTTGAAAGGTGATAGATGGAGTCTTTTTTTATGGATTGACTTGTAAGATACTATATCACGTGTAAGACATTTTCGTTATGGTGTGTTTATCCATCTGAGTGATACCAAGAAGACCAGGGAGCTAATATTTACATGCCCAAATAAGCGCTTGCTACAAAACCCTCGGATTGCGGGCGTAGCCCTCTATATTCCAGTTTCATTTTTATATAAAATCGAACAAGATAGACTTATTAATGTCAAGTTTCATGGCCACATTTTTTTTGTCCCCGTTTTCCGACATTTCCCGACCTCCTATCAACAGGGACCTTTGAGCATGTATTCACAGCATTGTTATCATCCATTGGGTCAAAGTTCAAAGCTTCATTCTATTTTCCTGTTATAGTTTATGCCAAAACTAAACGAATTAGATAAGGTAGGGAAGTTTGGGCCACTTTGTATGGGAGGTAGCCTTACAGAGGAGTGTGCTAATGTCATATGCAGCTATTCACCAGAATTTTACCTACATGCTTTCCAAAATAATCAAGGAAAACTGAAAAAAGGACTTTTGACTCCCTCTCCCCTACACTTTCGGACTCCGTATTATCGGGGACTTTTGATCACATATTCAGGAGACTGTCTCCAACAATTGTGCCACATTTCAAAACTACACGATTTTTTTTCCTGATCAAGTTTCTTCGGACTTCCTAGCCTGCACTACGATCGTCGAAATAATAAAAAAAAATTGTGTACATCATTTGGTAATGAAACACATTAAAGAGGGCGTTTCCCAACTAGAATTTTTGGTTCTGGTCTCGTAGCTTCCACTCGAATTTCCCTGAAAGTAGCAGATACTGTCAATCTATACGTAACTGGGACGACTTTGCCACAAATATGCTATTAAAATGGAGAGTGGATGGATTCGTAATTGTTTCGATTTCGCGACCAATTTTGCAACGTTTTTCGACATTCAAAACTCATGAAAATATCTAGTCAAACACGTAACTGCTACTTCATATTATCTGTTTTCTTATATAATGTGTAAATTAGAAACGATTAATACAATTCAATAAACACAATGAAATGTATTGTTGGTCTCTTACATTGTTGTCTCATCGGTCAAATAAAAATTAGCAAATGAGAATTATTTAAGATATATGATCGTAAGATATTTAGCATCTCTTTGCAAGGACAAAAATTTGTGCCAAATAAATTTCATTGTGAAAGTTGAGATTATACTTCGCAAAATTGCAGCAGAATAGGAAAAACAAAATGAAATTCATTTTTTTTTTATTAATTTCATGTTTTTCTTGTGTTAAATTGTTGCTCAAAATGGTTATTTGTGTATAACAATACCATAGTATTTGAACCTGCCAAAAGTAGCAGTTTTTCAAAAATAATTTAGATACAATTTGTAATGAGCCATATTATGGTCTGGTAGTGCTGCTCCCACCGGCAGATCGAAGCAGCACCTGATAAGTAGTGATCTGGTGGTGGTACGAAAGCAGAGACCGAGGGTCCCATTGCACCCGGACCCAGATTCGACCGCGTGGGCGTTTGACCCGTCCTCCAACCATTCCATCCTTATCGACTATTTTTTTTTATTCCCTATTTTAACCTCCCCTGTTTGTGTTGTTTTCCCCAGGCCTATGAATTTTTAGTTAATACGTAAAGGACAGGGGCAACAAGCGGCGAAAACCCCGCCCACATCTCCCGAACTGAGCTACAGCAAGCATAGGCCGCTGCTTAGCTCGTTGAGGAGCCTTTTTCTTCGCCAGATGGCACAGCCCGACCTTCACGGTCACTACGCTAGCTTAGGCTCCGTCCCCACGGGTATCTTCGGATGCCCACCAAACCGTCCGTTACAAATTTTGGAAAAGTTTGCAAAATATGGCGATTTCTTTCGATTTGGTAAGATTAAGTATTTGATACTTGAAAATGGTACTTTAAAGTTACTGTTTTTAAAATTCAATTTGACCGTAAAACTGTGGCTTCAAAGTAAAAATAACCATCCATTTGACACTATTGTGTTCCCAGTGGAACTTTGTAGTATAGTTTCAAATATTACTGTCACGATCATGGCAACCCCAACACAGCAGATCGAAACGACGACGAAGAATGAGGGTTCTCAGTCTACTTCTAATCATATGTACAACGAGCAACATCTATCTAATAAATAGTTTTGTTAAAACAACCAAACTTGTTATCATTACCAACTTTTATAACTTGTTATCATTACCAACAACATAAAGCTCGCCAAAACGTACAAAATGAATGATCACTCGTTTTATTTATTAATTTATATGTATTGTATTCTAAATAGGATTATGTTGTGCGAGATCTATGCACGTTTCTATGCACCGAGCCGATATTTATCAACGGTATTGATTCGTTGTTATCTCAACGTGGCTCGAAATCCCCACTTGCCTCAAATGTCAAATCGGAAGTCAAAGTGCAAACGGATGATGTCGGGAATAATACAGCGTAAAAAGCTGTGAGGGTATCGACTGATACCAAATTTCTGTAGTACGTTGGTGAGGCGTACCATTGACGTATTTATTGTATATTCCGCTGCGAATGGACAACGGGCATGAAATTGTCTCACTAATTTGTTGTAAATGCACATAGCTGGCATGAATCTTATAAGAGTGTAGTTCTAGTACGCGAGGGCAAATAGAGATATTCAAAACTTTAAATATCGCCCATGTCCGTTCTAACCGCCTCTACAATGAGGTCGGTAGGGAGGGTTAGGACGGCCGAGTGTCCCGTAAGGTCTGGATCCCTGATATGTGAGCGAAGGCACCGGAGCCGTCCGACAAACATTCCTCCTTATTAGGCTTTTTTTTATTACACCCAATTTTTTCCCCTATATAGGTTTCGTCTTCCCCCAGGCCCATGAATTTTTATTAATACGTAGAGGACAAGGGACAACGAGCGGCGATAATCCCGCCCACGTCTCCCGAAGGACCTTTCTTTCTATCAAATGGCACAGCCCGACCTTCACGGTCATTATGGCAACCTTAGGGTCCGTCCCCACGGGCACCTTCAGATGCCCACCCCCCGGTCCATTACGGCCACAGAAAATTTGAAGAAAGAAGGTACATCTTGATATTTCCATGATATCGATTGATACCTCCTACATCCCCTTAAGTGAGCCTAATTGGAAAGTATTGAAGCATGCATTCACATGCAAAATGATTGTCAGGAGCTGTACTGAGCCCTTTCCAAGCGATTTGTACTCGTAACAAAAATATTTAATCCTGATCTCTCCTGACTAGAAGGGAAAAAGTGGGTCATTCACTAGAAGCGCTCACTTAATCATAACATTTGAATGCACACGCTTTCTTCTATTGCACTCGTTTTTACGGTGCGCACTACTTAAACGCAGTATCTAGGTGCTATCATTAAATTCACTTTTCGAATTGGATTCAAGTAAGTAGCTCAAGTGCACTCAACTAAAGACGTTCATAATTAGATAGCAAGCGAATTTATTTTTTCTTTAACATCAAATACGCTCAAAACTTGAATAAGCGTAGGAACTTCCGAAGAACGTAGGCACTTGTTAATTTTGCTTTAGACATATCAAAATAATGACGGCAAGGCACATGTGTAGGAAAGTGCATGTAAGTATCTAATTGAAGAATAATAAATGCAGATGGTAGTAGCTAATTATTTCGCACAACTGCACCTTCAAGATGCACTTCCGTCAATATTATTTAATGGGGATAAAAGAAAACAGTGAAACAGTGAAAATATTTTTATGATTGATACAGTGGAAATTATTGTCTCTTTGAGTATTGGGTATTCATAAAACAAATCGCTTCTCTTCTCCTTGCATCTCAGCTTAGACAGACGGACGGACGGACAGACCGACAAAGCTTAATCGACTTGTCTCATCATACTAAGAATATACGAGTATATAGTTTATATGGTCGGAGATGCTTCCTTCGGTGAGCTGCAAACTTCGAGACATAGTTAATATTGATTGATACATAATGGCTGCATTCATGTGAAAAATTTTCGCTACGGAACGCTACATCCCCTCCATTACACATTTGAGGAGACGCTACCTGTCAACATTTCTTTCGTGATTGAACCGCTACAATGGTGGTTATGTTAACATGTTGAAATCCTCTCCACAACTTTCGTTCATCAATTTTCCACTGCAAAACATTTCTTTGGCACTCACGAAACAAGGAAATATAAAATCAAACGACAAGAAGACAGTGAATTTACACAGACGGGGATTCTATTTGCACTTTTGAGGTACACAAACGTCACAACCCACATACCAGCTGCGAATTGTCAAATGTAGCGGCTACATGCCCAGAGAGCGTAAAAAATTTCTGCTACCAAGGGGAAGTAACCGCTCCAGAGCGGATGGAAGGAGCGATTGCAATCACGAGCGGGAGGGGTAGTAGCGCTACGGAGCGCTCCGTAGCGCTCCGTGGCGATCCGGATAAAACGAGCGTCGTGAATGCACTCATTATGAAATAAAATGGGGAGCACAGAATGATAACATTTCATTTTTTAAATCACGGCCAATCTTGCCGCAAGAAACTATTAGGGGGTTGTTGTTGTTGTAATAGCAGCGCCTACTGACGTTGAGGAGGTTTGGCAGCCCTTGGCCGTTGATGATGAACGGGTTACTCCGGTGCATAGAACCGGCTGCCGTGTGAGCGACTATTAGGAGGTCGTTTGGGTCGGTGATTGCGAGTCTTAAGTCATAGTTGCAACAGAGTCCCCATGAAAACAGGGATGCCATTCTTGGGTGGGCAACCAACAAATTTTGTTTTCTTTTTTGACTTCAGATTTGGAATCAGCAGCACAAAATTACCCTCTGATTCGAACCAGCCCGATCGGACGAGTATTTCCCCATTAAAACAGGGTTGCCATTCTGGGGTGGGCAACCCCAAAATGTTTTTTTTTCTTTTTTGACTTCAGATTTGGAATCAGCATCCCAAAGTTACCTTGTGGTTCGAACCAGCCCGATCGGACGAGTATTTCCCCATGAAAACAGGGTTGCCATTCTGGAGTGGGCAACCCTAATTTTTTTTTCTTTTTTGACTTCTAATTTGGAGTCAGCGACCTAAAATTACTTTGTGATTCAAACCAGAACGATCAGACGAGTATTTCCCCATGAAAATAGTCAGGTCGGACAAGTACTTCCCATCAAAACCATGCTCACTTGAAATGGCGAAATTGAAGACTGAGTCTCATGTAATTGCGCACGAGGAACTCACAGTGAACACACAGGGTACGTCACACCGCGAGCTCCTCGCGCCAGATTAGTTTCGAGTGAGGAAAACGTTCAAACAACTCGCAATTTTCCCTCGCGAAACAGTTGCGCGAGTGGTTTGGCTAATGGCACCTTCATACTTAACAGGATTGTGTCATTTTGTTGAGTAAAATGTTAGGGTTCTGTGTTGAACAGAAGTGGTTTTCAGAGGTTTTTGCTGCTGTATAATGTAGAACCCTAGTACATCAGGGACAAACGCAAAACTATAATACAAACACAAAAACCATCACTATCAATCATGGTAGGGAAATCAAGAAATTTCAAGTATTAAAAAGAAAAAAAAAATCACAGAAACATTTTTTGGGGTACAGTCCAGAACCATTCTACACAAGTAAATTGCGTCTTTTGACATGATTGCTTAGCCTGGCATTACACTTTGCGTTTTTCTGCAGGAAGAGCAATCCCGCAAAAAAACGCATTGTCGTAGAAGAAGAGGAACGCGTACATTTAAATGGAACGCTTTACACTTATGCGTTACGACAACGCTGCAGTTTGCAGGAATCGTTTTGCAGCAGCGAGTCCAACGACAGCGGGAAGACTTCTCCCGCAAGAAAACGCAGTGAGAAGATGAACACACGGTGGTATATGAAACGCACTACACCTTCAGTTTTTTGGATCAACGATAAACTAAAAACGCATGTACCAAGTGACGAAATTCAGTGGCGTAACGGAAGGGCCCGCAAACCCCGCAAAAAAATTCGGCAGTTTTGTACGAAGCAGTGTCATCCAGATTACCAATTGCACGCATTATACTAGCAATTTTGCTCTGTATAAACCCGTCAGTCGTTCAACACCGATTGTGTATGTGTCGAGTATCGTGATACTTTAGCAACTGTAAAAAGTGTACAAAGTTCAGGTTCTGCGTAATATGGATAAGCATACTCCAAAGTCAAAAATCGGGACTTCAAGTTCTAGCGGTGCATCGAAACGCCGTAAAAAGAGGGAGTTTGAAAACATTGTTTCGAAGTGTCCTCGAATAGATCAGGCGTTTAAAAAACTTGAGGCGGGCCCGTCAAAATCTCCAGATGACGCAATCGCGGGTGATAATGCTGGTTCTAATTGTAAGTTTAATATCCGTAATTCATTTAATATTTCATACAATCTTGAATAATTGATATTATGAAGTTCATTTAAAGCTCCGTTACTTGAAATACTAAACTCATTAATATTTCTCCAGTGTGCGACTTCAAAATACAACCATCTTCACCTCTGTGTACGGACGCGGTGGCTGCAACCAAATTTTCAAAATTTGATTTAAATAACCAGCACCCTACTGATCTTGGGCATTACTTTCCGGATTCAGTAGAAGACGACACGAAAAGACTCGTCATTGAGCACGGCCCGTGCCAGCCCGATGGACCTTTTCCCAAAAACAAAACGAATGGCAGACATTTTTCTTCAGTCTATTACAACAGGATTTCCAAGACTGGACGGAAAATTCCAAGGGAGTGGTTGTGCTATTCGGTTTTAAAGGACGTTGCATATTGTGAAATGTGTTGGCTTTTCGCAGTTAGAAGTGTACCTGGTTACCATAGTAACTTGGTAAATGAAATTCGTGATTGGCAAGGTCTAGCCCAAAAAATTCGAATCCATGAGGAATCTAGTGTTCATATCCAAGCTTGTGTCATTTTTAATAAATGGAAACAAAATAAAACTATAGATGTTTCCCTTGAGCGCGAGTTAATAGAAGAAACCAATAAGTGGCAAAAAATTCTCGATCGTATTATTAATGTTACTCTTACCCTGGCATCATGCAATCTTGCATTTCGGGGCCATCGAGAGAAGCCAGGGCAGACTGACAGTGGAAATTATATACACCTTCTTGCCAAATATGATCCCGTTCTGCATGAATTACTTACAAATTCGACAAAAGGTATCGTTCATTCCCTTAGCCCAGCAATACAGAATGAAATATTAAGTCTGTTGGCCAAAGAAACCTTAACTGAAATATTAAATGATATTATGTCTGCAGATTTTTTTTTTTATAATAATGGACACAATTCAAGATATTTCCAAAATAGACCAACTATCTCAAGTTATTAGGTATGTGACGATATCAACAGATGAATCGGGAAAACCTGTTAGGTTGAACAAAAACGAAAGCTTTATAGGATTCAAGGAAATTATCGATCAAAGTGCTAGTCTATTAGAAAAAGTCATCTTGCAAGAACTTGCTGACAAGGGTTTGCCGTTGGAAAAGTGTAGAGGTCAGGGGTACGATGGTGCTCCGGCAATGTCAGGTATATATACCAGTGTGAAAACGTGTATTCAAAGCAAACAAAAAGCTGCAAAATTTGTTCATTGCGCTGCTCACAATTTAAATTTAGTCCTGAATGATGCGATGACTGATATAACTGAAAACAAAACCTTTTATGATATTTTAGACAAATTGTATGTGTTTTTTAGTGATAGTATCAAGAAATGAGAAAAACTGTCATCATCTATGACATTGAAATTAAGAAGGCTATGCCCCACGCGGTGGAGTTCGCGAGTAGATTCGCTTCGAGCTGGAAAAGAGTCATATGTTGAAATTTTAAAGTCGTCGTCTATTATCATAAAGTCGACAAAAAAGGAAGAAAAGGCAACAGCTTTAGGGTTAAAAAAAACAAATGGAATCATCTAACTTTGTTTTTCAGACTGGGTTACACACAAAGATTCTCGATTCAGTTAATTTAGTTTCAAAATTAATACAAACAAAAAATTTCGAATAAGCTGAGACTTCAAATCTCTTAAGGAATGCGACTCTCAATCTAGCCAAGTTACGAAATGCGTTTTCTGTCGTTAAAACCGAAGCTGAAACCCTTGCAAAAAAGTGGGGCGTTAGAGATGTGTTTGAAAACAAACGCTTTAAAAAGGTTAAACGCCATTTCGGATTTCGATGAGCTATGTCAGGACCAAAGGCTCACGGATCCCGAAAAGCATTTTCAGGTGTCCATTTTTAATCGTACAATAGATGTTGTGTTAATTCAGGTCAAAATTCGATTTTCTAGTATGGAAGAGCAGTCCAATTTGTTTGAATTACTAACGCCAAAATTTTTGTTAACTGCAACTGATAATGAAATAGACGAAAAGCCTTCACTCTTAGTTACGGAATATGAAGATGATCTGAGTGAGCGTTTGGCCTCCGAGGCAAGGAGTTTCCGAATTACTCTTAGACACGATATTGAAAAAAACAAGTTCAATTCGAGAATTGGCGGAATTATTATTCCTGGACTATTCTACTCTAACTTTCAGTTTGCCAGAACTAAGCACAGCTTTTCAGCTATTTTTAACTCTACCTGTCACTGTTTTAACAGCAGAAAGGTCATTTTCAAAATTAAAACTAATAAACAATTATTTAAGAAGTACCATGAGCCAGGAGAGACTCATAGCGCTTAATAATATTAAGCATAGAAAATGAAAAAGCACGAAATTTTGATGTGAAGAGTTTGATTCGAATTGCATCTCAAAATTCTCGACGAGAGAAACGGTTTTTGTTGACCAAATCGTAACCATACCACGAAGTGTTTGGCAAAGTTACATTATTAATTTGTATACTGTGCATGTACCAACTAAAAATATATAAATATGTTCGATTGATTTAAAATATGTTTTTCTGGCTGTACGTTGTATGATGGTGTAACCGATTTGGATAATAAATGGAAGAATTTATTGCAATGTTTCATGTTCTTTTTTTAAAATAACTTTTTAAGGAAATTCAAGGATGTTTTTCTACATAAGTAAGGGGGGGGGGCCTGTGAAGATTTTTGCGGGGGGGGGGGGGGGGGGGGGCATGCGGTTTGCGTTACGCCACTGACGAAATTCATGCAATGCATCCATTGAGGACTAGCTGAAATTGTCTCGGCCTCCCGACTTCTACCTACTATATTGCCACAATAATAAAACCATCAATATCGTCACTGGGATATATTTATTTCTTTCACAAGCTTTTCCCGGAGAAAAAACGCAATGTGTAATTATGGGGTTCTCTTCTTGTACGACAATGCGTTTTCTTGAGGGATTGCTCTTCCTGCAGAAAAATGCAAAGTGTAATGCCAGGCTTAGAGATAATGTAAAAGATAACTCACGAAAATCTACGATAATCCACATACGATTCGTATGACCATATCCCATTAACTAAACATCAAAATTATAGCGCGACGGCATTCTCACATGAGAACGTAAAAATAAGAATGTCTAAATACGTATGAGAATGAATGAGAATATTCTCATGAAATTTGTTTTCATCATATTCTCATGAGAATGAGAATAGCCGTGCGTGTAAATAGGTATGCGAACTGGTCTCATGGATGACGCAATCCAAAAAGCATGAGAAAATCGATCTAGACCTGAAATCTGAACCTTTGGCTCAAAGTGAACAATTCGCCGGATTATGAACAATTCCGAAATGACAACAAGCCAACAGCTGACATCCGTAATACCTGGTGTGCCGACGCGGCGGTCTAATCACACCAAGAACTTGTACTTACTCGATCTCGCACACCCGATTTTCACCATGGTCTAAACGTAGTCATTGAGAAAACGACCCATACTCGTATAAATCTTTGCAGTCTAATTCTTAGCGGCTTGTTGTTAATTTTGCAATGCTATCTGTATCCATTATGTATTACAAAATTATTATCCAACAGAATGATATCATTCCTGACTCCTTTTGTCATCGTGTCAACTTGTTAGCTGTTCGATCGTGTTCATATTTCACCTTTACATTAACCACCCAATATCGGAGTAAGCTGCTTGTACTTTATGTACATATACTCGGCATCTTGGAGGCAAAGTCAACCATGACGAAAATTACAATAATTTATAATCGTGTCACCTTTGGACCATATCAGCCCGCGGACATATCTGGGTCACTTCTGGGCTGAGTAGTTGACAGTATCCAATCCAGCGATAGTGCGTCTTGTACTGGAACAACACTGAAAACAGTGTTGAAACTCTAGGACTGCGACTAAATTTTCAATTTCACTTTCTTTCTCTCAAAGACTTTTCGTAATCGGACGGTGATAGGAAAGGCGGTTAAAATGCTGAGCGGAATGTGTATATTTACTTTCAATTAAAAGTTATTGTCGCTACGCGATGTCATTGAAGTCTTTTTTTTATTTCCAATTTCACTTTAATTTCCCGATACAAATTCGACCGTTTAATGAATCAACTGCCAGAGCAGCATTTGTCACAACAACCAACTGGACTATGACTCAGCAAGAAAAGAATGAGTACTGCCAGATCCGGCCGCTAGCGATAATGGACAATGGGCAATCTGGTTGGGGGCGTTTAATGAGTGCACTATTCAAATGCACGCTAATGTTGAAATATTGAACGAAGTGCGCACAAGAGAGTACCATAGAAAATAAACGTACTGTGGAGATACAAAAACATCAATTTCAGTATCTGAAAAGATATAAAGGTGTACGTACTACGATGAAAGAGGGTACGATTATGCAGAGACGATGCAATTCACGGGTCGTAGTCCAAAGAATGAAAGCAAATGTACTGACTCTCGAGTTGATATTGCGCAACGTAAATAAATCTTTCTCCAACAATCTGCAACCTAATGCAAAAATTTATTGGCTGTTTGTTGGACAATTAGAGAATGCATGCGATATTTTCTCATAATAACTTTCGATTTCGTTTTAAGTGAGACCGAATTTAGTATGTATTATTTCTTTTTTTAGCGGGCTAGATCTCATGCAATTAGAAAGAAAGTAAATGTTAGTTTAGCGTAGGATTCGTCATATTTTTTAGTGTGTATGTATTTATTTAATTAATTACATTGCAGTCATACATGGATCCTTCGTTTTAGTTTCTTTCAGTCCTTTTGAATATTCATATGGAGTCGTAATCGATAGGTTGGTGTACTTGACCGGCCGGCCGGCGTGGCGGTCGACCAAGATCAGTTGTTACGAGTATATCGACCGATATATCGGCTTTATTATGCAGGAAAGTGCATCCTGGGCACGTTAATCTACCTTAAGGTTACTTCAACGTTTTGACATGGATATGTCTTTTATAGCTGGGGGTCATCCTAAAAATCTGTCCGTCACACGAAATGTCGGTGGTGATAAGGACATCCGGAAAAAGATATTTTGGACAGTGAAGCGAAATATGGGAAATATGGGTATCATATGAATTGTGGTGAAGATGTGAATGTCCAGGAGTAGTGTAGATGGCATTTCGAGTCCTTCGTTGGTGAAAAGGACATTCACTGGAGTCAAGTGAAAAATGGGCAAGATAGGTGTCATATGAACCGGAGTGAAGAGCCGAATGTCTAGGAGTACAGGGGCGACCGGTAGCGCTGTGTTTTGAGGCATCAATCTCATGTTTGACTACCGGTGTTTCTGGTTCGAGTCCCGTCCACGATGACGTTCATGGCCGTGGCCATTCTCTGAAACCGATTTATGCCAACGAAACGTCAACTGGGCCACAGGGAACTGGGAACAGTTGACGCGCTATGCCCCACAGGGGGTTAGGGCAATCGAGTATGTGCGGGACGTGAATGCTGGCAACTGCATTCTCCGAAACCAGTTTATGCCGTCGAAACGTAAACTGGGCCATATGGAACAGTTAACGAGCTATGCTCCACAATGGATAAGGCAGTTGAGAGGGAGGGAGTACTGCCAGTGGAATTTTGAGTCCTCCGGTGGTGACAAGGATATTCGAAACAGACAGTAAAGCAAAATATGTGCAATCTGGGTGTCATATGAATCACGAAGAAGAGGCGAATGTCGAGGAGTAGTGTAGATGGCATTTCAAATCTTTCGGTGGTGAAAAGGACATTCACGGAAGTCAAGTGGAAAATGGGCAATATGGGTGTTAGGTGAACCGGAGTGAAGAGGCGAATGTCCGAGAGTATTGTAAATGGCATTTCCAGTCTTTCGGTGGGGACAAAAACATACGAAAATGGATATTTTTGACAGTGAAGCGAAATATGGCCAATATAGCAGTTATCTTAGTCGGGATAGAGAAGCGAATGCCCAGGAGTGCTGTAGATGGCATTTCGAGTCTTTCGATCACAAAACGGATATTATTGACAGTCGAGTGAATTATGGGCAATATGAATGTCACATGAATTAAAACCAAACGATTCGATTCGATTTATATTTGCTGCGGTTTATTCAACAGTCCAGATCAGAAAAGAAAAGGAAACAGTCCAAATTTCGTTTCGCTGTAGCATCAGACGACAATCGAGACAGCATCGAACTCCTTTAGCTTCAGAAACCCCGAGAAGCTTAGCGTAGGGTGGGACGCGATAAAAGAGTTTATGCGAATTTTCTTCTAGCCTCAGTAGAAGAAGCCGCAAAAAGTAACAACTTAAACGCCGTATACGATGTCATCAAGAAGTTTACAGGTGGTAGTAACTGCTGCTAAAATCCGGTCAAGGATAGCGATGGAAAGCTACTTGTTTTGGAGGAAGATCAAATGAGGCGGTGGAAAGAACACTTCGCCGCGGTCTTGAACCGTGTAACCTCTGCCAAAGTTCCTTATATGAATAATTTATCTAACCATCAAAATGTGCATATGCGGTCCGCTGCGCCGAATAAAGAGGAAATAGTCGCTGCAATTATTGTACTAAAATGAGGATTCGACGGTATACCTGCTGAACTTTATCAAGCAGCGCCAAGCGTAACTTCCGAGTTGCTGCACCCACTTGCTAATAAAGCGTGGAAAACAGAGGCACTTCCCACTGAGTGGCAGGAAGGATTGATCATCAAACTTCTGAAGAAAGGTAGTCTTACAGACTGTAATAGTTGTACAGTTATTTCTGCGCTTCCCGCCGTTTCTAAGATATAAGCTAAAATCGTCCTGGAAAGACTAAAGTCCACTTACAAATCACAATTAATGAAGGGCAGGTTGCGTTTCGATCGGGATCCTCTGTCAATCACATTAACACCTTGCGAATCATCATCGAGCAATGTGCTGAGTACAATTCTCCGCTTCACTTGATTTTCATCGATTTCGAAAAAAGCTTTCAATAGTGTGAACCGGGATTCCATATGGGCGGTCTTGCGCAGGAGAGGCATCCATGAGAAGCTTGTGGCTATTATTAAGGCAACCTATGACGGCGTGAAATGTCGCGTTCTGCGTAAATGTAAGGTGTCGGGGGACTTTGAGATTCGTAGTGGAGTTGGGCAGGGGTGCATCCTCTCACCGATCCTATTCCTCATAGTGATCGGCGATGTGTTGCATGCTGTCCTATCCGGACTAGACAGAGGAGTTCAATGGACTTTGACATCTTATCTACAACATCTTGACTACGCTGACGAAATATGCCTACTCTCCCACAAAATCATGGATCTGTCCGCAATGGCGTTAAATCTCGAGAGGGAGGCAAGCAAGGTTTGGCTAAAGATTAATACCAACGAGACCAAGGTTCTTAGCCCTCCATGGCGAAAAAGAAATCCGCCACCTATTGCCATCAATATTATTGGGCAGCCTGTGGAGAATGTGGACAGCTTCGTCTACCTGGGTAGCGTTGTTACCGAAAAAGGTGGTACGGAGCAAGACATCGCTCGTCGTATCAACCAGGCTAAATACGCATACGGCATGCTGTTCAAAATCTGGTAAAGCAGTTATCTCAGCATTAAGACCAAGCTGGACCTGTTTCGCTCCCTGCTACTGTCTGTGCTTTTGTATGGGAAAGTTTCCGTAAGAGTTACCAGAAAGCTGCCAGTTTTCGTCAACTCATGTCTTCGTCGATTTCTAAGAGTTTTCTGGCCCGAAACAAAGTCAAATGAAGAGCTAAGCCGGCGTACGGGGCAGATGCCAATCGATGAATTGATACGCAGGCGGAAATGGCAGTAGATAGATCACATATTGCGAAAGAGTGATAAATGCATTGCTTTGCATCCCATGGAATGGAACCCCATTTCCAACTAAGGCCAACCAAGCGGGGGTCCTAAAATCACATCGCGTCAATCTGTGGCAAAGGAGTGTAGAGCGCTGGGCAAGTGTTTTGGGGAGTTGTGCCCCATTGCCCAGAACAGAGTACGCCATTACAGGAGTGGTTGACGCGATATGCCCCACTAGGGGTTAAGGCAAAGTAGTATAATAACGTAATTTAATAACACATAACAGTAAATAAACGATTTATGTATTTCTAATTAATTCTGGTAATAATAACTGTTTAAATAAATATTTTATCTAATTTGGGAAGAATTTTATGATTTTTGGTCTTTTCCGTTTAATATTATCGTCCGTTTATTGTTATCACTTCTGCTCAGTCCAAACGTGATCACAATAAGCGGGGTCCCCTGGATTCTCGTGTTTATATTTATAAAAATATTGATTACGGCTACTTACTAGTATTCATTAATATGGCATTATACATATCTCTTCTGGGGTGTTGTCAACCTTTAGATCTGTAGCCTGTTTCCGTACTTAATTTAAATTAAATATTATTTTAATGGTTGAATCTGTTTTGCAAAAGGCAGCGCCATATTTGACTACCCACACGATTTGCTATTTCTTAGAGAAAATACTGTTCACATTTTAAAATTACTGGCAGTTTACCAAAGTATGGTATGGTACCATTTAATTCCAGCGAATAATCAGATCCAACCTACGCAACATGGAGTATCAAAATAGTCGCCAAATTGATTGCGATTACAAGAGATCATTAGTCAAGAACTCTGCATGCACAGCAGCTATATTATACTGTACTAATATGTAGTAAAATCCAACAAAACTTGCAGTACTACTTTGCAAGAACTACCACCCCCATGAGTATTATGTACCGCAAAGTTTGTTAATTCGCCTCGCGGAACGTTTAGATCAGGCGCCAATTGATAATGGAAATTTTGAATTCAAATCACACCGAAAGCGGACCATGTCCATGTTGTTGACGTTGGCTACCGTGAATATTATGTTCTCCAAATATCAAATTACTATTGTATGTCATGGCACGTAGCTGTGCATCTACATATGTCTCACATATGCACCACAGCGAGCAGTTTACCAGCTTTTGGCAATCGAGCTTACGTAATAAAGAAAGAAAGAATAAACGGTCGCTGGTAGCCTTTCAAGGTGCTACTAGTGCTACCAAGACATAATCCATTTGCACAAAAAAAAAAAAAAAAACAGAAAACTAAATTCGTAGCACCAACAACAACAACAAAGAAGGTAAACTTTTGTCTTCAAGTTCAAATTTGTTGTTTGCGGAGTCACAATGGTAATGAGTGTAGCCCATGTTCAAGTAATATGTGTGATTACGTGATTTTATTTGGAAGTCGAGTCTGGCGTACCCATAAACCTCCTCTTGTGAAATCCACATAAATTAAGACCTCGACGCTCGTGATTAGAATCTCGAGCCGAGTACTTAGTATACTAGGTGTGAAATTGTTACAATTTTAGATTAATGTGGTGTCATTGGTGCAGGTCGGAGATTGAAATAATGGAGCACAGATAAGGCTGGGAGGCGTGAAATGTGATAACAATTACATACTGATCTATTAATTTAACATTTACATTTTTGGTTTTGTGTTGGGGCCATGATCTTTTGGTGATCTTTGATGGGCGGTATCGAAAATTTTTAACAATGCGAATACACAGTATATTGCATGATAGACGAGATATTTGGGTTCACGTAAAATTGATACATACTAGGAAATGAGCCCACGGTCCCGAGTAGGAACACTATTGTTGAAAAATGAACTAAAATATTGAATTAATTTAAACCGCTCCCGCCGCCATACATTAAAACTTGTAACACTGAACTGAACTATTTAGTACATTCTAGTACACATATTCCTAGTACATACTTTTTCTTCCTTACTTCCGTTTTTGTCATCCAAGTAGACACATCGTTTCTAGACTGACCATTGTTAACATTGTCAATTATCATTATAATTATAATAAAAGTATTATCACAGAACCCGATAGTCTCAACAGGTTATGGGCCCAGGTAATCGTTTTTAAATTCAAACCAGCTCTGTGAAAAATACCCGTTCAGAAACAATCATCGACCGGCCCATCTAAAATGGCTGAAAGCGTGCTCACCAAGAACATTGCCAAATTCAATGGCTCGAACTACCAGATTTGGAAATTTCAAATGGAGACGATTCTCGTCGCAAACGATCTAATGGAGATCGTCGAGGGAACAGCGAAACCGCCGCCCGTGAATGATGGCAATAAGACTCAGTGCGATCAGTGGAAGAAGGACAACGCCAAAGCTATGTTCATTATTTCAACTGCCTTGGAGGATAGACATCTAGAATGTCTAATTACGTGTGTCACAGCAGCGGAAATGTGGAATAAGCTGAGTAACATTCACGAGCAGAAAACAGAGACAAGCAAGTTGTCATTGATGCAAAAGTTTCATAACTACAGAATGCAGCAGAACTCATCAGTTGCAGAACACATAGCGAAAGTCGAGAACATGGCTCGTCAACTGAAAGATCTAGGTGAACAAGTGTTTGACATTTCAATCATGTCCAAAATTTTGGGAAGTCTTCCTTCGAGGTACAATAATTTAATTACTGCGTGGGACAGTGTGGATCCAGCTCGACAGACACTCCAGCTATTACGTGAACGACTCCTTAAAGAGGAATCTCGAATGAAGATAGCGGACGACGACATATCCAGTGCTCTATCTGCAACCAAACTTTCCGTAAAGAACGAGAACGAGAAAAGCCCCAATAAAAACAACAGCAAAGTTGAATGTTTCTATTGCCACAAAAAGGGACATTTTATACGTGACTGACGACTAAGACAAAAATCAGTTCGTGACCAAAAACCAACATCTGATCATGCATTTTGCTCAACACAAGTAAACATTACAAATTCAACTGAAACCAACACCAATGCTATAGAACGAAATTCACAGATACAGGCCAACACGTCTGTAACAAACGAAACTTCAAAGCGCGCTCTAACCAAAATTATCGAAAGCGGCATGCAGAATGTTTGGATTGCTGACAGTGGTGCATCTAAGCATATCACTTTCCACGAAGATTGGTTCGAGCATATATAACTCCAACATCAGGACAGTTTATCGCTCTCGGCAACGACGAAAAGTGCGAAATTCGAGGTTACGGTACGGTCAAAGTGGAATCATTTCAAAATGGACAGTGGAAAACATGTCAATTGAAAAACGTCTTGTACGTTCCCTACATAAAGAAAAATTTGTTTTCCATAGGAATGTGGGCCGAAAGAGGTTATGAAACAAAGTTCTCAACGAATGACGTGAAAATATGTCTGGATAACGAAGTGCTAATTCATGGGATTAAAAGTGGAAACAAAACGTATCGACTCTTCATTCGACCATCAGCCGACAACGAAGCTAACATCGCAGAAGCAAATAGCTTGAAAACATGGCATTCTCGCTTAGGACACATCAACATCAAGTATCTCAAAGAGACGAAAGATTTGCAACTTGCCGAAGGTTTGAAGTTCTCGGATGACGAACAGTTTTTTTGTGAAGCGTGTGAATTTGGTAAGTCACATCGTCTACCATTTAAAAATCATCATACTTCGTACGTTACAGAACCAGGAGAGTTTGTACACAGTGATGTATGTGGTTCATTTCCCGTCGAATCATTGGGCGGTGCAAGGTATTTCCTCGTTTTCAAGGACGACAGTAGCGCCTTTTGGACCGTGTATTTCATCAAACACAAATCGGATGTGTTTGAAAAATTCAAAATTTTCGAGTAAATGATAGAAACTAAATTTAATCGGAAAATAAAGCGTCTTCGCACCGACAATGAAAAAGAGTACTGCAACCAGCAAATGTACGAACACTTTGCAAGCAAAGGCATTGCCCTTGAAACCACAGCACCTTACACTCCTGAACAAAACGGAAGATCCGAACGAGAAAATCGAACTATATTGGAATCGGCTATGTCTATACTAGAAGAAGAAGCAAATGCCTCATTTCCTGTGGGCTGAAGCTGTAAATACAGCCGTTTATATCCTAAACAGAACCGCCAATACCCAGGTCAAAAACGCCACTCCATATGAGATTTGGACAGGCAAAAAGCCGAATCAATCGCACGTTAGAATATTTGGATCAGTGGCATACTCTCACATCCCTAAAGTTAATAGAAGAAAATTGGACGCAAAAGCCAAAAAGTTAATTCTTGTAGGATACGAAAAGGAATCAACAAATTATCGTTTATACGATCCGGTCAAGAGAAATATCTCGATAAATAGGAATGTTGTATTCAATGAAAACGAACTTAACAGTCGAAGCCAATGGCATCCCGTTACTGTTCAATTGCCAGTTTCTCTTATACAACAATTAACTTTTGAACAAAAAAAATCAATCGATGTGCGAAACGGAATCTTCCAGCAAAAAAAAGGTGACTCGAATGACCAAGTTAGACAGGACGAGACTCGGGAAGAAGCTACATATCAACTCCGTGAAGAGCTACGCCAACCAAATAGATACGAGGCAAACATCGCGGAAATAGTTGAGCCGTCAACATATGAGGAAGCCATTCATAGCGAACAATCCGAAAATTGGATCCAACCGGTCAGCGACGAACTAAAAGCGCATGATGATAATGGAACTTGGAAGATAGTCGATTTGCCGAAAGACCGGAAAGCCATTGGATCGAAGTGGGTATTTAAAGTCAATACAACGAAACCGGCGATGTAGAAAGATATAAAGCTCGTCTTTGTGCCAAGGGATACGCGCAAAAGGAAGGAATAGATTATACCGATACATTCGCCCCCCTCGTCCGTTATGACTCCGTACGAGTGCTTCTTGCGTAAGCCACCATGAATAACTTTGAAATGTGTCAATTCGATATAACAACCGCGTTCTTATATGGTGTACTTAGTGAAGACATATATGTACATGACAATTCCTAAACGTATCGAAAAGCAGGGAAATGCCAAAGTGTGTAAACTTGTGAAATCTCTATACGGACTAAAACAATCATCTAGATGTTGGAACATCAAGTTTAGAAATTTTCTTAAACAATTTCATTTCGAAGAATCTAATGCTGACAAGTGCGTTTATCGTGGGCTAATTAATAACTCTCCTGTTTTCTTATGCCTATACGTCGACGATGGACTAATTTTTGCTAAGCAACGTTCGGACATTAATTGTGTTATAAACGCGTTACGTAATGCTTTTAATATAACTATAAACAAAAACAACATGTTTGCCGGTATGCAAATTAAAATAAATCATAAAAATCAAACAACGTTTATACATCAAAGTGCGTATATTAATCGCATACTGAAGCGCTTTGGAATGTCTGAAGCGAAACCAATCAGTACCCCGTCCGATCCCAATTCGACACTTGCACTAACTGACAAGAATGCAGAGAATCCAAAGTTCCCGTATGCAGAAGCAGTGGGATCGTTGCTGTTTCTTGCAACAGTGAGTCGTCCAGATATTGCTTACGCCGTCAATGTAGCCATCCGATACATGGACGACTACGATGATAGCCATTGCCGTGCCGTCAAAAGAATCCTGCGTTACCTCAGGGCCACTGCTGACCATGGTATACTATACTCAAGCGGTGGGAGTATTCAAAGCATCACTGGTTTTCCCGACGCAGACTTCGCCGGTGACATCTCGACTAGACGATCAACTACTGGGTATCTTTTCTTTCTCGCCAATGCTCCAATCACGTGGTCCTCACAACGACAAAAGATGGTGACCTTAAGTACGACTGAAGCCGAATACGTAGCAGTAAGCAACACTGCAAAAGAAGCTGTTTGGTTAAGATCATTGTTAAAGGACATCGGATATCAATGTGTTGAGCCCACCATTATCTATATAGATAATCAAAGCGCGATTCGTTTAATTCAAAATCCCGAATTTCATAAGAGAACAAAACACATAGATATTCGTTATCACTTCATACGCGAGAAATATGAGAATTCTGAAATAGATATAAAGTACATTCCTTCTGAATTACAAAAGGCCGACTTATTAACTAAAGGTTTGAGTAAACCTCGTTTCGAAGAACTAAAGTCGAGTATTGTATGTACAGGTCAAATTCCATAAATTATTCAAAAGGTGGGAGTGTTGAAAAATGAACTAAAATATTGAATTAATTTAAACCGCTCCCGCCGCCATACATTAAAACTTGTAACACTGAACTGAACTATTTAGTACATTCTATTGTAGTACACATATTCCTAGTACATACTTTTTAGGGTTTTGTAGTAAAACAAAACCCTTATGAAATCGGTCATGCGTCCGTCTGTCTGTCTGTCTGTCTGTCTGTCTGTCTGTCTGTCTGTCTGTCCATGAAATATCTCACGAACCGCTGAAGCTACACGCATGAAATTTAGTGAAAATATGTAGAAGTACTATAATTCTCTGGAGAAAGTGATACGTCGTAATAGGTCAACTTTAAGGGGTGGTCCCCATAGAGGGGAAATGAAGGTCGAAATTTTTTTTTCGTCTGGTATAGGCAAATGGGGTATCGTAAGAAAGGTACCGTCGAGTACATTCCATTTCTGGAATTTTTTTCAAATTTGAAGAAACGGGAAAAGAGGGAGAGGGGAAAATATGTCATCCGAGTTTGTCCCCCCCCCCCTTGCATTTCGAAACCGTTACACTTAGAAATATGAAAATTTACAGAAAAGCGGCATTTCACTAACATAGAAAACTAAAAATATTAGAATTTTGAAATCTCATCAAAAAAGGTTAATAATAGTACATTTCTATAGTTTCAGTTAGCACACCCCTGCACCCCTTAGACACACCCGGGGTCAAAAATATTGATGGCCAATGATAATCAACACCATAGGCAATAATGTCTCTAAGTTTCATTACAATCATGTTATATTTAATAATAGTACATTCTCTTAAAGTTAGGCATTTTTACACTATTCATACAAAAAATACACCTACCGGCTTCGAAGGTGCGAGTACTACTTGCAAATTGTTTTTCGTAGTGCGGACTGCAGTTATTGTTACATATTAGGGTTAATTACATTCATGAAAGGGTAAAGATTGGTAGGGGGCGATGTGTTGTAGTTGGCCAACTATAACGGGCAGGGGAGGGGGGTGGGGCGAAATTAAGGTCAAATTTTGTGTATCGACTGGTATAGGCAAGTCGGGTGTTGTGAGAGAGGTAATGTTGAGTACATTTTATTTTTGGCATTTACTTTAAATTTGAAGAAAGCGGAAAAAATGAGGGAGGAGAAAATATTAGATCGTAATTTGTCCCCCCTTGCATTTCGAGACCGTTACACTTTGAAAAATGAAAACTTTCAGGAAGGTGGGTTCCGAATAGCATATAAAACGGGAAATAATGGAATTTGTATATCTCCTCAAAATAGGTTAATAATAGCGTATTTCCATAGTTACAGTTAGCGCACCCCTGCATCTCTTAAACACGACCGATATCAAAAGTACTGATGTCCAAGGATAACCAACACCATAGACAATAATATGTTCTAAGTTTCATTACAATCACGTAATATGAATGGGCATTTAAGATACTACAGGATGGGTCAGACATTTTTATTATCATTTTTTTTATCCATTTAAGTGGTACCAAGAAGAGCAAGGAACCGATACTTACATACCAAAATAAGTGCTTGCTACAAAACCCTCGGATTGCGGGCGTAGCCCTCTATATTCCGGTTTCATTCTTCCTTACTTCCGTTTTTGTCATCCAAGTAGACACATCGTTTCCTGACTGACCATTGTTAACATTGTCAATTATCATTATAATCATTATAATTATAATAAAAGTATTATCACAGAACCCGATAGTCTCAACAACTATCGATTCAGTCAAATTTTGCCCGGCAATTGTCATATGCGGAGCTTTTTTAATACTCTTTGTTAATTCATGAAAATTTCGGAACATTTTATTTTTATTTTATTTATGAACATGAATTCATGCATAGTCTATAGTAGACCCTCCCGAGCATATATGAAAGTGGTTGACTATTTTCAAGCTTTGGTTGTCCTTTCCGGTGCCACTCTTTTTGAGAGGGAAATGAGTCTCGTTTATGGCCTCGATTCACACACATATGTACAATGCCTCTAGTCGTAGAATTTATTATTATGTAGTAATCTTACATATATAGTATAATATATTTTTTTCAAAGAAAGTACGGTAATTATGCAGATTAACCACTTCACCTCCGATTTGCCTGAAATTTTAGAATGTTGTTCTCCTGATTATGCTTATATACTCGTATGTTGGTCGCGGAAACCATTTCTTCATCATGGTCATTCTTCAAAACTCTCCTTGAGTGCATTCACCCGCGTATGGTATCGACAGATGAAACGGTCATATATACACCATGTAATGCAGATTTTCACTCGGTGTCTTTGTAAATTTGACTTTAAAGTCTTCGCATCTAAATAAATTTCCAGATCTATTAAATTCCAAGTGATCTTTATACTCAATTGCCCTAACCCCTTGTGGGACATAGCGCGTCTACTGTTCCATGTGGCCCAGTTGACGTTTCGTTGGCATAAACTGGTTTCGGAGAATGCAGTTGCCAGCATGCACATCCATGGCCACGAACGTCGTCGTGTACGGGATTCGAACCCGAAACGCCAGTAGTCAAACATGAGATTGGTGCCTCAACACACTGCACTACCTGTCGCCCCAAAGTGATCTTCTTGCGGAAATGTGAAGTTTGTGTGATTAGTGTAATTCTCACTACGTATAGATTCAGTGCATCATCGCTTAGATAACATCAGTGGAGCGACCACATAATATATCCACATTCAGGATTCAGGGGAATGAATATTGAAGATTCAACTTGCCCATATGCATAATTACCGAAAGTATGTATGCATAACCCATTTTATTTTATCGATTATTCATACTATGTACTTTTTAAGGAGGTCTAGTCTTATACCTTTCGTTTGCTTGAACAAAACAGAACCATGTACAAAAACAACCACGGCCACTGCCAAACTCAAACGCCCAACTGGCTGCAAACTTGCGAAATATGACAGAGAGTTTAGTACGAGTGTTTTTGAAGCCTATAACTTTTAGCCCTAACCAACTATTTCTGAGTACAGATACAGGTCATTACATACGTTACAAAATACAAAATACTTTGCTTTCAAGGGCAGGCAGATGAGACCACAAACTCATTTTATTGCATCCTCTTTTGGTTTATGGACCTTTTCTTCCTGTTCTTTTACAATTCTTCTAATCTATTGTAATTAATTTTGAAGGGCAGTTTTCTTGATCCGTATTCAATATTCGCCTCGTGTCTTCTTGCATAATCTCCAAGCTCTCTCAGGGGCTCAACGTATTCGTCCGGTTCGTATATCGCAATAATTCCAGGTTTTCGCCCTGAACTGTGTATCCTTCCTCGATGATATGAGTCGCTACTGATGATCGTACTGATGAATTCGGTCTCCGGATGCGATTAACGACTTCTCGGAGCGTTGTTCGGTGGTAAGTAGCGTTTTGAAAATTCTGCAAAATCTCGTTGTATCCAGCCAAAAGTGGTTAACATACTTTGCTCCCTCACCCCGCGGTAATTAATTCAACTTCATTAGGAATATAACTTCCCCTTGCAATTGGTACACCACATCTGACTACCGTTAAAAAATCAAATGGAGAATTAAATTTCAAATTAGAACCCCTCTCCTTCACTGCCTTTCACATACACTATAAAAACAGGACGAAAAGTTTCAATAGAACACCAAAGAATTTCAATGGAATATCACAACATTTAATGAAAAATTTCGGTGTGGAGTTCCCTCGAAACACTGTCTTGCACTTAAGTAATGCTTGGCATACTTCGGCAGCAAGGGGCAAAGTACGAAAGTATCGGAACCATTCCAGACTTCGCCTTTGGTCCAATCCCAGTCTACAGGAGTGGGAGTGGGACCAGCGACTGCTACCAGATCTGATCCTGAATTGAAGCTTTCTTCACATATTCCATGAAAGCATCTTCCGTGTGAGGTATGTAATCGATTGAGCGTCCCAATTTTATGAAGAGGGTTTCTCTGGATGCCGTTAGGGTTGGGTACATTTTGGACATGAAGCACAGTGTGCAGCGAGAATTTTGACTCGGAATTTCGCATTATATTAATGGACCAAAAAGAAATACGAGCTGTACATTATCATCATCATCATCATCGTGGCGCGACAGCCCGACGTCGCGTTCCGGCCGCCTGAATCGTTGTCCTCCAATTATCTCGGTCACGTAAACGCGTCCTCCAATTTTGGAAGCCCAGTAGCTGCGCGGCGTCCACACCTACTGAGCTCTCCCAACAAGATCTTGGTCGTCCTCGCAGTCTCGCTCCGTCCACTCGTTCTGCATTCATTACTCTCTTTGGTATGCGATCATCGTCCATTCTTTGTACATGCCCCGCCAATTGAAGTCGCTGCAGTTTGACGATTTTCGAAACTTCCAGCTCATCGTACAGTTCATACAACTCATGGTTGTACCGGATGCGCCATCCATCTCTATCGCAATCAGCCCCAAAAATTCGCCGTAAAACCTTATGCCATAGCATAGCACTGGTTGTATAATGGTTTTGTGTACGCGGAGCTTCGAGTTTCTGTGCACATGCTTCGATTTCATTATGAAGAGAACCGAAAAAAAAGTCTAGCTAACTGTATCCGTCGCTTGATTTCGTCAGTTTCGTTGGCGTCCCTTGACAAGTTGCAACCCAGGTATATGAAGCTGTTTACAAACTCGATGTTGAGGTCCCCACATTGATATTCGGTTGCGCAGGTGTCCTTGTCGTCGATTGCATCATTATTTTAATTTTACCCTCGTTGATACGTAGTCCAACTTCTTTTCCAGCGGTGTCGAGCGTATGCAGAAGTTCTTCTGCGTCAGCCAATCTTCGGAATATGCTGTAGATATCGTCGGCGTACGCTGCTAATTGTGTCGACTTGATGAGGAGCGCCTTACTGTTGTCCATATTTATAGCCCGAATAACGTATTCCAGTGCTAGGTTGAAGAGCGTCGGTGCCAGTCCATCGCCCTGTTCCAGACCAATGTGCGTTTCAAATAGATCAGTAAGTCTATTATGGATCCTGACTTGTGAGACGGAGTTGGTCATCGTCATCTTTGTCAGTCGCACTAATTTGGCCGGTATACCAAATAGCAGCGTGATGCTGAACAGTACTCCACGATCGATACTGTCGTATGCCTGCTTGAAGTCGATAAAGATTTGGTATACGTTTACGTTGTATTCCCAGCACTTCTGGAGTATCAGTTTGACTGTAAAGAGCTTGATCGGCTGTGGAGCGGCCAGGTCTTAAACCGCTTTGATATTCGCCAATGATTCGTTCTGGATACGATTTTATCCTATTTTCCAGAATTTTCGTCAAAATTCTATGGGACGTACAAACTAGTGATATGCCCCTGTAATTCTTTTTGTGAATTGGACAGATGGTGCCTTTGCGCCAATCGTCTGGGATATCCTTGTCCTCCCTTACTCGCAGGAGTAATTGATGAATGGCATTAGCTAAACCCGTTCCACCGAATTTTAGCAGTTCAGCTGGAATCTCGTCAGCGCCCTGCGCTTTATTTTGTTTTAGTGACCGCAACACGAGATCCACTTCCTCTACTGTCGGGGGTGGAATGGGTGGGTCTAGATCAAGAATATGGTCGAAAGTTTCTTGTGTGGGGATGTTAGATTGAAGGTTCAGAAGCTCTTCAAAATAAGAGGCCCATCGTTTGTTAAAACCATCGGTGTCGCTGATGATGTTTTCATCCTTGTCCTTACAAAGGCTAGTCCTGGGTTGGTAGCCGTTCTTAATTGTAGTTACTAGTTTGTACGCTTGTCTGGTGTTCCTATTAGCTAAGTTTTCGTTTATATTACGCAACTGCTCGTCAAAGTATTTACGTTCTTACGTCCAATTATTCTTTTCGATATTCGCCGTAGCTCGTCAAATTTTTCTCTTCTAGCTCTGGTTCCTCGTTGAATCCATTGTCTGTAGGCCTCGTTTTTCGCGTCAAGTGAGTTTTTGCGTTCTTTGTCGAACCAGTCATTTCGCGCTCGCCGGGCCTTATATCCCACGACCTTATCTGCGACATCCTTGATGGTACCCTTGAGTTCTTCCCAGAACACATGGCCGCCTGTGTTGCTTATGTTGTGTAGCATAGGCGATAGCCTTTCCTCAAGGGCGGCAGCATACGCCACCGCCGTAGCATCGCTCAGAAGCTTATCGACCGCAAAGATTTTGGGAGGGCTGATTCTCGATTGGTGCACTTCTACATCTATTGGTCGTTCACCAGGTGATGATCTGAGTCGCAGTTTGCTATTCGATAAGAGCGGACATCCATCACACAAGACGCCCATCTCCTGCAAATGATCAATTTGGTTGACAGTGTGTGCGTCTGGATGAGTCGCGACCACCACCGAACCACGTCACTTTCATAGGGAGAAAAAGACCCATTGGTCAAAAATACCCGTATAAATAAACCTCTTTAATAAATACATAAAAGACGGTGATTTTTGTATCAAATTCCTGAACCACATTTCGTAGCACCTCTAACACAACAATTAAACAAATTGCATGCCCATCTTCCAATTTTAATTACCCCGATTGCAAATTACTAATGCATAACATAGAAATTAAATATGCTCGTACTCGCTGAAACCACAATTTTTCACACGAGTCATTTTAATTGTTTTTGTGTAGTATCTTTTCTCCAGGCTTGAGCAATTATCGCTGAACTGAACTGCCAAACAATTACAAACCCAGTTAGGAGAAAAATTTGAAGCCTTGCTAACAATGTGAAAAACCCATGTATAAAAAATTATCTTTTTCTTTAGTATGAAAATGTTTTATACAAAGCTAAAACAAAACAAAAAGTTGCCAAGCTTTAAACTCATTTATTGCACATCTTGTTAAGACCTCAGTCCACCGCACTTCTAATCTATCTGTAATGTTATTAATCTTATTATTAACCACAAAGTATGCTCGTCTTGTTGCAAATTCATATTTGCAGATTTATTAGCAGAAACGAAAACATACACAAACAGAAACAGTATCGTTAGGTGCAGTAAAAAACGAATAGATTAGGCCAAAAGTTGCGCAACTGGTTGCATTGCAACGTCCGTACCCAACTCAACAAACATAAACAGACGACCCGGATAAAAAAACACAATAAACAGAAGACATGAAGATTTTGTTATAATTATTATTAGTGTTACTGAAGCTGTTAATGCTAATAACAAGTAGACGAAAATGAGGAAGGTCATAGAGCGAACGAATTCAGGCAAAGGTGTAACTAATAACGAGTCCTTGTAATAATTCAAATCGCGAACTGATTTTTGTATCTTTACTCGTACGTATATGGTATACGAGTATGCATCTTCCCAAGATGTTCCTTGGCCATACATCGCTCCATGCAAAATATTAAATGAGAAATTGTAAAATTCGTGCCGTATATATGAAAATAAAAAAAAAATCTTTCGCTAATTTAGAGTGATTGAGCGCACTCTAGTGAGTGAAATGAAAACAGATACTTGTATCTTGACCGGAATCGGCAAAGAGATTGTTTGATTAGATCGTTACGGTGATTTTGATGAGTGATCATATTTTACCGCGTGCTAGCATGATTTTTACATTACAGATTCGGTTTTAATTAGTAGCCAAAGTTTACAATAAATTATGATTACAACATTGTGGAGCACACCTTTTTATATTGAGGTTGAAACTTACGGCGAATCCGAACCAAACATCGAAATCGTGGCTTTTTTTCATCGAAGCTTACTAATTTGTATATCGCTAATTAGGATTGTAAGCACACGAAGTGTATGATTTATTTGGTGAAATCTTTAAAAGATAATAATGGATCTACTGGCGTTCGTTTATTATGCAGGCAGTATCAAAAATCGAATTTCATATTATTAAAGAAAGTTAGCATTTAGATGAAATAACGTATTATATCATTCCTAATTATTCCATTGATTATAGCCTCTTGAGTATGTAAGAAGCACGAGTGGTTCCAAAAATTTAATAATTAGATTTAAACAATTAACCAAAGGTCCCTAAATAGTCCAGTAACATTGTCGCCGAAAGCTTTGTTTTCATCAAAAATTAAAATGAGAAACGAAGAAATTTTCGGCGCTATTTCATTACTTTTCTACCTTTTCGGTTAAAACTTATAGGTGCTGATACCTTATTAACCCCACACGGAGTTTTTGCCTTTTTTGACATTGAGGGGGCTTTCGATAACACTGGCTACAATTGCATATCCAGAGCTCTGGAACTCAGAAACATCCCGCCTGCTACTATTGCATGGATAGATGCCATGCTGCGTGGACGGGATATCCACTCAACTCTAGGCAGCACCTCCATATGCGTGAATGCCGTAAACGTTTGCCCCCAAGGGGGCGTTCTCTCCCCCCCTTTATGGTCCTTCGAATCTACCATCACAGAGGTGATGGAGACGGCCCTTGACATAGTTCTACACCGGTGTGTTGCTGTCGGCTTACATGTAAACCCACAGAAAACTCTCGTTGTACCATTCACACGAAAACGAAGCCTTACACTGAAAACAATCTCGTTGGGCGGTACGACCTTAGAGTGTTCCACCGAAGTTAAATGTCTAGGCGTAACGCTAGACTCGAAACTTAACTGGAACACTCACATAGACATTGTAATTATCAAAGTCACACGCACAATGTATGGCTTGTAGGAGTCTCTTTGGACGAACATGGGGACTCTCTCCAAAGGTGATTGAGTGGTTGTATACCATGCTGGTGCGCCCCATGATGACGTACGCTGCGCTTGTGTGGTGGCCGAAAACTCAACAATCTTCTGTTCTACTAAAGTACAATAAACTACAACGCCTTGCTTGCCTAGGTATCACTGGACCTTTGCGCACTTGTTCAACGCCAGCCCTGGAGGCTGTCATTGGACATACTCCGCTGCAAATATTCATTCAAGAATCAGCAGCTCAAAATGCTCTCAGAATTCGTTTAACGTAGCGGATAAGGCGGTCACATGAGTATTCTGAATCAAATCCCTGACTTGCAGATCTGCTTGAGATCAGACTACATGATCACGGAAGTTTGCTTCGGCAGAAATTTTTTAGCCCCCATCCTTGATCGCACTGAATGGGAAAATGTCACACCCTGTCTAGACCCTAGATGTGTTGTGTGTGTGCAGGTGTCTTTGGACCCAACACCAAAATTTCCATTACAAGGAGAATTTCACCTAGTTTCAAGCTGAGATCCACGCCATTGAGGTCTGCGCCAGGGTATCTTGAAAACTGGACGTCGCGGCGCTCACATTGCTATCTACTCAAACAGCCAAGCAGCTATAAAAGCGCTCTCCTCATATAGGGTCTCCTCGAAACTGGTGAAGGAGTGTTACGAACTACTCCAACTGTTGGCAACCCAAAAACCAAGTTTTCTTGTGTTGGGTGCCAGGCCCACAGGGCATTGAGGGAAACAAGGCTGCGGATGAACTTGCTAGACAAGGATCATCCAATCGTTTTCATGGACCAGAGCCATACTGCGGCGTGGGACTGTCTTCGGCCAAACTGCGAATCAATGACTGGTCTGCACTATTACGTCAGCAGTACTGGAATAACCTTCCATTGCTGCGTCAGTCGAAGGAGTTGATAATGCCCTTCAAATATGGGGGGGGGGGGGGGGGTATTAGTCTAATGAGTAGGACTCATCTAAGACTTCTAGTGGGGTACTTATCGGGCCATTATCTGGTCAGATATCACCTAAACAAGATGGGTCTGTCTAGAGAGACTGAATGTCGTCTCTGCCTAGAGGACGTGGAAACAATAAAACACATCTTGTGCGAATGTCCCGCTATCGCGCGTTACAGGATGTCATTCCTCGGACAGGCTACTATCAGCTCTGCAGATCTCGGTTTAATTCCTGCTAAAGATATACATACTGTCCTTTATTTGGAGGGTGGATGATCTTTTAAGAGGTTAATGGACTACGGCACAATAGACCTCTTATGGCCACAGTGCCTACCCGCTGGGTCAGTAGTCCGCTGTATTATCTATCTAATGACAAAGATTGGATTCTGGAATGTGCGTACTCTCCTGGACAATGGATGAGAAGGTCCCCAGAACACACGATTTCTTCAATTAGAGAGTGAATTTCTGAGGTATAAATTAAACATCTTAGGAGTTAGTGAGATAAGATGGTGGAACAGCGGAGAATTTATCTCTTCAACAGGTAACAGCTAATAAGGTGGAACGTAAGAAGCAAAATGGGTTTATCTCAGGAGGTAAAGATGTTTAGAGGCCTTGGCAACTGGTGAGTGTATATTTAATCGGTCCGCTTCCTCGGTCCAACAGAGGTTTCAAGTATATTTTGGCCGCCGTAGACTATTTTAGTAAATTCTCCTTGTTGTTTCCGATTCGGTGAGATACTGCATCACAAGTAGTTAGAAAGTTGGAAAAGGAGTTCCCGAAAAGATTATTATGGCTAACGGGGTACAATTCGTTAGCAAAGGATTTAAGAAGTTGTTAGAGTCGTATGAAGTTACACATGTATTAACGCCTTATTATCATCGTCTAACTAATCCTGTGGAAAGGGTGAATCAGACAGCGGAGACAATGTGTGCGTTCAGAAGGAACTGAGCAACTTCCGCTCAGCGAACATGTTCAGAACGAGCGGGTTCAGAAGTGACCGAGCAACTTCTGCTCGGGTGAGCATGATCAAATTTCACCGAGCAAGAAATATTTCTGCTCACTGATCAGTGCTCAGTGCTCAGGTTCTTCTTCTTCTTTTCAACCTCACGCACATGTTGCGAGTTTCCGAGTTTTGGCAGTTATCAAATTGGTTGTTGTGTTTTCGCCGTTTTCGGCTTCTAGTTCTTTGGTTTTCGGGTGCTTTTGAATTTGTTTTCTCGTTGTTCGTGATTTTTGTAATGGACAGCGTGGGATTCATGTATTTTCCACTTTTCGGCACTTGACGTCTACAATTATCATCGTCAGCTTTCAGCTGGTCGATTGGTCAGCTGGTGAAGTAGCGTTCAGCAGGTGCAGACTCCAAACCGAGCAGCTCCGGAGCTGCTCGCGAGCGGTTTCTGCTCTTTTGCCACTTTCTGAACGCACTCAATGATACGATTGCTGGTAGGGACGAGTGTCTTCCGAAGGCTGCGTGCGCCTTGTGGACTACAGTACACGAAACCACTAAACTAACTCCGTATTTTATTCTACTACTACTTTGCCTTAACCCCTAGCGGGGCATAGCGCGTCAACTACTCCTGCGCGCCATCGTACTCTGTTCTGGGCAATGGGGCGCAGCTCCCCAAAAGACTTACCCAGTACCTGACACTCCTTTGCCACAGATCGACGCCATGTGATTCGAGGACCCCCTCTTGGTCGGCCTTGGTTGGAAATGGGGTTCCATTTCATGGCATGCATAGCAATGCAGTTATCACTCTTCCGCAATGTGTGACCTATCCACTGCCATTTTCGCCTGCGTATCAATTCGTCGATTGGCATCTGACCCGTACGCCGACTTAGCTCTTCATTTGATATTGTTTCGGGCCAGAAAATTCTTAAAATTCGACGAAGACATGAGTTGACGAAAACTTGCAGCTTTCTGGTAACTCCTACGGAAACTTTCCATGTACTGCTCCCATACAAAAGTACTGATAGTACCAGGGAGCGAAACAGGCCCAGCTTGGTCTTGATGCTGAGATAACTGCCCTGCCAGATTTTGGACAGCATGCCGTATGCACGTTTAGCCTGGTTGATACGACGAGCGATGTCCTGCTCCGTACCACCATTTTCGGCAACAATGCTACCCAGGTAGACGAAGTTGTCCACCTTCTCCACAGGCTGCCCATTAATATTGATGGCAATAGGTGTCGGATTTCTTTTTCGCAACGGCGGGCTAAGAACCTTGGTCTTGTTGGTATTAATCTTTAGCCCAACCTTGCTTGCCTCCCTCTCGAGATCTAACGCCATTGCGGACAGATCCATGATTTTGTGGGAGAGTAGGCATATGTCGTCAGCGTAGTCAAGATGTTGTAGATAAGATGTCAAAGTCCATTGAATTCCTCTGTCGAGTCCGGATAGGGCTGCATGCAACACATCGCCGATCACAATGAGGAATAGGATCGGTGAGAGGATGCACCCCTGCCGAACTCCACTGCGAATCTCAAAGTCCCCCGACACCTTACCTTTATGCAGAACGCGACATTTCGCGCCGTCATAGGTTGCCTTAATAATAGCCACAAGCTTCTCAGGGATGCCTCTCCTGCGCAAGGCCGCCCATATAGAATCCCGGTTCACACTATCGAAAGCCTTTTCGAAATCGATGAAAAGCAAGTGAAGCGGAGAATCGTATTCAGCGCATTGCTCGATGATGATTCGCAAGGTGTTAATGTGATCGACACAGGAGAATCCGGATCGAAAGCCAGCCTGCTCTTCATCAATTGTGCTTTCTAAGTGGGCCTTTAGTCTTTCCAGGACGATTTTAGCTATTATCTTGGCAACGGCAGGAAGCACACAAATGCCTCTCCAATAATTACAGTCTGTGAGGCTACCCTTCTTTGGAAGTTTGATGATCAAACCTTCCTTCCACTCAGTGGGAAAGGTCTCTGTATTCCACGCTTTATCAACAAGTGGGTGCAGCAAATCGGCAGTTACGCTTGGGGCTGCTTGATAAAGTTTGGCAGGGATGCCGTCAAGTCCGGCGGCCTTTCCTCGTTTTAGTGCAATAATTGCAGTGACTATTTCCTCTTTAGTCGGGGCAGTGGACCGTATACGCACATTTTGATGGTTAGCTAGATTATCTATATGAGGGGGAACTTCACCAGAGGTTACACGGTTCAAGACCGCGGCGAAGTGTTCTTTCCACCGCCTCATTTGATCTTCTTCCAAGATAAGTAGCTTTCCATCACTATCTTTCACCGGATGTTGGCAGGAGTTACGACCACCTGTAAACTCCTTGATGACACCGTATACGGCGTTTAAGTTGTTACTTCTAGCGGCTTCTTCTGCTGACGCTAAAAGAGAATTGGCATACACTCTTTTATCGCGTCGCACACTACGCTGAACTTCTCGAGCTTTCTGACGGTAAAGGAGTTCGATGCTGCTTCGATTGTCGTCTGCTGCTGCAGCCAAACGAACTTTCAGCTCCTTTCTTTCAACAATCCGCTGCCATGAAGCGTCGGACATCCAGGGCTTATTCCGGCAATCCGGGTTTGGGCCAAGGATGGTATTTGCGCTATCAATGTACGCATTTTTTATGGCATCCCAGTTTTCGTTTATGTCACTATCTGGGTGACTAGTTATCTCAGCCGCTTTTTGCGCAAGATGGTCATTATATTGTTGTAAGACAGCTGGATTTTTTAGTCGAGCGGTGTTGAATTTGCGGGGCCTGGATCTTTCGTCGCTGGGGCGGCGCACGGCTGCATTACGCAATCGAACATTAGCGATCATAAAATAATGGTCTCTTCCCATCCCAATATCGGCACCCTTCTTGTTTCGCACGTCCAGGAGGCAACTCTTGAATCTTTTACTAATGGCAAAATGGTCGATTTGATTTTGTGTTCTGCGCCGATCAACAGAGGACCAACTGATTTTGTGGTGGTCCTTATGCTCAAACATAGTACCACCGATGAAGAGACTGTGAAAGTTGCAGAACTCCACAAATCTTTCACCGTTGTCATTACGATCACCAAGACCGTGTCTCCCCATCACATGTCTGAGCCCATAGTTATCAGCGCCAACTTTCGCATTCAAATCACCCATAACCATTATAATGTCACCTTTAGGTGTTCTGCTCTGAACGGCGTTTAGTTCTTCGTAGAAGGAGTCTTTTGCCAAGACATTGTCGGGTTCAGTAGGGGCATAACATTGTATTATTGAGATGTTCCTCATTTTGGTCCGGAACCTGGCGGTCAAGACCCTATCAGAGACCGGTTCCCAGGATAAGAGACAGTTTCGCGCGGCTCTGGTTAAAAGGAGCCCCACACCTGACTCACGGCGACTACCGGTAGCTTTACCGGAGTACAACATTACAGTGCTGCCCGTTGGAGAGATGAATTCTCCGCTGTTCCACCATCTTATCTCACTAACTCCTAAGATATTTAATTTGTACCTCAGAAATTCACTCTCTAATTGAAGAAATCGTGCGTTCTGGGGACCTTCTGATCCATTGTCCAGGAGAGTACGCACATTCCAGAATCCAATCTTTGTCATTGTACGATAGCTAAAAGTCGTAACCATTGAGTCAGTCCTTATCCGAGGCATAGTTGACGTTTCGTTAGCATATAAAGATTTCGGATAGTGCAAGTTGCTGGCATACACATCCTGTCCTTTGATTGTCGGTTTTAACGACAGGCCCTCAAAGGGAAAGGCCGTGGTATTTTTTTTCACACCCCACACCACAGGGGTACCTCAACCAAATCATCGCACCGCCATCACTGGCGGCTTGACGTTGGTTGGCAATGGTCAGTGACCACTGCCGTTCCAGGGGGCGCCCACGTGGAGGACTATGGAAGAGGAGTTTTTGCCCCCCGTATTTTATTCTGATTGGGCGTGAATTAACATTGACAGGACGTCCCAATCCAAGTTTGAGTGTAGATGTCAGGAAGGAAGAGGCTATTCAGGTAGACACCGTAAGACAGAGTAGGAATGCTATGATAGAGGATGTTGGCAATCGAATTGTTAAGGCAAATGGAAGAGGGGCTAAGTATTATAATTGTAGAAAAGGGAGAGTACAATTTAGTATAGGCGAGAAGGTATGGAGGTGGAATTTCGCCCAATCAGATGCAGTTAACTTTGTTGCAGCCAAATTCTCACCAAAGTATAAGGGACCGCTGACGGTAGTTAAGAAAGTTACTTCTTGTTCATACGAACTGCGAGATCATTCGGGAAAATCGGCGGGCGTGTGGCACGTAAAAGATTTGAAAAGAGATTAATGAAAGTCGGGGCCGACTTTCGTGTTTCGTGTCGGAGGGGGGGGGGGGGGTAATGCAAAGAAACGTTCTTCTTTCCGCGTCGGTGAAGACTCCAATCCCGTGTTTAGATGTGTAACCTGCAATTAAGGAAAGAAGTTGAAGCTTGGCGGTCAACAGGCGGTGGCGGGGTACTCTACTCTACTCTACACACTGTTGAATCCGTCGAGTAAAACTGAAAGATGATGCGCCTCGAGCATACAAATGAATCTGCAAAAGGGAAGAAGAGATCACAAAGGATCAAGCGATAAATGATGAAGATTTGAATTCAATACTTATCTGAACTGGTGGTGTCGGCTTTCAATTGATGCAAACAGCGAACCATAAACAAACACTGTCGGTGAACTGTCAGTGTCGGTATGACGTATACTGCATTACCGATTCATTCGTGATGTGCTAGAGCAGACGAATTCTCGTACTCACTAACTGATCGAGAGATATCCGTTGGGATGATGAGTGAAAGTGGCACCCTCCTTTTCGATTTTGTTTCATTGGAAAAGGTGGAGAAGACGAGAATCTGGGAAGCGAGGACGAAGTTCTCATAAATTCGGAGGGTTAAGGACAGAGAGTGAAATTTTCGAGGCAACAAGAGATCACGGATCGTAAGAGTAGTCGACTTCTAATTAAGAGCGTGGAGCTGTAGCAGAATTCCGTGGACGGAATCATTGTGAAGTTAAGTTCTAACATCGAGTGAGTTTAGGGGAAGTAACCGCCACCTAGGTTAGTGAATTTTGATTAATCAGGATAAGTCAGCTGGCCGGCTCATGAGTGTTGTTAATTAGGAGATAAGCGCATACGCATAGTGAAATATTGCAGGGAAAATAAAATAGATTGTTATTGTAAAGTACGAGTACATGTGAGGCGGTTTATTGGAGATTCGTGAAATAGTTATTCGGTAGATTTACCTTAGTTTTGCGTCCGGTTCGACTAAGCACAATCGTGGATTCGCAAAGGAGTGTAGGGCGCTGGGTAAGTCGTTTGGGGAGTTGCGCCCTATTGCCCAGAATAGAGGACGATGGCGCGCAGGAGCAGTTGATGCGCTAGGCCCCACTAGGGATTAAGGCGAAGTAGTATGACACTAGTCAGTGGCTTACTTAAATCTCTGAACACGCTGCCATTTTGAGCAAGACAAATACTCTAGTAACGAATGACTGAACTTTTACCAAATATGGAAGCGATTGGCATGCATTTTGTTTTTCAGATAAAAGCACACAGTCAGTGGGAAAAACAAAGCGATTCTCTTGCCTAATTCATGAGGGATTATGGGTGGTGGTTTCTACGGTGGACTTAACTTAAACTTCTCTCCCATTCTGCTTGAAGAATGCGATGTTTTTTAAACCAAGGATATAGCCTTAATGCAAGGTCTGACCTTGCAGGGGTATCACGTGTTATGTGCTAGAGACATTAGATGCGTTCTTTTGCCGCTACCCAAGTCAAGGGTTGTTAACCCGAGCGTTTGCGCAAAAAAAACGATGTATCCGACCCGTACAGGGTAAAAGCATGTAAGCATGAAATGGATTTTGTCTCAGATAAAGTTTGAATTTTAAGTGGTGGGGTAATTTCACTGTTTGAAAAATATTAAAAACAAACTTTATTCTATTACATCAAGAGTAAGCATTGAACCTATCAAATGCAACTCTGATAGAAGAAACTAATTGATTACGAGTAGTTTCCTAATATTTCAACAAAAATCACTTTTTCAATTGTGGAAAAAATGTGGAATTCCATTGAATCTAATTGAGATGAACTGAGGTGAAAATCGTGGAATGAACGAACTTTTTCTGTCAACCGCTAGATGCGTCCTAAATAAAAGCTTTACTTGTGCGCTATCCTGGTCAGAATCAGCCCTCGATAGATTACCAGGTTAAGCGCTATCCTATACAGAGTGGCATTGTTTTTGTATTTTTGCACAATTAATTTACCTTATTTTATCGCAGTTGCATTTGACAGGCTTAATGCATTGTCATGATAAATTAAAATCAAGTTTATTTTTAATATTTTTATATTTTTTTCGAACATTCAGATTAGACAATTATCCATAATCCAAACCATTTCAAACATTAGCAGAGACTTATCATGTCAAATGCCTGCTCCTACCCTTTATGGGCGAAATACATGGTTTTTTTGTGCAATGAGTTCGCCTAAACTACACTCGACCTCGATAATTGCAAAAGAACGCGCCTATTGTCGCTAAAATGCAACACATCGGAGCTGGGAGTCATCACTGGGCACTGTATACTAGTTGAGGAGAACGCTATGAGGCTTTGCAACCCCATGTAATATCTGCCGCAGAAGCTGCGGTGACGAAGACAAGAAGGCGCTTTTTTTGTCTTCTTTACACCTTTCCTACTCTGGCAAGAAGATGAAAGTTCATAGATCCCACTTCTTCACTAAACTGGATGACTAAGCTTCTGTTGATGGTGGAAGACTTCTTCGTTTTATTGGAAGTTCTGTCTTGTTCAATAATTAGAACCGTCGAGTACTGAGAGAGAGAGAGAGATGCCTCTAGAACACCGAAAGTTCAATAAATGTTGACCTGCCCTTAGGTCTACTGGTAACAAAGTTGGGCCCCCTCCAAACTCGATTTCTAGATCCGCCACTATTTGGACGTATGTGTGATGTTCTACCCGCTTTTGGGATAAAAATCACTTTGATTTCAGTGTCTTGGCCGTAACTAGCCACGGAATCCGGAACATAATGAGTGTCGTTAGTACGTGGTATCGCTATGGACCCAAGTAGTCTATGCGGAGTCAAAATATCCTGTTCCATCTTCGATTATTATTCTTGGAACTGTCTACATTAGTTAGCAGATGAACTTTCCAATCAGATATTGTGTCTATTTTTCCACGTGAAGTTGGGTTTCATTAAACACTTTGTAATGAACCATATTCTGGTCTGGTTGTGCTGCTTCCACCGGCAGATCTATGGCAGCACCTGATGAGTAAGGATCTGTCGGTGGTACGAAACCAGAGACCGAGGGTCCTATTACACCTGGACCCCAATACGAGCGCGAGGGCAAGCGAGCCATCTGCCAACCATTTCATCCTTATCGCCTCATTTTTTTTATTCCCCATTTTTACCTCCCTTGTTTGTGTTGTCTTCCCCAGGCCTATGAATTTTTGTTAATACGTAAAGGACAGGGGCAACGAGCGGCGAAAACCCCGCCCACATCTCCCGAACTGAGCTACAGCAAGCATAGGCCGCTGCTTAGCTCGTTGAAGGGCCTTTTTCTTCGCCAGATGGCACGGTCGGACCTTCACGGTCATATACTACCTAAGGCTCCGTCCCCTCGGGCATCTTCGGATGCCCACCAAACCGTCCGTTACATATATGGCGCCCAACGTGGGGCCCATTTCTGGTCAAGAACAGGACTGAAAAGGACCTCATTGGGTTCCTTTTTGGTCCTTCCACCGTTATGCATCCCCACAAGCACATTAAGGCTACTTGCTCTAAGTCTTAGGACTTAGCCATTTTTACTTCACGTATTTTCCTTTCAAGTAGCTGTGCTTTCCTCTGGAGCACCCCAATCCTTCCTATAGAGTAGATTATCCTTTTAGAGTCAGTTCAACAAGGCAATCCTGGTGTTGTGTTTGTCTTTTGTGGTTTAGCCACGTACCTAAGGCCTCCATAAATGCTTTGAATTGCCGGCATTTGGAGCATCTTCGGTGACCGGACGAAGCGCGGAGGAGCCCTGGGTACCTTTCTGTTTGCCAGGATTGTCTTTACACTTCATTAATACCTTTGATTACATTATTGCATTTGTTTCTATTATTGAGATGCTTAACAGTTTTCAGAGATAACGAGTGAATTATTGCAAGGAATGCAGTGTTGCGCCTCTGCTGTCCTCGTGATTCTCTGAACTCTGTTGATCATCTGAGTAATGGAGAAATGGAGGAATTTTTTTTCTCTTTGCTATTTTTCTCCTCTACAATGGTTACCGGCTAGCTTAGGAGCCCAGTTCTTTTTTTTTCGTTTTTGCAGCACACTCTGTCCTCAGCTTCTACTTCTTGGCAGGCCTCGAAGTAGAAGCTGCCCTGTAATGAACCATATTCTGGTCTGGTTGTGCTGCTTCCACCGGCAGATCTATGGCAGCACCTGATGAGTAAGGATCTGTCGGTGGTACGAAACCAGAGACCGAGGGTCCTATTACACCTGGACCCCAATACGAGCGCGAGGGCAAGCGAGCCATCTGCCAACCATTTCATCCTTATCGCCTCATTTTTTTTATTCCCCATTTTTACCTCCCTTGTTTGTGTTGTCTTCCCCACGCCTATGAATTTTTGTTAATACGTAAAGGACAGGGGCAACGAGCGGCGAAAACCCCGCCCACATCTCCCGAACTGAGCTACAGCAAGCATAGGCCGCTGCTTAGCTCGTTGAAGGGCCTTTTTCTTCGCCAGATGGCACGGTCGGACCTTCACGGTCATATACTACCTAAGGCTCCGTCCCCACGGGCATCTTCGGATGCCCACCAAACCGTCCGTTACAACTTCCGGAACGTGCACCAAAGTGTCACATTTTGATTTTTATTTGTTAGCAACGACCAACGAGTTGCATATATATTGTACTTTTAAATCCTCATCACTTTCCTTTTCTTTAACCATGAAGTTAATGCAGTCGGTCACGAATGTAATTTTTGCAGATAAAATTAACTTTTGACTTTCTCTGGTACTCGTAACATGAACTCCATCATACCTGCACGCTTGCACCATATTGCTCGAGCATCATAATCATGAAAATGGCGAATGTTAACCATATTGGGCAAATGCAACTAAATGTACATTATCTCAGGAATATTTACATGTACGCATATCCTCACAAAAAAAGAAAGATCCCTCTTGTTGGACCTTTTTTTCTGTTCATACTGACTGGAAAGTATCTGACAATCCGACTGATACCGATATAATGAGACTGCATCAAGCATCATCAACAAAAGAAAGATTCATCCGTTCCGTACAATACAGAATTGATAGCACATTAGGTCTGATGTCACGACAAAGTGTCAAATCGTGGATGGAGTTCACGATTAACTGCCACTTCAACTTCAGATCGGATTCAGAGATGCAACTAAGGAGACTTGGTGACTGTGCTGTAAGTCTTTCGCCGAACTCTGTGGAAACTAAAATTCAAGAAAGTTCAATCTACTCATATCGTACGGTGGTAGATTGGCACAGCTTTGTGCGATTTAGTTCAGGTAAAAACTACACTGGTATTCGAGTAAAATAAAACAACTGCCGAAGGTATGATACCTTTCATGCTTCAATGGTGAGCCGATTTCAACACAATTGGAGTATATGATTTGGCAATGAATACATGTATTGTACATATTTGATAAATTTGAAATCGCTAAAAATTTTTCTGAAAATTACCACCATCCATCCTTAAACAATATCGTGCTCTGGTAAACTACGTATGTATAGGTTTTCATTTTTATTTCATGGGTCCACAACCAACAAAAAATTAAGGAATTAGGGTGGATTGATCTTACCACGATTTGACTATAAGAAAATATAGACTTAATTTTTTTTTAAATAAAAAAAAGCAAAAAATAATAATAATAAACTCCATTGGTAGAAGTACTAGACACACTGATGTCACCGAATCATATATCCGCGAAGTAATAAAGCGGTCGAAAAATTATAAAGGGCCTAGGCTTGATAAGTTCAACAGAAATTTCCCGAAGGGTGGGGTGCGAGAACACTCCAAAATTCCTGCTCACAAGTCGTTGTTTAGACGATGCTCATAGACATGAACTTCATTATAACACTCAAACTGAACGCACAGTGCAAAAATCCACATTTGTCGGGTATATTTTGCTTTTCGCAGTAATTTTTACAAATCAGTTTTCTTCGAATACTCGAAGACTTTAAGCTTTATATACCAAGCATTCTGGAGGGAATCCGGGCCCCTATGGCTCACTCTGGATCCGCTACTGCCTCAATCCATCGGGGAAGGACCAAGCTAATGTCCCACTCCACCCCATTCTTAACAATTAGAAATGTGCTTATGCGTGCAAAATGCAAAGGAATAGTGTAACGGAGAGTTGGAGGGGGGGGGGGGGGGATCCGAAGATGGGGACGGAGTCTAAGGTAGCACAATTACCGTGACGGTCGGGCTGTGGAATCTGCCGAAGAAAAAGGACCCTCAACATTACAGGGTAGCTTCTACTTCGAGGCCTGCGAAGAAGTAGAAGCTGAGGACAGAGTGTGCTGCTAAATATAAAACAAAAGCAAAAGCGAACTGGGCACCAGAGTCAGCCGCAACTATTGTAGAGGGGAAAAATTACCATTACGGAAAAAAATACTACATTATTCAGATAATCAACAGATTTCAGAAAATCACGAGAATCTCAGAGGCGCAACACTGCATTCTTTGCAATAATTCACTCATCATCTCTGAACACTTGTAATGAACCACCTGTAACGAACCATATTATGGTCTGGTAGTGCTGCTCCCACCAGCAGATCGAAGCAGCACCTGATGAGTAGTGATCTGTTGGTGGTACGAAACCAGAGGCCGAGGGTCCCATTACACCCGGACCCAGGTGCGACCGTGTGGGCGTCTGATCCGTCCGTCAACCATTCCATCCTTGTCGACTATTTTTTTTATACCCCATTTTTACCTCCCCTGTTTATGTTGTCTTCCCCAGGCCTATGAATTTTTGTTAATATGTAAAGGACAGGGGCAACGAGCGGCGAAAACCCCGCCCATATCCCCTGAACTGAGCTACAACAAGCATAGGCTGTTGCTTAGCTCGTTGAGGGGCCGTTTTCTTCGCCAGATGGCACGGCCCGACCTTCACGGTAATATGCTACCTTAGGCTCCGTCCCCACGGGCATCTTCGGATGCCCACCAAACCGTCCGTTACACACTGTTGAGCATCTCATCAACAGAAACAAATGTATTGTAATAATGAGGACAAAAATCTTTATGAAAGTGGAAAGACAATCCTGGCAACAGAAAGGTACCCAGGGCTCTGCCGCGCTTTGTCCGGACACCGAAGATGCTCCAAATGCCGGCAATTCAAAGCATTTATTGAGGCCTTAGGTACGAGGCTAAACAACAAAAGACAAACAGAACACCAGGAATGCCATGTTGAACTGAAACTAAAAGAATAAACTACTCTATAGGAAAGATGGGGCGGAAGTATTACAGAGGTAACCACAACTACTTGAAGGAAAAATACGTGAAGTAAAATGGCTAAGTCCTAAGACTTAGCGGAAGTAGCCTTAATGTGCTTGTGTGGATGCAAATCGGTGGAAGGACTAAGAAACGTAGAGGTCCTTTTAAGTCCTGTTCTGTACCAGAAAAGAGCCTCTTTGGGCGCCAAATATGTTATGGACGGTTTAGTGGGCATCCAAAGATGCCCGTGGGGGAGGGAGCCTAAGGTAGCACAATCACCGTGAAGGTCGGTCTGTGAAATCTGGCGAAGAAAAAGGCTCCTCAACCTGCTAAGCAGCGGCATATGCTTGCTGTAGCTCAGTTCGGGAGAAGTGGGTGGGGGTTTCGCCGTTCGTTACCTCTGTTCTTTAAGTATGAAATCAGCAAAAATGGGCCTGGGGGAAAAAACACAAACAGGGGAAACAATGATGGAGAATTATAAAAAAAATTGACAGACGGCTGCGATGCCTTCGTGCTCGCATCGGGGTCTGCGTGCAATGGATCCTCGGCCTCTGGTTTTGTACCACCGCCAGATCACTACTCACCAGGTGCTGCCATCGATTTGCCGATGGAAGCATCACAACCAGGATAAGGTCCATTACAAGCGGTTCATTACAATCGATTATAAGAAGGCCTTACTTACTTAAACACAGCCCAATTGAAGGAGCAGCACTTCTTCAAACTGTGGAAACTACGAACCAATAAGCGGAAGCGTGCGTAGCCTCAATGCCTAAAAAAGTCCAGCAATCAGCGAAAAGGGATCTACTAGTGGAACGTAAAGATTGCTTCTTTGCGGCGCGAATGTACATATATGCAAACGGCAACCAAATAAGCGAACGCCGAAAGTGAATTCCTCCTAACATCTTCCATAAAACAGACAAGAAAACGCCAGGTCCAAGTTGTATACCTAACAAGGTGTTGAAAATTACAGTACGATACCGGAAAAGTTCATTGGCCCATTGGGGGCCTGCCTAGACGAATGTAGCTTCCCAAATATATGGAAATGGCAGAAATTTGCGATATTTCCAAAACCAAATAAGCCGCCAGGTGAACCGTATTCATATCACCCAATATGTCTGCTAGACACTAAGGGAAATATTTCTGAGCTGATCATCTTCAATCATCCAAGGTAGTGAAGGAAAAGAAATCTATCGAACAGACAGTATGGATTTCGAAGAGCGCGATTTAAGGTTGATGCTATCTGGACTCTGACTACATTCCCAAAGCAGGCATTATGTGAGAACAAATGCTGCGCTGAGGTCACTTTGGACGTTAAGAATGCTTTTAATTCCGTGAATTGGGATATTCATGAGTATATGCAACAAAAAAAAATATTTTCACTCACTTCATACAAAACGACTGACCAGTCTTTGAAATAGGTCTCGTATCTTCCTACATATGTATTTTCAATTGGCCCCCATTTCGCTGCCTATATGTGCATCTAAATTCGCTCGTTACTGAACCGGGGCATTTGATTCACTCTGGATCTGCGATCGGGTGAATCGAGTATGGCTGTTATCAACCTATTTTCCACCATTTTCGATTTTATCCGCTAGTGGTTCCTACTTTCATATTTCTAAGTTTAAACATTGAGGGTGGGACAGATTATGATTTCAAATACATATGTTCATATTTCCTTCTTCCTCTGTTTCGAATTTCCGTATCACCACCACATGATACCCCACATGCATAAACCAAACGAAGGAAGGCTTTGACATTTGTCTCCATGGGACAGCTTCAGCTGAAACCAGAAGCTATCTTTTAAATCCTTTTGTGTCACTGTTATTTCTTTCAAGACGGTAATCTAATCTTATTCAAATAATACTCATAATAATGGTATAAGGATTTCCAAGAATAATAAGTCATGTGGGATGTTATGTCATTTCTCCAGATAGCACAAATCAAGGACATTTCTCTATTCAAGTCAGTAACTTCTCATCTGTTCACAATAATCGCTCATAATTGCTAATTTCAATGATACCCGAGGAAATATTCCCAAAATACCAGACGACAAGACTTTATACAACCGCAACACGGCATAATCACAAAAGGCCAGTCTGAGTAGCCAAAACCATCTAGCCAAAATGTCACTGAGCCCTTTTGAGACGCTGACAACGACACAACAAAATATAAAATTTCAAGGTGAGAACCTTCTCGTAGTTACCAACCGGCACCCACCTAGACTCATTCATCGACGTTTGACCTGCCATTCACGAGAATTCATATCGTGGAAAGATATGCAAATCAAATTTGAAGGACCTTCTTGGAGAAGTACGAGTATACTCAGCCGCAAGGGACAACAAGTCCCCTTTCCCTATGTTTGTGCAAAATCACTGCACACTCTTCGGACTAACAAGGCATCGGTTGACGGTTTTTTTTTCTCGCTTCTTTGGCAGGATTATGTTGTAATTATGGCAAATTATAAATGCGCCGCCATAAAAAGATGCTGATAAGAAGCTTGCAGAAAAAAAAATACAAAGTTTGTGTTGGCGTTAAGATGATAATTATTCATGATGTACTCGAAGATTAGCAGGACGGTAGGGTGTCAAAATTCGTCGAGATTGGGAAAGTTCAGGCGTTTAGGTATGATTTATGATATTGAAATGACACAAAAAAATTTAGCAGCTTTTTTTAGATACGAATAAGGAATCAGATTATCATGAATTTAATTTAAAAAGATTGAAAACGTTATCATTGGAACATTACTTTCTTTTAGGATGGTATTCAGTTAAGTTCCGTTTTATTTTCTACAGTTCGTATATTGAATTGTAAATCTAGCACTAAAGAAGGATGTAAGTTGCACCAGAAAGGCGTGAATCATTATCATCGTGGCGCGAGAGCCCGACGTCGGGTCTTGGCCGCCTGGGTCGTTGTCCTCCAATTATCTCGGTCACGTGACAGCGTCCTCCAATTTTGGAAGCCCAGTAGCTGCGCGGCGTCCACACATACTGAGCTCTCCCAACGAGATCTCGGTCGTCTAGGCAGTCTCGCTCCGTCGACTCGTTCTGCATTTATAACTCTCTTTGGCATGCGATCATCGTCCATTCTTTGTACATGCCCTGCCCATTGAAGGCGTTGTAGTTTGACGATTTTCGAAACTTCCAGCTCATTGTACAGTTCATACAACTCATGATTGTATCGGATGCGCCATCCATCTCGATCGCAAACAGCCCCGAAAATTCGCCATAGAACCTTACGTTCAAATGTGTCTAGCATGTTTTCGAAGGCTTGAGTTAAGGTCCATGCTTCGCAACCGTAGCATAGCACTGGTCGTATAAGGGTTCTCTACACGCGGAGCTTCGTGTTTCTGTGCACATACTTCGATTTCATAATGGGGAGAGCCAAGAAAAACGTCTTATTAGCTAACTGTATCCGTCGCTTGATTTGGTCAGTTTCGTTGGCGTCCCTTGACAAGTTGCAACCCAGGTATATGAAGTTGTTCACGAACTCGATGTTGAAGTCCCCCAAATTGATGCTCGGTTGTGCAGGTGTTCTTGTCGTCGATTGCATCATAATTTTATTTTTACCGTCGTTGATACGTAGTCCAACTTCTTTTGCAGCGATATCGAGTGTTTGCAGAAGTTCTTCTGCGTCGGCCAATCTTCGGGACATGTTGATGATGTAGATATCGTCGGCGTACGCTGCTAATTGTGTCGACTTGATGAGTAGCGTCTTGCTGTTGTCCATATTCATAGCCGAATAGCGTATCCCAGTGCTAGGTTGAAGAGCGTCGGAGCCAGTCCATCGCCCTGTTTCACACCAGTGCGTGTTTCAAATAGATCAGTAAGTCTATTATGGATGCTGATTTGTGAGACGGAGTTTACGTCAAAATTTTAAAGGACGTACAATCTAGTGATGTGCCCCTGTAATCTTCACACCGCAGTTTATCTCTCTTTTTGTGAATTGGACATATGATGCTTCTGCGCCAATCGTCTGGGATCGTCCTCGTCCTCCCATACTCGCAGGAGTAATTGACATATGGCATTAGCTAGACTCGTTCCACCGAATTTTAGCATCTCGTCAGCGCCCGGCACTTTATTTCGTTTTAATGACCACAACGCGAGAATACCTTTCTCTACTGTCGGGGGTTGTATGGGTGGGCCTGGATCAATAATATGGCCGAGAGCTTCTTGTGTGGGGATGTTAGATGGTAGGTTTAGAAGCTCTTCAAAATAAGAGGCCCATCGTTTGTTAATGCCATCGGTGTCGCTGATGATGTTTCCATCCTTGTCCTTAGAAAGGCTAGTCCTGGGTTGGTAGCCGTTCTTAATTGTATTTACTAGTTTGTTAGCTTGTCTGGTGTTCCTATTAGCTAAGTTTTCGTTTATATTCAGCTGCTCGTCAAAGTATTTACGTTTCTTACGTCTAGTTATTCTATTCGATATTCGCCGTAGCTCGTCATATTTCTCTCTTCTGGCTCTGGTTCCTCGTTAAATCCATTGTCTGTAGGCCTGGTTTTTCGCGTCAAGTGAAATCTTCATCGAACCAGTCATTTCGCGCTTGCCGGGCTTTATGTCCCAAGACTTTCTCTGCGACATCTTCGATGGTACCCTTGAGTTCTTTCCAGAACCCATGGATGCCTGTGTTGCTGTGAATGCGTCGATGCGGGAAACACGTAGATCTTACGACCAGATTCCTTCTGCAGGCGAAGTCGGTAAGTCGCTGACCGTTGTCGTTGCATTTTTCATGGTGTGGTTTCACGGTGCCTGCTTTCATTTTCGACTTTCGCTTTAAAGTCACCCAGCAGCAATTTGACGTCTTTCGTTGGAAGTGAGTCGAAGAAATTCTCATTTCGGGCCTAGAACTCGTCTTTTACTGCGTCTCCTTTAACTTCAGTGGGGGCATGCACATTCAGGAGCCAGATATTGAAGAATCGAGTCTTGATGCGAATCGCACACAGCCGTTCATTTATGGGTTTGAAATCAGTAATATGCGGTTTGAGGTGATTGTTAACTATACATAAATGCTACTCCAAACTCCTTGCGGCCCGATGGTCGGCCAAAATTGTGTCCGATTTCTTGTCATTGATCTCGCTGCCAAGCCAATTTGTTTCCTGGACTGCAGTAATGCTCAGTTTGCACTTTTCGACTTGTTGAAGGAGGGCCTTTTCGGCCCCCGGTTTGTTCAGGGGGCGTACATTCCAGCATCCGAAAGAATAATCCTTTAGTCGTTTGCGTGGTCGTCGTTGTTGATCCGTCCAATCCGAAGCTCTTGTTCCAGGTTTCTTGACATGGAGTGGTTTGTGCAAGGACGAGTTGTCAGCACGTCGTTTAACTCCATTCAGGGGATGGCCTCGGAAGATTGCTGCTTCAGATCGTTTGATAAACGTGTTGGAGTTCACACAACTATATTGCAGGTCCAACTACGTAAAGCATTCCATCCTACTAAACCTGAGACGCTTAGGTGTTGATCAGCCATTCAAGCTACAGCTATCTGCCTTTTTCCAAATGTCTTATCGCTAAGACATTGGCCGTAAGCGATTTGATACACTGCCGTTACCAGGGGGCGCCCACATGGAGGACTATGGAAAAGGTCTTTTGCCCCATATAATACTTTCAGTATTCCATTTTTTTTCAATACTACTACTACGATATACGGAAAAATATCTACGATATCTTAACTAATTAACTTGATATCAAAAATCAATTTGAACTACGAAAATTGTTAATTTCCTATTATAGACTCCCTATTTAGCAATACGAGCGATATCTGTTCACATATCTACCCAGTGTAGGCTCATTAACAAGTAGTATTGTCCAGGTTAATCCAGGTTAACGCATTGTTACATAAATAATTGTGTGTTGTAAACCCGAATTAAGCTGCACACCCATACTGGAGTACAAACGAACGCGCGTGCTATTTACCATAAATTATCGCGCTGACCTAAATAAAACAAATGATAAAAATATGAAATATGCAAACATGTCAGACAAAGCCTACCCATAAAAACATACATACATTTCGCTTCTGAAAACTAATGCATTTCAAATGTTCTAATACATTAATTGTATTTACATATACTACTTGAATTACCCTTATTAACAGATAATTACTACTTACTTTACTTATACTCTTATACTATATATACATTTTCCGTAAATAAGCAAAATTGTGAGTAACAATGGGCTCGGGGTTTTGATTGGACTATAGTCAGTAAGGAAAAAAATATACTAAAAGTCAGCCAACTTAGGACGAGATATTACGATATTTTCTCAGATGAGCTTCTATCGAAATCGAAAGAGCATTTCGGTGATATTGAATTCTCACATAAATGGTTTTATCCAATAGTAACAGGTGTGAAAAATATGGCAAACAACTGACGCACGCGTCGTTGCGAGAATACAACGAATAGTTTCCGCTGTGAAATGATGTCACGTGTGCCTAAAATGCTTTCGAGCTTTTAAGAATATCACACAAAAGACTCAGGCACATCATATGTGCCTGAAATATATTCGAGCTTTGTCAAATCGCGGTGGTAGGTGTGGTATGTACACGAGAAACCATATTTCTCGATTATGTCATTTTCTCGCATTAGCCACGTGCAAACATCTTCATACAATGTACACTACCACTTGTTTAATTCGATTAAAACTTCCGTCAAATAACGTGTCTCGTACACATAGGCCGGTTTCACATGGAAGGCACGATACACAGGATTTTAGCAAAAAACACCAGTGGCGAGCGAGCTTTGTATGTGCGACGATTAATTTTAAATTGCACTCGTATGAAAGCTCGCTCGCCACTGGTGCTTTCTGCTAGAATCCCGTGTATCGTGCGTTCCATGTGAAACCTGCCAAAGGCTGCTTTCACACAACGCTGTTCGATACGATATTTTCTCGGAGGGGCTTTTCTCGAAATCGGAGCAACATTTCACACGGCCACATTCGATTTTCCACATAAGTGGTTTTATCGAATAGTCTCCGTCATTGCGAAATGATGGCGTATGTGCCTAAAATGGTTTCGAGCATTTAAGAATAACACATAACAGATTGACGCACATCATATTTGCTTAAAATGCATTCGAGCTTTGCCGAATCGCGGTGGCAAGTATGGTATGTACACGAGAAAATACATTTCTCGATTACGTGATTCTCTCACATTAGCTCGCTGTGAACATCTTCATACTTCATCTTCATAAAAGCTTCCGTCAAAGAACGTGTCTCGTACACTCGTGTGAAAGCTCCGATACAGGATAGGGAAATGAACAATATACCGTTTTTTTGATTTTCGGTCATATCTCGAAACAATTGGCGTCGGCTTGAAAATCATTAGCGAAAAAAGTAAAGACTACTAAGTTCTATACAAGAAAATCCCCTTTAATCTCTGCTTTTAAATAAAAAAACATTTTTCTCAAGATTTTTCATAAATTATATGATGTGGTATGTGTATATAGTACTTTCAGTTCAAGTACAAACATTTTGGGATACATACAAATAAATAAATGGTCGAGAAAAATTAACTTTCGAATCAAATTAATAAATTTTCGGAACAAATGAGTAAATTGATGTGTGGAACAAATAAACCTCTAACTCAAATAAATAAATCTTTGGATCACATGGAAGTAATTATATTATGTAATAGTCAATACAAGCAGAAGGATTCCACAACGCAGTGACTGGGCAGGCTATTCGGTCTCTTTGCGTGAAAAATTCTATATCGTGGACAATAGAGTCACAGGATAGCTCAGCCTAGAAACCCTGGTATCCAATATATCGGAGACAATCACATCCTTATACATACAACGAAACTGTCCTGCTCAGGGAGCAGCTCTACGGACTTGAGAGACATTCCATTCAGTAACTCTGAACTCCCTGCGCTACGCAATAGTACTAGAAGACTACACTAAACGCACTGGTGAGTGGGAACAGTACCGGGCCTCGCTTTCACTCTACAACAAGAGTGTCCGTAGTGCCAAGAAACGCACTTGGATCAAGTTCTGCAAAGGTGTCGATAACACCAACACTGGTGCTAGACTCCATCGTATTCTGGCTAAAAAGGCACCAATCAAGTCAACACTTTAAGCAGTCAAGATGGCAGTTTCACAGAAGATACGGAGACCACAGGCAAATTGCTTCTTGATACCAATTTTCTTGGGTTAGGGTTACAAACCCAAGAGGAGGATACAAGCTACTCGGTTGACATGGGGGTGTGCTATGAAGCATCCCGCTCAGACTGGACTATTGCCAAATCTGTAAATTTACTAGCAAAACGGAATCTTCCCCGTTCTGTTACAAGAAGGGAAGGATATACTAATTCCGTATCTCCTAAATATATATATATATATAAAATATAATATGTATATCTCAAACTACTGGAGTTTGGTTAAAGTTGTCTTCATGCCGAAAATGGACAATCGTCCCAAAGATTACCCTAAATAATATACTACTTTGCCTTAACCCCTAGCGGGGCATAGCGCGTCAACTACTCCTGCGCGCCATCGTACTCTGTTCTGGGCAATGGGGCGCAACTCCCCAAAAGACTTACCCAGTACCTGACACTCCTTTGCCACAGATCGACGCCATGTGATTCGAGGACCCCCTCTTGGTCGGCCTTGGTTGGAAATGGGGTTCCATTTCATGGCATGCATAGCAATGCAGTTATCACTCTTCCGCAATGTGTGACCTATCCACTGCCATTTTCGCCTGCGTATCAATTCGTCGATTGGCATCTGACCCGTACGCCGACTTAGCTCTTCATTTGATATTGTTTCGGGCCAGAAAATTCTTAAAATTCGACGAAGACATGAGTTGACGAAAACTTGCAGCTTTCTGGTAACTCCTACGGAAACTTTCCATGTACTGCTCCCATACAAAAGCACTGATAGTACCAGGGAGCGAAACAGGCCCAGCTTGGTCTTGATGCTGAGATAACTGCTCTGCCAGATTTTGGACAGCATGCCGTATGCGCGTTTAGCCTGGTTGATACGACGAGCGATGTCCTGCTCCGTACCCCCATTTTCGGCAATGATGCTACCCAGGTAGACGAAGTTGTCCACCTTCTCCACAGGCTGCCCATTAATATTGATGGCAATAGGTGTCGGATTTCTTTTTCGCAACGGCGGGCTAAGAACCTTGGTCTTGTTGGTATTAATCTTTAGCCCAACCTTGCTTGCCTCCCTCTCGAGATCTAACGCCATTGCGGACAGATCCATGATTTTGTGGGAGAGTAGGCATATGTCGTCAGCGTAGTCAAGATGTTGTAGATAAGATGTCAAAGTCCATTGAATTCCTCTGTCGAGTCCGGATATGGCTGCATGCAACACATCGCCGATCACAATGAGGAATAGGATCGGTGAGAGGATGCACCCCTGCCGAACTCCACTGCGAATCTCAAAGTCCCCCGACACCTTACCTTTATGCAGAACGCGACATTTCGCGCCGTCATAGGTTGCCTTAATAATAGCCACAAGCTTCTCAGGGATGCCTCTCCTGCGCAAGGCCGCCCATATAGAATCCCGGTTCACACTATCGAAAGCCTTTTCGAAATCGATGAAAAGCAAGTGAAGCGGAGAATCGTATTCAGCGCATTGCTCGATGATGATTCGCAAGGTGTTAATGTGATCGACACAGGAGAATCCGGATCGAAAGCCAGCCTGCTCTTCATCAATTGTGCTTTCTAAGTGGGCCTTTAGTCTCTCCAGGACGATTTTAGCTATTATCTTGGCAACGGCAGGAAGCACACAAATGCCTCTCCAATTATTACAGTCTGTGAGGCTACCCTTCTTTGGAAGTTTGATGATCAAACCTTCCTTCCACTCAGTGGGAAAGGTCTCTGTATTCCACGCTTTATCAACAAGTGGGTGCAGCAAATCGGCAGTTACGCTTGGCGCTGCTTGATAAAGTTCGGCAGGGATGCCGTCAAGTCCGGCGGCCTTTCCTCGTTTTAGTGCAATAATTGCAGTGACTATTTCCTCTTTAGTCGGGGCAGTGGACCGTATACGCACATTTTGATGGTTAGCTAAATTATCTATATGAGGGGGAACTTCACCAGAGGTTACACGGTTCAAAACCGCGGCGAAGTGTTCTTTCCACCGCCTCATTTGATCTTCTTCCAAGATAAGTAGCTTTCCATCACTATCTTTCACCGGATGTTGGCAGGAGTTACGACCACCTGTAAACTCCTTGATGACACCGTATACGGCGTTTAAGTTGTTACTTCTAGCGGCTTCTTCTGCTGACGCTAAAAGAGAATTGGCATAAACTCTTTTATCGCGTCGCACACTACGCTGAACTTCTCGAGCTTTCTGACGGTAAAGGAGTTCGATGCTGCTTCGATTGTCGTCTGAAGCTGCAGCCAAACGAACTTTCAGCTCCTTTCTTTCAACAATCCGCTGCCATGAAGCGTCGGACATCCAGGGCTTATTCCGGCAATCCGGGTTTGGGCCAAGGATGGTATTTGCGCTATCAATGTACGCATTTTTTATGGCATCCCAGTTTTCGTTTATGTCACTATCTGGGTGACTAGTTATCTCAGCCGCTTTTTGCGCAAGATGGTCATTATATTGTTGTAAGACAGCTGGATTTTTTAGTCGAGCGGTGTTGAATTTGCGGGGCCTGGATCTTTCGTCGCTGGGGCGGCGCACGGCTGCAATACGCAATCGAACATTAGCGATCATAAGATAATGGTCTCTTCCCATCCCAATATCGGCACCCTTCTTGTTTCGCACGTCCAGGAGGCAACTCTTGAATCTTTTACTAATGGCAAAATGGTCGATCTGATTTTGTGTTCTGCGCCGATCAACAGAGGACCAACTGATTTTGTGGTGGTCCTTATGCTCAAACATAGTACCACCGATGAAGAGACTGTGAAAGTTGCAGAACTCTACAAATCTTTCACCGTTGTCATTACGATCACCAAGACCGTGTCTCCCCATCACATGTCTGAGCCCATAGTTATCGGCGCCAACTTTCGCATTCAAATCACCCATAACCATTATAATGTCACCTTTAGGTGTTCTGCTCTGAACGGCGTTTAGTTCTTCGTAGAAGGAGTCTTTTGCCAAGACATTGTCGGGTTCAGTAGGGGCATAACATTGTATTATTGAGATGTTCCTCATTTTGGTCCGGAACCTGGCGGTCAAGACCCTGTCAGAGACCGGTTCCCAGGATAAGAGACAGTTTCGCGCGGCTCTGGTTAAAAGGAGCCCCACACCTGACTCACGACGACTACCGGTAGCTTTACCGGAGTACAACATTACAGTGCTGCCCGTTGGAGAGATGAATTCTCCGCTGTTCCACCATCTTATCTCACTAACTCCTAAGATATTTAATTTGTACCTCAGAAATTCACTCTCTAATTGAAGAAATCGTGCGTTCTGGGGACCTTCTGATCCATTGTCCAGGAGAGTACGCACATTCCAGAATCCAATCTTTGTCATTGTACGATAGCCAAAAGTCGTAACCGTTGAGTCAGTCCTTATCCGAGGCATAGTTGACGTTTCGTTAGCATATAAAGATTTCGGATAGTGCAAGTTGCTGGCATACACATCCTGTCCTTTGATTGTCGGTTTTAACGACAGGCCCTCAAAGGGAAAGGCCGTGGTATTTTTTTCACACCCCACACCACAGGGGTACCTCAACCAAATCATCGCACCGCCATCACTGGCGGCTTGACGTTGGTTGGCAATGGTCAGTGACCACTGCCGTTCCAGGGGGCGCCCACGCGGAGGACTATGGAAGAGGAGTTTTTGCCCCCCCTAAATAATATAGGCCTTAGTTTGACCTCATTTATGCTTAAGTCTAGTCTTGAAAATACTTGATGCACACATCAGATCCACGCTCCTTACAAAATTCCCGCTTAATTTTAAACAGTTTGCATATAAGGCGGGTAAACCAACTGAAACTGCTGAAATTGAGACAACCCTTGCGGCAAAAGACGGTATGCGCCTTTCTGCACATTGATGGTGCTTTTGATAATATACCATTCATTTCCATCGTCTCTGCACTTAGAGCTAAGGGAGCAGAGAGTACAACAGCGTAATGGGTGAAAAGGATGTTATCTTCCAGAAGGGTATTATCACGGAGAATGGAGACTACACTTTAACAGCAAACGTAACTCGAGGATGCCCGCAAAGAGGAGTATTATCTCCCCTCTTGTGGTACATCGTAGAAGACAGTTTAGTGTGGAAACTTACCCTTACCCTTACGTCCGGGATATGCCGATGACCTGGCTGTGACTGTTAGGGGAAATTTTGAAGAAGTCTTAATGGAAATTTACCATGCGGCATTAAAGACAGCCTAAAAATTGTGGTAAGGCAGTCATTGTTCTCTACTGTGTACAACACTCCAGTGCTCCTGGCGGACTCCGCCAAATACCTCGGTGTTGCTCTAGGCAGGAAGTTACTCTGGTCGGAACAACTACGGTTAATATCTGACAACAAATTCCTATGGAAGGAAGACTTGGGGAGCAAGCCCTTATACAAGTATTATCCTCTGGATCTATAAGGCGATTGCCAGACAAGTAATTGAATATGGAGCTGTTGTTTGGTGAAAAAAAAAATCAACCACCATTGATGGAAAAAGAAACTGGGTAAGATTCAGAGACTAGCATTTCTCACAGTTGCCCCACTGCAGCTCTTGAAGTGCTACTCAACCCATTGCCGCTCCATATCCACCTAAAGGCAGAGCCAAAAAATGGCAGTAGCTCAATTAAAAGCATACCAGAATTTCCTCAAACTAAACCCAGAGCAAACCAACTGGATAAGTGAGGATCACGTATCTGCTATGACATCGGACCATTTAGCAAGGGAGCTACGCTTCAAACTTCCATTCACAGCCGTTATCTGGAGTCAGATAGGATTGGAATTTGAAGCTCAATACCCTCTCTTCCCTCCAACATTGTTAAGTGGCATACCGATGGATCTAAAATCGAATAGGGTCGCGGACCCGTCTCACAAGATATCCACTCGCATGGGAAAGGACGCTACGGTATTTCACGCAATCGAGACCGTCGCGAACATATGCTTTGCAGCCGGATACCGGAATATTGCAATCTTCAGAGACAGACAGGCGGCCATCAAAGCACTAATACAGTGGCGGATATAGAAATCGAGTTCGGAGGGGGCCGACTTTGTTTGTCTCCTGGAGAGCTAAGGATATGTCCACGTTTAGCGCTCGTGCTTACGGCAGACTTTTTGGTTCGCAGAAATACTAAATACAATAGTTTAGTGAGGAAATAGAGCATACGGTGGTTTATGGGACCGAGCACAGAGTGATTACCAAATTGTTTAGTTTGCTGTGTGCGCAGTCTCATAAACCGCGTGTGTTCTATTTTTCTGACTAAACTATTAAGTTTTTCTGCGAACTAAAAAGTTTGCTGTGGGCGCGAGCTCTTATTGAATTTTTGGTGATCACCAGAAAAGATGCATGCGTCTATTGAAAGCGCGGACGGTTTCCTCTTTAGAGGGAAGCGTGCAAAAGTAAACGTACATTATACTGAATTAAAGTAAGGTTAGGTATAAGGGCTACCTTGCTTACCGTGGCCCACATGAGCTGCAATCGGGTTCATTCTGTTACCCTCAGCGACAAATCACCCGAAAATCCTAATCATTAAATCGGAGGGAACTTCCATTTTGCTATCACCAACATTAATTAAGTCATCAAGTTTAGGAAAGAAGTGCAATCCCAAAAATGTCTTCATCATACTTCTTTCAGAGCTGAAAAAGTACAGCGAACATAAAAAGTATACTCCGTCTTGTCTTCCTTGAGAAGTCTCATGGCGTGTTCGCTAACTACGCAAGGCGCAGTGATGACTCCCACAAGAGCTCTTATTTGTTAACTTTTCAGCGTTAAGTCAAGTCGGCCATGGCTTTATTGAAAGGTATATTTTACCATTTGTCCATGTAGAGTTGGTCCTGCTATTCGCTTTAAATTTTAGAGCCAGTTTGGATGCAGCAAAAGGTGAATAAATTTTCGACGAATTTACGCAGCATCATTTTTGTACCCTACCTGGCGAGCTCGTCGGCTCTACTGTTAGCAACGAAATCGACATAAAAAAAATACATAAGCATTGAGCGACACTCCGCCACGGTCTTTAACGAAGTTAGACCGCGTTCGAGGGATTTTACTATAGCTTGCCTGTCGGTGAAAATTACAATATCAATAGCTCATTTTACATGATAGCCCAGCCATATCAGAGCTTCTGTAATTGCCGTTACCTTGGCGTAGAATGCAGTATTCGGGGAGGCTGAAAGATAAATTTAGGTTAAGCCCAACAGAGAAAACTCCGACCCCTAATTCTTGGAACCATCTGTAAAGATTTCTATTGAATGATTCAGCAGAAGGGTGCTCTCTCCTCATTAACATTTGACTGCGTGATTTTATCGGGCCTACAAAATGCTTGTAAAGCTCAAAATTTGTAGAGGTGGTAGTTAGTAGTAGTAGTAGTAGTGTCTACAACCTGAAGTAAACTGTGGCAAGTGGCATGCAGTCGAATTACCATATTTGCAGCCACCTCTTCAGCAAAAATGCCACAAAATGTCAAGAAATAGCAGGTTAAAAGCATGTTGTAAGCAACAGATTAAGTAGTCCTAAGGCCACCACAAATAACAACGCCAGCCAATCTTTGCACCTTTCCCAGAGAATGGAAGAAAGGACTCCATCCTGCGGGATATCCATGCTCACGAATCTTCGTTCAAACGATGCTCGCATACAAGTGTGCCAACACCAGCACTATACGCTTCATTTAGCAAATTCGCAAAGAAACCCACCCTCGGGTATCTTTTATATTCGCCCATATGTTCATAAATTATTTTCGAATATGTCCTCTTTATATACGGATAGATATATAGATTATAAAATATATATATAGATACCAAAATTTTTGGAGCAGGCTCGGTCCCCATGGGCCCCCTCTGAATGCAAAAGTTGAGCTCTGCAAACTGTGATCGTGTTCCTATTGGGTCCCCGGTCCCAGAAAACAAGGTAGCTGACGAGTTGGCAAGGAGGGCTTCAGCAACCCCACTCGTCTGCCCTGAGACATATTGTGGAATCTCTCTATGTAGCGTATGATGGCACATCAGGGAATGGGAGAACTTAGCAACCATTGCGCATTGCGACAATATTCCGTGTCTCATTCAGACCAAAATTTTTATTGCTCACGAAATTGTCCCTTTGAGTTACTAAGCCTACACAGAAACCGAATTAGAATTACATATCTGCGGGCTCCTTACGGGTCATTTTACCTTAAAGGGCCATCTATATAGAATGGAGATTGTCTTCGACCCAAGCCGTCGCGTCGTTTCTGTCAGAGTGAGGATGAGAGATCCCAGCACATACTCTGTGATTGTAACGCACTTCAACTCTGCCGCTTGAAATGCTTTGGCAACGCATTCCCGGAAGCGGAACCGATGGCCTCACTGAAACTTGAGCAGTTGTGCAGATTTGTTGGAATGATTGACCTATTGAAAGTGCGTATGGTCGTTTCAGGCCGCCTTCAGGCGGCCGGATTGGCCTTTCAGGCGGCCGGAAGGAAAATCGTTCCCGCCTGGCCTCCACCACACACGTCCCGAAATTTTTCTCCGGAAAAACTAATCAGGCCTGGCCTTGAGGAATTCCGGATCGTCAATGGCATGTGCAGGTCGCCTTGAGCCGGATGGATAATTGGAAATCGATCTTGTCGCCATAGAATGAAAGTATCTATTTATTGGATTGAATTGTAGGGCATTTTACTTTCCATAGCCAAGCTTCAGATACATCCGTTTATTGAAATATACTCCAGTGAAAATTCGCCTTGAGGTCTTTGAGGCGGCCGGATGGATAATTGGAAATTGATCTTGTCGCCATAGAATGAAAGTATCTATCTGCCCAGCCGCGTGACTAGAATGAATTTTCACTGCAGTTTATTTCAATAGACGAATGTATCTGACGCATTGCTATGGAAAGTGAAATGTCGTACACTTCAATGCAATAGATAGATACTTTCATTCTATGGCGAAAAGATCGATTTGCAATTATCCATCCAGCCGCCTAAAAGGCCTGTCAGGGGGCTTCAAGGCGGCCTGTCCGGCTGCCTCAAGGCGAATCTTTACTGGAGTTTATTTCAATAGACGAATGTATTATCTGTACAACTTTGCATCCGCCGTTTTCTGGCACTGCCGTCTGCGCGAAAACGGCGGATGCAAAGCTGTACACCTAATCTGAAACACGTGGCCGGAACCGTCCGGCCGCATGACTAGAATGAATTTTCACTGCAGTTTATTTCAATAGACGAATGTATCTGAAGCGTTGCTATGAAAAGTGAAATGCCGTACAATTCAATGCAATAGATAGATACTTTCATTCTATGGCGATAAGATCGATTTGCAATTATCCATCCGGCCGCTTCAAAGGCCTGTCCGGCGGCCTCAAGGCGGCCTAAAGCAGCCATACACGATCCAAAATTCCTCAAGGCCGGGCCTGATCAGTTTTTTCCGGAAGGAATTCCGGATGGTGTATATTGGGCTTTAGGTACCTACGAACCGAAAAATGAATATTAGCCTAAAATGAATGTTTCACGAATGTCGTCCACATAAAACGTGCCATACACACACCGATCGATCGGCCGATCCGTCGCTCAATATCTATATCGGCCGACGGATCGGGCTGTGTATGTGGAAATCGCACCGATCGGCCGATCAATTTTGATCTGCCGATATTTTAGTGTGATTTTCGTGCGATCCGTCGGTGAAAATCGATTGGATAGTGTATGTGATTATCGCAAGTGAATGTCAAATTACCAAATTATTAAATGATGAAATTTGAAGGATTCTAATGATTTAAATGGAACTGCAATTGAAATATCATATATGTGGCATACGAAAATACCACAAAAATCCAAATAGTTAACAAAAGTTAATCTAGGTTAGGTTAGGTTAGGTAAAGGGGCTGCCATGCTAACGCACAGCACACATAGACCACCGCTGGGTCCGTTGTGATACCACTAAATCCACCTTAATAAAACCTAGGCATTAAAACCAGCCTGTGCTGGCAATATAGCGATTGAGCTGTATTACACTAGCTTCCTTAAGGTCCACCAGTTCCCAGAAAAGTCGGGAACCCAGAAACCTCCTCTGCCTCTCAGCCAGGGCCGGACAGTGACATAGGAAATGGAGAACGCTCTCCTCCTCATCCACGTCATCACAGCTCCTGCAGTAGTCATTGTGAGGAATGCGAAGCCTCCAGGCGAGCTCTCCAATAGGACAGTGCCCCGTAATAACCCCCACAACTCTGCCGATGTGTTTCCTGTTCAATGAAAGCAGTGTGGCGGAGCGGCTAGGGTCAAGTTTCGGCCAAATCGACCTCGTTGTTTGGCACGTAACGCGGTTTAACCATCTCATGTTCGCCCTGTCAACCGCAGTGGCTTTGATAGCAAGTTTGCATGATAAGGCTGGCATTTTGATGTTAGCGCGGTCCCCGTCAATAACTCCGGTTGTCCCCACCCGAGCCAGCTCATCCGCCACGCAGTAACCTGCGAGGCCACAATGGCTCGGTATCCAACAGAGCGTTATGTTGAAATAACCACCCATCACTCTGAGGGTTAAACGACAGTTCGCGATGGTCTTCGATGTAGTCAGGACGGATTCAAGTGATCGAATTGCAGCCTGACTGTCCGTGTAAATAGTGACGTCCCTAATCTAATCTAGTTAATCTAGGTTGCATTGGGAGTGAATCATAACCTATTTTTTGAATTGTCATTCGTTATCGCATCGCACGAAAATAGTACAGTGTGTGTGCAGTGGAGATCGGCAGATATTTTGTGGCGATCCATCGGCCGATCGATCGGACGACGGATCGGATAATGTATGGCGGCTATAATGTACACATAAAATTTCTTTCTATCTTGCGCAGAAACCCAAAAACAAGAGCGTGCACTAGGCGGCGCGCGAGTTATGATTGCTATGAATCGTTTAAAAATAATCTGTTGGCAATCCCTTACCGTGGGATTGACTAAGGAAAACAAAATTTGTTTTTCGTAATTACTTTATTAAGAAACGTCTTCACTCCTTACAACACTATGGGCGTCTGCCACTAAAAAAGGACACTAAAATGAATTGTACATGGCTCTTTTATAATATTTGTAGTGCTTGCCATGCATATCTTAGAAAAAGTCATGGTGTACGGCATCTGCATTGCCTATACTGATCTGACTTGAGTTGAAATATGATATCTGTATAATTTATCTACTCGTATAGTGATCTAGGCGGATGGTGTACGACATCTGCATTGCCTATACTGATCTGACTGATTTTAAGTGTTGAAATATGATATCTGTATCTACACCAATATAAATGGTCTAGGCGGATTTGATTTATGTTATTGAAATGGTCACGAACATATATGACCAGATCAATAATTCGTATCCTTATCCTTAGTGGCTATGCTATCCGTGGGATATGTTTTATTATAGGGCGTAGCGGATTATATAACCCGACCCTCCTTAAGCTCGTTGTCGTCCTCGACAATGGCAAGCTGACTATTATCATTGATAAGTTCTTTCTTTTCTTTTATATCTTTTTCAGTGTCTTTTTCAGTTGTAACATATACGTTAATTTTATTATTCCTTCTTTTTCGGTAAAAATATATAAGTACGCCCATTATTGTTCCTATAATTATTAACAATACTATTGATCCTATCTTAATCGAATTTCTCTTATATTCATATTTTAATTCGTTAATTTTATCAAAGTTTTTAATGATTACAAGTTTTGCATCTTCTAGCTTGACCGTGTGAGTATATAGTCCAATATTTTTAATTGGTTTCATAATCAATATTTGTTTGAAGTGTTTTACATCATTTGTATACGTTTTATTGAGTATATTTAGTTTACAATTAGAGAATCTTATTGCGTAAGAACCTTTCAGTAAATATTCCTTTTCATTATAATCTTGTTTTATTTCAGTTTCTATTTCAATTAGTACCATCTCATCGATTTGATTGTTTACATTACTTTTAACTATGAAATCCCTGTTCTTACATTCAAGGATGTTGCTCAATGACTTCAACTTCTTTTCAATCTCGAAATACTTGTCGTTTTACATATAACACTACTTCCTTCGTTTGAATATTTAAAGTTCCTAGTTTCTTGTTAGGAATTAATTTTACGTACTATGAAGGCAATGGTTTAGTTAGAATAGGAATATTTATTACAAAAATAATGGTTTCGTTTTTCGTAAATACATTTATAGTTATTTCTTTCAATTCATCTGTTGTTAAGTCGTAGGATTCAATTTCGTCATGTGTTAAAATAGATCTAGTCATGACACCTGTCTTTGCAGCATTTACCTATGTTATCAATGATCTTTTCCAACTCATCCTTGATATGGTCTAAATTTTGTCTCATCTGAATTACTTTCAAAATACCGTTTATTTCTTTCGATTTTTCCATCTACGTGTTTTGCCATGCGAATATACGCGAGTGTAGTTGATTTAATGTTCTCTGCTATTCTTTTAATATTATTTTCAAATGCATTATTAATTATTATTTGTTTATTTAACGCGGCGATTGCTTCATGATTAAAATTAACCCTGAATCTGTATCTATTTTCCCAATGTTAAATTCTGCTCCTGCTAATGTTATAAAACTCATTAATATTATCATAATTACTGCGCCCTTTATGTTTTTTGTTACGGTTGATTTCTGTAATTGGAATACTATGTTCTAGTTTGACTTGATGTAATTCGATTTTCGTTTAATTCTAGTTTTATGTATTTTTTTATTGTCGTGTATTAAATTTCCTTCACTGTCCTTTGCTACGGTTATCTTTTTATACTTAGGATTCTTCTTATTGTATTCACATTTTGGGTTTTTAATATAAATGGTTCCTTCTTCTATCTCGGGTTCTTTTTCCTTAGTTCTGTTATGGTACTTCAACCATTTTTCTTTCTTTCTAACTAATCTTTCATTAAGTTTATCTCTATCTACTTTATTGAACTGTATGTCTATAGGTTTTTCTTCTGTAACTGAATGGATATTCTGATTATAGAATTCTGTTCCTCTAATGGCTCTTTCTGTAATACTCATTTCTGGGTTTTTAACTGCTAAAATCCTCATCTGTTCTAATAATGTACCGTGACATCTACTCATGTCGCTATTTCCAGTGTGTGTCTTTGGGGAATTTATGTGAAGTTCTATGCCTTCTTTTCTACAAAAGTCCTTGATATTTATTGTATTGAACTCATTATCTGCTATGATCTTTCTTGGCTTGCCCATTATGGCATTTCTTTCTCGTAATAGATCTAAAAATGTAATTGAATTTTTATCTAACGTCTCTTTTGTATATAAATGTTTTGAATATTTGTCTATTGTTGTGAAAAAGTACTTTCTACCTATGTGAAATGTATCTATATGTATTATGTCATTGACTTCCTTCGGGGTCTCACTTAATTTTAGTTCTGGTTTAATTGGTCTCCTATCGTATTTCGCGAGATTGCATATATCGCAATTATTAATATACTTCGTTATAAATTGCATTAACTTTTCGTGGTAATATTTATTTTTCATTTCCATTGAATTTTCTAATATACCCCTGTGATTGGTTGCTTCGTGTATCTCCTTTATTTTCTCTAAACTTTTCTCTTCTGTGAGTAGCTCTTCTGCCTCCTTACTGCATTTTAAAAACTTCAATTTATTATTGTTCGAATACAAGCTGATTATAGACTGCTGGATTTTATTCCATATGTGGTCATTTAAATCGCAAAATATTCCTACTACTCCTTCTTCTTTCATATACTTCCTTAATATTTCGATCATTCTACCTTCAGTTTCTACATCGGTTTTATCTACGTAAATTTTTCTCCTTTTCCCTATCTGCTTAAATTCTGTATTTTTTGTTTCTTTTACAATTATTTGTGTCTTGTAACTGTTAACTATTCCTTCTTTTATTTGAATGTGGTCGTTTTCGTCTTCTATGCCACTGTGGATTGTTGCTCCATTACTTTCTTCGTCGTTTTCTCTATTTGTTAGCATATTAATTTCGTTTTTATCCGTGTTTATCCTGGATAAAAAGTCTGCTACGTAATTATCTTTTCCTTTAATGTATTCTACGTCGAAGTTGAATTCATTTAATTGAATTTTCCACCTTTGTAATTTCGAGTTGGGTTCCTTCAAATTGCTCAGCCACACAAGTGGTCTATGATCTGTTTTAATGTTGAATTTAACACCATAGATGTACGGCCTGAAATATTTGGTAGCCCATACTATCGCCAACAATTCCTTCTCTATAGTAGAATAGTTCCGTTCATGTTCGTTGAGGGTCCTACTTGCATATGAGATTGGATGGCTGTTTTGTGTCAATACTGCTCCTATTGCTTTGTCTGATGCATCTGTTGTTAACGTGAAATTTTGTTTAAAATTAGGATATCGTAGTATTGGAAAATTTGTGATGAGGTCTTTTAATTTCTCGAATGCTTCCGCATACTTTGCGTCGTTTATGTTTATTTTGCTTCCTTTTTTCAATGCATCCGTTAAGGGTGCTGCTATGTTCGCGTAATTTTTGATGAACTTTCTGTAATAGCCTGTGATTCCTAAGAATGATTTGATCCTCTTTGGGGTATCTGGTATTTTGAGCCTCTTTATTGCTTCGATTTTATTCGGATTGGGTTTAATCCCTTCCGTGGTTAGAATGTGTCCTAAATATTCTGTTGATTTTGAAAAAAATTTACACTTATCCATTTGAATTTTAAGTTTGTGTTTTCTTAGTGCTTCGAATATACGTTTAGTATTTATTGTCATCTCCTGTAATGAGGTTCCGAAGATTAGTATATCGTCCAGATATACTACGCATATTTTATTAACGTAATCTCCTAAAACTTCGTTTATCATTTTTTGAAACGTTGCCGGGGCGTTCTTAAGTCCAAACGGCATCCTTATGAATTCATAGTGGCCTTGAGGAGTTGAGAAGGCCGTTTTGTGTCTATCCTTTTCCGCGACTTCTATTTGATGAAATCCTTTTGCGAGGTCCAACGTCGTGAAATATTGTGCTCTTCCTAGCTTGTCGAATATTGAATCTATATTCGGAATCGGATACTTGTTATCTATTGTAACTTCATTCAACTTCCTATAATCTATCACTATTCTCCACTTCTGTTTATTTGAATTATCCATCCTTTTAGGTACCACCCAAATTGGTGCGTTATACGGTGAAGATGATTCTTTAATTATTTTCTGCTTTAACATATCGTCTATCTGTTCCTTAACCTCTATCTCATGAATGGGTTGAAATCGATATATGCGACTATACAAGGGTTTTTCATTTGCCGTGATAATTTCATGTTTCGTTAGGGATGTACATGTAAGGTGTTCGCCTTCATGATAGACAATGTCCTTATATTCGGTAAGCAATTTTCTCAGAGCTTCCGACTCTTCCCTATTTAGATCCATGTACAACTTTTCATTGTTGTAATCGCCTTGTAAAATTTCCTGATGATTAATTTCATCTGGTACCGCATAGTTAAATTTCAGTTTTTCATCACCTATTGTCATGAATCCTTCTCCCAGATTCATTATTACTTTCATAGCGTACAACCAATTCTGACCTATGATTGCTTTAAATGATTTATTTCCAAAATCCATTCTGTGCCAACCAACTGTATGCTCCAGTGGCAATTTAAATTCTTTTGGGGCTAGTGTTATAATTTTCTGTGTTACGTTGCAACTTCCTGCAATACCACTTATTGTTAAATGTTCATCTAACTCTACTATTCTTGCGCCGGGGAAATTATATCCTATGTCAATGCTTGATATGGAAGCTCCTGTGTCGATCAGGGTGGGTATTTTTGTATTCATTATTTCTAATTCTATTATAGGTAAACGGGCTCCGAGGCAGGGATGAGAAAATTTACATCCATATGCTCTCTTCCGTCTCTGTTATTATTACTTCTTACAGATCTCATATTTATTGTTTGATTTGAATCATTCGGATTTTGATATTGTCCTTGATTATAATTGTTATGTTGGTTATTAGGGTTATTTCCCTGTCTAAAAGGATTATAATTTCTATTCTGACTATTAGGCTGATTCTGGTTATTATAGTTCTGATTATTATTCTGATGTTGATAATTGTAATTCTGATTATAGTTTCTGTTCTGACTTTGAATGTAATTCTGATTTTGATTACTGAATCTATTATTTTGATATCGAGGATGGCTGTTAAATTCATTTCTATTATCGTTTTGGAATGAACTGTTATTACTCTCTGTTTCTCTGATCACTTTAGCTGCTGCCGCTAATGTCTGACAACCTCTAATGTCTAGCAAATATGACTTATAATCGGGCAAAATTGCTTTGAATCTATGTAAAACTAACTCTTCGTTTCTCACCGGAGAGAATTCCGGGATATTTAATCTATTTTCATCTTGCAAATATTTGGTATTGATTTTGTTTAATAATTTTTCTAACCTTCTAATAACTTCTTCGCTATTTCTACCGCTCACCTGATGAATTTGTGTGATGAGGTTTGTGTACGATTCACTAATTCCGAAAGCTGTAACCAATGCTCGTTGAATCTCGTCCCACGTTGGGCTTTCATATTTTTGAACGTGTTGTCTCGCTGCTCCTTGTAGCTTGTGTAGTAGAATCCTGAAGATATACGCTTGCTGATTTCCGCTTGCAAAACTGAGTAACTCTCGTGCTTCCTGCAACCACGATGTAAGCGAATATTCCTTATTATTGCCAGTATATATGGGGAATCTTCTTGCGTCCTTGATTAGTTCCTCGAAACTTCTGTTGATTGGGGCTAGCTGTGGTACTTCTGGGTTTGCCATTGTATTTTCGGGTGTTTCTTCTTCTGCGTTGTCGTGATGGTGCATATAATTATTTCCTTATTTTGAGGATTTTTCCTCCACTGTTTAGAATTATGGCTCTAGGGACCTTTGTTAAGATTCTTCAGTAACCATGTACAGAGAATCGAGCGCTTCTTCTTAAGATGCAGCTCACTACCTTGCAATGTAGTCAGTTATTTCACTTTTCTATTACTTTTCTTAAAAGTTATGTTGCACTTACAAACTTACGCCAATTACGATCTTAAATTAGATTGTTCTTTGATTTTCACTCAAAGTATTTTATTAAATTTATTCCGATTTTCGTTCAGAAATGTTCTTCGATTTTCACTCGAAGGGTTTATAGGTTGCAATATCTCAACCGGGTTTACCGCACTAGAACGTATGTTTCGGTTATACACGATTTACGTTTATCACTTTACACCGTTACTATTGTTGAGAATGACCGACTGCGCCAGTTATGATTGCTATGAATCGTTTAAAAATAATCTGTTGGCAATCCCTTACCGTGGGATTGACTAAGGAAAACAAAATTTGTTTTTCGTAATTACTTTATTAAGAAACGTCTTCACTCCTTACAACACTATGGGCGTCTGCCACTAAAAAAGGACACTAAAATGAATTGTACATGGCTCTTTTATAATATTTGTAGTGCTTGCCATGCATATCTTAGAAAAAGTCATGGTGTACGGCATCTGCATTGCCTATACTGATCTGACTTGAGTTGAAATATGATATCTGTATAATTTATCTACTCGTATAGTGATCTAGGCGGATGGTGTACGACATCTGCATTGCCTATACTGATCTGACTGATTTTAAGTGTTGAAATATGATATCTGTATCTACACCAATATAAATGGTCTAGGCGGATTTGATTTATGTTATTGAAATGGTCACGAACATATATGACCAGATCAATAATTCGTATCCTTATCCTTAGTGGCTATGCTATCCGTGGGATATGTTTTATTATAGGGCGTAGCGGATTATATAACCCGCGCGGCGTATAGGTGAAGTGGCGTGAACAGTCGCCACATATGTATTTCACAACGCAACTATGTAATTGTGGCAGTCTTCGACTCGTCTTTATACGCCATGCTTGAGACATTTCAAGAAACGTGTCAGAAGCAATTAGTACGCCATGTGCATGAAAATGGTCGTGTCTTTTTGGTAATTGCGTAATTAATTGCTTTTATGTTCCTATGCGTTGTGTTTCTATCAAATTTATTACAAACACGAACTAGGACTGGGCCAATAGATTACGTTGTTAGTCTTATCTGTGCGCTTCTCTGAAACCAGAGGTTACTTCAGGAACAAAGCAAGACATGCGTAAAAGAAAAAAGAAAAAATGTCTCCATGCTTCATGAATACAAATCACAAACGGTTCAAAAAAACCGATTCGCAGACGGCTCTTAAATGCCTATCATTTCCGAATCTAAAGTACGGACCGTAATCGACTTATAAATACAACTCATAACCGATTTAGAAATACGATTCATTTGTGTTGACCATTTCAATCCACTCAGTGAATCAGAAACGAATTTCTGAATTCAAAAATGAATTGGAATTCATAAAACATGATTCGATTACGAATCTTTTATGAATCATTTGGTTTGCAGGTTATGCTTTCCTCCTAAATAGTCCACACAAAACCCCGAATCGTTCCTTGACTAGACAATAATTTTCATTTTAAATCCTCTACAAACACTACTGGTGTAAATGTTTTGAAGAAGATTTGAATTAAACCACTATTTTTGATATAAAAAGAAACTTGTATTTTTTCATGATTCGCCATTTGAAATACAATAAATATTCGCGTAGAAGTATTTCCTCGCACAAGTAGACAAAAGAAGTTTGGAAGACAGTTTGTGATACTAGACAAAAAGTGTATTGTACACTATGGATAAATTACTAATATCTTTAGTTTTAATTTCATTTGTCGTCTTTTGTCAAACACAATTGCGCTATTGTGCACCTGAGCTATGCCCAGGTGGTGTGAAACACGTTGCGTGTGAAAATCTGAATAGAGTGAGACTCCTGCTGAAAACGTAGCAATGGAAAGTGAAAAGTGATTTCTTATTTTTAATTTTAGCTATTTGGCGCGGATTGTGTGCGACCTCGTAAATGGGTGAACATCACCCGCTACAAAAATTTAATTCTTTATAATCATAATATGTTCAGACATCGGGTTGCCTCGGGCAATTTGAGGAGATTCTCAGCAGCTGAACGGATGACCGCAATGGTAAATCTTAAATCGAAATGAAAAAAGTCGAAAGGACATGTTGACATTATACGAGTAATACCAAATCGGCAAAAAAAAACGAATCTAATCTGAAACCCTTCCAAGAGTGGGATGGGATCGAACGACGACGGATCGCTTACTGTATGTGGATTCTTACTAAAAACACGGCTCTGCTACTTCGATTTAAAACCGTATACGTATAGTAGTGTGAAAACACATAAGGTCGGTTTTACATGGCACGTACCTTGTACGAGATTCTAGCAAAAATAACCAGCTTTCGATCCGAATGTGCAATTTTAATTCAATCGTCTCATATGCAAAACTCCCTCGTCACTGGTGCTTTTTGGGGAAAACTCGTGTATCGTATGTTCCGTGTTAAAGTGGTTATACACCATGATTTAAGAATTGAAAGTTACGCAATGCGCAGGTCTGTTACTCAACTAATGAACGCGAGAGACAGCTGGTGACATTCATACATAAGATCATCTCATATCCCTTCTCCACCCACCGAAAAGAAATCTTTAGTTTTACTCCGATTTTGATGAGTTTTGAGTATTGGACCTTCATAACAACGAGAATATCAATACATGAGATATGAAAAAAACAACCCTATCCCCTAAAATGAAATCTGCAGTATTAAATCCAGTTTTACGCAAATTTTAATTAAATTTAGACATTAGACTGTCAGAATTAGGGGAAGGTCTAGGGACGCGGGAGCGTCCCGCCCCGCAAAAGATACCGATACAAGGAAATACACCCGAGATATGATAATTTGAAAATGGCTATTTTTCAAATTTTTCTTGTTCTCGTTGTTGTTTCACCGGTCTACAGCCTCGTAGGGAGCGTATCGAGGTCTGCTTTCTTTTCTCACGGATTGACTGTGTCCCAAGGGTGTGCATAGGCTATCATTTGCTCTGATCCGTGCAGTAGATGAAAAGATACATCCAAAACTGTGAAATTTTATAGTAGAGTTTCTCGCTTAAGTCTTTTTGATATTTTGAATGCGACACAGATAATCACTCGCAGAGATCGCATGCCGACGGGGAGACACGCAAACACTTGATTATGTGAGTATAGTGACGACGACGGATGCAAAAGTCCGTGCGCTCGTCGGGTGAGGAGAACCATACGAGTTCATGGTTGTGGGGGTGGTTTGTGGCAAATGCTTGAATGAAAAGTGTGTCATGAAAAAATTGAAACTGAATGTTTATGGCTGCATCTTAGTGCTGGTGCACATGGACGTCCAAATGACGCCTGACGATGCGTCACTTTCAATCGGTTAGGAAGAAGTTCATTACGGGCAATGAAGCGATGCACATGGTCGCAGAGAGCTATCCGATAGCTATCGGCGGCATTTTACCGCCGCGATAGCTCTCTGGGATGACGCTGGTTTCCGCTCCTATCTGCGTCACTTCACGCGTCCGCATATCAATTTTTAATAAGCCGGCCCACATACATTCGAACCCGGAACACGGACACGGTCACAATGTCTGATTTGTATGATGTTTCTTAAACCATTCGCTTGAGGATCACTTTTAAGTGCCAATTAATTAATTGTTAATCGTGACTACTACAATTGACAATTAATTTTGAAAAAAAAAAAAATGGTGAGGATGGTTGCTCCTCAGCCCGGATGGGGGTTTCTAAGGGGGGTGAAAATGGTCTCAAAAATGCGAAATTCCTTAGATTTTAGAAGTTATGGCCAAAAAACAGTTTATTTAAAACTAAAAATAACATAAATTGTAAATTCAGGTTCGCTATTATGTGGCCCGGCTTATATAATACAGAGTGACGCTGCGTCCTATCGCATCATGTGAATTGAAATGCAGATAGGTATCAAAGAGGGAGGAGCTTAAGTGACGCGGCGTCCGGCGTCATTTGGACGTCCATGTGTACCGGTTTTTAGGATGTCCGGAAAAAAAAACATGCTGTGTGGCATATGATTTAGGTAGTTTCATTTATGGCATATAAGATATGAATTATGATGTAAGATGATTTTTTCCAATGTGTGGAAGATGGGAAGCGATGTCTAGGCAAGATAGGTATCACATGACTGGAGGTGATGAGGCGAATGCAGTAAACTACTGTTAAAGGCACTTCGAATCCTTTGAACTAGAAAAATGATATTCTTGGCAAGAAAACTATTTACCCCAAATGAGTAACTTGAGTGGACTCATAGTCCGGCACGTAAATCCCCTTTTTTATCGAAGACTACCGCATTCAGTAGGAATCAAACCGGAGCCCAATGTATAGAAGGCGAACGTGCTTACCGTTGCGCCATCTGGATTACTACTACTACTATGCAAAAAGACGTGAAATCTCCCAAAAACAATCCTGTTGTAAAAAAAATCCCCGCCAAGAAAAACTCCTCAGCCGTAAAAAGGATTGATATGAACACAATACCGCCAAAGTACTCGTAGCTTCGCGCCTCGCTCTAGGGTATGCATATTGAACGCTGATGGCATTAGTTAATTTCTTTCAACGCGGTTTAGCGGGGAGCTTCCATTAAACAAAATAAGTTGAACAATCTGAAGAAAAACGGGGTAGAAAATGGTCTATTAATCACTTCTGGCCTGAAGTGCATTTTTAGTCTTTTGTAAGGTGGGAGCTTTATAACGAGATCCGGGCGAGAAACCAATAATACTTGGCATAAGAGCTTACAGCATGATCCGCACGCAACCACTTATCCATAATTTTGTCAGAGCGACATCGTTGTCATTATCACTGTCATTTTGTCATTAAATCCGTTCGGCGGTGAGTCTTTAGGCCACGAAGCTCCCCGCCAATCAGCTTTGAAAGAAATTAACTAATGCAATCAGCGTTCAATATGCATACCCTAGAGTGGGGCGCGAAGCTACGAGTACTTTGACGGTATTGTGTTCATATCAATCCTTTTTACGGCTGAGGAGTTTTTCTTGGCGGGGATTTTTTTTACAACAGGGTTGTTTTTGGTAGTACATAAATGTCTACATGTTGCAATAACCACCACCCCCATCCCTTTTTATAGGCCAAGCTAAAGTTTTTTGTTCAATTTTGATGAATATTGAAAATGCTACCTTCAAAACAAGAAGAAACTAGATTCCAGAATCCCCATCTCCCTTTCACTTAATCACGATCGGAGAAAAACTGCAGGTAAATCCGAATATCTTTTTTAAACTGGGCGGGAAAGGCTGATGGAAGTGTTTTTTACAAATTTCATGTAGACTGTAACCCTCCCTTTGTTTTGAAGGTCTTAAGTTCAAAGTTTTAGTTCATTTACCATGGGTCGGTGTTAATCTTCAGCTGGGTGAGAAAGGGGATTGTGTTGATTTACGAATCTCATAGACAGACCTTGTTCGGAAGGTCTAATGATGAAAACTTCGTCAAGATCGGAGTAAAGCTGCAGATAGATTTTTTTGATTTCCTTTTAGGGGTGAAAAGGGAGAAGAGAGTATTCTTCCGAGATTCTAGGTAGGAACTAACTTTCCCCTGGCTTCGAATGTCTACTATACAAAATTCCATCCATTTAGTTGGAATAGTGTGAATAAAAATTTAGATTTTTAAGGGGAAAGGGGGAACAGCGCGGATTTTCCGTACAGACACTCAGTCACCTTTTCCTTGGTCTGGAGGTCCAATTTTCTAAATTTCAAGAAAATCAGATTGAAACTGTAGATTTGTAAGCGAATTCTCTTTGAAAAAGTGTTTGATTTCATACCAAATTCATTGAAAGCTTTCGAAAAGTGAAACTGTACTCAATTGCCCTAACCCCTTGTGGGGCATAGTGCGTCAACTGTTCCATGTGGCCCAGTTGGCGTTTTGTTGGCATAAACTGGTTTCGGAGAATGCAGTTGCTAGCATGCACCTCCTGGACATCCGTGGCCACGTACGTCGTCGTGGACGGGATTCGAACCCGAAACGCCGGTAGTTAAACATGAGACTGATGCCTCAACACACTGCGCTACCGGTCGTCCCCATATGTAGAGAGAGCGAAAAAGTTACACACTTCTTTGCGTAAATTTCCATTTTTGAACCATGGTCATACACCACTATATTCGAGTTCAATCGCCATCCACGCAACCAGCCGCAACACACCGCACTGCATCTTGAGAACACTGTCAGCTCACGGCTGCTATTCGACAAGTTTTCGGTGTTATATGAACGGGGCTTCTCCGGTCTTCTTCAGTCTATTGAAGAGGTGTTGTCGAATTGATTTAAGTCAGTCCGACCCACAGAATTACAAGGCATACGGAACGGCCCTTCGTCCAAATTCTTAGTAACCAATTTCTTGCTTTTTGGCTGTCAAACTTAGTGCAAACTGACAGCGAAAAACCATTTTTGTAGGCCGCAGAAGTCGTTTCGGGTGGAAGAGGAGAAATCAGTTTTGGCGTCAGAAAAGTACGCTCTGTACATGCCAAAGGTCCACTCCATATCTAGTCAAAGATCCGACCAAAATAGTATAATGTACAAGCTGGCGTATACCATGCAAAGGATCGTCCGAAATCCTCTGCTAGATTGAATCATTAATTATTGATTTCCTTACAGCTCTGGGATAACGAACTCGCCTACTTGGCCTCCTTGAACGCCATTAAATGCAAAATGGAACACGACAAATGTCGGAACACTTGGCGTTTTAAATATTCTGGACAGAATTTGGCACGACGATATTCAAAACCGAATATTTATCGCCCGCGTGATGTAATCGTGTCATCGATTGAGAGTTGGTTCAATGAATACAAGAACGCCACCATGGAGGATATTAGAAACTACTCGTACCAATCAAACTCGTAGGTTATTTTATTTTTTATTGCACAATTAATTTAGATTTAATAATTTGGATTTTTTTTTAGTCGAATGATTGGACACTTTACAGTTATGATGATTGACAAGAACAACAGAGTAGGTTGCGCTATGGCCCAGCATAGACCTAGAGGTGGTGTGGAATATTTCTTTGCTTGTAACTATGCAAGTATTAATGTGATCAATAAGCCCATATATAAGGAGGGTAAGAATGCGTCCAAGTGTACAACAGGTACCAATTATTTATTTGACAGTCTTTGTAGAATCTATGAACCAATTGATGTGAATAGATGGTTTTAAATAAAAGACAAGAGTTTTTTGACATGGATTTGTCTTTATCCTGAAAATTTGTCCGTCACGTAACATGTCACGATTTTGTTAAGGGAAGTTAGTTTTCAACCCACAAAAGTCGTGTAAGGCTCGTTGGAAAGCTTTCAATTTATCCCAACAGATAGAGCTGCCAAAATCCACCCTCCACGACCTTAAAATTTATTTTTTGAATAATCACAAAACCAGTACCGTCCTCTCTTTCATGCACCACCGGTGCCGTACGTCCTGTTTGTCATAACTTGAGTGTTATGCAGACACAGTCGAGTCGGGTCTAGCTTTAGGAAGAAACAAGTCTACACATTAGTCCTCGTATCATCTTACCTAGTGCTAGTCCATCATCAATAAAGTGATGACGAGTATATGTAATGCATGCATATACATCGGTACATGAATATGTCTTATGGCTACCGAATGTGTGGAACATCTTTTGTCGAAGATATCAACGTACATATTACCAAGATCCCAGTTTCGTTAATTATACTGGATGAAATCATTCGACAAAACATGTTCCACGCATTCGGTATCCATCATAAGACATATCCATGTACCGATGTATCTACCTACGAGTATATGCAGTGTAGATACTTAGAAGCTGTATCATCCCTTATATCAACTACTTGTTGTCTGTGAGATACTAAAGCAACTTACGACAAGAGACTATAGCACTACCTGCAATTAACTTGTTAATAAATTGTCACAATTTGGAATACATGAGCTTAAATGAATTACATCGAAAGAGAATTTTTTTTTGGTTCCAAGGGAATCTTTTTTTTTTGACATCTCTATAAATGCTCATAGAGTTTTGATTGAAAATGTATATAAGAATAGTGCGACGTACAAAAGTGGAAAGAAGCTATGAGGAGGAGAGGAGGACAGAAAAAAACCAAAATTTCTAAATATTATCTTTCACTCCTACTTTGGCTGTGAAGATTCGATCACATAGAATGGATCGTCACGATGGATACTATTCCTTTTAAGATGAGGCCACGATTGGATTTGATAGATTTTCCGACGTTTTGAACGAGCTTTAGTTGCACATAGTAGATGCAAAGAATCGGATGGCCAAAGCGGGGAGGAACTCGCACTCAAGTCCCAAAGATCTCCGTCCCATTAGCTTATCACCGACTCTGCTAAAGATGCTGGACTGTATGATCGAACTGCACTTATGTGCCACCATTCTATCGAACTTACTCTCCTTTTCTCAGCATGCCTACTGAAAAGATAGATCGGTGGACACAGCTTTGCACTCATTTGTATCGTACATTGAAACATCTCTTTGGGACGAGCGGTAGCCCAATGCGTAGCGGCATCAGTCTCATATCTGACTACCGGCATTTCGGGTTCGAATCCCGTCCACGACAACGTTCGTGGCCATGGATGCTTGTGTTGTCTTCCTACTGCGGTGCGGGGCGTAACAATAGCAATAGCATATCCCGACTTGTCGCAGGTAGGCGGCTAAATGGGGGAGCAGGAGGTGCATGCTGGCAACTGCATTGTCCGAAAATATTATCTTTATGCCAACGAAACGTCAACTGGGTCACATGGAACAGTTGTCGCTAGGGGTTAAGGCAAAGTAGTAACCCCTTGTGGGGCATCCACAAGGGGTTACTTCTTTGCCTTAACCCCTAGCGGGGCATTGCGCGTCAACTACTCCTGCGCGCCATCGTACTCTGTTCTGGGCAATGGGGCGCAACTCCGCAAAAGACTTACCCAGTGCCTGACACTCCTTTGACGCCATTGATTCGAGGACCCCCTCTTGGTCGGCCTTGGTTAGAAATAGGGTTCCATTTCATGGCATGCAAAGCAAGGCAGTTATTACTCTTCCGCAATGTGTGACCTATCCACTGCCATTTTCGCCTACGTATCAATTCGTCGATTGGCATCTGATCCGTACGCCGACTTAGCTCTTCATTTGATATTGTTTTGGGCCAGAAAATTATTAAAATTCGACGAAGACACGAGTTGACGAAAACTTGCAACTTTCTGGTAACTCCTACGGAAACTTTCCATGTACTGCTCCTATACAAAAGCACTGACAGTACCAGGGAGCGAAACAGGCCCAGCTTGGTTGTCTTCCTGGATATTAAGGGCGCCTACAATAACACTAAACCATAAGGTTGTCTCATATGCACTTTAGAACTTGGGTGTTGATGGACCACTCTGTGAGCTCATCAAAATAATGCATATATCTAGGACTATTTGTACTAGTCTAGGATCGTCAACAATACGAAGACAGGTCAGTGGAGGCACCCCCAAGGTGGCCTGTCCCCCGTTCTCTGGAACCTGATGGCTTATAGGCTGGGATGAAATGTATGGTAATTGCGTATCTGGATGTTATTGCCATTGGTATCTCTGAAAGTTTTCCCCAAGGTCCTTAGTGAGGTGATGCAGAATGCCCAACAAACCCTCTCTCAGTGGGCTAGACAAGTTGGTGTTGGTGTCGACCCGACCATAACACAACTTATTTTCTTCATCAGGACGAATACCCTACCAACAGTGATACCACCAATACTGGAGTCGGCCAGACTGGTCCTTAGTGTAAAAGCCAGATTCCTGGAACTTTCTTTTCGACAGGAAGCTATCCTGAAAGATAAATATCCAGAAGCGCGTTCCTAAGGCAACTGTCGCTCTTTATTCCTGTAAGAAGGCTATTGGCATGAAATGGGGCCTAAGACATAAGGTGGTCTTCTGGATACAAGTATCAGTCATAAGCCCCATATTATTGCATGGGGTAGTAGGGTGGTGGACGGCGTTAAGCCCAGAGTCTTGCAATCTATTGAATAAAGCTCAAAGACTACGTTGAATTACTATCACTGGTGCTTGTAAGGGACGGTTTGGTGGGCATCCGAAGAAGCCCATGGGGACGGAGCCTAAAGTAGCATAATTGACCGTGAAGGTCGGGCCGTGCCATCTGGCGAAGAAAAAGGCCCCTCAACGAACTAAGCAGCTGCCTATGCTTGCTGTAGCTCAGTTCGGGAGATGTGGGCGGGGTTTTCGCCGCTCGTTGCCCCTGTCCTTTACGTATTAACAAAAATGCATAGGCCTGGGGAAGACAACACAAACAGGGGAGGTAAAAATGGGGAATGAAAAAAAAATAGTCGATAAGGATGGAATGGTTGGCGGACGGATCAGACGCCCACACGGTCGAATTTGGGTCCGGGTGTAATGGGACCCTCGGCCTCTGGTTTCGTACCACCAACAGATCACTACTCATCAGGTGCTGCTTCGATCTGCCGGTGGGAGCAGCACAACCAGACCATAATATTGTTTATTACAGGTGGTTCATTACATGCTCTCAAGATGACACCAACTGCTACTCTTCGCGTTCTACTTAATTTGCTTACTCAAAAACTGAGGAGGGTGTAGGTGTAGGCGCTGGGGTCTATTCGGAGGAATTGGATATTTTCTTCGTGTCTTCCAGCTTTTTGCAGCGTCTTTCAGGCGGAGATCACTGCAATTGCCGAAGATTTGGCATGGTTACGTTGAGTAGTATAACTTTCTATACCGATAGCTAGGCGGCGATTAAATCCTTGGACGCGGCGCCGGCCACTTCAAAAAGCGTAGCGAGGTGTCACACAGCTATCAAGAAGCTCGGTGACTTCAGCGGCAACTGCAAGGCGAACGAGCTGGCTTGGATGAGTACGGCTAATGTGGTCACGGGGTGTTTTTGAACTGTCAATATAGTAAATCTACAGAAGCTTGCAAGAAACTAGTGAAAACAAGCGCTCTAAATCGCGCTTACATCGGACGGCTAAATGGAAATACTTTCAACACTTCAGGACAGGTTTGGTCGAACTTAGATCCTAGCCACTCCTCAGGGCTGCCGATGCTGGAGAGAAGACATCCAAAGAGGGTCGTGGGGACCATTACGAGCATTGCCCGATGAGTGAGCCCGCCAAGCGTCTGCGGCTTCCATACAAGGATTATTGCAGAAGCCGGGAAGACGAGGTGGAGGAGGAAACTAAGCATTACTTCATGTGTACCTGTCCTGCGCTGGCCAGTAGAAGAAACGACACTTTGGGGTCCTTCTATTTCATGCAACTGGGTGACTTAAAGGACGTATAAGTGCTGTTCAACTACATCGCTTCATTGACAGATCCAAATGGTTCGACGACTAGACCCAAATGGTTTGTAGATGGCGGGGTATCAAATCGGACTCAGTGGTGGTCTATGTGTGCTGTGCTCTGCACGGCAGCCTCTATAACCTAACCTAACCTAACCCCCCGTGAAAAAGGATATGCTTTAGTTGACATTTAGATGAAAAGAGTGACGGAGGAAAAGGCCCAAAATGGAGGTTATTGTGATTACGAGGCAAACATATGGTAATGGTGAATGAAAATATAGCTCCGTACGGGGGAAAGCAATAGCAAATGGAGTCATTATTCTGGTTTATTGATTTGGCACGTGGACGGAGATTTCATTTGACAAACTAACTGACGGGAAGACGATTACAAATGATTAAGAGGAAGCACTCATTCAGATACAATCTGCGTCTGTCAATAGGAGGGATATTTAACAGGGTAAGGCGATCATCTGCTGTCCATCAGTAGGGAATTTGGAAGTTCAACAGAAAGGTGCGTGTAAACTTATTCTGGACAGATTCAAGGAGGAAAATGCGGTAATCAAATTGGGGTGACAAAACAAGGGAACAATAATCAAGAAAACTACTAACAAAGAAGTTAAAAAGATGATGTCAGGTGGATATATTGCTGAAAACACGCGAGGTACGAGGAACAGAACCTGCAGTATGAGATTCTCTAGTACAAATATAAAATATATACAGACCGAACTGCAATTTGTTGCGAAACAAGACACCAGGATCTTTAAAACGATCTACTTTTTCTAAGGAAGTGCTATTGATAGCACATACAAAGGATACTACTACTACTACTCAATTGCCCTAACCCCTTGTGGGACATAGCGCGTCAACTGTTCCATATGGCTCAGTTGACGTTTCGTCGTCATAAACTGGTTTCGGAGAATGCAGTTGCCAGCATGCACCTCCTGCACATCCATGGCCACGAACGTCGTCGTGGACGGGATTCGAACCCGAAACGCCGGTAGTCAAACACGAGACTGATGTCTCAACCCACTGCACTACCGGTCGCCCATGTGTTTACGGAATAAGTCATGGAATGGCACTTTTTCAGATTGAATTGCAGATGATTTACCTCACACCAATTAGAAAGAGCTTCGAGATCGGATTGAAGGGTTGAGCAGTTTTCGACTGATTCGCTCCCTGGTACTGTCTGCGCTTATGTATGGGAGCAGTACATAAAATGTTTCCGTAAGAGTTACCAGAAAGCGGCAAAATTTCGTCAACACATGTCTTCGTCGAATTCTAAGAATTTCCTGGCCCGAAACAATATCAAATGAAGAGCTAAGTCGGCGTAGGGATCAGCTGTCAATCCGATTTGATGCGCAGGCGAAAATGGCAGTGGATAGGTCATACATTGCGGAAGGATGACAATGTTGATGACATGTTATGAAATGGAACCCGATTTCCAACCAAGGTCGATCAAGAGGGGGTCCTTAAATCCCATGGCGTCGATCTGTGGCAAAAGAGTGTAAGGCTTGGCAAACGTTTCGGAGGTTGCGCCCCATTGTCCAGAGTAGAGTACGATGGCGCGCAGGACTGGTCGACGCTCTATGTCCCCTCGGGGCATAGAGGGAGTAGAATTGGTTTTTTTTGTAATTTTGGCTTCATATTCGCAATTAGAGGCCCAAAAGACACCCTAACAGTTTTTTCCAGCACAATTGGCCGTGTTTTAAAAAAAAGTGTTGCCGCTCAGGATCTCCATTTTGTTATTGACTTTTGCAATCATAGCTTCAGATTCGGAATCAACGACCAGAACGACTACTAACCAGTTCCCTCCAGTTAGATTGTCCGTGCTTAAAGAAAAATTGTTGCCATTTTGGATCCCCCAGTTTTTTCTTTTGCTTTGTAATTTTGACTTCATGTTCGCAATCAGCGACCCAAACATTCCCTTACCAGTTTTTTTAAGCACGAAAAAGATGTTGCCATTCTGGATCCCCTATTTTTATACCCTAGACTTTTAGTATAGGGTATATTGTTTTTGTCACGACGGAAATATGTAACACCTTAAAGGAGGCTCCGGAGGTATAGCAATGTATATATATAAATGATCAGAGTCACCTCCTGAATCGATTTAGCCATGTCTGTCTGTCTGTCTGTCTGTCTGTCTGTCCGTTCGCACGATAACTTTCGATAGAATGAAGCTAGAGCCTTGAAATTTTGGTCAGATGTTGGAAACATGATCTAGTTGGTTGGTATTGAAAATGGGCATGATCAGGCCAAGAGAACGCCTACCTCCCCTACATATGTAAAATACATAAATGTATCCATAACTCCCGATTAAATAAACATGAAAAGCTCTAGCTTTGGTAGATTGCTCGTGAGGGTAATCTTACACTCTTCTGGAAAAATAAAATCGATCAGTTGAAAAATAACGGCAACTTTCTTACAAAGAGCCCCGTACTACCCTACTTTTCACGTCTTTTGTCCATAACTCTTGAACAAATTGACGTAGACATCTGATTTTCGGTATGTAACCCTGAGTGAAGAAGCTGCTCAAGGTTCTGTAAGTTGGGCGAAATCAGATCAAAGGAACACCTACCTCACCTACAAATTTAAAAAAATTAAATGTTCCTTTAATTACGATAACTTTCGATAAAATGATACTACCGACTTAAAAATTTGGTGGAATGTTGCTAGTAAGACCTACTTAGTTGGTATTGAATATGGGCAAGATACGACCAAAGGAACCCCCACCTCCCCTACCAACGAAACTTCAAATAAGCGATAACTTTCCATAGAATGAAGCTAGCGGCTTGAAAAATTCGACAAATATTTGTAGAATGGGTTAGTTAGTTAATTGATTTTGAGAATGGTCAAGATCCTACTGAATGAGTGCCAACCTCCCCTATGAACTGGCCATATAGAAGACCCATTCTTAATGCATATGGTCGTTGCCAATTGGTACTTTTGGTATCACCACTAGGTCTGTACAAGTCTAGGGTATGTACGCTTCGGCCTGGTTTTTCTTGTAATTTTGATTTCATATTCGCATTCAGTGACCCAAAAAATAACCGACTAGTTTTTTTTTCAACACAATTGGCTGTGTTTTTCAAGGAAAAATGTTGCCGTTCAGGATTTCCATTTTGTTTTTGATTTTTTGCAATTTTGACTTCAGATTTGAAAACAGCAGCCCAAACGATCCCTAACCAGTTTCCTCTAGGAAGATTGGCCGTGCCTCATTTTTAAAAAGTGTCGTTATTTTGACTTCAGATTCGCAGTCGATGACCCAAAAAACAGCTACCAGTTCTTTTTTCCAACAGGAATGGTCGTGTTTTAGAAAAAAAAAAGTGCTACCATTTTGTATCCTTCATATTTTTATACCCTAGACTTATAGTATAGGGTATATTGTTTTTGTCACGACGAAAATATGTAACACCTTAAAGGAGGCTCCGGAGGTTTAGCAATGTATATATATAAATGATCAGGGTCACCTCCTGATTCGATTTAGCCATGTCTGTCTGTCTGTCTGCCTGTCCGTCTGTCTGTCTGTCTGTCCGTCTGTCTGTCTGTCTGTCTGTCTGTCTGTCCGTCTGTCTGTCCGTTCGCACGATAACTTTCGATAGAATGAAGCTAGACCCTTGAAATTTTGGTCAAATGGTGGCAGTGTGATCTAGTTGGTTGGTATTGAAAATGGGCATGATCCGGCCAAGAGAACGCCTACCTCCCCTACATATGTAAAATACATAAATGTATCTGTAACTCCCGATTAAATAAACATGAAAAGCTCCAGCTTTGGCAGATTTGGCGTGTGGGTAATTTTATACTTTCTTAGCAAAATAAAATCGATCAGTTGAAAACTAACGGTAATTTTCTTAGAAAGAACCCCGTACTACCCTACTTTTCACGTTTTTTGTGTATAACTCTTGAACCAATTGACGTAGAACCCTGACTTTTGGCACGTAACATGAGATGAAAAGCTGCTTAAGGTTCTGTAAGTTGGGCATAATCAGATCAAAGGAACGCCTACCTCCCCTACAAATTTCAAAAAATTAAATATTCGTTTAATTACGATAACTTTTGATAGAATGATACTACCGAGTTAAAAATTTGGTGGAATGTTGCTAGTAAGACCTACTTGGTTGGTATTGAAAATAGGGAAGATCCGACCCAAGGAACCTCCACCTGCCCTACAAATGAGACTTCAAATAAGCGATAACTTTTGATAGAATGAAGCCAGCGACTTGAAATTTTGGTAAAATGTTTGAAGTGAGATTGGGTTAGTTGGCATTAAAGATCGGTAAGATCCGACCTAAGGAACCTCTACCTCCCCTAGAAATGAAACTTAAAATAAGCGATAACTTACGACAAAATAAACCTAGCGACTTGAAATTTTGGTCAAATGTTTGTAGTAGGAGCCAGTTGGCTAATATTGAAAATACGTAAAATCCGACCAACGAAACCCCTACTTCCCCTACAAATGAAACTTCAAATAAGCGATAACTTTCGATAGAATAAAGATAGAAACTAAAAATTTTGTTTAAATGTTTGGGCAAGATCCGACCCAAGCAACCCCTACCTACTCTGCAAATGAAACTTCAAATAAGCGATAACTTTCGATAAAATGAAGCTATTGACTTGGAATTTTGTTCAAATGTTTGTACTGGGATCTAGTTGGTTGTTATTAAAAATGCGCAAGATTCGACAAAAGGAACCTCTACCTCCCCTACAAGTGAGACTTCAAATTGGCAATAACTTTCGATAGAATGAAGCTAACGACTTGAAAAATTCGACAAATATTTGTAGAATGGGTTAGTTAATTAATTTTGAGAATGGTCAAGATCCCACTGAATGAGTGCCAACCACCCCTATGAACTGGCCATATAGCAGACCCACTTTTAATGCATATGGTCGTTGCCAATTATAACTTTTAGTATCACCACTAGGTCTGTACAAGTCTATTATCTATTCACGCGACGAAACCTTTCACACAAAGCAAACTATCGGGCTATCGAAGCTATCGGAACTATCGGATCTATTGGGATTATCGGAACTATCGGGACAATCGGAACTATCGGAACTATCGGGACTATTGGAATTATCGGGACTATCGGTACTAACTGGACCATTCGAACTATTGGGACGGGACTATCGGGACTATCGGGACTATCGGAACTATCGGAACTATCGGGACTATCGCCCGAAAGTTTTTCGAGTAACTATCGATAGTAAAAACTATCGAATAACTTTCCATTAGTTATTTGATAGTGCCCATCACTACCAGCTTGAGCTATTTACTCTGAACATGTCCTCAACAGATAAGATTCGGATTGGTTTTATAAGGGTTACTTTTTTTTCAGCATTTATTATGACATTTCAAACTCGACCAATTGCCTCCCCTCCCCCTCCCGCTTTGATAAGATCCTGGATCCGTCACTGATCTTAAGCTCACCAACAACAATCCCACTATCCGATATGCTTTAGAGTAGTGAGCGAGGAAGTGAACTATACGATTTTTTGTGAACCGTGAAGTGTTGGAGGCGGAACTATACTAGACCATCTACCTATCTAACACTCAAATAAATAAACTATCTATTGTTATATAACTTCAAATGCTTGCAAATATTGAGGTGACCTAAATTTAAACAATAATAATAAAAAAAAAATTCTCCAGATCTAGGCCGACCTAAAGTAAACGCTCATATGTTATCTCGTTCTCAACCCAAGCACCCAAGCTCTGAAAACGAATGTGCATTTTAAATGTTCCAATGAATTAATTACACTTCTTGAACCACCTTTCATTCATACTAAATAAACGTATATTCATTTTCTTGCGTAAAGTTATAAAAAATAGCCAAACTTATGAGCAACGATGCGAACAATAAATCCTACAGACACAGTACTTGTGAAAATATTATCAAAAAGATATGAATTAAATCCCCATTTTGTTATCTGGCATGAAAAAGAAATTCGTGTTCTCGCAAGATTTGTCATTTGGAGAATCTTATTCACGCAAAGTATAGTATTTCCTCTTTGAAGAAGTCGGGATTTTGACACTTTTCTCGCGCAAGTAGACATTCAAGAAGTTTGAAAGTCAGTTCGTGATATTGTATAAGAAAGAAATAAAGCGCATTGCACATTATGGATAAATTACTTATATCTTTAGTTTTAATTTCATTTTTCGTCTTTTGTCAATCACAATTGCGCTATTGTGCACCTGAGCTATGCCCAGGTGGTGCAACGCACGTTGCATGTGAAAATCTGAATAGAGTGAGGCTCTTGCATAATACGTGGCAGTGGAACGTGGCTTTTTAACTTTAATTTTCAATTTTAGGAATTTAGTGCGGATTGTGTACGACCCTACGAATGGGTGAATATCACCCGTTTCAAAAATTTAATTCTTTATAACCATAATATGTGTAGACATCGGGTGGCATCGGGCAGTTTGAAGCGATTCTTGCCAGCTGAACGGATGGCGACTATGGTAAATGTCAGGCAGTTTCGCTACTTGATTCATGCTGCTCCTAATAAGTATTTAAAAAGATGTGTCATATTTATTGGTGTATACGAGTAGGTTTGACTTACGTAAAATCAACCAATTTAATTGCTTTTCTGATAGCTCTGGGATGATGAACTTGCCTATTTGGCCGCTATGAACGCCATTACGTGCCAAATGGAACACGACGAATGCCGGAACACTTGGCGTTTTAAATATGCTGGACAGAATCTGGCGCGCCGATACTCTAAACCGAATATCTATGCTCCGCGTGATGTGATCGTGTCATCGATTGAGAGTTGGTTCAACGAATACAAAGACACTACCATGCAGGACATAAGGAACTACCAGTCAAGCACGTAAGTTGTATTTATTTTACATATTCGTATGCATACTAGTCAACTGCATGCTATCCCATTCTTATACAATGGCCACGTTTAGACCGTGGAACTAAAAGGCGATTTAACTAAATCATTTTAGTGTTAGTACTTGTTGGTGGAGTGTTTATACCGACCATACGGAGAGGTACTTCTTCTTCTTCTTCTTTCTCCGTTGACAGCACAGATAAATTTTACAGATATAAATTTTACGACAGAAAAAGACTTTTTCCTGCCCGTGATCACGCACTGCTTTCCTGAAATTGCAAACAAAGCAAACGCCAAACAAAAAAAAAACCACAACAAAGGAACGTCAATCACCGAGTCAACATTAGCGATGACAGCGACATAGTCCCAATTTTTTTAGTCCAGTTCCGCATCGCAAGTAGAGATAAGCCAAGTCCAAAACTAACTAAATCGATACGTTTATATCGTCGAGAGTTAGATCGATTTAGTTAGATCTCGAAGATAGTCCCGCGGTCGAAACGTAGTGAATGACGTCCTGTAACTCTTGAAAGTTACTGAAGTCAACTCTCTGAGCTTAAATCTGTCTCTTTACCGCATACCACATGTGCTCTATGGGTTTGAAGTTCGGTGAATGCAAAGATAATCCCATATGAGCAAAGCAATTGTCAGTAGAAAAAATGAGGATATCTCAAGTGCAAAAATTGACTAGTATGTATATTTAGATTTTCTAATTTTGGATAATATTTTTTTCCAGACGAATGATTGGACACTTCACGGTTATGATGATTGACAAGAACAATAGAGTAGGCTGCGCTATGACCAAGCATAGTCCTAATGGTGGTGTGGAATATTTCTTTGCTTGTAACTATGCAAGTATTAATGTGATCAATAAGCCAATATATAAGGAGGGTAAGCCTGCGTCCAAGTGTACGACAGGTGCCAATCTTGTATTTGAGAGTCTTTGTAAAACTAATGAACCAATTGATGTGAATAGATGGTTTTAGATAAAGGACAAAATCTTGTTTCTATTTCTATTCGAACTAAATTTGATACCATAGAACGGATTGATCTGGAGGACTCTATTCATCTTAAGGTAACCAAGCTCAGCTCAGGATTTCATAGATTTTGCGATGTTTCGGACTGGATTCGGAAGCGGGTAGTCAAGGGCAGACATGGGGGCTTAAAGGCCTTCCGAGCATTTAAGATAAGATGCCCCCAATCAAATCACTGTATGATTCAGTAGTAACAAGCGATGCAAACATTTCTTGATCGAACTTCTAATCACCTAAAATCTATCAAGTACACTTCATTTTTTCTATTCATCATCATCATTGTCGCGCAACAGCCCGATGTCCGGGCGCTGACCGCCTGGATCATCGTCCTCCAATTATCTCGGTCAAGTGACCGCATCTTCGGACGCCCTAAAGTTGTTGGGCGTCCCTCTCTACTGAGCCTTTCCAGCGACCTCTCGATCTTCCTCGCAGCCTTGCTCCGTCGACGCGTCGTCCATTGGATATTTTTTTTAGGCATGCGGTGCGGTCATCGTCCATTCGTTGTATATGTCCTGCCAATTGTGGACGTTGTAATCTGACAACTCTCGGAACTTTCAGCTCATCGGACAGCTCATGTTTGTACCGGATGCGCCATTCATTTCGATCGCAAACTGCTCCAAAAATTCGCCGAAGGACCTTTGATTCAAATGTGATTGATGTTTTCGGAGGCTTGAGTAAGAGTCCAGATTTTGCAACCATAGCATAGCACAGGTCGTATGATGGTTTTATATATGTATATATTTTTATACCCTAGACTTTTAGTATAGGGTATATTGTTTTTGTCACGACGAAAATATGTAACACCTTAAAGGAGGCTCCGGAGGTATAGCAATGTATATATATAAATGATCAGGGTCACCTCCTGATTCGATTTAGCCATGTCTGTCTGTCCGTCTGTCCGTCTGTCTGTCTGTCCGTCTGTCTGTCTGTCTGTCTGTCTGCCCGTTCACACGATAACTTTCAATAGAATGAAGTCAGAGCCTTCAAATTTTGATCAAATGTTGGTAATATGATCTAGTTGGATGGTATTGAAATTAGGCATGATCAGGCCAAGAGAACGCCTACTTCCCCTACATATGTGAAATAATTAAATGTATCTACCTATATAACTCCCGATTTAAAAATCATGAATAGCTCTAGCTTTGACAGATTAGTCGTGAGAGTAATTTTATCCTCTCTCGGGAAAATAAAATCGATCAGTTGAAAACTTAGAAAGAACCCCGTTCTACCCTACTTTTCACGTTTTTTGTGCATAACTCTTGAACCAATTGACGTAGAACCCTGACTTTTGGCATGTAACACTGAGATGAAAAGCTGCTTAAGGTTCTGTAAGTTGGACATAATCAGATCAAAGGAACGCCTACCTTCCCTACAAATTTCATAAAATTAAATATTGGTTTAATTACGATAACTTTCGATAGAATGACTACCGAGTTAAAAATTTGGTGGAATGTTGCTAGTAAGACCTACTTGATTGGTATTTAAAATAGGCAAGATCCGACCTAAGGAACCCCTACCTCCCCTAGAAATGAAACTTAACTCTTTCCGGGGCAGTTGTATACTTTTTATACCACATTTTCAATTTTTTTTCCTGGGTAATAGGGGCACTGGTATACCTTTAATACCATTTTGTTCTATGCTGTAGGCCCTTATCAGTGCAGTGCATTTTTTTTTATTTTTTTGAATTCGACTTTCAGGTTTTGTAGAACCGTTATATCGGAGAGACGGTCACTTGTTGCGAGCGTTTATTTGATTCGTTTATTCTAGTGAGGATTGTATTCGCAATAGCGTGTAAAGTGAAAGAATCTGTGTTCAATAGAGTGAAAATTTATTTGCTATCATTATTTTCAGTAACAGGTGCAGTACAAGGTTGGTATTAGCATTACAAGGATGCAGTATAAAATGTATACCAGTGCCCATTACAATGGAAATTCATGTACCTTCTGATGGTGAATCTCTTGATATCGACAATTACGAAAGTGACTCGGAAGAAGGCTGTTTGCCTCAGTCCACGCATACGGAAGACAGAACGCAGTTATATGTGAGTTATTTTCAGTACAAAATAATAATACAGATAAATTTCAGCCTTTGTCATATTTTTGTGACCAGGCTTACAGAAACAATTTTGATGAGAGCGATGAAATACCCTTGTCGAATCTATCGTTCCGTAAAACTGGCCAGCATTTACCACCGACCGGTAGCGCAGTGTGTTAAGGCATCAGTCTCATGTTTGACTACCGGCGTTTCGGGTTCGAATCCCGTCCACGACAACGTTCGTGGCCATGGATGTGCAGGAGGTGCATGCTGGCAACTGCATTCTCTGAAACCAATTTATGCCAACGAAACGTCAACTGGGCCAGATGGAACAGTTGACGCGCTATGCCCCACAAGGGGTTAGGGCAATTGAGTAGTATTTACCAGAAAGGACATCATCACGTCGATGCGCTCTGTGCAGTGTTTCGAATTATCAGCGTAGAACGAAGTGGAAGTGTTCCTTGTGCAATGTTCCACTCTGTATGAGTGGCAATAAAACATGTTTTCAAAGGTACCACTCTCAGTAAAATGGGCAGTGGTTTAAAAAATATACCACGTCCTTGCAGAGAATCCTTCAACGAAAAAAAAATTTTTTTAGTTTTTTTTTATTAAGCTTGAAGTTATATATGTGAAAATAAACACAGTTTTTCAATAATCAAGCTGTTTATATTTTGCCCCGGAAAGGGTTAAAATAAGCGATAACTTACGACGAAATAAAGCTAGCGACTTGAAATTTTGGTCAAATATTTGTAGTAGGATCCAGTTGGCTAATATTGAAAATACGTAAAATCCGACCAACGAAACCCCTACTTCCCCTACAAACGAAACTTCAAATAAGCGATAGCTTTCGATAGAGTGAAGTTAGAGACTTGAAATTTTGTTTAAATATTTGTAGGGTGATCTTATTAGTTGATGGCAATGATGGGCAAGATCCGACCCAAGGAACCCCTACCTCCCCTACAAGTGAAACTTCAAATAAGCAATAACTTTCGATAGAATGAAGCTAGCGACTTGAAAAATTCGACAAATATTTGTAGAATGGGTTAGTTAGTTAATTGATTTTGAGAATGGTCAAGATCCTATTGAATGAGTGGCAACCTCCCCTATGAAGAAGACCCATTCTTAATGCATGTGGTCGTTGCCAATTAGTACTTTTGGTATCACCACTAGGTCTGTACAAGTCTAGGGTATATATACTCTTACTCGCCACTGAATCAATTATGTCTCCGTTGCAAATTTTTTTCAGAACAGGAAACTATACAGCCATGAGCATGGCTATTTCGAGATGTACAATGTCTTGTTCTTATTGCACGCTGTCTATATGTCGGAACCAACGAAATCGGACCAGTGCATCATCCAGCTACCGAACGACCGGTCCAAAAATCGGTTTTTGTGAGAAAACCCTTTTCATTTCTAAAGATATCTGAACCAAATTTCAAATTTTTCAATGGTATCTATTGCCAAACCACTTTTCGAAATTGGTTGAGATTGGACTACTAAATCATATAGCTGTCATAGGAACGACCGGTAAAGAAGTATGTTTTTATCATGAATTTCACACTAATCAATCATAGTTACCGCCAAAGAACATTCCTAAATTTGGGTGAAATAGACTCACTATTTCATAGGAACAGTGGAATTGGAACAAGTATTACGCTAATTTCAAAGCGGCAAATGCAGAATGGTTTATCCATTCAGCATTTACTATTTATTCTTCTTCCTTGCCCTTTCATACCACTCGGCGGATTCGCGTTGCTCTGCCTGTGGTGTTGGCACTTCGCTCATTCTGGGGGTATAATCTCAGCTTGCTTCTGCAGCCAGGACGGTATTGGATCGTATCATGCGTATAATGCGTTGTTGTTGCTTCTTCATCTGATTGATCCACGTGTGTTTCCGTCTGCCTCGGGGTTTGGGTCCAGCAAAAGGAGCATTCATTGATAGTGCCTTCATAACAGGGTTCTCAGGTGGACGCCTTAGAACATGGCAATACCTATCCATACGATGAGCTTAAAGCTTTTCTGTGATCAGTTGCTCAACAAACAAACTGCTCGAAATGTGGGTAATTTTGATAGGATTTTTTTTGGTCACACCGGCTGACATTCGTAGCATTTTCATCTCGATCGCAGTCATTTTACTTTCGTATGTCTTGTTTAAGTCCAGCATTCAGACGCATAAATGAGCGCGGGACGTACGACCGTTTTGTACAACTTAACTTAAGCTTTCGTGGCACCTTTTTGTCGCAGAAAACTCCAGAGTTTTCTCTCCATTCATCCAACCGACACTTGTTGACCATCGAGCTCAGCTATTTGAACCTCGTACAGGACTTCAGCTGCTCTCTATTAATATACATAGATATCCGGTATCGGTCTCTCTGGATCTGAGAAAATACAGCAAAGTTACTGGCGTTATCTAATGATCGGCGCCATACAGGAGACGAAACTTAATGTACAATAAATTCGTCCCTCGACTCATGCGGTGGCTACAATGTTATCTGGAAAGATAGAAAGACAGACTGATAAACGCTGGCAGAGGACTTGCATTGATCATACCCATACACCACTTAGTGCTCTATCGTGAGATAGCTGTTACTAACGAAAATGTCCTCGAGGTGCAGGCGATCGCGGTTCAATCTGGGAATATTGAGATTGACATCTTTAACATCTGAATTCCGCCTGTCTCCTCCTGCCTTTCTGGTTACTGGGCTAACATCAGTCCTTTCCTAACTGGCCGATATCATCTTGTGCTGTGTGATTTTAACGCTCACCATGAGTGAGTGAGCATTCCAATCTTCCGAGGCATTGCAATAGCGGACCAACTTGACACATCTGACTTCTGCCTGCTGAACGGAGATACTCCCACCCACTTAACAGGATCTTGTTCAAACTCTCCAGACATCTCCATTTCAAGTGCCTACTTCATTAATGCGGGAATCCGTTTTGATGCTTTCGTCCGACCACCTTCCGATCAAACTCGATCGTCCAACAAACTTTCGAAACGAAAGGGACAGAAGTCGAAACACCAACTCAGATGATCCTAGAAATAAGGAGCTCAACGCCGAAATAAACAGTCAAAACGCCGCGCAAAGAAGATGCAAATGGAATAATCACCTCAACAGCTTGAATTCAAAATCTGACATCAATAGACTTTGGACGACTGTCGGGGCCCTAACTAATCGCACTGATCAACGAGGGAATGCTGCTATCCAATTTGGCAGCAACATGATTAGTGACCCTACAAAATAGGCTTGCCTCTTTAATACATAATTTGTCGAACACCCGCCAGCCGACAAATTCAAGCATAAAATTCGTAGAAAAATCCGCAATGAAACCATCGCCCATACGTACTAATTCTCTTCTGACGAAGTGGCAGCTGCCATCTCTAAAGCATTAGGTTCCGATCGATTATCCATGATCATGCTCAAAAACCTTGACATGCCATCATTGGAGTATCAGAACGTCCACTTTTAATCTTTCATTCGTGACGTCAGTAATTCCCGAAATGTAGAAAAAAGGAAAGGTAGTCCCCATCCTGAAACCTGGGAAAAAAGCAACCCAACCCATTTGGAATTAGCCAACCATCAACATGGTTTCAAGTGTATGCACAGCACCGCGAAGGCTTTGGATTTCATTCCAAATCTACAATGGTCTTCCTGTCCATGTCATTGAACGATTCTGGTGGCCCTTGACTTACAAAAGGCCTTTGATACTGTCAACCACTCGTCAGTGTTATGGAATATCAGCTGTGCTTCGCTTCCAGCTCAATTTACCAAATGGATCGCAAACTATCTTGCTGGCAGACAGTCGTTCACAGAGTTCAGAAATAAGAAGTACAAGCTCAGAAAAGTCAAATAGGGCGTTCTGCAAGGAGGAGTTTTATCAACTACCCTGTTCAACCTCTATCTGTCTAGGCTCCCAACAACACCTGAAGGACTGCAAATTATCAGCTATGGGGACGACTGGTCGATTCTGGCCACGGGTAATGATATTGAACACATGTGCAACCTAATATCTTGAGCATATCTTGAACAGGTCAACATTTTCATCGTTAATAAGAACTTGCACACATCTGTTCCGAAGTCTTCAGCCACGCTTTTCACTTCCTGGATCGAAGAAATCAGGTGTGTCACCCTTGATAGAATGGCCACTTCTTCTGTCCATGCATCAACAATCTGTGACAAAATGCGAAGCAGGAACAAAGGAAAGGATCAGGAGACCCTACTCGTCCTATAAAGCCATCGATAGGTCAGTGGCAAACTATGCAGCACCAGTATGGTCTCAAATTCTGAGTAATTCCCAATGGCATAACATCCAGTTTTGTCAAAATGCTTCACTTCGTTCTGTGACAGGCTGCCTTCTGATGTCTCCTCAGGACCCCATACACCAAGAGAATTACATGATGCGACTAAGATCCCAAAACAACATTTTATCGAAGCAATATCTGGCAGGATGTTATCGTCGTTACCACCCGAGCTACAACCTAGTGGGCAGAACACCACCTCCTCGCAATATTCGTTGTTACCAAAGAAATAATGAAAGGGATGCCCAGCGTTTCAAGAGAGAACCATTTGACGATACCTCCTACAGAACTGCTATCGCCACGTTACTTAGGGAAGAAGTTCAGAAGGCAACCGAGAACATAAAGCCGAACCCAGTACTCTTAGCATGACTAGCAATCATATCTTCGAACGAAGTAAATATACCACGTGCAATAAGATTTGCACTCGCTCAACTCACGTCTGGATGGTGCTCGCAACTAAATTCGTACTTATCTCGTATTAACCCAACAGTCGAAAATATTTGTCCAGCGTGTCACGGCACACCTCATGACTTTCACCATATATTCAGCTGTGCAACTACACCCACGCCGCTAAAACCCAGAGGACTTTAGGAGGACCCAACCGAAGTGGCCATATTCATTGGCCGAGAACGTGGAAATTGTTTTCTAGTGTATATAACACACGCATAGACAAGTATTCAAAACATCGCAACAACAACAATCATCGAACCTTTAACCCCAAAGCATTTTAATGGAAGTCGAATCTTTAATTCACTCTCGAATACTGACTTCCGTGCTATTAGACCATATAGATCAGGAAACAGTCACACCAAATCACGCACTACTCGCCTTCAAAAACCCTGCAAAACTTCTTTTAATTCCAACTGATGCCAAAATACCCAAACTAAAGGGGCGGCAATCCCAACAAGTTCTACAGCATTTTTATCATAACTGAAACTTTTCCTATCGATCTACCCTCACCCGGCGCGGCGGTCGAAGTGGTCAGCTACAAGTCGGAGACATTGTTCTAATTATCAATGAAATAGGCCAATAAAATTAAGGGAAAGATATGGAAATAATTTTAATCCCTTCAACAGATACTGAATACATGGAAACTGAGTTTGCACGGTCGTAGAAGGTGAGCTTAACTCTTGGTGGACGAAAATCCGAGAAACTTGAGCCCTTTTTTTAATAGTATCCTTATAGCTCCTAAACGGTGCCTCGGATCGAAAAAACTTGCATGAGTAAATTAAAGACCGTTAAATTCGTTAAATGCACTGTTCAAATTTGGGTCAGCGGCATAGTCAAAATCAATAGTCAAAAAACGACAATTTTCGAGGCTTCGGAGAAAAATCACACTTTATCACTTTTCAAGCTCAAAAATCTTTGCAACTGATGCTCCAAATGGAAAAGCTTATCAGTAAAAGTTGAGGATCATTTAATTGTAAGCCTAACGTGGCCACTATTTTTCGATTCGGCTTATTTTGAGAGTAGTTGTTAGCAAAAATTCAAAAATACCTGCTCATCGATTTATGCCTTAAAAGCTCTATCTGGGTAAGTATAACAGCTAGAAGTTTTATTTTAGTTTTAAATTGTAGATAAATTACTCTAGTTTAATAAAGTTTTACAAGATATCTTGTAAGACCAATAAGGAGACCAATTAATAATTAGGTAAATCAACATCTATCTGGAGTATCACTTAATGACAAACTCATGGTCGGCCCTAACATCCAAGACGACATCTTTACACTGCTCTGCAGATTCCGGACATTTCTGATTGCGATGATCGCCGATATTGCCAAAATGTATCGACAAGTCCTAGTAGACAACAAGAGCGCTAGTTTGGAGATTCTCCACGGAACAGCCGATCAGGGACTACAAATTAAATACTGTGACATACGGCACAGCATCAGCACCATTCAATCGGCTCGGACTCTACAATAAATGGCAAATGACGGACACATGGCATCAGAATAAGCGGCACAAGCAATAAACAACAATTTCTATGTTCACGACTATTTGGGCGGAGCTGACACCATACTCGGGGCTTTGCAACTAAAGCAAGACATAATCAACGTCCTAAACAGCAGCGGTATGGAGCTACGCGGATGGGTATCAAATTCCTCCTTAATATCGGACTCATGCAGTAGGCAAACAACCGACGAATCACATTAATTCGACACTGAAGATTCAAGCACGGTTCTTGGATGACTTTGGAATCCAACCTCAGACACCTTCTGATTCAACATCAACATATCCACACCCATCACATTCACGAAGCGGACATTTTTGGCAACTACAGCGCGGATCTTCGATCCACTCGGCTTCCTGGCTCCAATTACAATCGTTGCCAAAATACAACTTCAAAATCTTTGGACGTCAGGGATTGGTTGGGACGACCCACTCCCAGACGATCTGACACATCAACTTGCGAATTATACAACCCAATTACCACAACTGTCTGGCTTACAAATCAACCATTACATCGAATCATCACTTTCACTGGAACTCGTTGGATTTGCGGATGCATCGGAAGCGGCATATGCCGCAGTTGTTTATGCGCGGACACAAACCAGAGACTCACATGGCGCCTTTGTAGTGACACTGCTAGCAGCTCGAACAAAGGTGGCACCCATCAAGCGAGTTACCATCCCACGGCTTGAACTATGTACTGCGGATTTGCTCGCCAAACTGAGGAAAGTTACTACAAGTTACTACAAGTCTCAACATCAATCTCGACAATTGCCACTGCTTTACTGATTCGCAAGTCACCCTCGCGTGGATATTGGACAACCCAAGACGTTGGAAAACATTGGTGGCAAATCGGACCTCCAACATCATCAACATTATACCACCTGAGAGATGGCATCACATTAATTCCAAGACAAACCCAGCGGATTGTGCATCCCGTGGTTTTTTTTTATGTTTATGCTAAGGCTTAGGGGATACCCTTTGATGCGAGAGCACAGCCTTGGCGGGAAGGAAATTAGGGTAGTGGGGCTAGGATGGGTTGAGTTTGAATGAGGTACCGGTGTACGTTTCATTTAAATTTTTGCAGATCATAACTGCAGGGGAAACAAAAGATGGTAGGTTGTTCCACATTCGTGTTGTTCTGGATACAAATGAATCATAGAATTTAACGGTACGACTACTACTGAGTTCAAGAAAATGAGGATGGGCCGGGTGTTACACGAAAGAAGAGCAAGCTCAGGAATAAGACTGGATATTTCGGTAGAACAACGGCGGTTGTAATAGCGATAAAAAAGTGATAAACAACCGACATTTCGCCGGTGTTCAAGCGGCTCTATAAGACAAGTTATGGATTCATCGCCAATAAGCTTCAAGGCTTTCCGGTTTGGAACCATCTCAGCTACTTCAACATCATCTTTGGTGGAACGGACCGGACTTTCTAGCTTCAGAAAAATATTTTAATCCTCGGCCAGCGCTCATCTCGGACGAATCGGTCATGTTGGAAGCTCGGCATGTTCAAGTCAACGTGCTAACGGTTGATAGCAGCATCCCGATTCACAACTTCTCCGATTGGACAAAACTACTTCGGGTCACAGCTACTTGTCTGATGTTCTCAAACAACTCGCGGACAATCATCAAGTCACATCGTACGTCACACCGGACATAATGCTCGGTAGCCTGGTCATCCTCAAGGTGGACAACACTCCACCGGCAATTTGGCACTTAGCACGAATCATCAAAGTGCATCCAGGCAAGGACGGTCATGTGCGAGTAGTCACCATTCGAAATCAAAACGGAGAGTTCAAGCGGCCCATCAACAGACTCATTCTTCTACCAACGAACAACACGGACTAGTAACTTTTGAATATTGCTCACAATATGTCAAGGCGGGCGGCATGTTTACGCTTTTTCGGAACTGCATTTCCATCAATATCATCCATTGAGTACAAACACCAAGGAAAATGGTCTGAACCGTCGATAATGTAGTTTTAGGAACTATTGTACCATTCCTTTGACTTTTGCCTTGTATTCATTTTCATATCAGTCATCGAACAGAGTGGACGCTTTTAAATAAAACGTATCGTTTTGAAATCTAAAACCATCGGCCTTTTTTCACGGAAAATTCCCATTCACTTGCAATTAAATTATCCTCAACTTTTACAGAAAAGCTTTTCCATTTGAAGCATCCGTTGAAAAGATCTGTGAGCTTGAAAAGTGATAAAGTGTGATTTTTCTACGAAACCTCGAAAATTGTCGTTCTGTGACTATCGATTTTGACTACACTACTGAACTGAATTTCAACTTTGAGCAATGGATTGGACGCAGAATTCAACGGTCTTTAATTTATTCCTTCAAGTTTTTTCGATACGAAGCACCGTTTAGGAGTTATAAGGATAATATTAAAAAAAGGGCTCAAGTTTCTCAGATTTTCGCCCACCAAAAGTTAAGCTCACCTTCAACGACCGTGCAAACTCAATTTCCTTGTATTCAGTATCTTCCCCTAACTATTATTAAATAGCCCCTAAATTGTCTTAATTTTGCTGGCCTATTAACAAAACACTGGTTTAAACATCCGACCCAGAACAGAAATCTTTCACGTTATCTTACGCACTGAACCTTCCAATTTTCTATCCACCTATTTGTATTTACCTATTTTGATTCCACGCACGGCAACTCATGACCGTCCAATCCCACGGAACCATTCAATTTCAACAACAGCGCATTCAATTCCATTCAACCACCATTCAACTTTCCCAACATGCTCACATTCAATTCAATTTGCCATTCAGTCAGTCATTCGCCGGCATTCGAGCGTTAAAGTCATTTCTGTCGTCGGGAGGTTTGCCGTTGGTTTCGCGTATTATCCGAAAAATTACGTCCACGTAGTTGGCGTGTGGAGTGTGTGTCAAATTCCACCGAGAGTCGTCTTCACAATCACCTGTTGACGATTTTCCCCGGTGGTCATAATTACCCCCCAGAGGGTTCCAGTGAATTTTCCGTTAGCGTGTGGAAAATTAAGAGAAATTGCTTTGGGAGCGGTGTTTGGTTCTCGGTCCGATTATTCCGGTTTTTGGTCCCGAAAAGGCGCGCGAAGTGGTTTGTTTTTGTTGTGATCCGAGTATCGTAACTGTCAAGTATATCGGGAATATTTCTAGCGGTGCATTGCACCTTGCACTTGCATGCCCATAGTATCAAATTGTCAAATCAATTTGGACCGATTAAGTGAATCAGTGCTTAGTGTGTGGGTCTCTTGGGGGGAGTGAATGCCCTTGTAAAGGCCGACAGCCCCGTTTGTGCAAAAGGAGAAAGATATTTCCGACTGATACTGGAGTTTCTCGGAATTTAGGAAAAAGTCTGTCTCGAGCGCAGGATTTCGCTTGGTATCGTATTACCCGAGTACGATTTGCCGTCTCCGCACTAATTGGACGCACAGCAGTGTCACCTGATCATTTCGCGGCTAATTTGTCAGCTCAACCATTTCCATTCTAAATCTCAGGTAAGTGTTCGCTGTCTCTCCAATCATGCACCCCGCGACTATTATGCACGCGATCCACGCGTGTTTTGTTGTTGCCCGCCACTCATAGTGCACACACATCAGACTGAACCCAATATCGGGTTACACGACCTATCCAAGTCTTTCGTTTTTGTGCTAAGCGGTCTGGTCTGGTTCTTTTGCTATGGTCGCACTGTTGCCGCTGGAGCACGTCTTGAACTTGGCGGTTGCCGTTGAAGGGAGGCTCGCTGAGTTCCTGCCTTTTGAAGGTTTTTTGTTAATTTTATGCAGTTTTTTGTTACTCTGACTTCGAAGAAGATTCGGTGCAGAGTCTTTAGGCCGTGGTGCTTGGTGGTGGTGCAGCGGCACAGGCTCGGGTTCATTCAACAGGAGCGCCATGGTACGTTTTCTTCTTTGGTAAACCGGTTCTTGACCTTCTATGACTCCTGTTGAGTGCACGATCTTCTTGCCACAGTCCTCAGTAATTGCAGCAATGCACAATCATCATTGGGTACTTGGACGGTTTTTTTGTATCTTATTTTCTCGGGTGCTATTGCAATGGCAGTGGAAGAAATGTGAGAGGTTCGGCTCAAGAATGGAACCAATTGTTGCGATTCGACATGTGAACATCGGATGTGCCAATTGGACACACTTGGAAGGGTCTTGGAAGAAGTGAAGGGAACTATTGGCAGCAGGTAACCCCTTCGGGCTTTCTTTTCTTTTGAGGCGGATGTTATGCAAAGGTGGGGAATATATCTCTATATTACATAAATGAATCTTGTTAATTTGATTGTAATTTTCCGCATTAGTGAGATCAATTGTGTGAGAAATTTGATCAATGGGAAAAGTGCTTCTGTTCCATGGTAACGTACTATATTATCTTTGGGTAATTAGAAACGAATTAAAGTAACGAATTTGCTTAAAGAGATATGTAAGACTTGGAACAAGAATACGCGGGTATTCTCCACTTCAATTGTCTTGAAAGACTGCCGAAAATAATTTAATATAGGAATAAATTTTGTAAACAGATTCTTGTTGATCTTGTCGTCCGGCAGCTTGTTGTATGTTGAGGCTTCAGTTCGCAGGTAAAAAAAAATGTTTTTTAAATTTCTGTAATCTAAAATATTCTTCAAATTGCGGATGAAGGTATAACTACAGATTGCCTACATTTTGCGAATTTTGACTCGACGACTTTGAAAAGACGGCTATAGCCTCAAAATTCATCCATTTGCAACTAAAAGGAAAATCCACGGTTATACACGATTTGATGTTAATAGAGAATTCACAGTTTCCTAATACGCAGATATAGGGCCGGTTGCTCAATGTCCGATTAAAATTTATTTTAAGAATAAACTGCCATTTAGCACAATTTGATTTGCTCAATATCTGTTTAGCGTTATTAATCGGGTAAACGCTAACCGTCCCCTAGCCTTCGATTAATCTCTAATCCAAAACAAAATCCAACCACTGGCTTCCGGTTGAAAGTTTATCCGAAACAAAAACCCAACACCTGATACCGGATGCTGAGATTTTGACAGCTAGAACGGTTCACTTTTGCAAATTCAAATGAAAACAATGAAAGTGGCCATAAAGAACAGAGTTCCTGGAAATTCATTCGATAGAAGAGAATTCGCAACAAACTCAGCTGCAAATTAATATGCTGAAAGACCGTACTAATACAAAATAGATTCGTGGACGGTTGAATTCTGCCAAGAAAATCAGCTGATTTTTCCATAATGGTGGTCTGAGATAAGTTCTACACTTTATGGCTTGGTAATTTGCTTGAGACGTATGAGAAAACGAAAATGCTTATCGGGCTGTTTATAGCTTCAAATAACTTGTGTCCCTGTTAGTTAACAAAGAGTTTATTCGAACATTGAGAAAACGGGCCATAGTAATACGAATTTATCTATCACGTCGACAAATTTTACCTTAAGTGTTCCTTCTCATACGAGGGTGAATCAAATATAAACGGGACTGACGTTTTCTTTTAACAGATTTTTGAAAAAAAAAAATAGGTTATTCGACCCTTAGTTGTTCGACCTTCCATTGACAACGAGTTTCGACTTCGGAGATGGTTTTCTTTACATTTCATGACCCCAGGAATCGATGGGCATCAGTGGTCATTGGCGTTATAAATGACACCAGTGACCAATGATTCAGTCGAAATCAGTTACAACGAACTTCAAGGGACTGGCGATATTAGTACGTTGTAGCCGGTCTTCTTTGTAAACGGTTATAGCGAGCAGTTCGCTATAAATGGTGTTATACCAGTTACAACGAACAGCTCGTTGCAATTGTTTTAAAATAACCTTATGCATATGTAGATGCTCGTACACCAGGTGTGCATAACTGATATTGAAATGAGTAGTCAATATTAGGTGTACAACTTTGCTTCCGCCGTTTTCCGACAGCCGGCTGCATCGGTGAGGGCTAGTCAAAATACGTAGTTCAAAAGCGTCACAAAGTGAGTTTGGACGTCTGTCAACGTATCGACATCCCCGGATTTGTAAAAGTTGTTCGCATTTTTAATAAGATTCGCGATTAAAAATGTCTGTTTCCGAGCCAAGGTCTCGTCATTTGCGGGAAGTTTTGATCTTCTGCTTCCATTTGAAAAAAACTGCAGCTGAGGCTCATCGAATGCTCTCAGATACTTACGGTGAGGTTGCTCTAAGTGACAGAACATGTCGTGAGTTTGAAAAGTGGCGATTTCAATGTTGGGGGGGGGGGGGGGGGAAGACCTTTTCCATAGTCCTCCGCGTGGGCGCCCCCTGGTAACTGCAGTGTATCAAACCGCTGACGGCCAATGTCTTAGCGATTAGACAGTTTGGAAAAAGGCAGATAGCCTGAATGGCTGACCAACACCTAAGCGTCTCAGGTTTAGTAGGATGGAATGACTTACGTAGTTGGACCTGCAACATAGTTGTGTGAACTTCAGCACGTTTATTAAACCATCTGAAGCAGCTATCTTCCGAGGCCTTCCCCTGAATGGGGTTAAGCAACGTGCTGACAACTCGTCGTTGCAAAAACCACTCCATGTCAAGAAACCTGGAACAAAAGTCTCGGATTGGACGGATCAACAACGACGACCACGCAAACGACTAAAGGATTATTCTTTCGGATCCTGGAATGTACGCTCCCTGAACAAACTGGGGGCCGAGAAGGCCCTCCTTCAACAGGTCGAAAAGTACATCACTGCGGTCCAGGAAACAAATTGGCCAGCGAGATCATTGACAAGAAATCGCACACAATTTTTACAAGTGGCAAACCATCGGGCCGCAAGGAGTTTGGAGTAGCATTTATAGTGAACAATCACCTCCAACCGCACATTACTGACTTCAAACCCATGAATGAACGGCTGTGTGCGATTCGCATCAAGACTCGATTCTTCAGTCTCTGGCTCATCAATGTCCATGCTCCCACTGAAGTTAAAGAAGACGCAGTAAAAGACGAGTTCTACGCCCGCCTTGAGACTCTCTTCGACTCACTTCCAACAAACGACGTCAAATTGCTGCTGGGAGACTTTAACGCGAAAGTCGGAAATGAAAGTTGGCACCGGGGGACCACTCGAGGCCACAGTCTCCATGAAAAATGTAACGATAACGGCCAGCGACTTATCGACTTCGCCTGCAGCAGGAATCTAGTCGTAAGCTCTACGTGTCTCCCGCATCGACGCATTCACAAGCAGACCTGGAAATCTCCGGACGCACATACCGTCAACCAAATTGACTACGTCCTCATTTGCAGGAGATGGGCGTCTAGTTCTAGTGTGATGGATGTCCGCTCCTATCGAGGAGCAAACTGCGACTCAGATCATCACTTGGTGAAGACGACCTACAGATGTAGAATTTCCTCAGTGCACCAATCGAGAATAAGCCCTCTCAAAATCCTTGCGGTTGAAAAGCTTCTGAACGATGCCACGGCGGTGGCGTATACTACCGCCCTTGAGGAAAGACTATCGCCTATGCTACATAACATCAGCAACACAGGCGTCCATGGGTTCTGGCAAGAACTCAATGGGCCCATCAAAGATTTCGCAGAGAAGGTCGTGGGATATAAAGCCCGGCAAGCGCGAAATGAATGGTTCGGGGAAGAATGCAAAAATTCATTTGACGCGAAAAACGAGGCCTATATACAATGGATTCAACGAGCAACCCGAGCCGAAAGAGAGAAATATGACGAGCTACGGCGAATATCGAATAGAACAATTAGACGTAAGAAACGTAAATACTTTAACGAGCAGTTGCTGAACATAAACGAATACTTAGCTAATAGGAACACCAGACAAGCGTACAAACTAGTAAATATAATTAAGAACGGCTACCAACCCAGGAGTAGCCTTTGTAAGGACAAGGATGGAAACATCATCAGCGACACCGATGGAATTAACAAGCGATGGGCCTCTTATTTTGAAGAGCTTCTGAACCTACCATCTTACATCCTCATACAAGCAGCTCTCGACGATGTTGTAGATCTAGGCCCACCCATACAACCCCCGACAGTAGAGGAAGTTGATCTCGCGTTGCGGTCACTAAAACGAAATAAAGCGCCGGGCACTGACGAGATTCCAGCTGAACTGCTAAAATTCGGTGGACTTAGTCTAGTTGATGCCATACATCAATTATTCCTGCGAGTATGGGAGGACGAGGAGATCCGAGACGATTGGCGCAGAAGCATCATCTGTCCAATTCACAATAAGGGAGATAAACTGCGGTGTGAGATTTACAGGGGCATATCGCCAGTTTGTACGTCCTATAAAATTCTGACGAAAATTCTGGAAAATAGAATAAAACCGTACGCAGAACGAATCATTGGCGAATATCAAAGCGGTTTCAGACCTGGTCGCTCCACAACCGATCAGCTCTTAACGGTCAAACTGATACTCCAGAAGTGCTGGGAACACAACGTAAACGTATACCAAATCTTTGTCGAGTTCAAGCAGGCATACGACAGTATCGATCGTGGAGTACTGTACAACATCATGCTGCAATTTGGTATACCGGCCAAATTAGTGCGACTGACTAAGATGTCGATGACCAACTCCGTCTCACAAGTCAGGGTACATAATAGACTTACTGATCTATTTGAAACACGCACTGGTCTGAAGCAGGGCGATGGACTGGCACCGACGCTCTTCAACCTAGCACTGGAATACGTTATTCGGGCTATGAATATGGACAACAGCAAGACGCTACTCATCAAGTCAACACGATTAGCAGCGTACGCCGACGACATCAACATCATGTCCCGAAGATTGGCTGACGCAGAAGAACTTCTGCATACGCTCGATACCGCTGCAAAGGAAGTTGGATTACGTATCAACGAGGGTCAAACTAAAATAATGATGCAATCGACGACAAAGACACCTGGACAACCGAGCTTCAATGTGGGGGACTTCAACATCGAGTTCGTGAACAACTTCATTTACCTGGGTTGCAACTTGTCAAGGGACGCCAACGAAACAGACGAAATCAAGCGACGGATATAGATAGCTAATAAGACTTTTTTCTCGGTTCTCCCCATGATACAAGGAATACAAAATATGGAATTCCGCATGCCGGCTCTCTGAATACCTACATACGTCATTGGCGAAATTGAAAAAACATGTCAAGCAAAACCAGCATTGCAATCCTCACGACAGTATCGCTTCGCTTTTTGAGGGTGCAGCACGCACACTATGCAGCGCTCTCGTGTGTGGGCTTTGCTTGATATGTGTGTTATTTGACAAGCGAATTTCCTTTTGAGTTTATATCGCAATCATCTCAAGCGGAGACCGCTGCACCATGCGCATCTTTCGCCGTACGCGGCCTGCACCACGCGCGGCTTTCACCGTACGCGTCCTGCTTCCTCAACAAGCGAAGCGGTACTGTCGCGAGGATTGCAATGCTGAGAGTTATGAACCATAATACAAGGAATATAATGTCGGCTCTCTGAATACCTACGTCATTGGCGTGATGCGCAGAAAAGTACGAAAATGAATCCCGGGAATGCCTTATCTTGTATTCCTTGTATCATGGGTTCTCCCCATAATGAAATCGAAGCATGTGCACAGAAACAGGAAGCTCCGCGTGTACAAAACCATTATACGACCAGTGCTGTGCTATGGCTGCGAAGCATGGACCCTAACTCAAGCCTCTGAGAATATGCTAGATACATTTGAACGTAAGGTTCTATGGCGAATTTTCGGGGCTGTTTGCGATCGAGATGGATGGCGCATCCGGTACAACCATGAGTTGTATCAACTGTACGATGAGCTGCAAGTCTTAAAATTCGTCAAACTACAATACAACGACTTCAATGGGCAGGGCATGTATAAAGAATGGACGATGATCGCATGCCAAAGAGAGTAAGGAATGCAGAACGAGTGGACGGAGCGGAGATCTCGTTGGGAGAGCTCAGTAGGTGTGGACGCCGCGCAGCTACTGGGCTTCCAGAATTGGAGGACGCGGTGACGTGAGCGAGATAATTGAAGGACAACGATCCAGGCGGCCAAGGCCCGACGCGACGTCGGGCTGTCGCGCCACTATGATGATGATGATTTCAATGTCGAGGACAAGCATAGTGGTGGGACAGAAAAAAATTTCAAAGACGACTAATTGGAAGCACTGCTCGATGAAGATTCGTGCCAAACGCAAGAAGAATTAGCTGAATCACTGGGAGTGACTCATCAAGCCATCTCGAAACGCCTCATGGCCATGGGCATGATTCAGAAACAAGGAAATTGAGTTTCGTACGAGTTAAAACCGAGAGATATTGAACGGCGATTATTTGCATGCGAACAACTGCTTCAAAGACAGAGTCGGAAGGGATTTCTAGATCGCATCGTAACCGGCGACGAAAAATGGGTCCGTTACGATAATCCCAAGCGCAGAAAGTCATGGGAATGCCCGAACATGCCTGAACGTCGCCGTCAAAACCGAATATTCACGGCGCCAAGGTTATGCTTTGCATTTGGTGGGACCAGCTCGGTGTTATATACTACGAGCTACTGAAACCCAATGAAACTATCACAGGAGATCGGTACCGAACGCAATTGATGCGTTTAAGTCAAGCATTAAAGCATAAACGATCACAGTACCAAGAGAGACACGACAAAGTCATCCTCCAGCATGACAATGCTCGGCCACACGTCGCAAAAGTGGTCAAGACATACTTGGATACCCTAAAATGGGAAATATTGCCCCACTCGCCGTACTCCCCAGACGTCGCTTCTTCCGATTTACATCTGTTTCGTTTCATGGCGCACGGCCTGGCTGATCAGAATTTTCGTTCGTACGAGGAAGTCGAAAAATGGATCCAATCGTGGATTGCGTCGAAATACGCCCCTTTTTCCGAGATGGAATCCGAAAATTTCCGGAGAGATGGGTGAAAGTTAACGCTAGCGATGGACAGTACTTTGAATAATACACCTGTAAGTAAGTACTTTTTGACAATTAAGCTTTTAATTCCTGGAAAAAACGGCGGAAGCATAGTTGTACTCCCAATAGCTTTTACGCCTGGTACAACAACTGATGTTAAGTATCCCACTATATCTTAATTTTACATTTTCAACTCAAAAATTATCCCGAATCAAAGCATATCAAAAATCTGGGCAAGACTTCCATATCTGAGGCGCCAAATTTTATCAATGGCTTATTCACGCTAAATGTAAAATACAAGTGGCCAGAGAATGTAAAAAATTAAATGATGATGTATCATAGTAGGTTCTTAACTATCTAAAGCGGAAATTTATTCTATATACAATTCTAGCACTGGATTTTCTCATACAAAAGTTCCAACTTTAAAGGTAAATATCTCCTAAACGGTTATGAATTCGCGGAAAAGGACTTCAGATTCGTCCATTTCAGACCAAATTCGATTGAACCCCATCATTAAAATTTGGCGCCTCAGATATGGAAGTCGCCCCAAAATCTGGGTTCATGCGCCAGGTATCTTCAATTATTTACTGTCTTTTTTTAATTTACAAGAAAAGCTCCCACCTTTCTACATAATATCTCTCCCTTGATGCACATTTCTTACCAAACGGAGTGGGACCTTTCTGAATCCTTCTTCAGAAAAAGTCTTCGGACCTTCTCGTAGTCACTATGGAGCACGAACACCTGTACCGCCTGATCGGCGTCGAGGCGTTGACCTCCAAGCGCTTCTTTTAGCAGTTCGAAAAGGTGAAAATCACAGTCAGACAAGTCTGGGCTGTAGGAAGGATGTTCCAATGCTTCCCATCCTCATTGATCCAATTTTTGCTTCGTTGGGTTGGCTGAATGAGGCCTGTCATTGACTTCGACAAGAATCACGATTCTCGCCGATTTTGATTTTTTCTTCCTTCAAAACGATAATTTTTCTAATAAAATTTTCATAATACTGCGCATTTATCGTTTTTTATCATGTTATTCGTCTATCCTGCTTCAAGAGCCTCCGGGCTGTCTCAATGTTGTCGACGGTCATGTTCTTGCATGGGTGTCTTTCGTGGCTCTGATTTTCTATTCGGTCTCGTACTTTAGAAAATTCCATATGCCATGCAAACAGACGTGTTCTCAAGAGGGATTTCTCCTCGTACTGTGCCTGCTTTTTTTTAACTTCTGATATGGTTTCACCCCTTCCTTGACTTGATAATAATCCGCTGCTCCAGGGAAACGTTGTTCGCTGTTTCGCTCCAGGCAGCAGTTTTTTTTACAGAAAAAGTCGAATGAATACAGCGTCATGTATATTGACGATGATCTTTTGAAGTTTGTTGACATTTTTGATGGCCTATCTTTATGAAAAAGATGGCGAAAGAGTGAATAATAAGAGAATAAATGTTATCTTTATCAGTCTCCTTTCAATTCACCTGAATATAGGAATTTAAAGGGCCCCCTAAGCCCGGATTGCCTATGTGTGTTGATTTTTAGCGATGGCGCAGCTTAAATTAGGTTTTATTCGAAAGATAACTATTTTGCCTTCCACCCTAGTGGGGCGCAGCTCGCCAAAAGCGGTGGCTCCAGGGAAAGAGATTCAGATCGAATGAGGAAGTCATCGCAGATACCGAGGCATAATTCGATGGCTTGGACGTTTCATACTAATGAAAGGGCATCGAAATGTTGGAAAATCGCTATACCAAGTGTATCGCCGTCGAAGGCAACTATGTTGAAAAATAAATATAACTTTGCCCAAATCAAGCTTGTTTTCATTAAAAATCCCGGAACTTTTTAGCCCATGTAGTACCTCCTGCCCATTTAGCCGCATACCTGCGACAAGTGAGGAAAGTTTGTGGCTTATTGTAACGATCCACATTACAGGGGGAAGACAACACAAATATCCATGACCACAACGTGGACTGGAATCGAACCCGTAACTGACCGGTAGCATGAGACGTCAGACGGACGCCTCAAAGCACAGAGCTACCGGTCCCCCCAATTCACAAAAAGTTCACACAACAAGTAAATTCGACAGTCAATCAAAAGCATATGAAAAGTGTTATCTTGAAGAACTTAACTCGTTCTTCAAAAGCGAGAACCTAACCGTCTCGGCGTCTAAATCCTCGGCAACCCTATTTACCACCTGGACGAAGGAAGTCAAGATGCAGCTTGGAACTCGATTGAAAATAATCCAATTCTTACTAAGATGATTCACATTTTAAAATCCTAGGAGTCACGCTGGACAGCATGGCCACATCATCACCCCATGCCTCAACGATGTGCGACAGGATGCGTAGTAGGAATAAGATCCTCAAAGCCTTGGCTGGTAGTACCTGGGGCAACGACAAAGAAACTCTACTGGTCACGTATAAAGCAGTCGGAAGATCAATGGCCAACTATGCAGCTCCTGTGTGGTCACAGAATCTCTGTGGTACACAGTATCATTATCTCTGTGACACACAGTGGAAAAAGGTTCAAGCGTGCCAAAATGCCTCTCTCCGTACTGTCACTGGTTGTCTCCTGATGTCGCCCCAGGACCACCTACATCAGGAAACCAGAATGATGCCTTTAAGGGACCAAAACCAGCTTCTTGCCAAGCAATACCTATTGGGTTGCTACCGAAGTGAACACCCAAACTCCAACCTAACGGACAAGATGCCGCCGCCCAGACATGTTAGGGGCGACTTGACTAGAAAGAGATGTCCAGAGGTACAAAAGGGTGCTCTTTGATAGCGGTGCCAGCCATCGCAGCGATACATTAGGCGGAGGTTCTTCATTAATTGCTGGTTTAGGTCCCAATCCAGTTCTCTCGTTCATACCACCAACGATATCTCCGGAAGAGGAAAGACTTCCGAGGAACGGGCGACCGGTAGCGCAGTGTGTTGAGGCATCAGTCTCACGTTTGACTACCGGCGTTTTGGGTTCGAATCCCGTCCACGACTACGTTCATGGCCACGGATGTGCAGGAGGTGCATGCTGGCAACTGCATTCTCCGAAACCAGATTATGCCAACGAAACGTCAACTGGGCTACATGGAACAGTTGACGCGCTATGCCCCACAAGGGGTTAGGGCAATTGAGTAGATGTTCACGATTGAACTCCTACCTATCCCGTAGTGACCAGGACGTCTCCAACATCTGTCCTGCTTGTAATGGAGCTCTTCATGACGTGGACCACATCTTTCACTGCTCAGCTGCACCCACACACTTGACTCCCAGATCGCTGTGGGAGAACCCAATAGAGGCAGCTAATTTTCTATCCCTCGACACCGCGGATGACGATGAACAGACAGACACGTAACTTAGCTACACACCAAATTCCGACCATTGCTGCAACAACAACATTCTAATTAAAATTGAAGATTTTTCCTTCTTTTGCGATTCTAATTTCAGATCTCGAGGCAATGCTCGGCTCGGCTCTGCTTCGCGTTGCATAGCGCGGAATGTGAAAGCCATCCACGATAGTCTACATTCTCGAGGGGTTAATTCTGATTCCTTTCTTTCTTTGTTGCTTATTTTGGGTTTTCACCGGTGTCTTTCAAAATTCGTGGGAACAACCATTTCAAAGTCACGCTTTCTACATTTTGCAATGTGTGACAGTATGATCAAGAAGTGCAGCTAAATATCGAATTCCTCTCGATCGAAACCACTGATGCTCAAATAAACCACAAAAGGCCGCTTACCTTGCAAAAAATCGCATTTAAAATCACATCCACTCATAACACCAGATTACGAACAATAGCAACCTGAATAGAGTTTTAAACTTTCAACCTTTTAAATGGCGCACACTATTATCTTCGATTAGCTGCTGTTACCATCGAATCGAATCGATTTCAACAATTCCTCATGATTTAGATACCAAGTATAGTAGGTACATTACCAGTATCCGTATCTAAACTCACTCTTGGTATACAACAAAAACCGCGCTGACTGGTTGATTTACGTCCACCGAAATTCCAACGTAGAGACCAAAGATCATGCACATTTTGAATGACTCTGCTCTATTGCTTCTTTGAGTGCAACACCTCGAGAAGGTGCTGTCGATACAGTTCACTGGATGATTGTATTGCATTGTCCAAATGTCGATCATGTATTATGGAACCTACTTGAAAATCTGAGCACAAAACAGCCCGATTGACCAGGCATCTTCAAACGGCCAATCGAGATTGAATGCATTTTACTATATATTCGCCGAAAAGTAAAAGTTTTCTCCAGCCGCCAAATGTCTGGCAAACATGCTAATCAGCAACGATTTGAAGATGTTTTCGATATGTAACACACCCGTTTATTGTTACAAAATTTCGCTTTTGTTGGTAGCTGGCCATATTTCGATGCGCCATGATTTTGCAGAAAAAAGAAACATCAGCATCATCCAACACTTGGAGTCGTCCATCTTTGCGCTTTTTCTGCATACTTTTCTGCAAAAGAAATAACGATCGATACAAAAATAGCTCGAATCAAAAAGATACATGTATCTATTGTATGTATACAACTTCTATATGGTGAAATGAATTCCACCAAATTTACACAAAAGACTGCGAAGATTCACAACGCCAACTTTCACGAATCTGTATTTGACATTTCATCGAAGATGCCGAGATAGCAGCGGTGGTTCGTTCGATGATCACCACCATCATCTCATCATCATCGCATTCACTATCTCTTGTCGATCACTGGACGGACAACAGATCGATTCATCTTTTTCAATGGGATGGTTATCTGAGTATGATTTTCTGCACATTTTCGAAAGATTCACACACAACAATCGGCAGTGGCGCATCAATTTATTGTCATGCGAATCAGTTGGAATCAACGAAAAGTAACCACCCATCATCTTCAGGCATGTTTTTGTACAAATAAAAGATGGCAAAGAATCAAGATACAAAACGGAAAATCAGCAAAGCACAATTCGAATACGGTCATGTGCGCTTTCTAGGCGATACTAGTTTTTGAGGCCATCAACATCAGTAACATCACCATCGGCGGTATCGTCATCCAAGACCAGATCAGGTTGTAATCAGCAAGAGCAACAATCGCGGATATACGCGGCCCATTCGATTGAGGCGAGCTGAAGTTGTCAGATAAAGACAAATACACAGATAGCCAAGCAATGAGAATATAAATTATGTATAAATAAAACTACATGTTCGGCTTTCTTATCTCTCTTCTTTGACTGTTGCGAATTTTTCGGACTTGAGTCACGATCTCTGGCTATGCAATTCGCAGATTTCTTTTTATTTGTCCAAAGAACAGCCAGCATTACAAAGTCGCGAATTAAATTCCAAATGCTCGCAACTTTACCTTAATGCCAGATCATTTTAATTAATGCAGAGCAAAGATTCGGTAGACACCTTGCCCTGAATATTTTGCATTGTGATATTCGGCGGACAGATCTCACGAAATTAGCAAGTGACATTCTTTCTAGTAGGCCAGCCAGACAGACGATCGCCGCGAGTTGGCTCTACTTTAGAAAGAGTGGCTAGGGCCTAGAATGATAATTAGAAACATGTTTAATTGCAGATAAATTGAATTTTTGGCTGGTGTTCAACAACAGAGAATGAGAGCGATGTGTTGTGAGGTGCTATGCATGGTGCACCTGCCATTAGTTAGACAGGCGTTTTATTCGATTGTATGAAAGGGGCGAGCACGAACCCTCTTGACGAATCAGATTCCACATTAATTCCCCCTCACCATTAATAATTTGTTAAAAAATCCTCCCAAAATTTATTGAACTTCCTGATACAACACGCTATGTCCGTACTATCTAAAGGGGAAATATATTTGATGGTGGGTTCAAATCAAAATGTATTGTATTTTTGCTTTAGGTAATCTAAAGTGAATGCGTCCAAGTTTCGCTCTGAAAGACGCAGGCTCGTACTGCCTAAAGTGAAAATTCGCAGGAGCGTGGGCTCCGCTTGGACAGTTTTTTAGCTCAACATTTGAAGTACATAAATCCAGTGTCATGAAAAACATTAAAACAAATTAATTATTTTATATCCCCAAATTCTGGAGTCACAACGACGGATTTTTGCATTAGCACCGTTTTAGTGGTGCTGAAAATAAACGTTATAACAACAGGGAAGGGAAAAAGAAACCAAACAAGCAAAAATGGGGTGAACCAGTATGATAAGATCATTGCTTTAGAAGAATGATTTGAGGACATATCTGACACAAAGGGAATAAAAGACATAAAGGACTTAAAGTCATCATCAAGGGAGTTACGCTTCAAACGACTCTTCTATGTTATAAATAAATAACTGGCGCAACAGTCCAATTTGAACCACGGCCTCGAGATGAGTTAGCATCATCTCATTTTCTAGATCGTGACGGTTTTTTTTTTGTGCAGAGGTATGTGATCAGCAATACGCTCAACCGAGTTATTTACCCCATAATGGGTACTCATTTAACAGCTGAGTGGGCTCATAGTCCGACACGTAAATCCCCGGAATCGAACCGGGGCCCAGTGCGTTGAGGGCGAACGTGCTAACCGTTGCGCCATCCGGACTACCTTCTATGGAATAATATATCGAAATGTCAAATAGAGTGGAATGGAATCTGAGACACTCGTCACTCTCTCCGAATACTATCAGATGGTTTACTGATGGCTCCAAAACAGATGAGGGTACTGGTGGAGGAATTGTGCATCTACGTGACTATGGATCCCCATGGGGAAGCACCCTACGGTCTTCCAAGCCAAAATTCATGCAATTCGGACCTGTGCTGGCACAGGTAATGTTAATGTATGTTTTCTTAACAAAGTCAGCATATACTGATTCCCTGGCCACGTCGGTGTCTCAGGTAATCAGATTGTCGACGAGTTGGCTAGGAAGCACCTACGAACCTGTTTATTGGGCCAGAGCCCTTTTGTGGTATCTCCCTGACGTAAGACAGTCTAAGCTGTTCATTCCAGGTCACTCACGCAAGCGCACCAAAATCTGTTGAATCTAAACAGAAACATGACAAGAATCACTTGCGGCCTTCTCACGACTCACGGGGCACTCGTCCCTGGGGCACCACCTGACAAAATTAGCATTTTCTCTGATGCCAGCTGTCGCTTCTGCGAGGCCGATAATGAGACACCCAGCACATTCTCTGCGAGTGGGAGGCCCTTTTCCGTCGTCGCTTATATGATCCCTTCCCTGAGGTGGACTAAATCGCTTCACTTTAACTCATACAGTTAAGCAGCTTTTTTTGGCCGGATCAAACTTAATCGCAAACCTTAAAGTTGCACTAGACCATGCGAACTACAGTATCATAGATCTCTTTTGGTCGAAGTGCTTATGGGTCGTCCCTCTCTCTTATCTTATCTCTTAATGTCATCTTAAAGCCACATTTGCTCTAGGACGCCCTACCACAGATTATCTTCTTTTGGGAACAACATTTTTAAATCTAGATAAATGTGTAGGCAGCGCCAAAGCACATCGATTATGTGTATTTGCATGGGACGCTCCTAAAGTACAGAAATTATCATTGCTGCCTTTTGTCTCATTCTATAGAGCGGAGCACTCATGGATCAAAACTGTCATTCATGTATGTTGCACTGGTTTGTTTACTGTCGCTGCTTGCTGTCTCATTTTTTTCGTACTCACTTTTGTTTGTTGTTTTCGACGAAGAACTACCGATGAACTTTTTTTTAATAACAAATAACTTCCTTAAGCGGGGTGGTACGTGGAAGGATAAAACAGCCTTCAGTGTCCCAGGCAGGCTGTTGTACCAGTTTGTGACCATGCTTTCTTTTAGGCTGTGTAATGCCCCAACAACGATGCAACGCCTAATGACCCGCGAAATTTCAGCGAACTTGTGTAGTGAGGTGAGGTGTTTGTCTGTCTACCTAGATGATCTGTTGCTGATTTCGACTACTTTAGGCTCGAATTTTTTTTTGCTACTTCAGGAAGTTGCATTGTGTCTCCGTAAGGCTAACGGTAAATGTTGTTGTTGTTGTTGTAGCAATGGTCAGCAGTTCGTTGTGTTATTATTTATGCTGCTATTGCTCGTCCTCATCCTCGGTGTTAACGGACAGGAAGATAGCTGCCTCTGCGGGGTTCTCCCACAGCGACCTGGGGGTCAGGTGTGTGAGTGCAGCTGGGCAACTGATCGTGAGGTGGCGGGGCATGTGTTTGTGACATTCCGGTTAATACGAGATAGGTAGGAGTTAAGACGCGAGCACCAGCCCGACCGAAGTTGGGCAAGTGTCGTTCACGCTGCTCTCGGAAATATTCTCTCAGCGGGAGAAATGGCTGGTGGCTGTGTCGAGAGTATTTGGATCTAGTCTTGCAATTGATGTTTGTTCCTCCTTATGATGTATTGCTGCGATGGCTGATCTGTATGCGTTGTCGCAAAGGGAACCCTTTTGCACCTTTGGAGTCTGTTTCGAGGTCCCTCAAATCACGCCTGACATGTATTGGTGGCGGTGTCTTGTCCATGAGGTCGGTGTTGGGGTGTTCCCTCCGGTAACAACCCACCAGGTATTGTTTCGCAAGAAGCTTGTTGTGGTCGCTTAGGGACATCATCCTTGTTTCGTGATGCAGGTGGTCCTGGGATGACATCAGTAGACAGCCAGTCACAGTACGGAGAGCGGCGTTTTGGAGAGCCTGAATATTATTCCATTGTGTGTCACAGAGATTCTATGACACAGTTGGCTACTGACCTTCCGACTGCTATGTATGTGACCATTAGGGTTTTTTATTCTTGCCCCAAGTGCTACTGGCCAAGGATTTAAGGATTTCATTCCTACCACACATACTGTTGAACACAGTTGAAGCATGGGGGGATGTCATGGCCATGCTGTCCAGAGTTACTTCTAGAATTTTCGCATGGTTCACTGTCGGAATAGGCAGATTGCCAATTCCAATTCCAAGTTGCATCTTGACTCCCTTCGTCCAGGTGGTAAATAAGGTTGCCGAGAATTTAGGCGCTGATACGATTAAATTCTTACCCGTCCAGAAGGAGTTAAGTTCTTCCAGGTAATCATTTATTCATTCGCGTTCCGTGATGTTGTTCCCTGTTGCCAGAATGGGGCAGTCGTCGGAATTCCAGATAAATAAAGGTTGAACAAGGAGGGAAACAGAACTCCTCCTTGTCGCACACCTTGTTTGATCTTCCTTAGCTTCGATTTCTTGCTTCTGAATTCGGTGTATCCGTAGGACCGCAAAATAATTGGCAATCTATTTTATTGTTTGCGTTGGAAGAGATGCATTATATAAGTCGGACGGAAGTGTTGAGTGGCTGACTGTGACGAAGGCTTTCGACAGGTCAAGTGCCACCACGATGAGGTTGATTGAGGCCATTGTGGATACGAGTTGTAATGGCATACAGGGCCGTCGTCGTAATGTGCATCCTTCTGAAGCTGGATGTGGGCTGCAAGAACAGAGTGGATTAGTGCTTCGAACGTTTTGGCAACTGGTGATAGAAGTGTGATGGGACAATAGGACTCGCCGTGTGTAGCTTTTTTTCCAGGTTTTAAGATTGGGATTATTCTCTCTTTCTTCCAGAGTTCCGGAACGATCAGGGATGTGATGGATGGGTTGAATGTGGCCGTGAGATATTCGATAGCTTGTGAATCGAAGTGCTTAAGCATTGCCATTGAGATTTCATCAGGTTCCAAGGCTTTCGAGTTGTTCGCTTTCCTGATTGCTGCAGCCACTTCACCGCAGTGAAGACAGGTATGCTGTCTGCAGTTCGGTCTGGATCCTCCTGCGGATAATGCGCTTTTGTCTGTCTGGTGGAGGATGTTCAATAAACGGCCTATTGAAGCGACTTGCGCAGTGGGCAGGGTTGCTGATTGAATTTTCTCCGAACTGAATGGTGACATTCTCTTTCTGTTTCGGTGGATTAGAGAGGACAGGGACTGTCGATCATAGTTTGCTTATATCTGTGGTTAGGTTGCATTTATTCAGATGCGTACTCTATTTTAACCTCTTGCTACTAGTCTTTGAATTTCACAGTTCATTTCGAGAATTCTGGGATCGTCTGGGCTTGTGCTCCAGATGTTGTCTCTCTCGTCTGCCAGTCTGGCGGCTGAGGTAGGAAAGTTGGGCCGAATTATCGGAATGCGTCCTGCAGTAATACATTTCGCAGCCGCTTTATTAAGGACTTTCCTGATATTGAACTCGGCCTTACATACGTCGGTGGGAGTTGGCTGGGCGAGAAATTTAACACTAGTATATTGGGAGAAGCTATTCCAGTCAGCCTGGTTGTGGTTGACAAAAGTGCGATCCTCGACAGATACGATATATCTGTCGGTTTGTCATCACGATTGGTAAATGGTCCGATGATAGTGTAAGGACCGGCTCCCATTGTGTTTAATTGATGAGGCTAGCACTGGCAATCGTGATGTCTGGAGAGCTTGAACAGGTACCGGCCATACGGGTGAACGTGTCGTCATTCAGTGTACAGAAATCTAAAGCATCAAGTTGTTTTACTCGTACAATTGAGATACCTCTGGCGTCATTGTTACCAGCGTTGGTCAACCTGTCTTTCCTGATGATGATGTAGTCTCCATGAGCGTTGCGGGACGAATTGGAATGTAGTGTCGTGTCCTGGATGGCTCCAACTTGAATGCGGTGTCTGTCCATGAATGAAGCGAGTTCGGTGATTTTATTTTGCGGCCCATTGCAGTTTAGTAGACTTTTGTAAAAGGGATACCCCGCAAGGTGCTTCCTTTCCCTGGGACTCTATTCCCAATATACTGCTTTAGAATCAGATGTAAAGTGTGTCTGTATTCATGCGGACGATATTGCTCTCGCCATATCTGGTAAATTTGCAGGTGTTCTCAGTGAGGTACTGCACACTTCTCTCACAAGTATAGGAGACTTTCAGTCGAACCTACTGGGGTACGTGGGACGTGCTTAGTTTTCGCTGATAAGGCGAAGCTTCATGTAGCTATTCTACTCGTATGTGGGTTAGCCGTTGCTTGCAGGGGAAGGTTCAAAGATTGGCTTGCGCTGCTTTTTGTGGTGCTCTAAAGACTTTACTCCTTCTGCTGCCTTCATCATTCTGTTAAATCTATACTTCCTGTCATTGAGGGGGTCAGAGCTTTATCTGAGTCGCCGTGAATACTGCAGTGCTTTTCAGGCGATTAGGAAAACGTAATTTCAGACGGCCAATCTGCAGCGCCATTCATGATGATTAAAGCGATTAGCAGGACCAACCCTAGATGGATAAATGGTGAAACGTGCCTTTCACCAAAGCTGTTGTTGTCCAGATTAAATTCTAGTTACTCCGCTGCTGTTGAAAAAGCAACAAAGCAGACATACTGCGAGTCACCACTGAGAATTAGATAATTGAAAGCAGCTGTGGCGAGGATAAAGAGGAGCGTATTCTTTATCTTCTCTGCTACTGTCCTGTTCTTACATGAGTGAAGAAGACATTTCTTGGAACTGGATGACTAAGCTAATGTTGATGGTGGCAAACGCCATCGTTTTATTGGGAGCTCTTTTTGGTTCAATGATTAGGACTGTCAGGTGAAGATTCCCGGATGGCAACAGAACAAATCCTATTGCAGTCTATATGTGCTGTAGTAACACAGCAGCCCATGTATCTAACCTAACCTTGGTACGATGTTCTATACGTTCATCATTGCATACTTCTCTGCAATAAAGCATACATTCGCGCCTTTAATACACGCATTCCTCTTAAGGATCAAAAGTTGAATAAGTCGGGCCCCCTCCAAACTAGATTTCTAGATCCGCCAGTGCGTTAAGGGCACGTTCAGAGTGCGAGATGAAGCCAAAGATATTTCACTGTGTTTATTCACGCATAAGCGCATATCGTAGTCGTTAACAATAAAGTGGAGTGGGTCGAGTCTGTTTTGGTAGGATCATCTTGTATCTCGTATATCTTGTATCGAAAATGGCGATCGGTGGCGCAGGCGTAAGGTTGTTTTGTCTACTCCTACTGGGTCTATTCGCAGAGGTCGGTGGGGTTGTCTGAAAGATCGTGTTGGTGTTCACTGGTTTAGGAAGGTGAGGCGTGTTAGACGAGCTCGCTGCTTGTGGTCCTCGATTTCTGCACTGACTGGCAGTAAATGCAGGATTCCAGTGCCTGCGATGGTTTAGTCCGTAGCAGTTCCTCAGGTGACACCACTCGTCGCAGCAGTTGCATCTCACTGACGTCGCATTAGGATGCAGCTCTCTGTTGCATACGCAACAGATCCATAGACCTGGGTTGCTTTCGATGCCGGCGCGGAGAAATTGTGTTGAGAGCAGTTGCGCCGAGATGTGTTGCTCCCAATAAACACAAAAAACGAATACAGCATGTAACATATAGATACACATCCTTCTTGCATTGAAGGGGTTTGGCAGCTCTTAAAATAAAATAAATAACTGGCGCAACAGTCCAATTTGAACCATGGCCTCGAGATGAGTTAGCATCATCTCATTTTCTATATCCTGACTGTCTTGTACAGAGGTGTGTGATCAGCAGCACGCTCAACCGAGTTATTTACCCCATAAATGGGTACTCATTTAACAGCTGAGTGGGATCATAGTCCGACACGTAAATCCCCTTTTGTTTTTATCGAAAACTACCGCATTCAGTAGGAATCGAACCGGAGCTCAGTGCGTAGAAGGCGAACGTGCTAACCGTTGCGCCATCCGGACTACAGCAGCTCTTAGCCGTTGTAAAAACGGATCGATCCGGTGCGTAGAACCGGCTGCCGCAGGAACGATTAAAAGCAAGTAATTGACAGTTGTGTAAAAGGAAGAAGTAGAGTAGGTCCCTTTGTGCTTTCGAAAATGTGGTTCAATGAGGCGAATTGTCACGCTCATCAGGCTTTTAGTCCATTTAATTTTTATCAAGTATGAGCATATTCGCATCCGAATTGACTGGTAGCCGGCGGCGAAATCGAAAAAAATCGCGTGTGTGCATCGGCTTAATTTGACTAGTTAAGTGCTGTGGAGCTTGATGCTGGAGAGTTGGGTGTAAAATTCTACGGTTGAGCCATATATGGTGAACAGGACAACAACTAAAAAGTTGAAGCCCAGGACTTATCTAGCGAGAAGCCACATCAATCCGCTCATTATATCCGCTTTAGACAGTTCCAATAGGCCTGTTCGGGACTCAAATGCCAGTACCGGTTTTCGGATTTTCTGAGTACCGGTATTGCAAGCGGTTTCCCGATATTCTCGGTACTCGTTTCTGAGCCGGTTGTACCGTATACGCGCCGAATTAATGTTATAGACAGAACGACCTCAAGACAATCAACTCTTTCGCAAAATAAAATTTTCATTGTCAAAACTGGTGTATCTGTTTCACACAAACCGTCCAAATTAAGGCGATTGGGTCACTTGCTCTGTCTTAATTCTCGTCGTTGCAAAAAAAAATACAAAAAATACTACTATATGAAATTCACATCCTTCATTACTATACTTCGCCATCATGAGAAAATTGTAATAAAGAAAACTTCTTAATTGTGAATTGGAAAGGAAATACAAACAACTACTCTATAACATAATAATAACAATAATAGCGCCATCATATACTTAAGACTTCCCAAAAGAGCTCACGACTCACGGAATAGTGGCAATAAGAGAAAAAAACAAACAAATTGTTAACATTTTCGTTAATGAACAAAATTGCAAATTATATTGCTGTTGAAAAATTGTACACGTAAACAAGTAGCCGACGATTATCAATTTGTATTTTGTATACTTTCACGTGAGCATAATTTGTTTTTAACGTATTTGATGAGCTGCGCTTTTTCTTCATCGCCTGATTGAACTTGACTTGGCCGTTATATGAGGTTTCTCAATAGCTCGCACACATTTTCGTAGGTTTTTCATAGGTACGAAAAGTATTCGAAAAATAAGAAAATGAATCTCCGCAACAGCGGTAGCGGTCAGACTGGGGTCGTACGAGCCACGATGTGTGTAATTGAAGTATTGGTGAGAGGTTTTGAAGGCATATCGTCGTTTCCCATCGTTCGGTAGCTCATTAGTAGATTTAATCATTAAATTGATTGTTACTATCACTGATTGATGAACTTTTCAAAAGCCAATTAATTAATCCGCTATTCTGAATTGAACATAACGTAGTACATATTCATAGAATTGTTAGGTGACCTACACACGCTCAGTTCATCCTCCAAATTTTAATATTTTCTTTTATGTTTCCCGACTGTAGTTCTCCGGACCTTTCATAGTTTACAGGTACTCAGGGCCGTCGAGAAGGGGGGGGGGGGGGGGGGGGGGGGGAGGTTCGATTGCAGACATAGTAATGCCACTGATCTGGGTCGGTGCAGATACGAGGGTCAGGTCTCGAACTACTATTACCAATATGGTGCCATGTGATTCCTCCTCTTTTCTCACGAAGGAAAAGATTGAATGGGCGATAACCAACTTTGACCCTTTCAAGTCTGCTGGCCTCGATGGTATCATTCCGGCAGATCTACAACACATACAGGACATTGCGTACCCTTGGTTGGCATCGATTTTCAAAACCTGTATGGAACTCGTATACATTCCTCTCCTATGAGGGGAAGTTAAAGTGATCTTTATCCCGAAAGCGGGTAAAAGTTCTCACACACATCATCGACTCTGTTAAAAGTATTGAAGCGTTTGATCGACACGCTTACGGAGCGTTATTCCAACGAATCTTCTGTCCGTGTCCCAACACGCATATTGGAAGGGCCGATCTGTGGATACTGCTTTGCACTCTCTAGTGGGCTGCATTGAAAGATTCCTCGCCTATAAAGAATATACGCTGGTTGCCTTCATGGATATTGAAGGCGCTTTCAACAACGTTAAACCTTTAGCTATCACTGATGCGCTCTTAACCCTGAACGAAGATGACGCACTCTGTAGGTGCGTGTACCCGATGCTTACATCTCGGGTGATCTCCACTAGTCTCGGTATATCATCTGTATGCAGGCACGTAAGTAGAGACACTACCCAAGGCGGTGTTCCTTCTCCCCTTCTGTGGAACTTGGCGGTCAACAGGTTGCTCTTCAGCCTGGAGAAGTTGGGTTGCCATGTTACCGCTTATGCGGACGACATTGCCATTGCAATTTCGGGCAAATTCTCCTGTGTCTTGAGCGATATAATGCAGAATGCCCTCGGCATTCTGACGAAATGGGCTGGTGAGGGTGGGATCAAAGCAAATCCGCAGAAAACGGAAGTTCGTCTTCTCACCACCACTGATGGAGGGCACAAGGCCAAAGCCAAATTTCTTGAACTTATCTTGGATAGTAAATTATACTGGAAGGCAAACATTCAAGGCTACTGTTGCGCTGTACTCTTGCAGGAGGGCCGTAGAAAAAAGGCGATTGCAGCCGAAGGTGATCTACTGTAGGGATGTCAAAAACCGGACGGTTAAACGGGAAAACCGGTACTTTCAGAACGATTAATCGGGTTAATACCGGTAGTTTTCTCCCGCGGTTTTAACCCGGACGGGTATTCCTCAATCCGGAAATAACCGGACTCAAATTTCATTTTTCACTCCAATTTTATGAAAAAAAATCCAAGTCTTCTTATGAAACAAATCTCAAGTTCTATTTTCCATTTCCCCATCCCCATTCGCGTTTTATTCTATGGTTTTGCTGTCTGTTCCCTGTTCCTTCTCCTTACAAGTTTACACAGCGGTCTTGTCAATTTCTTTTTCAGGTTTCAGTCAACAAAATTTCATCGTCTTGTTTTGTTTGTGTGGAGCACCAGTTTACAGTTACGTACGAAACGATTGCGGATTTTGATCAGTTTGTTTTGTGCTCTGTGTCATTGTCATTAGAATAAATTAAATGATTCGGTTAAAAACCGAAAAACCGGTACTTTCTGTCGGTTAAAACCGGACGGTTTAACCGACCACAAAAAAACCTGGGTAAAACCGAAAACCGGTACTTTCGAAAATTTTGACATCCCTAGTCTACTGGCTATACACATCGGTGCGGCGGCCCATAATGATGCATGAGATTGTTGTCTGGTGGACGGCACTTGCCACTTAGCATGGCGTCGTACAGGGCTCTGTTGGAAAAGGTCCAAAGAACAGCACGGGAGCCCTAAGCACCACCCCGTACTGGACGTACTGTTAGACTTGATTCCTTTGGATATCTTCGCAGAACAAATGGCGGCAAACACTGCCATCCGCCTCCGCGAAACCGGTCAGTGGACCGCGGCAACCATAGGCCACTCGACTCTTTTGAACAACACTGGTATTCACGCTGTGACGGACTACACCTCACCGAAATATCTTTTCGACAAGGGCTTTACTAGCCTCATCCCATCAGGGAATGCGTGGCTAGAGAACGCTAATTTGGCATCTGATACCATTAGCATTTTCACTGACGGCTCTAAGACTGAGAGAGAGGTTGGGGCTGGTGTTTATTCGGAGAAGCTGTGTATTGGCTTATCGTTCCCCCTGCCAGGACACAGTAGCGTTTTTCACGCGGAAGTTTGTGCAATCTCCGAGGCGGTAACCTGGCTTGCGTGTAATGTCATATCTGCTAGATAGTCAACCTGCGATAAAATCGCTCAGTTCCGTCTTGGTTATGTCAAAGACAGTGTTAAATCGTCGCAGCTCTCTCAGTGAGATGGCGAGATTTTTCAACATTACCCTGTGCTGGATACCAGGTCAGAATGGTTTTTTTGGTAATTGCAACGCTGATGAACTGACCCGGGCTGGAGCTACCAATATGAACAGGGAATGCTTTCGTAGGGCTGGGATGCCTTTAGCAGCCTGCAAACTGATCACTAAAGCGTTGGCATACGATAGGGCTAACACCAGATGGTGCAATGGCAGTACGTGTCATGCAACTAGGCAAATATGGCCGAAAATGGACCCCGTCCGCTCTTGCGGGCTATTGCTGCAGAGCAAAAACCATTTGAGAAACGTGGTGGGGCTTATCACTCGGCCCTGCCTTATTGTGGAGAATGCTAGGAGACTTCGGCTCTCACACAATGCAGGAGCTGTGGGGACGAGGAGGAGGAGGAGGAGACTCCTTTTCACCTTATGTGTCCTTACCCTGCCCTGGCTGGACGCAGGAAGGATTTCCTTGGGTCCTACTTCTTTACTGAGTTGGATGCATTAAAGGATGTTAGGGTTGATTGGCTTCATCGCTTCATTGTCAGCTCTGGCTGGTGTAATGGCTAAGGTAGGCTCGGGTTGCTGTACTTAGGGGTATCACAACGGATCCAGTGGGGTCTGAGTGTGCTTTGATCATTGTTTGGTTGAAGCAGCCTATCTAACCTAACCTAACTTATATTATATTATTCAAGTTACTCATCCTATGACAAACGGAGAAATATTTTGCTCGTGATAGATATATTGATCTCGAATAAGAGATCAACTCTCTACTCATGGAGATACCAAAACCATCGTTAAGTATTTCGGTGAAAAATGTAAAAAAATAATCACCTATGTACTTAGCTGATGACGACGTGATAAGTTCATCGATTACTTTCATTCGACATTTCATCAGCTGATGAGCGACGGTATGGTTAGCAGGGTGTCTTCCACAGAATACTAGTATGATTTCATGGAAACTGATTTATTTATTCGGGATTGTTTGAGAGGCAAAATTTACAGAAAGAAGCTCCAAACTACTCAGCTGAAACGCATTGCTTTAAAGAAATAGAGTGAACTATTTTTTTTTTTTTTGTAAATTGGGACTGTTATTATATTATAATATCATCAATGTGGGGGACCTCAACATCGAGTTCGTGAACAACTTTATATACCTGGGTTGCAACTTGTCAAGGGACGCCAACGAAACTGACCAAATCAAGCGACGGATATAGTTAGCTAATAAGGCCCGTTTTCTCAATATCTGATTAAAATTTAAACTCCAGTTAAACAGACATTGAACGTACCCATCTGTCAAATTTTACAGGGAAAACAACAACAACGACGAATTTTATCTCGAGTTTAAATTTTAACTGGACATTGAGAAAACGGGCCTAAGACTTTTTTCTCGGTTCTCCCCGTTATGAAATCGAAGCATGTGCACAGAAACACGAAGCTCCGCGTGTACAAAACGATTATACGAGCAGTGCTATGCTATGGCTGCGAAGCATGGACTCTAACTCAAGCATCCGGAAACATGCTAGACACATTTGAACGTTGAAGTTTCTGCGGCGAATTTTCGGGCTATTTGCGATAGAGATTGATGGCGCATCCGGTACAACCATGAGTTGTATGAACTGTACGATAAGCTGGAAGTTTCGAAAATCGTCAAACTACAACGACTTCAATGGGCATGTGCAACGAATGAACGATGATCGCATGCCAAAGAGAGTAATGAATGCAAAACGAGTCGACCGAGCGAGACTGCCTAGACGACCGAGATCTCGTTGGGAGAGCTCAGTAGGTGTGGACGCCGCGCAGCTACTGGGCTTCTAAAATTGGAGGACGCGGTCACGTGACCGAGATAATTGGAGGACAATGATCCAGGCGGCCAAGGCCCGACGTCGAACTGTCGCGCCACGATGATGATGATGGTGGAAAAAGTGGACAATTTTTGCTACCTCGGAAGCGCAGTTACAGTAGATGGTGGAGTGGATGCTGATGTACTGTCTCGCATCAAAATGGCTCGGGCAGCTTTTTCAGTTTGACTCCTTTTTGGCAAAACAACAACATCTCCAGACGTATCAAACTCAGGATCTTGGAAACCAGTGTAAAATCTGTGCTTCTTTAATTAATGACCTATGCTCCTCAAAGGGTTGACAGGATCCAGAGAGAGAGACATACGTATGTTCACCACTGTATTATCTGTGCAATGGCTGGGGCAACGGACGGGCAAAAACCCAGCCCACATCTCCCGAAACTGAGCTGGAATAAGCGTGTGCCGCCAATCAAGTCGTTGTGAAGCATTTGCTTATAGCGCCACCGGACCTTTGCGGTGACTTTGGCAACTTGCGGCTCCTTCCCCATAAACACCATCTCGTGACCACGTTACTGATTATAACCGAGTATAGTTAGTATGGTTTCCTTTGGACCGAATAAACTTTAGTAGTACATATACATTATACATACATGATGTCTCACAGCCAAAGGCCCAGCACAGATTCTTCTGGGACGCCTGATCATACATCAGGTGGTGTGGATCAGGTTTCTTAAATTTTGTATCGGGGTCTTTTGCGCTTACAACTACTTATATTACTCAACTGATGCACGGTATGAGCTCCGAATCCAATTCCCTGGTTCTTGATAATGCTTCCAAAAATTAGCTTTGTTTTAAGAATTTTGGTATTTAATTGGCTCTTATCCACTCCGAAAAGCAGATGCCTCCATTCTTTAAATACCGACCTTTCGCCATATACCACGAAACGGTATCGCTCCACAAGATGAGAATGCATTTCCCCTGGTTTATTTAACGCTAATGCTGATTGAACCCCGAAATCTCTTTGATCTTAATTAACCACTTCGATCAATAAGCAGGTCGTGCGCGTGTAGATCGTTCTATATTTTTTGAGGATTTCAGGAAGAGAAAAGGTCTCGAAAATTGGCCTTTTTCTTTCTATCGCCCAGTTGGCTAAGTGAATCGATCTGAAAACGTGGAATTTCCAAAGACTCATTGTTGACCATCATCATCATCATCTTCATCGTTTTCAGCGAGTGCAAACCATCAGCATCCATTATCTGCAAAATCAGCATCAAACGGGAAATCGATTAAATTATTTTTGTATTTTAATCTCATCTTTTACATCGTCTTCCGTTTACCCAAAAGAGAAATGTGTCAGATGAATCTTTTTATTATTAACGATATAAATCGCGAAATAATTGAAAACAACATCTCAGGCTGATTAGATCGTTCATCGGAGTGAGTTAGTTAGTGTCTGCGGCGTTTGTGCGAAAGTGTTGCCCAATCGATTAAGTAGATGGCGTTGATTAGGCCTCCTTTCTATTTCACCGTAAATTGAGATGAAGATGCTTCTCGTTTTATCTATTTTTTTTTTTTATTTCGTCATAACTGTCTTCAGGTTGGGCTGCCTTATATGCACATAAATCTGATGATCTTATAAAAGACAAAGTGGTTAATCCAAGGCTATAGAATTGGCACTGTTGCAACTTATTGAGCTTATGAAACCAAGCACTAGATACACGGATAATTGCTTGAATCCAATCGAAGTCAATTAGATGAAGTGTTTGCATGGAATTATGGCGCTTTTTTACGGCACCTGTCTACGTCGATTTGCATCAATTTATTGGCATGGTCATATGTGAGATGCAGAATATTAAGTCAATGCCGCCACGCTACTTAACTACTCTTTTCTTTTCAATTGCCAGAAAACGATCTATTGACCTACCAACTGACAAATTTCCTCATTTAAATCTGTTAAAGCCGTTGAGTACAATAGTAACAAATTCGCGGAACTGCAAAATATTTGCTACATTTTGTTTGGATTTTAAAAGTCAATTGGCCTCCGATCCTATTAAAAGATTTTGCAGTTACAAAAATACATTCATCACATTATTCCAAGATATTTCGCAAGACGGCAAAAGTTGGCGAGGTAGTTGGAAAGGCTGTTTATGATTATGATGGTGGCGTTATAATTGCGTTCGGGCGTGAAAAGGTATGATTCCATTGAAAGCACGAAGAGTGAAGTGGAGCTGGTGAAAAGTTGTTAAAGATAAACCGATACTAAACGGAGACTCAATTTTGAGGTGGATCTTAGCCAACCACCCGCGCATGTATGCTCTATTTGCGGAACACAATTAAAATTGATTGAAGACACGATATACAATGTTGCGCAACGAATCATCTTTTTTTCTGGTCTTTAAATTCCATCATCATCACCGTCACTCCATCGTGGAAAGAAAGCATGCGGTCGCCAGCCAGGTGATCATCTTGATGATCATTCGAGTTAGATATGAAGGTTTCGAGTGGCGGATAGAGCGATTCTTCAATCTTCAAGATTGAAGATTGTTTGATAGCGCCGACTTATTTCCGACACTTGAATTGTCGGGGTGGTAGCCTATCGCAATACACTGGCGATCACCTGCAATCACCTGCGATCACTTTCAATTGTGATCGTCGGATAAGGTATAAAAGTCGTCACCACACTCTCACTAATGACGAAGTGTGGATAGTTGAACGGTTATTGTTGCTGAGCCTAATGAAGATCTTGTCATCAGCCAGACACGTCTAAATTTAAAACTCGATCATTTAAGATCGATTGTCGATGGCTACGTGGTGATATAAGTTTACAATGCATATCATCCAAGTTGCGCATCTCTATTTGATCCGGGGGAAAACCACAACCATATTCGAATGCATTCACGATCACATTCGCTCGGTGAACTGCGGTTTTGTGAAAGGTGAACGAATGATGTATTCGATGCGGCAACAAGCCGCTGTAAATCGTTGCAGTTGTTAAGGTAAGCCTCCTACCAAGCTCGAATCGTGCGGCATAACTTAAGTGATCATTGCACCCAAATCACCCACATACAAATGCTGCAATTGTGGTCGTACAATCAAGTGATCTTTTAGATCTTTTGTCATTGCAGATAATGACGTTTCAAGTAGAGAGGCACGGATTGCTAATGGAAATTGTCAGCTTGTAGCGTGCTAGGAATAATTGTATTTTGAACACCAGCATCTCGCTATTGGGCGACTCTGAAGGACATGTTGCCAAATGGTGAGGTGCGACCCGCGCACGATCCACAAGTAGAGGATTATTAGGAGTCTTTGACACAGTCTCACAAGCTTGCGTGCCCTCGTACGGGTTTGTTCACATACTCTACGACTCCCCAATAACCATCATTTCAAGCACCTGATCGACCTCCTTATAGAGGAGCTTTTCAACGGCAGGAGAGGCCGGAAAATGTCTCTGCATAATGGGTTTGTTGTTACGACGTCGAAGGCGTGCGAGATGACAGTCATACACGCTACACTTTCCAAGGAGAAAAACGGAAACGTTATAATTGCGGCATTAAGTTGCGTTTGTTAAGCTTCTGTCAGAGAATATTGGCTGATTGTTGCCGTCCGGGCTTCGGACGATAGTTCCGATGTATCTATGTATATTGCAAAGAAGCAAATAGGTCTGAAGGCACCTAGTCGAAACTCCGGACGAAATCGACCCCGATTGAGAGTCGGAATGAGTAAAAACTCGAAAGTTTTAGAAACTACAAGAAACGTGACGTTCGCAGAGTTCTTACCTAAAGGTGTTTGGGAAGTGCTACCAGTAGTTGTGACCCCTAGTCGACTCTTCTTGAAAGGATAATGACTATTGTAATGAGCCATATTCTCGTCTGGTTGTGCAGCTTCCACCGGCAGATCTATGGCAGCACCTGATGAGTAAAGATCTGTCGGTGGTACGAAACCAGAGGCCGAGGGTCCCATTACGCCTGGACCCTGATGCGAACGCGAGGGAATCTGCGGCGTCCGCCAACCATCCCATCCTTGTCACCTCATTTTTTTTTATAATTTTTTCCTCTCTCTTTTATTAATACGTAAAAGACAGGGGCAACGAGCGGCGAAAACCCCGCCCACGTCTCCCGAACTGAACTACAGCAAGCATAGGCCGCTGCTTAGCTCGTTGAGGAGCCTTTTTCTTCGCCAGATGACACGGCCTGACTTTCACGATCGTTATGCTGCCTTAGGCTCCGCCCCCACGGGCATCTTCGGATGCCCACCAAACCGTTCATGACACTAGCTTTCAAAACTCCTTGAGCAAAACTCGAAGCATTAACACTACATGATGCACCTATGTATATCGTTCAATTCACTCACAGTTTGCGCAAGAATCGTGACTGCCGCATTTATTCAGAGGTCGTTTTTTAGAAATCCGAAAGGATCACTTGAAAGTAATTCGATTGGCGATCACCTTCTTACAAAATTTGCGATCGTAGCTGGAGTTCGTCAGCGAAAATTCGTTGTCGAGCTGCCAAGTAATCCTTTTGCCGCTCATGTAGTAGTCTGAAACTGAGGCACCTTTAGCTTTGTGGCTGTTAATGTGTTTATGGAAGGACCGGACCTAAAAATCTTAACTGGGGGTGTCCGTGAGTGATCGGTAAGCCCGGAGGGCTACACGGTTACGGCTCAAGAATGGAACTGAAGACGTAGCTGCCACAGTCAAGAAGGATGGTATATCTGGAGCAAAGGGCAAATCAAGTGTTGAAGACAAGGCCGATGTAAAGGACGGATCAGGTAAAAGAGACGAGTTAGTAGAACTACGGAAACCAGTGGATTGTAGATCCGACTTAGAAGACGGCACTAGGACGATCTGCTTTCGTGCGTAACTCTCGGGGTAGCCATACGAATTTAGTGGTTCTGGACTAGAGTGTGATCCGTCTGAGCATTAGGACGATCTTGGCTGGAACCGATATCTCTGATCGCACTAAGAATTGGAACACCCCCGGATCTCCACAATCATAGACGAACACCAATGTGTGTCCAAACAATGCGCATGGGAATGGCTTGTGTTTACGATTCAAACGTTAATTTGAAGTATGGCGGTTAATTTGTCGAATCCGTTAAAAAGTTGCGTGAATTTGCAATCACCTTTTAATTTAAATGTCAAATGAAAAGTAAGTGTTTGTTCTCTTCGCTTGCAACCGTCGACGTTATCGGTTTTATACGTATACGATTAAGCAGCTTTTTACTACCACTACAACTCAATTGCCCTAACCCCTTATGGGGAATAGCGCGTCAACTGTTCCATGTGGCCTAGTCGACGTTTCGTTGGCATAAACTGGTTTCGGAGAATGCAGTCGCCAGCATGCATCTCCTGCACATCCAAGCCCACGAACATCGTCGTGGATGGGATTCGAACCCGAAACGCCGGTAGTCAAACATGATACTGATGCCTCAACACACTGCGCTACCGGTCGCCCAAGCAGCTTTCTGGAAATAAATGTTTTAAGTAGAACAAAATAATCGGTTAGTGTTTTTGCGTTAACATGGTGTGCTGTTTGCAAGCAAAACGTTTCCCAAATATTTTATTGTCTCGGCGTTGCTACCTCGGCCCGGGCTCGCAGTCGAGCCGTCATCACCATCCGTTCGACTTGCAAGGCTGACTTTAGAATCACCTTTGAAGTCTATATCCTGCAGGTCATAGCGTCACTAACACCTGCAGTGACTATCAGATCTTCAACGTGGACTCATCTAGTTGAATTAGAGCCCGCGCAGACGGCAAACTTTTTAGTTGGCCGAAAAACTAAATAGTTTAGTCAGAAAAATAAAACACACGGCGGTTGATGAGACCGCGCCCACAGCAAACTATTTAGTAATCGCTGTGTGCGCGGTATCGTAAAACACCGTGTGTTCTATTTTCTGACTACACTATTTAGTTTTTCTGCGAACTAAAAATTTTGCCGTCTGCGCGGGCTCTTATAGTTAGCTGATCCTGAATTTGGCACTCCAGGAGAAATCGATCTTCTCATCAGAGCAGACATATGGGGTCAGCTTATCTGCGATGGAATCATCACTGGAGACGAGTACGCCGCGGGAGGATTGTATTCGGATCCGTGGAGACAATCTCGACCGACACAACACAAAACGAACGCTGTCTTTGTGATTGTGGCTCCGATCGCGGTCTGGATTTATTATTGCATAAATTGTGGGAGATGGATGACATATCAATATCCGAAACGCGAAATGACATGTCCCAGCAATGCTTCGCAAACACCTTCACTCCACCTGATCAGGGTAGTTATTGTGTTCAACTGCCGTTTCGTCCCGATGCACCACCACTTGGGAGCCTTCATCAATCGGCGCTGCGACAGTTTCATAAGCTGGAATGGAAACTGTCAAGTCATTTAGAACTACAGGCGAGATACGTTGAATTCATGCGGTAGTACATTGTCCCGGGTCCCATGAAGCAAGTGTTGGATCAACAAGGCGATCCCTCCCAGGCATTCTTCATACCACATCATGCTGTTACCACAAAGTTTCGTATGGTATTCAACGGATCGGCCCGGACGTCGAACGGTGTGTCATTGAACAACTTGTAGGCACACAACTACAGGACATGTTGATGAACATCTGGCTGCGTTTCTGACGCTTTCGCGTAGGGCTTCCGGCAGACGCACAGAAAATGTTAAAATGTTTCGACAGGTGGAGGTGGACTCTCGACATCATCGTTGGCAACAAATTCAGTGGCGTGAATCACCTTCACACCCGCTGCACACCTTCCAGCTATAGACTGTTACTTATGGAATGGCTTGCAGTCCTTTCAATGCCGTGCGAACATTAGGACAGTGTGCCGTGGATAATTTCCAAGCCTTCATCGATTCCAACCGGGCAAAGGACACACGTGATCGTACCTTGGATCTCTACGTGGGTTACATCCTTCATAGTGTGTCGACGCCAGAAAAAGCTGAAACTATACCTGGTGATGTTATAGCACTATTTTGAATCAAAGCAAGTTTCAGTTGCAGAAGTGGAACTGGAACTCTGCGCAGGGGCTCACCGTTATCTCCGAATCGGCGTCTACAGCTTCAGAGGTAGATCTAAGTGAACGAAACGACAGTTCTTGGCCTATGTTGGGAGTCCAGTAGTGACGAGCTACTATACAAAGTTAATCTCGGCGAGACCGCTATGGTCACGAGCAAACGGACTGCCATCAGCGATATTGCACGGTTGTACGATCCTATGGGACTGCTGGCACCAGCCATCGTCGTAGTCGAAATTCATCATCCAGTCTCTCTGGGAAGCAGAGACACTGGATGAACTGGACTCTGAAATAGTTTACCACAACTTTCCAAAATTCGTGTACCACGGTGGCTTGGAGTGATGGCCACAGCCACGCCACGGCTATATGGATTCTGTGATTTAATCGAGTAGTATGGATCTAGACGGTACTGTTCGTACGACGCTGGTGGTTGCTAGGACTAAGGTCGCACCGAGGAAAAGGTCAAAGGCCACACCGAGAGAGTTACTCACAATACCACGTCTGGAACCCAACGCTGAGCGTTTATTGATGTCTACACTCAAGGAGGTGTGTCAGGCATTTCATCTCAACCGGGTAGAGTACACACTGTGGACAGCCTCTACTACTGTTCAATGTTGGCTTCAAAAGTCACCAGAAGCACTTAAGCAGTATGTCGCAAACCATGTGGATTATATTGACGAGAATTCTGAGGTCAGTCGTTGGCGTCATCATTCACCAACAGAGAATCCAGCTGACTGCGCCAGTCGCGGGATCAAAGCAGTTGCTCTCTTAACCCATGACCTGTGGTGGTTAGGACCACCATTGGTTCGGGACAACCTTGAACATCATCCTCCTTAGAATAATGTGAAGCATTTGGACAACGAGGCTCTTGTGGCACTCAAAGCAGAGGCACGACCAATACGTGCTAGTGCTCTATTCAGTGCGAACCCAGTTTGGAGGTTCACCACGACTAGAGCGGATGGAGTTGAGATCCCTCTGGTCGATCCATTCAGCAGCTTACAACGAGTTTTGCACAACTCTTCCCAGCGGAAAACAATTTCTTTGCATCGAGACGATCGCAAAGGTCAGATGCGACATGATGTTCGAGAATGAAATAAAGTGTATCTCTGACGCAGGTGTTCGTTGGTCTTTCATCACTCCAGTTGGCCTTCACCATGGTGGCCTATGGGAGGCCGCAGTTCGTTCGGCGAAAATACATACATTTACTACGTGTGATTGGCAAGCAGACAGCCCAGTACCAATCCCTCGGAGCGACCGATAGCTCAGCGCCTAGAGGCGTCAGTCTCATATCTCACAGGAGGTGCATGCTGGCAACGTGCATCGTCCAAAACAGGTTTAGGCCAACGAAACGTCAGCTCAGCCTCATGGAATAGTTGCCCCACTAGGGGTTATGGCAAATGAGGAATGAAGAGCTTCGCCTGCCTCAGGCCCGGGAGACTGTCCCAGGTGGTGGCAGCTTCAGTACGCTCCCAATCCCTAAAGCGTTTTCTTGTGGTGCATAGTGAAATCCCGCAGAAGGGTTTTGGGCCATAGAAAGGAATGGCCGAGGCCGTTCTGATTAATTCGTCTGCCTCTTCATTCTCGGCAGTGCCGTTAAGAGCACCCATGATACTGTATATTTCAGTTGACGACTTGTTGCATCGCACCTTATTCGGAGCCCCAACCACTCAAAATTTTACTGGCTCAAACCACCTACAGTGCGAAATTCTATCATCTTCAATCTCATCCACTTAACACAAATGCAGATACATACTCCCATCTTATATTTCACAAAACTGTTTGAAGATTTTACCTTTGCGCCATGCCTCGTGTGTCGTGAAAACAATGAACAGAAAAACGACATAGCCTAGTACTCGTAGAAGTCACAAACCCATCACATTGATAGAACAATGGCATTAACGATTCGCTACAATAATAAACTGCGACGCGCTAAGATACATGTTATTTAATCGGTTTATGTCATGACTTGTTAAATAATAGTTATACGAAGGTACTAAACGGATTTACGTGCAAAATGCAGGAGAGTCGTCGTATCATATACTACACTGCTCCACTACTCTGATTTCACTCTTGTAAAATCGTCGAAGTGGATTTGCATAAAATGGCGCGAGCCATGGCGACATACTGTGAAAAAAATAAGGTCGAGTACATTGCTATCATTGAAAAAGTTTTAATACAGAGAATAAACGAAAGAGTGAGAGTGGGTTAAGGGGTTGTTTATAGAACTATGAATTAAGGAAACGAAACGAGCATTTCCATTTCCATAGAGACGATTTGACCCTTAAGCCGATTTGAAAAAATGTCGGATTTTATATGGATGACAGCATCGGGATTTTTCGTGACCCACTTCCTTCCTTCATTCATGAAAAGTAAAATTTCAATAGACATCTGGGTTATCCTCACGAGTACCCATTGGATTTTAGAATGGCTCAAACCCTGTACACGACTAATGTGAATTTAAACTCAGAATAGGAAAACTGGTTCCGAGAGAGCAATGCAACCTAGTACATTGACAGATTACTCGCCAAAGAATATTAGCTTCAACTACCCATTTCACCCACTCTTCCACTGAAGTGTTTTTTGGATGGCTTGAAAACAGGAAAGGATTTTGGTGCGGGTGTCGTAGGAATAGCCGAAAGGGGCCTACCCAGCGGTCTTTTAAGTAGTAGTACTTATATGCCATCCATAAAGAGCTTATGTCTAGCAGCTGGTACTGTCAAATGTCTATCAGGGAGATATCTCTCCACTATAATATAGAAATAGGTTTTAAACTGTTTGTACGCACTAAGCGAAACTAGGAGTCAGCTCCAAAGAACCATTTTCTGGGTCCCTCAACACGATTGTACTGAAGACAGGAAACACCTAGATATGTTAGCTAGTGGAAGCTTTGCAATTCGCCTTTGTCGGTAGACATCCCTACTGAGTGATTGCCCTCGGAATGAAATGAAAACGAACATCACGGATATGTATTAAGAATAAAGTGAAGTGGGTCAATGCAAGTCTAAGTGTCACTTTACACTGTCGAACTCGAACACGAACCTAGTACAAGTGGACCAGTTTTCTTCACATCTATGTGAAGTGTATGTGTGTGTGTGTCAGAGGACATTTGTACCAGGTTCGAGTTCGACAGTGTATGGTGACACTAAGTCAAAATGACTCAAACTCGCTATCCGCTACCACACAAAAGTAATTAGCTTGAAACCAAACTAAGCTGCTGATTATTTTTGTGTGGTAGTGGATAGCGAGTTTGCGTCATTTTGACTTAGACTCACAACGACCCACTCCACTTTATTCGTAAGAACTTGGATATGCGCTTATTCGTGAATAAACACAGTCGAAATCACGAGTATTATCTGCAGATGATTAAGTAATTTCAATCCCAAGAACAGAACGACATCGAACGGACAGACTAAAGTCATTTGACACAACTTTCGCCGAGGTGATGGAGGCTGCCCTTGACTTAGAACTACGTTAATGTGCAGATGTAGGTCTGAGTATCAACTCACAGAAAAACGTCTTGGACCCATTCACACGAAGAAGAAACCTGAACTTGGGTCAAGTTTCCCTGGGCGGGACGGTTCTGTCACTCTCCACCGAACTTAAATATCTAAGAATCACGCTTGCCCGGAGGCTCAACTGGAACAACCCTATCGAGAATGTGGTCGGCCGATACATGTGGACCTCGTTGGAAAACATGATGCCTCACCTCGAAAATGATAGAATGTTTGTATTTGATGGTAGTGGGGCCCGTAGTAATATATGTTGCGCTGGTATAGTGGCCCAAAAGCCAACAGCGGTCTACCATACATTTGTGCAACAAACTAAAAGGCTAGCATGCTTGGGTATAACCGGATCCATGCGAACTAACCAAACATCGGCCCTAGAGTCGGTTGTCAGACTTACGCCCCTACATATTCATAAAAAAGAATCTGCAGCTCTTAATGCTTGACAAAAAGAATCCTAGATAACAGAGGTTTAATATGGGTGAAAAATGAGGCAGGTAGTTGGAGATGTCTCGTGTTTATGGGTGTTTGATCATCTGAGCTAAGATCGATGCCTTTGGACCACCAGGATCTCAATCGCTATGGATGTTTACTCAATTGCCCTAACCCCTTGCGTTGCATAGCGCGTCAACTGTTTCATGTGGCCCAGTTGACGTTTCGTTTTCAGAAACAAGTTTCGGAGAATGCATTTGCAAGCATGCGCCTCCTGCTCCTCCATTTAGCCGCCTACCTGCGACAGGTCGGGAGATGCTGTAGCTTTTTATTACGCCCCAGACAACAGGGGGAAGACAACTCAAACATCCATGGCCACGAACGTCGTCGTGAACGGGATCCGAGCCCGAAACGCCGGTAGTCAAATATGAGACTGATGCCTCTACGCACTGAGCTACCGGTCGTTTCTTCCAAGCTGAGATCCATGTCATTAAGGCTTGCACCAATAACATTCAAGCTCAGAATGTCTCCATCCGGTTTCCTCCATAAGTTGTATGATGGATATAATGTCCTAGCTTTGACATATGTTGTCAGCACACGCAATCTATCGCTAGTCCATGTTTACGGATTCCCCCATATTCATAGCCCGAATAGCGTATTCCAGTGCTAGGTTGAAGAGCGTCGGTGCCAGTCCATCGCCCTGTTTGAGACCAGTGCGTGTTTCAAATAGATCATCAAGTCTATTCTGGATCCTGACTTATGAGACGGCGTTGGTCATTGTCATCTTTGTTAGTCGCACTAATTTGGCCGGTATACCAAATTGCAGCATGATGTTGAACAGTACTCCACGATCGGTACTGTCGTATGCCTCCTTGAAGTCGACAAAGATTTGGTATACGTTTACGTTGTATTCCCAGCACTTCTGGAGTATCAGTTTGACAGTGAGGAGCTGATCGGTTGTGGAGCGACCAGATTGGCAACCGCTTTGATATTCGCCAATGATTCTGTTGTCGGTTTTATTCTATTTTCCAGAATTTTCGTCAAAATTTTGTAGGACGTACAAATTAGTGATATGCCCCTGTAATTCTCACACCGCAGTGTATCTCGCTTTATGCGAATTGGCCAGATGATGCTTCTGCGCCAATCGTCTGGGATCTCCTCGTCCTCCCATACTCGCAGGAGTGATTGATGTATAGTATGGCATTAGCTAGACCCGTTTCACCGAATTTTAGCAGTTCAGCTGGAATCTCGTCAGCGCCTGGCGCTCTATTTCGTTTTAGTGACCGCATCGCGAGATCAACTTCCTCTACTGTTGGGGGTTGTATGGGTGGGCCTAGATCTACAATATCGTCGAGAGCTTCTTGTGTGGGGATGTTAGATGGTAGGTTCAGAAGCTCTTCAAAATGAGGGGCCCATCGTTTTTTAACGCCATCGGTGTCACTGATGATGTTTCCATCGTTGTCCTTACAAAGGCTAGTCCTTGGCTGATAGCAGTTCGTAATTGTATTTACTAGTTTGTACTCTTGTCTGGTGTTCCTATTAGCTAAGTTTTCATTAAATTTCAGCAACTGCTCGTCAAAGTATTTGCGTTTCTTACGTCTAATTATTCTATTCGATATTCGCCGTAACTCGTCATATTTTCTTCTTCTGGCTCTGGTTCCTCGTTGAATCCATTATTTGTAGGCCTCGTATTTCGCGTCAAGTGAATTTTTTCATTCTTCGTCGAACCAGTCATTTCGCGCTCGCCTGGCCTTGTATCGTACGACTTTTTCTGCGATATCTTTGATGGTACCCTTGAGTTCTTCCCAGAACCCAAGGGCGCCTGTGTTGCTGAGGTTGTGTAGCATAGGTGATAGTCTTTCCTCAAGGGCGGTAGTTTACGCCTCCGTCGTAGCATCGCTCTGAAGCTTATCAACCGCAAAGATTTTCGGAGGGCTGATTCTCGATTGGTGCACTGAGGAACTTCTACATCAGTAGGGCGTCTTCATCAAGTGATGATCTGAGTCGCATTTTGCTCCTCGATAAGAGCAGACATCCATCACACTAGACGTCCATCTCCTGCAAATGAGGACCTGATCAATTTGGTTCACGGTATGTGCGTCTGGAGATTTCCAGGTCTGCTTGTGAATGCGTCGATGCGGGAAACACGTAGAGCTTACGACTAGATTCCTGCTGCAGGCGAAGTCGATAAGTCGCTGGCCGTTGTCGTTACATTCTTCATGGAGACTGTGGCCTGCAGTGGTCCCCCGGTGCCAACTTTCATTTCCGACCTTGGCTTTAAAGTCTCCCAGCAGCAATTTGACGTCGTTTGTTGGAAGTGAGTCGAAGAGAGTATCAAGGCGGGCGTAGAACTCGTCTTTTGCTGCGTCTTCTTTAACTTCAGTTGGGGTATGCACATTGATGAGCCAGAGATTGAAGAATCGAGTCTTAATGCGAATCGCACACAGCCGTTCATTTATGGGTTTGAAGTCAGTAATATGCGGTTCGAGGGTATTGTTCACTATAAATGCTACTCCAAACTGTTTGCGGCCCGATGGTTTGCCACTTGTAAAAATTGTGTGCGATTTCTTGTCATTGATCTCGCTGCCAAGCCAATTTGTGTCCTGGACTGCAGTAATGCTCAGTTTGTACGACCTATTGAAGGAGGGCCTTCTCGGCCCCCGGTTTGTTCAGGAGGCGTACATTACAAGATCCGAAAGAATAATCCTTTAGTCGTTTGCGTGGTCGTCGTTGTTGATTCGCCCAATCCGAGGCTTTTGCTCCAGGTTTTTTGACATGGAGGGGTTTTTCCAAGGACGAGTTGTCAGCACATCGCTTAACCCCATTCAGGGGATGGCCTCGGGAGATAGCTGCTTCAGATGGTTTAATAAACATGCTGGAGTTCACACAACTATGTTGCAGGTCGAACTACGCAAGTCATTTCATCCTACTAAACCTGAGACGCTTAGGTGTTTGTCAGCCATTCAGGCTACAGCTATCTGCCCTTTTGCCAAACTATCTTATCGCTAAGACTTGGTCGTCAGCGATTTTAAACACTGCGGTTACCAGGTGGAAAAGGTCTTTTGCCCCCCCCCCCCCCCCCCATGTCCTGAAATGAATGTCAAAATATGGGAATATGGAAAATATTAAACCATATTACATATATATCAGCCGCGTTCAAGACAACTGGACAGAGCTGAACTCTGGAAAGAACGGCCGGGACCAAATGACGTGCGAATTCAAACTGCCACCATACAGATGATACGCCGCGTGAATTGTGGACTTGCTGTTCAAACATACAGAGCGAATTGCCGAGGCCCAATTTGGCGATCAACTAATTGACTTTCAACTCTGATCCAGACGTGATCCAATACGAGAACTGGATCATCGACCTTGAGTCGTTTTATATAAGAATCGATCTCGATTCGGTGAAAGAAACACGGCTCTTATGTATCCACGAAATTTGAATTTATTCTCAATGTTTAATGTGTAGTCCGGATGGCGCAACGGTTAGCACGTTCGCCTTCAACGCACTGGGCCCCGGTTCGATTCCGGGGATTTACGTATCGGACTATGAGCCCACTCAGCTGTTAAATGAGTACCCATTATGGTGTAAATAGCTCGGTTGAGCGTGTTGCTGATCACATTCCTCTGCACAAAAAAACCGTCACGATCTAGAAAATGAGATGATGCTAACTGATCTCGAGGCCGTGGTTCAAATTGGACTGTTGCGCCAGTTATTTATTTTAATGTGAAATGATAGAATTGCCAATCGCCGACAAATGCGTGGGGATTTTGTTCCCAAAAATGTCCCCATGAACCGGTTTTCGCCCGGCCTGGAAATTTTCCTAATTTTGGTGACAAAACTCCCCAACCTGATAACCCTGATCCTCCGGCGACCAGAGCACCTCATTGCAAAACATTTCATTTCAATACCAAACCTTCCTCAGGGCAATAACATGCTGTGGTTTCCGTCAAGCCAGACAGCTGCTCGGTTGGCCCTTCCGTTCCGGAATAAACAACGAAATTAAAGTAAACCTGAAACTATCATTTTAAATTTAAGGGTCACCACACACTATCGAACACGAACTCGAGCATACTCAACATCCATGGCCACGGACGTCATCGTGGACGGGATTCGAACCCGAAACGCCGATAGTCAAACATGAGACTGATGCCTCAACACGCTGCGCTACAGGTCGCCCCAACTCGAGCATGGTACAAGAGTATCCTCTGAATGTCTAAAGACACATTTCGCTCAGTTCTGAAAAAAAAGGTCCACTTGTACCATGCTCTTGATCGAGTTCGCGTTCGACAGTGTGTGGCCGGAGTAAGAAACCCGCCAAAATACACTTTACTGAACTCTATTCAACTATGAATTGCATCAAAATTACAGTGGCCTTTTTTCTCTAAATAATACCGAACAAGGGTTACTGCCGTTCCGAGTACTTTATCGACTTTACAGAAGATCGAAGGGGGAAGACTGCAAGAAAAATAAACCCTCAACGGTTATCATCCGTTTCATATCTTGGCATTATTTGTTCATCATATGTTCGACATTCATAAGAATCAATTTGATTCGCTTGTTGGACGTTTTCACAGATATATTAATATTTCCTATTTTTTCCACCCCGGGCCGGTTTTATTTGTTAACATTTTTCATAACATTTTTATCGAGAGGGTCAATCGAAATGGGTGACGAAGTATACATATGCTTTGAATTGAATATGATTTATGTGAGTATTGTTCATATGAGGGATTGAAAATGATATGATGGGGGTGGCTCGTGTCGACGGTTTTTTTTTTTTTTTTTCAAATCAACCCTCTTGCATAGGGTGTAGAACGCATACAAATACGCGTGCAGTCCATTATATTTTCCAGGGGTATAATCGTTTGTCTATTAGGATGGGCCTAGTCGAAAGTTAAGTAGCGGAACGTTTTATGCGAATTTACTCCGGGTTAAAAATGACTATGTACTATATATTGTTTGAAGAGGATCAAAATCGAATAAAGGAGGATTGAGCGTGTCGGACGTTTATCAAAGTCGCATGCAAGGAATTTAGATGTAATTATTTATTGTATTTTTGTCGGCAAACGTAATTCCGAGATATTATAGTATTTTAATTCTATTTATTTTCCTCATTTATTCCTGGAATTCAGAGATTTTTCAAGCCGTACTTCACATACTTCTCGATATTCAAGTAACCTCATCCGATTTGAGTTACACAGGGTGGGCCATCTAGTGTTTTCTTTTTAAATCATAGGTTATTTTGACAGTGAAAGCTGTTTCCCGCTCGAAATCTGGACAGAAAGTCAGTATTATACCTCCGCAGAATGAAATGAGTCGCTTTGCACTTGAACAACGTTGGGAATTGCTATTGCCATCTCCGGCAAATTTCCAAATGTTCTCTGTGATATAATAGAGAATGCACTCTTGATTCTGGCAATTTTGGCTTGTTATGCTGTGGTTAGGGCAAATCTGGATAAAACGGAACTTGTCCTCTTTACTAGGCAGAACATAATTCCTGATCTCACACCTCCAATGATGTATGGGAAGAGGCTGGTGATCAACAATATAGCAAAATTTCTGGGTCTAATCCTAGACAGGAAACTGACTTGGAAGCTCAACATACAGGAGCGAACAAGGCTACTGTGGCGCTGTATTCTTGTAGAAGAGCCATAGGTAAAAAATGGGGCCTGCAACCCAAAGTTGTCTGCTGGCTGTTCGTTTCAGTCCTGCGTCCAATACTCCTGCATGGTATCACTGTTTGGTGGACGGCACTGCGTATAGCGGCTTATCGCAAAATGTTGGGGAAGCTGCAGCGTCTAGCTTGCATAGCAATGACTGGAGCTCTTAGAACAACACCGTCCGCTGCCCTGGATGTGTTGCTTAACTTGCTACCGATAGATATTTATGCTGAAGTAGTGGCTGCAAATACGGCCATTCGTCTTCGTGAGACTGGTCAGTGGGTAACTTCAAGCGCCGGCCACTCTGCCATTCTCAACAATGGGGATATCCCTTCGACGACCGACTACACGTCTCCTAAGCTTGTATTCGGAAAAAACTTTGCAAGCTTGATTTCATCACGAAGTGACTGGGCTGATACTGTCCCCTTAGAAACGGTGTCTATTGTTTTCTATACAGATGGCTCTAAAACTGAGGAAGGAGTGGGTGCGGGTGTATACTCCGAAAGCCTAGGAGTTAATATCTCCTTACGTTTACCGGATCACTGCAACGTTTTTCAGGTGGAGGTCTCAGCGATTTCAGAGGTTTTAACTTGGCTAGGACGTCACGTTGTAGCCTCTAGAGACATAAAATAATTATATACACCGATAGCCAGGCTGCGATAAGATCCATCAATTCCGTTTCCACCTCATCTAAGTTGGTGGAAGAGTGCCGCTCGTACCTTATTGAGCTGGGAAAAGCCTTCAACATTCTATTATGCTGAATTCCCGGCCATAGTGGTTTTGCTGGCAATTGTAAAGCTGATGAGTTGGTTCATGCTGCGACTAGGGAGATCATGATGGAGCCTCACGAAATTGGAATGCCCATATCCGCTTGCAAAAAGGAGATACTGGAGGATGCGGTTGGCAAGGCCAATACAATATGGGGTACCAGTAGCACCTGCCAAGTGGCAAAAATGATATGGCCCAGAATCGATCCTGGGCGATCTTCCAAACTTCGATCAATGGATAGGAAGCACATTAGCGTTCTGGTGGGAGTTATCACTGGGCATTGTCTGATCGGTGAGCACGCCAGAAGACTCCAGCGTTCTTACAATGACTTTTGCAGAAGTTGCGATGACGAGGATGAGGAGGAAAGTACTTCCCACCTCCGTTGTACCTGTCCTACCTTGGCGATAAGGAGGAAAAGGATTCTTGGGTCTTTCTTCTTTGAAGATTTGGATGAATTGAAGGATATGGATGTCAGTAGGATTTTTCGCTTCATTATCAGTTCCGGCTGGTTTAATGATTAATTTTGCAGGCTATTAAATACCGCGGGGATCACAACGGACCCATCTGTGGTCTAAGTGAGCTGTGACACTTCATGGCAGCCTCTCTAACCTAACGTTGGGAAATATTGAAAACTTATTTCCAAAGTGGGTGCTGTGTAGCCCAAACAGTGCGTTTTTTCAAAAGAAGTTTTGGCCGAAATGAAGCACCTACCGCGCCTACTGTACGCAAGTTTGTGCAAAAAGTTCGTGAGACTGGCATACTAGTGGGCAACACTCATGGTCCCCGTCGTCGTACGGTGCGCACAGACGAGAATGTGGCTGCTGTAGCCGAGAGTGTGAGACTCACTCCACGAACATCAACTCGCCATCGATCTCAACAGCTCAACTTTTCACGCACTAGGCTGAGGAGAATTCTGCACAAAGATCTCGGAATATTCGCTTACAAGGTCCGATTGACTCAGCAATTGAAGGCGCACGACCTTTGAAGAGAGAGAATCAGAGGAAATGAAAAAGAGCGAGAGAAACGAAGTAATTCGGCACAAGTGAGGATGTAGGAAGGGGGATGGAAATTTGACATCTCTTGGGCTTCTATTATGGACCGGGCGGGTGTTCCGCGGCAGAGAGACAGACTGGAATGTTATTGTTCCAATAGGAGAAGTAGGAGAGGGGATGACATCTCATGTGCTTCCTGTGCTTTTATATAGACTGCGCGGGTGTTGCGCAGTGGAGGGCGTGTGTCTCTCTGTTTACTTTTTACGACTGGAATTGCTTCAAATAGTCTAGTGTTGACTTGTTGAGTATATGCGGATTGCTACTCCATAGATTCTCTATGCGCACGACCATCCGCTTCGTTATCGCTTCGCAGGGCCTAAGAGCAGCTTGAATTGGACCACGATTTTGGGCGAAAAATCATCTTTTCTGACGAGGCGAATTTTCATCTCGGAGACTACGTTAACAAACAAAATTGCCGCATCTGGGGCTCGGAAAACCCGCACGTTATTGTCGAGAAGCCAATGCATCCACAGAGAGTGACAGTTTGGTACGGATTGTGGAGTGGTGGCATCATTGGACCATTTTTCTTCGAAAATGGGGCTGGGAACAACGTTTCGGGCAACAGTGAACGTTACAGAGCCATATTATCCGATTTTTTTTTACTGAAATTGAAGATATGGATTTGGACGACCTCTGGTTCATGCAGGATGGCGCACCATGCCACACAGCCTATGCCACAATCGATCTTTTACGCACTAAATTCCCAAATCGTGTTATCAGCCGCCTTGGCGATGTCAATTGGCCGCCTCGGAGTTTCGATTTGACCCCTTTGGACTTTTTTTCAGGGGAACCGTGAAGGACCGATGTTATGCCAACAATCCAGAAACGATTCAAGCACTTAAGGCCAATATCATCCAAGCAACCCGTGAGCTACAGCCCGAAACCATCGACATAGTCTTGGAAAATTGGAATGACAGAGCGCTACTGCGAAGCTACATTAATGGTAATGTTTGCTCTTACTAATGAAGCCATAATACATGGAAAAAAAATTAATTTTGTTCATTTTATTGCATTTTTAAAAAGAAACTTGTATAGGGTCTACCAATAGGGATGTCCGAATTCGATATCACCCTGTGGCCATATTTGTTTATCAATATTTGACATTTCACGTCATTTGTTTTCAGTAAGGTCTGCCATTTACCCATGAATAGGTTCACGCTCCCACAACGTTTGGAAATTCTTCAAACTTATTATTAAAATTCGTGTTCGATTGTCAAAACGTCAAAGAGCTTATCGCACCAAGCATGGTCGCCATTCCGCGCCTAACGACAGAGCGGTTTAGTGGATAAGTTTGAATCGGAATTTACTCTTGACGACCAGAGGCCTCGAACCCGTGTACGAAATGCGCGCAGTGAATAAAATATCGCAGCCGTTAAGGCAAGTGTTGAAGTGAACGACAATTTATCCGTTTCTCGCCGTTCTTCCGAACTCGGACTGTCTCCCATGACAACTTGGCGTATTTTACGTAATGATTTGCGTCTACACCCATAAAGATGGTATTGGCACAAGAACTCAAGCCCAATGACCATCGCTTGCGTCGGGAGTTTGCGGATTGGGCCTTGGAAGAGATGGAAGCCGATCCTGATTTTCATCGAAAAATAATCTTCTCAGATGAGGCTCATTTTTGGCTTAATGACTTTGTGAATAAGCAAAATTGCCGGTATTGGAGTGCTGGAAATCCACGTGTCGTTCATAAGTCGCCTTTGCATGACCTGGAAGCCAACATCCGCAATGTTATCGCGGATATACCAGCCGAAATGTGTCACAGGGTGATCGAAAGTTGGAAGGAAAGGGTGGCACAGTGCAAGATTAGTCGAGGCGGACATTTGAACGATATTTTTTTTAAATCTTAAATGGCATAAAGTTATCCATCGAATAAAGGTTTCCGATTGAAATTTGGCCTAATACTTTTTGTTTTATTCAATTTCAAAGTTCGGACGTTCTTAATGGTAGACCCCATATTTGGCCCACCCTGTATTCGAAGTCTTTAGATAATCCTAAGAAATATGTTTCCACCTTGACTTTGGTAGGTATACACAATCTATTGTTTGGTTCGGATAGGCCAAAACTTCGAAGAATCGTTGGCTAAGATTCAGTACAAAACAATCCGAAACAAACAGTTCATCTAACCTGAACGCCATTCTTCTGTGTTTTTCAATACAGTCCTTCTTTGTCCGCCTCCCCATACAAACGAAAAACCACTAAGATAACCTGTGCACCTCATTCCATTCCGTCATTTCGCCCTTATTTCGATTGATGGAATTGGCTTCATTTCGTAGAGCGCTCAAGATAAAAGAGAAACACGTAGCAAATTCATCAAATGTTTAGACCGGAGATTATCATATCGGCCCCTAACTTTTATCAATGGCCTTCAATCATTCTTTTTGTGGCATCTTTGTTTTGACGGTTCTACGCGTGCTTCACCTGGCTTCCATCATGGTTCTTGTACTATCTAGCGTTCCATCATTCCTTGAAGACATCCTTGTAGTTTGAAGGATACTTAAACCACAAAGCCTCGCCAAGAAATGCGAGTATAATGCTTCTGTTTGCGACAGTAAAATTCAAAATGAAATGAGTCGAAACACTTGAAAAGAAGTCCTTGTGGAGGTGGGTGGGGTAGGGCGCTGCAGATGGAGATATTACCTTTTCCTCCGTCTACGGTTGAATAGAAGAAAATATGTCCTCTCTGTTGGAAGGAATCATCAATTTTATTTCCGTCAACATCCATCAAACATTGAGCGTGAGAAGCAGGTGAATCGTATCGAATTTTGTTTTTCGTGGCTACGGAATATTGGAGCTCAACCAGGACTGAGGTTCAGACTGACGGCGGAACCATAAAAAAAGTATACAAAAATACGCTCTGGCTGTATGGCCGTCTTTCATCTTTCGTGTTGTTTGAAAACGAGCCTGCCCCCCGCTACGACATAAATCCCTCGGCCAAACCGACAAGACAGGAAAAAATAAAGACTGGGACTGTTACAAGTCAAATATTCATAAATTTCAAGTGGAAAAGACGAGAGAGTATTTTCAACGGATGGAATGTTCGGAATCGACCAAAAATGTTAAACCTTTGCTTCCACTGCCAGTTTTTCTAACACGTGTAGATACATTTTTTTCGCATTTTTCCCGAAAAACGGATTGCGTTCTGTTCTGCGAACAACCTCTTCAGTATGCGCCTTCACAGCACTTTCAGGGTCAGGAATTTCAAATAAACAATTTTCATATACAATATGAAATATTCTTGTTTATTTGAAATTTACTGGAGCTTGACATGTTGAAATTGAAGTGGTAACAAAACGCATGCACAATGCTTTAGGTTCAGCCAAAAAAATATTTTTTTTCCTCATGTGCAAAAGCTTGGAATCTCCCAACATATATTTCGTCAATGTTTCTGATGTTATTGTTATCGTTGTTTATTCAAAAGTATGTAAATGCGCGAATTGCGGTGAAAATAGTTGAAATTGTGACGTAAAATGTTTGCCAATAAATTCACATGGGGGTTTGGGGGTACACAATCGGAGTACGTGGCCAGAACATTGTATCTACTGGTCGGTTGAATTATTCATGATAAATTGACAACAATGGTTTCAGTATTATTTCTGCATTGTAATTGATGTTTAATATGTAGCTTTTTTTTAGGTTTTTAAATACCTACACAATTTGAAATGGGTGCCGTTTTATTGGCTATTATCAATTTAATTTCATGAGCGTGGCAGGTAGTGTTGACGCAATGTAAATTGCAAGGCGGAATGAATGTCCGGAAAATGATACAAGGTAGGAAGTCTGGCTGTCATAATAAGCACAGCACGCTTATACCATAAGCTGGTCCATTGTGATACCACAGGGTCCTATTAACTCCCATAACCTTAACTAATTATTAAACAAGCCTGAGCTGGTGATAAAACGGAGGAGGTAGTCGATACCGGAATTCGACAGATACTCCAATTCCGAGAAAGAAAGAAAGGAGCCAAGAGTTAAATTTCCCTTACTTCCCAAGGCCGGACAAGAACAAAGGAGATGGAAACAACTCTCCTCCTCATCAACGTCTCCACAGCTTCAGCAGGAACCGTTAAAAGAAAGTCGAAGCCTCCTAGCATGCTCCCCAATAAGGCAGTGGCCAGTAATCACTCCCACAGCAGAGCTGATATTCTCGCTTTTTAACGGCGACCGGTAGCGCAGTGTGATGAGGCATCAGTCTCATGTTCGACTACCGGCGTTTCGGGTTCGAATCCCGTCCACGACGATGTTCGTGGCCATGGATGTGCAGGAGGTTCATGCTGGCAACTGCATTCTCCGAAACCAATTTATGCCAACGAAACGTCAACTGGGCCCTATGGAACAGTTGACGCGCTATGCCCCACAAGGGGTTAGGGCAATTGAGTAAGTGAGGCCACATCGATCTAGTTGCATGACATGTGATGCCACTCAACCACCTAGCATTCGCCTTATTGTTTGCCTAAGACTTAAAGTATAGCCTACATGAATTAAAAAGCATGAAAATATTAGCATGTTGCTGCTGAACCAGGCCCAAAGTCCCATGCCTAGCAAGCTCATCATCAATGATTCGATGGTTTGTTTTTTAGTTACCGGGTGTATGTCAGGTTCTTCGTCCAGTTTTTCTGAAGCAGCTTGCCCCTGGTCAATCGAAATTGTTTGAATGATATCATCATCAGTGAATGGTGCAGCAATTCCTGCATCATTGTCGATATTCATCCATTTAAAAAACTCCTGTTCATCCATATCGTTGAGTATTTGCATGATTTCGTTGTCTTCTCTCTGTAGGCTGTCACTAGATTCCAGCAATAACTTTGATTTTCTGAAGCAATTTTGTATGTATTTTTCAGTCAATTTAGTCCATGAGTTTAAAGTCATATGAAGTCCATCCAAAATCGTAAGTTTCTTAGCAATTTCCGACGATGTGCCCATTTCAGCATCGATAGCTTCAATGATTTTCAATCTCATTTCGGTTCAATAAAATGTTTTGAACCTTTTTATAATACATTGGTCTAAGGGTTGTATGCTCGACGTTAGTCATGATATGACCTGCTCATCTTGCGGATCAGGTCGACCTACTCCGAGTCCGGCAGACCTAGGTCTGCGAACCTAGTTTCTTGAAGTTAGTTTCTTTTTAGCGTTCACACTGGTATAGCCCCTTAACTCCCAATCCATCTTGTATCATTTGCAACGCAACACCTATTTTATGTTAGACAAATAATACATATAAGTGTAAGTACGAATGTGCATGCACCCAATCCAGTACCATATTCTTATCCACCATACCGATCGGCCACGATCACTTAACACTCACAACACAACAAAAGCTTCACTCTACCTAACATAAATAAAATCCAATTGAACATTTATTCCAATCCATTCTATTGTACACTACAATATAGCGTAGCAATAGCGACATCAATCGTATATATGTCACACCATCTGTTCTTCATCTACTTTTCTATTCCCCATATTTAAACGATCTGATCATACTCCGATTCCGTCAGACGGATTTATTATGAAACCTATTCACTGTTAATTTTTAAACTACTCCGATTCCGACCTGAACTTAAACGAATCAAATGATCAAACTGCTCCGATTCCGACCTGAACTTACAATAATCAAATGATCAAATTGCTCCGATTCCGACCTGAACTTAAAAGAATCAAATGATCAAACTGCTCCGATTCCGACCTGAACTTAAATGAAACCGGAATATGGAGGGCTACGCCCGCAATTCGAGGGTTTTGTAGCAAGCGCTTATTTTGGCATGTAAATACTGGCTCCCGGCTCTTCTTGGTACCCCTCAGCTGAATAAAAACACCATAATTAAATGTTTTACCCATGATATAGTATCTTACATGCCAATTCACAAAAAGACTACATCTGTCACCTCTCAAAGTAATAGTTTTAATACGAGAAGCTGTAGATAGATATGTATGTATACGAGATAAACTGTCCCACTCTTCGAGATGCTTAACCATTCATATTAAGACGACATTGCAAATTGCAAACTTGTGTAACGGCTTCGAAATTCAGGGCGGCTGGGACAAATTACGGTCTAATATTTTTTCCTCCTCCACTGTTCCCCTTTCTACAAATCTCAAGAAAATGCCAAAAATGGAATGTACTCAACATTACCTTTCTCACGACACCCCACTTGGCTATACCAGTGGATAAAAAAAAATTACCTTAATTTCGCCTCTATGTGGACCCCCCCCCCCCCCTCTTAAAGTTGGCCAATTACAACACAACGCTATCTCTAGCAAATTATAGCATTTCGACACATTCTCGCCGAATTATGTGTGCAGCTTCAGCCGTTCGTAAGATATTCTATGAACAGACGGACAGACAGGTATTTGTCCGATTTTGTAAGATTTAAGACACAAAACCCTAAAAAAAATTAACTGTGTGAATAGTTATTGTTAGGATCACCAATCACCAATCTTCACCCTTCCGAAGTTGGTGGTTCATTAAATAACTGCAATTCACACTACGAAAAACAACATGCAAGTAGTACACGCATATCTATAGGTATGTGTGAGGCCGGTAGGTGTGTTTTTTGTATGGATAGTGTCAAAATGCATAACTTTAAGTCAATGTACTATTATTAAATATCATGTCATTGTTATGAAACTTAAAAATATTATTGCCTATGACGTTGGTTATCATCAGCCATCAATATTTTTGACCTAGGGTGTGATTGAGGGGTGCAGGGGTGTGCTAACTGCAACTATAGAAATGTACTATTATTAAAATTTTTGGATGAGATTTAAAAATTCTATTATTTTCGGTTTTCTATGCTAGTAAAATGCCGCTTTTCTGTAAATTTTCATATGTCTAGCTATAACGGTCTCGAAATGCAAGGGGGGGGGACAAACTCGGACAACATATTTTCCCCTCTCCCTCTTTTCCCCTTTCTTCAAATTTGAAAAAAATTCCAGAAATGGAATGTACTCAACGGTACCTTTCTTACGATACCCCACTTGCCTATACCAAACGAAAAAAAAATGTCGACCTTCATTTCCCCTCTATGGCGACCCCCCCTTAAAGTTGACCTATTACGACGCATCGCTTTCTCCAGAGAATTATAGTATTTCTACATATTTCCACCAAATTTCATGCATGTAGCTTCAGCGGTTCGTGAGATATTTCATGGACAGACGGACGCATGACCGATTTCATAAGGATTTTGTTTTTATACAAAACCCTAAAAATCAAATGATCTAGGTTCGTTTTCTTGCTCCGAAACTGATCATTTTTCGACCTGATCATTTTTCCATTGCGGACCTAGGTCGACATAGTTCGGTATACGGAGTAGGTTAAAAAGAGTAGGTTCGCGAATTGGCAACCATGACTACTCGACGTTGTATTAGGTGGGAGAAAAACAAGCTTAATATTTTGAAGCTCGACATGCGGATGGGCAGGACAATTGTTCAAAACTAATGCGATCTTCGTTCCTTTAGCTATTAGCTGACGGTCCCACTTATTAAGAAAAGCTTCGATGATGCTTTACGTCATCCATGCATACAGAAAGGTTCTCAAGGCCTTTGAGGCACCTTGCGTTCTTAAATTGTTCGATGATCAAAGGTTTCAACCCGTCATATTATATGCAGGTAGAATAGTGATTCTTTCTTTATTGACATGGATATGTCTTATAGCTGGGGGTCATCCTAAAAATCTGTCCGTCACACGAAATGTCTGTTTTTCTACTCGGGGGTCAGAAGAGGAAACAAGCCCATTGAAAATTTTTCTTTTCTGGTTGTGCATGTCGTTTGAGCGAAGTGGTCATTGTGCATGGCTGTTGCTTGTAGATCCGCGCGGGCGGCGCGCTTGCGGGGATCCTGTGTGTACATGTTGGGATGTTGATTTGATAGCGATAAAGGTTGACGTTGTGGACGGCAAAAAATAACATAGTGTACGGGTGAACGGGCGGACTTTCAATGACCTTCAATTTCCGCCAATTCCCATTCATCATTTAATAAAATAGCCCGTGTTGTACTATCTGAATCACTAGGGTCCCAGAAAAGGTAGCAAGTAAGTAGTCAGTTCGACTAACATTTGGACATGCGCAGACGCAATTTGAGAGAGTGTACATAGTTCCCGCCCCCCCGAAGATGAGCGGAAGAAGTTCATTCGAGCCAAATCGGGTGATCCAGCGACTGTGTTTGTGCATTTGCAATGGCGGCGATTTGAGGTCTGACTGGTCCACAATGTGGGCCCCCACCCCACGTGCAATAAACATATAGAACAAAACAAAAGGGCGGATTTATACTAGGCGAGTAAGAATCTCTCAAGTCCCGAAATAAAGAAATATTCGTCGCAGGATGTTATATGTTATGATGTACATTCAGAGGTCTGCAGAAGATCAAATGCCCCCCTTCCGCAAAAATTCCAAAATGTTCAAAATGGCTGGAATCCAAACAAATAAAATAGCGCACGTTGTACTACATATCTGAATCAATAGGGTCCCAGAAAAGGTAGCAAGTAGTCAGTTCGACTAACATTTGGACATGCGCAGACGCAATTTGAGAGTGTGTACATTACATAGCTTCCGCCCCCGAAGATAGAGATAGAGCGAGAGCCATCGCGGATGAAGTTCATTCTATCCAAATGGTTGTGCATTTGCAATGGCGGCGATTTGAGGTCTGACTGGCCCACAATGGCCTCCACCACACATGCAATAAACGTATCATCAAACAAAATGGCGGATTCGTACTGCGCGAGTTAAAATCTCCCAAGCCTCGAAATAGAGAAATATTCGTCGCAGGATGTTATAGTTCCAAGCAGCTCATCGTCACATGATGTACATTCAAAGGTCTGCAGAAGAAGCCCCCCCCCCCCCCCCTTCTGCAAAAATTACAAAATTTTTCTTGTGCATTCTCTTTGTGCGTGTGTTGGAATGTTTTGTTTACTTTTGTTAGTTTCCCTTTCTGTTTGCTGGACACAATCGCATAGAGTGGCACGCGTTACTTGAGAAACGGATTGTGTTTGCCGGACCCGGACTGTTGATTAAAGGGGCGGGATGAGACGGATAGTGTGGGAGCGATTTTCCAATAGATACACAAACACAATACACGTCCGATTAGGAAAAGATGGTGGGAAGCGTGATTGCGATTAGCAGAAACGTACTCAGCGAAATGTTGATAGGCTGCAGTCTGCAAACTGTACTGAACGGGTAGATGGAACAGGGTGCACGAGAGGAGGTGAATATTGCACACACGCGATGCAAACGAAAACGAAACGATCCCGCGAGAGAAAGGATCCCAAGCGGACAGGACAAAGCAAAGCAGAATTTATGACGAGTATCTACACTGCCACCAGATACTTGGGTACATGGATATGTCTTATGCCTACCGAAAGCGTGGGACGTGTTTTCTCGAATGATTTCATCCAGTATAACTATACTGGGATCTTTACAAAACTTACGTCGATATCTTCAACACAACAGGTTCCACGCAGTCGGTAGTCATAGACATATCCATGTTCCGATGTATCTGCATGCAGTGTAGATACTTTGTATCTTTTTTGTACTAGTTTGTCCATCGCGTTAGCCGTCTGTCGCTTGCTTTAGTCGAATAGCAAAACCATTGACTTTTTGCAATAGAATGCTCCTGTTTATGGGAGCATTCATTGCACTGGCTTGTTTGAACCATTCTAATAAGGCATTTTCGACGGGAGTGTTTAATCCACTGCGTCTCCTTTTCCGGCTTTGACTTGTCCCAGCAGCAAAGTCGCTTAGGCCCGTTTTCTCAATGTTCGAATAAACTCTTTGTTAACTAACAGAGACACAAGTTATTTGAAACTATAAACAGCCCGATAAGCATTTTCGTTTTCTCGTACGTCTCAAGCAAATTAATCAAGCCATAAAGTGTGGAACTTATCTCAGATCACCATTATGGCAAAATCAGCTGATTTTCTTGGCGGAATTCAACCGTCCACGAATCTATTTTGCATTAGTACGGTCTCTCAGCATATTAATTTGCAGCTGAGTCTGTTGCGAATTCTCTTCTATCGAATGAATTTCCAGGAACTTTGTTCTTTATGGCCACTTTCATTGTTTTCTTTTGAATTTGCAAAAGTGAACCGTTCTAGCTGTCAAAATCTAAGCATCCGGTATCAGGTGTTGGGTTTTTGTTTCGGATAAACTTTCAACCGGAAGCCAGTGATTGGATTTTGTTTTGGATAAGAGATTAATCGAAGGCTAGGGGACGGTTAGCGTTTACCCGATTAATAACGCTAAACAGATATTGAGCAAATCAAATTGTGCTAAATGGCAGTTTATTCTTAAAATAAATTTTAATCGGACATTGAGCAACCGGCCCTTAATGTCTGTCAATTTTTTAGCAGCTTGGAGAGGGTTTCTTGTGGATTTTTTAATGTTACCGCTGCTTCCCTTTGCATAACTTGTCGATCTTTCAACAAATCATCGTATTGCTTTAAAACTTTACATTTCTCCGTAATTGTTAAGTCGTTTCTCTTAGGCGTTATTTTAAAAATCCAAATTTTTCTGGTCTCGACAACACACTAACAACAATTCAAAAACTTCACGTTCGTGATTTCACAACAAAACTGAGCTTTAGGCGCTATAATGAGCACTCATAAGCTCAAATTACAATTACGCGCGCATTTTTGTTACTAATTTTCGCTTTTGTTACAAATTTTCGCCTTTGTACTTATGTCCCTCTTGCAATCGTTTTCGCCTTTTGTACAAAGTGATTGTATTATTCTTCAAATCCTATTTCGCCACGTAAGAAGTGGAGCAGACATCCGGTATAAAACTCGCGTTGCTTTTCGCCTCCTACGTAGGGAAATCGGATGGCAGGCGGAAATGGGTAAAAGAGCGGACATAAGTGCAATAGCGAAAACGAAACCAGAGCGAACATAAGTGAAAAAGCGAAAATGAAAAAACGAGCGGCGCGACACTCGTTGATTCTAATAACCGGAAATCCAATTCCAATAAAAGATAAGCTTTTCCCATACATTTTCAATCGGGCCAATTGAATTTGATTCTAATAAGCGGCTTATTCTTATAAGCAGTGATTCCAATAACTGGCGACTACTGCAGTTATTTATAATATTAGTAGTTACTTATAATACGTAGTTACAGTAGAAATAAGATTCGTTTTGAGTTCAATCAGATAGGAACTGGAATTATTTTATTTTTTTTTTGTTAATATAAAAAGTTGCTACTTAAGTGCCTACCACACGCACAAGTATCACCACAGTGTTGCCTGAACAGGCCAACTTGTACACGGAACACCGTGCGTGTAGTTGGCAAAACTATATCCCGCGCAAACCCCATAGAGCGGCTTGCGGACTTTTCCACTTGCTTAAAATTTTGCCTGCGCAAACCAAGCGTACACGTACTTCTCCGCTTGTGTGGTTGCGTTCGGTGTTCATGCCGCGATCACTGTTCAGTCGGGATCTTTGAATATGCATACAAGGAAGTACTATACACAAAAGCTGGATTAACAATTAATGAGTCTTAAATAAACTGTTTTGTGGCCATAACTTCTAAACTAAAAGGAATTTCGCATTTTTGACACCATTTTTACTCCCCTTAAGAAGCATCCATCCCCACTACTTTTTTTTTCAAAATTAATTGTTAATTGTAGTAGTCACGATTAACAATTAATTAATTGTTAATTGTGACTTCTGCAATTAGCAATTGATTAATTGTGACTACTACAACAATTAACAATTAATTTTGAAAAAAAATAGTGGGGATGGATGCTCCTCAGCCCGGATGGGATTCTTAAGGGGGGTGAAAATGGTGTCAAAAATGCGAAATTCCTTATATTGTAGTTTAGAAGTTATGGCCACAAAACAATTAATTAGTTTTAAATAAACTGTTTTGTGGCCATAACTTTGTCTATTCAACAGCCATTTTCTTGTCCACTTTGTTCGATTGCGCCTTGTTCTTTGCAGCGCCTTTTTTTTACTAATAAGCACTTGAGAAACACGAGCAGTAGAAACAAAACATTGTTACACCGACAAAGGTTTGAACCAGAATGAGGCTTCATTGCGAAAGATTGTTTTGCTTGAAACAGAATGAGGCTTGCGCGTGCTTACTTGCGTCGTGTGGTAGCGTCGTCCGTGTTCCGTGTTTTTGTGAGGAAAGCCTGCGCAAACAGAACTGTGGTGATGCTTGCGCGTGTAGTAGGCACCTTACAATAATGCCCCGAAAGCGTAAGTGTAATCTTTCACAAAGTTCTAATAGAGCTCGAGCTTCAAAAGTAGCTAGAAATGACGAAACGTCTCAACAAACCAAGCTGCGAAGGCTTCAACAGGCGGTGCGTCAGGCAGCATACAGAACTGCTGAGACACCAGAGCAGTCCGAAGCTCGACGTCTATAGGATGCTGAGACTCTAGAACAATCACAGGTTCGACATCAGCAGCAGGTGACTCACATGGCGTCACAAGGAGCCACAGAAACCGTTGAAGCGGTTGAATCTCGCAGACGCGCTGTTGCTGAATGGGCGAAACAACGACGTTAAATATTCACTAGAAATAAGTGGGGGGTATTCGATTAGCCTGCATTTGAGTATGATGAGACTCTTGTTTATGAGAGTCACAAGCTTATAGAAATAAAAGCGATGAGCAAAGATTGCTAATTTTGCGGAGCTCTTAGCGTACGTTTAGCGTACGTTTGTACTATGGCGGTGGCGGCGACGTTTTTTTTCCGTTGACGTTCGACGTTAAAAAAACGTCGTTGGCTTGTGATTATATTAAGTTATTTTTTAACGACGTACGTGGAATCATTCGGTATTTCTTGAGCCTACATCATGGATAGACGGAGAATATTGCTACTTTGTGCATTGGAAGCAGACGGACTGTTGAGTGATAACAGACGTAAAAGAAGGTGCTCAGTCCACCCATTTAACGCTAGTGAACACCATAAATACTTTTTCGATTTTATAATAAAATAAGAAAGTACCGTGAAAATTTTTTTAACTACTTCCGAATGTCGGTAAATACTTTTGACGAACTTTTAAGTAAAGTGAGACCGTTAATTCAAAAAGTCGCCACGATCTTTAAAGCTCCAGTCTCTTCAGAAGCAAGATTGACAATTACTCTCAGGTAAGAATGATTTAATTATGGACAGTAGAACCCCGCTTAACCGAAGTAAAGGGGGCTGGTGTCATTTCGGATAACGAAAATTTCGGTTAATTCATGGGAACAACTGACTGCAATGAAAAGGTCAGTAAAACACTTCGTACGATAAACAGTTTAATACGAGATGATTGTTTGGATACATATGTCAATTAATACTTTTTAGAGTAATCTGATGTTTTTGTCTGAATCTTCGTGTTCTAACGGTTACGAGCGGCTATATCGCGCCACCATTCAAAAGTATGTCTGCTAGGGTTGATTCATCGCTTTCTTTGACGAAGTGTAAGGCGACCTGGAAACTTTCTTTTTGTAATTTCTACAAAACATTTTGTAAATGTGTGGAGCTTTCATAATTATATATACAATGTATACATCGTATGAGATCGAAATTAAAAAAACATCTAGTCGCCAGTTTTGGTTAAAGCGGGTTCCGGTTGAACGAAGTTTTGTTAAGCGGGGTTCTACTGTACTTACCTACTTATCTTTTTTTATAAATAGGACCCCGTAATAGTGAATGTATTTTCCCCTTGCTTCAAATCGTTCAATGAAAGAGAGAATATTGAAAGAATAAGAATATGACATAGATCGGGAATAGGAATAAGCATTTTAAATTAGTGCAAATAAATACGAGCATAAACACAATAATTGATGTGAATGGCTTTATTTATACATATGAAGTACCTAAGCTTACATCTTAATTTATAAAATAATTGTGGTATTGGTTATACTATGATAGTCGTGAGCCTCACCACAAGATAACGTTAGTTATTCTATGTTAACATAACTTTGAGTAAGAGCAGAGTTGTCAATAGGGTCTACTTGCACATTCGATGGACCACTGCTAGAGGCAGATGTTGCCGAGGCAAAGGTGTTTGATGGAACAGACCTTTTAACCTCAGTTGTCAACAAAGGTGTAAGAGGTAGAGGTGGTGTAGACAATGGACAATTTCTTTACACGCACTCAGTTTAATATAAAAAATTATCAATGTATGTAATGTATGTAATTTAAAAAATTTAAAACAAAAGTACAAAAATGGAAAAGGTCTCTGTATTGCACGCTTTATCAACAAGTGGGTGCAGCAAATCGGCAGTTACGCTTGGCGCTGCTTGATAAATTTTTTATCGTACTACTAGTAGATTTGTATGCTGATGTGCTTCTCATGTTCACAACTACATAATATTTCACATGTAGAAACAAATCAACAAATATATCCTCATGCTCACCCTTATCCGTATCCTCATCTTTTCATTATCAAATATCCTTATCCTCCTCCGCATTCTCGAGCTCGAACAATTTTTTATCCACACCCTCATCCACAAAACAATATCCCTACTAAACCACCACAACAAAGAGTAATTGCATGTAATTATAAGAAAGATTCAAGAAAAAACGCTGCCGTTAACGTCGTAATATAAACTCTGCTATATAGTTGCACGTGTTTATAGTGGACGTCGACGTTCAAACGCCAGTCCGCCAACATGCGACGTTAAAAATTTTGGACGCGACGCGCCTAATAACAACGTTCCCATTCATTTCCATGTGTTGCTAGCCATTAATTGCTTCGCCGGAAAAAAAACGTCGCCGCCACCGCCATAGTAAAACGTACGCTTAAATGGATTGATTTCGGAGAATGCAGTTGCCATAAAGCACCTCCTGCACATCCATGGCCACGAACGTCGTCGTGGACGGGATTCGAACCCGAAACGCCGGTAGTCAAACATGAGACTGACGCCTCAACACACTGCGCTACCGGTCGCCCCATTTTGGTCGGACTATAAAGTTGTGCTGTTAGTTTTTTCCTCATGTTTGAAATGAATCTAGTGTTTTGCATACAATCAATTTTTTGGATAAAAAAAAACGAAACAATGGTTGATCTGTTCGTTGGTGAATAAGGACGTTCGATCGATCTTCAGAGTTAAATTCACGAGCATTTGAGTCGTTCCCACAAGAGATGCGGACGACTCAAATGCTCCCACAAGAGATGGGAACGACTCAAATGGTCGTGAATTCATAAGAACGTAAATTCATCTTTTTGTTGTTGGTGCTTTTCAATGCAGTGTTTAAATATTCCGTGTTTGGCTCAGCGTTTACGTGTAAACGAATCATTACAAACGAAAATAAATAATGCAAGTTCGTTGTTCCTTTTCATACAAGTCATTCATCGACGAGCATACTAAAACACAAAAAAGTAAGCCACCTATGAGGCTGTTAGTTTCAAGATATGCTAGAAGCCAGCATTTCAATAAACGAAAAAACCAATTACAGGAACTGGGCTGACATAACCCGAGAAATATAAAGGGTCAATGTGTATTTGATACAATAAGGGTGTTCGCAAATTGGCTAGCGTTCGTATGTCTCCTGATAAAAAGTAGCAAAGTCGCAACCCGCGGACCAACTTTCGACTGTCTAAGTATAATTTTGAAGTTCCTTTTGTTTCCTCTTTAATCTTTTTGTTTTTATTTCAATAAATGCTCATGCAACTCGGATACTTTTTCTCATACTAATAAACAAATTGACGGCGAAAGTTGAAAAGTAAGGAAGAAAGGGGTAATAAAGCGATCACTTTCGTGGGGAAAACCAGCAACCTAAACGATTTATCTACAATCACTTCCTAAGAATCAAATAACGATTAGCCACCCCTATTACGCTTAGTTCATCTACCAGTATTTTTTGCCAACGAATTTTTTCCGCGTGGTTATGCAAACTTATTAAATAAACATTCCTCTTCGCCTCTAACTTCATTTTGCCAAGTGCTGCGGAAACTATGTAATTACCAGTACTTCATAATATTGCACAGAGCAGATTTCAGCAAACAGTAGCAACAGCATAGAAACCCTGGCCAAAAAGATGTTACGAATGTAGGTAGCCCATCCTATTCGAGTACTCCCATCTATCAGCACAAGCCAATTATTGCACTGGGCTATTGCATCGCACACTGACCATGACATGATATTTAGCTGGAATTTATTCAACTTTTCCGCTTTTCCTTGTTATACCCGAAATTGCTACATTTTTTTAATACTCTATCTTTTTTCAAGTGCAATATTGCTAATGTCGGTTCGAGGCAACCGTGCGAATATCTTTTGAGTATACTCGTCTAATGGGCTTGAAAATTGTTTTGAATTCATAAAATACGTACATACCTAATATTTAGGTATAAATGAATTTTTTGGAAGATTAAATTATTATTATTATTTAGTTGAGATATTCGTATTGGCTTAAACGTATTAAATTTGTTGGAAATGGAGTAAGTACGTACTTGATGACTGTCTGGTTATCGATCGATCCATGCGGATGTATCGAATTCCACAGATTTTGATTACTTTCTTTACATCTTTTTTTTTTATCGAACAGACCCCGCTTTCTTCAACAAAACTTCACGAATATTTATGAATATTACTTTCGTGAAAATAAAAATGAAACGATAGTAGCAGTTACATTTTTTCTTCAGCTATTTTTAAACAAGTGGAATTTTCATGTTTTTGTTAAAAAAATCTTTGGTAATCAGTCAAAACAAAAATCCGTCTGTACGTAAAAGTACGTGTAAAAACGCATTATTTTGCGGAAATCTCTGAACACAACGTTGAGTGATTCTTCTGTTCCTGTTGAACAAAAAGCGACAACGCAAAAACCGGTTATAAGATGATTGGTGTAGCATTTCTCCTAGCATTTAGATAAAAAATTGGTAAAATTTCGTAAAATTGGCTAGTTCGATTGATATTGGTACTGAAGATGGTAGTTCCACATTTGCATATTTATGTTATATGATGCGATGACTATATCTTATGGATTTACTCATTATGGCATTTTTTTTTGTTATTGTTATGTATAGATATTGCATGGGATGATTTTCTTTACTCTCATTATCTTGTATCTCAGCTGGCCGACTGTTTGTCTCTTCTATCTTCGTATCTCGTCTTTACACACAATTAAATTTAAAACTTTTGACTTTGTCGATTTTTATCTCAAAATCTCGTATTTTTTTGGGTATCGTTTCAGGTTTTTTATGTTATTGAGATTGTGATAGCCGACGACGAAAACCACGACGTTCGAAACGACCTTCCTCTATTGGCATATATTTATCGGTTATTTCTACTGTTTTTTTTTTGCATTCAACCAAAGTGTATTTCGTAATAAAATTGCATAAAACGGTAACATTTTCGTTGTGAATTTTGATTATACATATAAGCAAATCTTCAACTGATTTTTTTTATGTTCTAAAGAAATCTTAAAAAGAAAGCTTAGCCTTTTATTAATTTCTTAAAAGAAAAGTGGAAAAAATATTTATGTGGATTTTTTTTATCTAAGTGAGTGTATAAATTTCAGTTAAGAAGCAAAAATGTATCTTTGTGATTACAACAGTTCGTAAGTAAAATAAAGAAGAAGAAGTGAAAATTTATTGAAATAAAATATTTTGTAAAATTAATTGCGTTTTGTGGTTGCTGTCATACATACATAAACAAGAGGATTAAACGAAATTCCTAGAAACCAGACCTGCACGATTTGCTTCATCCTTATGATTTGGCTGCACAACGAGGTAAGCCAAAATGTTTTTATTGCAGAACGTCAATGTTTCGATTGGAAACATATTCGTGTCTTTATTGAAATTTATGTTTTCGTATTTAGTCGCACCCTGCTGAGAACAGGCATATATTTAACAATATAAACATACACATGGAGATAATAGGCGGTTTTTTTTAACACCAGAGCAGAGCAGGTTAAGACCACACTAACAATTTTATTAGAGCTGCTCTGGATAAAACGTCAGTGCAAGAATGCCGCTCGGTTAAGTAGTCTCTGTTTTAAAATGCAGGCGGCGCAGGTGTCGAGGTTTTCGAACAGTTTACAGCTTGGGAAGCACATAAAGTTAATTTCCTGTCAATAAAATGTTCGCTTTGCCTAATTATAGTATTTGAAATAGTAAACATTCAAAATAATTTTGCTGCCTAAAAGAAATTTGCTCGATTGTATATGTACTAAGGATTTAAGTTTTCTCTTGAAATTTAAGTTGACATTTAAATTTTAACTAAACCAGGACACACTTCCAGCAAAGACATGCCACGTTTTCGTGTTCGCTACCCTAATTTGCTCTCGATCGTTTTTTGCCGCTTAACCCGCTTTTCACTAAAAAAACGCTGCTAATATTAGACTATTAGACTTAGAGGCGCTAAGTTTAGTGGACATTGAACTATGCATTAAATTAACTCTAGAAGAACATTAATCTTAGTTGTTCACAACTCCACCACTCTAATATTCGCCTGTGTTTTCAAGCAATATTCTCCAATTGTTTGAACTTGCAAACAAAATCTGTTTATTTTACCCGAACAGTGCTAGCGTGACCATATGGTAACGCACATTATGATGACCCGTAAATTCTAAAATGCGTCTGGCGTCCACCTCATTATCACCATCGTGGCACGACAGCTCGTCGTCTGGCCTTGGCCTCCACTTATCTCGCGTCCTCCAATTTTGGGGGCCAGTAGCTGCTCGGCGTCCGCATATACTGAGCTCTCTCAACGAGCGCTCGGCCGTCTAGCCAATCTCACTGCGTCGCGTCGTCTCATTCTGCGTTCATTACTCTCTTTGGGATGCAATCATCGTCCATTCGTTGTACATGCCCTGCCCATTGAAGTCGTTGTAGTTTGACGATTTTCGAAACTACCAACTCATCGTACAGTTCATACAACTCCCGGTTTTACCGGATGCGCCATCCATCTCGATCGCAAACAGCCCCGGAAATTCGCCGTATAATCTTACGCTCAAATGTGTCCAAATGTGTCTAGCATGTTTCCGGATGCTTGAGTTAGGGTACATGCTTCGCTGCCCTAGCATAGCACTGGTCGTATAATGGTTTTGTTCATGCGGAACATTATCTTTCTGTGCACATGATTCGATTTCATTATGGGGAGAACCGAGTAAAACGTCTTATTAGCTAACTGTATCCGTCGCTTGATTTCGTCAGTTTCGTTGGCGTCCCTTGACAAGCTGCAACCCAGGTATATGAAGTCGTTCACGAACACGATGTTGAGGTCCCCCACATTGATGCTCGATTGTGCAGGTGTCCTTGTCGTCGATTGCATCATTACTTTAGTTTTACCTTCGTTGATACGTAGTTTAACTTCTTCTCCAGCAGTATCGAGCGTATGCAGAAGTTCTTCTGCGTCGGCGAATCTTCTGGACATGATGTTAATGTCGTCGGCGTACGCTGGTAATTGTGTCGACTTGATGAGTAGCGTCTTGCTGTTGTCCATATTCATAGCCCGAATAACGTATTCCAGTGCTAGGTTGAAGAGCGTCGGTGCCAGTCCATCGCCCTGTTTCAGACCAATGTGTGTTTCAAATAGATCAGTAAGTCTATTACGGATTCTGGCTTGTGAGACGGAGCTGGTCATCGTCATCTTTGTCAGTCGCACAAATTTGGTCGGTATACCAAATTGCAGCATGATATTGTACAGTACTCCACGATGATCGATACTGTCGTATGCCTGCTTGAAGTTGACAAAGATTTGGTATACGTTAACGTTGTATTCCCAGCACTTCTGGAGTATAGTTTGACCGTAAAGAGTTGATCGGTTGTGGAGCGACCAGGTCTGAAACCGCTTTGAGATTCGCCAATGATTCGTTCTGCGTACGGTTTTATTCTATTTTCCAGAATTTTCGTCAAAATTTTGTAGGACGTACAAACTAGTGATATGCCCCTGTAATTCTCACACCGCAGTTTATCTCCCTTTTTGTGAATTGCACAGATGATGCTTCTGCGCCAATCGTGTGGGATAACCTCGCCCTCCCATACTCGCAGGAGTTATTCATGTATGGCATTAGCTAGACCCGTTCCACCGAACTTTAGCAGTTCAGCTGGAATCTCGTCAGCGCTTTATTTCGTTAGACTGCAACACGAGGTTAACTTCCTCTACTATCGGGGGTTGTATGAGTGGGCCTAGATCAACAATACCGTCGAGAGCTTCTTGTGTGGGGATGTTAGATGGTAGGTTCAGAAGCTCTTCAAAATACGAGGCCCATCGTTTGTGAATGCCATCGGTTTCGCAGAAGTTGTTTCCATCTTTGTCCTTACAGAGGGTAGTCCTGGGTTGATAGCCGTTCTTAATTAAATTTACTAGTTTGTGCGCTTGTCTGGTTTTCCTATTAGCTAATTTTTGGTTAGTATTCAGCAACTGCTCGTTAAAGTATTTACGTCTAATTATTATATTCGATATTCGCCGTAGCTCGTCGTATTTTTCTCCTTTGGCTCTAGTTCCTCGTTGAATCCATTGTCTATAGGCCTCGTTTTAGCATCAAGTGAGTTCTTGCTTTCTTCGTCGAACCAGTCATTTCGCGCTTGATGGGCTTTATATCCTATGACCTTCTCTGCGACCTCTTTGATGGTACCCTTGAGTTCTTCCCAGAACCCATGGACGCCTGTGCTGCTGATGTTGTATAGCATGGCCGATGCGCTTTCCTCAAGGGCGTTAGTATACGCCACCGCCCTAGCATCGCTCAGTATCTTATCAAAGATTTTGGGAGGGCTGATGCTCGATTGGTGCACTGAGGAAATTCTACATCTGTAGGTCGTCTTCACCAAATGATGTTCTGAGTCGCAGTTTGCTCCTCGATAGGAGCGGACATCCATCAGACTAGACGCCCATCTCTTGCAAATTAGCACGTGGTCAATTTGGCTGACGGTATGTGCGCCTGGAGATTTCCAGGTCTGCTTTTAAATGCGTCCATGCGGGAAACACGTAGAATTTACGACTAAATTCCTACTGCTGGCGGCTTGAAATGATTATTCACTAAAAATGCTACTCCAATCTACTGGTTGCCCGATGGTTTGCCACCCTCGGTTTATCCATGGAGCGTACATTCCTGGATCTGAAAGAATAATCCTTTTGTCGTTTGCGTTGTCTTCGTTGTTGGTCCGTCCAATCCGAGGATTTTGTTCCGGGTTTCTTGATGTGGAGTGGTTTCTACGAGGACGAGTTGTGTAATGGGCGGTTTGGTGGGCATCCGAAGATGCCGATGGGGACGGAGCCTTAGGTAGTATAATGACTGTGAAGGTCGGGCCGAGCCATCTGGCGAAGAAAAAGGCCCTTCAACGAGCTAAGCAGCTTCCTATACTTCCTGTAGCTCAGCTCGGGAGATACGGGGGGGTTTTCGCCGCTCACTGCCCCTGTCCTTTACGAATTAACAAGGATTCATAGGCCTGGGGAAGACAACACAAACAAGGGTGGCAAAAATGAGGAATAAAAAAATGAAACCGGAATATAGAGGGCTACGCCCGCAATCCGAGGGTTTTGTAGCAAGCGCTTATTTTGGTATATAAATATCGGCTCCTTGCTCTTCTTGATATCACTCAGATGGATAGAAAAAACGTAATTAAAATGTCTTACCCACTTACATTTTACATGCTAATTCATATTACGTGATTGTAACGAAACTTAGAACATATTATTGCTTAAGGTGTTGGTTATCGTTGGCCATCAGTACTTTTGACCTCGAACGTGTTTAAGGCGTGCAAGGGTGTGCTAACTGCAACTACGCAAATAAACTATTATTGACCTATTCTGAGAAGATATACAAATTCCACTATTTTCCATTTTATATGTTTTTCGTGTAGTCCGGATGGCGCAACGGTTAGCATGTTCGCCTTCAACGCACTGGGCCCCGGTTCGATTCCGGGGATTTACGTGTCGGACTATGAGCCCACTCAGCTGTTAAATGAGTACCCATTATGGGGTAAATAACTCGGTTGAGCGTGTTGCTGATCACATACCTCTGCACAAAAAACCGTCACGATCTAGAAAATGAGATGATGCTAACTCATCTCGAGGCCGTGGTTCAAATTGGACTGTTGCGCCAGTTATTTATTTTTATTTATATGTTTTTCGAAACCCACTTCCTGTAAGTTTTCATAATTCTAAGTATAACGGTCTCAAAATGCAGGCAAGGGGGGGTCAAATTACGAACTAATATTTTCTCCTCCCCCACAGTTCCCCTTTCTATAAATTTCGAGAAAATGCGAAAAAATGGAATGTACTCATCATTACCTTTCTCACGACACCTCATTTGCTTACATCAGTCGATAAAAAAATTTGACCTTAATTTCGCCTCTATGTGGACTCCCCCTTCCACCCGGTAAAGTTGGCCAATTAAGACACAGCGCCCCCAACCAATCTTTACCCTTTAAAAAATGATTAATTAAATAACTGCAATTCGCACTACGAAAAACAACATGAAAGTATAGTAGTACTCACGCCTATGAGGCCGGTAGGTGTATTTTTTGTGTGGATAGTGTCAAAATGCCGAACTTTAAATGAATGTACTATTATTAAATAGTATGTGATTATAATGAAACTTAGAGATATTATTGCCTATGATGTTGGTTATCATTGGCCATCAATATTTTTGACCTCGGGTACGTGTAAGGGGTGCAGGGTTGTGCTAACTGAAACTATAGAAATGTACTATTATTAACCTTTCCTGATGAAATTTCAAAATTCTAGAAATCTAGGTTTTCTACACTAGTAAAATGGCGCTTTTCTGTAAATTTTCATATTTCTAAGTATAACGGTCTCGAAATTCAAGGGGGGGGGGACAAACTCGGACGACATATTTTCCCCTCTCCCTCTTTTCCCGTTTCTCCAAATTTGAAAAAAATTTCAAAAATGGAGTGTACTCGACAATACCTTTCTTATGATACCCCACTTGCCTGTACTAAACGAAAAAAAAATTTCGACCTTCATTTCCCCTCTATGGGGACCTCTCCTTAAAGTTGACGTATTACGACGATTCGCTTTCTCCGGCGAATTATAGTAGTTCTACATATTCCTACAAAATTTCATCTATGTAGCTTCAGCCGTTCCTGAGATATTCCATGGACAGACGGACAGACGGACAGACAGACATTTGACCGATTTCATAAGGGTTTTGTTTTACTACAAAACCCTAAAAATGAAGCGATAAGGGTGGAATGGTTGGCGGATGATTCGATTGCCCTCGCGGTCGCATTGGGGTTCAGGTGTAACGCGACCTTCGGCGTCTGGTTTCGCACCACCAACAGATCCTTACATATCAGGTTCTGCCTTAGATTTGCCAGTTGAAGCAGCACAACCAAACCAGAATATGGTTCATTACAGTTGTCAGCATATCGCTTAACCCAATTATGGAGATGGCCTCGGAAATACGGATAGCTACTTCAGATGGTTTAGAAACCGCGCTGGAGTTCACACAATTATGTTGTGGGTCCAACTAGACAAATTATTCCATCCTACTAAACCTGAGACGCTTAGGTGTTGATCAGCCATTCAGGCTACAGCTATCTGCCTTTTCCAAACTGTCTTATCGCTAAGACTTGGCCGTCAGCGATTTGACACACTGTCGTCACCAAGGGGCGCCCACGTAGAAGACTATGGAAAAGGTCCTAAAAGTGTTAATTGTTATTTTCATGTTGAAAACTTTCTGTAAAAAAGTTCGCTCGACGAATTATGCACTAACGACCACGTTCAACTTGAAAATCAAATCGATGACATATTTATTGAACCACCTGAATTAGGTTGTATTGAAACGCTTGACATTAAAGAAAATCCTGCCAATGAACCTATCGAAAAAGTTCTTATTATTGTTCGAGTTGATCGATTAGACCAAAACCTAAATAAAAAGTGGTAGTCATCACTTTTTACCTGGTTAATAGACGTAACCGTGAATAATGTTGGGCAGTTGCAACGGGGCTCAAAAGTAGTATTTCAATTGGAGTTCGAGCGTACGACCGCCATATTTTACTACATCCGCTGCGGTTTGCCTTTATAAACAGCGTGTGCTGATCAAACCGTTTGTGATATAACGCCTTCTAAATGCTGCCTAAGTGCTATGGAAAATTATGACTTCAATCAGGTGCAAGGCTAGAAAGACGTGAAAAAGGTCTGGTAAGAAGTCGCTACGGAGTAAGTCATTTTGTTGGCCCAATTCCAAACAGGAGGCGTTGCGCAAGTGTTGATTGCAACACTGGGTCCCTAGCATGGAATATTTGGGCTTATCTTCTAATTTGATTTAACCTCTAGGGGGCATAGCACGACAACTACTCCTGCGCGCTATCGTATTCGGTTCTGGGCAATGGGACGCATCTGTCCCCACACACACTTGTCGACCAAAAATCGGCGCCTTGAGTTTCTAGAACGCCCCCTCTGTCGATCTTCTATGGGAATGGGGTCCAATCTCGTAGCATGTTCTGCAATAAAATTACCACCCTTCCGCAATGTGTGATGTACCCACTGCCATTTTCGCTTGATGATGGGTCCACAAGCGCCGGTCTTCATTGGATATTGTTTTGAGCCAGAAAATTCTAAAAAATCGATGAAGGCAAGAGTTAACGAGAACTTGCAGCTTGCTGGTCGCAGAGGCGCTGACTGTTAAAAAATATTGTTTTTAAGAATGAAGCATTAAGATTCGGGTCAATTTTTCAAGCATTTGTAGATGGAACCAATTTTAATTAAATTTAAATTCAAATATTTTATTCGTCCACGTCTTTAAAGCTGCCATAGACTGTCCGATTCATCGTCAGATCGTTCGGCGGATGGATCGCAACAAATATTGGCCGATCTCCGCTTCACATACACTGTACGATTATCGCGTGACGCGATAACGAATGACAATTCAAAAAATAGGTATTGATTCACTCCCCATCCAACCTATTGTACATTAACTGTTGGTAACTATTATTTAGATTTGCGTGGTATTTTCGTATACTGCATGTTTGATATTTCCATTGCAGAGCCATTCAAATCATTAGAATGAGTAAAATTTGATAATTTAATAATTTGATAATTTAACAATCACTTTCGATAATCGCATACACCAACCGATCGTTAGACTGACGATTCACAGTAAAATTGTACTCTAAGGCACTGCTCACACGGGGATACTCAAGTCTCCAATACTCGGCGGCTGAGAGACGGAGACTTGGAGTCTCGAGACTGTAGTCGCCCGTTATCTTCACACGGCCGCTACTAAAGTCGCGAGTTGTGCATGTCGGCTGTCTAGAGTAGTCATTGTACACGGCTGTTGCTTGTTGATACGCGGGGTCAGCTTGCTTGCGGGAATCTTGTGTGTACATGTCGAGATGTTGATAGCGATAAAGGTTGACGTTGTGGACGGCAAGAGGAATATGGTTTTCGGATTGCTTATGGATGTGCGGGGTCGACTTGCTTGGGGTACTATCGCAGTACATGTCGCTGCCGTATATTAGTCCAGGCTATGAACGAAACCGGGTGTGTGTTTTTCTTCAAATGTTCGCCAACAGCTTCATAGAAACCTGGACTTGCACCTGTACAACAGATCTTGTTGGTTGGTATTGAAAATAGACGTGATCCAGCTAAGGGAGCACCTACCTTCCCTACATATGTACCACTATGCTTCGCTGGGTCAAGTAGGAATGTTCCTTTTTTTTAAATAGTGCATTGATACAATTGATGGTGCCATTTTTAACTCACCTGAAAACTGAACTACCTTTACTACTTCATTCCAGGCCTTCTCCGTCCATCTTTCCTGGAAAAACCTCTTAACTTAAAATTATATATTTCGGGGAATTTTTTTATTTCCGCCACTAGTTTCATATTAAACTCCTGATCACTTATAGTTTTGGAGTAAAATTAACTGCGAAGCGAACTTCTTTATTGTGAGATGAGCGCTGAACTGGCAGTTCTTTATTTATTTTCATATTTTTCGTTCATAGCCTGGACTAATACACGACAGCGATATGTACAATGGTAATACCCCAAACAAGTCGACCCCGCACATTCAAAAGCAATCCGAAAACCATATTTTTCTTGCCGTCCACAACGTCAACCTCTACCGCATGTACACACAAGATCCGCCCCCGCGGATCACCAAGCAACAGCCGTGCACAATGACCACTTCACTCAAACGACATGCATAACCAAGTGACTGGGCGACTACGCGGCTCGGAGACTAGCATGTCGAATCTCCTAGCCTCCGGTCGCACAGTTGTCGAGTATCCGCGACTGGAATATCTCCGTATGAGTGCCTCCGTCTGATTACACATGCCAGATCTTTTAGTCGCCCGTTAGCCCAAGCTCTCGGGGATTTGAGTATCCCCGTGTGAGTAGTGCCTAATATCGGCAGATAAAAATTGGTCGGCTGATTAGCAAAACTGGTGCGATTACCACATGCACATGCCGATCCGTCGGCCGGTATCCATATCAACCGACGGATTGGCCGATCTATCGCTTCCTCTATGGTCTAAGATCATTGTAGGTACCAAAAAAGGCCCATTAAGTTTTGTAATAGGACAAATCTATAAATCTATAACGGAAGCGAAACTGATTTGAAATGAAGAGGATCGTCTAAAAAGGACTGTGAAACTTTTACGAAGAACCCAAAGCAAAGGAACAAACTGACCGGTTTGACCTAACGTATAGTGGGTGTCAACGATTCCTAAGCGGCTTGGTTGACGTTTTGTTAGCATATAACTGATTTCGGACGATGCATGTTGCCAGCATGCATTTAGCCGCATACTGCGGCAAATCGGCTTGATGGTTGAAAAAAAACTATGTCGACGTCGCGCCGTCCGATCACATGTACGGGACCTGAAAAAGGTGTTCTATCGTATACAATAAGAAACTGAGTAATAATGACAGGCATAATAGTTCTTACAATAATTGCTTTGCCGTTTGAAACGCTGCTGTACAATTATTGCCCACAGACACTGAAAGGGCTATATTGAGCGAAATCCGGTACCTTCTAAATTTCTTTAATACCCTTCCAATAAATCCCTTACTTTGTTCAACACATTTTATGACCAGGTCTTAACTTATTTAGCTATTCAGAATACATACTGTATAATCCAACAAACTATTATTGAAAAGTGATCGGATTATCTATCAAAAGCAGATGTCTCCTAATCCGCTACACGACATAATTAATTGGTTGCCAATCGCCCGATCTCAGTTTCTTGATTCAATTCAATATGCACTCCTAAATCAAATTGAAGCAATTAGTTTTGCCGGACCATATTATCGTCGTCGTCCACTACACTTAAGTATTAATTACTGGGACAACTGCTCAACAATTGGCCCATCGGCTACGTTGCGAATGGAGCCCTGCAACGTAACCACATACCATAGCCTCTACAATCCCGGAAAGGATAACGATAAGCCTACTTAATTTCTATTAATTAACCAAAACTGTTAAGTGGACGAAATGACCTCCTGGAAAGTGGCCCATGGTAGCCGATTGTCGTCTGGTTTGTTGGTTCGATGATAATATTGTGGTCGTCACGAACCGCACTAAAACTTGAAGGATCCACCAACATTCTTGCGAAAACACGAAAGAAGCCGACTCAGCTACAGATATGTAGCTTACCAACAACAGTCATGGAAGTGTTTGTTGTCTGTTTTTGTGATGCCTATTTCAGCCACTGCACAAGGATATGATTATGTGTTGGCTATAACTCTTGACGAAAATAGGCCAGAAGGACTCATGCCGTATTCCATGTATCTTCCGTGTGAACGGAGTTGTGAGTAAATTCACACCATATCTGTAGACCGTATAGTCATGATATGGACGTGTGAATTATGTTTGGTGGGCTGTATATGGACCGTATTTTCTCCATTTAGTGTCCGTTTTTGTTGCCGAAGAAATGACGGACTCCCAAGTATCCTTTGAATAATTTGGGCAATAACAGAACCACTTGTCATGATTGTTTTTGTGATAGCCAGAGAATTGCTGGAGATTGAAGATATATATTTATATTTTGGAAATTTGGTTAGATTAAAGTTAGGTTAACGGAGCTGCTTGAATTTCACTGCACCCTTAGACCGCTTATGGGTCCGTTGTAATATCCCAGGTATTTACTAACCTGCATAGATAAAGTTTAATCATTGAACCGGCCGGAACAGACAGTGAAACGAAATAGCTCGTTGACATCCATATCTTTCAGGTCATCCAAATCTCTGAAAAACAAACACCCAAGCAAATCATTCCCTTTTCGGCTAAGGCAGAGCAGGCACAAAGAATACGGGAAGTACTTTTACTTTCCTGTTCATCCTCGCTATTGCAACTACTACGGAAATCATTGTCAGGAAGTTGGAGTCTTCGCGCTTGGTAGCCGTGAGTTCTCGGTCCACTCTACGATACTACATCTAGAGAAACCGGTTCAACACTCGGCGCGTCAAAAAAAAAACTAAAACAAAACTGCCTGTGAGTAATCCTAGGACTCCCATAGCGCTCCGAGCTTGTCAGTAAAAGACAGTTGCATGCTAGCAACTGCACCATCCTAAAAACATGCTATCGAAACGTAAAAAAGCATAGCTGTGCAAGAGATGACGCACCCATGCCCCTGAAGGGGTCAAGGCAATTTCCAAAAACATACTTATGTGCCCTCTATCCACTGCTTTAAGTTTGGAAGAGCGCCCCGGATCGATTTTACACCATATAAGTTTTGTTATTAGGCAGGTGCTGCTAGTACACCAGCTTATATTGGCCCTGCAAACCGCATCAGCAATTATTATCACTTTACAAGCAGCGATGGGCATTCAAATTTCTTTTAGGCTCACGGTCTCCCTACTCCCTGCTCGAGCCGGCTCGTCAGCAATGCAGTTGCTAGAGAAACCACTGTGATCAGGAATCTAGCATAACACAATATTTAAAAACTTTCCGAATTCAACGAGGGACGAGTGGCACTCTTTCATCACCTTAGATGAGGTGGAAACAGAATCGTTAGATCTTATATAGGAAAGTCAGGCTGCACTATTCGTGTACATAACGATGTCTCTAGAGGTTAGGATGTGACGCCCTAGCTATGTCACAATTTCCGCTATCAAAACGAAAGGAGATATTGACTTTAAGACTTTTAGAGTATACACCCGCATCCACCCCTTCGCCAGTCTTAGCGCCATCCGTATAAAATTCAATAGGACTCCGTTCTGAAGGGACAGTGTCTACCCAGTGACTGCGGGAAGGAATCAGGCTTGTAAAGTTTTTTTTTGAATGCAAATTAGGAGGTTGTCCGGATAGCGCAACAGACAGCACATTTGCCTTCCGTGCTTTGGGCCTTGATTCGATTCCTTCTGATTGCAGTAATCTTCGGTAGAAAAATGAACTTACGTGTCGAACTATGAGCCCACTCAGATGTCAAATGAGTATGAATTTTTAGTAAATAACTCGGTTGAGCGCGTTGCGAATCACATACATACATACGTCACGATCTAGTAAATGAGATGATGCTAACGCATTTCAAGGCCTCCGTCCAAAATTGGACTATTGTGCCAGTTTTAAAATAACTGGCACAATAGTCCAATTTTGGAGCTTAAGAACATCCGTATTGTTGAGAATGGTTGAGTGGCCGGCACTTGACTAACGTCACGACTACCCACTGAACAGTCTCACGAAGGCGAATAGCCGTATTTGCAACTACTTGATCAACAAAAATATCAAGCGGTATTATGTTAGGCACCGTATCTAGAGCAGCGGATGGTCTTATTTTATGAGCCCCAGTCATTGCTATGCATGCTAGACGCCGAACTTTTCCCAACAGATTGCGATAAACCGCTATACGTAGTGCCGTCCACCAAACAATAACGCCCTTCAAGAGTATGGCACGCAAGACCTACCTTACCTATGGCTTTCCAGAATAAAGCGCCATAGTGGCCTTGTTTACCCGCTTTTGCATGTTGAGCTTTTAAGCTAGTTTTTGTCTAGGGTTAGACCCAGAAAATTTGCTTTATCGTCTCTTCCGACAGTGGAAAAGTGAGATTAGGAACTCTGTGCCCCCTTATAAAGAGAAACAAGTTCTGTTTTGTCCGAATCTACCCTAACGCGAGCATGGTTCGCTTAAATTGATATAATCGAAATTGCATTCTCTAATACTTTACAAACAACATTAGGAAATTTTCTCGAGATGGCAATGGCAATGTGGTCCGCATAAGCAATCACCTTAGCTTAGGTTATGTAAAGGGGCTGCCATGCTACCGCACACCACACAAACCAACTCTGGGTCCGTTGGGATACCGCCAAAGTCACCTAATTAAACATAGGCAACAAACCAGCCTGTGCTAGGAATATAGCGATTGAGCTGTATTGCACTCGTATCCTTATGGTCCTCAAGCTCCCGAAAAAAAAAACAAGAACCTTGAAATTTCCTCCGCCTTTTAGCCAGAGCCGGACAATGAGAAGGAAGATGGAGAACGCCCTCCTCCTCATCTACTTCATCACAGCTCCTACAATAGTCATTGTGAGGAATACGAAGCCTCCAAGCAAGCTCTCCTATAGGACAGTGCCCCGTAATAACCCCGACAACTCTGCCGATGTGTTTTCTGTTCAGCGAATGCAGTGTGGCGGAGCGACTAGGGTGAAGTTTCGGCCAAATCGACTTTATTGTTTGGCACGTACCGCAGTGGTTTTGATGACAAGTTTGCACGATCAGGCTGGCATTTTGATGTTTACGCGGTCCAAGTCAGAGCTTCCAGGATTGCCGAAACCTCCGCCTGCAGGACACTACAGAAGTCGGAAAGACGTAATGACTAGTTAATTCCCAATCCTTCTGATCCGATACCAGCCCCAACTCCGCCATCGGTCCTAGAGCCATTCGTGAAGATGACCATGGAGTCGGTGGTCATGAGCGTGTTAACACCCCATAGATCCGTCGACGGAATAAAGCTTGTGTGGTTCCGGACAAAAACGTATTTTGCACAAATATAATCAGTCTCCACAGGGAGATCCAAGTTGCCCAGTATACTCGAGTGTCCACACCTCAACGTGCGCCACTGGCCAGTTTCGCGAATGCGTAAAGCCGTGTTAGCCGCCAGCTGTTCGCCGCCAATATTGTTGTTGTTGTTGTTCTAAAAGCCCTCGTTATAGCCATCGCCGCTAGCTTTTGTACTTTACTCAGTAGGTTACAATAGGCCGCTACTCGGAGTGCCGACCACCACACTTATTCCGTGCAGTAGTATAGGACGTACGACAGCTGTGTATACCCAATATACAGCTTTAGGTTGCTGGCCCCAGTTCTTACCTATGGTATTTTTGCATAGAGGGTAACAGTAGCTTTCTTGGCCCGGTCTTCAATGTTGGGCTTCCACCTTAGTTTCCTGTCAAAAATGAGACCGACGAATTTAGCTTTGTCGGCGAAGACCAGTTTAATGCTCTCCAGTGTGAGAGGCTCGATAGGAGGAATCGCGCGTCTTCTAGTGAAAGGCACAAGCTCCACCTTAACTGGGTTAATTCCGACGCCGCAGAGGTTTGTCCACTCTGTTAGAATAGAAAGGACATTCTGCAATAAATTACCTGTGACAGCGATAGCAACGTCATCTGTATACGCAGCAACTTGCACCCAACCTCTTCCAGTTTTAGAAGCAGTCTGTTGATCCCTACATTCCAAAGAAAGGGATAGACACATGATGGTTTCCTTGCTCGACCCGTTTTCCTTTTAGTAGGAAGTTCGGCATAGATGGATTTGACACCAGTATTTTCCGAAATCTAGAGCTCTCGCAGGATCCTTCAATACGTTCGCAAAAGCTCTTCTATGCATTGCATTTGGCTCTTCTTAATTCTTTCTTGAAGGGCTCAAAAGTTTTTTACATGAGTGCCAATCCGACTCCATCCTTCAAACCTTAGCCTTATTGAAACTTCTTTTACACTCAGCCCTAAGTTCGGAGATCCTAGTACTCCACCAGGCTGGTTTTTTCTTTCCTGAATGTGAGGTAACTGGACATGATGAAGACACTGCTGCCTTCATAGTATCTGTGAGAGTATTTACCATATCGTCTAGCTCCCGTTTGTTGCAGGGCTGACTTGGTAGTGTAGGTAGCCCTTCATAAAAAGCATTACAGTTAGTCCTCCTGCGGCTTATAATGGGTTGAATTGTTTCAGGACGCTCGGTGAGGCTGAACTGAAGGTATCGATGATCAGAGAAGGAGTGTTCCGACGACACTCTTCAGTATCTTATAAGGTGATGTCATCCGATACCAGATAGATGCCTGGGACCTCCTGTCTGGCTTTTTTTTATAAAAGTAGGCTCGCGGCCCACATTTCAGATTAAGAGATTAGTTCCCATAATGTATTCGAGAAGAGATTCTCAGCGCTCATTGGTGTCCGAGCTGCCCCAGACTTCGTGATGCGCATTAGAGTTGCAGCCAAGAATCATACTTATTTTCGATGTTCGTGCTGCTGCAATGACATCCCTAAGATTGGGTGAAGGGAACGTGCCCACACTGTCATGCGGCATGTAAGCCAATGCAAGCCAATACACCTCACCTTTGAGATTCAGGCAGATTAACACAGAGTCTCTATCGATGTAAAGTGAGAGTCGGAAGGCTTGGACGGTTTTCCTAACAAGAATGGAAGACTGTGGTCTACCCTGGCGTTTAATATAGAAAATAGTATAATCAGGTGTCCCCAAACCTCTGACGAGACCATCCACAACCCAAGATTCTTGAATTATTGCAATATCTTCTTCACTGCGTGCCAGATGAAGAAGAATGTCAGCCGAGGCTGCTTTCGAATGGTGAAGGTTTATTTGTAGAAACCTTACTATTACGATTGTTCTTCAACTACCGTAACGTTCGCCTCCCCTCCGTGTCGGATCCAAGGGAGTCGTGCACAAAAGATGGCTGGAAGGTGTCATCCAGTGCAGCTAGATCAGTGCCTAGTGTCACGCAATCGTCGTCCGTGCCCTCCTCGGCGGGGATCGATACTTTGCAGGAAGTGGATTCGGCTAGATTCTCAACCTCCTCCACCTTACCACTTTCCGGTCCAAAAGCATTTTGTTCGCCGATAGATTACAGAGAAGGGGAGAGAGAACCCCGCCTTGGGTTGCTCCTACTTTCACGCCTTCAGAGGACAAACCTAAATTTGCGTATATAACCCTAGATGTTAGCATCAGGTTAATGAATCTGCAGAATGAATTGTCAACACTCAGACCTGCGAGTGCATCAGTGATTGCTACCGGTTGAAGATTGTTAAAAGCCTCCTCAATATCCAAAACGGTCACCAAGCATGGAAGAGATTTTTCGATGTGACTTACCAGATAATGTAGGGCAGTGTCGGCTGGCCTTCGTTTCCAGTAGAGATGCTGTGAAGTAGTTAAGAGGTTAGGAATGCTGGTTCGAAGGTGTATATCAAACAAACTATCTAGGATTTTAATTAAGGTCGATAAAAGGCTGAAAGGTCGGAGATCAGTTGGGCGTGCATGCGAGCATTTTCTTGATTTCGGAATAAAGACCACTTTAACCTCTGTCCACAATTCTGGAATGTGTAATAAAAATAGATGGAATCCAAGGGTACACTATATCCGACGTGTGTTGTAAGTCTGCCAGTATAATACCATCCGGTCCAACGGACTTAAACTATTCAAACCTTTGATTTGACCTTTTGTAAGAATATGCCCTTTTGTAAGAATATTTGAGGAGACCCTGGGACTTGCTGAACAAATCTGGACATTTACAATCATAGTATTAGCCGAGCTATCAATGAAATGCGCGTCTTGCAAAAGCTTAATAGTCCAAGATTCGTCATGCATAAGTAAAAACAAACTTTACGTAGGTTGATTTATAGATTGGATCTTGTGAGGCCTGGAGGCCTCGTTTGACCCTTGTATACGCTCACAAAAGAGCCGCCAGTAATTACGCTTAGCCAGTCTTAGGTCCTTTTTTAAGCATGAAGATACTTTTTGTAGGATATCCAATCTGAATTCAGTCTCAAAAATTTCATCTTGTTGAAACTTATCCTGCAAGCCACGCGTAAATTAGAAATCTCGGTGTTCCACCAGGTTGGTTTCTATTATCTGATTGTCTACTAACAGGCAGGACCTCAGACGGCTGTTTTCTTATTCCTCCTTCCTCCGCTCTTTCCATCATTGTCTACTGACAGGGCAGGACCTCAGAAGGCTGTTTTTTTTATTCCTCCTTCCTCCACTCTTTCCATCATTGTCTACTGACAGAGCAGGACCTTAGACGGCTGATTTTTTTATTCCTCCTTCCTCCACTCTTTCCATCATTGTCTCCTGACAGTGCAGGACCTCAGATGGCTGCTTTTTTTATTCCTCTTTCCTCCACTCTCTCCATCGTTGTCTACTGACAGGGCAGGACCTCGGACGGCTGCTTTTTTTATTCCTCCTTCCTCCACTCTCTCCATCATTGTCTACTGACAGGGCAGGACCTTAGACGGCTGCTTTTTTTATTCCTCCTTCCTCCACTCTTTCCATCATTGTCTCCTGACAGGGCAGGACCTCAGATGGCTGCTTTTTTATTCCTCTTTCCTCCACTCTCTCCATCGTTGTCTACTGACAGGGCAGGACCTCAGACGGCTGCTTTTTTTATTCCTCCTTTCTCCACTCTCTCCATCATTGTCTCTTGACAGGGCAGGACCTCAGATGGCTGCTTTTTTTATTCCTCTTTCCTCCACTCTCTCCATCGTTGTCTACTGATAGGGCAGGACCTTAGACGGCTGCTTTTTTTATTCCTCCTTCCTCCACTCTTTCCATCATTGTCCCCTGACAGGGCAGGACCTCAGATGGCTGCTTTTTTTATTCCTCTTTCCTCCACTCTCTCCATCGTTGTCTACTGACAGGGCAGGACCTCAGACGGCTGTTTTTTTTATTCCTCCTTCCTCCACTCTCTCCATCATTGTCTACTGACAGGGCAGGACCTCAGATGGCTGCTTTTTTCTTATACCTCCTCCCTCCACTCTCTCCATCATTGTCTACTGCCAGAGTAGGACCTCAGATGGCTGCTTTTTTTATTCCGCCTTCCTCCACTCTCTCCATCACTTAGCAAATGCACCGTCCTGGTGTATTCGTCGTCATCAAGTCTTGTATTTTCGAAAATAGCGTATGGTATCATTTTTTTCTTCAAAGAAAATAAAAAAAGAAATTCTTAAAAAAAAAGTATGAAAAACTCTGAGATTTATTTAGAGCACCCGTTAGAGTGTAAACCATGTCCTCCAATTCTTCCTTGCTGCGTGGCTGGCTGGGAATGGCGGCAGCACCATTGAGACAATAGCTCCGTATCTGTGCCAGTCCGTTCTTTTTCGATTGAAGATGACTGATTTCGGTCCTACTCATTGGAAATTGCATCACCAGAAGTATAGACGACGAGTCGCTGGGGAAGTCATGCTGAACTTCTTGAGCCTCTAAGGATTCCCAACGTGTACCCCATTAAAATTCAAACGACATCGGCTGGATGTCACAAAAACTTTCGGATTTTCTCAACACACCCATTCTGCTATTATCTCACCCCATGGGGATAGTATCCCTTAACCTACACGACGAAGGCAATCAATTCGGCAAAATTGAGCCATTAGTAAAACGACAACATCAAATCCCTTACTCCCGTCGAGAACTGTTGAATCCTGGAGTGTAGGGTGGATCGTGTGAACCAAACAAAAGGACAGAAAAAAATCTTATGCCTCGCGCTCTGATAAATACATCGAAATATCTGAAATCAACATGGCGTGGAGAAAAGGATACTCCTCTCACTCGATCCCACTTCTCGTATCCTATCTCGTATTTTTTTTTGCCGATTTTCATCCCGATATTCTCGAGTGTTCTATTCTTCCTTTTCATGCGTTCGAGTGTTGGTTTTTCTCAAGAATATTTCCTTTTTCTTTTGTGCGGATTGTTGTTATTCAAAAAGAATAAATGCACAGAACGTATAATTTGATTCGTATCTTATTAAGTCATGTGATTTATGACTTCCCTGGGAACGAGAACGGGCAAGGAATACGAAGGACGACTAACATTCTTAGAAAGTACCAACGGGACTCTCAATTTTCCTTGGGTTCCGCGCGATGAATTTCATTTCGGGCTCATGTTTTGGTGGCGTAAGACTTTTCATACTCCCTGCACACGTATGATGATTATTCGAGGGTTTTTCTTCTCCCGTTTCTTTGTAAAGCAGTTATTATTTATGGCTTATCTATAATTAATCTGATGAGTGGTCGTTAGTGTGTAAGTGGTAGACGTGCTCTATTTTCACTGTAATCCGAGCTGTTTGATTTATGAAGGTATAAGTCTCGGGGACTTGAACAAGAGGCGAATTCGATGACCTTAAAGTAGCCCTCGGTGCTTAATGAATGAATTAGTTGAAGCATCGGTTTAATCGGCAAACAATAGGTTCGAAATTATTTCAATGCTACTCAAAAGGATTGATTGATGGTATGGCCAGACGTAGTGATGGGAAGTACCAAATGCGGCTTAAAAAATATCCTGCAATGAATTGGGTTTTAACAAGTCCTGGTATTATTAGACGGCTTCATTCGAACGATTCGTAATTTGGGGGTGACATGGAAATTATTGGTTTTTTATTGGGTTTACCTAAATCGGTTTTATACTCGTAACTCGTCATCAGAATAAGGCTCAGTGATTGATGATGCATAGCCAGGTATTCTAAGTCTTTCGTCAAGGAAGTTGTGTTTGAGTTTTGCTATACAACCGATCCGAAAGATGTATCCAGCGACGTAATTGAACGAGTGGATTACTTGCCTAGCTATAGAAACGTTTTTAATATTGAAAGTAAAGGCTGCTTTGTTACAACAGCTAAAGAAGGGGTAATCGACCGCACACACACTTTTCATTTCAGGTTCGAAATTACAGAATGATCCAAACATCGCATCGCTTAAATGCCCTTATCTCAGTTGGAGAGACTGAAGTGTTCCAATACAATCTCTTCTACTCGTACATTCGAAGGATGATTTTATACTCTGCCTTACTAGTAATTTTGGGGAACAATAGCTAAGGCTCTGATCGTACGGAGATACTCAAATATTCGATAGTTTGCGATTGGGATACATCGCTACTGAAGTTGCGAGTCTCATATCAACTTACTCAGTTCCCTCCGGACTCCGCCGGACTCCGACTGTTCGTTTATCCAGTTCACTTTGCCAATGCCTAGGAAGCCAAGCAACTGAGTGACACAGACACTAGCATGCCGAGTCCCCTAGTCTCTGATTGCGCGGTTGCCGATAATCCACGATTAGAGTAACCCCATATGAAATACATCCCTCGTTTCGGAGGATATTCAACACTTGGTACGGGGTTGGAGGGTTTCTTCCGATCACTCATTTGATCAACGAGAATCCAATGAATAGCCCAAGCATCGTGAAACCCTCTTGGAAGTGCTTCCGACCCTTGCAGGCGGAGTGGTGAAGCGTAGCGATCGACGAATTAAGAGTAATTTGCAGAAAAGCCTTCAATAGGAGAAAGTCGTCAAGAATTGACTCAGATTGGATGGCCTACAAGTGACATCTCAGCAAATATAAAAAGGAGCTGAGGAGGGCGAAGCGGAATTCCTGGAGGCTACTCTGCGAACGCATTGAAGAGTCGAGCGAAGCCTCTAGGCATTATTCGAGTTACCAACCCTTAAATTCCTACATATCTGATAAAACCTGATGGCGCCTGGACTACATTTACTATGGAAACTCTAGACATCCTGTTGGACACGCATTTCCCAGACAACGCTACGGAGAGTGAGCTGGGTATTATATACGTGATAGTGAATCAGCCCCCTACGACTCTGTGACCATTCTTTCGAAGGAGAAGATTCTTTGGGCCATCTCCAACTTCAAGTCGTATAAATTTGCCGGACCTGACGGCATCATCCCGGCTGATATACCGGATTCGTCAGATAATCTCTTCCCCTGGTTTGCGTCTATCTTTGGGGCTTGTTTGGATTTGGTTTGCGTCCCGAGAATGTGGACAAATGTCAAGGTGGTCTTCATCCCGAAAGCGGGCAGAATTTCTCACGCTAGTCCGAAGGATCTCAGACCTATAAGCCTAGCGGCTACACTACTTAAAACGTTTGAAAGACTAATTGATTTTCACTTCACTACCTCCGCGCCTACTGACTAACAATAAGTCTCATCATGCATACTGGAAAGGTAAATCTGTGGATACCGCTTTGCACTCCATTACGTACCATATTGAAATGGCTCTTTTCTATAAGAAATACACTATGGTCGTCTTCCAGGACATCGTGGGCGCCTTAGTAACGTCAAACTGGACTCTATTATCGAGGCGGTATCTTACATGACAGTGGATTACCCGCTTCTTAAGCTAATTTACATGCCGTTGACATCGAGGACTATTTGTACCGGGCTAGGCACCTGGTGTGTGAGGAGAGTCGTGATGTGAGGCACTCCGCAAGGGTGTGTCCTTTCGTCACTTCCGAAGAAAAGCCTGTGCAAAATCGACTTAAGACCAGATCTCATAATCATAGCTATGATTCAGATTCTCTAACTTCTTTCAAACCATCAAAGTGCAAGCGTACTCAAATTAGCGGAATGGTTCGACGATGGGCAAGCACTTTTTTTATTGAGGGGTACCTACATGCATAATTTTCATCAGATGATCCCTCTAGGGAATAGTGTAAGAGCTTTTACTGAGAATAGTGTAAGAGCTATTCACCAATACCACGCGCCTCGTAGGTGGAAAGCCTGTTAGACGACTCTGCCATTGTCATCGTCAGGAAGTGTTCTCAGAACCATCCTGTCAAACTATGGAAGCGTCACATCTCCCCAATCGTTTTTGGGGAGATAGCCGATAAGCTGGCCCTGTTCCCGATGCCTGGCCCTAGGTAGAGCTATGGCAGTGTGCATTGTACGGAATACCCGGTCCGGTCGCGTGCCCTCCCACTGGCCAATTACCCGTTGTAATGGTTGTGACCCTGGCTACATACAACCCGGCTCTCCTCAGGAGAATGTTTACCCTTTGTACGTTGTATGATGGCCATTGTCCCCTGGATGTGATGGATGTAGCCAGCGCACTCCATTTATCGCTCACCCGTTTCAGGTAAAGTTTATAGATCTCCTTCCTTACAGCACTTAGCGGTGCGTGGACCACCAGCGCGTATGACTCGGCGAGGGTAGAGCGCTGTCTCGCCTGTTCGCCGCTGTGTTTCTGTGCCCTGGAACCCATCGAAGGGAGATATTAAAAAGCTCGGTCAATCCAGCTAGTTCTATATAGCATTCCCAACTAACAAACTCTCAAGAGTTAAAGTCTTATCGCTTACAAAAAGCCCTCATAAGACTTTAGTAAAACTCTCCGACACTCTCGTAACGTAACTCTTGGGACAAAACTTAAATTCACTCTCGTAGCACCATTCTGATGAGAGTTTAACTCCACTAGAATTAGGGAAACTTTCACTCCTCTAATAGGAACATCGCTGCAATCTTATTAAGCCTTTTTTAAAAGACTTAGCCTCTAGTTAAGTTATACTCCCATAGATGGCCCCTTAAAAGAGCTCGAGTGTAAAAGTACTTCACATGATACTCTTATAAGATTCATAATACTAGATCACTCATGCAGAGAGTATTATGAGCCCAATGATTATTATTAACTCGCATAAGTAGCCCGCTGTAGGAACTCGAGGAGCTTGAGTGTGAAATTGCTTGTCATAATACCCTTATGAGACCCAAAATACTCTCACTCATGCGGTATTGAGTAAACGTCATTGTAGTTGACATTTTGACAGCTAATGCATGTAAACAAGTGACACTGCTCTCCGCGAAAAGTCGACGAAAACGATGAATAGTATGCATAAATTATTCTGGATATGTACGCCGATGATCTCCGAATATCTATTTCCCCATGAGCAACATTGAGTTTATCATCAGTTTCGTCAGCGATGCAGGATGAAGCAATAGATTGCCGTTGAATGAAATTGAAAACAAATGAGTTCAATTCAAATCATGCACATCTGCCGCTGACCGTGGTTATGCCCAAAAGATAAATACGTCCGTCCGATCACATCTCCATATGTATTTCGGCCTTTACATTCTAATGGGCGTTGAGAACGTATTTGGTAAAAAACGCATTCATATGTGCGTCCTTTGTCCTTTCTCAGAAAATGATCAATTTTTCTTTTTTGGAAAATATCTGCTTCTACGAGTATGAATTTGAAATATTGTCTATGCGTTACGTTATGGCAATGAGAAAAAGGTACAAGGTTCAAGTCTCATTACGTATGAGATTGTTGAGAACAAACACCTCGTCATAAAACCCTTTTTAAAGCCCACTTGCATCGATGCATGTGTGTTTCAAAAAGGGTTTTATGACGAGGTGTTTCTCAACAATCTTTTGATTCAATAGTTTTAAAATGCCAAATTGTGTGAAAATTTTGTATCTGTGGTCTTACGATGACGAACGATTGTTATGATTGATCATTTATTATGTCATGTGTCGGTTTTGATAACAAGAGCTAAAGTCTCACTATGCAATCCGAACTCTGAGAAAAAGAGTATATTCCTTACAAAGAGATTTTCATTATCTTTAAAAGACTGGCACTTTCATAATCTGATCTTTAGTTTCATAATATTCTCATAGGAAGTATTGATCTATTGCTGTCATTGGAATAAACAAATTTAAGATCTCATACGGATTTTTTTGATTTCATAAAAAGAGGAGTATTTTCATAGCGAGATTTTCATATAAGAAAGAACGACCTATGGCGGCCATATTTTTCTCCGATTGGAATTTTTTGAGTTGAAATATGACTTTCGACTAATGATTAATAAGCGTGATTCCGCATTGAAAATAATGATTGGTGATTTCTAAGATCATAAATATGTCGTTGCACAAATTTTATGCCAACTATTGAGGCGGAGCACAACTTATAAAATATATTTTTCAAACAGTAAATTTTTTCTAGAAAATTCTATAAATGTCGATTATTTTTCTGGCGCTTTGCATTTTATCGAAGCAAAATGTCAATTATTACCAATAAAATTTCAATCGCATGAACTTTTTCGCTCATATGGGTGAAGAAAATGCAAAGTTGCTTAATATAATATTATTACACGAACTTTGTAACATACATGTGCCATCGAAAATATCCTATAATGTATCTGTTCTGCTCTTGGAAATATAAATTACATTTTTGTTTATAAAATACATATATCGTTCTCTTTCTAACAACGATGATCCAGATAGTTTAGCTCTAATGGCAAGAGGTTATAGCTCTACTAACAAAAATGTTATACTTCTTATTAGAGTACAAATGCACTCGTATAAATATACTATTAGTTTCCTTATGATACTTGTGTAACTCTCATGAGCAGAGTTACAGTGTTGTTATAAGGTAGCAATAGATATCATAAAGTGCGCCATTTAATTCTTCTAAGAGTCTCGTTAGGTGATTAAAGTACTCTAGAAGGGTGAAATTATGGGAGTATGATTCTCAAAGGCAATCCGCCTTCATACTCATAAGTTTCTCTTAGTGTGTTATGAGATCAAAATTGTTAGTTGGGTTGTCTTACTTTCTTTGATGAAGTTGACACTAACACTGCAACCTTGATCGCGGCTTAGCTGTCAGTAAAAATGGCGACGTTATTCATGATTGCAGAGGTTGGCTTTAGTGTTCGACACACCTCCTTTATTGCCACTACCTCAGCTTAAGACACCCTTGCATTATCTGCGAGATGAAAGAACTTTGATACTTCGAGATACTCGGGGAAGATCCCCGCGCCAACCATGTGATTTTTGACCCATCAGTGAATATTTTTCATTAGTTCCTCCCGGTTATTTCTTCTTCGTCCCATTGCGTTCTTGTTGGGAAGCCAGTTGCGAAGTGTCCCACGAATTCCTCTTGAGTGACAATGTAGTACATCAGGAGTCCAGTACCTCTCTGGGTAGAGACTCTAGGATGCTGCCGAGCCCATACGTGTTATGTTACTCTAACACCCTCTAGCAACCACGAAGCGGATCACCTTGTTTGCGTCATAGTGACTCTGAAGGAAAAAAACATGCGACTTTTTGGTAGGTTTAGGTAGTATGATGGTAATAACGATAAAACAGTTCATTCACTAAGAAAACTTAGCACAGATAAAGTTCGTTTTATTTACTGAAATATTGCTGGGAAAAGGAGAGCTTAATTGCGAGAAAAATACTGGGTCCAGGATAGTACTATTGCATGTGGCTTTAGTACTGCGCGTAGAGTTCCCTAGTGGAACGAAGAACGACCGCGCAAGAGGGTCCAGGCTAGTACGAAGCTCAACAAGGCAAAGCGTAATAATCAATGGCGTGAATACAGAAATTAACTCACTTCACATATAACCTTCTTATCAGACACTCTACACGAGAGCGAAACATTGGGGCACTTCTTACACACTCAATTTGCTCTTTTAGTCCTAGCTGGACCCTACGTGTCTATTCCACCGGCTGACTATCGGGTTCCGTTTAACCACTTAAGAAGCCTCTCTGGTGTTGTTTTCGACCAAGAAAAGGACAAATGGACCGTGGAGTACTTTGCACCTTTTAAACCACCTGGTGCGATGGTATTTCACCTGCTCTTCTGTAATATGGCCTTGATTTTGTTATCGGTGGTTGATTGTCTTGCTTAGAGCTAGCCTCACGTTAAGCTATATAACGCGTTTATGAAGGGCGGTGAATGTGGTGTTCATTTCGAAAAAGGGAAACAAGCAAGATGAGCTAGCGAAATCTTACAGACCGATAATACTCTCATTGTTTCCTTAAAAAACTATGTACAGGTTTTTAAATCTGCATAACAGACAAAAAATGAATGCTTACTTCAAAGGTAAGGTAAGTAGACCGTGGTTACCTCGCAGGAACAATTGAAAAACCTTAATGGCAGGAAATTGCTCTGTCCGCCAGTGACATTGAGGGTGCTTTCGACAATACTGGCTACAGCTGTGTATCTAGAACACTTGAGCGCAGATATATACATATGTATCTACAGCCACAATCATGTGAAACGACGCCATGCTTCGCGAGCGCGAGATGTACTCAACGTGGGGTTTCACCTCGATTTGTGTTAACGCTGTTAAGGGTTGCCCTCAGAGAAGTGGGGAAGAACCTCACTTTCCCCACTTCTCTCGCCACTTGTTGTAGACGAGTTACTAGCTAGGTTATGTGATAATAATCGGAAGAAAGTATGAAATTACCGCCACTGAGGTGATGGGTCTGGCACTCAACCTAGTCTTTCGCTGGTGCACTGAAGTTGCCCTGGACGTTAACCCTCAAAAAAACCGTTATTCCATTCACCGGTAGAAAATTTTTTGCTCACGTTTGGTGAGCCTAGGTAGGACTGTACTCCAGTTCTCCACCGAAGTCAAGTATCTAGGCATCACATTGACCAGAGGCTCAAACACGTCGAGACTCTTATTAGTAAGGCTCTCGAATCATGTGAGCTTGCAGGTCTTGTCCTGGGGACTCACACCAAAAATGATTGAATGGTTGCATTTGGGGCTGGTACAACCAGTTGTGACATATGCTGCGTTAGTACGGTGGCCTAAAACACAGCAGCGTTGCACTATACAATGCAAACTACAAAGTCTTGCATGCATTGGTATGGCAGGATCCATCCGTACATGTCCAAAATGTCATTGGACTTACTTTGCTGCTACTTTTATTCAGGAATTTGCGGTTAGCACTTTTCGAGTGCATCTAACTTACGGCACACATGTGTACACTCGTGGCCATACATACATACATATATTCTGGAGCGGATTCCTGGCCGACATCAGATCACATGATTACGGAATTTTGCTTCTGTAGAAAATTCTCGGTATCCATACCTAGCCGCTCGTAATGGGATATTGGCCATCTTTGTCATCATCCCAGGGTACCATGTGGCTTACCGATGAGTCAAAAACGGGACAGGAAGTTGGTGCTGTGGCCTTTGGGCCCAACACTAGGATTTTAACCGAAATGAACGTCTGGTCCAACAAGCCGAGGTCCATGGCATGTTGCTGTTGTAGTAGCAACGCCTTCAATTAAAAATAAGTGCGCGTGTGAGTTATATGTCAGCAGCGGCTCCTCTCCCACAGTGTCGCGGCCAAGAAAGATAGCGGAAAAAATATGAGCCCCCCATAAAGCTCTGGGTGTTAGCTAGGGCGGAGCAGCAGAGCATTAAAGATGCGATAGACATCATGTTAATTGCCTTAACCCCTCCAGGGGCATGGGTGCGTCAACATCTCTAGCATTTCTATGCTTTGTTGACGTTTCGATAGCATATCTACTTTTCGGAAGTGCAGTTGCTAGCATGCATCCGCGCCGTCTTTATACTGACAAGCTCGGAGCACTATAAGAGTTCTGTTAGTACCCACAGACAGTTTTTGGTCGCGCTGTGATTTGAACTCCGAGCTCTAGATTAGTATCGTAGAGCGGTGACCGAACTACCACGGCCACCAAGCACGAAAAATTACACATTACAAGCTGGACATACGTTTGGAATGTCGTTAACGATGCGAGACAAGTACGAGTTAAGACTGGAGCACCACCCAGATTGAAGTTGTGCAAGCGTCGTTCTGAATGCAGGTAGACTGTTCTCAGTAGGAGGAATGGTGGGTGGGCCGGTGTTGATGTACGATGTTGGAGTTTAGTTCCGCAATCAATTTTTGGACTTCCTTATGGTGTAAGGTGGTTGAAGCAGTTCTATTGGCGACTTCGTCGAATGGCTGCCTTTTAAATCTCTGGACATCTTTCTCAAGATCCGTCAGGCTGTGTTTAATGTTAGGCGGAGGCGGTGTTTTGTGCATGAGTTAATGGTTCGGGTGGTCACTTCGGTAGCAGCCTACCAAGTAGGAGGTGGAGAGTGTTGTCTGTGGCTTCTTATGAGAAGCATGTTGGTCTCTAGGTAGAGGTGATCCCAAAATGACATCAAGTGACAGCCTGTAACTGTACGTAAAGCAGCGTCTTGGCAAGACTATATGTGCTTCCAGTGTGTGTCACTCAGGTTCTGAGAACAGGTAGGTGCTGCGTAATTGGCCACCGATTTTCCAATCGGTTTGTACGTTACCAGTAGCGTTTCTTTATCCATTCCCCACGAGCTTCCAGCGAGCGCTTTGCGAACCTTATTGCAAGCTCTTATTTTATTGCCTATTGTGGAAGCATGACCAGATGATAGTGCCATACTATCCAAGGTAAGACCAAGGATTTTCGTTTTTGTTGGTGAAAAAGGCGGTGAGTACGTTGAGGTAGCTGTTGATCATTGCACAAATCAATGGAATGTCGTTACTAAGATTGAACAATCATTCGCACAGGTGATGAGTTGAAGTCCTTCTGGTGGTGTGGGGAGTCCTGATACGTAGATGTTGAATAGGGCAGGTGAGCGGACTCTTTCTTGCGGGACACCCTGTTTAATCTTCCTTAGTTTTGATTTCTTGTCCCGGAACTCTGCGAATGCTTGGTGACCAGCCAAATAGTTAGCGATCCGTTTTCGAGCACGCGCGGGAAGAGATGTACGGCAGATATCTGATAGAAGAGCCGAGTGACTGGCGGTGTCCAAGGCTGGTCAAGACCCACTAGGATCGTTCTTTGACGCGGACGACGTATCCTAAAGCCGTTTTGATTATTGGCTAGTTGAGCATACAACATGAGCAGTGGCAAGAGTAGCGTTTCAAGCGTCATGGAAACAGGTGAAAGTAGAGAGATAGAGCGATTCGATTCAAAGTGTTGCTTTCTTCCCAGGTTTTGGTATGGGCATCACCATCAACCCATGGCATTGCCGTGCTCGGTAGCCGTGTGGTCTCAGTCATGGCTCTACGATACATTTAGAGAGACGGTGGTTCAATCCTCGGCGCTTTAACAAAAACTGCCTGTGAAACTACTGAAGCTTCCACAGCCTTCCGAGCTTGTCAGTATAAAGACGGCGCGGATAGGAAGTCCATGCTTGCAACTGCACCATCCGAAAAAATTTACGCTATCGAAACATCAACAAGGCATAGTAATACAAGAGATGTTGGCGCTCCCATGCCCTTGGAGGGGTCAAGACAATTAACAACATCCATGCAATTGAGGTCTGCGCCAGTGAAATTATGCAGAAGAACCTCAATGGCGTTAACATCGCTATCTACACTGACAGTCAGGCGGGCGAAAGGCTTCGGTATTGGGATAAATTCCAAGGTCTGCTGCAGTCCAATGATCCTATAAACCCCTACGGTATTAATGAAGCCAACAGCCTTAGCAGAGTGGACCTGAGGTTAATCGTTGTTACCTGGCACCACTGGGTGAGATATCACCTCAGCAAAATGAATCTATCCACTCAGACGGAACGTCGATTTTCCCTGAAGGACACTGAATCTACTAAATATCTGCTCCGCGAATGCCCGACGGTTGCTCGTTCCAGGTTCTTGTTTCTTGGAGTTCTTATAGTGAGCTCCGCTGTTGTTAAGAGCGCTTCAACAAAGGTACTACTGGCCTGTTGAGGGTCTTTTGGATTAGTTAAGGCTATGGCACAATCGAATAATCAGAAAACTAACTTACTTAAAACTAACGTCATGCTCAATGTCTCCGTCGGTTGGTTTTTTTTTCAGTTTTTGCCAATATATCGAAAAGTACACGTTTTACAAGAAGTCAATCTAACCTTTTATTAAAATACATTCAATATAAAAATCAGCTCTGTATTTCACAGAATTCCAAACGGCTGCTATAAGTTGCGTTTATATTTTGACAAAAAGGTTAAAAAAATACGGCTTAGTTAATATCTAGCCAAATATCTAAAATAATACCCGTCACATTAATTTTCAACTATCACCCAACTTTTGAAGAACTTGTTTCTCGGAAAGTTCTGAACATATCGCAAAAATTTAGTGTACTTTGAAACTACATGTGTAAATGTAGAATTTACTTTCCTTGTGGAAAGTATACGAGTGCTTTTTAGAGATATTGGCCAAAATCGCCAAAAAGTGCATAATTTTGCTCAGAAATGGCTTCTTCTGTCAAATTTTTTGTTGGCAAATATCGGATTCGTACTCAGCACCCCAAACTACATAAAGGCACAAAAAAAATCATCTTTGCTTTAGAATTTGCCATCCCAGGTTTCTGTACTACTCTATGATTTTCAGTGGATGAGAACATTTCTCCTAAGGACCGTAGTTTATGTCATGCACCATATAATTTAACCGCTAAACACAACTTGTTCCACAATTCCCATTGTCCTTGATATACATCATCACAAACCTTCAAAACTCAATAACCGGTCATTATCTCATCCTACTTCCCGTTACATTTCTTTGAATACCCTCATCATTAATTCCATCAAGTCAATGACATTTCTCTTCACATCGAAGCAACATCGGCTTGACATCGACTAACGAATGTCAGCCATTTAGTGTCATTACGCTGGGAAAAAGCGACTCTTACCCCAGTCCATATAAATTTCCAATCAGCTATCCATCTAGCACTGAATTCGGTCAAAACTAGCAGGTGGATAATTGAACAATGTTTGTTTATGTCACAGAGGAAAAAAGAAGTATTTGGTAATTCCGAAATCGATTGGTCATGTATGTACGTTTTTCGATAACGATCAGTACGCCGTCAGCCCTTATTGTCTATTGCATTTTCGGCTCTCGTAACAGTCGGAGAAAAATTGAAATACAAAACACGGATAAGAAAAGAGGCAGTGTAGGTGAGAGAATTTCGTTGAAGTCCGAGCCACAATACGATGAGGTTTCCCTTGATGCAAACATATGTCGAAAAGAATGTTACTGGAAATGAAAAGCCTGTTGTATTGGCTTAAACCCTATAGCCGGCAGGTGGCAATAAGTGTGAAATCCACCGAGAAAAATCAATAAGAGTACATTGTACTTCGATTGCCTACATACATGACTGTTCGATTATTTGCTCTGTTTGTTTTACTTAAGGGTTCGGGTTTGTTTTTCAGGCATGAATCGGGTTGATTCATGGTTAGTGGCGGTGGTAATTATACTGCAACAACAGAAATCAGTAAAAGGCTGTCAAAACTTCATATTATTCCAGATTGTTCAACGATGCACTTCTGGGACCTTTCGAGTGATGCCTACCTTTGGACATTATCAGAACTTTGTAATGCCAGTTCACAAATGACTGACACCAGCCCTTAAGCAACTAGATTTCTCAGGTGAAACAATTCAGGTGTAACTGGAACTCAAACAATTTTAGTTTATTCTACGAGTACAATCCCTCTCGTCGTCGTGTGAATCGATATTTTTCGAGAGCCTTAGAACACAGCGCCCATGAGATTTGAGGGTAAACTAGAGAGAAAGGTAGGGTTAGTTGTTTGGTTTGCAATCCTCCACCGGTGCACACATCGGTGATAAGGTAATTTGACAACGACCATACACTTATTGACTAACGTTGTATGTTTCAGGTCTTGTGTGGTTTCATTGGATTAAGGCCAGTATACCAGTTACACACAACCCTACCACTGAACGAGAAACCATAGCACCATGCTCGAGTTAATTGACTGAGCCAAAAGGCCCGGTATAGCAGCGGGTTGAAATCAGCCCCAAACGCAACTTTGATTCAATTCTAATCCCCACACTAAAGAAGAACACGAAAGTTTGTCGGAGATTTTCGGTTGTACATTTTCCATGTAAGAAATTCACGTATGGCATATAGACCGCCCAACAAAGCTGACAGATACCATGGCCATACCAAATTTAGAAATTCCTAGACAAAGTCTCGACTCAGTAAATGTAGGTAATACGTACTTAAGTACAACTATGTGTGCTTTCGTTTGAAATGTCGTGTTGGACTTGACGCTCAACCCGTATGAAATTTTGGGAGTAAACTAAATGGTAAGGCTCGTGTCTTTTGTTAACATTCCTCACATTCTATGGGGTGACATTCGAGGACATATTTGTTTATTATTTTTGTTTTTTAAGAAGCTGGTTGTCTCGTAGGTCAGTCGATTTGACAGAGAGTCGACCGATTTCACAATTGATTGGCATAAACATGGGATGCTCGTTACTTTTAAGGATTATACAGGGGACCGGGTGAGAAATTTCAGAGGATCTCGATAATAATTTCATTCATAGTATTTCGGGTATCTGTATGGCAGTATAAATTATATACAATATTCCACAATTAGAAGACGTTTCTATAAGACAAAGTCTTCGGGGCTTAACTTGGATTGAGAAAAATAGAGGACTCACTCTGACTCAAAAGACGTTCCATGGTGGAACTCTGAACTCTCTGCGCTACTTAAGAGTTCTAGAAAACTCTTCAATAAAGCGAGGCGCTCTGGTGAGTGGGAACAGTACCGAGCCTCGGTTACATTTTGTAACAAAAGTGTACGCAGTGCCAAGGAACGCAGCTGGATCAGGTTCTGCCAAGGTGTCGATTATACCAACGGTCGACGTAGGGGTGCGGTATGAGGCATCCTGCTCAAACTGTAGTATTGCCAATGATATCTTCTCTTACAATAAAGTGAAATGGAGCTCTTTAGACCCGACTAATAAATCTACTATATTCAGAAGTAGCTCTGCTGTTGGGAATATCTCAGATTCCTGGAGTTCGGTTAGAGTAGTCTTCATCCCAAAAATGAGCAATCGTCCCAAAGATGGCCCTAAATTATATAGGCCATTCATTCAGTTTAACCTCCTTCATGCTTAAGTCTAGGGAGAAAATCCTTGATGCGCACATCAGATCCATATTCCTTACGGAACTCATGCTACACTGTAAGCAGTTTATATACCAGTCAGGTAAATCGACTGAAACTGCTCTATACTGTCTAGTAGAAGAAATTGAGACAACCCTAGCAGCAAAGGAGTCGGTGGTATGTGCCTTTTTGTATATTGAAGGTACTTTTGATAACACCTCTTTCTCTTCCGTAGTCAATGCACTCAGAGGAAGCAGGGCTGATAATACCACGGCACGATGGGTGAAAAGAATGCTATCATCCAGAAAGATCATCACCGAGATAGGAGACTATACTTCGACAGCAAACGTCACTCGAGGATACCTGCAAGGAGGGGTAGTATCCCCCTCTCTTGTGGTGCATCGTAGAAGGCAGCTTACTGTGGAAACTTACCACGATGGGATATTCAACTAAGGGCTATGCCGATGATCTGGTTATAACTGTTAGAGGAAAGTTTGAAGAAGTCTTAACGGAAATTCGCCAATCGGCATTAAACACAGTACAAAAATGGTGCGATGACAACCGCTTACGAGTTAATCCGGCTAAGGCAGTTAGCGTTCCCTTTTCAAAGAAAAAAGAACATCAGACAATTGAGATGTCCTACTATGTACAATTCCCCATTACACCTGGCGGATTCCGCCAAATACCCTTGCGTTACTCTAGATAGGAAATTACACTAGTCGGAACACTTACTGACAGTAAAAGACAAAGCCATCTAAGCTCTATGGATTTTCAGGCAGTTTACGGGTAAAACTTGTGGAACCAGCCCTTCCTCAAATAATCCTCTGCATCTATAAGGCGATTGTTAGATCAATAATTGAATATTGAGCTATTGTTTGCCAATGAAAATAAAACTGGGTATGATTTAGATACTCGCGTGTCTCAAAGTAACGGGGGCTTTCCGCAGCTGCCCCACTGCAGTTCTTAAAGCGCAACTCAACCTCCCGCCGCTCCACATTCATCGGAGGCGACCGGTAGCGCAGTGTGTTGAGGCAGCAGTCTCATGTTGGATTACCGGCGTTTCGGGTTCGAGTCCCGTCCACGACAACGTTATTGGCCATGGATGTGCAGGAGGTCCATGCTGGCGACTGCATTCTCGGAAACCAGTTTATGCTAACGAAACGTCAACTGGGCCACCTGGAACAGTTGACGCGCTTTGCCCCACAAAGGGTTAGGGCAATTGAGAGAGAGAGGAGACGAAAATAGCAGTAGCCAGACTAAAATTATGCCAGAACTCCCTCAAACTAAACCCATAGCAAAGCAAAGACTAAATGAGGACTATTTATTTGGTGTAGACAATCTAGTTAGAAAGCTTCGAATCAAACTTCCATTCTCAACCGAAATTTATAGTAAAGAGGATTGAAATTCGAAGCTCAAAACCCTTCCCTCCAACATTGGTAAGTGGTATACAGACGGATATAAATCTGAAGAGGGCTCAGGAGCGGTCGTCGTGTCGCAGGCCCGCCTCATAAGTTATCCATTCACATGGGAAAGTACGCTACGGCATTTAAGGCGGAAGTTCACGCAATCGAAACCTGTGCGAATATATGCTTAGCAGCCGAATACCGAGGCACGGAATATTGTAATCTTCACAGACAGCCAGGCTACCATCGAAGCACTAAGTAACTTCTCCATCTCGTCGAAACTGCTGCTTAGTGGTCGTGAAGCCTTGCAAAGATTAGGCTCTGCTAGCAAGGTTACTATTGGGTCCCCGGACATGACGGTATCCCAGGAAACGAGACAACCGACGAGTTGGCGAGGAAAGCTTCTGCAACCCCTCTCATCGGCCCAGAGCCATACTGTGGAATCCCTCTGTGGAGTATAAGACGGCACATCGGGAAATGGGAGCATTCAGTAACAATTGCATACTGGAACAATACCTCTGATCTGTGACAGTCAAAACTATTTATAGCTGGCCACTCACGCAATTGTACCCTTAGTAATTTGCCCTAGCCCCTAGTGAGGTATAGCGCGTCAACTATTCCGTGTGAGTTAACTGACGGTTCGTTGTCATAAACCAGTTTCGGACGATACACGTTGCCAGCATGCACCTTCAATTGTACCCTTGAGCTGGTAAGATTACGAAGAAATCTGGTGAGAATTATTTCCGGGCTCCTAACAGATCAGTTCACCTTGAGAGGTCATCTGCATAGATTGGGCCAAAATCGACTATGGGCTCGCCAGTCATAATCCGTCACTGCCCTATTCTCTAGCAAGAGGCTACTTAGGTCGCTAAGCGGCCGCTTCATGTATAACTCCCCTGTTAATATTATGAATCAGTTTAAATACCTGGGATTTACACTCAGCAGTAAACTCCTCTGGACGGAACACCTTAGGATGACTTCGGCTAGAAAGTCGTTTTAGTCCTGCAGCCATAACATGCCACACTAGACCCCAGATCGTTTTATGGACATACGAAGCCATTGTTCGATCAATTATTGAATATGGATGAATCGTCTGATAGAAGAGAGTCTGCCCAAAACACTTGTAACGGACGGTTTGGTGCGCATCCGGAGATTCCCGTGGGGCCAGAGCCTAAGGTAGTATAGTGACCGTGAAGGTCGAGCCGTGCCTTCTGCCGAAGAAAAAGGCCCCTCAACGAGCTAAGCAGTGACCTATGCTTGCTGTAGCTCAGTTCGGTAGACGTGGGCGGGTTTTCGCCACTCGTTGGCCCTATCCTTTAGGTATTAATAAAAATTAATAGGCCTGGGGAAGCCCACACAAACAAGGGAGGTAAAAATGGAGAATGAAAACATAATGAGGCGATAAGGGTGAAATGGTTGGCGGACAGTGCAGATTCTCTCGCGTTCGCATCAGGGTCCAGGCGTAATGGGACCCTCGGCGTCTCGTTTCGTACCACCGACAGATCCTTACTCATCAGTTGCTGCTATAGATCTGCCGGTGGAAGCAGCACCACCCGGATATGGTCCATTGCAGGTGGTTCATTACACACTATCATCAAGGTCGACTTACGTACCACGCAATAGCGGAACCCGTACATCGTTGCCCTTGAGGTAATGCTTGATATACCGTCTCTACATGTTCCTGTTGAATCAGAGGCTAGACTACCCATAGCAAGGATCGAAGCCTACAACTTAACTGGGACACAAATAAGATGGCTACTAAGTGTCATGACGCTTAGTGTAAAGTTCGACCAGCTGGCTAGGGAGGTATGTTTAAAACCATTCCTAACAACCATCTAAATGGGGCGGAGAATGGCGGGCTGAGTCTCATAACTCTCTCCATTTCAATACAACGTGCTTCACGGACGGTAAAGATAGAAGTAGGCTCAGGTGCGGGCATAGTTCGCCCGGAACAAAGTTTCTCCATCCCTATGCGTAGCCCACCAACAACGAGTATTTCAGGCACACGTTCGTTCCATCTAAGTTTGTGCCGACTGTGCCAAACCACACCTTACCACATATTTTAATTGTTTCTGACAACCAAGCCGCCATTAGGGCGCTGAAAAGCACCTCCATCAACTCGAAGTTCATGCGGTCTTACCATGAAATTTCTTAAAGTGTATGATCAACAAACTTACACTTCACTGGCTCCTCGGCCATTCTGACGTCGATGGCAATGAGCAAGCAGACGGGCTTGCTAGACAGGCTTATCCATCTTCTTTTGTCGGTTCAGAAAATTTCCGCCACGTTAGGAAACGTTTCGGGATTGGGGACGAGAGACGGTTGCCTCCCAGGTCTGAGACATGCTAAACTACGGATATTCATCGTGGGATAGCAGGGAAACCTCACTCGCAATATACTCAACCTGAATGGGAATCGGGTAGAATTTCAGTGGACTACTCACAGGTTACTCTCATTTTGAGGGTTAGCTGAAAATCTTGCGAATCATATTTGATGCCGAGCGACGCAAACACATACTACTCGTAAGTGAGTGAAAAGCTTTTCCCCGTCACCGAGTTGTGTGTTTCGGTATGGCTTTCCCTATGGCCGAGGATATAGCCCTCATTAAACCTAACCATCTCAGTAATTTTATTTTAAAGACTCGACCTTTTCAACAGATTTAGACTAGCTCCAAAGGTTAGAAAGCAATAGCGCAATATATCGATGGGACGTGTTTTGTCATTCCTACTGAACCGCACCGCCAAGAACCCTAATCTAATTTGGAATGAATGATTGGCTAAAATATGCTTTTCTGGAATTAAAAGTCTCTAAGCATCTTTACTAACGGCTGTTTTTAGCACTACCAATAAAATTACCATTTACTGTGACATGTCGGTATGTTGGGTAAGGGAATTGCCGACGAGCTAGCTAGGAAAGCATCTGCGAGCCCGTTTACGGGATCACAAACCCTTCTGTGGTACCCCTCTATGTACGTTAAAACTACATATACGGGAGCAGGAACATTCGGAAACCGTTGCGTAGAGAAAGCCTCCCTGTCCTGAGACAATCGAAATGGTTTATTTCAGGTAATTTTCGCAAGCGCTCCCTGTACAATTGCTGAGATTCGGCAAAAGCAGACTGAGAATCATCTCCGGAGACCTCTCAGGGCAATCGACCCTGAGGAGTCACATGCACAGAATGGGTATTGTCTCTGCAGCCAATTGTAATTTTTGCGAGAGCTATGACGAGACTTCTCAGCCCGTTCTCTGCGAGTATGAGGCACTCGCCCGCCAACACCTTGAGAGTTTCGGTGTGGCATTCTCTGAAGCAGAGACGATTACCTCATATAAACCTTTGTAGCTGAGTTGATTTGTGGGCTTGCTTAAGCTTGACCGTCAACTCTAGACCTTTTGGGCTATAGCCCAATAGACCCTATGGTAGCAGTGCTTGTGGGTCTTCGGCGCACCACCCCTCTCTTAATCTAATCTAATCTAATCTAGACTCTTGAAGATGTCGCATAACTAGCGAATGTGGCCAAGACCCAATTCTACCCGCTCCTCCAGTCTGCTTATGCTACTGATTGTGAGAGGAGGTTGTCGCACTGCGTATTGCCTAATCGAAGAGCATGCTTGGAGACTTTAGTTTCCACACTGTGTAAAGGAGAGTGAGAACAAGCACGTTTTACCTTCTATTGAGCCGCACTGTGCGAGCCAAAAGTAGGAGTGACATCCTTGGGTACTACCGATTTGGACGACTTAAAAGACGTGATCAGCTTCATCGTGTGTTGATTAAAGTGAATTTCGGCCTACTGAGTATATGGTGATTTTTATCAACCAACTCGTGAGGGTGACTATCGCGGTGACCCATCTGGAGGAAAAACTTACACCTGTGTTGCATAATATCAGCAATAAAGGTGTAGACGAGAAGTGCAAAAAACAGATAGACATAATTATTTGACGTGGACTTCATCCAAAATCTATCAATAAGCTGTGCCGACTATTTATTGACATTGGCAAACGAGTTTTCGCATTTCTCTAACGAATCTATACGCTGCAATCGAAAGTGACATACTTATACTCGTATGTAAACTAACTAAACTAACTTGACACACTTCTCAATCAGCTTCTTCCAAACTCGGATAATCTCAAAATCTAAATTTAGTTGATTTGACCCGAAAAGTCCAGAAGCTCATCAGAACCGGAACACTAGAACCTGTATAATTGCTTCGTATCACTGCAATAAATCTCTTAACGACCATCTCATTCCAGTAGTTAGAAGAATTCCTTAGGCCAAAGACAATAATCTCTGACAGTCTCAGCATGTTCTTAGTCATCCTAATCCAAAAGATTCTGGTGCCAATAAATTTCCCATACCCACATGAAGTTTTGGGAACATTTCAATGGCCACCATAAATGTTTATCCAATAAACAGATATTCTTTCTAATTAGATACACGGATGCATTTAGGAAGATAGAATGGACGGAATGGTCGGACATTGCATTTGGAAGAACTTATGGTCCATTATGGCATGTCGATAATGTGAAAGACGACTGTGACGACAAGAGGTCGTTCAAATACCAAGAACGTACAACAAACCCACCGCAGAATTCGATTCATATGGTTGGTCAGACCACAAACTGTTATACAAAAACAAAACAGTGATCGTCAAGATACCACGATTTCCACTCTTTTTTTTCCGAGTCTTTCAAGACAGATATTAAAAAAATACCCACAACACACTGTTTAGAAAATCCAACGAACCGGTTCTTCAAAAGAATATTGCGCCCTCGTTGAGTGCATGACCTCCTCAGGAGATGCAATGTCTTGAATTTTATTTTATTTTTTTTTTATTCATGCAGTCTTCAACACAAGAACATCTTATAGTTGATTGGCGAAGAGGATGTTTCTTTTTGTGATCCTCATTATGTACTCGTAAATTGGATTTTTATTGAATTCTATTTAATTTTTGGGTGAAGATTTTTTGATCAGAACCGTACAAGAGTCTGTCGATTTTTTTTATGAGTCACTTCAAAACAAAATAAAGAAACATGTTTTAGTTTTTGTTCTCACGAATTGAGTACTGCTTTCGATGCTGTTTCTCGCAAATTTCGAATATGATTCAGGAAATGAAAACAAATTTTTGTTTGAAATACAAAAAAAAATCCCCCTAATGCTGAATTTGTAATGTACCGGTCAGAGAGTCAAAAAAACCATTTTACGTCAAAAAATATTGAGCGGAATACTCCCAAAAAGGGTAAAAAAGCTGGACATTTTTGTTATAGAAGATGGGCTTGTGGGGTGTCATTCCAAACGGGACGTTAAGTTAATTCCATCTCATAGCGCGTCAAATACTCCTATGTGCCTTAGTCGACGCTTCGTTAGCATGAACTCGTTTCGGACGCTGTCTGTTGCTAGCGTGTACCTCCTGCTCATTTCACCGCATACCTGCGACAAATCGGGAGAGATTCTGGCTTATTGTTACGCCCTAGATAACAGGAGCAAGATAAAACAAACATCCATGGCCACGACGGCATTCGAACCCACCGCTAACCGGTGGCATGAGAAATTGGACTGACGCCTCAACGCACTGAGCTTCCCCTATTTCAGTTAAAACCATCCGCAAAAAATACCAGATAAGAAATGTAATCGACGTCCTCTTTGAAAATACACCCCTAAAGCCGTTAGAAAAAAAGATACAAAGTATCTACACTGCATGCAGATACATCGGAACATGGATATGTCTATGATTACCGACTGCGTGGAACCTGTTGTGTTGAAGATATCGACGTAGGTTTTATAAAGATCCCAGTATAGTTATACTGGATGAAATCATTCGAAAAACACGTCCCACGCTTTCGGTAGGCATAAGACATATCCATGTACCGATGTATCTGGTGGCAGTGTAGATACTCGTCATAAATTCTGCTTTGCCTTGTCCTGTCCGCTCGGGCTCCTTTCTCTCGCGGGATCGTTTCGTTTTCGTTTGCATCGCGTGTGTGCAATATTCACCTCCTCTCGTGCACCCTGTTCCATCTACTTGTTCCATCTACCCGTTCAGTACAGTTTGCAGACTGCAGCCTATCGACATTCCTCTGAGTAAGTTTCAGCCATAAAGGATTGATAATTCTACAAGAGTTATCACTCCATATAACATTCCCCTCTGCCAGGAGATTTGTATGTATTGACAAATTGTATAGACTTCACAAGAAAGCTGACTCCGCCTCCGGCGGTAGATTTGTATATATTGATTCTCTTGTGTATCTATACTGTGTAATTTGTATCTACTGTATTTATTGTATTATCTATACTATTTGGTTTCAGCTAATCGCAATCACGCTTCCCACCACCTTTTCCCAATCGGACTTGTATTGTGTTTGTGTATCTATTGCAAAATCGCTCCCACACTATCCGCCTCATCCCGCCCCTTTAATCAACAGTCCGGGTCCGGCACACACAATCCGTTTCTCAAGTAACGCGTGCGACTCTATGCGATTGTGTCCGGCAAACAGAAAGGGAAACTAACAAAAGTAAACAAAACATTCCAACACACGCACAAAGAGAATGCACAAGAACAATTTTGGAATTTTTGCAGAAGGGGGGGCATTTGATCTTCTGCAGACCTCTGAATGTACATCATGTCACGATGAGCTGCCCGGAACTATAACATCCTGCGACGAATATTTCTCTATTTCGGGGCTTGGGAGATTTTAACTCGCGCAGTACGAATCCGCCATTTTGTTTTATGATATGTTTATTGCACGTGTGGTGGGGGCCCACATTGTGGGCCAGTCAGACCTCAAATCGCCGCCATTGCAAATGCACAACCACAGTTGCTGGATCACCCGATTTGGATAGAATGAACTTCATCCGCGATGGCTCTCGCTCTCTATCTTCGGAGGGCGGGAACTATGTAACGTACACACTCTCAAATTGCGTCTGCGCATGTCCAAATGTTAGTCGAACTGACTACTTGCTACTTTTTCTGGGACCCTAGTGATTCGATAGTACAACACGGGCTATTTTATTAAATGATGAATAGGAATTGGCGGAAATTGAAGGTCATTGAAAGTCCTTGGACGTCCTTGACCTAAATAATGAGTAAAAATGGAATTTCATTCATTGTGACCTCAGATTGGGTCTATGCATGTGCATGTCGGGAGTGCACAATTTGTTTAATGAAATGGTGAGAATGAGAATGATATGAATGAATGAGAGGAGGAGGTCCGCTGCCCTGAGCGAAATTTCGCATACATTCAGAGACCATAAATTGCGTGTGAGCATGTCGAGCGAGGAGAGCAGATGACTTCTTGCGACGTGTTCTGGGGGCCTAATCAAGTTAGGTAGTACGGAGCGTACTCTATATTTTTGAGGATTTGAATGTATGGTATGGTGTGTATGCAGGAGTTTTGATTATGGCGTCGCGTTGACTGAGAGCGTGAGACAGAGAGCACAGAGAGCGCCTGTTCACCCGTACACTATGTTATTTCTTCCGCAACGTCAACCTTTATCGCTATCAAATCAACATCCCAACATGTACACACAAGATCCCCGTAAGCGCGCCGCCCGCGCGGATCTACAAGCAACAGCCATGCACAATGAACACTTCACTCAAACGACATGCACAACCAGAAAAGAAAAATTTTCAATGGGCTTGTTTTCTCTTCTGACCCCCGAGTAGGAAAACAGACATTTCGTGTGACGGACAGATTTTTAGGATGACCCCCAGCTATAAGACATATCCATGTCAGAAAACGAGCTAGAACGATTCGTTCTCAAACCTTCCAGTTGGGTACACTGCGGTTTTGACAAGACAATACCTAGTACTACTTTCTCTTAGCTCCTGGTGGGTTGTTACACCGTGTCCGCGGTCTTACGGCCGTCCGAACAACTCTTGGAGAAGTGTTGCGGGCGCCACGTACTTAGTATTTTTGACCGCCAGTGATTGGTTTTTTTCCGCGGAAAAGTACGAACCCGTGGAAGGGAGTGTTCTTTCACTGTTACCACTGACACGGAATCTATTGTCAAAAACTTATATCAAGGAAAATCCAAAGCGAAGATTTTCACAATGTTTATTAATGAATTAAAAGAAAACGCAAATAAAACGACCGGTTGTAAATATTTAAAGGACTTACTCTAGAAATTAAACACTATCTTAATACTAATCCTAAACTATTGCCCCACGTTGGGTAGGTGGACTACGTTTGAAGCGAGGATTGGCATCATCGGAAGCAGTGGGTTTGGCAGTGAGTAGAGCCACCACCCAGGTAGGGGCATAGTGCATAAACTACTCCTGCGCGCCATCGTACTTGGTTCTGGGCATTGGGACGCATTTGCCCCACGACTTACCCAGAAACTCACACTCTTTCTTGGTACTGGGCATTGGGACGCATCTGTCCCACGACTTACCCAGACACTCACACTCTTTCGCCATAGGTCGACATTTATTACGGAACGAACCATTTCACTTTGAAATAAATAAATAGCTGGCGCAACAGTCCATTTTGAACCATGGCCTCGAGAGGAGTTAGCATCATCTCATTTTCTAAAATAGATCGTGGCGGTATGTCTTGTGCATAGGTGTGTGATCAGCAACACGCTCAACCGAGTTATTTACCCCATAAATGGGTACTCATTTAACAGCTAAGTGGGCTCATAGTCCGGCACGTAAATCCCCTTTTTGATCGAAAACTACCGCATTCAGTAGGAATCGAACCGGGGCCCAGTGCGTAGAAGGCGAACGTGCTAACCGTTGCGCCATCCGGACTACTTTGAAATGATTCTTTGATTTCCGATTCTTGTAGTTCTGTTGCCGTGAAAACAGCCTCTCTCCTGACTCCCATCAATTTTTATTTCATATAAGTGCATGTATTTCGGGAGAGACTCACTTCCTTCTTTAGTAAATTAACGAACGTACTGAAGAAGGGAGTGAGCCTATTGCCGATAAGTGAGCTACTGTTTTCACTCATTTCACTTTCCGGACAAGGCGCTGACAGGGATTGAGTATGCAAAAATAGCGAACCTTGGTTTCTTTATAGATTCTTGTTTAACGGTGTATAGGAGACTAGGAAAGTGCAGGGTGCCAGCCAGAAATCGTGATCGTTATCCTGAGAAAGGGATTTAAGGGATAATAGGTGTTTAATCTAAAATTGTTCCGAAAATCGGTCGTAGCTGAAATTTGAGTCCATGCACACTCTAGAATGTGTCCAGCTTAAATGCCGGTTGTCCATTTAACCGACCCTCCCAAGATAACGCTCTTCCAAATAAGGCGCCGTTGATAAGCTGCGGTTTAACAAGCGGTTCACTCAGTGACAAATAAAGTTAACCAGCAGCAACCACCGCGGTTTGTCGAGCGACGAGATTGCATTTAAATACAATGTAAATTTGTAAACGGCGGCTGCCTCACGACCATACAACGTCAATAATCTACAACACGGTGATTTTTTCAATTTTAAAAACTTGGCTACCAGCTACAACACGTTTTCTCGGGATCTTAATAAAACCTACGTCGATATCTTCGACAAAACATGTTCTACGTATTCAGTAGCCACAAGGCATATCCATGTACCGATGTATCTGCATGCGCTGTAGATACTCGTTATCACTCAACTGTTGATGAACTATATACTATGTAAGATGATGCGAGGACTAAGCTGTGGACTACTTTCATCCTAAAGCGGTACTCGATTGTGTTTGTGATCGCCAAGCATAGTGATATTCGGAGTGTATTTTGTGAAACGGCTCGAACGGCTCCTGTTCTGCATAACATTCAAGTCAGTCATAGTTGCTTAAAATCGGACCTACTTTTTTGGACCTAGGTCACTCATCCAGACCTAGGTCCGGTAGGTACGATTTGCGATTTGGAAAATATCTAGGTTTGCAGATCTGAGTAGGTGCGCAGATATGAAGATTTTAACGAACAGAAAATTAGTATTGGCAGGTCTCCAAGCCTGGGAATGGATGCAGGTCTGAGTAGGTCTGTGGATTTGGATAGATACACAGATTTTGAAAGAACATGAGCTATGTTCTGGGTAGGTTCACGGGTCTGCGTATATATAATGTATTTGATTTAATATGTTAAGCAATTATTAATTCATTTTTTGCTGGAAATTTACGTTCAATATTTTTTCATAAAACTGGTGGGGTTTTCCTGGGACGCTGATTGCGAATCTGAATTTAAAAAAAAAAATAAATAAAATAGGGTATCTAGAGCGGCAAACCTTTCTTCAAAAACACGGAAAATCTTGCTGTTAAAAAAACTAGTAGTGTCTTTTTTGTCGCTAATTGAGAATCTAAAGTCTAAATTCCAAAAAGAAAACGCTTTCTTTTCGTAAATCTGTCCGATCTTGCTGGAAGTACGGATTTTTTTTCGGTCGCTGATAAAAGATATGAAGTCAAAATTTCAAAAAATAGGGTCTCCAGATTATTTGCATACAACCATGAAGAAAATACTCACCCCGAAAAATGTCAAATAGCACTCTGCAACTGCATGCATTATTGGCATTCAACTTATATCCTGATTATACATTACCTTCCTGAAAGAAACCCAAACAAGCGTAAACATTACAAAAAGCTTTTTATAAAACAAAGATTGGCCGCATTGCAAATGTGAATCGGATTAATCAATTTCGTTTCACAAGCGTGGGGTAGGTCCGCCGAGCTAGGTTTTCGGATCTAGGTCATGTGTCGCACCGGATCAGGTCCAGTCCGATCCACAAAACTAGCGGATCGTACCATGACTAATTCAAGTTATGAGAAACTGGACGTACGATACCGTTGGTGGTACATGAAGTGAATGTGATGAGATTCGGGCATAACGGCACTGGCTCTGTGATTATCTCTCTCTAGATCCTGTCAACCCCTTGTGGGGTATAGGGTATTAACCACGTCGACTTTCCACCTCGTCCTGTTTGCCGCCATCGCCTTCAGCAGTCTTCACGATTTGCCTAATGACTTACCCTCGACCTCAACTGATCTTCTTCAGGTGTTTCTAGGTCGTCCAACGCGGCGGCTTGCAATGTTTTCCAACCCTTTTCGAAGTGTGTGACCTATCCATTGCCACTTTTGTCTTGTTATGGAGGTGTCTATCCCGCCCTGACCAGTAATCAGCAGGAGGTCGTCGTTAGAAATGACCTCCGGCCAGCGTATGAGTAGGATGTGCCGTAGACACTGGTTCACGAAAGTTTACAATCTAGTTGTTATCGCCCTGATCACCTTCCAAGTTGAACAGCCATAAAGAAGCACAGATTTTACATTTATTTCGAAGATCCTGAGTTTGGCACTTCTGGAGATGTTGTTTTGCCAGAAAGGAGTAAAATTGAAAAAAAGCTGCCCGAGCCTTATTGATGCGAGACAGTACATCAGCATCCGCTCCACCATCTGCTGCAACTACTCTTCCGAGGTAGCTGTGGGAATGAGGAGGCGGAAGAGAGCATTTTTCATCTTCTCTGTGGATGTCCTGGCTTGGCGGGCATGAAGAGGTCAACTCTTGGTGAATACTTCTTCGACGAGCTGGGAGACTTGGAAAACGTCGATATTGGCCAGCTCCAACGGTTTATCGTACGCTCAGGCTAGTTCGGGGCATAGGACGGTCGGGATAATTTATCCCGTGAGGTATCACAAAGGACCCAGACGTAGGCTATGTGTGTCGTGGCTATCACGGCGGCCCTCTAACCTAACCTAATCCAGGTGCTGAAGGTATTTAAACTGGTTCCATCTGATATCTTTGCTTAGTTCTGTGATTATACGAAGATGCAATTAAATTTTATGGAGTATTATGGAGTATGAGGTCAAGGAGGGCGTTGAGATAAATTGAGCGCTTCTCAACGAAGGGTGAACGATTTCCACGGGATGAAAACTAACGGATCTACACTTCCCTTAACAAAATTGTGACATATTACATGACAGGTAAATTTTCAGGATGATTCCCAGAGATAAGACATATCCATGTCGAAAAATCATGCACTGAAACGTTATGTAGTTCTTATTATAATACAAGAAACCTTTAAATGCGTTTTCCGAGAAATCAACTGGATGCCGCTTAACACATTTGTGCACTAGGGAATCGATATGTATGTCTATGTGTATGACACATATAGTGAAATCGTATATCAGCTGCAACAGTTTATAATTATTATGGACTTAACTATTTAACCCACCGACTAAAGGATACCAAAAAGGAAAAGTCTTCTTCAACAAATGCCCTCTTCTCCTAATGAGGATCATGACTTTCTCAAATTTCATACTGAACCGGCAAGTCAAACAGAACGTTGCCTCCAAATGACAAGAAAAAACTGATTAAATTCAAACTGAAAATGTGATCCTAGACGCCTTGAGCGTCATGTTTAGATCCCAATCAGCAGTTAACATCACTCAAAACCACTCGAGCTTCAAGAGGACCAGTCGTGTGTGCTGTTCAAGAAACGGAAGCTGCCATCTGGAGTACGTCAAGCAATTAGTTTTGATCTTTTAGTTGTGATAAGTGATAACTCGGTGAGTGGCTTGCATACTAAAAACTAAAATGCTAATTAGGTTGAGTGTGGCGTTGTGAATATCAATTTAATTGAAATTAATGTGAAAGAAGCTATACAGGGAAAGTATTGTAGGTATAGTTGATGGGTAATCCTGTATTAATATTCCGGGGAACTGCTGTTAGTCGACATTGTCAAAACGGCCTATAATCCGTTTTCACAATGTCTAGTATCGGTCACAATGTCCTATCGGTAAGCGCTAAACGCCACCCATCCTCCAGTTAAAAATTTATCGGACGATAACTACAAACAACTGATACGGGCCGCTGAGATTTTGACACCTAGAACTGTTTACGTTTCAACATTCAAATGTTGCGCTTGGTGGTCGTGACCGTTCGGTCACCGCTCTAGGATACTACTCTAGAGCTCGGAGATCAAATCTCGGCGCGATCAGGGGTGTCGCTCCCGCGCAAAGCCACCCATAGAGAATTCCAGTTCATACTGTCGAAGGCCTTCACAAAATCAGTGAAATGCAAGTGAAACGGAGAATCGTACTCAGCGCATTGTTCGATGATGATTCGCAGGGTGTTATTGTGATCGACGCAGGAGAATCCGCAACGAAAGCCTGCGTGCTCTTCATCAATTGTGTTTACTAAGTGCTCCTTTAGTGTTTGCAGGGTAATGTTAACTATTATTTTTTCAAAGGCAGGAAGCACGCAAATGCCTCTCCTCACCGGGTAGCTCAGTGCGTAGAAGCGTCAATATCGTATCTGACTACGGTCCTAACGGATCCAAGTCCCGTCCAGGGCGTTCGTGTCCATGGATATTTGTGTTGTCTTCCCCTGTGGCGCGGAGCGTAATAATAGCTGCTTTTGATTCATTAACCCGGCTTCACAGACCGAAAAGAACGCCACGGCTCCGCGACGAGCGAACTTAAACAGCCACCATACTGATACTTCGCCGTCGTGATGGCGAATTGCGTACTCCGTATACATTTAGACGGGGCGAGAGAAGTTGATGTTCAACCAATTTGCTTTCAACTGTGCTCCGATGAGATCCCATGTGAGACCTGGATTAAAACCGGTCTGTCGTTTTGTATGAAAATGATCCGAAAATTGATTGAATCGAAAACGGCTAATAAGCCACAACATCTCTCGGTTTGTCGCAGGTAGGCGGCTAAATGGGAGCAGGAGGTGCATGCTAGCAATGTGCGTTATCCGAAACTGGTTTATGCCAACGAAACGTCGGATAAGCTGCATGGAATAGTTGACGCGCTATGCTCCACTAGGGGTTAGGGCAAATGGGTATGAAACCCGGGCATTTCATTGCATTTATTTGCAATGTAGAACATGTGGTCAGACCAGTTTAGTTTACTGGAAATGTTTATACCTAGTACGTTCATTGTGTTGGATTTAACTCCATCAAGACAACTCGAAGCGAATTCTCCTGAAGTATAAATAATGAAACCATTAGACAAATCCATATCCACACTTATGCCATTTGGTCGCCCACATCTCACAACATCCACAGACATGTTTTTGTCTCAAAAACGACTATCGGAGATGTGCTATGACACTTGACATTCGGTTAATTTATCCAGTTCGAAACTTAGAAATTGATAGAGTTTAGTTTGTAGCAAACACTTTTGATTAAATATTTTGATACTGTACACTTTGATACTGTACATTTTGGCTAGTGAGTAAATGCTCAATTACAATTTTTATTCACACAGCCTATTGAGTCGAATTTGGATCGATCTCAAATGTTGAATCTGATGTTGATATGAGCATGGTAACGGTGGACGAAAACGCTAATCTCGGTTAGTTGCTTAGCCTAGTAATTAGATTAGATTACATTAGATGGAGGGCGGTGGGCCGAAGGGCCACCAAGCACTGCGACCTGAAAGTCTATTGTGCTACACCCTAGTGTCTATTCAGATTAGGGATTAGTTGTCGAGACCAATCATTCCCACGAATCTGCTCAATTGCTCGAGTCTTAGTGAGGCAATCGTTTCCGCTTCAGGAAACGCGTCGCCGAAGCATTTCAACCGGCGGAGTTGAAGTGCGTCACAGTCACAAAGAATGTGCTGAGATGTCTCATCCTCACCCTCACAGAAGCGACAGCTTGGGTCAGAGACGATCCCCATTCTATATAAATGATCCCTCAGGGTAAAATGACCCGTAAGGAGCCCGCAGATAATTCTCACGCGGTTTCTGCGTAATCTTAAGAGCTCAATGGTACGACTGCGCGAGTGACCATCTATAAACAGTTTGGCCTGTCTGAGTCCAGGCGTACTGTCCCAGTGCGCAATTGTTACCGAGTGCTCCCATTCCCTGATATATCGTTTTACACTACACAAGGGGATTCCACAGTATGGCTCTGGGCCGATGAGTCAGCTGACCTGAAGTTGACTCGGGCAAAAGAGGTTGCAGAAGCTTTCCTAGCCAACTCATCGGCTGTCTCGTTTCCTGGAATTCCGGTATGTCCAGGGACCCAATAGATGGTAACCTTGTTTGCAGAGCCTAATCTTTGCAAGGCTTCACGACCACTAAGCACCATTTTCGACGAAACAGAAAAGTTGCTTAGTGCTTTGATAGCAGCCTGGCTATCTGTGAAGATTGCAATATTCTTGCCTCGGTATCCGGCTGCTATGCATATGTTGGCACAGGTTTCGATTGCATGAACTTCCGCCTGAATACCGTAGCGTACTTTCCCATAGGGATGGATAACTGATGAGACGGTCCTGCGATGCCCGCCCCTGTAGCCTCTTCAGTTTTAGATCCGTCTGGATACCACTTAACAATATTGGAGGAGATGGTGTTAAGCTTCGAGTTCCAGTCCTCTCTATTCCAAATTTCTGTTGAGAATGGAAGTTTGAAGCAAAGCTCCCTAGCTAGATTATCTGATGGCATACCAGATAAATAGTCCTCATTTATCCAGTTGCTTTGTTCTGGGTTTAGTTTGAGGGAGTTCTGGCATGATTTCAGTCTGGCTACTGCTATTTTTGCCTCCGCCTTTAGATGAATGTGGAGCGGCGGGAGGTTTAGTAGCGCTTCAAGAGCTGTAGTGGGGCACGTGCGGTTAGCCCCCGTTACTGTGAGACATGCTAGTCTCTGAATCTTACCTAGTGTTATTTTACCATCAATGGTGGTTGATTTTTTCCACCAAACAATAACTCCATATTCAATGATTGGTCTAACAATCGCCTTATAGATCCAGAGGATTATGCGAGGGCTTGTTCCCCAAGTCCTACCCACAAACTGCCTGCAAATCCATAAGGCTTTGATAGCTTTGTCCGTTACTGTCCGTAAATGTTCCGACCAGAGTATTTTGCTGTCTAGAATAACGCCAAGGTATTTGGCGGAATCCGCCAGGTGCACTGGGGAATGGTACATCGTAGAACATTTCAATTGTCTGATGTTTCTTTTCTTCGAAAAGGGAACAATAACTGCCTTAGCCGGGTTAACTCGTAGGCCGTTGTCATTGCACCATTTTTGTACTGTGTTTAATGCTGATTGGAGAATTTCAGTTAGAACTTCTTCAAACTTTCCCCTAACAGTTATAACCAGGTCATCAGCATATCCTTGAGTTGAATATCCCATCGTGGAAAGTTTCCACAGTAAACTATCTACTACGATGCACCACAAGAGGAGCGATAGTACCCCTCCTTGCGGGCATCCCCGGGTGACATTTGCTGTTAGAGTGCAGTCTCCTATCTCCGTGATGACCTTTCTGGATGATAGCATTCTTTTCACCCAAAGTGCCGTAGTATTATCTGCGCCCTTGGCTCTGAGTGCAGAGTCGATGGAAGAGAAAGATGTGTTATCAAAAGCACCTTCAATATCCAAAAAGGCGCATACCGCTGTCTCCTTTGCTGCCAGTGTTGTCTCAATTTCTTCTACTAGACAGTGTAAAGCAGTTTCAGTCGATTTACCTGACTGGTATGCAAACTGCTTACAATGTAGCGGAAATTTCGTGAGGAGTGTGGATCTAATGTGTGCATCAAGGATCTTAGCCTAGTAATGCTAATTAGCAGTTTAAAGTAATAACAGTTATTTGTATACTATTTGCCCTAACCCCAGTGGTGTATAGCACGTCAACTATTCCCACGTGGCTAAGTTGACGTTTCGTAGCATAAGCTGGTTTCGGACGATGCATGTTGCATATCTGCGAGAAGTTAGGAAGCTGTGGCTTGTTGTTCCACCCCACTCGACAGGTGGAGGACAACACAAACATCCATAGCCGCGAAGCGACGTGGACGGGACTCGAACCCGTGACTAACCGGTCTGCTGGGACATCAGACTGACGCCTCAACGCACTGAGCTACCGACCGCCACCCAGTTATTCCTGTTAATTGTTGTTTAGGTCATTTGCGAATCGAACCAGTCGAATCGAAACCTTGTTCACTCATACATAGTTTTTTTTTTGTTAACACACAAATGGCCATCGGTCATGATACTGGTAATATTTTCATTTAAATTTCAATACAGACACCATTGTGACCATTAAAATGTCAATTACAGTCAACGTTTTGTTGGCATGCATAATTCCAGTCCATAAGATGTAGATACGCCATTGAGCGGATTATTCACAAAATGCGTATAGCATAATTAAATTGTTGTTACTATTTATAATTGTAATTACGAGAATTGCTGTGAAGAGTGAGAGGAACGCCTAGCATGGCCCATTGTGACTTCAAAGTAAATTATGCTGTGGGTTTTTTTTGTACTATTATTGTCGTGGAAATGTAAATGTGGGATTAGACGGTTCACTTTTCACGGAATGGACGGTGTGTTTGCCTTAATTACTTTCGCTCTCAAATACACAATTTTCGCATGTTGAGAAATAACCCTGAAATAAATGAAAATTGAATTTAGATAATCAGAAATGGTAAAGTTGCCGCCAACTCGTTGTATCCAATATAATTCACTTCCATATCATGTTGAGAGATAAAGCATAGTACTAAGATGTTTTTTTCGCACGAAAAAAAAAGAGCTTTCACACGTTTCGTTCGGACGAATTTTGGCACTAACATATTTTGTACGACGGAATCTCCGATATGGGCAAAAATGTGAAAGTGAAGTTTTATGTGTAGTACAAAGCGCCGCTGATATCAATTGGTCCCAAGTTTCCACTGTCTCATTTTCGCGGGAGAGATAGGTGGAAAATGTTCGGACGAAAATCTTAGTACTCGTACTATAATCCAGTCATTAGGAGGTTAGAAGGGCTTCGGGGCAAAAAAATTGTTGGGGAGAATTTTGTTTTCTTTAATTTCTTATGTTTTTTGGGGTGCTGAACACGAATCCGGAGCTTCCCACCAAAAACCTCGAAATTTCAGTACTTCTTTTTTTTTTTTTTTTGGTTTTTCGATTATAACTTGAAAACCGTGGATCCTAACTAGAAAAAGTTCACGGATAAATTGAAAAGCATAAATTAATGAGCTACCTGAGTACCTAAACATAAAATTCGGTCCATTAGTGTAGCCGCAATTGGCAGCCGCTGCTGTGAACACGGCTAATACAAGCGGCAACACCTGCCAAATAACGAGGATGATTTGGCCGATATTTGATCCTAGTCGTTCTGCCATACTGTTGTCGCTTAACAGAAAGAACATTGGCAGGGTAATAGGGGTTATCACGGGGAACTGCCCAATCGGGGAGCTCGCCTGGAGGCTCCGGATTCCTCATCACGACTTCTGCAGGAGTTGTGGAGATGTACACTTGCGAGCAAAAATACTGAATCAAACCGAAAGCACGTGTATTTGTATGCATATTTTGAAAAGTACATTATGTATCCCTACAAATCGTAAAATATATCATTAGAAAACTTGAAATCTGAGCTTTACATTAATACCATTTTTAATAATATTTGAAGATAGATTTTAAAAGAGTGGGGCTTTTGAAATCAAAAAGCAGGAAAAATGAGGATTTTAGAAAATGGAGTGTGGTCAGGTTTTTGTTAAATAAATAAATAAATAAATAACTGGCGCAACAGTCCAATTTGAACCACGGCCTCGAGATGAGTTAGCATCATCTCATTTTCTAGATCGTGACGGTATGTCTTGTGTAGAGGTGTGTGATCAGCAACACGCTCAACCGAGTTATTTACCCCATAAATGGGTACTCATTTATTTAACAGCTGAGTGGGCTTATAGTTCGACATGTAAGTCCCCTTTTTTATCGAAAACTACCGCATTCAGTAGGAATCGAGCCGGGGCCCAGTGCGTAGAAGGCGAACTTACTAACCGTTGCGCCATCCGGACTACTACTACCATGAAATAAGCCATTTGGAAATAAGGCATTAATGGATAATTTCGGTTGAAACTTCTGGTTGCAATAGCGGTAACACAATTGTCTATTTGGCATTTCCACCATGGTTTTTTTCTGCATGCAGAATTTCGATTTGAAATCGATATTGATCGATCGATTTGAAATCGAAATTGCCATGTATGGCTTATTTCGTTTATTTTCCGATGGGCACTTTCGGTTCAAAACATAAGTATCCTGTAATGGACGGTTTGGTGGGCATCAGAAGATGCCCGTGGGGACAGAGCCTAAAGCAGCATAATGACCGTTAAGGTCGGGCCGTGCCATTTGGCGAAGAAAGAGGCCCCTCAACGAGCTAAGCAGCGGCCTATGCTTGCTGTAGCTCAGTTGGTGAGACGTGGGCAGAGGTTTCGCCACTAATTGCCCCAGTCCGAGTCCGAAGCGTATATACCCTAGACTTGCACAAACCTAGTGGTGATACCAAAAGTACCATTTAATGCATATGAAAAGTGAGTTTCCAATATGGCCAGTTTATAGGGGAGATTGGCACTCATTCAGGAGGGTGTTGACCATTCTCAAAATCAATTAACTAACCCATTCTACAAATATTTTTTCGAATTTTTCAAGTCATTAGCTTCATTTGATCGAATGTTATCGCTTAGTTGAAGTTTCATTTGTAGGGGAGGTAGGACTTCCTTGGGTCAGATCTTGCCCATCATTGCCACCAACCAATTAGATCATGCTATGAACATTTAAGCAAAATTTCAAATCTCTACCTTCATTCTATCGAAAGTTATCGCTTGTTTGAAGTTTCATTTGTAGGGGAAGTACTGGTTTGGTTGGTCGGATTTTACGTATTTTCACTATCAGCCAGCTGAATCCTACTACAAACATGTAACCAAAATTTCAAGCCGCTAATTTTATTTTATCGTAAGTTATCGCTTATTTTAAGTTTCATTTGTAGGGGAGGTAGGGGTTCCTTGGGTTGGATCTGGCCTATCTTTAGTACCAACTAACTCAATGTTACTTTAAACATTTGACCAAAATTTCAAGTTGCTGGCTTCATTCTATCAAAAGTTATCGCTTATTTGAAGTTTCATTTGTAGGGGAGGTAGGGGTTGGGTCGGATGTTGCCCATTTTCAACGCCAACTAACTAGATCTTACTGCCAACATTCTACCAAATTTTTAACCTGCTAGCGTCATTCTATCGAAAGTCATTGTAATTAAAGGAATATTTAATTTTTTGAAATTTGTTGGGGAGGTATGCGTTCCTTTGATCTGATTACGCCCAACTTACCAAAACCTAAGCAGCTTCTCACTTCAGGGTTACATGCCAAAATTCAGCTGTCTACGTCAATTGGCTCGTGAGTTATGGACAAAAAACCTGAAAAGTAGGGTAGTACGGGGCTCTTTGTAAGAAAATTACCGTTAGTTTTCAACTGATCGACTTTATTTTTTCCAGGGGAGTATAGGAGCAAACACGAGCAATCCACCAAAGCTAGAGCTTTTCATGTTTATTTAATCGGAGGAGTTATAGATACATTTATGTATTTTACATAAGTAGGGGAGGTAGGCGTTCTCTTGGCCTGATCATGCCCATTTTCAATACCAACCAACTAGATCATACTTCAAACATTTCAAGGCCCTAGCTTCATTCTATCGAAAGTTATCGTGTCGACAGACAGACAAACGGACAGACAGACAGACATGGCTAAATCGAATCAGGAGGTGACCCTGATCATTTATATATATATACATTGCTATACCTCCGGAGCCTCCTTTAAGGTGTTACATATTTCCGTCGTGACAAAAACAATATACCCTATACTAAAAGTCTAGGGTATAAAAATAGCAAAATTATTTGTTTATTAATATCTAGTATTACCACCTCTTGCTCTAATCACAGCTTGTACTCGATTTTTAATTGAAATTATCCATTTTTTAATGGTAGCCTGAGGAATTTCACACCATTCCTCTATTAAGGCCTCCTTCAATTAGTCGAAGGCGCGGGATCTCTGTGTCGGACTCTTCTTTTGAGCTCGTCCCACAAGTGCTCAGTGGGATTTAGGTCTGGACTGCGTGCAGGCCAGTCAATTGTTGCAATATAAGCTTCGTCTAGGAACTGCTGTGCTTGACGCGATGTGTGACATCGTGCATTAAAGTAAAGTTGTCGCCAATAGATGCTGCGTAGGGAGCAACATGGCCACGTTGAACACCGGTAATATACCGTTCGGCTGTCAGTCCTCCTCCTCGGCCTCCAGAGGGCACGAATACAATTTCCGTTTTTGAATTCACAGAGATACCGGCCCACACCATACACGAACCGCCCCCGTATGCTACCGTTTCTGTGATACAGCGTTGCGCAAATCGCTCACCTGGACACCTGTATACCCGACCTCCTGTCACTGCCATGTAGACACACTATGGTCTCGTCCGTGAACAATACGGACCGCCATTGCTCGAGCGTCCAATTTAAGTGATTCCTGACAAACGCGAGTCGCGCTTGTCGGTGATGTGGGGTCAATTTTGGGCCTGTGGCGGGCCGTCTAGGGGTCAAATTCGCTTCCTTTAGTCGTTTCCTCACTGTCCACTCGCTTACAGCCACTCCACGAACGTCCCTCAGATTCTGCTGCACGACAACTCCCGTATGGTGCCGATTTCGTAGCATACTTGTCATGTCACAATAAAATGATCGTTTCTATCGGAAGTGCACCTAGAGTGGCCGGGTCGGGGTCTCTGATTGTAGCTACCTTCCCTCCGAAACACTCCTGACACAGTAGACTGACTCATTCCTAGCTGACGAGCGACTGTTCTCTGAGCCCTTCCGAAAATAGGGCGAAAACTTGAGCCGCCTGCTGAGGTGTGGTACTCATGAATGACAAAATTGTGACTTTTATTGCTTTAAACTTATTCAATCAACCTTCCAGATTCAACTGATCATTGAAAACCCTTTGCGGATGCATTTATAGGGTTAGTTTGCCATTCATAAATGATCAATTTTCCGACTTTTTAGCTCCAGGTGGCGTTCATTCATAAAACACTCATTAAATGGTGATAAAAAAGGTATCATTGTAAAGCTAAGATCTCAAACTTTCAAATGACATACGATTTGTAGGGATACATAACGTACTTTTAAAAATATACATACAAATACACGTGCTTTCGGTTTGATTCAATATTTTTGCTCGCAAGTGTAGATGAGGAGGAGAGTGTTCTCTACCTTCTCTGTCACTGTCCGGCCTTGGCCGGCAGGAGAAGAAAATTGGGTCTTCTATGATCTGGATAACCTTAGGAATTTAACAGCGACAAGGCTCAACAGTTACATTGTTAGCACAGGCTGGTTTGATACGTAGGTTAGTTCGAAGACGATTTTTTGGTGGTTCCACAACGGATCCAATGCTGGTCTAAGTGTGTTGTGATACATCACGGCAGCCCCTGCATCTAACCTAATCTATTCGATGCATAATTTTATGCTCTCCAATTTATCTGAAGACTTTTTCTAGCTAATATCCACATTGTTATCTTAAGTTATCCAGCGCTTCCCCCACCTCTTGTCCAGCACCAAATTTGAAGTAAGTCAAGTCTACTGTTTCGCCAACTCCTACCTTAACACGCCTTTAAACATCGTCGTCTAACTACTTTGCATATCTGACTCTGTAGTGCGTGACAGTGAATTTGAATTCAAAATGAAAGGGAAACAATTTTATTTTTCTACTCATGTTTTTCTTCTTAGTTAGTGTACGTACACGTACTTATCGTTCGTAGTTGACGTTCTTACATACGTTGTTACATATTACAGCTGAGCTTCCAGGACGGTTGGCCAGGGCGTTCTTTGGCTATTGTAAATCATCTTTATAAGTCTCTATGCATAAAATGAGTATACGACCTGTTAATACACATTATGAAAAAAAAATGTGTAATTTTGATTCAATCATTTCGCTGTAATGGATTTTATGCATGAATCTTGTGAGGCCGGTCAAGGTGTAACGCCGGAGGAGCCCTCGGCTATCGAATATCTGAGAGCCTTTGTCGGTCAAATCAGATAATATTCCCGTGAGATAGTCTAGCGAGGGCACTTTATACTGCATACCTTTTAAGTTGCGGTAGCTTTTAATTGCTGCCAGTACATGGTAATAAAATTGTTAAGTGTATACGAGTAGTATAACACATCAAGTACACACAATAACATGTACTTAACTTCTTTTCTGATTGTTTCTTCGCAGACATTCTGCCGGAAGAAAGGCCCACCAAGGGTGGTTTGACTTTCCTGACATATAGTTTGCCGCGGCCGGTCGTAACGTAATACAATATTAAATTTGGATGAATGCCAAGCAATTATGTATTATTACGATGCGTGTACGTGAAGTATAGTTACACCGTAATAGAGTACTTTTCTGTGTGGTTAGATTAGAAAGTGATTAAAAGACGATTAGTCTATTTGAAGCACTGAAATCGCAGGGTTTCGTCAAAACCAAGCCCTTCTCCACTAGCCTGAAGCGCTTAATTGATTCGGTTGCATTGCTTGGTGGAAATTACAAAATGAATTCGTATCGTAAAGATGGATTGTTATCAATTTCAATCAAATGTTGCGCGGTCAATGAAAGAAGATTAAATGCGGGTATTGTGTTTTTATTTGAAAATATTTTTTTTTTTGTGTAATTTTGGAATGGTGGAGGTGAGTCGTTATCGGATTTTGTGGAATTCTGATGTAATTAGATGATGGAAAGTGTTTAGTTTCGATACTGATGAGTTTTAATGCTGGATTATGTAAGTTGCATTTTCTTAAAGGCCAGATACATTCAGCGAAGCATCGGCCAATCAAAATTATATGGGACTATCAGCAAAATTTTCTTCGTTTAATGTCACATACATTGAGCGATTCGTAGGCCTTTTAGTAGATAGCGAAAGATTTTTTTTATGTTAGAGCGTATTAAAGGCGCATTACTTTATAGCCAGGGCCTTCTAGTGGGACATAGCGCATAAACTACCCTAACCAATCAATCAATAAAATGTTTATTTTCAAATAAGAGAATACAATACTTTGAGCTAAACCTCCTTAAAGCTATCATACAACTGTGTACAAATATAACCCGGAATTTTGTCATAATTTTTGAAATCCTTATTCATTCTTAAAAATCTATTTCACCTTCGAAGTAATCCCCCTCGGCTTCAATGCACTTATGCCAGCGAATTCTCCACCCGTCAAAACACTTTGAAAAGTCCTGTTTCGGTATGGCCTTCAGCACCTTCGGATTCGGCTTGAATCTCTTCTATCGTGTCAAAACGGTGTTCCCGGAGCCAGGGCCGTCGAGGGGGGGGGGGGGGGGAGGGGCGAAACGCCCCGGGCCCGTGTTTTACTCGGGGGCCCGAAAATTTGAAATTTGAAAAAAAAAAACGTATCTACGCACTGAGCTTTTTTTTGCTCCTTGCCCTTTCATCCCACTTTGACGCACTGAGCTACCGGTCGCCATATATGGGCCCCTACAAAAAAAAACGTACGCTTTGACTTTTTTTTTTTTGTTCATTGAGGTCGCCATATAGCGGCCCCAAAAAAAGTTAAGTACCGGGCCCGGATTTTCTCTCGACGGCTCTGCCCGGAGCGGTCTTTTCATTTTGCTGAATAGCCAGAAGTCACATGGAGCTAAATCAGGCGAATACGGCGGTTTCGGAAAAATATGGGTGGAATTTTTGGCGAAATGGTTACGAATAACGAGCGACGCTGTTTTTCCAGAAAATTGAGGGTTGTTGGAACCAAACGAGATTTGACTTTTTTGAGGCACAAAACTTCCTTCAAAATGGTGTTGACTGATCCACTTGAAATGCCAACGATATCAGCAAGCTCTCTAGTAGTCAATCGACGATTTTGGAGCATCAATTTCTTAATTTTTGCGACGTGCTATTCGTCAGTTGATGTTCTTGGTCGTCTTTGATGCGGTTTGTCTTCGACGCCTTAACGACCCTCTTTGAACATTTTATGCCATTCGTATACTTGTGTTTTAGACATAGCCTGTTGACCGAAGGCTTTTTGTAACATTCTGAGCGCTTCCGCATTAGAAATATCCTTTCTAACACAAAATTTAATCGAACTTCTTTGTTGAATATTTTCTGACATGACAAAAATCGAAAAAGTTAATTTTGGCCGTTTACGAAAACGAGCGTCACTCTTCAACTAATCAAGATATTAACCTAAAATTTGACACAGATGGCATTAACAGTCCTACCAACTTAAAGCCGAAAGTACGCTTCTCGTGAAGGGTATCATACCTTCGTTTGTTACCTATGGTGCATTTGGCACTTTGAAATTAGTAGTAAAACTTGATCCGATTTCACTTTTCCTACGAGAGGTATATGAAATAGTAAACCGATTTCAACCAAATCTAGGAACATAGTTTGGCAGTCATATTGACTATTATGATTGAATAATGTGAAATTTCTTCAGAAATAAAAAAGTTTTTCTAGCAAAAACTTGCTTTTGGAACGGTCGTTCTCATGGCAGCTATATAATAGAATAGTCCGATTTCAACGAAATTCGGAAATGTAATTTGACTAATGATACTACTGATAAGTGTGAAATTTGGAAAAGATACCTTTAGAAATAAACGACGACGAATTTTTGGAACCGGTCGTTCCTATGGCAGCTATATGACGTGGTGGTCTGATTTCGTTGGTTCCGACATATTTAAAACGTGCAATAGAAAAAAATCTTTGTGCAAAATTTGAGAAAGATATCTTCAGAAATCAAAAAGTTTTTCTCACAAAGACGAATTTTTGGACCAGTCGTTCGTATGACAGCTATGTGACGTAGTGGTCCGATTCCGTTGGTTCCGACATATTTACAACGTGCAATAGAAAGAAGGCTTTGTACGCAATTTCAACTCGATAGCTTAAAAACTGAGGGACACGTTTGCATAGAACCAAACTGACAGACGGACAGACAGACAGACGGACAGACGGACAAAGCTTAATCGACTCGTCTCATCATTTTTTTTTTAAGGTTGAAAGTAGCTGTCTCCATATACGGTTGCGATGAGTTCCGGTGTTATCTGGAAGCTGTATTGTGATCGGTATCTGGCATTAAGAGAAAGATGTCTCCCAACGATGACTCCCCCACTTTGCGGCTGCAGTGTCGACGTGATCTTCTCGTGGCATTTATAGTCAGGTGCTTAACATGTCGTATCTTTATATAAATCTTCGTTGCGGTAGTAGTACCCTGAGTTCGCCCTGCGGTATAAACCAGCTAAATTGCTCGCATCATTTTAATTTCGAAAACTTCGATCCTTTTCCAGTGTATTTTAGGGGCTTTGTTCCAGAAGGGAATGCCGTACCGCACCGGGCGAGTAACTTGCTGGTACATCAGGGTTTTGACCCTTTTTGATTGAGCCGACCTGGAGGACAAAAGAGCAGACAAGAAACCAAAATCCGCTGCCCCTTTTGTCAGGGCATGAGAAGCATGATTACTAGAAGAAAGAAAACGTTCTAAAATCAAACCTAGGTACTTAACCTCCTTGAAGGGCGTAACTCGTTGACCAGAGATCTTAATTGAATGTGAATTGTTCTTCAGTCTCGTCCCAGGGCGTTTGAAAAATATTAATTCGCTTTTTTGGCGCGTTTATACGATTCCCCCACTTCCGATAGTAGGAATCGAGGCTGTCGATATACCTTTGTAGGTCCAGAGCTGCATACTTAGGACTGTGGTTCAATGTCCACGCTAGAAGGTCGTCGGCATAAAGATTAACTCCTGATCCTGGGAATGTTCTGTTAAAATTAGAAATATCTGAAATATAAAGATTAGCCTTGTGGAACTCCAGATTTAATGTTAAAAGCGGCTGAGGAGGATCCATTTACTGCCGCAACAGCGGTTCTCCCTGAAAGAAACCTATGAATTATGTTTGCAGGGCATCGAAGGTTGAGTGGCCCTTCTTAAAACCGTATTGATTTCCAGGGATAATCCGGTCTTCACAACAGAAACGGTTTAAAGAGTTTAAAATAATTATTTCGAGTAGCTTGCTCACATTAGATAACACTGAGATGGGCTTTGTGTTTTGTGTATCATGATGCCTTAGGGGTGGAACAATTCTTGCCTTTTTCGAGGTCGTGGGGAAGTACCCGATGTTTAGACAATTATTAAAGAAAGGGGAGGGTAGCTTACGCAGCAGGAAGTTTGACATCCCATCCTGACCCGCAGATTTTTTGGGTGAAAGCTCTTTAGCCATGGCCGCTAGGTCTTCAGGATTATTGACAATGCCGTGCTTCTCATGAGCGTCGGATGGAAAATTTGACGAGACGCTCACGAGGCGGTTATCGCTCTTCAACAAACGTGTGCACAGTCTCGTTTACTTCCTGGAAGACCGTTTTGTGTATAAGTCGGAGAACGTCCCTTACGTCTGATAATTTTATTAATCTCGGAAAACATATTTCGACCAAGTTTAATGTTTTTAAGCCTATTTTCGAACGAATGGTTTAGATGCGCTTTAGTTTTAGCCATGATTATAATGGATGCAACTCGCCGGTATTGGTCAGTTTTGGAATTTAATCTACGGTTGAAAATTCTTGAGAGTCTGCGCCTCAGAACTTTGCGCCTATTGTATAGGTCTAAGGTCTCCTGAGGGAGCCCTCTATACGCGTAGTTACGACTGTTCTTAGGAAGCAGCATCCCACCTACAATCGATTGAATGGCCTGATTAACTTCTTCTATTGCCTCATCAATCTCGGATATCGACAGATTTCTGTGGTTGTCGATCGTAAATAGCGAAAGTCGTTGGTCAACTTAGCGAAGGTTGACCACTCCACTCGATTGTAGGGGATATAATATTCAGGTTCAGCATTTAAAAACTGCATATCGTCAAGACACGCGGTGCTTAGTTGTACCAGCATGTGGTTCGATTCGGCCTTGGATACTCAGCAGGCAGTTGAACCAAAGGAAGGAGTTTGGTGAGCCAGGTTGGGCGAAACCAGAAAGAAATCTAACGCTGCCCGATCTATGAAAAGCTGCGTTTTGCGGGGTAATCGCCTGGAAGTCGTAAGGCCTAAAAGAGAGCCACATGTAGAGAGCTTTGCCATATTGGCTGTTGATTGCATTATCCCAGCTTGTATGGCGAGCATTGAGTCGCCGCCAATGACTTAGTAATCGTAGGATTCTATCACACCCATAATGGTATTTAAATCATCTACCGGTATAGACGGAGAATGGTTGCGGTGTGCATATACCCTAACAAATTCGAGTGAACGTCTTCCCAGCCAGCTCGCCTCTAAGCAATTTATACTTGAAAAAATAACTCAATTGCCCTAACCCCTTGTGAGGCATAGCGCGTCAACTGTTCCATGTGGCCCAGTTGACGTTTCGTTGGCATAAATTGGTTTCGGAGAATGCAGTTGCCAGCATGCACCTCCTGCACATCCATGGCCTCGAACGTCGTTGTGGACGGGATTCGAACCCGAAACGCCGGTAGCCAAACATGAGACTTATGCCTCACAACACATTGCACTACCGGTCGCCCCGCAAAAATAAATTGACTATATTTATCCCCTCTCTGATCATTAAGGCAGTGCCGTGCAATCCAGAGGGGTTGTGGTCCGGGATATTCTGCCTTAGAGTAAAGTAATTGTCCATTTGGACGATGTGTCTATTTCAGAATTTGGTTTCCGAAAGGAAGATAGCTTCTGGAGCCTCAGAGTCGAGGTACTTTTGTAGAGCGTTCCTCTTAAAAATGGGAACAATGGAACAGGTATTAAGAATATCAGTCTTAATAAGACCCATTATAACTGCTGAGTTTTAGTGCCAGCTCTATAAAAGCTATCTTTTTATCCCTACTGGAGTTTAGGGAGTTAAAGTGACGGACGAAATCACTCACCTCACGCATCAGAGAGAAAAGGTCCCAAAGAATACCAAATACCAAAGAGGTATTTACACTCAGTAAATATTCAATTGTGTGCCGGAGAATAAGATGAGTGTGATGCCGGCTGATTGCTAGTTACACTCTTAAAGTGAGGCTTAGGTTTTCCAGGTTGAGTTTGTTTGGGATTACGACCTGTAGTCGCAGCATATTATGGATCGCTATGAATAGAGCTTTCAATTGCAGCGATTACTCTTGCTCTGGATTGTGCCTTCGCCCTTTTTCCAGACTTTTTCTTAGATTCCGCCAATCTATACACTTCTATATTTCGCTCACACTGTGCTGTAAGACATACTGAGCTGTGGTGATAACACAAACGTTGATTATTTGTGTAATTCAGTATAGACTCAAATTCAGATGTTTCACTCACGAAGCGCATACTCAAATTCTCTGCCAAATGAGGAATTCATGGCATGGAGGTTTTAGAACAGAGTGGAGTGATTGGACTGATTCCGAATATAGGGTCAAAAAAGAGAAAAAAATAATTGGGGTCCCTCACCCCCGGGGTGGCAACCCCGTTTTCATGAGAAATAGTGGTCCGAACTGCCTGGCTTGAACTAAAGGGCATTGGGGGTCGCTGACGCACAATCTGGGGTCAAAAAAAGGCAAAAAAAAATTGGGGTTGTGCATCCCACATAGGCAACCCCGTTTTCATGGTCAATAGTGGTCCGATCTGGCTGGCTCGAACTAAAAGGCATTGGGGGTCACCGACTTCGAATCGGGGGTAAAAAATAAAGGAAAAAACTGCATTTTTAAAGACTACGACTTTTATTGAATATGTTATTAACCAAGTTTCAGACTCTTTGCATGACTCTTTTTGAACGACTCATTGGAAAGAGTCAGAGCTTATGTGCTGGCACAGTGAAAAGAGTCATTATGTCCATCAATACTCAGTCTGATGCCTGAGCATACCGGCTAGTCACGGGTTTGAGTCCCGTACACCTTGTGGCCACGGATGTTGTGTGTGTTGTCTTCCCCTATGGTGTGGGGCGTAACAATAAGTCGCGAACTTTCCCGACTTGTCGCAGGTATGCGGCTAAATCGACAGGAGGAACATGCTAGCAGCATGCATCGACCGAAAGCAGTTTATGCTAACAAAACGCCAACTAAGCCACAGCATAGTTGACGCGATAGCGGTTATAGCAAATAGTAGTACTTATGTATAACCTAATTGGCGTATGAGCCTGGAGACGCGAGCTTCCTTATTGAGATTTTAGTATGCGGTTTGGAGACAAGGATAAGGCCGCATTTATCCAATCTGCGGGAGTGATTAATACATTGGTGAATTTCCTGTGCATCACAACAGATTTACCGCTTTAAGTGTGCTGTGGCAATCAAGGCAGTCCTTAAAGCAATCCTTTTAACTTAACCTTCTAAATTAAAACATAAACCTTCGTTACAGACCATATATTTGTATTTTAAATGCGGATGCGTATTTTAGGAGTTACTTACTCCTTTTTTTAAACCTCTTGATTCTTTTTTTAGCTCTTAATCGGTACTGGGACAAACTGTTTTCTAGGTTCTAGGTTTTTGGTTATTTTTTTTTTTGTATGTTGATGAATATTTTTGTTGAAAAATACGTAATTTAAGAAGCTCGTCCTAATCTATTTTATTTCTACTCTTTTCTATTGCAGGTAACTACTCTCTTAGACATAAATTTGTAAGTATGTATTTCTCTCTTATGGGCCTGTTCACAATGGTTACAACTTACCAGAAAAATACATAATGTAAAATCGCAGTTTAAATAGTAACCTTAGATGCATGGAAATCTTGGAACAATTGAAATCTTTGATACACCCGGCGCTCTTATCTAACTTAAGCTTCAAAATCTAAAGCGAAACTCACAATTTGTTCAATGCTTACGCAAAGTGGTCGCAACATTGTTTTTACCTCTTCAACACTGAAAAAATCTGCATATCTACCTCCACTGGCAGCCTTGAAATAAAAACTAAGCACGAGCCAATCTCTGTCAACTACTTACTCGTACATTACATAGTATGCTTGACACCTACGATACTCAAATTCGAATGCAACCTAGTCATTTCAACAGACCTGTCATTCCACCCATTTCCCAGCATACGAGAGCGATAGCTTAGCTTAGTTAGCTGTCGACCACCTCGACTTTTTAATGAGCTCGTTATCGAATGGACTTGCGAGCTCTAGCCAGCAAATACACCAAAGATATAAAACGTAGCAAACTAGTAGTCTCCAATCCCCAGAGAACCGATCGCGTTCTCGCTATCGTAACTCCATGGGAAATGGATCTTCAGGTCAATGTCCATATCTCCCGGCTCCAGCTTTCAATGCAATTATGATTGCAGAGCATCTTCAAACGATCGAATGCACACAATAGACACTCGATTGGATGCATCGTGATCAATGAGCTGAAGAGTTTTCTCCGCAATGGAATGTCACTTGTTATACCATCATACGTAGGTTGGTTCGTATAGCGGTCGCTGCCACAAGATCACGTCACGTTAATGCTGTATGCACGCTTGGCATGATCCTGAAGTGGTGGGATCTGGATACATATCTGAAAACTGGCCTATTAGGAACACCATATACCAGTACCTACTGGACTGGGCTCTCTACTGTCTTTTTGGCTTTGACAGCACGGAGCACGTACTGGTCTTTCCATTTTTATCTTCGCGCTGCGTTCAATAACTGATTTGATTGTAGAGCGATCGTGCTGCTGTTGGTTGCTCTTTGGTGGAAAAGCAACCAGTGCAGCCCGTCATTCCGGAGATTGCATGCGTAGATATCGATCGGTGGTTGTCAAACTATTAAGTTGTTAGATAGGTTCATTAGCCGTTTGCATATCATTATCGCGGCGGATTGAGTGGTTTCGGATCATGAACCACGCACATAAGTTGTATGGACTGTGGACCAACATCTTTAGCACGAGTATCTCTCATTCTACAGAAAGATCTCGTTTTTAATATGCACCCGTACAAATGATGGTTTTGATCCAATTCACGTTTCTTACGGAATTGGTTGAAAATGCTCGTCGCAAATCTTTCGCGGATTGTACTAAGCCTGTAGTCTGTTTGATTCCGGTGTATTGAAACACCTGAGCATTTAACTGTACAAAACGGCGTATCTACCTATTATCTGTTCTTCTCTGTATAGGCATGGGCATGATCACTTCCCAATTTCTTAGCATTTTTTCGCTGTAAAACAGTTACATTTAACACTACAGAATCCACCTGTACATATAGTAGATGTGAACGTGAATGCGAACATCTTGGCCAATCTAACGTTACATGCTGCTGTAGCTGTAGTATCTATGCGTGCAAAATTCTTGGATGATGATCGGCAGAGCAAGCGTATAGACCAGATTGGACAGAATGATGAGAAATAGCAGGTCGCTTGGTTATTGGGTCAGCAGTTTGCGTATTCTGAGATCTTTCCAACTTTTTGAAGATGCTGTTCGTTAGTACGTTCTGCTTCAGGGTAATCTTGTTGCGGATTGGGTTCATATTCTGAGCGAGATCATATTTAATATGTGGTAAATTGGTTTCGGATTAAGGTGTATATTTAGCGAGTATTTTTTGGTCGTTCCGGAGATTTTTCTTATCTGGTGCTTGCTTAAAGCTGAATGGGGTGCGTTCCCGACATAGGACCGTTGAGTATTTAAGAAACACCTAAAACAGCATATGCAGCACATGTGCTTCAAGTTAATAGCTTACACTTACAAAGCCATTATAGGCTGACCCTAGATCGCGGAGTGCAAAAACCTTCTCACGCCTGAGGTCCAAAAGTTTTGTTTTTTCCTCGTACCGCTGCTCAGCTCCTTGTTTGGGGTCGTTCCCAACAGCATTGAAAATTTTACCACTCCGTTGGCGACAACAGAGGGAGGCTGCTCAGATTTCGAAACTAGAGAACACGGTTCTTGGACGGAGGAAATTTGAAGGCGACGACTTTTGAAAACGCAAATCTCGCATAGGTAGAAAAATTTTGGGGTACTTAGTAAACTACTCTAAAGATTTCTTGCCTTCAGAATCAATGAAGAAATAGGCAAACAATTGCAAAAGGCCTGAATAGGTAAACTAGTCGTAAGCAAATCAACAGGTGATCTCATCTACTCAAAACGTTGATCTTGTGGTCTCAGTAGCGGATCTAGTTCGGATCTCCGAGTTAGGAGGGGGCCCGACTTTGTTACCTGGAGAGGTAAGGGCGTACCCGCATTTATTTAACTTTCGGTTTTCCAGATACATGTAACTATTGAAAACGCATAAACATTTTTTACTGGATAGAAGCATGCAATGATGAAAGTACAAAACCATGAAGGGCTGTGCTGTGCTTACCACAGTACATATGGACTCCAATAGGGACCGTTCTGTCACCATCAAGGACTCATAAACCGATAATAAAAATTGAATTAGATAGAACTTCCTTTAACAGGATAGAGTTTTCTACCGTCAATATAAGCTTGTTGTTGTTAATTGCCATGACCCGTCCAGGGGCCTGGGCGCGTCAACATCTCTAGCACTTTTATACCTTGTTGACATTTCGATAGCATAACTGCTTTTCGGAAGTGCAATTGCTAGCATGCACCTCCTATCCATGCCGTCTTTATACTGACATGCTCGGAGCACTGTGAGACTTCTACTAGTACCGACAGGCAGTTTTTGATCGCGCTGAGATTTCAACTCTGAGCTCTAGATATTTAAAAGCTTAGCCGTCCAGGTCAATGAAGAAGTGGAATTCAGGAAATGTCTTTCACTTTCTTGCCAGAGTAGAATTTGGGGGTTATTAGTAGTAGTAAAGTGGGGGGCAAAAGACCTTTTCCATAGTCCTCCACGTGGGTGCCCCCTGGTAACGACAGTGTTTTAAACCGCTGATGGCCAAGTCTAAGCGATAAGATAGTTTGCAAAAAGGCAGATAGCTGAATGGCTGACCAACACCTAAGCGTCTTAGGTTTAGTAGGATGGAATGACTTGCGTAGTTGGACCTGCAACATACATAGTTGTGTGAACTCCAGTACGTTTATTAAACCATCTGAAGCAGCTATCTTCCGAGGCCATCCCCTGAATGGGGTTAAGCGACGTGCTGACAACTCGTCCTTGCAAAAACCACTCCATGTCAAGAAACCTGGAACAAAAGCCTCGGATGGGACGGATCAACAACAACGACCACGCAAACGACTAAAGGATTATTCTTTCGGATCCTGGAATGTACGCTCCCAGAACAAACCGGGTGCCGAAAAGGCCCTCTTTCAACAGGTCGAAAAGTACAAACTGAGCACTACTGCAGTCCAGGAAACAAATTGGCTTGGCAGCGAGATGACAAGAAATCGCACACAATTCTTACAAGTGGCAAACCATCGGGCCGCAAGCAGTTTGGAGTAGCATTTATAGTGAACAATCACCTCAAACCGCACATTACCGATATCAAACCCATAAATGAGCAGCTTTGTGCGATTCGCATCAAGACTCGATTCTACAATCTCTGGCTCATCAATGTGCATGCCCCCACTGAAGTTAAAGAAGACGCAATAAAAGACGAGTTCTACGCCCGCCTTGAGACTCTCTTCGACTCACTTCCAACAAACGACGTCAAATTGCTGCTAGGAGACTTTTACGCGAAAGTCGGAAATGAAAATTGGCACCGGGGGACCACTGGAGGCCACAGTCTCCATGAAGAATGTAACGACAACGGCCAGCGACTTATCGACTTCGCCTGCAGCAGGAATCTAGTCGTAAGCTCTACTTGTTTCCCGCATCGACGCATTCACAAGCAGGCCTGGAAGTCTCCAGACGCACATTCCGTCAACCAAATTGACCACGTCCACATTTGCAGGAGATGGGCGTCTAGTGTCATGGATGTCCGCTCCTATCGAGGAGCAAACTGCGACTCAGATCATAACTTGGTGAAGACGACCCACAGATGTAGAATTTCCGCAGTGCACCAATCGAGAATCAGCCCTCCCAAAATCTTTGCGGTTGATAAGCTTTTGAGTGATGCTAAAGCGGTGGCGTATACTACCGCCCTTGAGGAAAGACTATCACCTATGCTAGACAACATCAGCAACACAGGCGGCCATGGGTTCTGCGAAGAACTCAAGGGTACCATCAAGAATGTCGCAGAGAATGTCGTGGGATAACTATAAAGCCCGGCGAGCGCGAAATGACTGGTTCGACGAAGAATGCAAAAATGCACTTGACGCGAAAAACGATGCCTACATACAATGGATTCAACGAGGAATCAGAGCCAGGAGAGAAAAATATGACGAGCTACGGCGAATATCGAATAGAATAATTAGACGTAAGAAACGTAAATACTTTTACGAGCAGTTGCCGAATTTTAGCGAAAACTTAGCTAATAGGAACACCAGACAAGCGTACAAACTAGTAAATACAATTAAGAACGACTACCAACCCAGGACTAGCCTTTGTAAGGACAAGGATGGAAACATCATCAGCGACACCAATGGCATTAACAAACGATGGGCCTCTTATTTTGAAGAGCTTCTGAACCTACCATCCAACATTCCTACATCCCCACACAAGAAGCTCTCGACGATATTGTAGATCTAGGCCCACCCATACAACCCCCGACAGTAGAGAAAGTTGATCTCGCGTTGCGGTCACTAAAACGAAATAGAGCGCCGGGCGCTGACGAGATTCCAGCTGAACTGCTAAAATTCGGTGGAAGGAGTCTAGTTGATGCCATACATCAATTACTCCTGCGAGTGTGGGAGGACGAGGAGATCCCAGACGATTGGCGCAAAAGCATCATCTGTGCAATTCACAAAAAGAGAGATAAACTGCGGTGTGAGAATTTCAGGGGCATATCACTAGTTTGTACGTCCTATAAAATTTTGAGGAAAATTTTGGAAAATAGAATAAAACCGCACGCAGAACGAATCATTGGCGAATATCAAAGCGGTTTCAGACCTGGTCGCTCCACAACCGATCAGCTCTTTACGGTCAAACTGATACACCAGAAGAGCTGGGAATGCAACGTAGACGTATACCAAATCTTTGTCGACTTCAAGCAGGCATACGACAGTATTGATCGTGGTGTACTGTACAACATCAAGCTGCAATTTGGTATACCGGCAAAATTAGTGCGACTGACAAAGATGACGATGACCAACTCCGTCTCACAGGTCAGGATCCATAGTAGACTTACTGATCTGTTTGAAACACACACTGGTTTGAAACAGGGCGATGGACTGGCATCGACCCTCTTCAACCTAGCAGCCGAAAACACTTTTCGGGCTATGAATATGAACAACAGGAAGACTCTATTCGTCAAATCGACACAATTAGCAGCGTACGCCGATGACATCAACATCATGTCCCGAAGATCGGCCAACGCAGAAGGACATCTGCATATGCACGATACCGCTGCAAAAGAAATTGGACTACGTATCAACGAGGGTAAAACTTAAATAATGATGCAATCGACGACAAGGACACCTGCACAACCGAGCATCAATATGGAGGACTTCAACATCGAGTTCGTGAACAACTTCATATACCTGGGTTGCAACTTGTCAAGGGACGCCAACGAAACTGACGAAATCAAGCGACGGATACAGTTAGCTAATAAGACTTTTTTCTCGGTTCTCCCCATAACGAGATCGAAGCATGTGCACAAAAACACGAAGCTCCGGGTGTACAAAACCATTATACGACCACGACTACGGCTGCGAAGCATGGACCTTAACTCAAGCCTCCGGAAACATGGTAGACACCTTTGAACGTAAGGTTCTATGGCGAATTGTCGGGGCGAGATGGATGGCGCATCCTTTACAACCATGAGTTGTAAGAGTTGTACGATGAGCTGGAAGTTTTGATCATCGTCAAACTACAACGACTTCAATGGGCAGGGCATGTCCAACGAATGGACGATGATCGCATGCCAAAGAGAGTGATGAATGCAAAACGAGTTGACGGAGCGAGACTGCATAGATGACCGAGATCTCGTTGGGAGACCTCAGTATATGTGGACGCCGAGAAGCGACTGGGCTTCCGAGATTGGAGGACGCGGTCTCGTGACTGAGCTAATTGGAGGACAATGATCCAGGCGGCCAAGACCCGACGTCGGACTGTCGCGCAACGATGATGATGATGTGTTTTCCTTCAAGCAATACCCCGGTACCTTTTCATGTTGGCTGAGATGAAGTGAAAGGCTTCATCTCTGGTTTAGCTATGGGAAGCCGCAATAACTTTTTCCAGTTCGGTGAAGGGAGCCTCAAGGTCCGGTTGCCTTTTTTTCAGCGTATTAAGAAGACCGGGGTCCATCGCCATTTGGGCCCTGGAGCACATAAAAATGGCACCTGCACTGGCTGGCGCCACGTTTCCTCTTTTCCCCAAAATTTCATCCCTATGTCGTGTTGTCTCTCCTTCGGGCGCAAGATTCCTTTGAATATGTGTGGACAAGGGGCAGAGCGCGGCAAAAACCTCGCCCATTTCTCCGAACCTGATCTACAGCATGCTCGTGCCGTCGCTTAACTCACTGAGGAGCCAATTTTGGCATTTGTCAAGTTTGACAGCGGTCCCTCCCGGACCTTAACGGTCAAAATGGCTCCGTCCCCATTGATACCTATGGGTGTCGTCCTACGTCCTTTACAGTTTCAGTATGAAATTGTAGTTATGACATTATTGTGACGATTTCAGACATCACCCACACCCAATCATTTCCATGTGAGGTAACGAAACCATATATTTATTACCGATGTCAGTTTTTCCCACCGATAGAAAACTCATCAGGTACTGTTGAATGCTTCTGAATATATTGGCTTCGATCACATCTGTCCCACAACTGGGCAGACGTTGTAAAACCCCAACTGGAACGACACCTCTCTTCAGCGATGTTATTTGGCTAGTGCATGAGAAAATCAATAGGTCCTGAAGACCACAGATATTATCGATTTAAAACGACGTTTTTTAAATGCTGATTTAAATCGAAACGCCAAACTACTAGATAAAGTGAAACGTCTCTTTTTTGTCAACCCCTAATCGTTCGCAGCGGGATGTGGCTTCTGCAAGTTGACATGAAACAAAACAGTTGTCAAGTTCTCCACAGATTACCAAAGCTCCATTGTTAAACAATAAAAGCAACCTCTCCAAAAAAAGAATAAATCTCTTGAAAACATAAATTTTCCCTTAGGACGACTGAATTTCTGAATTCTTTTTATGTTCGTGGACATTTCTCACGACTGGCTCCCCCTACTTAATCTACCAAAAATTCGTTTGAAATTCTTAAGTAATCTACCAAAACTGTCAACAAGATTTTCTTGTCGAAATACTTCTTTTTTTATTTCTTTTGTGAAATTTTATTGTTGTCAATAAACGTCCAATATGTTCTTGAGCAACATGGCCACTTCCACTTCAACCTCCTCGACCAGAGTCGTACTGTGCGAATGATATACTCCAATGTCCATTAATTCATTATACTGAATTCTTCTGGTCGACTGAATTGGTTGGCTTGTCTGGGCACTATAGTGTCTACAACTGAAGTGTCACCATCGAACCGGAGATGGAACAGACGACAGCTCATTAGTAAGCAGCTCAACATTTTGTTCCGTGACAGCCACTGTGGGCCACTCAACCTCACTCCTGTTCCTACTTGGCACTCACTTATGGCTGGGACAGGATAAGTGGCGGAAATATGTATGTCGGGATGTGTATTGTCCCGATGCGGTGGTTTCATGAAGTGACGAAAGAGGAAGCATGCCATGCTGCAGGGATTTGCAATAAATTGGAATAGGGGGACCAAGTTTTGGGCAAAATTAAAATTGACATATTGGCTGATAAAGTGATGCATGAAAATGCACTTAGTAAACAAGGAAGGAGTGCCGAATGAGCTTCCTTACCTCTTTAGTTTGGGGCATTTCCTGTGCCGAATTCCTTAAGCAGTGATCGATGAAATTGGCTTTCTGAAATTGGTTGGGGTCTATTCAAATTCTGGTTGAAACTCAAATGAGTAGAGTCAGCTGTCTTGTTTCACTGGGTCGTTGATACCCGCCCACTCCTAAACAGAGTCATCTTACTGTGTTCTAGGGAAAGTAATACTAAAGCTATTCAGTGTGAATCGAAGACATCTTGAAATGAAATTGAATCTTCTTCCGTCAACAAACCCAGATATCCCATCATTGTCATCATCATAGAATGTCCACTAAGCTGAAAGCCCTCTGCATTTCGGCAACGAAGGTTCGAGCTCCTGGACCCAGGATCTATCCGTAACCAATGGAGAAGGTGTGGTGCTATGGTGTCGGTCACACCGCAAATTCGGAAATGTGGTGAATATATTAATACGATATGAAGGTGGTATGCGGAAAGCAAATACCTCATGCAAATGAAAAATTCAATGGTACGTTCGATGTTGTTGTGCCGTCTGTGGCTCTTCCCTATATAGGATAGGAATCGATAGCCCCCGATATTCGGACAAGAGCCAGTGTGGCGGTAACTTCCGGTATGTTTGGATACCTTTCGAGGGATCGTAGTTATGTTAGGACCGGGAATGTACGTACTCGTCGTACTAGTATCTGCACAAACATTTTGCATGCAGTTTTAATGGATTCAATAATGGCTGCAGTGGGATTATGCTAAAGAACACACACAAGATTTGTTCGTATGGTACATGCTGCGTTTTCCCATTCAAGTCGATAGTAGCGTGCAGCTTGCTGTTGGTCGGACACAATTAATTGTGTTTAAAGTTCTCACATGAACATGTGAGGCGAATATTGTGCATCTTGAAGCTGCTATGCTGCTACGCTCTCCACATGTGGTCGCTTTAAAATGTTTGGGAAAATATGGTAAATGTTCTTTAATTGTTATTTGTGTTTATATTCGAAAGGGTATTGACATGAGATTTAATGGATTGATTTTTTTTTCAGAAAGAGTCAGTTTGTGTGGATGCTTCCGGGGATGATAACACATGAACTCTACACCGTTTTTGGGCCCAAGAAACTGAAAGATATTTCTAAAGGTTGACATTTATGACGATCATATGATCCCGCTCAGAACCATTTGTTTGCACGTCGATCTTTAATTCGTTTTATTCGAATCGAAAGCATCCATCAACTAGAATCACACGACCCACGACATGCCAGGGTGCGTCTACATTCATTGCCTTGCGGAGTACCTAGCTCTACCTCCCCCATTTTGGGACGGCATTTCTGCGACCGAAGTCAGAAGGATGTTCACCTTATAGGCTGCGACCTAGCTTAGCCGACTTAACAACAACCACAGCCCCCACGAGGCCAACACCTTGATGAGTCAGTACCTTGTTACTGTGGGCATACCCATTCCCATGGTTTATTATTTGCTACTGACTTCTCAAAAGCCGGAATGATTTCACTGTTCTATTCCCTTACGGAATATCTCGCTGATTAGTTGAGTGCATCCCCGGGCTCAGCTGGGCCCACTATCCTCAAGAGAGTTGAAAGTGCTTCCGTTCCTCTCGTACTAATAAGCACACTCCTCAGATAACGATAATGCTTCTTTTCCCACCACGGGCCGGCGCCATGTTTCGGTACTAGTAAGTCAATCGACTGGGTCCGTGGGGTTGTCAGGCCACAAAGCAGTATAGGAAACAGTATTCTATCCTTTTCTGCCAAATCCGCACCTATATTAGAATCGGAGCTTGGGAAAACCCCAAAGCCGTGTCCTCATCAAGTCTAGGGGTCAGCACCTGGACTAACCCCAGCAACCTTTCCGCATCATTGGCACCTACAGAATTGCTCCAATAGGGATCGTTCGAGTACTTATTTCAGCCGATATAGCCCCCTTGCGTAGTTCGTTATGCGGGGGCACCACTCCCCGAAGGTGTCGCCATAACGACGGAATCTAATACGAGACCATCATGCAACACCGGTAACACCGATGGAAACCACTAGCGAGACCGTCACGCGGCCACCAATAACTTCATAACTAAGGTATGTATGTGGGCTCTTCAGTCCTCAAAGGCTAGCATATAGGGATCAGCGCCAAGGCTCCTTTACCCTATGCTGGTGAAAAGAATTCGAAACCGCCCTCGCCACCTCCTTGCGTAGCTTCAGGTCCGTGGGCTTGCTACACCCAAATATCATAAGCCTTTCGACTCATTGGATATTAACTGCGGAGACGACTCACGACAGCTCATCCAAGCAATACCCTGCTAACTATGTTATGTCATGATAAGATGAGACCCCACGAATATGAGATCAAGTCTCTACGAATTGAGCTACCACAGCTGTTTTCTTTAGATGATATTTAAGCAAATATTAAAGCACTCGATGATTGCTTTCATCAAGTATTTCTTCAGCTACGGTGTGATGAAATCGTCAATGACTTTCATCAAGTAGATGAAAGGTAGTAAGGTATGTAGATCGTTTCCGTGCGCAAAGAGCTCGTCGTGGTGCTCTGTTATTTTCTTTTACAGTTATCAAAGTTAAAGTGCTCTAGGAATTGTGCGCCGTTTTGTCGTGCGGGTGTTATCCTTTCATTTAATTCTTTTTAAAACAAATATAAATAACTATTCGAAGCTCTAAAGCATCGTTTAGTTTTGGGATCGTGAAATGGTAATGGAATGGTGTAACTGCGAGGGTTAACGGAATTTCGAACGTTGGACTCACAAGTATTGCCTTGTCTGTGTGGATGCTCAGCGGCTGTCGTTGCTGCTGGGTTGAGCGGTTTTCCCGGGCGCATTGTACCTTGGTGACCGTGACTGTGCTGTCGCGTAACGGCGGATGTGCTTCTTTTGTTTTTGGGGCCAGTAACAACTGCCTCCAAGTTATATTATACGAAGCGCAGTAGAATCCTTTTTTCAGGGCGGTGGTGCTGTGTTTTTGTGTGGGTCCTTAGTAGCTGTTCGATACTGTCATCTTAGAGTGCGGATAGTGACAACGGGCGGTGCTTGTGTGGGTGGGCATTCGGACGAGTCCGTGACAGTGCTGTCGCGAGGCGGCGATTGTGCCTACTGCCTGGACAAAAGTAACCTATTATCAAATTACTCTTAGGCGGGGATTTCTTTTATGAACCGTTGCTGTTTTCGGTGAATCCGTTCTGTTTCTCACTCTTATTATAGTAATTCGGGTTAAGCACTCCCCAAAGGGGGTGGTGGTGTACGTAACCGCCGGACTGCCGATGCACCCGGTCCGGCTGTTCGCGCATCGCCGAGTCCCAAGACAAGAACCAGTCATCAAGAAGTTCCGATGGGAGCGGCATCTTGTAGCACTGCATCCAGTACTAGGGCTTTAGATAAATCTGGCCCTAGCAGAGAAAAGCAATCGGCAGTTTGGAATGCACCCGGTGCCAGGGCTTTGGAAAAATCTGGCCCTGGCAGTGAAGTGCGATCGGCGGCCGGGACTGCACCAAGTGTTATAGCTTTAGATAGACATGGCCCCAGCTGTGAAATGCGTAACAATAGCCTCCGCAAGGAAGTCTCGCCAGGAGCTCCCTCAATCGATGCGTTATCCTGTGACAGTGCTTTGGTTAAACTTGGCCTTGGCTTGAGAGCCTAGTCTTGCTATGCGTTGACTTCTAACGGGGCTTTGGACAAGCTTGGCCCTTGGTAGGAGTGCATCAGCGATTTCAGGGGGGAGGTGCGAACACCTGGCGAACCAGTTTTTGGGACAAGTGAAATGCATTTCGGATCCGGGACTTCGTATCGAACATTGGGATGGAACACCGGACTGAAAAGCAGATGACCTCGCTTGAATGCGCACTGTGGGTTATTGCCGAGATTCATGAAATACCCGGGGTTGTAAAGAAGCAGAGTTCCATGGAAGAACCTACTGCTGTTCCAAAAACACAGAAAACTTCTGTTAATAGTCCTAGGGAGTCAGTTCCTTCTTACGCGGATGCAGTAAGGAACTGGATTGAACGGTTTTGACCGAAATACAGCCGATGGGGATATTTCGCTTAACAACTGGTTGAGGCAAAATTGACCCTCAGCTTCCATGGTGTTATGGAGGCCAATCCACGACTACTCCCGGTAACCAAGGACGGTGGTTGGTTCGAGGGCTAACGCTAGGTCAGGGTTGTTTTCATTCCGAAAGCGGGAAAAAGCTCATACGCGCGAACAAGACACCTTAGGCCCATTAGCCTCTCCTCATGTCTGCTAAAGGTGCTAGGGAGATCGATCGACACCAACTTGCGCAACACAATTCCTGCTCAATTGAAGAAGATCAGTAGATACGGCAACATATGCTTTGATAGGTTGCATCGAAAAGCCTCTTGAATACAAGGAGTATACGTTGGTATGGTTGCATTTCTGAATATTGAGGGTGCTTTTGATAATTTAAAATCGGTGGCTATCACGGACGCACTTGCAAGGCTTGGTATACAAGATTCAATCTGCAAACTTGTTAATCTGTTACTGAAATCGATGGTGATCTGCACAAAAGTGCCAAGTTTCATCTGCGCGTAGGCATGAGGGCAACGAAGCTCCTCAAGCACCTCTATCCCTTTCTTTGGAATCTGGCGGCCAATTGACTGCCTGTGGAGCTGGAGGGGTTAGGGTGTAAGCCCACTGCATATGCCGATGATAGTGCAATCGCTGTCTCGGGTAAGTTCCCCTGTGTTCTTAGTGATTTAATGCAGAGGGCCCTATATGTTCTGGTAAAGTGGGCGAGTGAAGTTTGAGTTAGAGTGAATTCGACCAAAACTGAACTTGTTCTTTTCACCAGGAGGCATGTATAGGGTTCCTTCTTGTGAACCACCGTTAATGGAGGGCATAAGGCTTATTCTCACTGATAAAGCTAAATTTCTTGGGCTCATCCTGGATAAAAAAATATGCTGGAAGCTTCAGATTCAGGAGCAAGTTAAAAAGGTCACTGTTGCTTACTTTATTTTTCTATATGCGGCTATGTTATCCCGCATATCTAATTGGAAATACTGTACTCATGTAAAAAGGCGGTAGGTAAGAAATGGGGACTGCATCGGAGAGTGATTTTGTAGCTCTATGTATCGGTCGTGCGTCCCATTCTTATGTATGCCCGGTGGATGGCGCTTAGAATCACATCTTACAAAGGCTTGTTGGAGAAAGTTCAAAGCCTGGCGTGTGTCGCCACTACGGGAGTTTTAAAAACAACACCCGGCCCTTGAAGCTTTGCTGAACCTGGCTCCTTCGGACTTTCTGACCGAACTGCTTGCTGCATGTGAAACTAGTCACTGGACTCGTCCATCACTGGGCATTCGGCCCTTCTGAACAGCTTGGACACCTTTGAAACCACGGACTATACTGTATTCAAACTTGGGTTTGAAACGAACTTCTACTGCCTGATCCCCTCTCGTGAGAAGTGGGCGGACAGCAGCACAAATGGGAAGCTCTGTCAACATTACTCTTTGTTGGATTCCGGACTACAGTGGTTTTTACGACAACTGTAGGGCTGATGAACTGGCCAGCGAGAGCACTTCTAGCGTGTCTGTGGTCATAAAAATAAAAAAAAAATCTGCAGTATAAATCAAAGAATAGTTTTTTCTTGGAGAAAAATTTAAAGAACTGCAGAAAACAAAGAGACTAATTTAGCAACAATCATCGTACATATCTTTCAGCTCGTGGATGTACCGGATGTCTGCGTCGGAAACTGCTCTAAAAATTCGTCCAAGGACCTTTCGTTTCAATGTGTTGAGCATGTTTTCGGGGGCTTGGGTTGGGGTGCAGGTTTCACAGCCATCCAGCATAGCATAAGTCGTATGGTGGTTTTGTATATGCGGAGCTTCGTATTTCTATGCGCATGCTTTCGATTTGGGAGGACTGAGAAAAATGTCTTATTTGCTAGTTGTATCTTTGATTTCGTCGGCTTCGCAGGCGTCCTTTCACATGCTGCTAACCAGGTAATTGAAGTTTTTTTACGAATTCAATTCAACCTGCGATCTGACGAATTGCTCTGTAAACTCATCGGAATGCTGCTTACATTTAGGACCGTGCGTACTAATTTGGGAACGTCGTCTGTAAGTAGAGGAGTCTGCAGAGGCACTTCTGAAGGCGGGATATTGTGGCCATTTCTTTGGAACTTAACAGTCAATAAGCTACTTTTGAAACTGGAGGGGATTGGTTGCCATGTCACTGCCTATGCTGACGATGTTACCATTGCTAGTTCTGGTAAGTTTCCCGGAATCCTAAGTGAGGTATTGTACAATGCTCTATGCATTCTTACGGAATGGGCAGGTCATTGTGGCGTCGAGGTCAGCACCGACATAATGGAGCAGAAAGGCCATAGGTAAGGACTGGGGCCTCCAGCCGAAGGTGGTGCACTAGTTATTTATAGCAGTGGTACGTCCTATTCTACTAGACGGCATATGCGTGTGGTGGACGGCACTTAGAATGGCGTCCTACTGTAACCAGCTAGGGAAAGTGCAAAGACTTGCTTCGATTGCCGCTATGGGGGCTTTGAAAAAAAAAAACTCCACCGGCTGGCTTAGTTTCGCTCAACTTGCTTCCGGTGGACATTTTTGGGGTAAATTTTGCGGCCAACACGGCCCTTCGCCTTCGCGACAGTGGACAGTGGCGCGCACTTAAGAGTGGTCACTCCACTATTGTGGTGGTCTGGATCTTCCAGCCGGAATCGATTACTCCATTCCGAAATTTGCTTTTGGCAGCAACCACATCAGCCCCTCCATTGATCAGTGAGTGGATAACACCTCCATTACGCCCGACTCTTAGTCCATCTATACGGATGTTTCTAAGACCGACGTAGGAGTGAGTGCGGACTAAGGATTCACTTATCTGTCCATCTTCCTGACTACTGCAGAGTTTTTTAGGCGGAAATTTTGGCAATCTCGGAAGCTGTATCTTGCTTGGGAGTCATGTCGTTACTCTCTGAGACATTACTATTTATGGAGATATAGTCAAGCTGCAATACGGTCGCTTGAATCTGTCATTCCTAAAAATTGGTGAGAAAACAGTAATATTAAAGCAGCTGCTCATTTCCCAGAGGATCGAGTGCCAGATCCTCTGGGAAATGAGCAGCTGCTTTAATATTACTGCTTTTTTGGATCCCAGGCCACAGTTACTTCACGGGCAACAACAAGGCTGATGATCTGGTCCGTCAAGGGGCAATCGGCGCCACTAATATGAATCTCAACCACTTTAAACCGCCTATAGTAGTGTGTAAAATGACTATCAAGGCCACTACGGTCGGTAGGGCCAATGCAAGATGGCTTGGCGGTAGTAGTTGTCAAACTATGAAGATGATACGACCCAGGCTGGATCCCAATCGTTCTGCCACAACACTCTCATTGAGCAGGAAGTACATTGGTAGGGTGAAGGGGGTTACACTGCCCTATCGGCGAGCATGGGAGGAGGCTTCGCCTTCCTTGTCACAATTACTGCAGAAGTTGCCAGGATGAGGATGAGGAGGAGAGTGTTCTTCGCCTACTTTGCCACTGCCCAGCTTTAGCTGATAGGATGATTAGGTTTCTAGGACTCTCTTTGGAACATTCCTGTTTCTCAAAAATTACGAGAATTCTCTCTATTCGTTTAGGCAGAACTTTTACAAAAGTCGAGAAATGTCCGCTTTAGAGCCTGCAAATTCCTCCGCATGGGTTCTAGGCTCTTACCACCTTAAGTGGAAATGAACTACCTAAAGCAGAAATCCCGCAATTAAGGAATTTTAAAAATTCTTCCTAAATGCAATAGAGAGAATTCTCCTAATATTCACGAAACAGGAATGTTCCCTCTCTTTTTTCCAAGACCTAGAAGGTCTTGCCGATGTAAGTGCGATTCAAATAAACCTCATTGTCGCCAGCGTCGGCTGGTTGAGTATCTAGGGTTTAGAGTAAGGTATAGCGTCCTAGTGATGTCACAAAGGACCATAAGTGGGCTATGTGTGCTGTGAATAATCACGGCAACTCCTGCACCTACCTACCTACTATCTATTGTACATAAAATCCTCATTGTTCTACAATATTACAACTCTCATTTAAGTTCAGTCGAAAAAATTGTACAATATTACTTTTGTTCCTCTCGTCATTAACAACTCCATTGTCCAGACACCTCATTATCCAAAGAACTCAATTTGAATGCAACTATGAAAAAAGTCGTTCGAGCATTATCCGTCGACATAGCCTGAATAATAAAGGACCGATTAAGAAGGATCCGCTTCAGTCACGTTGAATTATCATCGTCTTCACTGTCACCCATCCTTTCTCCATTCCCCACCCGTAGTCTACATTTAAAATAGGTTGAAATCTCCCAAGTCTGAGTGTATAATTGGAGATGAAAACTGACATGCCAGCTTTTTCTTAACGAGCCTTGAAGTCGTCATATATTCGTAGCAAACATATCCTGTCGAGCCTGCCTGAAATGTGTACCGTGTTCCATGTGTCTGTAAAGCTCGAGACATCCAACCAGACCGACTCCCTCATTTTCGCATTTCTAATTAAGTCATTATTCACTCGTTTACTAGATTTTCTCCCGGCCTCCACGTCATACATATTCGACTCAGACTATTAAGCAAAAAATCCGGTAGACGAACGGATTTCGCCATGCCCAGCTGAAGGACCAAAGTAAACCGGTGAACTTCGACGACGACGACACTACAAAAGCCACGTAATATACATTCGAATGTACACAACTTTATTGAATTGTAGCAATCCAGGACTCCGGTGTGCCAACAAGCTTATAGTCGTCAAGAAAGGATGGCGCAACCCTTAATTCAGTTTTTTCTGCGAATTCGACATCCTCTCCCATATATGTCTGCTCGTCTTCCGGCCGATGTCAAAAAAGGGAGGACATAACTCGACGCCTGGAAAACAATTTGTGTGGTTGCTGTGTATACCTATAGTTTGGGAAGCTAATCGAGGTTTTCCTTTTGATAAGGGTGTAATGGCGGGATGACTCACATCGGGGCTTGAAAAATTTTGACAGATTGCGAAAACGCAATTTCTGAATGCTCTGCTATTCTGCTCGTAAATTTCTGAACCTTCCACCATTCGTCCTCATTATAATCCAATTGAATTTAATTGATTTAGCTCCGATTATGTCCAGGCCATAAAATTTAATCGATGGATAAAAATAGGAGACGTTAACTTCATGTCAACCAGTGAAACGAACAAATATTTCCCGTAGATACTTTAATTCCTATCCGATTGTAGGACAAAATCACCCGCTGTGAATCGAGCAATCGCCCGGAAAGGATACACTTTGCCATAGTGCTGCTTATCCGGTAAAATTTGAACCCTTCATTGAGAGGATGTCGTCGTTGTCGTTCATAGATGGCTTTTGTTATTTGCTCCCTCAATAGTGGCATCAACAAGCCTCTTGTTTCGTTGTATCCTTTAATAGCATTGCGTTCGTTCTGTTATCCCTCGCGAAGGAGATCGTAACACTCGTCGTTCTAATAGTCCTTGTAGTCTTCGCTACTCTATCGCACATTTCATACTCCTCGCTCGTACTACAAGCAAGCGTATGCATTCAGCGAGGAGCGCGTTGCTTTCAAGTGGCACATGTCATGCCATGCCATTTGTGTCCTTTGATTTACGACCAAAAAAAGAACGGACGCGTCGTTGGTAACCTTGTTATGGCATACGTACCCACTTACAGTCACTGTTAAAGGATATTCAACGCGGAGCTGAAGAATGTAGACACATGGTAGCATACCTATATGTTTGCCAAAACATGCTTGCACGCTACTACCACTCAATTGCGATCCTCCGGTTGTCGTGGCATGACGGCGAAAATTGAAAGAAGGTTGAGAGAAAAAAGGATACTCACGCCAAGAACGATATATCCTTGTAAATCTGACGTGCAAAAAGTATAAGTAAAGGGTCGACGAAAACACACAAAAGAGATCCTTTCAGTAAAACTGATGGAGACCTATACGCTTAGAGTAGGGCCAAATCAAGGCGCCTGCCTGCCTTTGTTAAACAACGCAGTCGAGGCGAGCGGAAAGACGTATGACTAGTGTAATTAAAAGGAACCAACGAAAATCTCTAATGAAAGGGAAAACAGCAACACATCGTTTCCAGTTGAAAGAGATTGTTCAACCGTAGTAGGGTCGGAGGCAAGGTAACGGCAATCCTCAATCTTAGTCCGTTCCATAGATTCAATAATGAGATTCTCGTCGAGTACTATGCAGGTCATATACGCAAAAAAGGATACGAGTCATGAGGGAGTAGTTTATAGCCCCGAGCAATTTTGTGTCGATTGTTCCAAGCCTGGGCAAGTTCTTTTTTTCCACCATCCACTTAGCCACGACTCTTTATTTTTGATTCCTTTTCATTTCAAAAGGAAATGAGAGCATACGTAGATGTATATAAGTCATCCGGGGCGGATAGTAATCTACCACTCGTTTGGCATATTCAGTTAATTGTATGTTGTGGGGCTGGTATGACGGGTGGTTTGTATTGTTTGCTAGCTATTTTGGGCGTTTGTAGATAGGAGAGTCAGTAAAATTGACCCGAAGCTCACAGGTGGGAGGGAAGAATGTTGGCTACCACAAGGCTTAAAATACTTTTCCATACCAGTCTGAGAAGAAATTTTGTTTCGCTGAACAATTTTCTAGAAATATTTTGTATTGTTGTTACTTACTTTTTTTTGGATAACTGAATAGAAACATTCATTCAAATCATTCAAGGAAACAGTGAACAAGGAACGATAAAGTTTTCGGAAAGTGAGAGGTGTTTTTGATGGTATGTAGGACTGGATGGTTGGAGTAACAGCGGATTATTCAGAAATGATGACGTTGCTCTTATATTTGACATTTGGCACATGAGGCAATCCTATTTGGGATGCTAAGCGTCAAATATGACTGCAAACTTGCAAAACCTGATTGAGAGATGTCGTTTGGTACGAATGTTGGTGGGACTCATACCATACCACTTTAAGAGATGGAGGCATCTTGAGCCCCGCGACAGAGCGGCTGTGTAGGTGATTGCCTAAATCAGACAGAGTAATTGCACTGGGTGTTCTTTTGACCTTCTGCCTGTTGTTGTTGTAGCAATAGTCGGAATTGGGTGTGTTTGTTGGTTACATGCCTACGCATTCATTTTCATCCCCGGTGTTGAGGGATAGAAAGTTAGCTGCTTCTATTGGGTTCTCCCACAGCGATCTAGGAGTCAGGTGCGGTTGGGCAGTTAAAGATGTGGTTTATGTCGTGAGGAGTTCCATTACATGCAGGACAGATGTTTGGGATGTCCTGGTCGATGTGGGATAGGTAGGAGTTCGGTCGTGAACACCAGCCTGACCGAAGTTGGGCGAGTGTCGTTCTCGTAGCTCTCGGAAGTCTTTCCTCTTCTGCAGATATCATTGGTGGTATGGACGACAGAACTGGGTTCGAACCTAAACCTGCGATTGACTGATGAACCTCCTCCCGATGTATCGCTGCGATGGCTAACATGTGTGCGCCACTATTAAAGAGTACTCTTTTGTACCTCTGGACATCCCCTTCTAGGTCGCGCTTGACATGTCTGGGCGGCGGCGTCTTATCCATGAGGTTGAAGTTAGGGTGATCACTTCGATAGCAGCCCACCAGGTATTGCTTGGCAAGAAGCTGGTTGTGGTCCCTTAAAGGCATCATCCTGGTTTTCTGATGCAGATGGTCCTGGGTTGACATCAGGAGACAGCCAGTAACAGTACGGAGAGCGGCGTTTTGGCACGTTTGGATCTTTTTCCACTGTGTGTCACAGACATTCTGCGACCACACAGAAGCCGCACTGATCTTCCGACTGCTTTACATATATGCGACCAGTAGAGTTTCCTTATCCTTGCCTTAGGTACTACCGGCCAGGGCTTTGCAGATTTTATTCCTACTACGCATCCTGTCACACACGGTTGAGACATAAGGTGATGATGTGGCCATATGCTGTCCAGCGTGACTCCTAGGATTTTAGGATGGTTTATAGTAGGAATAGGATGATTCCCCATCGAGATTTCAAGCTGCATCTTGACCTCCTTCGTCCAAGTGGTAAATAGGGTTGCCGAGGATTTAGGCGCTGAGACGGTAAGGTTCTTGCTTATGAAGAACGAGTTAAGTTCTTCAAGATAACCGTTGATGTCTTCGCACATATCTGCTATGTCTTTCCCTGTTGCCAGAATGGAGCAGTCATCAGCGTAGGAGATGATGTCGATCCCTTCAGGTGGTGTTGGGAGTCTTGATAGATATAGATTAAACAAGTTAGGAGATAGAACTCCTCCTTGAGGTACACCTTGTTTAATCTTCCTAAGCTTTGATTTGCTGCTCCTGAATTCTGTATAGGATTGCCTGCCAGTAAGATAATTGGCGATCCGTTTCACTATTTGCGTCAGGAGCGATGAACGGTTGATGTCAAACAAAAGCGCTGAATGGCTGACAGTGTCGAAGGCCTTCAACAGGTCAAGCGCCACCAATATTGTTCTTTGACATGGACGAGTCTGGTTGAGACCATTATGGATGCGGGATGTAATGGCATTCAAGGCCGTGATCGTACCGTGCATGCTTTGGAAGCCATGCGGGCCGTAAGAACAGGGTGGATTAGTGCTTCAAGCGTTTTGGCAACTGGTGACAGTAGAGTTATTGGACGATAGAATTCGCCGAGTGTCGCTTTCTTCCCAGGTTTCAATATTGGGATGACTATCCCTTTTTTCCAGATTTCCGGAACGATCAGAGAGGAGATGGATAGATTATAAGTAGCCGTGAGCTATTTGATGGCTGGCAGATCGAGGTGTTTGAGCATAGTCATTGAAATGCCATCTGGTCCCAATGCTTTCGAGTTGTTCGCCTTCCTTATAACTGCAACTACTTCGTCCGTGGTGAAAACAGGTATGCTATCTGTGTTTCGGTTGTGAATCTTCCTGCGAATTTCGCGCTTAAGTCTGTCTTGTGCGGGGTGTTAAATAAATTGTTTATTGAAACGACTTGCGCAGTGGGTAGGGCCACCGAACTGAATGGCGACGTGCCCTTTCTGTTTTGGTGGATTGGAAAGGGCCCGGACTGTCGACCATAGCTTGATCAACCCAGTGGTTAGATTGCAGTTATTCAGATGGGTGCTCCATTTTGACCTCCTATGTTGTCTTTGTATCTCGCAGTTCATCTTGTGAATTCTGGGGTCGTCCGGGCTTACGCTCCTAATGCTGTCTCTCTCGTCTGCCAGTCTGGCGGCAGTGGTTGGGAAGTTGGGCCGAATTTTCGGAATCGGTCCTGCAGGAAGAAACTTCGCAGCCGCTTTGTTCAGGACTTTCCTTATGTAAGATTCGGCTGTACGAACGTCGGTTGGCGTTGGCAGAGCGATGAATTTAGCGTTGGTATAGGAGGTGAAACCGTTCCAATCAGCCTTATTGTGGTCGACAAACGTGCGGTGTTCGGCAGATATGATGTTTGTCAAGCCTCATTACGATTGGTAGGTGGTCTGCAGATAGTGTTAGGACCGGCTCCCATTGTGTTTCGTTTATGAGGCTAGCACTAGCAATCGTGATTTCTGCAGAACTGGAACATGTACTGGCGATGCGAGTGGGGATGTCGTCATTTAGGGTACCGAAATCGGAGGCATCAAGCTGTTCATCTATTGAGATTCCTCTGGCGTTGTTGTTGAGGTTGGAGTGAGCATTAAAGTCACCGAGCAGGAGGCGATGTTCACCGGTAAGGAGATGGTTGATATTTGCATGGTATCCTGAGGGACAACTGGATACTGGTGGGATGTAAATATTGTAAATTTCGATATCAACATTACCTGATTTTATGGCGATGGCCTGCACTTCCATGGTGCTATCATTACTAATAATATCGATTCCCGGTATTGTACGGAATGGTGAATAACGAAGGCAAGCCCTCCTCCAGCGTTGGTCAACCTGTCTGACAATAGCATAGTTGCCGTGTGTGTTGAGGGACGAGTTGAAGTGCAGTTTCATCTCCTGTATGGCTCCAACTTGGATGCGATGTCTGTCCATAAATGATACGAGTTCGGCGATCTTGTTCTGCATCACATTGCAGTTGAGTTGAACGAGTGAGAGCGTATTGAAGATGGCTGTCTGTGGTGCAGCCGTACGATTGTCTTGAGAAATCCTATGGGAACTGTTGTTAAACCTGTCTGAGCGCTCGATGGTGTTGAATGTTGGGGCGTGTTAGGCGAGGTCGCTACTAGTTGTCCTCTGTTCCTACACTGACTGGCAGTAAACGAAGAATCCCAGTGCCTGTGATGGTTGAGTCCAGAGCAGTATCTTAGGTGGCACCACTGATTACAGGAATTGCATCTCACCGTAGTCGCGTTTGGGTGCAGCACTCTGTCGCATACGCAGCAGATCCACGGTCCTGGATTTCTCTCAATGCCGGCGCTGAGAAGCACTAAGAGCTGTTGCGCAAAAATATTTTGCTCCCAGTGAACATAAAAAAGACGATACGAGGCATGTAACATACAAACACACTTTCCTTCTTGCATTGAAGGGTTTTGGCAGCTCTTGGCCGTTGTAAAACGGGTCGCTCCGGTGCGTCGAACCGGCTGCCATTCTAGCCGAGGTAATGTTTTCACTTCCAGAATAGAGCAGTACTGTCAATCTCGATCAAACCCACCTTGTTACTCTCAGTCCTAATTAAGCGATGTTATATGTGATCATTTGCCGTTCGACTTCTGTGAGCCTAGCACCTACTGCACTCGCCCCACATGATTCGAACGTTCCAAAAACCGATCGTGGTCCGTTGTTTGTAGCCAAAAGTTGTTGCCGGCGAATCAGTCCGTGGTATCTGAGGCTCGTTTAATGTTTCTAATTGTTAATTTATTTAAGGAACGTATGTTACAAGCCTACATGCCCAATCTTAGAGGAAGAACTGCTTCCTTAGGTGTCCTAAGAGTCGCCGGAAGCTATTTTTTTGTTATATAGCGCATAGGTAGCAATAGTGTTTTTGATGGTGCGTTCTTCTGATGATCTTTCAGCTGGGTGTGTCGTTTTGGTGTTCACATAACTATGGTGCAACTCCACCGTTCGCCTATTTTCTGAGACACACAGGTGTTATTCGCCATTAAGGATGATCATCGTGATGTGCCTCTACCAAATGTTCTGCACTTTAAAACTCGGTTATCCGTTTATAGACGGCGCCCACGAGGAGGACTATGGAAGAGGTATTTTGCCCTCCCGTGAAAAGCTGCAAATATCAACGAAAAACCCACTTCTAAAAATATCTTTTCGAATGCAGCGCTAAAGACAAAGTTCCGTATTTCAAAATCCATATGTCTGTAAAATTGCGAAGCTTCCTTCAGGCAACAGGTTGAATACATTGGCAAGCAGCTATATTTTGAATTTACTGCGGACCTACTGAGCTTCATATTTGAAATAAAACTTTCCCTTTGTAAAAATAAGAGGTTCACCAACGGCTGGTATATTCTAAACTTAATAAGAATATTTTTATTTTACCCCTACGTTCATTATAAAAGAAATAGTGCAAAAAATAAAAAATAAATAAATAAAATTGGTGCACTGGATTGTGGATTTTTCTTGGTTTTGCAGTCTTTCTGTCCTGGTGAGGTCAGTACACTGCCTGTTTGATTCCATTAACTGACAAAGAAATAATTATTTTCAATAAAATATTTTACAATAATTTCAGTCCTCTGCTTTTGTGTTCACCACCTTAGTATGTATTAGAGGCCACAACCACATCCAATGCATTATCTTTGAATCAAAAATCCAAAGAGTGGTTATTATCTTATTAGCTACGTGTACAAGAGTATCTGCTAAAACAGGAAATTGCTTAACGATAAAATCGTTCGATACTTACAACACCTGACCGCAAGTTTGGCCCAACCGTATGTATGTTGTCCACGTTGAAGTTTTATCATTGGCTCAATATCAAAGCCTTGTGTAAATTAATTTCCAAAATAACTATGCTCAATTTTGGATTTATTCCATTTTCGAAATACACTTCATCAGTCAAATATCAAACCTCTGTATATTCCACAAGAAACCATGTCTGAATTTGGTAAATTCGATTGTATTGTCTCCACTAAACTCCATTTCCAAACGGAAATTCAATAGGCGGACTACTAAACAAGAAACACATTCAACTCGCTTGCCTCTTTCATTGGGGATCAACAACCCTGTGATAAAACCACAGTCTATTACGTCCGAAATCACGTTAAGGAAAGACATAAAGGACACGTCCCACTCACACACAATCCTTATTCATTCCCACATATGAGAACAGGCATCTTCCGGCTGGAAACTCGTTCGAAGTGCATCTCCAATTTTCACCAACTGTACTCGTAGCAAATGGCTCTTGTCCTGGATCACATTGGAAACGGTGGCAGTGTCGCGGTATGATGATGGTCCCCAACATGTGGTCCAAATGATGATTACTTCCCATTACGCAAGACGAAGGACCACAACAATAGTATGTAGATCTGATAGTTTTATAAAAAAAAAAAGATCCCAACAATATAGCCTTGTAGCTTGATATACTTGCCGTACCAATTCGAGAGAACTATGGTGTCCCGGAAAGAGCTTACTAAGGGATATCACTTGGTCTTGTTCTTAATTGATATTTAGTTAGGGTGCAACAAAGCGTAGAGCTTATTATGGGGTTCTAGATAGTCTATCTGCCTATAGTACTCGTAGATACAATACGTGTTTGAGAATTGTTTTGTTTCATATTTTATACTCTCTGGTATGTGTTGTGATACGGATGTCTGGCAAGAGAATGTGTCAGTTATTGAAATATCCAACATAAAGGGAAGTGGGAAGAGTTGGGTGAGCACAAAGAACGTGTTTCGTGGCATTGGAAAAAATAGACCGATTGGGTTCCGAATGACATTTCGGCTAGAAATGAAAGAATTCATATTACATTTTATTCATCCAAAATTCATTAAAAGTTTAAAGAATGTCTGCGTTTCAGAAAATGGATTTCATTTGGTTGTATTTTAACAACGAGACGAAAAGTGGAACAGGTGTGTTCGTATAACAAACAGTTGGAAGTCCAAGACGTTATCGGCGGACTCGACTATGATAGGATTAATGCGAAAAATTAATCAAAGGATTAACTAAGGTAGGATGGGATACGTATATTTAAAAGAACCTATGTCCATGCCTTTCCAGACATTGGTTACCTTCAGTAAGTTTCGGTAATTTACTTACTACTTTGCCTTAACCCCTAGTGGGGTATAGCGCACCAAATACTCCTGCGCGCTATCGAACTCAATTCTTTCCCGCACGACTTACCCAGAGACTTTCGTTACAGATCGCCGCCGTAAGATTTTAAGACACCCCCTTCGTCAGCCGTCATTGGGATTGGGGTCCCACTTCATGGCATGTCCAGCAATGCAGTTATCACCCTTCCGCAATGTGTGGCCTATCCACTGGCATTTTCGACTTCGTATCAATTCGTCTATTGGCATGTGACCCCGACTCAACTCTTTATTTGATACTGTTTCGCATCAGACAAATTTTAAAATTCGACGAAGATATGAGTAGACTCAAACTTGCAGCTTTCTTTTAACATTTACGGAAACATATCATGTGCTGCACCCATTCAATAGCACAGACAGTACCAGGGAGCGAAACGAGCCCAGCTTGGTTCCTAATACTGAGATAACTGCATTGCCAGATTTATGACAGCATGCCAAATGCGCATTTAGCCTGGTTCATACGGCGAGCGATATCCTGCTCCGTACTATCATTTTCGGCATCAATGCTACCCAGGTAGATGAAAGTTGTCCACCTTCTGCCCAGGCTACCCATTAATATTGATGGCAATAGGTGTAGGATTTCTTTTTCACAGTGGCGGGCTAAGAACCTTGGTCTTGTTGGTATTAATATTTAGCTCAACCTTGCTTGCCTCCCTCTCTAGATCTGCGGACAGATCCATGATTTTGTGGGAGAGTAGGCATATGTCGTCAGCGTAGTCAAGATGTTGTAGATAAAATGTCAAAGTCCATTGAATTCCTCTGTCTGGTCCGGATAGGGCTGCATGCAACACGTCGCCGATCACTATGAAGAATAGTATCGGTGAAAGGATGCATCCCTGCCGAACTCCATTGCGAATTTCAAAGTCCCCTGACACCTAACCTTTATGCGGAACGCGACATTTCGCGCCGTCATACATAGGTTGCCTTAATAATAGCCAAAGCTTCTTAGGGATGCAATGCGGCCCGTATAGAATTCCGGTTTACACTATCGAAAGCCTTTTCGAAATCGTTGAAAAGCAAGTGAAGCCGAGAATCGTACTCAGTGCATTCTTCTTAATTCCCTTGACCCCTCCAGGGGCATGGGCGCGTCAACATCTCTAGCATTTCTATGCCTTGCTGACGTTTCAATAGCATATCTACTTTCCGAATTTACAGTTGCTAGCATCCACCTCCTATCCGCGCCGTCTTTATACTGACAAGCTCGGAGCACTGTGAGAGTTCTATTAGTACTCACCTGATCGCGCCGAGATTTGATCTCCGAGCTGTAGATTAGTATCGTAGAGCGGTGACCGAACGATCACGGCCACCGAGCGCGACTCAGTGCATTGCTCGATAATAATTCGCAAGGTGTTAATGAGATCGACACAGGAGAATCCGGATCGAAAGCCAGTCCGCTCTTCATCAATTGCGCTTTCTAGGTGAGCCTCTAGTCTTTCCAGGACAGTTTTCGCTATTATCTTGGCGACGGAAGGAAGCACACAAATGCTTCTGTATTGCTGTCTGTAAGGCTACCCTTCTTCGGACGTTTGTTGATCAAATCTTCTTTTCACTCGATGGGAAAGGGTTTAGTATTCCATGGTTTATCAACAAGTGGGTGCAGCAACTCGGCAGTTACGCTTGGCGTTGTTCGGTAAAGTTTGGTAGGAATGCCGTCGAGTCCGGCGGGCGTTCATCGTTTTAGTGCAATAATTGCACCGACTAATTCCTCTTTAGTCAGGGCAGTGGACCGTATACGCACATTTTATGGTTAGCTAAATGATCTGTATGAGGGGGAACTTCACCAGAAGTTACAACGTTTAAGACCGCGGCGAAGTGTTCTTTTCACCGCCTCATTATCCAAGATGAGTAGCGCCATACGGCGTTTCAGTTGTTACTTCTTGCGGCTTCTTCTGCTGAGGCTAAAAGGAAATTTGCATAAACTCTTTTACCCGGTCGCACACTACGCTGAACTTCTCAAGATTCCTGGTGGTAAGGGAGTTCGATGTTACTTCTATTGTCATCTGATGTTGCCGTCAAACGAACCTACAGCTCTTTTCTTTGAACAATCCATTACCATGAAGCGTCGGACATCCAGGGCTCATTCCGGTAGTTCGGGTTTGTGCCAAGAATGGTATCTGCGCTCTCATTGTACGCATTTTTTTATGGCATCCCAGTTTTCATTTTTGTTACTATCTTGGCTCCATGGTCATCTACACGGATAGCTCTAGGACCGACGGCGGAGTTGGGGCTAGTATCTATTCGGAGGGATTGGGAATTAACTTGTCATTCCGTCTTCCCGACTTCTGTAGTGTCCTGCAGGCGGAGGTTTCGGCAATCCTGGAAGCTCTGACATGGCTGGAAACTCATGTTGTGACCACGAGGGACGTTACTACGAGGGTCAGTCAGAAAGTAAGTTTAAGGGTCCGATTAGGGGGGGAAGGAGTGGTCAAAACAAAAAAAGCAAGGTCATTTTCGGAAAATTCAGACATTTTTTTATTTTTCTACAAAGTCGCCATCTCTCTCAATACATTTTTTGTATCTACAAACTAATTTCGTAATTCCGACGTCGAAATGTTTTGCGTCCAAATTTGTAAAGTCCGCTGTGACTGCTTCGGTGATGTCATCTGTCGTGTCGAATCGTATGCCGCCAAACGCGGTTTTCATCGTCGGGAAAAGGTGGAAATCACTTGGGGCCAAGTCAGGGGAATATGGAGGATGCTCAAAAACGTCCCATTTAAATGAGGCCAATTTTTCTTGGGTTAAACGGGCAGAATGCGGACGAGCATTATCGTGAATGAAAAACACTTTGCGACTCAACAAACCTGGCCGTTTGTTTTTGATTGCTTTTCGTAAACGATCCAAAACACCACAATAGTATTCTGCGTTGATAGTCGTTGATAAAACTCCTCGATCAGCTGTTTAACAAGCGCAACGTTCCCCTTGTTCACTGTGCTAGTTGGTCTGCCTTGGCGCGCTTCGTCATGGAGTTCTTTTCTTCCGTTTAGGTACGCTGTTCGCCAACGCGTAACCATTTGAAGGCTCATACACTGCTCACCGTATACAGACGATAATTCTTGATAAATTTCACTAGCGGATAATTTTTTTGCGGTCAAAAAACGTATCACACTACGCGGTTCACATTTGGACGCTACTTCTATCGGCGTCTCCATTTTAAATCGTTGTGAAAAACACAAAAATAGACTTATCGGGCTCAGCGGTGCGTCAAATTCGTTAGGATAGATGAGAGAAACACCTCCTAAAATTTCGTTAGTTTATCTTTTCACCACGCGGAGTGCTCCCACCCTTAAACTTACTTTCTGACTGACCCTCGTGTTTACACGGACAGTCAGGCTGCAATTCGATTACTTGAATCTGTCCTGACCACATCGAAAACCATCGCGAACTGTCGTTTAGTCCTCAGGGAGATGGGTGGTTTTTTCAACATTACGCTCTGCTGGATGCCGAGCCACTGTGGCTTCGCAGGCAACCGCGATGCGGATGAGCTGGCTCGGGAGGGGACAACCGGAGTTATTGAGGGGGACCGTGTAAACATCAAAATGCCTGCCTCGTCGTGCAAACTTGTCATGAAGGCCACCGCGGTTGACAGGGCGATCATGAGATGATTAAACGGCGAAACGTGCCAAACAACGAAGTCGATTTGGCCGAAACTTGACCCTAGTCGATCCGCCACACCGCTTTCACTGAACAGGAAACACATTGGCAGAGTCGTGGGGGTTATTACGGGGCACTATCCTATAGGAGAGCTTGCCTGGAGGCTTCGTATTCCTCACAATGACTTTTGCAGGAGCTATGATGACGTGGATGAGGAGGAGAGCGTTCTCCATCTTCTGTGTCATTGTCCGGCCCTGGCCGCGAGGCGGAGGAAATTTCTGGGTTCCTGGTTTTTCCGGGAGCTGGCGGACCTAAAAGATATGAGTGTAATGCAGCTCAATCGCTATATTGCTAGCACAGGCTGGTTTGTTGCCTAGGTTTAAGTAGGTGACTTTGGCGGTATCACAACGGACCCATAGAGGTGGTCCAAGTGTGCTATGCGGTAGCATGGCAGCCCCTTTACCTAACCTAACTAACTATCTTGGCGACTAGTTATCGCATCTACTTTTTGCGCAAGATGGTCGTTATGTTGTTCTAAGACAGCTGGATTTTTTATTTGAGCGGTGTTGAGTTTGCGGCACCTGGATCTTTCGTCGCTAGGACCGCGCACGGCTGCAATACGCAATCGAACAATAGCTATCATAAGATAATGGTCTCTTCCCATCTTAATATCGGCATCCTTCTTATTTCGCACATCCAGGAGGCAACTCTTGAATCTTTTACTTATTTAAAAGTGGTCGATCTGATTTTGTGTTCTGTGCCGATCAACAGATGACCGACTGATTTTGTGGCAGTCAAGAGACGGAAGAAATTGCAGAGCTCAAAAAAATTTTCATCGTTGTCGTTTCGATAAGACCATATCGCCCAATCAAATGCTTGAGACCATTCTTATCAGCACCCAATTTCGCATTCAAATCTCCCATAACCATTGCAATGTCGCCTTTAGGTGTTCTGTTCTGAATTGCGTTTAGTTGTTTTAAGAAGAAGTCTTTCGCCACGACATAGTCGGATCCAGTTGTAGCATAACATTGTACATATAATAATTGTGATATTTCTCGGTTTGGTCTGGAACCTGGCGATCATAGTTCTATCGGAGACCAGATCCCAGGATAAGAAACATTTACGTGCGGGCTTGGTAAAAAGGATCACACACTTGACTCACGACCACTACGGGCAGCCTCAAGGTGTGAGTTCGAAGGCCGCGACTGAGCGACTTGCGTTTGCGACTGTGAAAAAAAAAATACCATAACAAAGCACTATTTGCATGTATTTTAAGTGGACGTACAGTCGTATAACTTCAGCTTGCATTCGACGATCCGCTTAACTTTAAAATACGCACAAAGAGTGCTCCGTTACGATAGTTTTTTATCACAGTCGCAAACGCAAGTCGCTCAATCGCGGCCTTGGATCTTACACCTTTACCGAAGTACAACATTGCAGTGCTATGCCTCTGAGAGATAATTAATGACATGTTGGATTTATACCGTTGAAATTCGCTCTCGTGCGTTCTGGGGACCTTCTTATCCGAGTGATAGTTGATGTTTCGTTGGCATATAAGTGATTTCGGATGATGCAAGTTGCTGGCATACACATCCTTCCCTTTTTAGTCGTTTTCTACGACATGCCGGGAAAGGCCGTGGCATTATTCTTACGCCCCACAGCATAGTCGAATATGGGGGAATGGTTATAAAAAAAAGCGAACATTTTAGTGAACATGATTTAATCATTGTGGCGAGCTATATATTAGACCTAAGTTGAGCCTGGGTTAAATAATTGTGGGCCATAATGCAATGCCACACATTGGCTTAAAGAAGAATTGGCGAAAGTGGTATCCATAGAATGTATCCAATGAAGTCGCCATAATTAAATTTCTAAATACATTCAATGGACATACACAAAAAGATACTACTAAATTTTTTTTCACATTTTCCCTTAAAACTCAACTGTAACCGTGTTCAGCATTCGTGAAATTAGCGTTTAGTTAGTTTAAGCTTAACTTTTTCCATTTTTTTTCATTCCCGAAACGTCCAGGCCATAGTATGCACATTTGTGTGTGTGTGGTTTTTATTTATTGTCATATTTAACAACAATGGGGTTTAACAAGCGAATGACAGGAAAATAGATAATGAATTGAAATATAACAGAGGTCTCCCAGAACCTTGTCGTGACACCCCTTCATGCATTTTGCAGCGCAAAGCACTCACTGAAAAATTAATAATGGTAAATTGGTTGCTTTTAAATTTGCAGGTTGAAATGATTGAACGTTTTGTGTGCAATACGCGTGGAAATTAGCTACAATTTGTGTAGTTTTTTTTATAATTTAATTTGGATCAAATATTGAAAAGTGACGGCAGTTGTTCTCATTATTTACATATTATTTAGATAAATAGCCATGACATCCAGAGATATGAGAATTTCCATTTGCAATATTTCCGCTGAATTGTTTTTATTTGCAGTGGTAGAGTAATTTTCCATGACGACGAAAGTATTTTGTTTATGAATTTTATTTTTGATAGTCACGTTTTTTTGTTCAGAGGACTAACAATACTGCTTGCTACCTTACTCTAGTCGATTTTGGAATTAAAGCGTGGCTTTCACTCTCCATCTTACATGTTTCGCCTTATTGTAAATTTTGTCGTTCCGACAAAACAGCAAAACTTAAAAAAAAAATTTGAACTGCTGTTTCGGAAACTATTAATTAAACTAAATTATTGCAAATTTAATGTACTCGTACATAATAAAATGGCAATAAAGGCCGATATCCAAAAACGCACCGGGTGCATCATCCAAGGACATTTCGTTCAAATGTGTTTATCTTGTTTTCGGAGGCTGGAGTTAGAGTGACAACACATCGTATCAGACAAAACGTTTTTGTCTCATAAGACAAGAAAACGTTTTTCATTGCAGTACACACCCAGCCAAACACAGTGAAACAAAACAAAATGTTTTTTTGTCTTGTTTAGTTTGGTGTGTGCTGAAATGAGACAAAATTAAATTTGCAACGACAACGTTCATAATCTGCAAAATTTTACATAAAATTGCCAGCTATTAAGCGGAAACAAATTTTTGTTTCCGAAAGACAACTGGCTGCCTAGTGGCAACGAAACATGTCTTCCTGTTTAGTCTTGTCTTTTTGTATCGTTTCATGAGGTGTGCGTTGCGCCTATTGCAATGAATGCAATTATCTCTCAGTTGCCTTAACCCCTTGTGGGGCATAGCGCGTCAACTGTTCCATGTGGCCCAGTTGACGTTTCGACGGCATAAACTGATTTCGAAGAATGCAGTTGCTATCATGCACTTCCTGCACATTCATGGCCACGAACGTCGTCGTAGATGGGATTCGAACTCGAAACGCCGGTAGTCAAACATGGGACTGATGCCTCAACACAGATGTGTTGACCATATTTAAAGACATGTATTATCGACAACCAGTCATAAAACGCATCGAGACAAAAACGTTTGTTTTGTTTCGTTTCCTTTGGTGTATTTATTTGGTACGCTCAAATATATCGGTCATATTTTTTGTTTCCCCGTGATCCTTTCCGAGTTTTATATAAAGTGTGCGAATAGAAGTAATTCTCTTTAGAATCGCACCGGTGGGCTTAGACGGGTTTGGACCCTTACCGAGAGATTCTCATATTTCAGGCTCTGCTGACTTCGCGGATTAAAATCTCGAAACTCCATCATGCCATTTCGGCGTCCATCCAACGTTGGTTTTCGTTTTTCAGACGATTCTCGTCGATTAATGTCTGACCCTCTGCTGAATTCATCGTAGTCGGCCGGATATCCATATGATTCGCATCGTTGCTCTCCTTGTGGCAGCCAACGGCTCCGATTTCCGGAAAGTCGCAGATATCAATCAAGTCCTCGTTGGATTTTTCCGCTTAACTCATCTAACATTAGCAATCTTCCAAAATTTAAGCTCAGACTCGAAATACTACTGTCTGCGGATTTTTGGCGCCGCATTCGATCCGTACTACTTGTTGCCGTCAAAAATGCGGGATCCGATGTACTTTTGTAATTTTGCAGGAACGAATTTTCGCCGCTACGTGTGGAACTGCGAGCAAGCGACAAGGACGGACTAAAGTTTGTAAATCGCTGCCGGATATATTCGTATTCGTCCTCATTCACCTCATCGTTATTATCCTCATCCATGTCCTCCTCATCTTGCAAATCACCGAGAAGTGCCGGAGCTCAGCAACTTTCTAGGAAGTCTTCTAAAGTGACTATTCGCTATCACTAGAGGTCGAAGTTTCGCTCATAGTCAATGCCGGAATGATCGATGAAGATTGGTTGCCACCAGAATCGTCAGCGACTTGACCCGAGGCGGTGGAATTGTTTCCTAAAAAAATAATCAATAAATTAGAAGCTATTCAAAGCTGACAATTTAGTGCGCAGCTGGTGCTTACTTCCATTTATTCGACGACAAGCGAACGGACGGATTTAAGCTGCACTTAACATCTTAATAGCAGCCACTGGAAAGCACCAAATTAACAAGAATCGTTAGTCGTCCCATAAGTTGGACCTCTCAGGAAGAATCTAGTCAATGAACTCTGGTCTTTACGGTCGCTCGTATTTCCATTGTTTATCACCTGGCTGTTCTGCAAATTGCTGCAATCGGACGGGCGATGCCTACAAATGTTTCTAGGAGCCCAGTAGGAGTGGCTGTCTCCACTTTATTGTTGTGACTACTGATCACCGCTGGTAGTGGTCGTTAGATTTGGTACACTAACGCTCATCGGACACGGCCGGAGCTGTTGACGAGATCTGCGGATTACCACCGGACGTCTGTTGGTTGACACAGGTTGTATCGACTGACTGCGGTAGCGACGTGTTCTTATTGTTCTCCTTCATCGAACACACGCCACTTTCGGTCCATGGAAGCCTCTCTCCTCGGTGGACTTGCTACGCGAATTAGCCACATTTCCAGTCTAACTGAGTGGTTCACACGATTTGGGGAATCTTGCAATAAATATCGGATAGAAGTTTGCATTGTTCCGAATCATGTCGCGAATTTTATCAAAAACTTCTATTACTCCGGAACAGAATTGCAACACTCACGAACTGACACACAAATTGACCATCAGATTTGTACTTGTCAATTTGACAAATATGAATACGAAATACGACTTTACTCGACGGAGAAATAACACACTCCAACCTATGTTATCCGTCGAGTATCGTATTTGGTGCCAAATACGAGACTCTTGCCACTAAAGACAAGTAGTTTACGAAGTATACGACCAATACGAAGTATACAACGTATACGACAGCGAGCGTGAATCCCCCTATAGTGTTTTTGAATCAACATAACATGGCTTTTCGAGGCTCGTCCGACAAGCTGTTCACGAAAAGCAATGGAAACTTTTTGGGCCTCGTGGAATGGAAAATTTAACGACGTCATGCGTTAGCACCTATGCTGTATTTCCGGAAGTGAGACCACTGATCATCACTGCGCGGAAAAAATAAAGGCGTTCAAGCAAGAATTCTCGCAACAAATCCAAGAACCGAATTCGTGCGTTTGGCAACGACAAGGTACGATTTCAATAAACTTTGTCATACATATCCGATTCTGCTCCTCCTCACCGTGCTCTATTACTCTTTTCAGCGTGATACAGCGTATTTATTTGTTGTTTTCAGCATCAGTAGAAACATGGGACGTGCTGAAACAACACGTAAGAACTTTGTGTTTGAAAGCCTTGAGCGCTACTCGCTGAGAAAGTCGAGTGCAAGCGGTGAAGGCAATAATAGTCAAGACAGACCAAAGATAACCTCCTTCCATAAACTCCAAAGAGCGCTGAGCTTTTCGTAACCTAGGACCCTGACACACTTGGAAGTGCCATTCCCAAAACACCGGCGCCGACTTGATAATTTGATGGCACTTTTCGTAGTATAGTATGTCCTTCCAAATCGATATGGTTGTCGGAATTGATTTTTGGAACGAATCTCTTGACTTGAAATTGATAAAGTAGTTTTCCGAATAAGGCATTTTGCCATTTGCCCAGAAGTAATCTTCGTATATGTAGCCATTTCGCCGCTTTTTTCGCAGCTCCGTCAGGCGGTCCTGCCACTCCAAATGAAGCCGCTTTCCGCGTCAATGGACCATCCATATTTGGATTTTCTCTTTTTCTATAAGAAAAAAAAATTAAATTATAATTTGTGAAAAAGTATAATAACGATTGCTTACAGTTGGTGGGTCCATGGCCACGTCTTGCTTGTCTGCTTGGCTGCTTGTTAGGGTTTTGTAGTAAAACAAAACCCTTATGAAATCGGTCAAATGTCTGTCTGTCCGTCTGTCCATGGAATATCTCACGAACGGCTGAAGCTACATACATGAAATTTTGTAGGAATGTGTATAATTACTATAATTCGCCGGAGAAAGCGAATCGTCGTAATAGGTCAACTTTAAGGGGAGGTCCCCATAGAGGGGAAATGAAGGTCGAAATTTTTTTTTCGTTTAGTTCAGGCAAGTGGGGTATCATAAGAAAGGTACCGTCGAGTACATTCCATTTTTGATTTTTTTTTTAAATTTGAAGAAACGGGAAAAGAGGGAGAGGGGAAAATATGTCATCCGAGTTTGTCCCCCCCCCCCCTTGCATTTCGAGACCGTTATACTTAGAAATATGAAAATTTACAGAAAAGCGCTATTTTACTAGTGTAGTAAAACTAGATTTCTAGAATTTTGAAATTTCATCAGAAAAGGTTAATAATAGTACATTTCTATAGTTTCAGTTAGCACAACCCTGCACTCCTTACACGTACCCGAAGTCAAAAATATTGATGACCAATGATAACCAACAACATAGGCAATAATATCTCTAAGTTTCATTATAATCACATAATATTTAATAATAGTACATTCATTTAAAGTTCGGCATTTTGACACTATCCACACAAAAAATACACCTACCGGCCTCATAGGTGTGAGTACTACTATACTTTCATGTTGTTTTTCGTAGTGCGAAATCATTTTTGAAAGGGTAAAGATTTGTTGGGGGCGCTGTGTCTTAATTGGCCAACTTTACCGGGTGGAAGGGGGGGGGGTGGTCCACATAGAGGCGAAATTAAGGTCAAATTTTTTTATCGACTGGTATAAGCAAATGAGGTGTCGTGAGAAAGGTAATGATGAGTACATTCCATTTTTTCGCATTTTCTCGAAATTTATAAAAAGGGGAACTCTGGGGGAGGAGAAAATATTAGTTCGTAATTTGACCCCCCCCCCTGCCTGCATTTTGAGACCGTTATATTGTACTTAGAATTATGAAAACTTACAGGAAGTGGGTTTCGAAAAATATATAAAATGGAAAATAGTGGAATTTGTATATCTTCTCAGAATAGGTCAATAATAGTTTATTTGTATAGTTACAGTTAGCACACCCTTCCACGCCTTAAACACGTTCGAGGTCAAAAGTACTGATGGCCAACCATAACCAACACCTTAAGCAATAATATGTTCTAAGTTTCGTTACAATCACGTAATATGAATTAGCATGTAAAATGTAAGTGGGTAAGACATTTTAATTTCGTTTTTTCTATCCATCTGAGTGATATCATGAAGAGCAAGGAGCCGATATTTATATACCAAAATAAGCGCTTGCTACAAAACCCTCGGATTGCGGGCGTAGCCCTCTATATTCCGGTTTCATCCTTTTTTTTTGTATTCTCCTTTGACCAGAACAGGCTTTGTTCCCGATGTCACCGCTGATAATCAGAAGTCCACAGGTGAGGCTCCGTATCCGGTCGGTTGGCTAACCCTCAAAGTCTGCTTGTCTTGCTTGTCTGGGTCTGGGATACGATGAAAAGTCAAAGTGACAATTATTTTGACGTATAGACTGGAAGTGTGCAGAAAATTCAGCAAAAAAGCTCGTTTTAGTGTTGCCGGAGATGTGAAATTTGTCTCTGGAAAAAGATTATGAATCGTAAACTCGTTCGAGAGAGCGGGTTACGAAACCTTCAATGTGCAGATAACCTCTTCATAACCTGCTACTGTTGTATGTATGTAGCTTATAAACTCCAAAGAGCTTAAGCTCCTAAAGTGGTCCCGGTCTGCCTCGACAATAAGATACCAAACGAAAGGTGTTTATGACGCTTTGATGTCTATATTGAATCTGAAATGTTAAATCGTTATTTTTCATTTCCTTTTAATTTTTCTCTTCTGTGGCATCAGCTTTCACTCTGTAGTCGCCCTTAGAAAAATAATTATACACATAGAATTCTTTAATACCATTTTCTCCAGCAATAAGTAAACGAAATCATGCTATTAAACATATTGTGTTTTATGTGTAATATTGATACAAAACGGTTAATATTGTAGTTGTCCTTTGATTTTTTTTAATTAAATTATTATTTATTTATTATTTATTTTCTAGGGGGTAAATAAGAAATGAATGAATTATATTATCATTGCCAATAAGTCCGAATATGAAAATAAAATGAATGAGTTACTGAGTGATACGGATAATTTTGTTGAATTGAATTCAGATCCAACAGCATCATTGCAAAGGAAAAATAACCGTCTTAGCAGTACCTTATGCAATAAATTCCACCATTATATCACTGACAAACAAGCAACAAGTCTCAGAACATATACAGCCATTCCACCACGCATATTTGGACAAATAAAAATACACAAACCGGATCGTAAATTGAGACCCATTGTTTCTACAATTAATTCGGCGGCATACAAAACATCTAAATTTCTTGCCAATATTTTACGGAAAGCGTTCAAATCGAATTATGCATTAAAGAACTCGACCCAGTTCGTAAAACAAATTATTAAACGGACGATGCCCAACGACCACAAACTCATATCGTTTGACGTAACCAACTGTTTTACCAACATCTCAACAGAATTGGCTTTACGTCTAATAGAAAGAGATTTTGATCGTTGTATTAGCAAGCATACGCTGATACCAAAAAAGGAATTTCTGAACTTACTCCGATTCTGTCTAATTGATTGTAATTACTTTGTTTATAAAGACAAACTATTTTCAATGAAATCTGAACTATTCATGGGATCGAGTTTGGCGCCGATTTTGGTTGATCGTGTTCTGGATGATGTTGTCGACGAAGCGCTGCTAAAATTGGACTTCATACCATTATTTTGGTACTCATATGTTGACGATCATATAACCGCAATTCCTGAGAACAAAATACAACAAGTTCTCGATGCGCTGCATGACTATGATCCTAACATCCAGTTCACATATGAGATTGAACAGGATGGGAAACTGGATTATTTGGACCTTAGCCTACATAGAACGAAACATCGTAGTATCATCACCAATTGGTACCATAAACCAATTGCTTCTAACAGGCTACTAAATTATTACTCAGAACACCCTGTCAAAATGAAAACGACTGTTGTGAAGTCCTTCATTAGGAAGGTTTTTAGAATTAGCCACAAGCAGTTTTGGAATGAAAATATACAGCGGATTAAACAGGTACTCGGGAAAAACAACTACCAGTGGCGGATCCAGGATTTCGATAAGGGGGGGTTTGGATTTGAAATGGTCAATGGTGTATCAAGTATTTCGGAGGGGAGATAGGTAACCTACTAATCTATCGCTTTTTCTATTTTATTATAGGATAAATACAAAAAAAAAAAAATGAAAAGTATTATATTGGAATAAAGAATAATGATTTATTAATTTGAAATATAGTAAATAGTTGGTTCAAGTTGAATAATATTAAATTACATATGAAAATGAATACGGAAACATAGCAAAATAAACTTACTTTAATCAATAATTCTAATTATAAGTACATAATATTAAGCCACTATAAAAGTATGAACACATTTTATTAAATTAAATTTTCCTGTTTTTTTTTAAAAAACTCTTCCAAGACTTCATCCTCATTTACTGCAACGTCGCCATGTATATATAATGAAGCGAGTCCATTCAGCCTACTTTGCCCCATCGTATTTCTTAAAAATGTTTTCAGTCTTTTTAAACTCGAAAACGATCGCTCTGGTGTTGATGTTGAGACGGGCAATACAGCCAAAGTTTTTAGAACCGTGAATACATTTTCAAATGCATCTTGGTTGACTACCTGTAAAAATATTAAAAATTGAAACAGAAGTTTTTATATAAATTATATAACACACGCTTTGTTAATTATTCAAAATTTGTAAGCTATGTAAAACAGTTTACACGAGTAGTTATATTACGTTTACACTATCCCCAGATTACTTCATCTGCGGCTTAATCTGGGTGTGGTGAGTTTAAAATTGTATGTATTTGACAGTTGCAGATTAAATCAGCCGGCGCAGATGAAGTAATCTGGGGATAGTGTAAACGTAATATAAGATACAAACGAACTGATAAATACCTTTAAAGCCTCAAGTGCATTATTAATTGCCAATCCATCAATTCTCCGCCTCCACATTTTCACCTCAGTAGAAAATTCTTCCATGGTGCCTTTTAGTACTGCTTCATAAAACTCATAAAGTTTATTGCAACTTTCTTCATCGAAGTTACGGCTTGTGAAGAGTACTCCGAAATTTTCGAACGTATTGCGATGGTTTGAAAAACGTTCCCTTATGTGGCATATATACGTGTCCAAGAAAGGAATGTAGTATGCTATCCGATAATAATCCTCAACGTTTGCAGTGTCGACGTTGCATCGAGTTGTTTGACGTTTGCAAACTCGAGGAGTTTTCAGATCAATTCCATGCAGGTCACATACTTGCTTTGAATGCTGGAAAATTTTATTGAAATTTTGTGTTGCATTACGACGCATATCCTCAAAGTCGTGTAAAGCATTGTCGGCAAGTTTCATCGCTTCCCCTAAATCCAAGTTTTCCTTTTGTAACTGCCTACTGAGAGGTAACACAATAGAATGCACAGATTTCATAATTTCGCATGAAATTTGAAATTCGGCATTCGAAATCGCAGACAGAATTTGCGTAGCGGTTACGGCTGAGTTCTGATCACGCGAATTCTTCAACTCTTCAAGAGCATCAATGACAGCTGGTTGAAGTTGAATAAATGTAGATACAGCTTCATGTCGCTCTGCCCACCTAGTCGGACATACTGACTGAAGCCTTTGTTTTTTCGTTTCATTCCCCATTTTCGAAATTTCAGCTTTCAGTGTATTCAATCTCTTTGGACAATGGAAAAAATTTTGTACAGATGAGATTACCCCTAGCGCGTTTTTTATTCCTGACACCTCACATGCAGCGTTTACAGCCAGATTGAAGCTATGGGCTGCGCAGTGCACGTACAGAGCCAGAGGATATGTTCTTCGGACGTGAGCTTGTGCCCCATTAAATTCTCCACTCATCGCCGGGGCTCCGTCGTATCCTTGTCCGTACATGTAGGAGCAATCCTGGCCGACTCCACTCAAATATTGTTTCAACGTATCGGCTAATCCTTTGCCACTTACGTCTTCTACGGCCACAAAGCTGAGGAAGTCTTCACATATGTCAAAGGAACTATCGAGATACCTGACACATAGTGAAAACTGTTCAATGCCAGCAATGTCCGTCGTTTCATCAGCTAGGACTGCAAAGGCTTTTGAGGCATTAATTCTTTCCACTAATTTGCTTATTATTACTTGGTGGCAAATGTCGATAATTTCATTTTGAATTGTTTTGCTAAGGTATGCAGCATTTTTGGGGGCAGATTTCAATTGATTCCGTAAAGTTTCATCCCCATCGGCGCGATAACGTAGAATGGCTCGGAAATTGCATTCATTTCTGAATTCATGTATTTTTGAACTTCCGGCTTCCTCATCATGAATTAAGGTCCCATCGTCTCTATGGCCATGCAAAGCTATACCTTGCCGTCCGCATAATATAATTGTAGAGACAATAGGCTTCAATTTAAGGCGCGCTTCCTTAGCAGATACTACCCGTTGAACGTCAATTTGGGAGTCGATTGATATCAACTTGCCGCCTTGAATATCTCGCAAGCTTTCAATACCCGTAACAGCTTTTTGGTGGTATTCTAATTTGTTGTGTTCTCGAAACCTTTCCAGTGCATCCTTCCACTTATTAAACGGCGCAGTTGCCAACTTTCCGAGACGTATGTCTCCTCTCCCACCCGACTTCATGCCATATGCGATGCAATATTTACAAAATGCACCATCTACTTTGGACGAATAAGCCAGCCATTTAAATTCGGTAAGCCATGACCCTTGAAAACGTAAATTCCTCTTTCCAGAACGAGGAAAATTAAAATTACTTTGAGGTACCCATGCTCCATCTATAATCTTCAATACTTCTGATGATTTCACTTCCGATTTCTTTGGATTGCTTGCTGCAAAACTAATGTCATTTGTCATAAACAAAGCATTAGAAATCCCCTGTTCTGATGACGACACACTGGGCGTGTCGGTTTGAGCCGATGTACTTGGTTGGTCAATTTGAGCCGATGTACTAGGCGTGTCGATCTGGGCAGCCTTAGAGGTTTCTGTTGATTCCTAATAAAAGCAAAATGTTCCAATGTAACTTACTTCATGTAGTATATTCCTATCAGATGGCCAATAAAGATGTACAATTGACAAATCAGCCAGCAGTATTATGCAAATGGGAAATAAAAATGGTTGTACTTCATTTAAATCGTACTCAAGGCAAGGATACAAAATTAAACAACGCCCAATAGCCTAAGATTGCTGGTACATATAAACGGCCGAGATGGAAAGTGTTGCGAACTCTTTGATTTTTGTGTAACTTTATGTTTTTGGGGGTGCTGAACACAAAAACACCAACAAAAATTTGGCTGGGAAATTTTTTTTATTGGCCAAAATAACGTTTTTTGACTAAGGTTTATGCGGTTATTTTAATATAAATAATTTTACTGTTTCGTAGAAGAGCTGCACCTTGGAAAGTTGTGGACGTACAGAGCTAAATTTAGTAAATAAAAAAAGGCGTTATTTTGGCCAATATCTTAATTTTTCAGGCGAATTTTTGTTGGTAAACCTACAGAGTGGCAGTTGTCGCATCGATTTGCAATATACTGATGATTGATTTCCCAAGTTATCTTAATTTGATTTCATATGGGGACATAGCATTAGACTCACCGAGAATCGTTTACTTTTTTGTTCAGTTTGAAAATATGAATGTAACGTTCGCTTCATTTTATAAACAACTGAAAGAGGAACAACAAAGGACATCATATAGAAAACCAGAAAACCAACACAGAAGGATTAACAAATAACCAGTAGTTTACTTTTATCAATTAAATAAATCAATCACTATGTAAACATCATCGAATTACTTACCAGTCTTCAAATTATATGCCACAAGTAACTTTATTGCACTAAACACCACTTTTTCCACTTTTTATTACCACGAGTCACTTGCACTTTATCTAAATCTTGGACGACGATTGAACAAAATTAGCTCATCTAGTTGATAGATAAGAGAACGCTGATGCTGCATTCTGCGTTCAATCTATTTCGGTCATAATAATCGATCGCACATGTTGTTCAGGTTCAGATAGCCGGCCGCACATTGTGTCGTAGGTAGGGCAGCCCGCGTAGTGCGCACATGACATTGTTGTTGTAAAATGTGATTTTGACACACACTTGTTACAACAGTAATGCTATGCGAGCTCTGTGTCCTGTGTTTGCATTGCCATTTCTTTTCCATAGAACAATCAGAGACTATCTTTTCCTTTAGACGAACTCTTCATAAGAGAACAATTGCGTAACACACCAACTCCTCTTCGGCTGTGGCCTATAGTCATTAGGGGAAATTTCTGGTCCTGTATGTGTGGTGTGTTTGAAATTTTCGTTCAGTACTAGATCGTATGGGGGGGGGGGGGGGTTCTAACCCCCAAAACCCCCCCGTGGATCCGCCAATGACAACTACCCTACTAAAATGATTGACAACATGATTGAAGAAGTCAGACAAACTCGGAATGCTCCTGACAGAACCAGTTACGCGTTCCTATCTTCTGACGAGAGCACAAAAACTGCACCACACAATGACTCCATACAACATTATTCATCGTTAGTATATGTAAGGGTTAAGTGAGTATATTTCTCGCTTTTGTAGATATTTTGTTCCTGAACTGAATGTGTCTATGCGCCCGCACAAGAGAAATGCAAACATGTTCACCAATCTTAAAACAAAAATACCAAAAGAAGATAGATCCGGAGTAGTTTATAAAATAGACTGCTCAAATTGTGACAAAACCTATTTTACATCGGTGAAACTATTCAAAAATTGGGAACACAAAAATGAAACTAAGAAAACATTAAATGTCAATTTATCAGCGTTAGCCAAACATGCAATCAAGAACGACCATACTTTCAATTTTAGTGGAGCGACAATATTAACCAGTCAACAAAATAAAACTAAACTTCAAATACATGAAGTCAATCAAATAATTAAATACGAAAGCACGGCTTGTAACGATAAAAGCGACAAAAAAGATTACTCTAATACTTATTTTAATCTCATCAAAATGGGACTAAAATAAAATTTATTTTTATTTTTAGTCCCATTTTGATGAGATTAAAAATAAAAATAATAATAACCACCTCATGACCATCAAAAATCTGACAACTCTTGATATGTATTTGACATCACAATTTTAAATTTAAATTCACAATATTTAATGTTCAACACATCCTGTTGATTGAATTTGGTAATACCATCGTGCATGTACTCTTAATTGCGCTCTTAATATTTCTATATACTTGTACGAACACAAACTTATGTTGAAACCTTTTTTTAGACTCTGAATACACTTTGTCCGAGATAGACGTTGGTGTTTTTTCATTCTAACAGGTTATGGGCCCAGACACCGCTAGTCTGTAACCTTTGCGAAAAATAGTGCAACGTGAGTTTTCTTTTTCGGGAAGTTGTAATGGCGTCATTGTATACAATTGACAAATTGGACGAGACGAATTACGAAACGTGGTCGGTGCAGATGCGCAGCGTTTTAGTCCACAGTGGAGTGTGGAAAGTCGTGACAGACAAGAAAAAGCCCACGGGATCTCAAGAGCAGATCGCTGCATGGACGGCCAATGACGAAAAAGCTTTATCGACATTGATATTAAGTGTGAAACCAACGCAACTCACTCATATCAAAAATTGTAAAACATCCGCAGAGGCATGGCAAAAGCTCCAGGAAATATATAAGCCGAAAGGACCCGTGCAAAAAGTGGCTCTTTACAAAAAATTACTCAGCATGCGCATGCGTGACGACGACAATATGGCGGAGTATATCAATGCATTTGCAAGCGTGTGTGATAAATTGTCGGAAATTGGAATTGCAGTGCAAGAGGAATTAATCAGCATAATTCTCCTATCGAGCATGCCTAAATCGTATGAGAATTTCGTCATCGCAATGGAGACGCGTGATGAATTACCGGCATTTATTGCATTGAAGGTGAAACTTCTCGAAGAGGGAGAGAGGCGCAGGGAACAGCAGTCATCGGCAGACGACAGGACTCAGCAAGCATTCAGCGCTCGATCAACGCACAAACAACAAAACAAAAACGACCGGAAAAAGTTCAGCGGCAAATGCTACGTATGTGGGAAGAAAGGGCATTACGCGAGTAAATGCAAAGAGAAACCAAAATCCAAAGAGTCGGCGATGAGCATATTAGCTATGACGGACGCAAACACTATCAACAGATCGTGCTGGTACATGGATAGTGGAGCAACTTCACACATGTGTAACGAGAGGCGTATGTTTGTAAAGTTCGAGGAGTCCCAGGAGAAAATATGGCTCGCTTCCGATTCATCGGTGAATGCGAAAGGCAGAGGCGAAGTTTTATTGCACGCGGAATACGGAGATATCCGACTTGAAAATGTTTTGTTTTCGCCCGAACTTAAGGCTAATTTTCTTTCGATTAGCAAGGCAATTGAGCATGGCATGACTGTTCAGTTTAAGCGTGAGAGCGCTGTTGTACGCAACAAAGAAGGAGATGTAATTCTTAAAGCCGCAAAAAGAGACAACTTGTTTGCAGCCGTTTTAAAATCAGAGAGTCTAAATGCCTTGAGTAACAACCAATTGTGGCATAACAGGTACGGTCATCTGAATTATAAAATAATAGTATGCGTAACTTAGCTGAGAATGACATGGTACGCAATTTTAAATATAAAAAGAGTGACCAACCAATTTGCAATACTTGTATGGTTGGTAAGATACATGTGTTGCCATTTCCCCACACTGCTGAAAGGAGATCAAAAAGTTTACTAGAGCTGATCCATACTGACATTTGTGGACCGATTAACACGAAATCTATTGGAGGCTCAAAATATTTTTTGACCTTCATTGATGACTACTCCAGATTTGTATTCGTGTATTTCCTCAAAACGAAAGATGAAGTTTTTAATAAATTCAAAGAGTTCAAAGTGTTTGCTGAACGACAAACTGGATGCAAAATCAAAGCCTTACGCAGTGACAATGGAGGAGAGTACGTTAACGCTGAATTTGATTCATTTCTTACGCAATGCGGTATCAAACGCGAATTAACTGTGCCATACACCCCACAGCAGAATGGCGTCTCGGAACGTGCAAACCGAACACTCGTGGAAATGGCTAGGTGCATGCTTTTACATGCTGGACTGAAGCAACACCTTTGGGCGGAAGCAGTGTCGACGGCAGCGTATATACGCAACAGATGTCCAACGAAGAGCTTGCAGAACAAAACACCATATCAGGCATGGTTTAATCGTAAACCCTCTGTTAAACATTTCAAAACGTTTGGTGCAATAGCAGTAGCGTTAAATAAATCACACAGTACTAAGTTTGACGCTAAAGGAAAGCAGTATATCATGGTGGGATATTCATTGGAATCCAAAGCGTATCGTTTGTACGATAAGCAAACAAACCAAATTGTTGTGAAAAGAGACGTGCTTTTCGACGAAAATTGTGGATCCATTACCGATGTACGAGAGAGTGAGTTCGATACGCAATATTTCATCGAAGCTACAGACGAGAACAAGCGGGATATTTTGCCATATGTACATGACAGGAAGGAGCTGGTAAGCAATGATTCTCTATATGAAACAGCCGATGAAGACAGCACATCTGGTAGTGATATCGACAATGAAGTTGACAACCAGGAGGAGATACCTGAGGATGAATTTACGCGAAAGAAACTCAAAATTGGCCCAGGAAGACCGAAAATAATTTGTACTGGTAAACGAGGACGTCCAACGAAACAGTACAATGTAGTCAACACCGTAATGGATGAGCAGACTCCTGAAACCGTCACCGAAGCGTTTTCAAGCGAGAAACGTAATGAATGGAAGAAAGCGATGGACGTAGAAATTTTGGCATTGCGAAAAAATGAAACTTGGAAGTTAACGGAGCTACCAGCAGGCAAGAAAGCTATCAAAAGTAAATGGGTGTTTTCATTGAAACGAAGTAAGGATGGTGAAATAGAACGATACAAGGCACGACTTGTTGCTAAGGGATGTCAGCAGCGATTTGGTATTGACTACACGGAGACGTATTCACCTGTCATTCGTTATGCTACGTTAAGAATGCTTTTGGCGATTGCAGTTGAAGAAAAAGTGCATCTTCATCAAATCGACGTGAGTACGGCTTATCTAAACAGCGAACTCGATGATGACATATTCATGCAGCAGCCTGAGGGTTTCGTCGACAAAAAGCATCCAGAGAAAGTCCTGAAACTACAAAAAGCAATTTACGGTTTGAAACAGTCCGGTAGACAGTGGAACTTTAAACTGGATGAGGTCCTAAAACAGATTGGATTTAAGGCATGCAAGAGTGAACCGTGCTTGTACAAAATGATGTCAGACGACAAGTTGATTTTGTTAGCAGTTTACGTTGATGACATCATCATCGCATGTAAGGACGAATCGGAATTACTGAAGGTTAAGGACAGTATAGCTAAACGATTCGATGTTGTTGATAAAGGCGAACTACAACATTTTCTTGGAATCGAGATCGAACGAGATGGAGAAGTTGGTACCATCACACTATGTCAGAAGCAGTACATAAAGGATATGCTTAATTATTATGGAATGGATAACTGCAAAAATGTATCGACTCCTTTAGAACCTGGCTTTCAAGTGGCATGTAAGGAGCAGTGTAGAAAAGCAGACATCAAGCAATATCAATCTATCATCGGTGCACTTATGCATCTTGGCATAACAACGAGACCTGATATTATGCATTCCGTTTCTAAATTGGCGCAAAGAAACACAGATCCGCATATTGAACACATGGCTGCAGCAAAGCACATTTTAAGGTATCTATCTGGTACTTTGAATCTTAAACTTTTTTATCGTGCAGGTGGTAATCGAATTAAAGGCTACGTAGACGCAGACTGGACAAGCGATGCTTTCGATAGAAAATCCTACACTGGCTTTGTATTTCTATATGGGAATTCTGCAATTTGCTGGGAATCGAAGAAACAAGACACAATCGCACTAAGTAGCACAGAGGCCGAATATATGGCGGTTTCTAATGCGGCAAAGGAGGCAATATACTTGCGGCGACTTTTGAAGGAAATTGGTTTTTGGAATGATGACCCAATTATTCTAAAAGTAGATAACCAAGGTGCGCAAAAGTTAGCAATGAATCCGGTATTCCACAATCGAACAAAACACATTGATGTTAGGTATCATCATATACGGGAGGTTGTGAAGAAAGGCGAAATCGAGTTGCAGTATTGTCCAACGCAACAGATGACAGCCGATATATTAACAAGGAATCTGTCGAAAATAAAACATTTAAAATTTGTTAGTCAAATGTATCTGTCTTAACTTGAATTTGTAAAAGGAACATTCACGATGAGGAGGAGTGTTGATTGAATTTGGTAATACCATCGTGCATGTACTCTTAATTGCGCTCTTAATATTTCTATATACTTGTACGAACATAAACTTATGTTGAAACCTTTTTTTAGTCTCTGAATACACTTTGTCCGAGATAGACGTTCGTGTTTTTTCATTCTAACACATCCGACATCTGTATGTAGGTTAGGTTAGGTAACAGGGTTGCTGAAAACAGCACACTTAGACCAGAAAACATAGGTCCATTGTGATACCCTAGGAGAACCAAACAGCCACGTATTAGAACCACCCGGAGCCGCTGACGAAACGAAGGAGTTGTCCCACCTCCACCATCATCTGTATGTAACTTTTAGAATGTATGTATGTGTTTGACACCAAGTTTTTGACAGTTTGTCATAGCGAAAAAATTTTTGTTTTAACTAGTCTTTGTTCATGTGACTATAAAAGATCTGAGGTATATATAATAATATTTCATTAATTTGCTACTATTTTAACAAAGTTGTAATGTTCTTTTGTTTATAGAACCCTGTTGATGCGCATATGTATGCCCGAAATATGTATATAGGTTAAAAAGAAATACATGCAACTTTAATTTTTCGTGAATCGCCCCTGGAGGAAACACAAAGTTCAACCAATAAATTACATCGATTCCGGCAATACAAAACCAAAATCATCGTGGTATAATAATTTCAAATGCAGGGATTCGTAAAGAAATTGTGTTATTTTGATTGCAAAAGTTAGCAATAAAAATATGCATTTGCCTACAAATCCGGCCCGGTCCTTACTTATGTATAAAAAATCGCGTCGGAAAATATTTTTCCATAAAATCCGTTCAAATTCTGATCCGTTCCAATTGGATATTCGAAAATTTTCACTGTCTTCAAAAGGTCAGTTGCCTCTTCACTTCACCTGCTGGGATCAGTGTTCCTGGCTCATTACCTCCGACCACTTTGCAACGTACATAACAACCAATTTGCCCTCAACAACACCAAACAACATTAAAACTGAATTCCCGTCAAACATCGGATTACTGTGGATAATTATCTGTACCGGAACTTGATCATTCCTAATCATTAAAAAATCTAACAAAATTCGGAACGCGCCCATCCATCAATTTACTTTCTTTCCACTGACCAAACAAACAAACCACACCACGAGTTACATGAATTCTAAAAAGAGCCCAAAAATGTTGTTGGCTTCTGTCTGTCTAATTACTATTTATAGGTTCTATCTCAGATTGTATCTTTTCATCGGAACCGGCGGGTGCGCTTGTACTGTACGGGTGTGTGTGTATGTCTTATTATTACTGAAAAATGTGCAAGCGGGGTCATTGAAAGATAATTTTGTATACAGTAATTTTGGCAACAAGAAATTACTACTAGTTACTTCGACTTTGAAGTTCCAAGCACCGAAGCTACGAAGTTTTGTTTGCGAAAATAACATGTGCTTGGGCTCTGTCAGGTGTTGTATGTATTGGTTTGGTCGTACTCGTTAAGCAATTTTCTGTTTTGCCAGATACTCTTGTACACGTAGCTAATGAGATAATAACCACTCTTCGGATTTTTGATTCAAAGATAATGCAGTCAATTTGGTAGCCTCTAGTATATATCATACATACATACTAAGGTGGTGAACCAAAAATCCGAGGACTAAAATCATTGTAAAATGTTATGTTGAAAATAATTGTTTCCTTATAAGTTAAAAAGAGGCCAGGCAGTGTACTGACCATCGCTAATTTGGACACGAGGAGAGAAAGACTGTAAAATCAAGAAAACTTCTGCAATCCATTGAAAACATAATAATATGCCTGGTTCAATACCAACAACAGGGAGACCAGCGACGTCCTGACTGTCTTGTCACTGTCGTTGTTTTACAGGTGATGTAAGGGGCGACCGGTAGCGCAGTGTGTTGAGGCATCAGTCTCATGTTTGACTACCGGCGTTTCGGGTTCGAATCCCGTCCACGACGACGTTCGTGGCCATGGATGTGCAGGAGATGTATGCTGGCAACTGCATTCTCCGAAACCAGTTTATGCCAACGAAACGTCAACTGGGCCACATGGAACAGTTGACGCGCTATGCCTCACAAGGGGTTAGGGCAATTGAGTAAGGATAAAAAAAGGTTACGCCTATTTAGTATAAAATAGACCAAGGGTAAGAAAACTTTTAATTTTTCGAAAAAGACAGTTTTATTTTAAACATAAGCAGCATAAACATCAGCAGCTTTCATAGCAAATTCAAAATAGAACTGCTTGCCGGTGTAGTGAACCTATTGGAAGTTACAAATCTGACGGAAGCTTCTTAATTTTGCTGTCAAATGAACTTTGAAATATGCAATTCCTTGTGGAGCGATATTTTTGGAAATGGCGTTTTCGTTAATGGGCGGGAAAAGACCCTTTCCACAGTCCTCCTCGTGGGCGACCCCTACTAGCGGCAGTGTTCAAACCGCTGACGGCCAAGTGTTAGCGATAAGACATTTGGAAAAAAGCAGATAGCTGTAGTCTGAATGGCTGACCAACACCTAAGCGTCTCAAGTTTAGTAGGATGGAGTGACTTGCGTAGTTGGACCTGCAACATAGTTGTGTGAACTCCAGCACGTTTATTAAACCATCTCAAGCAGTTATCTTCCGAGGCCATCCCCTGAATGGGGTTAAGCGACGTGCTGACAACTCGTCCTTGCAAAAACCACTCCATGTCAAGAAACCTGGAACAAAAGCCTCGGATTGGACGGATCAACAACGACGACCACGCAAACGACTAAAGGATTATTATTTCGGATCCTGGATTGTACGCTCCCTGAACAAACCGGGGGCCGAGAAGGCACTCCTTTAACAGGTCGAAAAGTATAAACTGAGCATTACTGCAGTCCAGGAAACAAATTGGCTTGGCAGCGAGATTAACGACAAGACACACAATTTTTACAAGTGGCAAACCATCGGGCCGCAAGGAGTTTGGAGTAGCATTTATAGTGAACAATCGCCTCAAACCGCCCATTACTGACTTCAAGCCCATGAAAGAACGACTATGTGCGATTCGCACCAAGACTCGATTCTTCAATCTCTGGCTCATCAGTGTGCATGCCCCCACTGAAGTTAAAGAAGACGCAGTAAAAGACGAGTTCTACGCCCGCCTTGAGACTACTCTCTTCGACTCACTTTCAACAAACGACGTCAAATTGCTGCTGGGAGACTTTAACGCGAAAGTCGAAAATGAAAGTTGGCACCGGCGGACCACTGGAGGCCACAGTCTCCACGGAGAATGTAACGACAACGGCCAGCGACTTATCGACTTCGCCTTCAGCAGGAATCTGGCCATAAGCTCTACGTGTTTCCCGCATCGACGCATTCACAAGCAGACCTGGAAGTCTCCAGACGCACATACCGTCAACCAAATTGACCACGTCCTCATTTGCAGGAGATGGGCGTCTAGTGTCATGGATGTCCGCTCCTATCGAGGAGTAAACTGCGACTCAGATCATCACCTGGTGAAGACGACCTACAGATGCAGGATTTCCTCAGTGCACCAATCGAGAATCAGCCTTCCCAAAATCTTTGCGATTGATAAGCTTCTGAGTGATGCTACGGCGGTGGCGTATGCTGCCGCCCTTGAGGAAAGATTATCGCCTGTGCTACACTGCATCAGCAACACAGGCGTCCATGGGTTCTGGGAAGAACTCAAGAATACCATCAGAGATGTCGCAGAGAAGGTCGTGGGATATAAAGCCCGGCGAGCGCGAAATGACTGGTTCGACGAAGAATGCAAAAATTCACTTGACGCGAAAAATGAGGCCTACAGACAATGGATTCAACTAGGAACCAGAGCTAGAAGAGAAAAATATGACGAGCTACGGCGAATATCGAATACAATAATTAGACGTAAGAAACGTAAATACTTTGACGAGCAGTTGCTGAATATAAACGAAAACTTAGCTAATAGGAACACCAGACAAGCGTACAAACTAGTAAAAACAATTAAGAACGGCTACCAACCCAGGACTAGCCTTTGTAAGGACAAGGATGGAAACATCATCAGCGACACCGATGGCATTAACAAACAATGGGCCTCTTATTTTGAAGAGCTTCTAAACCTACCATCTAACATCCCCACACAAGAAGCTTTCAACGATATTGTTGATCCAGGCTCACCCATACAAATCCCAACAGTAGAGGAAGTTGATCTCGCGTTGTGGTCACTAAAACGAAATAAAGTGCCGGGCGCTGACGAGATTCCAGCTGAACTGCTAAAATTCGGTGAAACGGGTCTAGCTAATGCCATACATCACTTACTCCTGCGAGTATAGGAGGACGAGGTGATCCCAGACGATAGGCACAGAAGCATCATCTGTCCAATTCACAAAAAGGGAGATAAATTGCGGTGTGAGTATTACAGGAGCATACGGATATCACTAGTTTGCACGTCCTATAAAATTTTGACGAAAATTCTGAAAAATAGAATAAAACCGTTCGCAGAACGAATCATTGGCGAATATCAAAGCGGTTTCAGACCTGGTCGCTCCACAACCGATCGGCTCTTCTCAGTCAAACTGATACTCCAGAGGTGCTGGGAATACAACGTAAACGTATACCAAATCTTTGTCGACTTCAAGCAGGCATACGACAGTATCGATCGTGGAGTACTGTACAACATCGTTCTGCAATTTGGTATACCGGCCAAATTAGTGCGACTGACAAAGATGACGATGACCAACTCCGTCTCACAAGTCAGGATTCAGAATAGACTTACCGATCTATTTGAAACACGCACTGGTTTGAAGCAGGGCGATGGACTGGCGCCGACGCTCTTCAACCTAGCACTGGAATACGCTGTTCGGGCTATGAATATGGACAACAGCAAGACGCTACTCATCAAGTCGACACAATTAGCAGCGTACGCTGACGACATCAACGTGTCCCGAAGATTGGCCGAATCAGAAGAACTTCTGCATACGCTCGATACCGCTGGAAAAGTAGTTGGAGTACGTATCAACGAGGATAAAACTAAAATAATGATGCAATCGACGACAAGGACACCTGCACAACCGGGCATCAATGTGGGGTACCTCAACATCGAGTACGTGAACAACTTCAACTTGTCAACGGACGCCAACGAAACTGACGAAATCAAGCGACGGATACAGTTAGCTAATATGATTTTTTCTCGGTTCTCCCCATAATGAAATCGAAGCATGTGCACAGAAACACGCAACTCCGCGTATACAAAACCATTATACGACCAGTGCTATGTTATGGCTGCGAAGCATGGACCCTAACCCAAGCCTCCGGAAACATGCTAGACACATTTGAACGTTAGGTTCCACGGCGAATTTTCGGGGCTGTTTGCGATCGAGATGGATGGCGCATCCGGTACAACCATGAGTTGTTTGAACTGTACCATGAGCTTGAAGCTTCGAAAATCGTCAAACTACAACGACTTCAATGGGCAGGGCACGTACAAAGAATGGACGATGATCGCGTGCCAATGAATGCAGAACGAGTCGACGGAGCGAGACTGCGAGGGCGACCGAGATCTCGTTGGGAGAGCTCAGTTGGTGTGGACGCCGCGCAACTACTGGGCTTCCAAAATTGGAGGACGCCGTCACGTGACCGAGATAATTGGAGGACGACGATCCCGACGGTCAAGGCCCGACGTCGGGCTGTCGCGCCACGATGATGATGATGTTTTCGTTAATATTTGTAGCATTTTGTAGTACGGCAAATGCACAATTGTATCTTAGGGCAAGTCGAGGTATTTAGCTCTGATCTCTAGTAAAAATTGGCGAAATTGAATACGATTAAGTCTAGAAGATGGAATCAAGTTGACTGCTGGCACTGACACAACTGCATCGATAAAATAGGATAAATTGCGATGACTTCCTTGAAGATATATTCGCCTGGACTTTGCAAACTAAGAAGCTAATTTCTTAGCTACACCAAACTCAACATTTTCCCCTCCAAGGATCAGATACAATAATGTATGTTGACTCATCCAGGGCCAGTGTTTGCGGTCTTTCATTAGCAGATCATTTGTTAACCGGTGTCTTGGCGTATTGCCAAGACATATTCGTATAGTTTATTAAAAATTTAATTCCTCCTTTCGTTCTTATAAGAATCTAACTTTGATCATATGTTTTTCTTATTTATTCTAGATTACACGAAAAATCATCAACATCCGAGGTCTGAGATACGTTTGGAATATTTGGGTAAGTTTTAAACTACACTACATTCGTATATTTTGTCACTGAGTTCCGGAAAGAGTCTTTCTTTGTTTGAAGAGAGAAAATCAGAAGCCTAAGGATACAACAATGCAAGCGATTAGACCAAGAGGCGACTGTCGTGAAAGTGTGGTGTCCGAACTGTCGGGATTTGGTTTTATAAAAACAAGCACATAATAATGTTGAATTAGAAATTGTTGGTCGGCCGAAGCAAAACTTGACCATTAATACACAATTAACCTAAGTAATTATCTAGGAAATTAAGGGGTCAAAATGATGTGTCCGAACTGTCGGATGGAACCTTTTTCATTCGAAAAAGAAACTTGTTCTCATGTCAAAAACCCTGGTCGGCCGAGCCGCATCCTGTCGGAAGTGCTCGGCCGACCACTTTGAAAGTACCGATTTTTGTGGTCTAGCACCGGTGTCCGAACTGTCGGATCGAACCTTTTCTATTCGAAAGACAAACTTGTTCTCATTTCAAAAACCCCGGTCGGCCGAGCCGCATCCTGTCGGAAGTGCTCGGCCGCCCACTTTGAAAGTACCGATTTTTGTGGTCTAGCACCGGTGTCCGAACTGTCGGATCGAACCTTTTCTATTCGAAAGACAAACTTGTTCTCATGTCAAAAACCCCGGTCGGCCGAGCCGCATCCTGTCGGAAGTGCTCGGCCGACCACTTTGAAAGTACCGATTTTTGTGGTCCAGCACCGGTGTCCGAACTGTCGGATCGAACCTTTTCTATTCGAAAGACAAACTTGTTCTCATGTCAAAAACCCCGGTCGGCCGAGCCGCATCCTGTCGGAAGTGCTCGGCCGACCACTTTGAAAGTACCGATTTTTGTGGTCCAGCACCGGTGTCCGAACTGTCGGATCGAACCTTTTCTATTCGAAAGAAAAACTTGTTCTCATGTCAAAAACCCCGGTCGGCCGAGCCGCATCCTGTCGGAAGTGCTCGGCCGACCACTTTGAAAGTACCGACTTTTGAGGGCTAGCACCGGTGTCCGGCTTATTTACGGAGATATTTTGCACTAAGTCAGTTTCGTACGATAATTCCCCCAAAAACGTTTTCTTACTTTTTTTTAACTAATGGGACTATAGTACTTACATGTATGGCCACGTTTATATCGTGGAATTAAAAGGCGATTTAACTAAATCGTGTGCTTATACCAACTATACGGAGAGGTGCTAAATATGAAATAAAATAAATAAATAACTGGCGCAACAGTCCAATTTGAACCACGGCCTCGAGATGAGTTAGCATCATCTCATTTTCTAGATCGTGACGGTTTTTTGTGCAGAGGTATGTGATCAGCATCACGCTCAACCGAGTTATTTACCTCATAATGGGTTCTCATTTAACAGCTGAGTGGGCTCATAGTCCGACACGTAAATCCCCGGAATCGAACCCGGGGCCCAGTGCGTTGAAGGCGGACGTGCTAACCGTTGCGCCATCCGGACTACTAAATATGAAAGATGTCAGTTATTGGTTTGTGGCTTTGGTTTGGTCAAATCAAATGTCAAGATGCAGTGGCCTCCTAATAAGCACGTTTATACCGCTACCATCAAAGGATGGAACTTATGCAGAGTTTCAGGAAAGTATGAGATATTTATATGTATAACATATAAAATAGAATTATCGCCAACAACAACATTAACGAAGACAGCAACACCAAATTGTAACGATTTTTCAGTCTAGTTCTGCATCATAAGTGGAGCTAAAAGCTAGTACCAGAACTAACTAACTCGATATCTTTACTTCGTCGTGATTTAGATCGATTTAGTTAGATCTCGAAGATAATCTCGCGATATAAACGCAGTGACTATTATTCCAACATAATTGAATAAACCAGTGATCTACAATCAACTTATCAGTAGTGTATAAAGTCAAAGATAATAAAATTTACTATCAACTCATTTCTGATTACTTTCCCCAAGGAATGAGTATTTTTCCCACATTAGCAAAAACCATCACTAAAACGAACATTTTACATGTCAGTTCATGATATTGGCCAAAAAGGGTTTATTTGCCGAAATTTTCGTTGGCAAAGCTCATTATTTTAACAGTGAAACTATTTATCATAAGTGTCACCATACACTGTCGAACTCAAACACGAACCTAGTACAAGTGGACCGGTTTTCTTCACACCTATGTGAAGTGGATGTGTGTGTCAGAAGACATTTGTACCAGATTCGTGTTCGAGTTCGACAGTGTATGGTGACACTAAAATAACCGCCCAAAGTTAGCAAAAAAAGTGAATAGGTATAAGTTTCCCAAACCGCGCGGTTTGTCGAAAAAATTCGGTAAAAATTCAGCACCTCAAAATAAATGTAAGTGCACAAAAAACAAAAGAACTGCAAAGCTTTCACCTTGGCCGCTTATATGAACCTGCAATCTTGGCCTATTTTCATTTTCCTATATTGATCGCAGCTAGCCATAGCCCATCGACAATATATTAAAAGGTGTGTTTTGCTAGGCACACGATCGTCGCATATTGTATGCGAAAGCAATCAACCCATAGAGCACGGAGCACTATTTGTGTGTATATTTTACATCGTCCGGTGCCTAGCAAAACTCACATTTATGATATTTGCACAATTTTCGGGTTGTTGATTTGATGCCAGCCTCGAACACGAAACCGAAACGGAAAAACCACAATGTCAACTGCGAAAAGTCGGATGACCCCAACTCAAAGCAATGCTATAGGAACAGAAAGCACGGGAATAATGTACTTATCAGTATTTCCCGCGCTTTCTTTACTTTTGCTCTTTGAATCACATATTTTGAGTTGAGGACTATGCGACTTTTCGACATTGCTGTGAAAACCAGTCCTGAGTATGGTGTTTTGTAGAAATAAAATCAATCAGGGAACCCAAACAATAGGCGCGTTCTTTTGCGTAGCTATCCAGTTCAGTCCAGGGTACAGTAACCAACTCGTATTACATAAGCAACAAGTCGCTTGTTGCTTGTGTAATGAATGTTTGATACTCTACACTACACTAGACCTGACAAATACGCAAAAGAACGCGCCTAATGTATCTATCTTTTTGCATTTCAGCCAAATGAGCATGTTGAGGATGATACTTGCGGCCACTGCCTTTAATTTTTCACAATTGCATTTTCTGGATCTACCCGAGAAAAAATAGGCACGAAAACATCAAATGGGGGAAATATGTAATTTCTAAACTTTTGAAACTTTGGAGAAACGTTCATATATAGATGTGCAGTAATAGTAAGAAACAGAAAAGTTCCTCCCCCCTCCCAGGTGAACGCCCCCGCCCCTTTCGCCCTAAAAGAATGACTTTTTAGCCTTTTACTTTTATCTCCATAACTGATAACCCTCGCAAAAAACTTTCTAGAACAAAGTTGAAGATCACAGAAAAATACATGAAAAACAAGCTAAAATAGATACCCTTCACGCGAAGGTGCATTTGCTACTTTGAAATTAGTAATAAAACTTGTTCCGATTTCACTATTCCTATGAGAGGTATATGAAATAGTGGGGCGATTTCAACCAAATTTAGGAACGTGGTTTGGCAGTCGATATGATATAATAATATGCAATTCGGTAAAGATATCTTCAGAAATAAAAAAGTTTTTCTAATGAAAACTTGCTTTTTGAACTGTCGTTCCTATTACAGCTACGAGCATATGATAGAGTATTCCGATTTCAACCAAATTCGGGAATGTGATTTGACTAAAAATACTATTGATTAGTGTGAAATTTGAAAAAGATATCTTCAGAAATAAAAAATTTTTGGACCGGTTGTTCCTATGGCAGCTATATGACGTAGTGGTCTGATTCCATTGGTTCCGACATATTTACAGCGTGCAATAGAAAGAAGGCTTTGTGTAAAATTTCAGTTCGATAGCTTTAAAACTAGAACTAGACGGACAGACAGACAGACAGACGGACAAAGCTTAATCGACTCGTCGCATCATACTGACCAAGAATATAATGTAGTTTATATGGTCGGAGATGCTTCCTTCTGTGCGTTTCAAACTTCATGACAAAGTTAATATACCCTATCACATCCGTGAAGGGTATAATGATCCAACCATTTGTTCCCTTGAGTGTTCAAGACAATCTCATTTGAAAACATCTTTTGTGAATTGCTCGTTTGTTCCCACGAGGTGGTAAAATCATTGCTTTTGTGATGTATTTAATCAAATAACGAGTAGAATACTAACCCCACGAGGAAAAGGTAATAGCCCCCATATACGATGCAATCCGTCGTCAGATCCCTTTTTGGCCAATATCATCCTCAACATGCTCATTTGGCCGAAATGCAAAAAGGTATCTTCTCATAGATACATTAGGCGCGTTCTTTTGCGTATTTTTCAGGTCTAGTGTAGTGTAGAGTATCAAACATGCATTACACAAGCAACAAGCGACTTGTTGCTTATGTAATACGAGTTGGTTACTCTACCCTGGACTGGACTGGATAGCTACGCAAAAGAGCGCGCCTATTGTTTGGGTTCCCTGATTGATTTTATTTCTACAAAACACCATACTCAGGATTGGTTTTCACAGCAATGTCGAAAAGTCGCATAGTCCTCAACTCAAAATATGTGATTCAAAGAGCAAAAGTAAAGAAAGCGCGGGAAATACTGATAAGTACATTATTCCCGTGCTTTCTGTTCCTATAGCATTGCTTTGAGTTGGGGTCATCCGACTTTTCGCAGTTGACATTGTGGTTTTTCCGTTTCGGTTTCGTGTTCGAGGCTGGCATCAAATCAACAACCCGAAAATTGTGCAAATATCATAAATGTGAGTTTTGCTAGGCACCGGACGATGTAAAATATACACACAAATAGTGCTCCGTGCTCTATGGGTTGATTGCTTTCGCATACAATATGCGACGATCGTGTGCCTAGCAAAACACACCTTTTAATATATTGTCGATGGGCTATGGCTAGCTGCGATCAATATAGGAAAATGAAAATAGGCCAAGATTGCAGGTTCATATAAGCGGCCAAGGTGAAAGCTTTGCAGTTCTTTTGTTTTTTGTGCACTTACATTTATTTTGAGGTGCTGAATTTTTACCGAATTTTTTCGACAAACCGCGCGGTTTGGGAAACTTATACCTATTCACTTTTTTTGCTAACTTTGGGCGGTTATTTTAGTGTCACCATACACTGTCGAACTCGAACACGAATCTGGTACAAATGTCTTCTGACACACACATCCACTTCACATAGGTGTGAAGAAAACCGGTCCACTTGTACTAGGTTCGTGTTTGAGTTCGACAGTGTATGGTGACACTTATGATAAATAGTTTCACTGTTAAGATAATGAGCTTTGCCAACGAAAATTTCGGCAAATGAACCCTTTTTTGGCCAATATCATGAACTGACATGTAAAATGTTCGTTTTAGTGATGGTTTTTGCTAATGTGGAAAAAATACTCATTCCTTGGGGAAAGTAATCAGAAATGAGTTGATAGTAAATTTTATTATCTTTGACTTTATACACTACTGATAAGTTGATTGTAGATCACTGGTTTATTCAATTATGTTGGAATAATAGTCACTGCGTTTAAATCGCGAGATTATCTTCGAGATCTAACTAAATCGATCTAAATCACGACGAAGTAAAGATATCGAGTTAGTTAGTTCTGGTACTAGCTTTTAGCTCCACTTATGATGCAGAACTAGACTGAAAAATCGTTACTATATGGTGTTGCTGTCTTCGTTAATGTTGTTGTTGGCGATAATTCTATTTTATATGTTATACATATAAATATCTCATACTTTCCTGAAACTCTGCATAAGTTCCATCCTTTGATGGTAGCGGTATAAACGTGCTTATTAGGAGGCCACTGCATCTTGACATTTGATTTGACCAAACCAAAGCCACAAACCAATAACTGACATCTTTCATATTTAGTAGTCCGGATGGCGCAACGGTTAGCACGTTCGCCTTCAACGCACTGGGCCCCGGTTCGATTCCGGGGATTTACGTGTCGGACTATGAGCCCACTCAGCTGTTAAATGAGTACCCATTATGGGGTAAATAACTCGGTTGAGCGTGTTGCTGATCACATACCTCTGCACAAAAAACCGTCACGATCTAGAAAATGAGATGATGCTAACTCATCTCGAGGCCGTGGTTCAAATTGGACTGTTGCGCCAGTTATTTATTTATTTTATTTCATATTTAGCACCTCTCCGTATAGTTGGTATAAACACACGATTTAGTTAAATCGCCTTTTAATTCCACGATATAAACGTGGCCATACATGTAAGTACTATAGTCCCATTAGTTGAAAAAAAATTAAGAAAACGTTTTTGGGGGAATTATCGTACGAAACTGACTTAGTGCAAAATATCTCCGTAAATAAGCCGGACACCGGTGCTAGCCCTCAAAAGTCGGTACTTTCAAAGTGGTCGGCCGAGCACTTCCGACAGGATGCGGCTCGGCCGACTGGGGCTTTTGACATGAGAACAAGTTTGTCTTTCGAATAGAAAAGGTTCGATCCGACAGTTCGGACACCGGTGCTAGACCACAAAAATCGGTACTTTCAAAGTGGTCGGCCGAGCACTTCCGACAGGATGCGGCTCGGCCGACCGGGGTTTTTGACATGAGAACAAGTTTGTCTTTCCAATAGAAAAGGTTCGATCCGACAGTTCGGACACCGGTGCTAGACCACAAAAATCGGTACTTTCAAAGTGGTCGGCCGAGCACTTCCGACAGGATGCGGCTCGGTCGACCAGGGTTTTTGACATGAGAACAAGTTTCTTTTTCGAATGAAAAAGGTTCCATCCGACAGTTCGGACACCGCATTTTGACCCCTTAATTTACTAGATAATTAGGTTAATTGTGTATTAATGGTCAAGTTTTGCTTCGGCCGACCAACAATTTCTAATTCAACATTATTATGTGCTTGTTTTTATAAAACCAAATCCCGACAGTTCGGACACCACACTTTCACGACAGTCGCCTCTTGGTCTAGATGTAAAAATTGGGAAGATCAAGTATGCGATAAGGGAAAAATGGATGTCAGCTAACTTGTTCGCCCGGACAATTTTTTGGACACTCGGCCTTCGTAACCCTTTTCCACCTATAAGAATTAAGAAAACGAAAATACCATGAAGAAAGGAAAATATATTTCTCTTTCTTTCTTTAGACTACATGAATCCTAGTATCATTACTATCATTATTCATTACACATGTTGTTGTCTTCATATTTTGTATCATAAGTCGCGATTTAAGCTCTCATCTTTCACTTAGAAATTCAACAATTTAATACATATAAATCATAAAACATAAGCCAAAGCAGAGAATTTTTATCATATTTTGTTTCGGTTTGAAACGCAAGCAAAAGCAATTTTTAATAATTACATAGGCATATTGTCCTCTAGTTTTCGAAACCGAACAGTTTTCCGCTGTTTTTATCTACGGAGTCCGCCCACCGCTTCTTTGGTCGACCACGAGTGCTTCCACCTCTGAAATTGAGTTGCTTGAAGTTCGTCCATTCGCCCATCCCAGACCTCTGGTTCTTCATGTATTTCGTACAGCTCACTTTTGTTCTTTTTGCGCCATTGTTCACTATCCCGAATCGCTCGCAACGATTCTTCGTAGGCCTCTTCTTTCGAAGATGTTTATTATCTTTCCGATGACTTGAAGAGCGTCCATATTTCCACAAAATCTTTTCGTCCGACTGTCGACTTCTTTGATCATACATAGTCCAGGAGCTAGCGACACTGGTTTTTTGAAACATTTGTTAAGGTTAGGTTAGGTTAAGGGGCTGCCGCGCTACACACAGCACACTTAGGCTTCCAAAGGCCCGTTGTGATACCACCCGGAAAAGAAAAACCGTCTCCTTAAGAGGGCTGCGTATCAAACCAGCCCGTGCTACTGATATAGAGATTTAACCGGAAGGCGCATGTATTCTTAAGGTCATCCAAATCATGGAAGATCCGCGAACCCAGAAAGTAGCCCCTCCTACCAGCCAGGGCCGGACAATGACAGAGAAAGTCTAGGATGGTCTCCTCCTCCTCCTCATCTCCACAACTCCTGCAAAAATCATGATGGGGGATGTTGAGCCTCCTGGCATGCTCCCCGATTGCACAGTGTTCGGTAACATTTGTTAAAATATAATTTTATTTTTTTTCTTTCGTATCATTATGAACGTTTTAGTAAAATAAAATCAACTCCAACGAAGGCTAAGTATAGACTACAAAAAGTAAAATACATTTTGTCGTAAGATGACTTTAAAAAATTACAATGAGCTCCCCTCCTTAGAAAACTATCTAGCGGCGCGGCGCCCTTGGCCAAGTGGGCCGATAAACTAATGTGAAAAGTTTTCTAGGATTTAGAAGCAGGCCTAAGAGGTATTAAATACGAAAAATTCCCCAAAAGCTGAATTTGTGATGGTTTAACCTGTAATGGTCAAAGAATCAAAATTGATTTTGCGCAAAGAAAACAAAATATTGAGCTTAGGGGACCCAAAAAGTGCTCGATTTTTTTTTCTTAATCGGAGATAGGCAACCACTAAATTGTACCCCTTTCTCCACTGTACATACGAGCATTTAAAAAAAAAACATCATACGACATTCCACATGCCTATCTCTGACAAAAAAAAAAAATGTCGATTGTTTTTTATCCTTTTTGGGACCATTCCGCTCAATATTTTCTGCCACAAACTTCAGCTTTATGGACATACACACACCTTAGAACACTCGTTGTTCGATGTAATACTTTTAGTGAAAATTTTTCGATATTAGCCACGCATGAGCGCGTAACTAATTTTTAAGAATAGAGTGCAGCGGGTCATTCCTACTGCAAGTCAACAATGACTTGGCTTAGCTATACTCAATTGCCCTAACCGCTTGTGGGACATAGCGCGTCAACTGTTGACCTTTTGTTGGCATAAACTATTGTAGTTTCGGAGAAGGAATAGAATAGAATAGCAAAATCATTTTATTCATTCAAATCCTTACAACTATTATACAAAAATTCAAAATGATAGCAGCTATAGCTTTAGAAGCTGTCCGCAGTGAGGATTGATTTCCAATAAACTTATGATATCAAAAGAAAATAAAAGGTAAAACTGAAGCAACTGTGCAAGAAAAATTTTAAAGAATGAATGCAAAAGGAAAAAGAAGAAACAGCATCAGCAAAGATTAAAACATACAGAGTCTCGATGAGAAGCAAATAGGAAGTGCGAGAGGACATATCAAATCTAAGCAAATTCTTTTCTATACTTCTCTACATCGTTACAAAATTTTGAAAGTTTTACCCAATCGTGACCATTTAGTATGTTAAGCAGCTCGCCCAGATTGAACTCAGTTTGCGCATAGTATAGGCTCCGGATTTCGCTGTATATAGGGCATCGGGCTAGGACATGGAACATGTCTTCTGCAACTCTCCAATTGCACATCGTACAAAGACCGCCGTTTGAGGTTCTATATGGCATCGAATTTAAGCAAATAAGTTCAACTCGAGCTTTGAAGATTGTAGAGATAAGTTCCAATCGGAAGTTGTCAGAGAAATAGTCTAACTGTCCTTGGTCGTGGGTTAAAGAGGATAAATCGATCGACTCGTCGAAGTTAGTGCTGCTGTTTCGAAGGTTTGATTTTATCTGGAATCTAAATTTTCGTAGATGGCATTCATTGTTCCTTTCATAAAAGCTGCCCTTGTTCCCAGCTCAACGTCAATCCAAACTCATTTGCTAGTTGTTGGAGGTTTCGACACCACGACACATCCTATTCCTTCGCAGCCAACAGGATCCGTTTAGGCAGTCTCCTTTCACCGTAACAAAAATTTATCTTCCAAATATAATCAAAGTGCAGCCTATGTGCATATATATAGTACATAGAGGGGGTAGTCCTGTTTCAAGGTGTAGCATATAATTAGGCGTACTTTGTGGCAGGTGGAATATCTTTTTAATAAAGAAACGCTGTAATTTCTCGACGCTTTCGTGATGTTGATACCCCCACACTTGTGCTCCGTAGCATATTGACGACCGTGCAGTCGCTTGGAATATTGGCCACTTGCTACTATGGGGAACAAGCGGGTTTTTCATAATTTTTTGCCACATGGCATTAATTGTCCCTTTTACAGCGGCTAATTTAATATCAACGTGTGAATCCAGTGATAACGATGGGATAATATTTATCCCTAGGTAAGGATAGGTTTTAACCACTTCTAGTTCCTGAGTACCATAGTTCCACCTTTCGTTGTGAGCCGGTCTCCCTCTGGATTTGTTGAATATCATCACTTTCGTTTTGGATGTATTGACTTGCAGAATCCATCGGTCACAGTACTCCTTCAATTTATTGAGCATCCGCTGGAGTGCTTCAGGTGTTTCAGCTATTAGTGCAATATCATCTGCATATAATAGCGCTTTGATCCGCAAAATGATCCCTCCTGGTAGGAAGTCTACAATGTCGTTTATGAGCAATGCAAATAGCAGCGGGCTGAGAAGACAGCCTTGCTTAACTCCCTTTGTTGTACTGAAACTTTCCGATAGTTGTGAACCATCCCATATCCGTGCGGTTGTGTTTGCATATAGACTTTCCAGGATCCATAGATACTTTGTTGAGAGCCCCATGCCGCTTAGTTTATACAGCAGCGCTTGTCGGCTAATTGTGTCGAAAGCTGCCTTGAAGTCGACGAACGACACGTACAGCTTTTTTCCTCGAATGCGCTGAATTTCCACCAGATTGAATAGCGTAAAAATATGATACGAGGTACAGTAACCTTCTTGAAATCCAGCTTGGAACTCATTTAGCAGGTCTCGAGTTCGCACAAGATGTTGTAGTCGATTTAGAAGTATACCAGTGAAAACTTTCGCTATGGTGTTCATGAAAGAAATTCCTCTGTAATTTTCGGGGCGATTTGCGTCTCCTTTTTTAAAATTAGGAAAGATGATAGCTTCACGGAATGATTCTGGAACGTCTGCTTCTCCATTTATAATTCTGTTAAATACTGATTGTATGAGTTCCTTAACCTCAGGGGTGGCGTTTTTCAGATGCTCGTAGAAGGCAATTGCCAGTATGCACCTCATACCTATCGTCTGGTTTCGTCCCCACGATGGATTGTACTCTTCATAGCTAAGCCAAGGCATTCTATTCTTAAAACTAGTTATGCGCTCATTCACACGTATATGTAGTGTAGACTTTGTACCCAGGACGTATTCGTAGGTTTAGTCGTGCTGCTTCCCCGATGGATTAAGGCAGCTCCTGAAGAGCACAATCCGTAGTGTGGACGAAACCAACAGACAGGTGGAGAATCGGATTTATGTTGATTAATTTTTCGTGTTAGCGGAAAGCTAAGCGAAGTCATTGTTGACTTGGAGCAGTAATGAGCCACTCTGTCCTTAATATTTTTTGCTGGAAATTGCATGGGGAATCATTTGGCAGTGCCTGTGTGCATTACGTGACACACTGTATAGGCAACATGGGTATCATACGACTGTTGATGTTGAGGCGAATGCGCATTAGACTACTGCTGATGGCACTCTGAGTTCTTCGGGGAGGAAAAAGGACATTTTTGGCAATAAAGTGATATATGTATATAGCAAGATGGGTATCATATGAATGTGGATGTAAGACGAATGCCCTAGACTACTGCTAAAGGTATTTGGAGTCTCTTGGTGAGGCAAAAAGGGCAGGTATATGTTGCTTAATCGATGTACAGTATCTGTTGCTCAATAGATGCTATATCAGTAGATGCTGTATCTGTTGGTCAATAGATACTTATCTGTTGCGGAATAGGTACTGTATCTGTTGCCCAATGAATACTCTATCTATTTTATGTGGATACTATAACTGTTGCTCCCGTCCACGACAACACTCGTGGCCATGGATGTGCAGGAGGTGCATGCTGGCAACTGCATTCTCCGAAACCAGTTTATGCCGTCGAAACGTTAACTGGGCCACATGGAACAATTGACGCGCTATGCTCCACTAGGGGTTAGGGCAATTGAGAGAGATAACTGTTGCTAGTTCCTGAATCTGTTGATCAATAGATACTGTATACGTTGGTGAATAGATATTGCATCTGTTGGTCAGTAGATACTGTATATGTTGGCCTATAGATACTGTATCTGTTGCTCAGTAGATACCGTATCAGTACTTGCTTAGTTATGCTGTGTCTCTTGCTTTGTTGATACCGTATATTTGGTTCAGTGAATACTGTATCTGCTGTTTAATATTGTAGATACTGTATCTGTTACTTAGTAGATGTTGTCTATATTAGCCATTGGATACTGTATCTGTTTTCTGTTGATTCTGTATCTGCTGCTCAATAGATATTGTATTTTTTGTACCTTCTATCACGCCCCCACAGTTGGGAGGGACTAGATTAGTTTTTTCGGAAACGGCAAAATTTCTCGGGTTCATTCTTGAAACAAGGTTGGGTTGGAAACCAAATATTCAGGAACGAGTGAAAAAGGCTACTATTGCTATGTACTCCTGCAGGAGAGCCTTGGGTAGAAGCTAGGGTCTGCAACCAAATGTTGTACACTGGCTTTACGTTACGCCCCATACTTATTTATGGTATTGTGGTTTGGTGGAAAGCCCTTCATATTGCAGCCAATTGCAGCCTGCTTAGCAAGGTCCAAAGACTAGCCTACGTCCTCATTAGCGGAGCACTGAGGTCAACTCCGTCTGCAGCCTTGAACGTGCTGCTCAACCTGCTTTCTCTGGATATCATGGGCGAACAAACTGCTGCAATCACTGCCATACGCCTTCGTGAAACGGGACTGTGGATCTCGTCTGGCTTCGGCCACTCATCGATTTTAAATGGTTTGGATATTCCTACAGCAACTGACTATTCCGCTCCTAAACATCTGTGCAGCAAGAACTTCACATCCGTCATCCCAAGTCGGGATCAGTGGAAGGAAAGCGAGTTTCCAATTGCTGACTCTATCGGCATATATATCCAAAACAGACGGAGGGGTAGGAGCGGGTGTCTATTGCGACAGGTTAAATCTAAGCCTGACTTTCCGTCTACCATCTCACTGTAGTGTTTTGCAGGCGGAGATCACGGCAATTTCGGAAGCTCTTATCTTTTTAGGACGACATGTTATAGCTGGTAGAGACATTTGTCATCTATACGGACAGCCAGGCTGCAATCAGATCGCTGGATTCAGTCTTGTGTACATCTAAGACTGTGGATTATTGTCGATCATCCCTCTCTGAATTGGGGAGCTATTTTAACATTGTCCTGTGCTGGGTCCCTGGCAGTGGCCTGGAAGGTAACTGTCAGGCTGATGAGCTTGCCTGACTGGGCTGTTTGAATGGGGAACCCCAACTATATGGTGATATCTATCCTCCCATTGTTTCTTGCAAACTGATTGTCAAATCGGAGGCGATTAACAAAGCCAATGCAAGATGGATTGATGGCAATGCCTGCCGCACAACTCGATCGCTGTGGCCCATACTGGACGCTATCCGATCTCAAAATTTACTGTCGCTAAACAGAAGGCATATTAGCTCGGTGGTGGGTGTTATCACTGGGCATTGTCTCATTGGGGAACATGCCAGGAGACTTCGGTTTCCCTACTATGACTTTTGCAGGAGCTGTGGGACGTGAACGAGGAGGCAAGTATTTTCCACCTTCTCTGCTCCTGTCCAGCTTTTGCAGTTAGAAGGAGGTCGTTACTTGGATCCTACTTCTTCACTGACTTGGAAGAGCTAGAAAGCGCGGATGTTGGAAAACTCCAGAGTTTTATTGTTCGCTCTGGATGGTTCTAACTATCAGAAATATTGAGGGAGGATGTGTGTTAGTGGTATCACAACGGACCTATTTGAGGTCTAAGTGAGCTGTGTTTTGTCACAGCAGCCCATCTACCTACCTTGATGAGAAACTAATTAGTTAACAGATCCGAAAAGTGTATCAGGGTTAAGGGAGAACATTTATAGTGAAAAGAGGGAATAATTCCATTCCGCAAAATGTTTGATACTCCTTTTTGTGTAATACATACTATGTTAGTAGTTTCATGTCCACTTGGAATGCGACCTAAATCTAGAGAGAAGAAACATTACTCCCTATTCAATAATTCTGCTAGAAGGCCAGTTTATTCTAGACGTTCGCAAAGCAAATCAGACTGAAATCCAATAGTTCTTATTTATTATTGTTCTTATTTATTGAATGACTTCCATACTTCCATATTTTTCCTCTCGATTTCTTCTTCCATTTCTATATTCGTCCACATTCTGCAGTATGTAATTATAGAAAATCCACTCATAACACTTAAGTGATCTGCAATTAAAAATTAATAGACTGGCGATGGACATGATGATGATAAAATGGGATTATCGGAATGAGCAATCTGGCATTCAACAAGATACATTCTTTTCATTATCCGCACTTGCAGATTCTCATCTCTCCCCGGGTACTTTCTGACACAAATGATTGCGAAGGAGGATATTGCGTAATCGGCTTAAATTGCCAACATCAATTGTTTAGTCGACTCTTTGTCAAGATACTCGCACAGATACAAGATACTTGTTCGAATTTTCTAGCGTTTACTACACATCTGTTCGGGCTGAAGCTGGATTTTATGACTAGCATTGTTGATGATGGCATGGGCCAAAAGATGATTTCATTTCAGAATAATCAAATCAAATAGCAAAAGAAATCAATGTTATAAGATGATGAACAGATTATGATGAATTAGATTAAGATACTTCAAGATTGTACTGCAATTTAGTTAAAAGTGTTTGTAAGCTTTCACTTAGTTATTTCTTTCGCGGGTGTAATGCATTATTATTGATGGATTGATTACTAGAAGGTTCAAATTCGAGCGCAATGTTGAATTATGACGCCCATAATTACTGGGCGTTGTATGAAAGCATATTAAAAATTAAGAAGGGCTTAATGAGGTATAGAGTATGGTGTAGGATGAAATGGAATAATAGTGAATAACAAAGAAGATTGGGTAACAACTTTCATAAAAAAAAAAACAGTAAATTGTGTGTATATAAATACTCGATATTTATAAGCACCATAATTATCAATCACGCTCACGCATACTTGATTTTGATTGAATTTGAAATTGAAAGTTGGTGATGAAAAGCGGCGAAACTGCTGTTTTTAATTGATGCCTCGGAATTGATGCCTCATCCCGCGACACCGACAATCAAAGAAAAGGGACCACATAGGACCATGCCATCCACAACACAAAAAGGGACCACACAGGAATCATGCCTAGTCTATTTATAGATTAGAGGCCACTTGACGTTGATCCTTCATGTATGCAGGGACTTGTTTGCCGACTTTTGAAGTGTAAAGACGTATTTCCCTGCCAGTCTCAACATAAACGATAAAGTGAATAAATTGTATCTTGTCTCAACATAAACGATAAAGCGAATAAATTGTATCTTGAATTGTATTGGAATTCTTGTCGCTCTTTCCGTTTATTATTAGTAGTTGTATAGTGCACTTGGTCCGTCGCAGTTTAACGTGAATTGGAAAATTAGTTTGATTTAGCTCGCCGAGTTAGTTTGGTGTTCATCGGAATAACAAACAACTGCTACTGGTCAAAGATTGAAAGTTGTGCATGACAAACAAAACTAAACCGACTACCGCTTAGATTATATCTCACCTTAAGGTATGTGATATAAAAAAAGATGGTTTCTTTTTCCACCAAGGGCCACGTGATGGCATTCGGTCAGCATTTGTTTCGACAAAAATCCATTAAACAAGTATGTACGTTTCTACGGCACCCGGTTCTACTCGCATTAGTGTCCCGTTTACCACAGCCAACCAGCCACAACCCCTTCAATGACTAAAGGAAGACTTATGTTCCGTGGCACACACTTTGACAGTCCGTTTTTTTATGAAATTGGGAGCAACACATATTGGCGCAACTGCTCTCAATTCTCCTCTATCGCGCTGAAATTAACCTCAACCTAGGCTCAGATCCAGGTTCTTGGATCTGCGGCGTCTGCAACAACACAACACAGCACCCTAACGCTACCACAGTAAGATGTACCTGTTGCAGCAATTGGTGCCACCTAAGGAATCGCTCTGGGCTAATTTATCATAGTCAGTGGAATCTCTTGACAACGATGCCAGAGGGGTGACTATAGCCGAACAACTTGATGCACCAGAGTTATGCTACTGAACGACGATACGCCCACTCGTATCGATTTGATTTGACTAGATCAGATCAGACGGAGGGCAGTTGGCCCGAAGAGCCACCAAGCACTGCGACCTGAAGTTTTATTGTGCTACACCCTAGTGTCTATTCTATTCAGATTAGGGATTAATTGTCAAGACTAATCATTCCAACGAATCTGCTCAGCTGCTTGAGTTTTAGTGAGGCAATCGTTTCCGCTTCAGGAAATGCGTCACCGAAGTAATTCAAGCCGCGGAGTTGAAGTGCGTCACATTCACAGAGAATGTGCTGGGATGTCTCATCCTCACCCTCACAGAAGCGACGGCTTGCACCAGAGACAATCCTCAATCTATGCAGATGACCCCTCAGGGTCAAATGACCCGTAAAGAGCCCGCAAATAATTCTCACCCGGTTTCTTTGTAATCTTAGCAGCTCAATGGTACAATTGCGTGGGTGGTCGGCTATAAATAGTTTCAACTGTCTGAGACCAGGGAGTATTATCCCAGTGCTCAATTGTTGATTTACACTTCACAGAGTGACTCCGCAGTATGGCTCAGGGCCGGTATGTCCGGGGACCCAATAGATAGGAACCTTGTTTGCAAAGCCTAATCTTTGCAAGGATTCACGACCACTAAGCACCATTTTCAACGAGACTGAGAAGTTACATAGCGCTTTGATGGCAAGCCTGGCTGTCTGTAAAGACTGCAATATTCCAACCTCGGTATCCGGCTGCTAAGTATATGTTCACGCAGGTTTCGATCGCGTGAACTTCCGCCTGAAATACCCTTCTTTCCCACACGGATGGATAACTAAGACGGTCTTGCGACGCCCACCTCTGTACCCTCTTCAGTTTTAGATCCGTCTGTATACCACTTAGCAATGTTGAAGGGGAGGGTGTTGAGCTTCCAATTCCAATCCTCTCTACTCCAAATTTCGATTGAGAATGGAAGTTTAAAGCAAAGCTCCCTAACTAGATTGTCCACCAGATAAAAAAAAAAATAACTGGCGCGACAGTCCAATTTGAACCATGGCCTCGAGATGAGTTAGCATCTTCTCATTTTCTAGATTGTGACGGTCTTGTGCAGAGGTGTGTGATCAGCAACACGCTCAACCGAGTTATTTATCCCATAAATGGGTACTCATTTAACAGCTAAGTGGGCTCATAGTCCGACACGTAAATCCCTTTCTTTTTTTATCGAAAACCACCGCATTTAGTAGGAATCGAACCGGGGCCCAGTGCGTAGAAGGCGAACGTACTAACCGTTGCGCCATCCGGACTACACCACCAGATAAGTAGTTCTCATTTACCTAGTTGCTTTGCTCTGGGTTTAGTTTGAGGGAGTTATTAGTACCCACAGGCAGTTTTCTTATCGCGCCGAGATTTGAACTCCGAGCTCTAGATTGGTATTGTAGAGCGGTGACCGTACGACCACGGTCACCGAGCGCGTCCATTTGGACGTAAAGGAAAACAAAATTTACTTTTGAACTTAGTGACACACACACTTATCGGATATCGAACGCAATGCTACAACAACGACAACAAAATCCATCATCCACAAAATTCCTTTTCTGAAGAAATTTAAATAGTATCCATACGCTTTTTTTCTGTAATTATTTCCGATGATGATGAATTAACTATTGTAGAAAGCGCACTTTTTTTGCTTAACAACACAATAATTAATTTCATTAAATTTGCTATTAGGCGCCAATTAACACCTCACAATCAGCTAGATATATGTATGTAGAGTTAAAAAAGTTAAAACGTGCCTTAGGGTAAAACAACGAAAACAAAGAAAATATCTCATTTATTTAAAAATATGCATTGAATATTTAGTGTGCGTATTTGTTTCTGCTTATTTTTCAATCTTTCATTAGCAATTTCGTTGAATCATTCAAAATAAATTTGCAATACGTTCATCTATTCTTATTGGAAATATATTTTCGATCATCTTTTTTTGTTCGCCTATCGGCATGTCGAGGATATCAGGTTCTGCGTGCTTCCAACAACATTCAATATCGATAAGAGTACGCATTTAAAAAAAAAGTTATGGTGAAAACAATACCCGGACTATGCTGATAATAGCAATGATGACTTATAGAATATTCTGCTCGTATAATTGTAGGCACGAATTGTATGTTTGTGTCAAAGATACTCGTACTTCTCTGGGTGAATAATTTTATCTGCCTCATCTTCATCTAAACTTATTGAAGTGAGGTGTTGAGCATATTGGACAAAAAAGGTTACAATCTAATATATAAAAAAATATCCATTCGTATGCTCAGATGAATGATCTCATCCCTGTTTATGGAACAATAATGGATTCGAAATTAAATAGACGATTGGTTCGAATATTTTTATGAAGAAGATACAATCATGTCATGTTATCATATTTGCTAATGAGTTGAATGGTGAGCAAAAGGTGTTTTAATGAGAATATGTCAAAGATGAATGAAATAGAAACCTTCACCGTATCACCAATATCATGTAGCCTAGCCTGCGGAAACATAAGTATCTACAAGAACTCAAATCAATCATTTTAGTCAACCGTAAAAAAAAGTAAAACATTAGGGGGGTAAGAAGTACAAGGCAGTTTTTCTTTAATCTCAATCTTTCATTAAATATTCGATAAAAGAAAACAAGATCGTGTTAGGGTCAATTGGGATCATTGAGCTCGTGAACTTGTCGAAATATTCCAGCAACACCGCACGTTAGTGGTTGTATTGTAACATCGCGGGATCGTTTTTAATAGTATTTTTTTTATCGAAACATGTTCGTTTCTCATCATCATTCATTCATGTAATGTGAACAGCTCCACGACCTATCCCCCTATATGAATCATCCTTCCAAAAAAGTGTATAACAGATGCTGCTCTAACATTACATAATTCTCCCTCCCCCCAAATGAATGACAATCACCCAAAAGAGCCCCCCTTCCCGCTGGAAGGGTATTTCACGTGAATTACCCCCTCCCAGTTCATTTGTACAAAACTTCCCCAATACTTCAGACTTCACGATACAACAATCTATATCCATATTGCCTTAAGCCGAAATTATACAATACTTGGTTCACGTCGAATTTCCATTTCATACACAGTGAGGGTATGTGAGCTTGTAACCTGCGTACTTGAAATAAATTTACACTCGAAACATTAAACGAGCCTCGGATAACCCGGACTGATTCACCGGCAACGACTTTTGGCTACAAACAACGGACTACGATCGGTTTTTGGAACGTTCGAACGATGTGGGGCGAGTGCAATAGTGCGAGGCTCACTGAAGTCGAACGGGAAATGACCGCATATAACATCGATATACTAGGACTAAGCGAAACAAGATGGCCTGGATCGGAAACGACTTTATCACCAAGCTCGCAAACAGTACTGCTCTACTCTGGAAATGAAGACGATACGTCACCTCGAATGGCAGGCGTCAGAGTCCTGTTGACTAGGGAGGCACGCCTATCTCTAATTGACTGGAAGCCAATCTCCGACCGTATCACCACAGCCAGATTTAAATCCAGGGTAAGAAACCTCACAACAATTCATTGCTACGCCCCGACTGAACCAGTGGATCAATCAGCTGAAGACGCCTTCTACCACCGACTCGGCGACACCTTCTTCAAGGCTCCCAAAGGTGACATAAAGATTATTATGGGGGATCTCAATGCTAAAGTCGGGTCTGACAACCTTGGTTTGGAACACCTAATGGGCAATCATGGCCTAGGCAACAGCAACCAAAATGGCGAGATGTTCGTGGAGTTTTGCAACTCTCGTCTGCTCGTCATCGGCGGTACTTTGTTCAAGCACAAACGATGCCATTTAATAACTTGGGTTTCTCCGGATTGCAGAACAGAGAACCAGATTGACCATATAGCCATTTCCAAGACATGGCAGAACTGTCTCTTAGACGTCAGGTCGAAGCGGAGTGCTGATATTGGCAGCGATCACCAACTTGTTGTTTCAAAAGTGCGCTTACGAACGGCAGCGATCCATCAGCCTCAAAATGCAAGAATCTTGCCACGTTTTAATGTGAAAAAGCTTAAAGATCAATCTATAAGACGTGCTTATTCCACCGCCTTTCACGAAAGAGCTAATGCACCACCACCTTATGAGACTCCTACAAATGATGATAGATGGAACGTCGCTAAGGACTCATTTATCTCGTGCGGTGAAACTTTTGCGGGCAGATTGGAGCGCGGTAGAAGGCCATTCATTAGTGACTCTACATGGTCTCTAATCTCGGCACGCAAGAGAATTAAAGAACAAATCAACTCAGCTACTGACCACGAAGTCAAAGATTAACTTAGAGCTGAATACCGTTCTCTTCAGAAAGGAGAGCAAAGAAGCGTAAGACGGGACAAACGCAACAACATCAATGCATTAGCGGAGAAGGCAGAGGAAGCGGCTTACCGTGGTGACAGTGGAACCCTTTATAAACTTATCAAGCAATTAACTGGCAAATCTTTTACAACTGAACACCCCGTGAAAGATAGAGACGGGTCCCTACTGGTCACTGCTGAAGACCATCTGCGACGGTGGAGAGAGCACTTCATTGAGGTCCTCAACAACACTTTTGAACATTTGAACTCATCTTGACTAGAAGTAGAAAATATTAGCCAGTAGCCAGAGTTGATACCAGCCTACTATCTAAACAGGAATTAACTGTGGCTTTTAAATCGATGCCCCGGGGATAGATGGAACTCTTTAAGGCGGATATCAACGCTACTGCGGATATTCTTCTCCCGCTTATCCAAGAGTGTTGGGAAACCGAAACTCTCCCTAAAGAATGGAAGAAGGGCGTCTTTATTAAGATCCGGAAGAAAGGTAACCTGAAGGATTGTCCGCAGAATGGAGATCCCCATTACATCTCATGTTCATCGATTTCGAGAAGGCGTTTGACAGCGTTGCCCGGGAATACATCTGGAAGGCTTAACATGTGAGAGGTATACCAGATAAAATCATATCCATCATCAAGGAGTCCTATAGTGGAGCCCAATGTCACGTCTGACATAAGGGTAAGCTTTCAGATCCCTTCGAGGTACATAGCGGAGTGAGACAAGGCTGCATTTTGTCACCTATATTGTTTTTGATTGCCATTAACGACGTACTGTGCAGTGCGCTTCATGAACACCAGAGCAAAGGTATCAGATGGAACCTGTTTGAATACCTTCAACACCTGGATTACGCTGACGATATTTGTCTTCTCTCAAATATATCGGATCATCTAGTTGAAATGACGGATGCCCTGCACCGCGAAAGTGGCAATGCGGAGCTTAAAATCAATGCTGCCAAAACTTAGTACTTGAGCTTGGATCCACGAAAACAGAGCGAAATTTGTGTTTCGGGGCAGACGGTGGAAAACGTGGACAATTTTTGCTACCTCGGAAGCGAGTTACAGCAGATGGTGGAGCGGATGCTGATGTACAGTCTCGCATCATTAAGGCTTGGGTAGCTTTTTTCAGTTTGACTCTTTTCTGGAAAAACAACAACATCTCCAGACGTGTCAAACTCAGGATCTTCGAAACCAATGTAAAATCTGTGCTTTTTTCTGGCGGTTCAACTTGGAAGGTGTCCAGGGCGATAACAACTAGATTGCAAACTTTCGTGAACCAGTGTCTACGGCGCATCCTACACATACGCTGGCCGGAGGTCATTTCTAACGACAACCACCTGTTCATAACTGACCAGGACAGGATAGACACCTCCATAAAAAGGCGAAAGTGGCAATGGATAGGTCACACACTTGGAAATGGGCCGGAAAATATTGCTAAACAGGCCCTCGATTGGAACCCACATGGAACCGATGCAAGTCGCCGCGTTGGACGACCTAGAAACACCTGGAGTTGATCAGTTGAGGTCGAGGGTAAGTCATTACGCAAATCATGGAGACAGTTGAAGGCGATGGCGGCGAACAGGACGAGGTGGAAAGTCGGCGTGGTTAATACCCTATGCCCCACAAGGGGTTGATAGGATCCAGAGAGAGAGAGACCCAGTGAGACCTTCGCAAAAAATATTTCACCCTGAAAAATGTGCGGTTCGTACTGACTGAAGCGGGAATTGGCTCAAAGTGAATTTTCGCTTTCAGCAATACGAATGTACCGTGAGTGCATCGTTAAAGCAGCACTCTGGTAAACGTTGAATCCTACTGCCTAGAGCGAAAATTCGCTTGAGCGTATAAGTCGTTTATTTCAAATTTACAATTAAGAAATCATTATGCTCGTACTGTCTATAGCAGAGGACAATACGAACATAACGGTTTCTTAAATGTAAATTTGAAATAAACGACTGAAGTAGCATTGAAAACATTTAAAAGAAATAAATTATCAAATTTGGAAATTTAAATTTATTGCAAGAGGATGCCAGGATTTATAAGGTCGCAGACCAAAGGAGAAGAAACGCTCGAGAGATTCAAGCGCCAAGAAGAAGAATTTCATCGAGAAGCATTTGAAACTGTGGACCATTGATATCGCTGACTTTTCAGTGGAGGAGGTGATAAAGGCACAGCAGAAGCTGGATGGAGTACAAAGGATAGCTTGCGTAAGCATATGTGGTGCAATGCGCACCACACCAACGCGAGCAATGGAGGCATTGCTGGGACTGCCGCCGTTGGACTTATTTATAAAGAAAACGGCGGCGCTTTCGGCAATACGCATGGAAAGGGATGTGATGTGGCATCGCTTTGGAACTAGCAGCGGTCATAAGAGCATCCTAGACATTATTTATGATGAGGTCAGGGAGACTCTAATGCCGGTAGAAAGCATGAGTAGACGTAGGGTAGTTGAAAGACTACACAAGACTCACCTTGCAGATGGAAACATACACAATGAGTGTATGTACAATGACATCAGCATTTTTACTGATGGCTCTTTAATGGACGGTAAAGCGGGGGAGGGGGTTTACTCGAGCTAAACCTGGCATGTGCGCTTAGTCTAGGAGAGTATGTGTCCGTATACCAGACAGAGATGCTTGGCTTGTTGCATGCGTTGGACCACCTGCTTGAAGGTCAGGTGCGGGGGAAGAAAATCCTTATTGCACTGGACAATCAATCGGTGATCAGACGCATGCAGCAGACGAACATAAACTCTAAACTGGTACTAGAGTGTGTCCGGAAGCTCAACACGTGTGCCTCAGGAAATGAGGTTACGCTGATGTGGGTAAAAGGACACATAGGTACAACAGGAAATGAGGCGGCGGATGCCCTAGCAAAACAGGGTTCTGCGGCAACTTTCATTGGCCCAGAACCCAGAGTTGCTCTGGGGAACGGCATGATTGGAGCAAAGGTTGGGGAGTGGATGGACTCCATCGACAACGATGGCAGGAGCTAGTCACTTGCAAACAAGCTCGGAATGCAATGACCAGCCCTTTAGGCAGGGAAGCGAGAAAGGTGCTCAGTTATAAACGGAGTACCCTAAGCTGGATAACTGCCTTGGTCACAGGGCATGGTAATTTTAAGGCTCATCTGGCCAAGATGAAAATCGGGGAAGATGACGTTTGCAGGCTATGCCTGGAGGAGGCTGAGACGGCAGCACACATTGTGTGCGAATGTCCAGCAATGGCTAACACGAGGTTGAGGATCACAGGCAAGCACACGATAAGTGTGGAAGCCATGAGTAAACTCAGCCTTAAACAAATGCTAGCAATAACACGGGACTCTGTGATGAAGAAAGAGGTCGACAACTATCAGTAGACATCTGGAAGCCACTAATGACGGGGAGGGAACGAAAAGGGACCCAAACGTTAGTGGTCTGCTTCGGCTATCCCTCAGAATATAATAATAATAAAGGCAATGATGCAGATGAAGCGCGGAAAGGCAGTCCAACTGGACAAAATACCCGAAAAATTTTGGCAGAAGATGAATATTGTCTCCAATTTTGTATATGCTGTTTATACTAAGTCCATAGTCAGAATCTTTCGTTGATGCTTTGTTGAAAGGCTTTCTGCATGCCACACTACTGTGATTAATATCATTATTCCAACACGCCGCGCTGGTTTTTTACTGACCTTGAGCCTGCTTACCGGGTAATGGCCTCCTTTAGTGCACCTGTCAGTGTATGCACCATATCATCCAGTTCTTGTCTGTTCTGAGGTTCTTTTGATGCTGATGGCAGTTTAAGTGAAATTTTTTGCAGTCTGTCCTTTTTCGATTCCAAAAAACTGCTATAGCCTCTCACGGTATGCCGATGGTAAGCTGAATGTACTGGTAATCGAAAAATGAGTATTCACCTGACATCCTCCAGTCTCAAACCAGTTTGTAAAGGTAGTCCCGATATTACGTCCATGACATCCTGCCTGTTTTTCGTGATAAAGGTTCGTAACACAGCCTGCATTGCATGAAAGTAAGTCAGTATTAATGGTGTATTCGAGGAGCACTTCCCCAAGTTCACTTATGTTACAAAATCACACAACACACAACCCAGTATCAGCCCAATCTTTGGAGATTGCTACCTTTAAGATAACAGGGGGATTGACTGCCATAGGGCAAACTGGCTGAGACAATCCAATAAGCGTTGTTTTCCTATTCCAGACGATATCCCTATTGCTGTAGAATCGGATTAAATGAGCGTTAGCAGGTGAATTTACTGTCATAGAGCAAACAGGCTGAGACAATTCAATAAGCGTTGTTTTCCCATTTCAGACGGTATCCCTATCGTAGGATTGGATTAAATAAGCGTTAAGATATTTTTTTTTACTAGAATGCAAGATCGTGTTTCCCCCTATTTTTGACAAAGAAAACAGTTTGATTCGAAGTCATATGCTCGCACGTGACCGTCAACCAGCTAGGGCTCACTCCATACAACGTCCTCTCCGTTTCGTGCCAGACGTAGTAAAAGAAAGACCGTGCCGCGCTGGAGTGGTGGAGGTTGATCTGAAGGAACCTGATCATTGAGGCATTTTGCGCACCTCAACCCCTGTAACATCCGTGTCATTGTCAAGTTCGGACTCCAACGATACGTCCAGGTGAAAGCGGTTTTGTTGTGTTCTTGAAGGTAGTGAGATCAAAGGATACAGATACTCTCACAGTGCTGCGAGCTTGTCAGTATAAAGACGGCGTGGATAGGAGGTGCATGCTGGCAACTGCACTTCCGAAAACTAGATATTCTATTAAAACGTCTGCAAGGCATAGAAATGCTATATATGTTGACGTGGTCATGCCCCTGGAGGGGTTAAGACAATTAGCAAGTCGTCCTCCACTTTTGAATCTGTAAACGGACGAAATGGCATCAACTTTTCATCTGACCTTTGCGCTTCTTTTGCTTATGATGGAAAACTGCCGAGCATTCGCACAAAATGTGGATAGCCGTATCATCGTCTTCAATACAAAGATGAAGTTTCGTCTCGATAGAAAAAAACGGTTTTTTCAGTGGTACATCGTCTAGAAGATGGATCATAACAAACTTCAGTTCAGGTACATCGCTCCTCCGCACCTCTACACGTGGTACATATTTGCAACTCTTAGTCTGGTTTCGACATTTCCTAAGCGTGACCTCTTCTCTAGACTTTTATTTGCCAAAAGTCCAGACGCGCCACGCCATGCGGCAGCCTGAATTTTCTCCAAATCTGACTTTTTGTTTATTCATATTTTTCCTGGTCAAGCAGTTGTTCGGCGTCCTCATCCACTGAGTCTTTCCAACAAGCTCTCGGTTGTCCTCGCAGCCTTGCCCTGTCGACGCGTGGTCCATTGAATCCATTCGTTGTATATGTCCTGCCCATTGTAAACGTTGTAGTTTGGCGTTTTTAGAACCTTCCAGCTCATGGTACAGTTTGTACAGCTCATGGTTGTACCAGATGCGCCATCCATTTCGATCGCAAACTGCTTCGTAAATTCGCTGAAGGACCTTACATTCAGATGTGTTTATCATGTTTTCGAAGGCTTGAGTACGGGTCCAGGTTTAGCAGTCATAGCATAGCACAGGTCGTATGATGGTTTTGGATATGCCGCGCTTAGTATTTCTGTACATATGCTTCGATTTAATTATTACATAAAGGCACAGAAGAGAGAGATAGAAGGAAATGGAATTACCCGAGAGAAACGAAGCAATTGTTTGTGTGCATTGTTTTGGCTTGGTTATTCTACTATATGGACCGGGCGGGTGTTCCGGGGTAGAGAGCGCGTGTCTCTCAGTTTACTTTTTAGCAGACCGAATGAGGTGGAATTGCTTCAGGGAATTTAGTGTACATAGATTGTAATTATCCTTTCGTATATCTCTCTCTTCTCTGCATAAAGGACACAGAAGGTAATTTTTTACGTAGCTTCCTAGCTTTTCCCATATCGATTGCATTTGCATGGAACGTAGGAAAAGTACAGATGACCATCGCAGATTTTTGCGTTAATAGTTTAAACTCCCGAAATGTTGCTTGACACGTCAACAAGCTTTGTTTACCGAGATCAAGTCGGAAGTTATAACATGCGAAAATTATGACCACGCTGCGAAACGAACCAAAAATGACCATACTTTTCCCCGACGATTCAGCAAATTCCCTGGACCTTTGGTTATCGAGTAGTGTAATTGGTTTTTTAGATTTAGTCGATAAATTTAGAGCAGAAATGCCAAACTGAATCCCACGACTTTTTTACGACGAGCGACCGGTAGCGCAGTGTGTTGAGGCATCAGTCTAATGTTTGACTACCGGCGTTTCGGGTTCGAATCCCGTCCACGACGACGTTCGTGGCCATGGATGTGGAGGAGGTGCATGCTAGCAACTGCATTCTCCGAAACCAATTTATGCCAACGAAACGTCAATTGGGCCACATGGAACAGTTGACGCGCTATGCCCCACAAGGGGTTAGGGCAATTGAGTATGTTTTTAGAGTCTCTCTCGCTTATCAAAGTACGTCATCCTTGCAAAGGCAAAACCACCAGCATGACCGTTCCAGTTTCATTTTCTCTAAATGTAATTAAAAATGCAGTCAACTTCTAAAGGATATTCCGTGAACAATCAAGTTCAAACATAAATGCTCAAATTGGATAGAAAAAGGATTGTTTATTTGGCTAACCCTCGTTTAATACGGAGTGACCCTCTTTAATTTTAAGCAAGCTGAAATGTTATTCGCAGACTTCTTTTATTAATTTTTAATATAAAAAAAATGTTTCCCTTCTTTACAAGCAAATCCTTCATATCCAAACATTAAACAGCAAGCCTTCCAGTAAATATGATTCTAAAATTTCAATTAAAAATACGATGGTTTTGGACATCCGTCAGATAATTTCCAAATTACCGAGAAACTTTTTAAAACCTTTCCTTTACTGTATGCAATTTATTCGAGTGCTTGTGGTTGTCTTGTCGTCCTTTGACGTTGATTATGTCGCCCCCGAAAAAAAAACAACTTCTATAACAGCAAAATATTATTAAAAGGTTGTCGCAAGCAGACTTGCGGTAATATCCGCTCGGAGACTAAAGAATACAACTCTTTTCAGTAAACCGTAGCCCCTGAAGGAAGACTGTCCTTTGGCCACAACTTGCTGGCTGGCTGACTGGTCTGTTAGCTGGTTTGACTGGGAGTTCATTTGTCTACAGTATGACTCCTGCATTTCCACTTTTTTTTGTACATCATATTTTTTTCCCGGGCTTCAGGTTATGGAAATTTTAGATGACGGGAGAGGATGCTGATAAATATTTCGCTGATGGAATTCTTATAAAAATAAACGGTAAATGTGCTAGTGCATGTATCTTCCTGTAAAGGCTGAATATCAGTCCCTTGAAAAGTAATAGCAACAGTGCCAACGGCGAACAATAGCTGAAACCAGGAAAAAATCACCCCCAAATGCCGAGAATTTTGTGTCTGGCCTAGAGCACTCTAAATATTTGCCTCATGTCGTCGGGCGTCGTGCTTTTTACTGATAAACAACAAAAACCGGGCATCCTTTTTGCTGTTACCTTATCATAGTGCTCCTTCTGTCAGCAATCATCCATTCATCCATCTATGGACGCACCATTCCATCCACCTCAGTATCCTTGTTGATGGTTGTGACCGCCGCGCCGCGCCGTTGACGAATAGATGAAAGTCTTTTTTTGCCCGTACTCGATGAAAAGAGTCCTTGGTTCTGTGTACTTTTTTGTGTATTCGGGCATCCTGTTTGGCGAATGGTACTGAAATTCACAAGAGCTGTGTACGTTTTTATACCCTAGACCTTATAAGGTATATAATGGTATATTCTTTTGACACAACGAAAATCTTCAAGGTGTTACATCTTGAAGAATATTCCATGGATACTCGTACAGCAATATACATATACAGAAATGCTCAGGATCATATCCTGAATCAATTCAGCCATGTTTGTTTGTCTGTCCGTCTGTCCAACCATCTGTCCAACCGTCTGTCCGTTCGGACGATAACTTTCGACAGAATGAAGCTAGACACTTTAAATTTTTGTCAAATACTTGTAGTAGGTTCTAGTTGATTATGAAAATGCGCAAGATACGCCCGCTCTACAAACTTTTTGTGGAAAGGATGAGATCATTGAAATTTTGGGGTCAGTGGGTCGGATAGAAGGACTAAAGTGTAATTGTTTATCAGTATGGTTAACCCACTGCTAATTGAAAGTTTGACGAAAGCACCACAATTATACAGTCAAATGGACTTTACTGTAATTTGCCTTAACACCTGGGGCGTAGCACATCACTCCTACTCCTACGCGCCATTGTATTTGGTTGCTCGTAAAATGCCGAGTACTTGCTAAATTTCGAGCAACTTGCCAGCAGGTGGATTTCCGCCGACTTCGAGTCATCGAATAATATTCATCGGCTGCTTACTTATTTTACCCGGGGCGGCTAGTAGCGTAGAGGCACCAGTCTCATGTCTGACTACCGGCGTATCGAGTTCGAATCCCGTTTACGACAACGTTCGTGTCATGGATGTTTGTATTGTCTTCCCTCTGTTGTGCGGAGCTTACTAATAAGCCACAGCATCTCCCAACTTGTCGCAGGTAGGCGGCTAAATTGGGGAGCAGGAGGTGCATGCTGGTAACTGCATTTTTTGAAACTAGTTTATGCCTGTTAAAATATTTTAAATAGGAAACGTACAAACCGCAGTAAACACCGAGAGCTTCTTTTGGAAAGCTTACCCTCTCCTCCAGTACAACCGCGAAATGAGCTAGGGCTGGATGATATGGTACGTACGAGTACACTAACGAGCGCACTAGGGAAGGCTGCATACAAATTATGTCCCACCAGCAGACAAAAAAGTAAAGTAAAACCAATTGCTTTGATCTCCGAATAAGGCAAAATCATCTATGCTGGAATCAGGTTGGAGTTCCTACAAGAAATGTCTTGCATTATTCAGGAAGGAACTAAGGAAAGCCAAACGTAATTCATGGAGGCTTTTTTGTGAGCGTATTGAAGGTTCCAGTGAGACCTCTCGGCTTTGTAAGGTTCTCTCCATGAACCCATCCATTCCTAGTTATCAACAGACACGACGGCTCGTGGACATCCTCTAGCAAGGAAATTATTGAAGTCCTGCTTGCTACACACTTCCCAGGTAGTTCCCCTTATGTTTCGGTGGAGCATGCGTCGGTGACTGATATCGCCTCTTGTGGTTTCACTACTGTTTTATCAAGGGGAAAGACCACAAGCTTCGAATCCTTCAAATCGACTGGACCGGACGGAATCAATCCATTTTCAGGTCCTTCTTGACGTTGGTTTACATTCCAAAGCTATGGACTGAAGTTAGAGTGGTCTTCATACCTAAAGCGAGCAAAAGCTCGTGTGTGCGGGCCAATGATCTCAGGCCTATTAGCTTATCGTCAAGTCTTTGAAGACTGTTCGAAAGACTGATTGATAGCACACATGCGTGCTACCATTCTATCTGCCTCGCAGTATACATACTGGAAGGGTAAGTCAGTAGATACGACTCCAGTGCCGATCAAAGTCTAACTTAAGGCACGGGCAGAGACATTTTTGCCCCCCCCCCCCATTTCCTCTTAAAAAAATTTTCAAAACAATTTTCCGTATAAACTAAAATGGTGCATCGCTTGAAATATTGTTTGCTGGATGCATTTTAATGCTTTAGGAATTTTTGCTGCATAATTTTTTAAGTGCAGTTTTGTCCAAGCAGTTTCGCTTCAAACTAATATCGACGTCGCTTGCAGAAAAGTGGTTGTGAGAGTGCCACTTTTGTCCGGCCAATTTTGCTGGCACTAATTATCGTCGATAATGTTCGCTGCAGACGATCGAGCCAAACGAATCGCGACGACGACGCAACCACGTCAACTTTATAGAACGTGTGGAAAAAATTCTCTTCCCTCCACTGTGTTTCGCAAAGTATTTGGTTCGACGTGTGTGTCGAGCTTAAGTCAGTCTCACTGGAAAATTAAGCCCAAGATTTGAAATCAAATCGTTCACGCGCGTAAATTGGAACTTTGAGAAGCATAACAGGGTTATCCATTTTCTCTTTCGGAAAGTGAACTTAAATTAAACACAGTAAATATTTGAATTTCGATGGAATTTTTATTTCATAATAAACTTTGGATTACGCCATTATACGTGGAATACAATATCTGTCAAATGTCCCCCACGGGACCGCTTGCAGGACTCGATCCTTTTGAGGTAATTTTCGATTACCTTTTCACACATTTCGGGCAATAACTCGGCTATAACTCGACGGATTTCGTCCTTCAACTGACCAATCGTCGTGGGATTGTTCGCATAAACACGGTCCTTCGCATAGCCCCACAAAAAGAAATCTAACGGCGTTAAATCGCAAGACCTTGCTGGCCAAGCCACATCGCCGAATCTCGAAATTACGCGTCCTGGGAATTTCTCGCGCAATAAAGCCAAATTTTGTCGCGTGGTGTGGCCCCGTCTTGTTGAAACCAAATATTGTCGAGATCCATATCTTCAATTTCCGACCAAAAAAAGTCATGAATTATGGCGTCATAGCGCTGGCCATTGACTGTAACGGCGGCTCCTTCATCGTTTTCGAAGAAAAACGGCCCAATGACGCCGCCGGCCCACAATGCACACCAAACAGTCACTTTTTGCGGGTACAACGGTTTCTCAGCGGTCACTTGCGGTTGCTCACTGCCCCAGATGCGACAATTTTGTTTGTTTACATAGCCGCCGAGCGCAAAATGGGCCTCATCGCTAAAGAAGATTTTCTTCGAAAAATCGGCATCGGTGGCCTGCTGTTCGAGGACCCAATCTGAGTACTTACGACGCAATCTGTGATCAGTCGGCTTTAATTCTTGCGTGAGCTGGACTTTATAAGGATGGAGATGAAGGTCCAAATGCAAAATGCGCCACAATGTGCCGTAAGATAGGCCTAAATGCTGGGATCGGCGCGGAATCGACAAATTCGGGTCTTCGGCCACACTTTCACTCACAGCGGCGATGTTTTCGGTCGAACGAGCAAAACGATGATGCATAGGTGTAGAAATGTCTGTCACCGATCCAGTTTCTTCAAATTTTTTCACTGTGTAGGCAATTGTGCGCTCATTGGGACGATTATGTCGACCATAATCTGCGCGTAATGCACGAAACGTGGCCACCGCAGATTCACCATTTTGGTAGAATAATTTAATAATTTTAACGCGTTGTTCAGTCGTAAAACGTTCCATCTTGTAAAATGGCAAACCTTCAACTAAACCAATACCAGTTTGGAATACACTGACATTTGACAGATGTCGAATGACAGGGCCTTACTTTCCGAAACACGAAATGGATAACCTGTTAGCGAAGCATTTATAATTACATGATATTGCATATACATGTGTACATATTATAGCCCCCATAAACTATGCGATCCATCGTCAGATCGATCGCACCTTGTATGCGCATATCGTTGGCGATTTTTTTGACTCTTTCATGTAATTTTGATCGTCACACCAGTAGTGGTTAGCAACCACATGGGCTGACCACTGCGGTTTGACCATAAATCCGAAAAACAACGGAACTTGTCCTCTTCACTAGGAAGTACAGAATACTTCCAGTCAAACCTCCGATGCTTAATGAAACGATGCTGGTCATCGCTGATAAGTCAGCACTCTTTAGACTTATCCTGGATAGAAAACTAGGGTGGAAGCCCAATTCACAATAACGGGTAAATAAGGCCACTATCCCTTTATACCCTTGTAAGAGAGCTATTGGCAGGAACTGGCGCTTATAGCCGAAACAGCTGCACTGGCTTTATGAAGCTGTTCTGCGTCCCATTCGTATAGTAGTCAATTGCCCTAACCCCTTATGGGGCATTGCGCGTCAACTGTTCCATGTGGCCCAGTCGACGATGTGTTGATATATACTAGTTTCGGAGAATGTATTTTTCAGCATGCACCCATTCGTATGTATGGAGTAGTTGTATGCTAACTGCTCTAAGGACAGAGGCCAACCGTGATTTGGAAGAAAAGGTGCAAAGACTGGCCTGTTTGGCAATTTGTGGTGCTGTTACAACCACTCCATCTGCTGCTTCGAATATACTGCTCAACCTGCTTCCTTTCAACATTTATTGAAAACAGATGGCTGCGAATGCCGCCATCCGCCTTCGTGATACCGGGCAGTGGATTACATTAGGCACTGGGCTCGGGGTTTTTCTGAACAACCTGGATATTCCAGCAATGACTGATTACACCACCCCAAAATATTTTCTTGACAAGGACTTTACAAGCCTAATGCCATCACGCAATCAATGGGAGGATAACGCACTATCGTTGCTATCGGGTAGCTCCAAGACTAACGATGAAGTGGGAGACGTAGTCGATTCTGAAAGGCTAAATATAAACCTATCGTTCTATCTCCCTAACTACTGCAGTGTGTTTTAGACGTAGATCACGGTGATTATGGAAACACTGACTGGGGAGGCGTGTTAAATCCCCTAGAGACATACCTATTTTCATGCACAGCCAAGCTGCTATAAAATCTTTCGAACCTGGTCTGACTAGGTCAAAGACGGTAGGGGAATGTCGTCAATCTCTTACGGATATAATTATTTTTTTCAATATTGTTTTGTGCTGGATTACGGGTCATAGCAGGTTTGGAGGTAAGTTAGGTTTACGGGCTATAGTGATAACCCACGACACACTTAGACCACGAGTGGGTTCATTATGATACCACATAGGAGTGAAATACTCCCCTCCAGCCTGTCCGTTAAAACCAGCCCGAGCCAATAATAAACCGATTCACTCTACCAGCATCCACCGTCGTCGGATTCCTGAAGTGGATATAGAAATGTGCCCCAAGCAATCTTCTCTTCAAGTGTGCCCGAGCCGGATGCTCACAGAATAGATGAGCGGTACTCTCCTTCTCCTCCTCATCGGCACAGCTCCTACAGAAGACGTTAAAAGGAAGCCCGAGTCCTTGCGTGCTCCTTGATTACGCAGTGTCCAGTTATGACTCCTACGACGGCACTTAAGTGCCTCGTTATCCGACACGTAGTGTTAATTGCCCATCTAGAGTTAGCCTTACTAATCGCGGACGAGCTGATATCGTGCTTGCAAGGATCAAGGGAGATGCCGATGTTTCGCTGATTTCAAGAAAGTGCCTCCGTTGTCACAGCAAGCTCGTCAGCTCTGACAATACCGGAAAAACCGCTATAACCAAGTATCCAGCATAGTTTGATTATAAAGAAATGGCCCATTTTTGAAAGAGAGACGCGGCAGTCCGCAGTTAACGCAGCCTAGCTAGCCGTATAAATGATGACATCCTTAACCGTGATATTGTTACGCCCCAGCCAGAACATAGCCTCCCTAGTTGCCGAAACTTCCGCCTGGAGAACGCGACAGTAATCTGGGATATCGGATATGAATTGATAAGACTATATTCAATCGTTCGGAATAGACCACAGCTCCAACGCCCGCATCGTTCATAGATCCGTCCATGTATTGTAGAGGGATAACGAGTCAGCCAACAAGATTCGGTCCGCGACCCACTGGCTCCGTTGTGGAATCTGACTTATGCTTTCTGAGTAATGGCAGAGCGGATGAGCTCGCTAGACAGGGTACAACTGACGACGCATTGCAATTTTGTCGGAATATTGGTATGTCCGTTTCGGCATGTAGGCTAGCACGGAAACCTGATGCGATTCGTTGAACAAAATACAGATGGAGAAATGGCTACACATGCCATTCCATACGGCCCTTGTGGCCCATGCTGTACTCGAATCGTTCTGCTGGACTGCTCTCGATGAAAAGACAACACATCAGTGCGATCATCGGAGTCATCGCAGGCCAATTACTGAACATGCCAGGAGGTTTAAACTTCCCTTTAATGACTTCTGTAGAAGCTGCAATAATGACGACGAGATGGAATGTAATTTCTATTTCTCTGCACCTGTCCTGCGCTATCAACCAGGCATAAGGAAATTTTTTCTATTTGTTTCTTTAACGAACTGGAGGACCTAGCCCATTTTGGTGTTGGGAAATTTCGTCGTTTCATTGCCAGCTTCGGCTGGTTTAATGAGTAGGTCAGTTGGGAGATGATTCCCCGTTGTAACACAATGGACCTTGTCATTATCGCGCTCGATGGCCGTGGTCGTCCGGGCATCGCTCTACGATACTAATCTAGAGCTCGGAGTTCAAATCTCGGCGCGATCAAAAACTGCCTGTGAGTGCTAATAGAACTTTCACAGTGATCCGAGCTTGTCAGTATAAAGACGGCGCAGATAGGAGGTGCATGCTGGCAACTGCACTTCCAAAGAAGTCTATGATATCGAAACGTCAATAAGGCATAGAAAAGCTAGAGATGATGGCGCGCCTATGCCCCTATAGGGGTCAAGGCAATTAACAACAATGTGTGCTGGTGATAAACACGGTAGCGACTCGAACCTTACCCAACCAGAACCATTTGATCGGGAGTTCAAATAAACGTGAAAAGCTCGAACTTTGGTATACGACTGTCGGGGGTCGTTGTAACTTTTCCTGTAATACTGAAAGCGATCAGTTGGAAACCAAGGACCCTCTGAATACAAAATGCTCCGCATTACCCTAAATTCCATGTTTTATGCTATAACTTTCGAACGAACTGACGTAGAGAACTAGTTTTGGGCATGTAAACTTGGAGAGAAAGCTAATTCATTTTTTAAATGGGCATGATTCGTCCAAAAGAACCCCTACCTCCACGATATATTCAAAAAACGAAATACAATATATCCATAACTTCGGTACCTTTCGATAAAATGAAGCTAGCGACTTTAAATTTTGAATCGATGTTTGCAGTGTGGGTTAGTTAGTTGGTTTCGACACTCGAATCAAAATGACGACTACCTTCCCTTTAATGGTTCCATCATCGTAGCCTCATCGGCTAAGTCCTATTCAAACTGACCATATATGAGACACAATTGACCCCTCCAGGAACATGGGCGCATCAACATCTCCTGCATTTCTATGCCCTGTTGACGTTTCGATAACATATCTACTTTTCGGACGTGCAGTTGCTGGCATGCACCTCCTCCAAACTTACATATGGCGGTTGTCAATTTGTAATTTTTGCTTTCACCACTAGCTCTGCACAAGTCTAGAGTATCCACGCTTTGGACTCGCGACGGAAACGAAGCTTCAGTCTCGTTTTTAATCAGTTCGTACAAAACAAGGTACCGTGTTCTCGCTGGCACCTTTACGTCCTTTTGTCATCTATCCGACGGAACAAAACGAATGGGCCAGACATGATGGGTTTGACGACGATGACGTCGACGATTACATAAAAGAAATTGAAAACCACCAGACAGAAGAAAAGGGATTTTTAGGCCTATGTCATTTTATTATTATCATTTCTCCCGACATCCATCTTTTCTGAGAGTGTTATTGAAGACAAATTTGAAATGGATTTCCTGTGAAAGGTTTTTTTCGCGAATTTCTATTCATATGTGTCTCATGTGTCGGCCAAAGCTTAAGAGGCTCAATGGATGTGTTCTATTCATGTCGAAAATGTTATCGGCATAATTTGAGGGATGTTCGGCCGTCATAGTGTTGCAGATTAGATTCCGTGTTTGATGTTTTCTCGAGCGAAAAAAATAACAAGAATTGAAAAGAACTCAATGAATTATGACTGATATGTTTTTGATTCGATTGATTTGTAATATGTATAATGTGTTTGCGTTATGTAGACCGATTGCCATCTTAAGATATAGGCCTCCGCTCAGCTGATTTTGACGGGTTGTAACGGACGGTTTGGTGGGCATTCGAAGATGCCCGTGGGGACGGAGCCTAGGTAGCATAGTGACCGTGAAGGTCGAGCCGTGCCATCTGGCGAAGAAAAATGCCCCTCAACGAGCTAAGCGGCGGCCTATGCTTGCTGTAGCTCAGTTCGGGAGACGTGGGCGGGGTTTTCGCCGCTCGTTGCCCCTGTCATTTACGTATTAACAAAAATTCATAGGCCTGGGGAAAACAACACAAACAGAGGAGGTAAAAATGGGGAATAAAAAAAAATAGTCGATAAGGATGGAATGGTTGGCGGACGGATCAGACGCCCACGCGGTCGCATCTGGGTCCGGGTGTAATGGGACCCTCGGCCTCTGCTTTCGTACCACCAACAGATCACTACTCATCATGTGCTGCTTCGATCTGCCGGTGCGAGCAGCACTACCAGACCATAATATGGTTCATTACAGGTGGTTCATTGCAGGGTGAATGATGTCATTACTTACTTCTGCGATTTCGTCATAGTGTCTGTGAAAAAGAATCCAGTGGTCGGCGACTGATAGCGGCGAGTCCCCGGTTTTTGTGCGTTTCGTGTTTGGTTTTCCTTTACCGCGTTCAATGTTTTTTTATTAGTTAAATTCCATCTATTGATCCGAGAAAACAAACACGTGCGCGATGAAAATGAGTCGTGCTGTCAAAAGAAGTATTTTTCCAAGTGTGAGCTGTTCGGCGATACTCTGCGACTAATCCGCGGGGCTGCGGCTTCGACCAAATTGCAGAAATGCCAAAGTGTCCGGAAAGTGTATTTTTAGAGGATAAAAATGCCGTCTGACGCAATTCTAATTGTAAACATATGTCATGCCGGGAACAGCGTCGTGTGCAGTCACTGCCTTGACAAGGCATGAATGACGTAAAATTGACGTCAAAATAGAAGTCGGAATTCACCACGATCAGCTGAGCGGAGGCCTGTATAATTAAGATGGCAATGGTAGACGGCCATGTTGGTAATTTTCTCAACTGGGTTTTCATTATATCGAGATCTTACTTAATTTTCTAATGCCTCTGTACATATTTCTAAAAAAAAAAACAAATTGTTAAAACAATTCTTTGGCACCCAGATGCAGATCGATAGAAGACAGTAGCGGTACATACTGCTATACCAGCTATCGGAGGAGTCTACAGAGCTACGACATCTGACTGGAAAACAGAGAGAGCTATCTTCACGGATGATAAGGTTACGTGAGCCATTAGGTATTTCGATCCATTCAAGTCAGCAGGTATTGATGGAACTTTTACTGCCCTTCTTCAGAAAGGGTTAGAGGCACCGACTCCCCATATATTGAGCATATAGGTATTTAGAGGCATCTTCGCCATGGGATTTATTCTTCACTTATTGAGATCTGCGAAGGTGGTGTTCATTCCGAAAATAGGCAACCGCCCTAAAGACGACCCCAAATAATACAGACCGATCAGTCTTACCTCGTTTATGCTGAAATCGATGGAGAAAATAGAGTCCGCTCTCCACTGTCTGCTCAGGGAGATTGAGGCGACAATGGAGATTAAAGAAACGGCTCTTTCAGCTTCCCTTGATATAGAAGGAGTTTTCGACAACACAACATTCACTGCTATTGACAAGGCACTTAAGGGGAAGAATGCGGACACCACAACAATATATTGCATAGGACATATGGTTTCTTCCAGAAGGGTCACCACTAACATTGAAGGCTTTACCGTCCTTGCTAATGTCACCCGTGGCTGCCCACAGGGAGGAGTTCTATCTACTTTACTGTGGTGCATAGTGGTTGTTGTTGTAGCGGCGCTTCGTACTCAGATAAAAATTTGTATCAAACATTCTGACTATCCATTTTAGTATCTTCTGTGCCCAAGTGGAGAAAAGCAGCTGCCTGGATGGGCTTCTCCCATAGCGCAATAGGAGTTAAACGCGTGGGGGTTGCTGAATAATTAAAGACGTGCTCAACGTTGTGTGGAGCGAGGCCACATGCTGGGCAGGAGTCTTGGACTTAACTCTCGATGCGGGGTAGGTATGAAATCAGACGCGAGCACCAACCAGGACGGAGTTGAGCTAACGTGAATCTGGTTGCTCTTGGGAGCCGGGATTCGTATGGAGATATGGCAAGTGGTTGCCCATTCAATATTTTGTTCGGTTTTAGTTCCGCGATCGAAGAAAGCACTTCTTCAGTGTGCAGCGTAGTGATGGCCGACTTATAGCTGGCCTTATAGAAGGGAACTCTTTTAAACCTTTAGACTTCCCTTTCGCGGTCCCTCATGTTGCGTCTAACATGACGCAGCGCTGGGGTATCGTCCATCAGGCTTGAGTTAGGATGGTCATTCTGATAACAGCCAACTAGATACTGCTTGGTGAGAAGAGTGTTGTGACTTTTTAAGGGCATCGTTTTTGTCTTTTGATGCAGATGGTCCTGTGATGACATCAGGAGGCAGCCTATGACAGTTCTAAGAGCAGTGCTCTAACAGGTCTGTATGTACCTATATTTCACATGACTGTTGCATAAATTGTCTGACCATATGGAAGCCGCATAATTGGCCTCAGATCTCCCGATGGATTTGTATGTATGTCGCGATTAGGGTCTCCTTATCTTTCCCCCAGGAACTGTCAGCTAAAGCTTTGAGGACTTTGTTCCTGCTTCTCATCAACAAATAGTTGACGCATGTGCCGAGTAGGTGGCCATGCTGGCAAGGGTGTCACCGAGAATTTTTGGGTGGTTAATTGTGGGAATAGTTTGACCATCTACCGCAATATCCAGTTGTAGCCTCGATCCTTGGTCCAGGTGGTTAAAAGAGTAGCAGAAGATTTCGGCGCTGACAGAGTAAGATTCTTGCTGATTAACAAGTTATTGAGCTCCTCAAGATGTTCATTTATCTGCTCGCACATTTGGGTGATGTCATTGTCGGTTGCCCAAATAGAAGAGTCATCAGCGTAACTGACAATTTTAAGTTCGTCAGGTGGCGTCGGAAGTCCTGACAAATATAGGTATAGATTAAACAGAGTGGCAGATAAGATTTCTCCTTGAGGACACCCTGTTTAATTTTCCTTATTTCAGATTTTTCATTTCTAAGCTCCGTAGTAGGACTGTCTTCCGTCAAGGTAATTTGCGATCCACTTTACTTATTCCTGACGGAATAGATGAACCGCAGATGTCAGACAGGAGAAACGAGTGGCGTGGCGGACAGTGTTGAAAGCCTTTGACAGGTCTAAAGCCACTAGAATGGTTCGTTCACATGGACATGATTGGTTGAGGCCATTGCGTATTCTTGATGTGATGGCATCCAAAGCCCTAGTTGTGCTGTGCATTCTTCTAAAGCCATGTTGATGATCGGCTAATTGTACATATATGGGTCGCAAATATAGGGTGGAGTAGCGCTTCAAGACTCTTAGCTACAGGATAGTGGTTGATAGCCTGCTGTAGATACTCTTGACGATGGGCTACTCAGTACAGAGCTACGCCGATGAATTAGTTATTTTGATTAAAGGAAAGTTCGACGGGGTTCTACCCGACATCCTTGAAGCAGCTCTCGTCATTGTACAAGAATACTGCAACAACAACGGACTTCGAGTCAACCCATGCAAGACAGAAGTAATTCCATTCTCTAGAAAAAGAAACCTCAGTCGCATCAGAAGCCCTTTAAGGTACGACTCACCGCTTCCCATGGAAAATCACACCAAATACCTGGGTATCGTCCTCGATAGTAAACTACTCTGGCAAGAACATCTCAGGTTAGTGGCGGATAATGCCACTAAGGCTTTGTGGATATGTAGGCAGCATGTAGGTAAGACGTGGGGAATAAAACCCTCAATAGCCATCTGGACTTACAAGGCTATCGTTTATTAGAATATGGAGCAGTAGTCTGGCGGAGAGAACATTTACTGTTGCTGGTCAGATCACCTTAGGTAAGGTGCAGAGACTTGCATGCCTGATTGTGAGGAGGGCTATCCTACAGCCAATACAAATCCACATAAAAGCACAAGCTAAAATAGACTTGTAGCATGCGACGCGAATGTAAAGCTAACTCCTTCAAAAATAAGCAGGCTTAACGAAAGTATTGTCACAAGTATACCATCTGACCATCTTGTGAGGGAAAGATCATGCAAGACGCGGTTCACCAACGTTATATGGATCAGAGAACACTGACAGTGCAAATATGCCAATCTTCCCACTCACACTATCATCTGGTTCCCAGATGGCTCGAAAACCAATGAAAGTACCGCGCCGGGCTATGTGGGTACCAACGATCGGGCCTTCATGTCCATGGGCTAATTTGACACTGTCTTCCACGCGGAGGTGAACGCCATCGAAGCATGTGCCGAGTTATGCCTGAAGATCGGCTAAGACAACAAGAACGTGGCTATATTCACTGACAACCAGGCGACCATTCAAGCGCCGTCAAAAAGTACAGTAACATCTAAGATCGTAAATAGTTGCCTAAAGGCACTACACAAAGTTGGCTCTTGGAACAAAGTAACTCTATTCTGGCCCCTGGCCATGTTGGTATCAGTGGCAATGAACAGGCTAACGAAAACATGCCCGTTGAGACGGAGCCTAGAGTTGCAATAATGATCATGAAGGTCCGGCAGTACCATCTGGCGAACAAATCGGCCCCTCAATGAGCTCGCCAGCGGGCTATGCCTGCTGTATCTCAATTCGGCAAGCCTGGACGGAGTTCTCGCCGCTCGTTGCCCCCGGAATCTACAGGCCTGGGATAGATGACACGAACAAGGGACGCGAAAATGGGGAATTAAAAAAAATGGGGCGATAGGGATAGAGTGGTTAACGGACGGCTAAGATGCTCTTGCGGTCGCATCGGGGTCCCGGCATAATGTTACGCTTGGCCTCTGGTTTCGTACCATCAACAGGTCACTACTCATCAGGTGCTGCTTTCGATCTGTCGGTGGGGGCAGCATAACATTCAGTGATCAACTCACCCCTTTTACAAAATCCTGGCTTGAGTCAACCTGATTTCGTTCTTGTTTTAGAAGAAGCGCATTTCATAGACGCAATTGGCGCGCACATGCGAAATCGAAGCATTGTTGGGTTGACCAAAAATTGGCTTGAATTAGACTTTGCATCCGAAAGCATTATTATTATAAATTGTTGGTGGTTCTTTACGATCTATTGATATGCTATGCATTTCACTATTAAATAATAGTTTAGATAAAATGAGGGATGTGTTACTTGTCTTGACCCGTCCAGGGGCATGGGCGCATCAATATTTCTTGCATCACTATGCCTTGTTGACGATACGATAGCATATTTTTTCTTGTCTTATTGTGAAGTGGCTAGCATGCACCTCCAATGAGGGATATACCTGAGATTAATTTCTGCTAAAATTTCTCCCTTTAACCGTTCATTCCTCTCAAACCTGAGTACAATTAAATATATAGCATGTTCCCTAATCCTTCTTATGTATCGTTTATATTCTGTCTCATCTCGTAGTTTTTCAGTTCACTTCGCTGACAACGATTTTCCAAGTAATATTAAAGGAAACCCGAAACGCTATTATCTACTGTCCGTTTAATCGAATCCTTCTCCAACAGTCTATCGAAACAGCAGTCTGAATTCCACCCAAGCCGTGTTCGTTTGAATTCAATTCATGATTTTCCAATATGCATTACATCCTCAAACATCGAAATGCGGAGCAAAATCCTGGAAATAGAGTCCTCTTTTCACAGTTCACTATCAAGATTCCCCATAACTCATAAACTTTAGAGCATCACATTCAAACAGTTCCAAGTATTCCTCGTTCCCAACCGCGGAACCGCACTCTCATCCATTCGGGTTTTGAAGCCTCCTCCATACATTCATGACTGAAAAACACATTGCGAAAAAATTCAAAAGTACCAAATAAAGCTGCACTATCGGCCAGGAAATTACATTTTTGCTTGCCTCTCGAAATTTCTGTCCTCTGACAACTCGCTCAACTACACTCAATTCCCGTACTACTGTGGATCCGCTGGAAGTCCTATGCGCCCCTCTCCCCATAGGACATACAGCGCTTGCGAGTCTCCCAACTCGAAAAACCGACCATAAACTAGGACCTGAAAAATTTGCAAAGTGCCAAACTATGGTGCGCCGCGCCGGCCATATCTACTGTTGTAAATCTTCGTGCGATTTAAAACGCTCTCAATAAGTCGATTGGTTATTTTAAAAAAACGCCCGCTTGGAGAGATACGCTTGTCTGAATCCTTTTTAGATCGAGTAAAGGCTGAACTCTGGAAAAAAATGCGAATAGGAGTGTGTTCTTTTCATCCAGTGACTTCGACAGCCTGAAGGGACGAAATTCTTTGCATCTCTTCAAGAACTCTACCAGAAATGATGCTAGAGGACCAAATAGGAAACAGGCAAAGTTCTCGTTTCGATGCGCGAAAGAACTGTTCGATGGGTCGTGGGTGAACCCCTTCCCTTCGTTCTAGAAAGTATGGTATCCGGATCTGAAGCGAGCGGAATGTTTATTTGTTCGCGAGAGTTGTTTGTCCAAAGTGTTTGGAAGCTTCAAGCTGAGCTATTTCCTGCTATATATCTAACGGCATCAGGGTGGAGAAAGTTTAGCATACTCGGGCAATCTTTTTTTCGTGGAGCTGGGAGTTACGGTGTAAACAGTCCCGCCATCGCCCCTTTCAGTAAATGGATTGCTTTTGCATTTTTTTGCGGGAAAATTCATTGAAATTTAAGTGGATTTTAAGCAAAGATATTGGAATTTATGGAGTTTTGAATTGTAAAGTGTTTTTTACATTTTTAGTTGCGGTATATCTAATTTTTTTTTTTTCGCTTTTCGATAGGTAATTTGATTGATCGTATCAACTTCGGGTCAATTGCTATGGGGATCGATCCAAAGTTTTCACAACTGAAAGGCAAATTTGAAGTGCTTTGAAATTATAATTGGATGCGAAAAAAAAAAGATATTGTCTATCAGGTTATAGTTTTCATATTGGTGGAGAATCGTTAGCATGGTGTATTGCATTCTCGATGCATGCATGTCATTCAGAACTATTTTTACATTATGTATTCTTAATCTACGTTTAGACAAGAGAGGAAAGTGGTGGAGCTCTACCAAAGACGTTTACACGATAGTCTGTCGCTACCATTAATTCGCTGTACGTAAACTCGGAGTATTTTAAACTCATTTTTGAAAAAAAAAAAATCAGTTATTCGACCCACTCTCGATAACGAGTTTCGACCTCGGAGTTGGTTTTCTTTACGTTTCATGACCCCAGGAATCGATAGGCATCATTAGATTTTTTTTAGTGTCATTTATATATATACAAATATACCCGCAAAATGTTGTGGACACGATAACAGTCGAACGGAAGTCGTAAGCGAAGTGAAACTTTTCCAGTTGATAGATGTAGTCGGCTGCAATTGAACTCCAGCAGTATCGATATAGCTGTTAAAAAGTTATAGCTATATAGCGGCAAAAGTATCTGAGCCTAATAACTACATAACGAAAAAAGCTAGCTGGACCAAACTTATCCAGCAGGTAGACGTCGCGTCGATAAGGCCTAGCCTAATATTAAAATTCAGCAAACATCCGTCAATCGGTTAAAAAGTTACAGCTACATAACCGCATAATTTTATAGACAAAATAATTATATAACGGATGAAGCTAGCTCGGTAAAACCTATCCAGTTGGTGGATGTTAAGGAGGACTAGCCTCCTATCTAATTTCAGAAAAACGCCTCGAATGGTTCAAAAGTTACAGCTATATAACGACAAAATTTTCTAAGCAAAATTACTCTATAACGCAAGAAGCTAGCTGAGTGAAACTTTTCTAAATGGTGCGCGATCGCCAGGACTGGATTCCTATTTAATTTCAGCAAAATCAATTAGTCCGTTCCGGATTAACAGCTATACCTATTTTATATAACCGCAGAATTTTGAGAACAGAATTAATTTCTAACGGAAAAAGCTAGTTGAGCGAATCTTGCCCAATTGGTGAAAGTTAGTGAGGCTTCCGGTGGAGTTTCATGAAAATCCACGGTACAGTCGAAAGGTTACAGTAGTATAACAGCAAAAAGTAATAAGCAAAAATTTAGCTACACGAAAGGCATTTATTTGATGAAGCTTAAAATGGAACCGGAGATAAATTCATATAGTAAAATCGATCGAACGGTTAAAAAGGGGGGGGGGGCAAAAACTCCTCTTCCATAGTCCTCCGCGTGGGCGCCTCCTGGAACGGCAGTGGTCACTGACCATTACCAACCAACGTCAAGCCGCCAGTGATGGCGGTGCGATGATTTGGTTGAGGTACCCCTGTGGTGTGGGGTGTGAAAAAAAATACCACGGCCTTTCCCTTTGAGGGCCTGTCGTTAAAACCGACAATCAAAGGACAGGATGTGTATGCCAGCAACTTTTTCCTGGGAACCGGTCTCTGACAGGGTCTTGACCGCCAGGTTCCGGACCAAAATGAGGAACATCTCAATAATACAATGTTATGCCCCTACTGAACCCGACAATGTCTTGGCAAAAGACTCCTTCTACGAAGAACTAAACGCCGTTCAGAGCAGAACACCTAAAGGTGACATTATAATGGTTATGGGTGATTTGAATGCGAAAGTTGGCGCTGATAACTATGGGCTCAGACATGTGATGGGGAGACACGGTCTTGGTGATCGTAATGACAACGGTGAAAGATTTGTAGAGTTCTGCAACTTTCACAGTCTCTTCATCGGTGGTACTATGTTTGAGCATAATGACCACCACAAAATCAGCTGGTCCTCTGTTGATCGGCGCAGAACACAAAATCAGATCGACCATTTTGCCATTAGTAAAAAATTCAAGAGTTGCCTCCTGGACGTGCGAAACAAGAAGGGTGCCGATATTGGGATGGGAAGAGACTTATAATCTTATGATCGCTAATGTTCGATTGCGTATTGCAGCCTGCGCAGGCTGGCTTTCGATCCGGATTCTCCTGCGTCGATCACATTAACACCTTGCGAATCATCATCGAGCAATGCGCTGAATACGATTCTCCGCTTCACTTGCTTTTCATCGATTTCGAAAAGGCTTTCGATAGTGTGAACCGGGATTCTATATGGGCGGCCTTGCGCAGGAGAGGCATCCCTGAGAAGCTTGTGGCTATTATTAAGGCAACCTATGACGGCGCGAAATATCGCGTTCTGCATAAAGGTAAGGTGTCGGGGGACTTTGAGATTCGCAGTGGAGTTCGGCAGGGGTGCATCCTCTCACCGATCCTATTCCTCATTGTGATCGGCGATGTGTTGCATGCAGCCCTATCCGGACTCGACAGAGGAATTAAATGGACTTTGACAGCTTATCTACAACATCTTGACTACACTGACGACATATGCCTACTCTCCCACAAAATCATGGATCTGTCCGCAATGGCGTTAGATCTCGAGAGGGAGGCAAGCAAGGTTGGGCTAAAGATTAATACTAACAAGACCAAGGTTCTTAGCCCGCGCCGTTGCGAAAAAGAAATCCGACACCTATTGCCATCAATATTAATGGGCAGCCTGTGGAGAAGGTGGACAACTTCGTCTACCTGGGTAGCATTGTTGCCGAAAATGGTGGTACGGAGCAGGACATCGCTCGTCGTATCAACCAGGCTAAACGCGCATACGGCATGCTGTCCAAAATCTGGCAGGGCAGTTATCTCAGAATCAAGACCAAGCTGGGCCTGTTTCGCTCCCTGGAACTATCAGTGCTTTTGTATGGGAGCAGTACATGGAAAGTTTCCGTAGGAGTTACCAGAAAGCTGCAAGTTTTCGTCAACTCATATCTTCGTCGAATTTTAAGAATTTTCTGGCCCGAAACAATATCAAATGAAGAGCTACGTACGGCGTACGGGTCAGATACCAATCGACGAATTGATACGCAGGCGAAAATGGCAGTGGATAGGTCACACATTGCGGAAGAGTGATAACTGCATTTCTTTGCATGCCATGAAATGGAACCCAATTTCCAACCAAGGCCGACCAAGAGGGGGTCCTCGAATCACATGGCGTCCATCTGTGGCAAAGGAGTGTCAGGTACTGGGTAAATCTTTTGGGGAGTTGCGCCCCATTGCCCAGAACAGAGTACGATGGCGCGCAGGAGTAGTTGACGCGCTATGCCCCGCTAGGGGTTAAGGCAAAGTAGTAGCTGCACCTGGTACTAGCAACTGCAGTAAAATATCCCACCCATATCTTAATTATACATAGGGCCGTTTTCTCAATGTCTAGTGTCAGAACAGGGCTAGAGCTACATCGAAATGATAACACGGTTGGTTCCGTGGGACTATTGTTTATTTTATACATTGACAATACATTTATTTAATGGATCAGCCGGCACGCTCCTCTCCTTCTTCCTCACATGGTGCTGAAGAGATTATTTTAAGAAATTTATAAGCAACAGGCTTAGTGAGTTTTATACGCGAAGGAAACGGATCTGAAACCAACTCAACCGCAAAATAGTGCTGAGTACGTAGAATTGAATTCAACAGGTGACGAAATTCCGCCAAGCAAATCAGCTGACTTTCTACTGCATTAGCTACGCTGTGGACTGCATTATCATATTTTGAGCGTTGCATGCGCTAAGTTTAACCAGACAGTGATTAAACGGGTCATAAATTCATAAATGATCTCCAATTAGCCCATATTAAAAATCAGTTCTCGCCAGGTGTCTTTCTTTAGAGCTCTACATTAGCGCTCTACCAGGTGTTTACATAGTTTACCCTATTTTTATCTCTGGTAGATATTTGAAGAGTGTTAAAGCATATTCTGAAAATAAATCAGTTTGCTATCGTTCGATGTGAAGGCATTATTCCCTAAGCAGGGCCGTCGAGAGAAAATCCGGGCCCGGGACTCAACTTTTATGGGGCCCCATAAGGAACAATGGCTACGCCAAATGAAATCGCTTTGAAAACAATTGTATTATCGCTACGGTCAATTCCATATCAGTCTCTATAGTGCCAGGGTTACTAATATAAGAAAAATCTATAATGTGTATTAATCTCTATATATATAGGTAAAAATGAATGTTTGTTGTATGTCCTTTATAGAATCGTAAACTATGCATTTGATCATGTGATGATCTTTAGCAAAGTTGTTGTGCATGAACCAAAGAAGGTCACTGAGTAAAAAAATATATATATAGAAAAACAAATGAAATTGTTCTAATTGCCACGAGCGAAAGATTGTTGCTATGAATTCACTGTAGTTGCTACGAGCAAAAGTTCGTTGCTATGAAATTATTCTATTATTGACTGTGTTTTTTTTTTGCAAATGTGGCAATATTATAATTGCTTTTTCAATCAAAATTTCTTCACTCAACTTACACTAGAACTTATCCAGTGCAATTTTGTATGAATATTTGCACTGGTATAGCGGAAAAACCACAGCCAATAAACACTAACAAATCCAGGGTTTTGCGCGATTGTTTCTTAATAATATAGGAGGAGTGCACTAAGGCGTATCGGAAAGTGGTTGAATCAATAGATAGAACCTTACGTGACATCAAACAAAACGACCGGCCTATGGGCAGTATTATATTACTTCTCTGAGGGCTGATGAAATTAAGGCATGTCTAAAAAGCTCACATCTATGGCGCAATGTCATACCCATGCATTTGTCAACCAATATGCGGGCGCGAATTGGGAGTAATCAAAGTCCCCAAGAGTTTTCAGATTTATTACTGAAAATTGGTGACGGTACGTATCCGGACGAAGAAGGGAAGGTTATTCTCCTAAATAATTGATGTTGTGTATTTAAAAAACGACCAGGCATCTGCGATAAATGCAGAAATATTAAAATGCGTTCCTGGGGAATGTGTTGAATACAGCTCAATCAACCGAGTAATGGATCAAGAAGATGCTACCCATTATCCGGTTTTTAAATTCCCTAAGCGCACCTAGGCGGGGTCCCTGTAATTCTGCTTAGAAATTTGAACCGCCGAAACTATGTAAAGGTACCCGACTGAAAGTGAAGTTACTTTTAATTTAGCTGAAGTTTAGCCTTATCGTCGTGGTGTTGAGCAAGCGGAGAACAAATTAATTATGTATGAAAAAAATATTCAAGGTTAGTGTCAAGTTGTGAGCGAAGCGAACAATGCGAGCGCAGCGAGCACTAGATGAGAGAGCGAGCAAAGCGAGCTCTCGCAGTTAGTTAATAATAATTTTGATTTCATAAATGCCATATTGTAGTTAATATATGAAATGCGTTATGCGAAAAACTATTTTTATTTTTTTATTTTTATTTTTTTGAATTTCCGGGCCCCGTAAAAACACGGGCCCGGTACGATTCGCCCCTTCCACACCCCACTCTCGACGGCCCTGTCACTAAGTGTCACCACACACTGTCGAACTCGAACCTGGTACAAGTGGACCAGTTTTCTTCACGTTTATGTGAAGTGTGTGTGTGTGTCAAAGGACATTTGTGCCAGGTTCGTGTTCGAGTTCGACAGTGTGTGGCGAAACTTTTACACCGGTCAAACATGCGATCTTCGAGTTTGAATGTAAGCTGAACAAGTTTGGTGCAACCCCGGTGTGGAAGAGGAAAGTTAGAGCTTATGCAAAGCTCGCTTGGCTTCGTATGAATGGAAACTATTATTTCTCATCCCGGGATGATTACAATAAATCTACCTCCAGACGGTCAACGGACGATTCCTCCGACTCCGACTTCTCACGGAGATGTTCAGGCTTTCAATAGAAGACGCAGCTGAGTCCAAGGGGATAATGCCTTGAGTTTGGTAGAGATATGTCGACGGCATATGGGTCCTAAAATAACATGGCGTCGATCTGTGGCAGAAGAATGTAAGGCGCTGGGTAAGTGGTTTCGGGAGTTGCGTCCCATTGCTCAAAACAGAGTACGATGGCGCGTACGGGCAGTTGACGTGCTATGCCCCACTAGGGGTTAAAGCAATATATTGTATTACTAGACTATTGTTGAAAGTATTTTGAGTCTCTTTGGTCAGGACTGATGCCATTTCGAGTCCTTTGGGCAGGACTGATTTGAGTCCTTTGGTGTGGGAAAGTAGACATTCTTAGTAATGAAGTTATGTATATCGAGGCAAGATGGGCTTGATATGACTTACTGTGCTGAGTCTATCTATAACAATAACAGTATCGGCTCCTTGAATACCGGTTAGTCGTAGTTAATACCGTTAATTTTGGGAATCGAAATTGATCCGGTACGGCACATAACCTGGGTCTGAAAACATAGGTCTAGCTCAAATTTATGAAATCGATTAATCCGATTCACATTTGATTGGACTTGCATTTGTAATATGACCAGCTTTTTCTCTAGAGAAGCATTGTTCTATATTTATGTTCGTTTGGCTTTCTTTCGAGAGGATTATGTATAATCATTATAGAAGTTGAAAGCCAATAATGCATGCAGTTGCAGAGTGCTGTCTGATATTTTTTTGGAATAAAAACTTTCCTAATAGTTGTACGTAAATAAATAGTTAAAAAGAAGTATCATTGTGTTGATTTGCGATGCGTATTTATTGAAACAGTGTTGTCATTCTGCATCTTCCATTTGTTTCTTTTTTCTTTGCGATTTTGACTTCAGATTTGCAACCAGCGACCCAAAAGATCCAGCAAGATTGAACGCATTTATAGAAAGCAGTATTGCCATTCCGTATCCAAAATTCTGCTTTTTTTGCAATTCTGACTTCAGATTTGCAATAAAAAAGGTAAAAATACAATAATAATTTCTTCACATATTAAATCAAATATATATATCCAACCAGACCTGCAGACCTACCCCCGATTTTCCGTTCTTTAAAAAACGGTGTACCTCTACCTACTGTTCTTCCAAACTTGTATATTCAGTACAGAAATATATACCTACCCAGCAAAAGAACCGAAGATCATTTTTCAAAACCTGCACATCCACACAAATCTGATCCCTGATCTTCTGTTCTTTCAAAAACCGTGTAGCTAGCTAGACGTACATACCTAATCAGACCTGTTTTAAGCAGTGATAACTAGTACAGGTACTACGAACCATTAAAAAACCAACTCATGGTTTAAAAAGATACAAAGTATCTACACTGCATGCAGATACATCGGAACATGGATATGTCTATGACTACCGACTGCGTGGAACCTGTTGTGTTGAAGATATCGACGTAAGTTTTATAAAGATCCCAGTATAGTTATACTGGATGAAATCATTCGAAAAACACATCCCACGCTATCGGTAGGCATAAGACATATCCATGTTCCCATGTATCTGGTGGCAGTGTAGATACTCGTCATAAATTCTGTTTTGCTTTGTCCTGTCCGCTCGGGCTCCTTTCTATCGCGGGATCGTTTCGTTTTCGTTTGCACCGCGTGTGTGCAATATTCACCTCCTCTCGTGCATCCTGTTCCATCTACCCGTTCGGTACAGTTTGCAGACTGCAGCCTATCGACATTTCTCTGAGTACGTTTCTGCTAATCGCAATCACGCTTCCCACCATCTTTTCCCAATCGGACGTGTATTGTGTTTGTGTATCTATTGCAAAATCGCTCCCACACTATCCGCCTCATCCCGCCCCTTTAATCAACAGTCCGGGTCCGGCACACACAATCCGTTTCTCAAGTAACGCGTGCGACTCTATGCGATTGTGTCCAGCAAACAGAAAGGGAAACTAACAAAAGTAAACAAAACATTCCAACACACGCACAAAGAGAATGCACAAGAAAAATTTTGGAATTTTTGCAGAAGGGGGGGCATTTGATCTTCTGCAGACCTCTGAATGTACGTACATTTTGTCACGATGAGCTGCCCGGAACTATAACATCCTGCGACGAATATTTCTCTATTTCGGGGCTTGGGAGATTTTAACTCACGCAGTACGAATCCGCCATTTTGTTTTATGATTTGTTTATTGCACGTGTGGTGGGGGCCCACATTGTGGGCCAGTCAGACCTCAAATCGCCGCCATTGCAAATGCACAACTACAGTTGCTGGATCACCCGATTTGGATAGAATGAACTTCATCCGCGATGGCTCTCGCTCTCTATCTTCGGGGGGCGGGAACTACGTAATGTACACACTCTCAAATTGCGTCTGCGCATGTAAAAATGTTAGTCGAACTGACTACTTGCTACTTTTTCTGGGACCCTAGTGATTCAGATAGTACAACACGGGCTATTTTATTAAATGATGAATGGGAATTGGCGGAAATTGAAGGTCATTGAAAGTTCTTGAACGTCCTTGACCTAAATAATAAGTAAAAATGGAATTTCATTCATTGTGACTTCAGATTGGGTCTATGCATGTGCATGTCGCATGTCGGGAGTGCACAATTTGTTTAATGAAATGGTGAGAATGAGAATGATATGAATGAATGAGAGGAGGAGGTCCGCTGCCCTGAGCGAAATTTCGCATACATTTAGAGACCATAAATTGCGTGTGAGCATGTCGAGCGAGGACAGCAGACGGTAGGTAGTACGGAGCGTACTCTATATTTTCGAGGATTTTGAATGTATGGTATGGTGTGTATGCAGGAGTTTTGATTATGGCGTCGCGTTGACTGAGAGCGTGGGACAGAGAGCACAGAGAGCGCCTGTTCACCCGTACACTATGTTATTTCTTGCCGTCCACAACGTCAACCTTTATCGCTATCAAATCAACATCCCAACATGTACACACAGGATCCCCGCAAGCGCGCCGCCCGGGCGGATCTACAAGCAACAGCCATGCACAATGACCACTTTACTCAAACGACATTCACAACCAGAAAAGAAAAATTTTCAATGGGCTTGTTTCCTCTTCTGACCCCCGAGTAGAAAAACAGACATTTCGTGTGACGGAGAGATTTTTAGGATGACCCCCAGCTATAAGACATATCCATGTCAAAAACTCTATTCAATGACACAAGAAGGGCGATGATCTTCATCGGCACTTAAGGCAGGTTTCATTCAAATACGATTTAATATTGACCCACATGTTTTTAATTTATCTATGATTTGTTAACACTCATTACACAAACAACAAGTCGTTTGTTTGTTTAATGCGTGTTTGTTACCCTACTCCACATTCGATAGATACGCAAAAGAACGCGCCTATTATATGCGTTGGTTAGACCAAGCCCCACACAACCATTTTGATTTTTAAAATTTTGACATGCATTTGTCTTTTGGGTTTGGTTTAAATTTTGTAACGTAACACATAACGTAAGGCATAACGAAACGTTGCGTAACGATCGTCACGCTCTAGGTTCGTATGGGGTATTTTCTGAATGGCGGTTTATGCATTGGCGTACTGTTGAAAATATTTTGTGTCCATTGGACAGGACGTAAGCACATTCTTGGCTTGAAGTGAAATCTAGGCATTTCGGAAATCTTCCGAATCTAGGTGATCAGTGTGTGCCAGTGGTCTGGAGAATTGTTGAAAGCGCTTTTTAACCTTTGGGGTTGAGATGAACACAGTCTTGGACCTGAAGTGAAATCTAGGAAATTTGTGTGTCGTCTGAATAGGGGTGGTGTTGTTGAAGGCACTTTTAACAGCTATTGAGATGAACATATGTATTGTGGGAGTTAAAGTGAAATCTTGGAAATACGGGTGTCGTCTGAATGGAGGAGGGGGGGGGGGGGTGATAAAACCAGTGCAATGGCGTGTGTTGTAGGAGCTTTTTAACCCTATGGTGTTGTGATGAACAGATTCTTGAACATTAAGTGAAATCGAGGAAAAACGGATGTCTTCTGAATAGGGGTTATGGGGCTAATGCGATGGAACATTTTCGTGTTGATATTAGACAAAGTGATATCCAGGCAATACGAAATAGGTATCAAACCGATATCGGAGCGACATCAAAGTTATATTGAAGCGATCTCGAAGCCAAAAAACCACAAAGCGACGACCCTAAATAGGGGGAAACAATTACCAATTTTCCCGCTTTTCACGGTTTATATGATCTTAAATTTCTGAATTACACAACGATTGTGTAATCCAGAAATTCAGATATTCAAAATATGAAATCCTTAACGCAACCGATATCTTCTTTGCGACACAGATATATAGGTATACTTGATCTAATCTTTTTGCCAATAAAAGGAACGTTTCCGTGTCATTTATCCGTGCGCTTCAACGAAATCCTTAAAGATCTGTGTATTTTGAAAAAAAAAATCGTTTTGGATTGGGAACTAGATTTTCCCAAACCACTCTTTTTTTGTGGTGTTGCAAAAACTAAAAAAGAAAAATGGTGCTACCTCTTTTTGCAGCAAGCCCCGGAATTAGCCTTGCCATCCCAGCGTGAGCGTAGCACTAACCTCATTAATGCACTGGCATCCAATTGCGGTTACCGATCATCAACACCATAAAAAAATATAAAACACACTGCTAAAATACTTATGAAATCCACATGCGGTCCCAAAATAATTTCACGCTTGAAGTTGCTATGAGGAAGTTTTAGTTAGCATAGCATAAGCAGAGTCAGCTGTTTAAATAGACTACGATTTCGTTTAATCAGTTATCACCTTTATATTATATCTATCACTCATGCTTTCCGTATCTGTAGATCGGCCATGTCTCACAGTATCATGCACTCTTACTAATCAAAATTTGCTCAACGTATGACTCGCTCTACTCGTACTCGCACTTTCAAATTTAGGAACGTACTGTAAATTATCAGCTGTAGGTTTTCGTTTATTTTTTAATTAGTTAACTGGTGATAAACAACTTTTTAGCATTTTATTTGTTGTTTATTTATTTGCATTTGTTTTAATAATTTTCCCTGAAGATGATATTGTTGTTTACAAATTAATGGAAATTGCCTACTGCAAAATGCGTTTATGACGGCATTCATGAGCTCGTTCTTGTTCCTAGTTTTTTTTTCATATTAGGAAAATGATGAAGAGGATAAATAAGATATAAGATTGAAACAATGATGCTGATAATTTTAACAACTTACAGTAAACGTGAATTTGTTTATTTGCAAATGGAAATAGAAATTTCTGTAGATCAGGTCAAGTAAGCACATTTCTAGAGACTGTATGATAAAATGATTTTTATTTTGACGGATTTCCGGTTAAGTCAGTATGGATTTTTTTCAGGGACCATACATTATCCATAGCTACAAACCCCCAATTAAGAAAAACCCCTTACACAAAATCCCCTATTACGAATTCTCCCAAAATAAACTCACAAGTAAAAAATCCTCAAGTTCAAAATCAGACATCATCATTTAAGTCTTATTTGCTAGCTCTATCCATCGCTTAGTACGGATGGCGCAACGGTAAGCACGTTCGCCTTCTACCCATTGGGCCCCGGTTTGATTCCTACTGAATGCGGTAGTTTTTGATAAACAAAAAAGGGGATTTACGTGTCGGACTAGTAGCCTACTCAGCTGTTGAATGAGTACCCATTTGTGGGGTAAATAGCTCGGTTGAGCGCGTTGCTGATCACACACCTCTGCACAGTACATACCGTCACGATCTAGAAAATGAGATGATGCTAATTCATTTCGAGGTCTTGCTTCAAATTGGACTTTTGTGCGGTTATTTACTTTTACCCATCGCGTGATTTTATGTTTTTTTTACTCAACTTAAACCACCATCAATTTTCGAAAAAAAAAAATTTGCTAATTTTTCTTTCATTTCTTTACAGATAACGTGCATCGACTAGTCTTTGAGCATAGTAAGTATTGGGTAAAAGCTTGCTAAATAAGCAAACCGGTAACACCTTTGCTATTTTGCTATTAAAGCTGCATTCTTTCTTGGGTGGCTCATCGGCCATTTCTGACAAGTAAAACTCACCTGCTGCTGATCGAACGTCGGAATTTTCCAGATCATTGCTGTCACATAGATTGCATTAATTTGTCGTAATAGCCTTAGAAGAGCTCACATTAACATAATATTTTATAAACGACAGGGACTGATTGAATCTGTTCGTGTCGCAATTGAAAATTTAAACATTCCTGGTTCCGGACTCAATGAATCTGTGAATCCCATATCATACCGGATTCGAAAGATGCAGAAAGTAGCAACCCATAACATACAATATCATCATCATCGTGGCGCGACAGCCCGACGTCGGGCCTTGGCCGCCTGAACCGTTGTCCTCCAATTGCCTCGATCACGTGACCGCGTCCTCCAATCTTGGAAGCCCAGTAGTTGCGCGGCGTCCACATATACTGTGCTCTCAAAACGAGATCTCGTTCGTCCTCGCAGTCTCGCTCTGTCGACTCGTTCTGCGTTCATTACTTTCTTTGGCATGCGATCATTCTCCATTCGTTGTACATGCCCTGCCCATTGAAGTCGTTGTAGTTTATCGATTTCTGAAACTTCCAGCTCATCGTACAGTTAATAAAATACAACTCATGGTTGTACCGGATGCGCCATCCATCTCGATCGCAAACGGTCCCGAAAATTCGCCGCAGAACCTTACGTTCAAATGTGTCTAGCATGTTTTCGGAGGCTTGAGTTAGGGTCCATGCTTCGCAGCCATACCATAGCACTGGTCGTATAATGGTTTTGTACACGCGGAGCTTCATGTTTCTGTGCACATGCCTCGATTTCATTATGGATAGAACCGAGAAAAAAGTCTTATTAACTAAGTGTATCCGTCGCTTGATTTCGTCAGTTTCGTTGGCGTCCTTTGACAAGTTGCAACCCAGGTATATGAAGTCGTTCACGAACTCGATGTTGAAGTCCCCCACATTGATGCTCGAGTGCCTCTCTCTAATTGCCTTGACCCCTCCAGGGGCATGGGCGCGTCAGCATATCGAGCATTTTTATGCCTTGTTGACGTTTCAGTAGCATATCTAGTTTTCGGAAGTGCAGTTGCTAGCATGCACCTCCTATCCGCGCTGTCTTTATGTTGACAAGCTCGGAGCGCTGTGGGAGTTCTATTAGTACTCACAGGCAGTTTTTGATCTCGCCGAGATTTGATCTCCGAGCTCTAGATTAGTCAGAGCGGTGACCGAACGATCACGGCCACCGAGCGCTCGAGTGTGCAGGTGTCCTTTTCGTCGATTCCATCATTATTTTAGTTTTACCCTCGTTGATACGCAGTCCAACTTCTTTTGCAGCGGTATCGAGCGTATGCAGAAGTTCTTCTGCGTCGGCCAATCTACGGGACATGATGTTGATGTCGTCGGTCTACGCTGCTAATTGTGTCGATTTGAGTAGCGTCTTGCTGTTGTCCATATTCATAGCCCGAATAGCGTATTCCAGTGCTAGGTTGAAGAGCATCGGTGCCAGTCCATCGCCCTGTTTCAGACCAGTGCGTGTGTCAAATAGATCAGTAAGTCTATTATGGATCCTGACTTGTGAGACGGAGTTGGTCATCGTCATCTTTGTCAGTCGCACTAATTTGGCCGGTATACCAAATTGCAGCATGATGTTGTACAGTACTCCACGATCAATACTGTTGGTATACGTTTACGTTGTATTCCCAGCACTTCTGGAGTATCAGTTTGACCGTAAAGAGCTGATCGGTTGTGGAGCGACCAGGTCTTAAACCGCTTTGATATTAGCTAAGGATACGTTCTGCGTACGGTTTTATTCTATTTTTCAGAATTTTGATCAAAATTTTATAGGACGTACAAACTAGTGATATGCCCCTGTAATTCTCACACCGCCGTTTATCTCCCTTTTTGTGAATTCGATCTCCTCGTCCTCCCATACTCGCAGGAGTAATTGATAGTATGGCATTAGCTAGATCCGTTCCACCGAATTTTAGTAGTTCAGCTGGAATTTCGTCAGCGCTCGGCGCTTGATTTCGTTTTAGTGACCGCAACGCGAGATCTACTTCCTCTACTGTCGGGGGTTGTATGGGTGGGCCTGGATCAACAATATCGTCGAGAACTTCTTGTGTGGGGATGTTAGATGGTAGATTCTGAAGCTCTTCAAAATAAGAGGCTAATCGTCTGTTAATGCCACCGGTGTCGCTGATGATGTTTCCATCCTTGTCCTTACAAAGGCTAGTCCTGGGTTGGCAGCCGTTCTTAATTGTATTGACTAGTTTGTACGCTTGTCTGGTGTTCCTATTAGCTAAGTTTTCGTTAAAATTCAGCAACTGCTCGTCAAAGTATTCCCGTTTTTTACGTCTAATTATTCTATTCGATATTCCGTAGCTCATTATATTTTTTCCTTTTGGCTCTGGTTCCTCGTAAAATCTATTGTCTGTAGGCCTTATTTTTCGCGTCAAGTGAATTTTTGCATTCTTCGTCGAACCAATCATTCCTTGGCTGCCGGCTTTATATCCCACGACCTTCTCTGCGACATCCCTGATGGTACGCTTGAGTTCTTCCCAGAACCCATGGACGCCTGTGTTGCTGATGTTGTGTAGCATAGGAGATAGTCTTTCCTTAAGGGCGGTAGTGTACACCACCGCCGTGGCATCGCTCAGATGCTTATCAACCGCAAAGATTTTGGGAGGGCTGATTCTTGATTGGTGCACTGAGGAAATTCTACATCTGTAGGTCGTCTTCACCAGGTGATGATCATCGTTCAGAAGCTTATCAACCGCAAAAATTTTGGGAGATCGGATTCTCGATTGGTGCACTGCGGAAATTCTACATCTGTAGGTCGTCTTCACCAAGTGATGATCTGAGTCGCAGTTTGCTCCTTGATAAGAGCGGACATCCATCACACTAGACGCCCATCTCCTGCAAATGAGGACGTGGTCAATTTGATTTACGGTATGTGCGTCTGGAGATTTCCATCTCTGCTTGTGAATGCATCGATGCGGGAAACACGTAGAGCTTACGACTAGATTCTTACTGCAGGCGAAGTCGATAAGTCGCTGGCCGTTGTCGTTACATTCTTCATGGAGACTGTGGCCTTCAGTGGTCCCCCGTGCCAACTTTCATTTCCGACTTTCGCGTTAAAGTCTCCCAGCAGAATTTTTACGTTGTTTGTTGGAAGTGAGTCGAAGAGAGTCTCAAGGCGGGCGTAGAACTCGTCTTTAACTGCGTTTTCTTTAACTTCAGTGGGGGCGTGTACATTGATGAGCCAGAGATTGAAGAATCGAGTCTTAATGCAAATCGCACACAGTCGTTCATTTATGGGTTTGAAGTCAGTAAAGTGCGGCTTGAGGTGATTGTTTACTATAAATGCTACTCCAAACTCCTTGCGGCCCGATAATTTGCCACTTGTAAAAATTGTGTGCGATTTCTTGTCATTAATCTCGCTGCCAAGCCAATTTGTTTCCTGGACTGCAGTAATGCTCAGTTTTTACTTTTCGACCTGTTGAAGGAGGGTCTTCTAGGTCCCCGGTTTGTTCTGGGAGCGTACATTCCAGGATCCGAAAGAATAATCTTTTAGTCGTTTGCGTGGTCGTCGTCGTTGATCCGTCCAATCCGAGGCTTTTGTTCCAGGTTTCTTGACATGGAGTGGTTTTTACAAGGACGAGTTGTCAGCACGTCGCTTAACCCCATTCAGGGGATGTCCTCGGAAGATAGCTGCTTCAGATGGTTTAATAAATGTGCTGGAGTTCACACAACTATGTTGCAGGTTCAACTACGCAAGTCATTCTATCCTACTAAACCTTGGACGCTTAGATTTTGGTCAACCATTCAGGCTACAGTTATCTGAATTTTTCCAAACTGTCTCATCACTAAGACTTGGGCGTCAGCGATTTGATAAACTGCCTTTACTAGGGGGCGCTCACATGGAGGAATATGGTAAAGGTCTTTTGCCCCCAGATGAGCCGATCACGAGACGAATATGAGACGACCTGCCTGAGCATGGCCTAACTGAATATGTTCGTAACAGGAATCGAACCTACAACCCCTCGCTTGGGCAGTCCACAATCTACTCACGGAGCTATTGCTCCGTTGTTTATCGTGTAAAAAATTAAATTCATATATCCTGTTCTAGCGAAAATATTTGTTTATTTTGTCGGTGAGTTACGTAAATACCGTTTGCCCAAAGGATGCTGTCCTGCATCCTGTCCTTTCATTATTTAAAAGAAAAATATTTTTGAAATTGTATCAGAGTCAACAATTTAACTTCATACCTACCGATTTTGTCAGCTCATGTAATTTTTTCCTAGAAAAGTTCGTTAACACGAATTTTTGTTTACAGCTAAGCGTATTTTTGAGATACATATGTAGGTAAGAGCCGAGGGACAATGTATTTAAAGGAAAGGATGGGCGAAGTATGAATAAATGAATATTAAACTCATACTTCGCACATCCTTTCCTTTAAAAACAATGTCCCTCGGCTCTTACCTTCATATGTATCTTCTGTAAACAAAAAGTTCATGCTAACAAACTTTTCTAGGTAAAAAATTAAATGAGATTTTACCCACACGTTCTTAAGCTACGCTTATGCCATCATAATCAAGTTCATCATTTTTCTGGAAAATCTTTCGACTAAATCGGATTCATAATACTTTCGTAGCAGCTGAATGAAGAGTTAAAGGTCGTACAGTATGCATACAGTATGTACGTCTGTTATTGCGAACGTAATCCTACTTTTCGGTATGCCTAACCCACTTTGCTCGTAACCTACTCTTCTTAGCGATTATTTGCTCAGAATTTGGATTGGGTAATTGAGGAATTCGGTAAGCGCATTATAATCGTAACCATCATAAGTATAAATAGAATTGATGTGAGGTAATAAGAATAATCGTTCTCGAATTAATATGATGAGGCTTTCAAAAAGTTATACAATTACCTAATTGAGGCATGGAGAGTATTATTTAAGTCTATAGATTAAAATCATTTTATAGAAAACTGTGGGCTAGAACATGATCTTTTAGTCCTTCATTACAAAAAGTGGTCATTGCTATTCCATCGCGATCTACACGAACTAGTTGAAAGTAGGCATAGTCCTCATCCTGTCCCAAACAGAGCGTTGAAAGTGGCGACCATTACTACTTACTATGGCAGCATGGAGCGACACGCTATCAACAACGGCCAAGAGCTGCCACACTCCTTCAACGCCCGAAGGAAAGTATGTACGTGTATTCGTATCTGTCAGTGTCAGTTTTTTATACAAATTGGGAGCAACATCTGTCGGGGCAACTGCTCTCAGTTCTGGTCATCCTCGCCGGCATCGAAATCAACCCTGGCCCATGGATGTGCTGTGTTTGCAATAAAACTTTGCACCTCAACATCACCTCAGTAAGAAACCAGGAGTCCGAAGCGCATATACCCTAGACTTGTACAGACCTAGTGGTGACACCAAAAGTAATAATTGGCAACGACCATGCATTAAGAATGAGTTTCCTATATAGCCAGTTTATAGGGGAGGTTGGCACTCATTCAGGGAGATCTTGAACATTCTCAAAATGAATTAACTAACCCATTCTACAAATATTTGTTGAATTTTTCAAGTCGCCAGCTTTATTCTATCGAAAGTTATTGCTTATTTGAAGTTTCACTTGTAGGGGAGGTAGGGGTTCCTCGGGTCGGATCTTGCCCATCATTGCCACCAACCAATTAGATCACCCTACAAACATACAAACAAAACTTAAAGTCTCCTGCTTCACTCTATCGACAGATATCGCTTATTTGAAGTTTCGTTTGTAGGGGAAGTAGGGGTTTCGTTGGTCGGATTTTACGCATTTTCAATATTAGCCGACTGGATCCTACTACAAACATTTGGGCAAAATTTCAAGTCACTAGCTCTATTTTGTCGTAAGCTATCGCTTGTTTTAAGTGTCATCTCTAGGGGAGGTAGGGGTTCCTCAGGTCGGATCTAACCCGTCTTTAATGCGAACTAACTCAATCTCACTTCAAACTTTTGACAAAAATTTCAAGCTGCTGGCTTCATTGTATCAAAAGTAATCGCTTATTCGAAGTTTCATTTGAAGGGTAGGTAGGAGTTCCTTGAGTCGGATCTTGCCCATTTTCAGTGCTAACTAATAAAACCTTACTACCAACATTCTACCAAATTTTCAACTTGCTAGTGTCATTCTATCGAAAGTTATCGTAATTAAAATAATATTTAATATTTTGAATTTTGTAGGGGAGGTAGGTTCCTTTGATCTGATTATGCCCAACTTCCCAAAACCTAAGCAGCTTCTCACCCCAGAATTACATGCCAAAAATCAGATGTCTACGTCAATTAGTTCAAGAGTTATGGACAATAAACCTGAAAAGTAGGGTAGTACGGGGCTCTTTGTAAGAAAATTAGCGTTAGTTTTCAACTGATCGATTTTATTTTTCCAGGGGAGTATAAGATTACCATCACGAGCAATCTACCAAAGCTAGAGGTTTTCATGTTTATTTAGTCGGGAGTTATAAATACATTTAATTATTTTACATATGTAGGGGAGGTAGGCGTTCTCTTGGCCTGATCATGCCCATTTTCAATACCAACCAACTAGATCATATTTCCGACATCTAGTCAAAATTTCAAGGCTCTAGCTTCATTCTATCGAAAGTTATCGTGCGAACGGACAGACAGACGGACAGACGGACAGACAGACAGACAGACAGACAGACAGACAGACAGACAGACAGACAGACAGACAGACATGGCTTAATCGAATCAGGAGGTGACCCTGATCATTTATATATATACATTGCTATTCCTCCGGAGCCTCCTTTAAGGTGTTACATATTTCCGTCGTGACAAAAACAATATACCCTATACTAAAAGTCTAGGGTATAACAAAAACAATATACCCTATACTAAAAGTCTAGGGTATAATAATTGTTCTTACGAATGGTACCACCTTTGGAGCTGCTCCGGCCTAACTCATTACAGGCAGTGGAACTCTTCTTTTACCGCTGACCAATGCGGGGACAATGGACAACAATCTCCTGCCTCGCCCATCACTACCAACCTGGCTACTCCAGCTCAGTCACACGTAGGGCCGATACCCTGATGAGCAACACCACCATTCATCCCAGGCCATTGGTGCAGAACAATCTTACTCCGGCACCTACAATCCCAAACTTCAACGTTCTCTCACTGGTGCAACCTAAGGTAGCAGATTGAAATGCGTTTGTGGACAGGTATCGTATCATGACTGGTGCCATACAGGAGACAAAGCTCAACTCTAACACGTCTCTCAACTGTCATTGAAACTACAACGTTATGCGTAAGGATACCCACGCTGGCAGAGGGCTTGCGCTCTTAATTCAACGATCTGTGTAATACCGAGAATAAGCTCCACCTGTACACAATGACAATGTCCTTGAATTACAGCTATGGTCGTACAATTCAGTAATGCATAAATTTACATTCCTCCTGTTTCCAGCTGTCCCTCAGGTTACAGGGTCAACCTCAGTCCTTGACTTTAACGCACATCACGAGCTATGGGACTCCAACCTTGATAATGACACCAGAAAAAGTCACAATAGCTGAACAATTGGACTCAACTGAATTCTGTCATTTGAATGCCGATAGTCACACTTGTATTGTAGGATCATGCTCTAGCTCTCCTGATATCTCTATCGCTAGTGCCAGTCTCAACAACGATGCACATTGGGAACTCGTTCTCACACTATCATCTGATCATCTTTCGATCATCATCAAACTCGACCGACCATCCAACTTTCCACCTCCAGAACACCACACCTTCACCGATTACAACAAAGTTGATTGGGACGGCTTTAAGGGTGTTACCAGTGCAGGCTTTGCTGCGTTGCCTACACCATCGGAAGTGCGAGTTGCCGAATCCAACTTTAGACGAGTACTACAAAGTAGCGGTCAGATTTATTTCTACAGGAAGGATTCCTACGACTCTATCTAGTTTTCCGATGCCAGCTGCCAGATTGGCTGATGGAGAAGTCTTCTACGCAGCTGTGATCACAGCGATCTCAGATTCAGAGACCTGAATGTCTAAATCAACGCAAAAGTAGCCGAGCGACTAAATGGAATGCCCACCTGACTAGCTGCTATCTCAAATCTGGACTCACTAAGCATTGGTCTACCATTAGAGCCCTAATTAATCCGACAAAAAACAAAGAGAATCTTGCCATTGAATTCGGTAATACTACTATTAGTTATTTCAACCCAATGTGCTTGTAGTTTTAACAGGTAGTTTGACGAATGCCCATTTCCCGACAAACACAAACGTATAATACGCAGAATTATCCGAAACTTAGCTGTTGACCAATCGCATCAATTTACTCCAGATGAAGTTATGGCAGCCATTAAAAAAGCGACGAATTCCAAGGCAACCGGACCATACGGCATCTCTCTTACCATGCTCAAAAAACTTGAATCGCCTGCCATTGAGTACCTAATGATAACCCTCAACCTATCACGATCGTCGTTAGTGTTTCCCGAAATATGTTAGATTGGAAGGGTGATCTTATATTGAAACCAGGGAAAAAGGCAAATTTAGGTGAATCATATCGCCCCATGTCACCTGTTGCCAAGAGGCTTGAAGCGCTACTCCCACCATTGCTAACGATCCAGACTCGACTAACCAATCATCAACATGGCTTCAGGAGCATACACAGCACGATGACAGCCTTGGATGCTATAACATCGCAAATTCATAGAGGCTTAAATCAATCTCGTCCGTGTCACAGAACGATTCTGGTGGCTCTTGACCTGTCAACAGCTTTTGACACAGTCAGTCAATCAGCTCTTATGTCTGAAATCTGTAATACATCGCTTTCCACTCAAGTAACGAAAAGGATTGTTAACTTCATGGCTGGTAGAGCGCCCTACATGGACTTCAGGGACAAGAAATTCAAACTTAGGAGAGCTAAACAGGGTGTCCCTCAAGGAGGTATGCTATCTCCAACCCTGTTCAACATATACCTATCTGGACTGCAACCCCGCCTGTAGGACTCCAAACCATTTGTTTGTTGTGCATTTGTTGTTGTGTCGCAGGTTTCTTAGTTTCCCTTATCTTTTGTACAATAAAACGTGCAGACGTGCTACATATGTTTTGAACGCGAATGGAGGAGGCCAATGACTGCCGTGATCACCCACCCTGCTACTGCCGATCACTGGGCTGATCTGCTAGAACACGTCATCACGTGGTCTCTGGGGATTTAGTCACCTATGGTGACCGGTGGCCTTTACGGATAATCGTCACCCTCATCCTCTGATCCCCATTACTACAACATCATACCTTTCTTCATCAGGAGTTTACAATTTCTTTAGATCCTGACTAAATGTCGTTTGGTAAACCAAAGAATCGGGATTATGGCAAGAGAGATCGCCGAACATCAAATTCTAGCCTAGCTCGGTTTGGTGTGGTCATCATGCTCTTTGCAAATGAGGTCATCCCTTTGGCATATACAGAGCAGCCGTATGGTCAGAGGAAGTGTGACCCATTTAAAAATTCATACTTTAAGTGAAAATTGTAGGTCAGCTCAGGAACTAACACATGAAGTCTACACGCAATTATGGGAGGCAGTATGCCACACTTGCTGTGACATCCACATAAAGAGCCACGAAAAGACAAGATATAGGGTACGTTTACGCGATGGAATAACTTCTAATTATTATTGTCAGAAAAATAGCTCTGCTATTTTATATCTAAAGGTAGTGGGGCCCAAGATGGATTTGACTGGGTTAGTTGTCACTTGCCACGGTAGTCCCAGATCATCGTGATAGCATGAATAAAATCATGCTATCGACGACGTAGAGGCTGCCTCGAGGGTTGTAAGATTTTCTTCTGAGAAATAAAAAATTAAATCTTAATAATTGAAAAGTGCAGCCAGTAAAATTAATATCTGGTCTCCGGGATATTTAATTCATTACAGCCCGCGAACTGACTTAAAGTTTACCATCAATATCAAATGATCCACGCGTGGCGCGAACTGACTTAAAGTTTACCATCAATATCAAATGATCCACGCGTGGCGTAGTGGGAACGCGTTCCCACCATCAACAAAACTTCTGATAACGTCCACCTCACCATTGAACCGAATAATCTATGACCCAGAGAGGCACTTACCCTGTCAATTAAATATTCAATATCATCTTCAACAAGAGAAGCCATTACCACGCTACATTCCAAAACCACTTTACCACGATGCTAGCCCCATTTTGACGGTCACTATCGACGAAACCATAGAAACTGGCAAGCCACGTAACACACTTTTCAAATTGTTGAAGGTTACCGTCAAGAAAAGGTTAATAAGTCAAGAGGAAACTTTAATCCTTTCAACAATAAAACCGACATCAGCCTTCATCATGCCTGTACTTGTAACAGACTATAACGGGCTGTCCCTTTCCTTACCCACCGGATCATTCTTAATAGAGTTTGTGATCCCAATTAAAAAGGGATTATGTACAAATTAGCACAGCTAAATATTTTACTGTAAAAAAAGTGGCTGATGTCCATCAAACATTTTCTGAAAATGTCCGGTCCTCAGGTGCTCTAATCCGTTTTGGTTAAACCATTCGAGGGACTACCCCCCATTAAATAATTTCCTCAACCACCACCGGTAGGTAGCACCTTTGTTCTCCATTAGCCGAACAACAACGTGCTTGTATAATTACCGACGTTGTCTGTCGGTGAATTCTGAGCAAGTCGTTGATAATAGAGCTTCGCGGTGGCCAAGAAAGGGTGAAAGAAGTTTTTTTTGCCGGATACTGGATTTAAACAGAACTGAACCGGAACAAACAATGAAAGGAGTAGGATCAGACTCGAGGCTATTTTCAGGCGTCCCATCTGGATGCTGCCTGGCGTTTGAGCGAAATATTCGGGAACTTAATCCGCTTAGAGGTACATCCTGAATTAGCAAACAAAATCGTAATTAAGTTCGCAAAAGGATGCCCACAAGCGATGTGTTTTTCTCGGCTTCTTAATTGGATAATGGGAAAATATGCATGGCTGATGTATTATCCTGGAATTGTCTTCAAGTTTTTATTTGGGCAGAACTCATTTAAGATACTCGTTGCTATTTGCTGGTAATTCACTAAATTATCGTCGCAACACAATAGTCCTTTTTGTGGTAAACCCATTATCTTCATAACTCGAATCGCAGTCTCATCCACACGGCTAATCTTAACCAATTTTCAGAAGTGGCTGTACAGGATAAAACCGAACAAAAGAGACGGTTCTTCCTTTGTTTTTCAACAATCATATGAAAAATTGCCGAAATTTCAGTCATTTCCTGCAGGTAATTACTGAAATGATATACAGACAAACATTCACCGTGTAGGTGAAGGGCTTAAGTTGATTAAGTTTCTGTCGTACAATAGCTTGTCTAGATAAATTTCAATGTTGATTCCTCCTACTTGCTATCATAGCTCGACAGACTAAATCCTCTGCCAGTCACTTCTAACCATCTTCGCTTTGAGAACAAAGTCATGGATCATATTTTTCGTGTTCTGCACACGCAGAGTTCACCGGTCCGGATAGGCAAGAGAGAATCTTCTTTATGGCATAAATCATATCGTGAAACCGCAGAAAAGCTCTTCGTCGACGTTCGAGCTGTTCTGCCTCACCACCGTCAAGCAATACAACTCGTAATTGACACTAAATCTTCGACGATAATCTCAACAAAAAGGAAAGGATTTCGTTGGCAAGTTTCCGTCTTACAGGAGAGGAACACGAGTTGTTGTAAAACGATGGACTAGGGTTTTGTTTCACAGGAAAAGTTACTTAGAAAAGTTTGTCCTTTTGGGATGCGGAATGGTCTCATTTGAGATTGCTCAGTGATCCTGAAAATCAGTTTTAAATCCTTTATCATGAAAGGAGTTTTTCGGTATTCACACCGTCTTAAAATATCCGAGAAAAATCAGAGCCGTCCTTCCCGAGATCTCAGACTGTATCTCGCTAAGCTCATATGTACAAATCGGATACACATTCCTCTTTCGAAGTTTATTCTACGCTACCAAGTAAAGTCAAGAAAGGCTGCCACTAAAACAGGGGAATTCATCTGGGATCGGTTCAATCTCCACCGCAGTATAAGCCATCAGAAAATCCATTCTCGGAAAACATAATCAAACATTTACACCTTTTGTGGTTATACCTGGGCCACATGGTGGCTGAAAGGCAAATTGAGTGTTTAGCTTTTGTCGTTTTTTTTTCTACAGGCAAGGCGAGGTAAATTCTTTACCCAAAAGCGGAGACCGCATGATAACAACAAGTCCCTGTTGAGTTGTTATTTTTTATTTTTCCGGGAAAAAGGACTTTATGTCATAAGTACGCATATGAAAAACGATCTCCACGGTATGTGTGTGGGCGGAACAGAAAATCCTTTTATAGTCCCCGAAATAGTCATGGCTTGTTCTGATGTAAAATTTGCACTCACCACACAGCAGAAAAAAAAGATTGAAAAAAGAAAAACTGCGAAACAACATCACTCTCGCCCAATTGAAGATGAATTAGGCAGAGAGGGGGGGCGTTTGGGACATCGCCCGGGGTACCAGGCATTCGGAACACAAGCAACTAAAGCCTTTAAGATTCGCTTCGATATCCCGATTCGAAATTTCTTTCTGGCATTTACATTAAGGCTTTTAGAGCACAACAACAACAGCAGGCAAACAAAGAGCCGGAATAAACCGAAAAGGACTAGCCAATAGGGAGCACTAAGAAAAAAAATCTTCTGATGGCTTCGCAACAAGCAAACAATTGTTTGTATCTGAATTGGAAAAGGATTGGCACTCTATCGTGGTGCTGGAAATTACTTTATGTTGTCGTAGTTCCACTTTGCAAAAAAAGGATCTCTTTTGTGCTTTGCTATTTTCGGGGTGTTGAGAACTCATCCTTTTTAAATCCTCGGCTACTCGAGAAAATATACGATGTGATGACAATGGACTTACATAAGCACGATTTACATATTTGTTAGGAGGATATACGCGTGGAGAACAACTGTGGGTTGATTTTAGGAAAATCTTAGTTTAGGTTAGGTTAAAAGGTCTGCTGATGCACAGCACAGATAGACCTCCACTGAGTCATTTGTGATACAACTGTAGACTCCACAAACCGAGTCCTAACTATTCATTCAATCAGCCGGAATTGTTAATAAAGTGTTGAGGCTGACCAATGCCAAGGTCGTTAGGGTCGACCAAATTACTCAATTAGAAGCACCCAAAGGTAAGTACACTCCTCCTTCTGCCGTTCTCACAACTTCTGTATAAGCCATTGTACGGAAGTCTAAGTCTTTTACTGTGTTTGCCGATCAGGCAGTTCCTCATAATCGCCCCCCCCATCAGAGTTCTGATGCTCCTTTTTTTTAAGGCCAGTAACCTCGGGACGCTTAAACCGGTGTATACATTGTCGGTATCCACCATGTCTCGTTGGGAAAGTAGTAATTTACCTCGCCGCGCTTTCAGTTCATCCACGTGTCAATTTCAATGCTTCCTCCCAACGCTGTTGCCATTATATTAGGGATTCGCACCTTTCTCTGTTCCTCAATGTTTCCGGTATTTCTAATGGACTTCTACTACTTCTAAATACTTGGAACGGAATAATTCTTCTGCCAGAATGTAAATTGTGATCATTCCAGCAACCATATAAGAAGCCACTTCTGATGTTTTGCGGTATGCACAGCACGCTCTGAGTGCACTCCTGCGGAGTACCGAATCGATCTTCTGGATGATGCAAGCGTGACGAAGAGCACCGCTCCATACTGGTGGCGTGTGCAGCAAAATATAGATGAGAGCCTCCTGCTCTGAGATGTCAGCTTCGTGCAAATCATCATTCCATAGTACCTTATGGTGAGCGAGGCGGTAATAATGCCCTCTCCGACTTTTTCACAGCTTGATAGTTGTGATTGCATCACTAGTGTACAATTCCGGATCTTTAACGACCACAACGACTGCTGCATCATCTGTGAATCCTACTATCGTCACGTCTTTAGGGACGCGCAGTTTAAATGTGTCAATACATGTAATGCTTCACACTAGAGGACCCTGTACGGTTCCTTGTGGGACACCTGCTGTCACTCCATACTCGTCGCCTCGTTCGAACTGCAAGACGCAAGCTAGCTTTTAAGCTGATAAGTATTCTGGTACACCAATTTTTTTCTAAAGCCCCATGAATGCAGCTCCAATTCGCGGAGTTGAAAGCAATTTTAACATCCAGTTTCAACACAGCACAGAACTTGCCATTTCGCAATGTTTGCTATCCCAGATCTGTTACAATCATGATAGCTTCCGCGGTGGAGCGCTCCCGATAAGTTTCCCGTTTCCCCCACGACGGTGCGGCGGTCAGCCTGGTGAAAATTGTTCCCTTGAGCATTTTACCTACAGAACGTCCGAATGGGTCGGTGCAAAAGTCACCACGAGGGCGGTGAGAGGTACTCCACAAAAAGGCGTACTATCGCCACTTCTTATGGGTACTCTTACTGGAAACAAATACTTAGAATCATGAAGGATTCGTGTGGTAGCCTACGCAGACGATGTCGTGATATTCGTATCTGGCAAACACGTAGGTACATTATCAGACCTAACAATTATGGCTCTCAATAAGCTACTCAAGTGGGCAAGCAGGAGAGAATTGGGTACAAATCCTCAAAAAACTGAACTGGTTTTCCGCACAAGGAAACCAAAATTCAGGAATTCAAGTTGCCAAGGATGGGTGACACCGAGTTAACTTTGTCAACCCATGCATAGTACTTAAGGATGATCCTATACTGTAGACTAAACTGGAGTCGTAACGCTGAAGAACGAATCAGGAAGGCCAACATCACCTTCTACACTTGCAAAAGTTTGCTGGGTGAAAGGTGAGGTCTGAAACCGACTATCACACGCTGGGTATACACAAACACAACCGTTGTTAGACCCATTCTACCATACAGAGCTATGGTCTAGTGGACAGCACTCAGCACGAAAGTCAACACAGTGAAAATGGAGAGAGTACAAATACTTTGTTGCTTGGAGATCACCGGTTGCGTTGAAGACCATATCCTTGCTATCTCTGAACACTCTGCTCAAGCTGCTCCCAATCGACGTATATCTACGGAATGCGCCAGTTAAATGTAGCCTAAGATTTAGGGAGGCAGGGCACTTCAGACAAAGGCCATCGCATTATTAGGCTACTACCTAATAATACGGACTAAACGAAACCGCAAAAGAATTTAAGCATAAACTTCAAGGTTAATATACCCGATGGAGACCATTTCCCGATAGTTGAGCGTGGACGTGGAAAGACTCTGAACCTCATTACAGACGACTCCAAGATGGAAGCTGGAGTTGGTGCAGCAGTCTATTCGCTAGAACTTGCATGCGATCTATCCTTCAGGCTGCCAGATGTGCAGCATATTCTAGTTAGAGGTGCTTGGAATTCAGATGGCAGCCAAAGCGGTTAGATCGTCTCGGAAGAAGGGTTGAATCGACATACATTCGGACAGCCCTCGAAACGTTGGGAACCGCCAGAACAGTGGTGGTGTCCGGGTCACAGCGGGGTTCTAAGTAACAAAATTGCGGATGGACTAGCTAAACAAGGGGCTAGCCTCGACCGAGCGACAGCTGAAGAGCTGCCGATGTCAGTACAGACATGAAAGAAGAAACTGGGTGTTAGGATGTATGGACTGGCCAACGCAAATTGGCAAAATACCAACGACTCTAGAATAACTGTTGCGCTTCCTCGCTAGCCAAACTTCTGCGAAAACTCTTTTACCTGGCCTACGCAACAGGAGTGTTCCTATCATCGTGGAAACTAGCTCCTGTCCAACCAATCCCCAAGAAAGGAGAAGAATGTGATCCATCTAACTACCGACCAATAGCACTAACTTCGACCCTATCGAAAGTTTTCGAAACCCTGGTTAACAACCAACTAATGAGTTATGTACCTTGACTCACACCATCTCATCAATGATCGGCAATATGGTTTCCGTTCTTCGCGCTCCACCGGCGAAGTAATGACATACCTCACCGAAAGATGGAATCGCTGTATCCACCAATTTGGCGAAGCTAAAATCATTGCCCTCGACATTTCGAAAGCTTTTGATAGAGTCTGGCATCCGGCTCTTCTAGCTAAGCTCCAGGCTTTTGGTTTGAACCCAAAATTAGTTAAATGGATCGAAAGTTTTCTTCACTGCCGTTCGCTTCAGGTCGTCCTTGATGGAGTTAAATCAAATTGCCATACCACGCAGGGGTCACCCAAGGCACTGTCCTTTCACCAACGCTCTTCCTCCTCTTCATCAACGATCTTCTCAGCGTGACTTCCAACTCAATTCATAGCTTTGCAGACGATAGCACCCTTGACTACACTTACTCTTTCAACTCTGTAGCTGACTCTCGCCGAAATTCAACATCTATCAACAGAGATCGCATGTTTGACTCACTAAATGAAGACATTTCAAAAATTATTGCATGGGGGAAAGCGAATCGAGTAGAGTTTAACGCCTCAAAAACTCAATGTTGTCTACTTCCCAATAAGCGATGTGCTCCACCTGCCGCCCAACCCATTCTTGTCGATGGGGTCAGCATTCCAGATTCGCCCATACTGAACATACTAGGTATTAACATCTCCAATAAACTAAATTGGTCCGACCACATCTTTTGCGTTGCAAAAAATGCAATGAAGTGTCTGGGCTTTCTGAATTGCTGTAAAAGATACTTTTCACCATCTGATCTGGCTCAAATTTACAAGTCTCATATAAGACCGAGACTTGAATTTAATTCCCACATATGGGCCGGCACAGGTAGAACCGCATTATCCGCGTTAGACAAAGTTCAACGGAAAGCCTTCAAGCTTATTGGCGAGGAACCCATAACATCTAAATTAGTGTGTCGACTGTCTCTCACTCTTCTATCGCTACTACAACCGCCGTTGCTCTGATGAAATAGCCAACCTCATTCCTGAGCGTACCTATCCTTTACGTAATACCCGACTAGCCAGTCGTGCCCATCCTCATCTTCTAGAACTCAGCAATAGTCGCACCGCCAAATTTTATGACTCGTTTGTATCTAGGACAACACGAATGTGGAACGATCGACATCTTTTGTTTTCCCCCGCAACTATGACCTACAAAAATTTAAAGGGAATGTACACCGTCACCTTATTCAAACTCAACCCATCTCCCCACTACCTTAATCCCTTACCGCCAACGCTGTGCTCTCGCATCAAAGGATTACCCCCTAAGCTTTGGTATAAACATAAAAAAAAGAAGAAATTTTTGGAGCTAATTAGTCAAGATCCCTTAAGAATGATCTTTTGGTAACGATTAACGCCGGAACGTAATGGGTATCGGGATCACGTGGTATGGCTATGACCAAAGCAGTCTATGCGGAGCCGTTAGGCTGCCACCCAACCCAACCCAAGTTAACCACAAAGGCAAATCGGGTGGTAGGAACTTGATTCACCGGGTGGTTTGTTGGGTTTCGCTAGGAGAACCAGTCTCTACCTATACCTATAGAGGCATATAGATGGAAAGTTTCGTTCATCTAAACAGGCCTCGAATGTTCAAACGAACTTTTCGGGTGCTGTGCGAACTGCTACTTTCAGTGCCTTGTTTGGAACGTCCAAACCTGGTGCTTTATTTTCGCCTCTTTCTCGTTCTGGCAACGATCTTGAAACGTTCGTTTCATTTATGCCGGATATATTCTCATCGCCGACCGTGGCTAGATCTTCTGCTATGTATTTCAGTCTCCCGCTGAGGTAATAGAGTCACAACTAGTTTCCTCAAAAGGACAGGACAGTTGGAGAGGTTAGCAACTACTAAACTTCTTCATTACTAGTCTATAAGCAGTACCCCAAGGATTAGTGTCTGTATCCTCGCAAAGTTGTTCGATGTAGTTCTGTTTACTCTTCTTGATAGTCTGCTTCAAGAGGCCGCGTGTTGTCTTATAGAGCATTATACTAACTTATTGTAATCCGGAGATTACCTTGTTCGCTTGAACGGTCGTCGCAATTAAAGCCGCCTTTGCCGCTTCTGCCGTTTGCAGGGGTGTTTCAATAGTAGGTGTGGTACTTTGTTATCGATTAAAATCAGCATTATCGGTCGACCCTTTTCCGCCATATTTTGTGTCACTATCATCGTGACAGTATAGGATTTTAGATATGGATCGCTACACGAAAGAACAACGCATTGAAATCGTAGAATTGTGGATCTTAAATTCCAAGTCGATGGTGCAAACGCTACGATCGATTCACGAAAAAATGGGGTCGCAATCACCACTTTAGTGAAACAACTGTGCGCAACATTGTGAATACATTTTATCAAACTGGGTCCGTACTTGATGTTCCGAAGTCAACTAGAGTGCGGAATGCACGCAGTGCTGAGAATATTGCTACCGTAAGTGAAAGTGTCGTCGAGTCCCCCCAAATGTCTATTCGCCATCGTTCGCAACAATTGGCCATTTCCGCGACCTCCATGCATCGAATTTTGCGCTTGGACTTGAAGTTACACCTATATAAAGTCTAATTGACGCAGCAGCTGTTACCTCGTGACCATACACAACGCCGTACATTCGCTGATTCGGCCCTGCAAATGATTGCTGAAGATGATGATTTTTTCCAAAAAATCATCTTTTCGGACGAGGCTTATTTCCACCTCGGCGGCTATGTTAACAAGCAAAACTGCCGTATCTGGGGCTCGGAAAATCCACAAGTGATCGTGGAGAAGCCAATGCATCCACCGCGAGTGACTGTTTGGTGCGGTTTATGGGTCGAGGCATCATCGGGACGTTTTTTTTCGAAGATGAGGACGGAAACACCGAAAATGTCAACTCTGAGCGGTACCACACTATGTTGGAGGACCATTTTCTGCCGGAGGTTGAAGCTCAGGGTCTGGACGATATGTGGTTTCAACAGGACGGCGCCACATCACACACAACTCGCCTCAATTTGGACTTTTTGCGTCGCAAATTCCCGAATCGTGTAATTTCTCGTCGCGGCGATGATTTGACGTCGGTAGACTCTTTTCTGTGGAATTACACGAAGGATAAAGTCTATGTGAATGATCCGAAAACGATTCCAGACTTGAAACGCAATATTACATTGGTGATTCGGGCCATTCCCGAGGCCATACTGCAAAATGTCAACGAAAGTATGGCCGAAAGGGTGAGATATCTACGAAATAGTCGCGATGAACATATCCGCGAAATAATTTTCCACACATAATCCGATTGTGTGGCCTTTAGAACGAAATAAAATATTTGTTCAGCACCTTATTCGATAGCCCTCCTTTGGATTAAACTCTGGGTGAATGTTTCTTCATCAAAAGTCCTTTCGGACCATGTTTGCTTCATTGGAAATTTCCTGGCTTAACCCATTCTATGCACCGTTGTGAACATAATTGCCTGGTGGTCACTATGGGTGTAGCCTTCTCTAACGCACCACTCTGACGAATGTGAGGTCAATAACAGAACCAACGTTTTGTCCTTTAAAGGAGTTGATGTATCCTGAATTCATAAGGACAACGTCTAACTGGGAAAAAGTTTCGAGCAGTACCCACCCCCTAGTATTTGTTTCCCATCTTCTTCACTTTGTCGCCCATACCGGGAAGTTTCCTGCTTTTATTTTCGAGAAGTGCATTCTAGTGTCGCTTTGCAGATCTAACATTGTTTTGAATTCAACTCTCGGTAGACCGTGACAGTTATATGCCGATTATTCGCTTCATTGTTCATTTTTTACACATCAATTGACTCAAAATAGTATTCAGTGTTGACCAAAGTACTCAAAATGCCTTCGGTACTCGAGTACATTGGTTTCATCATCCAAATAAGGAGATACCCATTTCTACCAGGTTTGGATTCCGTTTAATTTCATGATAAATGAAGTCCTGTTTTTCTGACGCATACATGCAAGAGGACCAAAACATCACCGTATGGTACTTAAAATAACACAAGGAAGCTGTGTATGTACAAAATTTGGATGAAATCTGACCACAGCAAATACCTGGAGGAAATTTTTTTAAAAAGACTTAGGCGAGTGACATTATTTGAAACAAAACAGAATCTGCTGTTAGTCCAGTCGGTGATCGAAATTGGTGTCCCCGATTAGTACTCAGGGGGACACAAGGAACCTACTTACCAAATTACCAAGACCAGAGTACGAACAAACGAACAGACGAACAAACAAATGAACAAACGAACAAACGAGCAAACGAACAAACGAACAATCGAACAAACGAACAAATATTCCCGTTCATTATATTTTTATATGGGACGGGGTAAAAACGCAAAATTCAAAACAAAGAAGGCGAAAAAATAATTATAAACTGAAAGAGAAAATAAATGAAATTAAATTGGTTGTGTCTTGCGGAACGTCCGTAGGCTACGTAAACGCATCGCGTTTCGACTCGAATACCCGTTATGACGTGTTTAACAAATTATAATAGTCCCGTTCGAGACATAGGGATAGATTTGAACTCTGAAAAGAATGGTTTGGATCAAGTGACGCGAATTCAAACAGCCACCATACAGATGATTCGCTGAGTGGGCGGCGAATTGCGGACTTCCTATTCAAATGTGCAGGGCGAATTACGGAGAAACAAGTTTACCTTCAACCACAGAGACATATAGAAGGAGATGAAACCACCATTTACTGTACACTAAATTCTGAACGTAATTCCACTACACACGAACTAGTAAAAAGTAAACAGAGAGACACACGCCCTCCACTGCGCAACACTCGCGCAATCCATATAGAAGCACAGGAATTCCCAGAATCGTCTACATTCGGTGCCTTAAGGAGTACCTAGCTCGAAGCTTTTACCTCCCCCCATACGGGATGGCGTTTTCTCTGACCGAAGCCAGAAGGATGGCTACTTTGGAACATGCACTTTCCCCAAAACCTTACCATTATAGGCTGCGACCTAGCTTAGCCGACTTAACAATAACTCACAGCCACCACGAGTCCAACACCTTGATGGGCCAGTACCTTGGTACTGTGGGCACACCCATCCCCGTGGTTCATTATTTGCTACTGACTTCTCAAAAGCCGGAATGATCTCACCGTTCAATATCCTTACGGAATATCTTGCTGATTAAGGAGTGCATCCCGGGGTCAGCTAAACCCACTATCCCCAAAAGAGTTGAAAGTGCTTCCGTTCCTTGCGTACTAGTAAGCATTCTCCTCCATCGGGGATAGTGCTTCCTTTCGCATCACAGGCCGGCGCCATGTTCAGGTACTAGGAAGCCAATTGACTAGGTACGTGGGATTGTCTAGCCCCAAAGCAGTATAGGAATCAGTATCTCTCACTTTCCACCAACCCACACCTACGTTAGAATCAGAGCTTGAGAAGACCCCAAATCCGTGTCGTCATCAAGTCTAGGAATCGGAATACTGGGAGGTCCCCAGCAACCTTTCCGCTTCATGGCACCTATATAGGATTGCTCTAATAGGAATCATTCAAGATACTTTTCAGCCTATATAGCCCCTTTTCGTAGTTCGTTATGCGGGGGCACCACTCCCCAGGTGTCGTATAACGACGGACTCAAGAGACCATCACACAACACCGGTGGCATCATAACGACGGACACCACTAGCGAGACCGTCAATCAACCACCTTAACTTCATAACTAAGGTACATGGGGTCGTCAGTCCCCAAAGGCATGCAAAGGGATCAGCGCCAAGGCCCCTTTACCCTATACACCACCTCCTTGCGTAGCTCAGGTCCGTGGGTTCGCTAAACCCAAAACACCATAAGTCTTGCGACCTAGTGGGTGTCCCCTGCGGGGATATAGAAGCAAATGAGATGTCATCCTCTCTTCTACTTCTCCTTTGTAGACAATAGCATTCCATTTTGTCTCCCTGCCGCGGAACACCCGCCCGGTCCATATAAAAACAAAAGAGATGTCAAATTTCCATCCCCCTTCCTACTTCCGAATTACTTCATTTCTTTCGCTCTTTTTCATTTCGTCTGATTCTCTCTTCAAGGGGATCAACCCATTCAGGTTCACCTCTGACCAAGGTGTGATCCCATACGTGATCTGGATAATCGACGGTCAGCCTTTTGTATGGGAAAGAGCTTTTTATCCATCCGAAAAGAATGCCGTATGACAAAAGCTCTTTACAGACGCAACTCAAATATAACAGATTTTTGGAAGCTAATTTTTGGCGCTTATATCGTTACTTTAGGCCTTTTCCTCAATTGTCGGCAAGGCAGCGGTGCGCGATTGGCATGCTCGTTATATGCGGTACCGACAATTTATCGAGCGCCTTTAATTTAATTATTGTGTCCTGACTGGCTCGGTATTCGCGGGTGCGGGTAGGGATCATTTCGTTTTACTGCGTCGCTGGAGGAACATGCAGTGGCCACTCGGTACTGACAAAGATCGTCGCGCAAATAATTTGAAAAATAGCTATACTGAACTATGGTTCGTGAATGAAAGCAGTGCGGAATCGTTTCGGTATACAGAGCGTACTATCCCGCGCCGCTGCCGTGCCGACTAGTGAGGAAAGGGCCTTAATAGACAATAATTTGAAAATGAGAAAAAGCAAATAATACAGATTGTTGTGCTGCTATTTTACAATTTCAATTTTAAAGATTTTTAAATTGGAGAAAGGAAAGTGTGAAATTGAAAAGTAGTGTCAAAAAAGAAGCCTCTGATACTATCCGCCATTTTTACACTTCGGGGAAGCTTGTAGATCACGCTTCGAAAGGTGTGATTTTTAAGATAAATCGAAAATAGAAAATATTTTTAGATCAGATTTTCCGACAAAGATTAATATAGCTCATCCTCCCAGAAAACCTTATCCGTATTCATTTCGGAGAATTTCAATAACAACACAATTTATATTTCTGCCCAAAAATTCAATGCTAATTTGTCACTGGATTGCCGAAAATATTACCTATTAATTAAGGTGCATCTAAAGAAGATACAACTTTCGACTGATACCGACGAGTAACTGCGAATGTTAGTAAAACTTTCAGCCAATTATTCACAATTCTTCGCATTCTCTGGTGAAAAAACAATTTACAATAAAATCCACTTATCTGTCGAAATTACCTCAATTACGCTACATGCGCCCCGAAATTTCATGCATGCATATCGTAAAGATTGCATTTTGAGAAGCATGTCCAGGCCATTAATTCGGATATTTGGCTATGTCGCCCATGTCAGTTAAGTTATTTTAACAGTAAATGACAAAAGAAAGCATTAAAGAAATAATAAAGAAATAAAATACATTAAAATCCACGACAACCGAATGACACACTTTACGAGCATAACTTGATCGTAAATGCCGCCAAAATTGCACGAGGTGAAGCAATGTTCTTTTATGGCTTCAAAGTGACCCAAATTAACTCAAGGATTAAATTTATGAAACAATAAAAATCGCCTGAAAAACGTTTTGATTGCCGATCAAGAGCTGCCGGATCATCATCATCATCGTGGCGAGACAGCCCGATGTCGGGCCTTGACCGCCTGGATGCCGGATGATATCTTGAAATAAAATCCAAACGCACGAAATGCAAACTTTAACTGAATGTTGGATGAACATCAGAAATAGGTTTTTTTTTGTGCACCTGTCAGGTTCAGGTTAGGCTAACGGGCACGCGTTGCATAAGCAACAAGCCACTGGTAGATAAAAAAACAAGGCACCAAATTTTGATGTAAATGGGATCTTTTGGGATCCTTACAGACGGTCATATTAGTTTCGGTTCTCCCATCCGTTCTCCAGTCATTCTCTGTTAGTTGCGCTATCCGTTCTTCATCCGTTTCCCATAGGGCGTAACAATAAAGGCACAAATTTTCCCGACAGGCATGAGGCTAAATGGGCAATAGGCGCATGCTAGCAACATTCATGGTCCGAAACCAGTTTGTTGTCAAGAAACGTTAACTAAGCCACGTGAAAGTAGCTGACGCGCTAGGCCCCACTAAGGGTTAGGGCAAGTATAGTAATATTGTTGGTCCATTAGCCAGTTGCGGCCAGAAAAACTTCAACAAAATTCTTGATGATGATTTTATTCTGTTGAACGATAATTATTTCATGTACCATTTACAAGCTAATTTAAATTTATAAAAAATGAAACCGGAATATAGAGGGCTACGCCCGCAATCCGAGGGTTTTGTAGCAAGTACTTATTTTGGTATGTACATAAGTATCGGCTCCTTGCTCTTCTTGGTACCACTTAGATGGATAAAAAAAATAAAATGTCTGACCCATAATATAGTATCTTATATGCCCAATATTACGTGATTGTAACGAAACTTAGAACATACGGATATTATTGCCTATGGTGTTGGTTATCCTTGGCCATCGGTACTTTTGATCTCGGACGTGTTTAAGGGATGCAGGGATGCGCTAACTGTAACTATGGAAACAAACTATTATTAACCTATTTTGAGGAGATATTCAAATTCCATTATTTCCCATTTTATATTCTGTTCGGAACCCACCTTCCTGGAAGTTTTCATTTTTCTAAGTGTAACGGTCTGGAAATGCAAGGGGTGGGGGGGGGGGGGGGGTGGGCAAATTACGATCTAATAATTTATCCTTCCTCATTGTTCCCATTTTTTCAAATATAAGTAAAGTAAACTCCACATTACCTTTTTCACAACACCCCACTTGCCTATACCAGTCGATAAACAAAATTTGACCTTAATTTTAACCCTCACCCTCCCCTCCACCGCCCGTTACAGTTGGCCAATTATCACACATCGCCCCCTACCAATCTTTACCCTTTCATAAATGTGATTAACCATAATATGTAATAATAACTGCGATTCGCACTACGAAAAACAACATGCAAGTAGTACTCGCACCTTTGAAGCCGGTAGGTGTATTTTTTGTATGAATAGTGTAAAAATGCCTAACTTTAAGTGAATGTACTATTGTTAAATATTACATGGTTGTAATGAAACGTAGAGGCATTATTGCCTATGGTGTTGGTTATCATTGGCCATCAATATTTTTGACCTCGGGTGTACTTAAGGGGTGCAGGGGTGTGCTAACTGAAAAAATAGAAATGTACTATTATTAACCTTTTTTGATGAGATTTTGGAATTCTATTATTTATATTTTTCTATGTTAGTAAAATGCCGCTTTTCTGTAAATTTTCACATCTCTAAGTATAACGGTTTCGAAATGCAAGGGGGGGGGGGGACAAACTCGGATCACATATTTTCCCCTCTCCCTCTTTTCCCCTTTGTTCAAATTTGAAGAAAATTCCAGAAATGAAATGTACTCGACGGTACCTTTCTTACGATACCCCACTTTCCTATACCAAATGAAAAAAAAATTTCGTCCTTCATTTCCCCTCTATGGGGACCCCCCCTCAAAGTTGACCTATAACGATGCATCACTTTCTCCAGAGAATTATAGTACTTCTACATATTTTCACTAAATTTCATACATGTAGCCTCAGCGGTTCGTGAGATATTCCATGGACAGACAGACAGACAGACAGACAGACAGACGGACGCATGACCGATTTCATAAGGGTTTTGTTTTACTACAAAACCCTAAAAACATAAAAGAACTACGATTGGGGTAAACCCCAATCATGCAATACTCTAGATGAATTTGAACCTGGTTAAAGCCAATAAATAATTTTGGTTGCAATCTCGGATGCATCGTTAAGACTTTGTTGATCCCATCACCTCTCAGATTTCATCTAGAGTATTCATCTAGTATATACAATTATCATAAAAGTGATATATTCAAAATTTCAAAGCAAGATGTTTTATAGTTTCTGAGAAAATCTGATTATTGTAAATTTTCAAAAATGTGTCATTTTGTATGGGAGGGGGTAGAAGGGGTGGAGCGATTTAGCCCGTTCACGAACTTAGCTTTCATTTTTTGTCAAAAATAACGTGTGCAAAATTTGAACTTCATAGCTCAACGCGTTCTCGAGCTAGAGAGGTCACGGACGGACGGACGGACAGACGGACAGACGGACATCCGGTTTTGAGATATTCGATTGATAATATGAACTTCTGTATCATTCATTTTTTTCTGCGAGCCTTATTTCTTAGCGTTACAAACTTTGTGGCAAACTTATAATACTCTCAGATTTCATCTAGACTATAAAAACAATAATTTCGATAATGTATTGACCAGAAAGTCTGTAACGGACGGTTTGGTGGGCATCCGAAGATGCCCATGGGGACGGAGCCTAAGGTAGCAGCATAAATCCCATGAAGGTCGCGCGTAGCATCTGACGAAGTAAAAGGCCTCTCAACGAGCTAAGCAGTGGACTATGCTCGCTGTAGCTCAGTTCGGGAGACGTGGGCGGGGTTTTAGCCGCTCGTTGCCCCTGTTCTTTATGTATTAATAAAAATTCATAGGCCTGGAGAAGAGAACACAAACAGGGGTGGCGAAAATGGGGAATAAAAATAATGGGGCGATAAAGATGGAATGGCTGGTGGACGGCCCATTTGCCCTCGCGCTCGCATCGGCGTCCAGGTATAATGGGACCATCGGCCTCTGGTTTCGTACCATCGACAGATCATTACGAGTACTCATCAGGTTCTGACATCGATTTGCCGGTGAAAACAACACAACCAAACCAGAATATAGTTCATTGTAAGTCTTTAAGCCGCGAGTAGAGCTATCATCTGGCTTTAACTGGACTTCCGTGATGTGGATACCGTCTTATTCAAATTGCTTTACTCGTATCCCAGTGTTGTTCTATTCGTTTCAAAGGTCGTCTATCAATTTACGGTTCGACCAACTGTTTGTACTGATAACGGTAGCAAGTATCAAAACAAGACGAGATCCAAATTCACGGCGTTTCTCAAACTGTGTCGACTGCAATCCCCCCGCCTTTTCGAACCTAGGGACTCGAATGCCGATGATTTGGTTTTCGTACGTCAAGTACTGCAACTCCTCCAACGCTTCTCCTCGCCATCAATGTTCCATCATCCTAATGTTGACCGTTCTTATGACGTTATCTCGTCTCGTCTAAATGTCGTGATTGACGAATTTTCGTGCTTCCGAATTCGTCAAAACTGGCTGGGCTGCGAAGCCTCCGCACAGTGCGTGATTCTGCGTAAGGGGTTCGTCATCTTCTTGGTTCACTGGCTTGTGGGTGAGTTGACGTCGATTCATCTCCAATTCCGCCGGTATGAGCGCTCTTCTGAGCGTGTCTTCAGAAGGTTTTTCGCTTTCCAATGTGAATTCGAGCGATTTCTTGATGCTCCTAATCAAACGTTCCCAAGCACCTCCCATAGTCAGTCGGCAAGGATACATTTCCAATCAATATTGAGCTGATCTTCTACGGTTCTTCCAGATTTGTCCATGGTTTCCTTCGTGTCTATAGATGGGAGACGCGACCTCGACCATCGAACCCATGACCATCTATACAGATGGGCCTAAGACCGACGACGGAGTTGGGATAGCCATATACTCAGAGGGAATGCGGATTTACCTATCACTCCATCTCCCGGACTTTTGCAGTAGCCTGCAGGCGGAGGTTTCGGCCATCTCGGAAGCTCTGTCCTGGCTAGGCAGTCACGTCATTACTATGAAGGACATTACTATTTACACGGATAGTCAGGCGGCGATTCGCTCAATCGAATATGTCTTAACGATATCTGAAACTATCGAGAACTGACGCATAGCTCTCGCAGAGAGGTTGACTTCTTCAATATTACCTTCTATTGGATTCCGAGCCACAGTAACTGCGGGTAACTGCAACTGCATGAGTTGGCCCGGGAGGGAACAACTGGTTCGGTTGATGAAAGCTGCAAAGACATAAAAGTGCCTTTTGCCCTGTGCGAATTGGCGCTTAAGACCGCTGCTGTGGACAGGGCTAATGTTAGATGGCTCTGCGGATATACATGCCAAACAAGGGGGATGATTTGGTCGAAAATAGATCCCCGCCGTTCTGTCACATTGCTGTCGCTGAACAGGAAGCACATTGGCGGGGTAGTAGGAGTTATCACAGGGCACTGCCCAATATGAGAGCATGCCAGGAGACTCCATCTTCCTAACCACGATTTCTGTAGGAGTTGTGGCGATGTGGATGAGGAGGAGAGCGTTCTACACCTTCTCTGTCATTGCCCGGCTTTGGCTGGTAAGAGAAGGAAGTTTCTGGGCCCACGGGTCTTTTATGATCTGGTTAACCTTAAGGATATGATCGCCACACGGCACAATCGTTATATCGCCAGCACAGGCTGGTTTGATACGTAGGTTCCAATGAAGGTGATAGCGGTGACCACAGTGGACCCAGTGCTTGTTGAGTGTGCTGTGATACATCACGCCAGCCCCTGTACCTAACCTAACCTATGGTTTTATTGAAGTCATGGCGAGTTGACTCAAATAGTGACATTGTCACTAAACATAGTTCTGATTCGGCCTTTTCTTACTTGAAGGCTGCAAATAGCAAGGATGACCTGATCCAGCGAAAGGTCTGTTAGTAGTTCCAAGCATGCCGCCCGGTAAACAAAACACGTGAAAATAATTCCGTATATTTTCACTGTGCTGCGTCCTTGCTTGGCCAAGAGTGACCCAAACCAATCAACCCCTATGGAGCCGCTCGTCTGGAAGAAGTACCATCCGCGGGTGAACTGGCTTCGCTTTTTGGTTCTTGCATCGCTGGGAACTGGCGCTCACTCGTCGAACAGCCGAGCGCACGTTAACGATCCACACCCTGCTTCTTGTGTCTGCGGTGATTGTCTCTTCCCGCATATGCATATTTCGACAGTGGTGAGTTGATATAAATATTCGTCAAAGGGTGTTTGTTGGGTAAAATGGGAGGATTTGTTCTCACGAGCTCATTCGAATGATCCCGTCGACTCCCATAAACGGACTGAAACCGTTGAGTTTGCTATGTGCAGCTATCCTTCCTCGCAGTTGAAGATCATGAGCCTCTACGGGATATGCTTCGAATGATGGGTGCGGCACTTGACCTAGTCCTTCGTTGGTGCATTGTAGTTGGCCTGAGTGTTAACCCCCAAAATACCGTCTAAGGCTCATTCACTCGGATTAAAAATCTCAATTCAAGCTCGGTCAATCTAGGCAGAATGGTGCTTCAGTTCTCCACTGAAAAACCTAAATTCGTTTTCCACCAAAGTCGTGTCTGGTCATTACGTTGGACTGGAAGCTCAACTGGAGCAACCATGTCGCTACTGTTATTAATAAGGCCGCTCCGATCATGTGGGCTTACAGATCGCTGTTTCGAAAAACCTGGGATCTCACCCCTAAAATGACTGAATGGTACGACCAGTCTTGATATATGCTGGCTCAAACGCAGCAGCGTTGCGTCATACAGTTGTGTACCAAACTACAACGTTTTGCTTGCCTTGGGATGGCAGGATCCATCCGTACATATCCGACATCGGCCACTGAGGCGATTGTTGGTCTTACGCGGCTGCATATTTGTATTCAGGAATCTGCGGCTCTAAGCGCTATGATGATTATGTGTAAAATTAGGGCCACATGAGCATCTCGGAGCGGATTTCTGGCATGTAGATTCGCTCGAGATCAGATTACATAACTACGGAACTTTGCTTCGATAGAAAATTTTCGGTCTCCACTCCATGCCGCTCGGAATGAGATAGTGCCCATTTCTGTCCTGACTCTAGGCGTTCCATGTGGTTTACCGATGGGTCAAAAACGGTTCAGGGAGTTGGTGCTGGGGTCTTTGCTCAAAACACCAGGATTTTAAACGCCATGGGCGTCTGACCCAGCGTATTCCAAGCCGAGATCCATGCCATTGAGACCTTCACCAGAGATATTCTGCACAAGAAACTAAATAGCGCTAACATTGCTGTCTGCATGGACAGCCAGACAGCCATTAAGGTTCTTTCTTCACTTAATTTTTTTTTTTTTAAATTAGTGAAAGAGTCTTTTGATACCCTTCAGTGTCAAACACCAATCGGGTTACTCTATGTTGGGTACCAGGCCATTCAAGGTAACGAAGCTGCTAATGAACTCGATAGGCAGAGCTCATATGTGATATTTATCGGGCCAGATCCTTACTACGGCCTGAGCTGGGCTACAACCTGAGTGCTGGTTAGGCAACGGTCCGCAAACGAAAGGCTGCTCACTGAAATGATCTCACAGAACTGCGTCAGTCCAAAGATCTCATAAATGCATACGGTATCAAAGAAACTAGTCGCCTGGGCAGAACCGACCTGATGTTAGACGTTGGTTACCTCACGGGAAACCACTGGGTGAGCGTGAGATATCAGATAACAAAATTGAATGCAGGCTTACCTGGAGCACACTGAATCAACCAAGCAAGATGCTGCGAATACCCAGTGGCTGCTCGTTCCAGGTTCTTGTGTCTTGGAGATTCCATCGTGAGCTCCGCTGTCGTCAAGAGATTGGATAAGTTTAAGGCTATGGTACAATTGATCTCATGGTCGCAGTACCCACCTTTGGCTAAGACACCCTGTCCTTATTTATTATTACTATTATGCTTCGAGTTCAATCATTCTAAACATAAGGTCCTCGGCTCGTTCGAGATAAGATTTTTTTATTTTTTTTATTTGACTTGACTGGTTTAGCGAGATTCTATCAATCTCGGCTGCGACATCTGTCACGTTTCGCGGTTTCGGTGGATGCTTGTTTTCATTGGCAACAACAAATGATGTGCATGTTCGACTCCATTGAGTCTGCAAATCTTCTGTCGTTGCGATGCGCGCGTAGCCCTTGCTAATCATGTTCTGTATTTCCTGATTTGTCCTTTCAACAAGGTTTTTAGTTCTCAGGCTTTTCTCTTCTGACTTCAAGCGTTTCATCGCCATTGGGAGACTATCTGGTAGCTTTGAGTTGATATACCTCCACAATAATACAATTTCATAACGATCTCCTACTCTTTTAAGGGTGGATGTCATAATGGCTAAGGCTTTCTGATCGGCTTCACTGACAAACGTCTTAGTTGGTGTAATTCCGAAGGCTTCTGTCGAAAAGTATTTCTTAACTTCTGCTTCAGCAATCATCTCGTCATCCGCATTGAATATATAACTAACAAAGGAATGGGTATATGCCTGTCAAACCAGACAGCTTGAAAATGGGACGATCTTCTTCTTGAAAAAGACGAGAGCTGGGAGAGTAAAGTTAACGGTTTTAAGATTGCCATTTTCACGTGTTGTGCATATGGCTGTCAAACGCTTTGTGCAGAAAGTGGCAAAAAGTAAATACGGTTGAATTCGCGAAAGTTTGGAGCCGATTTTTGTGTGTAAAGAGCCGCGATTATGTAGAGAAGACACTAGTGAAATTTCCGGTAGGACAAATTGGTGCGGTAGTGAGTTGTGGTAAATTGAAATGCCTCGACGGTGACTGCAAAAATAACCAGCGTATCCCTAAGACGGGGGTGTCTGTTTATAGGTAAAACATTAAATATTTAGATGTGATGTGCGTGTTATTTGTTTTTGTGAGTTTTCTGTCAGAAAACCGATATTAAAATGTTTGTTTTCGTTTTTGACTCCCCGCTGTATATATAGCTGTCAAATATCCGCGTCCTATTGGTGGTTGGCATTAATAGTCCCGTTCTTTCTCTCTCCCATGAAAAATTAAACGCGCTCTTCTCTCTTCCCATAAATTGAGCCTATGGGCCACTCCAGAAGTTCCTCTGAGGTCATCCGCTTTTACCTGAGTGTGGTGGAGGGTAATGGCTGTCGTGTGATGATAATGGCTGTCACACTGTGCTGTATCATGACGATCGCAGCTTTCCGAAGACTACCCATTCAAGTTCAGTCTTTATGGTGATATGTTCGTCTGGCTCTCTAGTGATGGTCTTGGATCCAGCTAATAGGTCGGCGTGCTCCAGTCCAATCATGACTGTCGGAACCCCTCCTTGTAGATTCTCCAATGCACGGATATGTTCATACCGCTGCTTCATCTCGTTGTCGTTGAAATACTGTGGTGCAAGAGGTAAGCAATCTCGAGCGTATGAATTTTGTGTAACTTTCGCCCTTCCGTGCTTGAGATAACAAGTGAAACGTGCTTGTATGCTTCGTGTTGAAGTTTGTCGTAAATGCTTCGCTCCGTTATTGATAACGATGACGCCGGATCGAACATCGCCAGTGTCTTAATTAGGCCCTCTTGTCCATATAACTATATTGGGACAATTTGAAATAGCATCGTGTTGTTCTCCGTGTGACTGAACTGCAATTTTGTATCACCTCTGAGGAATAATTCTTGCGAGATGCTATGATTCGCTTGTCCGCCAATAGTTGGTTCGGTGGTACGCTGCTGTTGAATCGGACGATGCATGGTGGTATTGTGCGGGCCGTCACAACCTTCAACCCTGCAACCTCCTTTCAATGTGCAATGTTATTGTTGTTGTTGTAGTCATGGTCAGAATTCGGTGTGTTTGTTTGTTACATGCCTACGGTTTCATCTTCATCCCCGGTGTTGATGGATAGAAAGTTAACTGCCCCTATTGGGTTCTCCCACAGAGATCTAGGAGCCAGGTGGGTGGGTGCAGCTGGGCAGTGAAAGATATGGTTTACGTCGTGACGGGTTCCGTTACAAGCAGGACAGATGTTGCGACGAGTCTTTCCTCTTCCGGAGATATCATTGGTGGTATGGACGAGAGAACTGGATTCGAACCTAAGCCTGCTATTGACTGATTAACCTCCTCCCGATGTATCTCTGCGATGGTCAACCAATGTGCGCCACTATCAAAGGGTACCCTTTTGTATCTCTGGACATCTCTTTCTAGGTCCCTCAGGTCGCGCCTGACATGTCTGGGCGGCGGCGTCTTGTCCATGAGGTTGAAGTTTGGGTGATCACTTCGATAGCAGCCCACCAGGTATTGCTTGGCAAGAAGCTGGTTGTGGTCCCTTCAAGGCATCATCCTGGTTTCCAGATGTAGATGGTCCTAGGGTGACATCAGGCGACAGCCAGTAACAGTACGGAGAGCGGCGTTTTGGCACGTTAGAATCTTCTTCCACTGTGTGTCACAGAGATTCTGCGACCACACAGGAGCCGCATAGTTGGCCACTGATCTTCCGACTGCTTTGGACCTGACCGGTAGAGTTTCTTTGTCCTTGCCCCAGGTACTACCGGCCAGGGCTTTGAGGATCTTATTCCTACTACGCCTCCTATCGCACACAGTTGAGGCATGGTGTGATGATGTGGCCATGCTATCCAGCGTGACTCCTAGGATTTTAGGATGGTTTATGGTAGGAATAGGATGATTTCCTATTGAGATTTCAAGCTGCATTTTCACCTCCTTAGTCCAGGTGGTAAATAAGGTTCCTTATTTAATAAATCCTCTTCTCGTCCGTACATCCCCTTTAAGATTTCGATGATTGTCTCAGCACTAGTTAATGTTAGCTGCCTTGGCCCCTCCAGGGGCATGGGCCTATCAACATCTCTTGCATTTCTATGCCTTGTTGACGTTTCGATAGCATATCTACTTTTCGGAAGTGCATGCACCCCTATCTGTCAGTGGCGTGGCGTGATAATTCAACCAGGGGAAGCAATTGGTATTAAAAATTTACTATTATTATGCTTTCCACAAATTTACTGCGTATTAATTGAACCCCTCTCGTTAGCTACTTTTAACATTTCTAATATAAAAGCACCCAGGAATCACGAACGGGGACGTGAGAGTAGGTATACTGTATTTTATCAGCATTTTAATTCCCATGCTACCAATATATAATAATTTACTTTTAAATAAATAATTGTAAAAATTATATGTTGGTAGACTTATCAAAAAAGCAAAGCTGTAACTATAAGTATATAAATAAAGCATATTCGAATTATTAGAACTACTATAACAATAACAACAATAGCGAAAAAATTGCAAAATAAATATCCATACACTCATAAAGAAAGTAATCATGTTCAGCGAATCAAAATTTGAATAATAAAAACAATAACAATACAATAAAAATTAAAAATAATTCAACTATTTACTATTTAAAAAATCACAGTTAGTGAGTAAAATAAAATAATAATAATTGGGCAATAAATATATTACAAGTCAAAATAAATAATAAGATCCGTACATACTATTATTTGTAATTTAATTCTATTCGTCTTTCTTTTTTTGCGAATTCATCTATAATATCTGTACAAAAACTTTGCTCACACAAACATGATTTAAGGAAAACCTTTTCAATTGACATTATTGCCAAGTCGCTAAGCCATTGTTCGCCTGTACAATTTCTAAGATACGTTTTAATCCTTTTTAAGCAAGAAAAACTGCGCTCTGCGGACGCACTGGTTACTGGTAATGTTAAAACTAAACATATTAATTTATAAAATTGTGTGAAGCTATCTTTTAATTTGTTATTAATGAAATAGTTAAAAATACCTTGAAAAGATTTTCCCTGCAAATCAGAATCAGAATAAAGCACAATGAGTTCAGTCTTTAATGAAATATGGTCAAATATATCAGCATAAGTTTTAGTTAAATTTAGTAAAAGATTGTCCGGAAATGTTTTCAAATATTGGTTAAATTTAGAAGAATCTAATAGGTTTAAAAATGTGAAACTTGCTAAGGATGAAAATCTTGAATTTATTTCTGCGGTAATATTATCTATAATTTCGACATAAATACGTGTAAAGAATAGTTCAACATTTTCATTACTGTCAACAAGGCACCTGGCTTTTTTCCGGCGTTGTGGAGTTTCGCAAATAGATGTGGTTTGGGTCCAAATTTCCGTGAAACTATTTCTTAACGATTGAAGTTGATTTTCAAAATCTGTAATTTTTTGAATGCAGTACATTATATCAGTTTGTTTACTTTGAAATATATCGAAAAGTACGTCGGTTTGTGGAAAAATTTTAGAAAAAACATTGAGCAGGAAAACAAACTGAAAATCTGTAAGTAAAACAAGAAGTCCCCTTGCGCTATTAACGGTCTCGCCATCCCACTTTCCACTCTCATTTTCAATGATATATTCAAAGAGTTCTTTTAATTGATCTAAATTATCAAAAATGGTTAAAACTAATCGACCATTAAAAGTCCAACGTGTTGGAGCTAATTTTGGAAGCCTTTTTTTGAGGAATAAATCTAGTGCAACTGTTCTCTTTGTTGAATGATTAAAAAATGTTGAAAAACAAGTAATAGATTGAAAAAAAATTCGACATTCGCGTATTTTATCGCATGATTTAGATAAAACTAAATTTAACCGATGAGCGAAGCAATGAATATATATTGCGTTTTTATACACATCCTTTACCCGTGTTTGTAATCCAGTTATTTTACCAGACATTACCGAAGCCCCGTCATAGCTTTGACAAATAAGTTTGTTACCGCAATTGAATTTTTGAACAACATCTAAAATATGGTCAAATAAACGCGACGCAGTCTGATCATCAGAAATATCTGTAAAAGTTATGAAAGTTTCTTTAACCTCACCGGAAGGAGTAATGTAACGAAAGGTTGTTGAGAGTTGAGAACGACATGAAACATCGGTTGTTTCATCTAATATTATTGCTATAAATTTAGTTTGCTGAATTTCATTATAAATCTGTTTTAATAAAATTTTAGAAATGCTACTAATGAGATCGTTTTGAATATAATTTGATATTCCGGAAAAAACAGTCGCTTGCTCCAAGTGAGCTCGCAAGTCCGGATTATATTTAGCTAAAAGATTTAAAAGTTCAACGTAATTTCCCCTATTGCAAGAATTCACATTTTCATTGTGACCACGAAATGCCTGTTCTTGACATCCTAAATGGCACACAACGTCAATTAGCATTTTTAGTATATCTCGATTTTTCGAAACTTTCTCATTGTGCAATATTATTGAAGATCTATGTTGGCTACTTAATAATTCTTCAATTCTAGGACCGGAACCGAACTTGGAAAGAAGAAGTACTGACTTTAAATGATCAACGCTTTTCGTACCATGCCTGTCCACAGCTTTATGTAAATTATTTAAGTCACAAAACCCGGTAGTTCGCCAAACATTTGAATCATTTGAAAATAACAAGCATGGCCAACAAAATAATTTTTGCTTGGTCTTACAACCGGTAATCCATTCCGTATCTTCATAAATCTTAGCAGTAAAATGCCTAGTACATCTTTTTGTTTTAGAAACAATTTCCAAAATCGGTTTCGGTCGACCCTTTTCGATAATGTCTTTTTTTTCTGCGAAAGATCGAGATCCAAAAGACAATCGAAAAAGATCATCAACAACACAATATTGATCCATGCTACTACAAATCAAAACACTATAAGCAATTATAAGCACCTAGACCGATTAAAAAACCCCTTCACCTTTTCACTAACAAAAAGCACACAAATCGCACTACACTAAAGCACTACACTAGAGCAAATGAGTTTTAAATTTAACGGCTCATTCAATTCCTTGTAACGTCAATGACTTGAGGCAGTATTACCATCTCCCACTTATTTTTTCTTGGAATTTTCCGTTAAATGGTTTTCGATTAGATATAAGTTATTGAAATATGCATAAATATCCCTATAATTGAGTTCGTCTCTTACTAATACTCGTATACACTAATAATTCTATGTGAAATCACTTCTTCTCGAATTTACCAATAATAATTTTTAACCATGAAGCCATTATATTTCAAATCGAAACTTTTTCCACAATTCAATTCCTATCCTACTCTGGTAACCCTTGTGAAACTCATATAGCACATCACATACGCATTGCAACACAGCAAATATTTTCAGTCCACAAGAAAATACGAACAAAGAGGAAATGGGAAGAAAAGTTCCCCAGCGTCCATGCGCCAGCAGCTCCGCTGCAGGCAAGAATTTCCTCTACTACATGTGAGGGGAACTTGGAAGCAAATTCCTGAGTGCTTCCAACCTACCGTGTACGTGAATTTTTTTTTATCGCGACACAGTAGGTTTACTGGGGAAAAAAATAAACGCTCATAGATGCAAATTTTGATATGCTTCCATGTGTCTTCTTCTTGGTGTGGTGTGGTGGTTTTCGCGGTGTTACCAATTCGGCTGTGTAAGATATTCGCGATTAGTTTCTTTGGAACTTTTATTTACATAGACTGTGCCGAAGAGTTTTTTTCGCGACTTTTTTGCGCGATTCAGAAAAAATTATTTAGAAAATTTTCCACCAATCGCCAAATATAAGGGAAGCAATGCTTCCATGGACGCCACGCCACTGCTATCTGTGCCGTCTTTATACTGACAAACTCGGAGCACTGTGAAAGTTCTATTAGTACCCACATTCAGTTTTTGATTGCGCCGAGATTCGAACTCCGAGCTCTATATTAGTATCGCAGAGCGGTGACCGAATGACCACGGCTACCGAGCGCGATATGTCACAGCACTAGTACCACGATTCAAATGGGGCTGAAGTGCTGCCTTGCATTGGCTTTGTGAGACGGTTTACGTTTTGCACGTCGAAGAATTTGCCTTGGCTGGATGTCAATGTGTAGTCAGCGATCCAGCCTGGCCATGCCATGGAATCTCCGGGGAACGTCATAAAGTCGCGTTTTTGACACTGGTTAATGGCCGCAGTAAGGTTATTCAAGGCCTTAGTCGTAGTGTCCGTAATAAGCTGGTCATTTTGCGAATTTCATGACCTGCCAGACGGTTCGGCGACTTGTTCTGGTGGATGCAAAATAGGATCCATTCTTGAGTTCACTTATAATTTCATTAGATCTAGCTGTTGGCTATGTAGCTCCAGTTGCTCCGTTTACTGCTCTTGATCTGCTCTTACAGCCTCCATCACACCTAGAAAGTTTTGCTGAACCTCCCGATTAGCCTTGACCGACCCCGCTCTGACCGTGCAGTTGTCGACAACCACGAAGTCTTCGAATCGCTGTCCATACTCGTATTTCAGGTCATCTATTCGTTTCAAAAATCGTTTATCAATTTACGGCTCGACCTAGAGTTTGTTTGTACTGATAACGATAGCAGGTATCAAAACATGACAAGATCCACATTCTCAGACTGCGTCAGCAACAAGTTTACTCCGTATAATGCTAAAACGTAAAACCATTGCAATCCAATTTCACTAACTCGGCGAATGGATTAATATCGACTCAGCTCATATTCTCAACTCTATTCTTCTCATTCCCAACACTATAGACCTAGCATTCACTCGTTTTACTCAGGATATCAATTACAATAAAAACAAGTGATATGTCATTGGATCCCGGTAACCATCACTTCCATGTTGCATCAAAGAGTCACGTCCGCCCTGAATTGTTAAACAAAACCGCGTATTACGAACCATGTACTCGTACTAACCATGCGTAAGAAAACTGCCAGACCATTGAACCAAAAAGACGAGGAAGATGGGGCGAATGCCAAGACGCTATTCATTTTTCTTGCATTCCAAACTTAGACGATGTCATTGCAGCTCAAGAACAAGACTCCTCCAACGGAGTTAAGCCGCCTGACCACCACGGACAGATGGAAATAGAATCTTAAATTTCCGCTGACGACATTTCGTTGTTCCTTTTTCGTACGACGTTGTCGTTGTTGTTGCTGTTGTTGTAAAAGCATTGCGTTTTATGATGCAAAATTATGTACTAGATCGAGAAGTGAGCACAGTATGCATTACATAAAAATGCTGTCACTGTACGGAAATCTCTCAGTTGATCATAGTCCGAAGGACTGTGGTTGCTATGGTTGCAGACTATTCCTGCAATCTTTTAGAAACCTATGAAAAGACACGAGAAAATCTAAGACTTCTTCTATGGATAATCAGATATACAGGCATGCCAGAGGACAGGTCTCCCGAGGTGACAAGATTCCATTTCGAATATCATTTAAAACGATTTCCCAGTACGTAGAAGTTGCGAGTACGTTGCAGGTTTCAGTTTAGAAACGTATGTATGTTTGTCACAAGTTGTTTCTCATTTCCATTTCGTGTACATGAAGTTCCTTGTCGACGGTCCTTAAGGAATTTCCGATGAAATCGTGACTATATCTTGATTTAATGGTACAGTGGCGTTTGTGAATATCCGACCGAGAGAGTCGTTCTTAGGTCGTACTCAAAAATAGACTGAAACTTGGCACACAATTTCCTGTATGCAGGGATACCTGCACGGAAAGCCCGGAACCGCGTGACGCGGAGTGAACTTGTGCAATCCGTCATCATAAAGGAATGAATATCCTGTGCAATGAACAGTTTCTCTCCTTAAAAATCATTTGCGCCGGACGGCATACTGCCCATTATGCTGCAGAAATTGGTAGTTCCAAGGCTGCTGGTGTTCTTTAGAAGCTGTCTCCGCATCCACGTCACTCAGTCAGTCGTGGCGATCGGTTCAAGTCGTGTTCATTCCAAGGGCAGACTGACAAGGATATCAAATTGCGAAGTATTTATCCTCCTTCGTTCTAAAAACGCTCATAGACCTCCAGATTCGATAAATCCAGCAGGGCTCACCGCTCCCGAAGTCGCAGCATGCCTACCTCAAAGGTAAATTTACAGAAACGGCTCTCCATTAGATGATGCGGACCATAGAGCTGAGCTTTCAGTACACGCAATATACATTATCTGCTTTTCTCGATATAGAGGGTGCATTCAACAACGACAGCAACGAATCTATTGACAACACCCTATCAAAGTGTGAGTCGAGGCAGGGATTAGCAACTATGTAGCTAGTAACTCTGCTAAGATTAAAAATAGTTCTTGCGGACTTAGGAAGCAGCAACTTTACCAGATTTTTATGCAGAGGAGCACCTCAGGGAGGCGTCATCTCCCTGGTTCTCTGGCAAGTTGTCATCAATCAAATCCTAGCGAGGCTTGACAGAGAAGGGTTAAAGTGGTCGCGTACGTGGATGACTTGGTAATCGCCCGCATGGTGTTATACTTAGCGCTGCCGTATAAAAGTCCAGCACATTTAGACCTAGTATAGGTCCCCTGTCTTACCCTTGTAATACACACCTCTAGTCATCATCATCAGGGCTAAAAACTAGACGAATGAATTGACCCACACCCGCACAGATGAGCGTAGAAATAGGCACTCAAATTATACCTTCTTCAATGGGCCAATGACGGGCAAGTACAGAGCAGATCATAGGTGCTATCCTCCTCTTCCTCATCTTCGTCGCAGCTTCTACAGAAATCGTGGTGTCGAAGTCGGAGCCTTCTGGTGAGTTCCCTGATGAAATAGTGGCCAGTAATGACTTTCACAACTAGGCTGATATGGGATTTCTTCATCGATCATTTAAAATCCACCTTAGGACATATCAGTTTCACTTTATGGCAAGTATTTCCACTTAACGAGTTGGCTTTATCAGATATCTTTATTTCATACTTACAAGTCTTGATGGGCATGGCGATGCCTCAACATATCTGCAAATTAATATCGGTAGTCCCCCATCTAGCCAACTCGCCAGCTCTACTGTTACCAGTGATACTGCGATGGCCTGGTATCCAGCATAATATAAAATTGAAGACCTTGTCCATTTTTATAAGGCTTGTACAACAGTCTACCACGTGTTTTGACTATACCAGGTTGGATTCAAAGGATTTCGCTGCGGCCCAACTGTCTGCGTAAATCGTAACATCTCTTACAGATATGATATTTCGCCCGAGCCTCAACACTGACTCTTCTACAGCACGGACCGCGGACCGCCCGGAAGATACTGCAGTAGTTTGGGAGGCAGGAAGACATTGGTGTTGGAGCCTTCTGTGTAAATGCACAGAGGGTTTAGGGCCACCGGGTCACCCATTTCCCAGTGACTGCGGGATGAAATTTCGCGTGTATATTTTTTTCCAAACTAGTACTTTGGTATAGAGTAGTCCGTAGAAAAGTGGATCAATATTGTTCAGGACAGGACCGTGAGCCATGTTTACACATGGCTCACGCTCGGTCCATCCTTTTACCTGTCTCCCGTATGCGAATTGCCGTGTTAACAGCGATATGTTCACTTAAGACGTTCACCTTTCAAGCTATTGATGGGGTTGAGCGGAGAGCCCCACTTATACCCATGCAAGCCGCTCTCTGTACCTTTGCCAGAACATAACGATTTGTCTCTGTGCGTAGCGCATTTCACCAAACACCCCATATAGGAATATCGAACGCAGGACCATTTCTTGCCTGTGGCCTTTTTGTAACAATAGAGTGCTATGGTTGCTTTATTGCCGCGTTCCTGAATATTCAGCCTCTCGTTTAGCTTCTATCGAGGTGTTAGGAATGTGTCTCTCCGTGATAAGTCAAATCGTGGAAAGGGCCCTGCGTATGGTGAGCGCCTGGATACTAAAAAAAAACAAAGTACCGCATTTTACCCTCCCTAAACTAAATGGACAGCTACTCCAGTTATCGCCCAGCGCCCAGCATTTAAGTGTCATTTCAGACACGAGGCTCAGCTGGAAGTTAAACATTGAAGAGCGAGTGAAGAAAGCATGTATAGCTTTCTACGCCTGTTAGAAAGCCTTTGGAAGAAGGTGGGGCCTTATGCAAAATATGATCCTTTGGATGTAGACAGCAGTAGTCCGTCCAATTTTTACATGAGCTTTGTTAGTTTGGGGGCTAACGCTTGCTAAACTAACAAAGCTTAGCAGGGTGTAGAGAACGACATGTCTTGTTACTACAGGTGCCATGCGTCTTCCACCTATCAACCTTTTTATCAAACAGCTGGCGGCGGGCACTCCAGTCAGACTCAAAGCGTCGAGAGGCTGGGCGCCATAACGACATTCTGAGGTAGCTGCCACAAGATGTGCCCAAGGTGAAATCCCAAAACTGAGGTTTAGGAGAAACTTCTTTGCCAAGTTCCCCACCAATGCTAAATGGAGGAGTAGCGACGTGTTGAAGGACTTTAACACCACAATTTTCGCTGACAGGTTCAAAGTGGACTACGGCGTCGGTGCAAGGGTCCTTTCTGACGCAATGAATATCTCGGAGTGTTGTCGGCTTCTGGATCATTCCAGCATTTTCCAGGCGGAAATGCTTGCAGTTACGAAGGCTTGTCACTGTCATCTCAGAAGCATACTAGATAACCACAACATCGCCATTTGCTCAGACAGTTAAGCTACTATCAAGCCACTGAAATTGGTGGGTACATCCTGCAAGGTTGTCAAGCGATGTGGGGAGGAGTTAACTTGCCTTACAGATGGCTCAATGTTACCCTGCTCTGGGTCCAATTTCACAGGAACATTGAGGGTAACGAAAAAGCCGACGAGCTGGTTAGGAGAGACACCGCCCTAGAGAGCTCCCATGCGGAACCTGTTGCATTCCGGTGGAAATTGTTAAGTGCAGTATCTCCTCCCTCTACCTTAATGTTGCGGGTTCCAAATGGCGGAGTCTATTCACCTGCACATCCGATCTTATGACCAAATCACTTAGAGATGTTGCCAGGCTCACGGCAGTCATTACGGGACATTGGCCTATTGGGGATCATGCAATCACGCTAGGTATCCCCTATAATTCGCATGGTCGAAGTTGCGGGAATAAATATGAAGAGAAAGAAATCCTTACCCACTTTCTTTGTGAATGCCGGGGCCTTGCTAGGACCAAATATCGGGCATTGGGCAAAGCCTGTCTTGATAGCCAAGGGGGTGTGTCTGCGTGAGCAGAAGAGCTGCGTTACTTCTGAACTCCTCCGGTTGAATCTAGGCATCCTACCATCCCGTGAAATTCTAATCATGGTCAAATAACAGATTTTAACAAGGTTTCTGGCGTTAAAACGGCGCCTTCTGGGACAAATGGGCTCTGGTAAGTCGTGCTTCCACTTTTACCAACCAAGAATCAAAAAACCATGATTTTTTATGCTTTTTGCAGTCCTAGGTGAAATCAAGAAAATTACTAAAATATGTTGTCGAGCTTTAATTTCATTCCGGAATATTTTCGCAACGGAACTGATCATAAGGACAACATTGACTATTGAACCGAATGTTTTGGAACCAGCACCGTTGCAAAAAGTTTCGCCTAAATCGTCATGTTCTGGTGAAAGTCACCCGATTCCGTGGTGGCTCTCACTGTCATAGTGAGTGGCGATCTGTATGATGAACAGGTGGTGTGCATTTTTTCGACTAACCACTTTTCATACCATTTGGATTATATTAGATTGAGAGAGAGGCTGCGGGCGCCAAAAGAACCACTAGTACCGACGCCAAACGGTCGATTGTGGTGTAGTCTCAGGTCTGACAACAGGTCTAGGTCCGTCGATCAAGTTTGACCGCGCTAATGAGTTTGCTTGAAATCTGGCGATGCCAAGGTGAACTTGGCAACGTTGGCCCAATGCCTCACATTTGGTGAGAACGTGCAGTGACGTTTCATCATCGCCCTCGCATAAACGACCGGCAGCGTTCGATAATATACACATTATTTTCAAGTGACCTCTTAGGCAAGAATGTCCAGTCAGAAGGCTACAAATGCTTCTTACCCTGTTACGGTTCATTTTTAAAAGTTCATATGTCCTGCTGCATGAGTAACTAGATATTAACATCTTGGCTTGCCCCAGGCCTGGGTGAAAGTCCCATTGGACAGTGGCCTCAGTACGCTCCCAGTCTTTGAGGCATTTACTGACGGAACTTAGCGGAATTCCGAAGAAGGGTTCAGGTCCACAAAAGGACGTGTCCGAAGGCCATCCTGGCCAGCTCATCATTCATTCCCGGAAATACCGACGTCGCCAAGGTCCCAGTATAACGTTACCATGTTTGTGAGGCCAACTTTTTGTAATATGTATATTGTGGCAGCTACGTACTAGCTTCAACGAGACAGACCAGTTGCTTAGCGCCAGTATGGCTGCCTGGCTGCCTGGCTGTCCACTACACTTGCTACACGAGTATTACGTATCAGTTATGGCATTCTTTTCTGTGTTAGTGGCTGCGATACAAATCGATCTCTTACGATGAAAATATCTCAATCAATATCACGACCACTAAACTATACTATATTTGGAATTGTGCTACTCATTGAGTGAGGATGAAAAATTTAACGCCCCGATGTTTCGTCTGTCGACACACAGCCCTTGGCGAAAGGTCCCTGGTAATACAACTTAGGAATATTTACCGCATCCATACTTCCGGCGAGTAGCCCCTACTTGTGCGATTCGGGAAAATTTGCGAAATCTTTAATTCTGATGAGAAATTTAGGGATTAAGTTCAATCCCCTTCTATGGAATCTGGTGGTCAATAGGCTGCTTCTAAGCCTGGAAGGTTTGGGATGCAAAGTTATTTATATATTATGCAGACGATATTGCTATTGCAATCTCGGGATAATTTCCCTGTGTCCTGAGCGATTTAATGCAGACTGCCCTATCTATCCTGACGAACTGGGCTGGCGAGGTTGGTGTTGGAGTAAATCCGCAAAAAACCTGAGCTTGTTCTCTTTACTAAGGGACACGGTGTACCCTCTTTTGAACCACCATTAAAGGAGGGTACAAGGCTTGTACTGTACTGATAAAGCTTGGTCTCATCCTGGATAGAAAACTATGCTGGAAGGCAAACATTCAGGAACGTGTGACAAAGCAGCCGTTGCACCATAGGCAACATAGTGCAAGAAGGCTATAGACAAAAAATGGGGCTTACATCCAAAAGTGGTTTACTACCTCTATGTACCAGTACTGCGTCCCATGTTAATGCATGAGATCACAAGACGGTGGACGGCACTTAGCATCGTGTCGTACAGAACTCTGTTGGAGAAGGTCCAAAGGCTGGCATGTGTTGCCATTACAGGGGCTCTAAGGACAACGCCGACTGCTGCTTAGGAATGTTATTAAATTTACTTCTCTTGGATATTTTCACCTCTGGGAAACCGGTCAGTGGACCGCGTCAATCGTATGTCACTCGGCAGTACTGAGAAACTGTAACGGAGGGTTTGGTGGGCATCCGAAGATGCCCGTGGGGACGGAGCCTAAGGTAGCTTAATTGACCGTGAAGGTCGGGCTGTGCCATCTGGCGAAGGAAAAGGCCCCTCAACGAGCTAAGCAGCGGCCTATGCTTGCTGTAGCTCAGTTCGGGAGACGTGAGCGAGGTTTTCGCCGCTCGTTGCCCCTATCCTTTACGTATTAATAAAAATTCATAGGCCTGGGGAAGACAACACAAACAAGGGAGGTAAAAATGGGGAATAAAGAAAAATGAGGCGATAAGGATGGAATGGTTGGCAGATGGCTCGCTTGCCCTCGCGCTCGTATTGGGGTCCAGGTTTAATGGGACCCTCGGCCTCTGGTTTCGTACCACTGCTCAGCAGGTTCTGCCATAGATCTACCGGTGGAAGCAGCACTACCATATGGTGCATTGCAGGTGGTTCATTACAAAACTTTGACATTCCCGGAATGACGGACTTCATCTCTCCGAAGCTCCTGTTCGACAAGTGCTTTACAAGCCTGATGCCATCGAGAAATGAGTGGTCTGTAAGCGCATTTCTGGGATCTAATGCCATTAGCCTTTTTACTGACGGCTATAAAACTGGGGAAGGCGTTGGTGCTGGAGTGTATTCAGAGAAGTTGAATATTGGTTTGTCGTTCCGCCTCCGAAATATAGTAGCGTTTTTCAGGCAGAGGGTGTACCAATTTGCGAGGCGCTAGTCTGGCTTGCGCATAATGTTGTATCTACTAGGGATATTGTAATCTTCACGTCAACCAGTCAACCGGCAATTAAAGCGCTGAGCTCTGTCCTGGTTATGTCAAAGACGGTATTGGACTGTCGCGACTCTCTCAGGATGATGGGTAGTTTTTTCAACATATCTCTGTTCTGGATACCAGGCCACAGTGGTATGTCTGGGAACTGTAAGGCTGACGAACTGGCTCGAGCGGGAACGACTAACGAAATCAGGAAGCGGTGGCCTAGAATAAGAATGCCTCTAGTAGCTTGCAAAATGATTACCCAGAATGTGGCGTATGACAGAGCCAGCGCCAGATGGAGTAGTGGATTCACATGTCATGCAACTAGGCAAATATGGCCTAAGCTTGATCCCGCACAATTGTTACTGTAGGAGCTGCGGGGACGTAGAGGAGGAGGAAAGCTGACATCACTCTCTATGCACTTGCCCTGCTTTGGCGGAACGTAGGAGAGATATCATTGGGTCCTACTTTTTTGTCGATCTAGGCAACCTAAAGGCAGTTAGTGTCTGGCGTCTTCATCGCTTCATTTCCAGCTCTGGCTGGTTTAACGATTGAGATAAGTTCAGGTATGCTATATATAGGGGGTATCACAACGGACCCAGTAGTGGTCTATGTGCGCCTTGCTTTTCAAGGCAACCCATCTAACCTAACCTAACCTTACCTAACCAGAAGATCAGTCAGAGTTAGTAGAAATCACCTTTTACTTTCCTTTAGCACTGGAAACTCGATCGATCGTTCATTCTTACTTTATGTACAGGGTGACCAGATAAGAACGATTGCAAAAGAAATTTGAATAAAATAACATTGGTTTGAGATATCAAATCGATTCTGGCTTTATTTTGGAGCTAAAATACATTCATGCCATTACGTATGGAATAGCACATAGTTCAAATGGCCGCCTCGGCTTCGCTGGCAGTGCTTCAAGCGGTCGGTTCAATTTTTAATAACTCAGTTCAATAACTGCGGCGTTATTCCGGCGATAGCGTCTGGAATGTAGGCCTCGAGTTTGTCCAAAGTGGTGGGCTTGTTAGCGTAGACCATGGGCTTGACATACCACCAGACAATTGATGAGCGCTCGCCGTGAGATGACCCTTTCGACAAATTTCTCCATCACAACTTCGAGCGTTACGTCGCTTGTATAGCATATAGCACCATCTTGTTGCAACCACAGCTCGGATATATCGATGTTGTCGAGCTCTGGCCACTGAAAGTCGGTTAACATCGTTCTATTCCGAGGACCATTGACGGTAACGGTGTCTCCTTCCTCTTTTCAAAAGAAATATGGTCCGATTATGCCGCCGTGCCATACACCGCACCAGACAGTTAATCTTTGTGGATGCAATGATGCTTGGTGGACCACTTGTGGGTTGTGGTCGCTCCAATAACGGCAATTTTACTTGTTGACATATCCGCTGAGCCAAAAATTGTCCTCGTCCGAGAAGATGGTTTTTTGGCCAAAAACCGGATCTTCAACGTTGTCGGTGTGGTGTATTAACGTCAATGGAAATAATGTCAATTGACTTTATTTCATCCTTGAACGTGAAATTATGTCAATTGACCTTATTTCCGTTTTCCAAAGTGAAATAACGTCAATTGACATTATTTCACTTTTATATGTATAAGTAAGTCAACATTTTTCAGACCTTACGAAGACTCCTACTAACTAAAGCGGAAATACATTCTAAAGGTTCCCAAAATGTATCTCCGCTATAGGTAGTCCGCACCTTACGAAGATTCGTACTAACTAAAGCGGAAATCAACTCTGATGTTTCCCAAAGTGTATTTCCGCTTTAGTTAGTACGAATCTTCGTAAGGTTCAGACTACCAATAGCGGAAATACACTTCGGGTATCTAAAGCGGAAATCAACTCTAAAGTTTCTGAAAGTGTATTTCCGCTTTAGTTAGCACGAATCCAGAAAACCAATTCGGAAAATCTCACATAAATAAATACTACAACGTGAAAGTAAAACATCCTAAAAATTCAGATACTTACATGGCCAAGATGTTCAATATGCATTATTAGCAGCTGTTGATAACCGCAAGATGGTATAACGTTACTTTCAAACCTAAACAGCTCTACTAGCTGATATCAGAAGTTGACTTTATTGCACTTTGGGAGTTGACATTATTTCTCTTTGGAAAAACGAAATAATGTCAATTGACGTTATTTCACTTTTAGGTGGTAAATAGCGTCAATTGACATTATTTCAATTGACGTTAATACACCACACCAACGTTGTCTATGGTCGTCCTGCTTCAATTATTGCGACAGCATGATCTTATACGCCCAAATCTAACCATAAAATAGACCGGGTTGACTCTCTGGCGATGTCCAATTCAGCTGATCGGCACAAAATCGACATTTCTGGGTCTTCATCGACACTGGCCGCACTTCGCACCAATATCTGGCTTGGTATCTTAAGGTCTAAAATAGTGTAATCACGCTCAAACTTTTCCACGTTGCGACGAATTGCCTGCTCACTGAAGCCGTGATGACGACCGAATTCACGAGGAAATTCACCTTACGTATTTACGACTGAGTCGAAACGATGCGTGACGAAATTGCAAACCTTACTAAATATTTTGACAGCCGAATGTCAATGGTAACTGTGACAGCTGCTGAAATATAACAATTCGAAAAACTATCATTAGGATTTGGTCACCCTATATTTAAATAGCAATTGCACAGGAGAGTCAAGTCAAGTCAAGTCAAGAGGCAAGTTGTACAAAACGGTCGTACGTCCCGCACTCATGTATGGGTCTGAATGCTGGACTATGTATAAGACATACGAGAGTAAAATGACTGTGACCGAAATGAAAATGCTACGGATGTCAGCCGGTGTGACCAAAAAGGATCGTATCAAAAGTACCTACATCCGAGGCAGCTTGTTTGTCGAGCAACCGATCACTGAAAAGCTCGAAGATCGTCGTATGGATTGGTATTGCCATGTTCTAAGGCGTCCACCTGGGAACCCAGTTATGAAGGCAATATCAATGAACGTTCCATTTGCTGAACCCAAACCCCGAGGCAGACGGAAACACACGTGGATCGATCAAATGAAGAAGCAACAACAACGCATAAATCTCGGCGATGAAACGATCCAAGACCGAGCTGCCTGCAGAAGGAAGCTGAGATTATACCGCCAGAACGGGCGAAGTGCCAACACCACGGGCAGAGCAACGCGAATCCGCAGAGTGGTATGAAATGGCAAGGAAGAAGAAAGCACAGGAGAGTCAATGCACTATTACTGTCAAGCCTTTTCTCTCGAAATTATGAACATTATTGCCGCTTAACAAAATACTTACGAGCTTCATTTTGCCTGGCACACATCAAAATTTCGACACCTCATAATTTCCTAAAGAAATTCTCCTGGTCATTATTCTCCCTTGAATAAGTTCTTGGGTCATGCCAGGATATTATTTAAACTCAAGGAAAACTGTTAACAAACGACAGAATACTTGACGTCAGGAAGAATTGACTTCTCCCCCTTCCTCCACCTGTAACGTCTTTCGTATGTCTATTGAATTTTCGCCGTTTTATTGCTTTCTAAGCGTCGCACTTAATCCTGAAAATGTGTCCTTCGTGTTCATCTCAACTCTGGAAAATGTTTCCGACGACCATAAAGTCATTATGGGCACTTGAGAATTCGACACACCCTTGGTCATGTTCTAGGCGCTCGCCTTCTTCTAAGTACTACGTAAATCTTAAATTATTGTGGCCACCGAATCCTTGTCACTTTGTCCCCCAACTAGACAAAATCTCTATCACGAGCAAAGTCGTATGTCATCGCTTGCTGATACGCTTTTCGTGAAAACTGACGGATGGATGGATAGATAGATGAAAGTTGTTCTCGGCGTTTATATCCCACTCTCACATTATGGCGGGAATTTTCCCAGCCCATTTGAAGTTTCCATTTACTCGGCCTTGTCAAGGACGAACTTGTCATAACAATGGTGAACCCGATTCAACCCCTTCAGTCACTATGTCAAAGTCACGATAAAAGCCGAGGAGGATGCTATTTTCTCTGCTCGTAGTCGGGTGTTCTTCCCGGGAAGCAAAGTTGGGCCGGGGCTAATAAGGACCCCTTAACGAGACTGAATAGTCTTTTCGTGTTTTACAATGGATCCGAGTAAACTGCACCCTTGGGTATTATGGTTGGAGGAGGATCGCTGAAGCACGTAGTCATGATGGTCTCTCTACGGCATTGTCGACATTGTTCTTACATATTCGCGCACTATTGTCGACATCATTTCTACTCTTGCACGTGAATATATTCTCCTTATTGTCTCATATGTGCCTTGGCACTTATATATATGGAAATTGAATTCAATGAAATCCTGAATAAATGCTGTAGCGCAATGTCTACAAGTCCATGAAATGACTGTGTGTTCTCCTCGAGGGCTGAATAATCGTTGCGTCGCGTCGTGTTGGCTCGAAACGTTTTACAGGAGGGCTCTCTAACGATATGCGATTGGAAGTTACGTGATACCGTCGCGTCGTGCGGTGGTCGTGATCATATAGTCATGATTCTGGTTTGCTTCGTTGGCAGGATATAGCAGCGATTTTCATACATTTTAAATGTAAATCGATGAAAGGGAATAGATTGCTTAGTCGTGCGTATTTGTGCATTTGAAGGGACGAAATGAATATAACTTTTTGGTAAATCGTGTCTTTTTTTCGTGGTCCTCCGTGTGTTGACTTTTTTCACTTGAATTTACCGAGTTTGGTAAAACTTTTGTTAAAGAAAGTTGTATAAAAAATTTGACGCGAATCTGGGGAGAAGGATGCAAATGTTGTCTATGGGGGCTTCGGAAAAAGCGAACCTTCACGTAGTCCTGGCACCGACAGCATTTTCAGGCTAATAAAATTTGTAAAACAATGGTATCCCAACGGCTATCTGTCGCTTCGTTTGTTTGGATAAAAGTAGGACACTGCATGCGAATGTATCCACAATATCATTTGGCCGTTTTTGCTTTAATATTTAAAGAAAATTTAAGGACATTCTGCGCAATGAAAAACTTCTGTATTTAAGCAGAAGATTCAGTAAATAAAACTCATCTTTCCCTCGCATAATTTTTCAACATTTGCCAACGTCGCATACTTACGACAAACTTTCTTTTTTTTTTTATTGCAGATTCTCAGGCGGACACTCGTCTTAACTATTGTACATTGTGTTCTACGGTAAGTAGAATCTACATCAACTTTGAGCTTTAAGCCATTAGACCCATGATGATAGTGAGTACTGGCTCATTGTTTCCAAAAGGAAAATTCATAGCATAGTGGATCGAGACTCATCGGCATAAACAGCGGGATCCCTAATATCGAGTCATTTAACAGCGTCCACACTGATGACGTCAAAGAAAAGCTGTGATGTCGCTACTTTGAGGCGTCCCAAATACACATGATCCATTTCACTCCAAGCTCTATAAACGTAAAAGCTAGGTTCTTCTTGCCCGAGAAGATTATGCTGTCCTTAGGCATAGCTGTAGCAGCACCGAAACAGTTCTGTTTATCCCGCGTTTGGTACTGCTTAGAGTCACCCAAATTTGTCCTTTGTCTACTTTTGGGGGGCAAAAACTCCTCTTCCATAGTCCTCCGCGTGGGCGCCCCCTGGAACGGCAGTGGTCACTGACCATTGCTAACCAACGTCAAGCCGCCAGTGATGGCGGTGCGATGATTTGGTTGAGGTACCCCTGTGGTGTGGGGTGTGAAAAAAATACCACGGCCTTTCCCTTTGAGGGCCTGTCGTTAAAACCGACAATCAAAGGACAGGATGTGTATGCCAGCAACTTGCACTATCCGAAATCTTTATATGCTAACGAAACGTCAACTATGCCTCGGATAAGGACTAACTCAAAGGTTACGACTTTTAGCTATCGTACAATGACAAAGATTGGATTCTGGTACGTGCGTACTCTCCTGGACAATGGATCAGAAGGTCCCCAGAACGCACGATTTCTTCAATTAGAGAGTGAATTTCTGAGGTACAAATTAAATATCTTAGGAGTTAGTGAGATAAGATGGTGGAACAGCGGAGAATTCATCTCTCCAACGGGCAGCACTGTAATGTTGTACTCCGGTAAAGCTACCGGTAGTCGCCGTGAGTCAGGTGTGGGGCTCCTTTTAACCAGAGCCGCGCGAAACTGCCTCTTATCCTGGGAACCGGTCTCTGACAGGGTCTTGACCGCCAGGTTTCGGACCAAAATGAGGAACATCTCAATAATACAATGTTATGCCCCTACTGAACCCGACAATGTCTTGGCAAAAGACTCCTTCTACGAAGAACTAAACGCCGTTCAGACCAGAACACCTAAAGGTGACATTATAATGGTTATGGGTGATTTGAATCCGAAAGTTGGCGCTGATAACTACGGTCTTGGTGATCGTAATGACAACGGTGAAAGATTTGTAGAGTTCTGCAACTTTCACAGTCTCTTCATCGGTGGTACTGTGTTTGAGCATAAGGACCACCACAAAATCAGTTGGTCCTCTGTTGATCGGCGCAGAACACAAAATCAGATCGACCATTTTGCCATTAGTAAAAGATTCAAGAGTTGCCTCCTGGACGTGCGAAACAAGAAGGGTGCCGATATTGGGATGGGAAGAGACCATTATCTAATGATCGCTAATGTTCGATTGCGTATTGCAGCCGTGCGCCGCCCCAGCGACGAAAGATCCAGGCCCCGCAAACTCAACACCGCTCGACTAAAAAATCCAGCTGTTTTACAACAATATAATGACCATCTTGCGCAAAAAGCGGCTGAGATAACTAGTCACCCAAATAGTGACATAAACGAAAACTGGGATGCCATAAAAAATGCGTACATTGATAGCGCAAATACCATCCTTGGCCCAAACCCGGATTGCCCTGGATGTCCGACGCTTCATGGCAGCGGATTGTTGAAAGAAAGGAGCTGAAAGTTCGTTTGGCTGCAGTATCAGACGACAATCGAAGCAGCATCGAACTCCTTTACCGTCAGAAAGCTCGAGAAGTTCAGCGTAGTGTGCGACGCGATAAAAGAGTTTATGCCAATTCTCTTTTAGCGTCAGCAGAAGAAGCTGCTAGAAGTAACAACTTAAACGCCGTATACGGTGTCATCAAGGAGTTTACAGGTGGTCGTAAATCCTGCCAACATCCGGTGAAAGATAGTGATGGAAAGCTACTTATCTTGGAAGAAGATCAAATGAGGCGATGGAAAGAACACTTCGCCGCGGTCTTGAACCGTGTAACCTCTGGTGAAGTTCCCCCTCATATAGATAATTTAGCTAGCCATCAAAATGTGCGTATACGGTCCACTGCCCCGACTAAAGAGGAAATAGTCACTGCAATTATTGCACTGAAACGAGGAAAGGCCGCCGGACTTGACGGTATCCCTGCCGAACTTTATCAAGCAGCGCCAAGCGTAACTGCCGATTTGCTGCACCCACTTGTCGATAAAGCGTGGAATACAGAGACCTTTCCCACTGAATGGAAGGAAGGTTTGATCATCAAACTTCCAAAGAAGGGTAGCCTCACAAACTGTAATAATTGGAGAGGCATTTGTGTGCTTCCTGCTGTTGCCAAGATAATAGCTAAAATCGTCCTGGAAAGACTAAAGGCCCACTTAGAAAGCACAATTGATGAAGAGCAGGCTGGCTTTCGATCCGGATTCTCCTGTGTCGATCACATTAACACCTTGCGAATCATCATCGAGCAATGCGCTGAATACGATTCTCCGCTTCACTTGCTTTTCATCGATTTCGAAAAGGCTTTCGATAGTGTGAACCGGGATTCTATATGGGCGGCCTTGCGCAGGAGAGGCATCCCTGAGAAGCTTGTGGCTATTATTAAGGCAACCTATGACGGCGCGAAATGTCGCGTTCTGCATAAAGGTAAGGTGTCGGGGGACTTTGAGATTCGCAGTGGAGTTTGGCAGGGGTGCATCCTCTCACCGATCCTATTCCTCATTGTGATCGGCGATGTGTTGCATGCAGCCCTATCCGGACTCGACAGAGGAATTCAATGGACTTTGACATCTTATCTACAACATCTTGACTACGCTGACGACATATGCCTACTCTCCCACAAAATCATGGATCTGTCCGCAATGGCGTTAGATCTCGAGAGGGAGGCAAGCAAGGTTGGGCTAAAGATTAATACCAGCAAGACCAAGGTTCTTAGCCCGCCGTGGCAAAAAAGGAATCCGACACCTATTGCCATCAATATTAATGGGCAGCCTGTGGAGAAGGTGGACAACTTCGTCTACCTGGGTAGCATCGTTGCCGAAAATGGTGGTACGGAGCAGGACATCGCTCGTCGTATCAACCAGGCTAAACGCGCATACGGCATGCTGTCCAAAATCTGGCAGGGCAGTTATCTCAGCATCAAGACCAAGCTGGGCCTGTTTCGCTCCCTGGTACTATCAGTGCTTTTGTATGGGAGCAGTACATGGAAAGTTTCCGTAGGAGTTACCAGAAAGCTGCAAGTTTTCGTCAACTCATGTCTTCGTCGAATTTTAAGAATTTTCTGGCCCGAAACAATATCAAATGAAGAGCTAAGTCGGCGTACGGGTCAGATGCCAATCGACGAATTGATACGCAGGCGAAAATGGCAGTGGATAGGTCACACATTGCGGAAGAGTGATAACTGCATTGCTTTGCATGCCATGAAATGGAACCCCATTTCCAACCAAGGCCGACCAAGAGGGGGTCCTCGAATCACATGGCGTCAATCTGTGGCAAAGGAGTGTCAGGTATTGGGTAAGTCTTTTGGGGAGTTGCGCCCCATTGCCCAGAATAGAGTACGATGGCGTGCAGGAGTAGTTGACGCGCTATGCCCCGCTAGGGGTTAAGGCAAAGTAGAGATTGTGTCCTTTATGTGCTTGTTGACAGTGCTAATTATCTGTACCTAATACTGGACAGAAAACTGCTTTGTGGGCTAACGTGATGCACAGAATTGATGAGGCCCACGCATCCCTCTTTGCGTGTTGCTCGGCCTGTTCTAGTACATGAGTTCTGCCCACAGATAAATAAATAAATAACTGGCGCAACAGTCCAATTTGAACCACGGCCTCGAGATGAGTTAGCATCATCTCATTTTCTAGATCGTGACGGTTTTTGTGCAGAGGTATGTGATCAGCAACACGCTCAACTGAGTTATTTACCCCATAATGGGTACTCATTTAACAGCTGAGTGGGCTCATAGTCCGACACGTAAATCCCCGGAATCGAACCGGAGCCCAGTGCGTTGAAGGCGAACGTGCTAACCGTTGCGCCATCCGGACTGCCCACAGATGCCCTATTATATATTTACGCGTATAGAAAGGCCTACACTGATGTAGGGAGCGGTCCTATTTTAAGGAACTAACGACGTTGCAGAGATTGGTCTGCATAAGCATCACGGGTGCCCTGAGGACCACCCCAACTGGCTGGGTTGAAAACGATCCTAGGGTTTATGCCCCTGGATGGATTCATCCGCGCGCATGTCCAACAGTAATACGCGCTTAAAGTTCAGGTTTGGGGCACGGCTCAAATCAAGAAGGCCTGTCTTGTTTTCTGACAACATATCGGAAACAATGTGACCTAGACCTTGAGGCTGCGGATCGCATGACCAGACAAATATACTTCGAAAGGAACTTCGAAGTGAAGTTCCCAACAAGGGGAGACTGGCAAACCAGGGAACCCATTAATAACGATGGCGCCCTGATCTATACGAAAGGTTCAAAGACGGACACTGGAGAAGGCTCGGACGTCTAGTGGTACAGACTGCCGAATCATGCCACCGTATTCCAGTCGGAATTATATGCGATACGCATGGCAGTAGTGTCGATTCACGAGACTTTCAACGAGGGTGACGACGATTTGCATCGATAGTAGGACCATTCTCGCTCTAGCGTCATATATGTAGGTGGTCTTCGAGAACTGCAAACATGTGCAGAAAGTCTGTTAACAGGAAGGCGAAGCTCAACATAACTCTGTCAGGATTATGTGGTTCTTCGACCACAGTGATGTCGTAGGCAACGAGAAAGCTGATGAATTGGCAAAAAGTGACATTCAGGAGCCGGAAACAGTCCACCGACGCCCATGCCACGATCACTGGCGGACATGACAAACCAAATAGATGAAGCCATATGGACTAAACTACAATGAGAATGGAGCAGAACGGATTGCAGGGTAGCTAGAACCTTGGGGCCAGCACTCGATCTGAGCAAGAGCAGGATACTACTCAAAGTCAACAGAAATAAACTCAGAGCGACGGTAGGTCTACTCACAGGACACTGCCTTACCGCATCTCACGTGTATAGATTGAGACTGACCTCCAGCAATTTATGCAGAAGATCTGAGATGGAAGAGGATACCATCAAACATTTCTTGTGTGAGTGTCCAGCCCTAAATTGCAAACGCCTCAACATCTTAGGTGCTTACCGTGTTCAAGAATAAGCAGAGGTGGCCAGTGCCGTCTCGTTGAGCCAGTTGGTTCAGTTTAGTGGAATGAAGACCCGGTAGCTCTAATTAGGTAGCGCAGGGTGGCAAATGGGCCCAAATCGGAATCAAATTCGCGCTTGAGATCGGACCACGAGAGGTTCCTGAACAGAAGAACTACCAAGGAACAGCATAAATAGATAGACAGGAAAGGAGCGGTAGGCCCGAAAGGCCCATGTGCACCGCCACTATGAGAGAGGTCTATCGTGATATTGCCTTCAAGTCTCGGGTAGCTTTCAACGTTGATGATAAAGTTTGATCCGTCCAACAAAACTGCTCGACTGCCTAAGTTTAAGTGAAGCGATCTCGTTCACATCAGGGAATGGTTCGCCGAGCCATTTTAAGTGACGACGACTAAGGGTCTCACACTCGCAGAGGATGTGCTGGAAGGTTTCACCATCTGCCTTAGTGTCATCTGCCTTAGGGCCCTGTGGGAAGGAAAAAAATCGTGGAGTTTTGAAATTTGGCGCAATTGTTGGAGACAGTCCCCTGAATATGTGCTGAAAAGTCACCGATGATAGAGGGGCCGGAAGTGTGGGGGAGAGGTGACCAAGGCCCTTTTTTTTCAGTTTTCGTGGATTATTTTCAAAACTAAGGATTCTACAAAAAAATGTCCCAAGGCCGAATGAAAGTAATAAAATTTTCTCAGGGTCAAATTCCCTGTGGGAATGCCGTAAATGATTCTAACCCTGTTCCTACGCAGATTCAGTAGTTCCAAGGTGCGCTTGCACGAGTGACCAGATATGAACAGCTTAGACTGTCTCAGGCCAAGGGAATCATTCAGTACGCGGCGGTATCTATTCGCCCCCGTTCACTAATATGGCTTTTAACCTGGCATAGGGGGATACCACAAAAGGATTCCGTGCCAATAAACGGGGCTGCAGATTCTTTCCTAGCAATCTCGTCGGTAGTTTCGTTGCCCAAGAAACCGATTTGTCAAGGAACTCAGTATATGATGACTTTAGTGAAGGAACTGAGTCTCTAAAATACCTCGTAGCAATTGAGTAATGATTTAGACATCAACAGATTTTTATTGGGAGCTGTTACAGCAGCTTGACTTAATGTGAAGATTATAATGTTAACAAGCTTCAATACATGCATTTACACAATTCCCAGTTGCGTGAATTTCCGCTTGAAAGACCGTTGGGTGCGTCCCTATGGGAGTAGACAATCTTATAGAGGGACCTGAAATTCCTGTCCTGTATTCCATTTTCAGTTTTGGAGCCATCAGTATACAACCTGGCAGTATTCGGAGCGAGTGACGAATGCCTCATATTCCAGTCCTCTCTATTTTCGGTAGAGAAGAGGCATTGAGAAGAGGCAGTTGAATCGTAACTCCCTTCTTGGGTGGTTGGATGGCATGCTCAGCTCACTGTCTTCAAGGAGCCATTTCCAATTTAAGAGAGGTCTGATTGATCTTGCTTGTTTAGCTTTTGCTCTGAGATGGATGTGAAGCGAAGGAAGATCGAGTAGGGCAAGTACAGTACAACCGTTACTATCAGGCAGGCTAACTTTCGAATGTAACTTTGACACTGGCCAATGCAAGGCTATGTATTGTATTGTATGTTTAAATTCTTTCAAATTTAAATGCCCTTACAACATTTTTCATTTTTCTGATCTTAAGCTGGTAACTGAATCGAATCAAAATAAATTGTTCGCCATTGAAAACAAAAGCGCATTATTTGATTTGGTATTTAGTCAGTTTAGTATCAATAAGTACTTGAAACGAAATCAACACTCCACTGAAATTTAAACAAAATCGCCTAGATTTGACCCCAAAACCCATTCATAAATTTTATATCCTGGAAAACATTCGTATCGAATGATGGAAAAAAGATCTATGAATCTCTTCTTCTGCTAAAAACACCCATTTCCGCGTGAATTTCTAAAAATAACAAGCACATGTTCCAGTAAAATTTCTCCCGGTAATTAGAACGTACTTATTGCTAACTTCAAAGATAACAAACAGTAAAATAGAAAAAAAATTAAATACATAGATCTACACCAAGCATCCGAAAATGCTGCCGTAATTTTGCTCACATAACGTACTGCAAACAAAAGTGCGCAAAAAAAAATTAAGAGGCTAAAATGTTTATATCAACAATATCGCCAGTGCTAATGGCAATTTTAAGCCGAAACCAGCTGGAATCCATTTGGAAATGGGGGAGAAAAAATAAAAAGTTTGCTAAAAATAAGCTGGAGAAAGAGTGGCAGAATAGGCATTATCCGCTGGAAAGAAATCTAAGAAAAAAAAGGAAGTGTTTCCGCAATAGTCACAGATCTGCAAGTCATAGGTCTATACCACAAATAAAGTAATTAGCGTATATTGGTACACGTACCTACATATCAAACCCCGAATTTTAACATCTGCAAAGTTCACGTGCAAGGACAATGGGAAAAGTTATAAGATAAAGTTGAAAATCTATTTTTATCAATTAGTCAAAATTATGGGCGAACTTGAAATCATTTATTCCGTTTCTATTCTATTTCTTTCTATAAGATTTATTTGTGATGTTTCTACTCAATTGCCCTAACCCCTTGTGGGGCATAGCGCGTCAACTGTTCCATGTGCCCCAGTTAACGTTTCGTTGGCATAAACTGGTTTCGGAGAATGCAGTTGGCAGCATGCACCTCCTGCACATCGAACGTCGTCTTGGACGGGATTCGAACCCGAAAACGCATGTAGTCAAACATGAAACTGATGCCTCAACACAAGCTTAGGGGATACTCTTTAATGCAATAGCATAGCTTTAGTAGGTGAGAAAAATTTTGGTAGGAGGGGAGGGATGGGTTGTGCTGAATTAGACGAAATTAAATGACGATGACGTTTTGTTTGAATTTTCGCAGGTCGTAACTGCAAGAGAAAACAGATGATGGTAAGGCGTTCGACATTCGAGTTGTTCTGCGTACGAATGAGTCATAAAATATTGCGTTTGGACTGACACTAGTTTCGATGGTAAGATGGTAGGCACGACTTGACTGCCTGGTGTTGCATACGGGAAATGCAGCATCGGCAATTAGACCGCTTACTTCAGCAGAGCAGCGATGGTTGAAGTATCAATACAAAAGGAATGGACAACCAACGTCACATCTGTGTTTTCGGGGGCAAAACTTCCTCTTCCATAGTCCTCCGCGTGGGCGCCCTCCGGGACGGCAGTGGTCACTGACCATTGCAAATCAATGTCAAGTTGCCAGTGATAACGGTGCGATGATTTGGTTGAGGTAAACCTTCCCCCTGTGGTGTGGGGCGTAAAAATAATACCACGGCCTTTCCGTTTGACGCCCTGTCGGTCAAGCCGACAAACAAAGGACAGGATATATATGCCAGCAACTTGCGCTATCCGAAATGTTCTATATGCTAACGAAACGTCAACTATGCCTCGGATAAGATTGACTCAACGATTACGACTTTTGGCTATCGTATAATGACAAAGATTGGATTTTGGAATGTGCTTACTCTCCTGGACAATGTACCAGAAGGTCCCCAGAACGCACAATTTCTTCAATTAGAGAGTGAATTTCTAAGGTATAAATTAAACATCTTAGGAGTTAGTGAGATAAGATGGTGGAACAGTGGTAGAACAGCGGAGAATTTATCTCTCCAACGGGTAGCACTGGCTGCGTTCTGGGAAACTTATAGGATAAAACAATTTGGCAGTGAGTAACAGAGATGTGAAGTATTGTATATCCGTAAGTCGAAAAGAGAGTGTCGCTTATCTGACAGAATCTTTAGAGGGGAAATTTACCGGAAAAATTTGTTGGTTCGTTTCCCCAGCCCATGATTTCTAAGCAAATACATCTACTGCACTCTCTGTCTCTTTCGCTCTAGTGCAATTATTAAGAAACAGGCTTAACGAAAATTGGTTGGTTGTCATTCTGCTCTCGGGATTCGTATGTAGATGCTTTGGCATGAGTCGTGTGCGTCGAATGTGTGAATGTATCAGTTCAATGCGTCTCTCTTTCACTTACGGATACACAATGCCTTGCCATCTCTGTTGCTCACTGTCATTTCCTTAACCGGTCAGGCTTCCAGGACCGCGACCACTGTAATCTTGTACTCCGATAGAGCTACTGGTAGTGGTCGTGAGTGAGGTGTGGGGCTCGTTTTAACCTGAGCCGCACGAAACTGTCGTCTATCCTAGGATCCGGTTTCTGACAGAATCATGACCGCGAGGTTCCGAACCAAAATGAGGGAGAGCTCAACAATACAATGTTATGCTCCAACGGAACCCGACAATGTCTTGGCGAAAGACTCTTACAAAGAACTAAACGCCGTTCAGAGCAGAACACCTAATGGTAACATTTTAATGGTTTTGGGTGATTCGAATGCAAAAGTTGGCGCTGATAACTAGGGGCTCAGACATGCGATTGGGAGACACGGCCTTGGGGATCGTAACGAGTACGGTGAAAGATTTATGGAGCTCTGCAACTTTCACAGTCTCTTCATCGGTGGTACTATGTTTGAGCAGAATGACCACCATAAAATCAATTTATCCTGTGTTAATTGGCGCAGAACACGAAATCAGATCTACCACTTTGCCATTAGTAAAAGTTTCAAGAGTTGCCTCCGTGCGAAACAAGAAGGGTTCCGATATTGGAATCAGAAGAGGCCATAATCTTATGATGGCTAATGTTCGATTGCGTATTGCGGTCGTGTGCCGTCCTAGCAACGAAAGATGACTAAAAATTCCAGCTGTCTGACAACAATATAATGACCATCTTGCGCAGAAAGCAACGGAGTTAGCCATAGTCACCCATACAGTGACATAAATTAAACTGGGATACCATCAAAAATGCGTGATAGATGACCTCACAAAAACGGTCACAATGATAAGAATCAAGCCACCTAACCGATGGAATGGGAATACCAAAGGCAATTAGTTTGGCGAGAAGCTTGTAAAAGCTGCCTGAGTCAAATGCCTTTCAAAAATCAGTATAAACGACGTGAACGTCCTGGTGGAGTTCAAACATTTCAATAATGAACTGCATGATCTCCATTAAGTTCGTTGTGGTTGAGCGGCGTTTTTGGAATCCATGTTGACACGGAGATATTAAGTCGCCAAAGTTGTCAATCAAAAACCGTTCAAATTTTTTTCCAAAATTTTAGCGCAAGAGGGAAGAAGGGAAATGGGTGTATAGTTTGTGGTAGAAGAAAGATCGCCATTGTCTTTAGGAATGGGTAGGATTAGAGATTTCTTCCAGAGAGATGGAAAAATACCTAACAGGAGGCTCTTGTTTTATAGAATTGAAAGCGGGAACGATAATGACTGGTGCATGTTTTTGAGGAAAATATTTGGTAGGCCCTCAGCGACTGCACCTCCTTCGGGCTTCAGTTCGCTAAGAAGTAACCCAACATAATCGGGAGAAATATGTATGAGGAAATGAGAAATCTGAGGAATCAAGAGGGAATGAGAAGGGCTCGGAAGAAGAGGGTGAGTAAACAGGGGAAAAATAGGTTGCAAATAGCTCACAGATAGGTTGGGGGTCATTGGCAGTGTTACCGTTGTAGGGCATTTTAGGGGAAGAAGAGGTGGTAGAGCAAAGATTCCGCACGTAAATCCGAAACAACTTGTTTTCGTTGCGTGTAATGAACGTTTGGTGGGCATAGGAAGACGCCCGTGGGGACGGAGAATAAGGTAGCAAAATGACCGTGAAGGTCTATGCCATCTGGCGAAGAAAAAGGCCTCTTAACGAGCTAAGCAGCGGCCTATACTTGCTGTAGCTCAGTTCGGAAGACGTGGGCGGGGTTTTCGCGACTCGTTGCCCCTTTCTTTTATGTATTAATAAAAATGCATAGGCCTGGAGAAGACAACACAAACAAAGGAGATGAAAATGGGGAAAACAATGGGGCGATAAGGATGAAATGGTTGGCGGACGGTTCATTTGCCCTCGGATCGGGGTCCAGGTGTAATGGGGGTCTCGGCCTCTTTTTTTCGTACCACCGACAGATCATTATTCATCAGGTGCAGCCTTCGATCTGCTGGCAGAAGCACCACAACCAGACCACAATATGGTTCATTACACGCACTGAATGTACTCCTCTACGCTGACGATGTAGGCTGTCCGGGCGGCTGCAATAAGCTGTTTGGCTTTATAGCTAAACCTTCGAAAAAGGATAAGATCAGCAGGTTTCCTGAAGCGTTTGAACCGTAGGCGGCAATGATTCTTTTTTTCGAGAAATTTTATGGAAAATCTCAGCCGTAAACCAAACTGGGCTGCTGTGTGATTTATGGATAGAGAAGGGAAAAAATGAAAGATAAAGGTCAAATACAATATTGTAGAAAGTGATAACGGCAGAGTCGCAATCAAGATGCTCCAGTACATTTAACCAATCAATTTCAGCAAACTTAGATTTAAGAGCATCGTATTCGGCCTTATGAAAGTTAAATTTACCTGGTTTGCGGGACGGTCTGGAATGCGAAGTTTTGAGATACAGCTCTAGAAGTAACGGAGGGTGATGACAATCAACTGTTACATAGGGAGAGGGTTTAAATAGGAATAGAGAGGACAAAGGAACATTTTTTTTATTGTATGTTGATGCCAAAGCTTAGATTAAACCCTTTGATCCGCAAGCACAGCGTTGGCGGTAATTGATTAATTTAGTGGGGAGTTGGGTTGAGTTCGTATAAGGTGGCGGTGTACATTCCGTTTAAATTTTTGCAGGTCGTATTTGCAGGGGAAAACAAAAGATGATTTGTTCCATTTCAATTTAATACATAAAAGATGGTAGATTTTTCCACATTCGTGTTGTCCTGGATACGAACGAGTCATAAAATTTGACGGTGCGACTACTGCTGAGTTCTAGAGGATGAGGATGGGCACGACTGGCTAGTCGGGTGTTACATAAAGGAAAAGCACGCTCAGGAATGAGGTTGGATATTTCATCAGACAAACGGCGGTTGTAGTAGCGATAGAAGATTGAGAGACAGCCGACAATTCGCCGGTGTTCAAGCGGTTCGATTTGGGATGTTATGGATTCATCTCCAATAAGCTTGAAGGCTTTCTGTTAGACTTTGTCTAACGCGGATAATGCGGTTCTACCTGCGCTTGCCCATATGTGGGAATTAAATTCAAGTCTCAGTCTTATATGAGCCTTGTAAAATTGAGCCAGATCAGATGGTGTAAAGTACAATATCTTTTAAAGCAATTCAGAAAGCCCAGACACTTCATTGCACTTTTTTGCAACGCAAAAGATGTCGTGGGACCAATTTAGTTTACTAGAGAAGAGATGTTAATACCTAGCATATTCAGTATGGGCGAATCAGGAATGCTGACCCCATCGACAAGAATGGGTTTGGTGGCAGATGGTAAAAATAAGATCTAACAGGCGGTTAGAGACGTTACGAATAGAATTGATCTGAATAACGGAATAAAGGTGCATGAAAGATGTTATGTCAACATGGTGCGAAGCCGAGGCAGATGAAACTTATTCCTCCGTGTCACAACACAACTGAAAATATGTGAAAATTCTCTCTAATTGAATCGAGAATTCACCTAATTTTTGCGAAACAGGAATGTTCTGAATCTTTAAAGTCTTCTCGGTATTACTTTGTTTGCTTTGAACAATTAGCAGTTACTCCGTCGCACAATAGCCTTGTCTTCTACACCGCCTACTAGCTGGGACGCTAAGCGATTTGGCCTTGCAAAATATGATAGAGAAATGCCGTTTGGTATTATTATTGGTGGTCTCCATACATTCATTTTAAGAGATGGAGCCATCTTGGACCCCGCCGCAAAACGGCTGTGCGTGCGAAAAACCGAAAATTTGAGCCCATTTTTTAATATTCTCCTCATAATTTGTAAACGGTGCCTCAGGTCGAAAAACTTAATAGAATTTAAATTAAAGAGCGTCAAATTCTACATCCAATGCATTGCTTGAAGCTGGAATTCGGTTTAGTAGTATAGTCAAAACCGATGGTCGAAAAACGTCACCTTTCGAGGCTTTGGAGGAAAATCACACTATTTCGCTTTTCAAGTTTACATATGTCTGAAACCGATGCTACAAATGGAAAACTCATTAGACAATAGTTGAAGATATTTCTATTTAAAGTTTAACTAGCCCAAAACTTTTCAAATCGGCCCATTTTTAGTGTACTTGTGAGCGAAAATGCAGAAATAATTTTTTAGCGATTTGAGCCTTAATAACTATATCTCGATAAATATAACAGCTAAAGGTTTTGGCTTAATTCGTAAATATTTTAACCTTGTTTATAAAAGTTTTGCTAAGTTTTTTGTCATTAATCTAATTAATCAAATAATAAGTTAATTAAATTATTTAATTTCTTCCATAATTTCAAAGTTCAAGCAACTTATATGACATTTTAGGTTCTTAATGTATTTGGTAATTTTGAGTCGAATGAAATCAACCACAATTCCATACGACCACTAGTTCAAGAAATATTCCCATTTTTCCAGATTGTTTTATTAGTTAAATGAGCTTTGTTGTTAAGTAAGTTGAAAATAAAAGGCTTTCATTCCATTTTTAGGTTAATTCTTAATGTATTTGGTCACTCTAAGCAGAATAAAAAGAACCGTTATTCCACACGACAATTACTTCAAAAGATATTCACATTTTTTTTTTTAGTTAAATAAGCTTTTTTATTAAATAAATTGAAAATAAAAAACTTTGATGCCATTTTTAGGCTGTTTCCCAATGTATTTGGTCATTCTGAGTCGAATGAAACTAAAGGCAATTCCACACAACCGTTAGTTCAAAAGATATTCACATTTTTTTAGATTTTTTTATTAGTTAATTAATTTTTTTGTTAAATAACTTTAAAATAAGAAGTTTTTATTCCATTTTTAGGTTAACTCCTAATGTATTTGGTCATTCTGAGTCGAATGAAATAAACCGCATTTCCGGACGATCATTAGTTCACAAGATATTCACATTTTTCCAGATTTTGTTATTAATTAAAAAAGACTTTTTATTAAATAAGTTTAAAATAAAAAGCTTTTTTTAGCAAAACTTATATAAACAACGTTGAAATATTTACGAATTGAGGCTAAACCAAAACTTTTAGCTGTTATATTTATCGAGATATATGTAGCTATTAAGGCTCAAATCGCTAAAAAATCATTTCTGCATTTTCGCTCACAACTACACTAAACACGGGCCGATTTGAAAAGTATTGCGCTAGTTAAACTTGAAATAGAAATGTCTTCAATTTTTATCTACTGAGTTTTTCCATTTGTGGCATCGGTTTCACAGATATGTAAACTTGAAAAGCGAAATAGTGTGATTTTCCTCCAAAGCCTCAAATGTGTTTTTTGACTATCGGTTTTGAATATACTACTAAACCGAATTTCAACTTTTAGCATTGCATTGGATGTAAAATTTGACGCTCTTTAATTTAAATCCTATTAAGTTTTTCGATCCGAGGCACCGTTTACAAATTATGAGGAGAATATATTAAAAAGAGGGCTGAATTTTTTCGGTTTTCCGCCCGCACAGCCGTGGGGTCCAAGATGGCTCCATCTCTTAAAATGAATGTATGGGGACCACCAATAATAATACCAAACGGCATTTCTCTATCATATTTTGCATGGTGGCGTCCATTTATGTCGCTTAGCGTCCCAACTATAGACAAGAATCCATAGAGAAACTGAGGTCCGCTAATTTTGTCCATCTCAGTACCTGTCAGCGCCTATATAAACAATCTGATTGTTGGATGGAAACGCCGAGGCATTTACAAAAATTTGTACATATAAATGGTTCTGTAAATCAAACTTGAATGTCAGTCAATCTACAATCCGAACTTTATCAAGCAGCGCCAAGCGTAACTGCCGATTTGCTGCACCCACTTGTTGATAAAGCGTGGAATACAGAGACCTTTCCCACTGAGTGGAAGGAAGGTTTGATCATCAAACTTCCAAAGAAGGGTAGCCTCACAGACTGTAACAATTGAAGAAGCATTTGTGTGCTTCCTACCGTTGCCAAGATAATAGCTAAAATCGTCCTGGAAAGACTAAAGGCCCACTTGGAAAGCACAATTGGTGAAGAGCAGGCTGGCTTTCGATCCGGATTCTCCTGTGTCGATCACATTTACACCTTGCGAATCATCATCGAGCAATGCGCTGAATACGATTCTCCGCTTCACTTGCTTTTCATCGATTTCGAAAAGGCTTTCGATAGTGTGAACCGGGATTCTATATGGGCGGCCTTGCGCAGGAGAGGCATCCCTGAGCAGCTTGTGGCTATTATTAAGGCAACCTATGACGGCGCGAAATGTCGCGTTCTGCATAAAGGTAAGGTGTCGGGGGACTTTGAGATTCGCAGTGGAGTTCGGCAGGGGTGCATCCTCTCACCGATCCTATTCCTCATTGTGATCGGCGATGTGTTGCATGCAGCCCTATCCGGACTCGACAGAGGAATTCAATGGACTTTGACATCTTATCTACAACATCTTGACTACGCTGACGACATATGCCTACTCTCCCACAAAATCATGGATCTGTCCGCAATGGCGTTAGATCTCGAGAGGGAGGCAAGCAAGGTTGGGCTAAAGATTAATACCAACAAAACCAAGGTTCTTAGCCCGCCGTTGCGAAAAAGAAATCCGACACCTATTGCCATCAATATTAATGGGCAGCCTGTGGATAAGGTGGACAACTTCGTCTACCTGGGTAGCATTGTTGCCGAAAATGGTGGTACGGAGCAGGACATCGCTCGTCGTATCAACCAGGCTAAACGCGCATACGGCATGCTGTCCAAAATCTGGCAGGGCAGTTATCTCAGCATCAAGACCAAGCTGGGCCTGTTTCGCTCCCTGGTACTATCAGTGCTTTTGTATGGGAGCAGTACATGGAAAGTTTCCGTTGGAGTTACCAGAAAGCTGCAAGTTTTCGTCAACTCATGTCTTCGTCGAATTTTAAGAATTTTCTGGCCCGAAACAATATCAAATGAAGAGCTAAGTCGGCGTACGGGTCAGATGCCAATCGACGAATTGATACGCAGGCGAAAATGGCAGTGGATAGGTCACACATTGCGGAAGAGTGATAAGTGCATTGCTTTGCATGCCATGAAATGGAACCCCATTTCCAACCAAGGCCAACCAAGAGGGGGTCCTCGAATCACATGACGTCGATCTGTGGCAAAGGAGTGTCAGGTACTGGGTAAGTCTTTTGGGCAGTTGCGCCCCATGGGCCAGAACAGAGTACGATGGCGCGCAGGGGTAGTTGACGCGCTATGCCCCGCTAGGGGTTAAGGCAAAGTAGTAATCTACAATCTCCCAGTAAGCTTCATTTCCATCCGAACAAATCGTTATTAATATGCAAAACCTAGCTCGACCCATAAAAACATACGAGTATTACAACCAAAATGAAAGAAGTTCAATTTTAGTAATCGCTATAAATTATAAGCAACGTTCGCGAAAACTCATAATCACATCTTCAATTTCACCCTCCAGTATACGCGAGTACATACACTACACCACATCACAGTCCAGAGGAACGTAAGAAAACTTCATTGCATTCGACATCCTAGCGTCATTGGCAGAATTGCAATCACATGCCCCGCCAACTTTAACACCGTCTTCTTACGTTCTGCCCTTGTCGTTCTTTTAGCTGTGAACCGAGGACCTCCAGCGGATTCAAGTTGCACCGAAGGCTCCAAAATCTTAGCAAGACGGCATCCAATCAATTCAAGTGGATCATTTTTCAAGTCACGTCCTTAAAACGAATTTTTTTTCTTTGTTTGAACATACAGTCATGTTTCACTATCGATTTGAACTGATGCCAACCCGTAGGACAGAATGCACTATTTCATATGAAGGTTGCACAGTGCATATGGATACACTGTTCGTTGGACCCCGTGTTTGTTCAGCCTTCAGCAGAGCCAACTAAAGTATACCATCCTGTCACTGCGTCCGAGTTGAAAATGAAGTAAACAAGATACTCGTACTTAAAGGAAATGCAAGATACTCGTACAAACTCCAGTTTATTATCATTGATATATTGAAGGAGTCATTAACCGCAGTATATCGTGACCATCAATCAGGATTATTAGCGATGGCCCTTGTGTGTGAGGCTCCTGGCTCAGAACGGATAGCGTGTCGACAATTGCTTATTATTGCTGTCGTATTCAGGTCGAAGGAGCCAGTTTTTTTGTTCTGATCATCGATTTTCTAGTATAGGGAGTTATCAGGAAAAATTGCAATTACTTCCTTGCTTAGAACACGTGCACTGTAATTAATGGAGAGCTCATTTGTAGCCCCGAGTGCTGCTGCAATTGGCAACCTCAAGCCCTTTTTTTCACAAGCATCTGGCAGTCTCCCATAACCAGCGTATTTATTTTAATTGACAACGTGCCCATTAGTGCAGTATCGATTTTAATTACCTACAATAAACTTTTGCAATAGCAAATCTGAATGGACAAGCCAGAGGGTTTGAGTGAGTAATTTGCAATAAATACTTTGATGTTTCTAATTTTTATATTAAAAATATTTATTGCTATTTTTAATATGAAAACTGCAAAATACGATGCAGGAATACTAAGTAGTCTGTGCGTAGAATCACCATGGTCTAGTGAAGCCGACTTGATGCACTAGTTTGCAGTTAATATTCTAAGAGCGAATTGTATCTATTTGCCACCATGCCAATATGTGGCTGGAATTATGCACACATGTGTCACGGAGGATGTGCCAACTGTCAAGATTTAATAGCACCAATGCTAATAATAGTTTCCAAGTCGAAGAGGACATTGAACGTGGACTCGTATGAGGTGTATCTGTTCGGAATATGGTTGCAAATCATAAATTGTATAATCGGCATACTCATATAGGCGACACAGACAGAGGTGCGGTTGATGAGCCAGCCGCCGGAAAGACACCACAAAATGCCTCCCATGGGAGGCAGAATGACCACTGGGAGACAATCCTTGAAATAGTGGAGAAGTAATTTAAATTTATTATTAGTATTCGAAAATGTCAATAGTCAGTCATTGCGGAGCTGTCGCCAGGCAGAAATTTGCAAGTAATGAAACGTTGTTGGGAATAAATTTTTATTTTATGAGAATTCAAACCAGCTGTCCTCTGTAAGTTTTTATTGTCTAGTCGGCGTACAGTGAGATGTAGACATAGTAATAACAACTATAGTCCTATAGTCGCCGTATTTGCATATAAGGGAGTAGTAGAATCCCATAAATTTGACATTTTGACATCGTGCGCAGGTGGGAGCATATATTATCACTGTACTGTACGCGTTTACTTTGTAATGAACCATATTCTGGTTTGGTAGTGCTGCTTATACCAGCAGATCGATGGCAGCACCTGATGAGTAATGATCTGTCGGTATAGTATGAAAACCGTGGACAAGGGTCGCATTACACCTAGACACCGATGCGAGCGCGAGGGCAAGTGAGCCGTCCGCCAACCATTCCATCCTTATCGCCTAATTTTTTTTATTCCCCAATTTTGCCTCCCTTGTTGGTTTTGTCTTCCCCAGGCCTATGAATTTTTGTTAATACGTAAAGGACAGAGGCAACGAGCGGCGAAAACCCCGCTAACGTCTCCCAAACTGAGATACTGCAAGCATAGGCCGTTGCTTAGCTTATTGGGTGGCCAATTTCTTCGCCAGATGGCACGGGCGACCTTCACGGTCATTATGCTACCTTAGGCTCCGTCCCCACGGGCATTTTCGGATGCCCACTAAACCGTCCGTTACATATTTGGCGCCCAACTTGGGGCCCATTTCTGGTACAGAACAGTACTAAGAAAGGCGTCATCGGGTTCCTTTTTAGTCCTTGCACCGATTTGTATCTCCACAAGCAGATTAAGGCTAATTGCTCTGAGTCTTAGGACTTACAGAGCTTATGAGTGAATTACGGCAAGGAATGCAGAGTTGCGCCTTTGCTGGCCTCAGGATTCTCTGTAACCTGTTGTTAATCTGAATAATGGCCAAATGTACTATTTTTTTCTCTCTCCTTGCTCATTTTTCCCCTCTACATACAATGGTTGCCGGCTGACTCCGGTGCTCAGTTCGCCTTTTTTTAAATTTAGCAGCACACTCTATCCTCAGTTTCTACTTCTTGGCATGCCTCGAAGTAGAAGCTGCCCTGTAATGAACCACCTGTAATGGACCATATCTTGATAGTGCTGCTTCCACCGGTAGATCTATGGCAGCACCTGATGAGTAAGGATTTGTCGGTGGTACGAAACCAGAAGGCGGGAGTCCCATTACGCCTGGACCCCGATGTGAGCGAATTTGTGCATTCCCCATTTTTGCCTCCCATGTTTGTATTGTCTTCCCCAGGCCTATGTACTTTTATTAATACGTAAAGGACAGAGGCAACGAGCGGCGAAAAACTCGCGAACGTCTCCCAAACTGAGCTACAGCAAGCATAGGCCGTTGCTTAGCTCGTTGACGGGCCTTTTTCTTCGCCAGATGGCACGGCCCGACCTTCACGGTCATTATGCTACCTTAGGCTCCGTCCCCACGGGCATCTCTGGATGCCCACCAAACCGTCCGTTACAATTTTTACTCCGATTGTCGTTTTAGGGTCGGTGAGCCCATCATTATTCTTTACAGTGTTTGTTCAGACCTCGGTGTGCATGTGCACTTGTTTGTTATACTTCTTAGGTGGGGATAAATTTGTCTTCCTCCTATGAGGATTCTTACGGCTAATAGTACTACCTAGTATAGTACCTAATAGTACCTTGGTAACATTACCAAGGTACTATTAGGGTGTTCGTCAATTTGGTCATATAGTTTAAGGATTTTGTAAGTTTTTATACGGTCAACCCGAAGGTCCTTTTGCCTGTCCGCATTTCTAATGTACCGTGGAAAGCCAAGCTTCCATAAAGTAGTAGTAGTATAGTCTGTAGATCAGCGACCGGTTATTGTTGCTGAGCCTTCTGGATTTGGTAATAGGCTGCAGGGCTTGGAGGATTCCTTTACTTTTTTGTCGGAAGCATCTTATGTGCTCTGTTCATTCCAGTGATTTGTCAAACGTCAGTCCTGTTTCCAGCCAGTCTACCTCTTATCCGTCTACCGTCAGGTTGTCCGGCAGTTATTCGTGTCATCTCGAGATGAAAATCGCTTGAGTTTTGTCCGCGTTCACCTGGATCTTCCATTTCCGGAAGTAGTCCAAAAGTATATCTATGGACTCCTGAAGTTTGGAACTAACTCTGTCTGCAGCACTTGCAGTGTAGAAGATACATATTTCATCTGCGAACATGGAAAATGCGCATTGGGTGGCATTTCGGGGAAATCCGCAGTGCATAACGAATACAGAATTGAGGAAAGTGGTGATCCTTGTGGAGCTCCAGCTTCTATGGGTCTTTCTGGGGAAAGTGTGGAGCTTGTTCTATCTCGAAAAGATATGACTTTTAAGAATGAACTTATTAGTTGGATAATAAGAAGCGGTACCTCGAAGTCATGCAATTTAACGATAAGTCCTCCATGCCAGACTTTATCAAAACCTTCGCTTCGTTGAACATAAATAAACCTGTTGACTTGATTAAATCCTGTTCGGACGTGAAGAACGGCTCTTGCTAGCTGCAGCTCGCACGAATTTTGGCCTGTTCTTCTACTATAATGTACCTCCCATCAGCCTGATCTAGCAGTCGACAAAGGAGTAGTCGCTTTGTCATCTTTGCGATCGCTTATAGGATGCTCGTGAGCGTCCAATTCTAAGGAAATTTTAGATCCTTTTCAGATTTGGGAATCATAATGATAGCCGCTTTTTTCCTTACTTCTGAGTAACACCGAAGATGGAGGATCGCGTTTAGTATTGTGGTGATTGTTTTGAGTATGTTGTCTGAAGTATTTTGTAAACAAATGTTGGCTGTAGTGTCCAGGCCAGGCGATTTCCGTTTGTTGAGGGAGCTGACGAGGTTTCTAACCTCGTCCAGGTCAGCGTACCTAATTGTTTCTTCGCGAGTGTCGACTCTGGAGCATATCTCTTCGGCTCTGTAATTGGTCATATGCTTCTCATCTCCGTCAGGGGGCTCGTTCTCCTGGAACTGAAGTTCCACGGTATCTGCGAGGGCCTCCGCCTTCCCCATATCGTCATACTTCATGCCGGTATGAATAGTTCCCCTAGGTCTCGGAAACGAGTGTGTGCGTACACTGGTGTCTCCATTTTATATTCGGGTTTTCTTTCTATCTCTCTATCCTTTTCCAGTCCTATCTGGATTCTAGTGTCTAGCTTTGTAGTGTCGTTCCGCAAAGATCCTCTACTAGGACAACTGCCGTGTATAAAAAAAATCTATTCACCACTTTCATGTAATAGTTCTAACAAAGCGTTACATCTGAAGCGGATATGGCAATCTGATATAGCTGAAACATGTAGTACCGGTACACATCAACGTCTAAAGTAATCGGGACGCCGCGTCACTTTCAATACGATACACATTGAGAGTATAGCGATCATTCATCACACACACGCACGCAAAAAAAAATCGCAACGGAAAGATTCTTCTCTAATAAGAAATCACTGTTTGTTGCGCAATTTGGTATTTCTCATTGATCCACATATTTAAGAAAACACATCAATAGTCCATAAGGAAACATACGAATGAGAAAACACGGCGTCAAGGCGGGAAAAAACTTGGTCTATCGCGAATGTTGACACCGCGGAAAAAGTCGCGTCAGTATGAGCATTCTCGGGGGCGACCGGTAGCGCAATGTGTTGAGGCATCAGTCTCATGTTTGATTGCCGGCGTTTCGGGTTCGAATCCCGTCCACGACAACGTTCGTGGCCATGGATGAGCAGGAGGTGCATGCTGGCAACTGCATTTTCCGAAAGCAGTTTATGCCAACGAAACGTCAACTGGGCCACATGGAACAGTTGACGTGCTATGCCCCACAAGGGGTTAGGGCAGTTGAGTACATGAGTATATCCTCATAAGACGCCGTGGTCAAATTTTTGACACCGCGGATTCGCCGTGCGAGTTTTTTCGCGTCGGTATGATGATCACTTAATTGAGTAATGCACAAAGGACGCGGATCATTACATTTTCCCGGCGTCCCTTGGCTTTTTGGGTTGCCGCTGGTTTCTACCCCTATCACCGTCATTTTCTATCTCCAGCGTTTTACTACTACACATGTGACGCTGCTAGCGCAAATAAGTTCTGATTAAGCCCGGCCACATATACTCAAAACAGCGAATGGCTCAAGAAACTTCACACAAATCTGAAGAAAATTGTCCACTATGACCATACTCGTATTCGAGCTCGCTTTTCTCAAGCGATGTGTTACTTCACACAAAATTCGAGTTCGTGTTCGACGGTGTGTGGCCGGACTAATATAATACAGACTGACGCTGCATCCTGTCGCATCATGTGCGCTGTTACGCTGATAGGTATTAAAGAGATAGGATTGAAAGTGACGCGGCGTCCAGGCTTATTTTTGACGCAGCAACTTGCAACATCTGAAATATTTTTAAGGCTCACGAAACATCAACTAGGTCGTAGGAGTAGTAGGCAATGCCCCCCAAGGGGTTAGGACAAACTAGCAGTAGTCTTGTAATCATCTTTGCTTACTACTTTGAGGTTATGACGATTGCGACACCAAAAGGTGCCCATGAGGACGAATTTGTTTGCTGAAAAGAGCTTGCTAAGTATGGGCAGATGTGGACGAAGCTCTCTTTGCCCTAAATATTACGAATTGAGACAAACAGTTCATGCCTGGACAATGGCTGCACATACTCGTGCAGAGTATACAGAATAGACTGCTCAAATGCATTTGTTAGTTATGTTAATTGCCTTGACCCATTCATGGGCATGGGCGCATCAACATCTCCCGCATTTCTATGCCTTGTTGTCTTTCGATTTGCGGTTGCTAGCATACACCTCCTACTCCTATCCGTATTGTCTTTATACTGACTAGCACGGAGTGCAGTGGGAGTTGTGTAAGTATCCACATGCAGTTTTTTTGTTCACGCCGAGGATCGAACCTCTATTCTCTAAATCGTAGAGCGGTGACCGAACGAACTCGAGCGCGTTTAGTTGCATTTGAAAAGTTTTTCGCATACTCAACCTCCTGATCTAAAGTAGATCGCTCGGAGTCCAAAAAATTTTGCAGGTGTTTGCATCACCTTAAGGTTATGCATTTCAAGCCGATTGCGCAACTAAACCAACCAAATGTCTGGCGATTACAGAGAATTTTGATTGAAGCAACAAAAAAAAAACAGCGGACAGTTGCAAGTATGTAATTGCAATTCCATGTGGGCACTGTATTTTATTAGCCCATAGGAATCAGTCTAGCAAACAAACGATTGCGCAACTAGACATTTGCGTGTAAGCGGTTTTACACAACACTGCAATAGTTGACGCGCTATGCACCACTAGGGGTTAGGTCAAATGAATACTAACGGGGCACTGCTTGTTAGGGGAACACGCATGCAGATTAAAACTTTTCACTGGTAGTGGATGCAGGAATTGGAGGCTACCAAATACATAGGAAACTCTAAGGCAACTTCTGTGCAACTGTCCAGCGCTCGCTAGGAGAAAATTAAAATGCCTAGGGCATTTTAATCTTCCCTCTAGGTCTTTAGTCAAATACCTAGAAGGAGTTGTTGGTCCCAGCTTGAGAAGACTTTGGAGCTTCGCTAATGAGTCTGGTATCTTTGACTTTGATAAAAATCTTTGGTACCGACTAACATCGGAACGTAATGGGTATCGGAATCACGTCGTATCGCTATGGGCCCAAGCGGTCTATGCGAAGCCATTAGGCTGCCAGTCAACCTAACCTGACCCATATATACGAGTATGCTACATATTTGCCCTAACCTCCAGTGGGGTAACCACTCATAAGAAGCTTATTTGACGTTGTTTTAGCATTTAAGTGAATTTAGTGTGGAGAATTACAAATTTATCTTCAATAATCCCTAGACCGCGCAACTTGTAACGATTATGCGTGTTGAGGTAGGCCTCAACCAAGGACGGAGATCGAGGGTGGTCGTTCAGACCTGCCGTGACAACTAAGTGCCAAAATCTCCTCAGACTTGCCTTGATTCGACGCGTGCTCGACCCTAGCTCAGCTGTCGGAAGGGGGGGCGGGGTTGTTGAAGGTCAAGCTGCCTCGAAATCGCACAAAACAAAAATCACGCGTCTGCCCGAGTGATGAACCAACACGGTACTTCCCTCACAGGATCTACACAAAAAAAACGAGTAGCCGCGAAATTCCCTAACCATCTCTGAAACTGACACGGGATAACCCTGAAGTCGTGGGGCTCCGCGCTCCCTCCCATAAACCTTGGTTTGAGCTGCCGGATATTGCTCAACCCCCTTAGCGAATCGGATGAAAAATGACGCGGTGAGAGTGGAGTGGTGAAGGGTCCTTTTTTTACTCGCTACGCAGGAGTATTTTGCAAAAATCTTGGTCCGAAAACGTTTTCTTTCCCTAAACTGATATATATTTTGAGTTTATTTGTAAATGTATATGCATTTGTTCGTTCAAATCTTACGAAACGATAATAATTCTTAAACGGAAGCGCAATTTGTTCTATATATATAGAAGATAAGATAAGATATCTTACAATTAGACTATACTATACGAAACCTAACTGTAAGATCCTGAGTACATAAACCTTTATCTTTGTGTCCTTGCAAAACATTATTGATCGTTACGCGAATAGGCGAATAATAAAGAAATCTATTCCGCATTCCCAGATGAACGCCACCGCTTCGTTGAAAGTACACATTCGGATTGCTGTTCAGCATTGGTTCCAATGTCGTATACAGATTTGATTGATCTGGACGTATAAAAAGACCTGGATAACGCAATGTTTGTTCTAATTGTGCCGGGGCGGATTGTTGCTGTTGGGACTGTTGAGGTTTCCGGATCTACTGTTGATGTTGCAGATGATGCGGCGTCGTTTGGTTGAATTCATCGATGCAAAGCAACGTTCCCCGTCCGTTTGCGGCATGCATAAATTCACACATTTGAATATGCCGTGCGGTCATTGGAGCCAGGACAGCAAATTCATGTCGCACAACTTGCAATCATCACTCTACACAAATTTGCGTCAGGAGACTCGTGCCGGCTGGTCGACTTACGACGAGAATGCAACAGCCGTAGCTAAAGCAGTTACGAATGATGTGTATTTTAGGACGATTGCATATCGACAATTGCTTTCATGTAACAACAGAAAGTTGTCTAGTTTGCATGAACTAACAAGAGGAACGTGTACATGCGGCGCACCTCACGGTCACCAACAAAAACAACAACCGTCCGACTGCAAGTCTTTTTTCGCGAAAAATTCGCGCGATTTTCCACGGAAAGACGAATTCAATTTTCCCGTGACGGCGCCTTTTGGAAACACACCCTCGAACCGACTTCTTTCGTTCACGCCGGGCACAGCTAACCTCTTTCTTCGCTTCTCGCACTCGACTCCCTTTCCAGTACTCGCCTCCCTGCACAATAATTTCGTACATCCACGAAATCAAATCAAACTACGAATGATTAATAATTAAATTAAATTAATAATAAAATTAAATTAATAATTAAGCATTATTGAAAATAATAAACCCATAAAAGCACCACTTACACTGAACGGTCTCCAAAATTTTCGCTATCTCACGTGTCTCCGTGATGGATGTTGTTGCGCCGTCCGCACCTCCTACTCCTTTCGTTTCTCGCACTCGACTCTTCTTCTTCCTACTCTCAGCTGACAGCCACCAGCCTTCGAATCAGAAAAAAATGGATCAGTTGGTCGGATGTTGGTGACATCCAGGCCACAGAGGAGGTGAAAGAGAGTACGAGAAACGCAATGACATCGAGGCCACAGAGAAGGTGAAAAAGAGTACGAGAAACGAAGCAAATTTCGTACAAGGGTGGTAGGGTAGCCTCGTTACAAACTATTCGGAAATCGCACTTCAGATGGGTATTTAGGATTATGAGTTTGGGGATTAGGTGTTTGGGGAATATGTATTTAGGGATTAGGTATATGGGGATTATGTATTTTGGGGATTTTATATTTGAAAATTTTGTGTTTCGGGATTTTGGTTTTGAGAGATTTCATTAAGGGATTTTGTAACTTCATTTCCAACCCTGGAATGGTCATATTATTTACTTTCATAACCTATGCGGAGACGAAAGTATTTAGAAGCCACCTTTTTTTGTCCTTGACCTCTGGGGGCCAGGTGTTGCAGCTATGGCGCCCAACGTGGGGCCATACAGGTCAAGTGCAAGAGTAATGGCAACTCACCTCGATTTTCCCCTTGATCATCGTTGGGTTTCGTACGCAATAAGCCAAAACCCACATTTACACATCAATAGAGGAAGCAACCACTTGATTGTTTCCAATTTTGGTGAATCAACACCATGTTCACGAACTTACAATGTTGCTCACGTTCTAATTTGCATACTCTTCAATCCCCGAATAGTGAGTATTTACATTTTGCAGACTATTCTACCAAAGAGTACCGTCATCCAAATTTTAGTCACTTCATCTTTGTGTAGACTCCAGCAGATACACCAGGATCCATGTACAGAAAAAAAAACTAAACAAATCATTTTTTGTTGGCAACTTAATGAACAAATGAACGAAGACATAATGACGAACAAAAGCCCAACATACCTAAGAGCTGATGTAACAAATCACTTATGCGAATATCGAAGAGCGAGCCAAAGTATCTGCCAGATATCGTCAACATCTGCCCAGTAGCGTAGTGCAACAATATCCGGAATACATGTACTCTCGAAGGTAATGTTGGAAGAAGCCAGCTTCAAACTAGGTGAATAGTACGTAGCGTTTGCCTCCACAATAGCTCGGAAGTAGTTCAAGTATCTGCAATCGTCGACGACTCAAATGCTATCATCAGCTGTAAGCACTATTCCCAAAGAAACGATAGAATCCCTGTGAAGCTACCACCAATCTGCTCCACGGTGTAGCCTTATTGAATCCTGAAGCTCTTCCTGAACAATAGTTTCAATATCTGCGAGCTGGCACTGGCACTTATCCATCCACCACGGGGAGATTGATGACAGGTTTCCTACTTGCCTGCTATTGCCATTTAGCAGTTGTGTTATTTCGAACAACACAAGTGAAAGTTATCACTGGTTTTGATAACAGCGTGTAGTGGCTCTGCTCACCTATGGGTCGACATCCAAGAGGAACACTGCAGCGATAGAGGTCTGAGTGAAGCACACCGGAGATCCATAGACTCGACTTCAACTTGAAGTTCATCATTAGTTCGTTTATTTATCTGAAGTACTTTGTCTTCGTCATTGTGGGTAAGTGAAGTACCATTCGTCGATTGTTCTAGTGCGCCTTCCTGCTTTGTTGCTAAGGGCGAGATACATTACCCGTGCCAAGTGATTTTAATGCATTTTGTTGCTTGTGCCATTTATCACTCGCCCGCGAGTTATGTTCTGGTGAAGGCTGCCGGAATGAAACTTGCATTGTACGTGTGCATAGCGGGTGAACGGATTTCTCGGAGATTGTAAGATGGGATGCAGTCTTATGACGAAATACGGAGGAACATGTGGGTAAGTGAATGTCGAGGAAGGCTAATATGTTTCTTTTGCAAAGAGGCTGCCTGCCACAAGCATTTGAGCTGATTCGAATCTAACAATTTTTAGTTACTTTAGATAATTCATCAAATCATTCCGTTCATTCTGGTTTGGAAACGTTGACAGCCCTCGCAATTTGTCACTTAATACAAAAACAATACAATATTCCCGATTTTTATTGTTGCGGCAATATTAACATTCTTATATCTGCAAGAAGAATAAAAAATCGTCGTCGTCATGTTCCTACATATTTCAATCGTCGCCCGAAACAGTCTTTTGGCATGTCAAGAGGTGATGAAATATTGAATATGCTCGTCAGTTTCCGCTTACAATCAACAGTCAGAATCATTGACATTGTTCGGAGAGATTCTCTATTTAAAAAAAAAAATGTCTTCAACTTAATGTGGATTTTTTTAAAAATAGCATTTGGGATAGTGTCTCTGTATCGAATTTCCCGAGGATGCTTGGGGGCAATTTAAAGCCATCCACTGACAATTGTTTCATATTAGCGATTTGAAAAATTTGCTCCCAATTCATATGACAGCACTAATCAATTCCATTTCATGTGACTCTCTTCCATTTTTAATATTGATAAACGATTTTGTAGTAATGGATTCCGGAGGAAGAGGGTGAGGATTGGCCGTGAAAGCCTATACACATTGCGTTTTTCTGCGGGATAAGCTTGTGAAAGAAATAAATATATCCCAGTGAGGATATTGATGGTTTTATTTTTGTGGCAATATACGAGTAGTAGGTAGAAGTCGGGAGGCCGATACAATTTCAGCCAGTCATCAATGGATGCACTGCAGATAATTTGGCACACATGCGTGAAGGTGTACTCCTCCGACTTACAACGGATGCGTCGAACATTGGTGTAAGTGCAGTAGCTGAACAATTGGTTAATGGATCCTGGCAACCGCTCGGTTTTTTTCTCCAGGAAACTCCAAGGACCCGAAACTCATTACAACACCTACGATCGTGAGCTTTTGGCTGTATACTTAGGAATAAAGCATTTCCAACACATTTTCGAAGGTCAAGTATTTCACTTGCGAACGGACCACAAACCACTGGTGTTCTGTTTTCAGCAGCGATCAGATCGTGCAAATCCACACCATGCACGACAGTTAAAACTTGCCTCGCAATTTACAACGGACATGCAATACACTGCTGGCATCGACAATACAGTGGCCGATATGCTGTCCCGGATTGCGCAGATAGAATTTTCAACCTTTTGCAGCCCCAAGGAATTAGCTGCAGCACAAGAAGCAGACAATGAATTGCAGCAGTTACATGAATCGGACACATCATTAAAATTGGAACGAGTGCGAATCGACGGCTCATCAACATTAACAAGCTGCGATTTTTCGATGGGCGTTCCTCGACCCTACATTCCGGAAGGGTTGCGAACCCAGGTTTTCGATATAATATACAACACATCACATCCCAGTGGTCGTATAACCAGCGAGCTGATACCGCGCAAATTTGTCTGGCACAATATGAAAAAGGACGCCATGTGACGTGTCAAAACATACATTTCATGCCAGGCAAGCAAAGTGTCACGCGATGTTAAAACCAACAATCAACAGTTCCCTTTACCTTCTGCCCAGTTTCAAGACGTATATTTGGACCTTGTTGGACCACTGCTACCGTCGGATAGTTACAGATATTTACTAACCATTATCCATGGCAGGCACTGGCCTCCTCCATTAGCGTTCAACTCGTTCCTGCGGCAGCCGGTTCTACGCACCGGAGTGACCCGTTTTACAATGGCCAAGAGCTGCCACAACCCCTTTTGACGCAAGAAGGAAGATAATGTGTGTGTGTGTCACACAATCTGACTACCCATTGTTTTTCCTGGGAATTGGGAGCAACACTGCTGCACCCTAGTGCCGCAACAGTAGAATGTACATGCTGCAACGAATGGTGCCATCTGAGAAACTGCTCTGGGCTGAATCATCACAGGCAATGGAATTCCTCCTTTACTGCGATTCTAAACATAGGACAACAATCATCAACACAAATGACTAGCTTACCATCATCAACTAGTACAGTACAGAGTTCCCAGCTATCCCCCCTGACTCCAGTAGTAGTATTCAGAAGACGAAACTCAACACCAACTCATCCGTCAGCTCCTATCGCAACTACAACATCATCAGGAAGGATAGTGTCCAATGCTGGTGGTGGAATTGTTATTTTAATCCACCACTCAGTACCGTACCGAGAAATTGATGTCACAATGGCCGACAACATCATGGAGATACAGGCCATAATAATTCGGTCTGGCAATACTGATATTGAAATCTACAACATATATAGTACATACTACCTGTATCCAGCTGTCCCTCGGGATACTATATCAATATCAGCCCACCGCTCACTGATCCATATCGTCTCCTACTTGATGATTTTAATGCTCATCACACATTGTGACACTCTAACTTTGACAACGATGCCAAAGGGGTTACTATAGCTGAACATCTTAATGTATCAGACTTTTGTCCACTCGTATTGCTGGGACCTATTCCTGCTCGCCCGATATCTCGATTGCCAGCGCCGGACTCATCAATGATGTACAATGCGAGCCAGTCCTGACGCTGTCCTCGGATCATCTGCCATGCCTCATAAAGCTGATTAAACCATGCAACTTTCAGTATACTGATCACCGCACGTTCATTAATCACAACAAAGCTGACCGCGATGGCTTTAAATCCTTCACCAATGAGGCTTTTGCTGATTTACCAACTCTTTTTGGCGTGCGCGAAGCCGAGCGGAACATAAGACGCATACTCCAGGAAGTGGCTACAATGTTTTTCCTAACTGGTCACATAACCAAGGTTCGGCCAAATTTTCCTACTTCAGCATCCAGATTGGCAGACGAACGAGAGCGAATACGCAGCACAAACCCGAATGATCCTCGCATCAAGGAATTAAACCTTGATATTTATAATCAAGTAGGAGTTCATAGGAGAAGGAAATGGAACTCTCACCTTGAAAATACTGTCTAACACCTGGCGTTAATAAGATCTGATCGACGGTTAGAGCCCTTACAAACCCGATTAAGCATAAAGGGCATTTACTTGTTGCAGTTTTGTGTTGCCTCCAGGGCGATTCACGAAAGAAATTCAAGTTGAGTGATTTTGTCTAACCAATATATTTCGGGCATATGCCCATCTTCAGGGTTCTATAAACAGAATACATACCAACTTATTAAATTTATATATATTAATAAACAAACTACGGTCAAAAAAATATACCTTAGTTCTTTTTAAGTTATGAGAACAACGACTTGAACAGAATTTATGCGAAGCAAAAATGTCAATTACACTTAATGTCAAATATATAAAAATGCCGTACAGGTGTCAAATAATTAAAAATACATATTGTGAATAGCAGCTTAGTATACGTGAATATAATACAAAATTACTTTAATCCCATTTTGATCAAATTAAAATAGGTATTTGAATAGTCTTTTTTGTCATTTTTATCGTTGCAAGCAGTATTTTCATATTTAATTATTTGGTTGACTTCATGGATTTGAAGCTTAGTTTTGTTTTGTTGACTTATTAAAATTGTTGCATCGTCAAACTTAAAATTGTGTTTTTTCTCAATTGCGTGCTTAGCTAGTGCTGATAAATTTACATTTAAAGTCTTCTTCGTATCATTTTTATGTTGGCTAACACGTGTTCCTAATTTTTGGATGGTTTCACCGATGTAAGTTTTATCGCAATCAGAGCAGTCTATTTTATACACAACTCCGGATCTTTCCTCTTTTGGAATTTTGGTTTTAAGATTAGTAAACATGTTGCTAACTTTGTTGTGCGGTCGCATTGATACGTTAAGTTTAGGAATAAAGTATCTGCATGATTGAGAAATCGACTCACTTATTCCTGGTACATATACCAAAGATGAGTAGTGTTGTGTGGAATCATTGGACTGTGGTATTTTTGTGTTATCGTCAGAAGATAGGTATGCATAGCTTGTTCTATCTGGAACATTCCGATGTTGTCTGACTTCTCCAATGATTTTCTCAATCATTTTGGCAGGATAGTTGTTTTTCCCTAGCACATGTTTTATACGTTGCAAATTCTCGTCCCAAAACTGCTTGTGACTGATTCGAAACACCTTCCTAATGAATGATTTTGCAACATTCGTCTTCATTTTTATGGGGTGATTCGAATAATAGTTCAGCAACCTATTTGATGCTATTGGTTTATGAAACCAGTTAGTTATTACACGGTGATTATTCGTTCTGTGTAGACTAAGATCTAAATAATCCAACCTCCCATCTTGTTCAATCTCGTATGTAAATTTAATGTGAGGATCGTAGTCATGAAGGGCGTCAAGTACTTGTTGAATTTTGTCCTCAGGAATGGCTGTTATGTGGTCATCCACATACGAGTGCCAAAATAGTGGTATGAAGTCTAATTTTAAGAGCGCTTCATCAACGAGGTCATCTAGAACACGTTCAACCAAAATCGGTGCTAGACTCGATCCCATAAACAATCCCGATTTCATTGAATACAACTTATCTTTGTAACCAAAGTAATTACAATCAATGAGACAGAAACGAAGTAAATTCAAAAATTCCTTTTTTGGTATCTGTGTATGTTTACTAATACAACGGTCAAAGTCTCTTTCAATAAGACGTAAAGCCAAGTCTGTTGAAATGTTGGTAAAACAATTGGTTACATCAAACGATATGAGCTTGTGATCGTTGGGTATCGTCCGCTTAATTATTTGTTTAACAAACTGGGTGGAGTTCTTTAGCGCATAGCTAGATTTGAATGCTTTACGTAAAATATTAGCAAGGAACTTAGAGGTTTTGTATGCTGCTGAATTGATTGTAGATACAATAGGTCTCAATTTGCGATCTGGTTTGTGAATTTTAATTTGTCCAAAAATACGTGGTGGAATGGCTGTGTATGTCCTGAGATTTGTTGCTTGCTTCTCAGTTATAAATTGGTGAAATTTATTACACAAAGTACTTATTAGACGATTATTTTTCCTTTGTAAGTAGGCTGTTGGATCCGAATTCAATTTAACAAAATTATTCGTATCATTCAACATCTCATCCATTTTAGTTTCGTATTCAGACTTGTTGGCAATGATGGTGATATTGCCTTTGTCACTGTTTGAAATATAAATCTCAGGGTGCTCTTTGAGAAATTTTGCTGTGATTTTAGCTGCTTTCAACAAAAATTTATCAACGCGATTAAATTTACTCTTTGTTTTAATGTGTTTAGTAATTTGATAGGTTAGGTGAGAGCGCATCTGTTTTTTAATATGCTCATCGGCAAATCTAGAGATTATGTACTCGATGTCGGCTACCAAATCCAATGTTGGTGTTCGTTCGATGGGTAGTGCGAACTTTGGTCCCAAGCTGAGAAGAATCAACATCGCTCTTGGCAACTCGATGTTCGAAACATTTTGGATGAATGTTTCATCTACATGAACATTTTCCAGTGGTTTTTGTTCGATTTGCAGGTTCATGAACTTGTTATGTAGATGTTGATTACTTACTTGTAGCTGTTGTTTGTAAATAGACGAATTGGTTACATCTGATGAACATTTTGCGTGTAGACTTTTGATAACATAATTACAGTCCGCGATCTCCGCTCTTAAAATTTCGGTATTCAAATGGTTTAGTGCAGTTTCTACGTATGACAAAGCTGTTTTACAATTGCTTTTAATATTTATCCGATTGGTTTTATCCCTAATAAACCGGGGTAAAATGTTCCATCGGCGGCATTTTAGTAAAAACACCAAGCGAGACTTTTGTTTTGCCAATTTGGTGACAACTGACACATTCTGTTGTTCGATGTTCGTTGAACGTTGAAATGATGCTATATTATCCATGCGATTGGAGTTGTGGAAGCATATATTAGATGGTTTTTGTTGTTTTTGCCGGAATCGATGCAATTTACTTGTTGCAGTTTTGTGTTGCCTCCAGGGCGATTCACGAAAGAAATTCAAGTTGAGTGATTTTGTCTAACCAATATATTTCGGGCATATGCCCATCTTCAGGGTTCTATAAACAGAATACATATCAACTTATTAAATTTATATATATTAATAAACAAACTACGGTCAAAAAAATATACCTTAGTTCTTTTTAAGTTATGAGAACAACGACTTGAACAGAATTTATGCGAAGCAAAAATGTCAATTACACTTAATGTCAAATATATAAAAATGCCGTACAGGTGTCAAATAATTAAAAATACATATTGTGAATAGCAGCTTAGTATACGTGAATATAATACAAAATTACTTTAATCCCATTTTGATCAAATTAAAATAGGTATTTGAATAGTCTTTTTTGTCATTTTTATCGTTGCAAGCAGTATTTTCATATTTAATTATTTGGTTGACTTCATGGATTTGAAGCTTAGTTTTGTTTTGTTGACTTATTAAAATTGTTGCATCGTCAAACTTAAAATTGTGTTTTTTCTCAATTGCGTGCTTAGCTAGTGCTGATAAATTTACATTTAAAGTCTTCTTCGTATCATTTTTATGTCAACAAAACAAAACTAAGCTTCAAATCCATGAAGTCAACCAAATAATTAAATATGAAAATACTGCTTGCAACGATAAAAATGACAAAAAAGACTATTCAAATACCTATTTTAATTTGATCAAAATGGGATTAAAGTAATTTTGTATTATATTCACGTATACTAAGCTGCTATTCACAATATGTATTTTTAATTATTTGACACCTGTACGGCATTTTTATATATTTGACATTAAGTGTAATTGACATTTTTGCTTCGCATAAATTCTGTTCAAGTCGTTGTTCTCATAACTTAAAAAGAACTAAGGTATATTTTTTTGACCGTAGTTTGTTTATTAATATATATAAATTTAATAAGTTGATATGTATTCTGTTTATAGAACCCTGAAGATGGGCATATGCCCGAAATATATTGGTTAGACAAAATCACTCAACTTGAATTTCTTTCGTGAATCGCCCTGGAGGCAACACAAAACTGCAACAAGTAAATTGCATCGATTCCGGCAAAAACAACAAAAACCATCTAATAAAGGGCATGTTGGAATCCAGTTCGGCAACACCACGGTCAATGATCCTAGATTAGATTGAAGGGTGGGCGTAGAACCCCTAAGGGTGGCCCATTGTGCCCATTGATCCTAAGAAATGCGCAACAGCAGCAATAAACAGTTTATCGAACATCCGCCATCATATAGACTTAAGCGCATCATCACTAGGAGCATTCGCAACCGTTCAGAACAAGCTGCCACATCTTTTAAAAGGGCAAAGAGTTCCAAAGACCTTGAGCTGGATGGTATCTCGATAGTCATGCTTAAACAGCTTGAGACTCCAGTAATTGACTATTTAACGTCCACGATTAACCTCTCCATCGCATCGTCTATCATCCCCGAGTTTCGGAAGAAGGGAAGGGAGACCTCTATTCTAAAACCAGGGAAGAAACCAACGCAAGGCGAATCATACCGTCCCGTTACACTATTATCTCCTGTGACTTAGACTATTGAAGCGCTACTCTACTCTATAATTGCGAGCCACATTCAATTAGCCGATCATCAACATGGCTTTAGAAGAATGCACAGCACAACTACGGCCTTGGATGCCATCACGACTCTTCGATTTTATCAACCGGAAATGACATCAATTGTACGAGCAGATAAATGAATATCTTGAAGAGCAAAACAACTTCTTCATCAGCAAGAATCTTACTCTGTCAACGCCGAAATCTTCTGCTACTCTTTTTACTACCTGAACCAAGGAAGTGAGGCTATAACTGGATATCGCGGTAGATGGTCAAACTATTCCCACAATTAACCACCCAAAAATTTTCGGCGTCACCCTTGATAGCATGGCCACCTCCTCGGCTCGTGTGTCAACCATGACTGGATGAGAAGCAGGAACAAAGTCCTCAAAGCTTTAGCTGGCAGTTCCTGGAAGAAGGATTTGTCTATTTGTACGATTTTCTTCCGCAAAGCTGCCATCGTCTCGCAATGCCCAACAACGAGGCGACCACATCCACCGTCTCGGACCCGGCGAAACAACGAGGCGCTGGGAAAAATCACAAGACATTTGAACTTGTCTGACCGCTGCCTAGCGGCAATGCATGTTAATTTCACGAGATATGGCCAAAGTCGAAATTTTTTTTATCGAACTTTGCCTGTCGTCAGGACATAAAACTTTTGCAATCTGCACAACACACGTCACAATTCCAAGAAACGGCAAGGAAGCGCGAGATCCTCCGGGCAACCAGTTCACCGGCCGGCCACCAGGAGTGCGTTCCATAACGTAACTATAGTTGACTATAGTCAACTATCACTGACTATTGCCGTTCCATAACTCCGATAGTCAGCTATTATAGTTGACTATCGTCGTTCCATAACACACAATAGTCAGCTCTGTAGTCAACTATTTTAGCTCGTGCTCATGAGGGGAAGCTATCGATAGCTATCACACACACACGTATACACGAAGTCAAAGTGACAGTAAAAAACAGTCATGTAGTGCATAATTACTAGGTTATTGTTTGGTTCCGAATTGTTTTATGCAGTCACGAGCACATAAAACTGAATTTGAGAAAAATTGAACCGAAAGAGTGTTTGCGCGTTCAAAATCATTGCATGGAAACTGAAATACCGCCGCAAATGTGAGTGTAGTGAAAAAGATGGTGTTTGTGCCATTTTACGACTATTGTCGTTCCATAACACCCAGAGCTATAGCTGACTATGACAGTAGTCAGACTTGACTACAGCTCTGACTATAGTTACGTTATGGAACGCACTTCAGATGCATTTTTCAGCTGTACAAACGCGACCATTTCCAAAACAAAGAGATCAGAGGTTTCGGTCAAAGCACAACGTTTTCGTCGTAGCGCCCGAACAACACAGCACCGTCACAAAATTTTCTGCACAAGATTGCGAGCGATCCAATCTCTTTGTTTTGTGCTGGTTGTCCCACCGAAAATTGCGACTTGGCATTTCGCCTCTAGCCCAGTTGTCTCGACTAGAAATGATTTTTTTTTACCTTCACCAACGCAATTGTCACATCAAGACTTTCATTCATACGAAATAGTGTGAGTCAACAACGAACGAAATAGCGCACACACGGTCCGGCAAATGGGATGCCCCGGAAAAGCTCAGGGAAGAACTCGCGGACAGCATGTTCACGATAAAGTTTTAGTCGGTACGGAGCGTTTTGCGATTATATTGCACAAACTTGCCACAACTCACGGCCGGGGGACCCCGGATCGAGAACTTCTCACACGACGGTGGCACCGCAGTACTCCAAATTCGCTGAAAAAAAAGGAAATGAACCACGACTATTGCGTTGCATCGGAAGAACGAACTGGGCACTTGTAACCGTGAGCGAACCATATAGAAGCACAGCCAACGGAAAAATTTCTACTGCGGCCGAGGGCGGGTAGCTTACAACTACTCATTCTCATTTCAAAATTCCTGCTTGAGACCACTGCGACGACTTCTTGCTTCTGCCTCCAACTGCTAGGCGCCCATCTGGTGATCGCTGATTTGCCCGAAGAGGAACATCAGCCGATATCCCCGTGATTCGGAAATCTTCTCTCGGTATATTCGTTGAGTTCCTGGTGGCGCGCGTTTGCCTAGTGGAGACACAAACCCAATGCTATGTTATAGACCCATCACATTGCCGGCAGAAGCAGTTGCGACAGTCTTGGCAATAAGTGGGCATGGAGACAGCGACTGCTTTTGTCGACAGTGTAATCAGCCTATTACAACACAGGTACATCCTCAATACTAACAATAGTGAAGATTAATCTGAGCGGTCCAGCGGTGTATATAAGCGAGTCGAAGGGGTTATGTACGAAGATGTTTAGCGTGAAACATTCCGACCTGTCTGGTCCGATGATGTTGATCTAGGATCGGCAAAGTGAATTGCCTCAGGCCCGAATAAGTCCTTTGTTTTGATCGCAATTAAGCGATCGAAAGAAAACGCAGTCATGCATTTCGTTAGAACTAACTTTATAACGTCTTCATCTCGCATTATATACTATGGTACATAACTCTATCCTTAGGATTAAGATCAAATGTGCATAGTTATATGTCTGAATATCAGTTGCGGAGACTTACGGTACGGTTGGAATATACGCTAGGTTTGCAGTAGCTAAAACCTAAACTCATCCTATTTCCGTACATAGTGTGATGGTGAGTTTACACTACACACCTATTTGCCATTCATTTCTGCTACGCTGTAACAGAAATTACCAAATGGACCCAGGACTCGACTCTTAAGGAACTTGGGACCTAACTTTGCGTTGTAATGATCGGCGGCACTTGTCTGTGCGAAGTTACAAAAGAATACTACTTGACCTACTTTGAATTTTGCTGCCCTAGCTCGCAACTTGTAGACTGGACATTAGTTTGGCTAGCCGAATGCAAATTTTGTTGGATTTGATCTTGGATCAGATTCAGTTTCACATCCGGTGCGATCGATGCTGTGGGATTGGCGTTACGGAGGACGTAACGGCACGGATGACAGAAAAAATGTTTTCAACTTAATGTGGGTTTTTTAAAAATAGCATTCGAGATAGTGCCCCTGTATTGAATTTCCCGAGGATGCTGAGGGGCAATTTAAAGTCGTCTACTGACAATTGTTTCATAATAGTGATTTGAAAAATATGCTCCCAATTCATACGACATCACTAATCAATTCCATTTCATGTGATTCTGTTTCATTTTTAATATTGATAAACGATTTATTGGCGTCATAAGTTCCATTTTCCCGCCGCGTCAGTGCACTTTGTTCTTCTTATTGAATCCCATAAAATTGAAATAATTTTTCATGTGAAAACAATTTGAACCAATATCTGCAGCGCACACATGATTCCGGGGAAAAGCAAAGTCCCATCTATAACATCACGGAAAACCTATTGCCATTCGCATGGGAAAAGGCACCCAGCATTCTAGTAAGCTATCATATCATATTGCAGTTTGACCTATTCGAGACCTTAATGTGCAACATGTACTTCTCTAGTTCCCCGTGGAGTTCCCGTCTATTCCCTGCTATAATGCAAATATATTGTTTGCACCGGCATTGTAAATAGGTCTTCACACTTGCCTTTAGATACGGCTAGTCAGTATGGCAGTCTTTGTATGGCGGTTGGTATCTTTTGCACCATGTATACAATGCGGATGAATGCATGTTACGTGATTCTTCTATGCTTCAACACGAGTATGCCAAGACCATTTTGAGCTTACTACAATACATTATTCCCGTGACTGTAGTAGCTATGATAGTCCTTCTTCGGAGCACCACACGATTGTGGCCTGTACAAAGATAGATGACTTCTAACATCATTCATTCTGATAATTTTTCTATTGAGACGAGAGGACTATCCATAGGGAGTACATGCAATGTGATTTATTTGAACACTTTGTCCATTAATCGTTGGGGATTAATGATGAAGTGTACTCGCGAGATCCTTAAACTGCTGTTGCAGTATTCAAGTGTGCGAGCGACAAACAGGGAAGCAAATCTATAATTGAAGAAGATTGGACTTTTTAGGGTTTTGTATAAAAACAAACCCTTATGAAATCGGTCATGCGTCCGTCTGTCCATGAAATATCTCACGAACCGCTGAAGCTACATGCATGGAATTTGGTGGAAATATGTAGAAATACTATAATTCTCTGGAGAAAGCGATGTATCGTAATAGGTCAACTTTAAGGGGGGGTCCCCATAGAGGGGAAATGGAGGTCGAAATTTTTTTTTCGTTTGGTATAGGCAAGTGGGGTATCGTAAGAAAGGTACCGTCGAGTACATTCCATTTTTGGAATTTTTTTTAAATTTGAAGAAAGGAGAAAAGAGGGAGAGGGGAAAATATGTCGTCCGAGTTTGTCCCCCCCCCCCCCCCCCCCCCCCCTTGCATTTCGAGACCGTTATAGCTAGACATATGAAAATTTAGAGAAAAGCGGCATTTCACTAGCATAGAAAACTGAAAATAATAGAATTTTTAAATCTCATCCAAAAAGGTTAATAATAGTACATTTCTATAGTTGCAGTTAGCACACCCCTGCACCCCTCGAGCACACCTGAGGTCAAAAATATTGATGGTTAATGATAACCAACATCATAGGCAATAATATCTCTAAGTTTTATTGCAATGACATGATATTTAATAATAGTACATTGACTTAAAGTTATGCATTTTGACACTATCCATACAAAAAATACACCTACCGGCCTCACGCAAAGATATGCGTGTACTACTTGCATGTTGTTTTTCGTAGTGCGAATTGCAGTTATTTAATGAACCAACTATGGAAGGGTGAAGATTGGTGATTGGTGATCCTAACAATAACTATTCACACAATTAATTTTTTTAGGTTTTTGTGTCTTAAATCTTACAAAATCGGTCAAATACCTGTCTGTCCGTCTGTTCATAGAATATCTTACGAACGGCTGAAGCTGCACACATAATTCGGCGGGAATGTGTAGAAATGCTATAATTTGCTGGAGATAGCGTTGTGTTGTAATTGGCCAACTTCAAGAGAGGGGGGGGGGGGTCCACACAGAGGCGAAATTATGGTAAATTTTTTTTTATCCACTAGTATAACCAAGTGGGGTGTCGTGAGAAAGGTAATGTTGAGTACATTCCATTTTTGGCATTTTCTTGAGATTTGTAGAAAGGGGAACAGTGGAGGAGGAAAAAACATTAGACCGTAATTTGTCCCAGCCGCCCTGAATTTCGAAGCCGTTACACAAGTTTGCAATTTGCAATGTCGTCTTAACATGAATGGTTAAGCATCTCGAAAAGTAGGACAGTTTATCTCGTATACATACATATCTATCTACAGCTTCTCGTATTAAAACTATTACTTTGAGAGGTGACAGATGCAGTCTTCTTGTGAATTGGTATCTTACATACTATATCATGGGTAAGACATTTAATTATGGTGTTTTTATTCAGCTGAGTGGTACCAGGAGCAGGGAGCCAATATTTAGATACCAAAATAAGCGCGTGCTACAAAACCCTCGAATTGCGGGCGTAGCCCTCTATATTCCGGTTTCATTTTTTATTAACTCCGGTTTTCCTCATGTTATGAAGCGATTTCCCCGAACATATGAAAATAGATAAATTTCAAAACTATGTCACTATCAAAATGTTCAAAAAACAAAGCACTAGCGAAGCCAACTTATTTAAACGACGAAAGCTGGTAAAACCAATGATATGTTATCCAACATCTGAGGAATTTACCCGAATAAAATAAATGTCCAATCGTCTTGAATTCTTGAAACGACCCTCGTCATCACTTAACTCCTAATCAATATCTAATTTAAGGGGCGTGGATTACATTAACATTCCATTGTCAAATCATTTGACAGTATCCAGAAAAGTTCGCCTTAGAATTAAAGTGCCCCTATGGGACTGACAACATTTTTGAGTCGGCAATTAATGAGAACAGAGTTTGATTCGAAATTGGGCTTCATTTATTCATAACTCATGCTGAACGGGAAACCCTGAAAAAATGTGGGTCTATTCTATTTGATATGATATACTCTCAGGCTAACGAGAAAATAACGAATGCCTTGTTGAACCCTATGTATTGTAGTTCTCCAGCGATTTGCTTCAATTGACGTTGTTTAAACAAAACAAATTTATTGAAAAATTTGTTTCAATAATTAGGTGACCTAATTACTCGTAGTATGTGATGAAGTCTGATTGAGAGGTTGAAGTCAAATGAGAATTGATTTGAGCCATTTGTAACAATTATTTGATCGGTATGAGATTAACACGGAACGGTTGAGTGATTGTCGTTGAGTGGTACATATTTATATGTAGAAATCTAAATAAAATGGCAATTGCGATTTGCCTTTTAAGCTGAATGCTTTAAATGTATATTTTGACAGATTCGAATGATAATAATAAATTTAAGGCGTGTTTGTTTGTACTACGGTGCAGATTATTTCGGGGTTATCTGGGTTAACGTAACGCACATTACACAAACAACATACCCTTGTCGTTTGTGTAATGTTTGTAAGTTAACCCGGATAAGCCCCAAATAACCTACACCGCAGTACAAAAAAACACGCCTTAAATAAAACACGCCTATCATAAAGACAGTTTGGAAAAAAACAGATAGCTGTAGTCTGAATGACTGACAAACACCTAAGCGTCTCAGGTTAAGTAGAATTGAATGATTTGTGTAGTTGGCCTGCAACATAGTTGTGTGCACTCCAGCACGTTTATTAAACCATCTGAAGCAGCCATCTCCGGGCCATCCCCTGAATGGGGTTAAACGATGTGCTGACAACTCGTCCTTGTAAAAACCACTCCACGTCAAGAAACCTTGAACAAAAGTCTCGGATTGAACGGATCAGCAACGACGACCACGCAAACGACTAAAGGATTATTCTTTCGGATCCTGGAATGTACGCTCCCTGAACAAACCGGGGGCCGAGACGGCCCTCCTTCAACAGGTCGAAAAGTACAAACTGAGCATTACTGCAGTCCAGGAAACAAATTGGCTTGGCGGCGAGATCAATGACAAGAAATCGCACACAATTTTTACAAGTGGCAAACCGTCAGGCTGCAAGCAGTTTGGAGTAGCATTTATAGTGAACAATCACCTCAAGCCGCACGTTACTGATTTCAAACCCATAAACGACCGGCTGTGTGCGATTCGCATTAAGACTCGATTCTTCAATCTCTGGCTCATCAATGTGCACGCCCCCACTGAAGTTAAAGAAGACGCAGTAAAAGACGAGTTTTACGCCCGCCTTGAGACTCTCTTCGACTTACTTTCAACAAACGACGTAAAAATGCTGCTGGGAGACTTTAACGTGAAAGTCGGAAATGAAAGTTGGCACCGGTGGACCACTGGAGGCCACAGTCTCCATGACGAATTTAACGACAACGGCCAGCGACTTATCGACTTCGCCTGTAGTAGGAATCTAGTCGTAAGCTCTACGTGTTTCCCGCGTCGACGCATTCACAAGCAGATCTGGAAATCTCCAGACGCACATTCCGTCAACCAAATTGACTACGTCCTCATTTGCAGGAGATGGGCGTCTAGTGTGATGGGTGTCCGCTTTTATCGAGGAGCAAACTGCCGCTCGGATCATCACTTGGTGAAAACGTCCTGCAGATGTAGAATTTCCTCTGAGCACCAATCGAAAATCAGCCCTCCCAAAATCTTTGCGGTTGATAAGCTTCTGAGTGGTGCTACGGCGGTGGCGTATACTACCGCCCTTGAGGAAAGTCTATCGCCTATGCTATACAACATAAGCAACACAGGCGTTCATGGGTTCTGGGAAGAACTCAAGGGTACCACCAAAGAGGTCGCAGAGAAGGTCGTGGGAAGTGAAGCCCGGCGAGCGTGAAATGACTGGTACGAAGAAGAATGCAAAAATTTACTTGAAGCGAAAAACGAGGCCTACAGACAATGGATTTAACGAAGAACCAGAGCCAGAAGAGAAAAATATGACGAGCTACGGCGAATATCGAATAGAATAATTAGACGCAAGAAACGTAAATATTTTGACGAGAATATTGGACGAGTTGCTGAATATTAGCTAATAGGAACACCAAACAACCGTACAAACGAGTAAATACAATAAAGAATAGCTGTCAACCCAGGACTACCCTCTGTAAGGACAAGGATGGAAACATCATCAGCAACACCGATGGCAATAACAAACGATGGGCCTCTTATTTTGAAGAACTTCCCAACCTACCATCTAATATCCCCAAATAATTAGCTACTGCCGATATTGTTGATCGAGGCCCACCCATTCAACCCCCGATAGTAGAGGAAGTTGATCTTGCGTTGCGGTCACTGAAACAAAATAAAGCGCCGGTCGCTGACGAGATTCCAGCCGAACTTTTAAAACTCGGTGTGACGGGTCCAGTTGATGCCATACATCAATTACTGCTGCGAGTATCGGAGGACGAGGTGATCCCAGACGATAGGCGCAGAAGAAGAAAGCTAAGCCTCATCGCTAGAATTACAGGGGGTGATATGTGTTGAGGCCGAATCGATGTTTTAAGATAATGAAAAAAGGCGGACACGTCTTTATCCTACAATTTATTGACACGAAGTGAAGTAAACCGGACACCTGGAGTTGACATTTGGCAGGCAGTCGGGGTGGGTTCACAATATGTTATGTTTTATTATTTCAACACCCTAACTTTTTGAATATTTTTTTTTTTATCAAATATAATTCAAAACTACATAATAGAAACATATTAACCATTGACAACGTAATTCAAAAATAAAGAAATTTCATAGAGATTGTTAAAGTTACTTCAAAATTACAAAATTAAATTTTACTTTATTTTGGTTAATCCCATATAATGGGAGCAAAATTGTTGCTTCGCTGCCGATACAGCCTTCGTTAATCCGTCGGCGACATTTTCGTTCGTAGGAATAAACTCAACTGCGATAGTGTTATCTTGTATTTTGTCGCGTATGTAGTGATGGCGGACATCAATATGCTTCGTCCTGGCGCTGAAACTATCCTCATTGGCTATTGATATAGCACTTTGGTTGTCGCATCGTAAGACTATGGTTCCAATGTCTGGTTCAAACTGCTGATGAAATTGCCATAACCAAATGGCTTCTTGCGTAGCTGCTGACAACGCAATGTACTCAGCCTCCGTACTTGACAAAGCTACTGTCGGCTGTCGTTTGCTACCCCAGGATAAAGCTCCATCTGCCAATGTAAATACGAAGCCCGTACATGATCGCCTCTTGTCAATATCCGAAGCCCAGTCGGCATCACTGAACCCTTGTAGTACTGCATCACCTGTATAACTATATAGAATTCGATAATCAATGGTGGATTTCAAGTACCTAAATATCCGTTTTACGGCTGTCCAATGTGCTTTTCCGAAGTTTGCATTGAAGCGACTGACATCATTTACTGCGAACGCAATATCGGGTCTCGAACCTTGGACTAAGTACAGCAAACTTCCAACTGCTTCTTGGTATGGAATATCTGCCATTCCTTCCTTGTCGCTAGCCATTTCAATCGATAGCTTCTGGTTCGGGTCACTAGGTGTGGATTGCGGCTTGCAATCCTCCATTCCAAAACGAACTAGTATACTCTTCGTGTAAGCTGATTGATCAATTGCGATACCGTCGTCACGAAACGTAATGTTGAGGCCAACGCAATTTTTCGCTGTTCCCAAATCTTTCATGTGAAATGTTTTGCTGAGTGCTAACTTCAAATTATCGCGAATTTTCTCGTCCCGCCAAAAGATTAAGAAATCGTCCACGTAAATCGCGACCATCAGACTCGCGTCCTTCGTATAATAAACGCAAGGGTCCACTTTCGATTTCAGTAATCCAAATGATTTTAACTTGGCATCGAGTTGCTTATTCCACTGCCTACCGCTTTGCTTGAGCCCGTACATGGCCTTGTTTAAGCGACAAACACGATTTGTTCCATCTCTGAATCCTTCTGGTTGTTCGATATAGATTTCTTCTTGTAAGTCGCCTTGCAAAAACGCTGTGACCGCGTCCCTTTGATCAATTTGCATCCTCCATTTCGCAGCTAATGCAATGAGACAACGAAGGGAAGTATACCGTACCACCGGGGAAAACGTTTCGGTATAATCAATCCCGTACCTCTGGGAGCACCCCTTTGCTACCAGCCTCGCCTTGTGATGAATCCTTTGTCCATCGTCGCCATATTTAGTCTTAAATACCCACTTTGTTTTCAGTGTTCTCTTACCTGGCGGTAATTCGACCAACGTCCAAGTATCATTTGCCTTCAACGATTTTAATTCATTATTCATCGCCGTCTTCCATCCTTCACGGTCATCTCGTTCCATGACTTCTGCAACTGTCGTTGGGTCACTTGATGAAGAATCAATAGTTGAATATTTCGCAATGTTGGTCAGGATACGTTTCGAACGCAAACGCTCAGAATGTCTAATCGCTTCCTCCGGAACAGTGACATTTATGCTGGGCTCGTAGTCGTCATCAGGAGTGTCAAATACATCACTTGTATCGCTGTCGTGTTGAGATCCACTAACTTTCTCATCATCTGTTGGTGATTTTTTAATGGAAGGTGACTCGTCTACATCCCTAACTGAAGCACTTTTCTCCTCAAGATCGATAAATACAAAATCACTGATGTTAGCCCTTTTGGGTTCCAAAAACTCGACGTCTCTGCTAACGATCACGGTCTTTGTCTTTGGTTCGATACATCTATATCCTTTTTGTGTTTCGCTATAACCGACAAATAGCATTGCTTTTGACTTTGCGTCCCATTTTCGACGATTTTGTTTGGGGATGTGAACCATCACAGGGCAGCCAAAGATTTGCAATCCATTCAAATCAATTTTCGAACCTGTCCAAACTTCCTCCGGCGTTTTTTTTACGAGTGTTCTATTAATTGAGCGATTTATGATGTGAGCCGCCATATTTATCGCCTCGGCCCAATATTGTTTGCCGAGATCTGCATCGAATAACATGCATTTCGCACGCTCAACAAGCGTCCGATTCATGCGTTCTGAAACGCCATTTTGCTCCGGTGTATATGTACACGATGTTTGATGTATGATGCCTGCTTTCTGGCATATTGCCTGGAACTCATTAGAACAATATTCAGCTCCGTTGTCCGAACGTAATACTTTGATTTTCTTCTCTGTCTGTGTTTCAACCATGTTTTTAAATGTTTTAAACGCTTCCAGTACATCCGACTTTTGTTTTAGGAAGTAAACGAAAACTTTACGAGAGAAATCATCGATAAATGTAATAAAGTATTTCGCTCCACCGATCGACACATTTTCCATGGGGCCACACACGTCTGTATGAATTAGTTCTAGCACACTGGTCAATTTAATTTCAACACCATGACTCTTGAATGGTTTTCGCGATTGTTTGCCGAGTAAACAAGGGACACATTTAGCCAGTTTGTTTTTATCGCCGCCGAACGAGATCCCATTAACAGTTTTCTTTAATGTACACATGTCCGCGTAATTTAAATGTCCAAGCCGTCTATGCCATGTCATCAAGTCATCATCACCACCACTTACAAAGTTGCACTGATATGATTGTTTTTCTAATTGGTAAATTCCATTATGCGGCTTAACCTGCATCAACAAATCATTTTGTCCGTTGTAAACACTACATCCATCAGACGTAAACAACACTTTATTGCCGGCTTCGACCATCCGAGCAACCGATAGTAAATTTGCTGATAGATTTGGCACATGCAGCACATCATTGACTTTAATATCATTGCCGTTCACTCTGATAGTTGCGGAACCCGAACCAAACACTTTCAATTTTTGATTGTTCGCTGTTATTATTTCAGATACCGAATTTGTTTTGAAATTATTAAGAATGTCTTTGTTCGAAGCCATATGACACGACGCACCACTGTCAATATACCAATTTGGTTTTTGCTTTTCGGGATCATTCGATTTTACCGCACTAAACGCATTAGCGAATTTAGCTTCATTTTTCTGGTTTTTGTCGCGTTTTGGTGACCGACACTCCGCGCTTTTATGCCCTTTCTTTCCACACGAATAGCATTTGAAACCTTTTTTAGCATTTTTGTGTCCTAATTTTGACTTTGCCCCATAAAATGCCGTCTCACTTCTCTTTACATAATCCACATCGAGCAGCTTCATTTTGACGTTATTGCCGGTGATGGTAATTCCGCTACTTTCCAATCCCATTATGAGAGGTTTGTACTCATCACCCAATCCAGCCAACATGATAGCTCCAAGCCATTCGTCGGATATGGGGAAACCGATTCCAGTTAATTTATTGGATGTCGTCGTTATAATGCTTATGTATTCGTCCATGGAGGCACATTCGTGCAATCTTACGCTGGTCAACTTTCTCAGCAGACCAATTTTCCGCGACAGCCCATGATCATCGAATAGCGTTTTTAACGTTTGCCACATTTTTGCAGCAGAATCGTCGTTCTGAATATGAACATATAAGGATTCGTCGATACTCAACACGATTTGTGCCTTTGCCTTTTTTAGCTTTGCATTATCTGTTTCCTTAACTATTTCACCGATGCACCCGTCGAGTCCACTAAACTCTAGAACGTTCTTCATCGCGAAGCTCCACGTGTGGTAATTATCACTTCCTTTGAGCTTTTCAATGTTGTTTCTATCGGTATTGGACATGATTAATTCACTGTTTCACTACTGTTGCAACAAATGCGTGATTATACTTATATTCTTTCGAAACGATAATCTTTATTAAGCTGAATTAAAAATCACTCCTCTGGGCCCATAACCTGTTGAGGCCGAATCGATGTTTTAAGATAATGAAAAAAGGCGGACACGTCTTTATCCTACAATTTATTGACACGAAGTGAAGTAAACCGGACACCTGGAGTTGACATTTGGCAGGCAGTCGGGGTGGGTTCACAATATGTTATGTTTTATTATTTCAACAATATGCTCCTGTTTGTACGTCTTATAAAATTTTAACGAAAATTCTGGTAAATAGAATAAAACGGTACGCAAAACGAATCATTGGCGAATATTAAAGCGGTTTCAGACCTGGTCGCTCCACAACCGATCAGCTCTTTACGGTCGGATTGATACTCCAGAAGTGCTGGGAATACAACGTAGACGTATACCAAATCTTTGTTGACTTCAAGCAGGCATGCGACAGCATCGATCGTAGAGTACTGTACAACATCATGCTGCAATTTGGTAGATCGGCAAAATTAGTGCCACCGACAAAGATGACCAGCTCCGTCTCACAAGTCGGGATCCAGAATAGTACTGATCTATTTGAAACACGCACTAGTCTCAAACAGGGCGATGGACTGGCACCGACGCTCTTCAACCTAGCACTGGAATACGCTATTCGGGCTATGAATATGGACAACAGCAAAAGGCTACTCATCAAGTCGACACAATTAGCAGCGTATGCCGACGACAGCAACATCGTGTCTCGAAAATTGGCCGACGCAGAAGAACTTCTGCATACGCTCGATACCGCTGCAAAATAAGTTGGACTACGTATCAACGAGGGTACTGAACTGAACTGAAATAATGATGCAATCGACGACAAGGACACCTGCACAGCCGAACATCAATGTGGGTGACCTTAACATCGAGTTCGTGAACGACTTCATATACCTGGGTTGCAACTTGTCAAGGAACGCCAACGAAACTGACTTCTCGGTTCTCCCCATAATGAAATCGAAGCATGTGCACAGAAACACGAAGCTCCGCGTGTACAAAACCATTATACGACCAGTGTTATGCTATGGCTGCGAAGCATGAGTCCTAACTCAAGCCTCCAGAAACATGCTAGCTACATTTGAACGTAAGGCTCTACGGCGAATTCTCGGGGCTGTTTCCGATCGCGATGGATGGCGCATCCAGTATAACCATGAGTTGTATGAACTGTACGATGAGCTGGAAGTTTCGAAAATCATCAAACTACTACTACTATGGGCAAGGTATGTACAACGAATGGACAATGGTTGCATGCCAAATAGAGTTATGAATGCAGAACGAGTCGACGGAGCGAGACTGCCTAGACGGCCGAGATCTCGTTGGGAGAGCTCAGTATATGTGGCCGCCGAACAGTTACTGGGCTTCCAAGATTGGAGGACGTGGTCACGTGACCGAGATAATTGGAAGCCAACGATCCAGGTGGCCAACGCCCGTCGTCGGGCTGTCGCGTCATGCCATATTGAGAGGATGGGCCTATATTATAATGTTCATCGAAAGGTTTTTGCGGACGTTGGTCGAGAAGTGAAAGAGGTTTGGTTTCTATTCCTTGGCCTACATTGAAAAGTTTGTGCATTCAAGAAATGGGTAGTGTCGATTTACTCGACAAAATTAGAAATCTGCATAGAACTCGAATTCGTTTCAAAAGATGATACTTGCTTTTCATAAAATTTCGCCCCAATAGAGCCGTTGTTAATGTGCGGATTGTGGATACTGTATAGGCACTGCCATCCGAAGATAAGCCTCCAAGATTTTATTCGACGAAAAGTTTAGCTCTTCTGACAAGCCCTGAATATTCAGCTGGTCCAAAATTTAAATGCTCTGCTGCACTACTAAGAGAAATGAGTTCTGATAAAATTGACCATCTTGTAGACGGTCAACAAACACAAAGACGAACGTGTCTATTTTGGTAAGTGATCGGAATTCCACTATGTTAAATGCAATGTATGTCTTCAACCTGCGTCCTATTGCAGGCGCTATCACACGCCTTCATAATAAACTAAACTAAATACTTTATATTTATATTCGTACGGAATTACAATAAGTTTCCAAATTTTGTGAACATTTTGAAGATATCGTTTTGAATTGAATTATTGGCTAAGTTCATAATACACAACCGTTGGCATACTGTTGCGAATTTGTTTTATGAATTCTCTCCACTTAGTTTTTGATGGACACAACATGCTGTGAAAAAATGTAATTTTCTCCATCACAAAAATTTATCCGCTGGGTAAGACCAGAATATGATGGCATTGTCATAGCCATACGATTTTTTGTCAGTTGTCAATTTTGAGCCATGAAATTTGACAGTTTATGGATGACTAGATGCGACTGTTGTTCAACCACAACTTCGATACCGTTGGAACAGCGTGTTGCGATTCCGCTTTATTTTATGAACTTATCTTGTGTCTGCTCATCGTATGAAATGTCATAAATAAAGTATACTATTAAAAAAAATTGTTTATTTTTAGGCCAACTATGCAAACATGTCACTTTGAAACAACTATTTGAAATCACTAAAAAAATGCTTGGGCAGCCTTGGGCTAAGCAAGGTTATGCGCAAATAGATATCTAACTAATGTATATATTACGTTAAATAATTTGTTAAAATTGGGTTATGTTTTCCATAAATGATTATGATACACAATACCCGTACAATGTTTAAACATACAAAATTCTGACGCAATTCAACAATTGTCCAAATACCTTTCGTCCCATGATAGCGTAAGATTTTAATTTTTTCCAAATAAATGTTAACACAGGTGCATCTGATGGAAATTACAAGTTGGAAATATCATTCTATGTACGTATTCGGTTTGGCGGAATTTTACTGGACGATTTTCCGAATTTGAATTTCGGAACCAAACTTCTGGTTATGTTTTTCAAAATATTGACGTTGGTTCATTGACAGTTGCACGTTTCAACGTTTCAAGGTTTCTCCCCTGAACATTTCGATATGAGTGCATATAATAAATTTGATGTATATAAATAGATTTTCTATTTTTCTGTGCTAGTACCGTGTCAATTTCGAGCGATTATATATGCATATAAGAGTATTATTTTCGGGTATGTAGCTGTAGTAGACTTTAGACTAGAATCTATCTTTTGTTTGTGTCTCTGTTCCTTTAGATATGGATTCTGCAAGCCTTCCTGCAGATCCACGCAATTCGATTGATGATGATGATCAATTGAATTTTAAATTTGTTAAATCCCTTTTCTAGTCTTTCCCTTCGATACTACATCTTATTAAATATATATAAAACTTTAGATTTAGGCAAATCAGATTATATGTTTGTTATTTCAATATTAGCAATTAATTAATTCACAAGGATGTTAAACCATTGGAAAACCAACTAGCAACTACTGTAATACATACAAATATCTGTGTACAATACAATGATAGTGCAGTGGCATCAGTGTTAGCATTGCCAATCTTACTCTTTCTTGCGTCGGGGAATTGAATCCTGGAACTCTTTGTTGTAGAGTTGCGAATTTGTACATTTGGACATTAATCTACTTGTCTCAAAAATGTACGTTCATGATTAGTTCAGGAGCCTGGGGTTTGGTGATACTCGTACATAGCTTAAAAGTTTTTTTGTTTTTCGTGTGCTTTTATGTATTTTGAGGAGCTGAACACGAATCTGAGTTTTGCCAACAAAAATTCGGCTGGAAATTGAAATATTTACCAAGCTATCACCTTTTTTTTTTTTGGTTTTTTACCCATATTTCCAAAAGTATACATCCTTTGGAAAAAGTTGGTTTTGAGGGACATTAACTTTGTTAAAATTTGATATCTAATTCATCTCAGTGCGTCCAGAACTTACCGAGAAGCAACTCTGCAAAATTTGTTAAAGAGTCCAAAGTGGGGGCAAAAGACCTCTTCCATAGTCCTCCCAGTGGGCGCTCTCTGGAACGGCTAACCAAGCCAATCAAATTTTGCAATGAAAAACATTTGGTAGAGGAACATAACGATGATCATCCTGAATGGCCAAAAACGGCAGTCTGTCTCTGGAAATAGGCGAACGGTGGAGTTGCAACATAGTTGTGAGAACACCAACACGTCATACCCAGCTGAAAGATCATCAAAAGAACGCGCGATCAATAACACCATTGCGCTATTTAAAAAAATAGCTCCAGGCGACTCTTAGGACAAATAAGGAAGCAGCCCTTCCCCTAAGATTTATGTAGGCTTGTAACCTGCGTACCAGAAATCAATTTACACTCGAAATATTAAACGAGCCTCGGATACCACGGACTGATTCACCGGCAACGAATTTCGGCTACAAATAACGGCCCACGATCGGTTTTTGGAACGTTTGAATAATGTGGGGCGAGTGCAGTAGTGCAAGGCTCACTGAAGTCGAATTATTATGGAAGATCTCAATGCCAAGGTCGGGTCGGACAACCTTGGCTTGGAACACCTAATGGGCAATCATGGACTAGGCAACACGAACAAAAGTGGCGAGTTGTTCGTGGAGTTTTGCAACTCGCGTCAACTCGTCGTTGGTGGTACCTTGTTCAAGTACAAACGCTCTTTACAACCTGAACCTCTGCGGATGGCAGAACAGAAAATCAGATTGACCATATAGCCGTTTCCTAGGCATGGAGGAATTGCCTCTTGAACGTCATTTCGAAGCGAGGTGCTGATGTTGGCAGCGACCATCAACTTGTTATTTCAAAAATACGCTTACGAACGGCAGCGATCCAGCGCCCTTAAAATGCACGAATGTTGCCACGTTTTAATGTTCAAAAGCTTAAAGATACATCAATAAGACGTGCATATTCCACTGCATTGCATGAGAGAGCTATTGAACCACAACCTTGTGAGAATCCTACAATTCATGATAGATCGAAAGTTGCTGAGGACTCATTTACGAATATGAACAGGCCGGCTTTCGTGAGGGCTTCTCATGTAGCGACCACATCAACACACTCCGAATTATTATCGAACAATCCGCAGAGTGGAGATCCCCATTACATCTCATGTTCATCGAATTCGAGAAGGCGTTTGACAGCGTGGACCGGAATACATCTGGAGGGCTTTACGTAGGAGAGGCGTACCAGATAAAATATTTTCCATCAACAAGAAGTCCTACCAGGGAGCCCAGTATCACGTCTTACACAAGGGTAAGCTATCAGATCCTTTCGAGATGCACAGCGGAGTGAGACAAGGCTGCATTTTGTCACCTATACTGTTTTAGTTGTCATTAATGACGTACTAAGCGGCGCGCTTCAAGAACACCAGAACGAAGGTATAAGATGGAAGTTGTTCAAATACCTTTAAGACATAGACTATGCTGAAGATATTTGTCTTCTGTCAAATAAATCGGATCAAGTAGCCCAAATGTCTGGTGCTCTGCATTGCGAAAGCCGTAATGCGGGGTTTAAAATAAACGCTGCCAAGACTGAGTATTTGAGCTTGGATCCAGGAAGGCAGAGCGGAATTTGTGTCTCGGAGCAGGCAGTCGAAAAGTTGACGATTTCTACTATCTTGGAAGTGTAGTTACAGCAGATGGTGGATGCCGATGTACAGTCTCGCATCAACAAGGCTCGGGCAGCTTTCAATATTTCTCCTTATTTCGCAGCGTTTATTTTATGACAGTTGCGTTATTTGTAAGAAACTTACATCCCGTACTTCTTAGTGAGCCCAAAAAACAGCCTTTCGTTTATTAGGATTGGGTATTTCCTCCACTGATGACTTTAGGATCCTTTTGACTCGGTTTCTTCATTGCGTGGGTCTAGATAAAAATTTTGCGAAAGAAAACCATTCGGCAATTTTTGTGTGACACCAATTATTTGGAAGTGTACGTATGCGAACTATTCTAAATAGATAATTGCTGCGTTTTTTTTTGGCAGTCCAGATCAAGTACAGAAGAACAATCCCACGCATAACACTAATAACTAGCTCTATTCAGAATAATTTTGTTATTGTAACGCGTGCAGTTGTTCTTTCGCTCTGATCTGGGCTGCTGAAAAAAGCGCAGCTAATATTGTGAGTATTATCTATATTAATACATTGATTGCCGTAACCCCTTGTGCGGCATAGCGCGTCAACTGTTCCATGTGGCCTACTTGACGTTTCGTCGGCATAAATTGGTTTCGGAGAATGCAGTTACCAGCATGCACCTCCTGCACATCCATGGTCACGAACGTCGTCGTGGACGGGATTTGAACCCGGAACGCCGGTAATTAAACATGAGACTGATGCCTCAACACACTGCGCTATCGGTCGCCCCGTGCATGCGTAGTGAGCAATGTTTATGTTGTTGTTGTCATTTTCTCCGTAAGTTTTGATCCAACAGATTTCCCACTTATATCAAATTAAAGGTAATTAAAATAATTTAATTCCCAAGACTTTCCTCGTGAGATGAATACCTTTCCCAATATTTGGCAATATTTATAACAAAATCGGAAAAATTTCACTCAAAAAAAAATAGAATAGCTGAATTTTTTAAAAATACGAAGCGAATTTTGATAAAATATTTTAACAAATTTAATAGACTTTCAAAAAGGTAAAGGCTGCTTTTTCTCCAGGACACATACTTAAGGAGCTATTTAGCGATGTTGTCGTCGATTTTTTTTTTTTTGCATTTTTCTAAGTTGCCAACAAACTGACAGGCATCCGACTTATCTCGAATTATAGATAATTGAATTGAATCGTGGGATGACCATTTTCCCCGACATTGGCAAAAACATGACTAAAATTAACATTAGCTTCGTTTTATTTGTACAGAGCAGGATAGAGCAGATCAAGAGACAAAAGAAAAAACGATCCAAAAGATATCAGAGTAGTGAAGAAAAAAATGGGGCATGTCTTTGTTTGGGAGGGTGTCTTGGTTTAGTTAGCATTCAAACGTCAACGCGAATTTCAAGAAGAAACTTAAATCCTTAGTACAGGTTCAATCTGAAATTTTACTTTAGGCAGCAGACCCACTTCGTATTTTTACTATTCCATGTAATTGCACAAAATCAACATTTTATTGACAGTAAATATTTGTGCTTTCTAAACTGTAAACTGCCCGAAGACTTCGACACCTGCGCCGCATGCATTTTAAAACGCAGACTATTTCTCTCTGAGTCCTGTCAACCCGTTGTCGGACATTGGACATTAACCACGCCGACTTTCCACCTCGTCCTGTTCGCCGCCATCGCCTTCAACTGACTCCACGATTTGCCTAATGACTCACCCTCGACCTGAACTGATCTTCTCCAGGTGTTTCTAGGTCGTCCAACGCGGTGACTTGCATCGGTTCCCTTTGGGTTCTAATCGAGGGCCTGTTGAGCAAAGTTTTCCGGCCCTTTTCGAAGTGTGTGACCTATCCATTGCCACTTAACAGAGTAGAATCACTAACCTTCTATCCAGAGCAGCTCAGATCAAATTGTTAGTGTTATTGTATGGTGCTCTGCTCTGCCCCCCCCCCCCCCCCCCCCGTGAAATAGATACCGTCAACTGTCAATTTTTGGTTCTGAAAGCATTCCCCTCCGGGTCTGAATACTTTTCAGATACTGAGGCGACACTTAGTTCAATGCACAAAGGCGTTGGTCTCATGTCTGGCTACGGTCGTAACGAATTCAAGTTCCGTCCACAGCTTTCTTGACCATGGACGTTTCTGTTGTCTCTCCTCTGTGGTGCGGGGCTTAATAATAAGCCACAACATCCCCCTACTTGTCGTAGGTAGGTTACAAAATGGGAGCAGGAGGTGCATGTTGGTAACATGTATCGTCCGAAACTGGTTTATGCCATCAAAACATCAGCTAAGCCACATGGAACAGTTTACGCGCTATGTCCCACTAGAAGTTAGGGCAAATGAAAATATTGAATAGTTCGTCGGGTCTGTAATTTATCTCCCATCTCATTGGTGTAACTTTAAATGAATCTCCTTTCTCAAAAACTCCAAATTAAATTCTTTTCTTTCTCTTTTTTCGCAGCATTTGAAACGACCAAGCCCACTTTCAACTTAACTAAAACGGACAATCACAGCCAACCTAATAATAAAACTTGCAAATATGTCGGGCATTAATTATACACATAAACTAACATAGTAAGCAAACCAAGTTATGGCAGTTTGCCCGAAGGTACTATTACAACTTCAATTGATACAAAGTTTAAAATGAAAGCCTGAGCAACAGCAGCGTAATTGAAAGCTAGCGAATGCATCCCAGAACACAATTATCCTGAGGACAAATAAGTGAACAGTGTCAAGTATACAACGAGAGGACATCAAACTGCTGACCTATACAGGAAGATGTCCTGGACGAAAATTGTTAATTACTCGGTAAGTTGAAAGACTGAACATGCATCATATGGATTCAGAATGGACCGGAAGAGATTTGTGCGGAGAGTTTTTGTAGTAGGGTGAAGGCGTCTTGCAGGGAAAATTAGCCAACTCAGATTCACGGATCGTACTCGGTGATTTTCACACGCCTGTTTGTGTTTTAAAACGGGAAATTCATTACATTACATCATATGTTAATGTTATGTATGTTAATTGCCTTGACCCCTCCAGGGGCGTGGGCGTGTCATCTCTAGCATTTCTATGCTTTGTTGACGTTTCGTTAGCACATCTACTTTTTCGGAGTTGTTAGCATGCACTCCTATCCGCGCCGTCTGCGAATGTCGCTAGGGTGGGCACACGGCCAGATTGAGCATTCCTTACAATACTCGTATTTACTGCCGGAGCTGCAAGTCGGAGAAGGTGCAGTGTCCAAGTTGAGCGATTCTCAAATGAGGGCGAATGTCGAGGCATGTTCGCTCAGACCATCCGTACCACCTAGATGTCAAAACCTCTTCAGTAGTGACGCGCGCTGGATAGCTAGCTCGGCTATAGGTAGTGTGGGCGGCTTATGAATACGTCACTATCTGCCTCTCACTATTACAGAACAAAATTCTCGCGCGTCGTCCCGAACTCCGAAGCAAGACTGGATGCCCCTAACAAACGGTATAACAACCGACCGAAAGAGCCCTAATCCATATCAAGAACTAGCACGGCAGCCCCCTGATGGCGTCGAAGCTCCGCGCTCTGAATTGAATGAATTACGTCTAATGAATATACGAATCTCTGGCTGCAGGCATGCGGGCCTTCTGTACATGAGAAACTTCCCTGTAATCCGCGCAGAGCAATCAACCCCCAATCAATGAAACACCCTAAAGTGGCAGAAACGAAAACAAGTTATACGGCTCGCAAGTCCTCATTAACCGTCCGCATTGCGCGCTGTGCTGGCCCTACGGATTATCGTTAAATTTGCTTTCCAGCCCGAACGAGACATAAGTAAACGGGTGGCACAATACCTGGCATGGGAGAAGCCCCCCATCCGTTCTGGTAGAGCGGCGGAAGCTCCCTCTGCCTTTTTGCACCCGTCTGGTTGCGATAGAGCTGTGATGTCATGTTCTGTCAAATCGCCGTTTTGCGCCGAAGAGTCGTCGTGACAGCAACTTTCGTATTCTTCCCTTAAAGAAATGGGCTTCGATGGCCACCCAGTCCTCAGTTGGAAGGAACCTTCCTTCGAGGGTTGCGTTTTTCTGCTCTGCCACCTCGGCCGACTCCGCCTTAGTAGATTACTTGCATAGGCAGCGTGTTGACAGCAATCGTTGGTGTTCCTCCCTCGTTTCCCGGTGGCGTTTAGGCTCTGCGGCCGTTGGTTCGTTGCATTGATCATGCAGGTAGGTGTATCTTGACACAAGTATCTAGGCGAGTATCAAATAAAAGTTCTAAGGTTAGGTTCGCTAGTCCTCAAACTTACCGAAATGTGCGCGCTTTCGGTACTTTTCGCGCCGTGCAGTACTGGCAAATCGTTTCTTTATCGCAATCCCCATCGTCGGGAATTTTTCGAAGTCAGATACTGCACGGCCAGTAACACTGTTTATGTGACATTTTACGTACCTCAGTATATCTGGCGACGCTGGCCACCCGATAATGTAAAATCAAGAACTGCGAAGGCAGGTGGTTGGGTCACTCCGCGAAAATGTCGAACATTACAACACCCCGTGTAAACTCACTACAGACCACATTCGCCAGTTACTACCCGTCCGATATCTGCCAAATTGACATGTCTGTCCGCCAAATTCCCATTCTACTTCCATGTTGGAATCATGGAATGGAATCGTTTGTGAAATTCGTTTTCGGCGCTGTCAGATAGGATTTTTGTGGTTACTTTTACCAGTCGTTGTCGTTGCAAAGCATGGCGGATCCAACGAATAGCACGATAGTTCGCCTGAGTCGTTCGTTGCTTAAAATTCCCCATCCGGAGTGGCCGGCGATCTCACAACCGGCACTCATTACAGTACAGGCCAATTTTGCTGCCAGCACTGGAAAGAGATCTGGGGCACCAACAGCGGGATGGCATCATAGACTGAAGTCTTTCGTGAGGTAGATGTCAATGTTTTTGTCTTGAAGACCAGACAGCAGGTAACGAATGTTACCGACTTTATTAACCACCCGGCTGTTGACAAACTTGAAGTCCAACTTGGAGTTATAGTGAACGGCAACGTTGCTTTGAGCAAAGTTCTGCCTGAACACTTTATCCCCAGGTTGAAATTCAACCTGTCGCGAGTACAAGTTGTAGTGGCGCGAGTACTTTAGGAACGCAGCTTGGAAGTTTTCTTGCACCTGTTGTCTCAGGATTGTCCTTTTATAATTTTTCTCCAGTGGGGTTTGGTATTCTCCGAGTATCGTTCCAACATCGTTCGCCTTAAATTGTTGTCCATTGTCCGTCACGATGGGCTCAGGCACTCCAAAGACATGGAGCACTCTGGTCTCGAGCCAATTGGTTTTTGGATTACCCTGACGAAGTTAAACTTAGATAGATGGTCGACTAAGACAATTGCGCCTATATTGCTTGATTTTGATCGCTGAAGCGGGCCCAACAGATCCACGTACAGACGCCGAAATGCACGATCGGAAACGAAATGGTTTTCGATGGGCGGCCGGAGACATTCAATTCAATTCAACATTGGTTGGGAGCTTTCGACTGCTTGCACAAGCTACATGAGGCGACAAATACGCTGACGTTTTCGGCCATTTCAGGCCAAAAGAATAAAACCCTAAGAGGTTGCAGCGTTTTTGACACTTGCGCGCATAGCGGGTGTTCATGTGCGTGCTTGATTAATTCGACCGTTAGCTCGTCTGAAACCCATAGTTTCCAGGCCTGCTGCTCCTGTACTTCGTTGTCGCTCGCGTATTCACTGCGTCTATACACAAATCCATCGCCTGTTTTCAAATCGGGCATTTACTTTTGATTTGAGTTGACGCGATCTATGAATTCTCTATATTTCGGAGAGCGGAAGTGTGGGGAGTTCAGATAGATTTTAACTGAACTCTCGAATGAATCCTGTACCGGCAGAAATTCTACACAGTAGACCCGAGACACAGTGTCTGGCACGATGTGGCGGGTCCCCTTTCGATGTAAGACTTTAAATTGGACCCTGCAGCTTCAAAGCCCAACGAGCCAGTTTGCCGTGCAAATCCAACTGACTCGTCAGCCAACTGAGCGACGCATGATCAGTTATGCTTGTGAAATCTTGACCTTCCACATAAGCCCTAAACTTTTTACAGCTTTCACCGCCGCTAAGCATTCCTGCTCGGTCACCGTATAGTTTCGTTGGCCGGAGTTAGGCTTCTTGGAATACAGGCCACGGGAACTTCGGAACCGGAGTCGGTTGTCTGCGTTAGCACTGCGCCGATGCCACTATATATGTACTTCCTGGGCGTATGCCCAGCTCTAGCAAGAGGGGTTTCGGGGAGATAGTACACTTTCTCAACTCCATGGGATGATTTTAAGCCGCACTCCTCACAATTACCATAGAGTTACTTCAGAAACAAAGGTTTCTACGAGTAATATACTCATACTCAATTGCCCTAACCCCTTGTGGGGCATAGCGCGTCAACTGTTCCATGTGGCCCAGTTGACGTTTCGTTGGCTTAAACTTGTTTCGGAGAATGCAGTTGCCAGCATGCACCTCCTACACATCCATGGCCACGAACGTCGTCGTGGACGGGATTCGAACCCGAAACGCCGGTAGTCAAACATGAGACTGATGCCTCAACACACTGCGCTACCGGTCGCCCTCCGAGTAATATGAGGCTTGCGCTATTCTTGGGTATTCTTCGAAGCAGCTACGTTAACCAACCATGTTACGTTCAAGTTGAAGCTTCAACGTGTTCAATTTTGTACATACTTCTATTAGTCAAGACGCTTGTTTGTGTAGTCTTAGTATTCTAATTAGTGATGGGTAGCACATGTGTGAGGCAATCAAAATGAGTCAAACTAAGATAGTGGACACCCTTCATTCGACAACGATCGCTCACCACTCACTTCGTTCACTTGCTGTTTCATACGCAATTAATCTTTGCGGAGCCAAGCAAATGTCATCACTCTGCGACTCATTCGATGTGCCGATTGATTGAATATGTGGTTAATCGATCGCGTCATGACTCTGTATAGTGCTGCTTCTGCCGCTAGTTGATTTGATCGGTCGCCATCGCCACTCTTTACACGATACAGACTACAGCAACATAAGAGCCGGTACACATGGACGTCCAAATGACGCCGGATGCCGCGTCACTTAAGCTCCTCCCTCTTTGATACCTATCTGCATTTCAATTCTTATGATGCGATAGGACACAGCGTCACTCTGTGTTATATAAGCCGGGCCACATAATAGCGGAGCTGAATTTACATTTTATGTTACTTTTAGTTTTAAATAAACTGTTTTTTGGCCATAACTTCTAAAATATAAGAAATTTCGCATTTTTGACCTCATTTTCCATCCATTTTCATCCATCCCCACTATTTTTTTTTTTTTTTCAAAATTAATTGCCAATTGTAGTAGTCACGATTAACAATTAATTAATTGGCACTTAAAAGTGATCCTCAAGCGAATGGTTAAGAAACATCATAGAAATCAGACATTGTGACCGTGTCCGTGTTCCGGGTTCGAATGTTTGTGGGCCGGCTTATTAAAAATTAATATGCGGACGCGTGAAGTGACGCAGATAGGAGCAGAAACCAGCGTCATCCCAGATAGCTATCTGCGGCCATGTGCATCGCTTTATTTCCCGTAATGTATTTGTTCCTATCCGATTGAAAGTGACGCAGCGTCAGGTGTCATTTGGACGTCCATGTGCACCGGCACTAAGTCTGCGAACAACTCTATGTAAGTGTCACTATACACTGTCGAACTCGAACCTGGTACAAATGTCCTCTGAGTAGCTCATGGCACACACACACACACACTTCACATAAACCTTAAGAAAACCGGTCCACCATGCTCGAATTTAAGTTCGAGTTGGAGTTCGACAGTGTATGATGACACTAACGCGTATTTGAAGCTGTAAGCAATGAAAAGCTTTCTATCTGCAGCTGCATAATGTAGATATGAGCGGTTCACACACTGTGCGCTTGCATTTGAAAGTAACGTATAACTTCTGCCGGCGTTTACTGTTTGATAATTTCAAATTATTGTAAGGTGTGTTTTGAACATTTGGAACGAACAACGTTCCTGAAATTATTGTTTTATATTCAATTATATTAATTATAGGTTTCTTTTCACAGTCACATTATCACTTTGTTTTTTTTTTGACTTCTCACTAAAGCAATAATAGGAAATAATTTTTGGCAGCTGTTTTGTACGACTCTTTGTGATTGACTCACTGAACTGAGTGAGTCGTAATGAGTCATTAGAAAGAGTGATTTTTCCCATCATTAATTCTGATAAAAAAAATTTAAAGTTTAGTTGATTAACTTAAATTGAAACTGATCAAGTAAAATAGGTCAACAAAAAATAAATAGCTAGCTCAATTTAGAAAAACGAGTACATAAATATGTACATAATTATGAAATTGTATTTTGATTAAACCTAATCTCGTCATATTTGGGCACTATTCCCCTAAGTCAATTTTCCCTCTAATTAAATATCCAAGGAGATGGCAATCCAATCACTATTTCTGCTGAGTCCTTTTTCATCGTATCTGCTGTTGATATGCAACCAAGTGCATTGCATCGTCATCATCTGCAAATGTTTTCTGAACAGGATGCACAAACTTTTATTGAAGCAAACGGATCAACTGGTGATGGTGATGCTGTCCTCTAGCTACTCGTATATCCTCAACATTTAGATAGGTATCTTTACTTACTATAGGCTTCTGGGTATACAGGTATAGTTGCCATGTACATGTTTACACCATCGCATCCAGATCCCTAATTGAAAGGCTAGAAAATCTCCAGAAGTTTATTATTTGATTATGGATTGGATTGAGTGAAAGGTTTTCACATGGAATTTCGTCTATTGCATCTTTGCTATTGATTCAATGCGATTGTCCGTTAAATTCACAGGATGAAAGTTTAATTAAAGTTAGTGGATTCAGGTGGTGGAGACTGATTGTAGTCGGTAGTTAAAATAGTTTTTTTTTTTAGAGAATTGGATGAACTTTTTTTTAGATGCATCATTAACATGGAACGAATTTGCGATTTTGGAATGTAAATTGCTGTAGGATTGAAGAAAGTTAGTCGTCGTACATTCTCGCTTACCCTCAAAGCTTTTAATAAATTGAAGTTCATTGATACGACGAAATCAATAAGTTTAATGGACCCTTTTCTATTGAAATTGATTTGGTATCGTGAGCCAGTATGCCGAAATAGAAGTTTTGTTATACATATGTCAACTGCTACTGATAATCAAGCAAAGCTATTGATCTGTTTCAATATTTGTAATGTAAAGTATCGAGAACACTATCCCCAAACGATTGAGAATTGTCACATTATGCTTCATCTGCTATCGACTTCAACGCACTCATGAAGCTCCACTTTTCCCGCACATTGTCAACACAATAAACCAATATCTCCCATAATCCCAATTGGATTATTATTTCCCAAACAATTGCAAAATAAAGTGCCTTAACGAGATTCGATTATGAAAAAGGCGAACCAACGTGAAAAGCCTCTTGCAATACTAATCCAACAAACTGAAAACGCCATAAACTCAATTATTGGAAATTGTTTTAATGAAATTTTCATTGAATTCATTAACTGCAGAAAGAGAGACACAGTCTAAAATTTGACCCCCCTGAATAGATGTAGGTCAACAGTCAAATCAATATGTAATAGTCAGAGCCTTTGAACGCTTTCCACTCCCAACACTTTGCACTTCATGTCAGTAATTAAATATTGGCAAAACTCTATTGTGGTGTGATTATTGCAAAAGCCGGCATGGATAATGTCGATTAAAAGGCTTTGTAATCAATTCAAGTGTTTGTACTGTGTACACACGAGCACATTAGCCGGATAAATGGTATTTAATTGAAGTCATGGACACGGAACAGCGGTAAGTGTTAATCGAGACCACTCGATGAAAAGAGTTGGTGGGGAGGTTATATCACTGATGATGAGTGTTTCATGCTCTGCGATTAGGTATGTGGTTTACGCTGATGTCAGGAGGTGAATACATTGAATTATAGAAATTGTGTTCTAGCGGATTAATAAATTTTAATTTCAAGTATCCTTTCTATCGTTTTGGAATTCAACTAGCCGTTGTTTGTGCTGACGTTAGCACTGTATCAAGCTACTCATTTGTCCTAACCCCTAGTGGGGCATAGCGCGTCAACTATTCCATGTGGCGGACGTTTTGTTGGCATAAGCCAGTTTCGGACGGTGCCAGCCTACACCTCCTACTCTCATTTAGCCGCCTATCTGCGACAAATCGGGAGATGTTGTGGCTTATTATTACGCCTCGCACCACAGGGGGAATACTGCACAAACATGTATGGCCACGAATGCCGTGGACGGGACTTGAAGCCATAACAACCCCAGTCAGACATGACACATGCGACTGACGCCTCTAGCTACCGGTCGCTCCAGTATCAATCTACCATTCGAAGTAATGTTCAATTATGTAGCGGGTAGCGCTGCCTTTTCCGGTAGTCATGGTTTCCAGATTCCCGATTGAGATTCAGATCCGGGAACTCAAATTAAATCGTGAATTTCAAAAAGCGCTCATTTTGGATTTTTTTCAAAATGTATTTTTTTTCTGTTTTTCTTTTCATATGCTCATATGGTACAGACGGATGTTGTATGAACGTAATGGGCCAATATCTGTTTTTCATATAGAAAGAAAATACCTGTCTTTCTAAAAAGAATTTCGAAAACAGCTCATCTCTTGGATATTTCGAAATTCATTGATGCACAAGTCAGCACGGTCAAGTCTGAGGATTGATTCTCAGATTAATATATGTCGGAGAATAGTGGTTTTTCATGATAATGAAAACTAACGGATGGAGTAACCGCTATTAGAATCATCTCTTAATAATGAATTCGATTGACGATGTTCGAGCGAAAACGCCATAAAAAGACACTGGTTCTGAACTGATAGTCCATAAGCTCCTTATCTCTCTGGTTCCTGTTAACCCCTTATGGGGCATAGGGCATTAACCACGCCGACTTTACTACTTCGCCTTAACCCCTAGCGGGGCATAGCGCGTCAACTACTCCTGCGCGCCATCGTACTCTGTTCTGGGCAATGGGGCGCAACTCCCCAAAAGACTTACCCAGTACCTGACACTCCTTTGCCACAGATCGACGCCATGTGATTCGAGGACCCCCTCTTGGTCGGCCTTGGTTGGAAATGGGGTTCCATTTCATGGCATGCAAATCAATGCAGTTATCACTCTTCCGCAATGTGTGACCTATCCACTGCCATTTTCGCCTGCGTATCAATTCGTCGATTGGCATCTGACCCGTACGCCGACTTAGCTCTTCATTTGATATTGTTTCGGGCCAGAAAATTCTTAAAATTCGACGAAGACATGAGTTGACGAAAACTTGCAGCTTTCTGGTAACTCCTACGGAAACTTTCCATGTACTGCTCCCATACAAAAGCACTGATAGTATACCAGGGAGCGAAACAGGCCCAGCTTGGTCCCGATGCTGAGATAACTGCTCTGCCAGATTTTGGACAGCATGCCGTATGCGCGTTTAGCCTGGTTGATACGACGAGCGATGTCCTGCTCCGTACCACCATTTTCGGCAACAATGCTACCCAGGTAGACGAAGTTGTCCACCTTCTCCACAGGCTGCCCATTAATATTGATGGCAATAGGTGTCCGATTTCTTTTTCGCAACGGCGGGCTAAGAACCTTGGTCTTGTTGGTATTAATCTTTAGCCCAACCTTGCTTGCCTCCCTCTCGAGATCTAACGCCATTGCGGACAGATCCATGATTTTGTGGGAGAGTAGGCATATGTCGTCAGCGTAGTCAAGATGTTGTAGATAAGATGTCAAAGTCCATTGAATTCCTCTGTCGAGTCCGGATAGGGCTGCATGCAACACATCGCCGATCACTATGAGGAATAGGATCGGTGAGAGGATGCACCCCTGCCGAACTCCACTGCGAATCTCAAAGTCCCCCGACACCTTACCTTTATGCAGAACGCGACATTTCGCGCCGTCATAGGTTGCCTTAATAATAGCCACAAGCTTCTCAGGGATGCCTCTCCTGCGCAAGGCCGCCCAGATAGAATCCCGGTTCACACTATCGAAAGCCTTTTCGAAATCGATGAAAAGCAAGTGAAGCGGAGAATCGTATTCAGCGCATTGCTCGATGATGATTCGCAAGGTGTTAATGTGATCGACACAGGAGAATCCGGATCGAAAGCCAGCCTGCTCTTCATCAATTGTGCTTTCTAAGCGGGCCTTTAGTCTTTCCAGGACGATTTTGGCTATTATCTTGGCAACGGCAGGAAGCACACAAATGCCTCTCCAATTATTACAGTCTGTGAGGCTACCCTTCTTTGGAAGTTTGATGATCAAACCTTCCTTCCACTCAGTGGGAAAGGTCTCTGTATTCCACGCTTTATCAACAAGTGGATGCAGCAAATCGGCAGTTACGCTTGGCGCTGCTTGATAAAGTTCGGCAGGGATGCCGTCAAGTCCGGCGGCCTTTCCTCGTTTTAGTGCAATAATTGCAGTGACTATTTCCTCTTTAGTCGGGGCAGTGGACCGTATACGCACATTTTGAAGGTTAGCTAAATTGTCTATATGAGGGGGAACTTCACCAGAGGTTACACGGTTCAAGACCGCGGCGAAGTGTTCTTTCCACCGTCTCATTTGATCTTCTTCTAAGATAAGTAGCTTTCCATCACTATCTTTCACCGGATGTTGGCAGGAGTTACGACCACCTGTAAACTCCTTGATGACACCGTATACGGCGTTTAAGTTGTTACTTCTAGCGGCTTCTTCTGCTGACGCTAAAAGAGAATTCGCATAAACTCTTTTATCGCGTCGCACACTACGCTGAACTTCTCGAGCTTTCTGACGGTAAAGGAGTTCGATGCTGCTTCGATTGTCGTCTGATGCTGCAGCCAAACGAACTTTCAGCTCCTTTCTTTCAACAATCCACTGCCATGAAGCGTCGGACATCCAGGGCTTATTCCGGCAATCCGGGTTTGGGCCAAGGATGGTATTTGCGCTATCAATGTACGCATTTTTTATGGCATCCTAGTTTTCGTTTATGTCACTATCTGGGTGACTAGTTTTCTCAGCCGCTTTTTGCGCTAGATGGTTATTATATTGTTGTAATACAGCTGGATTTTTTAGTCGAGCGGTGTTGAATTTGCGGGGCCTGGATCTTTCGTCTCTGGGGCGGCGCACGGCTGCAATACGCAATCGAACATTAGCGATCATAAGATAATGGTCTCTTCCCATCCCAATATCGGCACCCTTCTTGTTTCGCACGTCCAGGAGGCAACTCTTGAATCTTTTACTAATGGCAAAATGGTCGATCTGATTTTGTGTTCTGCGCCGATCAACAGAGGACCAACTGATTTTGTGGTGGTCCTTATGCTCAAACATAGTACCACCGATGAAGAGACTGTGAAAGTTGCAGAACTCTACAAATCTTTCACCGTTGTCATTACCATCACCAAGACCGTGTCTCCCCATCACATGTCTGAGCCCATAGTTATCAGCGCCAACCCAACTTTCGCATGCAAATCACCCATAACCATTACAATGTCACCTTTAGGTGTTCTGCTCTGAACGGCGTTTAGTTGTTCGTAGAAGGAGTCTTTTGCCAAGACATTGTCGGGTTCAGTAGGGGCATAACATTGTATTATTGAGATGTTCCTCACTTTGGTCCGGAACCTCACTTTGGTAAAGACCCTGTCAGAGACCGGTTCCCAGGATAAGAGACAGTTTCGCGCGGCTCTGGTTAAAAGGAGCCCCACACCTGACTCACGACGACTACCGGTAGCTTTACCGGAGTACAACATTACAGTGCTGCCCGTTGGAGAGATGAATTCTCCGCTGTTCCACCATCTTATCTCACTAACTCCTAAGATATTTAATTTGTACCTCAGAAATTCACTCTCTAATTGAAGAAATCGTGCGTTCTGGGGACCTTCTGATCCATTGTCCAGGAGAGTACGCACATTCCAGAATCCAATCTTTGTCATTGTACGATAGCTAAAAGTCGTAACCGTTGAGTCAGTCCTTATCCGAGGCATAGTTGACGTTTCGTTAGCATATAAAGATTTCGGATAGTGCAAGTTGCTGGCATACACATCCTGTCCTTTGATTGTCGGTTTTAACGACAGGCCCTCAAAGGGAAAGGCCGTGGTATTTTTTTTTTTCACACCCCACACCACAGGGGTTCTTCAACCAAATCATCGCACCGCCATCACTGGCGGCTTGACGTTGGTTGGCAATGGTCAGTGACCACTGCCGTTCCAGGGGGCGCCCACGCGGAGGACTATGGAAGAGGAATTTTTGCCCCCCCCCCCCCCCATCTATTCTATTCTATTTGTTTGCAATTTAGTTGTTGTCTTCTTAGTCACCTTCCAAGTTGAACAGTCATATAGAAGCACCGATTTTCCATTGATTTCAAAGAACCTGAGCTTGGTGCACCTGGAAATGTTGTTGTTTGCCAGAAAGGAGTCAAACTGAAAAAGCTGCCCGAAACTTGCATCTGCTCCATCATCTGCTGTAACTACGCTTCAGAGGTAGCCAAAACTGTCCACTTTTTCGACCTGCCTGTCCCGATACAGAGATTTCGCTCTGCCTTCCTTGGCCCAAGCTCAAGTACTTAGTTTTGACAGTATTGATTTTTAGTCCCGCATTACGACTTCCGCTGTGCAGAGGAGTATCAGCCATTTGAGCTACATGATCCGGTTTATTTGAAAGAAAACAAATGTTGTCAGCATAATCCAGGTGCTGGAGGTATAATATTTAAACTACTTCCATTTAATATCTTTGCTCTGGTGTTCATGAAGCGCGCCGCATAGTACGTCGTTAGTGGCAATTAAAAACAGTATACGTGACAAAATGCAGCCTTGTCTCACTCCGCTATGTACCGCGAAGGGATCTGAAAGCTTACCCTTGTGTAAGACGTGACATTTGGCTCCGCTACAGGAGTCCTTGATGATGGATATGATTTTATCTGGTATACCTCTCCTATGTAAAGCCTTCCAGATGTATTCTCGGTCAACGCTGTCAAACGCTTTCTCGAAATCGATGAACATGAGATGTAATGGGGATCTCCACTCTGCGGATTGTTCAATACTCGTAATAATTCGGAGGGTGTTGATGTGAAAAGCTCTCGTGAAAGCCAGCCTGTTCATCGTTCAATGTGCAAGTCCGGTTCGAGATTATTTTTGCCATCAGTTTTGAGAATGCTGGGAGACGACGAATTCCAGGCCAGTTATTACAGTCGTTCAGGTCGTCTTTCTTCGTGATCTCGATAATGACGCCCTTCTTCCACTTTTTAGGGAGAGTTTTCATTTCCCAACACTCTTGGATAAGGAGGAGAAGACTATCCGCAGTAGCATTAATATACATCTTAAAAAGTTCCACCGGAATTCCATCTACCCCCGGGCTTTACCGGCTTCCATCGATTTAATAGCCACTGTAACTTCCAGCTTAGATGGTGGTCTGCCTGCATTCAGGAATAATCATCGCTCCCTGAGCGCTCCTTCTCCTCTTGAGCGCTATGGTAGCGCTACTGTCCCAATGTCTGGTAATAGCAATCGCTCCATGGATCTGCTGCTGAGCTGCTACTTCCCCTTCTGAGCGAAAATTTTCCACGCTCCCTTGGCTTGGAGCGTGATACATTTTTGTTTTCACTATTTGCATAACAGGTGGCGCGTGCCTCATATGAGCGTTGGTTGAATTTGCACGGACGACGATCGGGAAATTTACGGGAAAATTTCAATTTAAAAGTGAGTGGGATTTTCGTTGTGTGTTCGCGGTTATGCTCCTAGTGGGGCCTGGGGCATAGGGCGACAACTTATGATGCGCGTCATCGTATTCAGTTATTAGCAATGGGACCAGCACGACTTCTATTATTGGCTAATTGGGCATTTAACCGGCTGCCGCAGGAACCGTGTATTGCTGTTGTAGCGAACGGTCAGAGTTGCAGTGTGTGTGTGTGTTACGTGTTAATTCCGTTTAAAGCTCCACGGTGTCAAATAGGTTCTGAGAACACAAAGGAGCAGCATGGTTGGCCACCGGTCTTCCGACTGCTTTGTATGTGACCCGTAGCGTTTATTACTACGTCCTTATTGCGAGTGATTTGAAACCCGGCCAAAGCAAACAATTTAAACCTACAGTCGTTTGTCAGACATTTGGCGTGTCAACTGATGTCACAAATTCGTTATGTAGCCGGTGTATTCACAAAACAAGTTTGTGACAGGTAGCTTTCGCACCGTGTGACATGGAGGGGAGATGTCGCTACGTGCTCAGTGTTCTCTGAATGACCCCATCCACTCTGGCTATTCGCGGAATATTTACTGACTCTAATGAAGATGCGTTCGTGGGTAAGAAGGTGTCGTTGCGGAACTCCATGAAGTGCTCTCTCTCCATCTTCGCAGTTGGTGTTCCTCGGTGACCAGTAGAGACCCGTCTTTACTTTTACGGGTTGTTGAGTTGCAAAAGATTTTCCAGTTAATGGTTTGATAAGTTCGTAAAGGGTTCCACTGTCACCACGGTAAGTCGTTTCTTCTGCCTTCTCCGCTAATGCATTGATGTCATTGCATTTGTCCCGCCTTACACTTCCTTGTACGCCTTTCTGGAAAGAACGGTATTCAGCTCTGAGTTGGTCTTTGGTTGAGTCGTCATTAGCTGAGTTAATTTGTCCTTTATCTCTCTTGCCTAGTGAGATTAGAGATCATGGAGAGTCGCTAATATATGGTCTGCTACCGCTCTCCAATCTGCCCTTTCTTTCTGTCTTTAGCGACATACCATCCATCTTCAATTGTATCCTACAATTATGATAAGGTGGTGGTGCATTAGCTCTCTCGTGCAAGGTAGTGGAATATGCACGTCTTGTAGATGGGTTTTGAAGCTTTTGCACATTAAAATGTGGCAAGCTTCTTGCATTTTGAGGGCGATAGATCGCAAGCGCACTTTTGCGACAACAAGTTGGTGATCGCTGTCAATATCAGCACCTTGCTTTGACCTGACTTCTAAGAAGCAGTTCGTCCTTGTCCTGGAAATGGCTATATGGTCAATGTTGTACTCTGTTCTGCCATCCGGAGAAACCCAGGTTGTTAAATGACAACGTTTGTGCTTGAACAGGGTACCGTCGATGACAATTTGACGGGAGTTGCAAAACTCCACGAACATCTCACTTGTTTTCGTTCCTATTGCCTAAATCATGATTGCCCATTAGGTGTTCCAAGCTTATGTTGTCAGACCCAACTCTGGCATTGAGATCCACCATGATAATTTTTATGTCACTTTTAGGAGCTTGTTCGAAGGTGTCATCAAGTCAGTGTTAGAAGGCATCCTTAGCTGGTTGATATGCTGGTTCAGTCGGGGCGTAACATTGAATTATGGTGATGTTTCATACCTTGGATTTGAATGTCGCTATAATGATACGGTCAGAAATGGGCTCGCAATCGATTTAAGATCGGCGTGCGTTCTTAGTCAATAGAACTCCGAGGCCTGCCAATAAAGAAGAGGCATCGTTTTTGCTTCCATAGTAGAGCAGCAATGTTTGGGAGCTTGGCGATAAAGGCTATTCCGATCCAACCCATCTTGTTTCGCTTAGTCCTAATATAGAGATGTTATATTTGGCCATTTCCCGTTGAACTTCAGTAAGCCTTGCATTACTGCACTCGCGCTACATCGTTCAAGCGTTCCAGAAACCGATCGTGGTTGGTTGTTTGTAGCCGAAAGTCGTTGCCGGTGAATCAGTCTGTGGTATCCGAGGCTCGTTTAATGTTTCGAGTGTAAATTGATTTCAGATACGCAGGTTACAAGCCTACATACCCAGTGTTATTGGAAGGGTTGTTCCTTAAGTGTCCTAATAGTCGCCGGGAACTACTTTTTATATTATCTAGCGCAGAGGTAGCTCTCCAATTTTGATCGCGCGATCTTTTGATGATCTTTCAGCTGGGTGTGACGTGTTGGTGTTCTCACAACTATGTTGCAACTGCACTTGAGACGCACTAGTGTTATTGGCCTTTCAGGATGATCATCATTATATGCCTCTACCAAAGGTTTGCCAAACTTGGCTGGCTTGGTTTGCCGTTCCAGAGGGTGCTCACGAGGAGGACTATGATAGAAGTTTTTTGCCCTATGGGACTACGGTTTGATTAGGTGCAAATTCTCTCACTACCAGTGCTGCCAGTTCAGGAAGTTTTCTACTACCGTCAACTATGGGTACAACTTTTGTGTGCATAACATGAAAACAGGAATTTTCTTACCACGAAGGTCAAGCGTTAAAGCGACCCAACAAAGTCGCATATATGTAAATGATGATAGTTGTTCCAACGTTCCGGGGGAATAACAAAGCTGCACTTATTTTGTGATGGATATCCTGGACCAAATAAGAGGTCTGTAATAATGTTTCGCTTGACGTTATCAGCAAGTCGAAATATAAAGATATGCCCTTTTTCCGAAAAGAGGCCACTCTTTTAACGATTGTGGCAGGGGTTTTGCAGCAGTAAATCGCAAAATTAAAAGAGAAGATCGATGGTTCAGTCAGCCGCAATGCATCGATATAATATAACAAGTAGCAAATGTAAACAAGTTTATTGCGAAAAGTATGACATACTATCCCATTTGCGATTGACTTTAAACCTTGGTGAAAAGCACATTTCAAGACGAAACCGCTGCCGAAAAGAAGCAATTGTAAAAACTCAAAGTAAAGATAAAGTTTCATGTCAAATATCAAGTTTCTGATTGGAGCGATACGAAGCGTCGACCTTTTAGTAGAAAAATATTCCAAAATTTCAGTTTAAGAAAATTTCGGCTATAAAATATCTCGACTGATGACAAAATCAACAGAAAATAGTCTCAACTAATCTAAAATGAATCAATGGTAAGGTGTAATAGTTCATCTCAAAAGCGGCAATGCCAATTGACTTTGTTCACCTCTTGAAAAAGAAATGAAATCAATTGACATTATGTAGCCCACACAAGAGACTGTCGATTCACAATAGTCTCTTGTGTGTGTGTGCGCGTGGAAGATTTAAAAGAAAAGTACGAGCAACCCCAAATTAATATGTAACGGTATGTATTTTACAATAAATCAAAAAATTATATTTTGAAAGTCGACCGCCGACTTTGGAAATATAATTTTTTGATTCATTGTCGATATTTTAAAAATCGAGATTTTCATCAGTCGAGTTTATGATACAGTCGAGATATTTTCAATTCATACTTCAGAATTGATATATTGGATGGACCTTAAACTCTTCCCCGCAACAACCTGACTACGCTGACGTCATATGCCTACTCTTTTACAAAATCATAGATCTAAACGCAATGGCTTTATATCCCGAAAGAGAGGCGAAAACGGTTGGGCTTAAGAGTAACACCAACAAGACCAAGGTTCTTACTCCGCCGTTGCAAAAAAGAAATCCTATTCCTTTTGCTTACAATATGACAGCCTGTAGAGAAGGTGGACAAATACGTCTACCTACGTAGCATTGTTGCCGAAAATGGTAGTAGGCAGCAGGACATCACCGTATCAACCAGGCTAAATGCGCTTTCGGCATGCTGTCTAAAATTTGACAAAGCAATTATCTCAGTTTCAAGACCAAGCTGGGCTTGTTTCGCTCCCTGGTACTGTCTGTGTTGTTATATACATAAGAGCAGAAAATGTAAAGTTTCCTTACGAGTTTTCAGGAAGCAAGCAAGCTTTCGTCAACTCATGTCTTCGTTGAATTTTAAGAATTTTCTGGATCGAAACAGTTTCAAACGAAGACTTGAGTCGGCGGACAGGTCAGATACCAATTGGCAAATTCATACGCATGCGAAAATGGCAGTGGAAAGGTCACTCATTGCAGGAGGGTGATGACTGCTTTGTTGACATGCCATGAAAATTATCAATGACGCCCCACCAATGAGACGTCCTTAAATCTCATAGCTCCGATCTGTGGTGAAAGAGTGTGAGTTGCTGGGTAAGTCCTGAAAGCAGATATGTAGTTGACGCGCTATGCCCCAGGGACTAAGGCATATATATATCAAAATAGCAAATCTCGGCAGCCGTTGCGGAAACTGATGCTTAAATAATTAGGTTCGAAGAACACTTAACCGAAACTCTTGACCTGCAGATAGGTGCGGCTCGCGTTTTCGCTCATATAAATACTAACGATATACTGACAAAATCAAATTGCGTAAAACAGCAGTGTATGGTACAAACAGCTTTAACCGGACATTGAGAGCCCATGTCTAATTAATTAATTTTATTTTATTAATTAATTTAATTTCACAAACGTGGTAAAGACAAAGTAAAAAAGTGCGTTTGTGATAACATTTTTTTTTATATGACTTACGTCAGAGTTGTGTATACTCAGTACACATTTGCTAGTTTTTGTACCATTCGCACTGATATTTCGGAAGTACGGTCGTAAAATCGTTGCATCGGCTGCCGACTTTGAATGTATTTTAGTTTTTATTTTTTAATCGGCGATGTTTTAAATGTCGAAATTGTCACGAGTCGGTCTTTTTATCAATCGGGATTATGACACTTTCGACATACATATTTCCAGTGAATAATCGCAACATGCAGACATATTTTCAGTCGATTCAGTTCGAAATCAATATTATCTTTGTCGACATTTCAGTAGTTACATCTTACACAAAATCCGATTAAAATAATTAAAAAACAAACTGCGAATCAACAAATTTTTTTAGAACAGCACGAGTTGGCCTAGTTTGTACCTTATCAACATGTATTCTTTATTATGTCTCAACATTCTTATCTTCTGCAATTTCGAAATTAATCTTAAAATTATGCAATTCTGTCTTACCGGGTTATCTATTTGATTTTTTTTAAATATGAAGACATCCTACCTACCATAGCGATTCATATTCACTCACATAAGAAAGATATTGCGACAAAGCAAACTTGAGTGGACCTTATTCCATGTCTATGCCCCACTAGGAGTTAGGGCGAATAAACAATTACTGGTTCATTACACTTTTATTTTAAAACAAATTCCATCAAATTGCCGCTGCTGCATTTATGAAACAAAATACAATTTTGAAATATGTACATATACATTTTTAAACACCTTTACGCGTACACCAGGACTCATTTCGTTCATTGATGACGGATATAACAATGCGCTTACTGTCAATGGAGAACTTTACAGAAACTTGATTAATGATTTTTCTGACAGAAATTGAATGATTTTTGAGTGGGCGTCAGTTGGTTCCAAAAAGATTGCTTATTTATAGAAAAGCTTCAGCAATCGTTTAATCTCAAGAAATGCCGTTTCGACCTGTCAACTATTGCGTTTTGCTTAAGCACGATTTACACGCAACAACTTATCCATTATTTTGCATTCAACGATATCGTTACGATTTATGGATCCGTCTTCGACACTGTACCTCCTTCTCTACAAACGATTTCATTTTTTTTAGGTGGGAACGCGATTTGTCATTTTGTTTTCTATTCTTTCTACTTTTGTTATCTTTTAAGTTTCAACAGTGGTCGACGTTGTTTTTCTTTTTAAGTGAAATCTCTGATTCGGTAAAACGTCCAGTTTGCGTTTATACGCTCCGATATGACTGACAACGATATCATTACAAGCAAATCAATAGATAAGTCGTAGCGTGTAAACAGCGTTTCGATATCGTTGCATGCAAAACGATGGATAAAAAAATTGCACACGGAATTTCACCGTTTCGGTGTGGTATTATGATGGTTTGTTTCGGTGTGAAAAAAATACTTCCTAGGCGGATATTATTTTTACACCTTTATGTGAATTTTGAAATATCCTGAATGGATGGATAATATATATCCTTCAAAACGATCGAATCAAATTATCCATAGGGTGAATAATTGCACAGTGCACATTTTTTATTCAATCGACAGAAAGCTCAGATACCAACCATTGTTACGGCGGGACTTGAACCCACAGTTGACAGGAAGAATACATCGAACTGACGCCTCGACTCTTTAAGCTACCGAATCGCTGATATAGATACATATTTCGGAAGAGGAATTGTGGTAATATGATATAAATATTCACATTTATACACCATTCATTGGATTAGTAATTCCAGTTGATTTTTTTTTTTTGACAATACATAATTGTCTTTTACACCACCCGCGAATTAAATACACCAGGTGAAGCTATTATATTCTATACACCAATCTGGCGGTGAGTTTCAGGAGCATTGCGAGTAATTTACCTAATGGATAATAAAACCGTATTAACCAGACACTGGTGTTAAAAGGATCCAAATACTTTTAAAATTTATAATCGCTAATTCTTCCGAGAAGCCTATATTTTTTCTCTTTTTTATGCAGATGTTATGCACTTTTTCTATTCATTCGGCGAATCACTTGGAATACACCGCACGATAGGTTTAACAAATAATACCTTTACCTGGTGTAAAAGACAATATGGTTACAAAAAATACATAACCAAAAGTAAGAATTAGTTATTACTCCAATGGATGATGTCAACCTATATATCATATTAGCTCTATTCTTCTCCCGAAGTGCGTATATTTATATCAGTGAGTCGGTAGCTTAGTGTGTTGAGGCGTCATTTCGATGATTTCAGTCATGGATTCAACTCCCGCCGTGACAATGGTTAGTGTTCGGCTTAACGATGTATTTCCTTCATCCTACGGGAACAGTACCATCGTGCGCAAAATCAAGACAGGACGGAAAGTGGCCTGGTGGAACGAAGAACTCGCCCGCAAACGTCTTCAAGTTAGGAAGAAGCTTAACAGAGCAAAGCGCTTCAGTCTGTGGGACTAGTACAGAATCGCTCTAACTGAGTATAATAAACTCATTGGCAATCCAAACGAAAATGCTGGAAGAAACACTGTGAAAACAATGAATCTGAAGTGGAATGTTTCCGCAAAGCTGTTTCCACTAACTCCACAAACGGAGTCGGTCTGCTTAGAGACCAGATGGGTCTTATACTGGTGGCCCAGACGAAACTCTAAATCTTATATTTCATACCCATTTCCCGGATCTGTCCTTGCAGGTTACACTCCGATGCCTACAACTGATAATTATCGGCGCTCGACTGATTAGTTAAACAGCCTATCAGGGATGATCTTCTGTAAAGGAGTCGTTTGAGCCTTTAAATGCTCCTGGAGCGGATAGTATTTTCCCTGCTTTTTTTTTTCAGAATTATCTAGATGCTATCATGACTCCACTCACCAGTCTTTCCCGAGCCCTCGAGCTCAGGCGTTGCAGCAGCTACTATCACTTAGGTAGAAGCTTTGCTACGGGAAAGGGAAATCTTCTCGTCAGCAGCACTACCATCAGCGTCAAAGCTATTAAAGGCTGTCCACAAGGAGGAGTCCTCTCACTGTTACTGTGGTACTCTTATTGTAGACGAACTGCTTTCCAGGCTACATGTGCGTGGTTACTACGCAATCGGGTACGCACTGAGACTCTCTCTTCAAAGCTGGTGAAAGAGTGTCATGAACTTCTTCAATGACTGGCAACCGACAACCGAATCTGTTTGTATTGGGTAGCATTGAAGGAGACGAAGCGGCGGATGACCTTGCAAGGTAAGGCTCATCATCTAATTTTCTCTGGCCGGAATCCTATTGTGGTCTGGGCTTGGATTTAGCTAGCGCAATCAAAGCGGATTTTTCTAAAAAGATACACCAGCACTATTGGAACAAACTTCCAGGACTGCGTCAATCGTCAAATTAATGAATCCCTTTACCTACAAAGATATCACCCACATGAGTAGAACCGACCATAGTTGATATTTCATCTGAACAAGATGGGTTTGTCTATCGAGACGAAGTGCCATCTTTGCTTGGAGGACGTTGAGTTCCCATGTCACATTTTATGTGCATGCCGGCGATTGTACGGGTGAGGTATATGTTCCTCGGACAATTCACCACGTGCCCTGCCGATATCCGGAAAACTCCTGCAAAAGACATACTAGCCTTCGTACGAGTGGTGGAAGGCCTTTTGCTTGAATAATAAAAACAGGCTATGGCACAATAGACCTTCTTTGATCGCAATACCTACCTGTAGGGTGAGTTGAGTATTATTATTATGGGTGGTGTTCGAGTTTTTGCCTGTTTAATAAAAATTTCCAGTGATTCACCGTATAGATAATTTGTTTTAACCGTTTTGATGGATAATTTTTCATCCATTGGGAATACTTTAAACTTGATCAAAAGGCGCAAAAGTAATATCCGCACGGAAAGCATTTTATTTAAACCGAAAAAAAACCATCTTAATGGTACACCGAATCGGTGAATTTCCGCTAGGTAATTTTTTACTGTGTAGTTGCTTAGGTCCTTTCTCCTAGACAACCGAAACCTAAGGAAAGGAAAATCAATGTCCTGGAAACCTATCTTGACCAAATAATTAAGCTGCGATTTCGCATACAATATAATTAAGAACATAAAGGGATACACAACAGAAATTTATTGTTTTCTGTTGTTAATTTTGTCGGTATATCGCCAAGAACAAAATTATGATTCTGTTTCTTTCGCAAATGTACTGAATTCTGTTACTGTTCCTAATTCGGTTTTTTTGTTTTGCGAATTCGCCTCTTTTGCCAACGCTTAGTTCCGTAGTTCCGTTCCATTTTGTAGTGGACCGTTTTGGTGGGCATCCGGCGATGCCTATGGGGACGGAGCCTTAGGTAGCATAATGACCGGGAAGGTCGGGCCGTGTCATCTGGCGAAGAAAAAGGCCCCTTAACGAGCTGAGCAGCGGCCTATGCTTGCTGTAGCTCAGTTCGGGAGACTTGGGCGGGGTTTTCGCCGCTCGTTGCCCCTGCCCTTTACGTATTAACAAAAATGCATAGGCCTGGGAAGACAACACAAACAGGGGAGATAAAAATGGGGAATAAAAAGAAAATAGTCGAGAAGGATGGAATGGTTGGCGGACGGTCAAACGCCCATGCGGTCGCACCTGGGTCCGGGTGTAATGGGACCCTCAGCCCCTTGTTTCGTACCACCAACAGATCACTACTCATCAGGTGCTGATTCGATCTGCCGGTGGAAGCAGCACTACCAGACCATAATGTGTTTCATTACAGGTGGTTCATTACAGGGCAGCTTCTACTTCGAGGCCTGCCAAGAAGAAGAAGCTGAGGACAAAATGTGCTGCTAGAAATAGAAAACAAAAACGAGCTAAGTACCGGAGTCAGCCGACAATCATTGTAGAGGGGTAGAATTAGCAAAGAGAAAAAAAATACTACATTTCCCAATTATTCAGATGATCAACAGGTTACAAAGAATTCTGAGGCCAGCAGAGGCGCAACACTGCATTCCTTGCCGTAATTCACTCATAAACTCTGTAAGCTGCTGAGCACATGAACAATAGAAAAATGCAATACTGTGTAAAGAAATTTTTTTTAAGTTACTTGGAAGGACAATCCTGGCAAACCAAAAGGTATCTAGGGTCCTCCGCGCTTCGTCCGGTCACCGAAGAAGCTCTAAATGCCGGCAATTCAAAGCATTTATGCAGGCCTTAAATACGTGGCTAAACCACAAAAGACGAACACAAAGCCAGCACTGCCTTGTTAAACTGAATCTAAAAGGAAAAACTACTCTATAGGAAGGATGGGGGTGCTACAGAGGAAAGCACAGCTATTTGAAGGGAAAATACGTGAAGTAAAGATGGCTAAGTCCTAAGACTTAGAGCAAGTAGCCTTAATGTGCTTGTGGGGATGCATAACGGTGGAAGGACCCAAAAGGAACCTAATAAGGTCCTTTTCAGTCCTGTTCTTGGTCAGAAATAGGACTCACGTTGGGCGCCAAATATGTAATGGACCGTTTTGGTGGGCATCCGGAGATGCCTATGGGGACGGAGCCTTAGGTAGCATAATGACCGTGAAGGTCGGGCCGTGCCATCTGGCGAAAAAAAAAACCCCTCAACGAGCTAAGCAGTGGCCTATGCTTGCTGTAGCTCAGTTCGGGAGACGTGGGCGGGGTTTTCGCCGCTCGTTGCCCCTGTCCTTTACGTATTACCAAGAATGCATTGGCCTGGGGAAGACAACACAAACAGGGGTGGTAAAAATGGGGAATGAAAAAATAGTCGCCCGACAGGATTGTCAATATTCTTTTTGTCGCTAAGTTGGCACAAATGGCCTCTATACTGTCACGGAGTTTGACAGTCATCTGTCATTTAGTTTGTTTACAGTACTCGATATTGTCAGTTCATCTCAAGTGTGGTCTGCGGATTCTGTTTTATGCCTTCTATCGACTGAAAGCGGGTGCCTCGAAGCTGTAATCTCAGTTTCGGGAAGAGAAAAAAGTCGGACGGAGCCATGTCAGGTGAATATGGTGGTTGTTCAATGGTATTTGTTGAGTTTTTGGTCAGAAATTCCTTCACAATGATAGCCTTATGTGATGGTGCGTTGTCCTGATGCAAAATCCAAGAGTTTTCTTTCCACAAATCTGGCCTTTTTCGACGAATTTGCTCTTTCAATCGCCAAATAATATTCTTTATTAACCGTCTGACTTTCGAGCAAGAATTCTGAGTTGACTACACCACGGTAATCAAAGAAAACTGTCAACATTAGACTTTTGATCGACTTTGACGTGGTTTTTTTGGTTTCGGCTCAGTTGGAAGGCGCCATTTCGTTTGGTTTGCATTTCAAACTCGTAAACCCATGTCTCATCACCAGCAGTGGCGGATCCAGGATGCCCGCTTGGGGGGGGGAAATCCATTTTGAAAATAAAAGAAACTGATCTCTGGTAGTGTTCAGGAAAATTGGAAAAAAAATAATAAATTGTTTTTGTTCAGGTTTAGATAAATTCATATATATTTATTGCCAAAATGTATTTACTCGTAGTATACATATTTTTATGATCCTTTTTTATAAAATTAAACGATGTCCACCTTGGGCCGCAAATATTTCGATAACTTCTCCTGGGGAGATATCAATGTCGTAATACACATGCAACAATGCCAAGCCAATGAGCCTGGTTTGGAGCATGGTTGTTCTGAGCCATGTTTTTATTCGGCGGAGAGTTGAAAACGAGCGTTCAGCACTTGCGTTTGTTATGGGAAGGGTACAAAAGATCCGGAGATATGTATGAATTGTTGGATATACGTCCTCATCACATTTTTTTAGTGCCTTTAATGCATCAGTTGGCAGATCAACGGAACCAGCTCCTTTTTGTTTGTTCCAGTGATAAATCCAGTGATTCAACTCACCACTCAGTTTTAAACTTTGTACGCTTTTCTTATTAATTGAAATGTATTTAAATCTCTCAGTTAAACAATCAGTGAGATTTTTTATTCCTTCTACATCAAGACCACAAATTTTGGCTGGAAGCAGCAAACTCATTTGAAATCCATCCAGAACTTCTTTAGAAAAACGGGTTTTTATATCTTCTAAAACAATTTCTAATAGAGGAATATACGTTGAAACCCGGTAGTAGTCTTCACACGCCTGAACTTCGTAGTTTTCGCGTTTAGTTTGTCGTCCACAAATTCTGGCTTTTTTTTCTTCAACATCAAGTTTTCCTGCAATTTTTTTGGCTTCTGAATATATCGCCTCGAATTTTTGGTCTGCATTTTGTCTATGGCTTTTCAACGTGGCAGCCAGAGACTCTATCATTGATGCTGCTTTTGCTAAATCGATTGATTTTTTCTGGAGAATAACGCTGAGTGAATGTGTGAGTGATAAGATATCACATAAGCAGAATAGTCCGACGATGAATTCAAAGTTGCACAAAGCCACAATTAAAATTCTAGCTTCACCTGCTGTTTTCCTGTTTTTCCACTCGCCAATTTTTGACAAAGCGTCAATAATGGAAGGTAAGTTTGGGGCGAATTGAAGCACTGCATCATGGCGTTGCACCCATCACCCATCGCATAGTCGGACGAGTCTCTCCCCAAGGACTTTCTCTAACGCCGTGACGCGTTTCGGGTATGAGTTTTTGAAGAATTTATCCACTGGTGAATCACCAGTCACAATGCGTTTTATGAATGTGAGGTCGGAATTGCAACGCAAAATTTAAGACAAATTTTTTGTTCGATAATATCATCCATTGCAAAAATCGCAGAACACACTTGAGATGAACTCACAATATCGAGTACTGTAAACAAACTAAATTACAGTTAACTGTCAAACTCCGTGACAGTATAGAGGACAGTTGTGCCAACTTAGCGACAAAAGAATATCGACAATCCTGTCGGGCTGGCTTTTTTTTTTAAATTTATACCCGATACTTTTTCGACAGAATGTATATAATCCCCCTTGCACACTACAGGAGATTTGTATAAATCTCGAGATTTACGCAGATTTACACCCAAATCTCCAACATTTACTATACATTTATTAATGTAGATTTCAACCGAAATTTAAAACAAATCTTGCTGAAATCAACTGTTCAAATGTTCTTTTTTCGCCTCAATATATGCTTTTCACATTTCACCACACTCTACGTGGTATGTTCTAGTGAAAAACATTTACATGTACAGCACTTAATCTTGGTGGTGGAAGAAGAACGGATGGTGTGCATGGTTTTCTTGATTAGCAAGTCTATGAAGATTTAGGTGTCTGGTGTGCATATACTATAAGACTACACTCCACGTGATGAAAATGATATACCCGCAAGATATTTCATGAAATCATTGCGGATATGATATTGTGATTTATCAGATTGGAAAATTTTCCCGAAATTTTGAAGATCTTCATCTCCTGCCAGTAGTGTTCGCCATCGTGCAGTTTTGAGAGTCAGACCGTGTCTCCACATCACATGTCTGAGCCCATAGTTGCCAGCACCAACTTTTGCATTAAAATCACCCATAATCATTATTATGTCACCTTTAGGTGTTCTGCTCTAAACGGCGTTTAGTTGCTCGTAGAAGGAGTCTTTCGCCAAGACATTGTCGGGTTCAGCATAACATTGTATTATTGAGATGTTCCGCATTTTGGTCCAGAGCCTGGCGGTCATGATTCTTTCAGATACCGGATCCCAGGATAAGAGACAGTTTCGTGCCGCTCTGGTTCAAAGGAGCCCCACACCTGGCTCACGACCACTACCGGTAGCTTTACCGGAGTACAACATTACAGTGCTACCCGTTGGAGAGATAAATTCTCCGCTGTTCCACCATCTTATCTCACTTATTCCGAAGATGTTTAATTTGTACCTGAGAAATTTACTCTCTAATTGCAGAAATCGTGGGTTCTGGGGACCTTCTTATCCATTGCCCAGGAGAGTACGCACACTCCAGAATTCAATCTTTGTCATTGTACGATAGCCAAAAGTCGTACCCGTTGAGTCAGTCCTTCTCCAAGGCATAGTTGACGTTTCGTTAGCATATAGAAGATTTCGGATAGCGTAAGTTGCTGGCATACACATGCTGTGTCCTTTGTTTGTCGGCTTTGACGACAAGCCATCAAAGGGAAAGGCCATGGTATTATTTTTACGCCCCACACCACAGGGGGAAGGTTTACCTCAACCAATCATCGCACCACCATCACTGGCGGCCTGACATTGGTTAGCATTGGTCAGTGGCCACTGTTGTTCCAGAAGGCGCTCATGGGGAGGACTATGAAAGAGGAGTTTTTTTTTTGGATTTTGAATTGATGGATGGAACCCGTTACATATACGCTATTGACACTTCAGCTGGGTTTTGTAGGTAGTTGATGCGCTGTGCCCAAGGAGTTAGGGCAAATACCTATGTAGTATCAGGGCACAGCATTGCATTTTTGATTTTACCAGAACAAAAAAATCTTGCTGGTGGTATCAAAGCTTCTATGTTAATGGAACATTCTGCCGGATTCCTTAAATTGCTCGTAAGTTCCGTTCCATATTGGAATTCACTGAGGAAGATAGTGAACCGAACCCACTGGTCAGGATGCTACTCTCTTCCATCAATGTACAACAGCTCCATGCCACTTTTAATATCAATAAGCTCAGTATGTATACCGACATTCTCAAACACTCCTATTTCGCCTGAATAATATGTTCGGTACATCAAACGCTTCGAGCATCTTCCATAAATACACATTGCTGTGTATCGATATCTCTTCTTTAACGCTTCCTGGTTGTGGTTAGCTGTGTAATCGATATATAGTAGTTTGTCTTAAAGAAGCTCCGTACACTACGTACGTACACCAACCAGTCTAATCAATAGTGTTCACTGCGGTATTTGTCATCGTATCCGCTCAATGAACAGAATCTCTCTGAACATTAGAGATGAAATATTTGAGATTGTGGTTTAGTGGTTGTTGGTTTTACATAACTGCCAAAGTAAGATTCCCTGAACAGCGTCGTCGTCTTCATGACTCTAATTCACAATGTACATACTATCTTTGCACATGCAACCAACCAGTTCTACGGTTATTAGATGAACAAAGATGGGACGTATGGTGTCTCTTTATAATTCTATAAATTGACAACCAATTGAATGCTGCAATAGCTGAATACTTACTACCTTCTTATACTAGCGTCTTCTGTTAGTTATTTGTGCAAATAACTGGCGTTATTTCTTCGTGCTTCGCGAGTTTCGCGAAGCCTTCTTGGCTGTTATGGCAACCGCCACGGGGCTGCTAATTGTGTTTATTGTATTCAAAGGTATTATTCGCGATCATGTTTATCATCGAATCATGTCTCGATGTTTTAGCTAAATTTAAGGTGATTTATGCACAATCAAATTGATTTGAGTTGTTTTTGTGGCTGGAGAAGACATCGATAGTTATTATGCAGTGTGCAACACTATTTTTAAATTACATATATGTATGTACGTACATATACAATACTATACATTAGTATTTTGTATTTATACTCGTATTTGTCTACGTAATTTTTGAAAAATTATTCCAATTGAATTGTGGTTTACGACAGGCGGATGGAATATCGTTTTATACTAAAATATTTATATGCAAAGTCATTCAATACTGCCAGTTCTTTTTATAAATTATCTTAAACAATTGATTGGTGATGGAAAAATTGTTTCCTGTTTGTGATTTGTGGTATATTGTCTGTATCTTTTTTCTGAATACTATAATTGAGGAAACTCAAAGAAAATTGCGCGTGTTGGCCGAAGAGTTGAAAAAGAAAGATGGTTTTACTTCCTACTAGGAATATTTTTTGTCAAGTATTGCCATGTATTGTAGTTTGAAACTGCGGTCTGAATTTTCGGAATACCACTTTTATAGCTAACACTTAGGAAAGAAATATAATTTTCAGGGGTTTGTAATAAAAACAAAGCCCTTATAAAATCATTCAAATGTCCGTCCATCTATTTATTTATTTATTTATTTATTTATTTTATTTATTTATTTCACGGACTTGTAGTCCATTACCAGAATTACAAAATAACAAAAAAATTTGAGTTGGGTGAAAGCGAGAAAAAAAAAACTAAAAAAAAAAATTAATAATTCAAGTGGTAAAAAATAAAACTAGTAATAATAATTATAATAATTCAAAATTAACAAAAGTAAAAATTTGATGATGAAAAATAATATTAATTGCAAACTAAATATAAAAAAGAAAAAAAAAACACACATATACTATACATATTGTGAGTTAATTTCTGTTAGAATAAATGGAAAAGACAAATTTATTGATTGACTGAATATTTATGTTGAAAAAATCTATATAACGTGATAATTCATTACCGATCCTTTTCATTCTTTCTAGGGGGGAATTTTGACAATAATTAGTTCTATGTAAGTGTAGAGCAAATAGTTGTTGTTGACGTGTTTCACGTCTAGGGATATTAAATAGAATCTCAACAAGTAACTCTGGTGCGTTGATATTTCCGTTGATTATGCTATCTAGAGCAATAGCACATGATGACAATCTTCTTGTTTCGAGGCTTTGCAGATTCAAGCATTGCATTATTGACGCATAATTAAAATTCTCGGGCTGCAATTTCATTTTAAACGCGACATAACGGAGAAACTTCCGTTGGACTCCTTCAATTTCATCTGAGTGTGTTTTGTAATGTGGATTCCATATTATTGAATTGTATTCCAGTTTACTACGTACTAACGATATATATAGGGTTTTGATTGCATTTATGTTATAGAAAGATTTCGAATTTCTCATTACAAAGCCAAGACATCTACGCGCATCATTAGTTATTTGCTTGACATGAGGAATAAAGTTTAATGAACTATCGAAAATAAAATAATTCCCAAATCGCGCACATGATCAACTTCCTTTATCGAAATTCCCATCAGCTCGTACGTTACATTATAAGATGTTTTACCACGATTGAAACATATATACTGGCACTTGTCTATATTAATTTGAAGGCCATTTTGGACACAGTAATCAGCAAAATTTAAAATATTTTTTTGTAAGACATTAACATCATACGAGGAACTAATAGATTTAAAAATTTTGCAGTCATCAGCAAAAAGAAGGAACTCCACATTATCAAATATTTCATAGATATCGTTTATGAATAGGCAGAAAAGTAATGGGCTTAAATGGGATCCCTGTGGTACACCTGAAGTGACAAGTACAGGATCAGAGAGATGATTGTTAATTTTAACCGCAAAAAGACGATTACTCACAAAATCCGATATCCAATGCAATAAAATTCCACAAAAACCTAAAGCTCGAAGTTTCTTTATTAAAAGTTCAGTGTTAATCTTATCGAAGGCTTTTGCTAGGTCAGTGTAGATTGAGTGAACCGGCTTCGAAATTTCGAGAGATTTTACTATTCTGTTTTGATAAGTGAGTAAATTTGTGAGCGTAGACTTACCTTTGCAAAAACCATGTTGTTGAGGAATGATAATTTGTTGAAGAATTGGAGAGAGGTAATCGGTCAATAATGCATCTAGTATCTTAGGAATAGTTGATTGTATACAAATAGGTCGATAGTTACTTATGTCAGATTTATCACCAGACTTGAAAATGGGAATAAAAAAACTGTTCTTCCAAAATGAAGGAAAAGTACCCTCTGATAAAGATTTGTTAAAAAGTAATAACAACGGAAGGCTTAAACTATTCGCACACATTTTTAACAAAATAGGTGGGATTTTGTCTGGTCCTGCAGATTTAGAGATATCAAGCCCGAGTAGTTTACTTGTAAGTGATTCCGCGCCAACAACATAATTCGAAAGACATAAGTTTGCATTACGAGGTCTCGGATTGTAATTGTTATTATTAGTACTATATACTTTCGAAAAATATGTTGCAAACATATTAGCAATTCGCATAGGGTCGTTGCTAACGTTATTGTCGAAATGCATAGTCGAAGGTAAGGAATTATCACGTCTAAATGAATTTACGTATTACCAAAAATGTTTGCTACTCGTGCTAATATTGCTTTCAATGCTGTAAGTATAGCGTTTTAAGTCAATTCTCATTTGTTTCTTGCATTGTTCACGTAAGTTCGAAAAAACACAATAATCATTAAAGTCTCCACTATATTTGAATTTTTTGTGTGCAATTTTCTTTGTTGAGACTAATGATTTTAGTTCTGATGAGTACCAATGGGGGAAATTATGATTACAGGATACTATTTTCGGAGTATGCAAATCTATTATGTTATATAAAATAATATATTATAAAATGTATCCACAGCTTCATCTAGTGCTTTGCCATTTAGCAATGCCAACCAATTAATATTTTGAATGTCGCGATCAATAGCTATATAATTGGCTTTTGAAAAATTTGGAGTACCTACATAGAAATTTTCCTTATCTGTGCTGCTATCTTTATAGGGAATATTAAAATCGAGTTCTAATGCTGGATGATAAGCATCTAGAGGAAGCATTGGAGTATGGCAATTCGATAACTTATATTCATATATTGAAGAAAAAACTAAGTCAAGAGTTCGACCGGAACAGTTCAAAATGTTGTTCAATTGAATAAAATTAAAATATGCGAAGTTTTCTGTTAGTATTTTATGTTGCTGGCGATACAGTTTGATGGTGCTGTCCAAGATGAATAATCCCATGTTGAATGTGGCAAGTTGAAATCTCCGCAAATAATATTTTCAGCGTTGGGATATATTTTGTTGTTGTTCGAAATTTCCTCGACGAAATGCTCAAAAATATTTACTTCGGAATGCGGTGGTATATAAATTGTCGATAAAATTATCTGTTGAACCCCGGTCCTAATATTTACGTGTAGTTGCTCCATATTATCGAAAGTAGTTTCAATTATTTGAGAGTTTAAGTAACTTTTCGCAGCAATTAGTACGCCGCCCCCATGCGATTTTGTGGAGGACGAACTGTCTCTATCACGTCGATATACATTATAATTTGAGAAGGCTAATTCGTTAGATGTTATGTTGGAGTCAAGCCATGTTTCCGTGAATATTATGACGTCATAATGACACAAAAGTATTGATTCATGAAGCGTATTTAGTTTGGTTCGTATTCCCCGTACGTTTTGGTAGTAGATTGTCAAATTTAGTTTTTTTGATTGTTATTACGGGTGGGAACAATTTTTGGTGTACCGTTTATGTATTTTATTGTCAAGTTTGGATTGTCTTTTTTTAGGTCAGTTAGTTGTGAGCGTAGTTTATTCAGGTGATTACGTTGGTTCAATGTCATATCAGCAGTAATATTAATGTTTTTCTCTCTTAACAAGGAACGTTTATCTATGTCATTTTTATGTTTCAGTATGGTGATAACTGTATCTTTATTTCTGGCAAATACCTTAATTGGCCGATTCGTATCTGGTTTTCGTTTGCCTATTCTAGCAATTTTTATATCTTCTGGCTTAATTGAAATTCCACCAACGCTGTTCATCAATTCGAGTACCTGATTAAGAACATCTTCAGGATGAGAAATTGATTCGGATATTCCATGGAAAAGAAGATTAGAAGATCTCTTGTTGCGGTCGTCTAACTCCGACAGTACTTCATCCAGTTCCAAAGGTTTATCCGCAGATGATTTTAATTGATTGACCTCTGCTTTTAGCTCATCAATCTCATATCGAAGGTCCTTAACAAGTTTGTCAAACTCTTCAATCACCGTGTCTCTTTTGGTGCAAATAGTACACACGAAAAATGCTTTTTTTGTAACTGATTTCAAAGCGTTTACTGCAGTTCTAGGCAAATTAGCACAAATACTATGCTGAGGTCTTTTGCATAGTTCACAAAAGAAAGACTCCTTATCAATATCTTTGTCGCAGGCTGAACAAAGATGATAATAACCCACTGACATGTCTAGTACTTAGTATGATATTAATAAAACAAAAGTTTAAGTATTTGAAATACACTTTTTCACCAGGTCGACCCTTCGGAGTGAAGTATTTCAGAAGAAAAAAAAAAAAAAAATTTTTGTTTTTATAATTTAATTTTATACTTAGCTTTTTCAAAAGTAAGCCAAACACTGTCCTTAAAGTCTTTATTTTTCAATACTCCTATAAGTATGAAGTCACATAAAAGTCTGTATAACACTTCACTTGTGTATTTTATATGGTCGTACACTTTATTTATGGAGGTAAACAAAGGTTGGAAAGTCAAAACTTTCTATGCACCACTTCAAGGCGAGATAGAGTCACAATTCAATTGATAACACAAGTTATATAAATGCGCACTCACAAGACTAAATTTTATTGAATATTACTTATGTTTTAATAGAGAAACATTCGATTTTTGATGGAACGATTTTGAACGAACTGTCACCGTCAACCCAACTGTTCATGGAATATCTCGCGAACGGCTGAAGCAAGATACGAGTTGTGATCAAAAAAGAATGGGATTTTTTTTTATTTTCCTAAAGAATCCTTATTTATTAATCAATATCGATTTTGTCCCCTTCAAAGTAATCCCCCTCAGATATAAAACACTTTTGCCAGAGCTAAATCGTAAAGAGACACAGTGGGGAAATTAAATCGTCGCGATCGTTGTATCGTTTATTATCGGTGTACTGAGTTTCTCCGTCTGATTCGTACACTTTGTGCTTTCTGGCTGAATTATAGTATGCGCGAACAACGCGGCTTCTGCTGTCAAATAAAGTTGAACCAATGTATTTCAGATGGCGATAAGTATACTGTGCGCGAACAAGACGTCGCTCACGTCGCAAAAGTTGAGACGAGTTGAAAGCTTAAAAATGTCGGCCGACATTCCGACATAATATCGGCAAGTGGGAAAATGCTGTAAGGCTGGATATTGGCTCGCATTCGCATGATTCCCTTCAAACGGGCTGAATCTTTGCTTTGGAAGTAAACATACGCGACGCGTTCGGTGGCCGTGTTCGTTCGGTCACCTGTAACAAGAGTCGACTGAGAGATGGCCGACCGACAAAATTCACCAGACACTATGCTTATATCGCGCGACTATCTTTGTGGTTTAACTAAATCGATCTAATTCACGACGATGTAAACGTATCGGTTTAGTTGGTTTTGGTACTAACTTTTAGTTCCACTTGCGATGGTCCAAAAAAAATTGGGACAAGGTGGTGTTTCTGTCTTCGCTAATGGTGTTGTTGGTGATAATTCCATTTTATATGTTATACTATATAAATATTTCATCCTTTTCTGATATTCTGCATTCACTTCATCGCTTGCGTTCGTAGCTGACAGTTTTATGTTTGTTTTCCGTCCGCCGACTGCCTGTCGGGAAAATAAGTGCACAAACGGGTGTCCGATTGTCCTATCCTGGGGGAGGCTTGCTCGTCCACTTATCCAAGCGGGAGGTTAACTTCCCACGTTTCGAGCGTTGATGGATTTACGTCGCGGAGAAAGCTGCGCGCCAGCTGCTCTCAGTGCTGAGACAAGTCGGCAGGAATGTGAAACCTCCTCTGAAACATATTTGTTTTACAAATCCTTCTAAACCGCTCACAGGTGGAAAAAAAAGGAACACAATAATCGCAAATCGTCAGGATTACTGTCCACCAGAAAAGAAAGAAGCAGAGACAGCGTCGCCACCCTTGACGCGGGCAGTGTTCCTGCGTATCGACTAGCGAGAAAAACGGAAGAGAAGGGAGTAACGTGCCAGGGAAGCGTTTCAGCTGCCAACTTATTATTTCGAGTGTCTTCCGGCACAGCGCTGACCCCGGCCGTGGAGGCATCTTGAGGGCAGGAATAGGACCGACGGCGGCGGGACATTCAATGGTACAGCTGAGCTAGTGTCGAGCACGTGTCACCTCAGGTCAAGTCTGAGAAGATCTTGGCACTTGGGTGTCACGGCCGGTCTGAACGACCAGCCTCGATTTCCGTCCTTAGTAGAGGGTTACCTCAACCAAAATAGACCGTTGCACACCGATCTACGGCCCAGAAAAAGGAGGTTGGATCCTTGGCGCGAACAAAAGCTGCCTGAGAGAAGCCCTACTGTGCTCCGAGCTATCAGTATAAAGACGGCTCGGATACAACATGCATGCTAGCAACTGCACGTCCGAAAAGTAGATGTGCTATCGGAACGTCAAGAAGGCATAGAAATACAAGAGACGTTACGCAATAGCTTTTCTTCGCATTTTCGTGAGTTTAAAGATTCTGAACGACTAGTTAGTGACAGTGCCGGCTATAATTATTTAAGCGCTCCGTTCAGTTAATATAAATGGGTCATCTCATCATAACACTCTAGCATAGCATTCAAAATGCATGGTGCACATAATACAGGAAGCTCCGAAATATCTGTACTTAACATATTTGACCTAAAGTTCACAATCCTCTGTATTTGTGTGAAAGCACATCTAAAACAAGCTAGCCTTTGGCTAGCTTGCCGAAGGTATGATACCCTTCACGCGACTTATGACTTATGGTGCATTTGCCACTTTGAAATTAGTAGTAAGACTTGTTCCGATTTCATTGTTCCTATGAGACGTATATGAAATAGTAGGCCGATTTCAACCAAATTTAGAAGCATGGTTTGGTAGTCAATATGATTAAATAATATGAAATTTGGTAAAGATATCTTCAGAAATAAAAAAGTTTTTCTAATAAAAACTGGCTTTTGGAACGATTGTTCCTATTACAGCTATGATACTTTATGATTAAAGTAGTCCGATTTCAACCAAATTCGGAAATGTGATATAACTATAGATACTATTGATTCTTGTGAAATTTGAAAAAAAGATATCTTTAGAAACAAAAAAGTTTTTCTCACAAAGACGAATTTTTGGACCGGTCGTTCCTATGGCAGCTACATGACGTAGTGGTCCGATTCCGTTGGTTCCGACATATATGTATACTGCGTGCAATAGAAAGAAGGCTCTGTACAAAATTTCAGCTTCATAGCTTTAAAATTGAGGGACTAGTTTGCATAGAAACAGACGGACAGACGGACAAACAGACAGACGGACAAAGCTTAATCGACTCGTCTCATCATACTGACCAAGAATATATATAGTTTATATGGTCGGAGATGCTTCCTTCTGTGCGTTGCAAACTTCATGACAAAGTTAATATACCCTATCACATCCATGAAGGGTATAATGAGCAAATCAGCCTAATAACCGGTACGAATTCGGCGCACAATGTAGAATAATTGAGATTTTAACACACCTTAAGATCATTTTAAGGCATCCTCAAGCGTTCTTAACGCTATCTTAAGTTTCGTTAAGGTTACCTTAATATATTTTTTGTGTCCTACGTCAGTGAAAACAGTAGAAATTAGTCAAAAAATTGTCGAAAAAAAAAACGAAAATATTCGGTGCTCAATGTGGGATTAGTGTGATTTTATCTGGTCGACGAAATTGAAATGGGCAATAGAATACCGTTAGTTACAAGACGCATTAATCGAAACCTTTACCTTAAGGTTACCGTATGGTATTTTGTAATTCCACATGGATGAAAATTTGAAATAGAAAATAATCGAGAAATGGTAGAAAATGTCCGAAGATATTCTGTATCCAATGTGGGATCGCTGGGATTTTACCCAGTCAATTAAAGCAAAATAGGCAATGGAATTTTTACCTTAAGGCTGTATTAGGGCATCTTATGGCTTTTTCAGCCATACGTGATTGAAAACATAAGAAATTAGTCAAAACGTGTCGATAGACCCCGAAAATATTCGGCGATCAATGTGGATTCCCGATTTTATTTCGTCGACGAAACAATACCAAAAAAAAAAAAAAACAAAGAAAATGAAACTTTTTTAGGCCTTTACCTTAAGGCTGCACTCATGCTTTTTTTTTATTTTATATCACTAAAAATTAACGGTAGAAAATAATCGAAAATGGAAAGTTCGGAGATATTCGGCGCCCAGTGTGGGATCTGTAGGATTTAAGCCAGTAATTAAAACCGAGAAATGACAATCGATTAAACGCTTGGTGCAGTTAGTTACAGAGCACAGACCCGAATCCTTTTTAAACATAACCTTAAGGCTACCGTATGAGTTTCAAAATGTAAAGCCAGCCATATACGTACAAGTATGCCAGCAAAGGTGAAACTGAACTGCTTTGGACGCCAGTACAGCGAGACAACACTCACTACGGTAGACCAGTGCAGGTATACCTGGACGTATGTACTCGTATATGGCTGGCTTAACATGTTGTCTCATTTGGCAGGCGATCTTGCACCCCTACGTAATGACACCTTGCTCAAATGCTCAGTCTGCACTTTCAGCAGAGTCGGACCTGGTTAGTGGAATTCAATAACCAAATGAGTATGAAATGGTGTAATAACAAAGTATTGCTATTTCTTGATATCGCTGGTTCGCATTCAAAAAGTTTGAAAATTCGCTACGTTACCATTTTGTTTTTCCAAAATACTAACATTGAGTGTCATCTTTTGGATCAGGGGGCGATGCAAAATTTTAAATATCACTGCCATTGATTATTTTATTCTTTCTCCAAAAAAAATGTTGGCGTTCTTTTAAGCGGACACTCCCCATAACTGGACAAAGTTGTTGGTCCCGATGGCGTCTGGTTATGAGAGCGTACGCCGTCTATGTATTTGCATGGGACGGGCCTAAAGTACCGATGAACATTGCTATTTTTGTGTTATTTGGGGAAAAACTCATCATTGTCAATCATATTATTTTTGTGATAATTCGTTGGTGGGATAGTTCGCCGAGCCCGAGATCATCGCTTCATGGTATGTGAAATCCGCAAGCAATTCAATGTTCAAATGATACATTGAATCCTTTGATATAAGGACATAAGGTGCAACTAAGAGTTCTTAATAAATAAATAAAAAAAAACCTAAAACAAACGCACTCATCACCGTAATCATTGACTGATAATCCACCACTTTCATAGTCAGACCACCACCTTCTTACATTGCCATCTTAATATACAGGCCTCCACTCAGCTGATCGTGGTGAATTCTACCTTCGTCGTTGACGTCAATGTGTTGTTATTCAAGCCTTGTCAAGGCAGCGACTACACACGACGCTGTCCCCGGCATGTCATAAGTTTACCATCGGAATTGTGTCACACGGCATTTTTATCCTCTACAAAACACACTTTCTGGACACTTGCAGCAATTTGTTGGTCGAAGCCGCAGCCCTGGGAATAAGTCGCAGAATATCGTCGAATACTTCACGAGCTTTTTTAGCCAAAACTATTCTACGATTCGTTAAAAAAAAATGGGGTTTTCACTATGCACTTTGGTATTTTTTAAACTTAAAAAAAATACAAAACCGAAGCTTCGCTTCAACATGGGGTCCGAAGCGTATATACCCTAGGCTTGTACAGACTTAGTGGTGATACCAAAAGTACCAATTGGCAACGACCATTTGCATTAAAAGTGAGTTTCCTATATGACCAGTTTATAGGGGAGGTTGGTACGCATTCAAGAGGACGTTGACCATTCTCAAAAACAATTAACTAACGCATTCTATAAATATTTGTCGAATTTTCCAAGTCGCTAGCTTCATTCATCATCATCATCTAATGTTATTGCTTATTTGAAGTCTAAGTGTAGCGTAGGTAGAGGTTTCTTTTGTCGAACCTTACGAATTTTTAATAACAATCAACTAGATCCCAGTACAAACATTTGACCCGAATTTCAAGTCATTAAACTCAATTTATCGAAAGTTATCGCTTATTTGAAATTTTATTTATAGGGGAGGTAGGGGGTCAGATCTTGCCTATCATTGCCACCAACCAATTAGATCATGCTATGAACATTTAAGCAAAATTTCAAGTGAAGTCGGATTTTACTTATTTTCAATATCAGCCAGCTGAACCCTACTGCAAACATGTAACCAAAATTTCAAGTCGCTAGCTTTATTTTATCGTAAGTTATCGCTTATTTTAAGTTCCATTTGTATGGGAAGTAGGGGTTCCTTGGGTCGGATCTGGCCTATCTTTAATACCAACTAAACTCAATCTTACTTTGAACATTTGACCAAAATTTCAAGTTGCTAGCTTCATTCTATCAAAAGTTATCGCTTATTTGAAGTTTCATTTGTAGGGGAGATAGGGGTTCTTTCAGTCAGATCTTGCCCATTTTCAATACCAATCAAGTAGATCTTACTAGCAACATTCTGCCAATTTTTCAACTTGCTAGTGTTATTCTATCGAAAGTTATCGTAATTAAAGAGATATTTAATTTTTTGAAATTTGTAGGGGAGGTAGGCGTTCTTTTGATCTGATTATGCCCAACTTACTAAAACTCAAGCAGCTTCTTATCTCAGGGTTACATGCAAAAAATCAGGTGTCTACGTCAATTGGTTCAAGAGTTATAGACAGAAAACCTGAAAAGTAGGGTAGTACGGGGCTCTTTGTAAGAAAATTACTTTTAGTTTTCAACTGATCGATTTTATTTTTGCAGGAGAGTATAAGATTACCCTTATGAGCAATCTACCAAAGCTAGAGCTTTTCATGTTTATTTAATCGGGAATTATAGATACATTTTACATATGTAGAGGAGGTTGGCGTTCTCTTGGCCTGATCATGCCCATTTTCACTACCAGCCAACTAGATCATACTTCCAACATTTGGCCAAAGGCTATAGCTTCATTCTATCGAAAGTTATCGTGCGAACGGACAGACAGACAGTCAGACCTGGCTAAATCGAATCAGGAGGTGACCCTACTCATTTATTATCATTTATATATACATTGCTATACCTCCGGAGCCTCCCTTAAGGTGTTAAAGATTTTCGTCGTGACAAAAACAATATACCCTATACTATAAGTTTAGGGTATAAAAAAACGTCTTTTGACTGCACGACACATTTTCATCGCGAACGTGTTTATTTTCTCATCACTAGATGAAATTTAACTAACAAATAAACACTGAACTCGGATAACGAAAACTAAACACAAAACTCACAAAAACCGGGGACTCGCCGCGATCAGTCGCCGACCACTGGACTCTTTTTCACAGTCTCTATGACGAAACCGAGAAGTAATGACATCATTCATCACTCAAAATCAGTTGAGCGGAGCCTGTATATTAAGATGGCAATGCTTCTACAGCTTTGAGTATATAACACGGGAGTGGCCCATAAGCAAAATTTATGGGACGAGAGAAGAGCGCGTTTAATTTTTCAAGGGAGAGGAAAAGAACGGGACTATTAATGACAACCACCAATAGGACGCGGATATTTGACAGCTTTATATACAGCGGGGAATCAGAAACCAAAACAAACATTTTAATATTGGTTTTCTGACAGAAAACTCACAAAAACAAGTAACGCGCACATCATATCTAAATATTTAATGTTTTACCTAGAAAATGACACCCCCGTCTTAGAGATACGCTGGTTATTTTTGCAGCCACCAACGAGGAATTTCAATTTACCACAACTCACTACCGCACCAATTTGTCCTACCCGAAATTTTACTAGTGTCTTCTCTACATAATCGCGGCTCTTTACACACAAAAACCGGCTCCAAACTTTCGCGAATTAAACTGTATTCACTATTTTCACGAAGCGCTTGACAGCGTTGTGCACAACTGGAGAATGACAATCTTAAAACCGTTAACTTTACTCTCCCAGCTCTTTTCTTTTTCAAGAAGAAGATTGTCCCATTTTCAAGCTGTCAAATTTGAATATATAACTAACAAAGGAATGGGTATATGCCTGTCAAACCATACAAATTGACAGCTTGAAAATGGGACGATCTTTTTCTTGAAAAAGTCGAGAGCTGGGAGAGTAAAGTTAACGGTTTTAAGATTGTGATTTTCACGTTGTGCATATGGCTGTCAAACGCTTTGTTCTAAAAGTGGCAAAAAGGAAATACGGTTGAATTCGCGAAAGTTTGGAGCCGGTTTTTGAGTGTAAAGAGCCGCGATTATGTAGAGAAGACACTAGTGAAATTTCCGGTAGGACAAATTGGTGCGGTAGTGAGTTGTGGTAAATTGAAATGCCTCGTCGGTGACTGCAAAAATAACCAGCGTATCCCTAAGACGGGGGTGTCTGCTTATAGGTAAAACATTAAATATTTAGATGTGATGTGCGCGTTACTTGTTTTTGTGAGTTTTCTGTCAGAAAACCGATATTAAAATGTTTGTTTTGGTTTCTGACTCCCCGCTGTATATATAGCTGTCAAATGTCCGCGTCCTATTGGTGGTTGGCATTAAAAGTCCCGTTCTTTCTCTCTCCCATGAAAAATTAAACGCGCTCTTCTCTCGTCCCATAAATTGAGCCTATGGGCCACTCCAGAAGTTCCTCTGAGGCTGTCAATTTGTATGGTATGACAGGCATATACCCACTCCTGTTGTTAGTTATATACTCAAAGTTCTACAGATTCAGGCCGGCTATCAGCATTGCCATATAAAAATACAGGCCTGCGCTCAGCTGATCGTGTACGTCATTAATTCCTTTGCCAAGGCAGTGACTGCACACGACGATGTCACCGGCACGACATATGTTTACAATTGGAATTGCGTCAGATGGCATTTTAGTCCTCTAAAAACACACTTTCTGGATACTTGCAGCAATTTGGTCGAAGCCGCAGCCCCGGGGATCAGTCGCAGAGTATCGTGGCCTGTATTTTTAGATGGCAATGCTATCAGCTAATCGAATGGTGAATTGTTACTTCGTCAACGACGTCATAGAGTTGAAACTTGCCTTGAAGAACCAGTTGCTTACTGATGACGGCGAACTCGGTTTTTCGTACGTTTCGTGTTTAGTTTTCGTTTTCCGCCTTCAGTGGTAATTCAGCGTTTATTTACTAGTTAAATTGCATCTTGTGATCCGAGAGAACAATATAGTATGTACGCGAAGGAAATGTATTGTGTGCGTTTGTTGGCAAAGTGTTTGCAGTGGTAGAACCACTGCCTTCTTTGTATAAGAATTCTCAATTGCGTTGTTCACGAAGTCAGAGATTCTACATATGCTACCGAGCTGTTTTCTACAGTTAAGGCGCCATGTGAAAATCACAATGGCGGCAGTCAGAAGGCACCGAGCAAATTCGGCTCTAAGTGTGAAAACACACCGCATCAGACAAAACGTTTTTGTCTTTTAAGACAAAAAAACGTGTTTCATTGCAGCACACACCAAGCGAAATACAGTGAGACAAAACAAAACGTTTTTTTGCCTTGTTTCGTTTGGTGTGTGTTGAGATAAGACAAAATTGAATTTGCAACTTGCTTTAGTAGTACCTATGTTTAATAAAATCAAATACAATACTATATAATAAACTTACCTTCACAATCCATTTCGGTTGCTATTTCTACCCATAGCTTATTAATTGCAATTTTATTTGCATGCTCCTTTTCTCTATACACAGTTAAAAATCCTGGTCTATTATCAATGCTAATTCGGGTTACATATATGACGACACCAAAATTGTATTAGATTTTAATAAAATGAAAGTATTACAATTGCTTCCGTAAACTTCACTGGTTTAAATATTAAACTTTTCTGGCATTATTTTTTTAATCAAATTTTTGGTTTAAAATTTAATCTACAGATATTATAATCTATGAAAAAATATTAATTTTACTGCGTTTTTTTAACTCCTCTAAGTTTTTTCTCCACTATTTTTTTTTTTCAATTTTCTAAACTTCCAAATCCTTTATTAAGCCCATCGCAGGTTAGCCAGCTAATCTTTAACTTTTTTCGCCATGGCGCAGCATCGAACCTGTGAACTCCGTGTTGTAGAGTTGCGACCTAGACCACTCGGCCACGCAGCATAATATTTTGAGCTGACTGCGAGTAGTTATAGTGAGACTTGAGACTCAAAAAATATACTTTGTGGGGTTTACCTTTTAATTAAACTTAGATTAGAAACTAATGCGAGAACAAAAAGAACACAAAAAGGTTTGAATTGTATTAGAATTTATTACAAATTGATTTAAAATAGAAGTAAACTTTGAATTGTATTAGAATTTATTACAAATTTGGTTTAAAATAGAAGTAAACTTTGAAAGGGTTTAAATTATAGAATTAAAATTATTAAAAATGGTGGTAGTCCAAGACCAGGTTTTAAAAAAATACCGAGATTTTTAACTGTGTAATTATAAATTGGGCTTCTTTGCGACATTTTACATAAAATGACCACCTATTAAGCGGAAACGAATTTTTGTTTCTGAAAGACAACTGGCCGTCTAGTGACAACGAAACATGTCTTTCTGTCTTTTCTTGTCTTTTTGTTTCGTTTCATGCGGTGTGTGTTGCGCCTATTGCAATGTATGCAATTATCGACAACGACGTTTGTCTGAAGCATGTTTGTTTCATTGGGTGTGTGTTGATAATATCCAAAGCCATGCATTATCGACAACCAGTCATAAAACGGATCGAGACAAAGACGTTTGTTTTGTTTCGTTTCTTTTGGTGTGTGCTGCCTGATAAGAAGCAATGGTCGGTTGTTTCTTTAGACAGAAGCAAACGTTTTGTCTTATGCGGAGTGTTTTCAGCCTAAGTGATCATGATCAAATGATCACCGAGCGGGAAATATTTTTGGTCACCGCTCACGGCCTTCTTATTTCTCCTTGACTTTCATATTGAGTGTGTGTGACAACAAGAGAGGCACAGACTGCATAATCGACATGTTGCGGAACCGCTCGCGAGCAGCAATATTGACTGGGTTTAGAATATAACCATCAACTTCTGCTCAAGTGAGCATGATCACACGACCTAAATGAACAAGAAATATTTCAGTTCACCGCTCACGCTTTTCTTCTTCTTATTTTTACTTGACTTTCATATAAAGAGTAAGTGACAACAATAGTGGCATTCACCAGGTACAGACTGCATAGCCGACTATTTACGGAACTGCTCGCGAGCGGTTCCGATTGCTCGGTACCTTCTGAACCCAGCCAATATCTCTGGCTTATGTCACGTGACACCCCAGCCAGGTCAGGGGTTCCATAATCGTCGTAACCCTCGTCCGGAAGACATTGCAATTTTCATGACCTGTGTCATGGAGTCGAATGACCGTATTTGCGGGCATATATTCATTAAAAATGTCAAGAAGAAAGAAGCTAAACCGCAAAGCAGCATGTCAATCTTTGCATCTATTCCTAGAAGCAGCTGTTCCCTCTGTACTCGGAGCAACCCATCATACAACTACCCCAAACATGAGTAAAATAGCTTCATAGAAATTTTGCCTTTTCAGCAAAAACTTGTTCGCCCCCATGCAGCACAGAGGATTTGACTGGAAGTAACCTAAACTTATAAAGAAAACAAGCTCTGTTTTGTTCAGATTATCCTTTACACAGTAGGTAGCAGCCCAAATCATTTGTTTAAGAGGGCTTTCGGCAATGCACCACTAATAGCACCGGAAATTTACCAGATATAACAATAGCAATCATCTGCATAAGCAAATGCCTTTCAGTGCGACATTTTCAAGTATTGAAGCGGTCTATTGACTAATGTTCAGTTCCAGGGAAAGGGAGAGAGCACTCTTCCTTGCGAAGTATCTTTGCTTACAAGTCTTCGTTCAGACGATGTTCGCAGACATTTCCGGGTATTTCATCGAATATTCTGAAATTAAGCTCTATATGTATACCAATAATTTCGGAGGCGGCCCGGACCCCGGTGCCCCCTTCTGGAACCGCCACTGGATACAGAGATTTTCCTATTTAAATCAAAGTGAGTATTGCGAGTTTTTTTCGACAGCACGTAGTGGAGAAGCTATTATTTTAATATTTGTTGGTGGATTCCAATTCCGTTCACGAACTTTGCAAGACGACAACATTTGTGACTCATTCTACAAGTTATATCCGCGGCATTTCCTTTGTACTCAATTTTTTGCCTAGACATCGCGTACATATGAGGTTCAATCAGCTTGAGGTGAACTCCATGTGGTGGCCAAAGGTCTTAAATATTTACGAGAATTCTAACACCAATTGTTAACCGGAGGTCAAATTTCATTTTATTAATACAAACATGTAATGTAATTTCCTTCGGGATATCGGACCACCGCCAGTTTCCGACAATAAACACAACCTCCTCTTCAGTATACCTGCAGCCTTCTAATTGACCTCAGGGCCTTGATCATCGGCACCAGCTCGCCACCCAACCAATTAAGCAATTCAAAAAATTGTTTGCCGCGACAATAAACAATCTATCAAATTCAAAACGCGTGCCACTAATCAATTACCTTTACGACTGACCTTTCGACAACTCCATAAATGGATCTCCCGGTGCGGTATGCAAATTATGATTGAGTCGCGTCATTATGGTCGTTTCAAACAATTACAAATAACATTGACCATGACAGTAGTTGGGCCGTCCCGCAAAAGGTCAACAGACGCTGATATTGGATTTTGAATATTGACAAAACCTCAAGTACCTGGTGCGTGGAACCCCCAAGCTCGAATCATTACCACCTCGGCTTCACCAAAGCCACCGGATATTGTCTAATCAACAAATTATCGGAAAGTATGCAGTGAGTTGGTCTTGGTGCCTTCGAAACAATGTTTTCAATGTTACATAAAACGTACACAGAGTGTTCATTAGTATGTCTTCCAATGAGATTGTGTCAAACATGCTGATTAAGACATGCGATCGATCGGTCAAAACGAAATGGTCATTCATCTAATTGCTTTCGGACGAAGGAAGGTTCATTGTATCTTCAAGTGGTTTCGCTAATGACTAACAAAGTCGACTCGCGCTTGATAGACTGTAACGATAATGACCCATCAATTTTCACCCAATGTTTTAAGAAGTCGTTTGACACAAAGCCTGTGGATATTTTGATTCGTTTGGGAAAATGGTTGACGTGCGGTTGCTTTCTCTTGAGTTTCTATTTGACCAAATGAGACCATCAAAGAGCCCCAGGCTTCTCCAAGGTTCCCTATTGCCTATGCAATAGTTTTATTCATAGAAACGACCTTGAATATCATTTCCTCCGTTGGGCTTAGTCTGCGGAAAAGCACTTGACCCATACCTCCGTTGTCCACCTCCCATTTAATTGGTTGATTACTGATATTATTGTCTGGATTAAAAACTGATTTATATGATAAGTCAGTCGTCTAGCGTTTTCAGGGTCACAAATTTGGGGCGGTTCAAGTCCAAGAATATAATTATAGCAACCACCTGGGTTCTTTTCTTTTAGTTTCGTTAAGATCTAAGTTTTTCAAATTCCCTTTCCTCTCTACTAAGGTTTTTTTGTCGAGAACGCGGCAGCATCTTTTGTCTGAGCTGAGTCATGCTTGGGTATTACGTTTACCGGACGACTCGTCATCATCCATAGATCGTTTGAATAAAACGTGATCGGTGTATTTAGAAAAACTCTGATAATAATAAGTAGTGACGAGATACGGTTGCTGAATGCTGATTTGATATTTATTATGACTGTGGTTAGAATTTATTAAATCATCTATCAGTAAGAATAGCCATTGATGAGCAGGAATCCGGATGTAGTCGATGTTATAGGCCGGAACGGATGATCTGTCCTTTTTTTTAAAAAGGTGATGATGGAAATCTTCCAAAGATACCGCCGATTTGGCGACATGCCGGATTTTTACCGACTAAAACCAAAAAACACCTCACACTGCCATTTCCTCCCTGCGGAACTACCTTTCGGCATTACTTCGCAGGGATGGCCTTGGCTAATCAGCCACCATTTCTGTTGCCCGACTTACGCCTAGCTTCTTCTTTGCGGAGCTCCTTATAGATGGTGCAGACCATCTGGCTCACCGCCTCCCAGTGTTGTGACGATTTCTGCGTAATTTCCACCACATTCTGCAGATTAACCTCACTCTCCAGTTCCGCTTCTAATTGTCCGCGGCTCTCTGCAAATCTGGGGCAGTCGAACATAACATGCCTAACATCCTCAACTACCCCCTTACATCTGGGGCAGTCTGCAGAGTCATCCAATTTAAACCTGTGCAGGTATTGTCTGTATCCACCGTGGCCCGTAAGGAACTGGGTCAAGTAGAAGTTCACTTCCCCATACTTTCGTTCCACCCATTTTCTTATATTAGGGATAGGGATCAAGCTGTAAGTCTAACGACCAGTCGATGCTTGTTCCCAACGCTCCTGCCAATTCCTGAATGAGTCGTCCCTCTCGATGATCCTCTGTTCCCCCGACATCTCAGATGGCTCCAGGGCTCGGTTTCGAAACAACCTCTCCGATTCATCGACCAGGATATCGATTGGGATCATTCCGGCGACGACGTACGCGGCCTCGTATGATGAAGTTCGGTGTGCAGAGCATACCCTTAACGCACTTCTTCTGTACACCGAACTGATGATTTTGGTGTTGCATTTAAATTGTAGCGCGCTACCCCAGACCAGCGATGCATAGAGCAGAATAGATGTTACAACTCGAGACAACAGGAATCTTCTGCTTGCTCTTGGGCCACCTATATTTGGCATCAGTCTTGACAAGGCCACAGTAGCTGATGCTGCCTTGTCGCATACATAATTCAGGTGCTCACCGAAACTCAAAATTATGGCGCCGATCTGTGGTAGACGAGTGTAAGTTGCAGTGTAAGTCGTGGCAGCAGATGTTCCCTATTGTCCAGAACCGAGTACGATGGCACGCGTGAGTAGTTGATGCATTTTGCCCCACTAGAGATTAAGGCAAAGTTGAAGTATCTTACTACAACGACACACACTTATTGCACACAATTCCAATGCATCCTCTGTCCGCCTTCCAGCAGACCTACTGGATGGGCCGATCAGTGGACACTGCTTTGCACCCTCTGGTAGGCTACATCGAAAGGCCCCTCACCTGAAAGAAGTATTTGCTGGTTGTTTTTCTGGATATCGAGGGTGCTTTTAGCATTGTTAAACCTCAGGCTATTACTCCCTCAATTCTATGCGGAGGTGACTCGCTCTGCAAGTGAGTGCACCTGGTGCTTACATACATCTTGGGTGATCCCCACTACCACTAGTCTCCGCACATCATCTGTACGCAGGTACGTACATAAGTAGTGGTACCTGTAAAGGTGGTGGTTGCTCTACCCTTCTCTGCCTCTTAGTCTGGAAGGGTTGGTTGCAAAGTTATTGCTTATGCGGTCGATACTTACCTATATATTACCGTCTCGGGGAAATTTCCGTGTGTGCGATGCGACATAGTGGCCTCTCTATGCTGACAAACTTGGCTGGCGAGGTCGGTATCAGAGTAAATCCTGAAAAAAAAACGAAGTTGGTTCTCTTTACTTGGAGATACTAATTGATAAAGCTAAATTCTTTGGCCTAATCCTGGATAGAAAGCTAAACTGGAAGGCGAATATTCAGAACGTGTGCAAAGAGGACCGTTGCGCTGTACTCGTGGAAGAAGGCTATAGGCTTACAGCTAAAAGTGGTTTACTGGCTCTATGTATCGGTACAGTCTGTGCGTCCCACAATGATGCATTGGATCATCCTCTGGTGAACGGCACTTAACATCAAGTTGTATAGAATTCTGTTGGAGAAGGTTCAGAGATTGGAATGCGTTGTCAAAATAGGGTAACACCCACCGCTGCCTTAGGCGCGTTGTTAAATTTGCTTCTCTTGGACATTTTCGCAGAGCAGTTGGCGGCGAAAACGGCTGTTCACCTCCAGGAAACCAGTTAGTGGAATCGTAGGTCATTCAGCTGTATTGGGAAACTTTGGCATTCCCGAAGTGGCATCTCCCAAGTATCTGTTCGACAAGGGTCTTAAAAGCCTGATCTCAACGAAGAATGGGTTTTTAGAGCATAGACGGCTTTATGGTATCTGATGCCGTTAGCATTTTCACTGACAACTCTAAGCACAGCCATCCACTGGAAGCGTATTTGACTGGCAACGAGCTTCCGCGACACATGCGTCAACAAGCCGCAATGCGCTTCGGATGCAAAGTTGAGGATTTTTATGAACATGCGTCCACTACAAGCGTATTTGAGCGAAGCGTCTCTGAGCATCTACGTGCGCCACGTGAGCGTCCGATCAAAAAAAAAAGCTCAGATTTCCCGCTCGTTGCCAAGCGTTATTTTGAGGAATGTTTGCGAATCTTTGTGCCGATTAATTTTGGGTGCAATAGAGGAGATAGTTCTGCAATCTGAGGCGCAAAGACGCCGGTAATGAACGATCCCTGTCGCTCGTGGCCACTCATTTCGCGAAAGCTTGTTGACGCTTGTGTCGCGGGAGTACGTAGCCGCTCCAATATGCTTGTAGTGAACGGCCGGGCTACAACCGATGAAGTGTTTGGGTCTACGGTATATTCGGAGAAGTGGAATATTGGTTCGTCGTTCCGCCTTACAGAGTACAGTAGCGTTTGTCAGGTGGAGGTTATGCAGTTTCCGAGGCGCTACTATGGTTTGCGCATATTATTATATCTATATATTAGTCAACCGGCGATTAAATCGCTTAATTCTCTCCCAGTTACGTCAAAGACAGTACTTGACTGTCGCAACTCTCATTTGGTGATGGGAAGGTTTTTCAACATTTGCCTGTGCTAGAACTCGAGCCACAGAAGTTTTCCTGGCAACTATAAAGCTTATGAACTGGCTCGGGCGAGTGCGACGAACAAAATCAGAGAGCTGTAGGGTATAATAGGGATTAGTGGCTTTGCGTGTCATGCAACAAGGCAAATATGGCCGAAGCTGTATCCCAACCGATTCTACGGGCTACTGATGCTGAGCAGCAGAAGACATTTGAGAAATATGGTGGGGCTTGACACTCGACCCTGCATAGTCGGGGAGTATGCAAGGAGACTTCAGAGACCCACATAATGGTTACTGTAGGAGCTGAGGGGACGAGGAGGAGGAGGAAATTTGCTCTCATCTTCTGTGTACTTGTCCTTCATTAGCGGAACGTAGAAGGGACATCCTTGGGTCCTACTTTTTTGCCGATCTGGATCCGATCTAAAGAAAGTTAATGTCGGTCGGCTTCATCGGTTCGTTGTCAGCTGTGGCTGGTTTGACGATTGAGATAGGCTCAGGAATTCTGAATGTACGAAGTATCACAACGGAGCCAGTGGTTGTCTATGGGCGACTTGTTCTTCTCTTTCATGGCAGCCCGAGTAACCTATCCTAGCTATAACTAGCTGGTTTGATGATTGAGATAAGCTCAGGAATGCTGAAAGTAGGAAGTATCACAACGGAGCCAGTGGTTATCTATGGGCGCCTTGCTGTTCTCTTTTAAAGCATCCCGTCTAACTTAACCTAACTTAACTACAACGACTGTAATGGGCGGGGCATATACCTATACAACTCGTGAAATATCGCCGAATGCTTAAGCGGATTCTGGAAGGAAGCATCAACGGCTGATATTAAGACCGAGAGCTCAGTGGGAAGGCTCAGTTGATATTGACGCCGAACAATGGGTTTCAAAAGGCGGCGCGACGGAAACAGCTCAAGGAAAACGATCCATATTTCGACCATAGACCCACCTCATTTGGATCGTCCCCTCTTTAGTTTATTTCAAACATACTTGCATCCGTCTCAATTCACAGACTCCCAGTCCTAGTCTAGCTCTGTCTGAAAATCGACGACGAATTCCGCTTCATATATTTATTGATCAGTTACCTCTCCGGTGAGTTTACTAAAACTCCTCAGCAATAGAACCTCCAATTTTTTAGAGATAAGATGAGACAATCAATCATGGTCACTATTAAATTATTAAACACATTAATAATTAAAGATCCCGCACGATATGGCACTATTTCTTAATAGACATACCGGAAATTATTTAAGAAATCCAAGTATGTATCTAATTGCTTGGCCATTCAGATAGTATTAATCTATTTGTCTATCCACTCACTAACCATAGATTCCCTTAAATTGTTTATGATTTTCGATCATAGATTATTTTATCGCCGATCGATAATTGACAACGTTCTAGCATTAAAGCAATATCGTCATAGACGGATTGACTTCACACGCACAAGGTACGCAAAGCAAAGCAGTTTATGACTAATAAATCTAGTCGCAGAACTTCTTAACTCCCAGGATGTAAGAGGAAGTTTACCAGCGCAGCATGACAACCTATTACATACTACGTACAGACGTATGCCGTCAGTCGCGTCTTAAGAATCCCCGCACAAGTATCTTTCTGATCTTACTACAGTTCTCTTGTGGCATCTTCAGTTAAACTTGTGAAGATCGATTGATCGTGTTGAGCCGAAGAAGACTCACCAAAAAATCCGACGAATTCATGATAATCATCATCATGTGGGAATATTTTTTTTCTTCTTCTGAATCTTCTGAGTCCGCGAGTGAGTGAGTACTCAGCCGAGTAGCATACAACGTCCGTGTGTAGATACATTTAGTTAGTATAATTGCCTTCACCAATGAGTCTGCCGAGAAGTTTTCTTTAGCACATCATTAGTATTATTAATGAAATCGCGGCGACATGATCGTCGGTTAGAGAGTGGTGTGTATAGGCTGTTGAGATCTTTACTGTCGATGAATAGAATAAAATCTTTGTATCTGCGTCTGTGACCTCCGATCAACCAAAGCAACGGTTTTACCGAATTTGCTTATACTCGTACATACAATAGTTTCCATGTCCGTAGATTTAGTGCCGATCAAAAGTGGAAGCAGAAAGAAGATTGCGAATCTCAACAGTACACCCAAGAAGTCCAAGAAATCGCGGTGGGTGCACCACGTGCATAGTGTTTACCATATTGGTTGTGTCCAGTGAAAGTGCTTACTTTATTGATAATCTCAAGGTTACCCGGTGAATATTCGTCTTCATCAAGATCACTTCTGAGCCCCAAGTGTTTGTAGTCCCCCCTTGGGTGAGTGCGTCTGGCCTAACCAAAATTTGGAGGCTTGAGTTGGAGCCGAATCAATAGTGCTCAAGTGGACAATTGTGTCGCGTCGATTTATTAGTTCTATCAAAATGATCGATAAAGATCATTTATGATGTGGCGCCTAATCGATGCTGATCGTGCTCCGTGCTAGGTAATTTATTGTGTGCAGTGTTTCAGGCCTACATTCGAGTATATTCGCAAGTTGTGTATTCATAATTGTGTTGTGGTTTTGAGTGCTGATGATTGTGTAACTTATTATTGCAATAATCACACATTTCAATTGGTTTTTTTTTTAAAAAAGAGGGCGGTTCAGTGAGATTGTAGAGATCCGAAAATAAGCACGTAAGAACTCTTGTTTTTTGTTTACTCTTGGTTATCATATACATACAAATGTATTCTTTTTTTTAAATGTGGACGGATGATGCCGGAAAAAATGTGGTTATCTGTTGATTATCTCCTAAATTGGGGAAACTGCATATTTGCGTATGTTAAATTGTCAACTGAACAAATTGCGTGTTTTAAATTTAAACACTCAAATTTAATAGAAAAGAATTTCGGTAAATATTTCCATGCTTTGTAATCGTCTACTTGAAATATAAAAGAGTACGTCTATGGTATATGTATGTATGTATGTTTCTGACTTTTCTACATTAAGATACGTACATATTTTCTCAGTTTTCTGCTCAATTATACAAAGTACATTCCTATGTATAAAGTTTTATATAGTGAAGTATTATCCCTTATACCGACTACAGGAAAGTGCTACGAAGGATTGAGGATCTACTTTGACAATTGATCTCTTAAAAAAAAACCTGTGTGGAAATGATTACGCCGATAAAGCATTTGTTTTTTAATTAATTGTAATTTATTTCAAAAGTTTTACAAATTTGTTGTAAGTTCAGTAGTGCGAAGTGGAAAGTGGAAAGGTGCCGTGAGAGTAAGTGGAGCGAAAAAATCCCATATTCGTTTTTTCCCACTTTTAAGAGTATGTATTAACAAACTTCAATTTTTCTTGTACACAAGCACTGAGACCGAAAGTTACATACTCGTATATTGTACTATTGTTATACGCGATAAACACAGTATCACCCCTTATACCAATACATAGTACAGTAGGCAAGTGCACTTAGTGCCTGTGGACCTTAATGCCCAACTAACAATTTGCCTCTGGAAGAGTCAGCATGAAGAGTTCTACTCTTGTAATCTAACTCTGGTAGAATATTATAAGTGTCTTATGAGAGTTTTATGAGAATTAAATGACGCACTTTCTGAGGGTTATTTTATCTTGAGCAAGAGTTCAACTCTCTTTATGAGAGTTGCACAAGTCTCATAAGACTCTTGTAAGAGAAGGAAAAAATAACTATATTCTTGTTACGGGAGCTAAGCTTTACTTATATGTGTAGCTAGAAAGAGAGGATATGCCATAAAAAAACACGGTCTTTGTTTGGAAAGTACGGGTAAATAGAAGCTCATGAGAGTATTTACTGTCACTCTGTGTTAGGCGCCGACACTTCTTGCCCCCCCCCCCCCCCCCTCCCCCAATACTTTAGCCACAAATATTGTTTTGCAAGAAAAACGATCCTCACTCGACTTCTTTTTTCAAACAATCAACCACTTATTTAATGATGACACATAGGGAAGTAAGGAAGCAGCTTCTCGAGACATATATTATTCTAGTCATCAGGTAGTTTGGCTAAAGCAAATTGTGGTATAGTATTGATTTTTTTTATTTATGTTGTTTGGAGTGCTGATTACGAATTTGTGGGTTAGTACCAAAATTTTGTTCGTGAAATTTGTGTTATAGCCAGAAACCCACAAAAAACACCCAATCTTTAATTATTTTCAAGATATTCTCACTTGAAAAAGACTGTTTTTCATGCTTCTATATTTTATCTTTTGTTCCCACTTCCTCTTTGTGAGAACGCTTTTCCGACGTATTTTCCCAATTAACCAAAATTGCAAGTGATGAGCTTTTGGGTAACTTTAAAAGCCAGCATTTGAAATAAGTGAGATACTCAATTGCCTTAACCCCTTGTGGGATATAGCGCGTCAACTTCTCCATGTGGCCCAGTTGAGGTTTCGTCGGCATAAACTGGTTTCGGAGAATGCAGTTGCCAGCATGCACCTCCTGCGCATCCATGGCCGCGAACGTCGTAGTGGACGGGACTCGAACCTGGAACGCCAGTAGTCCAACATGAGACTGATGCCTCAACACACTGCGCCACCGGTCGCCTCCAAAAAAAAGTTATCCAGATGCCTAGAAGTGTGAAAAATTATTTTCTTCAATTGAGAAAAAAAATATGTTTTTGCCATTATCTAGCTAACGATGTTTTTTACGCGCATCTGACTTGCCTCAAATGAATGCTGATTAAGTTATCAACAAAATTATCCTTCTTCATTTTCCTCTTAGCTTATGCATTTTTTCCGTTATTTGGCAAAATATATGAAAAAACGATTGATTTTTGATAAAAAATATTATGGAAGCATGAAAAATAGTGAGAATATCCCGAAAATGATTGAAAATACGGAGAAACAGGCGTTAAACTTTTTTATTGAACTACTTTGCTTTTCATTTTCAATTTGACGAAAAAATAGGATATCGAATATTTGCCTGCCTTAAGACGTCGGCCTTTTTAGCTAGGGCTATTGCGCCGTTCTGTTCGTCGTCTATCATCAGTCAATTTTTTTTTAAATTCAAGAGATACTTTTTTTCCTCCAAGAATGGATCCGTTTATTGTGAGGATACCATCACAAAAAGTTCATGCAGCAAGTCAATCCGACAGTCAATCAAAAACGGATATAAAGTCTTTGTGCCCCCCCCCCCCCCCAATAATTTTTAACAGTCGGCGCCTCTGACTTTGTGTCATTTTCGGTGACAAATTAAAAAAAAATTTGTACATAAAATTATATTGACTTTGTAAAACGTTGTTTTGCACAAACACGGGCCTAAATGTTCATGCGATTAAAATTTTATCGTTGATAATAAGAACCTTGCCTCGAAAAATTGCAATGCCCCTTAAAATAATCAACTTTAAGGTAAAAAAATATGATAATTATGATACTTTTCAATAGCGTGTTTAAAATTTTACTAAACAGCATTTACGAACTTAAAAAACAATAATCACTTCTATTTTGCACATGCAATGGTGCTAATCACTCATTTACACAAATTTATATTTTCGCAAAAAAAATAATCCCATCAGATAAATTTGGCAGAATTGATTAATGGTCTTCTTCTAAAACTCTCATTGTGAGAGGGCGACTCTTCTTATAGAACTAAAACTGTCATTGTGAGATGGTGACTCTTTCTATAAGACTAAAACTTTCATTGTGAGAGGGTTACCCTTCTTATAAGAATTAAACTCTCATTGTGAGAGGGCGACTCTTCTTATAGAACTAAAACTCTCACTGTGAGAGAGTCGCTCTTCTTATGAAACGAAAAGCCTCACTATGGGGGTCAATAATTTAACGTTAGATTTGGCGTTGACCGGTCGTTCGTGGTGCTAATAGTAACTAATATTTTGCATCGTTGAAACATATCACTCGTGGACTTATTTGACTCGACCAGCAGTCACTTTGAGCGAATATATTTTATATCGTGAGTTGCAGAATTACTTAGGTGTATTATTATATAATATTTATACCTACTCCAAAAATGGCCTTGCATGGCAATTTGAAACCATTGCCACTGCGTAGACGGGCGGATGGCGTTAAGTGGCCAATGTTGCGTAACCGATCGAACAATGGGCCATCGGATGGCCTCAAATGGCTTTGATAGTCATGTTTTCACGCAATGGCATCTGTCAATTGAAAATTAGCTGTTCAAAGTAATGGTTGGCTGCTACATAAGAAATTTTTGACTTAATATCTTATAAGGCTCTCATTATAAAAATCATAAGAGTTAGTCTCTTGAAGGAATATTTTTATGATAGCGTAACTCTCCAAGAGTAGAATTCTCATAAAAACGCTCTATGAGAGTATAAGATATAATTTTGTATTTTAATAATAGTAAAACTTTACCCAAGTAATTGTCTTATAATAATGGTGCTATGAGAGCTAATTTAAATCTTGTTGCAAAAGTGACATTATAAGAGTGGCGGAGAGTGTTATGAGAGCTTTTTTCAGTCCATAAGAGCTTTATTCTCAAGAGTTTGTAAGCTGGGTGGCAGGCCTGGCGAGAGGGGAGGGAAACGGGGTGATTCCCCCCGGGACCGGACTTTCAAACGGGGCCCGTGACTTTCAAAAATAAATGTTTGTTTTTTTTTTCATTATGATGCTTTGAATTAGAATATAGGTACATCACAAGTTCTGTAGTGTTTTGAGGCCCTTAACTACAATAGATTTCACGCTTTGGTGCTAGTGTCGGGGCCCTACGCTACAATACAATACATTACACACGTTCGGGACTCGGTTTGGGACCCCTAATATTTTTTAGATTGTTGTCGACTTAAGGCCTCTATTTTTTTGTGGTACTTGGGTATTTTCTTACGTTGCAATTTCACCTTCCGTACACAAACTACTTTCCTGCTTCATTTTGTTGGATAGCCCCAGGCGCGGACTGGAGCACCAGGCAAATGCCCGATGGGCACTACCTTTGCCGAAAATTTTCTGAAAACCGGCGAACTCATTTTCACATGCTTCGATTTCATTATGGGGAGAACCGAGAAGAAAGTCTTATTTGCTAGCTGTATTCGTCGCTTGATTTCGTCAGTTTCGTTGGCGTCCTTTGACAGGTTGCTACCCAGGTATGTGAGGTCGTCTACGAATTCGATGCTCAGGTTCCCTACGTTGATGTTTCATTGTGCTGGCGACCTGGTTCTTGATTGCATCATTGTTTATACTCTAGATGAAATCTGAGAGTATTATAAGTTTGCCACAAAGTTTGTAACGCTAAGAAATAAGGCTCGCAGAAAAAAATGAATGATACAGAAGTTCATATTATCACTCGAATATCTCAAAACCGGATGTCCGTCTGTCCGTCTGTCCGTCTGTCCGTCCGTCCGTCCGTGACCTCTCTAGCTCGAGAACGCGTTGAGCTATGAAGTTCAAATTTTGCACACGTTATTTTTGACAAAAAATGAAGGCTAAGTTCGTGAACGGGCTAAATCGCTCCACCCCTTCTACCCCCTCCCATACAAAATGACACATTTTTGAAAATTTACAATAATCAGATTTTCTCAGAAACTATAAAACATCTTGCTTTGAAATTTTTAATATATCACTTTTATGATAATTGTAATCTATGTTATAAAACTTATTGTAATCCTCACCCTCCTTCTACCCCCTCCCATACAAACTGCACTATTTCATGAAATACGTTAAGCCAATTTACTCAGTACGTATACAATTTATCGGGCTGAAATTTTGTACTTAACACTTAATTAACAATATCAGTTAGATTCAAAAAAATTAATCGATTACCCTTACTCCGTCTACCCCCTCCCATACAAAATGACACATTTTTGATAATTTACAATAATCAGATTTTGTCAGAAACTATAAAACATCTTGCTTTGAAATTTTGAATATATCATTTTTATGATAATTGTAACCTACATTATAAAATTTATTGTAATCATCACCCTCCTTCTACCCCCTCCCATACAAACTGCACTATTTCATGAAATACGTTAAGCCAATTTACTCATTACCTATACAATTTATCGGGCTGAAATTTTGTACTTAACACTTAATTAACAATATCAGTTAGATTTAAAACCAGGTTCAAATTCATCTAGAGTATTGCATGATTGGGGTTTACCCCAATCGTAGTTCTTTTATGTTTTTGTTTTGTCGTTGTTGTTGCGTAGCTCAACTTCTTTGCCAGCGGTGTCAAGAGTATGCAGGAGTTCTTCTGCGTCGGCCAATTTTCGGGACATGATGTTGATGTTGTCGGCGTACGCTGTTAATATTGTCGACTTGATGAGTATCGTTCCACTGATGTTCGTATCCATTTCCCAAACGGCGCATTCAAATGCTAGGTTGAAGAGCGTCGTCGCCACTCCATCGCCCTGCTTCAAACCAGTACGTGTTTCAAAAGGATCAGTCAGTTGATCCTGACCTGTGGGACGGAGTTGGTCGTTGTATTCTTTGTTAGTCGTACTAGCTTTGCTGGTATACCAAATTGCAGCATGATGTTGTACAGTGCACCACGATCGATCTTGTCATATGCTTTGGACAAGGATTTGGTACACTTCAATGTTGTATTCCCAGCACTTTTGCAGGACTACCTTAACCGCAAAAACTGATCGGTTTTGGAGCGACCAGGTCTGAAACCGCCTTGACACTCACCAATGATTCATTCGGCGTACGGGTTAATTCTATTCGCCAGAATTGTCGTCACTATTTTGTAGGACGTTCAGACCAGTGAAATGCCTATGTAGTTCTCGCACTGCAATTTTTCTACCTTTTTATGGATGGGACAGATGATGCTTCTGCGCCAATCGTCTGGGATCACCTCGTTCTCCCAGTTTCGCAGAATTAGTTTTTGTATGGTATTTAATAGACCCTTTACACCGGATTTTAGCAGTTCAGCTGGAATCTCGTCAGTGTCCGGCGCTTTATTTCGTTTGAGTGACAGCTAGGCGAGGTCAACTTCCTCTATTGTCGGAGGTTATGTAGTGGGGCAATGATCAATAATAACGCCATCGATTTGGGCTTTTTGTATGGGGTCATTCGATGTTGGATTCAAAATCTCTTCAAAATTGGACATCCTTCGTTTATTGATGCTATCGGCTGATGATGTTTCCATCTCTGTCCTTACAGAGACTAGTCCTGGGTTGCATTTGCTAGTCTATACGCGTCTGATGTTTCTATTGGCTAGGTTTTCAATAATGTTCAGCAGGAGCTCGTCAAAATATTTCCGTTTCGTACGTCTAATTATTCTATTCGATATTAGCCGTAGCTTGGCATATTTTTCCTTTTTTTGGCTCTAGTTGAACGTTGGATATTGTAGGCACGTTGGATATATTAGCCATGATTTTTTTCAAGATCCATATAGAACAGAGCAGGACCACACAATTACACTAACAATTTGATTTGAGCTGCTTTGGATAAAACGTCCGTGCAAGAATGCTGGTCGGTTAAGTATTCAGCGTTTTGAAATGCAGGGGGCACAAGTGTCGAAATTTTCAGGCAATTACAGTTTGGGAAGCACACTAAGTTCATTTTCTGTCAATAAAATGTCCGTTTTGTGTAATTATATGGAATAGTAAACATACAAAATAATCTTGCCGCCTATTGGACATTTGTCCATATGAACGAGTACTAAGAATTTTCTCTTGAAATTTCAGTTGACATTTGAACTCTAACTAAACCAAGACACACTCCCAGCAAAGACATTGCTCTGTACGAAGAAAACGCACCTATTGTCTGTCGGCTTCGTTGTTTGCATTTAGTGAATTTCTGCATTCTTCGTCAAACCAGCCATTTTGCAGTCAACGGGCTTTGTATCCCACGACCTTCTTTGCGATTTCCTTGATGGTAGGGTAAGTCAGTGTACAAATAGATAAAATAGTATATACAAGTGACCAAAATGAGGTAGGAGCAAAAATTTATATGGAATGGATTGAGTCTCGGATAAAATTTGGATTGTAGGTGCTTGTCTGCGGTAAAAGTAAAAACATCAGTAGTAATCGTAACACTTAATTGGGCACACGGTCTCAACGAACCCTTGAATTAATATCCATAATTAAAATGCTTCAGTTTCCTTTCAGGCCTGTCCAACCTATTTTTCGTCGGGGCCAAAATTGTGGCCCCAAATCAAATCAGGGGCCACATGATTGAAAAAAAAAATATTTTTTTTTTGTATTTAAAAAAAAATAGCGTTCTTTATTATGTAACGAATGAAAAGATTGAACAGAATGTATTTTCTGTTAGTTCACTTAAAGCGGATTAAGAATGACAATGTTTTATTTTTACTGAATAATCAATGAGATGGTTGACAGATTTTATTTTCGGTTATTTAAATCGGGCTTAGATTTGCAAAGTTCGCAACGAATTTCAGATTCCAAATTTTGTTGAGATAATGAACTACGGAACTTGCTTTTACGACGTTTAAGGCTAGAAAATGTACTCTCGCAAACGTATGTGGAACCGAACATACAAAGAAATTTTGGAATAATATTTTTGAGTACTAAGAAATTGCAATTTGAAAGCAACCGTTTCCATAATACATCACTTGTTTCATTTGGCATATAAGTTTCTTCATTTATCAGCGAAATATTAAGTGACAAGTGAGTATTCTTCGTTTCAAATAGTTCTGATAAATTTTCAATATCCTTCTGATCGGAGACAAATGGATTTTTCAAAAACTTGAATGCCAGATTAAATTTTTTGAAATCTAAAAATCGTGAATCGAATTGATCGATCAAAAGATCGAGAAATTTAATAAAAATTTCCGTATCGTAGCCGATTTCAAATTCTTCTTCTTCCAGATGTGCATTCAATGTTTGAAGAAATGTGTAATCATTTTCCTTAATTTCATTTTTGAAAGCGACTAGTTTCAACTTGAACTCCTGTACGTCTTTTGCCAAATCCCTTATAAACTTATTTTTTCCTTGCAACTTCAAATTTAAGTCGTTCAAATGTTTTGTGATATCGGCTAGAAAATATAGTTGTTGCTTCCACTGAGAGGTTGGTATTTGGCTGAATTCATTATTCAAATTTTGTTCTTGGAGAAAAAGTACAATTTCTTTGAACAAATCACAAAATCTGTTTAAAACTTGACCACAACTTAATCAGCGAATGTTATTGAATTACATGATATCAGAAAATCTCGAATTGAATTCCTCTGTCAACAATTTGAATCGGCGATGACGTAGCTCACTGCTTCAAAATTTATTGATGATATGCGAAAGAACAAATCAAATGTAATAAAAAATACGAAAATCAGTGTATTTGTGGCTTTTGTAACTGTCTTTAAAATATCACAATTCTTTTCCAGTGCTTGCGCACGCATAAAATAACAAACTCTGCATAGAAGTTACAAAGACAAAACTGGACGAGATAAAATAAAAGTGCTTTTTGTTATTGTTGCTTCGATATTTTTGTTTACTTTTTTCTATTTTGTTTGGCACTTATAAACTGAATCTATAAGGCAAGTTCAACCGAAAATTTTATTTGATTATCAGAATCTTGCAGGGGCCATTTCTAATTTTGACGGGGCCACAAGTGGCCCCGTGGCCCCCAGGTTGGACAAGACCAATCGTTGACTTAAACCGGTTTTAAGTCAACGATTGGTCTTTGTTTTTCCGTATACGTAAAATATTTCGCAGCTACTTGCTGCCTTCTCCAGCAGAGTGAACACAATTTCTTTAGGATCCTTATTATTTAAAACATGTAATTATCATTGCTTTAAACTTTTTTTTACTATTACGTTACTTTAATTATATCATGAAAAACCAAAAACAAGAAAATACCAAAACGAAGTATCAGTGATGTTTACTCTAATTACCTGTTACGTGGTAGTAACTAAAAAAGGTATGAGTGTGCATTTCCTAAATCAGTATTTAGTCGGCTATTCCGGTTCTCCTTCTCGATGAAGTAACTCTCATATGGGTCCAGTTCGCTGGGTTTCACTTCTTTAATGACCATTATCTGATCCATTTGGTATCCCTTTTCTATTATGTGACGTGCGATCGAAGACCTAATGTGTTGTCTTTTATCCCGTTTCGCTAACTCGGCTTCCTTAAGGTTTTTTTTTACTCGGGGTTTCGACTAACCGCTTCGTTTAACCAATGTATGTATAGGTACATGTAGTGTAGATTCCGCTTTTTTCACTATATGCTTCTTCGGATATTTTTCTGTACCCAATAGATCTTTTATTGTGTGGTGTCTACTTGATCCGATAACTTCGATGTCTAGTTTGGCTATAATATGGTGTATAGGAGTGAACAATTCTGGTGAATATGCTACGCTGACTCATTTTATGTTCTTGTTGATCCTGTCCTGTTCGAATAACTTTGATTGTTCTGTTTTACTATTTTCTGTTTTTTCCTTATGGTGGGAATCGATTTTTCATCGCTATGTCGATGATGACCTTTCTTCCGTCAGAGGCACGGTTAGTAATCGATGGATCATGGACTTATATGCAGCTGTTTTGTGTTGATATGTGTGGTCTGACTTACTAATGATGGTCCGTTGGGTGCTAGTTGGCTTTCGGTAAATGTCAAGCTCGATATTCTTCTCTTTCTCTGGTTCCTGTTAACCCCTTGTGGGGCCTATGGCATTAACCACGCCTACTTTCCACCTCGTCCTGTTCATCGCCATCGCTTTCAGCTCACTCCACAAGTTGCCTAATGAGGCACCCTCTCTCTTAACTGATCTTCTCCAGGTGTTACTAGGTCGTCCAACTCAGCGACTTGCGTTGATTCTCTGCGGCTTCCAATCGAGGGTCTGTTGAGCAATGTTTTTCGGCCCTTTGTCTATCATGTCCTGACCAGTAATAATAAGGTTTCTAATAATTTTTAAGTCGAGGAAAGGGATGGAGAAATACCCTTTTTCGACCTCATTCGCCTCCTCTACATACAAAAATCCTGAATTATACTGCCCTAAATTACAGACGCCGTGCTCAATCATTCTCGCGCCAATACACTACGCTGCACAGTCACAATCCCTTTTGCCATGCGATCGTGCGATGCCGGCGCTAGCCGCAATAGTTTGTAGCAAAACATCTCTATATAAAATATAACACATACAAATAGTACGCCATGCTTATCGCTTGATCGCTTTTCGCGAACGATCGTCGCATAGCTGTGTCTAGCAAAACGCAAATGGCTCAAGAAACTTCTCACAAATCCTGAGAAAATTGTCCACGGGGCCATGTTTGTGTTCGAGTGTATGTAGCCGGGCTTAATCTAAACTTATTTGCGAATGCAGCGGCACATGTGCACTGGCGTATTCTCAACAGTGCACCAGTGAACCGCTGAAGACAAAAAATGAAGCAAATAGCGGCAGGAAACGGCGGCAAGGGCTGCCCCTATCGATATAGGCCGAGGCTATCTGATATGTCTATCGGCGTCCCTTGTGTATTGCCCCAATACTCCCAATGTATTTCTTCCTATCCGATTGAAAATGACGGAGCGCGGACTGAGCGGCGTCCCAACTACTTTTGACGCTCATGTGCACTGGCGCTTAAGTGGTTTTTACACACGATGTCAGTCAGCCGCAAAGCATACTGTGTGACCAACTGGGTGGCATGCTGTGCCGCCAGCCGCAAAGCACACCCCCTATCCATTTTCCATATTTTTTTTTGTTTTGTGGTCTCATGGCTGGGTTCACTATCGATTACCAATTCTCCACCTGATGCTGGTAGATGCTGCACAGAAGAGCAATTTCATCAACTAAAAATAAACTGATTAGTGTTTGGTTTAGAGTAACATCAAAGCCGCTTCACACTTGACACCTGGTCAAAACAAACGCAAACATAGGAAACGTACATATTTATTATCCGAATTCCACTAATGGGTGTATGCTTTTTAAAACAAATATTTTAAGTATTTATTTACAATATACACATCAATAAACGAGATACATACTTTACAAATCGTTTGCTGCATATGAGTAGATTTTTGTACTTCCAAACGAACTGAGTATGATTTCACCCCGTACGACTCGTAAAATGGAGTCCACCTCAAAATCAAAAAAATTATGTTTCATGTACATTTGGAAATTGAAAACTATTTTTATTTCTACATTATCACAGCGCAATGTTTGTTGATATTTCACATGTACCTACAACATTTTTCGGAAATATCTTTCATTTTAAATACAACAAGAATACTCGTAGAGCATATGTGTCTACAATTGACTTAATCGATGGTCAAAATGTGTAAACATTTTGAAAATGGTTTGTTCAGTCAATACATATAGTACTCAAAAAAGCTTTTTCATCAAAGAGATTTGACTTTCCAAAAGAGGGTTTGAAACTGTGGTTTCATTCATGAATTGGATGTTGTCAATCTGCAAGTAACACTCGTATATTATAGTAGTACGGGTACCTTTCCTACAAAACGGTCTCCTGGCTGTAACACTATTTCACTCCCACACGATAATAAAATTGCATAAAACTTCTTATAACATGGCCATCTACAAGACAGTTTCATTCTAACACCATAATCGTCAATTTTCGGAACATCCCTATGCTTCGCGAAGACGAGGAGAATTCTTTTTATTGCATTTAGAGAAAATTGTCAAAATTTCTTGGAGTGCAACTTTAAAGTGCATTTTCGCTTTAGATGATCCGATTCCGCTTTAGATGGTAAGACCTTAGAACCCTCATATAGGTGATTTTTCGTTCCTAAAGCTAGGTACTAAGATCAGTTTTTTGTGCGAAATCTTATACGAAAACTGTCAAAAGTGCGTTCCCACGAAAAATTGTCGCTCTGTCAGTACTAACATATTTCATTCGAAGAAAAAAGTCTTCACATCATTATGAGCAAATTTCACGCGAAAACATTTCGCTTTTTTGAGTAGAAGTGAAAATCACGTGTCGTGTAGAGCGGCGCGTTAATGTGCTGTATGCTAGTCTACGCAGTCACTTTTTCGTGGGAGAGATAAATGCAACATTTTTTCACGATGAGGTTAGTACCAGCCTTAAAGCGGAAATTCCTTGAGTATGGTGATAACTCTCTTTTAATGCGATGGATTATTCACGAAACAGGAATGTTCCCAATTTTCTATCCGGTCTGCATCTGTTCTACATCAGTTTTACTATCATTTTTCTCTTCACTCTCCACTTGTTCTACTCAGTACTTAGGATTTATAGACCAAAACTGATGGAGAGCGGATAGAAAATTTATATAAAGACTGATAAAGAATGTACGTGGAACAAATAGAAAATTCATGAAGAATGGATAGAAAACTCACAGCAAAACTGATGAAAACTAATGAAGAACTTAAGCAAAACAAATGGAATACGAACGGAGCGGAGAACAGATAGAAAATTTATAGCAAAACTGATGGTGAATGGAGGCAAAACAGATAGAAAACTGACAGAGAACGGATAAGAAACTGATAGCAAAACAGATGAAAAACGAAATAGAAAACTGAAAGGAAAACTAATGAAGGAAGGAAACAGAGTGGATCCTTTCTTCATCAGTGAAATTTATAGCAAAACTGATGGAGAATGGAGGCAAAAGAGTTAGAAAACTGATAAAGAATTGCTATAAAACTGATAGCAAAACAGGTGGTAAACGAATGGAAAACGGATAAAAAGTTTATAGCAAAACTGGTTAAGAATAAATGTAGAACAAATCGAGGACTGCTGAAGAACGGATAGAAAACTGACAGCAGAACTGATAGAGAATGAAGGGAGAACGGATTGGAAACTAAGATAGAATGTCCTAGCAACACAGATGGAAACTAATAGAGAATGGATACGGAACCTGATAGAGATACTATTGTAGTGTATCTATCCATGTAAACTTACATATGCAAATAATGAAGTCCAATGTATTGTAAATAACTTAATTTACCATGTGCTTTTACAATTGCATACATTAATTCATTCATTCATTTCTTTCGACAATTTTTATTCTAATGAAATATGACGCGCTTGTATACGCTCGTAGCGCATTACTCGCGTGCCATTTTATTGTTCTTGTTGTCATCAAAATTTTGTTTCTTCATCGTGTGAATCATTTGTAATTCAAGTACATATTGAACCATAAAGTCAATCACTTATTGAACTACTTTTTGTGCACCGTGGTAAATTAGTTAGGAGTAAAATAGTATAAATATCGATGTAAATTAGAGAAAGTAAGTCCATTCTTGGTTGGAAATTAAAGCCACTAGCATTGTCCTTCTATACCTTTTATTGACTCTTTATCTCACTCTCGATAGGAGCAAGGTGAGTAATGTAACGCAGTCCTCCTGATACGTTATCATCACCTCTAAAAGTCCGGCGTTGATCGCTGAATTGAGTGGAGATGGTCTTTACCTTTTGTTCTCTGTTTTTATCTTTTCTTTTTTTTTGGCGATCCCTATAGCTGAATCTCGACACTATGCAAAACTGATGAAGAACGGATGGAGAACTGAAACTGGTGTGATCGTCTAAAAACCTCATTAAAACGAAAAAAGGTCGCTCATATTGCAAGAAGTCACAATTATAAAAATTAAGTAATAATACGAATCGTTAAGGAAATGAAAAGAAAATTACAGGGTTTTCCATTGGGGCCGCCCCAATTTCCTGCTGAAATTTCCCTGTCATGCGATGACAATTCTGTAAAAAATTTTGATGTTTGAACAGTTGAAGGCTTGCAATTTTCTCGGATAGATATACACTTCAGCAACGTTTAGTTACAGTGCAAATTTCGCGTTCTGTTACATCAACTTTACGCGCATTACGTCGAATTTAACTACGTCGAATTTATTTAATTCATCATAATAATAATAACAAGGACAGGCTAAGATACCCAAGGGTGGGCACTGTGACCATCAGATCTATTGTGCCATAGCCTTAATTAATCCAAAAGACCCTCAACTATTCTAATGAAGGCTAGTAGATCCTTTGTAAGGGTGCTCCTTACGACCGCTGAGCTCGCGATGGAGTCTTCAAGAAACAAGAACCTGGAACGGGCTACCGTCGGACATTCGTAGAGAAGATGTTTAGTGGACTCTGTGTCCTCCAGGCAAAGCCTGCACTCCGTATCAGTGGATAGACCCATTTTGTTGAGGTGATATCTCACCCAGTGGTGCCCCGTGAGGTAACCCACGATTAATCTCAGGTCCGCTCTACCCAGGCGGCTGCTTTCTTTGAGACCGTAGGGTTTTATAAGATCTTTGAACTGCCGCAGTCCTGGAAGGCAATCCCAATGACGCAGTCTTTCATTGGCAGACGACTCCCTCACTGATCTTGTTTTAGCCCAACTCAGACTACAGTAAGGATCAGGCCCGAAAAATTTATCCGCAGAGACTTGTCTAGCAAGTTCATCGGCAGCTTCGTTACCAGGGATGCTCTTATGGCCAGGTACCCAGCATAAAGTAACCCGATTGGTGTTTGTGAGACACTGAAGGGTATGAAAACACTCTTTCACTAATTTCGATGAGAAACTATGTGAAGAAAGAGCCTTAATGACTGCCTGACTATCAGTGTAGATAGCGATTTTAGCACGTTTGAGTTTCTTGTCAAGAATGTCTCTGGCGCAAGCCCCAATGGCATTGATTTCAGCTTGAAAAACGATAGGCCAGACGCCCATAGCAATGGAAATTCTGGTGCCCGGTGCATAGACTCCAGCACCAACTCCCAGCTCCGTTTTAGATCCGTCGGTAAACCACATAACTTACCGGGACACAGAGCCAAGAATGCCATTATCACATTCCCCGCGAGTGGGGATGGAGACCAATCATTTTTTACCAAAACACATTTCTCGAGTCATATAATCAGAACTCGAGCAGATCTGCATACCAAGGATCCGCTCCAGAATGCTCATGTGTCCCTGATTGGACACATAACCGCAATCGCACAACCTAGCTAGTAACTCATCTATGACAAGTGACCAGTGAAGTGGGGACAGGACCCACCCTGAGGGCAACCCTTAACAGCATAAACACTAGATTGGGTGCCGCCCAAAGTTGAGTGAATTTCTCGCCCACGAAGCATTGCGTCGATCCACATGATTGTGGCAACAGGTATATCTCTGAGCTCAAGATATACATATCTAGATATACAGCTATAGCTAGTATTAAGCTCCCTCGATGTCAATGAAAGCGCAGAGAGCAATTTCCTTATCCATAAGGGTTTTTTAAATCGATCCTACGAGATTGTGTAAGTCAACTACGGTCGACTTGCCTTTGACGTAGGCGAATTGAGTACGATGCCAGCTAGACGTGCAATCCATTCGCTGTCTGATGTGCAGATCCAGTCATCATCATCATAGTGGCGCGACAGTTCGACGTCGGGCCTTGACCGCCTGGATCATTGTCCTCCAATTATCTCGGTCACGTGACCGCGTCCTCCAATTTTGGCTGCGCGGCGTCCACACCTACTGAGCTCTCCCAACGATATCTCGGTCGTCCGTCGTCGTCTTAGGCATGCGATCATCGTCCATTCTTTGTACATGCCCTGCCCATTGAAATCGTTGTAGTTTGACGATTTTCGAGACTTGCAGCTCATCGTACATTTCATACAACTCATGGTTGTACCGGATGCGCCATCCATCTCGATCGCAAACAGCCCCGAAAATTCGCCGCAGAACCCTGCTTCGTATGTGTCTAGCATGTTTCCGGAGGCTTGAGTTAGGGTCCATGCTTCGCAGCCATAGCATAGCACTGGTCATATAATGGTTTTGTACACGCGTAGCTTCGTGTTTCTGTGCACATGCTTCGATTTCATTATGGGGAGAACCGAGAAAAAAGTCTTATTAGCCAACTGTATCCGTCGCTTGATTTCGTCAGTTTCGCCGGCGTCCCTTGACAAGTTGCAACCCAGGTAAATGAAGCAGCTCACGAACTCGATGTTGAGGTCCCCCACATTGATGCTCGGTTGTGCAGGCGCCCTTTTCACCGATTGCATCATTATTTTAGTTTTACCCTCGTTAATACGTAATCCAACTTCCTTTGCAGCGGTATCGAGCGTATGCAGAAGTTCTTCTGCGTCAGCCAATCTTCGGGACATGATGTTGATGTCGTCGGCGTACGCTGCTAATTGTGTCGACTTGATGAGTAGCGTCTTGCTGTTGTCCATATTCATGGCCCGAATAACGTATTCCAGTGCTAGGTTGAAGAGCGTCGGTGCCAGTCCATCGCCCTGTTTCAAACCAGTGCGTGTTTCAAATAGATCAGTAAGTCTATTCTGGATCCTGACTTGTGAGACGGAGTTGGTCATCGTCATCTTTGTCAGTCGCACTAATTTTGCCGGTATACCAAATTGCAGCATGATGTTGTACAGTACTCCACGATCGATACTGTCGTATGCCTGCTTGAAGTCGACAAAGATTTGGTATACGTTTACGTTGTATTCCCAGCACCTCTGGAGTATCAGTTTGACTGAGAAGAGCTGATCGCTTGTGGAGCGACCAGGTCTGAAACCGCTTTGATATTCGCCAATGACTCGTTCTGCGTACGGTTTTATTCTACAATATTTTCCAGAATTTTCGTCAAAATTTTATAGGACGTACAAACTAGTGAGATGCCCCTGTAATTCTCACACCGCAGTTTATCTCCCTTTTTATGAATTGGACAGATGATGCTTCTGTGCCAATCGTCTGGGATCTCCTCGTCCTCCCATACTCGAAGGAGTAATTGATGTAAGGCATCAACTAGACCTATTCCACCGAATTTTAGCAGTTCAGCTGGAATCTCGTCCGCGCCCGGCGCTTTATTTCGTTTTAGTGACCGCAACGCAAGATCAACTTCCTCTACTGTCGGGGGTTGAATGGGTGGACCTAGATCAACAATATCGTCGAGACATTCCTGTGTGGGGATGTTAGATGGTCGGTTTAGAAGCTATTCAAAATAAGAGGCCCATCGTTTGTTAATACCATCGGTGTCGCTGATGATGTTTCCATCCTTGTCCTTACAAAGGCTAGGCCTGGGTTGGTAGCCGTTCTTAATTGTATTTATTAGTTTGTACGCTTGTCTGGTGTCCCTATTAGCTAAGTTTTCGTTTATGTTCAGCAACTGCTCGTCACCTGAAATCGATGGGACTTTATTTTACGTTGTTTGTGGGACCTACCCCTACACATTTCTGAAACTTTTGGAACTACATGATTTATTGTGCCTCTTTCCGCTTTTTCGGTCTATTTTGTCTGGTGTAATCACTTATTTTCAAAAAAGTTTTACCATTTTCAATGGTTAACCTTTTTATATAATCGGGTTTAGCAACGTATACCCCAACGTATAACATCAAGGTATTCGGATTTATTTATAGTGGCTCTACTTAATGAGAGTGCTGAGTGCGGCCTTCCATATCTGTGGGGTTTCCAAAAAAAGAAGGGGTTCTTCGCCTGCTGAATCCATGAACGCCCATGATAACGCCGGGCCAACTTTCATGAATTCCATCGGGCACATCGCACTAATTGAAATTATCCTGAACGTAGATTAAAGTGGATTTTAGCGTGTAATGTCAATATCAGCTCGTTTCACATACACAAATTACCTGCACTCGTTTCCGAGTAGTACTCATTTTATAATTATTATTTAATGGTGAAATTCGTCCTTTCTGATAAACATGTGTGTCGCGTGTGGACAGATACAAAGTATACGTTTGTTTATATTTTGTTGATTGCGTTTACATTGAATCTCTTTTTGAGCAATGAAATTGAATGAGGCACAAACATCTGGGATTATAAAATATTAAAGGCCGTGTAATGCATATGCATATTTAATTGGTCTGATCGATATTATTGTAAAAAAAGAAAAGAAGTAATTTCGTTCATTTTCCTGCAGTCAGCAATCAGAATGTTTCGATTCGACTGTTTAGCTGTGGATCGCCAGTGAACACAAAAGCCTTCATGTTTCTTAATTGTAATTGTAAGTTTCGGTATTTATGCTCATCGATTCTTTCTTTTGAAAGGATTGTCCAATGTATTCTGACAATTGCTTATTATGGCATTTCCATGTAAAGTATACAAATATCCGAGACAAATAAATAAATGTTCGAGACAAATGGCCGAACCCATACTACTTTGCCTTAACCCCTAGCGGGGCATAGCGCGTCAACTACTCCTGCGCGCCATCGTACTCTGTTCTGGGCAATGGGGCGCAACTCCCCATAAGACTTACCCAGTACCTGACACTCCTTTGCCACAGATCGACGCCATGTGATTCGAGGACCCCCTCTTGGTCGGCCTTGATTGGAAATGGGGTTCCATTTCATGGCATGCATAGCAATGCAGTTATCACTCTTCCGCAATGTGTGACCTATCCACTGCCATTTTCGCCTGCGTATCAATTCGTCGATTGGCATCTGACCCGTACGCCGACTTAGCTCTTCATTTGATATTGTTTCGGACCAGAAAATTCTTAAAATTCGACGAAGACATGAGTTGACGAAAACTTGCAGCTTTCTGGTAACTCCTACGGAAACTTTCCATGTACTGCTCCCATACAAAAGCACTGATAGTACCAGGGAGCGAAACAGGCCCAGCTTGGTCTTAATGCTGAGATAACTGCCCTGCCAGATTTTGGACAGCATGCCGTATGCGCGTTTAGCCTGGTTGATACGACGAGCGATGTCCTGCTCCGTACCACCATTTTCGGCAACAATGCTACCCAGGTAGACGAAGTTGTCCACCTTCTCCACAGGCTGCCCATTAATATTGATGGCAATAGGTGTCGGATTTCTTTTTCGCAACGGCGGGCTAAGAACCTTGGTCTTGTTGGTATTAATCTTTAGCCCAACCTTGCTTGCCTCCCTCTCGAGATCTAACGCCATTGCGGACAGATCCATGATTTTGTGGGAGAGTAGGCATATGTCGTCAGCGTAGTCAAGATGTTGTAGATAAGATGTCAAAGTCCATTGAATTCCTCTGTCGAGTCCGGATAGGGCTGCATGCAACACATCGCCGATCACAATAAGGAATAGGATCAGTGAGAGGATGCACCCCTGCCGAACTCCACTGCGAATCTCAAAGTCCCCCGACACCTTACCTTTATGCAGAACGCGACATTTCGCGCCGTCATAGGTTGCCTTAATAATAGCCACAAGCTTCTCAGGGATGCCTCTCCTGCGCAAGGCCGCCCATATAGAATCCCGGTTCACACTATCGAAAGCCTTTTCGAAATCGATGAAAAGCAAGTGAAGCGGAGAATCGTATTCAGCGCATTGCTCGATGATGATTCGCAAGGTGTTAATGTGATCGACACAGGAGAATCCGGATCGAAAGCCAGCCTGCTCTTCATCAATTGTGCTTTCTAAGTGGGCCTTTAGTCTTTCCAGGACGATTTTAGCTATTATCTTGGCAACGGCAGGAAGCACACAAATGCCTCTCCAATTATTACAGTCTGTGAGGCTACCCTTCTTTGGAAGTTTGATGATCAAACCTTCCTTCCACTCAGTGGGAAAGGTCTCTGTATTCCACGCTTTATCAACAAGTGGGTGCAGCAAATCGGCAGTTACACTTGGTGCTGCTTGATAAAGTTCGGCAGGGATGCCGTCAAGTCCGGCGGCCTTTCTTCGTTTTAGTGCAATAATTGCAGTGACTATTTCCTCTTTAGTCGGGGCAGTGGACCGTATACGCACATTTTGATGGTTAGCTAAATTATCTATATGAGGGGGAACTTCACCAGAGGTTACGCGGTTCAAGACCGCGGCGAAGTGTTTTTTCCACCGCCTCATTTGATCTTCTTCCAAGATAAGTAGCTTTCCATCACTATCTTTCACCGGATGTTGGCAGGAGTTACGACCACCTGTAAACTCCTTGATGACACCGTATACGGCGTTTAAGTTGTTACTTCTAGCGGCTTCTTCTGCTGACGCTAAAAGAGAATTGGCATAAACTCTTTTATCGCGTCGCACACTACGCTGAACTTCTCGAGCTTTCTGACGGTAAAGGAGTTCGATGCTGCTTCGATTGTCGTCTGATGTTGCTGCCAAACGAACTTTCAGCTCCTTTCTTTCAACAATCCGCTGCCATGAAGCGTCGGACATCCAGGGCTTATTCCGGCAATCCGGGTTTGGGCCAAGGATGGTATTTGCGCTATCAATGTACGCATTTTTTATGGCATCCCAGTTTTCGTTTATGTCACTATCTGGGTGACTAGTTATCTCAGCCGCTTTTTGCGCAAGATGGTCATTATATTGTTGTAAGACAGCTGGATTTTTTAGTCGAGCGGTGTTGAATTTGCGGGGCCTGGGTCTTTCGTCGATGGGGCGGCGCACGGCTGCAATACGCAATCGAACATTAGCGATCATAAGATAATGGTCTCTTCCCATCCCAATATCGGCACCCTTCTTGTTTCGCACGTCCAGGAGGCAACTCTTGAATCTTTTACTAATGGCAAAATGGTCGATCTGATTTTGTGTTCTGCGCCGATCAACAGAGGACCAACTGATTTTGTGGTGGTCCTTATGCTCAAACATAGTACCACCGATGAAGAGACTGTGAAAGTTGCAGAACTCTACAAATCTTTCACCGTTGTCATTACGATCACCAAGACCGTGTCTCCCCATCACATGTCTGAGCCCATAGTTATCAGCGCCAACTTTCGCATTCAAATCACCCATAACCATTATAATGTCTCCTTTAGGTGTTCTGCTCTGAACGGCGTTTAGTTCTTCGTAGAAGGAGTCTTTTGCCAAGACATTGTCGGGTTCAGTAGGGGCATAACATTGTATTATTGAGATGTTCCTCATTTTGGTCCGGAACCTGGCGGTCAAGACCCTGTCAGAGACCGGTTCCCAGGATAAGAGACAGTTTCGCGCGGCTCTGGTTAAAAGGAGCCCCACACCTGACTCACGACGACTACCGGTAGCTTTACCGGAGTACAACATTACAGTGCTGCCCGTTGGAGAGATGAATTCTCCGCTGTTCCACCATCTTATCTCACTAACTCCTAAGATATTTAATTTGTACCTCAGAAATTCACTCTCTAATTGAAGAAATCGTGCGTTCTGGGGACCTTCTGATCCATTGTCCAGGAGAGTACGCACATTCCAGAATCCAATCTTTGTCATTGTACGATAGCCAAAAGTCGTAACCGTTGAGTCAGTCCTTATCCGAGGCATAGTTGACGTTTCGTTAGCATATAAAGATTTCGGATAGTGCAAGTTGCTGGCATACACATCCTGTCCTTTGATTGTCGGTTTTAACGACAGGCCCTCAAAGGGAAAGGCCGTGGTATTTTTTTTCACACCCCACACCACAGGGGTACCTCAACCAAATCATCGCACCGCCATCACTGGCGGCTTGACGTTGGTTGGCAATGGTCTGTGACCACTGCCGTTCCAGGGGGCGCCCACGCGGAGGACTATGGAAGAGGAGTTTTTGCCCCCCAAATAAAATAAATAAATAAATTAGTTTCTGGATTAAAAAAAAATACTCAAATTTGGTTGAAATCGGTCTACTATTTCATATACCTCCCATAGGAACAATGGAATTGAAACAAGTTTAACTGCTAATTTCAAAGTGACAAATGCTGAATGGATTAAATTGGCGCACACAGTCCTCTTTACACGAATTGTCTTGATATTCTAAGCAAAAATATTATTAAGAAATTTTTCAATACCTTAATCATTTAGCCAAGGCCCGACGTTGGGCTGTCGCGCCACGATGACGATGATGAATCCTTTAGGTGCTGTTGGCATTTTGATTTTTAATTTCTTTTAAGAGCTCGTACACACGGCAAACTTTTTAATTCGCAGAAAAACTAAATAGTTTAGTCAGCAAAATAGAACACACGGTATTTTATGAGACCGCGCACACAGCGATATCTAAATAGTTTAGTCTGCTGTGTACGCGGTCTCATACGCCGCCGTGTGTTCTATTTTTCTGACTAAACTATTTAATTTATCGGCAAACTAAAAAGTTTGCTTTATGCGCGAGCTCTAAATGAACTAAAACTAAAGCCTTTGTGACTCCATAGCTATGGGGCTGGTTTAATCAAATTGTTTTCTTTTTTAAAATTTGTTTGTACTGTATGTGGGGAACACATAAATCTTGGCAAATATGACCAATTTTTTGCTCTCCAGCTTACTAGGGGCAGAGTGTGCTATTCTGTCGTTTTTTCGACTGTTTATATTGTGGGCGGGCTATCTGGAAAATTGCATGGGGCCTAAAAAATGTTCGGTATCTACCAAACTATTCTCTGTCTCTTCACGATACTTCATAATGAGATGAAATTTGGAACACATAAGAAAAATTATGGGCCACGATCTGGTACTTCTCAACCAACCTATACTTTGTTACCTAGGAAATAGAGCCCTAGAGCCGACCTATTCCGCACAATTCTCCATTTTCGTTGACCATAAAATAAAAGTTAGATGAGAGGTCATGCCGACCGAAATTAGCAGGGTAAATTTTTCTGGCTGGAAGCCATACTGTTCTGCCACAAAGAAGTAATTCCATATCTTCATGGACAAAAATTCAATTTGCTAACTGTAATTCTCAGATAAAGCATAGTGAGAATAAAGTCGGGGCTCCAAGGAAAGCGGTGGCGTTGTATGGCGGGTGTAATATGACGTTATACGGTGACTGTTAAGGCCGGCACTGCAACATTTCCAACGCTAATCGGACGTCTAATAGCGGCACCACTAAATCACGGCTTACGCTACATGACGGTCGTATTTTAACGTCCACTTCATAGTAGAGCGGCGTCATAGATGCCGTATTATGACACCGCTCTACTTGGAAACTCAGGCACCAAGTGGCCATTGTAACGAAATGCGGGCATCACGGGTGGGTCATGTCCCTTTGGGCCTCTTTGGAGAATAACGGGTGGAGTTGAGGCCTCCGATGCTGAGAGTTTTTTAGTTGCGCAAAACGCTCACACTGCGGTTTAAACACGCCGCACCCTACGTGTATCTAGACAGTCCGCATAACAATGAATGAGTGGATATAAGGCACTCGGCAGTTCCAACAGAGTGAGTGGACACTAACATCTAATAAAACGTGATGGCGGCGAAAAAGCGAAACCCAAACTGCAGCTTGGCCCTCAGATTTGCAGATTTGCTTGAGATTTCCGGCAAGGATGCGCTCTGTAAACGACTTCACTTGACGGATGAAATCGTCAACCGCTTCTCCTTTAAAATTTTAGATCTCAATGCGAAGCAATGCTGTGAACGTCATCCAATCGTAGGGTTCTACGCGAATGCCGGCCAGTTTTGACACTCCTCTGGCTCACCTTGTGGAACCAATCTACTTGGTCTCTCATTGTGGAATATGTTAGGCGCACTCATCTTCCACCATCTTCTTGAAAGATTCCTTGAACGCCTGCAGGAGTGAAGTGTTATGAAATTGCACCGATGAATATTGCGGCTGTCCAACAAGTGGTAAACTTGACGCACGTTGTTGCTCCAGAGTTCCAGCATGCGGCTGCTGTTGAATAAGTATGGCATTGTTGTCTCGCTCGGTGGCCGTGGTTGTTCGGCCAGAAGGTGCATGCTAGCAACTGCACTTCCGAAAAGTAGATGTGCTATCGAAACGTCAACAAGGCATATAAATGCTAGAGATGTTGACGCGCCCTTGCCCCGGGGGAGTCAAGGCAATTAACAGCCTATTTGCCGTAGAGGGTATGACTGTTCCCATGTGGCTTAGGTGACGTTTCGTTGGTTTCGGACAATGCATGTCGCTAGCATATACCTCCTGCCCATTAAGTCGCATATTTGCGACAAGTCGGGAAAGTTTGGGGCTTACTATTACATCCTACAGCGGGAAGACATAATATTCATGGCCTCTAGCGTGGGCACCCTTAACTAACCGGGAGTATGAGACTGACGCCTCAACGCACTGAGCTACCGGTCGCCCCATCAATTGTTGAACTAATTGGTTGTGCCTGTTGCCGGATCGGTGCTCGCGATCGAACTCCGGTGGGCCCATTTCGCGTTGCCCAACAGGTAGAGCGGCCTGTGAACTTGTTTAGATGATCGGCGGATCTCCTCGAGAGATAACACAACCTCCCTGTGCTCCGGATAATAGTGTGACATAGTCCTGCGAATTTCCCAATACTTGATCAATATTCAGAGACGAACGATAGGTCAAAATACCTGTATATCAAACATTGTTTATGCGAGTACTTTCCTTCCTGATCCTGTTCAGGCTCTTCCTGCTGTCGCCTCCGTTTTAATATACGATTTCTAAAAGAGGTACTAGTTAAAGCAAATGGGAATGGAACCCCTATGGTAAGAATAAAACTCAAAATCAAACAAGTAGTGAGAAGGAAAGTACAGCATCTGTCCTTGCTAATGGTATGCCTGTTTTACTGAACCAGTTTTTCGGGCGAAGACCATCGATCACCATACCACGTATATGACGCTTAACATGCCGCCGCATGTTCTCTTTGTAGGTTTCGGGAAGGTGGAGTCATTTTACAGGCGTCACCGAAAACAACGACAAGAACGAAATTTGACTTTAAATTATGAGAAAATTATAGAAAGGTGAGGTTATTTTAGATACAGGGAGATGGGAACATCATTGGGAGATCCTGGATAGTGTATTGGAAGTAAACTCCCAATTAATTCTGAGGGCATTCTGATCGAATATGTTACCCACGATGCAACAGCAATTGTCTAAGAATAGGTATGGGTTAGGAGCAATACTGTTCTAGGAAGGGACTACAAGGGTGGAAACAGGACTGAAATAAAGAAAATTGGGCCAGAGTCTGCAAGTCATAGTGCGTGAAACAATACGTGCAAAGATTGCCCTTTAAAATTATAAAACTCCGGCGGTGAGACCTTATATTACGCCCCATGGTGGAAAGAAGTTCTGGGTTGGCCTAAGTCGGTTCTAACGGTGTTTTTATTATATAGTTTTTTTTATTATTCGTCGTACTTCTATTATTATATCGTATGGCCGACAAGAAACAATTAGCGGTCATTTATCAGCTACCTTGCTCAGCGCTTCTTCTTTCCAAAATTCCTGGTGTACTTCACACGCTTTGTACTATATTATGTGGGCTGATGGCGAAACCTACCATTGCTCCTCATAATAGGAAATGGGGAGTCGTACTATCCGCCGACGTTATTTTAATCAATTCATCCCATTGACTCTGACACTTTTTCCATTTCCGGCGGACAGAATCACAGCATCAAGAGCTCACCTACACAATTTCAGTTGAACTCATTTGTTTTCAATTTCATTAAACACGGTAATCAATAATGTTTCCCACGTGATAACTCACCAGATTTTTTTTTTTTCAAAAACTCGCTGTGTTTGTAGTCGAGGGACGTTGCGCCGTATGATATTGTTTGGGGCAACCGGTAGCGCAGTGTGTTGAGGCATCAGTCTCATGTTTGACTACCGGCGTTTCGGGTTCGAATCCCGTGCACGACGACGTTCGTGGCCATGAATGTGCATGAGGTGCATGCTGGCAACTGCATTCTCCGAAACCAGTTGATGCCAACGAAACGTCAACTGGGCCACATGGAACAGTTGACGCACTATGCCCCACAAGGGGTTAGGACAACTGAGTAGTAGCGGAACATTTCAGAGCCTTGTGCTGGAATTTACCACTCACAAGATGATGAGTAGTGAGAAACTTACTGTCGCTCATGGGATCTTCAACTTTTCACGTAGAGCAATGAAATTTGACAGCGTTTGCTTGTAGGCACTAGTCGGCTCCTTTACAAAAATAGTTATGGATGGGGATTTCTATAGGGAATTTACATACGTCGTGTGTGGCGAACTGACTGCGAATGAAAATAATTGTTCCAAAGTTAAGCAATTAAATGGAACATTCCTGTTTCGTAAAAATTATGAGAATTCTCTCTATTCGGTTAGAGAGAACTTTTACAACTCTCGAGAAATCTCCGCTTTAGGACCTGCAAATCCTCCCGCATGGGTTCTAGGTTCTTACCACCTAAAGCGGAAATGAGCTTCCTGAAGCGGAAATCCCGTAATTAAGGAATTTTCCAAATTCTCCCTAAATGCAATAGAGAGAATGCTCCTAATATTCGCGAAACAGGAATGTTCCAATTAAATATTGCCGTCCGTCCGTCGCGTACATCCGCCTGCATGTAATTTAGCTTTAATGTGGACCAGGTGTCTACCGAGCCGATGTAGGGCCCTTTTATTCCGTTTACCACGTAATTAACCACACTCCAGTGGTAAATTCAATTCACCGGTCTCGTGATATAAAACCTTCAAGACATTTCCACCCAAGTGTCCTTTTTACAATATTTTATTTTAACACATCAGCTTAATTTTGTGTGTGTTTCAGATTAATATATTTCCTTGTTCTCCTTTTTACTTGCAGATTCTTCGAAATTGTATAATTAAAATTATATATGACAACTCCACGAGTAATTAGAGCATCCTTCATGGGAATTTGGTCGGCTGGATGATTATTTAATCAAAGGTATGTTCTAATTTTCATTTGAATAAAACTTTCGGTTATTATACCTTTCAAGAATGTGATAGGGTATACTAAGTTTATCATGAAGTTTGCAACGCACAGAAGGAAGCATCTCCGGCAGTATAAACTCTATGTATTCTTGGTTGGTATGACGAGATGAGCCGATTAAGCCTTGTCCTTCTGTGTGTCTGTTTGGTCCTATGCAAACTAATCTCTCATTTTTAAAGTTATCAAGCTGAAATTTTTGGCAAAGCCTTTTTTCTAATGCATGCTGTATATACATATGTTGAAACCAACGGAATCGGCCCACAATGTCTATGTGCCGCGAAGCTCTTTTAGAAGGGCTTCCATCTCTACCAAGACAGTCCACTAACGAACTGGAGATGTATAACTTGGTGAATACTCTCACGAGTTGAATTAATGCGGCGTGTCCTGTCAACTCGCATGTAGCAAAAAGAAAACCAGCCCGGTGCAACGTCAATGGAATCCCCTTTGAAGCACCATTCCTTCACTTCTTCTTTCCGCTACGCAACATGCCTACTGGGAAGATAAATCAGTGGACACGATTCAACACTCTTTGGTTAGCCTTATTGAAATGTCTCTTGATCACAAGGGATTTACTATGGCTGTTTTCCTCGAAATCGAGGACACTTTCAATAATGTCCGACCGAGTGTGATTGTGAAGGCACTCTTGGGCCAGCACGTCTCCACTTGCTTGGAATTTGGTTTTCAATAAACTGCTTCCGGTCGTGGAAAGGAAGGGGTACAATGTAGTGACGTAGCTAAGATTTTGTTTCGGAGGCGATCTACACGTTTTTTGTGTCGTATTCAGTGTAGTTTAGGTTAAAGCTACGCTGTATCCCCCCCCCCCCCCCCTAGTTTAAGACAGGATAAAAATTCGACATGGATTGTCGCTAGTTATGGATTAACCGAGACGAAAACCACCGTTGAACAATATGTAAAAAAACCTATCTCTGTCTTCGCCGGAGATCCCACGGAACTACTTCGCGAGGAGAGGTTGACTAACTATCTCATACGTTCCGAAAGTGTGGGTTGCGAGTCCCTGGGAGGCCGCAAAGATATGGAGGAGGGGCTCGGAAGACATTTTCAACATTTTAACATAATGCGAACAAAATTTCAAACATTAGTTTTGATAGAAAGTAATAAAAAATAAATAAATTCGGGAATTTAATGTAATGTAATGTCCTTGTTCCTCCGAATTAACCAAATCAAAATTCTATGTTGCGTTTATCAGAACCAGATTATTTTAGCTATTTTTTTTTAACTCGAGGTGACTTTTGGATTTGATTTTAATGGCGGACATTGATGAAAAACATTTTTTAACATTGTCAAAATATGCTTGAATATGAAATTTGACACAAAAGCCACGGAAAAATGCTTTTTCGTTTTTGAAAACATTTTGAAATGAAATGAAAAGACTTACTTAGACAAAATTAAAGATCATTAAATCATAATTTAAAAGATCATCGAGGATTCCATAGAAATTTTTCGCAACCTTCTTCCTGTACCTTCAGTAGTTTTCGAGATAACCTCACATTCAAAATAATATTTTTCATGATTTATGCTTTCCTTCACAAGTAAAGTTCGGAATTTTGATGATATTGGTATGCTTATTCTTATTGTTCCCTAAACGCCACATAAATACAAGAACGAAATGAAAACTTTGGATAAGGATAATAATGGAAACTCAATTTTCACTAGATTGTTCTAGACTCAGACACGATGCGATGGACGTTGCAAACGATATTATAAATTTTAAAGCCCTTTTCATAAGCTGCGGATTGCGGATACTCAGTTACTCTTACTGTTGAGGTAAAATTAGTCATCATATTGTAATGTTTCCTCTGCTGAGTGAAACCAAAACGAGACCAGGTTCGTTAGATATTCTTGTGCTGAATAATGAAACACTTCGATTGAAAAACACACACACTTTATTTACAAAACGAACTACACACGCGTACTAACAACAAACGTTAAAACGTCAAACTAGCTCTTACAATAACGACGGCACTACTTCCCGCTTTCAAGCGGATACTTAATACCGATCCGACTGTCACTGAGTGTCGAGTCTGACTACTTCTTTCCTCCTTCGGTGACATCTGCCTTTTATAGTTGGAAATCCATGCATTCGTCAATTAGCGAAGACTCTAGATTTTTCGAGATGTTCGAGCTTCCACTACTTAACGAAGGTTCGAGAATCCGCTTCATTATCAATGGTTCTGTTTGGAGAAGGTCCGACATCGGCCATTGAGGCGATTGTTGGTCTTACTCCGCTGCATATTTTTATACAGGAATCTGCGGCTCTTAGCGCTCTTCGAGTGCATTTAACTTATGATGCTCATGTGTACAATCAGGGCCACATGAGCATCCTGGAGCGGATTCCCGGTTTGCAGATCTGTTCGAGATCAGATAACATGACTACGGAATTTTGCTTCGATAGAAAATTCTCGGTCTTAATTCCATGCCGCTCGGAATGGGATAGTGCCAACCTCTGTCCTGACCCTAGCTGTACCATGTGGTTTACGGATGGGTCAAAGACTGATCAGGGAGTAGGTGCTGGGGTCTTTGGACCGAGCACCAGGATTTCAATCGCCATGGGCGTCTGGCCCAGCATATTTCAAGCAGAGATCCATGCGCCAGAGAAATTCTGCACAAGAAACTTAATGGCGCAAACATTGCTATCTGCACGGACAGCCAGGCAGCTATTAAGGCTCTTCTTCATACAAATTTTCTTCAAAATTAGTGAAAGAGTGTTTTGATACCCTTCAGTGTCTCACAAACACCAATCGGGTAACTCTATGTTGGGTACCAGGCCATCAGGGCATTCAAGGTAACGAAGCTGCGGATGAACTCGCTAGGCAAAGCTCATCTGTGAAATTTATCGGGCCTGATCCGTACTGTGGTCTGAACTGGGCTACAACCAGACAGCTGGTTAAGCAATGGTCCGCAAATGAAAGGTTGCGTCACTGGAATGATCTCGCTGGTCTTCGTCAGTCGAAAGATTTTATAAACCCATACGGTATCAAATAAACTAGCCGCCTGGGCAGAGCGGACCTGAGGTTAATCGTTGGTTACCTCACGGGACACCACTGGGTAAGATATCACCTCAACAAAATGGGTCTGGCTACTGAAACTGAAAATGTAAACTTTGCCTGGAGGACACTGAGTCAACCAAACACCTTCTCTGCGAATGCCCGGCGGTTGCTCGTTCGAGGTTCTTGTTTCTTGGAGATTCCATCGTGAGCTCCGCGGTCGTTAAGAGCGCTCCTACAAAGGACCTACTGGCCTTCATCAGGCTGATTGAGAGTCTTTTGGATTAGTTTAAGGCTATAAGGCACAATAGATCTCATGGTCGCAGTGCCCACCTTTGGGTACCTTAGCCTGTCCTTATTTATTTATTTATTTTGGAGAAGGTTCTAGACTACAGATGGCTCGAGAATCGGCTAGTGTCCATTCAATTTGTACTTGTCATCGATCATTCGAGATTATGATGAAGCCTAGTACAGTGCGTGTCGCAAGAGAGACGTACTTCGTACATACAACAATATGTTAGTTCCAAGGCTTTTTCTCTACTGTGGTAATGCGTACCAACATTTTTTTTTGCGTAGGGTCGGGAGGGGGTCACGAGCTTTTTTTTTCTTTTTGCGGTGGTCGCGACAGTAAAAAGATTGAGTTCCTCTTATACTAGCTAATGCGCAGTTCTGCGCCTCTCCTCCTCCTTCCAGAGCTCTTTATGGGTGTCGCACAGGATGTGACCCACGGCCGTCTATTTTTGATCTGATCGAAGCTTATGTTCCAGAATATTTCGCGGAGTCACTGAGGGTATAGTGAGGCCGGGAAATATTGTTCCTGCTCGAGTTTACCACGTTACGTTGCCAGCTACTCCTGGACATTTCGGACATTCTGGCGAGATGTCCAACTTAAACTTGTTTCGTCATGGCTCCGTTTCATCCACAACTCGATTTGCGGGATGAGTGTGCACGTTTATTAACCTGTTAACGATTCGTCTTATCGCTCCTTCAATTTCTTAGAGCCTTTTCCTTTTTCTCTTTCTACGCCCTTTAAAACCTCGGATGGCTCCAAACGTGGACCATTGTAAGGTTACTTAGTTTCGTACACTCGGATTTTAATTGGGATCATTGGGAATGGCGATGATGCGACGTAGGCAGAATGGTCCCAAAAGTCGGAACAAAGCGACTTTACGAAGGCGAACGAACCAACGCAGTTTAACAACAACATAACAACATAATTCTGCATGAGTCAGTGGTGTGTTTAACCTACATACGAGTATAATCTACAGCTTTCCATTTATGGAGCTGCGAGATCCCCGCCCATTGGGGGAACCCATAAGGCAGATCTTATCTGCTACAGCTAAACCAGAAGCTGAGAAGCCATCTTAAAGCATAAGCACAGCAGAGAACAATAGGTACCGTCGAGGGTGATGATGAATCGTCAATGCATAGGTATTTTCTGTCAATGTGCGGCAGGGTACGCATTGGTATGGGCTTCTCCACCCGCAAAATATCGTTTCGACCTTATCCAACATTCCATAACTTCATCAATAGGATCAAGGTAGACAGTTTTAGTCCTGTTATTAGACCTAAGTCTATAGCACAATATACTATTTGGCCTCTTGGCTTGCGGACCTCACTGACAATGACCCAATATAACAAATAAATCAAGAAATTGTTTTTATTTCCTATTTTTGGAAAATAAGCGTCTACTCTGTGACCATGGACTGATGAAAAATTTGCACTTATTAGGAGTACTTCTTATTGTATTGTAAAATCTTGGGAGTGCACCCTTCAACATTGTTGTTTCTTTCTTTTTTAATTATAAAATTCCGGCTGGTAGAATGTCACTGTCTATGCGGATGTTGACGAACGTCCTCAGTGGGGTACTACAGAATGCCCTATTCATTCTATCCGATTAGGGAAACCATTGTGGTGGCAAGGTTAACAAGACGGAACTGCCGGTATACGCTCTGTCCTGTCCCAACTTTACCGGAATGAAACTGGCTATTACTGACAAAGCCAAATTCCTCGGTATTATTCTCACTGGACATACTTCCATCCTGCGCAACCTAGATCTCCTAGAGACTGACACGTCTCCGAAATACGTTTTTGATATAAACTTCCCCAGCCTTATTCACTCTGGGAATCTTAGGGCAGATAATCTACCCTTAATGTCTGACTCCATGATTATCTCTACGGATGGCTCTAAGACGTACGACGGGGTTGGGGCCGGCACAAACTCGGAGGGACTCTGTATTAATTTATCAATCCGCCTTCCTGACTCTTGTTTCGTCCGCCAGGCTGAGGTTTCTGCAATTTCGGAAGCTCTGACCTGATTGGGTAGTCACGTGGTGACTGCCAAAGACATCAGTACGGACAGTCAAGCTGCTATACTCTCACTTGAATCGATTTTTACTACATCGAAAGCAACTGCGAATTGTTGTTAATTTTTCAACATTATATTTTGCTGGATACCGCGTCACAGTGGCTTTACGGGTAACTGCAGAGCGGACGAGCTTGCGTGTGAGGAGACAGCTAGGCTGGGAATCGTGAAAACAGCAAAATACAAATTGCAGCATACAAAATGGCAATCAAGTCCTCTGTGGGCGACAAGATGGCGCGAAGGCAGTTTAAGCTAAACGAGAAGGGCGATTTGATCTAGACTCGATCCTGGCCGCTGTGTCGTACTCGTACTGAAGTTATTTAATATATTAGACATGGGTAGGGTGGTGGGGCTCATCACAGGGCACTGCCCTATTGGGGGCCTCGTCTGGAGGTTCCATCTTCCTGACCGTGACTACTGTAGAATATATGAGGATGTGGATGAGGAGAAGAGCTTTATTCAACTTTTTGCGTTATTGTAGAGCCTTGGCGGGTAGGAGGAGTAAATTTCTTGGTTTTAACGTGTTTTTACGACTTGGAGGTCCCTAACAACGCTAGCGCGGTTCAACTCAATCGTTTCATAGCTAGCACCGGCTGATTTCACACCTAGATCTTACAGCGAGGTATAGAGATTCTGGTGGTATCACAACTGACCCATATGCAGTCTAAGTGTGCTGTGCTGTGACATTCCAGCAAAATGTGTTGCTAACCAAGTAGGATAGGTAACTGGTTAACCAAAACATGAAAATCGTAGCCCCCCGTATGGGTGGTACGAAATGTTAAGGATAGGGTAATAAAAAATGCATCAATGTCACAGGTATTTTGCCAACCTACGGTGCACCCCAATGTTACTAACGTAGGCTACTACCGTATTTATCTTTCATAAGTTGGTCCCCTAAATACCCACCAAAACTAAAAAAAATCAGCAACAGCCGGTTAGTATGCCGATTTAGTTTTACGGTTGGATAGTTTTCCGGAGAATTTTTTTTACAACTTTTTCAACATTTAAATCAAATTTTTGTGTTTGCATGTCCGGCCGGGATTTGAACTCGTGTCGTTGTGCTTCGAAACTCATCGCGCTACCACATACGCCATCGACACTAATATAGAATGGCTTCCAAAAAATGCTTTATAAGCAACACCGTCTCTGCATAAAAAGTGGTTAACTAAATTGGGTGCGTACCTGGGTCACCTAAATCATGAACATCGTATCCCCCGAATAGCTATCTACGTTGGGTACGTACCTAGGTTACCTAAATCATGAAAATTGTAGCCCCCGTACCATGCTCATAGCTCAAATTTTGTGGATCTCTATGGGCTGAGTAAAAATGGTGGGTACGCTAGGATGGCTATTTAATTTAGCATAGCTAATTTGGGTAGTACGCGTTACCGGGGGTACGGTTTTTTGCTGGGATGTCACGGTAGTCCCTGAACCTAACCTGCAGTAGAGATCTTCTAATATCGAGTGATGAGGATTCCACCGATATTGTAAAAGATACCGTAGAAAACCTAACCAAATTTTCCAATGGACCAAAGCGAAATGGTTAGCTACAGCGTCTAAGAGAAAAAGCCGCGTTTTAAGTTGTAGAAAACGGCAGAAAACAGAAACGAATTACGGAATACTTAGATTTAGGAATATCATAATCATAACATTAAATAAACTGCTCCAAAGAAATGCGAATATGATTAACATTTTAATAATCGCAAAACACGAGCCCCCGTAAAGGTGAACGGTCGCGGTTTTTAATAGTTCACGTTTTCGCAAGTCTACTGTATTATGCTTTGCTATGTCAACAAATCATCACAATAACCACCATTAATTCAACCAAATATTTATCGATTGGAATTCCATTCCATCATTGGCTTTCGTCTTGATCTCCAGAGAGGGGCACAAAATGTCAATGCACTTCATCTTGAAGAATGCGCCAGCATCCATCGTGGTTGCATCTTTGAGTCCGCTATAGATACCAGATATCATGCATGCATGAATAGATACAATGTCGTTGCGGCTACTTCTCCAGGCCATTCACTGAGGCCTATTTACATATGTTCCAATGCCGGAAATGCATATGTGCCTAACGATTGACTTGCCAACATCTAGGCAAAAACTTCCCTTGTTTTTCTAGTAGTAACCTGAGGCGTCCAAGATGTAAATACATGGTTGTCAAGAAAAAAGACAAACCACAAATCTAACGGATTTTTCAAGTTTAGCCTGTTGCATTGAATCTGCTCTATTCAATACCATGCGTATAAATATATCTGGATACATTTATAAATCCATAGTATCGTGGATGTGGTCAAACAGGATTATCTAGTGCACGGTCGTCGTACAAGAAGAAAGAAACTTTACTCTTGTAAAATTGAAATGTTGGGAATCTGGTAGGCTATCTAATATCTTTTGCTTGTAAGGTGAACTTCGAGAGATTGGTGCTGGACTCACTATCAACATCATCATTGTCTGACCGTTGGCTGATTGGAGCTTTAATACCACCACTAGCACTAACATTCTCAATGTATTATCTCTAATTAGTTTCGATTAATCTGTGCAGTACACTACCGTTGTTTTAACAACGCCCCAACCTTGTTACTACTGCCCACTGCTCACCGTTATAAGTGGTTGAGCAATAGGAAGTATCTTTTTTATTACTGAGAATCGAACGATTGAATTATTGTGCTAATACTAACAGTAGTAGTCCGATTGCTGAAGTGAGCCTCTGTACGAGTTCGTACTGGATAGAGTAAATCTATTGGAGCGGATTAATTAAATATCGAAGCAAATTACACGGTTGCATAGTTGAAATTTCCAGCTATTTGGAGTTGAATTGTTAATTGAAAGCTTTCAATATATTTTATTTAATAGAGGATATAGTTAAACGGTTTAATATGGCGGTTGGTGTGAGTGGAATTTATGGTCAATTGTAGTTTTAGAGAATCGGAGCTATTGGCGATCTCGTGTGTGTAGGAATCACGTCAATTAAAATTAACTTTATCATTTTTCGCTGGAATTCCATTACAAGCCCTAGACTTTACACCGACACCGGTGGCTAGGTTTTTTTCGACGGTTTTCCATCTCATTTTTCGGATCAGAGGATTTTGCTGTCGATCTCTGGTTGGCTCACTTGTAGCCCATACTAACCACTACATAATAAAATAGTAATAAAATAGATGTAAAGATTTGTTGAGTTCATTCCTTTTTCCCCTTGAATTGGATCTTTGAACTTCTGAATTGGATGACTCCAACTTCGACGACTGACAAATTATAAGACCAGGTGTAATTTCGATGACTTTATTCCTTCTCCTTTGAAAATAGATTTTTGATCCTCCGACTTTGACTGACAAATTACAAGTGTCTTTGATCCCTTTCTAAATTAAGTTTAAGCATTGATATGACGAGAAAAAAGGCGGGAAATTAAAGTTTGGGAATCTATACAATTAAAGGTTGGGAAAATATTGTCCCAAATATTGCTTATTTAATAAACGTCATTTTCCAGTCGACCATTTTAGTACTAATTTCTAAAACTATTTTAGGTTAGGTTTATTCTGACAATTCAGTTGTTTACTTTGCTTGCGCTATGGATTTCAACATCGGAGTAAATTCAGATAAGTATAAATTTGTAATTTGTATGCTAAGAAACGTTGCTTTGTGTTTTCCTTTTCGATTGCAGGCGCCGCATGATGACTTCGACTGAATTTATCGGTGCATCCACTTCCTGATGTGTCGATGTTCGAGTTTTGGTTATCGTGGTGTCGACTCCATCAGGTGAGTTTAAAGTTGTGTTTTGTGTTCGGGAAGTTTTTCGGTGTGATGCGCTGTAAGTTCCAACATACTCCCCCGCGCTGAGAAGTCATTCTCAGGATGAAAAATGTGAAGTGGAACGAAAATGAAAGTCGAAAAGATTATTTAATTATTACAGATGTTCTGACTGGAAGAAGTTGTCCCAACTAGGTTGGGCGTTCTCCTCAGTCATTAACATCTGGAGCAAATAAATAAAAAAAAGAAAAAGAAAAATGTTAGTTGTATTGTATGCAAATTCAGTATTTCGATAATAATGAGTTCATTTTTTTTTTTTTTTTTTTTCGTTCAGCTTTCCTCACCATCAGTTGGTAAGACTACTATTTTGGTAATGGGTCTTTTCAATATGGATTGCGTTGTTTTGAGTGTAACAACTCGGACTAGTCCATCTTCGCCTGGATGGACTTCTATTATTTTTGCCATCAACCATTTGTTGGGAGGTAGATTTTCATCTTTCACGATAACGATTGTTCCTGGTGAAATGTTTGATTGTGTCTTGAACCACTTTGGTCTTTGCTGAAGGCGTGATAGATATTCGTTAGACCATCGTTTCCAGAAATGTTGTGCCATCTTTTGTGTTCTTTGCCATCGGTTCAGATAGGATTCCTTAGTATCGAGTAGGTTTCGATCAGGCGGAGAATTCAAGGCGTCGCCAATGATAAAATGTCCTGGTGTGAGTGCGTTTAATTCAGTGGGGTCTTCATTTAGCGGGACTAAGGGTCTGGAATTTAAAATGCTCTCGATCTGTGTTACTACGGTGTTCATTTCCTCGAACGTTAAATGTTGGTTTCCGACAATTCTTTTTAAGTGATGTTTCATTGATTTCACCCCGGCTTCCCAAAGTCCGCCGAAGTGTGGTGCTGATGGGGGGTTGAAATGCCAAGTGATGTTATCAGGAGCTAAGATACCTGCTGCTTTTGATTCATGTCGCTTGATTAGTCGAAACTCTTTGTCGGCGGCCATAAAATTCGAACCACAATCTGAATATATGTCGGAGCACATCCCTCGTCTTGATGTAAATCGTCGGAAAGCCGCCAGAAAGGTTTCCATACGCAAGTCGCTGACTACTTCCAAGTGGATCGCTTTCACTGCTAAACAGATAAACAACGCAACGTAGCCTTTAGTAAAGCTGGCGTTTCGAGTTTTTGCGGTTTTTATCATTATTGGTCCGCAATAATCAACGCCTGTGTGAGCGAATGCTCTTGTCAGATTCACTCTTGGCGTCGGCAATTGTCCCATTAGCTGATTTTCAGTCGTGGCCTTGAATCGTGTACATATGACACAATTATGTGTTATTCTCTTCGCAGCATTTCGACAGTTGATTATCCAAAAGCTCTTTCGGGCGGTTGATATCATGATTTGTGGTCCACCGTGTAGCGTTTTCAAGTGAATTTCATGCAGAATTAATTTTGTTAAAGGATCGGTGTTGGGTAAAATTATGGGATTGGCTTGTTCATATGATAGATTTGCGTTTGATAGTCTTCCATTTATTCTAAGTACGCCCTCTTCATCGACTTGAGGGTTTAAACGTACGATGTTGCTGTTCTTAATGGGTTTTTTATTCATTAGATTTTGGATTTCTTTGTCGTAATGAAAATTTTGAGCCAATTTTATCCACAGCATCCGAGCACTAAGTAGTTCGTCTGTTTTCAAAAATCCCGTTTGTGGGATTTGTCTTCTGCAATGTTGAATGAAGCGTAGACAATAGGCGGTTACCCGTATAAGTTGAGTAAACGATGAAAATCGCCGAAGTATTTCATTTGGTTCTTTTAATATCGCAGTGCATGCTTGCTTTTTTAATTCTAATGTTGTGTCTTTCTTTTTAGGTTGTGGAGGCCAATGTTCCTTGGAAAGCATTAACCATGTCGGACCTGTCCACCATAAACCATTGTTGGCCAAATTCGAACGTGAATTGAACCGAGTGAGCAGATCTGCTGGATTTTCTGGTCCTGGAACATGAAGCCAATTGACATTCGGTGACATTTCATGGATGTAGTTTACTCGATTTGCCACGAATTGTTTCCAACGGAATGTGTCTCCTCGAAGCCATGCCAGTACTACGGTGGAATCCGTCCATAAATATGATGTATTCATATGGTCTTCGAAAATTTTATGACATTTTTGTAGTAACTTAGTTGCGATGACTGCTCCGCATAGTTCCAAGCGGGGTGTAGACATTTCTTTTTTTGGTGCTACTTTAGATTTGGCCATGATCAGATAGACGTTTAATACTCTTCCATTTTGAATGATTCTGCTGTATATTGCTGCTCCATAAGCTTCCTTAGATGCATCGCTGAAACAATGTAATTTCATCGTAGTTTCGGGTTTAAATTGGATCCATCTGGGTAATTTTATATTAGGTAGGTCGTTGAGATGGGAACTTATTTTATTCCAACTTCGAATAAACTTTGATGGCAATGTATCATCCCATTCGAGTTGTGAAAGCCATACCCCTTTGAGGAGTACCTTGGCTTCTGCTACAAGAGGAGCTATCCATCCTAATGGGTCGAAAATTCGAGCGATTTGTGAGAGCAGTTCTCTTTTCGTTCGAACTGGAATTCTTTCGCTTTGTCGTACAACCATTGTATCTTGTTTTGGGAACCAAGACAATCCCAATGATTTTACTGAATCTTCTTCAGACATTATGGGAATTTCTTGAAGTTTAGTGTTGTGGTCATACTCAGTTTCCATTAAACTAGTTTCGTTAGAAATCCATTTGTGTAAATGGAAACCACCTCTCTTCAGTATTTGCTTTATTTGATATTGTTTTTCCTTTGCTTCAGAAAGTGTTGGAGAACTGGTCATCAAATCGTCAACATAAAATTCAGTTAAAACCATTTTCGCTCCCAGTGGAAATTTCGCACCTTCGTCGGCGGCCAATTGTTGCATTGCTCGAATAGCTAAGAAGGGTGCGCAGGTTAATCCGAATGTGACTGTCGTAAGTTGAAAGTCTTGTATAGGTTCGTTCTTCGTTGACCTCCATACGATGCTCTGAAATTTATTGTCTTCCTCGTGTACGTCAACTTGCCTGTACATTTGCTTTATATCTGCGGTTGAAGCGTATTGATAAAGTCGCCATCTACATAAAGTGGTAACCATGTCTGGTTGTAAAGTCGGTCCTGTCATAAGGGTGTCATTTAAGGAGACTCCGCTGGCAGTTTTTCGAGAAGCATCGAATACGACACGCAGTTTGGTAGTTTCTCTGTCGTTCTTTAAGATTCCATGGTGTGGTAAGAATACATTGAGTGAATTGATTGAATTTGATGCTTTCATGTGGTTTAAATCTTGATACTCGTTCATTACGTCGACATATGCTGTTTTCAAATTTGGTTGATTTTCAAACCGACGTTCTAAGTGAAGAAATGATGCTGTTGCGATGTGCTTGGAATTTCCTAAAGTTTCCTTCATGTGATCCTTGAATGGGAGTCTTACGACATATCGGCCATTTGTTCTCCTTGAGTGTGTTTGTTCGAAGTGAGTCTGGCACAAAAGATCTTCTTCTGATTCTACTTGTTGACAGGGGATTTCTTCTAACTTCCAGAATAATTTTAGTTGATCGTTGATGTCATCAAGAGTGGTTCCAAAACAATTGAGATTTTCGTCGTTTGCTTGCTGATTAATTTGTCCGAATACGATCCATCCTAACTTCGTTGATTGTGCGATTGGTGTTCCCGGAGGACCCGTGATTAATCTTGCTTCAATGATAGAAGCATAAACGTCAGCTCCCAGCAGCACGTCAATGTGCCTCGGGGTGTCGAAATTTTGATCTGCCAGCGTTAAATTAGACAGATGTTCCCAATTTTTCTTTGTGATAGTATATGATGGTAATATTTTTGATAGATTACGTATTATTAGCGCTTCTATGGTAAGATTTTCGCCCTTTAATGGTATAATCTTCAATGAAATGGAACCTTTGGTGGTTCCGGCTTTACAACCTGCCACTCCTATGACGTTTGCATGATGCGACATTCTTTTTAAACCGAGTTGTTGTGCGGCATTTTCGGTAATGAATGTCGCTTGCGATCCACTATCAACGAGTGCGCGTAGTTTATGAATCCTTCCATGCTGATCGAGTGCGTTTATGTTGGCCGTTGCCAACAAAACTTGTTTGCTGGTTGTAGAAGTCAAAACATTGACGTTGCTCTCGGCAGTCCTTTGAACTTCTGGTGCGTTGTTGCTTGTGGTATTGGCTCGAATAATTTGATTATTTGCTGTGGAATGTAGTAAGGAGTGATGCCTTTTTCCGCAAGCTCTACATTTGTATGTGCTTTTACACTGGTTAGCAGCATGGCCCGAATTCATGCAGTTGAAACAGAGTTTATTTACTTGGACGATTTTGTTTCGTTGTTTCGCGTCAAGCGATTTGAAATTGTCGCATTGATGTAACTTGTGAGGTTTTTTACAAACAATGCATTGTATCGTCGTTGTGACCAATACTTGATGTTTTTTCGTTTTCGTCTCGGAGTTTGACATCTCCCACGCTCGAAAACGATTCTCTATGAATTCAATAAGTTGGATGTACGATGGAAGTTTGGTGAGACCACCTGTCTCCTGATTCCACGCGTGTCTTATTGAACTCGGAAGTTTGGATAGGATTATATGATTTAGAAACACATCCCACGTAGATGTGTTTATTTCTAAGTTGTTGAGCGCTTTCAACACACCGTTGAAAGTGTCGATTATTCTCCTAAGACTTTCTGAATTTTCTTCGTTGCTGCATTTAACTTCGAAAATTTTATTTAATTCTTGATGAACAAGGACTCGCTTATTTTCATACCGCCTTGTTAAAGTTTCGATTGCTGGCTGGTAATTTTCAGCGCTTATTGTGAAATTGCGAAGCAATTCTTCGGCTTCACCTTCCAAATGACACTTTAGATAGTTCATTTTTTGGATGGTGGATATGGTTTTATTGCTGTCTACTATGGAGAGGAAAAGTCCCTTAAAGGAAGACCACTCGTTGTAACTTCCCGAAAATTTCTTGAGGGCAATTTTGGGAAGATTTGATTCGGTTGTCGACCCAACCTCACTAACATTAGAGGTCTCGGATTTCTCTTTTGAGGGTTTTTTTAAGTCCGATTTACCCTGCTCTAACTCGCTAAGGCACACGTGAATCTCTTCTACCGTATCGACGTATATTCCGCTTTCGAAGTAATCGTCTACTTCTTTGGAAGATAATTCTTGGAGCGACTTGTGAGCTTCTTCCAGCGCGGTTAATTCAGCTTGTAGTGTGTCGATACGGTAGTCGAAGTACCGTGCTGTGGTTTTTTTTGCCTTGCCGTCTTTGTTATAATTTGAGAGTGTGCGTTTGATTTCGGAGACTCTTCTCCTTTGCACCTTTAGCAAAGTGGAGGCTTCATCCCTTGATTTCGTCGAGGTTTCCCCTGTATCAGGCATACTGACGGTAATTTAATTCGTAACCTCACTTTGTATTTATAAATTTCGCGGACCCAACTCCACTTTTCGGAAAGCGATATGGGAGATTCTTAACCTCACTTTGTGATTATAAATCTCGCAGACCCAACTACACTTTTCGGAAAGCGATATTGAAACAGAGATTCTTAACCTCACTTTCCGTAGACCTAGTCTTACTTTCACTACCGACGTTGCACATGAACTCTTAACCTCACTTTCAATGATGGGTTTCTCAATAAATTTACATACAACACCACTAACCTTTTTTTTTTCTTCAATTTCGGACGAATCCGGCTCGACGGACCATGTAAAGATTTGTTGAGTTCATTCCTTTTTCCCCTTGAATTGGATCTTTGAACTTCTGAATTGGATGACTCCAACTTCGACGACTGACAAATTATAAGACCAGGTGTAATTTCGATGACTTTATTCCTTCTCCTTTGAAAATAGATTTTTGATCCTCCGACTTTGACTGACAAATTACAAGTGTCTTTGATCCCTTTCTAAATTAAGTTTAAGCATTGATATGACGAGAAAAAAGGCGGGAAATTAAAGTTTGGGAATCTATACAATTAAAGGTTGGGAAAATATTGTCCCAAATATTGCTTATTTAATAAACGTCATTTTCCAGTCGACCATTTTAGTACTAATTTCTAAAACTATTTTAGGTTAGGTTTATTCTGACAATTCAGTTGTTTACTTTGCTTGCGCTATGGATTTCAACATCGGAGTAAATTCAGATAAGTATAAATTTGTAATTTGTATGCTAAGAAACGTTGCTTTGTGTTTTCCTTTTCGATTGCAGGCGCCGCATGATGACTTCGACTGAATTTATCGGTGCATCCACTTCCTGATGTGTCGATGTTCGAGTTTTGGTTATCGTGGTGTCGACTCCATCAGGTGAGTTTAAAGTTGTGTTTTGTGTTCGGGAAGTTTTTCGGTGTGATGCGCTGTAAGTTCCAACAAAAGCCAAAAAAAACGTCCATGCGATCTAGTCCGCCAAGAAAAGGAAAACGGAAAGCGACCAATAAATACTATTTAACCTTCTGTAGTTCCGGCACTGGGGGCCATAAGGGCTAAAATTTGGTAAGAATATTCCTGTTGGTCCCCTGAGGACATTTTTCGAAAACCAACTCGATTCAATAAAAAACACTCGAGATATAGCAGTTTGAAAATCGCAATTTTCATAATTTTTCTTGTTCTTGTCGCTCCTTGACAGGGCTACAGCTTCATAGAGACCATCCCGGGAGCTGATTTTTTGAATACACCTTAGTTTTATCCCGAGGGAGTTGTAATGGAAGGTTTGGTGGGCAGAAGATGCCCGTCCGGACGGAGCCTAAGCTAGCATAATGACCGTAAAGGTCGGACCGTGCTATCTGGTGAAGAAAAAAGGCCTTTCAATGAGCTAAGCAGCGGCCTATGCTTGCTGTAGCTCAGTTCGGGACACTTGGGCGGGGTTTTCGCCGCTCATTACTCCTGTTCTTTACGTATTAACAAAAATTTAGGCCCGGGAAAAAATGTGGAATAATAAAAAAAAGTGGGACGGGGATGGAATCGTTGGCGGACGGCTCAGATGTCCTCGGGTATAATGGGAGCTTCGGCCTCTGGTTTCGTACCACCGACAAATCAGTACTCATTAGGTGCTGCCTTCGATCTGCCGGTGGAAGCAGCACCGGATTATGGTTTATTACAGAATGCATAGGTTATAATTTGTTTTAAAAGGACCAAGGAAATAAAAAAAATATGTTGTGAAAATGGCGCATATTATATGGCAATAAGAGCTATTTTTCCCCTTACTCATTTTCATAGAATATCCTTATGGATTGCTTCATTACACTTAGTTTGATTATGAATGAGTTTAGTTGGGATTGGAGGATATTGCATTTCGATTTGATATAACATGTGAATGAATACTATTTGCCCTAGCCCATAGTAGGGCAGAGCGCATCAAGTATTCACATGTGGCTTAGTCGACGTTTCATTAGCATAAACTGGTGTTGAACGATGCATGTTGCTAAGTAGAGAACTACTAGCAAGTTTGTTCAAACCATAGTTACTCACCTAAGTCTTTTTAAAGATCGCTGCCTCAGGAATTTCCCGTGGTCTGATTTCAATCAAATTTAGTACGTAGCTTCCTTTGGTTATTATAAATACTACACGGTACTGTTATGGTCCCACTGCAGGTGTGCATTAGTACAAAAGGACTCTCTTGATCATGAAATAAAACAGAAAATGAAGCTGGTAGATATGATTTATTGTGATGGGATCAATGCTCAGTGGTACTGTTGTAGGCATATTGAGTCCTTTGGTCAGGACTGATGGCGTTTCGAGTCTTTTATACTCATTTGCCCTAACCCCTAGTGGGGCATAGCGCGTCAGCTATTCCATGTGGATTAGTTTACGTTTCGTTGGCATCAACCAGTTTCGGACAATGCACGTTGCGAGCATGCACCTCCTGCTCCCATTTAGCCGCCTTCCTGCGATGGGTATAGTATGATTGGGGTTCAATAGACTACTGCTAATGGTCTTTTGAGTCCTTTGGTCAGGAAAGAGGATAATCTTGCATTCACGTGGTACATATGGATATCTCCTGAATCGGGGCGATAAGGACAACGTTTTTCAAAGCAACTCTTAGACAACTTGAAAGCAAATGCATCAAAATTGGAATGTATGTACTTGCATGGGACTAGCCTTAAGTGTCGATAAACATGATCACTCTTTTGGTGTAATTTTACTCACAATCAGTTTCGTTTTTTTTTTACTCACTCAGTATCGATTAAGGCTGAATTCGGACAAATTAGGATTGCAGTTGTTACATTAACCATTTATGAAAGGGTCATGATTTTTGTGGGGGGAGTCGGTGATTCTAACTATTATATAGGTATAATTATTCAAAGGATTTCTTATTTGAAATGCCACCTTACTATTTGCGATTTCGTCGTAACACAAATGCTTAAGCATCTCCAGGAGTAGGGCAGTTCATCTCCTATTGGCATCGGTGAAGACCTCTACTTTCCGGCTTCATTTTTATTTTATTACTAGCTAAAAGAGCTCGCTGCGCTCGAGTTGTTCGCTTCGCTCACAATAAATTGCCACTATTTTTGCCATTTTCCCCATGTTTTCCTCTCATCCATTGAGGATGGAGAGGACGTGGAAATGGACGTCGTCGGACGGCCACTGCCCCCCCCCCCTTCTTCGATATCTCTCGTCTTGCTCACTTTGTTTCATAATTTCGGGAGAAGGAGGTGGTGTGAGGGGCCAGTAGTAATGTTCATGAAGAACTGTCGAACCGTTTGTCTTTTATTTACATGGAAGAGAAATGATGTTAACATTCAATGCAAAGCTTTGTGGTAAATTACGTTTTTCGTTTTATTTTCCGGCGCGTAAACAAACAAGATGATTGCTTCTCGATACGCGAACACGCGACATACAGTTGTCCATGCGCGAAACGCGGAAACTTTAAGTTAATCCCGCAAACTTCCAACGACTAGCCTTGTAATTTGTTGATGGTCATCACGAAGGCACGGGGAATCGCAGTCGTTTGAACTCGAATGGCAAGTCCATTGGAATCATCGGGATGCGCGGAATCAAAACAGCCTCTCCTTTGTACTTTCCCTTGATAATCGTCGTCTTGATGACGTTGTTCGTAAGCTTTTTCCAGAGAAGAGAAAGATAAGAAAGGTTAATCACAATCTATGTGCACTAAATTCCCTGAAGCAATTTTACCTCATTCCGTCTGCTGAAAAGTAAACAGTGAGACACGCGCCCTCTACCCCGGAACACCCGCGCAATCCATATAGTCGCGAACCAACCTGTCCAACTCACATCCCCCCATTCCATCTCATTTCCTCGGAACACCCGCCCGGTCCATATAGTAGAAGAGTCAGGCCAAAAAAATGCTGTCGAAAAATTGCTTCGTTTCTCTCGGGTGATTTCATTTCCATATTTCTCTCTCTTCTCTGGCTTTTTCACAGCCAGTCTCGTTCCATTGCACAGTCCAGGTTGATTGATGTTACGCAACATAATGATGACTGAGCCTACTTTCAATTGCAAATTATGCGGTGGTAATCTGGGCAATTCCAGCGAATTCAAAAATTCTGTCGACTATTTCATTCTGGTTGATAACTGTGTCAACCGATTTGAAGGAAAACAACTGTCCCGGAATGAAATTTTAAATGGTCGCGTTAAGATCATCGATATCTTTGTTCTTTGGCTCGTTCGCTTAGCCAATTATGGTTTTTGAAGTTCTGCGCTATGTTTGGAAAAACACGTCGAATGGCTCTTCCTAGGTTTAGGCTTTTGATAAAAAAAAGTCCCTATTAGCCAACAGGCAGGTTAAAAGGATATTGAGAAAACGGGTCTAAGAATGGTATGTTGATCTCTTTAAAACTTTCCGCAAAGATCTGTGAATTTGGTCTCAGTATTCTTCTGGTTTGTTGTTCCTTGTTTTTCAAGTCATTGTCTAACCAATTCCAGTCATAATATGAATAGTCTTTTCTAGGATCCCGACCAATGATTGAGTTGGCATGCATAAGACTTAGCTTTTGTGTCTGTCTTTCGATTCATAAATATCCCCTAACTTGTCGAACACCAGCATGTACACACCCAAAATGGGGTTCACACTATAGCCGCATTACTTCATCTGCGCCAGATTTAATCTGAAACTGTCAAATGCATACAATTTTATTCCACACACCCAGATTTAGCGCAGACGAAGTAATTTGGCTATAGTGTGAATCCCATTTAAGCTAAATGGATACTTTCAAGTATGCATTCTGACCAACTATGCATTCTGCCTGGCATGCACCGCAAACTACAGTTCAGTCCTATACAATTATGCATACTGACCTGGCTCGACAAACCACTTGAGATAACCATCCGCTCGCCTATACATTTTGTTCGAAGTTATGAGATGAGTTGATAAGTGTTTAGTTTTGCTTTGTGTTTTATGGGTCATTAAATAGTATGTTTTCCTTGTGGTATATTATCCATTTACTTATTGCAAACCACCATCAAAACCCTCGGAGGGCTAATTCAAATAAACTGTGAAATGTTCATCTAAATCGACCCAATAATACCCAGCTCGACCAGCAAATATAGCATGTACACGCCTAAGATTCGCTCCTTCAACTATGCATTCTGGCTGGCATGGATAGCGACAACGCCATCTAGATATACAGGCCTGCGCTCAGCTGATTTTGACGGCTAAATTACGCAATTATTTCCTTCGATGACTTCATCGTATCCACAATCCAGTGGTCGGCGACTGATGGCGGCGACCCGGTATTTGTGTGTTCTGTGTTTAGTTTTCGTTTTCCGCGTTGAGTGTTTGTGGTTGTTAGTCAAATTTCATCTAGTGATCCGAGAAAACAAACACGTGCGCGATGAAAGTGTGTCGTGCGATCAAAATATGTATTTTGTCAAGTGTCAACGATACTCTGCGACTGATCCCCAGGGCTGCGGCTTCGACCAAATTGCTGCAGGTGTCCAGAAAGTGTGGTTTTAGAGGACTAAAATGCCGTCTGACGCAAATCCAATTGTAAACAAATGTCGTTCCGGGGACATCGTCGTGTGCAGTCACTGCCTTGGCGAAGGAATTAATGACGTACACGATCAGCTGAGCGCAGGCCTGTATATCTATATGGCGTTGATAGCGAACCACTTGACATAAACAACACCAACCGTTCATTCCTATTTAATTATGAGTACTGGATGGCTTGCACTGCGAACCACTTGACACAATACCCACAATTCATCTAAGCGCTCTGTTAGAAGTAATGAAACAAATTAATAAGATCGTTTTTTTTATGAGCCATTAATTAAATGGTGTGTTTTACTTTGGTATATATTATGCTTCTGGGATTTTTCGCAAACCACCATCAAAACCCGTAGACAGCTAATTCGAACAAACTGTGAAATTTACATCTAAATCGGCCCAGTAGTTTAGGCACCATTTCGGCACTCACAAACAAAGGATTGATTTTTTTTATATTTAGATGTGAATTAACCCCTGATTTCTACACTTGAGCATCGTAGAGTGGCCTGCGAGACCTCACAGCTTTCGGGTGCATTAATTCCCATATACGTGTCACTACCGACCTAATTTCATTACCGAGATAAATTGCATAGCTACTAACTACCCTTAACTCTGCTGTCATCGTACAATCACTTAATTCCCGTTGTACGAGTATATGCGATATTCTAATATACATAGATATGTCACGGGACTACGACTACAACCAACGGCAATATCTCTTCATCTTCAACGCGTTCTTGCATTTATACTCATACATTGTTCTTCTGTAACCGCATTTACAATATACTGCTCCACTTCTATTCCCTTTCAAACGGACAGTAAAAATAAACCACACTAATTGACTATTTCCACAAGAGCTATATAAGATCCACAAAATAGTCCAACCCAAATGGGTGACCTTGTTCAAAAGGACTAAGCTCGCAACGTCTAACGAATGCAACAATGTTACTATTCGGGCGAATATCCGGAATTTGAAAGGTGAATTCATCTTGCAAAGTTCAAATAGAGTATGTACAGATATTCATTGCATCTATCATACTATCTATATTGTTTGGTATCCACTAGTGGCTGTGTATTAGTGCATCCTTGTTGAAATTAAATTATCCCAAGCTTCATCTATCTCTTAGAAATTCTATTATTTCAGGACTTCAAAACTTGGACGTAACCAACTGCTGGTATGAAGTTTCGCCAATGTAATTTATTCAATCGTAGGGAAATGTGGCAGAAAATTGTAGACTTTTCGGGAGTGGTGAGTGCAGGATTCAAAAAAGATGTGTACTGTTCCAAAAATAAAACGGACTAATACTTTTAGGTAAAGGAATCACATTACGCTTGTCCTGGCTCCTGGAGTCTTGCAACCGGAATATGGAAACCGTCTTTTGATAGTATTATACTATATGTATAAACCATTTAAATAAAAGAATGAAGGACCTACACGGCTTTTCTGTGGAACACCATTCAGAGATGGTTGAAGTCAGTTAATTCTAACATCCCAACTTAAATTCAGCTGCAGCAATCTTAACCATTTCATCCCTCCGTTCCCCTTTCCATATTAACGACGAACTCTGCACTAAGATAGTTCTAATTGAAATGCATCTAAGAACACCTCGGTGGTACACAAAGGGTACAACTTGGACAGTAGAGTTGCAATAGTCTAATCTGGGGAAAACTTAGTGCTGAAACACTGAGTATTCTCTGTTCTAATAAGTTTACGAGTATCCTATGAATAAATTACGACGAGCGGATCATAAAGAAGTGGATCCTTGTGCTATCGTCTTATCCTAACTTCGAATGCATTTGATTTATAGAACAAGAAGAGAAGTTTTCATTGTATCCGAATAACTTCTATGTACGTACTTAATTATGACCAAATATTGTAATTACGAGTAAAATTTCAACTAAAGGATCGTGTTACATGGTATGCTATGGTAATTTGCTCTGAGAATTTACTCTCAGTTTGGAAATTGATTCCTGGTATATTCCACATCTCTCACGCAAATATTCGATAACCGTGTTGTTCAGTCTGTAACAAACAACGCGCACTTTTATCTTCTAATCCGATTTAATGTGAAATTTATTTCTGAAAATTTCTGGTAAAATACATACAATATTGGAGCTCATAATGATATCCTTTCTAGGAAGAAGCATCCGAGTTTCTGTTCATTCCACAAATTCCAAGCAGCTCCCAACAAGTAAACATACAAACAAACAAACAAACAATTGCTCGGAATTAACAGACAGACCGGCACATATGGTCCATACGGTGATTGTTTGTTACTCCACGTGTATGCGTGGAAAGCGGATGCAATTTATGGTGAATCCTGAATTGGGATGGCGAAGCAATTTAGGGAAGGGGAAAGCAACTCGACGTGGAACATTGAAAAAAAAACAACAACGAAATATATGTATGGCAAATATAACCATGTCCACCATGCTCGTAAAGAATGGAAAAACGAACGATTTTGGAATTTTAAATTCGGTTGGACGCAAACGAACATGAACAATAAGTGCACCACTCAAGACTTTAAATCGAATCAGTTTTTGGACGGTTTATTTGGGTTCGTCAAATTTGTGCATTTGTTTGATTGTTCTGGGGCAAATCACATTATCGCGTGTCCCGACTCCCGAGTATGGAAGATGGCGGGTCGAATTTGAAATGAAAGATATATGTATATAAACCATATAAAATCTGTCAGATGTCTGTCAGCGTGTTAAGGCAGTGGTGGATTTAGAGGCGGGCTACAGAGGCCCGGGCCCCCTTCAAAATGTTTGGTAAATAGAGTTTGGTTGTGAAAAATTTGAGCAAAAGCTTGAAAAGATTTTTCGAAAAGCGAATACAAAAGGTACCCAACAAGGGTGAGATTCATTACGCATGGTTGTTGTGTTGTCTGGGAGCACCACCTGAACGTAGACTTGTGTAAAATGGACAGCGCTTTAAGGGCCACGGGAGCGGACGTGACTACCGCAAAATGGGTTGGACAGATGCTCTCATCGAGAAGGGTCATCATTACGATTGGAGACTGCTCCCTCGTGGCTAGTGTCACTCGTCGGTGTCCACAAGGAGGTGTTCTATCGCCACTCCTGTGGTGTATAGTAGTGGACAGTTTGTTTTGGGAATACGCCGATGATCCGGTGATCTTGGTTACGTGCAAGTTCGAGGAGGTCTTATCAGACATTCTTCAATCAGCACTATGCATAGTACAGGAATGGTGCAACGCAAATGGCCTTCGAGTGAACCCCTCCAAGGCAGTTGCGGTCCCCTTTACTAAGAAAAGATACCTCAGACAAATCAGATGCCCCCTAATGTACAATCTACCCATACCCTTGGCAGACAACGCCAAGTATCTGGGGGTCACTCTTGACAAAAAACTACTCTGGTCAGAGCATCTGAAAGTAGTGTCAGACAAAGCCACTAAAGCTCTGTGGATATGCAGACAATATGTAGGCAAAAAGTGGGGAATGAAACCCTCTATCATCATTTGGATTTACAAGGCGATCGTTAGACCCATGCTAGAATATGGTGCAGTTGTATGATGAAAGAGAGCCAATACAGTAACTGGCAGATCTACCCTAGGTAAGATTCAGAGACTTGCTTGTCTCATGTCTACCGGAGTCATTCACTGCTGCCCTTCTGCGGCGCTTGAGGTACTGCTAGACCTTCCACCATTGCACGTTCATGTAATAGCACATGCAGAGCTGACGATCCTCTGATTGAAGGCTTGCGATGCCCTCACTAAGCTGAATCCGGAACAGGAAAGTTGGCTCAGTGAGAGCTGCATAACCTGTATGCCATCGGACCATCTGGTGAAAGAACCATCCAGCAGCAAGCTCTTCAACACTATAATCTGAAGCTGAGAAAACTGGTTGGAGGAACATTCCACTCTTCTTCCAGATACCGTCAAGTGGTTCACGGATGGATCGAAGACTGTCAATGGCACAGGTGCCGGAATAGTGGGCCCTAACCAGGGTATTTCTATGCCTATGGGTAAGTTCGCGACAGTATTCCAGGCAGAAGTACATACCATCGAGTCATGTGCGGAGCTCTGCCTGAAAGCCGAATTCCGTAGCAAGAATATAGCTTTACTGATAGCCAGGCAGCCATACTGGCGCTAACCAACTGGTCTGTTTCGTCCAAGTTAGTTCGCAGCTGCCAGAATACATTACAAAAAGATGGCTCCTCGAACATGATAACGGTATACTGGGTTCCTGGCCACGTCGGGATTTCTGGGAATGAACAGGCTGATGAGTTGGCCAGGATCGCCTCGGACACGTCCTTTTGTGGACCTAAGCCCTTCTGCGGGATTCCTCTAAGTTCCGTCAGTAAATGCATCAGAGACTGGGAGCGTACTGAGGCCACCGTCCAATGGGACTATCTTCCAGGCCTGAGGCAAGCCAAGATGTTCATATCTGGTTACTCGCGCAGCTGGACATTTCAACTTTTAAAAATGTAACGGACGGTCTGATGGGTATCCGAAGAAGCCCATGGGGACGGAGCCTAAGGATGCATAATGACCGTGAAGGTCGGGCTGTGCCATCTGGCGAAGAAAAAGGCTCCTCAACGAGCTAAGCAACGGCATATGTTTGCTGCAGCTCAGTTCGGGAGATGTGGGCGGGGTTTTCGCCGCTCGTTGCCCCTGTCCTTTACTTATTAACAAAAATTCATAGGCATAAGACAACACAAACAGGGGAGGTAAAAATGGGGTATACAAAAAAATAGTCGATAAGGATGGAATTGGTTGACGGATGGATCAGACGCCCACACGGTCGCACCTGGGTCCGGGTGTAATGGGACCCTTGGCCTCTGGTTTCGTACCACCAACAGATCACTACTCATCAGGTGCTACTTCGATCTGCTGGTGGGAGCAGCACTTCCAGGATATGGTCCATTGCAGGTGGTTCATTACAAGGGTTAGAAGTATTTGTGACCTTCTAACTGGACATTCTTGCCTAAGCTGGGGTCTTCAGCCAAAGATGGTCTTACTGTCAAAAAAATAAAATCTAAGTAGCGCAGTTTCTTTCGGATGACGTTAGTGCTCATGGTACGAATCATCACTGGTGGATACCGTTGCAGTTGAGTAGTTCAGCTATACCCCAGTTAGATATGGTTACTCCGAACCTATTGACATCCCCTAGTGATAGGGGGAGTCATAATTTTCTCCTTGGCGGTGCTTTGCAGTTTTGACCCATCGGTTGTGTTGGTAGCCACCGCGCCGGTTTCTTTAGCCTTATCGTTATAATGAATTTGAATTTTACCAAAACTATTGGAAAACTTCACGATAATCCTCCTCTCTTTGCTTAGACGCTGAACATTCCATTGCTAGGCAAGAAGGGAATCGATGGCTAGAGCTGCGCTGAAAAAAAAAGAAGTAAGTGATATATTCTATAGTAATTGTAAGTTGCGGAGAAGTTTCAAAATGATTGTGCCAGAGGCTTTAAGTTGGTTGGTCATTAAACTCGCTTCTTGTTAGTGTCACCATACACTGTCGAATTCGAACTCGAACTCGAGCACGAACCTAGTACAAGTGGACCGGTTTTCTTCACACCTATGTGAAGTGTATGTGTGTGTCAAAGGAAATTTGTACCAGGTTCGTGCTCGAGTTCGAGTTCGACAGTATATGGTGACACTAAGGCCGCGCTCAGACGGGTCGTCTCGTAATGGGCTCGTCTGCGATTCGAACTCCACTTCCCAAGCAAATTGATTCGTTTACGTGCCGACCTATGGACGACCCGTGTGCTTTTCACAGATTTGCTTAGAAGTTAGTTCGAATCGCAGACGAGCCGATTACGAGATGAATATGAGACGACCCGTCTCTCCCAACATTCAGTTTTCAGTTTGCTGAAAAATTCGCTAAATTTTGTTGTTGTTCCACTAACTTTTTCGCCGTAATCTGTGAGAGTTTCGTGTGTTTAGATAGGTAAGGTGAAAGTCACACCTAACAATCAATTTATATGCATTTCTGTTATCAGTTCACTTAACCAGAACCCTCAATACTGATGCAAATGAGGAACGACTGTTTACTGTCCGCTCAAAAATGCACCGAAATTGAATAAATTCAGCATTCCATCGTTCCCACCTTAACATCGCCAAATCCGTTCGCAGTCTACCTGGTAGATAGTAGATATGGTATCAGTTACCATCTTCGGCTTTTATATCTATATGAAGGTCACGTTCCTTCCTACGTATCGGTGCATCACGTATGCACAACTCATGCGGTCTAATGCATCGCATGAGTATTATGGGGACGCGACGGTCAGGCACCTGAGCCCCCATGGCTGTTAATCCACATTTTTGCATTCGATTTTGGATTAGAGTTCGAATATTTTTAAAATAATTGTCAAAATTAGCATTTGCTAAATTATGACGTTGTTTGCGATGAATACTTCTGGATGATTTTTGTTGTTGAACATGTTCTTGTTCAGAGTTCAGCCGAATTTAATGAATTCGGCAGTACTGAAATATTTCAATCAGTTGGTAAGTTAATTCTCTAAAGTATTTTCAAAAGTCGATGTCCTGCTGAGATAAATTTATTAGTGATTGTGGTCATTTGTTAGGCGGAGCATATAGGTTCTCGTGTACCGGGGAGGTATACCTTTGTCGTCGCCTGTTCAGGTCTAGACGCCTGTGCAAGTACTCGTATATGGTATACCTACACAGTCATGACAGCACACACGCTCTGGTATACCTTTACTGTTGACCTGTGCAGGTTTACCCCCCCCCCCCCTTCACCCATCGACTAAAAATATATTGGTTCGTACTTACTCCCCATAAGCATATCGGTGCGTTTCCCTGATTTTTGTAACGTTCTTTAGGTGGAAATCGCGGCTATTTAGGAGGCTCTTGCCTGGCTGGGGCATAATGTCACAGCTATTACTATCACTTGAGTTTGTTATCAGATATCGAGAACAGCTGCCGTACCTCCCTCGTGGAGATGGGGAAATTCTTCAATATTTCCCTGTGCTGGATCCCGGCCCATAGTGGCTTTGATTGTATCTGCAGGATGAATGAGCTAGCTAGCGAATGTGCGGATGAGGGCACCTGGCTATGTCAACGCCATGTTGCGTTGGCTACTACCAACGCCAGATGGAGAAGTGGAAGCACTTGTAATGTTACTAGGCATCTTTGACCTAAGTTCGATCCTAAACACTCTGCGGAGCTGCTAGCGTTTAATAGAAGTAACATGAGAACTCTTGTTGGTGTGGTTACAGGACATTGCCTAATCGGCGAACATGCTAGGAAACTGGGGCTTCCACACAATTATTTCTGTAGGAGCTGTAGGGATGGGGATGAGGACGAGCGTATCTTACATCTGCTGTGTGAATGACATGCCCTGGCTATAAGAAGAAGGAATACCTTGGGGTCCTTCTACAATATTTTAACGATCTCTTTGTCCTTAAGGATGCTACCATCGGCCGGCTCCGGCGTTTCATTGACAGCTCTGCCTGGTTTAATGGATAGACAGTACTCGGGTTGTGGAGTCAATGATGGTATCACAATGGACAATGGTGGTTTATGAGTGCTGTCTGTATCATATTTACGCTGACTGAAACTATAGGCGAGTTTCTTTTTTCAACAGTTCAGATCATAGCAGAACAAAAATTGCAGGCGTTACACTAACAAAATTGTTATATATATATTGTTATTATATGGGGGCGACCGGTAGCGCAATGTGTTGAGGCGTCAGTCTCATGTTTGACTACCGGCGTTTCGGGTTCGATTCCCGTCCACGACGACGTTCGTGGCCATGGATGTGCAGGAGGCAACTGCATTCTCTAAAACCAATTTATGCCGTGGAAACGTCAACTGGGCCACATGGAGCAGTTGACGCGCTATGCCCCACAAGGGGTTAGGACAATTGTATGAGTATGTGTTAGTGTATTGCGTACGATTTTTGTTCTGCTCTTGATCTAGACTGTTGAAAAAAACACGCCTTATATGAAATGTGTGTCTTCGGAGTCGGCTTTGGCAAAAACAAAATCATATAGGTCGGGCATTTTTTTGAGGCTTGAAAGGCGATTGTTATCTTCGTTGTTTAACCTGGAAGCTTAGAATGCTAAGGATAATAATAATAATAATAGACATCGGAGATAGAGGTTTAGTCGATATTGTAGGTCAACACCATAGGCAGATCGACTCACTTCGCGCTTATTTTTACGATAAGACAACATCGAGTCCTCTGCATGACGCTGTCTGTAAGGCAGACGACGGTTTTACTCCGCTTAACTTGAAGGATCAGTCATTTGCTCCCTTAAGTTCGGTGAAGTCCGACCAAGTGCAAATAGACGAATGGAAGGCAATGCATGGTAAACACGTGTGTTGCCTATGGCAGCCATTTGTCGATCTTCATCTGTCGAACAGATGGCTTCGTGCAGGGTATCTCTATGCCGAAACAGGAGGGTCTGTGATTGCCATTCAGGACGGCGTTGTCCCCACCCGTACATATCTTAAACATATAAGCAAGCAACGGGTGGACGATGACCGATGCAGAATGTGTGGTTCGGTGCTGGAAACACTATACCATCTCATCTCTGGCTGTTCTGCAATGGCACCGACAGAGTACACGTATAGACACAATGCTGTATGCAAGGTAATCCATCAACATCTTGCATTCAAGCACGAACTGATCAGTGAAACACTTCCGATCTACCAGTACACTCCACAAGCAGTGCTTGACAGCACTCGCTTCACAATGTACTGGGATCGTCAGATTATCACTGATCACTCTGTCGCCCACAACAAACCCGATGTACTCCTAGTCGACAAGAGGAGTCGCTCCGCATACATAATCGATATTGCTATCCCCCATAATAGCAATATCGAGAGAAAGCATGCGGAGAAGAGGGCAAACTATAGTGCACTGGCCCAAGAAATCAAACTGCTTTGGCATCTTGACCATATGCAGATAGTGCCTGTAATATTGTCGGCTACCAGTATAGTACCTAAGGCCCTTCTGACTTCCCTTGACAAGCTGAACCTACCGCACAGCATTATCGACACAATGCAGAAGTATGTTATTTTACATACTTGTCCAATGGTGCGGAATGTGCTTGGCAACCTCCATTAAAGATTTTATACGTCAGGATGTCGGCGGAACATCAGCCAAATGCGTCCGAGCCCAGCAACTTGGTGCTTGCATCCGTTGCGGGTAAAATCCGGTCAATAGGACCGAGATTGTGCCAACTCGGTAAAAAATAATAATAATAACAAGGACAGGCTAAGATACCCAAGGGTGGGCACTGCGACCATGAGATATATTGTGCCATAGCCTTAATCCAAAAGACCCTCAACCAGCCTAATGAAGGCTAGTAGATCCTTTGTAGGAGTGCTCCTTATAACCGCTGAACTTACGATGGAGTCTCCAAGAAACAAGAACTTGGAACGGGCTGCCGCCAGATATTCGCAGAGAAGATGTTTAGTGGACTCTGTTTCGTCCAGGCAAAGCCTGCACTCCGTATCAGTGGATGTACCCATTTTGTTGAGGTGATATCTCACCCAATGGTGCCCCGTGAGGTAACCCTCGATTAATATCAGCTCTACCCAGGCGGCTGGTTTCTTTGAGACCGCAGGGTTTTATAAGATCTTTGGACTGCCGCAGTCCGGGAAGACAATCGCTGCGTTCCTGCGAGCGGATCAGGGTTTGACATTTCTCAAATTCACCTCCATTTGCTTTCCCCTCCGGTAAATTTAGTACAGACAACTGTCACTTTTGGATCTGACAATTCCCCCTCTGGATCTGAATATTTTTCCGGTCAATTTCTAAAATCAGAAATTTTGACGGTTCTCAGATGTCACCGGCGCCTCGCTCTCCAAAGCAACATAGCCAGTCATCCGTTAGCCAGCGTGCAGGACATGTTGCGAAGTCTTTAGTGGTAGTTTGCTGCGCCTTTAGCCTACAAACCTGCTCCTTGGATAGGAAGTCGTCGTATTGGGGAACTATTTGTTCGAAATAATTTGTACTTCTGGGTCGGTTTTCGCGCTCAATCCCGTCCAACCAACTCCAATCGTTTGTCATGTTGTTATTCATGACAACGCGTACTATATTTAGTATGTTTTACACTATTTACAATTTGGATATCACCGAAATCATCCAATAATTCCGCAATAATTAAATTTTCCATTTGAAACTAAAAACTTGACTGTACTAAATTTACTGGAGGGGGAAGCACATTGAGGAGAAAACAGAAAAGTCAGATCCATATCAGAAGGCTTCCAGGACCGCGCCCAATGCTAAATTTGAATCAACCGTCACACTCTTTCATATAATATAGTCTCTGTAGCCCTTAATGTTAATTATTATGAATCTGTCTGTGACTTCCAATGTGAAACTTGGAAGGATTGTTTCAGATAGTTCCCCTAAAGTCAAATATCTCAGCATGGCACTTGACTAGAGAGGTTCATGAAATCAATATGGGGAAAACTGGACTAGATAAGGTCATGCAATCCATATGGGGGGAGGAGGACATTTGATTCTACTCGAAGACTCGATGACTGATATTGTCTACTTGTGGGGTTTGCTGCTATACGAACGTACCCAGCAGGAGTCCTTGATGCAGTCGCCATGGACGACTCCATAATAATCATAACTTCACTTACACGAGTCAGTGGGAGCGTTTAATGATCTGGAATTGCACCTAAACTCTAAACAGAGGTGAGCAAAATATATGTTCACATGTGTTTCTCAATTATAGGGCGAAATCCTCACGTGGCGCGCATCTACGATTTACTTGAACTTAGGGGCGCTCACATTACTGTCTGCACAGATAGCCAGGCAGCTATAAAGGCTCTCTCTCTTCACACAAGCTCTCTTCAAGGCTGGTGAAAGCTTGTCGAGAACTTCTTTGTCTGGCTGCTGAGAACCAAGTCCTTTTGTATTGGGTGCCAGGTCACTGTTGCATTGAAGGCAATGAATCAGCGGATGAACTTACCAGGCAAGGCCCAACGTCTAATTTTATCGGACTGGAACCATACTGTGGTCTAGGCCTATCATAAAGAAATGGTCTGGCAGGTTACGACAGCAATATTAGAGTGACCTTCCGGATCTGAAGCAATGGAAGAAGTTCATGAGACCCTTCCGCTATTGGGATACTATCCACATGAGTAGAGTTCACCTGATGCTACTACGGTTGTCTACCTATCGGGCCATCATTGGGTTAGATCTCATTTAAATGAGATGGGCTTATCCAGAGAGACGGAGTGTCGTCTTTGTTTGGAGGACATTGAGACCATATATCACCGATTGCGCCTGTTAGGTAGCGCTACTCGGGAGGATTGTCACAAACTCAACTGATATCAGGACTTACTAGCCTTCGTAAGAGTGGTGGAAGGTGTCTTGCTTTAATATTAAGGGCTATGGGACAATAGATATCCTGTGGTCGTAGTGCCCACCATGAGGGTCATTAGCCGCAACTCTTTTTTCTATTCTTCGATTTCTTATTAAATGGAGACTTCTATCTTGAAAACTAACGGAAAGGGTGATCAAACTTTTAAATACGTGGTTTTGACATGGATATGTCTTATAGCTGGGGGTCATCCTAAAAATTTGTCCGTCACACGAAATGTCTGTTTTTCTACTCGGGGGTCAGAAGAGGAAACAAGCCCATTGAAAATTTTTCTTTTCTGGTTGTGCATGTCGTTTGAGTGAAGTGGTCATTGTGCATGGCTGTTGCTTGTGGATCCGCGCGGGCGGCGCGCTTGCGGGGATCCTGTGTGTACATGTTGGGATGTTGATTTGATAGCGATAAAGGTTGACGTTGTGGACGGCAAGAAATAACATAGTGTACGGGTGAACGGGTGGACTTTCAATGACCTTCAATTTCCGCCAATTCCCATTCATCATTTAATAAAATAGCCCGTGTTGTACTATCTGAATCACTAGGGTCCCAGACAAAGTAGCAAGTAGTCAGTTCGACTAACACTTGGACATGCGCAGACGCAATTTGAGAGAGTGTACATAGTTCCCGCCCCCCGAAGATGAGCGAGAGCGGATGAAGTTCATTCGAGCCAAATCGTGTGATCCAGCGACTGCGTTTGTGCATTTGCAATGGCGGCGATTTGAGGTCTGATTGGTCCACAATGTGGGCCCCCACCACACGTGCAATAAACAAATAGAACAAAATGGCGGATTTATACTAGGCGAGTTAGAATCTCTCAAGTCCCGAAATAAAGAAATATTCGTCGCAGGATGTTATATGTTATGATGCACATTCAGAGGTCTGCAGAAGATCAAATGCCCCCCTTCCGCAAAAATTCCAAAATGTTCAAAATGGCTGGAATCCAAACAAATAAAATAGCGCGCGTTGTACTACGAGTACATATCTGAACCAATAGGGTCCCAGAAAAAGTAGCGAGTAGTCAGTTCGACTAACATTTGGACATGCACAGAAGCAATTTGAGAATTTGAGAGTGTGTACATTACATAGTTCCCGCCCCCCGAAGATAGAGCGAGAGCCATCGCGGATGAAGTTAATTCTATCCAAATGGTTGTGCATTTGCAATGGCGGCGATTTGAGGTCTGACTGGCCCACAATGTGGTGGTGGTGTGACCACACATGCAATAAACGTTTCATAAAACAAAATGGCGGATTCGTACTACGCGAGTTAAAATCTCCCAAGCCCCGAAATAGAGAAATATTCGTCGCAGGATGTTATAGATCCGGGCAGCTCATCGTGACATGATGTACATTCAGAGGTCTGCAGAAGATCAAATGCCCCTCTCTTCTGCAAAAATTTCAAAATTGTTCTTGTGCATTCTCTTTGTGTGTGTGTTGGAATGTTTTGTTTACTTTTGTTAGTTTCCCTTTCTGTTTCCCGGACACAATCGCATAGAGTCGCACGCGTTACTTGAGAAACGGATTGTGTGTGCCGGACACGGACTGTTGATTAAAGGGGCGGGATGAGGCGGATAGTGTGGGAGCGATTTTGCAATACACAAACACAATACACGTCCGATTGGGAAAAGATGGTGGGAAGCGTGATTGCGATTAGCAGAAACCTACTCAGAGAAATGTCGAAAGGCTGCAGTCTGCAAACTGTACCGAACGGGTAGATGGAACAGGTAGATGGAACAGGGTGCACGAGAGGAGGTGAATATTGCACACACGCGATGCAAACGAAAACGAAACGATCCCGCGAGAGAAAGGAGCCCAAGCGGACAGCACAAAGCAAAGCAGAATTTATGACGAGTATCTACACTGCCACCAGATACATGGGTACATGGATATGTCTTATGCCTACCGAAAGCGTGGGACGTGTTTTTTCGAATGATTTCATCCAGTATAACTATACTGGGATCTTTATAAAACTTACGTCGATATCTTCAACACAACAGTTTCCACGCAGTCGGTAGTCATAGACATATCCATGTTCCGATGTATCTGCATGCAGTGTAGATACTTTGTATCTTTTTCGTTTGGTTTCTGGAAGTTTTACGCTTGTATTTCTAGAGTTGGGTAAAACTTGAGGAAAAAAACGGTTCTCTACATGAATGATGTATTTGTGTACAATCCTCTTATTCGTTTCTTGACATTAAGTTCGCGACCGGTAGCGCAGTGTGTTGAGGCATCAGTCTCATGTTTGACTACCGGCGTTTCGGGTTCGAATCCCGTCCACGACGATGTTCGTGGCCATGGATGTGCAGGAGGTGCATGCTGGCAACTGCATTCTCTGAAACCAATTTATGCCAACGAAACGTCAACTGGGCCACATGGAACAGTTGACGCGCTATGCCCCACAAGGGGTTAGGGCAACTGAGTATACTTACAGCGAGCATCTGGCCATATTTTTTACGGTCTCGACGGCCGCAGGCCGGAGATGCCAAGCGGGTAATACAATAACCCATGAATGATCCGTCAAGTTTTTCGATTAGCACACACTTACGGAGTTTTTGCTCCAATAAGGGCCCATCGAAGAACTGGCAGATCAGAGGGCATCGTAGATTGCGAAGCAGATAGTGAAAGCATGCGACGCCTCTATGCCAAAAAGGAACTCCTGAGTCTAGCAGCAATAAAACTATTGGTAGAATGAAGAAATCGTCAGTCTGCGGCGTAGGTGCCTGAGAGCACGCCGCTGTCTCAGCCAGTGATTCATGGATACTGACTTGGTGCAATTCAAGAAAATTGCACGCAAACTCTTGAAGTTTTCGATCAAGCGAAGCAATCAAAACTTCTTGAAAGAGCTTTGCCAAGTCGACATTTAACCATGGGGAACAGCACGTAGGGCGGCCAAGGCCCGACGTCGGGCTGTCGCGCCACGATGATGATGATGTAGGGTGCTCATGACAAAAACCGGAAACCAGAAAAAGCCCCAACTGAAAATATTGTTACAACTCTACTTTCTCAACTATAGATCATGGGACAGGAACTAATTTCTATTGGTGAAGCTATACCCGCCATATCGAAAGACGAGTGTCTCCAAATCGCTTCGAGAATCGAATGGAGTTTTCAACAAGGCGTTGAAAGTGGCTTTTCGTACGATATCCGAGAAGTTCATTGGGACGTTTGAGGCCTGCTTGGCGGAAGCAATCTTTCCCAAGGCTGGGAAAAGATAGAATCTGGTGGTGCTGCTAAAAATCGAACAAGGCGCGGCGGGCGAACCAAATTTCTGCCACCCAATTTGCTTGTTGAACACCGTGCGAAATATGTTCAAGCGGATTTTGTTCAACCGTCTATCCCCGATCGTAAAAGAAAAGGGTGGTCTGTCGGACCGACAGTACGGTTTCCGAAGAGCGCGTTCCACTATTGACGCAATCATGTCAGCGTCTGACCTGCAAGGCGTGTAATGCGTTTTTCATCTCAGGCTATTCACAAAGCAGATCAATAGAACTGCTAAAGTTAAACCCGTACAAGGTTAGAACTATCTGTGGTATCCAAATTTGACACTCATGCCTCAGAGATCACTTAAAAACCATGGGAATTGTTTCGGACTCGAGCTGTCGTTTTTGCGGTGAGGACGACGAGATATTGACCTATATCTTATGCGATTGCGACGCTTTGATCCGACAACGCAGAGACTTCGTAGGAGCCGCCTGATGATATCGCATCAGTATCACCGCACCTCCTGAGCAAATTTATTAGCTCGATCGAATTCAATCGACAAGCTTAGGGCTGATAACATACTATGGCCTATAGCTCAATAGGCCATCCAGCCTCAGTGCTCTGTACCCTGCGGGATTCAACGTCCATTTCACAATCTAATCTCATCTAATGTCAGGACAAGTGTTGTGCTGTGGTAACAATGTATGTGACGAATGCCAATACATCCACGCACCACTGCAAAAGATTGACGTGCCTGATTGGCTGGAGTAATTCAGAGCTATCTGTTATGCAGAGTTCTACAATACAATAAGAGACTGACAAAAGTCGAAAGAATATTAAGTATCAGTAGGTGTTCCACAAGGATTTGTTCTTGCCCCTTTCTTATGAAACATAATGTATAACGACATTTTGGATTTGCCCGTACCCAAGGGGGCGACGATAGTCGGGTTCGCAGACAATATAGCGGTGGTAGTGGTCACTAAATACCCAGAATATGCCGAGATTCACGCCAGTAAAGCAATCACAACTTTGAAGTTGTGGTTGGAAAAAGTAGGCTTAGGGATGGCCGAACATAAAATGGAGGCCGTTCTTATCAGTAAGCGCAAAAAGAAGTGCTCTCTGAAGATCAAACTTGGAAGTATGTAGTGTCATTGAGTCCAAACCTAGGTACTTGGAACTGATTATTCACGCGAAGCTGAGCTTTGTAGCGCACCGCAAGCATATTTACGAGAAGGCATCGAACGCGACTATCGCATTGACAAAGATCATTGACAAACATTGGTGGTCCTCGAACGAGTGGGATAACCTCTATTCTGCTGTATGCCTCACTGGTGTGGGTCGATGCGCTACGCTACACTTGCAACAGCAAGTATATCCGTTCGGCATACCGAAGGAGTGCCTTGTGTGTGCTGCGCATACCGAACAATATCCTATGAAGTGGCCTACGTCGACTCTGGCATTCTTGTGGATGAAACGGAGAGATATTGTTCGTAGAATGAATCTTTCGTCACGACACTGCTGGGTTCAGTTGGAGCATCGCATTGTATAATTGTGATGTTCCTCATGTTGTCCAGGATAGTACGCATATTCCTGAAACCAATCTTTGTCATTGAACAACAGCCAGAAGTCCGAACCGATGAGTCATTCCTTATCCGAGGCATAGGTAGGTGATGTTTCGTCAACATTTATAAGATTTCGGACTATGGAAGTTCCTGGTATACACATCCTGTCCTCCTTTAGTCGGCTTCTACGACGTGCCGAGAAAGGACGTGGTATTATTCTTGCATCTAACACCACAGAAAAGTAAGTATACGAGTATGTACTTACGTTTCTTTCTTATTACGTTCGGGACTAGACAATTACTTTTTTTGTACAGCTTCACATTTACCGTTGACCGCCTCACAAACTTTTATCGTAGCTTCCGTTTAAAGAGTACAACATCATCCTTCAAGGTCTCCATCGTTTATCTATGACAACGAACATCTATTTCTTAACTGTCAATTAATTAGAATTTTCTGGTAAATCGTCAAAATGACAGCATCTCTCATTAGATTAATGACAAACTAAGCAAACCAACAATCCCATTTACCGTCACTCCATTCACATTGGCCCGGTCGATTTCAAATCCACTTAAAGCAATATTTCAATCACCCCAACATTGACATCCGTCTCAACTGTCACCTATTTTATGTTCGCTTTACCGAGAAACTCATCTATTCAGGGCTTCCATCATCCTTTCTCCCGCGTCAACTGAAACGAACGAACAGACAGAAATCCGGAAGTCAAGCGAAAAGAAATCCCGTTCCCGGGATGATTAACAAAAAAAGAATTTAATTGAATTTTACATTCAGTATCTGACATTAACAGCACTCTATAGCGCAAAACACATTTCTCTTGTAAAATTAAATTGCATCCATTAGTTCGGCTGCGACTAAGCTTGTGTTTTGTTTTCGGTTTTAGTTTCTGGGTTCAGAGGACCACTTCCGAACGGAATCCGACAGGACCACGGTTTGAACCTTTTTCACTTTACATACTCGGTCAACCACGACCAGATAAAATCCTTTGTTGGTCGTTGGATGACTTTTTTATAGTTCAACTGCGATTTGAATGGTTTTTGCTGGGATGTCGGACGGAAGTAGTTACAGCGAATAGGGTAGACGTAAAATCCAAGAGTTGGCGACTAGGAATTTTGCCGTGGAACCTGACAACATAAATGTGTAGCTTCTATGTCATTCAGTGGGTTCGATACAAAATCCTCAATCACAAATCCCGAAATATATAATCGCCAAACACACAATCCCCAAATCCCCTCAAATGGGTGAAGAACAAGTTGTTTGTAGTTTAGTGTTTTTTTTTAAATGTATGTCCGACCAATGAACTGCCTGTGAGTACTAATAGAACTCTCACAGTGCTCCGAGCTTGTCAGTATAAAAACTGCGCGGAGGTGCATGCTAGCAACTGCACTTCCGAAAAGTAAATTTGCTATTGAAACGTCAATAAGGCATAGAAATACTAGAGATGTTCACGCGCCCATGCCCCTGGAGGGGTCAAGACAATTAGAGAGAGGGAGAGAGAGATATCTGATCAGAGATCGGCGGATTTGTTCATCTACGCTATTTAAAAAGCAGGAGAGGTCTGACCTGGGGCGAAGCTGGAGGCTATACCAAAGTACAATATCCCCTCGCGGAACAGAGCTCGGGGGTGGGTCCCAACCGTAGAGTCTGTTCAGGCACGCCTTGCCTCATCCTGATATTTCATCATTCCAATCTGGAGTAAATGGAAGATGCCACAAAGTATCGTGTTTACTATATATTGGCATAATACTTATCTTACTCGGATTCTCGACCAGCGATCTCAATGGCTATAATTGGCCAATTTGCCGCGATGACACTTTCCATCACCGCTCATACTACTACTCAATTGTCCTAACCCCTTGTGGGGCATAGCGCGTCAACTGTTCCATGTGGCCCAGTTGACGTTTCGTTGGCATAAATTGGTTTCGTAGAATGCAGTTGCCAGCATGCAAATCCTGCACATCCATGGCCATGAACGTCGTCGTGGACGGGATTCGAACCCGAAACTCCGGTATTCAAACATGAGACTGATGCCTCAACACACTGCGCTCCCTACATTAAACCTAACCTCAATACGGATTGGCTACTGTCAATAGGACTTCTGTGGAACATAATAACTGACATTAGTATTTATGCTGTTTATTAATCAAGATTGTGATTTATGCTATGAATGACGTCAATTGGCAACCGTTTATTGACAACATAAATAACGTGAGTTTCGACTAGCGCCAAAAAGACACTCTTTGTCTATTTTGCTGGAGTTCGGTAGCATTCTTGAGTTAAATTGTTTGAAATTGAATAACGTGTTACTTTTGATTGTGAAATCAGTTTGTAAATTTGAAGCTAAAATTATATTGTTGATACGAGATACGACTACAAGTTTTAATTTAACTGAATCATTGGTCCATCAATCCAAGCTGGAACAGAGTCGGATAGCGACGAAATTTTTGTATCGTATTCGTACTAGCAATGCGCACATTCGAGCCCACGACTGGAGATTAGTTCAAATGGAGGAGCCCGTAGAAGGATTCCGGGAAGCGGTATTCATTCTAAACAAGGGATCTTCGGCTCCCCTTGCCATAAGCCATGGGGGACATGCCTGCGGGTTTCGCCAAATTAAGCTCTGAGTTTGCAAGGGAGATGCGAAGAGAGGACGAAGAAAATCTCAAGGCTCGTCATCCGCAGATGGCACGAGCCAGGTGTGATGGGGAGGATATTGTCCTAATACAACAGCCTTGGGTCGTAAACGATTTAGTCGAGGGCCTAGGTACTCCATTGTATATTTTTTTTATGTAAGAGACCACGGTAAACACAAATCTTGCATCCCTGTTCCAAGAACACTTTATGCGTTTTAAGTTTGTAATTTAAGCGACAAAGACTCTGTAGCAGTCAGTCTGGAGATGAGGAATTGGCTTATTTCGGCGTACCTTTCTTACGACCAAGTAGGGGACCGATCTCCATCTATATTGAGGGAGGCGCTAGGCACCGCAGAGTCACATAGTACTCGTCTCATTCTGGGCTGTGACTCTAATGCACACTGTGTAATGTGGGGGACCTCCAGCACGAATGAGAAAGGTGACGAGCTTTTCGAGTTTTTATTAGGCATAAAACTCCTGATTTGTAATATAAGCTGTGGACCTACATTTGTCACTAAGGCGAGGCAAGAGGTCGAGGCCTGTTTCAGAGGACATGAAGTATTTACTGCGGGACTGGAGGGTGTCGGCAGAGTACTCATTTTCTAATCATCGGTACTTGCAGTTTCAACTAAATGATTGCACAGTTTTCAGAAATCGAAAAAAACCGCCAAGTACAAATTTTGAAATTGTCTCAATCAGGCACTGCCCGCAGCAGCGATAGTATAGGCGGGAGCTGGACGCCATAGTGCAAACCCTGGCAGCAGCGCTTGGGAGATTTGCTGCCAAATCGTGCCCAATTAGCAGGCTTAAAAGAACGAGGAAACGGCCCTGGTGGATCGCTTGTCACGGATCCAAAGCGTGACAAGATATCAGGAAGAAATAAATAGATGAGTTACGGCGGTACTAGGGGGTGGCGGTATACTTAGGCGTACAAATACCTTGCGTTCGTTGCGATGTTCGGAAGCCGGCGACCAGTCCCTGGAATTTAAAAACAAGATACCACAAAGTTTCTTGCGCACTGGGTGATATTTGTAAAATATTGTACTTATCTGACTGTCCCTGGGTGGAATCAAACTCTTATTTCGGAGAAAAATCCACGCCTTGCAAAATGATATGCGCATCGACGGAACCAACACAACTTTGTTCTCCTCACTTGGCGAGAACTTTAAAACTTCAAAGGTGCTGAAACTCATTCTTGTACGAGTCCGGATCGCGCTTGAACTTGTTGCAAATTGTCGGGAAGTACAAGTTGTAAGCACTCACAATTGGTAAACACTCGCGAACTGCCAAAGTGACGTGTACTGCCTTACCAGCACCGGTTGTTGTACTAATTAGTGGGTTTCTAGTATTGTCTTGATAACTGATCCACGAAATTATCCGTTGGACCAAGCCTATTTAAGCGCTGGGAAATGAACGGGAATCCTCTTTGTTTAATTTATCGCGGTGGATAAAAGGTGGTTGTCCCTATTCCCGGAAGAGATTTGAAAACTAACCGGCTCTTTGTTTAATTTATCACGGTGGATAAAAGGATTGAAGGAGACAAATACAGCGACGGAGGTGAATTCCGAGGGATTGTGCACGAGCTAAGTGGACGTTGACTAAGACGAAGATTGTGACGGACAGCGCCGTGAGGAGAAGACAAATATCTTGGAGAAGTGGTCGAACGGTTGGATTGTGTACCGGATGAGTCGACGTACCACAAAAGATTGCGACGAACCGCGCAGCAATATCTCGCCGGGAGCTAAGTAATCTAGTGAGTAAATCCGCCACCCAGGTAGGGCATTTAGCTTAGGATAGTGATCGTTAGATATAAGTTAGTTTAATGAGTAGCGTTAAGTAAAGTAAAGATACGACCAGGCGATAGCGTTGTGTGAATTCCCTTACAGAGAAAACCAGTGTAAAAACGGTGTAACACGCTTTGGATCATGAACATACATACATATATGGTGAATTTGAATTTTAATCGTGTCAGTGGTTTTCAGTGCGACGAATTTCTACTCCCGCGAGTTCGTACTTATCGCGGTGACGAACCAGGCACTGGCGGTCATAAATTCAAAGTACGTGGCGCCCACGACCCATCTTCGAGAGTTGGTCGGACGGCCGCAAGACCGCGGACACGGTGTAACACGCTCGGATTGTAGTGCTGAGGCCTGTGAGCAGACGATCCTTTAATGTGGCGAAGTCTTCTGGGCTAAACTCAGATAGGTCAAACTACTATACGAAGAAAATCTAAAAATCTTCAAAAACGAGATCAGAAGATTTAAGCGAGAGTCGTGAAGGAGTTTCCGTGAACGAGTTGAGAAATCTAGCGAGACTTCCAGAATACGGAAAATTGTATCCACTGCTCCGACCATACCAAGCCATTTGCTGAAACAAGATGGGACGGGGACAACCTCCAATGAAGAAACTATTGAGGTTTTCTTTGACAGTCATTTCCCAGACAGCTCATCTGGTAACGTGCATGAGTGCTCTCTGACAGTAATGGCACCTTGTGACTATGATTCCAGTCTCTCGAATGATAAAATAGAATGGGCTATTAACAGTTTTGACCCGTTTTGGTCCCCAGGACCGGATGGCATTATTCCAGCGGATGTACAAAAACCGATAGACTTGGTGTAGCCTCGGATTGAAAGTATATTTAGGGCGTGTTTGGATCTGGTACACATTCCTCGAGCATGGTCGGATCTGAAGGTAGTTTTTATCCCGAAGGTGGGCAAAAGCTCGCACCCACATCCGAAAGACCTTCTTTCCTCAAGCTTATCGTCAACCTTGCTGAAGATGCTGGAGCATCTTATCAACATATTCTTAAGAGTCACTATTCCATCAGACCTTTTCTCAGCATGCCTACTGGAAGGGGAGATCTGTGGACACATCTTTGCATTCATTGGTATTGAGAAATCTAGGAGTTGCTTGCCTTCTTGGATATTAAGGGTGTTTTAATGAGCCATATGCTGGTCGTGCTGCTTGAACCGACAGATCGACACCAGAACCTGATCAGTAGATCTGTCGGTGGTACGAAATCAGAGGCCGACGGTCGCATTACACCTGGACCCCTGATTCAAGCGCGATGGCATCTGCGCCGTCCGCTAACCATTCCACTCTTATTGCCCCACTTTTATTATTAATCACCATTTTTGCCTCCCATATTCGTGTTGTTTTCCCCCGGCCTATGAATTTTGGTTAATATGTAAAGGACAAGAGCACCTAGCGGCGAAAACCCTGGCCACGTCTCCTGAACGGAACTACAGCAAGTATACGCCGCTGCTTAACTTGTTGAGGGCCTTTTTCTTCGCCAGATGGCACGGCCCGACTTTCACTATGCTAGCTTAGGCTCTGTCCCCACGGACATCTTCGGATGCCCACTAACCCGTTCGTTACAGTGCATTTAACAACGTGAAACCGGTGGCTATTTCGAATGCTTTTTTCAGTTTGGGTGTAGATGGCCCGATCTGTAAGCTTATTAGTGAGTTGCTTACGTCTAGATTCATTAGTACCAGTATGGGTTCATCAAAAGTACGCAGGCAAGTGTATAGAGGTGTTCTATCGCCCCTTCTTTGAAACTTGGTGGTTAAAGTGTTGCTTCTGGATTTGGTTATTGCGTACGCGGACGATATTGCCATCCCTGGGAAGTTTCCCGAGGTCATTTGTGTGATTCTGCAAAATGCATATTATACTATAGCTCAGTGGGCTAGGCAAGTGGGTGTGGGGGTCAAACCAAAACAGTCCTAGTTCTTTTCGCCAGGAGAAACATTCCACCTTCATTGATTCCACCATTGCTGGAGGGGGTGAGACTGGCCCTTAGTGAAAGAGACTTACATTTGATAAGAAGCTGTCCTGGCAAATATCGAGGAGCGCATTGCTAAGTCAACAGTTGCTCTGTACCCTTGCATGCAGGCTATTGGCCTGAAATGGAGCATGCGCCCAAAGGTGGTCTTTTGGTTGAACGTATTTGTCATACGCTCTATTTTAATGTATGGGCTAGTAGTTTGGTGGACTGCACTTAACAAGGCGTCCTACAGGGCTCTATTAAACTAAGTTCAAAGATTTTCCTGTATTGGTATCACTGGTGCTCTCAGACCACACCAACTGCTGCTCTTGGTGTACTGCTTAATTTGATTGCCTTGGACATTTTGGCCGCACAATTGACGGCAGTCACGATCATCTGTCTTCAGAAAGCCGGGCAGTGGAAAGTGTCTACTTCTTCTGGAATATCACCCAGAAGAAAAAGATTACTCTCCCGTGTACTCCTTCGACAAATGCTATACCAGCCTAATACCCTCGCGACAAGATTGGGGCATAAGCAGTACTCTATAATCGGAAGCTATTAGCTTTTTTTTACGGATGTCTCGTGAACAGAAGAAAGTGTGGGCGCTGGCATCTTTTCAGAGAGACTGGAATTTGACTTGTCACTCCGTTTTCTAGCATTCTGTAGTGTCATCCAGGCGGAAATTACTGCGATTGCCGAAATTTTGGCTTAGTTGGGTTTTTATGTCGTATCTGCTAGGAGCATTACTACCTGTACCGATAGTCAGGCAACGATAAAACCGCTGCGCTTTCTGCTTGGAAAACCGTAGTGATGTGTCAGTCTGATCTCAAGGAGCTCATCGATTTTTTCAATATATTGGTGCTGGATCCCAGGGCTTAGTGGTTTCAGCGGTAGGTTAGGTTAGGTTAGGTGCAGGGGCTGCAATGATGGATCACAGCACACTTAGACCGCAAATTGGATCCGTTGTGATACCTCCAGAAATTCTCTTCACCTTACTCTAAAACTAGGTTTCAAAACCAGCCGGTGCTAGCAATAAAACGATTGAGCTTTGTCGCGCTTTCGTTGTTGATGTCTTCCAAGTCATAAAAGAACGATGAACCAAGAAATCTCCTCCTCCAGTGGCACAGAAGGTGACTAACGCTCTCCTCCTCGTCCACGTCCTCACAGCTTCTGCAGTAATCATGGTGCGGAAGGCGCAGCCTCCAGGCTAGTTCCCCAATAGGGCAGTGCCCTGTGATGACCCCCACCACTCTGCCGATGTGTGATCTGCTTAATGATAGCAGTACGGTAGAGCGTCTCGGATCAAGTCTAGGCCAAATCGCTCTTGTCGTTTGGTATGAGTAACCACTGAGCCATCTTATGTTGGCCCTATCAATAGCAGCTGATTTAGTTGCCATTTTGCATACCGTAAAAGGCATTTTAATACTGTCCCGAATTCCGGCTACATTTCTGGTTATCCCCTCACGCGCAAGCTCATCCGCTCTGCAGTTGCCTGCAAATCCACTGTGACCGGGTATCCAGCAAAGCGTGATGTTGAAAAAACCGCCCATTAAAGTGAGGGCTGTGCGACAATCCACAATCGTTTTGGATGTATTGAGAACCGACTGGCTAAATGGAACTACACGCAATGTTACAAGGCAAATTTGACGGGCCTTTAATCCTAGCCGCTCCTCGGGGCTGCTGATGCTGGAGAGAAGGCACTGCAGGAATGTTGTGGGGATCATTCCGGGACATTGATTGATATGTAGGTAAGCATGTCAGGCGTCTTCGGCTTCCTTACAATGATCATTGCAGAAGCTGTGACGACGACGAGGAGGAGACGATAGCTCACTTTCTGTGCGCCTGCGCCTGCTCTGCTCTGGTCGGTAGAAGAAAGGATACTCTAGGTTCCCTTTAGTTTCTTGACCTGGATGACTTGAAAGACATAAGTGATCATCTACATCGCTTTATTGACAGCTTCGGGTGGTTTGACAACCAGGTTCTTATGGCGTTGAGGTATCACAACGGACTCAGTGGTGGTCTATGTGTGCTATGTTCTACACAGTAGCCTACTTAACAAAAACTTTAATGTATATTGAAGCCTAACTTTTAAATCAAGAAGCGTAGCCGTCAAAATGTAATGTAAAATAGTTAGCTATACATTTTTTTTAATATTTTTATTAGTTTATTTTATTGCTGGAGAAGGATTATACAGGATTTTGGTTTGCATGATCACTAGTAAAAATGAATATTGCGATATATACAAAATAGGTTCGTACTGTCTTGAGCGGAAACTCCTGTACGGCTTTACGAACCTAATTTAAATACATCGGAACTTCTTTTCTGGTTTTTGTTAAACCTAAAATTCGCCAAAAAAGGATTTGTCCAAATTCAAAAATTTAGCACCATGGGAAGCTTAATTATGCCCTTTTCCCGTTTAACTTTAAAACTAAAATATTGATGTGAGAAACTTTTTTCAATTAGGAGATTTTGTTTTATGTATTAATGTTCTTGCAAATGTACAAGTGCGAATCATTTTCAATTTAAATTGGAATTGTTTGTGACACTTGGTTTCATTCTGCACACCAACTTAGTATGCGTCTGTAGCTTAGCTCGGTAACGCACCGGGCATTTTTTGCTCACACCATCTAGACCTCCACGGTTGAGTTTTCAAGTAAAATCACGCCTTCACGGCTTATACAAACAGAATTCTCACACTTTCGTGGTCGTCTTGCACATGGATAGCTGCAAAGATGCAAAACCTGATGAGTGCTACTATCCATACGAAACCACTAAGCTCGGAGAAATTAATTCAGAGGGAATTTGAGAATAAAAAATAGTTGGTCCCGTTGCGGGGTGCGAACCGCAGAGGCCGTGTTTCGAGTAGCAAAAAATGCCCGGTGCGTTACCGAGCTAAGCTTCAGACGCATACCAAGTTGGTGTGCAGAATGAAACCAAGTGTCACAAACAATTCCAATTTAAATTGAAAAAGGAGATTTTGTTTTTGGGATTCAGTATTTGGGGATTATGTATTAGAGATTTTGTATTCGGCGATTTCGTATTTGGGGATTTTTTCCTCATTTGGGGATTTCGTGTGGCTCCCCCATTCTGTCTTTTATATTGCAGACAAACCGAGGTGAACAATATTGTAGCATTTAGAATGAGGTCTTTCGACTAACGAATTTGCGGGATTGAATGATTTTTTCTGATTGAAAGTAACCGCAAAATAGCGGAAAGGACGGTGGTCGCATGTCCTTCTTAAAATCTCCACCTGTTCAATTTCAATTTTTGACGACTTCCGCGCCTGCATAGCATGTCAAAAATACACTTAATAATATTTTTATCGCTTATTTCTTATAATACACAGGAAAATTCAAACGGCTCACAGTCACGAATTCCGCTCAATGTCGGACGTTCCTTTTTTATCACGTCGAATCTTAAACTGACCACCCTCTTGAGATTCTGACTTTTTTCGTGTCAATTTCAATTAATCCGAAGAGAGAAACAAAAAGTCGTTTGTCACATGTCATATCGACAACACTGACCTATGCCTCAATCCCAGCACTTGAGTTCTTCCTATCATTCGCAAAGTGTGTATAAAGTGGCGTTCGCTGGCCAGTTTGGTCACCAACAAACTACCCTCGGTCGCTCGTGTAAGAGGATATGAAAAATCGGCAAAGCGGCCAAAGGAGGGAGGAAAGTTACAAGTCATGATATCCGGAATGGCTATGATAGCGTTACTGTTGCCATAACATGAAGCAACATTGCCTCAAACCCATTGCCAACAACCTAACTAACGCTCCGCTACACACACAATGGGGGAATCATTGAGTTAACCACGACAAAGGACTAAATTTCTAGTCCGGAACCACAGGCACCCAACTCCCGGTTGTGGTCGGGCTCTTTATTTACTGGATCCTTGCACGCAGTCATTTATACTGGCCATTTCCCCGTGCACCCCAATATGATCCGGGCCTGTTTGTTGTACTCCTGTAGTTTGGAACATATTCGTCGGCCACAAGCGAGAATCGTCGAGTCCTGACTCCGGAACGTTTAGAATGCGGTCGTGTACAGGTGAAACACAACGTAATGCCATTTGGCATTTTTCGGAATTTTCCATGGAAATGCTTTCACATCTCCATCCATTCGCAGGTCCTCCCTATCAAATGCCCTTACACTGAAAAGGGTTATCCTGACGTTTGAATGGATTTCCCGAGCTAGAAACGGAAGGTGACGCGGCGGCATCGACCTCAAATAGGATTTGAAATTCACAATTCCGTAATTTGGAAAATAAGCCTTAAAACCTCACAAAATAGGCGATAGATAGCGCAGTGATGAATGGCTGGAAAGATTTTTCGACAACAGAGGTTTTGCCCGAAATGCCGGAGGGTTTTCACCGACGACGGGGGTTTATCTGCGGTCATGAAAGTCGGCTATCGATTTTCGTTCGACGAACGATTGTGAAGTAACGGCCACGCTACAACTGTAAGACCGACAATCCATTGGCCCATTCATGACATTCAGGATAACAGAGATAAAAGCCAGAGATAACATTACAATTGACCTGGTTTTCTTTTGTGTGTTGTATGCACTGTTGTTGGCTGACAGTAATTATCATTTCCTGTGTGATTGATTGGAAAATTGGTACTGGCTAAAGAGTCCATGTAAAGTCGTCCAGTCGATAAAGTAGCTACGCGCATTTTTAACATTAATTGTGTCAAGATGGAGTCCGCATGCTTTTGAAAGGTATGGGGATAGCGTTTGGGGTTTCCCTTATAGGGTCATGTCACATTTTCACGGTAATTTCATTTCATTGGCATGACATGACAATGATCAGACTCCATTAAGCGTACTAGAGGTATGTCGGGGCCTGTGCTTTTATTGTTTGGGTTTCAGAGATGTCCTTTTCGCTGTTGTGGTGAGTGGTGGCTCCCGTTTCAGTATTTATTTACCATGTCATTTGGGCGTTGCATGGATACAATGAATATAAATGAAATAGATGAACAAGCAGAATAGGGAATTAGTACAAACGGCAGACTTGTATCGGCATTGTAATATGACAGAGAGGTGTAGTAGGAAATTTTTTGACAAGGCAGTTTTTGGCCCTTTTTTTTAAGAAAATTTACTATATATTGTAGATAGCTATAATGTCATATATTTAGATATCGTATTATTTGACATTTTGATAGCATGATTATTAATTACAGTATTCGAAAAAGATACCGACTCTGACAAATCACCTATGTTGCTCAAATCTCACCATCTCTAAGTTATCGGCAAGACAACTATGGCTTGGAGTCTAGCACAAGACTATGTCGAAAGGGCTTCCCATCTTCATGAGAGATGCGCGGCACTCCAGCACTCCTTGAAGAGTTGAGCATGGATTTCATGGCTCTTGTTAATTTCCTTGACTCCTCCAGGGTCTTGGGCGCGTCAACATCTGTAGCATTTCTATGCCTTTTTGACGTTTCGATAGCATATCTACTTTTCGGAAGTGTAGTTGCTAGCATGCACCTCCTATCCGCGTCGTCTTTATACTGACAAGCTCGGAGCTTTGTGAGACTTCTGTATATTTGTACCCACAGGCAGTTTTTGATCGCGCTGAGATTTGAACTCCGAGCTCTAGATGACTATCGTAGAGTGGTGCCCGAACGACCACGGCCACCGAGCCCAAACGAACCTCTCTATACCTTACGGAGATAAAATCAGGGCTTAGACAAGCTTGTCTTTCTTGATAAGTAATAGTTCTGCCAGCAAAAGGATGCAATAGTCTGAGAGTTAAATGATTGGTTTGTATTTGGTCTTTCGGAGTAGATGTCAGCTTCTATGTCCGCCTCAGTGCTAGGTACGTGTGTAGTTGTATAACGGTAGGATCTAGTACAATCATCATCATTGTCATCTTGGCCTAGGCCTTCTGGATCATTGTTCTCCAATTATCTCGGTTAAGTGCCCGCGTTTTCCAATTTTGGGAGCCCAGCAGTTATTCAGCGCCAGCGACTATTAAATCTTTCTAAAGAGCTCTCGGTCTTCCTCGCAGCCTCGCTTTGCGGATGTGTCCTTTAAATATTTGTTTAGGCGTACGGTTATCGTCCATTCGTTGTACATGCCCATTGATGTCGTTGCAGTTTGACTATTCTCGAATCTTCCAGCTCATTGTGCAGTCCGTACAGCTCATGGTTGTACCTAGTACAATCAGACCATACTGAAATTTCTAGCGAAGATATATTTTGGTGAACAAAGGACGTCGTTGTCCAATCCAATTTCTTATTTTAAAATAAAGTAAAAGCTATACGAATCAGATGCACCTTCATTAACTCTACCTGGCAAATTTTTTGAGTCACTGTGAGTAGTGTTAGGTCTGAAAATTTTTTGTCAACTTAAAATACTTCCAGCAGCTAAAAGGAGCCAGTTAGTGTAGACTTTTCATTTTCCTATAAAATTAATCCGATGCGACGGAGTGGAGTTGTTTACGGTTTATCGTAGGGTTTATTGGTTCCAAATTTCGACACGATCTTCCATATTATTTCGAATCGATAAAACGTACGTTTTGCTTATTATACTACTTTGCCTTAACCCCTAGTGGGGCATAGCGCGTCAACCGTTGAGTCAGTCCTTATCCAAGGCATACTTGCCGTTTCATTAGCATATAGAATATTTCGGATGGTGCAAGCTGCTGGCATACACATCCTGTCCTTTGTTTGTCGGTTTCAACGACAGGTCGTCAAATGGACAGGCCGTGGTATTATTTTTACGCCCCGCACCACAGGGGGAAGGTTAACCTCAACCAAATCATCGCACTGCCATCACTGGCGGGTTGACATTGGTTAGCAATGGCCAGTGACCACTGCCGTTGCAGGGGGCGCCCGCGCGGAGGACTATGGATATGGAAGAGGAATTTTTGTCCACAAGGCATAGAAATGCTAGGGATACTGACGCGCTCATGCTCCTGTAGGGTTCAAGGCAATTAACAAAAACACAAGTTTCTCCTCTAGGTTAGGCCTAGGTAAAGGGGCTGCCATGCCATGGTACATCACAGCACACTGAGGCCACCTATGGGTTTGTTGTGGCACCACGAATACATTTCGTCTCATTCAAAAGCTAGATCCCGAATCAGTCTGTACTGACAACGTATGAGCTAAGCTGTATCGTGCTTACATCTTGAGGTTCTCCAAGTCATAATAAAACCAGGAACCCAAAAATTTCCTCCTCCTGCTGGACAATAACAAAGAAGGTGTAGAACGCTTTCCTCGTCATTTGCACTCTCACAACTAGTGTTGTATTATGGACCGTGCCTGTAATAATTCCCAGCACCCTATCAATGCGCTTCCTATTAAGTGACAGTAATATGGCAGAGTGGCTGGGATGGAGTTTCTGTCAAACCATCCTCGTCGTTTAGCAAATGCTGCCGTTGAGTCATTTAGTCTTAGCTCTGTTCACCGAAACGGACTCGATGCGTTTTAACGGCTTTGCGGTCCCCATCGATAACACCGGTTGTCCCCACCGCCTTGCAGTTGCCCGCAAAACCACTGGGGTTCGGTATCCAGCAGAGGGTAATATTGAAGAAGCTACCCATACCTTCTAGGTCTGAGCGACATTTCTCAATAGGTTTCGACGTACGAGTAGTAAGAGCAGATTCAAGTAAGCGAATCGCAGCCTGACTGTCCGTATAGATAGTAGTGTCTTTCGAAGTCACAACATGACTCCCTAGCCCGGTCAGAGCTTCCGACATCGCCGAAACCTCTGCCTTCAGGACACCACCAAAGTCGGGGAGATGGAGAGATAAGTTAATCCCCAGTCATTCCGAGTATATACAAACCCAACTCCGTTATCAGTCTTAGAGCCATCCGTACAGATGATCAAGGAGTTGGGGGTGAAGTCTTCCTGCCAGAAACCTGTTTTTCTTAATTACCAGAATCGCTGTATATAGCCAGTACACTACTTTTGGTTACAAACGCCAGTTCTTGCCAATGGCTTTCCTGCACGAGTAGAATGCAATTGTGGCCTTGTCAACCCACCTTGGAAGGAGGAAGGATGTTGGCCTTCAACGTCAACTTCCTTTCAGTTACTTATTTCTCAGTGAAAGTCAGTTTCTTGCTCTGTAATAATAGGGCTTAACAGGAGGTAACATATGCCTTCTAGTGAAGACCACAAGTTCGGTCTGTGTCTGGTGTTCTTTTCTTTAACTGCGGGGCCAGCTTTCGGCAGTACTTCGGAGGGGTGGCTCTCGCTGACTAGCCATCATTACGATTTGTTGACTTACGTTTGGCTTCTTCTTTTTGGAACTCTGTGGATGTTGCACACCATCCGGCTCGTTGCTTCTTCTTGCGATCCCAGCACCAAATCCACCAGATTCTGTAAGCTTATGGCACTCCCCAGATCCGTCTCTAGCTGTTCACGGTTCCCAGAGAATCGGGCAGTCGAACAACACGTGTTTGGCGTCCTCCGCAACTCCCTTGCATCTGGGACAATCTGACGAATCGTCCAGCTTGAACCTGCGCAAATACTGCCGATGTTCGCCATGATCCGTAAGAAACTGGGTCAGGTAGTGGTTCACCACGCCGTGATTCCGGTTCACCCACTTCCCGATATCCGTAATGAGAGTCTGCTTCCAGCGACCGGTTGAAGCCTGCTTCCATCGTTGCTGCCAATCTCTCAGAGATTCATTTTTTCCAATGATTTCCCGATCCTATGACGCCTCTGATGTTTCCAGTCGTCGACCACGGTACAGTTTGCTTGTTTCGTCAACCAGTATTACCATTGGGATCATTCTGGCGACGACATAGATTACTTCGTGCGAAGTGGTTCGGTATGCACAGCATACTCTTAATGCGCACCTCCGATAAACCGAGCTAAGTTGCCTGGTATTACAAGCGTATTGCAGTGCACTATCCTAGAGCGAGGCGCGAAGCTACGAGTACTTTGGCGGTATTGTGTTCATATCATATCAATCCTTTTTGCGGCTGAACAGTTTTTTTTGGCGGGGATTTTTTAGCAACAGGGAATTAGAAAGCATGCATTTCCCTTATGTCACCTATATTGAACGCAGCGGCAAAAGCAGATTTGCAGGTTGCTATTTTCGCTGCTGCTGCTTTCTGCGTTCAATCCGGTTTCGGCATAAATCTGCAGTAATATTTCCACCACAAGCGTTGGAGCGCAAGCTTATTTACAATGAAAAAACGAACGCTTGCGGTGGAAAATAAGCAACGCAAAAGAATTTACACAAGCGTTTCTTCACGCAAGAGAAAAGCGTTAAAAATACGCATTTCTCTTGCGTTAAAAAAAAGACGCGCATATAAATTGAGCCATAGCTTTGTCGACAGGAAGGCGACGTAAAAATCAACAGTTCGAATATGCTTATAGCAGGAATAGAATCCGCAAACTTTCGCTTGGTATATCGACGGTCTACCCATTCAGCTACGGCGGCTTCGCTTGTTAATAGAATTTGGTTTAGATAAATCAAACATGTGCAACTTGCGAGTTCGATTAAAACAAATTAGACATAAATTTAGTAGAATACCTTTATTAGATCATACATTGATGTTAGTAAATATAAAATAAATAACTTAAATTTAATAGAATTCTTTTATTAGATCATACATTTATATTAATAGTCCATCCCATATTCGTTAAATTGGCGACCAAGGCCCGACGTCGGGCTGTCGCGCCTCGACGATGATGATATTCGTTAAAAGTGCAACAATACTTCTGCAATTAACAACTGTTGATCGATATTTATTGTCCTGTAGACTTTTCACAACGAATCCAATACAAATATGAAAGTTTAGCACTTCGGGGGTGGCGCTAATATAGTCGTGATGTATTGAGCCAAAAATGTGAAATTTCCGATGGGATTTTGTTCATAATAGTTCAGTTCAAGCGTATAATACGAATTAGGTCTATATAATAGTCGTGCTGGAATGAGCTTCCTGATAATATTCGTATCCAATTGAACATAATATGAGCCACTATTTATGGGACACGTTAGTGTAAAATTAGTTGACTTGGATACAAATTGAACAACAGCATTCACGAAGGGATTAAATCTCGCCCATCGAGCGGCTTCGCAGACGCGCTGTCTAATATTCAAAAATTCAACTGTCTTCGTATCGAAGCCCCTTCGTGAGATCACTATTTTCCACGAGGGATTTATGTAGGACTTTAAAAGTTCCACATTGATACGCAAGTAGGTCGCGTTCATAAAAGTAGTATCGATTAGGACATGTCTACTGTCCTGTCCACTTCGAATGGCTCCGAATTCCATTCGAAAGCACATCTGCAAAAGAGAGAGGAAATAGTTTAGTGGCGATGAAAGGATCTCACCAACATACCCTTTGTGCCGTAGTAAGCAATCCGATTGCTAATAGCAGGATGCAATGTAGTGCAATTTTATTCATTTCAACCATACTCTTCCGAACCGAAATGTTTTTTGAGAACTAAGTGGCGAGCTAGTGTTGCAGTAGTACTTAACTTTACACTTTAAATCATATTGTAGTACATTAGTTATTAAGTTAGTGATGCAAGCGATTTTGATTGACCCATTAAAAGACGATTGCAAATTTAAAAGCCGATAATGCTCGGCAATTATTTTGAAGAGGTTTTACTGAAAACCGTAGGTCTAGATGGACTCATTAACACATCATCTTACCGGCTCATGGAGTTTAGGCTTTGTTTACACGTGAACATTGAGCAAAATATGGAACATTGAGAAATTGCATTGAAAAGCGCCAACAGCAAAGCTTTGCCTGATTTTCTAGGATATACATATAAGTCCGAAGCGTATATACCCTAGACTTCTACAGACGTAGTGGTGATACCAAATGTACCTATTGCTAACGACCATATGCATTAAAAGTGAGTTTCCTATATGGCCAGTTTATAGGGGAGGTTGGCGCTCATTCAGAAGGATTTTGACCATTCTCAAAATCACACTATATTTTGGAATTTCTCAAGTCACTAGCTTCATTCTATCGAAAGTTTGTTGAAAAACCTAGAGGATTTACAAAAAATCGAAGTCTTACAAAAAGACACGTCGACTCTCCACGACGGTCAATAACCAAAAGGGGGCCTTTTATTCAGATATTTTGTAAACGTCACAAATTTACAAAGTGTTGCCTGATTGGCTTAGTGAGGCGTTTACACTACAACACCCCAACTTATTGGACAAAGATTCTCATTCTAAAGAAACAATTCAAATTCAGTTAATCAGAAGAAATAAATTTTACTCTACTCTAAACTTCCTTTCCATCTCACGTAGCCCAGTTTGGATTGTAATACGGGATACGCTCTTCGTTAGCGCATCCGCTTCGTTCTCCTTGCATGCAATAATTTTCAGTTCAATCGTCCCGTCGTTGATTTTATCGCGCAAGTGGTGGTGGCGAACATCGATGTGCTTCGACCTCTTCCTGAACTGATCTTCGTTAGCCAATGAAATCGCACTTTGGTTATCGCATTCGATAATAAGCGGTCCACTAATATCATTGAGCGACGCAGCAAACTGGCGCAACCAAATCGCCTCCTTAGTGGCTTCGGAGAGCGCCATATACTCGGCTTCAGTGGATGAAAGTGCGACGTTATGCTGTCGTGAACTGTTCCATGATACAGCGCCATCACTAAGAGTAAACACGTAGCCGGTACACGAGCGTCGTTGGTCAATGTCCGACGCCCAATCCGAATCCGAGTAGCCATGAAGTTCACTACCACCATAGCGATACACAATGCGATAAGTGGTTGTTCCGCGAAGGTACCGCATGATCCGCTTAACAGCAGTCCAATGTGTTTCGCCAAATTTCATATTAAATCGACTCACATCGCTCATGGCAAACGCAATTTGCGGTCTCGTTCCCTAAACAAGATAAAGCAGACTCCCCACGGCTTCCTGGTACGGGATGTTGGACACTTGCTTGTTCGGCTTTACCATCGCAAACGACAGCTTCTGATTCGGGTCACTCGGCGTTGGTGCGATCTTGCAATTCGACATCCCGAATCGCTCAAGAACTTTCTCGATATAGCTGATTTGATGAATAGCTATACCGCCTGCATCGTAATTGATCTGCAATCCAACACATTGTTCAGCTCGACCAAGATCCTTCATCTTAAACGTAGCGCAAAACTGCGACTTTATGTTCTCCAGCGTGTGATGATCTCTTCAAAAAATAAGAACGTCATCAACATAAATAGCGACAATTACCTTATCTTCGGACGAAACGTTAATGCATGGGTCGAGCTTTGATTTCGTCAACCCAAATCCGATTAACGCCTGATCCAACTTTCTATTCCATTGTCGTCCGGCCTGCTTCAGGCCATACATGGCTCGTTTCAGTTTGCAAACAAGCCCAGACCCGTCGTCGTACTGCTCCGGTTGCTCGATGTAAATGTCTTCATCCAATTCGCCTTGTAAAAAGGCGGTCACGGCATCCATTTGGTGGATTCTGGCGGCGTACGCAATCAAAAAACAAATTGACTGATACCACACAACGGGTGAAAAAGTCTCCACATAGTCTATCCCATACTTCTGGGAGCATCCTTTCGCCACTAGTCTGGCCTTGTAGCGAGCAATTTGTCCATCAGCTCCGACTTTGGCCTTGAATATCCACTTGGTCTTGATGGTTTTGCGACCAGGCGGCAATTCGACCATGCGCCAAGTCCCATTCTGAGCATGCGCTTGCATTTCCTCGTTCATAGCAGCAATCCAATGGTGTTTATCGCCTGATTCCAATGCCTCGCTTACGGTTTCGGGTTCAGCCGCTTCTGCGATGTATGCCATTAACGATCCACCAGTCTTCTTGGCGATTCGCTCTGATTTCCTGAGTGTGCCATTTGATGCGACTACTCGCTGAGTCGGAACATAATCTTCATCATCTGGATTGTCGATAATCGTCATGTCCCTATATTCGTAGCTGTTGGAAACTCTCGAAGCCGCGGAAATATTTGAATCATCCGCTTCGAGTAGTGGCCCCAACTCAATCGAATTCGCCAAATCGTCGACCTCTTGAACGAGCGTTGACTCCTCATCCTCGTTGGCGGAGGATTCGAGCTTAACTTCTTCCATTAAAACGATATCATCCGAAGCACTAGATAAAGTTACAGAATGATTAACCTTTGCTCCGGGTGGATCCAGGAATTTGACATCTCGGCTGATCTCGACGTCATTTGTTTCCGTGTCGAAGCATCGCCATCCCTTTTGATTTGCTGCGATACCAACAAACAACATCGACTGAGATTTTGCGCCCCATTTGCGGCGTCTCTCCTTCGGAACATGCACCATCACATTGATGCCGAAGATGCGGAGATCCGAAATGTCCACTTTTTTCCAGACCAGACTTCCTCAGGAACTCGAGCGCCGAATGTTCTGTTGATTGTACGATTTCTCACGTACGCGGCATAGTTGATCGCTTCAGCCCAGATTGGTTTTCCCAAATCAGCATCAAATAGCATGCATTTGGCCAGTTCAACTAACGTGCGGTTAAGTCGCTCGGCGACACCACTTTGCTGCGGCGTATACGAGCAGCTGGTTTGATGAATGACGCCACTATCACGACAAATACGATCAAATTGCCCGAAGTATTCCTTGCTATTATCGGAATCGGAACGAATCACTTTCAGTTTTGCCTCGGTTTGTGTCTCACCCATTTTCTTCCAGTCCGCAAACAGCTGCTGAATATCACTTTTCTTCTTCGCAAAATAAACAAAAACTTTCCGCGAAAAATCATCAACAAAAGTGACGAAGTATGATGCACCACCAATTAAGGCGTTCTCCATGGGACCGCAAACGTCCGCCTGTACAAGCTCTAGTACACGCTTCGACTTTATCACCGCATCGGTTCGATGAACGTCCGTTACGCTAGCACCCCCACCACTAAGTATCGATATCAGGCATAGTGTATAATTAGGGGCTAATTAGTTGCTCTATTCCCGAATTTATTGCTCCTGCCGATCCGCCAGAATTGACGATTTTATGTGGGGGTGCTAGCGTAACGTAACGCTAGCACCCCCACTTTTTTATCCAACATCTATCGCACGCAAATTTGATGCAAAATGAAAAACAGAATTAATTGCTAATTTGTTGCTCTATTCCGGAATTTATTGCTCCTGCCGAATTGCCAGGATAATGTTTTTTTGTATGGTGGTGCTAGCGTAACGTTACGCTAGCACCCCCACTTTTTAATACGGCATTTGTCGTCTCTAAATTTAATGCAAATTGAAAGCCATAATTAATTGCTAATTTGTTGCTCTATTCCCGAATTTATTGCTCCTGCCGTTTCGCCAGGACTTCAGCTTATATATGGAAAAGACACCACATTTGTACCCCCCTGTACTATCTCCACTGGCACAAATTAAACAAAAACTTGATGCAGAATAAAAGCAATAGGTATTTGCTAATTTGTTGCTCTATTCCGGAATTTATTGCTCCTGCCGACTTGCCAGGATAACGTTTTTTGTGTGGTAGAGCTTGAGTGACGCCACATTAGCACCTCCCTTCTAAATGCGGCATATATTTTCCTAAAATTCAATAGCCAATGAAAGCCATAATTAATTGCTAATTTGTTGCTTTATTCCCGAATTTATTGCTCCTGCCGATTCGCCAGGACTTCAGCTTATATATGGGAAGGACACAAAATTTGTACCACCCTGTACAATGCCCTCTGGCACAAATCTAACAAAATTTTGACGCGTGATGAAAGCAATTAATATTTGCTAATTTGTTGCTCCATTCCGGAATTTATTGCTCCTGCCGACTTGCCAGGATAACATTTTTTGAACGGTAGAGCTAGTATGACGTCACATTAGCACCTCTCTTCTAAATGCGGCATATATTTTCCTAAAATTCAATAGCCAATGAAAGCCATAATTAATTGCTAATTTGTTGCTATATTCCCGAATATATTGCTCCTGCCGATTCGCCAGGACTTCAGCTTATATATGGGAAGGACACAAAATTTGTACCACCCTGTACAATGCCCACTGGCATAAATCTAACAAAATCTTGACGCGTAATGAAAGCAATAAATATTTCCTAATTTGTTGCTCCATTCCGGAATTTATTGCTCCTGCCTATTCGCCAGGACTTCAGCTTATATATGGGAAGGACACCACATTTGTACTCCCCTGTACTATCCCCACTGGCACAAATCTAACAAAAACTTGATGCAAAGCGAAAGCAATTAATATTTCCTAATTTGTTGCTCCATTCCGGAATTCATTGCTCCTGCCGAATCGCCAGGATAATGTTTTTAGTATGGTGGTGCTAGCGTAACGTTACGCTAGCACCCCCACTTTTTAACACGGCATTTATCGTCTCTAAATTCAATGCAAAATGAAAGCCAAAATTAATTGCTAATTTGTTGCTCCATTCCGGAATTTATGGCTCCTGCCTATTCGCCAGGACTTCAGCTTATATATGGGAAGGACACCACATTTGTACCCCCTGTACTATCCCCACTGGCACAAATCTAACAAAAACTTGATGCAAAGCGAAAGCAATTAATATTTCCTAATTTGTTGCTCTATTCCGGAATTTATTGCTCCTGCCGAATCGCCAGGATAATGTTTTTTGTATGGTGGTGCTAGCGTAACGTTACGCTAGCACCCCCACTTTTTAATACGGCATTTGTCGTCTCTAAATTTAATGCAAATTGAAAGCCATAATTAATTGCTAATTTGTTGCTCTATTCCCGAATTTATTGCTCCTGCCGATTCGCCAGGACCTCAGCTTATATATGGGAAGGACATCACATTTAGAGCCCCCTGCTCAAACTATTTTACTCCCTTTTTCATAAAAATTCTCCTAAGTAGTTAGTGTGATGGTGTTTTATTGGCTCAGGTTACAACAAAGTATTTACATATATCGTGTCTAGAAATAATGAAAAGTTTTGAACGAAGCTCACTCATTTGGTGACAATAGCGTTGTAAACAGAAAAGTGCAGTTTGGGTGAAAAAGTAGGAAATAGTTTGCGCGGAAAACGAAAGCAATATTTTTATTTTGGCGTGAGAAAGTCGAAATATTGGTAAAATAGGTGAAAAAATGAATGTTGCGCAGCGCACTGTGAAATGGTACTCGAAGAAGTTCCGGGAAAAGGGTGCCACCGAGCGAAAGAAAGGCTTTGGACGATCAAGAAAAAAACGACCTAATTTTTACCGTTACAAAGCCATCCGAACTGATTCAAAACTTCATCTGGCCTTATTAACGATCTAGTTTTGGCAACGGGTATTCAAATCTCAACAAATTTGATGAGAAAAGACTTACGAAAGCTGGCTTACGTACGTGGAAGCCAGTCAGTAAGCCAGATTTTCCGTTAAAACATTAGGCTAAAACGTTTGAAATGGGCTTGGGAGCATGTCACATAGATTTGGAAGAGGGAGAACACTGTAATAATTCCGGGATAGTTGAAATTTAAGCAACATGTTTGAGGCGGAAGATTTTGTGTCTGGCGGAATATTTGAGAAAAACCAATGGCTGTGAATACCTGACGCAAAAGACGACAATCCATTTCCAGTATTTGCAAATAAACCGCTGCTGCTACTTTTGAGCTGGGAAAGTATATTCGACGACCATCGTGACCGGAAAAAAATTCCCACATCTTAAACCCTCCAGATTTCGTTGGGAATCGACAAAGGAATTCAGTGCTCAGCGTTTCTCGAAGTTTCCGCCGCACGCAGATTCATCAGTCGCCAACATGTTGCTTAAATATGGACACAAAAAAAAAAAGATGGCGCTGTTCCAAATTTTCTGAGTTTATATCGCATGCTATTTTTTCATCCAAACTGCACTTTCCTGCTTATGACGCTATTATCACAAACTAAGTGAACTTCTTTTTAAACTTTTTACTATTTCACGCTAGCAACACCTTACAAAAAACATTATCCTGGCGATTCGGCAGGAGCCATAAATTCCGGAATAGAGCAACAAATTAGGAAATATTAATTGCTTTCGCTTTGCATCAAGTTTTTGTTAGATTTGTGCCAGTGGGGATAGTACAGGGGGGTACAAATGTGGTGTCCTTCCCATATATAAGCTGAAGTCCTGGCGAATAGGCAGGAGCCATAAATTCCGGAATGGAGCAACAAATTAGCAATTAATTTTGGCTTTCATTTTGCATTGAATTTAGAGACGATAAATGCCGTGTTAAAAAGTGGGGGTGCTAGCGTAACGTTACGCTAGCACCACCATACTAAAAACATTATCCTGGCGATTCGGCAGGAGCAATGAATTCCGGAATGGAGCAACAAATTAGGAAATATTAATTGCTTTCGCTTTGCATCAAGTTTTTGTTAGATTTGTGCCAGTGGGGATAGTACAGGGGAGTACAAATGTGGTGTCCTTCCCATATATAAGCTGAAGTCCTGGCGAATAGGCAGGAGCAATAAATTCCGGAAAGGAGCAACAAATTAGGAAATATTTATTGCTTTCATTACGCGTCAAGATTTTGTTAGATTTATGCCAGTGGGCATTGTACAGGGTGGTACAAATTTTGTGTCCTTCCCATATATAAGCTGAAGTCCTGGCGAATCGGCAGGAGCAATATATTCGGGAATATAGCAACAAATTAGCAATTAATTATGGCTTTCATTGGCTATTGAATTTTAGGAAAATATATGCCGCATTTAGAAGAGAGGTGCTAATGTGACGTCATACTAGCTCTACCGTTCAAAAAATGTTATCCTGGCAAGTCGGCAGGAGCAATAAATTCCGGAATGGAGCAAAAAATTAGCAAATATTAATTGCTTTCATCACGCGTCAAAATTTTGTTAGATTTGTGCCAGAGGGCATTGTACAGGGTGGTACAAATTTTGTGTCCTTCCCATATATAAGCTGAAGTACTGGCGAATCGGCAGGAGCAATAAATTCGGGAATAGAGCAACAAATTAGCAATTAATTATGGCTTTCAATTTGCATTAAATTTAGAGACGACAAATGCCGTATTAAAAAGTGGGGGTGCTAGCGTAACGTTACGCTAGCACCACCATACAAAAAACATTATCCTGGCAATTCGGCAGGAGCAATAAATTCCGGAATAGAGCAACAAATTAGCAATTAATTCTGTTTTTCATTTTGCATCAAATTTGCGTGCGATAGATGTTGGATAAAAAAGTGGGGGTGCTAGCGTAACGTTACGCTAGCACCCCCACATAAAATCGTCAATTCTGGCGGATCGGCAGGAGCAATAAATTCGGGAATAGAGCAACTAATTAGCAACTAATTAGCCCCTAGTTATGCACTATGCCTGATATCGATGCTTAGTGGTGGGGGTGCTAGCGTAACGGACGTGTTCGATGAAATGGTTCACGGCTGTGTTTTCCCTTTAAACACGACACACAATTCGACAATTCACCTCGACCACCAGTAACGTTGATTCCGTTCACAATTTTCTTGAGTTTGATTAAGTCACCGTATGGTAGATGTCCGAGTCGGCGATGCCATGTCATTAAATCGACTCCGCTGCGTACGGTTGCTTTTAGCGCAATATTGTCTGTGTTTAACTTATATGTACCGTTGGTTGGCTGCACAAACAAACAACCACTTTGCCGTCCCGCTTGTCGCGCACAATACAGCCGTTGTCGTGAAATTCCACTCGATTGCCAGATTTCACCATTCGGGAGACTGATAGTAAATTTTTTCTCAACCCCGACACATGCAAAACGTCCTTCACATTGATTTTTTGTTCGTCTACGCACATTCCTAGGATCGTCTACATTCGGTGCCTTAAGGAGTACCTAAGCTCGAAGCTCTTACCTCCCCCCCTTGCGGGAATGGCGTTTTCTCTGACCGAAGTCAGAAGGATGACTACTTTGGAACATGCACTTTCCTCAGAACCTTACCATTATAGGCTGCGACCTAGCTTAGCCGACTTAACAATAACTCACAGCCACCACGAGTCCAACACCTTGATGGGCCAGTACCTTGGTACTGTGGGCACACCCATCCCCGTGGTTCATTATTTGCTACTGACTTCTCAAAAGCCGGAATGATCTCACCGTTCGATATCCTTACGGAATATCTTACTGATTAAGTTGTGCATCACGGGCTCAGTTAAACCCACTATCCCCAAGAGAGTTGAATGTGCTTCCGTTCCTCACGTACTAGTAAGCATTCCCCTCAGTCGGGGATAGTGCTTCCTTTCGCATCACAGGTCGGCACCATGTTCAGGTACTAGGAAGCCAATTGACTAGGTACGTGGGATTGTCAAGCCCCAAAGCAGTATAGGAATCAGTATCTCTTACTTTCCACCAATCCACACCTATGTTAGAATCAGAGCATGGGAAAACCCCAAGCCGTGTCGTCATCAAGTCTAGGAATCGGAATACTGGGAGGACCCCAGCAACCTTTCCGCTTCATGGCACCTATAGGATTGCTCCAATAGGAATCATAAAAGATACTTTTCAGCCTATATAGCCCCTTTTCGTAGTTCGTTATGCGGGGGCACCACTCCCAGGTGTCGTATAACGACGGACTCAAAAGACCATCACACAACACCGGTGGCATCATAACGACGGACACCACTAGCGAGACCGTCAATCAGCCACCTTAACTTCATAACTAAGGTACATGGGGTCGTCAGTCCCCAAAGGCATGCATAGGGATCAGCGCCAAGGCCCCTTTACCCTATACACCACCTCCTTGCGCAGCTCAGGTCCGTGGGTTCGCTAAACCCAAAACACCATAAGTCTTTCGACCCAGTGGGTGTCCCCTGCGGGGACACCCACTGGGTCGCACAAATCAACTGAACCGCTTCCGAGAACCTTTAGATGCATATTGTCGGCTGTCAAAATGTCTGCATACGATGTCGATGAGTTCCCACGCCATCGCGTGAGATGCCATCAAACTCGAATTATTGCACTCCGTGTTTTTGTTCTTTTGACGATCCAATGCCACTGTAAGAAACGCTTTTTCCATTTCACTTGATTCGCTGCATTTCGCATCAGCACTTTTCTTTCGGTTTGGACAATCGCGACGTATGTGTTCGGTTTTATGGCACCCGAAACACTTGTATTTAAATCCACCGTTTTTCAGCTCACTTTTTCCAGAAGAACATCCCGGCTTCGCACTTTTGCTGCTCGTCGTCGTCGATGCTTTAAATACACTACCAGTCGCACAAACCTCGCCTATTGCCATCTTTGCTCTTTCGGTGTCGATCAATCGGCGCTTCAGAACCGTTGAAGTTATACTACTTTGCCTTAACCCCTAGCGGGGCATAGCGCGTCAACTACTCCTGCGCGCCATCGTACTCTGTTCTGGGCAATGGGGCGCAACTCCCCAAAAGACTTACCCAGTAACTGACACTCCTTTGCCATAGATCGACGCCATGTGATTCGAGAACCCCCTCTTGGTCGGCCTTGGTTGGAAATGGGGTTCCATTTCATGGCATGCAAAGCAATGCAGTTATCACTCTTCCGCAATGTGTGACCTATCCACTGCCATTTTCGCCTGCATATCAATTCGTCGATTGGCATCTGACCCGTACGCCGACTTAGCTCTTCATTTGATATTGTTTCGGGCCAGAAAATTCTTAAAATTCGACGAAGACATGAGTTGACGAAAACTTGCAGCTTTCTGGTAACTCCTACGGAAACTTTCCATGTACTGCTCCCATACAAAAGCACTGATAGTACCAGGGAGCGAAACAGGCCCAGCTTGGTCTTGATGCTGAGATAACTGCCCTGCCAGATTTTGGACAGCATGCCGTATGCGCGTTTAGCCTGGTTGATACGACGAGCGATGTCCTGCTCCGTACCACCATTTTCGGCAACAATGCTACCCAGGTAGACGAAGTTGTCCACCTTCTCCACAGGCTGCCCATTAATATTGATGGCAATAGGTGTCGGATTTCTTTTTCGCTAAGAACCTTGGTCTTGTTGGTATTAATCTTTAGCCCAACCTTGCTTGCCTGCCTCTCGAGATCTAACGCCATTGCGGACAGATCCATGATTTTGTGGGAGAGTAGGCATATGTCGTCAGCGTAGTCAAGATGTTGTAGATAAGATGTCAAAGTCCATTGAATTCCTCTGTCGAGTCCGGATAGGGCTGCATGCAACACATCGCCGATCACAATGAGGAATAGGATCGGTGAGAGGATGCACCCCTGCCGAACTCCACTGCGAATCTCAAAGTCCCCCGACACCTTACCTTTATGCAGAACGCGACATTTCGCGCCGTCATAGGTTGCCTTAATAATAGCCACAAGCTTCTCAGGGATGCCTCTCCTGCGCAAGGCTGCCCATATAGAATCCCGGTTCACACTATCGAAAGCCTTTTCGAAATCGATGAAAAGCAAGTGAAGCGGAGAATCGTATTCAGCGCATTGCTCGATGATGATTCGCAAGGTGTTAATGTGATCGACACAGGAGAATCCGGATCGAAAGCCAGCCTGCTCTTCATCAATTGTGCTTTCTAAGTGGGCCTTTAGTCTTTCCAGGACGATTTTAGCTATTATCTTAGCAACGGCAGGAAGCACACAAATGCCTCTCCAATTATTACAGTCTGTGAGGCTACCCTTCTTTGGAAATTTGATGATCAAACCTTCCTTCCACTCAGTGGGAAAGGTCTCTGTGTTCCACGCTTTATCAACAAGTGGGTGCAGCAAATCGGCAGTTACGCTTGGCGCTGCTTGATAAAGTTCGGCAAGGATACCGTCAAGTCCGGCGGCCTTTCCTCGTTTTAGTGCAATAATTGCAGTGACTATTTCCTCTTTAGTCGGGGCAGTGGACCGTATACGCACATTTTGATGGTTAGCTAAATTATCTATATGAGGGGGAACTTCACCAGAGGTTTCACGGTTCAAGACCGCGGCGAAGTGTTCTTTCCACCGCCTCATTTGATCTTCTTCCAAGATAAGTAGCTTTCCATCACTATCTTTCACCGGATGTTGGCAGGAGTTACGACCACCTGTAAACTCCTTGATGACACTGTATACGGCGTTTAAGTTGTTACTTCTAGGGGCTTCTTCTGCTGACGCTAAAAGAGAATTGGCATAAACTCTTTTATCGCGTCGCACACTACGCTGAACTTCTCGAGCTTTCTGACGGTAAAGGAGTTCGATGCTGCTTCGATTATCGTCTGATGCTGCAGCCAAACGAACTTTCGGCTCCTTTCTTTCAACAATCCGCTGCCATGAAGCGTCGGACATCCAGGGCTTATTCCGGCAATCTGGGTTTGGGCCAAGGCATAACATTGTATTATTGAGATGTTCCTCATTTTGGTCCGGAACCTGGCGGTCAAGACCCTGTCAGAGACCGGTTCCCAGGATAAGAGACAGTTTCGCGCGGCTCTTGTTAAAAGGAGCCCCACACCTGACTCACGACGACTACCGGTAGCTTTACCGGAGTACAACATTACAGTGCTGCCCGTTGGAGAGATGAATTCTCCGCTGTTCACCATCTTATCTCACTAACTAAGATATTTAATTTGTACCTCAAAAATTCACTCTCTAATTGAAGAAATCGTGCGTTCTGGGGACCTTCTGATCCATTGTCCAGGAGAGTACGCACATTCCAGAATCCAATCTTTGTTATGTACGATAGCTAAAAGTCGTAACCGTTGGGTCAGTCCTTATCCGAGGCATAGTTGACGTTTCGTTAGCATATAAAGATTTCGGATAGTGCAAGTTGCTGGCATACACATCCTGTCCTTTGATTGTCGGTTTTAACGACAGGCCCTCAAAGGGAAAGGCCGTGGTATTTTTTTTTCCACACCCCACACCACAGCGGTACCTCAACCAAATCATCGCACCGCCATCACTGGCGGCTTGACGTTGGTTGACAATGGTCAGTGACCACTGCCGTTCCAGGGGGCGCCCACGCGGAGGACTATGGAAGAGGAGTTTTTGCCCCCCATAATTATTCCACAGATCACTTCATCCTGCATTGTTAGGCCCAATTCGCCCAAAACCCTTGCTGCCGTTGTGATCTTTCCCAGATATTCTTCCATTGACGATGACTCCAATAGCGATGTCACTAGATCTCCAATTGTACGATCCAATCTAATCCAGCTCTTGTCGTCGTACATTTCTTTGCATTTGTCCGAAACCTCTTTCGCCGTGACCAAATCTCCAATTTCATCATACAATGAACGGTCGATGCTAATCATAATTTTTGCACGGGCCTTCATCAGCTTCAACGCATCGGTAATTAGAACGCGATTTTGAATTGCTCCATCCAGATCGTATCATTCTAACTGAACTTTGATTTCTCGGCACCATGTTCAATAATTCGACGCTCCCATCAGCTTCTGAATCCGGTCCTCCTCTCTTGAATCCATAAAGGAAATCGATAATAAAAACAACAAATTCCAAACTATTTCAGTTTCCGTAGGTAAGACCTGGGCCCATAACCTGTTGAAAAATCTAGAAGATTTGCAAAAAAACAAAGTCTTACAAAAAGACACGTCGACTCCCCACGACGGTCAATAACCAAAAGAAGGCCTTTTATTCAGATATTTTGTAAACGTGACAAATTTACAAAGTGTTGCCTGATTGGCTTAGTGAGGCGTTTACACTACAACAAAGTTATCATTTGTAGGGGAAGTAGGAGCTTCGTTGGTACGACTTTACGTATTTTCAATATCAGCCAACTGGATCCTACTACAAACATTTGACCAAAATTACAAGTCACTGGCTTCATTTTATCGAAATTATAATTAGTTTCATTTGTAGGGGAGGTAGGGGTTCCTTGTGTCGTATCTGGCCCATCCTTAATACCAACTAACTAAATCCCACTTCAAACATTTGGTCAAAATCTCAGGTCGCTGGCTTTTTTCTATCAAAAGTTATCGCGTATTTGAAGATTCATTTGTAGGAAAGGTAGGGGTTCCTTAGGTCGAATCTTACTACTATCAACATCCGACCAAATTTCCAACTCGCTAGCTTTATTCTGTCGACAGTGATCGTAGTTCAATAATATTTTATTTAAATTTTTGCTATTTGTAAAGGAGCCTTAGCCTAATTATGCTCGTCTTACTAGAACTCAAGCAGCTTCTGAAGTTTACGTACCAACAAATTGGACTTAAATTTAATAGAATGCCTTTATTACAATATATCATACATTTACATTAATAGTTCATTCCACATTCGTTAAAAGTGCAGCAATACTTCTGCAATCAACAACTGTTGGTCGATATTTACTGTCCTGTAGACTTTTCACAACGTAATTCAGGAATTTAACCCTGAATCCAATAAAAATATGAAAGTTTAGCACTTCGGGGGTGGCGCTAGTACAGTCAGGAAGTATTGAGCCAAAAATGTGAAATTTCCGATTGGATTTTGTTCATAATAGTTCAGTTCAAGGGTATAATACGAATTAGGTCTATATAATAGTCGCGCTGGAATGAGCTTCCTGAAAATATTCGCATCCAATTGAGCATAATATGAGCCACTATTTATGGGACACGTCAGTGTAAAATTAGTTAACATGGATACAAATTGAACAGCAGCATTCACGAAGGGATTAAATCTCGCCCATCGAGCGGCTTCGCAGACGCGCTGTCTAATATTCAAAAATTCAACTGGCTTCGTGCCGAAGCCCCTTCGTGAGATCACTATTTTCCACGAGGGATTTATGTAGGACTTTAAAAGTTCCACATTGACACGCAAGTAGGTAGCGTTCATAAAAGTAGTATCTATTAGGACATGTCTACTGTCCTGTCCACTTCGAATGGCTCCGAATTCCATTCGAAAGCACATCTGCAAAAGAGAGAGGAAATAGTTTAGTGGCAGTGAAAGAAGCTCACCAACATACCCTTTGTGCCGTAGTAAGCAATCCGGTTGCTAATAGCAGGATGCAATGTAGTACAATTTTATTCATTTCAACCATACTCTTCCGAACGAAATGTTTTTTGAGAACTAAGTGACGAGCTAGTGTTACAGTAGTACTTTACTTTACACTTTAAATAATATTACAGTACATTACTAAGTTAGTGATGCAAGCGATTTTAATTGACCCATTAAAAGACGATTGCAAATTTAAAAGCCGATAATGCTCGGCAATTATTTTGAAGAGGTTTTACAGACAACCGTAGGTCTAAATGGACACATAAACACATCATCTCACCGGCTCATGGAGTTTAGGCTTTGTTTACACGTGAACATTGAGCGGAATACGGAGCATTGAGAAAATGCATTGAAAAGCGCCAACAACAAATAGATAGTGTAACGGATTTACTTACTTACTCCTGTTGGATATCTTTGGCGAACAACCGGCGTCAAACACGGCTCTAGGCCCTCGTGAGGCGGGCCAGTGGCGCGCGCTGAGTGCGGGACACTCCACTATACTGGGCAATCTGAATATCCCAAGGGGACGGACTACATTTCTCCAAAATACCAATTTGGCAAAGACTATACTAGTCTAATTCCGTCGAGCAGTCTATGGATGGGAGAAGCGACCTCGACCCATGGCTATCTACACATATGGCTCTAAGATCGCCCAAGGGGTCGGGATATAGGCATATACTCGGAGGGACTGTGGATTAATCTATCACTTCGACTTTTGCAGTATCCTACAGTCGGAGGTTTCGGGTATGTCGGAAGGTCTATCCTGGCTAGGCAGTCACGTCATTACTGTGAAGGATATTACAATATACACGGATAGTCAGGCGGCAACTCGCTCACTCGAATCCGTCTTGACGACATCTAAAACTATCGAGGACTGTCGCTTAGCGCTCGCAGAGATGGCTGGCTTCTTCAGTATTACTCTCTGTTGGATTCCGAGCCACAGCGGCTTTGCGGGTAACTGCAAGGCAGATGAGTTGGCCCGGGAGGGGATAGCCGGTGCGTTTGATGAAAGCCGCAACAACATAAGGGTGCCATTTACCCTATGCAAATTGGGGATTAAGATCGCTGCCTTGGATAGGGCTAATGTTAGATGGCTCTACGGCAATACATGCCAAACAATGAGGATGATTTGGCCGAAAATTTATCCCCACCGTTCTGTCACATTGCTGTCGCTGAACAGGAAGCACATTGGCAGGGTAGTGGGAGTCATCACATGGCACTGCCCAATAGGAGAGTATGCCAGGAGACTCCATCTTCCTCACCATGACTTCTGGAGAAGTTGTGGCGATGTGGATGAGGAGAAGAGCGTTCTACACCTTCTCTGTCATTGCCCGGCCTTGCCTGGTATGAGAAGGAAGTTTCTGGGCTCACGGGTCTTTTATGAGCTGGATGACCTTAAGGATATGGCCGCCACACGGCTCAATCGTTACAACGCCAGCACAGGTTGCTTTCAAATGTAGGTTCCTCTGAAGGTGATAGTAATGGTGCCACAATGGACCCAATGTTGGTCTAAGAGTGCTGTGATACATCTCGACAACCCCTGTACTTAACTCAACCTACTGTAACGGACGGCTTGGTGGGCATCCGAAGATGTCCATGGGGACGGAGCCTAAGGTAGTATAATAACCGGGACACACCATCTGGCGAAGTATTATGCCCCTCAACGAGCTCAGCAGCTTGCTGTAGCTCGGTTCGGGAGACGTGGGCGGGGTTTTCGCCGCTCGTTGCCCATGTCCTTTACGTAATGACAAAAATTTATAGTCCTGGAGAAGACAGCACAAACAGGGGAGGTGAACATGGGGGATGACAATTGAGGCGATAAGGATGGAATGGTTTCGCGGGCAGCTCACTTGCCCTCGCGCTCGCATCAGGGTTCGAGTGTATAGGATCTTCGGTCTCTGCTTTCGTACCACCCACAGATCATTACTCATCAGGTAGAAGCGGCACTACCAGACCAGAATACAGGTCGTTCATTACAGGACAGCTTGTACTTCGAGGCCTGCCAAGAAGAAGAAGCTGAGGACAGAACAGAGTGTGCTGCTAAAAATAAAAATAAAAAAACAGTTGCCAAGTGGGCACCGGAGTCAGTCTGGTCACCGAAGAAACTCCCAATGGCGGCAATTCGAAGCATTTATGGAGGCCTTAAATACGTGGTTAAACCACAAAACGAAATCAAAGCCAGGATTGCCTTGTTAAACTGAATCTAAAAGGAAAAACTATTCTATAGGAAGGATGGGGGTGCTACAGAGGAAAGCACAGCTACTTGAAGGGAAAATACGTGGAGTAAAGATGGCTAAGTCCTAAGTCCGGGGCGACCGGTAGCGCAGTGTGTTGAGGCATCAGTCTCATGTTTGACTACCGGCGTTTCGGGTTCGAATCCCGTCCACGACGACGTTCGTGGCCATGGATGTGCAGGAGGTGCATACTGGCAACTGCATTCTCCGAAACCAGTTTATGGCGAGAAACGTCAACTGGGCCACATGGAACAGTTGACGCGCTATGCCCCACAAGGGGTTAGGGCAATTGAGAGAGAGAGAAAGATGGCTAAGTCCTAAGGCTTAGAGCAAGTTGCCTTAATCAGCTTATGAGGATACAAATCGGTGGAAGGACTAAAAAGCAACTCGGTGAGGTCCTTCTTAGTCCAGTTCTGTACCAGAAATGGGCCCAACGTTGGGCGCCAAATATGTAATGGACGGCTTGCTGGGCATCCGAAGATGCATGTGGGGACCTAGCCTAAGGTAGTATAATGACCGTGAAGATCGGGCCGTGCCATCTGGCGAAGAATTAGGCCCCTCAACGAGCTAAGCAGCGGCCTATGCTTACTGTAGCTCATTTCGGGAGACGTGGGCGGGGTTTTCGTCGCTCGTTGCTCCTGTCTTTTACGTATTATAACATAACAAAAATTCATTGGCCCGGGGAAGACAACACAAACAGGGGAGGTAAAAATGGAGAATGACAAAAAAATGAGGCGATAAGGATGGAATGGTTGGCGAACGGCGCAGATTTCCTCGCGTTCGCATCAGGGTCCAAGCGTAATGGGACCCTCGGCCGCTGGTTTCGTACCACCGACAGATCATTACGCATCAAGTGCTGCCGTCGATCTGCCGGTGCAAGCAGCACAGCCAGACCCGAATATGGTTCATTACAATAGTCATTCGTTACTGGAATATTTGGGTTGCTCAGAATGGCAAGTACGATCATTCGACTCTATGACATTTATCAGTGGCTCACTTAATGCTCTGACCTTAAGTGAGTCACTGATAAATGTCATAGAGTCGAATGATCGTATTTGCTGACATCCATTTAACAAAAATGACAAAAAGTAGCAGCTTAAACAGCATGTTCAAAGCTGCAGAAGAGCAACACAAAAGGCATAGCAGACCAATCTTTGCATATTTCCTACTAAACTATGTTAGGGTATGTAGTAGTCTACCAGAAAACTACCCCAAAACATGAGTAAAACAGCTAGATTAAAATGTCGCCTTATAAGCAAAAACTTGGCTCGTCGCATGCAGCTCAAGAGGCTCCACTGGACGTATCCTATACTTCTGAAGAGAACAAAATCTAAGACGAACGCATAGCGCAATCGACCCTTGGTGTCTTTCGCCAGGAACTATACGTGAGTGGAGTTAGTGTTCAACACTCTTGCTCCTATTTTCGCTGTGGGCACGTTGTGCCATCGTAGTCTTCCTTGGTGTTATTCAGACGCTCTTAATTTATTACATTTCTTAGGTCAGGGTACACTTGTCTCTCACCTAAAGAGAATCTCAAAGGATCCAATTTATTATTAGAATGTCCGTCAATTTTGTCAAATAGTTTGAGGACTTTGTCCCTAATATATAGTATGTTTTTATAGGGTTAACCCGAAGGTCCCTATGTATATCAGTATTTCTAATGCACCTTGGAACATTAAAGATTCTCCGCAGAGCTAAATTTTGGCAAATTTGCAGTTGTCGTATGTTCGTATTGGAAGCTTGCGTAGAGTAGTGTCGGGAGTATCGTCTGTTTGTAAATAAGCGACCTATTTTTTTTTTGTTGAGACACTTGGAGTGTATGAGTGGGAAAATGTTTTACTACTTTGCCTTAACCTCTAGCGGGGCATAGCGCGTCAACTACTCCTGCGCGCCATCGTACTCGGTTCTGGGCAATGGGACGCAACTCCCCAAAAGACTTACCCAGTACCTGACACTCCTTTGCCACAGATCGACGCCATGTGATTCGAGGACCCCCTCTTGGTCGGCCTTGGTTGGAAATGGGGTTCCACTTCATGGCATGCAAAGCAATGCAGTTATCACTCTTCCGCAATATGTGACTTATCCACTGCCATTTTCGCCTGCGTATCAATTCGTCGATTGGCATCTGACCCGTACGCCGACTTACCTCTTCATTTGATATTGTTTCGGGCCAGAAAATTCTTAAAATTCGACGAAGACATGAGTTGACGAAAACTTGCAGTTTTCTGGTAACTCCTACGGAAACTTTCCATGTACTGCTCCCATACAAAAGGACTGATAGTATACCAGGGAGCGAAACAGGCCCAGCTTGGTCTTGATGCTGAGATAACTGCTCTGCCAGATTTTGGACAGCATGCCGTATGCGGGTTTAGCCTGGTTGATACGACGAGCGATGTCCTGCTCCGTACCACCATTTTCGGCAACAATGTTACCTAGGTAGACGAAGTTGTCCACCTTCTCCACAGGCTGCCCATTAATATTGATGGCAATAGGTTTCAGATTTCTTTTTCGCAACGGCGGGCTAAGAACCTTGGTCTTGTTGGTATTAATCTTTCCTCAACCTTACTTGCCTGCCTCTCGAGATCTAACGCCATTGCGGACAGATCCATGATTTTGTGGGAGAGTAGGCATATGTCGTCAGCGTAGTCAAGATGTTGTAGATAAGATGTCAAAGTCCATTGAATTCCTCTGTCTAGTCCGGATAGGGCTGCATGCAACACGTTGCCGATCACTATGAGGAATAGGATCGGTGAGAGGATGCACCCCTGCCGAACTCCACTGCGAATCTCAAAGTCCCCCGACACCTTACCTTTATGCAGAACGCGACATTTCGCGCCGTCATAGGTTGCCTTAATAATCGCCACAAGCTTCTCAGGGATGCCTCTCCTGCGCAAGGCCGCCCATATAGAATCCCGGTTCACACTATCGAAAGCCTTTTCGAAATCGATGAAAAGCAAGTGAAGTTTGAATTTCTCCAATGGACACAGATTGTTATCCATGAAGCGTTTGGCTAAACTTGAAGCAATGACGCTGCAGGAAGCCCCTGTATCGACAAGACCGCTAACTAACGAGTCCAAGAGTTGAACACTAGCATAGGGTCTGATGTCACCTCTGGGTCGATCAGAAAGTAAGGCCCCACAGTATTGACGTCTGGAGGCTTTAACTCGTTTCCAAAATTTTTGAAGGCGAATGGTTGATCTTTTTTTAGGAGTTAAATGAAGCTCGTTCATGTCAAAGATACGCTGTCGTGCGGCAACATATTCTTTTACGCGCTCATGCAGTGGACGGAAACTGAAATGCTGTAGTGATTTAGGTTTTTGATGAACCTCTGTGCGTTCATTCGTTACGTTTATTAGTTGACATGAGTCAGAGATAAAATCAACCCCGCCCACTTCTCTCCATAACTGAGCAGCTTTCAAGCACCCGTTCTCTGCAGTTTAACATCTAAAGGTTCGACAGACTTGAACAGTCGTCTTACAACTAAGGATTCAGTACATAGTTGTAAGACGACTGTTCAAGTCTGTCAAACCTTTAGATGTTAAACTGCAGAGAACGAAATATGAAATATGTAGATATGTAGATATAATAAATATATGCTTTTCTGAACGATTTTAACAAATCAATATAATAATTGTAGTATTAATATATAACAATTAATACGTGTCTGTTTAGATTTTAAAGAAGGGAAGCGTAAGTCATTGTTTCCACATATAATTGCCTAATGCAAATTGGAGCTTCATTATTCACGACCAGCTATTTGTGATATGTGTCGATCACCTGACCATTTTGACCAACGAGGTCCTGTGTCCTTTATGTAGACAAAATTCAACGATGTGTAATGCAGACGTTCCTTACAATCTTGTGAGCTTTACTTCATCAACAGATTAACTTAAACGCAATTAGCGTATATGTGTTGGTACATCAGTGGCGAAAGCAAGTGAAGCAGTGTAAGTCATTGAATATTTGACTAATCCCGCGAATCCTTCACATCCGCATTTCCAAAATATGCGCGTATCTATTTAAAAGTGGGCCGAGGTACAGCTTCTTTTGTGCCTGGTACGTCCTCCGGCCGGAAAGCGACTTTCCGATTTTCGCTGCCTGTACCTCGGCGCTCAGAATTAATCCAATCCAATGGCTCTAAAACAAAAGGAAAATAAACATCGGATAAGGACTTGATCCAAGTTGATCACCCTTAAACCCGGACTGGAAGCAGCTAATGGATGTCTGATGACTCATACACCCATAACCTTGTCAAGTGATATATTTTTTTTTTTTTATAGCCCTCTTTCCATGACAACATTACGCAGAGGGATCTTTTTAACAAAGATTTATTGTTTGTTCTACATTACTTCTTATTTTTAACCAAGCTATGTACAGGATTATACGATATTCCGGATATTACTTCCAATTGTCATGTTGTTGTCATGAACAGAGGGCTTGTATACATAGCATTATTATTTTTGCACATGTGAGCCAGGCATCACCGCTCCGATTGAAGAAAACAAATCCGCACTGAAAAAAACAAATCCGCACTTCAGCTATTGAAACTTGTATACAGTCGGGAAATCGGGCTCCAAGTAGGACACCATGAACCAATTGTCAAACCACCCGCACATACAGCTACAAGAAAATAATATGCGCGTGAGAAAATTTTGCAAATTTCTTGACAGATATTATCACGGACCGCGATCGCATAAATTTTGTCTAATGTACCACTGCTATTTTTCTTGCAACAATTACGTCATGGGGTGCCGATTACATTTTAGAGGGGGATCAAATTATGATTATGATTAGACAATCCGTGTAAGCCGCACGTTGGTTACGGAAATTTTAGCTTCCAGGGAAGAATATTTAGGTAGGCGACTCGCGGGATTCCGTTCCAGCGCAAGAATAATGATGCCTGTCACACACTTTTATTAAAAGAGCAACACTGAAATCTTTTATAATAGTGACATAACCTGATTTTGCCACTCTCAGGCTATCATCATCACACTAATTTTATTATTTTATTTTATTTTTTTTTTATATATCCTCGTCTTCGGTGTTAGCTTTTAATTTGATTTTCCCACATACCTTATTATTTTTTTTTTTTTTGTTCATTCCTTTTTGGTTTCTCTTTGTATTTGATTTTTAAGTTTTGACTTCCCGAGTGACACACACTTCTTATCGGCTAACTGGTCTCCGCAAAAGTGATTCCGCACATTTTTGACAGTATTGAAACCGGTCACTTTTGTGTGAAGTTGGCAAAATGCATTATACCAATCAGGTGTTGAATCGGGTCAAATAGCATAATGGTACGTTTTCACTTCATTTAATTTCAACCAAAATTCAAAATTTTGATTTTTGATTCTCCTGTATGTTAATACGGTGATTATTACAAATCGTATTCAGTGCATTGCTCGATGATGATTCGCAAGGTGTTAATGTGATCGATACAGGAGAATCCGAATCGAAAACCAGCCTGCTCTTCATCAATTGTGTTTTCTATGTGGGCCTTTAGTCTTTCCAGGACGATTTTAGCTATTATTTTGGCAACGACAGGAAGCACACAAATGCCTCTCCAATTATTACAGTCTGTGAGGCTACCCTTCTTTGGAAGTTTGATGATCAAACCTTCCTTCCACTCAGTGGGAAAGGTCTTTGTATTCCACGCTTTATCAACAAGTGAAAATGTTTTGGATAACTTCGTTGGTTTTTTTCTCGACGGCGCCTAATGTGTTGTTTCCACGTCAGTGCTTTGTCAGAAGTCAGTCCCAGATAGATGGCAGTCTCCTGCCAGTCTATCTCCTGTCTGTCTACTGTCAGTGTGATTGGCTCTTGGTTTCGACATCTCGTGATGAAGATCGCCTGGGTTTTGTCCGCGTTCACTTGGATCTTCCATTTCTGAAAGTATTCCAAAAGTATGTCAATGGACTCCTGGAGTGTTGAAGTAGCTTTTTCTGCTTGTCGTGCAGTATAGGAGATACATGTGTCGTCAGCAAACAATGATGAATGTGCATTTGGACGCATTTGTGGGAAATCTGCAGTATATAACGTATACAAGATTGGGGAAAGTATTGATCTCCATCTTCTATGGGTCTTTCCGAGGAAAGTGTAGAGTTAACTCTGACTCTAAAAGTTCTGCCTTCTAGGAACGAACCTATTAACTGAATGATACGAAGCGGAATCTCGAAAACATGCAATTTGACGATAAGTCCTGCATGCCAGACTTTGTCAAAGTCTTTCGCTATGTCAAGCATAACTAGGCCTGTTGACTTGCGCTGATTTAACCCTGTGCGGATGTGTTGGGTAACTCTTGCTAGCTGAAGCTCGCAAGAGTGTTCGGACCTAAATCCGTATTGTACTTCTTCCTCTCGTTAGCCTGATCGAGCAGTCGACAAAGGAGCAGTCGCTCTGCTATCTTTGCGATCGAAGAAAGGAGACTTATGGGTCTCCAATTTTGAGGAAATGCGTGATCCTTTCCAGGCTTAGGGATCATTGTGATTACCCCTTTTTTTCCATACTTCTGGGTACCACCAGAGATGGAAGATCGCGTTAATTATGTAATTGTCGTGAGTATATTGTCCGATACGTGAGTAAGCCAAATGTTGGGTTATAGTGTCTATCCCAGGCGATTTCCTTTTGTTTAGGGAGCTGACGAGATTTCTGACCACATCTAGGTCAGTCTGCCTAATTGTTTCTGTTTCCCGGGTTTCGACTCTGGAAAGTATCTCTTCGGCTCTATCATTGATCTCATCCTCCCGGTCCAAGTTGCCGTCGGGGGGTTCGTTTTCACGGTACTGACGTTCCATTGTATCGGCGAAGGCCTCCGCCTTCCCCAGTCATCATAGCTCAGGCCGTTAGGGCGTGTATTGGAGGAATAACTCTTTGGGATTTGCTGTTGAAGTATTTGTTAATCCTCCAGAAGCTATTGTCTCCCGGTTCCATACTCTCTAGAAATTCTTCCCATTTTTCATTACGAGGTTCATCGATTCGCACCTTAATTCGATTGGTTAGCCTGCTTGTCTTCTGTATTCGCTGGCATTTGTATACCCTTCACGGATGTGATAGGATATATTAACTTTGTCATGAAGTTTGCAACGCACAGCAGCAAGCATCTCCGACCATTTAAACTATATATATTCTTGGTCAGTATGATGAGACGAACCGATTAAGCTTTGTCCGTCTGTCTGTCTGGTTTACGCGAAGCTTGAAGGGTATCATACCTTCGGCTAGCTTGTTATAAATAATGTTTGACTATTTGCTCGAATAATTGGAGGGCCCACCTCTATATACCAAACATTTTGGAGGGCTCACGGGCCCCCATGGCCCCACTCTAGATCCGCCTATGATAGAAAATTGTCATGTCGTCTCATTACAACTTTAGAAGCCTGTATCTTACGTCTTTTTCTAGTGCTTAGCCTCTATTAATTGCATTTTTTCTTTTCTTTTTCAGGTGAGTTTTTGGCAAGAACACCCCAGTAACCGTAAGTTTTATAGCATTTTTGATGTACCATATATAGTCGAAGAACTGGTATGAAGTAACACCACAAGTAAGATATGCAAATTTTATTATCTGTTTATCTCCTAATGATGTTTTTAGGGTTTTGTAAAAATAAGGGTTTTTTTACAAATCGGTCATGCGTCCGTCTGTCTGTCTGTCCATGAAATATCTCACGAACCGCCGAAGCTACATGCATGAAATTTGGTGAAAATATGTAGAAGTACTATAATTCTCTGGAGAAAGCGATGCGTCGTAATAGGTCAACTTTAAGGTCTCCATAGAGGGGAAATGAAGGTCGACATTTGTTTTTCATTTGGTGTAGGCAAGTGGGGTATCGTAAGAAAGGTACTGTACAGAATGTAATGTTCGCTGAAAATCCTTTGCCGATGAATTCCAATTGGCCCCTTTACTAGGATTAATGAACGGGAAATTTTTAGAGTATTCTTGATTGGCGACTGTACTCGTTGAATTCCAAATGACAAATGTCCAAAAATGAATGCAATCCCGATATCCTCCGCAAGTGCAATTTAGGTTTTCCAGTTTGAATAAAATTCACTTTAATCCGTATAATTCAACTATTTATTTTAAAGCAACACCTAGTGACTTCGTAGACTACTCGAACAAGAATGATTCGCAAATTCAAGTTTGACAGACCGTTTAACAATTCTATTCCAGACAATGATAACAGTAACTATATAGTTGGAGACATTCCAGTGTCCCATGTAAATAAATTTGACGACTGTTTACACTAAAATTCAAAGCGCGGTAACAATTCAAACGTTTCTTTTTTCATTGAAAAAATACTAATAAAAATTTTATTAATTTGATTAATTATGCATTCTAATTTTAGGTAATCGAGGTGTTAGATGGATGATTTCACTAATTAGTCCAATTCGCAAGATGTTTTGTGGTTTCTTTTCGTATTTTTCAGGTGATGATCGACGACGTTGGATTGTATTTGATTTTTGTTGGTGCAATCACGAACATTCTCCCCCCCGCTGGGATGCATGTATCCCAGGATATGTTTTAGCAGTGCTTCTTCGGGGTAATGTATTTCGTTGTCTCGATCGGTACACGTCCCTCCGGTTATTATTCGACATTGCTCCGCCGGACGATTCCGGGAGTTAGGCAGGGTAAAGTTCAAGCAACATATATTGCCTGTTTACCTCCACCTATCCCATTGACTGATGATATGATATTCGTACTGGTGAGAAACATGGATATGGAGTTGGATAGTGGAGGTAGGACTGGTGGAAGGTTTGTGCCATTTTTGTTTAATGTTCATTACAAGGGAGTAACGCGATTTTTGTAATATTTCGTTTAAAGTCCGAACCATTTCTCGTTACAGTTACTACGCGCACCAAACCATCATTGCCCGGATGCAATGTAATAATTTTTGCCAAGGGCCATTTATACGCGGGGAGTCGTTCATCTTTAATTAGACATATGTCGCCGATTCGCGGTTCCGATCGACGCGAAAACCATTTTGGACGCTGTTGAAGACGGGACAAATATTCCTCCGACCATCGCTTCCAAAACATTTGCGACAGCCGTTGTGTGAGCTGCCATCGAGATAAATAATTTTCCTTCACGTCCAGTAAGTGTGGTTCCGGGATGCTCAACAAAGTATCTCCGATTAGAAAATGGGCGGGTGTCAAGGCGGATGCTTCGGATGATTCGTCGTGGATTTGGCATAAGGGTCGCGAATTAAGACAGGCTTCAATTTGAGTGGTGGTAGTGCATAATTCTTCAAAGGTAAGAATAACATTCCCAAGGGTTTTCCGCAGATGCAACTTCATTGATTTGACGCCTGCCTCCCACAGTCCGCCAAAGTGGGGAGATGCTGGGGGATTGAAATGCCAGTTTATACGCTCATTTTCCGCATATTCCGCAATTCGCTGATTGGCCTTAACAATTCGCAGTATTTCGGCGTTTGCTCCCACAAAATTCGTTCCCAAGTCACTGTAGACGTCCGTGCTTAGGCCTCGTCTTGACACGAAACGACGAAACGCTCCCAAGAAAGCCTCAGTTGTTAAGTCATTAACAACTTCAATGTGGACAGCTTTTACTGCTAGACATACGAAGATTGCGATGTATCCCTTATGAATACGAGCTCCTCTACCTTTTCTGTCTTTGATGTTAACTGGGCCGCAGTAATCTACCCCAACGTGTGTGAATGGGCGCGACATATTTACTCTTGGAGCCGGTAAACTTCCCATAAGCTGTGTTGCTGTCTGTGCCTTGATTTTATAGCATTTGACGCAATTGTGTATGCATTTCTTAACTAAATTACGAGCATCAAGTATCCAAAATTTCTTTCGTAGTGATGCAAGCATAAGTTGTATATCTCCGTGCATGGTTGTTAGATGGGTATGTTCGATCAGTAGTTTGCTGAGATTGCTATTTTTGGGTAAAATTATGGGGAACTTTTCATCAAAGCTCATGTTGGCGTAAACTAGACGTCCACCCAATCGCATAATTCCGTCACCGTCCAAAAATGGGTTGAGTCCAATTAAATTGCTGCTTCTGCTGATAGGTTGTTCACTCCTTAGCGATTGTAGTTCTGCCGTAAATTCTGTTTTTTGGACGAACAAGATCAATAGATTCATGGAAGCATCCAGTTCCTGCACTGATAAAAAACTGCGGTTTATATTGCATTTCTTGACAGCTTGGCAAAATCGTTGGCAATATGAGAGAACTCTTATTAAACGATTAAGTGTTGAATATTTGCAAATAAGCTCGTCGAGCCACAATTCCTTCAAATGTGTATTGTGGCAAAGTAGTTTTGCGCAACGATTTATTTCTAACTCGGTAGATTCGACCTTCTCATCGGTTGGCCATTCCTCCTTCGAACATCGTAGCCAATTCGGACCATTCCACCAAAGACTATTATTGACGAGTTTTGCAGTCTCCGAACCACGTGAGGCGAGATCGGCAGGGTTCGACTTTGTTGGTACATATCTCCATGGTATATTCGGTGCATTCTCCAATATTTGACATGTGCGATTCGAAACAAACACCGTCCATCTGCTGGGATGTGCACGTAGCCATGATAGCACAATTTTCGAGTCCGTCCATAAAGTTGTTCGAGACAGCTTCTCCTCTCTACTGAATGTTGTTAATAGAGACTTGATCACCTTTGATAAAAGTAACGCACCACACAGCTCCAATCGAGGAATCGTCATCGGTTTGATGGGTGCAACCTTCGTCTTTGATATTATCAAGTGTGATTTCACATCAGCGCCGACTTTGCTAACGCAGTAAACCGCTATCCCATATGCTTCTTTTGATGCATCACTAAAGCCATGAAGCTCGATTTCGCTTGCATCTTCAGTTATAATCCATCGAGGTATCTTGATTGATTCTACCGCTGAGAAGTCGTTTCGCAATTGCTCCCATTGTTGTAATAAATCATCGGGCAAATTTTCGTCCCAGTCGTAACCTCGCATCCATAGTGTCTGCATCCAACATTTGGCACGTACGATGATAGGGGATATCCACCCGAGGGGATCATACAGTTTTGCGATGTCTGATAAGACAGATCGCTTAGTGTGACAACTATTGCTCTGAAGATTGTAGCGATAAGAAAGTGTGTCAGAAGACGGATGCCAAAGAATTCCGAGGGATTTATGACCTTGATCCAACTTCAAATTCATGCTGCTTGAACTTTCTACATCTTCCATTGGGATATCTCTCAATATACCTGGATCATTCGATACCCACTTGCGTAAATGGAAACCACCAGATTCTAAAACGCTGTTCAGCTCTCTTATCATGTTTAGAGCTTCAGATTGAGTGCTTGCTCCGGACATTACATCATCCACATAGAAATCGTTCTTTATGGTGGCAGCTGCATTAGAAAAATATGTTTCGTTCTCATCCGCTAATTGTTGAAGTGTGCGGATAGCCAAATAGGGAGCACTAGTCACACCAAAAATCACTGTGTTGAAACGATATTCTTGGATTGGATCTTGAGAGTCGAATCTCCATAGTATACGTTGGTAATCCCGATCCTGATTATGCATTCGTATTTGTAGATACATTTTTTTAATATCTGCGATAAAGGCGTACCGCTTCAATCTCCAGTTATTAATAATAGACACAGTATCGTTTTGGATTGATGGTCCAGTTAGCAAAACATCATTCAATGAAATGCCAGTTGACGTTTTGCGCGAAGCATCGAAGACAATTCTAGTTCTGGTTGTAGAACTATCCTTTTGCACCGCGTGATGCGGTAAATAATGTGGCTTACAATTTGTATTCGAGTCACCATTTTTGACGTGAGACAAATAATCATTATCAATGTATTCCTGTATACATTTTGAATATTCCGATTTTAGAAGAGGATCACGACGAAATTTTCGTTCCAAATTTGCTAAACTTGTCTCTGCCGAGAATCTGGATTCCCCTAGTTGTTGTTTTGATTCGTCTTTTTTGAAGGGCAAACGTACGCTAAATCTCCCTGAATCCAACCGCGTTGTTGTAGATTTATAAAACTCTTCGCACCGAGCATCTTCGAGGTTGATTATTTTGAGGTTAGGTGGTTCCTCAACCTTCCAAAAACGTTCCAGCAAATTTTCCAATGATGTTTGATGCTCCACTTCGATTGTAAATGACTGTATTGACATGGTTTCGTTATGAGGGATGACTCCAGAAAGTATCCATCCGAGCTTTGTACGTTGCAGAAGTAGACCGTCAAAAAGTAGTTCGGATTGTGGCATCATCAATTTGCCGTAAATATCAGCACCGAGAATTAAGTCAATTCGTCCAGGAGTATTATAGTGGGCATCAGCTAGACGTACTTTTTTCAAACTAGGATGTTGAATAACATGTTCGAGACGGGATGGTAACAAATTGGTTAGCTTTGGCAATACGAATGCTTTAAAACTGATTTCCTCGTTCTCCAGTGTGGCCATAGTAGCTTCAACAAAACCTTTGGCTCGTGTAGATCCTGATGCTCCAATACCGGTTATAAGTGTGTTGCCTGTATATTTTTTCAATTCTAACTGCTGCGCTGCATCCTCGGTAATAAAGGAAGCTTGGGACCCTTGATCCAGTAGGGCTCTTAGTTTTATGATTCCACTTCTTCCGTTTATCTTAACCCAAGCAGTTGCTAATAAAACAGCATCCGACACAACTCCACTCAAGGAGTTTAAGGAGTTCGAGTTGGTGGGCACAAATATCTCCGCTGAACTGGATAGACTAGATGTTGGAGCATTTGTTTCAGTGACGTTGGTGTTCCGATGTAGCATAGTATGGTGCAGACCTTTACACTTAAAGCATCTAGAAGAGCTAGGGCAATTTGACGCCATATGGCCCCTTCCTAGGCAGTTCAAACAAAGCCGATGTTTTTTTGCCATATTGAAACGTTGTATGGTATTAGCCTTAGTGAATTTGGAACACATTCGTAGCTTGTGAGCTTGTCCGCATTCACAGCATGTTGTTATCGTATTAACATGATGAGTTTGTATTTTCCGATTATTATTGTTCGTCGGTTGAGTACTAGTAGCCTCTAACGTACGGAAACGGGTCTGCAAAAATTGCCGCAGATCTTCTAAAGACAATAATTCTGCCTTTGTTGCCTGTTGTTGCTCCCATAGTGCTCGAGTGGGAACCGGGAGTTTTTGCACTGCCAAATAGACGACGATAGTATGCCACAAGTTTTTTATTTCCATTGCTTCCAAAAGTTGAACCGACTCCATCGTCCTGTCGAGTAATGCCTTGATGGATGATGATGACTCCGTCACCTCTTCATGACCAACCATAGTCTTAAGTTGCGCGTTGACAATGACGTTCGGGTTGTCGTACCTTTCTATTAAGGTTTTCCATGCTAACTCCAAATTGTTTTCGGTTATTGGGTACGCCTTCAAAAGATTTGCTGCCTCCCCCTTTAAACTGCACTTAAGGTAGTGTAGCTTTTCTACATTACTAATGCCCTCTTTATGATAAATTAAAGAGCAGAATAGATCTTTAAACGATATCCAACTAGAGTAATCCCCGTCGAAAGTCGGCAACTCTATCCGTGGTAACCTGACGTCGTTGCTGCGGGTGTTGGGTTTGGTGTCATCCTTGCTCGCAAGTTGCGCTGCGTTGTCTAACTCAAGTTGCGCTGATTTGGCTAACTCAGATGTAAGGTCATCCACATCAATCAAGAAGTCCATACACAGTTCATTAAAGGCCATATACTTCTTTTCCTTAAAATAAGGATGTTCATATTCCGCGTCCGCGCCAGTTAGTTTATCCAAAATGAGACGATGCGTACAGGAATGCTTTTGCTGAAGATCCTCCAATTTGCCCCGCATACGTGCTAAATAACTACTTGTTTTGCGTGCCCGGGACTCCTTTTTATAATTAGTGCGGGTACGCACCAATTCATCAAAGTGCATTTGTTGCTCTTTAATTAAACGCTCCATTATTCGTATATAACGGAAGAAACAAAGCCCATATATTGATTATAGTGCCGAGACCGCTTTATATAACTGATTTTAGAAACTATCCTTTAGCTATTGAGCCCTTCTCCGAATAGAAGGCTATCAATCCATAAAAGAAGTTTCTGCGACGAAAAAAGCACTACGGACTCCCAATAGTCATCACCATGAACGATAACTAATAAATTGTTCGATATAAAATTCCTCCCCGTGTGGAAGTTATTTGTGAATTGACCGACATAAATTTCGAATACTTATCCTCCCCGTGTGGAAGACAGGTTGTAGTTGTTCAGGACATAAACTCCCAAAAAAACTGTTCGATTAACAGCTATAAAAGTTTAAGTTCTCTCCAATGACCTGTTAGTTAACGGAATTTGAGGCTTTATCACCGTTGATATTAAAAACACTGCAGGCATAACTATCGTAGTACACCTTATTTTTTGAGGACCATTTCCTACATTCCGCATAAAAAATCGCATAAAAAATAGTTTGCAAGCTCATTTACACTACGTGGTTTCATTTGAGCAGCTTCCAGATTAAGAATATGCTCTATGATTAGAGAATTGTTCAACATGAGTTGCCAGTCTCATAACCTCAAATTGCTTGAAAAGCCTCCCGCTTCTATGGAACACATGAAAAAAGTGTATTTCAAGGACCTCGTTGTTCTTCACTCGCGACGTAATACTTTTCTTTCTTTACCGCACTTTTTTTTATAAAGGTCAATTCAATGGCACCATGGAAGGAATGAGGATAGGATTGATAAAAGAAAGGAACTCACCGACCTCTTTAATGATAGCTCCACTGCCATCCGGCTCGACGGACCATAAAAATGTACAGAATGTAATGTTCGCTGAAAATCCTTTGCCGATGAATTCCAATTGGCCCCTTTACTAGGATTAATGAACGGGAAATTTTTAGAGTATTCTTGATTGGCGACTGTACTCGTTGAATTCCAAATGACAAATGTCCAAAAATGAATGCAATCCCGATATCCTCCGCAAGTGCAATTTAGGTTTTCCAGTTTGAATAAAATTCACTTTAATCCGTATAATTCAACTATTTATTTTAAAGCAACACCTAGTGACTTCGTAGACTACTCGAACAAGAATGATTCGCAAATTCAAGTTTGACAGACCGTTTAACAATTCTATTCCAGACAATGATAACAGTAACTATATAGTTGGAGACATTCCAGTGTCCCATGTAAATAAATTTGACGACTGTTTACACTAAAATTCAAAGCGCGGTAACAATTCAAACGTTTCTTTTTTCATTGAAAAAATACTAATAAAAATTTTATTAATTTGATTAATTATGCATTCTAATTTTAGGTAATCGAGGTGTTAGATGGATGATTTCACTAATTAGTCCAATTCGCAAGATGTTTTGTGGTTTCTTTTCGTATTTTTCAGGTGATGATCGACGACGTTGGATTGTATTTGATTTTTGTTGGTGCAATCACGAACAGGTACCGTCGAGTACATTCCATTTCTGCAATTTTCTTCAAATTTGAAGAAAGAAGAAAGGAGTGAGAGGGAAAAATATGTGATCCGAGTTTGTCCCCCCCCCCCCCCTTGCATTTCGAGACCGTTATACTAAGAAATATGAAAATTCACAGAAAAGCGGCATTTCACTTGCGTAGAAAACTAAAAATAATGGAATTGTGAAATCTCATCAAAAAGTTTATAATAGTATTTATATACTTGCAGTTACCACACCCCTGCACCCCTCAAGCACACCCGAGGTGAAAAATATTGATGGCCAAAGATAACCAACATCATTGGCAATAATATCTCCAAGTTTCATTAGAATCACGTAATATTTAATAATAATAAATTAATTTAAAGTTAGGCATTTTGACACTATCCATGTTATGTTATGTGTTATGTTTATGAGTTGGGGCCTCTTTACCCATCCGGTGGGCACTGCGACCATAGAGAGGTCTATTGTGCCATAGCCCACATTATTGCAAAAGGCCCTCCACCACCTTTACGAAGTGGATTATGTTTTTTGCTGGTGCTTTCCTGATAACTGCAGGGCTCATTGTGACCTGTCCCAAAAACTTGATCCTGGCCCGCGCTATTTCCGGGCATTCACACAAGATATGCATGGCGGTTTCATCGTCTTCCATGCAGAGACGACATTCAGTCTCGATAGATAGGCCCATTTTATTTAGGTGATATCTCACCCAGTGATGACCCGATAAGTAGCCTACAAGAAGCCTAAGGTCGGCTCTACTCAGGCTAGTAATGCTTTTGTATTTGAAGGACCTTATTAGCTCCTTCGATTGACGGAGCCCTGGCAAGTAATCCCAGTATTGCTGCCGTATCCCCTCAGACCATTTTCTAATTATCATTTTGGCCGAAGTAAGACTTAGACCACAGTAGGGCTCTGGCCCAAGAAGAAGGTCTGAAGAACACTGCCTTGCAAGTTCAACCGCGATCTCATTTCCCTCGATGCCATGGTGGCCTGGCACCCAACACAAGGAGACTCGGTTTTTTGAAGCCAGAGTCTGCAGAATCCCATGACACTCCTTCACCATCTTCGAAGAGAACCTATGCGAAGAGAGAGCCATTATAGCCGCCTGGCTATCCGAGTAGATAGCAATGTGAGCACCATGGAGTTTCTTGTCTAGAACCACTCTGGCACAGACCTCAATGGCATGGATCTCGGCTTGAAAAACGCTGGGATAAACACCCATTGCGATTGAAATCCTGGTGTTTGGCCCATAGACTCCAGCACCAACTCCCTGTTCGGTCTTAGACCCATCGGTAAATCACCTAATGCACCTAGGATCTTGGCAGGGATCGCCATTGTCCCATTCCGTGCGGTCCGGGATGAGGGCTAAGAATTTTCTGCCGAAACAAACCTCCGTAGTCATGTAATCTGATCTAAAGCAGATCTGCATACCAGGTATTTGATTCAGAATGCTCATATGACCGACGAGATTTATGTGTACGTCAGTAGATAAGTATACTCTTAAAGCATTAATAGCTACTGATTCTTGGATAAAAATATGTAGCGGAGTTAATCCAATAACCGCCTCTAGAGCAGATGTTGGGTTAGTACATAAAAAGAATACATCTACCGGCCTCATGCATAGGTGCGAGTACTACTTTCATGTTGTTTTTCGTATTGCGAATTGCAGCTGTTTAATGAATCAATTTTGGAAGGGTCAAGATTGGTTGGGGCGGTGATTCTAAAGCCTAACATACACCATCCGGAATTCCTGTCCGGAAAAACTGGTCAGGCCCGGCGTTGAGGAATTCCGGATGGTGTATGGTCGTTTCAGGCCGCCTTCAGGCGGCCGGATTGGCCTTTCAGGCGGCCGGAAGGAAAATCGTTCCCGCCAGGCCTCCACCACACACGTTCCGGAATTTTCCTCCTGAAAAACTGATCAGGCCTGGCCTTGAGGAATTCCGGATCGTCAATGACATGTGCAGGCCGCCTTGAGCCGAATGCATTGGAAAGCTTGGTTATGCAAAGTAAAATGCGATACAATTCAATGCAATAGATTAGATCGATTTGCAATTATCGATCCGGCCGCCTCAAAGGCCTGCCCGCCGGCCTCAAAGCGGCCTGAAGCAGCCATACTACTTTGCCTTAACCTCTAGCGGGGCATAGCGTGTCAACTACACCTGCGCGCCATCGTACTCGGTTCTGGGCAATGGGGCGCAACTCCCCAAAAGACTTACCCAGTACCTGACACTCCTTTGCCACAGATCGACGTCATGTGATTCGAGGACCCCCTCTTGGTCGGCCTTGGTTGGAAATGGGGTTCCATTTCATGGCATGCATAGCAATGCAGTTATCACTCTTCCGCAATGTGTGACCTATCCACTGCCATTTTCGCCTGCGTATCAATTCGTCGATTGGCATCTGACCCGTACGCGGACTTAGCTCTTCATTTGATATTGTTTCGGGCCAGAAAATTCTTAAAATTCGACGAAGACATGACTTGACGAAAACTTGCAGTTTTCTGGTAACTCCTACGGAAACTTTCCATGTACTGCTCCCATACAAAAGCACTGATAGTACCAGGGAGCGAAACAGGCCCAGCTTGGTCTTGATGCTGAGATAACTGCTCTGCCAGATTTTGGACAGCATGCCGTATGCGCGTTTAGCCTGGTTGATACGACGAGCGATGTCCTGCTCCGTACCACCATTTTCGGCAACAATGCTACCCAGGTAGACGAAGTTGTCCACCTTCTCCACAGGCTGCCCATTAATATTGATGGCAATAGGTGTCGGATTTCTTTTTCGCAACGGCGGGCTAAGCACCTTGGTCTTGTTGGTATTAATCTTTAGCCCAACCTTGCTTGCCTCCCTCTCGAGATCTAACGCCATTGCGGACAGATCCATGATTTTGTGGGAGAGTAGGCATATGTCGTCAGCGTAGTCAAGATGTTGTAGATAAGATGTCAAAGTCCATTGAATTCCTCTGTCGAGTCCGGATAGGGCTGCATGCAACACATCGCCGATTACAATGAGGAATAGGATCGGTGAGAGGATGCACACCTGCCGAACTCCACTGCGAATCTCAAAGTCCCCCGACACCTTACCTTTATGCAGAACGCGACATTTCGCGCCGTCATAGGTTGCCTTGATAATAGCCACAAGCTTCTCAGGGATGCCTCTCCTGCGCAAGGCCGCCCATATAGAATCCCGGTTCACACTATCGAAAGCCTTTTCGAAATCGATGAAAAGCAAGTGAAGCGGAGAATCGTATTCAGCGCATTGCTCGATGATGATTCGCAAGGTGTTAATGTGATCGACACAGGAGAATCCGGATCGAAAGCCAGCCTGCTCTTCATCAATTGTGCTTTCTAAGTGGGCCTTTAGTCTTTCCAGGACGATTTTAGCTATTATCTTGGCAACGGCAGGAAGCACACAAATGCCTCTCCAATTATTACAGTCTGTGAGGCTACCCTTCTTTGGAAGTTTGATGATCAAACCTTCCTTCCACTCAGTGGGAAAGGTCTCTGTATTCCACGCTTTATCAACAAGTGAAAATGTTTTGGAAAACTTCGTTGGTTTTTTTTCTCGACGGCGCCTAATGTGTTGTTTCCACGTCAGTGCTTTGTCAGAAGTCAGTCCCAGATAGATGGCAGTCTCCTGCCAGTCTATCTCCTGTCCGTCTACTGTCAGTGTGATTGGCTCTTGGTTTCGACGTCTCGTGATGAAGATCGCCTGGGTTTTGTCCGCGTTCACTTGGATCTTCCATTTCTGAAAGTATTCCAAAAGTATGTCAATGGACTCCTCGAGTGTTGAAGTAGCTTTTTCTGCTTGTCGTGCAGTATAGGAGATACATGTGTCTTCAGCAAACAATGATGAATGTGCATTTGGACGCATTTGTGGGAAATCTGCAGTATATAACGTATACAAGATCGGGGAAAGTATTGATCTCCATCTTCTATGGGTCTTTCCGAGGAAAGTGTAGAGTTAACTCTGACTCTAAAAGTTCTGCCTTCTAGGAACGAACCTATTAACTGAATGATACGAAGCGGAATCTCGAAAACATGCAATTTGACGATAAGTCCTGCATGCCAGACTTTGTCAAAGTCTTTCGCTACGTCAAGCATAACTAGGCCTGTTGACTTGCGCTGATTTAACCCTGTGCGGATGTGTTGGGTAACTCTTGCTAGCTGAAGCTCGCAAGAGTGTTCGGACCTAAATCCGTATTGTACTTCTTCCTCTCGTTAGCCTTATCGAGCAGTCGACAAAGGAGCAGTCGCTCTGCTATCTTTGCGATCGAAGAAAGGAGACTTATGGGTCTCCAATTTTGAGGAAATGCGTGATCCTTTCCAGGCTTAGGGATCATTGTGATTACCCCTTTTTTTCCATACTTCTGGGTACCACCAGAGATGGAAGATCGCGTTAATTATGTAATTGTCGTGAGTATATTGTCCGATACGTGAGTAAGCCAAATGTTGGGTTATAGTGTCTATCCCAGGCGATTTCTTTTTGTTTAGGGAGCTGACGAGATTTCTGACCACATCTAGGTCAGTCTGCCTAATTGTTTCTGTTTCCCGGGTTTCGACTCTGGAAAGTATCTCTTCGGCTCTATCATTGATCTCATCCTCCCGGTCCAAGTTGCCGTCGGGGGGTTCGTTTTCACGGTACTGACGTTCCATTGTATCGGCGAAGGCCTCCGCCTTCCCCAGTCATCATAGCTCAGGCCGTTAGGGCGTGTATTGGAGGAATAACTCTTTGGGATTTGCTGTTGAAGTATTTGTTAATCCTCCAGAAGCTATTGTCTCCCGGTTCCATACTCTCTAGAAAATCTTCCCATTTTTCATTACGAGGTTCATCGATTCGCACCTTAATTCGATTGGTTAGCCTGCTTGTCATCCTTGTCTTCTGTATTCGCTGGCATTTGTATACCCTTCACGGATGTGATAGGATATATTAACTTTGTCATGAAGTTTGCAACGCACAGCAGCAAGCACCTCCGACCATTTAAACTATATATATTCTTGGTCAGTATGATGAGACGAGCCGATTCAGCTTTGTCCGTCTGTCTGTCTGGTTTACGCGAAGCTTGAAGGGTATCATACCTTCGGCTAGCTTGTTATAAATAATGTTTGACTATTTGCTCGAATAATTGGAGGGCCCACATCTATATACCAAACATTTTGGAGGGCTCACGGGCCCCCATGGCCCCCATGGCCCCCCTCTGGATCCGCCTATGATAGAAAATTGTCATGTCGTCTCATTACAACTTTAGAAGCATGCATCTTACGCCTTTTTCTAGTGCTTAGCCTCTATTAATTGCATTTTTTCTTTTCTTTTTCAGGTGAGTTTTTGGCAAGAACACCCCAGTAACCGTAAGTTTTCTAGCGTTTTTGATTTATATAGTCGAAGAACTGGTATGAAGTAACACCACAAGTAAGATATGCAAATTTTATTATCTGTTTATCTCCTAATGATGTTTTTAGGGTTTTGTAAAAATAAGGGTTTTTTTTTACAAATCGGTCATGCGTCCGTCTGTCTGTCTGTCCATGAAATATCTCACGAACCGCCGAAGCTACATGCATGAAATTTGGTGAAAATATGTAGAAGTACTATAATTCTCTGGAGAAAGCGATGCGTCGTAATAGGTCAACTTTAAGGGGAGGTTTCCATAGAGGGGAAATGAAGGTCGACATTTGTTTTTCATTTGGTGTAGGCAAGTGGGGTATCGTAAGAAAGGTACCGTCGAGTACATTCCATTTCTGCAATTTTCTTCAAATTTGAAGAAAGAAGAAAGGAGTGAGAGGGGAAAATATGTGATCCGAGTTTGTCCCCCCCCCCCCCCCTTGCATTTCGAGACCGTTATACGAAGAAATATGAAAATTCACAGAAAAGCGGCATTTCACTTGCGTAGAAAACTAAAAATTATGGAATTGTGAAATCTCATCAAAAAAGGTTAATAATAGTATTTAATTTATATACTTGCAGTTACCACACCCCTGCACCCCTCAAGCACACCGGAGGTGAAAAATATTGATGGCCAAAGATAACCAACATCATAGGCAATAATATCTCCAAGTTTCATTAGAATCACGTAATATTTAATAATAATACATTAATTTAAAGTTAGGCATTTTGACACTATCCATGTTATGTTATGTGTTATGTTTATGAGTTGGGGCCTCTTTACCCATCCGGTGGGCACTGCGACCATAGAGAGGTCTATTGTGCCATAGCGCACATTATTGCAAAAGACCCTCCACCACCTTTACGAAGTGGATTATGTTTTTTGCTGGTGCTTTCCTGATAACTGCAGGGCTCACTGTGACCTGTCCCAAAAACTTGATCCTGGCCCGCGCTATTTCCGGGCATTCACACAAGCTATGCATGGCGGTTTCATCGTCTTCCATGCAGAGACGACATTCAGTCTCGATAGATAGGCCCATTTTATTTAGGTGATATCTCACCCAGTGATGACCCGATAAGTAGCCTACAAGAAGCCTAAGGTCGGCTCTACTCAGGCTAGTAATGCTTTTGTATTTGAAGGGCCTTATTAGCTCCTTCGATTGACGCAGCCCTGGCAAGTAATCCCAGTATTGCTGCCGTATCCCCTCAGACCATTTTCTAATTATCATTTTGGCCGAAGTAAGACTTAGACCACAGTAGGGCTCTGGCCCAAGAAGAAGGTCTGAAGAACACTGCCTTGCAAGTTCATCCGCGATCTCATTTCCCTCGATGCCATGGTGGCCTGGCACCCAACATAAGGAGACTCGGTTTTTTGAAGCCAGAGTCTGCAGAATCCCATGACACTCCTTCACCATCTTCGAAGAGAACCTATGCGAAGAGAGAGCCATTATAGCCGCCTGGCTATCCGAGTAGATAGCAATGTGAGCACCATGGAGTTTCTTGTCTAGAACCACCCTGGCACAGACCTCAATGGCATGGATCTCGGCTTGAAAAACGCTGGGATAAACACCCATTGCGATTGAAATCCTGGTGTTTGGCCCATAGACTCCACCACCAACTCCCTGTTCGGTCTTAGACCCATCGGTAAATCACCTAATGCACCTAGGATCTTGGCAGGGATCGCCATTGTCCCATTCCGTGCGGTCCGGGATGAGGGCTAAGAATTTTCTGCCGAAACAAACCTCCGTGGTCATGTAATCTGATCTAAAGCAGATCTGCATACCAGGTATTTGATTCAGAATGCTCATATGACCGACGAGATTTATGTGTACGTCAGTAGATAAGTATACTCTTAAAGCATTAATAGCTACTGATTCTTGGATAAAAATATGTAGCGGAGTTAATCCAATAACCGCCTCTAGAGCAGATGTTGGGTTAGTACATAAAAAGAATACATCTACCGGCGTCATGCATAGGTGCGAGTACTACTTTCATGTTGTTTTTCGTATTGCGAATTGCAGTTATTTAATGAATCAATTTTGGAAGGGTCAAGATTGGTTGGGGCGGTGATTCTAAAGCCGAACATACACCATCCGGAATTCCTGTCCGGAAAAACTGGTCAGGCCCGGCCTTGAGGAATTCCGGATGGTGTATGGTCGTTTCAGGCCGCCTTCAGACGGCCGGATTGGCCTTTCAGGCGGCCGGAAGGAAAATCGTTCCCGCCAGGCCTCCACCACACACGTTCCGGAATTTTTCTCCTGAAAAACTGATCAGGCCTGGCCTTGAGGAATTCCGGATCGTCAATGGCATGTGCAGGCCGCCTTGAGCCGAAAGAATAATTGGAAATCGATCTTATCGCCATAGAATGAAAGTATCTATCTATTGCATTGAATTGTATCGCATTTTACTTTCCATAACCAAGCTTCAGATACATTCGTATATTGAAAAAAACTGCAAGAATATTCATTCTAGTCAAATTAATTTTTTTCAATAGACGAATGTATCTGAAGCTTGGTTATGCAAAGTAAAATGCGATACAATTCAATGCAATAGATAGATACTTTCATTCTATGGCAATAAGATTGATTTGCAATTATCCATCCGGCCGCCTCAAAGTCCTGCCCGCCGGCCTCAAGGCGGCCTGAAGCAGCCATACACGATCCGGAATTCCTCAAGGCCGGGCCTGATCAGTTTTTCCGGAAGGAATTCCGGATGGTGTATGGTGTATTCTATATTCAGGCAAACCGGAAGGCCGGGCCTCATCGGTTTTTCCGGACAGGAATTCCGGATGGTGTATGTTGGGCTTAACAATAATTATTCAAACAATTTCTTTTTTTTTAGGGTTTTGTGTCTTAAATCTTACAAAATCGGTCAAATGTCTGTAGGCTGAGTAGGCTGGTCGCTGTTTTATTTTTTTTATGCAAGTTGGCAATTTGCAATGTCGTCTTAACACGAATGGTTAAGCATCTCGAAGAGTAGAGCAGTTTATCTCGTATACATACATACTTTACATATCTATCTAAAGTACAGCTTCTCGTTTTAATTATTATTACTTTAAAAGGTGATAGATGGACCAGGGACCCATCTTAAAAGTGGTTCGCTGCTGTTTCCTTGGACGCTCAATACTTTTTGTTTCTTTACAGCCGCGATTTCGCATACACCAAGAACAGGAACAGAATTCAGTACATTTGCGTCATAATTCTGTCCCTGTCGCATGTTTGTCTAAATTTGGCAAGTTCAGACGGCCTCAATGCGGTCTGAAGGCGGCCGGATGCACAATTGAAAATAGATCTAGAAAAACTGACCGGATTTAATTTTTGGAGGAGTTTATATCAATGTATGTACAAGTCATCATGTCATTCGGAGTATTCGCCCTGAAAAGTTGGTTTTGAAAATCCAATCAAGTGGATGAGAGTGTGCCTCCTATCAAAAAATTAAGAAAATCCACAGATTCATTCATTGTTGAACATTCATATACGAGTATCTTGTATCTCAAATTACGTACCTATCTTGTATCTGAAATTACGTACGTACATACATCTATAGTACGAGTACGTCTAGTCAATTGAGTTTTATTTTATTGTAGATCCGACCGCCTTGAGGCCGCCTGAAGCGGCCAAATTTCGACATACACGATCCGGATTTCTTCAAGGACAGACCTGATAAGATTTTCCGGAAAGGAATTCCGGATCGTCTGTGTTTAAGGCCTAATTCCGGAAGGCCTATCCTGATTAGTTTTACCGGAGGGGAATTCCGGATCGTCTATGGCGGGCTTTATGGATATTCAGGAACGTCCAAAAGCCAAATTTTCCCTGCTCGAAGCCAAAATTTCCCCGGTCGCACTATGGATTTAACAAAGAAATTTCGACTTCGACCAGGGAAAATTTGGATTTTGGACTTCTGTGAATGTTCACTTTTAGCAATTGGATTTTTCTAAGCAAGTTGTAAAAATATTGATCCATTTTCCTGACAATCATTGGCTGCGTCCCTGCGAACGAATCAGGTTTTAACATTTCTCGACTTCTCCTCCATATACTTTCCCCTCCGGTTTAAATTTGTACGGACAACTGTCACGAAAATGTTCCCCTCCGAATCTGAGAAGTATTCTGATCCGGAGGGGAACATTTTCGTGACAGTTGTCCCTACAAATTTTACCGGAGGGGAAAGCATATGGAGGAGAATTCGGGAGATGTCAAAACCTGATTCGTCCGCAGGAACGCAGCCATTCAAATGCGTTCTCTATCGAAACGTCATTCTTAAATTATTAGTTTAATCATCAGTCCCTCCTGTGAAGTATGTACATACTAACTTTTCAGAAACAAACAACTATCTTCGGTGTCATCCACCTCGTAATTCCTTGCACGCTGAAACTGTGGTTGCACTGATATCTGACACCAAGAATGTCGATTCATCGTACCCTGATCTGTTCAGTCATAGTTCTTTGACCTTGTCGTTTCTACAAAATTACCTTAAGCTTCTGTATTGTTGGTTTAGTTCGTTTGTGTACATTTGTCTGGAGAAATCCCCAAACCGCAGTCTATCTAAAACAGTCATCACAGCATACAATCATCATTTGACCCGTGGCGTTTGTAATAAAATACGTGACAAGAAATAATTAGGCACCTATAAATTATAATAATGATACTACGGATACATTATGTATTTGATTGAGACATCAGATTTGTATCTTTTTTTTCGGGAGGAAGAACCAGAGGAAGTTTTCATTTGACTTTTGTAATACTCGTATGTAGATAGATCTGTATCTCTTCTGATATGTTATGGTCTGTGAGGATTGAAACTCGATATCAAGTACATATTTTTATGAATAAATTTAGGAATTCATGACGTGACTGGTTACATAATAATTTAAGACGTGGTACCTATGGCAGAGTGGAATATAATACGGATGCGCCGTATCCACGTAGTTTTTCCGAGTTTAAAGTATCCAGATGTGGAGACAAACATCAGTTGCATCACCGATCAAGTCAAGAGTCTGCATTTGACGCCCTAGTTTTGAGTTCGACGAATCTGTAAAAAGTAATTTCTGTCGGCATTTATCATTGATCTAGAGTTGCTTAACAACTGTTAATATGAAGAATGACATCTTAGGTATCTTTCAGATAGCCGACCGTATATTATCTTCTAGAACTTAATTTACCAGTAAACCCAAGGCAGAATCGCCATAGTGGCGGTTAAAGTTAACACCCGAAAGTGTCATTCCAGTGTTCAGCCAGCATTAAGATCGCCACTATCTTCCATTAATATCGCACGGTCCGGTAGCTTTCATGTCTTCCACTATTTTATTTAAACACAATAGATGCCCACACATATGATTCAAACAAAAAAATCGAACAATGGAGGAGAGTAATTGCAATAATGACAGTAATTGCTACAGTATACATGCAGCAATAGTACATACTTTTCGTCGTTAGTACTATGGATGTATCTTAAAGATGCATATTGTTATCAATGTAAATTATAGTGGACAGAATACTGGTAATGGTTTAATGATGGTACGTGACGGGGGTTTCTTTGTTGCATTATTTCTGGTTTTTGTGTTCATTCTGCACGCTGCTGTGTCTACATAATCTTCTTCTCCTCGGATGCTCACTGTTCATGTGTCGTGTTAAAATATCGCCGCTATTAATAATAATAGTTACATCGTTACAAATTATCTTTGACGCCATACAAGCTACGGGTTTGACGTGTCTAATAGTAAATTGAAGAAGACACGGTTGATTAGTATAACGTGAATATTTTTCATAACAGAATCTGTGAACTGACCAGTAGATTATGTCTTTGAATAGATATGTAAATAATGTTTTCCACATTTATGTTTTCAAAAGTTTGATCATTAAATATCAATTTATATTTATTGTGTGTCATTTATAGACTGAACTTTTAAGTCGAATTTGAATAACCGGAATAAATGCATATAGAGTCAGCGTTTCGGTGGCATTGAACTAGATCTCCCATTATGTGTGATTCCGAACAACAACTACACCAATCGAATGGTAGTTTCTGAGTGCATTGTAAAGGACGTTGGAGACACCTGAAGGTGTCAACGGGGACGGAGCCATTTTGACCGTTAAGGTCCGGTAGTGACAGCTGCCATAATTGGCTCCTCAACGAGCTAAGCGGCGGCCGGTGCTTGCTGTAGCTCAGTTCGGGAGATATGGGCGGGGTTTTTTTGCCGCTCGCTGCCCCTGTCCATACATATTAAAAGGGATGTCACAGGCCTGGGATAGACAACACAAACGAGAGGGCAAAGGTTGGACAAAGGATGGTAAATGTGGAGCCAGCCTGCTCAAATGCCATCTTTTGATGCTCCGAGGTCCAGATGGCGGTGGACCTCGGCTTTCTTCACCCTCTGAAAAACACACGAAAAAAACCCGACCGTGAGGCCCCCATGGCGGAAATAGAAAAATTTTGAGGGGGGCCTCCCATGCCGAAACAAGGGATGAGGCCTTTCATCTAATCCCGTCAATCAACCTGAAAAGGGTACCGGGGTATTTCTTGAAGGCAAAGCCGATTTTTTTTAGTAATTAACAAACATATTTCTTTTTTTTATTGTCGTAAAGATAAAGCGAAAAACAAGAAAAATAAACAAATTACGGCAGCCGAAGAAAACAAAAAAAACATGCATATTAATACGGTTCTGAACACATATCACACTCACCCCTCCTTTCCTCCACGGCCGTTTCGGTGCTGCAGGGCTGAAAGCGAAATTTTTACACGACACCAAAAACAATTATTATTGGGGTTTTTTTTTGGTTTATCCGGGCTGCTGCGACACGCAATTTTTTTGTGATTTTTGCTTATACGCGTAATTCTTTAAATTATTTTTTTGACATGAATAACAAAAAAGAAAAAGAACAATCAAGAATGAAACTAAACTACGTCGCTTCACGTCACCGTGTTTTTTTTTCAGCCTAAGTAAACTGATTGTAAATATTCTATGGCTTGTTCGATCGTTCACAGGTACAAGTATTGAGGACCGGGGTTTTTGTGTCATGAATATCAATTACGAAAAGCGAACTTGTTTTGTTTTTCCAGCGTCCCTGCTGCTCCCGTTGTGACTCCGCCACTTAATTGGCTCCTAAACTCCCCTTTCGTGTCACGGAAAAATTCAGTCCAAACATTCGGCAACTGACTGGGCGCGCTACACAAAATTCCACGGGAATTGCCGACCGAATAGTGTGGCAAATAATTTTCCTCGCAATTGCGAGTCGCGATGAAAACACGTTGGGCCACTATTTGTGCACGACACGATGACGAAGCGTCGGAAGATGACGACGAACAGTTTTCACGTCGACGAGGGCTTTCACGATGCGAGCAGGTTCTAAATCAAACAATTGACGCAGCCACGACTAACCAAAAGCAGACAGTGGCACCGGCTCGACTTTCGGCACACCTGACTCACAAACATTGCTCGAAGATGACGGCGGCAGACATTTCTTCTTTTAAGTCGCGAGCGATCTCGCCATTCAGGTATCCTCCCTCCAGTAGTGGATCGTCGACCCCAAAATTTCTCAAGCGCCCCCCACTGACACTCCAAAAAGGGAACACGCGCCGCATAAACACTTTTTGAGCGCTTTTTGGGCGATGAATTTTGCGCGCACTTCCCACTTTTGACGGCTTTTTCTTCCTTTTCCCTAGCACGACTGCCGCAATACTCTTCCAAGCTACGACACCATTTTAGCACAACCGAACACTCGGGGTCGGAATTCTGCTTGCACTTTTTTCGTCGTCGTCGCACAATTTGCGGGCGTTCGCGGTTAGATTTTCGGTGCGCGAATTTATAGCGATAAACACTGCCGCACGAAATGTACAAAAGGCCCGCACTTTCGCTCCTCTCAAATTCGGCCCGAAATTCAAGTTATTTTTTTTGTTTTTTTTTTTTTATTTTATTTTTGTATTTTTATTATTTTTCGGTACCGACGTCCTCCCGTGCTCGGCGGCGTTTCAAGTAGGACTCCCGTTCCACCTGTTCCACCCGTTCCACCTGTTCGATTTATTCCCCCCCCCCACTCCTGAAAACTTTTCCCGCCAAAATTTCGCTTCACCAATCAGGTGATTTACTCAACCCTGGAGTTTGGTGGCAGCGGTGTTTTTACAGCGGCCAATTCTAACCCATAAATGCCTATTTTTGTATTTTTGAATTTATATCGATATTTCACAAATGTAAATGATTTGAAGTAAATCCAAATTAAATACATTTGTGAAAAATACCCAAGTTCAAAAACAGACACTTATGTGTCAGACTTGGTCCGTTACAGCATGCCAGGCACTCTCTCAGATTATTTTAGAAATCGATAACGGCTTAGCCAGAAAGCTTAAGGGGTTTTTAGATATTAGACCGATCTGCCGTTAGACCATACATTAGACCACTTATTAGACCACCCATATGACCACCCATTATACCATCTATTAGGGCACGCATCAGACCAGCCATTCGACCACTATTAGACCACGCATTAGATTGCCTATTGCACCACGCATCACACCAGCCATTAGACCACGCATTAGACCACCCGATAGACCACGCTCAGTTCGTAGAGGCGTCAGTTTTATGTCTGACTACGGTCGTTACGGTTTCAAGTCCCGTCGAAGGCGTTTGTGGCCATGGATTTTTGTGTTGTCCTCCACCTGTAATGCGGGACGTAATAATAAGCCATAACGTCTCCCGACTAGTCGCTGGAAGCCCGATAAATGGGAGCAGGATGCGCATGCTGGCAACGCGCATCGTTCGAAACTGATTTATGCCAACGAAGCGGCATGAAAAGGCAAGGAAGAAGACATGATCAAACGCGAGTAGTTTGTTGGTCTAGCGTCAAATACAGCCTTAAACTCAAATAAGCACCACCTGAAAAATTTTCTAACGGTACTTATGGAGTGTTTTGTCTTAATTTATTATTTTGCCTTTAGCTCCGCCCACGTCAGTCGCATAATTCAAAATGAAATCCGAGCTAGTTTTTCTGAACTCACGGTCTATGTGTAAATTGCGCTCAGTGGCCGTGGATCGCGCTCGGTGGCCGTGGTCTTTCGGAGCTCTAGAGCTCGTAGTTCAAATTTCGGCGGGATCAAAAACTGCCTGTGGGTACTAATAGAACTCTCGAAGTGCTCTGAGCTTGTCAGTATAAGGCGATATTCAGATTAGCTACATTTTCAGCTTCGACGCGGCCACGCACAATTGCCAAGCATAGTCGATCGTATCGCATGCTGAGCGATGAGTGTGAATCCGCCCATTTGATGCTGTGTATCTCGACTGAAATTTCAAGCAGCCGTGCAGCGCGGTGTCGTATGTGTGATTTCCGCCTAAAGACAGCACGGATAGGAGGTACATGCTAACAACTGCACTTCCGAAGAGTCGATATGCTATCGAAGCGTCAACAAGGCATATAAATATTGACACGCCCATAGGGGTGAAGGCAATTAACATGAATCGACGCTCAACTGGAAATGTTACACAAAATCATCGGGCATCGGAAATACTGTGTGAATATCACTGTTTTGCTAATTATTCCGACGTGGCATTGTTTTCTTTTTACGTTCATATTATATATTTCAACCCACGGATGGACCCTGATCCATTGTCTTGGAGAGTACGCATATTCCAGAACCCAATCTTTGCGATAAAACGACATTCAAAAGTTATAACCGAGTATAAATTATAATAGGCTTGTTTTTTGTACTGCGGTGAAGGTTAATTGGGGGTTATCCGGGTTAACTTACACACATTACACAAACAAACAAGGGTATGTTGTTTGTGTATTGTGTGTAAGTTAACCCGGATAGCCCCCAATTAACCTGCACCGCAGTACAAAAAAACACGTCTAATATTAGTTGTTGAATATGTATTTTGTAAAAATGAGCACGTTGAAACAAGTCGCTGGAGGCAGAATTTGAACCAAAGATCCCCTGATTGGTAGACCTGCTCTCGACCTATAGATTTACACCACCCGTTTTGGAGAGAAATGGTAAGAAACTGACAGAAATGGTAAGAAACTGACCAAATTCATCAAGATGAAAAAAAACTAGCATTCACCTCACAACTGCCAGTCATACCCATCTTGGTTAAATATCACTTCATTGCGGATAATGTCCTTTCGTCTTCACCAAAGGACCTAAAAGACCATCAACAGTAGTCCAGTGCATGATAGTAGGCCATCAACATGCAGCCAACATCACCTAGCCATCATTATTGCAACGATCACGCACAATGTACATATATCTATTTTCACCACGCTTCCCTCCACAATACACCTCAAACACACTATACCACACAATTACATACCCCACTACTCTACCCTACAGGTACATCGAATGTCTCTTTCTCGTACATGGTAGCGAATCTCCTTTTGAACCACGTCGCTTCTTTCGTGTCGTGTTTTTGTATCGCTTTTCTGGTGGTTTTCTACACTAATCGCCTCGCAATATACATTTTCATGTTAAAAATAAAAAAAAAATAAAAATAAACGTACGACGGGAATTGAATTTGAACTCGGGACCGCAGCGGGCATGCTCTATACTCCACCACGCTACCGATGCAGTTACGCACCTCAAAAGGAAGACTATTATTTGTGCACACTAAACTTAAGCACGGAATACATAAAGCTGAGAATTCAAAGAATGGAAAGTTTTACTAGGGATGGGTATCGATTAATCGATTAATCGAAATAATCGATTATTTTGTCGAATAATCGATTTTTATTTAATCGATTACATTAGGGTCGATTTAATCGATTAATCGAATAATCGTTATAAAATCGATTATTGAACTTTTTTCTTCGGTGAGAATTCAGATTTCAAGAGCGATGTATTTTTCTTTCATTGCGAAAAATCACTTACAACAGTCGTGTATAGTATTTACCTACTACAATACTTTTCTCATTCTACTTTTACCTATCTGAGAAGATATGGTCCAAAAGTCGTGCGGCACCCCAGGACGCTTCAGGCGGCATCAATGCGGAATTCAGTTTGTATCTGAGGACGCCACAGGAGAGGATTCAACAAAATCCAGTCTTATTCTGGAAACAGATGGCTGAGACGTTCCCAGCATCTATCTAAGGTTGCCTTAACATATGTGCCAGCGGTAGCGACCTCAGTTCCTTCAGAAAGGCTTTTCTCTGAAGCTGGTCAAATTCTGAGGGAACAGAGAAGCCACTATATACACTTATATTCCTTAAGGACATTCATGATAAGTATTGGGATTAATAAATAAGCTCAATACTTCTCACAACTCAATAATTACTATTATTTCTGCAGCTACTGGGAACGTTTCAGGCAACTGATTCCAGTAGGTGTAATTATTATTTCTCTGTTTGATGATGTTTCTTCTATTTTCATGTGAATAAATAAGGACTATTTTTTACTTGGAGTTCGTTGTTTTCATTGTACCCAGTTTTTAATTTTTTCCCAACCTTTTTTGAAATTGTCTATTAATCGATTAATCGATTTTTCAAGTCACAAATAATCGGTGTATCGATTAATTCGTAAAAAAATATAATCGATCTCATTAATCGATTACTTGTTGGTCGATACCCATCTCTTACCCCGCCCCGAGCGATAAGATGTTTACACATCAATTAAAAAATCCAATTCATCGCTATAAAATTATCCTCAACTTTTGCATACAAACACGGAAAATCTCACAACGCGCCAAATTTAAAAAAAAAATTGGATTTTCAAATCATTTTTTTGTTTTAGTTATCAACTAACGTGGGCCCCCCCCCCCCCCCCACGTTAAAAGAAAATATCTGAAACAAGTCAAAACATTAACATAAATCTTAAGTACCGTTAGAAAATTGTTCAGGTGGTGCAAATTTAGCCTCTATCGATTTCAAAAATAACCTGAGACTATTTTAGTAATCGATAGAGTGAGATAGAGATAGCGTGTCTCACATGCACTCTGTAGCTACTTTTCACGACGTACCAACTGGCGTTAACTGAATTTACGATGGTTGAGCTCAAATCACCGACATACGGATCATTTACCCCAACTTAAAATATACACCTACTACATCGCTAATTAGTCCGCCACTTTTGTCGCGGATTGAGGGAGCGAAATTATGCGAAGGTGTTTGGACACATACACATGACCATTATTTCTGCTTAAATAGCATTGTTGAATTTTTCGCCCTCGATGAAAAGACTTACGGCCTGCTACATGAGTATCATTGACGAATTCATCAAGCCGTAGCTGATGAACGCCCGTTTTCTCAATGTCTCGTTAGCAGGGACATAAGATTATACAAGCGGTAAACTGACCGATAAATATTTTCGTTTTCTTATACGCCCGTTAAATTACCGAGCCAAAAAGAGTGGGACGCTCCTTAGGATTTCGTTTTTGGATAAACTTTTAAGTGATTACGAGGTATTGGGACTTTGTTTTGGATAAACGACTAAGGCTTGATGGCGGACTTTTGAAACTTATGTTTCTGTGAAAATTTAAAGACAGATAGGGTTCTCTTTAGTGTTTTCGATCGGATAAACGCTAAACTGACATTGAGAAAATGAAATTGTGCTAACAGGCACTTTATTCCTACAATCAGTTTTAAGTCTGTGTTGGTGGCAACGGGCACTTGAGTATTCTGAATCAAATACCTGGCATGGAAATGTACCTAAGATCAGATTATGTGACTATGAAATTATGGTTCGGTCGTATTCTTAGCTCTCATGCCTGGCCGCACAGTGTGGGAAAATGGCTATCCTCGCTCAGACTCAGGATGTATCACGTGGTACACTGATGTTCTTTGGACCTAACACTAGGATTTCAATCGCTACGGCTGCCTGGCCCGCGTTTTCCAAGCCGATATCCATGCCATTGAGGTTCGCGTTAGGATAATTCTGAAAAAGATCCTTTGAGACGCGCAAATTGCTATCTGAGCGGAGAGCCAGGCAGCCATAAGGCCACGTTTATAAGGCGCCGTTTCACAAGCGGTTTGAGCAGTGGGGGGGGGGGGGGGGGGGAGGTGCACAACAACTTTTCGTACATTTTTAATGGACTGTCGGATTGCCTTGTTGTGCGATTTTGTGATGGTATCCTCACAATAAACTGACCCATTTTTGAAATAACAATTAGCGTATATCTTGCACTTTAAAAAATTTATTGATGTTAGGTCCACGAACAGAACGGTCCAATAACCCTAGCTAAAAAAGTCAACGTCTTAAAGCGGGTAAATATTTGATATCGTTACGAATGTATAGTCTTATACAGTCAACCAAAATCGTCTGATGATTGAAGGGAACCAATTTAGGACCAATTTTTTCGTCAAGTCTCGAATTATAGGGTCCCACCGTGCAAATAATCAGCGTTGTATGGAAATGACGTTTTTTGTTTCTTTTTAAGAATGAAGCCAATTTTTCAAGCATTTGTAAATGGAACCATTATGCTTTTTTCTTGGATAACACGGAATAATAAATTAAATTTTCATTAAATTCAAACACGAATATTTTTGACGTCCACGTCTTTAAAATAATGATCATTAGCACAAAAGATCCATTAAGTTTTCACACCATCTTGAGGAATCATAACCAAATTAAACGAAAAGTTTGAATACCTCATATGACCATTATGGTTAGAGCTAATATCACACGGATTCTCATGAACCGGGACCCGGCAGATTGACGGCTGTTAAGCATTGTTAAAGGTGCGTTACTGTTAGGCACACGATCGTTGTACATTATTCGTGATTAGCGATCAAGCCATAGAGTACGGAGCACTATTTTTATGTATCTTTTTGATCGTCGCCTGTGATCGACGCAGAGTGGTGCCTAGCAAAACGCAACTTAAAGCACAGGATTCAATGGTACAATCCTCATGGGCCATATATATCTCCGTAGAAGCTCCTTCGTTCCTTCCCTATTTGTCATAGCTACGTGTTTGATTGTTTGAACGAAGAAGTCGAGTGAGGAGCGCTTTTCTTACAAAACGATATTTTTGCCTGAAATATTGGAGGGGCGTTGCCCCCCCCCCCATATTTGGATTGAGGGTGTAACGGACGGTTTGGTGGGCATCCGAAGATGCCCGTGGGGACGGAGCCTAAGGTAGCATAATTGACCGTGAAGGTCGGGCCGTGCCATCTGGCGAAGAAAAAGGCCCCTCAACGAGCTAAGTAGCAGCCTATGCTTGCTGTAGCTCAGTTCGGGAGATGTGGGCGGGGTTTTCGCCGCTCGTTGCCCCTGTCCTTTACGTATTAACAAAAATTCATAGGCCTGGGGAAGACAACACAAACAGGGGAGGTAAAAATGGGGAATTAAAAAAAAAATAGTCGATACGAATGGAATGGTTGACGGACGGATCAGACGCCACACGGTCGCACCTGGGTCCGGGTGTAATGGGACCCTCGGCCGATGGTTTCGTACCACCAACAGATCACTACTCATCAGGTGCTGCCTCGATCTGCTGGTGGGAGCAGCACTACCAGACCATAATATGGTTCATTACAAGGGGTCAAAAAGTGCCTTGTCCCCTCGAGACCAGACATCATATTTTATGTGAATGTCCAGCGACTGCGATTGTCTACCGATTTACCGACAGAGAATTTGGTCATTATGACTCAGAGTAACACAGTCAAGTAAAATGCAGACACAAATGATTGTACATTTAGATCAAAGCCGTAACCACACAATTCCTTCTAGGTTTACGTAGAATGACATCAATATTTAGGAGACGTGATGATTTCAGTCACTGACACCTCCTCATTTTTTTAGTCGGCAAGCCGAATACATGCATACTACTCGTATGTACCTACATCACTCCTTTTCAGAAAACAGTTCTCAGAATTACTAAACCTAAATACTTTTCATTACAAATTCCGACAACTCATGAACTCCAGTGACGCTGGTATGGTAACAGTCCCTTGTCATATGCGAAATTAATTATAGCAAATACGAGTTTGTTTATACACTCGACTAAATCAATATCCGATCCGAAGAGTCATCACTTAACACCTCCACGTTTACTGTTGAAGATTCTGGTGAAGCATACCTTAGCACTATTGTTAACCTAATTTCGCCCACGATTTCTCAGTGTCAATTTTTGAATCAATTGACATGTCTTTCATCGAATTCGTTCTAAATAGGATGAATATTACAAAAAAACATACAATGCTATGTATGAGTATCTTTCACAATATACAGTAATCGTTTATTGTTATTGAATTTATTGTGGGCAGCACCTTCTGCAATTCACAGGTTTTGCATTACACGCAACTGATGCTTTGGTTGATATGTACCAATATTTGATTTCCCAGAGGTTATTCCAACCCATATTTCTTTTATACTCTTTCGTCCGGTAAAATGGAGGGATACTCAGGGAGGACATGAGGTCGGTCCACTTAGTTTAATACATATTTATAAAGGCCGGTTGACACGATTCAAGTCCATTTGGATTACTACTTGAGCCGAATATGTTTGGCCAAATCAACCCAGCTAGCCACAAACTCTCTTAATTGATTCTTATATATTAGAAGAATTATGCTTGAGCTTGAATGTCGGTTAAAGACTGATACAGGAACCATATAAGAACAAAAGTCGCTCTTGTTTTGCTTAAATGTATCTTTATTTGTACTTAAACCAGGATATAAAAAAACCTGAACTAACGATATACAGTTCAGTCATTGGGTGATTTGGGGAAACAAATTGTGATGGAGATATTTTGTCTTTAATTGACATGGATATGTCTTATAGCTGGGGTCATCCTAAAAATCTGTCCGTCACACGAAATGTCTGTTTTTCTACTCGGGGGTCAGAAGAGAAAACAAGCCCATTGAAAATTGTTCTTTTCTGGTTGTGCGTGTCGTTTGAGTGAAGTGGTCATTGTGCATGGCTGTTGCTTGTAGACCCGCGCGGGCGGCGCACTTGCGGGGATCCTCGCTCGACATGCTCACACGCAATTTATGGTCTCTGAATGTATGCGAAATTTCGCTCAGGGCAGCGGACCTCCTCCTCTCATTCATTCATATCATTCTCATTCTCACCATTTCATTAAACAAATTGTGCACTCCCGACATGCACATGCATAGACCCAATCCGAGGTCATAATGAATGAAATTCCATTTTTACTCATTATTTAGGTCAAGGACGTCCAAGGTTTTTCAATGACCTTCAATTTCCGCCAATTCCCATTCATTATTTAATAAAATAGCCCGTGTTGTACTATCTGAATCACTAGGGTCCCAGAAAAAGTAGCAAGTAGTAGTAGTTCGACTAACATTTGGACATGCGCAGACGCAATTTGAGAGTGTGTACATTACATAGTTCCTGCCCCCCGAAGATAGAGAGCGAGAGCCATCGCGGATGAAGTTCATTCTATCCAAATCGGGTGATCCAGCAACTGTGGTTGTGCATTTGCAATGGCGGCGATTTGAGGTCTGACTGGCCCACAATGTGGGCCCCCACCACACGTGCAATAAACATATCATAAAACAAAATGGCGGATTCGTACTGCGCGAGTTAAAATCTCCCAAGCCCCGAAATAGAGAAATATTCGTCGCAGGATGTTATAGTTCCGGGCAGCTCATCGTGACATGATGTACATTCAGAGGTCTGCAGAAGATCAAATGAATGATGTGTGAGTGTGTGTGAGTGTGTGTGAGTGTGTGTGAGTTTTCCCTTCTGCAAAAATTCCAAAATTTTTCTTGCGCATTCTCTTTGTGCGTGTGTTGGAATGTTTTGTTTACTTTTGTTAGTTTCCCTTTCTGTTTGCCGGACACAATCGCATAGAGTCGCACGCGTTACTTGAGAAACGGATTGTGTGTGCCGGACCCGGACTGTTGATTAAAGGGGCGGGATGAGGCGGATAGTGTGGGAGCGATTTTGCAATAGATACACAAACACAATACACGTCCGATTGGGAAATGATGGTGGGAAGCGTGATTGCGATTAGCAGAAACTTAGAGAAATGTCAATAGGCTGCAGTCTGCAAACTGTACCGAACGGGTAGTTGGAACAGGGTGCACGAGAGGAGGTGAATATTGCACACACGCGACGCAAACGAAAACGAAACGATCCCGCGATAGAAAGGAGGCCGAGTGGACAGGACAAAGCAAAGCAGAATTTATGACGAGTATCTACACTGCCACCAGATACATCAGTACAGGGATATGTCTTATGCCTACCGAAAGCGTGGGACGTGTTTTTTCGAATGATTTCATCCAGTATAACTATACTGGGATCTTTATAAAACCTACGTCGATATCTTCAATACAACAGGTTCCACGCAGTCGGTAGTCACAGACATATCCATGTTCCGATGTATCAGCATGCAGTGTAGATACTTTGTATCTTTTTTTTATATGTATTTTGGAGTTCTCAACACGAATCCGGAGCTTCCCACCAAAATTTCTTTGCGGAGCATGGTCCAAATCTCAAAAAACCTCGAAATTTCGGTACTTTTTTTAGTTTTTCGCTTATAATTTGAAAACCGTGCATCGTAGCAAAAAAAAATTAATAACTTAGAAGAGCATTAAATCCTGCGTCGAATGGGTTACCTAAACGTCAAATTTGGTTCAATGGTGTAACCGTAATCGACAGTCAAAGAACGTTGATTTTTGTCAACTTTACGAAGAACCCTGTTATGATCACATTTGAACGTGTGTAACTTGTTTTTCGACTGTCGGTTGCGGCTAGACCACTGTACCAAATTCGACCTTTAGGTAGGTCATTCGACGCATGCTTTTATGCTCTTCAATTTATTCACAATTTTTTTTTCGCCAAGATGCACGGTTTTCAACTTATAATCGAAAAAACAAAAAAAGTACCGTAATTTCCAGGTTTTTTGAGATTTTCACCATGTTCCGGAAAGAAATTTAGGTAAGATGCTCGGAATTCTTGTTCAGCACCCCTGAAAAAACATAGAAATCGGTTATTTCTGGAAGATTTCGTCACAGAGCAGGTATACTAAGAATAGGAACTCAGAACAGATTTATTTTTAAAGCAGGATGCAAATAATCCCACGCACACAAATAAGCCTCACCACTCTAGAAGCAACGGCTACAATTTAAAGTAAACCGACCTTTAGAGTGATAAGGACAACAACACATCAAATCAACTGTGTCTGTTGATTAAAAAGCCAAAGGTTTCTCAGCTGCTATTGTATGCGTGACATGGTTTCTCAATTTCATATGTGTGAGGTACCATTTTCGGCCATTGCATTCGTGCATTTTCATCGTTGTGGGCGTGGCTTGTGGCAAGTGCATGTATGAAACGTCTGTGATGAAAAAAGATTTATTTGAAAAATTTTACAAATTTTAAAAACACCCTAATAGCACCTCCACCACTTTAGAAAAAATCATTTTACATCATAATTCATATGCCATAAATCATATACCATACTAAATCACAGACCACATAGCATGTTTTTTTCTTACCGGACATCCTAAAATGCGACCATAAGGATTCAGTTTCCGATTTTTCATCACACACTTTTCATTCATGCAATTGCCACAAGCCACGCCCACAAAGATGAATTCTTCGTGATCGTCCCTCAATTTCGCATGGTTCCCCTTACCAGACGAGCGCCATTTCTCACTTTATCAGCAATCATTCTGTTAGCGTGCGACTTTCACTCCGATTTTAGAGGCCCCGCCAGGCACAATGGACGTGGATATAAGACCCCCATAGACAATGCAACTCATCGTTAGACGACAATGATATTCGTTTTCGGATCAATCTGACGATGGTATAGAACTGTAGAAGAAATCGTCAACAATAAGTACATACACTGTGCAATCAATGTGACTATCACAATATCGTCAGATCGATGTCGACTGATCGCAAGGTATATGGGGGACTTTAGTTTTCACTTTTTACACATCCATCGTGTACCGATTAGTGAACACAACACATACGCAAGTAAGATACTATGGGCAACCTTTGCTTAATTTATACTGAGTTCCAACTCTGGTATATCTATGCTCTGTGGTTCCGTGTCCGTTTTTAGGGTTTTGTAGTAAAACAAAACCCTTATGAAATCCGTCATGCGTCCGTCTGTCTGTCTGTCTGTCCATGAAATATCTCACGAACCGCTGAAGCTACGTGTATGAAATTTGGTGAAAATATGTAGAAGTACTACAATTCTATGGAGGAAGTGATGCGTTGTAATAGGCCAACTTTGAGGGAAAATGAAGGTCGAATTTTTTTTTCATTTGGTATAGGCAAGTGGGGTATCGTAAGAAAGGTACCGTTGAGTACATTCCATTTCTGAAATTTTCTTCAAATTTGAAGAAAGGGGAAAAGAGGGACAGGGGAAAATATGTGATCCGAGTTTGTCCCCCCCCCTTGCATTTCGAAACCGTTATACCTAGAGATATGAAAATTTACAGAAAAGCGGCATTTTACTAACATAGAAAACCAAAAATAATAGAATTTCAAAATATCATCAAAAAAGGTTAATAATAGTAAATTTCTACTTTTGCAGCTAGCACACCTCTGCACCCCTTAAGTACACCCGAGGTCAAAAATATTGATGGCCAATGATAACCAACACAATAGGCAATATTGTCTCTACGTTTCATTATAACCATGTAATATTTAATAATAGTACATACATTCACTTAAAGTTAGGCCTTTTTACACTATTCATACAAAAAATACACCTACCGGCTTCAAAGTTGTGAGTACTGTGTCGTAATTGGCCAACTGTAACGGCCGGGGGAGGGGGGTTGTGAGGGGCAGAATTAAGGTCAAATTTTGTGTATCGATTGGTATAGGCAAGTGGGGTGTTGTGAGAAAGGTAATGTTGAGTACATTTCATTTTTAGCATTTACTTATATTTGAAAAAAGGGGAACAATGAGGGAGGAGAAAATATTAGATCGCAATTTCCCCCTTGCATTTCGAGACCGTAACACTTAGAAAAATGAAAACTTTCAAGATGGTGGGTTCCGAATAGCATATAAATCGGGAAATAATGGAATTTGTATATCTTCTCAAAATAGGTTAATAATAGTTTATTTCCATAGTTGCAGTTAGCGCATCCCTACATCCCTTAAACACGTCCGAGATCAAAAGTACTGATGGCTAAGAATAACCAACACCATAGGCAATAATATGTTCTAAGTTTCATTACAATCACGTTATATGATTGGGCATAAAAGACACTATAGGATGCGTCAGACATTTTATTATCGTTTTTTTTTTATCCATCTAAGTGGTACCAAGAAGAGCAAGGAGCCGATACTTACATACCAAAATAAGTACTTGGTACAAAACCCTCGGATTGCGGGCGTAGCCCTCTATATTCCGGTTTCATTCATATATGAATATAGTCAGCTAAAATGGTAGTGAATGGGCCCTTTATCGAAATGAAAACTTTATTAAATAGTCATATGTAAGGGAAGGGAGGGTCCCTTCTTACCATACACCATCCACCTCTACTGCCACTGACGTATCATGCGTACACATTTATTTTTAGTAATTCCACTGGATAGTTAAAGAATTATATGGCGAATTTTATGGAGTCGATGAGCCATGAATTGAAAATTCGGATAGGTGCTCGTATATTGTTTATAGTAAGTTGTTGCTGTTGTATTACAGAGATTTATTGCCAATAATTTAAATACACGGAATAATTTAAAGGATGATAATGAATACAACACAATATTTTATTCGTAAGCTTATTGTAGCTATGAGGGGTTTTTAGTGGAAGTGTTTTTTTCTTCAGATTTATTCTCTTAGCATTTGGGGATAATAAATAATTAATTATTTACAATGAAATTACTTTAATCAGTGTGATAATTATCCGCAACATTTGTCGCTACAAGTAATATGGCCGCCTTGGGAACTACTACATTTTTGAACTGACAATGAGTCTATTAGTTTTTTTTTTATTTATTAAAAATTATTAATTTAGGCTCATTAACTACTAAAAATATTTAGCTTCTTTTTATCCGCCAGCTGGTGGATAATGGGCTTTCTTTCTTTGTTTGTTTCAATTCACCAGGTTAATTCTCCCTCTGGTTCCTGTTAACCCCTTGTGGGGTATTAAGCACGCCTACTTTCCACCTCGTCCTGTTCATCGCGTTCAGCTCACTCCACGACTTGCCTCTCGAGGCACCCTCTCTCTTAACGGATCTACTCCAGTTGTTACTAGGTCGACCAACACGGCAACTTGCGTTGGTTCCCTGCGGGTTCCAATCGGTAGAAAACACATCTGGCCACCGTATGTGTAGGATGCGCCGTAGACACTGGTTCACAAAAGTTTCAAACTATAGTTGTTATTTTATTGGTGACTCCCATGTTTACCAGATATATATCATATTATAGAAGCATTGATTTCACGTTGGTTTCGAATACCCGGAGTTTGGTGCGTCTGGAAATATTGTTGTTTTGTCAGAAAGAAGTCAAACTGAAAAAAGCTGCTCAAGCCTTGTTGATGCGAGACTGTACACCAGCATCCGCTCCACAATCTGCCGTAACTACGCTTCCGAGGTAGCAGAAATTCTCTACTTTTTCGACAGCCTGCCCCGAGACATAAATTTCGCCTTCTTGTATCCAATCTCAAGTACTAAGCCTTGGTAGCGTTGATTTTAAGCCCCGCATTACGGCTTTCGCAATGCAGCGCATCAGACATTTGAGCTATTTTACTTGATCCGATTTATTTGATAGAAGGTTGAAGTATGTTTTGGTTTGGTTTAGTATGCAAACGCCAATTCAGATATCAAGAGAAAACTTGGGCAAACTTACCTTTGGGCAGCAGAATCATTTTGTATGTTTACTATTCCATATAATCATACAAAACGAACATTTTATTAAAAGTAAATTAATTTATAGTACTTCGCGAACTGTAAACTGCCCGAAAACTTTGACACCTGCGCCGCCTGCATTTAAAAACGTGCACATGCTAATGGTGCAGCATTGTTGCACTAACCTTCTATCCAGAGTAGCTTAAATTAAATTGTTAGTGTAATTGTGTGCTGTAACCTGCTCTGCTCTTCATGGTTGTGAAAAAAACGCGTTTTATATAAGTTTACGCGCAATTTATTTTACGATGACGTTGCCAACAAAGAGGAAACATCATCATCATCATCGTGGCGCGACAGCCCGACGTCGGGCCTTGGCCGCCTGAAAGAGGAAACATACATTTGTCTATTTCTGCAAACATTTAACCATACACGGCCAAAACATTCATTCAACAACCGGATGCCATCGTCAACCTTTCTTCATGGTGTCCTTTATTAATCTGAAGAATCAATTTGACAACAAAACGATCCATTCACCATCCATCAAGGATGTTCTGCAACACATAATTGAGATACGCTCTTGACTCAGAACTTATTCTTTTTTGTTCTCAAACAACGGGCATCGGATATTCACGCCATGATTCCATGCGTTACCTGGCGTATCCTTTCTGGGAAAATTCAATGTTCTGGAACGAGGTTAGGTCCTGCTTGTAGGTGCACGTTCAAACGTAGAAACTTCATCGAAGGCACAACAAAGAAAAAAAAAGTCATCTACGCACAGGCACTGTATCACGACGGAATAGAGTGTATATCGCTGTATCCTTAACCACGAAGGAATAAACAGGGTAGTTGTGCCTTTACTCAATACACACACTGATCATTCAACGCACATATGCGAGTACTCGTACGTGATCGGGTCCCTGGAAATTACAACATGGACATATGCGGCGGGTTTAAAGGCGACGGATCAGTAGATTGTGGCACGTCGTGGATTAAGGATACGTCGGACGATCATTAGCAGTTCTGTGTTGAATATTCGTGGCGGGTTTTTCTTTTCAAGTGCTGTTTGGTGAAATTTAGGAAAGTGTGTTAGGTACTTCGTGGACAGAGAACAGGTAGATGCCGTAAAATTTTATAGTGTAGAGTGATTGGCGGATGTGCTAAGTTGTTCAGCAGATTCAGTGAAGGATTGGAGTGAACCCTAATGGATTTACCAGATATTAACCTGAATTTCAGACTTTTAATGTAAGTTTGCGACTATTTTATCAGAACAAGGAGGCTCCATAGGCATGGGAAATGTTGAGCCAGTCTTCAAAGACGGTCTGAGTCGTTCGTCTGCTGCACATGTGAAGTTTCCGTAGAAATCATTTTTTTTCGTTTATTTAAATAGAGAATTTTGGATAAAATTTTCATATAAGAGGTTGCCATGACACGATGAAAAATTGCTATATTCATACACGTCCCACTTCTACTACGGCCATACTGATTGTAGGCCAGCAAGAAAGTTTCAAAGTTAACATAGCATACTGCGAATTCAATATGTGCGTTTCTTTGCAGTCTCTTTTGGAACAGTTGTCCGTATTTGACTAGCTAATTGCCCCCGATAGTTCTCGATAGAATTCTTGTGCAGGAATATTGCTCTGTTAAAATTGTTCATGGTTGGAGAATTATATGGCGCAGATAATTCATATTGATGAATCAATAAAGATTTGTTTTTGTAATTGCAAGTAATAGTGTTGACACACTCGGTAGCCGCGGGGTCTCGGTCGCTACTCTATGATGCTTGCATCTAGAGATCAGAGGTTCTTTTCCCCGGTGCTCTTGCCTTTTTTTTTTTAGCAAAAGTGCAACTCTGCCTGCTTAACCGATAAAATTAGGTGTTATTGTTTAAACAATAAAATATGTTAACTGTCGTATGTTAAAAAAAAAACGTTGGAAACAAATGTGTGCCAATATATGTCTTTTACAGTTCAGTCGTTTGATTTGTCACACATTTCTTATCTCATTATATAAATGCGAGTATAATGTTTCAAGACAACAATAAGCAAATCTTGTTGATATGGTAGGTTAGGTTAAAAAGGGCTGCTTTATGAAACAAAATACACACATAGATCACCACCGGATCCGTTGTGATACCCCTAGACTCAGCAACCTGAGACCAACTCAATCGTCAAACCAGTCGGAACTCACAATGAACCGATGAAGCCGATGAACCTCTTCCAGGTCATCCTGACCGGTGAAAAAGTAGGAGCCAGGACGGTCTTTCCTAAAACTTAAAGCCATAGCGAAATAAGGCATACGAAATAATCCATTAGATACTTTCGATTGGAAACGAAAGTATTCATCGGAAAATAAACGAAATAAGCTATGCAAGGACAATATCGGTTTCAAATCGAAATAAGGCGTGCGATGTAAACGAAAATAGGTATGCAGTGTCCAGAGCGAGCGAAGCGATCGTTCGTGTTTGTGCGATACTGAGGGTTGTGATCCCTTAAGCGCGGAGCGAGCGTACCGAGCCAAGTCCACACAACCGACTGTTAATTCACAACCCGCAGTATCGCACAAGTGTGCATGGGTAACTTCGGTTTGGAACGAGCTGCAGCTGAGTCTGAAATCTATGCATGGCCACTTTCGGTTTCAACCAAAATTATCTATTAATGCCTTATTTCCAAATAGCTTATTTCATGGTGCCGGCCAGGACAGGTGCACAGACGGTGAGACGTACTTTCCTCCTCTTCCTCGTCCCCAGGGCTCCTGTAGAAATAATTATGTGGAAGACGAAGTCTTCTGGCATGCTCCTCAATTAGCCAGTGTCCTGTTACAACTCCTATGACAGTTTTTAGATGATTTCTGTTTAGCATTAGCAACCCAGAGGATCATTCGGGATCCAGTTTGGCCCACATCTGTCTAGCCACGTGACAGGTATTACCATTGCTCCACCTGATGCTAGCCCTATCATCTGCTGCATCTTTAATAGCCAGTTTAGAAGCAGCTGAAGGCGTGGTAGTACTACGCAATAAACCGGCGGGTCTCATTGATCGAGCCCGCCCAAGTTAGTTCGTCGGCCCTACAGTTACCAACATTGTCACTATGGCCTGGCGCCAAGCACCGGGAAATGTTGAAGAGTCTTCCCATCTTTCTTGCGACAATCCAATACTGCCTTCGACCTAACCAGGGCAGAGCTTAGCGATTTGATCGCCGGTTGGCTATCCGTGTAATCACAACGTTCCTGACAGATATAACGTTTTGCCCAAACAAGCTGCTGATACGCAAACACCCGATCATCTGTCAAACAGGCAGAGTAGCGTCTTGGCTAAAAAAAAGCAAGGGTGCACTGAAACGGCAAAAATGCGACTTTGTCAATTTAGTAAATACTCGGGCATCATCATATCAACAAATTGGATTGACTGTTGTCTTTTGCAACAGATAGTAAGATACGAAATGAGCGACAAAACAAACATTTACATTTCTTACCTAATTACTTGTTCAAACACACAAAATAAAATAAATAACTGGCGCAACAGTCCAATTTGAACCACGGCCTCGAGATGAGTTAGCATCATCTCATTTTCTAGATCGTGACGGTTTTTGTGCAGAGGTATGTGATCAGCAACACGCTCAACCGAGTTATTTACCCCATAATGGGTACTCATTTAACAGCTGAGTGGGCTCATAGTCCGACACGTAAATCCCCGGAATCGAACCGGGGCCCAGTGCGTTGAAGGCGAACGTGCTAACCGTTGCACCATCCGTACTACACACAAAAACTAACACAATTTGTGATACGAAAGGACACGCGTTTTTATCAAACTGACACAGCTGCATTTTTATAGAAAAAATCCAATCTGTTTGACAGTAATCGAAAGCGATCCAATGAGCGTCCGTGATCAACGACCACTGCTGCTCCAGGAGGCGCCCACGAGGAGCACTATGGAAGAGGATTTTTGACCGAGAGATGTTTCGTGATGTTCTTCTATCATTTTCTTTCGCAAACGATTTTTTATATATTTGAGTTTCGAAAATGATTTCTCACAAGCGATTTGAGTGCATGATAAAGTCAGCAACAACTTTCCAAGAAAACGTTGGCGGATCCAGAGGGGGAGGGGGGGGGGGGGCATAGGGGCCTGGGCGCGTATTTAGAAAACTGTGTTGAGTGCGTGCCCAAACCAGAGACGAGATCGAGTATGGTTTTTAGTGCCTAAATTGCCAAAAAGTCCGTATCCATCTCGTTCCCTCAAAGGGGACGGGATTGGGTAGAGTTTTTAGTGCATTTGTCATCTAAAATGGCAATACAACCTTGTACAGTACGTTTCCCTGTCAGCCACCAAATCGATACGGTTTTCTGGTCATTAAATGGTCACCCGTATCCATCTTGTCCCTTTGAAGGAAGTGGACCGAAACGTTTTTTTGGGAGCATTTGTAGTCTAAAATGGGAACAGAGCGTTTTCAGTACGTCCCCAAACTAGCTCATTCTAATCCATTCTAATGGTGCACTTGTGGTGGATTCGTGGTCCCTAAAGCAGAAATCTTTAGGTGTGGGCTTACAGTGCCTTTCCGCTCCAGGTAGTAAGAACCTAAAACCCACACACGAGGATTTGTAGTTCCTAAAGCGAAATTCCTTGAGTGCCGCCTCAGAGCTCATTTCCGCGTTAGATGCGGTAAGAACGTAGGATCCCTACCAGGGGAAATTCCTTGAGTGCGGACTCAGAGTGTATTTCCTCTTTAGTTGGTAAGAATTTCCGCTCTAGGAACTACAAATCCCAGTGTGGATGTCGAACGTCTTACCACCTAAAGCAGAAATGCACTCTGAAGCTTTACTTAAGAAATGCCATTTTAGACGACAAATGCCCCTAAAAATACGTTTAAATCCCGTCCCCTCATAGGGACGAGATGGATACATGTTTTCGACCATTTAGTGACTAGAAAACTCTGTTGATTTGGTCACTGACTGGGGCGTAGTGAACAATGTTTTATTGCCATTTTAGACGTAAATGCAAAGGAGACGAGAGAGATACGGGCTTCGGCCATTTAGGCACTAAAAACCCTACTCGATTTCGTGACTGGCTTGGGCACGTATGAACGCGGTTTCCGAAATACGCGCCCCGGAACCCCTCCAAAATGTTTGGTATATTGAGCTTGCTCTTGGAATATTCGAGGAAATACTCTGTAATGAACCATATTATGGTCTGGTAGTGCTGCTCCCACTGGCAGGTCGAAGCAGCACCTGATGAGTAGTGATCTGTTGGTGGTACGAAACTAGAGGCGAGGGTCCCATTACACCCGGACCCAGGTGCAACCGCGTTGGCATCTGATCCGTCCGCCAACCATTCCATCCTTATCGACTATTTTTTTTTATTCCCCATTACCCCCTTACCTCCCCTGTTTGTGTTGTCTTCCCAAGGCCTATGAATTTTTGTCACTATGCTACCTAGGCTCCGTCCCCACGGGCATCTTCGAATGCCCACCAAACCGTCCGATACAACTCAACAAGATTTATAAAAAGTAGAGCGAACACAACAATTCTGCTTTCTCTGGAACCTAGTTTTCAACAGACTACTTTCAGACCTGCAAGGTATGTGCTTATGCAGATGACATTGCTATTGCCACATGTGGTTAATTTTTAAGCATTCCTAGTAAGGTGTTGTACAATGCCCTCTCATAATATCCATTTGGGCTGATAACTATGGGGTAAAAGTTAATCTGAACAAAATAAAGCTTGTTCTCTTTAAAAGCGTAGAATGCTTCCAGTCGAGCGTCCTGTGCTGCATGATCCTATGATCATTCAACTTCATGACACTGATCAGTGTACCTCAGTCAGGATACACTTTTATTCTGGAAAACCCAAATATTTCGACAACGACTGTCTACATCTCAAATTTGTATATATGTGCGTGACAAGCATTTTGTTAGCCTGATTAAGTCGCGCAGCCAATGGGAAGAGAACGTGCTGCTGTTGCCTAATTCAATAGGAATCTATGTATATGACTCCAAGACGGATGAAGGATTAGGAGCCGGAATTTTCTCTGATGGACGCAACCTAAATATCTATTTCGGTCTCCTTGAATGCTGAAAAATTTTCTAGTCCAATGTTACAGCGATTGCCCAGATCTGGGTGGAGTGTGACGTGTTATTATTATTCCAGTATACCATCTGTTGAACCGGGTCTGACTTCTTCGAAAATCTTGGCGAAAATTCAATAAACGCATGCGTTCTTTTGCATTTTTTGTCAGATTTTGGATCACTGTGGCTCAGCTGGTAACTGTAGAGCAGAACAGCTCGTCATGTAGGGTACAACAAGCGATGTAACACTAATTCGTCGAATCATTTATACAGCTATCGCTGCTTTCAAACTCTGTGGAGTTTAAAACGATTAGCAGGACCAACTCCAGATGGATAAATGGTAAAAGATAACTTTCAACAAAGCCGTTGCGTCGCGTAGATGCTGCGGTGGCGAGGACAAAGAGGAGTGATTTTTTTTTATTTTTTCTGCACCTGTCAAGAAGGAGGAAAACATTTCTTGGATTCCACTTGTTCTCTGTACCGGATGACTTAGGCAAAGTTCATGGTGGAAAAATTCCTTTTTTATTGGAAGTTCTGTCTAGATCAATGATCACATTGATTGGCGATGAGTTTCTATTGGTAACAGATCAAACCCTACTTCAGTCCATGCGTGCTATGATTCTACCTTGGTTCATGGTTTTCTGCGTTCATCATTACATGCTTCTCCCTAATAAGAAATGCGTCTGCGCTTTCAATAGACGCATGCCTCTTGAGGACCGAAAGATGAATAAATGTGGATAACTTAACTTTCTAAGTTACAAAGTCGGGCCCCGTTCGAACTCGATTTCTAGATCAGCCACTGCGTCAAAATAGTTAAGAGCAGCGCTGCCTGTAACAACGCTAACCTAATTAGTATTTTCAATATTTAATCGACAATGATTACATTCCGCCCAAAATGCAAATGTCAGATATTATTCTCTGACTTGCATGGTTGACTTCTGAAAGTAGATTTTCTAGCTTTCCACTTCTCCACTTATGTTGTTATAACACACCTCCGTTAATCACGTGAAATTTCCACTTAATCTAGAAAATCTGAACAAATTGATATACTCGTGAGTATAGTACATAACATGCGAGTAATCGTATGTGTCGTACACAGCTACATAACTACAATAATTACAATTTTTCCAACCGTTTTTCCAGTAAACTGTTGATTTCAAAACCATTTCAAGTTTATCCATTCAACCATTTAAATCAGTTCGCGTATTTTTTGCCTTTTATTTGGCATTGCGCAGCACAACAAAACCAAGATAAAGCAAGGAGCAGAGAAAGGCAAGGCTTAAATGCTTGCAATTAGAATTTGCTGCTCAGTGTCTTGCCTTTATGAAAATCGCAAAAATTTGCCATGTATGGAAATACATAGTGCGATATACAGCAGGAGGTATGAGATATCTATAGATACTAGATGCATACTGTCATCTATGCTCTTATGAAAAGCATGTTGGTGGGTATGTTTGGCTGTTGCTGCTGTTTTTCATTATGCTCCAGTTGTGCATTGGTATGTAGTTGGGATTCGCGATGCATACTACAATAATGGTGGCAATAACATTGCCATACTCCCAGTATATCTTTATCTGCTATCTAACATAATATTCGCAATCTAGTGCGAATATCGTACGTCGAATATGTTAAACGATATTTGCGCAAACCAGTGTGCTGTTGTGCGGAGGTAGTGAATCTCTGCATATGTTTTGCTTTTCATTGCACATTTCCATTTAAAATAATAGATAGTGCGTGCAATGCGCTTGACGCTGTGCATGGGGTCACTAATAAAATAGACTGCGTATTGATTATGAGATGACGGCGATAAGGACTCCTGAAAACAGACACAAGGGTCGTGAATGGAAGCAATTAACCCAGGGGAATTTATTGTGCTGCGATTCTTGAAATGGTTGGCAGATGCATTTTCGGTAACAAAACGTGTACGAGTATTCAGATGGATTTGGTCCAGGCACTGAAAAGAGAATTGGATGATGGTCTGATAACGAGATCATTCAATAGTGAGACTGGTTGTCATAGTATGATCCGCTAATTTATCGGATCGGACCTGATTCGGTACGGCGCATGACCTGGGTCCGAAAACCTAGGTCGACAAATCTACCCCATTTTTGTGAAATGGATGCGTTAAAAACTTTTTATGTTTTTGATTGACAGTCGAATTGCCTTGTTGTGTGAGCTTTTTGTGATGGTATCCTCAAACTGACCCATTTTTGAAATAACAATTAACGTACTTTATCTCTTGTATTTAAAAACTGGACTGATGATGGGGTCCACGAAAAGAACGGCCCAATGGCCCTAGTTAGAAAAGTCGACGTTTTAAGGCATTTTCATGGAATGGGCCTTTTCGGGACGAGCGTTTGTCTTTCAACACCGGTTTTCGCTTTTGGCGCACATCGAAACTTCATTTTATCTCTAAAATATCCCTGATAACGAATCGATACGAGCCAACAGTCGCAGTACCTTCCGACGGAAAAAATCGTATTTTTGGATCCATATTTGCGCCTCGTTTTCAATTTTTTCTTTAGTCCACTATCAAAAAACGTGTAATATCCGTATCTTGAGCAATGCCCCGGTACCGAAAGGTATTAATTAATTTTTTAAAGGCTTTTATGAAGTCGTAACCCTCATAAGTGGATGTTCACACTGCGTGCGATGCCGAGCCGAGCCGGGTCGAGCGATGCAATGCGATTGCAAGCTTTTAAAGCAAGAAAATGGAAAGTCTTCAATTTTAAATGGAATCACGCTTTGAGTGTACACATTGCGCGCGATGCAATGATGAGCCGAGCGATGGCCCGATGTTTTCACAAACTTCTTTGCTTTTTCGTGCGAGTACCGGCTGCTGATTTTTTGCGATGGAATTTAATGGGCTTTGCGATGGAGTTTATGGGCTTTGCGATGCTTTGCGATGTGAAGCTTTTTGGAGCCAGTATCACAGAGCAGAGATATAAGAGCAGGAACTCAGAACAGATTAATTTTTAAAGCAGGATGCAAATAATCCCACGCACACAAATAAGTCTCGCCACTCTAGAAGCAGCAGCTATTATTTCAAGCAAACCACCCTTTAGAGTGATAAAGACACCAACACATCAAATCAGCTGTGTCTGTTGAATAAAAAGCTATGGATTCCTCAAGCGTCATTGTATGCGTGGCATGGCATCCCAGTTGCATATGTATGAGTCGCCATTTTTGTGTTTCCCACAAATGTATGTGTGCATTTTCATGTTACCAGAAACACAAAACAAAAACCTTAATGGAGCATTACCATATGCGTTGTTCGTTAAGTTTTTTCAATTCGTTGAAAGCTTTGGCGCCGTTTCTCTTTAAAAAATAAACAGTCTTGCGAGATTATCGAAATAATTTCCGATTTGATTTAAAAAAATTCGATGCGCTTATTGTGTGGACCCATTCCAAGTCGATTACGGCTTCTTTTTAGCTTTCCTAAAGAGATTGAAGCGTGAGTTGTGTTGATTTAGAATCTATATTTCTATTGATAATCACTTGGCTTAAAAGCAACCCTTTGCAAATGTTCTACCGTTTTATTTTTTTCGTGCAAAGTGATTTGGTTTGCTTGGTGGTGGTGCCGTCGACCCAAGCTGGTACGGCCAGATGTGTTTGGCCAGATTCCAACGCAATCACCCTACTTTTATTGGTCCAGAGAGTATCTTCCCAAGAAAGTTCATTTGACTCATCCGGGTATTCCCCGTGCTCCAATGTCCAATTTCATATTTCAATGAAGTTTGGAACGCTCCCTTGAGCGATTCGACATTTTTGTGTTATTGCAGGTGCCCATCAGGAAAACAAGTTCCTTCTGATTGTGAAATGAAACGTAACACAAACTAGGGGAATATGGGTACTTTTTAAATAGGAGTGGTGATCCCAGTGCGCTGGAGTACTTTTCAATAGTCCTATTTCTAAAACGGGGGTACATTCCTACTTCTCTGGAATGTATCATGGTTCGCGGCTTTACCGCTTTAGCAGAATAGAGCGAGCGAAACATTCTAGTATCTTTTACCAACATCAAATTAGATAGTTTTTGTATAATTTTTTGAACAAAAATTTTAAATCGAGTTGATGCACACTTTTCGAACGTGAATACCCATGCTACGGTGATTATTTTCGGGTCAACACTCGATCTAAAATTTTAGTTCATATTTTTTTTTTACAAAAATTTGCTAGTATGCGGAGGCTACAAGGGTTGCAAATCAATTTAAAACCCACTACTATATTGGATTCACACTGCAGCCAGATCACTTCATCTGAAACTGTCAAACATATATAATTTTAAACTCACCACACCCAGATTTAGCTCAAATCGAGTGATTTGCATGCAGTGTTCGCCAAAGACGTATTCCACTATGCGTCGCCCGGTCAACTAGGAATTTTTGGCAATGGGACAAACTGTCCAGTACAGTCCCGCATCAATAACGCTCGAGCAGCTTTTTTCCAGTTTGACTCCTTTCTGGTAATACAACATTTCCAGGAGCACCAAGCCCAGGATCTTCGAAACCGACGTAAAATCGATTTGATTTGCAAAATCGATTTTTGTTTATTTACTGAGAAAGCCAATATTTTCAACGCAAGCCTTAAAGCCTCGTTTTTCAAGCTGCGGAACTCCGCTGCCTGCTGCGGAACAGACTGCCTTGAAATCCTTGTTTTCCTATTTTAGAAGCTGCAAGATACCGGTGCGTGTTGTGGAACAGACTGCAAAAGAAGGCTGAAAGTAGTCAATTCCGCAAGACGCAGCGGAATTCCCAAGCACGGAAAATGAGGATTTACCGATAACTCCTACGCCTCATTCATCGACCTACCCGATAAAAACATCGTTCACATTCATATGAAACATTTCAAAGAAAAACAAAATAAAGATTATGTTAAAATATCTCTACTCATGTAACATAATGCGTCATACAATCACAAAATAACATTAACATAAAAAATGGAGTTCCTCCGCTTGTTGGGTCTGTCTTAAGTAACTCAATGAAATTTTTGAGACCACAATTGGTTCCAAATGGTACTCAATGCGGCGTGATACATTGCACAAACATTAGCCACCCTGAACACATCGGGCGAGTCAAATTTTCTCCATACTTTTCCGCTTCTACTTAAATTACTTAGATTTCTGCGAAGAATTCCGACAAAAGATTTTTACCAAATTCATCGTCGATCAGTGGCTGAGTGGCAGACTTCTCAGTGCTTTCAGAGAGATCGGTTTCAAGAAGAGTTCCTCACGAATGGAACGTATCACCAGTGTATTCTGGAAAAAAAAACGAAAATTTATCATTTCTATTCTTGATTCTGCAAATAATGACTTACCCTTAAAACTGGAAAGAAACCCTTCTGGACAAGATTGCCTTGCATATTATGACAGATTTTCTGAAGAGCTGGTTGCATGTTTTGTTTCGCAAAATGCCCCAAGTTTCAGTTGACGTGAAAACAATGAAAGTGTGTAGTTACAGAGCCAGAGATATGCTGTCGGTGTGATGCTCTGAGGATGGGAAAAAGTGTTATCGATTTAATATTACAAGAAAATAGGAGCGTTCCTGCTCCTATTTAGGCTTAATTTACATTGCCGCATGAACCGGATAAACCGCATTTTCTCGCGCTACAAATATCTACAACACAAAGCCAACACAAACATCCATGGCCACGAGCGCCGCAGACGGGACTTGAACAACATTAAGAACAACAATCAAAATTTCGTCTACTCACTTTGTCCAAAGATCTCGCGGAGGTGATGTCCATATGTCGAGATCGGGTGGGAACCAGGCAGCCGGATTTTTGGTGGGTTCTTCTTGCAGGGGTGCCCGAGTTCGCACGTCGGCTGGCATTCGTTGGAAATCTATCGTCATATTGTTAAGCAGCTGGATGGCTTTCATTTTGTGTATTCCGTGGTGATCTGCTGCTGTATCTGTGGGAAGAGAGAACGCGCGCGTGCGGATCAGTGCATGCGAATGTCACTTGATGTGCTTACTTACCAGTGTCCACTTTCCGTTGCGCATTGGATTGCTGATGGATGCGACCATTTTCCCCAGCATCTGCGTGAGACCCTCATCGTAGATGCCCGCACTATCGTAGTTGCCGCAAATCGCCGTTTCGCGGGCGATTGGCCTTCTGGCATTCTGGCAGATATCCTTGGCTAACACCTTTTCCATCACGGTCATTCCTACACAGGATGTGGTCTTTTTCTTGCCACCACAAAATAGCAGTAAGCCGTCAGTCAGAACAGATGATTGGTGAGAGGGCGTGGACAATAAACAACGACCAAGTGCCAGAATTGGGAAGAGCCACCACCACGGGGCGCGTTGGTTGCGCTGCAATGTCCGGATAACGACGGATAAATTGCACGGAAACCATCCAAGCGGTTTTATCTTCGTCTTCGCCAAAAGTGGAAGAGATCGTTGTTAGGTGTGTGTCGCAAATTTGGAGCTCGTTTTTCGATGCGACCAGATCACGTTTCACGATCCGCTCGGCGGAGTCCAGGAGGCCACCTTACCACGATTTCTTCACGCGATTTGCACAATTTCCCACTGGCCACTTGTGGAAATCAAAAAATTATTACAAAATTCTAGGAGGAACTTGAGAAATTCTTGGGTTTACTTCACTTTCACAGCTTCGATTTAATTCGCGCGACTGACAACTGTCAACTATTGTCACAAGTGGTTGTCTCTCGTTAAAGCGAGATGGAAAATGGCCCGAAGTCATTTAGTAAACAATGCGCTTGTTTACAAATCGCGACGGTAGATGCTTGCTTAAATTACACTTTCATATGAATTGTCACTTATGTTAACCGAACTTGCGAATTACGCGATTTAGTTATAAATCACTTGCACCGTGGTATCACTAAATTTTCACTTAACAAATCGAGTTAGTAAATTCGCCAAAATGGACACAACTGATCGTTTGACAGCTCGGTTATAATCGGTTAATACGATGGCTTTTGACGAATAAATGAGACAGATTCGATAAGCCACTCAACGAAAATTCATATATTGAGCTCTCTTTCTGCAATTGGAAGTGACTATACGGCCCCCATTCACTATGCAAATAATTGTCAGATCGATCTCATAGTGGATCGCCACAAAATATTTCGTGGCTAAAATTATATGGAATTATAGAAAAACAATGACAACGATAGGCGCATACACTCTGCGATCGATTTGACGATCACAATATCGTCAGATCGATGTCGACTGATCGAAAGGTATATGGGGTGCTTTAGTTTTCACTTTTTGCACATCCATTGTGTACGGATTAGTGAACACAACACATACGCAAGTGAGATACTATGAGCAACCTTTGCTTAATTTGTACTGAGTCCCAGCTCTGTTATATTTTTCCTCTATGCCAGTATGGTGCAACTACGGGCTGTAAAGTAATATTTGATGTAAGATCACACTGAAAAAAATGCATGTATGTCTGCTTTTATACCCTAGACTTTTAGGCGCGGCGGTGTGGCAGTGTATACATGGAAATTATGAGGGTCATCTCCTGATTCGATTTAGCCATATCTGTCTGTCTGTCTATTCGTTTGCACGATAACTTTCGATAGAATGAAGTTAGAAACTTGAAATTTTGGTCAAATGTTTGTTGCATGATCTAGTTGGTTGGTATTGAAAATGGGCAAGATCCGACGGAAGGAACCCCTACAGATGAAATTTCAAATGAGCGATAACTTTCGATACAATGATACTAGCGACTTGCAAAATGCGACAAATATTTATAGTGTGGGTTGGTTAGTTGATTTTGAGAATGGGCAAGATCCTATTGAATGAACGGCAACCTTTACTGTAAACGTTAGTTCAAATGTAAATATCCAAAATTCGAATGGATGAACGATGAAACTTTTCATTGGATCCACACCCACAGCTCAAACTGACCATATGGGAAATTCACTTTTAATGCATATGGCGGTTGCCAGTTGGAAGTTTTGGTATCACAACTAGGTCTGTACAAGTCTAGGGTATATACGCTTTGGACTCCGGTTTTGATTCAGTATGGCTCAAATGAAAGGTTATTATCACCGTAATAAGGTCGCGTTTAGAAGGCGTGGTTTCACAAGCGGTTTGAATTCAAATTCAATTTCGCCGCTCCACAAACCGCGGCGGTGGCCGCAACGGCGAGTCGAGCGGTTTATACATTCATCGTCCTAAAGCCGTCGCGGCTGCCGATTTTTGCGTTTATACACAGCGGTGCGCCGCTGCTCAATCCGCAAGTGAAACCTCTCGTCTGAGGTCGCGGAAGAGATGATGAAATTCACCAACACTGGGCCTTTCTTCATTAATGGGATGCACCTAATGGCGACGCACTTCCATTTTTAGAGCGCTGTTTTCGAACAGAAATAAATTTACCGGGTCAAGCACAAACGACATGATGTCGAACAGATTCTATTCCTTGAACTAAATTGGTCTCTACTCTCCATCATTGCGTGCAGTGAACATCTCGGTTCATCTTTGCATCGCAAGCCATCGCTCGGATCATCTTTGCATCGCAAGCCATCGTTCGGCTCGGCATCGCACGGCGTGCAATGTGAACACCCACCACATCGCATCGCTCGACCCGGCTCGGCTCGGCTCGGCATCGCACGCAGTGTGACCATCCACTAATAGTCATACCAAAATGTTCAGAAAAAAAAAGAAAGAAGAATTTTTTGGGCTAATAAAAAATTGATTTTTTTTTTCATTTTTCCCATCTTCGGTCCCCTTAAGGGAATCAGTTTGAAAGCGACTGCTCAAATCATCAGCATTGTGTGGAAATGACGTTTCTTGTTTGTTTTAGGAAGATGCTGGTTAATTTATCAAGGATTTGCTGACCAACCATAAGGTTTTTTTTATTTGATAACACAAAATAATGATTTAAACTTTAATTAAACTCAACTATTTTTACCGTCCACGTCTTAAAATCATTTTAATTGGCACAAAATATCCATTAAGTTTTGGCAGCATCTTGAGGAATCATAACCGAATTAAGTTTTTGTAGTGTCGGAGGCGGAGGTTTCAGGTCTGACCTGGTTGGGAAGTCTCGTGATGACTGCCAGGGACATTACTATTTTTACGGACAGCGAAGTTGCAATACCTTTACTTGAGTCGGTTCTCACTACCTACATACATCCAAAACGATTGTGAACTGTCGCACAGCCCTCATTTTAATGGACGGCATTTTCAACATTACGCTTTGCTGGATACCCGGTCACAGTGGCTTTGCAGGCGACTGCAGAGCGGATGAGCTTGCGCGTGAGGGGATAACCGCTAATGTAACTATAATTCGGGACAGTATTAAAATGCCTTTTGCGGTATGTAATATAAAATGGCATCTAAGTCAGTCGCTATTGATAGGGCCAACATAAGACGGCTCAGTGGTAACTCATGCCAAACGAAAAGGGCGATTTGGCGTAGACTTGATCCGAGACGCTCTGCCGTACTGCTATCATTAAGCAGATTACACATCGGCACGGTGGTGGGGGTCATCACAGGGCACTGTCCTATTGGGGAACTTGCCTAGAGGCTGCGCCTTCCGCACCGTGATTACTGCAGAAGCTGTGAGGACGTAGACGAGGCGTAGAGCTTTGGCGGGCAAGAGGAGGAGATTTCTCGGTTCCTCGTTCTTTTACGACTTGGAAGACCCCAACAACGCTAGCGCGACAAAGCTCCATCGTTTTCGCACCAGCACCGGCTGATTTTAATACCTAGTTTTTAGGGTAAGGTATAGAGAGCTTCTGGAGGTACCACAACGGACCCAATTTTGCGGTTTAAGTGTGTTGTGATCTATCATGGCAACCCCTGCACCTAGCCTAACCTAACTTCGCGTTTTAATACCTCATATGATCATTATGATTTGGGATAATATCACAAGGGTTCTCATGACCCGGGGGATTGACGGCTGTCAAGCCTTGTTAAAGCACAAAATTCAATGGTACGATCCTCATAGGCTATACATATGCCCGTAGAAGCTCCTTCCTTCCTTCCTTATGTGTCATAGCTAAATAAGTGTTTGATTGTTTGAACGAAGAAGTCGAGTTAAAATCGCTTTTCTTGCGAAATGATTTTTACGCCTGAAATATTGGAGTGGCGTTGACCCCCTCCCCATAGTCGGCGCCTATGGTTTTCCTAGAAAAAGGGTTAACACTCTGGATCTCCTTTTTAATTTTTGTTAATTTTGACGTCAGACTCGCAATCAGCGACCTACCGACTCCTTGCCAGATTTTTCCTGTAGAATTAAGCGTGTTTATAAAAAAAGTGCTACCATTCTGGATCTCCCACTTTGTTTTCAGCCATTTTGACTTCAGATTCCTTATCAGTGACCCAAAAAAGTCCCTAACAGTTTTTTTCTAGCAAGATTGGCCGTGTTTTTTTAAAAAAGGGGTTGCCGTTCAGGATCCCCTATTTCTTCTCGATATTTGCCAATTTTGACTTCAAATTCGAAATCAGTGACCTACCAACTTTTCCAGCAAGTTTGGTTGTGTTTATAAATAAATTGTTTTCATTCTGGCTCCCCCATTTTATTTTGTCAATTTTGACTTCAGATTGTAACTCCAATAGGGGAACTATATTCCGTCTGTTGGGTCGTATCACGGCTGTTATAGTTTATGCCGTTTTATAGAAGGGTTATTTGAGGTGGTATGGAAAAGTGATTGAATTTTAAAATTGTGCAGAATATATTTCAGATTATATTTAAAATATTCTCACCTTTATAGGCATAATACTGATGTTCATGTTAGGCAACACCTGAAGAGTGTTTCCATTGACGACGAAACCAGTTTATAGTTAAGTCAAGAGTCAGAATTAATAGTGACTAAGGAGCTTGCCCAAACAGTGGCCTCTGCTCCACTCGACTTCATTATATTTCAGATTGGCGCAATGGTTACGCGTGAGAACTGGCAATCCGATAGACCAGGGTTCGAATCCAGCTTTGGAGCGTATATTAATTTTAATAAATTTATAATTCCAAATGAAAATGATTGGGTATTGAATGTAACAACAATTAGAAAAAAAAAGGTTTGAGAAATGTTGCGAGAATAAAAAAAGAGCTGCTGCTTAATATTTATTTTCTACTGCACGTAATCATAATCTTATAAGCCTTGTACTTGCCTCCGATTATATGTTATCAGAGCATCACTATAAGACAAATGTTTCACATGTGTTCCGAAACGATTCCTGGCGCTATAATAATGTCTAATAGGATTAAAAAACGGCGCCAAATCGCTTTATAGAGCTACTATTGGGAGTTTCCATGAAATTAACTCCAATAATTACTCAAGAGTAAATTCTGTGGATTGTTATAGAAGCTTAATTGTTAGTTGGGATTCTTAATCCTCCACTTTGTTTTTTTGCTAATTTTGACACCAGATTCGTGATTAGTGACCCAAAAAGAACCCTAACAGTTTTTTTCAACAAGATTGGCCTTGTTTTTTAAGAAAAAATGGTTGCCGTTTAGAATGTCCTTTTGTTTTGGATTTTTATAAATTTTGACTTCAGATTCGCAATTAGTGACCTAAATAACACACTACCAGTTTTTCTCCAGCAAAGTTGAACGTAATATTAAAAGAAAAATTCTCTATAATTTTTTGACATATAAAATCAAAGAAAGACATATCTAATCTACCCGTACCCGGACCAACTCCTGATGTTCTGTTCTTTGAAAGCCTCTGTGTGTATCTTAACAGACCTACTCCATTGATAAGGAAAGAGTAGGTCTGTGTATCTACCCAGCACGGATCTGCTGTTCTTTGAAAACCTGCGGATCTTCCCAGACCTGTATATCTAGTCAGACTTAGATGCCTACACAGACCTAGATGCATACCAACCTAGCACTAATCTGCTGTTCTTTCATAACCTAGATCCGCAGGTTTTCAAAGAACAGAAGATCAGTGCTGGGCTTGTGTACGTCTACCTAGACCTGTAGACCTACCAAAACCTGGTGACCTAGATATTTTCCAAATCGTACCTACCAGACCTTGGTCTAGGTGTTGGACCCACGTTGCAAAGCGTAGGTCCGGTTTTCAGCAACCAAGATTAAATTACACAATGCAGCCATCGCGGTTGTATACAACTAAATACAATAATGCCCGGCGCAGAACTGCGACCGTGCGGTGCGCTGCGTGACAATTTGCGCAAGCGAAGCGTAGCAAAACCTGCGTACTCGTTGCGATCCGCTGTTTTGCGCTGTCGTGTAGCCTGCTAGATAGCTGGAATTAAAATATTTCTAGATTGCGAGATTATTTGTTATGGTTCCTTTTTTCTTTTTTCGCACCAAGTTGAATAATCCCCAATTTTGTGATTTTTTCCATAATCTCTCTCCCTCTCTCTCTTAATTGCCCTAACCCCTTGTTGGGCATAGCGCGTCAACTGTTCCATGTGGCCCAGTTGACATTTCGACGGCATAAACTGGTTTCGGAGAGTGCAGTTGCCAGCATGCACCTCCTGCACATCCGTGGCCACGAACGTTGTCGTGGACGGGGTTCGAACTCGAAACGCCGGTAGTCAAACATGAGACTGATGCCGCAATACACTGCGCTACCGTTCGCCGATGAGGAAGAGAAGAATTGATGAATTAATTAGTCCTATTTTCCGTATGCCCGGTAGTTCGGATGGCACAACGTTTAGTACGTTCGGCTTCTATGCACTGGGCCCCGGCTCGACTCCAACTAAAATAAATGAAGTAGTCCTCGATAAAAAAAAAGGGGATTTACATGTCGGACTATGGGCCGCACTCAGCTAATAAATGTGCACCCATTTAGAGTAAATACAATAACACAAAACACGCACATTGTACCTATATACACATATGTATGTCCAAGTTTTTCTGAGAAAAAAGCATTAAACATTTTACATAAAGATTTTTTTATCAACTACACTTAAACATTTACCTAGATGACAAAAATATACATGTCTAACAAAAGTTCGCGTAATTGAGCTTAAAAAAAAGACATAACCTTAAAATCCTCTTTTTGCAGTTTCCAATGTTCAAGATTTGATGTACATACCTACTCATTGCTATAAAAAATTTTGCCCCTGAAATTTTTCTTAATTTTTTCAAACAACCAGCAAATACTCGGCGGCAAATATCGTTCTGCGATATTTTTTTCAATGCCATAAAGCGCAATAAAGTTGCATGTCATTTGGGCAGTATGAGCTGGGGCATTATCGTGATGTAGGAAGTATCGCGGCTGATCCTCTCTTCCTTTTTGTCTAGTAAATTTTTGCAAGGGAATAGCAGCCACACTTTGCGCTGGTGAAGTAAATAGACATCGTTACTGTAATATGTACGAAGTACATATCTCTTACGATACACACTGTACTAAGCTCCATCATAGTCTAGAACCATCCATGACAAGTACCAGCTGATTCTCGAGCCATCTGGAGTCTGGAACCTTCTCGAAACAGTTCCAACTATTAAGCCGGCCGCATCTTGGACGTAGGCAGGGCAGCGCGCACATGGCATGGTTGTTGTAACAATTGTCAAAATCTTATTTTACAACAACAATGCTATGTGCGCGCTGTACTGCCCTGCTTACGTCCAAGATGCGGCCGGCCTTAAAGGCAGATGTCACCGAGATAGACAAGAAGTAATACTCGACACTCAGTGGGAGTGGGATCGTTAGAAAGTATCCGCTCGGAAGTCGAAGAGTCGTTATTGTTACCCGCCGGTAACGAATAGTTCGGGCTAGTTTTGACGTTGGTTGTTAGTTACGCGTGTGTTTACAATTGGAATTGCGTCAGACGGGATTTTAGTCCTCTAAAAACACACTTTCTGGATCTGGACACTTGCAGGAATTTGGTTGAAGCCGCAGCCCCGGGGATTAGTCGCAGAGTATCGTGGAACAGTTCACACTTGACAAAATACATCTTTTGACCGCACGACACACTTTCATCGCGCACGTGTTTGTTTTCTCGGATCACTAGATGAAATTTTACTAACAAATAAATACTGAATGCGGAAAACGAAAAATAAACACGGAACGCACAAATACCGGGGACTCGCCGCCATCAGTCGCCGACCACTGGATTGTGGATACGATGAAGTCATCTAAGAAAATATTTGCGTAATTTAGCCGTCAAAATCAGCTGAACGCGGGCCTGTATATCTAGATGGCGTTGGTGTTAGTCAAAATTCGTGGTACCCATACCCACCGGGCAGATTTCTTGGTGTATCCCAAGTTGTCATGTAATATTCGTGATACAGCCATGGCATTCAAGCTCTAATCATTACGAATCAGTTGTTATGTTAGTCTTGGATCTACGTGAATTTTCGATTTCACGAGAGCAACATTTCTGTGGTCGGTGTCAGATTTTCGGCGACCCTAGACTAGACTAGACTCATCATCACCCTAGACATCATCATCACGCAAGCTGCTTGGAATCGCTTGTACCACTTGGAAACTTTAACTGGAGCTGGTGCATCCACTTCATATGCAATTTGGCAAATGACAAATCGAATTTCTTTCTGTATTGGCAGCGGTGGCTCTGTTTATCGATAGTACCAAGTCGAAGCACTCGGCATCGAATCTTTAACTTCTTGTCGGTGGAATTATTAATGGTCTAAACAGGAAAATAGAGTATGTACTCGAAAAACTAGCCACGCAAATGTATCTTTCTGTTATCAGGCCTTTTGGTCGGATGGTAGTTCGCCAGGGGTCCTTAAAAAAGGGAGGAAGTTCAAATTGTCTGAAGTTCAAATTAGTGGAGGTTTTTTTCTTGACGAACAAGAGAACTCTCTCTACCGGAAGAAGAGCCTGTGTTGGTTGTGCTCCATTGCAGATTAAACCTGGGATAATGTGTAGAAAACAAAACTACGCCAGCAATTCCACTAAACCTTATAGTGAAACTACACATTCGCGCGAGTGGCGAGTGAGTATTATTCGCGATGCATGCCCGCAAATGTGTAGTGGTCAGTTGCGTTGACGAACCTGACTAAGCACTTGTGATGCCTGCTAAACTCACAGCGAGCCACCGGGTGCGTCACGTCCGCTGATTCCGAATTTGAAGTCAGAAAAGAAAAAAAAAGAATTGGAGTTTCCTACCCCAAAATGGCCACCCTGTTTTCGTGGGGAAATACTCGTCCGATCGGGCTGGTTCGAACTACAAGGTAATTTTGGGTCGCTGATTTCAAATCTGAAGACAAAAAGAAAAAAAAATTGGGGCTGCCCACCCCAGAATGGCCACCCTGTTTTCGTGGGGAAATACTCGTCCGATCGGGCTGGTTCGAACTACAAGGTAATTCTGTGACGCTGATTCCGAATCTGAAGTCAAAAAAGGAAAAAAAAATTGGGGCTGCCCACCTCAGAACGGCCACCCTGATCTCGTGGGGAAATACTCATAATACAATCATAGTACCGGTATTTGAAAATATTAATTACCGGTACTGAAATCTCAGTACCGAACAGGCCTATCTGCGGCAACGTGTTGTTTTTACTTTTTCCCGAAGAACGTTCAGATAATCGGCAACACTTACCAGGTGCAGAGCAGATGTGGCCCCAATTGAAAAAACTTGCACTTCCTCCATTCTTTGCCTTGTGAAGAAATCGCTCTCCAGTGGTACTCGCGAGTATTGCTCGCGTTGCATGCGCGAATGTGTAGTGGTCAATATCGTTGACGAATAGGCACTTTTGCTTCGAGTGACACTCGCGATCATGCTCGCATATGTGTAGTTTCACCATTAGATAACAAAAATCCCATATTTTAAGTCTGTCAGCTGACAGGCTGTCAGTCAGTAAATCCCTAATGGTTACACAATACGAGTTGCTGACCTAATAGTGGGCAGCTACTGCACCTGTGTACCGCATAACAGTAAAATCAAAAATGTTATAGTATCTCGGATGCGAGGTACTAACCGACTCGCACATAACAGTAACTCGTATGATGCGGTCACAAGGTGCGAGTAGCTACACTGCAGTAACTGACTAGGCCAGCTCGGATGCTAACCCGCACTGTGTAACCAGGCCACAAGTCTCTACAGAGAAAACTGAAGGACAGTCGCCAGTACGTAGAATAGGCACATAGTCTCTACGCGTTAGGGCAATCCATTTAAATGCTGTTGACATTCATATTCCGATTCACTTTCTATCGATTGGTGGAAAATAATGCATGTCAACACACAAAAACAATATTGTTTGTAACATGTTGAAAATTCTAATCCCGTAATTGATTTGAAATAATGCCACAAGCTCTCCACCTCACCCCATTATCAAGATAAGGGGGGAGGTTGTGCCTTTAATTTTCCGGACGGTCTGCAATCCATTGTGCTTCACAGTGTTCAAAGGTTCATTCGGTCAGCCTGCAGCCTAACATTTGTCATATGAGCAAAATGTGTTAATCGTATCCGTAGTAAGCTGGAATTGAACTAGCTGGGAGCCATGTTCGACAGGTTGAAAACTACTAGCATGCAAACGTCCGTTCGACACAGGCCCTCCTGTTCAACGGCGAATAGATCCAATTAGGTGGCGTTTGAACGTCGTTGTTAACTTTACTACAATATATCAAGGGTGCCATTATACCGAGTTAGTTATTCATGGTGGATGGTTTTAGGGATCGCGGAAAATAATAGATCGATTGAATTGCCACAATTTTAGAATATTGTTGGTGTACTTGTTGTTGGGTAAATTCGATAAGTTGTATTGATTGAGCGCCTAGGGGACTAGTAACAGGATTTTGAAAATTAAATAGCAATGAATTTAGTGAATAGCCTGGAGGTGTTAAAATTTAATTGTAGAATAACTGAATATCTGTTATTAGCTTCAGTATTTTGGAATTTCGGAATTGAAATATATTTTGAAATAATGCATTTTCTGTTGTTATTCTCATTTAAAAATCGCCCATGTTGTTGGTCGTTCCTATGGATCAAAGTCGTATGTTCTGTGAACTGGTGGTTAATTATCTTGACCCCTCCAGGGGTTCGGGCGCGTCGATATCTCTTGCATTTCTATCCTTTGTTGACTTCTATTAGTACCCACAGACAGTTTTTCTTCGCGCCGAGAATCGAACCTCCATTCTTTAGATCGCAGAGCGCTGACCAAACAAACACGGCTACCGAGTGCGTCTGTGAACTTACTGATCAAATATGTAAGAAATCCTGTGCAGTTAGTTTTTACTTTATTATGATATCTAGATTTAAGAAAAACAAGCAAGCCTTCGGCTAGCTTTCCGAAGGTACGGTACCCTTCACGCGTGTTTTGTGGTTCATTTGCCTTTTTGAAATTAGTAGTAAAATTTGTTCCGATTTCACTGTTCCTATAAGAGGTATATGAAATAGTATGCCAATTTCAACCAAATTTAGGAACGTGGCTTAGCAGTCAATACGATTGAATAATATGCAATTTCGTAAAAATACCTTCAGAAATAAAGAAAGTTTTTCTGACAAAAACTTGTTTTTGGGACGGTCGTTCCTATGAAAGCTATATGATCGAGTAGTCCGCTTTCAGCCAAATTCGGAAATATGATTTAGCTAAAGATACTATTCATTAGTATGAAATCTAAAAACGATATCTTTAGAAATAAAAAAGTTCTTCTCACAAAGACGAATTTTTGGACCGGTCGTTCCTATGGCAGCTATATGACTTAGTGGTCCGATTCCATTGGTTCCGACATATATACTACCTGATATAGAAAGAAGGATCTCTACGAAATTTCCGCTTGATAGCTTTAAAACTGAGGGACTAGTTTGCATAGAAACAGACGGACAGACAGACAGACGGACAAAGCTTAATCGACTCGACTCATCATACTGACTAAGAATATATATAGTTTATATGGTCGGAGACGCCACCTTCTGTGCGTTGCAAACTTCATGACAAAGTTAATATACCCTATCAAATCCGTGAAGGGTATAAAAATCCCCCAAATATCGGTCTGGTTTCGTGAAACTCATCAGACGCTACCACATCTCGTGCATCGCAGCATGGAAGAGGCGCGGCCAGATCAGTGACGATTGCCTAGAACTCACTTCGCCTTATATTCACTCAACAACACGACACGATCACGAATCATATCTCTACGAAAAACACACGTGAGCTTTCTGCGATATGTTGTTGCTGTTGTCGCGCTCGGTGGGCGTGGTCGTTCGGTCAACGCTCTACGATACTAATCTAGAGTTCGGAGTTCAAATCTCGACGCGATCAGAAACTACCTGTGAGTACTAATATAACTCTCACAGTACTCCGAGCTGTCAGTATTAAGACGGCGTGGACAGGAGGTGTATGCCAGCAATTGAACTTCCGAAAAGTAGATATGCTATCGAAACGTCAACAATTCATAGAAATGCTAGAGATGTTGACGCGAGTTAATACTTTAATGAAAACACTTTTTACATCTTCTGCTTCGCTCTATTTTTCGAGACTAATCTTACAAATTCTAAACCTATATTTATATTCAAATTCCTTATCACTATACATTCGTCCTAATTACTATTTACGAGTACTATGAATATCTTACATACTATTTGCATATATCGATTACATACATTGGTCATTACCTCCTATCAGTTATTATTTTGTACTCGTAAAGATAATTAGGCTTCTTAACCTAATCTTATCTTAGTAAAAATGAGTGACTCATGTCATGTCATCAAACGTGTTTGCTTCGTTTGATAACGTTCCTTAACTCACCCCTTTGTTAAAATGAAATGTCCTCATTTCAAAACATCTAAGCTTGGAGTCGGCGCATTTCAGTTTCATATGCTTGCTCAAAAATTCTAAGTCGTTTAATATTCTTTTGTAGTTGTAGGAATGTACATATTTTTACACATGAATATATAATTAAAGTTAATGTTATGAATACTAAAATAAAATATAAACTGAACTTCCAAGGATGGTCTTCGATTGGTATTAGAAACTTATACATCGTTTGTATGTTAGAAAATTTATAATTAGATTCAGATGTCAAAATGCTTAATATTTTTACTTGTTCCTTTCGATGAGCATATATTACATTTTTTATTTGTTGGTCATGGTTTATAAATGTCTTATTATCTATGGTTGTACTGTAGTTGAATTGAATAAGATGTGGACCATTTATTTTTTTACCATTCCATATATGTTCGTTATCTACTATAATGTTACCATGGTCTAGTACTTGTATGGGAATATTATTTTCTTGAATAACATTGCAATGAGCTTTTTGTTTTAATAACAATTGAATAGTGCATTCATCATTTGGTTCTTGTTTACAAATATTGGTTCCTATATAATTTTTACAATTCGATAAGTTAGTAAATTCATTATTACATTTAGCAATTTTTTGTTTAAGTTCATATTTTCCGTGTTTGAATGCTAGAGGGATTAAATTATACATTTGGCATTTATTTGTTATTATTGGGTATTTGTAAATAGTAACAATTGCACTATTGAATATGCAAACATGGATATCAGAGTATTCGAATATATTTATTATCGGTAAATCGTATAATTGATTGTTAATTACTTCATTAATGTCTTTAAGATTCAGTGTTCCAGAAAAGAAGTTTCCCATTTTCGCAAAATTAATTGTATTTGTGATAGCCTCTAGTTCTTCATACACTTCTCTAATTATCAAACTTTCGGTAATAGATTCTGGGTCGAGTGTTTCTAAAATTTTCTCAAACTGTGAATTTATCTCCTGTTGTTGGTTATTGTTATCAATGAGTTGATTGAGTCCTGTCTTTATTTCAATTAGGTCATCGTGATCTGGTGTTCCTGTTATAAATTTTAAAACTGAACCTAGAAAGTTAAGGGCACGTTTTGCACGATGTTCAGGAGAAATTAATTGGGTTTTGAGTCTTTCTATTTTATTAATAAGTATGCTTTCCTCTTGGGTTTGTTGTGAACTGTATTGGTTTTTCATTATTTTTTCGTATGGTGCTAATATGACAGAGAGGTTAGCTACATGGTAAAGGTAGGCTGTACTGTTGTAAATAAACACGTTATCCGTTTCAGTTAGCACATACTTTTTGTTCACTAAACTCGTAATTGTATCGGAAAATCCTACAGAAAATATGGAAAAGATTACGAATATTATTCCGATGGATTGCATGGTGTGCTATCCTTTCGTATGCTATCTTTATGTATGATTCTCCCTCTCACTGTGAGAATCGTGTCCCCACGGTCTTCTTTCACCTTGTGTTTGTTGTATTTTGTTGCAAGCTTGTTGCGCCGATCTGTCCTGCTGTATATTATATCACCTGGTTTATAACTTATTACTTTTCTATTTTTGTTATGATATTGAAGAAGCTTACCCTGTTTTTGCCCGAGTGTTTCCTTGATGCCAGGATATTTTTCACGATTGAAAAATACTTCTTCAGGCTTGTACCCTGTAGAGGAGTGGATAGTCCGATTATATTGCCGAACAGCGTTAAATATTTCCTCACCAGGTGCGGATTTATTTTGAGCGGCTAAACTTTGGCAAAGTTCGATTAAAGTGCTATGCAACCGTTCTACTTGAGCGTTGGATGTTGAGTGATGAATTGGCGTTACCGAATGCGTTATCTGTAGTCGGTTGTATACTGACTTGACAATGCTTCCGTTAAATACACTTTCGTTATCTGTCATGAGATATTTGGCGTTCGGATATATTTGAGCAAGCACCTCTTCTATATATTCATGACAGTCTATCTTTGTGTCAAGTTTACGCAAAAAACAATATTTAGAGTATCTATCTATTGAACTGAGATACTGCTTGTTATTAATATGAAATATGTCCATTTGTATGTATTCTCCTACTTGGTTTGGTATTGGAGTTTTTCCTATAGTTTGCTTATTAGGTTGACGTTCATACTTGTGTTGTAAACATATTTCACAACTTACAGCTTCTTTCTTACACATCTCTTTAATGTTAGGCCAGAAAGTAGTAAGTAATATTTCTTGTGCGTTATTTTTGTAATTTCTATGTGCACGGTTATGTGTTTGTGTGACTATTTCTTTTTGCTCGTTTATGGATGTAACATCAATTAGTTGATTTTGAGCTAGTACAAACTTATAGTTTGGGAAAGTGCTGCTGATTTCATTCTTCAAATGGAAAAAAATTTCATCATCTATTTTAAATGCGTTTGTAACATTCAAACTAATGACATCCTTTAATTTGGCTAACAAATCTGGTATATATCTATAAAAAATATTGTATGTCTAGATCGACCAGAAAATATTGTTTCGGATAGAACCTGATTTTTTTCCTTATCTTGTTGTAGAATTATTTGATTTTTAAAGGAGTTAAGTGGCTGTTTAACTTTTTTAATAATTTCATTTGGCGAACTTCTTTGTGAATGATCTGAACAATCTGTAGTGCTATTGATTTGCTGACGTGAAAGTGCATCGGCTACGACATTTTGCTGTCCAGGTTTATAGACTAATTTGGCACCATATTCTTCAATTAAATTTTTCCAGCGTTTTAATTTTGCATTAGGGTTTTTCTCAGAAATGGAAAATATTAATGATTGATGGTCCGTATAAATTGTTAGATCTGCTACACCGTACAAATAGTTTCTTAGCTTTTGTAGGGACCATACAATTGCAAGTAACTCTTTTTCATTTGTACTATAATTTTGTTCGGTTTCGTTTAATGTTCTTGAAATAAATGCAATTGGTTGACGATTTTGAGCCAAAACCGCTCCAATTGCGAAATTACTAGCGTCTGTTGTCAAATTGAAGGGTTTAGAGAAGTCTGGTTGGAAAAGTTCAACCTGTTCTTGTAATGAATTTTTAATTGTTTCTAAAGCTTCCAATGCTGCTGTGTCCAAATGTACAATTGTCTTGGCACTTTGATTTTTTGATACCATTCCTAATTCTCCCCTTAAATGAATAGTTAATGGCTTCGTAATCTTAGCAAAATTCTTTATGAATTTTCTATAATAACTTGCTAGTCCTAGGAAAGATCTCAATTCTTTTAATGTTTTAGATTGTGGATAATTTTTTATAGTTTCAACTTTTTTAGGGTCAACTGTTATCCTGTTGTGTTTTACAATATGCCCTAAGTATTCAACTGAATCCTGGAAAAAATGTGATTTTTCGTCAGAAATTTTCATGTTTGCATTGTGTAATGCGTTAATTATTGTCCGGATATGTTCCATGTGTTCTTCGGGTGTCGAAGAATATATTAACACGTCGTCAATATAAACATAAGCGAATTTGCCAATGTAGGGTCTAAGAATATCGTCGATGCATCGTTGAAATATGGATGGGGCATTCTTTAGTCCGAATGGCATCCTAATAAATTCATACTTCGCACCATTGACAGAAAATGCTGTCTTCTCACGATCAGATTGTTTAATTAATATCTGATGGAAACCTGATTCCAAATCAATTGTGGAAAAAATCTTTGCCTTACCTAAGTTTTGTATAGTCATATTTACATCTGGAATAGGATACCTGTCAGTAATCGTATGAGCGTTAATTTTTTGAAAGTCAACAACCATCCGTTTTTTGGGTCTGCCTTGGTCATCGGTGCCCTTTTTTGGAACAGTCCATATGGGTGAATTATATGGGCTTTTGCTTAGTTGAATTATACCGTCATTTAATAGTTTCTCAATCTCTTTCCTGACAAAGTCGTGATCCGAAATGGGATATGGATATTGTTTTGTCCATATTGGATCCTCTGATTCAGTCCTAATTGATGCTTCTATAGTGGTTGTAAAAGGCAATGTTTCACTAATATATTTATTTCTTCTCATAAGTTCATCAACCTGATCTTTGAAATTCTCATTATTAATGGTATAATTAATCTTTGGTTCTAAAACAATCTTTTTTCGATATTTTAAGCTATAATCAAATAAATTTATCTCTGCTTTCATTTGGCGTAGTCCCTGTTCTCCAAGAATCATGTCAAAATCGCTAAGTTCATTAATTTCGAAAAAAGTTAGGTGATGACCATACATTGTGATAATTTTTTTAGTATATATGACTGAGTAGCCATGTAAAGTTTTAGTTCTAAAGGGTTTTATTTTAATTGATTTTCCTATTTTACACGTTGAATTTATATAATTATTAGTAGATCCTGTGTCCACTAATAGGGTAACGGGTGTGCCTGTTATACCGCACTTTGTTTGGATGCAAGGCAACCCGTTCAATCGCCTAAAAAAGTACTGCCTGACTCAAAATGTTCTTCATATTTGACAAAATCTACTGACCCTAAATCTTCTTGTCCAGTCTGATTAATTCTTTGCATATTATTTTGCCATGTAGCAATATTTTGATTAGATACCCCGTCTCTTCTACTTGAATTTTTATAATTCTGGTTTACAGCACTGTTATAATTTTTATTTGTTTGTACATACCGTCTGGAGTCATCTACATCCATTGGAGCAGCTGCAGGTTGCGGTTGTTGAGGCTGATTGTTGTAATTTCTTGGGTTCGAATTGTGCCCCTGCATCCTTATATTTGCCTTGTACTGATGATTGTTTCTGCCGTCTTGATGTTGAATTGGTTGAGTATTTCGTCTTTGATTGTAGCTATTGTTGGAACTTGATGATGCCGCTTGAATCTCGAACTGTTGATTTACGTTGTCGTGATAAATTGTAGACGCTATCGCATACGCTGTTTCCAAGTTACATGGATTGTTGCTATATAACGTCCCGCTGGTGTATTTCGAATTTAATCCAAGGATAAATGTCCTGACTGCTTCTTGATTGGCGAAAACTTTCATTGCTTCATTGTTTTGGTCAGCAGACATCTCAATTTTTGATAATACCAAATTGAGTGCCTTTGATAACTCACTATGGAACTCTGCGAGTGTTTTTTTACCTTGCACAATTGCCTTCATTTCGTCCATTGATCCATTGATCACCAAAAGTATAATCTAGTCGGTTGATTATTGAATAAAAATTCATTTTCGTGTTGTGGTTCGTGAGAATATCAGCTGCTGGTCCTGTGATTTTGGTTCTGACGATTCCCAGGGCGCTATAGTATCTCGGATGACTACTGAAGTTTTTTATTGCCTCCATGAAAGTCCATACTTGGGATCTCCATGATCTGTATTGAGTTTTATCACCATCAAACTTTGGCAAGGATTTAAATAGTTCCAAATCAATTTCTTTTGCATCTTCAATGTTCAATGCAATATCTTCTAATTCGACAATCGTTGTTGTTTGGGGAAAGTTCCTTTCCATTAATGTTAACCTTTCGGTAAATTCTTGTTGTTGTTGTTGCATGACTCCGAGTAAAGATGAGATTTGTGCGTGGAGCTGGGCCATTTGTTCTTCCATTTCGATAGTTGGTGTTGTACTTCGATTTCTATGAAAAATTTTGTGTTTCTTCGGAATCCGCAGGCTTCGTAATAGATCCAGCTTTCACTTTTTCGAAACTCACTGTCCACTCACTGTCCTGTCCAATATTTCAGGATCTGCAGGATTTCAGTTCAAAGTAATATCCACTGTTTCAGGATCTTTACTTCGATATTTGCTACTTTTTTTCTGCACTTTTTTCAAGCATATAGTGCTGGAAGTCCTACTTCCCGTGGAATTTTTTAAATTTATTTTATCCTTTTTTTCATCGGATAAAAATGGCTTAGACCGGTTTGAGCCCCCAGTTAATACTTTAATGAAAACACTTTTTACATCTTCTGCTTCGCTCTATTTTTCGAGACTAATCTTACAAATTCTAAACCTATATTTATATTCAAATTCCTTATCACTATACATTCTTCCTAATTACTATTTACGAGTACTATGAATATCTTACATACTATTTGCATATATCGATTACATACATTGGTCATTACCTCCTATCAGTTATTATTTTGTACTCGTAAAGATAATTAGGCTTCTTAACCTAATCTTATCTTAGTAAAAATGAGTGACTCATGTCATGTCATCAAACGTGTTTGCTTCGTTTGATAACGTTCCTTAACTCGCGCAAGTCAATTAACAACAAATGAACATGCCGGTAGTGGCAAATCAGATAAGAAAGTGTTTGCGGGGAGCTGGCATCGAATGTGTTGTTGAGTGTATATAAGGCGAAGTGAGATCCGGCCGGTTGCCACTGATCTGGTCGCGCCTCTCCCATGACTGGAGGCACGAGATGTGGACGCGCCTAATGAGTTCGTACCTTGCGCCATGGTATGATACCAGACTCAGACCGACTTTTGGGGGATTTTTATTCTTAAAGAGTATTATTATAAGGGGAGTTTTATTTTAAGACCCATATAAGCTCCCCGCAAACACTTTTTTATTTGAAGTGCAACTAGCGGCATGCTAGAACAATATATCACAGAAAGATAATGTGTTTTTTTTTTCTTTGATGCCAACTCCTTACGAACACTATTTCATTTATTTAGACTTGCTTTACCACTTTACGGTACTTCAAAAATTCGCTTAGTCGCCTTGGTCGAGAATTGCACGTCGGTGAGGCACGATTCTATTTCTGATGAAAAATTTTGCGAAATATATAACAATGATATCGCGTAAATACTCGTAGGTGAAACTCACCTCTTAAATACCTTCAATCGCGTGCCGAACTTTTGACAGTTGCTAGATCAGATATCTGGCTGGCGGTATCGAAAAGCATCGATGTGAATCCAATGATGAGTTTAAGTGAACTTCTATATCTATATCAGCCTGGGTGCCCGGATAAAAATTAATTTCGCACGGCAAACGCACTGACGTGTCTTCGACGGTAAATTGAGACACTTGATAATTAATTTCCACCGACAAAAGTCTCTAATTCTGTTGTGTTCCATAGAATAGATCTTCCATACGTACATACTAAGTTAATGGTACTCGATCGGAATTTCATATATTTTATAATAGAGAAACGAGAGGACATCATCAGAAGCAATTCGTACGTATTTGTCCACAATATTTTTTCCGTACCTTCCCCTATCCGCTTGTTTGCTCTCGACTGCCAAATGCATGACGTCACATGTGGGATTCTGACAACCGATCAATAACACTTGACAGTCGAGAACAAGATCCGCGCGGGAAAAACAAAACGAGCGTTGCCCATTGGCTAGGTGTCGTCAAGTGTTAGGCCGGCCGCATATTGCTCCCAATCCATCCCAACCCACGCACAGGCCACATGTCATTTTTTTGTAACAAGTGTCAAAATCATATTTTACAACAAGAATGCCATGTGGCCATAGGTTGGGTGCAATATGCGGCCGGCCTTAGTCGTGCCGCATATTAATTCTAGCCCTCGCACAACCCAGAACCAAGGCACGGGTGGGTGATGTTGTATTTCACTGTCGCCAACTCAGTCGTCACCCATGTGTGCGAATTTTTGTCCTGGTCAGACTGTTTAAGTGCGTTTGTTAGTTGTTTGTTTTGATTTGGACATTTAAAATTGATTCTTTTTTCTTATATTACTTGACAGCGATGGAAATTTTTAAATTAGCAGCAAATACGTCTCCCTCCTTAGATTCGGACTTAAGATCAAGGAGAAGCCACGATGCATATTCATCCATAGTGTGGATACGACTGGGTTGTATTGGGTTCATTATGTAGTGACAGAACCACGTGTGGGCGTGAGGCCGTTGTTTGTACGCCGTGGGTTGTGAGTGGGTTAGGAGCAATATGCGGTGCGCCCTTTACTGTGCATCTTTCATATTGAAGGTAGACGGGTACTTAAAATTTTAGTTCACGTTACTCTTCGTTTCTTCAAATATTTTACAGAAAAAAGATGCATTGGAATATATATGACGTTCACAAAAATCAAGGACCAAACAAAATGACCGAATAAACAGAGTTGTCGTTCAAGAAATGTTCTGGTTAAGAGTGGGACAGTTTTTTTACTCTTTTACTTTTTTTTTTGGTAACCCCAATACATTAAAAACGCTCACTATCCGACTCCGAATTTTTTATCTGCAATCGCAACTGAAAATTCTCATCTCTTTAACTTTCCTTTCGCCTTTGCCTTATTTCTATACATAGTGGTAAGAATTGATACGAATCATACCAGCAAAATATATTTGAATACTTAAAAATGACGTTGGATGACAAAATTCAATTTCGGTGACCATAAAAATGCAATCTATTTCACGTAACCCCTGAAGTGTCGGTAGCATCCATCTCCCATGCATGTTGTATCGATGCGACAGCCCATCTTAACTACAGCCCAGATACAAATAGAAAATGGGCGGGATTACACAAGTCCTCCAGATTTATTCTCATTTTGTATGGTGTTATCTGTTCGGGCCGTGTCATCTCCAACTTCCATTTCGCATTCAGTGCACGTCTGATTGACAAAAAAAAATCGTTAAATTCGATATTCAAAAGACTGCGACTCTGTGACTCCATTTGATCCTTGAAAACTCATATGAGGTGATGGTACATATACTTTGAGATCCCATTCTTCAAATGGATACGAAAGAATCTGCATGAAACTCATTTGAAATCGGTATCCATCGCTACTCTGACTGTTACCAGTGGTAGCATCTGGCATAAATGTATCGGCAACAATGCCCTCCCGACCGACTATAGAGTCAAATGGACGACGAGAATACGATGGCGCATTCACACCAGCTTTTAGCTATTAATCACAATGCCTGTCAAAGCCTTTTGACAGTTACAATCAAAACATCCTGACATCGATAATGTCGCGTTTTGCCTGCCTCCTTGTTTGCTGTGAGTTTAACATGCGATTTTTGTAATGTGATGGGATGCAAGTGTGTTACCGTAGTTGTTATTATTTGAACGTATTTATATAAGAGTAACCATTAAAGAAGGGGGGGGGGGGGGGGGGGTAATAAAAATCTCGGGTAGTTGGTGTTGTTGCTTGTAATGGACGGGTTGGTGGGCATCCAAAGATGCCCGTGAGAACGGAGCCTAGAGTGCCACAATTACGGTGAAGGTCTGGTAGTGCCATCTGGCGAAGAAATAGGCCCCTCAACGAGCTAAACAGCGGCCTGTGCTTGTTGTCGCTACTCGTTACAGCTGTCCGTACATATTAAAACGAGTTCACGAAACAGGGAAGGCAAAAATGGGGAATAAAAGAAACATGGGGCGATAAGAATGGGATGGTTGGCGAACGGCTCAGATGGCCTCGCGCTCGCATCGGAGTCCGTGTGTAATGAGACCCTCGGCGTCTGGTTTCGTACCACCGACAGATCAATACTCATCAGGTGCTACTTTAGATCTGTCGGTGGAAGCATGGTTCATTTCAAACTCTTGAAACAAATCCAAAGATCGAGAGTTGGATTTTAGCGCGTCAGCTTATTGAAGACTAGCTGCAACGAATTTCCCGACAGACCACACTACGTATTGGGCTATCATAAAAAAATTGTTTAGAAAAATATATTGCGAGAGACTACGAGTATTACTTAAATGTCTAAATTAGCGACTATGTTTATTTTCAGTTCCATTTCATATCCAGTCTTTATGTAATATCGAACCACCCGATGCTAACTGCAAACCGAAGAAATTGAACGACATTCGCGTCTGTTACTTCCCCCAAATGGTCGTAAAAAGGTATTTGCCAGTGACGGGCAGCTACAAGGCGGATGCAAAGGTGTTCTCCTTCTATCCATCGCCGCAGCTGTTTCGGAGTCATTGTATGGAATTTCTAGACTCCCTTCGTGCTCGCCGATGACGCAATGACCCGTAACTACTCTAACCACCTTGCTAATCTGGTATTTTATCAGCGATGGTAATTCAGCGTAACGTCTGAAATTCAGCTCAGGCTAAACCGGCTTGGGTTTCGGACACGTTACATCATTGATCCATGTTGAGTTGGCTTTCCTGACAACAGCCACCTTTAACTCAGATTTACAAATGGAGACGGGCTTAGCGATGTTGCCATTGATCTGCCGAGCCCCATCGGCTACATCCCTACGAGATAAGTTCCGACAAAGCCTCGGTGTCCTAGTATCAAGCACAATACAATATTGAAACTGTTACTCATTTCCATAAGTTATGCTCGACATTCAGCAACAATATTTGACGCACTCAGCGTAGACTCGAGAGTCCCAACTGGAGCCTGGCTGTCCGTGAAAATAATGATGTCCATTTTGGATGTAATAATTATGCCTAACGACATGGCGGTCTCCTTTATCGCACATACCTCTGCCTTGTAAACGCTGCAGTATCTTGGAAGTAGAAACGAGTAATTGAGATTGAAGCTCTTTGAAGTACACTTCGGCACGCACACCATAGGTTAGGTTAGGTTATATGGACTGCTTCAACCGAACAATGATCAAAGCACACTTAGACCCCACTGGGCCCGTTGTGATACTGCTAAGTACAGCAACCCGAGCCTACCTAAGTCATTACACCAGCCAGAGCTGACAATGAAGCGATGAAGCCGATCAACCCCAACATCCTTTAATTCATCCAACTCAGTAAGGAAGTAGGACCCAAGGATATCCTTCCTGCGTCTCGCCAGGGCAGGACAAGCACACAGAGGGTGAAAATGACTCTCCTCCTCGTCCAAACAGCTCCTACAGTAATCATTGTGTGGGAACCGAAGTCTCCTAGCATGCTCCCCATTAAGGTAGTGCCCAGTGATAAGCCCCACCTCGTTTCTGAAATGGTTTTGCTCAACAGCAATAGCCTGCGAGGTAGTCTGGATGGCGCAACGGTTAGCACGTTCGCCTTCAACGCACTGGGCCCCGGTTCGATTCCGGGGATTTACGTGTCGGACTATGAGCCCACTCAGCTGTTAAATGAGTACCCATTATGGGGTAAATAACTCGGTTGAGCGTGTTGCTGATCACATAACTCTGCACAAAAAACCGTCACGATCTAGAAAATGAGATGATGCTAACTCATCTCGAGGCCGTGGTTCAAATTGGACTGTTGCGCCAGTTATTTATTTATTTAATAGCCTGCGAGAGCGGCCGGGGTCCATTTTCGGCCATATTCGCCTAAGTGCCTGACACGTACTGCCATGACCAGTGACCAGTTTGCGGGCTGCTAAAGGCTTCCCAGTACTACGAAAGCATTCCCTGGTCATATTGGTAGTTACCAGAAAAACCACTATGACCTGGTTAGCACAGGGTAATGTTGAAAAATCTCGCCATCTCACTGAAAGAGCTGTGACAATTTAACACTGTCTTTGACATAACCAAGACGGAACTGAGCGATTTGATCGCAGGTTGACTATCCGTGTATATTAAAACATCCTTAGCGGATATGACATTACGTGCAAGCCAGGTTACTGCCTTGGAGATTGCACAAACTTCCGCCTGAAAAACGCCACTGCGTCCTGGCAGGTGGAGCGACAAGCCAATACGCAGCTTCTCCGAATATACACCAGCCGCAACCCCTCCCTCAGTCTTATAGGCGTCAGTGAAAATGCTGATAGTATCAGATGCCAAATTAGCGTTTTCGGGCCACGCATTCCTCGATGGGATGTGGTTAGTAAAGGCCTTGTCGAAAAGATATTTCGGTTCCGTCACAACGGCAATACCAGTGTTGTTCAAAACAGTTGAGTGCCCTGTGGTTGCGGTCCACTGATCGGTTTCGCGGAGGCGGATGGATGTATTCGCCGCCATTTCTTCTGCAAAGATATCCAAAGGAATCAAGTCTTAACAGTGCGCCCAAGTCGGGGTGGTGCTTAGGGCTCCCGTGATGACAACACATGCTATTCTTTGGACCTTCTCCAACAGAGCTCTGTATGACGCGATGCTAAGTGTGGTCCACCAGATAACAATCTCATGCATCATTATGGGCCGCAGCACCGATGTGTATAGCCAGTAGACCACCTCCATTTTTTGCCTATGGCCCTTCTGCAAAAGTACAGTGCAACAGTTGCCTTACTCACACGTTCCCGAATGTTTGCCTGCCAGCATAATTTACTATCCAAGATAGGTCCAAGAAATTTGGCTTTATCAGCGAGTACAAGCCTTGTACCCTCCATCAGGGGTGGTACAAATGCAGGTATACTATGTGTTCGAGTGAAGAGAACGATTTCCGTTTCCTGCGGATTTGCTCTGACCCCATCCACACCAGGCATTTCGTCAGAATGCCGAGGGCACAGGGGAATTTGCCCGAAATTGCAATGGCAATGTCATCCGCATAAGCGGTAACATGGCAACCCAACTTCTGTAGGCTTAAGAGCAGCCTGTTAACCGCCAAGTTCCACAGAAGGGGAGAGAGAACACCGCCTTGAAGAGTGCCCCTAATCAGGTGCCTGCGTACAGACTAGAGACTAGACTAGTGGAGATCACCCGAGATGTAAGCATCAGGTACGCAAACCTGCAAAGTGCGTCATCTTCGCACAGGGTTAAGAGCGCATCAATGATAGCCACAGGTTTGATGTTGTTGAAAGCACCTTCAATATCCATAAAGGCAACCAGCGTATACTCCTTACAGGCGAGGGATCTTTAAATGCAGCCTACTAGAGAATGCAAAGCAGTATCCACAGATCAGCCCTTCCAATATGCGTGTTGGGACACGGATAGAACATTCGTTGGAATAGCGCTCCATAAGTGTGTGTCGATCAAACGCTCCAATACTTTTAGCAGAGTCGTTGATAAGCTGATGCTGCCGTCTACATCCAATCCCTAAACCACTGCCAACTCTATCCAGCTCTTCAATGCTTCCGCATAGGAAGAAGCTGGGTTAGTAGTAGTAGCCGTGGTCTTTTGCTGTTTGACCTCCATAAGAGAGACGTCAATCGACATCTGTCTCTTTGTGACAGTGGAAGAATCTGTGTTCTGCCTAATAAAGTTCAATTCCCAAACAAGGGACGATTTCTGCTTTTCGGTCCTTTCTGCGACTTGGATTTTTTCCAGCTTGTTGTGTAGCCGATATGCGCTGCGTCGTTCTTTGTACAAGTTTTTCGGGGGCTGCAAATTTTCATGCGTGTTCCCCCCCCCCGTGCCCGGATGTGAGCTGCTCACAGTTGAGCCCCGCAAACCGCTACTAGGGCCAGGTTTGCCCAAAACCGAAGTAGCCTCCGCGTTATATGCCTTACTATGACACACATTAGGATTACACACAATCGAAGGACCAGGTTTAGCCACAATCCTTGAAGGCAGACACCGACCCGATACACCTGCATTAGGGCCTGCATACGCACGACCCGACGGACTAGGACTTACCACAGTCTGCTCCTTGTAGTTGCGGCTGCTCTTAGGAGCAGTTGCCTCCGAGCTTAGACCAGGTTTGACCTCAGACCGCTCAGAATGCACTATTGTACGCGAGTCTACCGTGTTACATTTCGACGGGCCAGGATTTGCCGAAGTCCGTCCCCTCTTTGCTTTTATACCCTTCGGCGGGGACCCCTCCGAGCTCATGATAGCCGGAGAAGCGCGACTAGATTGAATAGAATAACAACTATTTACTATTACTTAGCTGTCTACATCCAAAGTAATTAATAGCCACAGAAACGTCGAGCAGGTGATGAAGCAGAGTCGTTGGTTAGCCCAAGATCTGTCCTCGCTGTTGCTGATTGCACTCCTCATTGTTAAATACCGACGCCAGCGAAAGATGACACTATACACGATGGGAGTCAGCCACTTGTCAAAGCGCCGAAGAGGACGCACACTGCACACACTACGGGATTCTAAACACTAGCGTCCAAGAGTCCTGAAACGTTGGAGAGCACAGCGGTTGTCATAAGACCGAGGACTGTGTATTATACACTGCGGAAGGCACACCATAAATTCAACCAAAAATTGCATTTCAGATTTCATCATAAATTTCACCAAGGAACTCATCACAAATTCCACTAGAATTTTCACCAGAAATTTTACCACATATTTCACCACAAATTTCATCAACCAAATTTTATTATGTTTTTAACGGATGATAAAGTAATGGTAGAAGCGATGCGGCGGATGGTGGGGCATCATACTGACATCTTAGATTTTTTTTTCAGCAATTTCACTAGAATCAAAATTTATCTTTATGTGGTCCACAGTAAAACTGGTGAGGTTTTCCAAGACTTCGCCGATCGAAGGGCAACTAATGCCCCTGAACTATAAAAAATTACCTCCATGGGTGTAATTGTAATCTAACCTCAAAAACGTAATTTTGTCGATCAGAACTGTGTCGTCCTGTATTCAGAACGTTGAGTTGATATTGAGAACTTTCTGATTTCTAAACTACAGCGGCCACCCTATTTCTAACTACCCTTGACTTGCGATGGAATTCTATTCCGCCCCTCTGGAAAAAAAAGTGAATTATGATGCAAACGATATGAAAAACAACTTAAGGGAAAAATATTGAAAATCACTTTGAATACAGCAACACCCCGGAGGTGATGGTGCGTTTCTAGAACAAAATGTTGGGCCATTGTAGTCGCCTGCGGTGATGAATGAAAGATAAATTCGTGAGAAAAATTCCACCACCCCATTTTTTTTTCGCTCGCAGCAAGCCAGCGTTTCCCTCGCTTACATTATGTATGAGAGACTCGAATTTAATATGAAAATGGCGAATTCAGGATATCTAATGGCATCTTCATGACATCATTACCATTCTGCATTCGTCGTCAATTCACCGAGAATGATCCTGGAAGGCTAGAATGAGAGCTCTTATTTGTGTCACAATTGTTACTGTCAACGTGGCGTAAAATTTCAGTCAATTCTGTCAACCTTAGAGGAGCAATATGATTGTCAAAAATACACATAAACTTGGTGGACTTGTAGAGTTCATAAATCATTAAGACCATTTTGATACGAGCATAAATTCTCCATGTCACTAATGATTTTGCTCGAAATGTTCATCATTCTATTGCCAGCTGACAATGTTGCGAATTTTACGGCAGACCGGTTGGAAGTGGCGATATCTTCCCACCAGCACAGCAAGTGGTAGATTCCTAGTTGCTTGCTATAGTTAGCACTTCATATTCATAGTGGCGTCTCGTTGATTACAAATTCATCATCGTCTGACACGAGACGCTTATTGTTTCGAGATTGTCGGCTAAAGATAGCAAAATCTCACTTTTCGACTACTGTAACTCTTGGGCTGATATGGCCGCAATCCGACCGACACCAGTATGGTGGTACACAATATCTTTCACGGAGATTTCTCATAATGGAGATTTGATGTTTAGTGGAGATGTCATCTTGACATCACGAATTGGGATATGATTTTCCATTTGGATTTTTGGTAGCGAAATGTGGGTTAAATGGATAATTATGCTACCGTGATTGACATTATGGTGTTGGGCTGACATAATAATGGGTTGCTAATGTTCTAACGGGGACCCATCTTTTGTGATTTTATGAGCCGTGAATAGTACGAAAATTATGTTGATGATGATTCGTTGTAAAACTATGTGATGGTGATCCTCTTAATTGTTGGACCCGAGACAATGGTAGCTCATGAAATTATTTCGTAATGATATCGGATCCGGTACAAAGTGAATTTGATTGTGATTAACATTTTAACAGCTAAAAGTGCTGCTGGTATTATATCGCAAAGTTTTAGATTGAAATCAGTTTACTCAAATCAGGTGTAATTTAGTCAAACTATTTGCAATAATCATTACCCATTTGTCACGCAAAAGTGCATTTTTATATTTTTTAAGAATAAAAGTGAAGTGTACCATTGCTAAGCAGCCAACAAGACCACTTAGCAATGATCCCATCCAAAAACTTCTTAGCCTAAGTCAAAATCACTTAGTGCTTGAGCTGGTTTCGTCACCCGATAGCCTTTACTCTTCAGGAGCTACCTTGAGTCTATCGGGGAGATAGCTCGACCAAGCCTAAAAGTGTGTATTCCAACTTTCGCCAGAATACGTCACTTCGGGCAATGCTCACGGTATACATAGTGTGCATAAAACGACACTAGTGCAAATTTTCACTGTGTGAAATGCATTACCCATTGATATGTTTGTAATACACAGCGCAATCGCAACACGCTGTGGCAGCAACAATCCATCAGTTATCAAATTCACAGCTCAACACTGACTATTGACAAAAAATCGTATAAATATGTCAACGCAGGTGCCATTTCTGAACTGTTAGTTTATGCTGGCCCCAGCCAGCGGAGAAATTTTTGTGATGGAGAATTATTATTATTATATTCTGGGGGATAGCCGAAGCAGACCACTAACGTTTGGGTCCCTTTCCGCCTCCTCCTGGCCATCAGTGGCTTCCAGATGTCGACTGATAGTTGCCGACCTCTTTCTTCATCACTGAGTCCCGTGTTATTGCTAGCATTTGTTTAAGGCTGAGTTTACTCATGGCTTCCACACTTATCGTGTGCTTGCCTGTGATCTTCAACCTCGTGCTAGCCAGTGCTGGACATTCGCACACAATGTGTGCTGCCGTCTCGGCCTCCTCCAGACATAGCCTGCAAACGTCATCTTCCCCGATTTTCATCTTGGCCAGATGAGCCTTAAAATTACCATGCCCTGTGACCAAGGCAGTTATCCAGCTTAGGGTACTCCGTTTATAACTGAGTACCTTTCTCGCTTCCCTGCCTAATGGGCTGGTCATTGCATTCCGAGCTTGTTTGCAAGTGACTAGCTCCTGCCATCTTTGTTGATGCATGGAGTCCATCCACTCCCCAACCTTCGCTCCAATCATGCCGTTCCCCAGAGCAATTCTGGGTTCTGGTGTGATGGAGAAAATGACATGTGGTACATCATGTCGTGTCCACCAGACACCCAGTGGGGAGAATCATTGACATCTAAAAATACAGGCCTGCGCTTAGCTGATTTTGACGGCTAAATTACGCAAATATTTCCTTCGATGACTTCATCGTATCCACAATCCAGTGGTCGGCGACTGATGGCGGCGAGTTCCCGGTTTTTGTGCGTTCCGTGTTTAGTTTTCATTTTCTGCGTTGGGTGTTTCTTTGGTAGTTTAATTTCAACTAGTGATCCGAGAAAACAAACACGTGGGCGATGAAAATGTGTCATGCGGTCAAAAGATTATTTTTCCAAGTGTGAACTGTTCCACGATACTCCGCGATTGATCCCCGGGGCTGCGGCTTCGACCAAATTGCTTCAAGTGGCCAGAAAGTGTGTTTTTATAGGACAAAAATGCCGTCTGACGCAATTCCAATTTTAAACATATGTCGTGCCGAGGACATCGTCGTGTGCAGTCACTGCCTTGGCGAAGGAATGAATGACGTACACCATCAGCTGAGCGCAGGCCTGTATTTTTAGATGGCAATGGGAGAATTCCCTGCCAATCAGTGTTAGAGGAAATTGACTAATTTAATCAGGGTTCAATATGCATACCCTAGAGCGCGGCGCAAAGTTACGAGTACTTTGGCGGAATTATGTTCAAATCAGTCCTTTTTGCGACTAATGAGTTTTTCTTTGGCGAGAAGCTTTTTACAACAGGGTTGTTTTTGGGCCATATCCTTTGCACGACAAGACTCTCAACTTACGCTTTTTCAATATCTGGGCTTCTACATACTTTTCATTTTATGTCTTAGAGAACTGCGTAATTATTTTTTCATCTCAGTATCTGTCGCTCCCTGGTATTTTTTTCAGCGGCTAGAAGCTGTGTTCCGACGGTATCTGTAGTCAGTGATTCATTTTATTTCACCGTCACCAGTGGATATTTTTGAGATTCTGCCTAAATGTCTTTCAAATTTTAGAGAACTTTGACTTTGATTTATTGTACATTTGAGCGTATTTTGACTATGGTTAGGTTAGGTTAGACGCATTAGGCCTCCGATTTGGCCCATTTATTAGAGCTGTCAGGTGACCAGTCCGCTAAATTGAATCATCTGATTCAACGAGACGGAACTGGCCACTTCTGCTAGCTCTTGAAAGCGGTACTACTACTTTGCCTTACCCCCAGGCGGGGCATAGTGCGTCAACTACTCCTGCGCCGCATCGTACTCTGTTCTGGGCAATGAGGCGCAACTCCCCAAAAGACTTACCCAGTGCCTGACACTCCTTTGCCACAGATCGACACCATGTGATTTTAGGACCCCCTCTTGGTCGGCCTTGGTGGGAAATGGGGTTCCATTTCATGGCATGCAAAGCAATGCAGTTATCATCCTCCTGCAATGTGTGACCTATCCACTGCCATTTTCGCCTGTGTATCAATCCGTCGATTGGCATCTGCCCCGTATGCCGACTTAGCTCTCCATATGATATTGTTTCGGGCAAGAATATTCTTAGAATTCGACGAAGACATGAGTTGACGAAAACTTGCAGCTTTCTGGTAACTCTTGCGGAAACTTTTCATGTACTGCTCAAATTAAAAAGCACTGACAGTACCAGGGAGCGAAACAGGCTCAGCTTGCTCTTCAAGCAGAGATAACTGCTCTCCCAGATTTTGGACAACATACCGTATGAGCATTTAGCCTGGTTGATACGACGACCAATGTCCTGCTCCGTTCCACCATTTTCGGCAACAATGCCACCCAGGTAGACGAAGTTGTCTACCTTCTCCACAGGCTGTCCATTAATATTGTTGGCAATAGGTGTCGGTTTTTTTTTTCACAATGGCGTGATAAGAACCTTTGTCTTGTTGGTATTAATCTTTAGCCCAACCTTGCTTGCCTCCCTCTCGAGATCCAACGCCATTGCGGCCAGATCCATGATTTTGTGGGAGAGTAGGCATTTGTCGTCAGCGTAGTCAAGATGTTGTAGGTAAGATGTCAAAGTCCATTGAATCCCGGTGTCTAGTCCGGATAGGGTTGCATGCAACACATCGCCGATCCCTATGATGAATAGGATCGGTGAGAGTATGTACCCCTGCTGAACTCCACTGTGAATCTCAAAGTTCCCCGACACCTTACCTTTATGCAGAACGCGATATTTCGCGCCGTCATAGGTTTAGGGATGCCTCTCCTGCGCAAGGCCGCCCATATAGAATCCCGGCTTACATTATCGAAAGCCTTTTCGAAATCGATGAAAAGCGGAGAATGGTATTCAGCGTATTACTCGATGATGATTCGCAAGGTGTTAATGTGATCGACACAGGAGAATTCGGATCAAAAACCAGCCTGCTCTTCATCAATTGTGCTTTCTAAGTGGGCCTTTAATCTTTCCAGGCCGATTTTAGCTTCTATCTTGGCAACGGCAGGGAGCACACAAATGCCTCTCCAATTATTACAGTCTGTGAGGCTACCCTTTTTCGGAAGTTTGATGATCAAACCTTCCTTCCAGTCAGTGGGAAAGGTCTCTGTATTCCACGCTTTATCAACAAGTTGGAGCAGCAACTCGGCAGTTACGCTTGATAAAGTTCGGCATTGATACCGTCGAGTCCGGCGGCCTTTCTTCGTTTTAGTGCAATTGCAGTGACCAATTCCTCTTTAGTCGGGGCAGTGAACCGTATACGCACATTTTGATGATTAGCTAAATTTTCTATATGAGGGGGAACTGCACCAGAGGTTACACGGTTCAAGACCGCGGCGAAGTGTTCTTTCCACCGCCTTATTTGATCTTCTTCCAGGATAAGTAGCTTTCCATCACTATCCTTCACCGGATGTTGGCAGGAGTTACAACCACCTGTAAACTCCTTGATGACGGCGCTTAAGTTGTTACGTCTTGCGGCTTCTTCTGCTGAGGCTAAAAAGAATTCGCATCAACTTTTTTTATCGCGTCACACACTACGCTGAACTTCTCGAGCCGTTGGAAAGCTCGAAGAAGTTCGATGCTGCTTCGATTGTCGTCTGATGTTGCAGCCAAACGAACTTTCAGTTCCTTTCTTTCAACAATCCGCTGCCATGAAGCGTCGGACATCCAGGGCTTATTCAGGCAGTCCGTGTTTATTCCAAGGATGGAATCTGCGCTATCAATGTGCGCATTTTCTTGGGCATTCCAGTTTTCATTTATGTCACTATCTGACTAGTTATCTCAGCTACTTTTTGCGCAAGATTATCATTATATTGTTGTAAGACAGCTGGATTTTGTAATCGAGTTGTGTTGAGTTTGCGGCGCCTGGATCTTTCGTCGCTAGGGCGGCGCACGGCTGCAACACGCAATCGAACATTAGCGATCATAAGATATAGTAGTTAGTGGTCTCTTCCCATCCCAATATCGGCACCCTTCTTGTTTCGCACGTCCAGGAGGCAACTCTTGAATCTTTTACTAATGGCAAAATGGTCCATCTGATTTTGTGTTCTGCGCCGATCAACAGAGGACCAACTGATTTTGTGGTGGTCCTTATGCTTAAACATAGTACCACCGATAAAGAGACTGTGAAAGTTGCAGAACTCTACAAATCTTTCACCGTTGTCATTACGATTACCAAGACCGTGTCTCCCCATCACATGTCTGAGCCCACAGTTATCAGCGCCAACTTTCGCATTCAAATCACCCATAACCATTATAATGTCACCTTCAGGTGTTCTGCTCTGAACGGCGTTTAGTTCTTCGTAGAAGGAGTCTTTTGCCAAGACGGGTTCAGTAGGGGCATAACATTGTATTTTATTATTGAGATGTTCTTCATTTTGGTCCGGAACCTGGCGGTCAAGATTCTATCAGAGACCGGCTCCCTGGATAACCGATAGTTTCGTGCGGCTCTGGTTAAAAGGAGCCCCACACCTGACTGACGACGACTACCGGTAGCTTTACCGGAGTACAACATTACAGTGTTGCCCGTTGGAGAGATAAATTCTCCGCTGTTCCACCATCTCATCTCACTAGTTTCAAAGATGTTTAATTTGTACCTCAGAAATTCACTCACTAATTGAAGAAATAGTGCGTTCTGGGGACCTTCTGATCCATTGTCCAAGAGAATACGCACATTCCAGAATCCAATCTTTGTCATTGTACGATAGCCAAAAGTCGTAACCGTTGGGTCAGTCCATATCCGAGGCATAGTTGACGTTTCGTTAGCATATAAAGATTTCGGATAGTGCAAGTTGCTGGCATACACATCATACAAGGGATAGAAATGCTAGATGTGTTGACGCGCTCATGCCCCCGGAGGGGTCAAGGCAATTAACATGCAGGTTAGGTTATTTTAAGGGACTGCCATGATGCAACACAGAATACTTAGACCACTTATGGGTCCATTGTGATACCACCAAGCCGCATGCAAGAAGCTAGTGAAGACAAATGCGTTAAGTCGTTGTTAAATCAGGTGCACCTGTCTAAACTGTAAGCACGCTAGGCGTGTCCGACTTCCTCACAATGAGTGTTGCACTAGCTGTGAGAGCGAGGAAGAGGAAATCATTTATCGCTTTCTATGCATCTGTCTTGCTCTGGCCGGTAGAAGGAAGGGCTCTCTGAGATCCTTCTATTTTGTAGTTAAGGCAGACCAACACACAGGCAGGCTGACGGGCAACATCGATTGATTTCAGACTTAAAATTCAACTAAACTGCAACTTGGGTTACCCTATCACACTCCTAACTCCTATCATCGTCGTCGTGGCGCGACAGCCCGACGTCGGGCCTTGGCCGCCTGGATCGTTGTCCTCCAATTATCTCGGTCACGTGACCGCATCCTCCAATTTTGGAAGCCCAGTAGCTGCGGGGCAACTCCTATACACTGGACTTATTATCTCCACCAATGAAACTCCTAATTATAGCTTAATCTGAGAGTCTAATGGAATAATTACAGTAGTAGCAAAATAACTATCAATTCAACTGAACACGCAATGGAAACTGACCCAACCATCATCAGTAAATGAACATGTTTGTTTCTTCATGGAAAAGAGATACATCTCGGCATTATTGCAAGAAAGTATGTCTGTATTATTTTTGCTATGAAAACGCACACATCTGGTATCTGCTTGCACAATAAACCATCTTAAATACCCCGTCGTTTTTCATATTTCATCCCTTTCGCATTATTATTTTCCCATTCCGTGGCTCATGTCTTTCATTAATGTCTTCCATGAAAACTGAAAAGAATCACTTTTACCAACAATAGCTGCGCTTTATTTGTACAGATTTGTACAGGATAGAGCAGATCAAGAGGCGGAAAAAAACAACAACAAAAAAACAAACACAAATTTAAATACTGAGTACAGATTCAATCGGGCAAATTCCATTAAGGCAGCAGAATCATTTTTTATTTTTGCTGTTCCATGTCATTACACAAAACGAACAGTTTGTTAACAGGAAATGAATTTTATGTGCTTCCCAAACTGTAAACTGTCCGAAAACTTCGACACCTGCGCCACCTGCATTTCAAAACGCAGAACTACTTAACAGACTAGAATCCCAGCACTAACCTTCTATCCAGAGCACTCGAATCAAGCTGTTAGTGTAATTGTATGGTGTTAACCTGCTCTGCTCTCCATGGCTGTTAAAAAAACGCACCTAGTATAGGGTGACCTTCCTGTATCCATCTCGTATGGGAGCCTTTCCTTGCGCTTTTCTCAGCAGCAGTTTTTCCTCTATGGGTAAATCGGCCTTCTCCTATAGAATTTTTCTCATCTTTCTGGACAGATCACGAACTTATAATTGCCGGCTATCCGAAGGCATTATTTAAGATAATTAGATACACACATACATCGTCCAAGGCTTCTTGCCCGTCAGCTATAGCTATCGGGAGAGTTTCCCTATCCTATAGTCACGATGATGTGTCTTTTGTATGCTGTGTTCTTCAGCTACTTTTCTTTTGGATACACGACGTAGAAGAACCACCAGATAAAGTTTCCACGAACAGTGAGAATTTCGTTGTTCCAAGATGTGAACATGGGATACAGAGGAGATTAGAGCATTAAAGAATTTGCCCTTTTCCTTAATGACACAGATGATGGGAAAGGGCTTAATGTTCAACTAAGACCAGTTGGTTGCACTTCTCCAAAAAGGAGAAGGAGCTGACACGAACGGAAGCAATGCAACTGCATTGTGTGTACGCTGGGGGAAAAAGATAATTACGTGATGGAAGCAACATCAGCATCAGAGTTTGATCCACAGTGTTCTTTTTTAATTTTATTTAATTAGATGCTATCACAGATGGAAATACATAGTTGCATTATCCAACGCTAACAGTTAAAAGTTTTTCAATTTTCTCTTCAGTATTTTGTGTTGTAAATGGTCGGGTAAAGTCTTTGAGAAACAGATGACGAAAGGATGATATAAGTTTGGCGTGATTAAGGAAAATCTTCTTATGATTAGTAGGAAGACGGATGAAAGATGTAGCTTTTAATTTAGTAGAGTCATTAAGTATCCTGTTGTTCGGATGGTGCAGTAGTACACGCTCGCGATGATTCCCGCCTGGACGAATTAGGTTGAAAAAAGAAGAGACGACAGGAGATATTGCTAACCAAATAGCCGGTCTGGGCTTAGTGTCGCTTCTCAGTCTGCTCAAACAGTACGTTCTCACAGTGTCGGTTATTTATATATTTTTTTGGCACATTCCTAGTTGACCGAGCGACGCATAGTGGTGCGTGTTGCAGCGGCAGCGGCTGATTGACGACAGTTACAAGGAAACCAATTCAAACCAGTGATTCCAATTGTAAATATAAACTTTAGGCGCACTCTTTTGTACTGCGGTCCAGGTTAATTCGGCTTAACAAGCAATTACGACAACGTGATAACCTGAATTAACCTGCAGAGCTGTACGGGTTAGCTAACCTGCACTGTATAGACATAGACGGATAGATGTCGCTGGAATCGCTAAAAGGTGATTTTATTATAAAAAATTGAAATTTTTCGGAGTTTAATTTGATTAAACTCGATTGACGATATTTGCACTTTGTGATAGTCCATATTAAATTTGAAATCAAAAAACGGATACGGATATCACTTTTTTATTACGCGTTTCGCTCTTTCGAGCATTAAGGGATTAATTTACTTGTTACAAATGCCTGTGTTCTTATACTATCTTAACATAGCGTGTACATAACATTAATCGATACATCCTACTTAAGAGATAATAAAAAGTTCATTTACTCTAATTGCTGAAAAAAACCGGATAAAGAAGGTAATGTTACGTTAGTGTAGATGTTGTGACGCAATGTGATTCAGATTTAGCAAACGAGAATGGTTGAGGTCTTGATAGTCATTAAGTAGTGTTTTTCCCGGAGTCCTGTTCACTCTGTTTATTTCAAGGGCTTCAAGAAGGTTGAGTTTTTTTCCTTTTGAGCAGGTACATATGTAGGATGTGGGGTTTAAATTTGTTTCCAACCTTATGACCTGTTTCCTTTAGATGTTTGGAATAATTAGAGAAATTAGAAACACTCATGTGTTCCTTGAACCTTGTCTGTATAGACCGGCCTGTTTGTCCCACATATGTTGCCAGGCACTCGAGACATTCCAGTTTGTATACTCGCGGTTTCTTCTTTTTGTCTGTTCGGGGTTTCGCATTAAAAAGTCTGCTTCCAAGTGTGTTACCACTTTGGAATGCTGGAACTAATTAGTTGCCACTACTCCCTGCTTGATGCTCTGCCATCGCTAAGTGGCGAATTGCTGCGTTCGTGTTGCTGTTGGGAGCCGCTACATAACTCGCCCTAGCAAACTGCTAGGGCAGGGTGCGCTTTGACTTTTCTCCTGTTTTGATCCAAATGTTCGGGGGCCTCTCGTCTGCGCTATGTATGTTGGTACTAATTTCGTCGTCGTTGCTGATGGATCCCGGCTTTATCCATTCAATTGATACGTTGGCGATCCGATACTCAAGTTGGAAGGTAAAAAGCCTGTTGCTTCAATTTAACACACTAATGGTGGTCGTGTAAGCTCCTCTGGGTGGCGTACTATCCCCTCTTCTTTGGAATCGGGCGGTTAACATACTGTTTTTGGACTTGGAGGGTTTGAAATGCAAAGTTATCGTGTATGCGGACGATGTTGCCATCGCAATCTATGGGAAATTTCTCTCTGTTGTCAGTGATATTATGCAGAATGCCCTCTCAATTCTGACGAAGTGGGCTAGGCAAGCTGGGGTTGGTGTTAATCCGGCTAAAACAGAACTGGTTCTCTTTACAAGGAAACCAATCAATATTCCATCTACCATTGCTGAACGGAATGAGAGTTGTTCTCTCTGAAAAAGCCAAGTTTCTGGGCGTCTTGCTGGACATGAAACTGGGGTGGAGAACGAGTAGCTAAGGCGACTGTTGCGCTATACTCGTATAAGAAGGCCATAGGTAGTGGCGCCTGAAACGGAAGATTGTTTCCTGGCTCTATGTCTCAGTCCTGCGACCTATACTTCTCATCATCATCGTGGCGCGACAGTCCGACAACGGGCCTTGGCCGCCTGGATCATTGTCCTCCAATTATCTCGGTCACGTGACCGCGTCCTCCAGTTTTGGGAGCCCAGCAGCTGCGCGGCGTCCACACCTACTGAGCTCTCCCAACGAGATCTCGGTCGTCCTCGCAGTCTCGCTCCGTCGACTCGTTCTGCATTCATTACTCTCTTAGGCATGCGATCATCGTCCATTCTTTGTACATGCCCTGCCCATTGAAGTCGTTGTAGTTTGACGATTTTCTAGACTTGCAGCTCATCGTACATTTCATACAACTCATGGTTGTACCGGATGCGCCATCCATCTCGATCGCAAACAGCCCCGAAAATTCGCCGTAGAACCTTACGTTCGAAAGTGTCTAGCATGTTTTCGGAGGCTTGAGTTAGGGTCCATGCTTCGCAGCCATAGCATAGCACTGGTCGTATAATGGTTTTGTACACGCGGAGCCTCGTGTTTCTGTGCACATGCTTCGATTTCATTATGGGGAGAACCGAGAAAAAAGTCTTATTAGCTAACTGTATCCGTCGCTTGATTTCGTCAGTTTCGTTGGCGTCCCTTGACAGGTTGCAACCCAGGTAAATGAAGTTGTTCACGAACTCGATGTTGAGGTCCCCCACGTTGATGCTTGGTTGTGCAGGTGTCCTTGTCACCGATTGCATCATTATTTTAGTTTTACCCTCGTTAATACGTAATCCAACTTCCTTTGCAGCGGTATCGAGCGTATGCAGAAGTTCTTCTGCGTCAGCCAATCTTCGGGACATGATGTTGATGTCGTCGGCGTACGCTGCTAATTGTGTCGACTTGATGAGTAGCGTCTTGCTGTTGTCCATATTCATGGCCCGAATAACGTATTCCAGTGCTAGGTTGAAGAGCGTCGGTGCCAGTCCATCGCCCTGTTTCAAACCAGTGCGTGTTTCAAATAGATCAGTAAGTCTATTCTGGATCCTGACTTGTGAGACGGAGTTGGTCATCGTCATCTTTGTCAGTCGCACTAATTTTGCTGGTATACCAAATTGCAGCATGATGTTGTACAGTACTCCACGATCGATACTGTCGTATGCCTGCTTGAAGTCGACAAAGATTTGGTATACGTTTACGTTGTATTCCCTGCACCTCTGGAGTATCAGTTTGACTGAGAAGAGCTGATCGGTTGTGGAGCGACCAGGTCTGAAACCGCTTTGATATTCGCCAATGACTCGTTCTGCGTACGGTTTTATTCTATTTTCCAAAATTTTCGTCAAAATTTTATAGGACGTACAAACTAGTGAGATGCCCCTGTAATTCTCACACCGCAGTTTATCTCCCTTTTTATGAATTGGACAGATAATGCTTCTGCGCCAATCGTCTGGGATCTCCTCGATCTCCCATACTCGCAGGAGTAATTGATGTATGGCATTAACTAGACTCGTTCCACCGAATTTTAGCAGTTCAGCTGGAATCTCGTCAGCGCCCGGCGCTTTATTTCGTTTTAGTGACCGCAACGCGAGATCAACTTCCTCTACCGTCGGGGGCTGAATGGGTGGGCCTAGATCAACAATATCGTCGGGAGCTTCCTGTGTGGGGATGTTAAAATAGATGGTCGGTTTAGAAGCTCTTCAAAATATGAGGCCCTTCGCTTGCGAATACCATCGGTGTCGCTGATGATGTTTCCATCCTTGTCCTTACAAAGGCTAGTCCTGGGTTGGTAGCCGTTCTTAATTGTATACCTATACTTCTGCATGGTATTATTATCTGGTGGACTGACCTCAACTTTGCGGTATACAGAAACATGCTAGAGAAATTCCAAAAAATGGTGAGCATCACCATCACGGGGGCTTTTAGAACTACGCCAACAGCCGCCCTTGATGTCCTGCTCAATTTGCTCCCATTATATATTTTTGCTAAGCAGGTGGCCTCGAACGTTGCCATTCGTCTTCGGGAAACTGGACTGTTCACTGTGGCGGCCACGGGACACTCGTCTATTCTTAGCAGCTTGGATTTTCCTGCGGTGACGGATTACACTCTCCCTAAGTATCTGCTCAGTAAGAATTTTGTAAGCCAATTCCCCGAGGAGTGGGAGGCTAACACTTTCCTGGAGTCAAATGCTATAAGTTTGTACACCGATGGCTCTAAGATAGATAAAGGAGTGGAAGTGTACTCGGACAAGTTGAATATAAATTTGTCACTACATCTCCCTGACTTTTGCAGCGTTCTTCAGGCGGAGATTGCAACTATTTGGGAGGATCTCATATGGCTCGGGCGTCATGTCATAGCTGCTAGGGACATTATCATTTTTACGGATAGTCAGCCAGCGATTAAATCCCTTGAGTCTGTGATTACAAACTGAAAGATTGTTGCCGCACCTATCTCCTGGAGATGGAAATTTTTTTTAGCATCTCCCTTTGCTGGATTCCGGCCCATAGTGGCTTTGACGGAAATTGCAAAGCGGATAAACTAGGTAGAGGAGGCTATATTGGGGGGACCGGGTTTAGTCATCGCCATCTCGGGTGTTCTTTATCAGCCTGGAAAATGTTGGTAAACGCTGACTCGTTGAGTACTGCCAACGCGAGGTGGAGTAATGATAGCACTTGTATGGTTACTAGGCAACTTTGGCGTAGGATCGATCCCAAACGCTTTGCGGAGCTGCTGGCGATGAATAGACGTAACCTACGGACTCTTGTGAGGGTGATTACAGGGCACTGCTCGATCGGCGAACATGCAACGAGATTGGGGCTTCCACACAATGACTTCTGTAGGAGTTGCGGGGATGAGGAAGAGAGTACCTTCCATTTGCTATGTGGGTGTCATGTCCTGGCTAGAAGAAGAAAGATTACTTTGGGGTCTTTCTATTTTATCGATCTGGACGACCTTAAAGATGCATCAGCTAGTTCTATTGCTTTATCAACTGCTCAGGCTGGTTCAATGAATAGGTAGGACTCGGGTTGTGGAGTCGATGGTGGTATCACAAAGGACCCAGTGGTGGTCTATGTGTGCTGTGTTTATCACGGCAGCCCCTTTAACTTAACCTAATGGTGGTAGTGTCGTGTCGACGTGCAGAAACACATTAGAACATGATTGTAGATTGTAATGGACGGTATGGTGGACATTCGAAGATGCCCGTGGGGACAGAGCCTAAGGTAGCATAATGACCGTGAAGGTCAGCACGTGCCCTCTGGCGAAGAAAAGGGCCCCTCAACGAGCAAAGCCGCGGCCTCTTCTTGCTGTACCTCAGTTCGGGAGACGTGGGCGGGGTTTTCGCCGCTCGTTGCTCCTGTCCTTTACGTATTAATCAAAATTCATAAGCCCGTTGAGAACAACACAAGCATGGGGTCCGGGTGTAATGGGACTCTCGGCCACTGGTTTCGTAGAATATGGTTCATTAAAAGATCCTTGTGCTCAAACACGTCTTCTTATGCGCAATTGGTGACGGCTGCAGCTGCTTCATCTGCTCGCGAAACTTTCCAGGGAAATATTGAGGATCGGGGTCGTTAAGATCGGTAAATATAAATTCTCTGGGAATTCGTAATGGTGTTGTGTAAATAAGTTCGGCTGGCGCACATCCTATGTCTTCTTTGACGGCCGTTCTTAGCCCGAATAGCACGGAGTCGAAAATTTCTTTCCACTGGTTCTTCCCTTGACACGTGAGTGCTTGAGTGTCCTGTGTCACCGCTCAGGTCAAAAATATGTAACAGCGGATCGACGACAGTTACAAGGAAACCAATTCAAACCCATAGTTCGATTTGTGAACATTGTTTAATATTCTTTTGTAAAAATACAACTGAAGTGTCTTGATTCGTTGACATGACAGCACTATCAACTTGCTAGGCCATTACTTCCTGCTTGGTGCGATACCAGCTTCTTCGACTAAGTGAGTTTTAAGTTAAAATGATTTTGCGCTCTCTTTAGTTTAGCTCCTTTAGTTACGCGAGCTCCGCGGCTTAAGGAGCTGCTAGTCTCAGTGTCTAGAACGCTCGTTTCTCTCGCTTTATAGGCTACAGTGATAAGGCCACGGTTAGCCAGGACGCGAACCACTATGCGTCGCTTGGTAAAATACGAATAAGCCTCTTTACCTTAGACAAAATTTGAGTATTTTAGTACCAGTCTATTTAGATAATACGAGTATTTATTAAACTAACCTGTATCTTTCCTTTCCACTTTCAGAATTTTGCAGCGACCTACGTTCAAGCAACAAAACCAACGAAGCCATTTCTAATCATCATTTAGCACGACTAATTCGTTAATCGAAAAAAGAAGAAACAATCTAAATATTTCGCGCTAATTAGCACACTAATTTTAATTATCAAATTTCCTTCGATTTTCTTCAACACGAAACGAAACGAAGAAAAACCGTAAAAATGCCAAAAACTAGAGTCATTTTGAAAATTCTATTTTCACTTAGTGTATGGTCCTTTGTCATGATTGGACTGTTCAAATTGCACGGCAACAATGTGATATTACAAGAACATGTTCCGGTACCGATTAGCGGCCGATTGCTGTTGCAAAAGGACAACAAATATTTCGTCGACCCAACATCGACAACGACCGATCGAAATGTTCCCGCCGATGTCCTGGTTGACAATCGTACAGGTAAGTTTTCAAGAGCAATGTGTGAATATTGGACGGTGTTTGTGTTAGGGTCGAATTTTGATTATTTGTTTGTTTTCATAGTCAGAAGGACATTTTCTGAGTGATTGATGGTCACACTGTGGGACAGGAAAATGGCTTGACTTTTAAGGACAAGGGTTATACGTGTGGATGTTGTTTGTTTGTTTGTAGGAGTGATTGGAAGTGATTTATTGATGGTAAAGAAAAAGGTTGTTTGGCGGGTAAACGGATTTGAAATATGTGTGATATGGTTGACAGTTTTCTTAGGTGGATTATGTGGAGTTGGGAGATTTGGAAATAGGTTGAAACGTTAGGAAGGTGTGAGCTAATTGCGGTATGTTTTCATTTCAATGGATACGATATACCGGAGAACACATAAAAATAATGGGAGTAAAAAAAAGTTTATTAACCCTTAACCTGACTATAAGACTTTCAGAAAGACGTGGCTACTGGCTGTCCAATTACAGCGGAGTCGTATGACGAAGACGTGACACCGAGATATGACCCGAAGATTTTCACTGATGGCTCAAAAATGGCTTACTGCGTCGATACAGGGATTTTCTTTGAACACCTTGGAGTTTTTGCGTCATTCCGCCTCGCAGATTATGCAAGTCTATTTCAAGCGAAAGTACTAGCAATAAGGGAGTTCTGTCGGATGGTGAAGCGAAGCGCAGTAGCCGCAACAGCCATTCCAATTTTCGCGGGCAGCCAACCCGCCATAAAGGCTTCAAAGGTGGCGGCAAAGTCATCTAAAATAGTAATAGTAACAATGTCATCGAGAGGTGGACGGCTTGGCAAGCATCCACAGCATCGCCCTCCTATGAGTTCCGGGTCGCAGGAATATAGCAGGGAACGATCTGGTCGATTAACTTGCGAGGCTAGGCGTTGACTTCAATTTCAACGGTCTTTCTCTTGCGAAAATTTGTGTCAATTGTCAAAACTGACAATCTTTAGAGTGAAGGCTTACGATGCCCATGCTAAGCTGAACCCAAAACAGGGACGTCGGCTCAGTGAGAGCTGCATAACCGCATGCCATCCGACCACCTGGTGAAAAAAACCATTTTGCGACAAGCTATTCACCACTGCAATCTGGAGTAGGAAAAACTGGTTGGAGAAACTGGTTGGAGAAACATTCCACTCTCCTTCCAGATACTACAGATACCATCGATTAGTTCACGGACGGATCAAGGATTGCTAATGGTTCAGGTGCCAGTAGAGTAGGGCATAACCAAGGAGTTTCTATACCTGTAGAATGCTTCACTACTGCATTTCAGGCTGAAGTATATTCTATAGAGGTGTGTGCGGAGCTATGCCGGAAGCCCGAATACCTTAGCAAGAATATTGCTATATTTATTGACACCCAGACAGCTATTATGGAGCTAAGCAACTGATCTGTCACAACCAAGCTAGGGCGGAACTGCTAGAACGCACTACAAAAAGTGATACTGGTTTCCTGGTACCACAATAAAAATACAACGGGCGGGGGCCATGGCTCTAAATAAATGACATATCACATCAAAGCTTGTGTGCAAAAAAACTGCTCTCTCTTAGCACGCTTGCCATATACTGGTTTCTACGGCCATATACGTTCCAATACCTGTACAGTCATTCCGGAGCATATGTGGTGTCTTGCTATGGTATTTGGTGTACAGGCATGCTACATATATGGCTCGGTTTACCTATCCGGTTTACCCTAATTGATTCAACTCCGGTCGCCTGTGTAGGTCGGAATACCTGTCCAGGTACCTATACCATAACGTGACGTCACACACGCTCCGGTATAGCAGAACATATATGGCCGGCCTTAGACAAGTCGGCTTTGTCGGAGACGATGCATTTGAAGAATTAGCCAGAACGGTCTTCAGTCCTGATCACTGTTATGATGAAATTGGCGGGGAATTGGCAACCAGCACAGGCCCTGCGGATAGCAACTCTAAGGAATGAAAATTTGCAGTCTTAACGTAATACCTAGCAGTTGTCTCGCAGCACGAATGAATGAGACATATCACTAGAACACAAGACCAGGTCAATGAAATTTAATCGCAATTCTCACAAATTCTACAGGCCATATCCCTGCGGCACACTTTAGCCTCTAACCCCTGAAATCCACCCTATTAACACCAAGATAGTGGCTGAATGCAGCTCGTCCTCAATTGAGACGGAGACGGAGTATTTCAATACTCTCCTGTACTGGATTCCAAGCCATTGTGGCTTTGGTGACGACTGCCTCGCAGATGTACTTGCTACTCATTCGCATAAAATGTATTTAGAATCCGAGGGTATTAGCAGGCTGAGTTCCAGGTGGTTGAGTGGCTATGCATGCCTTGCAACTAGGTCGATGCATAGCCTAGGCTTCATCCTATCCATTTCTTGAATCTTCCATCACCGAAAAGCCAGCACATCGGCTCTGTGTGTGCGATCATTGGTCATTGCCTTATTGGAGAATATGCCAGGAGACTTTGTCTTCCATTTAAGAATTTCTTGATAGTAGAGTTATATTCCATCGTAGCTCTTGTCAACATCCCAAAATACTTATTGCAAAGGCATGTCGGTGGATTCAGGTTCGCACTCCTTAGTAAGCTACATTGAAAGGAGTATACTATGGTCGCGTTACTAGACACTGAGGGCATTTTTAACCACGTCAAGCCTAAAGCTATTATCAACGCACTTTCAATTTTGCGTGTGAACACATCTCTCAGTGAGATTTCAACCTTTTGTTGACATCGAGGGTTGTTCATACTAGCCTGGGCTCATCATCATAACAAAGACGAGTAAATAGTGGCACTCGGCAAGGAAGCGTTCTATCTATCATTGCTATTTCGGTAAGTTCCCAAGCGTCCTTACCTTAGTGAGGTACTTCAAAACACCCTATGAATATCATGTGCCAATAAACTGCTGCAATCATTGCTTGTGGATCTCGTCTGCCACTCAGTGATTTTATATTGTTTAGATATTCATGCAGTAACTGACTCAACTCCCAAACATCTATTCGACAAGAACTTCACAACCGTTAATCGGGATGAATGGAAGGAGGAGGTTGAGTTTCAGCTTTCTAGCTCTATTGACATATATACAGACGGATCCAGGACAGACGATTAAATTTAACCCTACCCATCCGTCTATCTGTTCACTGTATTGTTTTACAAGCGGAGGTCATGGCGATCTCTGAGGTTCTAATCTTGTTGCACTTGCTGACCGTGCTCGTTCGGTCACCGCTCTACGCTCTAATCTAGAGCTCGGAGTTCAAATCTCGGCGCGATCAAAAATTGCTTCTGAGTACTCATAGAACTCTCACAGTGCTCCGAGCTTGTCAGTATAAAGACGGCGCGGATAGGATAGCAACTGCACTTCTGAAAAGTAGATTTGCTATCGAAACAAGGCATAGAAAATGCTAGAGATGTTGACGCGCATGGGTCAAGGCAATTAACAATCTTGTTTCAGGCATTCATAACTGCCAGAGACATTATTATCTACACAGACAGCCTTGCTGCAATCAGTTCGTTGGAATCTGCCTTGATAATATATAAGTGGAAAATTGTCGATCATCCCTCCCCGAAATGGGGAGCCATTTTAACATTGTCCTGTGCTGTGTTCCTAACCACAGTGGCTTGGAAGGTAACTGTCAAGCAAATGAGTTTGTCAGACTGGGTTCTTCGAACAATGCGCCACGACAGTATGGTAATATTTACTTCCCCATTGCTCCATGTAAATTGATTGTCAAATTTTAACAGTGTCAGTACTAGATGAATTGATGGCAATTCCTGCCATACAACTAGATCGCTAGGGTGTTATCGCTGAGTACTGCCTGATTGCCAGGAGGCTTCGGTATTTCTGCAATAACTTCTGAAGGAGCTGTGAACGAGGAGTAGTTCCACCTTCTTTGCTCCTGTTCTGCTTTATCAGGATCACAACTTATCACAACGGGCCTATTCAGGTCTATGTGTGATGTGGGCTACCTACCTGCATACCTTCCTAGAGGCTAGAGGCCATAAGAATGAGGACGAAAAACTTTTATCAACTTGTGTTAACGCGCCGGGGAACTGAACCCCTGATCTCTAGATTGCAAGCAACGTAGAGTGGCGGCCGAGACCTCACGGCTACCGAGCGCGTCAAAAACCGTATGTGTAGTATAATATACCTTTTGTCCTAATCCCTAGTAGGGCATTGCGTGTCAACTACTCCCATGTGACTTAGTTAGCATAAACTTGTTTCGATGATGCATGGAGCTAACGTGAACCTCCTGCTCATTGAGCCGCAAACCTGTCAAGAATGTCATCATGCCATGATCATCTTGTGAAAGAAATACAGTATCATGCAACCAACTGTTCACGACCTTAATATGGAACAAAGATCAATGTCAGAAGGAATATTCAAATCTTCCCCCTCACACCATCAAGTAATAATAAGCCAACACATCTCTCGATTTGTAGTAGGTAGGCGGCTAAATGGAAGCAGGAGGTGCATGCTGGCAACATGTATCGTCCGAAACTTGTTTATGCCAACGAAACGTCAGCTAAAGCCACAGGGAATAGTTGAGGCACTATGTCCTACTAGGGGTTAGGGAAAATGAGATGGCCATGCTGGCATCAATAGCAACCAACAGGCGGATGAATTGGCCAGAACAGCTTCAGTTTATCCCCTTTTGCGGACCAGAGCCCTTTTGCGGGATACGAGTAATCAAGAACCTCACCAAGGACTGGGAACGCAGTGAAGCTGCTACCCACTGGGACAATCTCCCAGCGTTGAGACAGGCTAAGCTTTTCATCTCAGGCTACTCACATAGCAGATCAACAGAACCACTAAAGTTTAACCGGTACAAGGATAGTTCCATCTGGGGTCTCCAGACTGGACCCTGCCTGAGAAATCACTTCAAAGTCATGGGAATTATATCGAACTTGAGCTGTCGTTTCAGTCATTGGCGAATATCAAAGCGGTTTCAGACCTGGTCGCTCCACAACCGATCAGCTCTTCTCAGTCAAACTGATACTCCAGAGGTGCTGGGAATACAACGTAAACGTATACCAAATCTTTGTCGACTTCAAGCAGGCATACGACAGTATCGATCGTGGAGTACTGTACAACATCATGCTGCAATTTGGTATACCAGCAAAATTAGTGCGACTGACAAAGATGACGATGACCAACTCCGTCTCACAAGTCAGGATCCAGAATAGACTTACTGATCTATTTGAAACACGCACTGGTTTGAAACAGGGCGATGGACTGGCACCGACGCTCTTCAACCTAGCACTGGAATACGTTATTCGGGCCATGAATATGGACAACAGCAAGACGCTACTCATCAAGTCGACACAATTAGCAGCGTACGCCGACGACATCAACATCATGCCCCGAAGATTGGCCGACGCAGAAGAACTTCTGCATACGCTCGATACCGCTGCAAAGGAAGTTGGATTACGTATTAACGAGGGTAAAACTAAAATAATGATGCAATCGGTGACAAGGACACCTGCACAACCGAGCATCAACGTGGGGGACCTCAACATCGAGTACGTGAACAGCTTCATCTACCTGGGTTGCAACCTGTCAAGGGACGCCAACGAAACTGACGAAATCAAGCGACGGATACAGTTAGCTAATAAGACTTTTTTCTCGGTTCTCCCCATAATGAAATCGAAACATGTGCACAGAAACACGAAGCTCCGCGTGTACAAAACCATTATACGACCAGTGCTATGCTATGGCTGCGAAGCATGGACCCTAACTCAAGCCTCCGAAAACATGCTAGACACTTTCGAACGTAAGGTTCTACGGCGAATTTTCGGGGCTGTTTGCGATCGAGATGGATGGCGCATCCGGATGCGTTGTATGAAATGTACGATGAGCTGCAAGTCTCGAAAATCGTCAAACTACAACGACTTCAATGGGCAGGGCATGTACCAAGAATGGACGATGATCGCATGCCTAAGAGAGTAATGAATGCAGAACGAGTCGACGGAGCGAGACTGCGAGGACGACCGAGATCTCGTTGGGAGAGCTCAGTAGGTGTGGACGCCGCGCAGCTGCTGGGCTCCCAAAATTGGAGGACGCGGTCACGTGACCGAGATAATTGGAGGACAATGATCCAGGCGGCCAAGGCCCGACGTCGGGCTGTCGCGCCACGATGATGATGATGAGCTGTCGTTTCTGCGGAGAGGACGACGAGACGTCCACCCATGTTTTACGCGATTGCGATGCCTTGGCCCGGTGACGCATAGACTGCTTCGGAGTCGCCTACCCGGAGGCAGAGGATATCACTTCAGTGTTATCGAATCCTGAGCAATCGATCGATCTCGACGATCGACGGGCTTAGGCCTGCTAACTGACTCTGTGCCATAGTATCTACAATGGGCTGTCCGGCCTCAGTGCTGTGTGCCCTACGGGGTCTAACGCCCACGTCACAATCTAGTATAATCTAGTCGCATACCTGCGACAAGTCGGGAAAGGTTTTGGCTTATTGCTACGCCCCACACGACATGGGGGAGACAATAAAAACATCCATAGCCTCGACGGGATACAAACCCGTGGCTAACCGGTAGCATGGGACATCAGATTGACACCTCAACGCACTGAGCTATGGGCGGCCCCCTTTATTAATGTGTGTAATAGTGATTGACTCTCCCCCTGTGCTCCCCTCGCTACCTTGGAAAAACTGGCACATTTATCAGTTTTTCGCCCATAACTTTGTTCCAGTCCATTTTAACGCAAAATATATTATTTTTCCGCTTCGTGGAAACAATAGAGCAATTGACAAGAAGTGTTTTTCAAATTAGATTAGCTCCGTCGCTATTGGTTGTAGAAAAAAACTTGTCAGATGAAATTTGTCGTAAATTTTGTGCTCAACAAAAATGGGATACATATATTTTGCGTTAAAATGGACTGGAACGGAGTTATGGGCGAAAAACGGATAAAAGTGCCAGTTTTTCGAAGATAGCGGGGGGAGCACAGGGGGGAGAGTGACGCAAACTTAGATTTTTTACTACCCCACCGACCTAAACAACATCAAAAATTCAGAACTACCGCACCTTTTGCAAGGTAAAAACTTTCTGTTCATTGGACTATATACCATTGCTAAGCAGTGAACTAGACCACTTAGCAATTATCCCCACCCAAAAATTGCTCAGCCTAAGCACCGTGAGCATTGTGCGAAGTGTCGTATTCTGACGAAAGTTGGAATACACCCTTTTGGGCTTGGTTCGAGCTACTTCCCCGATAGACTCAAGGTAGCTCCTGAAGAGTAAAGTCGATCGGGTGACGAAACCACCTCAAGCACTAAGTGATTTTGGCTTAGGCTGAGAAATTGTTAGGTGAGGCTCATTGCTAAGTGATCTTGTTGACTGCTTAGCAATGGTATACTCCACTTTTATTCTTAAAAAAAACTGTTTCATTATCAATTTAAATTGGAATTGTTTGTGACACTTGTACATTTGCAAGAACATTAATACATAAAGTGTTTCATTATATTTGATAATTTTACGTAATTTTTGCTCTTATTTAATTTCTAATAACTACTCCCAATTCATTTTTTCTCATTACAGTCATGGATGACGAACAGCTAGTCCGCGATGTGGAATCACGTCTGCCATCCTTACCAATAGCCTACTGGAGTAAAAATAAGAATTTCCTACAACAAAAGTCATCAACATGTGCCAAGTATCCATCGATTTTCGAATTAGAATTTAACAATATCTACTGGCAAACAATGCGTACATCGAATGGTACATTCCAGCTATTCGGGGCGTACTACGACATTCGAAAACATTCGCGTATTGGACCGACCGTACGAATTCTCGGAATGATCAATCGAATTGAGCCGAAAGTGAAGACCTACTGTCAATTCTGGTTTGACGGACAAAAGGAGCCCTTCATTGTGAAAACGTTCGAATACAAGTATATTTGGTATAATAAGTGGGGCAACTATAAGCAGGGTATCTATCAGCCATATTTGATTGCGTGTCAGATTCCAAAGCCGTTCCATCACGTCGTGCCGTCGTCTGTGTCGATGGTCGAGAAGGAATGCGATACTGCGACGAATAATTTACGGGTTATCTACAACCGACCGCAGGACGATCAGAAGAAGGGATTCGCAGTTTGCGTGAAGGGTCTCGATTTCTTGTACGATGATTTGTCTGTAAGATTGGTGGAGTGGATTGAATTGCTCAATATCTTGGGTGCCGACAAAATATTCTTCTATGAGCTTCAAGTTCATCCCAATATTTCCAAAGTTCTGAGACACTATGAGCAGGAGGGTAAGGTTCAGGTAACACCACTGACACTTCCAGGTGGGCAGCCCAATGTGCCTGGCTTTCAACATCTCTATCTTACCAAAAAGACAAATCACAAACGACAGAACGAAGTGATACCGTACAACGATTGCCTGTACAAGAACCTCTATCTGTACGATTACATTGCCTTATTGGACATTGATGAGGTCATCATGCCCAAACATGACGACATGTCTTGGGGGGATTTGATGAAGCGAATCCAGCCAAAGGCTGAGAAAATCAAACCCGAAGGCTATCCAAGCTATAATGTTCGTAATGTCTACTTCTTGGATGATCACAAGCACGAACATACCTGGTTCAAGGATGCTCCAAAATACATGCACATGCTGCAACATGTCTACCGATCGAAAAACTACACGAAACCCAATCAATATGTCAAATGTTTCCACAATCCGGAACGTGTCCTCACGCTGCACAATCACTTTCCGCTCGCCTGTTTAGGTGGCGTATGCAAATCGTATCCTATCGATACGGAAGACGCTCAACTTCAGCACTATCGTGCCGATTGTGTGAAGACGTTGAAAAAGTCCTGTGAAGAGTATCGCGAAAACAGTATTGAGGATCGAACGATTTGGAAATATAAAGACGAGCTGGTGAAACGTTCGATGAAGACCCTGGACACGCTGGGCTTCTTTCGGCGAACACCAACGACCGCAACACGGGGCGGCTATGGCGAGCGGTGATTCTTACTTAATTGGTGGAATGATGGTGGACAGTTTATGGATGAATTTTTGTGACTGAGTATTTTTATGAATTCTTTTCTATAATTATTTAATTTGATTTTTAAAATGAAACAGGTAGAAAGAAGAAATAAAAAAAAATGATACGAAAAATACAATTGTGAATGTTAGATATACTTATTATATAAACATTTTTTTTAGAATATGATAAGCTAATGAAAACTTAGGATCTGATCCGAATGGTGAAAAAAAAATGAAAAAATCTAAGAATAAAATTGTTTGTATAGTTTTCGATCCTGTGATCCTCCCCGACATACATATTGTAAAAATGGGTGCGGTTTAAGTTAAGGGGCACTCAGTTGTCAAGGGATTTCAATTGTAAGTGTAGACGAAAAAGACCTTCTCGATGTACTGTAGAAGACATTCACTTTATATACATTATGTACTTTCATACATACATTGATAAACGTGCAACGTATATACAAAGTATTCGATATTATAAATCTATTCAATTCATATGCAGTTTATCAGCAATCTAATTATATACATACTTTTTTTTGTGTCATTTTTCTTATTAAGTTTTGACGTGTTCTAAATACACTTCACTAAGTCGTAAGTGAGTTTCCTTAAGCGCAAGGTGTACTTTTGCCTAGTTCCATATGTGAACCAGACTATTAGCTTCAGACATTATTCTGAGTTAAACGTATTACGTAAGCGAATTCTGGGAGGAGGTGGCAATGAAAAAACAAAAATACGGAAAATTTAAGAAATTACTATGAATTATTCGAATTGTGTTTTCTTTTTAGATGACTGTGAATATAGATATTTAATTTAAAAACGTAATTACGCTTAAGTTCATTTTTGTATATTATTTGTATTGACGTTTATGTTATGAAATAGACTTGCCAGTAGGAAATTTATGCAAAAATTTAAAACGTGTGTTTTTATTTTTGGTTTCTCGCCTCTGGTCTTACTTTGGTCCTTTTTTTGGGTATAGTTTGTCGTTTTTTTCCTTTTGATGATTTGTTTAAATGGTTAGTTTATTGGTGATTTCAGTTACACATTTTTGGTTTGGCAAGTAAATTCATTCAAACAATGTTTAAGTACGTCCGTGGAATGCTATCGGAACCATATCAATTTACATTGTATTTTTCTCTTAATTTCATACATACACACATTCTTCTTTGCCTCCGTCTTCTCCAGGTGTATCTAGGTCGTCCAACGCGGCGACTTGCATCAGTTCCCTGCAATGTTCTCCATCCCTTTTCGAAGTGTGTTACCTATCCATTGCTACTTTTGCCTTTTTATGGAGGTGTCTATCCTGTCCTGGCCAGTAATGAACAGGAGGTCGTCGTTAGAAATGACCTCCGCCATGCGAATGTGTAGGATGCGCCGTAGACACTGGTTCACGCAAGTTTGCAATCTAGTTGTTATTGCCCTGGTCATCTTCCAAGTTGAACAGTCATAAAAAAGCACAGATTTTACATGAGTTTGGTACTTCTGGAGATGTTGTTTTGCCAGAAAGGAGTTAAACTGAAAAATACTGCCCGAGCCTTATTGATGCGAGACAGTACATCAGCATCCGCTCTACCATCTGCTGTAACTATACTTCGGAGGTAACAAAAATTGTCCACTTTTTCCACCGTCTGCCCCGAAACACAAATTTCGCTCTGTCTTCCTGGATTCAAGCTCAAGTACTTAGTTCTGGCAGCGGTGATTTTAAGCCCCACAATGCCACTTTCGCGATGCAGGGCCTCCGTCAATTGAATTAGATGATCCGATATATTTGAGAGAAGACAAATATCGTCAGCGTAATCCAGGTGTTGAAGGTCCTCAAACAGGTTACATTTGATACCTTTGCTCTGATATTCATGAAGCGCATTGCAGAGTACGTTGTTAATGGCAATCAAAAAGAATACTGGTGACAAAATGCAGCCTTGTCTCACTCCGCTATATACCTCGAATGCTTACCCTTGTGTAAGACGTGACACTGGGCTCCGCTATAGGACTCCTTGATGATGGATATGATTTTATCTGGTATACTTCTCCTACGTAAAGCCTTCCAGATGTATTCCCGGTCAACGCTAACAAACGCCTTCTCGAAATCGATGAACATGAGATGTAATGGGGATCTCTACTCTGCGGATTGTTCAATAATAATGCGGACGGTGTTGATGTGGTCGCTCCATGAAAATCCCTCGCGAAAACCAGCCTGTTCAGTGTGCGGTCAACTGAATGTTTGATCCGGTTTAAGACTATTTTTGTCATAAGCCAAATTCCACGCCAATTATTACAATCCTTCAGGTTACCTTTCTTCGGGATCTTAATAATGACGCCCTTCTTCCATTCTTTAGGGAGAGTTTCGGTTTCCCAACACTCTTGGATAAGGGGGAAAAAAATATCGGCAGTAGCGTTGATATCCGCCTTAAAGAGTTCCAACGGAATTCCATCTATCCCCGGGGCTTTACCCGCTTCCATCGATTTAATAGCCACAGTTAATTCCTGCTTAGATGGTGGATTGGTATCAACTCTGGCTATTTGCGGAATATTTTCTACTTCTAGTGAAGATGAGTTCAAATGTCCAAAGGTGTTGTTGAGGACCTCAATGAAGTGCTCTCTCCACCGTCGCAGTTGTTCTTCATGAGTGACCAGTACGAATCCGTCTTTATCTTTCACGGGATGTTCAGTTGCAAAAGATTTGGCTTGATAAGTTTGTAAAGGTTTCAACTGTCACCACGGTAAGCGGCTTCCTATGCTTTCTCCGCTAATGCATTGATGTTGTTGCGTTTGTCCGATCTTATGCTTCTTTGCACGCCTTTCTGAAGAGAACGGTATGCAGATCTAAGTTGACCTTTGACTGCGTCGTCATTAGCTGAGTTGATTTGTTCTTTAATTCTCTTCCGTGCCGAGATTAGAGACAATGTAGAGTCACTAATGAACGGCCTTCGATCGCGCTCCAATCTGCCCGGAAAAGTTTCACCGCACGAAATAAATGAGTCCTTAGCGACGTTTCATCTATCATCAATTGTAGGAGTATCATGTGGTGGTGGTGCATTAGCTCTTTCGTGCAAGGCGGTGGAATAAGCACGTCTTATAGATGGATCTTTAAGCTTTTGCACATTAAAACGTGGCAAGTCTCGTGCATTTTGAGGGCGATGATTCGCTGCCGTTCGTAAGCGCACTTTTGCGACAACAAGTTGGTGATCGCTGCAAATATCAGCACTCCGCTTTGACCTGACGTCTAAGAGAGAGTTCCTCCATGTCTTGGAAATGGCTATATGGTCAATCTGGTTCTCTGTTCTGCCATCCGGAGAAACCCAAGTTGTTAAATGGGATTGTTTGTGCTTGAACATACTACCGCCGATGGCGAGCTGACGAGTGTTGCAAAACTCCACGAACATCTCGCCATTTTGGTTCCTGTTGCCTAGACCATGAGTGCCCATTAGGTATTCCAAACCAAAGTTGTCAGACCCGACCTTGGCATTGAGATTCCCCATAATAATTTTTATGGCACCTTTGGGAGCCTTGTCGAAGGTGTCGCCGAGTCGGTGGTAGAAGGCGTCCTTAGCTGATTGATCTGCTGGTTCAGTCCGGGCGTAGCACTGAATTATTGTGATGTTTCTTACCCTGGAATTAAATCTGGCTCTAATGATACGGTTGGAAATGGACTTCCAGTCAATTAGAGATAGGCGAGCCTCCCTAGTCAACAGGATTCCGACGCCTGTCATTCGAGGTAACGTATCGTCTTCATTTCCAGAGTAGAGCAGTACTGTTTGGGAGCTTGGTGATAAAATTGTTCCCGATCCAGGCCATCTTGTTTCGCTTAGTCCTAGTATATCGATGTTATATGCGGTCATTTCCCGTTCGACTTCAGTGAGCCTCGCACTATTGCAATCGCCCCACATCGTTCGAACGTTCCAGAAACCGATCGTGGTCCGTTGTTTGCAGCCAAAAGTCGTTGCCGGTGAATTAGTCCGTGGTATCCGAGGCTCGTTTAATGTTTCGAGTGTAAATTTATTTCAGGTACGCAGGCTGCTGAATGGTTGCTTCCTTAGGTGTCCTAAGAGTCGGCAGGAGCTTTTTTCTTATATAGCGCAGAGGTAGCTCTCGAATGGTGTTCTTAATTGCGCGTTCTTTTGATGATCTTTCAGCTGGGTGTGTGGCCATTCAGGATGATCATCGTTAAGTGCCTCTACCAAATGATTTGCAGTGCAAAACTCGGTTGGCTTGATTAGCCGTTCCAGAGGGCGCCCACGCGGTGGACTATGGAAGAGGTCTTTTGCCCCCTGGGTTGATAGCCGTTCTTAATTGTATTTACTAGTTTATACGCTTGTCGGGTGTTCCTATTAGCTAAGTTTTCGTTTATATTCAGCAACTGTTTGTCAAAGTATTTGCTTTTCTTACGTCTAATTATTCTATTCGATATTCGCCGTACCTCGTCATATTATTCTCTTCTGGCTCTAGTTCCTCGTTGAATCCATTGTCTGTAGTCCTCATTTTTCGCGTCAAGTGATTTTTTGCATTCTTCGTCGAACCAGTCATTTCGCGCTCGCCGGCCTGTATATCCAGAGACCTTCTCTGCGACATCTTTGATGGTACCCTTGAGTTCTTCCCAGAACCCATGGACGCCTTTGTTGCTGATGTTGTGTAGCATAAGGGGTACTATACGCTACCGCCGTAGAATCGCTCAGAAGCTTATTAACCGCAAAGATTTTGGGAGGGCTGATTCTCGATGGGTGCGCTGAGGAAATTCTACATCTGTAGGTCGTCTTCACCAAGTGATAATCTGAGTCGCAGTTTGCTCCTCGATAGAAGCGGACATCCATCACACTAGACGTTCATCTCTTGCAAATGAGAACGTGATCAATTTGGTTGACGGTATGTACGTCTGGAGATTCCCAGGTCTGCTTGTGAATGCGTCGATGCGGGAAAAACGTAGAGCTTACGACTAAATTCCTACTGCAGGCGAAGTCGATAAGTCGCTGTTCGTTGTCGTTACATTTTTCATGGAGACTGTGGCCTCCAGTGGTCCCCCGGTGCCAACTTTCATTTCCGACTTTCGCGTTTAAGTATCCCAGCAGTAATTTTGCATCGTTTGTTGGAAGTGAATCGAAGAGAGTCTCAATGCGGGCATAGAACTCGTCTTTTACTTCATCTTCTTTAACTTCAGTAGGGGCGTGCACATTGATGAGCCAGAGATTGAAGAATCGAGTCTTAATGCGATTGTTTACTATAAATGCTACTCCAAACTCCTTGCGGCCCGATGGTTTGCCACTTGTAAAAATTTTGTGCGATTTCTTGTCAATGATCTCGCTGCTAAGCCAATTTGTTTCCTGGACTGCAGTAACGCTCAGTTTGTACTTTTCGACCTGTTGAAGGAGGGCCTTCTCGGCCCGCGGTTTGTTAAGGGAGCGTACTTTCCAGGATCCGAAAGAATAATCCTTTAGTCGTTTGCGTGGTCGTCGTTGATCCGTCCAATCCGAGGCTTTTGTTCCAGGTTCCTTGACGTGGAGTGGTTTTTAGAAATAGTTGCACATCGCTTAACCCCATTCAGGGGACGGCCTCGGAAGATAGCTGCTTCAGATGGTTTAATAAACTCGCTGGAGCTCACACAACTATGTTGCAGGTCTAACTACTCAAGTCATTCCATCCTACTAAACCTGAGACGCTTAGGTGTTGGTCAGCCATTCAGTCATTCAGGCTGCAGCTATCTACTTTTTTCCAAACTGTCTTATCGCTAAGACTTGGCCGTCCGCGGTTTGAAACACTGCCGTTACCATGGCGCGCCCACATGGAGGACTATGGAAAAGGTCTTTTGCCCCCCCCCCCCCGTTTGCACCTTGTGAAATACTGTTTCCATTTCGAGAGAAGCACATCCGAGAAAATATCGTATCGAATGGCGTCGTATGAAAGCAGCCTTACAGCGTTTTCCCACTTGCCGACATTTTCCCGGGATGCCGGCCGACATTCTTAAGCTGGAAACGCACAGTGTACGCTGGAAGCTTAAAACGGGGAAGCTCCGTACACCAATAATACACGATACGACGATCGTGTATCGGGGAAAATTTAATTTCACCACGGTGCGGTGTCTCTTAGCGATTTTGAGCGAAGCTTTCTTTGCATACGAAAGTTCTGCATGTACACTAACTTTCACAATTATTTAAAATAGATAAGGCAAATTCTCTCTAAAAATTGAAATGACGTCCGAATAATAAATTATACTCAGACCCTATTTGCTAGGTTTCAAATCATTAATCTAAATAAGAGTCAAAACACTACATAGCAAAGAGCAAGTATTTGAAAAGGAGTTGGCAAGTTGAAGTCAGTTGTAAGATCATTTGCACAAGAGGATCATAATGCAGACAAAATTAAAAACATACGTACATGTAATAGGGGAAATTATTATTACACGTACATATGTAGTTAATGCGAGAAAATCATGTAATCGATAAATATCGTGTTTCATGTACATACGACACTTGCCACTGCGATTCGGTAAAGCTCGTATGCATTCCAGGCACATATGATGTGCGTGAATGAGTCTGTTGTGTGATATTCTTAAAAGATCGAAAGCATTTCAGGCACAAGCGCCATCATTTCACATTCGATAAAATCACGTACAGTGAGTCACATTGTCGATAGTTGGAACAGTTGTATCTTCGAAGTAACGGTGAATTTCGAAACCGAGAAATATTAAATTTAACGTAGCTTCCAATTTTGATCTTGTTCGGAAAGTCAAGCTCTTTGACACAATTTACAAAAAATGCTGTAACTCTGTAAAAGTTAAAAACAGAGTATTCACTTTTGTAGGTGTAAATTTCCCACAAATCTACCATTAGAGTATTTACCACCTGATGCGGGGCATCCTATATTTGTTTTTAACTTTTATTTAAGTATTTCATTTTGGCTTTGAGGTGTATTTTCTAACTTTTAAAGTTTATATGATTTTTTGTGTACCAAGAAGAAAAATAATTATAAAACATACTGAAATAAGAGACTTATATGTTGAGACAAGGAATTTATATAAAAACAATTTATTCAGTCATTTTTAGGGTTTTGTAGTAAAACAAAACCCTTATGAAATCGGTCAAATGTCTGTCTGTCCGTCTGTCCGTCTGTCCGTCTGTCCGTCTGTCCATGGAATATCTCACGAACGGCTGAAGCTACATACATGAAATTTTGTAGGAATGTGTAGAATTACTATAACTCGCCGGAGAAAGCGAATCGTCGTAATAGGTCAAATTTAAGGGGAGGTCCCCATAGAGGGGAAATGAAGGTCAAATTTTTTTTTTTCGTTTAGTACAGGCAAGTGGGGTATCATAAGAAAGGTACCGTCGAGTACATTCCATTTTTGAAATTTTTTTTAAATTTGAAGAAACGGGAAAAGAGGGAGAGGGGAAAATATGTCGTCCGAGTTTGTCCCCCGCCCCTTGCATTTCGAGACCGTTATACTTAGAAATATGAAAATTTACAGAAAAGCGCCATTTTACTAGTGTAGAAAACCTAGATTTCTAGAATTTTGAAATTTCATCAGAAAAGGTTAATAATAGTACATTTCTATAGTTTCAGTTAGCACAACCCTGCACCCCTTACACGTACCCGAGGTCAAAAATATTGATGGCCAATGATAACCAACATCATAGGCAATAATACCTCCAAGTTTCATAACAATCACATAATATTTAATAATAGTACATTCATTTAAAGTTCGGCATTTTGACACTATCCACACAAAAAATACACCTACCGGCCTCATAGGTGTGAGTAACTACTTTCATGTTGTTTTTCGTAGTGCGAATTGCAGTTATTTAATTAATCATTTTTGAAAGGGTAAATATTTGTTGGGGGCGCTGTGTCTTAATTGGCCAACTTTACCGGGTGGAAGGGGGGAGGGGGGCAATTAAGGTAACATTTTTTTATCGACTGGTATAAGCAAATGAGGTGTCGTGAGAAAGGTAATGATGAGTACATTCCATTTTTTTCGCATTTTCTCGAAATTTATTGAAAGGGGAACTGTGGGGGAGGAGAAAATATTAGTTTGTAATTTGACCCCCCCCCCCCTTGCCTGCATTTTGAGACCGTTATACTTAGAATTGTAGTCCGGATGGCGCAACGGTTAGCACGTTCGCCTTCAACGCACTGGGCCCCGGTTCGATTCCGGGGATTTACGTGTCGGACTATGAGCCCACTCAGCTGTTAAATGAGTACCCATTATGGGGTAAATAACTCGGTTGAGCGTGTTGCTGATCACATACCTCTGCACAAAAAAACCGTCACGATCTAGAAAATGAGATGATGCTAACTCATCTCGAGGCCGTGGTTCAAATTGGACTGTTGCGCCAGTTATTTATTTTTTATTTATTTATACTTAGAATTATGAAAACTTACAGGAAGTGGGTTTCGAAAAATATATAAAATGGAAAATAGTGGAATTTGTATATCTTCTCAGAATAGGTCAATAATAGTTTATTTGTGTAGTTACAGTTAGCACACCCTTGCACGCCTTAAACACGTTCGAGGTCAAAAGTACTGATGGCCAACCATAACCAACACCTTCAGCAATAATAAAATATGTTCTAAGTTTCGTTACAATCACGTAATATGAATTAGCATGTAAAATGTAAATGGGTAAGACATTTTAATTACGTTTTTTCTATCCATCTGAGTGATATCAAGAAGAGCAAGGAGCCGATATTTATATACCAAAATAAGCGCTTGCTACAAAACCCTCGAATTGCGGGCGTAGCCCTCTATATTCCGGTTTCATTTAAGTAATTCTTTCTCTGACATAAGGTGGTTCATTTGGACTGTGACTCACTGTGTGTGGAAAATCGAATGTCGCCGTGTGAAATGCTATTTCGATTTCGACTAAAACTCATCCGTGAAAATATCGTATCGAAAAGCGAGGTGTGAAAGCATACTTCTGGTTTCATTTTTCGTTTATTTCAGGTCATCGTAAATCAAAGCAGGGTACATGGTAAGCACGGAACACCATGAAAGATAACATTAAAAGAAAAATCGTGATCAGATCATTATTTGAATGTAAATAAGAAAAATGCTCATAACAGTAGTTCAGCATACGTTTAGAGAAAAATGAACATGTATATGAATTGTTACTAATAATACATCATATCATGCATTAAAAATCAGAAGCTAAGTGTATATTTAAGAAATAAATAAGGAAGAAAAAATCACAAAGGTAAATGTTATTCACATTAATGATAAAAAAATATTAAGCTTGAGTATAAAACTATTGTAACTCTTAATCCTTGAAGGTAGAAAATTGAAAATTATATTTTGAAAAAGGAAACAATCACGAAAATCCTATTAATTGTTAAAAACAAAATATAGATCGTATATTCAAACAAAAAGAAAATAATTTATTTTTCAAAAACTTAAAATGCATACAGAAAATTGTGCCTTTTCCTGAATTATTCATTTAGAGTTTAGCTTTTTTGAGTGGAATGGCTAACGGCTTGATTTGGTGCTTTAATTTAAAAGATACATTCACTAGTTAGTATTCTCAAAAATGAAGAAAAAAAGAAATCTGAAGAAACTGCGACTCACAAATCCAAGTTTTATAAAGTGGGGCTTGACGGTCTTTTAAAATGCTAAAATATATGGAAATATGGAAATGTTTGTCTCAACGATAATATCACACACATAATGTATTTATAAGAAAGGGCTGTTTGATAATATACTAGTGATGAAATTAAAGGAAAATGGACTTGCTCAGTAAAGCAATGACAATGGTAGTTGGTTTTAATTGTTTATTTTTATTTATTTTCTCCCGAATTTTAGTTGTTAGTTTCTAGTAAGGTTTCGTAAAATAATCTATTTATATAATGTATACACGTATATATCAAAAAATGAAAACTAATGGGGCATCTGGTTTTGTTGAGAAGAAAACTGTTAGATATGATGTAACAAATTTGCAATAATGTATTTTACACAAACAAGAATGGAATTAAATGAAATAAAAAGTGCTTCTAGCTATCTAGATTTCAAACAAGTTTTATTTTGTAAGTACCATTAAGTAGAAGGAGTAAGGAGCACGCTGCTCATTCAGCAAAGGATGCAAATCCTGATATTGAGGATGACTCCCCGGTAATAAATAAAGTCGTTACAGATCGCGCGTCGATTGCAGCAAAAACAAGTCTAAACACTTCGGCTAACATTACACCTTCCGCTAATCAGCATCGATCTGCCTCTACGACCCCCGAACGCCCCCCGAACAACCAATTTTACGTTTTGGTACTTCTTGGTCTCGGGGAGAAAGGGACTATCGAATCGAACGAATTAGAGCACCCTATCCGAAAACGAGGAGGTCGCGTATCTAATTACGACACCGCTCGAACTACAACATTCCTTGTAAATGGTGCTCCCAGCTTCGCCGATGAAACATGGTTATGCAGAGTTTTGACACATATTTATGAAAGTTCCCTTAGAAAAACATTATCTCTAAGTTAATGTTGTTTACGTACCCCTCTGCTCCGATGAAGCTATTTAGAATAATGTATCCCAGCAAAAAACCATACCCCCCCTGTAACACGTACCACCGAAAATAGCTATGCTAAGTAACCGTCCTGGCGTAACCACCATTTTTACTCAGCTCATAGGATTTCCAAGAGATCCATGGGGGCTACGATTTTCATGATTTAGGTAATCCAGTTACGTACCCAACTTAGCTAACCACTTTTTATGCTGTGACAGTATTGCTTATAAAGCATTATTGGGAAACCATTCAATATTAGTTTCGATGGCGTATGTTGTAGCGCGATGGCTCCTGAGGCAAAATTCTTAGGAAAACGGCCGAACCGTAAAATCAAATAGGCATACTAACCAGATGTAACTGATTTTTAGGGTTTTGTAGTAAAAACAAAACCCTTATGAAATCGGTCAAATGTCTGTTTGTCCGTCTGTCCGCCTGTCCATGGAATATCTCACGAACGGCTGAGCTACATACATGAAATTTTGTAGGAATGTGTAGAACTACTATTGTATAATTCACCGGAGAAAGCGAATCGTCGTAATAAGTACACTTTAAGGGGAGGTCCCCATAGAGGGGAAATTAAGGTCAACATTTTTTTTCATATGATATGGGCAAGTGGGGTATCATGAGAAAGGTACTACCGAGTACATTTCATTTTTGGCGTCTTCATCAAATTTGAAGAAAGGGGAAAGGAGGCAGAGGGGGAAAATATGATATCGTAATTTCGGGTTCAGACCCCCCCCCCTTGAGATCGATTTTCTTATTTTTGTCTTGCAACGAAGCAAGACCATTAAGACGCTCCTGTCCCATAGAGTTCCTCAAATACGTTTTGATTTTTCTCAGCGTGGAGAATGTCCTTTCTGGAGTAAAAAAAAGTTCTTGGACCTTAAACAACCAACCATATTATCTTTTTAATGTCTAAAAATTTTCAATTTACCGATTCGTTTTTTTTTCTTCTGCTCCGGTTCAGATCCTGCATTAACGCGAGTAAAATGATGATATATTTAGAAACCAATTGAATTAGGCTGCAAGGGTCCATTAATAGGAGTGTCAAGAAAATTTAATTTGATAGTAGTCTGAGGGATTTGTTACTTGAGTGGAAGAGTCGTTTTCCAAGGAATTTTTATGACCGCACACTTAGAAATTTTCAATTGCCGTCTTCTTCATATTGTCACAATTGCGACCTTCTCTCTCTGGATCCTGTCAACCCCTTGTGGGGCATAGGGCATTAACCACGCCTACTTTCCACCTCGTCCTGTTCGCCGCCATCGCCTTCAACTCTCCCCATGATTTGCCTAATGACTTACCCTCGTTCTCAACTGATTTTCTCCAGGTGTTTCTAGGTCGTCCAACGCGGCGACTTGCATCGGTTCCCTGTGGGTTCCCATCGAGGGCCTGTTTTGCAATGTTTTCCGGCCCCTTTCGAAGTGTGTGACCTATCCATTGCCACTTTCGCCTTTTTATAGAGGTGCCTATCATGTCCTGGCCAGTAATGAACAGGAGATCGTCGTTAGAAATGACCTCCGGCCAGCGTATGTGCAATATGCGCCGTAGACACTGGTTCACGAAAGTTTGCAATCTATTGTTATCTTCCTGGTCACCTTCCGAGTTGAACAGCCATAAACAGGCACAGATTTTATATTGGTTTCGAATATATTGAGTTTGGTACATCGGGAGATGTTGTTGTTTTGCCAGAGAGGAGTTAAACTAAAAAAAGCTGCCCGAGCCTTATTGATGCGAGACTGTACATCAGCATCCGCTCCACCATCTGCTGTAACTACGCTTCCGAGGTAGCAAAAATTGTCCACTTTTTCCACCGTCTGCCCCGAAACACAAATTTCGCTCTGTCTTCCTGGATCCAAGCTCAAGTATTTAGTTTTGGCAGCATTGATTTTGAGCCCCGCATTGCAACTTTCGCGGTGCAGGGCATCCGTCATTTGAACTAGATGATCCGATATATTTGAGAGAAAACAAATATCGTCAGCGTAATCCAGGTGTTGAAGGTATTCAAACAGGTTCCATCTGATAGCTTTGCTCTGGTGTTCACGAAGCGCACTGCAGAGTACGTTGTTAATGGCAATTAAAAACAATATAGGTGACAAAATGCAGCCTTGTCTCACTCCGCTATGTACCTCAAAGGGATCTGAAAGCTTACCCTTGTGTAAGACGTGACATTGGGCTCCGCTATAGGACTCCTTGATGATGGATATGATTTTATCTGGTATACCTCTCCTACGTAAAGCCTTCCAGATGTATTCCCGGTCAACGCTGTCAAACGCCTTCTCAAAATCGATGAACATGAGACGTAATGGGGATCTCCACTCTGCGGATTGTTCAATAATAATTCGGAGGGTGTTGATGTGGTCGCTACATGAAAAGCCCTCGCGAAAACCAGCCTGTTCATCGTTCAGTGTGCGGTCAACTGTTTGCTTGATCCGGTTTAAGACTATTTTTGCCATCAGTTTGGAGACTGCGGGGAGGTGGCAAATTCCACGCCAATTATTACAATCCTTCAGGTTACCTTTTTTCGTGATCTTAATAATGACGCCCTTCTTCCATTCTTTAGGGAGAGTTTCGGTTTCCCAACACTCTTGGATAAGGGGTAAAAGAATATTCGCAGTAGCGTTGATATCCGCCTTAAAGAGCTCCACCGGAATTCCATCTATCCCCGGGGCTTTACCCGCTTCCATCGATTTAATAGACACAGTTAATTCCTGTTTAGATGGTGGATTGGTATCAACTCTGGCTATTTGCGGAATATTTTCTGCTTCTAGTGAGGATGAGTTCGAATGTCCAAAGGTGTTGTTGAGGACCTCAATGAAGTGCTCTCTCCACCGTCGCAGTTGGTCTTCATCAGTGACCAGTAGAGACCCGTCTTTATCTTTGACGGGATGTTCAGCAGTAAAAGGTTTGCCAGTTATTGGCTTGATAAGTTTGTAAAGGGTTCCACTGTCACCACTGTAAGCCGCTTCCTCTGCCTTCTCCGCTAATGCATTGATGTTGTTTCGTTTGTCCCGTCTTACGCTTCTTTTCACGCCTTTCTGAAGAGAACGGTATTCAGCTCTAAGTTGGTCTTTGACTGCGTCGTCAGTGGCTGAGTTGATTTGTTCTTTAATTCTCTTGCATGCCGTAATTAGAGACCATGTAGAGTCACTAATGAATGGCCTTCTATCGCGCTCCAATCTGCCCGCAAAAGTTTCACCGCACGAAATAAATGAGTCTTTGGCGACGTTCCATCTATCATCAATTGTAGGGGTATCATGTGGTGGTGGTGCATAAGCTCTTTCGTGCAAGGCGGTGGAATAAGCACGTCTTATAGATGGATCTTTAAGCTTTTACCCATAAAAACGTGGCAAGATTCTTGCATTTTGAGGGCGATGGATCGCTGCCGTTCGTAAGCCTACTTTTGCGACAACAAGTTGGGGATCGCTGCCAATATCAGCACCCCGCTTCGACCTGACGTCTAAGAGACACTTCCTCCATGTCTTGGAAATGGCTATATGGTCAATCTGGTTCTCTGTTCTGCCATCCGGAGAAAAGAGGTTGTTAAATGGCATCGTTTGTGCTTGAACAAAGTACCGCTGATGACGAGCTGACGAGTGTTGCAAAACTCCACGAACATCTCGCCATTATGGTTCCTGTTGCCTAGGCCATGTTTGCCCATTAGGTGTTCCAAACCAAATTGTCAGACCCGACTTTGGCATTGAGATTCCCCATAATAATCTTTATGTCACCTTTGGGAGCCTTGTCGAAGGTGTCGCCGAGTCGGTGATAGAATGCGTCTTTAGCTGATTGATCCGCTGGTTCAGTCGGAGCGTAGCACTGAATTATTGTGAGGTTTCTTACCCCGGATTTAAATCTGGCTGTAATGATATGGTCGGAGATTGGTTTCCAGTCAATTAGAGATAGGCGTGCCACCCTAGTCAACAGGATTCCGACGCCTGCCATTCGAGGTGACGTATCGTCTTCATTTCCAGAGTAGAGTAGTACTGTTTGGGAGCTTGGTGATAAAGTCGATCCCGATCCAGACCATCTTGTTTCGCTTAGGCCTAGTATATCGATGTTATATGCGGTCATTTCCCGTTCGACTTCAGTGAGCCTCGCACTATTGCACTCGCCCCACATCGTTCGAACGTTCCAGAAACCGATCGTGGTCCGTTGTTTGTAGCCAAAAGTCGTTGCCGGTGAATCAGTCCGTGGTATCCGAGGCTCGTTTATTGTTTCGAGTGTAAATTTATTTTAGGTACGCAGGTTACAAGCTCACATACCCAATCTTAGGGGAAGGGTTGCTTCCTTAGGTGTCCTAAGAGTCGCCGGGAGCTATTTTTTATAAAGCGCAAAGGTAGCTCTCCAATGGTGTTTTTAATTGCGCGTTCTTTTGATGATCTTTCAGCTGGGTGTGACGTGTTGGTGTTCTCACAACAATGTTACAGCTCCACCGTTCGCCTATTTCCTGAGACGCACTGATGTTATTGGCCAATCAGGATGATCATCGTTATTGTGCCTCTGCCAAATGTTTTGCAGTGCAAAACTCGGTTGGCTTGGTTAGCCGTTCCAGGGGGCGCCCACGCGGAGGACTATGGAAGAGGTCTATGCCCCCCAATTGCGACCTTACGCATATAATATTTACCCTATAAATAAAGGGATTGCTCCATAGTGAACAATGCGTGCAAACGATTTTTAAATTTGTTCATAAATAAATCCCTCCCATTAAGTGTTTAATCGACAGAATTTTGAAAACCCCCCCTTGTCAAAATCTTGGATCCGCCCCTGCCCTATACGTACTTAACATTTCGTACCACATATGCGGGGGCTACGATTTGCAAGTTTTGATCACCCAGCTACCTACCCTACTTGGTTAGCCACACTTCTTACTGCGTTATAACTAATTCCTACCACCTTAACAATGTCGAGCTGAATAAAGTTGACCATATGCCTGCGTTCATGTCCCGCAACGTTGTAATTGCGGTATGGATTTCCCCAAAAGAGCTTTTCCATAGTCCTCCACGTGGGCGCCCCCGGTAACGGCAGGGTAAAGATTGGTGGGAGAGGATCGAGGAGGGAAAGGGGGGGGAAGATATGCTGGTCACTGACTCTACTTTCTATAATTCATCATCATCGTGGCGCGACAGCCCGACGTCGGGCCTTGGCCGCCTGGATCATTGTCCTCCAATTATCTCGGTCACGTGACCGCGTCCTCCAATTTTGGGAGCCCAGCAGCTGCGCGGCGTCCACACCTACTGAGCTCTCCCAACGAGATCTCGGTCGTCCTCGCAGTCTCGCTCCGTCGACTCGTTCTGCATTCATTACTCTCTTAGGCATGCGATCATCGTCCATTCTTTGTACATGCCCTGCCCATTGAAGTCGTTGTAGTTTGACGATTTTCGAGACTTGCAGCTCATCGTACATTTCATACAACTCATGGTTGTACCGGATGCGCCATCCATCTCGATCGCAAACAGCCCCGAAAATTCGCCGTAGAACCTTACGTTCGAAAGTGTCTAGCATGTTTTCGGAGGCTTGAGTTAGGGTCCATGCTTCGCAGCCATAGCATAGCACTGGTCGTATAATGGTTTTGTACACGCGGAGCTTCGTGTTTCTGTGCACATGCTTCGATTTCATTATGGGGAGAACCGAGAAAAAAGTCTTATTAGCTAACTGTATCCGTCGCTTGATTTCGTCAGTTTCGTTGGCGTCCCTTGACAGGTTGCAACCCAGGTAGTTGAAGTTGTTCACGAACTCGATGTTGAGGTCCCCCACGTTGATGCTCGGTTGTGCAGGTGTCCTTGTCACCGATTGCATCATTATTTTAGTTTTACCCTCGTTAATACGTAATCCAACTTCCTTTGCAGCGGTATCGAGCGTATGCAGAAGTTCTTCTGCGTCAGCCAATCTTCGGGACATGATGTTGATGTCGTCGGCGTACGCTGCTAATTGTGTCGACTTGATGAGCAGCGTCTTGCTGTTGTCCATATTCATGGCCCGAATAACGTATTCCAGTGCTAGGTTGAAGAGCGTCGGTGCCAGTCCATCGCCCTGTTTCAAACCAGTGCGTGTTTCAAATAGATCAGTAAGTCTATTCTGGATCCTGACTTGTGAGACGGAGTTGGTCATCGTCATCTTTGTCAGTCGCACTAATTTTGCTGGTATACCAAATTGCAGCATGATGTTGTACAGTACTCCACGATCGATACTGTCGTATGCCTGCTTGAAGTCGACAAAGATTTGGTATACGTTTACGTTGTATTCCCAGCACCTCTGGAGTATCAGTTTGACTGAGAAGAGCTGATCGGTTGTGGAGCGACCAGGTCTGAAACCGCTTTGATATTCGCCAATGACTCGTTCTGCGTACGGTTTTATTCTATTTTCCAGAATTTTCGTCAAAATTTTATAGGACGTACAAACTAGTGAGATGCCCCTGTAATTCTCACATCGCAATTTATCTCCCTTTTTATGGATTGGACAGATGATGCTTCTGCGCCAATCGTCTGGGATCTCCTCGTTCTCCCATACTCGCAGGAGTAATTGATGTATGGCATCAACTAGACTCGTTCCACCGAATCTTAGCAGTTCAGCTGGGATCTCGTCAGCGCCCGGCGCTTTATTTCGTTTTAGTGACCGCAACGCGAGATCAACTTCCTCTACTGTCGGGGGTTGAATGGGTGGGCCTAGATCAACAATATCATCGAGAGCTTCCTGTGTGGGGATGTTAGATGGTCGGTTTAGAAGCTCTTCAAAATAAGAGGCCCATCGTTTGTTAATACCATCGGTGTCGCTGATGATGTTTCCATCCTTGTCCTTACAAAGGCTAGTCCTGGGTTGGTAGCCGTTCTTAATTGTATTTACTAGTTTGTACGCTTGTCTGGTGTTCCTATTAGCTAAGTTTTCGTTTATGTTCAGCAACTGCTCGTCAAAGTATTTACGTTTCTTACGTCTAATTATTCTATTCGATATTCGCCGTAGCTCGTCATATTTTTCTCTTCTGGCTCTGGTTCCTCGTTGAATCCATTGTCTGTAGGCCTCGTTTTTCGCGTCAAGTGAATTTTTGCATTCTTCGTCGAACCAGTCATTTCGCGCTCGCCGGGCTTTATATCCCACGACCTTCTCTGCGACATCCTTGATGGTACCCTTGAGTTCTTCCCAGAACCCATGGACGCCTGTGTTGCTGATGTTGTGTAGCATAGGTGATAGTTTTTCTTCAAGGGCGGTAGTATACGCCACCGCTGTAGCATCACTCAAGAGCTTATCAACCGCAAAGATTTTGGGAGGGCTGATTCTTGACTGGTGCACTGAGGAAATTCTACATCTGTAGGTCGTCTTCACCAAGTGATGATCTGAGTCGCAGTTTGCTCCTCGATAGGAGCGGACATCCATGACACTAGACGCCCATCTCCTGCAAATGAGGACGTGGTCAATTTGGTTGACGGTATGTGCGTCTGGAGACTTCCAGGTCTGCTTGTGAATGCGTCGATGCGGGAAACACGTAGAGCTTACGACTAGATTCCTGCTGCAGGCGAAGTCGATAAGTCGCTGGCCGTTATCGTTACATTCTTCATGGAGGCTGTGGCCTCCAGAGGTCCCCCGATGCCAACTTTCATTCCCGACTTTCGCGTTAAAGTCTCCCAGCAGCAATTTGACGTCATTTGTTGGAAGTGAGTCGAAGAGAGTTTCAAGGCGGGCGTAGAACTCGTCTTTTACTGCGTCTTCTTTAACTTCAGTGGGGGCATGCACATTGATGAGCCAGAGATTGAAGAATCGAGTCTTGAATTCGAGTCTATAATTATTCAAACAATTTATTTTCAATATTTTTTACGCAAGCTTGCAATTTGCAATATCGTCTTAACATGAGTGCCCAGCAAAAAGTGTGGCTTACCAAGTAGGGTGGGTACCTGGTTATCCAAAACATGAAAATCGTAGCCTCCGCATGGGTATTAAGAAATGTTAAGTATCGGGTAATAACAAAATTCATCAATGTCACGGGTGTTTTGCCAACCAACTGTGCTCGCCCCCACACAATGTTACTAATGTAGGCTACTACCGTATTAACATTTCCTAAGTTGGTTCCCTAAATACCCACCGTGAGAAAAAAAATGGGTTTTAAAAATCAGCAACATTCGGTTAGTATGCCTATTCGATTTTACAGTTGGATCGTTTTCCTAAGAAATAATTTTCCAATTTGATTTCAACATTTAAATAAAATTGTTGTGTTTGCATGTCCGGCCGGGATTCGAACTCGGGTCATTGTGTTTAAGAATCCATCGTGCTACCACATACGCCATCGAAACTAATATAGAATGACTGGATGAAAAGTGGTTAACTAAGTTGGGTATGTGCCTGGTTTACCTAAACCATGAAACTCGTAGCCCCCCGGCCATGGATCTCTTGGAAATCCTATGGGTTTAGTGAAAATGGTGGGTACGCCAGGATGGCTATTTAGCATAGCTATTTTGGGTAGTACGCGTTAGCGGGGAGAACGGTTTTTTGCTGGGTGGTTAAGCATCTCCAAGAGTAGGACAGTTCATCTCCTATTGACATTCTACAGGCCAAATACAAGTTTCTTTCTAAAAATGCAATAAAATCGACAAAATAAAATTTTTTTTCCATGTGTTATGGCCTCATTAGTAAGAGCAAACATTCCTATTAATAATGAAACATAACTTCGTTCAAGTGGCTGCCTCGGCTGGTTTCGCAGTAGTGCATTCTGTCATTCCAATTTTCCAAGACCGTGTCGATGGTTTCGGGCTGTAGCTTACGGATTGCTTGGATGATATTGGCCGTAAGTGCTTGAATTATTTCTGGATTGTTGGCATAACATCGGTCCTTCACGGTTCCCCAAAAAAAAAGTCCAAAAGGGTCAAATTGCAGCTCCGAGGCAGCCAATTGACATCGCCAAGAGGGCTGATAACACGATTTGGGAATTTGGTGCGTAAAAGATCGATTGTGGCATGGGCTGTGTGGCATGGCGCGCCATCCTGCATGAACCAGAGGTCGTCCAAATCCATGTCTTCAATTGCAGTAAAAGAAAAGTCGGAAAACATAGCTCTGTAACGTTCATTCGCCCCATTTTTGAAGAAAAATGGTCCAATGATGCCACCAGTCCACAATCCGCACCAAACTGTCACTCTTTGTGGATGCATTGGCTTCTCGACAATAATGTGCGGGTTTTCCGAGCCTCAGATGCGGCAATTTTGTTTGCTAAAGTAGCCTCCGAGATGAAAATGCGCCTCGTCAGAAAAGATGATTTTTCGCCCAAAATCATTGTCCAATTCAAGCTGCTCTAAGGTAAAAACTGCGAACCGATAACGAAGCGGATGGTCATGCGCCTTCAATTGCTGAGTAAATTGGAACTTGTAAGCGAATAATCCGAGATCTTTGTGCAGAATTCTCCTCAGGCTAGTGTGGGAAATGTTGAGCTGTTGAGATCGATGGCGAATTGATGTTCGTGGAGTGAGTCTCACACTCTCGGCTACAGCAGCCACATTCTCGTCTGTGCGCACCGTACGACGACGGGGACCATGAGTGTTGTCCACTAGCATGCCAGCCTCACGAACTTTTTGCACAAACATGCGTACAGCAGGCGCGGTGGGTGCTTCATTTCGGCCAAAGCTTCTTTTCAAAAAACGCGCTGTTTGGGCTACACAGCACTCACTTTGGAAATAAGTTTTCAATATGTCCCAACGTTGTTCAAGTGTAAAGCGACTCATTTCGTTCTGCGGAGGTATGATACTGACTTTCTGTCAAGATCTCGAGCAGGAAGCAGTTTTCACTGTCAAAATAACCTATGATTTAAAAAGAAACCATTAGATGGCCAACCCTGTACATTACAAAACCCTCGGTTTTCCGGTTCCGGTTTCATTTCTTGTTGTTATAGCTTGCGGTGGACGATAACTGCTTGCCCTTAATAAATATTGAAATGCGGAACGAGATGTCGTTGAGAAGACTCAGTGGCTTCTAACGTCGAACAATTGCTGGGCTTCCGAAATTGGAGGAGGCGGTTACTTGACCGAGATAATTGAAGGACAATGATACAGACGGTCAAGGCCCGATGCGACGTCGCCAAGTAGTGCCTCGATGATGATTGTTCGAAGTACAATATCTACAACGATTTCGTTTGCAATTGTTTAGACGAATTTTCTGTTACATTTTCAAATTAAATCCTTCACACTTTACTGAGTAAATTCCTTGTTGATTTAATTAATTTCATTTAATATTCGTTCGAACTGCATTCTATCTAAATCTTTGAAAAATGAATCTTTACGAGCTCATCACTCAAGCAAATCGGGTCTCTCAACTACTGTGTCATCATTCGAAAATAAAATGCCGTTTGGCACTTAATTAATAGATTTGACAAAAAGTATGATTTGTAAAAATGAAATAATCGTATTTTTCATATCTTTCAAAGCGAATGATCGTATTATCGCAAGTTGACAAATACATACGAGTAATGCTGTTTCTACACGCTGGACCAAATAACCGCGTTAGACCAAGCATTAGACCGCGAATTAGACCGTCCATTAGACCATCTATTAGACCGCGCATTAGACCGTCCATTAGACCGCGTATTAGACCGTCCATTAGACCACCCATTGGACCACGTAACAGAGTAGCTATTTGACTTTTAAAATTATACCCTAAGCTGCTCTGATACGTGGTCTAACGGGCGGTCTAATGGATGGTCTAATGCGCGGTCTAATAGACGGTCTAATGCGCGGTCTAATGGGCGGCCTAACGGCTGGACGGTCTAGCGTCTACAAACAGCATAAGTCTAGCAACCATGACTCGCACTATTCTCGCACATTACAAAAATACAGAAAATTTAATTAAGATGATACCAACAGTAACTAAATTTCAGTCCGCTACTTATACAAAAGTCCTTGAAATCATTTGTAGTTCTAATACCTGTACAGACTTCCGGGTGATTATCAATTTAACATGCATTTTCACAAAACGTTTGTGTTTTGCCAACGAATGCGTACAATGCTAGTACAGATTCAATAAGAACTTCTTCCCACTGAGTTAGATGGTCAAAAAGATGCCTAAACGCGTCAAAGAAACTGATATTAACTTTACAATTACCTCCATACGTGCGTGTAATTGGATAGGTATATACTATACATCAACGAGTATGACTACAAATATTGGAAACTTTTTGCATAGCATTTTTTGTTCAACATACAGTCGGATTTCTTTTAATTTTACGTATCTTCCATTCCAAGAAATCAAATAAATTGATGGGATAAGAATTTAAATTGCGGATATTACGTATCTTCAACAACATCGATTCGATTCACCTTGATCGCCCAACTCATTACGATGGGGTGTGATGAACATTGTAAATAAGCCGTGCAATAATAACAATAAGATGAGCACATACTATATCTTTTGTCAATTTAAGATATTGCAAATTCCAAAGATCAGCCTTCATCGTGCTTTGTATTTTTAAATATGTACATAGGACGCTGACGCAAAATTCAAATTATCATACAATTAAGAGAATAACATAAAACAAATTATGGAATTCCATATGGAATATGTAGTTTCAAACGATGGGTTTGTGTAGTAATATCTGCTGATTAAACACCTTTTCAGGTTTCCTGGATGAATTAAAAGCAAGCTAGTTTTCGGCTAGCTTGCCGATGGTATGATACCCATCAAACGAAGCGTAGTATGAGCTGCTATCAATTTGATCAATTTTCCATTTACCACTTTAAAATTAGCAGTAAAACTTGTTCCGATTCCACTGTTCCTATGAGAGGTATATGAAATATTGGACCGATTTCAACTAAATTTAGGAATGTGGTTTGGCGGTAAATATGATCAATTAATGTCAATGTATTATACCTTCGGCAAGCTAGCCGAAGCTTTTTATACCCTAGACTTATAGTATAGGGTATATTGTTTTTGTCACGACGAAAATATGTAACACCTTAAAGGAGGCTCCGGGAGTATAGCAATGTATATATACAAATGATCAGGGTCACCTCCTGATTCGATTTAGCCATGTCTGCCTGTATACCCGTTCGCACGATAACTTTCGATAGAATGAAGCTAGAGCCCTGAAATTTTGGTCAGATGTTGGAAGTATGATCTAGTTGGTTGGTATTGAAAATGGGCATGATCAGGCCAAGAGAACGCTTAATTCCCCTACATATGTAAAATTCATAAATGTATCTGTAACTCCCGATTAAATAAACATGAAAAGCTCTAGCTTTGGCAGATTACTCGTGCGGGTAATTTTATACTCTCTTGGGAAAATAAAATCGATCAGTTGAAAACTAACGGTAATTTTCTTAGAAAGAACCCCGTACTACCCTACTTTTCACGTTTTTTTGTGTATAACTCTTGAACCAATTGACGTAGAACCCTGATTTTTGGCACGTAACCCTAAGATGAGAAGCTGCTTAAGGTTCTGTAAGTTGGACATCAGATCAAAGAAACGCCTACTTCCCCCACAAATTTCAAAAAATTTAATATTCGTTTGATTACGATAACTTTCGATAGAATGACACTAGCAAGTTGAAAATTTGGTGGAATGTTGTTAGTAAGACCTACTTAGTTGGTATTGAAAATAGGCAAGATCCGACCCAAGGAACTCCTACCTCCCCTATAAGTGAAACTTCAAATAAGCGATAACTTTAGATAGAATGAAGCCAGCGACTTGAAATTTTGGTAAAATATTTGAAGTTAGATTGGGTTAGTTGGCATTAAAGATCGGTAAGATCCGACCTAAGGAACCTCTACCTTCCCTAAAAATGAAACTTAAAATAAGCGATAAGTTACAACAAAATAAAGCTAGCGACTTGAAATTTTTGTCAAATGTTTGTAGTAGGAGCCAGTTGGCTAATATTGAAAATATGTTAAATCCGACCGACGAAACCCCTACCTCCCCTACAAATGAAACTTCAAATAAGCGAAAACTTTCGATAAATTGAAGCCAGTGACTTGAAATTTTGGTAAAATATTTGTACTGGATCTAGTTGGTAAAAATGCGGAAAAGTTGACAAACGAAACCTTTAGCTGCCCTACAAGTGCGACTTCTACTAAGCAATGACTTTCGATAGAATGAAGCTAGCGACTTGGAAAATTCGACAAATATTTTTAGATTGATTTATTTAATTGATTTTGAGAATGCTCAAGATCCTCCTGAATGGGTTCCAATCTCCCCGACCGGGCGACCGGTAGCGCAGTGTGTTGAGGCATCAGTCTCATGTTTGACTACCGGCGTTTCGGGTTCGAGTCCCGTCCACGACGACGTTCGTGGCCATGGATGTGCAGGAGGTGCATGCTGGCAACTGCATTCTCTGAAACCAATTTATGCCAACGAAACGTCAACTGGGCCACATGGAACAGTTGACGCGCTATGCCCCACAAGGGGTTGGAGCAATTGAGTATGAGTATAGACTGGCCATATAGGAAACTCACTTTTAATGCATATGGTCGTTGCCAATTGGTACTTTTCGTATCACCGCTAGGTCTGTACAAGTCTAGGGTATATACGCTTCCGACTCCGTACTCTGCTTGTACATAACTTTGGTGTTTTAAGGCTCGTTTTTAGGCCTACTATCTGCGCTTAGAACTTCGAGCAGCGTCTTTAGTTCATCCTGGTTTTTGGGTGATAAGGACTGTGTCATCTGCGAATCGTAGGTGATTTAGCCGCTCTACATCTATGATTGGTCCTTTATTATTCCACTTCAGGTCTCGGAAGATTTCCTCCAAGGTGGCGTTGAACAGTACTGGTGATATGGTATCCCCCTCTAGCCCTTCTTTGCGTGGGAAACTCCGGCGTGTCATCAAACACTTTTACCTTCACTTTGGCGTTCTTGTAGATGTTGGCCAGTGTTTCTATATATGGTTTCTCAATACCCTGACTTATAAGCGCTCTTATGATTGTCTCGGGGTATATTGAGTCGAAGGCCTTCTCAAAGTCGATGTATGCCAGGCCTAGGAGGAGTTCGTACTCCTTTGCTCTGCTCATGAACTCTCTTAATGTGTGGATGTGATCGATAGTGTTTAATCCACTCCTCAAGCCAGCCTGTTCTCGTGGCTGTTCTACATCTAGGGCTGATTGTATTCTATTATTGAGGATCTTGGTGAATACTTTGCAGAACACGGGGAGTAGACTAATTAGTCTATAGTTTCTAATGTCTTCCCTGCTGCCCTTCTTGGGGATCTGAATTATGTTGGTCTTGTTCCACTGGTTCGGATACAGCTTGTGAATACGTTTGCCAGGAACTTCCATGTTTGTCTGCCTGAATGTTTTAGTAGCTCCACTGTGACTCCGTCATTGTCAGGTGTTTTATTGTTTTCCATTTGCCTAAGCACCCACTTCGCCAATGAGAAATTCAGGTACATCTTCTTCGAGTTCTACTGGTATAGTCGTTGAAAACGTGTGGCCTGTTTCGGGGGCTTTGTACAGATCTTAATAGAAGTTAGCTATAATTTCCAATATTCTGTTCCTATCGGTTATCCTTACGTTTTCGTGTTGCATAGCAATCACTTGTTTTCTACCAACCACGACGACGTTCGTGGCCATGGATGTGCAGGGGGTGTATGCTGGCAACTGCATTCTCCGAAACCAGATTATGCCAACGAAACGTCAACTGGGCCACATGGAACAGTTGACGCGCTATGTCAAAAAAGGGGTTAGGGCAATTGAGTTAGTTAGTTGAGTTTTTCGCCTTCTTGAGGCTTCTGTAACTCTCGATGGCGTTTTCAACCAGTTTTTCGTTATACAATATTTCATAATATTTTGTGATATTTTTTTCTGATTGTTTTGCAGGTTTAGGTGTTTTCAATCCTTGTGGTGTTCGAGGATAATTTTATTTCTCTGCGTTTTCTGAGTAGAGTTTTGTTTCATTTGAAATCTTGTGGTGTCTGCTGTCCACTCGTGACCCGCCTATTTCTTCAGAACATTTTAAGAGAGCGCTTGCGTTGCGAGATATGACGCGTCCTTGTTCGGCATTTCAGTTTTCAACCTTTCTTGGTAGAGGCTGGCGTTGTCTCTGATATTGTCAGTTGGTTTTCTGACTAATCAGAGCCTTTCTGTTTTTAGATTTGTTGAGAGCTTTTCTAGCCAGAAGACTGTCGCTTCCTATCTTGAAATTGTTCAATATTGATACATCCCTAAAAGTATTCATTCCGTTCGTTAAGATTAGGTCAATTTCATTTTTGGTGGTTGCATTTGGCGCTTGCCATGTCCATTTTCTATTTTTGTTTTCCTTGAAGAAGGAGTTCGCTATGTATATGTTGTGTTGGTGAGCGAATTGGACCAGTCTTTCTCCTTTTTCGTTCCTTGTGTCTAATCCAAATTTGCCTACCAGTGCTTCCTGGTCCTTTCTTCCTCCTACTATAGCATTGAAGTCGCCTACTAAGTATTTAAAGTGGCTGTTGTTGTTATCCCAGGCCTGATCTATTTCACGATTGAACTCTTAAATCTCATCGTCCGTGGGGCTAGTTGTTAGTACATCTCTCAATTGCCCTAACCCCTTTTGGGGCATAGCTCGTCAACTGTTCCATGTCGCCCAGTTGACGTTTCGACGGCATAAACTGGTTTCGGAGAATTTAGTTGCCAGCATGCAACTCCTGCACATCCATGGCCACGAACGTCGACGTGGACGGGACTCGAACCCGAAACACCGGTAGTCAAACATGAGACTCTGATGCCTCAACACACTGCGCAACCGGTCGCCCGGTTGTTGGTGCATAGACCTGGATAATTTGCATTGTGTGTCTCTGAGAGAGCCTGAGAGTTAGGCTGGCTACTCAATCTGAGATACCTGTGATTTTAACTATCTTGCCCGCCCATTTTTATATCCTTCACGGATGTGATAGGGTATATTAACTTTATCATGAAGTTTGCAACGCAGAGAAGAAAGCATCTCCGACCATACAAACCATTTATATTCTTGGTCAGTATGATGAGACGAGTCGATTAAGATTTGTCCGTCTGTCCGTCTGTCGTCTGTCTGTCTGTCTGGTTCTATGCAAACTAGTCCCTCTGTTTTAAAGCAATCGAGCTGAAATTTTGTACAAAGCCTTCATTCTACGCTATAAATATGTCGGAACCAACGGAATCGGACCACTTCGTCATATAGCTGCCATAGGAGCGACTGGTCCAAAAATTCGTCTTTGCGAGAAAAACTTTTTTATTTCTAAAGATATCTTTTTTGAATTTTGCACAAAGCCTTCTTTCTATTATACGCCGTAAATATGGCGGAATCCACGAAATCGGACCTGTCCGAGATGGATATAATCCCCATGGAAATCAATTTAATATCGGAACCTGACCAATCCAATCTTATAAATAGATAACACCGCCGCAACCAACCAGTACCAACATTTTCGAAATGCATTTGATGAGGAAAACCAGTCGATATCGGTTTTAGCTCAATCAAGATCGACTCCAATCAGCGCCTGTGTTCAGGGTATTGGAGACTCCCCACCACGATCGGCTCTAATCAGTGCCTGTGTTCAGTGCATTGGAGAATGTCAATCAGAATCGATTCCAATCAGCGCCTGTGTTCAGGGCATTGGAGAATCTCAATCAGAATCGATTCCAATCAGCGCCTGTGTTCAGGGCATTGGAGAATCTCAATCAGAGTCAACCCCAATCAGCGCCTGTGCCCAGGGCATTGGAGAATCTAAGTCGAAGTCGATTCCAATCAGCGCCTGTGTCCAGGGCATTGGAGAATCTCAGTCAGGATCTGCTCCAATCAGCGCCTGTGTTCAGGGCATTGGAGTACAAAAGCTGCTATCCCAGTCACCATCAACTCTTATCAGCGCCTGCGTTCAGTGCATTGGAAAATTTAACCCTTCGGATCCAATAAGCGCCTGTGTGCAGGCCGAGATCATTGGAGAATCTCATTCACAATCTACTTCAATCAGCGCCTGTGCTCAGGGCATGGGAGCATCCCAGTCGTGCAAAATTCGCATCGAAACTAGGAAGCAGGGCGAAGATCACTCATTAAAGGAAGAACAGAGTGAGTTAATCTTGATGGAAACTAATCGTCGACTATCAATTGGTAATAATCAGTTCCAAACTTTTCGACGGACCATCCTGGTTTACTATTGAAGCAAACACAGACACTTCAAAAATATTCAGTTTATTAAATTAGAACGATAATTATAATTCACACGATGATTTGCAACTCTATCAGCCAATTCCTTTGTCCAAACTACTAATCATGTCTGTCAAAAAATTCATTACAATAATTGCCAAAAAACTTAACTTCATACACGCCATCTATTAAGAATTTCTTAACAATATCCACTGATTAACTGGTCTAATATAATAACATAAAGTTTACAAGTGACAATTCAAAGGTTGAGGTTATGTTTAATACATAAATGTAAACAAACAAGTTTAGTACAGTGTCGTGTACCTGTGGAGAGCCGTGATGCAGATAATCAGATAACTACCTGTATAATTTATATTATCTATTGAATTTGATTCTTTGTGTTCCTTGTTTTCTCCAATTCCAGGTAAGACATCGACATCGACGACGAGTTGAGGGGCGCGCCTGAACAGGACCACTTCATCATATAGCCGCCATAGGAACGTCTTTGTGAGAAGACTTTTTTATTTCTAAAGATATCTTTCTCAAATTTGGCACGAAACCTCTTTCTATTACACGCCATAAATATGGCGGAACCAACGAAATCGGACCACACTATAGCTGCCATATGAACGACCGGTCGAAAAATTCGTCTTTGTGAGAAAAACTTTTTTATTTCTGAAAGTATCTTTTTCAAATTTCACACTTATATAGTGTCTTTAGTCAAATAAAATAACATTTCTGAATTTGATTGAAATCGGACTATTTTATCACATAGCTGTCATAGGAACGACTGTTTTTCTTAGAAAAATTTTTTTATTTCTGAAGATATCTTTACGAAATTCCGTATTATTCAATCGTATTGACTGCCAAACTACGTTACTAAATTTGGTTTAAATCGTCCCTCTATTTCATATACTTCTCATAGGAACAGTGAAATCGGAACAAGTTTTACTACTAATTTCAAAGTGCCACATGCACCATAGGTTACAACGAAGGCATGATACCCTTCACGCTTCGCGTCGGCTAGATTGTTTTTCATTAAGAAACCTACTTAGCTTGTCCTACCTGATTGGGTCCCGTGGTGGTATAAGATGTTACCCGACTCAAGTATCATCATGTTCTCTTCTTTGCGTCTTGTTTCGCTGAGACCAATGATGTCCCATTTAATTTTGATTGTTTCCTGTTCTAGTTCGATTAATCTTGCCTGGCTTGATAGCGTTCAGCAGTTATATGCCGCTATGTGTAGCATTGGCAGGTGTTGTTGGTAGCAGTTTAACCTCGGCGGACTCTTAACAGCCTCTGCCTATCCTAGATCCATTCAGGCCTACGGAGAATGAGTGTTGGTGATTTTTCTGTCCTTTCATGTTGAGACAATATTTTATCACGCTGTGTCATTGCAGGTTGGTAAGGGGCAAAGGTTAGTGGGGTATATGGTCTTAGTAATAGGATAGGGGTGAAGGGAGGGAATTACCTTCCTACTCTAGCTGAAATAACAAACTTCTTATTTAATGAAAACAGCCGTGCGTTAGATTGGTACCTCTCGGGCGAGAGGCCTGCGTTTTACCCATTGAGCCATATATGGTTTATATTGTCGGAGATGCTTCCTTCTATGCGTTGCAAACTTCATGACAAAGTTAACATACCGTATCACATACGTGAAGGATATAAAAAGGCTTGGCTGATGTTGCAGTTTAAGACAATTAAATTTCTTACGGACACGGGTCTCGTCATTTAAATAGAAGTTATTTTAGAATATTCATTTTGTTTGTAAATAAAACTATAAAATTGATGTATATTCCAACCGTTACAATGCTCAATCCGTACCAGATACTACACACACTCATTTATACGTTAAAAAATGTTTACATACTTATTTCTTTGGGATTATATTTCAAAACAAATGATGCTACCGCAGGTGATTATGATTCGTCATCAAGTCAAATTCAGGTCTAGTCTCACAATCATAAGTGATTGCGCTTGGTATCTATTTTTGAAAGAGAAATCACTGATGTCATTCCATCATTAAGCTTAGTACTAACCTCCGCTTTTTGGGCCAAATCTAATACAAAAACAGCCATAGATTTCGTTCGTACGACATATTTTCACTACCTCAGTACTAACATATAGTATTTCACACGAAACCGTACACAAAGGAAAAATTCTACAAACCGTTGTGAGCAATTTTCGCATGAAAACAATTGCTTTGTATTTTATTTCGCATGAAAATCGGTCATCGTAGTGGTGGCAGCGCCGCGGATATGTGCCGTATGAAAGTTTCTACTGTTCTACTTTTTTATTTGTGGGAGATATGAGTGCAACATTTTTGCACGAAAGGTTAGTACTAGCCTTTAAATGTAACGTACGCGCATTATACTACCCTCTACAGAAACCTGTAAAAGAAGAAGCCTCTAAACAGGAACCTTCAATGTTCACGATGTAAAAATGATGACAGCTTTCGGATGAAGTGATGCACGACAATTGTTTAATAGATATATTACGCCAATTACTTGGATATTTTAACGATTAAAGAACCTTGAGGAGTTTTTTTGTTGTTGTTTACAATTTTTTTTTAATTCTGTTTTATCAGTTGACGGACATTGATTTATTGTCAATGGTACTAATAGAAATGACGTGATATGATGATTTTGAGTTTTAATTAAGCATGTACTATGTTTTTAATCACTACTAAATTTAGTAATTTCGTTTGCTTTTCTAAGCGGGTCGATCAAGTAGTGAATGGTGGCGATTTCCTTCAATGCAGAGTCTCCTACCTCTTGTTATTACTCGTACCTTTTACCGAATGACTAACATTATTCAGTTAAATATGTAATCTGTCTTGTCCGATGTTTGTAGCTCTAATGTATGTGAATAAAACAAGTAGCTTTTCGCAAACTTCTAATGCCAATTTTGTAGGAAATAAAGCAAAAGATGGGATTATTTGGGATTACGCGGCGGCACACGTTACCTGTAGCTCTGTTCTGTTCGGTGTATGTATTTGGGGTAGGAACTTGCCTGTCTGTGGTCCCGGTGCCATTATGTTGACAACCACGTGCCTATCCAAACATTACGTGTTATATAAACATTGGGAACATGGGAACTGCAACTAATGAAATGTTTAGAAGTAACTTAAATGAAAACCATTGTCCATTGTCCCAAGGTCATATTAATATCGGACCCACTCCCGAGGATGTACATCTTCCTTGGCTCTAGCCAGTGCATTCTGAAGCAGGTCGGAGTATCCAGAAAGAAAGACAATTCATGATTAATATTCAAAAGTATTAAAAATAAAAATTAAATAAATCAATTAATTTAATCAATATAAAAAGTTTAATAAAACCGATATTAATCATCACCATCGTGGCGCGACAGCCCGACGTCGGGCCTTGACCGCCTAGAAAGTTGTCCTTCAATTGTCTCAGTCACGTGATCGCGTCCTCCAATCTTGGAAGCCCAGTAGTTGCGCGGCGTCCACATTTACTGAGCTCCACCAACGCGATCTCGGTCGTCCTCGCAGTCTCGCTCCGTCGACTCGTTTTGCGTTCACTACTGTCTTTGGCATGCGATCATCGTCCATTCGTTGTACACGCCCTGCCCATTGAAGTCGTTGTAGTTTGACGATTTTCGAAACTTCCAGCTCATCGTACAGTTCATACAACTCATGGTTGCAGCGGATGCGCCATCCATCTCGATCGCAAGCAGCCCCGAAAATTCGCCGCAGAACCCTACGTTCAAATGTATCTAGCATGTTTCCGGAGGCTTGAGTTAGGGTCCATGCTTCGCAGCCATAGCATAACTCCTGGTCGTATAATGGTTTTGTACACGCGGAGCTTCGTGTTTCTGTGTACATGCTTCGATTTCATTATGGGGAGAACCAAGAAAAAAGTCTTATTAACTAACTGTATCCGTCGCTTGATTTCGTCAGTTTCGTTGGCGACCTTGACAAGTTGCAACCCAGATAAATGAAGTTGTTCACGAACTCGATGTTGAGGTCCCCCACATTGATGCTCGGTTGTGCAGGTGTCCTTGTCACCGATTGCATCATTATTTTAGTTTTACCCTCGTTGATACGTAGTCCAACTTCCTTTGCAGCGGTATCGAGCGTATGCAGAAGTTCTTCTGCGTCGGACAATCTTCGGGACATGATGTTGATGTCGTCGGCGTACGCTGCTAAAATAATTGTGTCGACTTGATGAGTAGCGTCTTGCTGTTGTCCATATTCATGGCCCGAATAACGTATTCCAATGCTAGGTTGAAGAACGTTGGTGCCAGTCCATCGCCCTGTTTCAGACCAGTGCGTGTTTCAAATAGATCAGTAAGTCTATTCTGGATCCTGACTTGTGAGACGGAGTTGGTCATCGTCATCTTTGTCAGTCGCACTAATTTGGCCGGTATACCAAATTGCAGCATGATGTTGTACAGTGCACCACGATCGATACTGTCGTATGCCTGCTTGAAGTCGACAAAGATTTGGTATACGTTTACGTTGTTTTCCCAGCACCTCTGGAGTATCAGTTTGGCCGTAAAGAGCTGGTCGGTTGTGGAGCAACCAGGTCTGAAACCGCTTTGATATTCGCCAATGATTCGTTCTGCGTACGGTTTTATTCTATTTTCCAGAATTTTCGACAAAATTTTATAGGACGTACAAACTAGTGATATGCCCCTGTAAATCTCACACCGCAGTTTATATCCCTTTTTGTGAATTGGACAGATGATGCTTCAGCGCCAATCGTTTGGGATCTCCTCGTCCTCCCATACTCGTTGGAGTAATTGATGTATGGCATTAACTAGACCCGTCCCACCGAATTTTAGCCGTTCAATTGGAATCTCGTCAGCGCCCGGCGCTTTATTTCGTTTTAGCGACCGCAACGCGAGATCAACTTCCTCTACTGTCGGGGGTTGTATGGGTGGGTCCGGATCAACAATATCGTCGAGAGCTTCTTGTGTGAAGAAGTTGGATTGTAGGTTCAGAAGCTCTTCAAAATAAGAAGCCCATCGTTTGTTAATGCCATCGGTGTCACTGATGATGTTTCCATCCCTGTCCTTACAAAGGCTGGTCCTGAGTTGGTAGCCATTCTTGATTGTACGAGTATATACTAGTTTGTACGCTTGTGATGTTCCTATTAGCTAGTTTTCGTTTATGTTCAGCAACTGCTCGTCAAAGTATTTACGTTTCTTACGTCTAATTATTCTATTCGATATTCGCCGTAGCTCGTCATATTTTTCTCTTCTAGCTCTGGTTATTCGTTGAATCCATTGTCTGTAGGCCTCGTTTTTCGCATCAACTGAATTTTTGCATTCTTCGTCGAACCAGTCATTTCGCGCTCGCCGGACTTTATATCCCACGACCTTCTCTGCGACATCCCTCATTATACCCTTGAGTTCTTCCCAGAATCGGTGGACGCCTGTGTTGCTGATGTTGTGTAGCATATGCGATTGTCTTTCCTCAAGGGTGTTAGTGTACGCAGTAGCATCGCTCAGAAGCTTATCAACCGCAAAGATTTTGGGAGGGCTGATTCTCGATTGCTGCACTGAGGAAATTCTACATTTGTAGGTCGTCTTCACCAAGTGATGATCTGAGTCGCAGTTTGCTGCTCGATAGGAGCGCACATATATCACACTAGACGCCCATCTCCTGCAAATGAGGACGTGATCAATTTGGTTGACGGTATGTGCGTCTGGAGATTTCAATGTCTGCTTGTGAATGCGTCGATGCGGGAAACACCTAGAACTTTTGAACAGATTCCTGCTGCAGGCGAAGTCTATGAGTCGCTGGCCGTTGTCGTAACATTTTCCATGGAGAATGTGGCCTCCAGTGGTCCCCCGGTGCCAACTTTCATTTCCGACTTTCGCGTTAAAGTCTCCCAGGAGCAACTTGACATCGTTTTTTGGAAGTGAGTCGAGGAGAGTCTCAAGGCGGGCGTAGAGCTCGTCTTTTAATGCGTCTTCTTTAACTTCAGTGGGCGCCTGCACATTGGTGAGCCAGAGATTGAAGAATCGAGTCTAAATGCAAATCTTACACAGCCGTTCATTTATGGGTTTGAAGTCAGTAATGTGCGGCTTGAGGTGATTGTTTACTATAACTGCTACTCCAAACTCCTTGCGGCCCGATGGTCTGCCACTTGTAAAAATTGAGTGCGATTTGTTGTCATTGATCTCGCTGCCAAGTCAATTTGTTTCGTGGACTGCAGTAATGCTCAGTTTGTACTTTTCGACCTGTTGAAGGAGGGAGTTCTCGGCCTCCGGTTTGTTCAGGGAGCGTTCATTCCAGGATTCGAAAGAATAATCCTTTAGTCGTTTGCGTGGTCGTCGTTGTTGATCCGTCCAATCCGAGGCTTTTGTTCCAGGTTTCTTGACATGGAGTGGTTTTTACAAGGACGGGTTGTCAGCACATCGCTTAACCCCAGGGGATGGCCTCGGAAGATAGCTTCTTCAGATTTTTTAATAAGCGTGATGGAGTTCACACAACTATGTTGCAGGTCCAACAACGCAAGTCATTCCATCCTACTAAACATCCTGAGATGCTTAGGTGTTGGTCAGCCATTCAGGCTACAGCTACCTACCTTTTTCCAAATGTCTTATCGCTAAGACTTGGTCGTCCGCGGTTTGAAATACTGCCGTTACCAGGGGGCGCCCACGAATAGGAGGCTGAAGAAGATCTGGAAACAGAGGATTAGTGTTTCTTTCTTGATCTTTCTGTGTTTCGGGAACGCTAACATGAGTTTATCCTTTTATTGCCTTACATAGCCAGAAAAGTTAAATAACTAAAGAAAGCATCAAAGAAAAATCTATTCAGTACGCAGTACAAAGAATTTGAAAGCTAGAATTCAAGAAGCTACCTAGTACTATAGTAGTAGCGGATAATGATGATTCGCGGATATCAGATTTTCTCCTCTTTAACAGGTAAGCGACGCCGACATACTACTGAAGGGCTCTATCGCAGCACGCGGGACACTCGGATTGTTAAGACGGTAAGCGATTTAACCTTGCAAAATATGATAGATAAATGCCGTTTGGTATGATTGTTGTTGGTCTCCATACATTTATTTAAAGAGATGGAGCCACCTTGGATCCCGCAGCAGGGCTGCTGTGCAGGCGAAAAACCGAAAAATTTGAGCCCTTTTTTAAATATTATCCGCATAACTTCTAAACGGTACCTCAGATCGGAAAACTTTATAAGATATAAATTAAGGAAAATCAAATTCTGCATCTAATCCTTAAGGGTTGTGTTTTTTTCAACAAAATCCTAGAAAGCGTTACTATGCCCTTAGCAGTCGACCGTGTTTCGAGTAGCAAAACATGCCCGGTGCGTTATCAAGCTAAGCTATAGACGCATACTAAGTCGGTGTGCAGAAACCAAGTGTCACAAAAAAATCAAATTTTCACTGAAATAACTCGCACTTATACATTGCAACAATATTGAATACATAAAATAGATAATTTAACTAACCGTCAAAATGTGCGTATACGGTCAACTACCCCGGCTAAAGAGGAAATATTCGTTGCAATTATTGCACTGAAAAGGGGTTAGGCTGCTGGACTCGACGTCATTCCTGCCGATCTTTATCAAGCAGCGCCAATCTTAACTGCCAAGTTGCTGCACCCACGTGTTGATAAACCATGGATCACAGAGATCTTTTCCCAATAATTGGAGAGGCGTTTGATTTGCTGCCGTTGCCAAAATAGTAGCTTAAAAATGTCCTGGAAAGACTAAGATATTGACGAAGAGCATGCAAGCTTTCGATCCGGATTCTCCTATGTCGATCACAGTACCACCTTGCGAATCATTATCCATTTCACTGGCTCTTCATCGATCTTGAGAAGGCTGTCGATAGTGTTAACCACGATTCTATATGGGCGGCCCGGCCTTGCGCAGGAGACATCCCCGAGAAGCTTGCTATTATTAACGCAACCTATGACTGTGCGAAATGTCGCGTTTTGCATAAAGACATGGGGTCTATTCCACGAAACAAATTTGCAGCTCCGAACTTTGCATTTTGCACTTTCATCATTGTGCCGCAAAGGGCCGTCGTCGGACCTTGGCCATCTGGATAGTTTTCCTCCAATTGTGTCGGTCATTTCAACAATTAGCGAGACTATCCAGACGACCAAGGTTCGACTACGGGCCGTTGCGCCACAATGATGAAAGGGAAAAATGCAAAGTTTCGTGGAATAGGCCCATGGTGTCAGCGGACGTTGAAATTCGAAATTTGAAATAGAAATGTAGTTGCTAATTTAACATTTTTATATTAAAAACTATAATTAATGATAAGCTTTATTCCAGAATTATATAATAAAGAATGTCGGTACATATTTGATTGTTTATTTAATTTAAGGATACGTGCTGTGTAATATGCACCACGCCTCCACATTTCACGTAGCGGAATCAAATATTTTCAAATAATATCAATGGTACTTAGTATTGACTACACCATAGCTGTGTCCATATACCAGTCAAATCGCAGATTGAAATAGCCAGCAATAATTGCATCATTATCTAATAATAATAAATGATTAAGCCTATAACAATTTAACGGTGACTTCTAGAAATCCAAGCAAAATGGCACTGTGAAGAAAAGAACCGATCTTAAAATACATACATCAATTTATTTATGCTTTTAACGTATCGCCAGCAATTACCGTCATCATAATTTGCAAAAAGATACATAGTCACATATTGCAATTGCTAGCTCATGCCTGTATGACTTCTGGAACAAAATTGCCATATGCAATTTTATCTAATTATTGTTTATCGCGAATCTAGCGGAGAAATGATGGTTCTCTGCAAAAGTGTGAAGCACACACTAGCCCAAGGAATTCATTGAATTAAATGCACTAATCATGTTCATAGTTTGCAGTGGCTCGTAGTATCTGAAAAATCGTTGTAAAGCGCCAGAATGAAAAATTCACGTATGTGTGCATTTACTGGGGCTAAGCACGATTAGGTTCGTAAGACTGTTTCTGCTGAAATGACTATAATGCGCTATCAGGAAGTTGTGCTCGTGTATTTTATGGTAATTTTATCTGATTAGTAGTATCGTGGTTGTGTAAGAGGACAATTTTGAAAATATGGAACAGTTTACAACGGTAAGACGGTAATTGTACACTGCTTATCATTATGTAATTTCCGTGGATCTAATGAAGATGAAATGAAGACCGTAAACGTCTTGCTGTAGTAAAAGTATCAACTAAAATATACTGAACAAAATATACGCTTAATAATCGGTTAGTCCAGGCTCGGCTCCACCATGTGTGCAGACAGTGTATTACAACAGAGCGTCATTATGTACGGGCGCGAAATCTCCTGCCTAATTAAGCAATGCGATAATTACTGAAAATTATTAGGTAGCCATGTTCTAGCTAACAGTTCTGCGCGCCTACTCGATTACCCATTTCATTTTCATCATAGACAAAATCATTCTCACCCCATATTGGGCGCCAAATATTTGGTGGTTTGGCAGTCAATATGATTAAATAATCTGAAATTTGGTAAAGATATATTCAGATATAGTCCGACTCCATTGGTTCCGATGTATATACAGGCTGTAATAAAAAGAAGTCTTCCTACTAAATTTCAGCTCGATAGCTTTAAAACTGAGGGGCTAGTTTGCATAGAATCAGACGGATAAAGATTAATCGACTCGTCTCATCATGCTGACCAAGAATATATGGTATATATTTTATATGATCGGAGATGCTTCCCTCTGTGCGTTGCAAACTTCATGACGAAGTTAATATACCCTATTACATCCGTGAAGGAGCTCTGTGAAGTTGGCACCGTGACATTCGATTTTACAAATTTAAATTGTGCAGTTCGTTTGCCCACCGTAGGTCTACGTTTGCCCAGGAAAAATTTTCTTTTGCCAACCCTTACAAAAAAAGTTATTAACAAAAAACTTTTTTTTCAAAATGCAAAAAACCACGAATTTTTTTTCCAAAATTGGGAATTTTTTTTCCCTATTCCGTTTGCCCAACGTTGGCCCAGGATTACCCACCCAAAATTTTCGTTTGCCCACCCCTAAAATCTTTTATCCCACATTGGGCGCCACATTATACATCCTCAAAACGATAATATTTAATTTAACTTGCCCACCCCATTAGCCCATTATAAGCCCCCGTTTGACCAATAAAATTTTTTGGATGTCCACCCTTGCAGAAAAAGTTATTAGAGAATTAAATTTTTTTTGGGTTGTGAATAATTATATCCTTATTCAATTCAATTATATTTTATTTCATATTATACTACAATTTAATTTACAAGAACTTAATTTAGATACCGGCTATGGCCTATGACTCTATATTATTCAGTATTAAGCGTAATCAATTAAGTTGATTTAGTTCAGTTAACTAAATAAGGTGCCAATTAAGGAAAAACCTATAAAAACCTTATGATAACAAAAAAAAAAAAAAAATAAATATAAAAATCTTAACCTACGAATTAAGTCTAAGCTTGCATGACTAACTTACTGTATTAGGTATTAACTAATGATCTAATAATATTATTGTTAATTTGGGAGCAGGTTGCCATAAATTTAGGTGTACTATTGTTAACTATTTCATTTAGAGTCCGAGTTTTTCTTTCGTTGTGCAATCTCACGGTCGAATAGTAGAAGGGGTTGTTAGTAATATGTTTGAGGATTTTGTTTTGAGTGGTTTGTAATTTATTTTTTATGGTTTTCGCATAGAGACCCCATAAAGGAGAGCCGTATGCAGCAATAGGTTGTATGACCATCTTGTAAATAAGAAGCTTATTTTCAAGCGACAGTTTCGACTTCTTGTTCAAGAGTGGATACAAGGAACAGAAGGTTTTGACCATTTTCTCGGAAGTCTTTTCGATATGTGGTAGACCAGTTAGTTTTTTGTCAAAGACTAATCCTAGATAAATTATTTCCTTATTCCAATTGATAGGATCACCAAGAAAATTCAAGGGAGAACTCGGAAGGTTTCTTCTTTTTCTTTTCTTTGTGAAGAAAGCCGCTTGTGTCTTTGAGGTGTTGAGTTTTATTTTCCACCTGAAATAGAATTGGTACAAACTTTCCAATTGAAACTCGAGTTTTGAAGATATAATGGTGGGATCGTCACCATCACAGAATACACAAACATCATCAGCAAAACATGCTATATGGCAGTCGTTGGTCTTTGGTATGTCAGCAGTAAATATATTAAAAAGGACAGGACTGAGACATGAACCTTGAGGAACACCTGATGGAATTGTTTTTGTGGCTGAATATGACTCTCCTATTTGGACAGAAAAGGTTCTGTTTAACAGGAAGGATTGTATCATTTTATTTAAATAGGTAGGTATACCAAAATTAATTAATTTGAATAGAAGCCCATTGTGCCAGACAGAGTCAAAAGCTTTTTGTATATCCAGCGCCACAACACCAACAGATTTTTTGTTTTCAAATGCTTTTTTAATATGTTTGTGCAGCCGGAAGGCTTGATGGACAGTTGAGTGTTTCTTCCGAAACCCAAACTGGAAATCAGGTATAATTCTCAACCTTTCAATTGCGTCATTTAGTCGAGATAGTATTATTTTCTCGAAGATTTTGCTCATGGCAGGTAAAAGGCTTATTGGTCTATAATTTTCCGGCAATCTCGGATCTTTTCCAGGTTTTGCAATCGGTATTACAGTGGCATGCTTCCAGGAGGAAGGGAAGTAAGATATCACCATGCAGGCGTTGATTATATAATTGAGCCGTACTAATGCCTTTTTAGGGAGATTTTTCAAGACCAAGTTCGATATTTTATCGAATCCAGGAGCCTTTTTAACTTTGACCGATTTAATAATTTTAATAATCTCGCTCGGGGAAGACATAAAGAGTGCGTTGAAGTCACTGATGGAGGATGATAAATTTCGGACCTGATCATTCACCATTTCATTGTGAATATCGCTTCCTAAATGAGTTGACATCTTATGGGCATCGTGGAATTTTTTGGATATCATTTCAGCTTTGTCCTTGTTATCGAATACCAAAGTCTTATCAGTAGAGAATAGTGGTGGCATAATTTTACAACGTCGAAAAACTTTGTTCAACTTCCATACAGTTCTGCTATTTTTTGGTAATTGTCTTAACATCGTATTCCATTTTTCATTTCGGTTAGTGGATATTTTGTTTTGAATTAATTTCGAAAGCTTATTTACCATTACCTTTGCTGATGGGTTTCGGTTCCGTTGCCATCTGCGGCGAAGGAAATTGCGAGTGTGAATAAGTCTCTTAATGTTATCGTCTATGACATGATTTTTAACCAGAGCCTTGTCAATATTAACTGACGCGAAATCTAGGGCCGAGTTAATTTTATTATATAAGTCGTCAATGAGGGAATCAACTTGAAAGGAATGCTCTATTTTCGATAGGTCTTGTGATTTTAGGTCGATATGATTATTCAAATATCTCTTGAATTTTATCCAACTAATACGTTTTAAATTGGAATTCCCACAGAGATTATTAAAATCAGAGTGTCTAATTTCAATATGGAATACTACCGGCAAATGAGGGGACGACAAATTGTGAATAGTACGCGGCTGGGGTATATTATTTGGGCATTTACTAAGTATTAAATCTAGAGTCGAATCATGACCCTTAGAATTGAGGAAGGTTGGTTCTGAGGGGGTGTGAATGATCACATTATTTTGGCACGTTAACTCATAAAGGCGTTTGCCAGCTCTGTTTGCACTAACACAGTTCCAATACCTATGTTTAGCATTCAAATCCCCACACAGAACGACATTTTTACCTAAAGTAAACAGATATTTAATGTCATCCTCAAACATATTCAATTCAATATTATCAATTCGAGTGCCTGGAAAGTAGCATACAACGATAGTAATGTGTAAATCTTCCAAGTTTATGGCAATCGCTTCAATCGTTTTAGTTGCAAGTTCAGGAAGTACGTGATACTTCATTGCTTTCTTAACACAAATAGCAACACCTCCACCAAGGGTGCCTAATCTATCTAGTCTATAAATGTCATAATTAGGATTAGAAAACTTGTCCTTGTTCTTTAACCAAGTTTCAGTTAGAGCTACTATATCTGCGCTAACATCATATGCAAGATCAAATAATTCAATAGATTTATTTTTAATACTCTGGGCATTCCATAACAGTACGTTAATCCTATTCATTTATACACAAATTTAACCGCTAAACTAACAATAACGTTGTACTGATCCATTTTAGTCTTGCATTTGGATAGATTCGTAATCAGTTCAGTAGAGAGCTCCAGCAGCTGATCAACAGAGAATAAGTTGTCTCCGCATGTTCTATTTTGCTGTTGATCCGATCTTAAAACATTGGAAAACGTTGGCAAAGTGTCCCCAAATGATGATGGTCGAACAGCGTTAGATGTAGTTTGTTGGTTGGGCAACGACGGAAAGTAATTCATATTCGAGTGCAAGTTGAATTGATTCGTTTTCGGCTGATGGTTATTAGTTTTATTGCGATTTGACAACCTTTGGCGAATTGCCAAATACTCAGTTCGTTTCTCGCAGACAATATCATTAGCCATATGATTTTTGCCGCAGTTTGCACATTTTAGTAAAGGCTTAATAGTGTCAACTGGTTCGCTAGCAAGCGAACAGTTTGAATACGAGTGGTTGTTTCCACATAGTAAACATTTTGCTGGCAAATGGCAGTTCGAGGAACCGTGGCCCCAGAGTTGGCAGTTTCGGCATTGCGTCGGACCGCTCCGTGATTTTGAATACCAATGCCAGTGGACTCTAGTGTGGAAAATTGCTTCAGTTCGCCTGAGTTCTGATAATTTTATTGTTCCCTTTTCGAAATATACGATATAATATGTTTCATTATTGTATCGGGTGGACTGTGGGTGAAATTTTTTAATATCCACACAGGGAAGATTGAGTTCTTTTTTAAAATGTTTTAGAAGCGAATTGCACTCCATGTCATGCAAACCGGAGAGTACGATTTTGATGGGTCTTTTGTCGGCGGGTCGAAAAGTGAAAAAATGGAAATTTTTCTCAATTAGGAATTTATGAATTCGCTCGTAGTCTTCATTACTGTCGATAAACAGCTTATTGCCGGTAGCCGTATATTGGATACAGTAGTTTTTGACATTTAAACCAGTCAATGTAGCATCGATCGTTTCTCTGTCCAACTTCGGAAATATTAATGGTGAGTTTTTTACCTTTTTTTGTTTAGTGGTTGTCACGGTTGGTTGGCCATTGACAGGGTCGATCTCGGACAGATTAGAAGGCAAATCAGCCAGCAACTGGAATGAGTTCTGGGTAGATGAAGTAGCGGCCATTTCGGCACTTCGAAGAAGCTTCAGCTTAGTGCGAATTGAACATTCTGGGGAAGAATCTTCCCTGTGGCGTTTCCTTACACGATCACTGTCGGACACTTTGGCGTTTATCTTAGGTCGATTAAACAAACAGAACAACAAAATAGAAGACTATTGTTTATGTAAAGAAAGTCAGATGAAATTCACGGATCTTCGGACACGATCTATACACTGCGAATGACAGTCAATCCTTAATTTAGCTCCTTAAAGGATAATTTTGTAGTGTAAACTCATCAGTTCGTTTGCCCATCGCGGACTATCGTTTGCCCAGGAAAAAGTTTCGTTTGCCCACACTTGCAAGAAAAGTTATTAGAGAATTAAATTTTATGGATTGCGAATACTTATATCCTTAATTTGGCTCCTTAAAGGATAATTTAGTAGTGCAAACTCATCGGTTCGATTACCCATCGTGCGCTATCGTTTGCCCATCCGTCCAACTCTTTTTATAAAAAAATAACTATTTTGATCCTACGTGGGCGCCACTTTCGACACTTTGGCTCCTTAAAGGACAATTTGAGTTCGTAAGCTGGGCAGTTCTTTTGCCCATGGTGGAACATGGTTTGCCCAGGAAAAAGTTTCGTTTGCCCACCCTTGCAAAAAAAGTTATACAGACAATTTTTTTTTTAGGTTGATTATACTTATACTGTTATTTGGGCTCCTTAAAGGATCACTTTGTAGTGCAAGCTGGGCGGTTTGTTTGCCCATCGCGGATTATCGTTTGCCCAGGAAAAAGTTTCGTTTGCCCACCCTAGCACGATGGGCAATCTAACTGATGAATTTGCACTACAAAAGTGTCCTTTAAGGAGCCAAATTAAGGATATAAGTATTCGCTGCCCAAAAAACTTTAATTCTCTAATAACTTTTCTTGCAAGGGTGGGCAAACGAAATTTTTTCCTAGACAAACGAGGGCTTATAATGGGCTAATGGGGTGGGCAATTTAAATTAAATATTATCGTTTTGAGAGTGTATAATGTGGCGCCCAATGTGGGATAAAAATTTTATTTTTTGAATAAAAAAAAATTGAGGGGTGGGCAAACGAAAATTTTGGATGGGCAATCCTGGGCTAACGTTGGGCAAACGGAATAGTGAAAAAAATTCCCAATTTTGAAAAAACAAATTTCGTGGGTTTTTGCATTTTGAAAAAAGGATTTTGTTAATAACTTTTTTTGTAAGGGTGGGCAAACGAAAATTTTTCCTGGGCAAACGTGGGCCTACGATGGGCAAACGAACTGCACAATTTAAATTTGTAAAATCGAATGTCACGGTGCCAACTTCACAGAGCTCCGTGAAGAGTATAAAAAGAGTTCAAAATAGGCTTAAAGTAACCTTAAGATAGCCTGAGTTTATCTTATAGCTTAGTGTCACCATGCACTGTCGATTTCGAACTCGAACTCGAGCACGAACCTGGTACAAATGTCCTCTGAATAGCTCAAGACACACATACACACTTCACATAAAGGAGAAGAAAACCGGGCCACTTGTACCATGTTCGAGTTCAAGATCGACAGTGTATGGTGAAACTTATATAAACCACATATTTGAGCAAATCTTTCTAAATTTTCAATACATTTATTAAGATTTCCAAATCTAGGTTTGGAATAAGATTTAAAACAAATCTCTTCTGAAATCTCTTATTGTCCCCTGAATTTGTATTTCACCACATTTCGCCTCATCGTCATCATCATCGGTGCTCTAGCCCTCATTGGACCTTGGCCTCATGGATACAATTATCTCGATCAAGCGTTCGCGTCCTCCAGTTGGAAAATCGTAGAAGCTTCATACAATATGTTAATTGAGTCCTCCTATCGTACACGAGGTCTTTCTTGCAGTCGTTTTCCTTCGGGTTTACACTTTAGCATAGTTTCGGAATTCTGCCATCGTGCATTCGTTCGACATGGCCAACCCATTCTAGTTTCCGGAATTTGATAAATTTCGAGGTGCATAGATCGTCAAACAGTTCATATAACTCATGGTCGTACCGCATTCCCCACACATCTCCTACCTTGATTGGTCCTAATATCTTCCACAGGATTTTTCTTCCGAATTCATCAATTGACTTTTCTGATGCTTGTGTTCGGGTCCGCGTTTCGCATCCATACAGCAGCACAGGTCGTATTAATGTTTTTTAGATACACACGTGTTGATTTTGTGGACTTGTTTCGACTTCATTATAGACAGGACTGCGTAAAATATTTTGTTAGCTGCTGTGATGGTGTCCGTTACCGTCCTTTGATAGCAGGGCCCCAAAGTAAACAAATTCCTTCTCTTTCTCGAAGTTGTACTCGCCCATTGTAATGTTTTGTCTGGCAGGCGCCGTTCTTCGAGACTGGGACATACATTTCGTTTTTGATTCGTTGACTTTTAATCCGACTTCTAAAGTTGCTGCCTCTAGTTCTTGGAATACCTCCTTAGCACGCGGTAGTGACCTAGCCATGATATCGACATCTTCTGCATATGATACCAACTGCGCCGATTTTGTTAGTAGCCTACCTCTACCTCTTTACCTTTCCAACAACATACCCCAGAGCTAGGTTGAAGAGAAGGTGCGAGCCCATCTCCCTGTCTCAGGCCAGACTCCGTTCGGAAGCTGTGTATCAACTCGTTTTATATCCGTACCTGGCATTCGGTGTTCTGCATAAAGGCTCTTATTAGCCGGATCAGTTTCGGCGGGACTTCAAACTCGGGTGATATCGTATGCATGACCTTTTGATCGATACTATTGTAGGCTTGGCGGAAGTCCACAAACAGTTGGAAGAAGTCGATGTCGCATTTCCAGCATTTCTCGAGTAGTTGTTTTACTGAGGAAATTTGATCCGTGGTAGACCGACTGGTTCTGAAACCACCTTGGTACAAGCCGATAGTTTTGTCAATAGTTTGTAGGACATACAGAATAACGATATCTATGTTATTTTATGTACTATATATTACGATGCGGGAAGCCTGTGGAGCTTATGATTCAGTTCAACTGCTGGTGAAATCAATTAGTCTTTGGCCGTTGTCGTTTGTTTCATCATGGATGCTGTATCCTTCTGTTGTGCCCCTATGATGCAGTTCATTGCCGACTTTGACATGAAAGTATCAGAGAAGAAGTTTGATATCGTTAGAGGATAGGCCATCAAATAAACCATCTGGCAAAGCGCAAAATCTTCTTTAATGGCAAAATTCTTTCTCTTCCATTGGGGCTAGACACCTTTTCCATAGTCCTCCACGTGGACGCCCCCTGGTAACGGCAGTGTTTCAAACCGCTGACGGTCAAGTCTTAGCGATAAGACAGTTTGGAAAAAGGCAGATAGCTGTAGCCTGAATGATGACCAACACCTAAGCGTCTCAGGTTTAGTATGATGGAATGACTTGCGCAGTTGGACCAGCAACAAAGTTGTGTGAACTTCGGCATGTTTATTAAACCATCTGAATCAGCTATCTTCCGAGGCCATCCCCTGAATGGGTTTAAGCGATGTGCTGACAACTCGTCCTTGTAAATACCAGTCCACGTCAAGAAACCTAGAACAAAAGCCTCGGATTGGACGGATCAACAACGACGCGACGCAAATGACTAAAGGATTACTCTTTCGGATCCTCGAATGTACGCTTCCTGAACAAACCCGGGGGCCGAGAAGGCCCTCCTGCAACATGTCGAGAGGTACAAACAGCAAGACGCAACTCATCAAGTCGACACAGTTAGCAGCGTACGCCGACGACATCAACATCACATCATGTCCCGAAGAATGGCCGACGCAGAAGAACTTCTGCATACGCTCGACTCCGCTGCAAAAGAAGTTGGACTACGTATCAACGAGGGTAAAACTAAAATAATGATGCAGTCGACGACAAGGGCACCTGCACAACCGAACACCAATGTGGGGGACATCAACATCGAGTTCGTAAATGACTTCATATATGTACTTGGGTTGTAACTTGTCAAGGGACGCCAACGAAACTGACGAAATCAAGCGACGGATAGTTAGCTAATAAGACTTTTTTCTCGGTTCTCCCCTTAATGAAATCGAAGCATGTGCACTGAAGCACGAAGCTCTGCGTGAGCAAAACCATTATACGCCCAGTGCTATGCTATGGCTGCGAAGCTCGTTGAGACCCAGCTTTAACCTTTGTTGTGTTTTTCTAGCTTTAATTTTTTAAGGACTATACTAAAATGTTGCGAGAGTTTTTGTATAGGCTGAACTTGGCGCTTAAATAGTTAAGAAGGACACTATTTTGGACTACTTGTAAATTTGCATATTGTCATTAATTTTCAAGCGACTCCTAAATTTGCTGCTATTACATCATGATTGAAGCGCTTGAAAAGAAAATCGCACCACAGGATTTCCAAGGACATCCTTTCCCCGAAAATGCTTAACTTGCTACCATCATAAATCTTGTCATGAATTTCTTTAACATTACTTCACATCCATGGTCAAATCAATTCAACAGTCTACGACACACTTCTGAATCGGGTAACATACCCGCTGTGGAGTCGTAAGAACGACAGATTTAGGTCACTTGACGAAATTTTTGCATGAAAACTTACTATTTTTTTGTGTATGTTCACTTTAGCCCCTTTTTTAACGCGAACAATGCAAAAGTATTCGCCATTGTATTCGCACAATCGAGCACAATCTTTTTGTTCGGGTGGATAAGCAAGGAATTGGGATGCACTTGTGAGTGCTATGCTAAGCCGCACGATTATGGCGGCGACATTGGCAAACCCACTTCAGCACTGGAACGAGCAAAATACTCGTATGGAGGAGCTACTTGTTCCAGGCTCAAAATGGCACATTTACAATAGATGTATGTGGTAGTATCAGTGACTCCGATTGTGGAGGCTGCTGCTCTTTAAAAACGGATAAACAATTGCTTTTGTGTACGAGCAAAATGTAAAGCCCCCGGATAATAAAATTCTTTCCAAGAATGGATCGCCTTTTTTTTTCGTCAAGTACGTGAATGGAATAAAAATATTTTGGATGCTTTCTGTGTGGAGATGCTCGAATTTTTAGAAGATTTCGATGAATGACGTTTACCTTGTACAATGGTAACAGCGATGACAACGATTATAATGGGCAATTGAAGAACTTCCTCTACGAGGACTGGACTTAGAGGTCAGGTGAGTGCTTACTACTACTACTACTTTGCCTTAACCCCTAGCGGGGCATAGCGCGTCAACTGTAGTTGACGTTTCGTTAGCATATAAAGATTTCGGATAGTGCAAGTTGCTGGCATACACATCCTGTCCTTTGATTGTCGGTTTTAACGACAGGCCCTCAAAGGGAAAGGCCGTGGTATTTTTTTCACACCCCACACCACAGGGGTACCTCAACCAAATCATCGCACCGCCATCACTGGCGGCTTGACGTTGGTTGGCAATGGTCAGTGACCACTGCCGTTCCAGGGGGCGCCCACGCGGAGGACTATGGAAGAGGAGTTTTTGCTTGGGTTGCGAGGAATAATATCTTTCGATAATCGGGTCATCTTGATCCCAGTTTTTTTTTCTTTTTTTTGTGGTAAAACGAGATGAACAATTTGGGATATAGAGCTGCTCAGATTCAGATGACAAGTTCATTTTTAAAATAGGTAATTTTCTCGAAAACGCTTTTCCCTACATCTATTTAATGATTTACCCATCATAATCCTGAGAAGAGACCACCAGGATAAATCTTTTTCTAGATAAAGAAAAATTGAGAGTTTTAGCAAAAGGCACAAACCGCTTGTCGTTTACGTTTTTGAGTGCCGAAAAGGTATCTCCAACTTTGCCAGCGTCAAACACAAATTTATTTAAAACGTTAAAGAGGCGAGCTTGTCGTACTACGCCATCTTCTTCTTTTATTTTAACGACAACAGATTCCGTACGCACGCGCATTATCTTTCTGGTACTCAAAGGCGTAAACGACAAACAGTTTGTATATCTTGCTAAAACTCTTTAATTATTTTTTGAATAAAAATTCCAGTTGTGAAATATTCGGATAATGCGGAGCTCGATTGTGCTAGCATCCTTGTCGTTGATTGCATCATTATTTTAGTTTTACCCTCGTTGGTACGAAGTCCAACTTCTTTTGCAGCGGTGTCAGGCGTATGCAGAAGTTCTTCTGCGTTCGCCAGTCTTCGGGACACGGAGGTCCGCTTCGGCAGAAAATGTTCAGCTCTCGTCCCTGACTGCACTGAATGGGAAAATGGCATTCCCTGTCACCTTGATATATTAAGAGGTTCGCGGATGGATCTTAAACAGATCAGGGTGTTGGTTGTAGGTGTCTTTGAGCCGGACACCAGGATTTCGATGGCAATGGGAATCTCCCCTACGCCTTTCAAGCTGATATCCACGCCATTAGACCCAGTGTCAGAGTCATCTTGGAAAAAATACTTCGCGTGCTCACATTGCTATCTACTCAGACAGCCAGGGAGCCATAATGGCGCTCACCTCATATAGGCTCTCTTCGAAACTGGTGAAGGATTACTAAGAACTCTTCCAATTGTTGGCAACCAAAAACAAGTTTTCTTGTGTTGGGTACCAGGCGAACATGGCATTGAACGGAACGAGTGTTACAATCGACCCAACGTTGTCGACCAAGTGGCGCTGGCTAGGACGTCTATTCGAATTCCTTATCTTCCACAGGATGTTACCTATGTATGTTCTCTGAATCGTGAATCCAACATGCCTTCCTGTCTCATTCATCATACTCGTCGAATGAATCAAGTACAAGAAAAGGCATGTGATGTATTTCTCACAAAACTTACGGATGCGTTGGGATATTCACCAAAAATCATTTTACAATTCTTTTTTAGGGTTTTGTAGTAAAACAAAACCCTTATGAAATCGGTCATGCGTCCGTCTGTCTGTCTGTCTGTCCATGAAATATCTCACGAACCGCTGAAGCTACATGCATGAAATTTGGTGAAAATATGTGGAAGTACTATAATTCTCTGGAGAAAGTGATGCGTCGTAATAGGTCAACTTTAAGGGGGGGGGGGGGGGTCCCCATAGAGGGGAAATGAAGGTCGAAATTTTTTTTTCGTCTGGTATAAGCAAGTGGGGTATCGTAAGAAAGGTATCGTCGAGTACATTGCATTTCTGGAATTTTTTTCAAATTTGAAGAAACGGGAAAAGAGGGAGAGGGGAAAATATGTGGCCCGAGTTTGTCCCCCCCCCCCCCCTTGCATTTCGAGACCGTTACACTTAGAAATATGAAAATTTACAGAAAAGCGGCATTTCACTAACATAGAAAACTAAAAATAATAGAATTTCAAAATCTCATCAAAAAAGGTTAATAATAGTACATTTCTATTGTTGTAGTTAGCACACCCCTGCACCCTTTAAACACACCCGAGACCAAAAATATTGATGGCCAATGATAACCAACACCATAAGCAATAACGTCTCTAAGTTTCATTACAATCGTGTAATATTTAATAATAGTACATTCACTTAAATTTAGGCATTTTTACACTATTCATACAAAAAATACACCTACCGGCTTCGAAGGTGCGAGTACTACTTGCATGTTGTTTTTCGTAGTGCGAATTGCAGTTATTGTTACATATTATGGTTATACATTTATGAAAGGGTAAAGATTGGTAGGGGGCGATGTGTTGTAATTGGCCAACTATAACGAGCGGGGGAGGGGGTGGGGCGAAATTAAGGTCAAATTTTGTTTATCGACTGGTATAGGCAAGTTGGGTGTTGTAAGAAAGGTAATGTTGAGTACATTTTATTTTTGGCTTTTACTTTAAATTTGAAGAAAGGGGAACAGTGAGGGAGGAGAAAATATTAGATCGTAATTTGTCCCCCCTTGCATTTCGAGACCGTTACACTTAGAAAAATGAAAACTTTCAGGAAGGTGGGTTCCGAATAGCATATAAAACGGGAAATAATGGAATTTGTATATCTCCTCAAAATAGGTTAATAATAGTTTATTTCCATAGTTACTGTTAGCGCACCCTTGCATCCCTTAAACACGTCCGAGATAAAAAGTAGAGATGGCCAAGGATAACCAACATCAATATGTTCTAAGTTTCATTACAATCGCCTAATATGAATGGGCATGTAAGATACTATATGATCGGTCAGACAATTTTATTATGTTTTTTTTTATCCATCTAAGTGGTACCAAGAAAAGCAAGGAGCCGATACTTGCGTACAAATATAAGTGCTTGCTACAAAACCCTCGGATTGCGGGCGTAGCCCTCTATATTCCGGTTTCATTTTTTTATTGTTGAGTTTTTTTTTATAATTTTTTCCTTTTCTGAAAAATAAAATTTTATAATGTCTAGTTAATCTTTTTCCTTAAATTGGGTTCTTCTGTGTTCCAAAGGATGGGCACATTACTCCCCTTTCCTGCTTCTAATCCTTCCCTTGTGTAATTGGTGTTTTATTAAGGTGCCTAGGACTAGGATGCTTTGACTTAAAAACCCACGATACGCTTGTCTAGCCGGGACCTGACCGAAAAGCATCCTTGTGAAAACAAATTTTTGTTGCAGTGACGGTTGCTCGACATAGCCGCAGCCGCACCATGCTTAGCATGGATTTTGACAAACCCATCGCTCTTGTTCAGCACTTAAAGCTGTTCTCCAGCGAGTGTTCTGCTTGGTAATATGTTACCGAACGAGCTTCAAAACTTCGTCAAATAAATTTGCGAACATACTGTAGTAACTGAAGAATTTATTTCCTTATTTTCCCGTCTCCCGAAAAAAAATTGTTGAACCTATTTGAATTTTCCCTCCTGATATTGTACGGATGCACACAACATTTTATTTTTCTCTTTGGTTCCTCTAGAAGCCCCAAAGACTCTGCTACGAACGCTACACGTAACCTTGACCTATTCATTTCATATGAGTGCATTCACGACACTCGTTTCATCCGGAGCGCTACCACCCCTCCCGCACGTGATTGCAATCTCTCCTTTCATCCGCTCCGGAGCGGTTACTTCCCCTTGGTAGCAGACATTTTTTACGCTCTCTGGGCATGTAGCCGCTACATTTGACAGTTCGCAGCTGGTATGTGCGTTGTGACGTTTGTATACATCAAAAGCGCAAATAGAATCCCCGTCTATGTAAATTCACTGTCGTCTTGTGGTTTGATTTGATATTTCCTTGTTTCGTGATGTGCCAAAGAAATGTTTTGCAATGGAAAATTGGTGAACGAAAGTTGTGGAGAGGATTTTAACATGTTAACATAATCACCATTGTGGCGGTTCAATCACGAAAGAAATGTTGACAGGTAGCGTCTCCTCAAATGTGTAGTGGAGGGGATGTAGCGTTCCGTAGCGAAAATTGTTCACGTGAATGCAGCCATTGCGACGAAGTTGTTTCCTTGAGAGATGACGTGGTGGTAGTGGTGACGCAGTACGTAATACGTTGTGCATGTAGGAACAATAAAAACGGGTGTCCAATGGTCTAATGACGCTACGTAAATACGCGCGTTAAGAAATAATCGTGTATAGACGGAGCCTAACTAAACCAAGACACACCCCAAGCCAAGAAAATATTCATTTTCCTTTTAGCTACTCTGCTATGTTATGTATCGTCCTTTTGCTGTTCTAATATATTCGTTTGATCGATTAGTATCTCAGTGCGTAGAGGCATCACTCTCATGTCTGACGACCAGCGTTTCGGGTTCGAATACCATCCACGACAACGTTCGTGGCCATGGATATTTGTGTTGTTGTCTTCTCCCTGTGGTGCGGGCGTAATAATAAGCCACAGTATCCCCCGACTTGTCGCAGGTAGGCGGCTAAATGGGGGAGCAATAGGTATGCTTTCAACTGCTATTTCCCAAACTAGTCTATGCCGACGAAACGTCAACTGAGCCGCATTGAACAGCTGACGCGCTATGCCCTACAAGGGGTTAGGACAATTGAGTATATCCCATCGATTCGTTATATATTCAATTTCATTCGTTTAAATTTTCTATATCTAGACAAAGGACTTCATTTGTCCTAAATCCTTCACACAGTCAACATCGCTAATTAGCTTGAACATTTCTGCCAGTTTTTCTCTGTTGATAACATAATTTGATTTCATGTATAAAATCCATTTGAAAATTGTTACTAAGTTGTTATATTTTAATATACTGATCTGTCCATAATCTTTCGATGTATACTTCTAGAAGATGGTATCTAAATGGTCTAATCTGAATAACCTCCATATCTGGGCTCATGGACACGTATGAATTGAACAGGACGGCTTTGGTTTCTTGGACTGGAAATCACAGAATGTCTATTGGATTGGAAATGATATTGATAGGGCCGTAGATACAAATCTACAGGGCCGGCGAAACACATCCGAGTGGAGTCAAGACTTCTAAAAGAAACACAAACACTCAACAACCCCCCTCCCCTAGTTGTAGATTTAAGCGTGCCGGAATTTCATTGCTGGCAGAAGCAAAGCAGCAGCAGCATCGTCTGTGTCTCGGTCTCGGGTAAGTATTCTTTCTTATACAAACCTCGCACCCAGGAAATTTTCGTTTCGAAGCTTAAGCTTTTTGTTTAGAAAATTCGCCAGGTGCAGGCTACAATGGGGCGAAAGAGTAAATTCCTGCAAAAAAAAAACGTGAAAATTTGCTTTTCCCAAGTAATAAGATGAATAAAGTGAACAAGATTACGCAAACGTCACCAAAGGCTATAAAAGCGGACAGGCTGAAGGGTAGCAGAAAAGTGGAAAAGCAAACTGTACTGCAAATCCCAAAGAGAAAAAAAAAACACAACTGCACTCGCCAACAAAGATAGCAGCCAATCCCACTGAGGACTAGTCCCCGAACAGAGACTCTACCACTGGAGAGGATCCAAAGGCCCGGACGAAAGTCGAGAAAAAAAAACGGATAAAAATTAAAAAAAAAAGTGAAAACCAAAGCGAAGTCTGTCAAAAGAAAGAAGAAGAGCAGACCTGATGCAATTGTCACCTCGCAGAAGGGAGATATGCCATATGCCGACATTCTCCGAAGGGTGGAGTTCGAGCCAGCTTTAAAAGAGCTGGGTCATAATGTCAGTCAAATAAGACGGACTCTAAAGGGCGATCTCCTCTTCAAGATGAAGGCCAACTGCGATATTTTGGCAGAAACGTTCCTGAGCGTGGCTGACGTCCTGGAAAATGCAGCTGAAGTGAAAATTCTGCCCAAATTTCCCTTTCGTATTGATCTCGTCGAGATTATGACACTCAGTTCGTGTTTCTTGGCGCAGCATTTTGATTTCAGCTGCATCGACCAGAAAGGGATATGGCTGTACTCAAATAGCTACCATTAGCTCACAAACGGATGTTGCAAATACTCAATTGCCCTAGCCCCTTGTGGGGCATAGCGCGTCAACTGTTCCATGTGGCCCAGTTGACTTTTCGTTGGTATAAACTGGTTTCGAAAAATGCAGTTGCCAGCATGCACCTCCTCCACATTCATGGCCACGATTATCGTCGTGGACGGGATTCCAACCCGAAACGCCGGTAGTCAAACATGAGCCTGATGCCTCAACATACTGCGCTCCCGTTGCCCCCATTCAAATTGTCGAATAAATTAACAAATATCAATTGAAAGATGTTTCAGGTGCTTTGCGTTTGGCCACCTCAATCGATCGATCGATTATGTGTCGCAAGTGTGGCGAAGAAGGACACAAATCGAAACCATGTGACAAAGAACCGAAGTGCATGCTATGCTGCGAGAATAAGGAAATGGACTACAAGCATTCCACTGGAAGTATTAGATTAGATTGAAGGGTGGGCGTAGAGCCCCTAAGGGTTCAGAGCAAAGAGGCCGATTGGCCCATTGTGCTAAAGCCCTGGGTCTGGTAACAGGTCGATCAAGTTTGATCGAGTTAATAAATTTGCTCAGGAGGATTATAGAAGCCGAGGCGATATCATCAGCCTCCGGGTAGGCTACTCCGAAGCAGTCTCTACGTCGCCGGGCTAAGGCATCGCAATCGCATAAAATATGGGTCGAAGTTTCGTCGTCTTCGCCGCAAAAGCGACAGCTCGAGTCAAGAACAATCCCCATAGTACTGGAAGTGTTAAGTGTCCCGCATATAAGAAGGCTCTTCAGGAACTTCGTAAATGAATCTCGTTCAGATCAATTTAAATCACTGTCAGACGTCACAAGATCTGCTGTCACAGACAACAAGAGAAACGGGCGTTGACGTGGCGATCGTCTGCGAGCAATATAAAAATTTGAACAGTTCAATTTGGGTGGCGGACAAATAAAAATAGGCTGTCATTTGGTCATGTGGAACACATGCCTTCCAAAAAGTATCGGGACCAATCAACGGATTCATGAGAGCGCAAGTTAACGGCATTAATATACAGCTGCTACGCCCCACCGAGACTAAACCTGGAAGAATTTGGTCGGCTGCTAACTTAACTAGTTCGCGATGCCAGCACGCATACTCCCGGAATAATCGCGGGAGATTTCAATGCGTGGGCCACTGAATGGGAGCTACAAATGCTAGGAGACGGGTACTTCTTGAAGCTTTCCCACAATTGGACGTCATCCTTATGAATATATTCGGTAGTAATAGAAGAGGAACTTCACGCTCCATTACAGACATTACATTTGTCAGCATCGACACTGGAATGGGGCGTGAGCGAGGATTATACTCACAGCGACCATCAGGCCATTTACTTCATCATTGCCAGCAAAACAGCACAAGCAAGGAAACCACCAATAAACCGAAAATGGTCTGCTAGAAACTTCGACGAGGAAGCGTTTATCGAAATCTTGCATCAGAAGGCAGCTAGCTATTGAAGGACATGCAGAGCAAAAGGCGTCGCAGCTAATAAAGCAGATAGTAGAAGCATGTGATGCCTCTATGCCAACAATAAAGTCTTCAAACCGCCGGAAAGCAAACTAATGGCAGAATGAAGAAATTACATTGTACCAGCGATCAAGACTGACACCAGACTACGAAAACTTGACACAAGAATCAAAGACTTCACGCTGACTTCTAAAGCAAGCAATAAAAATTAGCAAACGAAACTGTTTCAAGCAACTCTGCGACGACGCAGATATAAATCGCTGGGGAACGGCCTAAAGGGTAGTTATGAAAAAGCTGAACAGTTACCAAACACCCCAAGTCAAGTACCCTCTTCCACTAAATCGGTTAGTTTCAGTTCTCTTCCCCCAGCATGTATTAGAAAACATTGATAACCAGGAAATGGTCCATAAAGAGCAGATACCGGCATTAACTGACAGAGAGAATCTCTACAGAATAGGTGACAATAAAGTACCAGGCCATGATGGCATTCTCAACGGAGTGTTGAAAGTAACAGTTGACACAGTTCCCGGGAAGTTCGCCTGTGCTTTGAATGCTGTCTGCACGGAAAAAACAAAGGTTGGTTCTGCTACCAAAACCAAACGAACCGCCGGGCGAGCCAAATTTATTTCGTCAACCGTGACTAGCTTCCGTCGTAGAGGAAGAGGGAGCACTGTCAGACCCACAGTTTGGTTTTCGAAGGGCGCGCTCCACGGCCGATGTCATCTTGACAGTGACAGATTTGAAGAAACAGGCACATCGTGATGGCAAATACTGTGCGGTTGTAACGCTCTCTCTCTAATTGCCTTGACCCCTCCAGGGGCATGGGCGCGTCAACATCTCAAGCATTTCTATGCCTTGTTGACGTTTCTAGAGTATATCTACTTTTCGGAAGTGCTGTTGCTAGCATGCACCTCCTAAAAGTTATTGTAACGCTGGACGTCAAAAACTCTTTCAAATTCGGCAAACTGGAAATGCATTCATTTGTCTTTGCAGGGGAAAAGTATGCCTGACTATTTGACGCGTTTAATACAGAGCTACCTTTCGTTAAGACTCCTACAGTACGAAACCAGCGAAGGGCCAAGAGGCAGCAGACAATGTAACAGCAAGCGTTCCGCAAGGATCTGTACTCGGCCCTTTGCTGTGGAACATCATGTACAACAACCTATTGGATTTAACAGTACCTAAAGTAGTTAGGGAGCAAAAGACCTTTTCCATAGTCCTCCACGTGGGCGTCTCCTGGTAACGGCAGTGTATCAAATCGCTGACGGCCAAGTCTTAGCGATAAGACAGTTTGGAAAAAGGCAGATAGCTGTAGCCTGAATGGCTGACCAACACCTAAGCGTCTTAGGCTTATTAAACCATCTGAAGCAGCTATCTTCCGAGGCCATCCCCTGAATGGGGTTAAGCGATGTGCTGACAACTCGTCCTGGCAAAATCCACTCCACGTCAAGAAACCTGGAACAAAAGCCTCGGATTGGACGGATCAACAACGACAACCACGCAAACGACTAAAGGATTATTCTTTCGGATCCTGGAATGAACGCCACCTGAACAAACCAGGGGCCGAGAACGCCCTCCTTCAACAGGTTGAAAAGTACAAACTGAGCATTGCTGCAATCCAGGAAACAAATTGGCTTGCCAGCGAGATCAATGACAAGAAATCACACACAATTTTTACAAATAGCAAACCATCGGGCCGCAAGGAGTTTGGAGTAGCATTTATAGTAAACAATCACCTCAAGCCGCACATTACTGACTTCAAACCCATAAATGAATGGCTATGTGCGATTCGCATGAAGACTCGATTTTTCAATCTCTGGCTCATCAACGTGCATGCCCCTACTGAAGTTAAAGAAGACGCAGTAAAAGACGAGTTCTACGCCCGCCTTGAGACTCTCTTCGACTCACTTATAACAAACGACGTCGAATTGCAGCTGGGAGACTTTAACGTGAAAGACGGAAATGAAAGTTGACACCGGGGGATCACTGGAGGCCACAGTCTCCATGAAAAATGTAACGACAACGGCCAGCGACTTATCGACTTCGCCTGCAGCAGGAATCTAGTCGTAAGCTCTATGTATTTCCCGCATCGACGCATTCACAAGCAGACCTGGAAATCTCCAGGCGCACATACCGTCAACCAAATTGAACACATCCTCATTTGCAGGAGATGGGCGTCTAGTGTGAAGTGTGATGGATGCCCGCTCTTATCGAGGAGTACACTGCGACTCAGATCATCACTTGGTGAAGATAACCTACAGATGTAGAATTTCCTCAGTGCACCAATTGAGAATCAGCCCTCCCAAAATCTTTGCGGTTGATAAGCTTCTGAGCGATGCCACGCGATGGCGTATACTACCGCCAGGCGTCCATGGGTTCTGAGAAGAACTCAAGGGTACCATCAAAGATGTTGCAGAGAAGGTCGCGGGATACAAAACCCGGCGAGCGCGAAATTACTGGTTCGACGAAGAATGCAAAAATTCACTTGCTGTGGTCGTGGTGGCCAAGGATTCGGCATTCGCTGAAGTGTATGCCACCGAAGCAATCACAACTATTAATTTGTGGTTGGAAAAAGTAGGAATGGCAAAAGGCGGAGGACGTTCTCATCAGTAACCGATGAAAAAACAAAACTCTGAGGATCAGGGTCGGAACCCCCATCATTATTTCTAAGCCAGCATTTAGGTTCCTGGGGGTGATGATTGATGCGAAGCTGACATTTGGAGAGCACCTCAAGTATATATGCAAGAAGGCGGCCAATGCTACTGTGGCTTTGACAAGGAGGATGCTGAATATGGGAGGACCACGACCGAGTAGGAGACTCTTATTATTTAGAGTGCTCACCTCTATACTTTTATATGCGTCACCAATTTGAATCAACGTGCTTCGTCACGCCTGTAAGAGCCAGAAAATCAAATCCGTTTATCAAAGTGACGCACTGAGAAAGAGCGGTGCATACTGAACAACATCAGATGAGGCTGCCTACGTTGTATCAGGTATGATCCCCATGGATATTCTAGGAGAGGAAATTGACCGATTGCACAAAGGCCGACGGTTGGAGCCACTGTACGTACTCGTATCTAACGCGCACAAAAACGAGAAAGGTGGAAATGGCAACAGCGGTGTGATGAAATCCCGAGGGCACGCTGGACACATATACTTATCCCACAAATCGAATTGTGGCTGAACCGCAAACATGGAGACGTGAACCACTATCTAACCCAGTTCCTTACTGAACATGGCGGATATAGGAAGTACCTAAACAGGTTCAAGCTGGACGATTCACCCGACTGTTCGAGGTGCCCAGGAATAGCGGAAGACACGGAACATGTATTCTATCACTGTCCAAGGTTTACAGGAAGGCATGAAGCACTAGAGGTCGAACTTGTCAATGACCTCAATCCACATAACATAGTGGAGCACATGATAAGATCTGAATCCACTTGGGAGGCCAAAAACTAGCCCTGCGACGTAATACCGAGAGGTAGTTCCGTAGGGACAAGGGTAAAGAAAGAGGGTTAAAGGTTCTGCTAGGGTAGTAGTCGCACACTCACTATGAAAGTCCTTTGTCCCTGCCGTACAATTGACACAAGTTGCCAGCAGTGTCTCCTGAGCAATGAGATTTCCCCGCTCTATAATAAAAAAATTCGCCTTTGATAACGTTAGACTTGATATCTTTAAATAAATTTCATCAAGAAATTCGCTGGAATTTTCTGTCTAAAATTTTTCACCATAAAGGAAAAAAGACAATTACAATGGTCCAGCAACAGGATTGTTGATTTTTGTCAAGATGAGCTGCAAGGACTCTTATCCTATGCGACAAAAAAGCGAAATGAATGTACCCATTAAACCGAGGATCCCAGACATAATGTTCTCAGCTGTGCTGTACATCCAGCTAATTAGATCATTAGCTTTCAACGTTTCCTTCGGATACAGCTGTGCTCGCCTTTTCACGTACGACAAGCTATTCGAGCGGATAATTGTGATAAATGTTTTACCTTTTTTCCTCAACAGCATCGTCGCCGTCCCATCTCGTCGTTCAGTTTCATTGTCCGTTTTTGTTCCTTGACCAGGGAAAATTGCCCGACAATCACCAATAGAAATTCCCCGGATATTTCCTTTATGGAAAACTAAGAGAAAGCTGTTTCTTATACCGTTTTATTGCCCACATAAACATACGAATCAATCAAGCCGAAGTAGAGGTCATGTCAACATTGTGGAGTGTGTACATTAGAAATCAAAATCAGCACGGAGTGGGAATGATTTAAGGCCTACTTGGCCGATAAATGGTTCCGCAGGAATTGCCGGATTGACGATTCGTATATCCAATTTCTGCTGACTCAAGAGCTCCTTGTCAACGAAATACTTTTTCGTAGATTGTTTGTTTATTACGCACATGTGGAGGCAAACATTGCCGTGCTATAAACAACGTCTCGTGTTCGTGTAAGAAATTGAATTAATCGCAGAAGCAAGATGTATGCTGGAGGAATTACCGATCGGCAATTAGCAAATGTTATTGCTCATAAAACATGTCATGATACACGTCAATAGTAAATTGGTTCGCAGCCAGGGGAAAAACTCGAAAACAATATGTACAAGGAGCCATAAGTGTTCTTGGGTTTATGGCCTGAATCTCTTAGTTCCAGACTTGAGTAAACCGACTGAAGCTTTCATGGATATGCCAAGAATCTTTTAAATTCGTGCTCACCACCAAACCATAAAATTTGCTCAGTGCTAATGAAAATTTTCGCATTTCCGCGACACATCCTTAAGATGCACATCTAATTTCATCAACGTTATCCTCACGGAAAATGTCCCGAGCACTTTGGATTCGTTCATATCCTCTCTGTCGGTCGTCACTCGTGTTCGCCCCATAAATTACGTACGTACAAAACACTCTCGCCGACATAAATCTCATGAGTCTAATTAAAATTTTAACAACTACATTATATTCTCGTTTGATGACTTTTTCCACATTTAAAATGTTATTTGGGAAATGTTTGCCATTATCCCATAAAATCGTTTTGAAAAGAATTTTTATACTCTTTGTCGCTCTCCCCGGCCACATTTTCCCTGATGCGGAAGACCACAGAGAAAAATGTAAACATGCTGCTACGCTTCCTTCAATTTTCATAGGCTTATTACGTTTAACATGAACGTTTTGACGCTCGTAAACGATATGAAAAAATGTGGTAAAAAAAATGGGGACAAAAATTGAAAATGGATGGAAAAAGAATTTACAGCAGGGGAAAATTCTTTTGAGACCTTTATATGAGTTTACGGCAAAGAATTTAAGTACGAGCCTGACATCGACGGCATTGCCAACATTATCGAGAACGTGACATGACTGCTCCAGAGAGACATATCCTTGGAACTTTCACTTGTGGCAGGAGAAAGTGGCGATGTTCATGTCATCGCCGCCGTTCTAAATGGCGGCGGTGGTGACGGAACAGAAACGACGACAGGATAAAGACGAGGAATCGAGAAAGCAATGAGGGTCAAGTGCCCTACACACTCCAGTTGATAGGTAAGGAACATTAAAGTACTTAAAGCATTAAAGTGCTGTCGAGTGCGAGGTGGGTAATGAGCCGAGAATAAATTCAGATTTTAATAGATTTCACTGTGGCGTTTTGAGGTGAAATGGCAATTGAGTACAACTTAGAACTGAAACGGATAATGCTGAGATGTGTAATGGTAATGAGATAAAATGATTTTGTGAATCTTTTACTGAGTAGAATTTTTTTTAAGAGTACTTTGATCTTAATCGCATTTAAGGAGGTATGTATTTAAATGAAGTGAAATGAGATACACTGTACACTCTATTTAATCTGGGCTTGAAGAAATCAATATCACTTTTTTTTAAAATAAGAAACAACTGATCACTTCGAATTTTAAATAAAACAAATCTTTTTTTCGTTGAGGTTAGGTTAGGCTATAGAGGCTGCTGTACAGAGCACAGCACACACACACCACCACTGGGTCCGTTGTAATAGCTCGCCATCTCAAAACCATGACAGTCTAGTCGACGCACCATCCGGAGCTGTCAATGAAGCGATGTAGATGACAAGCACTTACATCGTTCCTGCAGCAGCTGGTTCTTCACATCGAAGCGACCCGTTTCACAACGGCCAAGATCTGCCAAACCACTTCAATACAAGCAAGAAAGCGTGTTTGTATGTTACTCTGAAGTTGGACTACGTATCAACGAGTGTAAAACTAACCCACCGCGACTGGTGCAATGCAAATGCAATACCAAAATCATCAGTTCGGTGTACAGAAGAAGTGCGTTGAGGGTATGCTCTGCATACCGAACGACATCGCACGAGGCCGCGTACGTCGTCGCCGGAATGATCCCAATCGATATTCTGGTCGATGAATCGGAGAGGTTGTTTCGAAACCGAGCCCTGGAGCCATCTGAGATTTCGGGGGAACAGAGGAGCATCGAGAGGGACGACTCCTTCAGGAAATGGCAGGAGCGTTGGGAAGAAGCATCGACTGGTCGTTGGACTTACAGTTTGATCCCTAATATAAGAAAATGGATGGAACGAAAGCATGGGGAAGTGAACTTCTACTTGACCCAGTTCCTTACGGGCCACGGCGGATACAGACAGTACCTGCACAGGTTTAAATTGAACGACTCTCCAGACTGCCCCAGATGTAAGGGAGTAGTTGAGGATGCGAGGCATGTTATGTTCGACTGCCCCAGATTTGCAGAGAGCCGCGGACACTTAGAAGCGGAACTGGAGAGTGAGGTGAATCCGCTGAATGTGGTGGAAATTATGCTGAAATCTTCACCACACTGAGAGGCGGTGAGCCTGATGGTTTGCACCATTCATAAGGAGCTCCGCAAAGAAGAAGCTAGGCGTAAGTCGGGCAACAGAAATGGTGGCTGATTAGCCAATCCCTGCGAAGTAATGCCGAAAGGTAGTTCCGCAGGGAGAAAATGGCAGTAAGAGGTGTTTTTTGGTTTTAGTCAGTAAAAATCCGGCATGCCGTCAAATCGGCGGTATCTTTGGAAGATTTCCATCATCACCTATATAAAAAAAAGGGTAAAACTAAAACAATGATGCAATCGACGACAAGGACACCTGCACAACCGAACATCAACTTGGGGGACCTCAACATCAAGTTCGTGAACGACTTCATATAAAAATAAATAACTTGAGCAAAGTCCAATTTTGAACCATGGCCTCGAAATGAGTTAGCATCATCTCAATTTCGAGATCCTGACGGTATGTCTTGGGCAGAGGTATGTGATCAGTAACACGCTCAACCGAGCTATTTACCCCATAAATGAGTACTCAGAGTGGACTCAAAGTCCGACAAATAAATCATTTTTTATTTATCGAAAACTACCGCATTCAGTAGGAACAATTCAGGCGGCCAAGGCCCGACGTTGGGCTGTCGCGCTACGATGATAATGATGAAGGTTGTGACCTCTTTAGTGCGGAGCCTACACAAGGAACGCTCGATCCACAATCGGAGTCCACACAAGATACTGTTGCACCCAGAGCGATATTTGTGCGAAACTGAGGGTTGTGATCTCTTAAGCGCGTAGCGAGCGTAGGGAGAGGGGGGGGGGGGGGGGTGGTCTCCACACCATGTACATACTCACTTTGAACATTGAATGCGAATCGCAAGTGGCGGTACAGCCGAAATTGTCCATCAATTGCTTATTACAAAATCGCTTATTTCATGGTGCCGTTCATATTTTTGTCGTTTTGGCCGCATGTCTTTTGACGACCGAAAGTGTGGACATACCACGTACCAAATTACACTCAAATCAAATGGTAATATATTTTCTTAAATAATTCTGTGCTGTGCTGTACCAAAATTAAGCGAAGATTTTTTCACCGGTTTTTGAAGTATCGGTTTTTTCATGAGTCAGTTTTTGACTCGGTTCGGTTTTCAACGAGTCGGTTTTTGGGTACTTGAGTCCTCGTTTTACAATGAGTCGGTTTTTAGTTAATCGGGCTTTTAATGAGTCGATTTTTAACCTTGTTTTTTTTTTTCAACCATGAGCCGGTCGGTTTTAAACGAGTGGGTTTTTGAGTACTTGAATTCTCGTTTTGTAATGAGGCGGTTTAATGAATCGGTCTTTTAATGAGTCGGTTTTTAAGTCAATTTTTTTTTTAACCATGAGCCGTCTAAAATGGGCAGGACATGTACAACGAATTGACGATGGCCGCAGGCCTTAGAAAATATTGAATAGACGACACATCTACAAAGTAAACCTGCGAGGAAAACCTCGGTCGGAAGACTTCGCTGATGAGGACACCCAACAACTGAAGAATGTGGCCATTTTACCGAAATACTTGAAGGACGATGATCCAGACGGCCAGTTCTCGACGTCCGTCGGGCTGTTATGCCACGAGGATGCTGATTGACAGGGTCGCAACTGCCAGAAATTAAGCAATTAGGTAGGAATGATCAAGAACAATTCGATCATAAGAAAATAGAGATTCACTTTTTTAAAACAAAACATCAGCGTTATGTATTCTAAAATTTAGGAAAAGGGATAAAAACGACACATTTTCAATAAATGAAAAGAAAAATTTGCAATCCACAAAGGTGCAGCTCACTGGCTATTCCTTTGACTTTTTTGGGATCAATTTGGAATTTAAGTCAAAAATAATGGCTGAGATATTGGGTTTATTCGACAATTCTGGCTTGCGTAGCTTTCGAGTTTTTGCGTTTTAGATAATGTAAGATCGCAATGTAAATATGCTAAGAAACCCTGTTTTTCTACATTCAAAAGGTTCAGCCCTCTCATAGAAACAGTGAAATAGGGACAAGTTCTACTAGTACTATCAAAGTGGCAAATGCACGCGTGAGGGGTGTTATGCCTTCGGACTGTTTTTTTTTTATTTTAGTACTTATGACGTCTTTTTTGGCGGTGAAGGGGGTTGTGTAAATACCAGAGCCTGAGAATTCTGATCGTTTTTTTAATTGTTACACCGTGTCCGCGATCTTTCGGCCGTCCGACCAACTTTTGGAGAAGGGTCGCGGACGTCACGTTCTTAATATTTTTGACCGCCAGTGATTGGTTCTTTTCCGCGAAAAAGTTCGAACCCATGGAAGGGAGTATTGCTTCTTTGTGACCACCGAAACGGAATCTACTGTCAAAACTTATTGCTCAAGAAAGTCCAAAGCGCGTCACAAACGATTTTCACAACATTTATTAATGAATCGAAATATGAAGATAAAAGAAACGCAAATCAAACGACCGGTCGTAAATAAGTAAAGGACTTATCCTAGAAATCAAACACTTTCTTAATACTAATCCTAAACTATTGCCCTACCTGGGTGGCGGCTCTATTCACTGTCAAACCCAGTTCTTCCGATGATACCAATCTTCGCCCATACGTAGTCCGCACACTATCCGTTCCTTGCCTAACGTCTGCTATCTTTTCGATTCGTCGTCAACGCGTCGCAACGTCATCAAGGCGGTTCTTCACTCTGCTATTTATCTCCCACACGCTCTCCCTTCCTTGTCTAACGTCTGCTATCAATTCGTCACCATCGCGTCGCAACGTCTTGTGGCGCCCAACGTGGGGCCCATTTCTGGTCAAGAACAGGACTAAGAAGGACGTCATCGAGTTCCTTTTAGGTCCTTCCACCGATTTGTATCCCCACAAGCACATTAAGGCTACTAACTCTAAGTCTTAGGACTTAGCCACTTTACTTCACGTATTTTCCCTGCAAGTAGCTGTGCTTTACTCTGAAGCACCCCCATCCTTCCTATAGAGTAGTTTTTCGTTTTAGATTCAGTTTAGCAAGACAGTCTTGGCTTTGTGTTTGTCTTTTGTGGTTTAGCCACGTGTTTAAGGTCTCCATAAATGCTTTGAATTGCCGGCATTTGGAGCATCTGTAATGAACCACCTGCAATGAACCATATTATGGTCTGGTAGTGCTGCTTCCACCGGCAGATCTATGGCAGCACCTGATGAGTAAGGATCTGTCGGTGGTACGAAACCAGAGGCCGAGGGTCCCATTACACCTGGACCTCAATACGAGCGCGAGGGCAAGCGAGCCATCGCCCAACCATTTCATCCTTATCGCCTCGTTTTTTTTTTATTCCCCATTTTTACCTCCCTTGTTTGTGTTGTCTTCCCCAGGCCTATGAATTTTTGTTAATACGTAAAGGACAGGGGCAACGAGCGGCGAAAACCCCGCCCACGTCTCCCGAACTGAGCTACAGCAAGCATAGGCCGCTGCTTAGCTCGTTGAGGGGCCTTTTTCTTCGCCAGATGGCACGGCCCGACCTTCACGGTCGTTATGCTACCTTAGGCTCCGTCCCCACGGGCATCTTCGGATGCCCGCCAAACCGTCCGTTACATATTTGGCACCCAACGTGGGGCCCATTTCTGGTCAATAACAGGACTAAAAAGGACCTCATCGGATTTCGTTTCAGTCCTTCCACCGTTATGCATCCCCACAAGCACAGTAAGGCTACTTGCTCTAAGTCTTAGGACTTAGCCATCTTTACTTCACGTATTTTCCCTTCAAGTAGCTGTGCTTTCCTCTGTAGCACCCCCATCCTTCCTATAGAGTAGTTTTTCCTTTTAGATTCAGTAACAAAGGCAGTCCTGGCTTTGTGTTTGTCTTTTGTGGTTTAGCTACGTATTTAAGGCCTCCATAAATGCTTCGAATTGCCGGCATTTGGAGCTTCTTCGGTGACCGGACGAAGCGCGGAGGAGCTCTGGATACCTTTTTGTTTGCCAGGATTGTCCTTCTAAGTAACTAAAAAAAATTATTTATTTACATAGTATTGCATTTTTCTATTATTCATCTGCTCAGCAGCTTACAGAGTTTATGAGTGAATTACGGCAAGGAATGCAGTGTTGCGCCTCTGCTGGCCTCAGAATTCTTTGTAACCTGTTGATCATCTGAATGGTTGGGAAATGTAGTATTTTTTTCTGCTTTGCTAATTTTCCCCCTCTACAATGGTTGTCGGCTGATTCCGGTACTCAGCTCGCTTTTGTTTTGTTTTTATATTTTTAGCAGCACACTTTGTCCTCAGCTTCTTCTTCTTGGCAGGCCTCGAAGTAGAAGCTGCCCTGTAATGAACCACCTGCAATGAACCATATTATGGTCTGGTAGTGCTGCTTCCACCGGCAGATCTATGGCAGCACCTGATGAGTAAGGATCTGTCGGTGGTACGAAACCAGAGGCCGAGGGTCCCATTACACCTGGACCTCAATACGAGCGCGAGGGCAAGCGAGCCATCGCCCAACCATTTCATCCTTATCGCCTCGTTTTTTTTTTATTCCCCATTTTTACCTCCCTTGTTTGTGTTGTCTTCCCCAGGCCTATGAATTTTTGTTAATACGTAAAGGACAGGGGCAACGAGCGGCGAAAACCCCGCCCACGTCTCCCGAACTGAGCTACAGCAAGCATAGGCCGCTGCTTAGCTCGTTGAGGGGCCTTTTTCTTCGCCAGATGGCACGGCCCGACCTTCACGGTCGTTATGCTACCTTAGGCTCCGTCCCCACGGGCATCTTCGGATGCCCGCCAAACCGTCCGTTACACATCTTCGGTGACCGGATGAAGCCCGGAGGAGCCCTGGATACCTTTTTGTTTGCCAGGATTGTCCTTCTAAATAACATAAAAAATTTTTTTTACACAGTATTGCATTTTTCTATTGTTCATGTGCTCAGCAGCTTACAGAGTTTATGAGTGAATTACGGCAACGAATGCAGTGTTGCGCCTCTGCTGACCTCACAATTCTCTGTAACCTGTTGATCATCTGATTAGTTGAGAAATGTAGTATTTTTTTTTGCTTTGCTAATTTTTTCCCTCTACAATGGTTGTCGGCTGACTCCGGTGCCCAGTTCACTTTTGTTTTTTTTTTTATAGTTAGCAGCACACTCTGTCCTCAGCTTCTTCTTCTTGGCAGGCCTCGAAGTAGAAGCTGCCCTGTAATGAACCACCTGTAACGAAACATATTATGGTCTGGTAGTGCTGCTCCCACCGGCAGATCGAAGCAGCACCTGATGAGTAGTGATCTGTTGGTGGTACGAAACCAGAGGCTGAGGGTCCCATTACACCCGGACCCAGGTGCGACCGCATGGGCGTCTGGTCCGTCCGCCAACCATTCCATCCTTATCGTCTTTTTTTTGTTATTCCTCATTTTTACCTCCCCTGTTTGTGTTGTCTTCCCCAGGCCTATGCATTTTTGTTAATACGTAAAGGACAGGGGCAACGAGCGGCGAAAATCCCGCCCACATCTCCCGAACTGAGCTACAGCAAGCATAGGCCGCTGCTTAGCTCGTTGAGGGGCCTTTTTCTTCGCCAGATGGAACGGCCCGTCACGGTCGTTATGCTACCTAAGGCTCCGTCCCCACGGGCACCTTCGGATGCCCACCAAACCGTCCTTTAAAGTCTTCAAGGCGGTTCCTCACTCTGCTATTTGTCGCCTTGAGCTCCACAATCATTCACCAATTATTCGCACCAGTCGCCGCTATTCTTTAGTCCACAAAGAAAAATTAGACAACGAGGGTGTTAGTCGCAAATTATCATTTCCCCTTTCGGGAATAAGGACACTCACAAAGAAAAATTAGACAAAGAGGGTTCCCGTTTGATTTTCATCGCTTAAATAGCATCAGGTCAACGGATAATTGCGTGGATCAGTTATCCGCGCAATACTGGAATCCCACTCATTAGTACGTCAACCGATGCTGGTAAAGCAGTTCACGTCAGTTTTACAATTCGCAATCGTGTGATTGTTTACAAATTATTTGTTTGGTGGCGAATTTCGGCTCAAGGTAAATTCCGGACGCGAGTGCGCATTGGCCAGTAATAATCAGATAAGTATTACTTTTATTTTCATAAAGCGTAACGCAATACTTTGTGGTGTTTTCTTTTAAATTCTAGGAACTGGTCTCCGGCTTGTGAACATCCTATACAAGGTTTTAGTAAGTAAAAGCATACCGCCACCCCCCTAAATGCCGCCGTAATTAATCTATCTATTTCTCACAAATATCTTGTCACGCTTTGGATCCGTGACATAATACATATCTGAAATAATTTGAAGTTTGACTGGAAGAATGGAACTATTTTACATTGGTTAAAGTGCGTATCGTCAGGTTGCCAAGTTTAAAAAAAAAATATTTTTGTTCAACTCTTTTCAAAATCAGTCAGGAACTCTAGACCTTTTTATTGACAATCGATTTTAAACTACATATATTTGTGTGATGGAAGGGTGAGCTTGAAATTGGCGCTCAGAAATTTAATTATTAAAAAAAGTCATAGTTTGCCTGGCACTATCACCGCACCGATTCGAGAACTATAGAACTATTGCTAATAAGCAGGGAACTCTTACAAAATTTTAAACTTTGGTTGCAATCTTTTTGAAACTTTGGGTGCCAACTTCCTGGGGGTTCTAAATGTCAAGTGTTCATTATAGCAGTCAGAATTCCTTAGACTCTGTATTAGATGGATGAAAATGAAGCTGTCCTTAATCAAACCCTCACTTTGTCTGGCGGGAACCTACTTTAAGATCGTTAATTTGCCCTGACCGCTCCAGGGACATGGGAGCAACAGTTCTAGCATTTCTATGCCTTGTTGACGTTTCGATAGCATATTTACTTTTCGCAAGTGTATGTTGTATGTGTATGCTAGCAACATGCACCTCCTATCCACGCCTCCTTTATACTGACAAGCTCGGAGCACTGTGAGAGCTCTACTAGCACTCACGGGCAGTTTTTGGTTGCACCGAGATTTGAAATCCCAGCTCTAGATTAGTATCGTAGAGTGGTGACCGAACGACCACGGCCACCGAGCGCGATAAGATTGGTGGTCTTCATTAAAGTAGGAAGATTCCTGATGGCCATTGCTCAATAATTCCGTCTACCAAGACTAGATACTAGATAAATAGACCGATTTCTAGTTCAATTTTTTTATGAAAATAACAAAAAAATATAATTTTCAATCCAGTCGACAAGCCAACAATAGTCGTTTGTTTTTTGTGCTTTTTAGTGCAAAGACGTGCTTTTTTGGATCCTTTGAGGCATGAAGTGGGCTCATGAGAGGTTTTTATAGTACATAGTACACGTGAACAATTTTGATCTCTTTAGATGAATTTCTCTCCGGGAAGATGATGCTTATGAACAATACCATAATAATATCTAAGCAATGTTTATAGAAGTGCTAACAAAAAAATTATTGGAATCTCGTTTCGCATAAATACTTAGGAAGAAGTATTATCCAAATCATCCTTCAGGCTACATTGTTTGGCACGGTTTATTGTCCATGGAATATGTGTCGAGTCATATCCACTTCATATTAACTGACCCTTACATAACTCTTATTACGACGGTTTGCTTCTTAATTCACTGGTTTTCATTTTCTAGCAAATCTATATGATTGACAGCTGATTGATGTGTTCGAATCGAATACAGGCGATACAAAAATCGAAGTCTCATCTTCAGCGCAATTATTTCGAGATCAAGGTCATGGTAAATAGCTGAGGAATTCCAAGTCGAAGGTTTTTTTCAAGCAAAACCACAGAAAAGAGGTCCCAAATTCCAATGTCGGTTCTTATCTATCAAACCGATCATCGTGCAGAAGTTTCAGGGTCCAACAAACGACATGGTTCTTAAGTTTATTGGTCTCAGTATTTTGGGCTTTGCAGCTTATCTGATAGAACCACTCACCGTCGTCCGCACGATTATTGAGGGAAGCATGTTCGAAAGTTCTAACCATGATGCTTCCATTCGTTTTCTGGTTGGTTGGGTCATTCATCAGCTCCCTGTGGAGTTCATTGGACGACGTAATTAAAATCTAATTACCTGTTTTCCGAGCTGTGATGATCGTGGAAGTCATCGAGAACGAAATTAATGGTTGCTCCCGTGGATATGTGTGATGATTCTAATTTTCGGCTTTTTCTAATGAGCTCGCCAGGTAATAACCTTAATATGTGTGTAAGGTTTTGTTTTTGTTTCTTTTTTTCGTTATTAAAATTAGAATTGCATATTAGATTCAGAAATAAAGTTGGGATTTGGAACTCGGATTGCGGTCATTGGAATCAGGCCGGAATGAGAAAGTCGTTAGAATTTCTAGCTTTTTTGGTTGCAGATTGAAAATAAGAGTTTTTGTTTTGAATACAAAGTGGATGCTGATAAAGAAAATGTTACCTTAGCCCGGCCGCACACTGTCCAACACGAACGCAAACACGACCATGGTGCAAGTGTCCTCCGAATTGCTGAATGTACACACCACACAAATTCGTTGAAAATAGTCCACTTGTACCTTGTTAGTGTTCGAGTTCGTGTTTGGCAGTGTGACAGTTAGCGGAACTCGGTTTCTCTATGGATTTCTGTCTAGGGGGTACAGGAGTTAAAGAAAGTGTGGGGGGGGGGTGAGGGACGGCCTGGCTGGAATCATGGTCGTTATCGTGAGAAGGGGGATTGAGAGGATGTGTTCAGCTTAGATGCATGTTAAACTGAATAAGTTCCGAAAATCCTTAATCGTTGAAGGATATACATACTTGGTCTCAAATTTTTCAAAACTTAGTCCTCCACAATTCTGTTCAATGAAAAAATTTTCAAAAAGTGTAGTGGTTTCCCCGGAAAATTCCACTGAAGAGAAATATTTCCTGTCACATTAAAATAGCCACGTAATCCCATATGCCTTTGCCTATGGGATTACGAGGCAGAATGTAAAGTTGAGTATGTGAAATTCGCGAGCTGTGGCTTATCTTTTGATTCCTATTCAGGATATGTAGGAGAGTAGGAAACGCCCCATATCACAGGTTGAATTTTTCACCAGAATCAAATTACCACAACGCTATAAATGGCGGCTTGACTTGGTTAGCAATTGTCAACGAACACTGCTGTTCCAGAAAGCGCCTACGAGGAGCGCTATGGAAGCGAATTTTTGCTACCCATGTTGGGTATTTCAAAAAAATTCGCTCGTTGCAATAACTTTATCTTGCCCTCCCATAGAGTTTATAATTTCAGGTATGTTAGCGATTTTGAAGTCTTTTGAATGGTCTGGTAGACATTTTTGAACTTTGATAAAGTTTTCCGGGGAAGCTGTCACATTTTCATATATATTCACGTCAAGTTCAAAATCATAAGGACTGAACGATTTGATACTAAGTAAAGCTTTCTACGATCAAATTAGGATCAATTTCCTGCTCGTGTCCAGTGGCCGCGCGGCACATGCTTCCTCGAAACTCCCTCTTGAGCTCTGTCAAATATTTTCCTGGCCGGCACCCAGCAAATGCCACGGCCTTTCCCGGCATGTCGTAGAAGGCAACTACAAAGGACAGGATGTGTATGCCAGCAACTTTCATTATCCGAAAACTAATATATTCTAACATCAACTATGCCTTGGTTAAGGACAGACTGGATACGACTTTTAGCTATCGTTCAAGAAGTTGTGCGCGCACGGGGATCCACTTGCGATGAATCGTGTTCGTACGGATAAAATTGTGCGCGCACGCAAGCTCCTACTGTATACGTATGAGCTTTCGTGCGCGCACAGCGTTCGTTCGCGCACAATTGCTCATATGTATACGAGGCTTAAGAGTATGAAACGTTCGTTCAAAGGTGCCTCTATGCGGAAGTTGTCGCTGTGTTAACCGCCGACTGTATTCCCGAACAGCTTCAAACATTATTTCCCTAGATGAACATCATATTGGCGTACCCCGTATCAAAAAAATGGTTTTGCATGGCTATACTGTTTTCGTAAATAATTGTTCTTAAAAGCAGGGCTACAATGCTGGCAACTGCATTCTCCGAAACCAGTTTATGCCGCCGAAGCGTCAAATGGGCCACATGGAACAGTTGACGTGTTTTGTCCCACAAGGGGTTAAGGCAATTGAGAGAGAGAGAGAGAGAGAAAGTCATGTCAAATCACAGGTCCGGTGATTGGGCAAGCGACAGATTTTGATTTTGTGTGGTGAGTCACGGTTTTTGACGGCAATCACAAAAACAGTTATATATTGGTAACGGTTAAAGATATGCGAATTTAACTGGCGCCATTATTCCTCAAACTAAGTGCGGTATAACACCTATCAGTATTGCCCACTTAACATGGGAGACCTTATACGAGTATCATTGTCTTCTTCTTCATTGACGAGTATATACTGCAAGTCTCTCTTAAGCCTGCTACATACAATGGCCCATCCATCGCCATTGTGTGGACGGATGGATGGCGTTCAATGGCCAATGGCGCGCAACCGTTATTATTGTCAGCAGCAATGGGTTATGGGTTGGCCACAAATGGCTTCGTGAGCCATTTTCCTCCACCCGATGGCCCATTGCTTAGGCAGTCTTGATGATTTAAGTGACAGGCTACTACACAATAATCGCAATGCTACTATCACCGACCTTCTGTCGTACGCGATCTGTTGAATTACAACTGCCGTGATGCCCAGAGCATCAACTTACACTTTCAATTTCAATGGCTCACTATGCGCAATTTCGTGATGGCCAATCGAAAACTATTGTCTGAATGGACAATATTTGAATTGAAATTTTGTATGTGATGGCGGCATTCAAAGTCACCACCGTGATGGGCTATTGGCTGTAGCAGGCCTTAGAATCGATCTTCAACCATTCTTTAAATGCCGATCCTGGGAGCCATGTGGTTTGAAAAAATTTAATTCTTAATTTTTTAGGTTCCCTTTCTTTTTCCTTTTGGTATATTCTTCTTCCTTGCCATTTCATACCACTCTGCGGCTTCGCGTTGCTCTGCCCGTGGTGTTGGCACTTCGCCCGTTCTGGCGGTATAATCTCAGCTTCCTTCTGCAGGCAGCACGGTCTTGGATCGTTTCATCGCCGAGATTTATGCGTTGTTGTTGCTTCTTCATTTGATCGATCCACGTGTGTTTCCGTCTGCCTCGGTGTTTGGGTCCAGCAAATGGAACATTCATTGATATTGCCTTCATAACTGGGTTCTCAGGTGGACGCCTTAGAACATGGCAATACCAATCCATACGACGATCTTCGAGCTTTTCAGTGATCGGTTGCTCGACAAACAAGCTGCCTCGGATGTAGATACTTTTGATGCGATCCTTTTTGGTCACACCGGCTGACATCCGTAGCATTTTCATTTCGGTCGCAGTCATTTTACTCTCGTATGTCTTATACATAGTCCAGCATTCAGACACATACATGAGTGCGGGACGTACGACCGTTTTGTACAACTTGCCTTTAAGCTTTCGTGGCATCTTCTTGTTGCAGAAGACTCCACAGTTTTCTTGCCACTTCATCCAACCGACACTGGTGTGATGTTTGATGTCGTCATCGCAGTTAGCTTCCTTGTTGATCATCGAACCCAGGTATTTGAACCTTGTACAGGACTTCAGCTGCTCTCCTTTAATGTAGATATCTGGTATCGGTCTCTCTGGATCTGAGAAAGGACAGCAAAGATACTCAGTCTTTGCTATGCTGATCCTCAGTCCATGATCCTCCAGTACCTTACACCACTTGGTTAGTGCAGCCTGCAAAGCAGCGATGTCTTTGCTACCCAGAACAACGTCATCGGCGAAGAGAAGGGATATTTCCAGGCCATCAGAGATGAGTGTTAATAAATAGAACATAATGATGTTGAAGAGCAAGGGACTCAATACACTGCCTTGGTGAACTCCGACTTTAACCGGAAATTCTTCAGACTCACCAGCTGTGCATCTAACTTTAGTAGTTGCCCCATCATACATGTCTTGTATCATCATTACATATGCCTCAGGGACCTTAAGTGCTCTTAGGGCTACCCATATCAGATCACGAGGAACTCTGTCGAAGGCTTTTTCCAAATCGATGAACACAAAGTGCAAGTCCGTCCGTGCATCACGGTGCTTTTCCATCGTAACACGCATTCACTGAATTGCATCGACTGTGGACCGACCCTCCACAAAGCCGCATTGATTGTCATCCAACCGTACAATCTCTTTCAGTCGATTGCAGACAACTCGCTCGTAAGTCTTCAATGTGTGAGATGTTAACTTGATTGCCCTATAGTTATTGAGCTTGCGTGAGTCACCCTTGTTCTTATAAAACGGGAGAAGAAAGCTCTTCCTGAAAGCGTCTGGCATCGGTTGCCCCCTTTTAATTTTGTTGAAAAGAACAGTGAGCCATCTAAGCCCGACATGATTCATCTTCAACCAAAATTCCAAGGGTATTTTGTCCGGTCCAGCTGCCTTTCCACGTTTCATCTGCATCATTGCCTTCATCGCCTCCTCCTCTGAAAAAACAGCGATATCAGTGGTGTTTGGCTCCGCAGTTTGAAAAGCTTCTCGCGGAAATTCTTCGTTCAAAAGTTCTTCGAAGTACTCACGCATTCTGCTACAGATTGCTGAGTCTTCAACCAGTAGCACTCCTTGTGAGTCTTCAACGTACTTTGGCGCCTGAATCTCTCGAGCGTTTCTTCTCCTTTGGGCTGCGACCTTATATATCCTGGCATTGTCTTTAGGTTTCTCTTGCGATGACGGTCTCTTATCCGCAGCCTGATCTTCTAGTTCTTGGTAGAACTTCTCTGCTGCAATCGCCTTTGCTTGAGCCACCTTTCGCTTTACTTCCTTTCTGTATCTATCGTATTTCTTCCGAAGTTGAACCTTCTCGGCTTCACTGCTTGTCCTGCATGTTGTCCAAGCCTTGAATGCGTTCGATTTGGCCAGCACTGCTTCTTTTGTTTCGGTATTCCACCACCATGTCTCCTTGTTCGTGTGGAGTGGGTCTTTCGAAACTCCCAGTGTCTTTTCAGCCTCACCTACTAACATCTCCTCCAAAGCATTCCACATTTGCGTTGGACTTTGCTCGTCGCAGTTGGTGTTGTGTTGAAGCCAATCCTCCATTTTAGCAATGAATGGAGTTACAACAGATTCAAAGCTTTCGTTGTTGAGATTATGCCACTTGATTTTCTCGACTGGCTTGGGGATTACTTGCGGTCTTGTTCCTCCTTTCAAAATAAATTCTGTCAGGAGCAACCGGTGCTGGGTGACCGCAGATTCACCCAACGTTTCATGAAATTTAGACACAGATGATAGTCTATCTGCGTCGCATGTGCTCCACTGTTGTATGTGATCAGGTGCCTTTGGTTCTTAATGAACCATGTGTTGAGGATGACCAGACCGTGTGATCTACACATAGTCAGGATAGCCTCACTTTCATCATTTCTGGCTGTAGATTGGCTACCCTTCCCACCATGACAGTCCTCGTATTCGTAGTTCGATTCCCCCACATGGCCATTTAAATCCCCTCCGCAAAAAACCAGCTCGGTATGTGGTATACTTTGGAGAAGTGTGTCAACGTCGCTCCAAAATGCCTCCTTTTCCCTTTGCTGTAAGCCCACTTGGGGGGCGTAGGCACTTATGACATTCCACACTCTTCCGCAGATAACCAATTTGATACTCATCAAGCGGTCGCTTATCTTCGAGATACTCACGATGCTGCTAAGTAAAGCCGATGTTAGAATAACACCAACCCCGTTTCTATCATTCGAGTTTCCATAATAGTACAATTTGTACTTTTTGGAATTCGTCAAAAAACGAGCTCGGTCGACTTGGTCGTTTCGCCACTTGGTCTCCTGCACGCACGTAATGTCTATCCTTCTCCGTTTCATGACGTCCTCGAGTTCTTCGCTCTTTCCCGTCATGGATCCGACATTCCAGCTTGCAACCCTCAGCTTCTCTATAGTGTACTTGGACTGCCTCATAGCGCCCGCCCCCGGAATCCGTCGGGCTCTGACTCGAACAATGTTCGCACTGGCACGAACAATGCTCGCCCTGGGATCACTCGACTGTGCATCAGAAGTAGTGCCCAGCGAGGTAGTGCTTCTAGCGAATTCTACCATAAGGCCTTACGTCCATTCTTTTACACCTATCTGGAGAAAGGTGGAGTTGGGTGGCACTAGTGTGCGGAAAATAAATTTATATGGACTTTCCTTTAACATCCGGCGGTGGTCTCCAGACCCGGCAACCCACTCACACACACTGACCTGTGAAAGGTCTTAAAGATGTCGAATAGTGCCGCAGGCTCATCTAGAGGTGTTATTATTGCCTGCACGTGATCGGTCCTTTTAGTCGCCTCTTACGATATCAAGGTAGGACTCACCTAGGGGTGCATATTCTAAACCCGTCACCCCACGGGTTTTTCCTTGTGGTATATTATCCTTATTTAATTTTTTGTAAAGCACAATGATAACACTGGAACAAACCGTGAAATTTTCATCTAAATTTTGGCGTTTAGCTCGGATGAACATTTTTGACATTGGTTTTCATATGTACATAAAGATTTTTCAAACCATACTTAGCTCAAAAATCAATATCATTATAATCACGCATAGCACTTTTTTCTATAATGCCTGGTTCACATTATTCCAGTCCAGTAATCCAGTCCAGCTATCCAGTCCAGTGCTGGACTGGATCATATCGTCTACATGATTCCAGTCCAGTAGTCCGGCGAGTGTGTTGTTGATTCGGTAACTATAGTAACAATGATTTCTAGGCGAGCTGGAATCAAAAAGTAGACCGACAATCCAGTCACTGGACTGGATTGCTGGATTGGATTGCTGTCCAGTGCCGGTTCACATTATTCCAGTAGCAGTCCAGCGCTGGACTGGATTACTGAACTGGATTGGTTACTGGAATAATGTGAACCGGGCATAAGTTTTTAAGAATGAATGAAGTGTATCACTACCAACTCAATACAACAATATTAAGTTGGCAATGCACTCCATCAAAAATACTCAGCATTAAAGCCGATCGCACTAGCCGACTGCTTTCGTCCACCGATAGACCGTACTCGTCAGGAGCTACATACCTTTAGTCTATCGGGGAGGTAGCTCGACCAGTCCAATTTATGTGCTGTATTCCAACTTTCGTCAGAATATATCAGTTGGTAAAACGCTCACTTTATACATAGTGGACACTTTACGAAAGTTGGAATACAGCACATAAGTTAGACTAGTCGAGCTACCTCCCCGATAGACTAAAGGTAGCTCCTGACGAGTATGGTCTATCGGTGGACGAAACCAGTCGGCTAGTGCGATCGGCTAACTATTGTAAATATATTATTTAATAATAGGTATGGGCCTATCAGAGCAACACGTAATATTAGTTTACCAATAAACTTGGCTAATTGGCAAAAACACAAGCATGCCAACATCAACATATTAGATTCCACACGATGCTAAGGCCATCGATATGTCATGCATGTGGAAGTTATTGAGGGGCTATCGAGTGAAGGATATTCACCCTACTAAACTATCCAAGTTAATTTTGTTGGAGTAATGCGTGCGTTATTTTACCCTACATATGATAAATTCCCAAAAAAAAACACGCCTATTATTAATTTGGATCTTCTAAAAGCCGACTATAAGAAATAATAATGGATTTGATTTCTGCGTATGTTTTTATGGTTTGATCTTCAATTGTGATTGAGCCATAGGCACCGGAACGAATGGCATTTCTCATAAATCATGGTGAAATCACACAATTAAGCACACATTTGATTACATGACAAAGAAGAGTATTTTGCAATCAAGTGATTCTATTAGATTGCTTGTTGGTATTTATAATATTCGTAACCCAGATACAATGCTGGAATAGATGGTACAATGCTATTATTTGGGAATTCAGCAATTTGACAAGCAGCAAAATGGGAATGAGTGATGAATAATCGCTATTGTTGATATAAATAGTTTTAATTGCGAGTTCTGGAGTTTAATTTGCGGTGTTGTCTGCTTGTTTAGTTGTACAGGATGATTCACCGAAAACTGGCTGATGGTAAAACCTCAATTTAAAAAGAAAATTTATTTCATTTTCTTTTTAACATTTTGATTTTACTAATAATAAGATAAAACAAACAATACTTATTTCATTATGAAATGTGGGTAGTAGTTGGGACGGTAAGCGACATACGAGGTCTGATTAAAAAGTATCCGACTTTAATTTTTATTAGTCAAACAAACGCAGCTATGGGGGCGGGGCTCGATGTGTGGGTGTGGGTATGCATAGTGCGCATTCTCATTTTTTTCTATGTCTCCCACACGAGTCAGTTGGCGTCAGGCCATTCGTGAATGAGCAGGTGCAAGTGAGTGTCGTCGGATTTGGAGATCGCACAGGACATGCTGGAAACAGTGAACAGTGATTCCGACTTTATGAACACAGTGATTACAGATGATGAGTCATGGGATTATGGATATGACCCAGAAACCAAGCTCCAGTCAACACAATGGAAGCATCCTTCATCCCCGAGGCCCAAAAAAGCAAGGCAAGTCCGCAGCAATGTCAAGGTCATGCTAACCGCCTTTTTTGACTCCAGTGGCTTGGTACATCACGAGTACGCACCACACGGCACTACAATCACTAAGGAGTACTACCAAGAGGTTCTGTGTCACCTTCGTGACGCAGTGAGATGCAAGCGCCCGGATCTTTGGGCAGCAGGCAATTGGAAGCTCCATCACGATAACGCTCCCGCACATTCTTCACACCTAATTCAGGACTTCTTGACAAAACACAGCACACCAGTGGTTCGTCAACCTCCCTACTCTCCTGACATGGCTCCGTGCGATTTTTGGCTTTTCCCAAAGCTGAAAATGCCACTAAAAGGGACCAGATTTCAGACCAGAGAGGACATTAAGTCGAATGCGACAGACCATCTGAGAGCCATACCGAAGGAGGACTTCCAGCGATGCTTCCAACAGTGGCAGAAGCGTTGGGAGAAGTGTGTGGCAGCCCAAGGAGACTACTTTGAAGGGGATATGTACTAAATAATTATATCATAATAAACGTTGATTTTATGAACAAAAGACGGATACTTTTTGATCACACTATGGACGCAACCTTGCGAGACAAACGCTGTAAATGGCGCGTTTTGAAGGTCACGGCTTGAGTATGTGATAGCTGGGTCCCTTACGAATACTGTGGCATAGTTTTCGTCGCGAATGCACGTTTCACGCGCGTGCTACGACCATGAGTGAACATCAAGTGCCGACCGCCGTTGCGCAACGTGTTGTCATTCGTTTTTTGGTGTAGGAAGGCGTTAAAAATACAGAAATTCTTCGGCGTTTGCGAAATCAGTTCGGTAGTGTGTGCGTGAGTAGGTCTGCTGTGTTTAAATGGGCCAACGCGTTCAAAGATGGCCGCGAAACCGTCGAGAATGAGCCGCATGATCGTCGACCGCGAATCAGCATCACACCAGACAACATTCGCCGCGTAGAACAACTCATTTTGAGGACCGTAGGATGAATGTTCGAAACATTTCGGCTGAATCGGCATTAGTATTGTTAGTGTAGAGTCTATCATCCACGAACACCTTCAATATCGCAAAATGACGGCGCGATGGGTTCCCAAACTGTTGAACTTCGAGCAAAAATTCATGCGGTTAGATGTTAGAAGTTTGTCGCGGCTTGCTGACGCGATACGAGGCGGAGGGGGATGGTTTTTTGACGCGAATCTTCACTACTGACGAGACGTGGGTACACTATTACACTCCCGAAAGCAAGGTGTCGAATAAAGAGTGGAGGAAGAAGGATGAAGGGGCGCCAGTCAAAGCGAAGACAACCAGGTCCGCGGGTAAGGTTATGTGTACTGCATTCTGGGACTGGCGGGGGGTGCTGTACGTTGACTTCCTGCGCACACAACGTTCCATCAATGCTGCATACTACTCTAACCTTCTGAAAACACACGTGAAACCCTCTTATCGCTCGAAACGGAGAAGCATTCCAGCGCGAAGTGCTATTCTTCTCCTGGATAACGCGCGCCCTCATACCGCGCGTCTCACGCTCGATACAATATCAGAATTGATTTATCACCCTGCGCCTACCACATGTTTATAACCACTGAAAGAAGCCCTCGGAAGTCAAAGATTCAACACCGACGACGAGGTAGAGGAGTTCGTGCGCACATGGCTGTCCAAGTTGCCCAAGGAATTCTTCGATATTGGCATCAAAAAACTTTCGGAGAGGTGGCAAAAATGTGTAACTAGTGAGGGGAATTACCTAGAAAAACTGTACATTTTTGTAAATATTTTCGATAGTAAATAAATGAGTCAGAGCGTTTGTCTCGATCATATTTGAACCGCCCTCATATGATAGAGAGATGCGGTTTAGTAGGAATGTTGGTGGGCCCATACTTTCAATTTAAGAGATGGAGCCGCCTTGAACCCCGCGGCAGAGCGGCTGTGCAGGCCAAATATCGGAAAATGTGAGCTCTTTTTTTTAATATTCTCCTCATAACTTATAAATGGTGCCTCGGATCAAAAAAACTTTGCTCTAAATAGAAAACCTCTTAAATGAAAGTTAAAGATATTTCGACTTCTAGTTAGAAATGCCCAACACTTTTCAAATCGGCTCATTTTTAGTGTAGTTGTGAGCGAAAATGCTGGGATGCTTGTTTAGCGATTTCCGCCTTAATATCTCTATCTTGGTAAGTATAATAGCTGAAGTCTTGTTTTAGTCTCAATTTATAGATAATTAAATCTCGTTTAAAAATTCTTTGCTTGATAGCTTGGTTTGATAGCTTAGGGTATAGTAACGTGGGGGTTTCGTGGAAAAACAAAACCCTTATTAAATCAGTTAAATGTCCGCTTGTTCAGAGAATATCTTGAAAACGGCTGGAGCAACATGCATTGAATTTGGTAAATATATGAAGGATTACAATTTGTGGCTTGAGGCTTTTCGTTATTAGCCAAATTCAAGAGGAGGGGCTCTTATACCTATAGGGGGGAAAGTGACATTTGTTCCTTGTCGTTGGGAAAAGAGGCATGCGGGGTGTCGTATCAAATGGGTAAATGAGCACATTTCATTTATAATATTTTTTTTTCTAGTTTGAGGTAACCGTAGCGAAGTGAGGTGGTGCAAAACGCTCTGCATCTCCCGTAAGTGAGCTTAAGAGAAAAGTATTTAGTAAAGTAATTGAGTTTGTATTAAAGTCTTCTTCTTCCTTGCCCTTTAATACCACTCTGCGGCTTCGCGTTGCTCTGCCTGTGGCGTTGGCACTTCGCCCATTCTGGCGGTATAATCTCAGCTTCCTTCTGCAGGCAGCACGGTCCTGGATCGTATCATCACCAAGATTAACGCGTTGTTGTTGCTTTTTCATCTGATCGATCCATGTGTGTTTCCGTCTGCCTCGGCATTTAAATAAATAACTGGCGCAACAGTCCAATTTGAACCACGGCCTCGAGATGAGTTAGCATCATCTCATTTTCTAGATCGTGACGGTTTTTGTGCAGAGGTATGTGATCAGCAACACGCTCAACCGAGTTATTTACCCCATAATGGGTACTCATTTAACAGCTGAGTGGGCTCATAGTCCGACACGTAAATCCCCGGAATCGAACCGGGGCCCAGTGCGTTGAAGGCGAACGTGCTAACCATTGCGCCATCCGGACTACGCCTCGGCATTTGGGTCCAGCAAATGGAACATTCATTGATAGTGCCTTCATGACAGGGTTCTCAGGCGGACGCCTTAGAACGTGGCAATACCAATCCATACGACGATCTTCGAGCTTTTCAGTGATCGGTTGCTCAACGAATAAGTTGCCTCGGATGTAAGTACTTTTGATATGATACTTTTTGTTCACCCCGGCTGACATCCGTAGCATTTTCATTTCGGTCGCAGTCATTTTGCTTTCATATGTCTTGTACATAGTCCAGCATTCAGACGCATACATGAGTGCGGGGCGAACGACCGTTTTGTACAGCTTGTCCTTAAGCTTTCGTGGCATCTTCTTGTCGCAGAAAACTCCAGAGTTTTCTCGCCACTTCATCCAACCGACACTGATGCGCTGTTTGATGTCGTCATCGCAGGTAGCTTCTTTGTTGACCACCGAGCCCAGGTATTTGAACTTTGTACAGGACTTCAACTGCTCTCCTTTAATGTAGATATTTGGTATCGTTCTCTCTGGATCTGAGAAGGACAGCAAAGATACTCAATCTTTGGTATGCTAATCCTCAGTCCATGATCCTCCAGTATTCAATGCAGCCTGCAACGCAACGATGTCTTTGCTACCCAGGACAATGTCATCGGCGAAGAGAAGGGATATTTCCAGGCCGTCAGAGATGAGTGTTAATAAATAGAACATGATGATGTTGAAGAGCAAAGGACTCAATACACTGCCTTGGTGAACTCCGACTCTAACCGGAAATTCTTCAGACTCACCAGCTGTGCATCTAACTTTAGTAGTTGAACCATCATATTTTACATGTCTTGTATCATCTTGACAAATGCCTCGGGGACCTTAAGTGCTCTTAGAGCCACCCATATCAGATCACGAGTTTTTAATAAAGTAAGGGTGGCGATTTTACAAAGCTTATGAATATGGCCAGTCTTATAACAATGATTGATTGATTAAGGCAGCGAATTTTTGATATGTTATGTGATTTAGGACATTGTTGAAAAAGTAAAGTTTTCTAATTCCTCCCACAACCTCAGACGCCATCCCATCTGACAAAAATCACTTTAGCTATAAGGATTTTGCATTAAAATTATCGCTGAAAATAAATAATTTTATTGCTCAAAAAAATGGAAAGAAAACTCGATAGTTTATGAACTAATAATCGAATTGAGCTATGGTTTCATGATTGTGCGATACTCAGGATTGCGATCCTTTAAACGAGGAGCGAGCGGAGCCCACGCATGGGGACTTGCGAATATTGCTATTTTCATTGCCTTCAATATGCCCAATATTCAGTATAAATTGTAATGAACACCTTTCCTTTTAAATCTTCGCGCGCACCCCATCACTTGTCGTCAACTTCATGTTGGCTGAGTGATGAGTGACGAGCGTTGACAGCCTTCAAATCGAGTTGTTGCGAATCACCCGCCAACGACATCGGCCAGGGTTGGTGCGTGTCGACGCCAAAATAGGAGTTGCTTGTCACCCTCCATCGTGATCGGGCGGTTTTTTTAAGGGTAGCTCATCACCCGCCAATACCATCGGTGAAGTTGTGAAAATAAGAGCTTGAGAAAAAAACGCCTGGGTCGGGATTCGGATTATTGTGACGGTCGCGTTGAATGTGGAGAGTATGGATGGCCGTCTCCAAACGGAGCCGTCGAGACGCGGGATTCGTGAAAAGTCATTATAACTTAGAAGTTCTCGGAACGGAACACGCCTATCCGTATTTGGAGTTTGTTTGAAAAACATTTTTATCGTGCCGTGTTGCGCCCAGAAAAAAATAGCATACTGTGTTGGATGCGGAGCATATAAAGTACGAATGCCGGCTTCTGAGGGGCTGCATGTCAATCGCGATTGTGTTTGTGATCACGGATGGCAACGAAACGACGTAGACAGTCGCTGGATTCATCATCGGGGCTCTGATATGAGGTGGATGGATTGCTTTGCTCCTGTTGTGTCTGCCGGTTCTGTGGTACTTGTGGTGAATTCCCCTACCGGCTCAAGGAGCTGTAGACCAGTCGACCGTCTGCACGATGCTTTCTTATGTGCCTATGGAGTAACTTGCGATTTATTGATGTGTTGCGGTTTAAGTTTGGCAATGAGAGTGCGGCCATCGATGATCGTCACTGTGTTACAATGAGAACAACATCAAGTACGGTTCAGGTTGGTTGTGACATGAGGTGAAAGCCTCAAGTTTAATTCCGCTTGGGAGGTCCCAACATTTTTGCTGGCCATGGGACCTCAATGGTTGGGTTTTATTTCCATGGGTTAAGAGGCCAAGGGTCCAAACCATCTGGGCCCGGAGCGTGTAGCATGAGCCGGTCGATGGCCATTGCCTGCACTTTTTTTTTGTTTTTCTGGGTCAGTGGGACCCAGTTTTATCCTTTGTTGCTCGTCTACCCCCAAGGCACATGATACATGTTATCAATGTAATGGCTGGGGCAACGAGCGGGCAAAAACCCCGCCCACATCTCCCGAACTGACCTGGAACAAGCATGTGCCGCCGCTCAGCTCGTTGAGGAGCTTTCGCTTGTAGCGTCGCCGGACCTTCACGGCCTTCTCGGCAAACTTCCGGCTCCGTCCCCAAGAACACCATCTGGTGACCACCTTGTTCATTACAAAATTATTAAAAAAACAAACCTGCATTTTCTTTTTGCAAATTCTAGACTTCTAGAGTGACGCATGTGAAAGGTAATAAAAATACAAGAGAAGTGATTTTTCTACCCCGGGCCCCGAAACTAAAAGATTGCCCATTGGCTCTCATGAATGCAAGTTGCGATCTCTTTCGATGATGAACAACTACAACAAGGTAAATGGCACAGAATAGGACCTTTACCTTTGCTATCATGTGGTTCTTAATTTTAAAGGGGGTGTCAATTTTTCATAAGTCAAAATTATGAAATTCGAAAAAAAATTGAATGTTCTCTATTCCAAATTTGACAAATTTGGCGAAGAAAAATAAAGAAAAGATAGAGATCATTGATTTTATTACAACGCAACCTATTAGGTATTATGTTATCGCGCGTCAAGAGGCTGAAGATTAACGTCTGATGTCGAAGTGATAACATACTTTTAATGCACTTGCATGGAAGGTGCCAATAGTTTTATCTGTCTGTTGGAAGAGCCAACCTTAGTGACAACTGTGGCTTGTAGGAACCTGTGGTCAAGTTCCGCACTATAATGCGACAATGGCGTGCTTTGATCGAAGTCCCGTCGAAGGACTATATGTCCAGGCGTAAATTCTACGGGGACGAGATCTCAAATTATACAATGGTAAGGTAAAAAGTTCTCGGCGTGACAATAAAAGACTGCGATTCTCAGTTAAAAAGTGATTTTATTTTTCGACATAATCTCCGTTGACTTAAACACACTTGGTTCAGTGTTTCTGCAATGTCAGTATTCCTTCCCGGAAGTGAGAGTCTGGGAGGCTATGAAAATATTCATCTACGGTCCTCTCAACTCTTCATTGGATACGAAACTCTTCCCAGAAACAAATTTCTTCAAGTTTGGGAACAGATGGAAGTCTGAGGGTGCCAAATCAGGAGAATAGGGAGGATGGTCGAGCAAATCGTACTCCAAATCTCGCAGTTTTCCCCATCGCTAACGCACACTTGTGTACAGGTACGTTGTCCTGCTGAAAGATGATTTTTTTTCTACTTGAAGCCAGGCTTCTTCTGGCGAATTTCGACATCCAGCTCGTCAAGAAGTTTGGAGTAATAGAATTTGTTGAGAATAACGATCCCCCTGGAGGGGGTCCAAAAAACGTGTTCGCCGGTTTCGACCGCTGATGCGAAGCGCGTCTCATCAGACGCCTCTGCTTCGCGCTTCGCACCAGTGGGAGAGGCGTGACCGGGAACAACCAAGTCGGTTTTTTATCGCCTTATATAGGACGGCCAACACGACATGGGTACGAATCTGCAAGCTGCATGTTGCAATTTCCATTGCTGCGAGATTCGTACCCATGTCGTGTTGGCCGTCCTATATAAAGCGATACAAAATCGACTTGGTTGTTCCCGGTAACGCCTCTCCCACTCGTGCGAAGCGCGAAGCAGAGGCGTCCGATGAGACGCGCTTCGCATCAGCGGTCGAAACCGGCGAACACGTTTTTTGGTCCCCCTCCAGGGGGAGAGATATTCTCAACAAATTCTATTAAGTGTGTAGTCCCACTTGGAACAAACCAGAGCGACGGCATGTTAAGCGCCATACATGTTGTATGGATGTCGATGGCCGTCGCCTAATAAACTTGTTCATTTGGAGTAATATTCGCCAGTTATTGTTTTGCTAAAATATTTTGAAGGTAATTAATTAGCAGGATCCCTTTCGCATCCCACTACACGCTGGCCATGACCTTTCCGGCAGATGCGATCGACTTCGCTTTCTTTGGCGCTGAACCACCGGCTTCGACCCACTGCTTCGACTGCTGTTTCGTTTCTGGCGTGTAGCGGTGGACCCAAGTCTCATCCGTGGTGACAAATCGCAACACAAAATCGGTCGGATCCCGATTGAATCGATGGAAAGATTGCTGCGAAAATCGTTTGCGCATTTGCTTTTGATCGGCATTCAGCAAATGCGGCACCCATCTTGCGCAGAGCTTTCGCATCTCTAATTCTTTGTGCAAGAAGTTTCGCATCATGTTATCATGCACTTTTTCGATGGTTTCCGGTGTGGTTGCGGTTTTTGGCCGTCTTCCATGTGGGTCGTCTTCGAGACACGTGTGACCACGTTTAAATTCAGCTGCCCAGTTTTTAACGGTTGACATCGAAGGAGCAAAGTCCCCGTAAACTTTTGTTAACTTCGGATGAATTTCCTTAGGGGTAAATCCATCCAAGACGAAGAATTTTATGACCGCACGATATTCAGGTTTCTCCATTTTAACGAAAAACACGTAAGACATCTACTGCGAAAATTCGTATAAACAAATTATTTGAGAGAAGAAGTTGAAACTTGTCATAGGAACTAATGACGCGTGCATCCAGGCAGGAAACATAAATTTTTGCTGACTGTAACGATATTTCTGTGTCAGGCCGAGAACTTTTCACCTTGCCCTCGTACGATCCAACATTGGTCCGGCATATCCGCCTAAGATCTGTAATGAACCACCTGTATGTTACATATTTGGCGCCCAGCGTGGGGACCATTTCTGGTCAAGAACAGGACTAAGAAGGACCTCATTGGGTTCATTTTTGGTCCTTCCACCGATTTGTATCCCCACAATAACATTAAGGCTACTTGCTCTAAGTCTTAGGACTTAGCCACTTTACTTCACGTATTTTCCCTTCAAGTAGCTGTGCTTTCCTCTGTAGCACCCCCATCCTTCCTATAGAGTAGTTTTTCCTTTTAGATTCAGTTTAACAAGGTAGTCCTGGCTTTGTGTTTGTCCTTTGTGGTTTAGCCACGTTTTTAAGGCCTCCATAAATGCTTTGAATTGCCGGCATTTGGAGCATCTTCGATGACCGGACGAAGCGCAGAGGAACCCTGGATATCTTTTTGTTTGCCAGGATTGTGCTTCTAAGTAACTTAAAAAAATTCTTTACACAGTATTACATTTTTCTATTGTTCATGTGCTCAGCAGCTTATAGAGTTTGAATGAATTACGGCAAGGAATGCAGTGTTGCGCCTGTGCTCGCCTCATAATTCTTTGTAACCTGTTGATCATCTGAATAATTGAGAAATGTAGTATTTTTTTTTCTTTGTTGATTTTTCCCCTCTACAATGGTTGTCGGCTGACTCCGGTACTCAGCTCGCTTTTGTTTTTTTTTTCAAGCAATACACGTTGTCCTCAGCTTCTTCTTCTCGGCAGGCCTCGAATTAGAAGCTGCCCTGTAATGAACCACCTGTAACGAACCATATTATGGCCTGGTAGTGCTGCTCCCACCAGCAGATCGAGGCAGCACCTGATGAGTAGTGATCTGTTGGTGGTACGAAACCTGAGGCCGAGGGTCCCATTACACCCGGACCCAGGTGCGACTGTGTGGCGTCTGATCCGTCCGTCAACCATTCCATCCTTATCGACTATTTTTTTGATTCCCCATTTTTACCTCCCCTGTTTGTGTTGTCTTCCCCAGGCCTATGAATTTTGGTTAATACGTAAAGGACAGGGGCAACGAGCGGAGAAAATCCCGCCCACATCTCCCGAACTGAGCTACAGCAAGCATAGGCCGTTGCTTAGCTCGTTGTGGGTCCTTTTTCTTCGCTAGATGGCACGGTCCGACCTTCACGGTCATTATGCTACCTTAGGCTCCGCCCCCACGGGCATCTTCGGATGCGCACCAAATCGTCCGTTACAGATCCTTCTCTACTTCCTTGTAAACTAAATCGTTTTTTTTTCGTGAGGAGTTACGCTTGCCTGGGGATCATCGAGCGTATGAGGGCTTCGCAACAGGGCGTACGTTTTATAGTGATTTATCATGTTTTGTCCAAATACGACGAAGTAAGCAGAGAATCGAATAGAATTTAATTTCCTGCAGATTCACTCAGCATTTACATGGGGGCATGCTTGATCCACTATGGAAATGCATATACATATGTATTCCATTATAGGCTTGCAGTATCTTTCAATTATAATCTAGGCTTTAACATCCAAACTTGCGGTGAATCTTCTATTTCTACACATATTTTCGATCACTGCCAATAAATAATCAGTAGTTTCGTAATACATAGACCTGACCATTACGCGGGCTCGTCAGCAGTTACGTTAGCAATTTATATCCAAAGATCCGACAATATCGGTTCATTTTACCGAATCCGTATCTATAAGGATTGAAATTATCAAAAATGATCAAGGTTGTGAAAATTTGCTGTACACTAATTTCTTCAATTGAAATAATCTAACCGCAAGCTACTCTATAATTTCAATCCAAGCAATCTTTCTTCTTTACTCTTCACTGATGGTACGTGCGATTCACATAGAACTCGATCAAGAGTGAATCGAATGCCATGAATTTCATTGACATATAATACTATATTAATCGGAGAGTGATAGGAATACAAATTTACAGTATTAATTTAGTAATGGCAGTAACCCTCTCCTGGATCCAATGAAATCACATATCAGATCTGCACCTAAAGACCGGCCACTCGTTTTGTCTGGAAATTGATCCTAATCGAAGCGAATCGAACGCACTGATTATACAAGACCGCCAAGAATTTCGAAATACTCGCGTCAACTGAAAAATTGCCCAGAAATTGTTGCAATTAAAACCAATCGAAACGAAAATGATATACGTGCACACTCTACATCGCCTAATTTCCACAAATTGGCCCGAAATGCGATTGAAGTTTCGTAGCACCGATTATGTTTCGGTAGTTTGCATGAAGATACTGTTCGCGAAGAAAAAGACAAAAGTTATATTGCAAACATTGGATACCGGTGTATCTTTTCGTTATTGCCCAATATCGGAGAGAAGCAGCAAGCAGTAATTATCATCAATTGAAATCATGCTACCCTAAAGCAATTTCATCAATATTTGATGGCAGCCATCAATCTGGGAGATGAGCAGATAGATAGATGGACCGAGAAACGGCGGATTGATAGGATGGATTGAGAAGACCTGATGACATTCGGTTTTTTGCCTTTCCCTTTTTGAGGTATTTTTAATGATCAATGATAAGAATAGCGCTGCAATTAATACGGCTTAGTATCAACGAAATAGTTCGTTTAAAATAAATTTGGTAGAAAGTTAAATCTGTTGGAGTTCAAACTTCACGTGCAGATCGTGAAAATAAATGTTTCCCATAGCCACTAAACACACATTGTGACAACAATTGTTAATGGAAAATCCCACATTCGGCGCAAGGAGGTAGTTCCATTTTTGTAAAATTTCTGGCGCAGAAACCTTTGAAAACCAGTTGAACAATATATTTTTGAGCGAAAATATGATCATTATATACAGAACAAGTGAGCGAATCTACAAAAGATGCCACTTTTGCATATCTTTAAATTTCAATATTCCAGACGTTTTTGAAAATTGTTAAAAAAAAATTGACAGAAATGGAACTACCACCTTTTTGCAGCAAACCCCTAATATTGTATCTCTGTATCAATTTGAGAGATATATTTACATACTAACTTCATTTTTTCAAACTCGGTCATAGATAAGTGCATTTGAAATTACTTTTAACGTCCGTGGCGAACTTTTTTTAATGGCTTTGACGTCGCTCTTTCAGCACATACTTAAATGTTTGGAAACAGGAGAATGTCGCAGGGAGCATGTTCTGGGAAGTTGAGGAAGGACAGTTATCCGATGTTTCGCACAAAACTCTCGAATTTGCAAGGCTGAGCGCTCATTGTTATGGTGAATGAATCATGAGTTATCCCGCCACAACTATGGTCTCTTTTATCCAACTTAGACCGCAGTGGATTCCCGAGCTCTCAGTTTTGAACCCCACACACTACGGATTTTGGATTTGATGCGGGACAAACTGGATTTTGGACGCTAGTGTGTGGTGACCTTTAATTCAATTGCTAACACCACAAGCACTTTTAAAAATTGGACATATAGTGTTAGTTACTAAACCAAACATCATGAACAGCGTCAAAAAAGGACCCAAGTCAAAACATTTTCTTATTCTTGATTCGAATGGAATTTTATTTAGGATACCAAGTGGCAGTGAAAAATGATACAAAGTATCTACACTGCATGCAGATACATCGAAACATGGATATGTATTATGCCTACCAAAAGCGTGGGATGTGTTTTGTCGAATGATTTCATCCAGTATAACTACACTGGGATCTTTATTAAACTTACGTCGATATCTTCAACACAACAGGTTACACGCAGTCGGTAGCCAAAGACATATCCACATGCATATCTGCATGCAGTGTAGATACTTTGTATCATTTCCCACCAAAAGCCAATAACCTGTCTTCCAAGAACCAATTCCCGATAAACCCGCCCCAAATCAAACTTCACACCCCCTTTAAGAGACAGAGAGACATACCCCATTGAAAACTAACGTCCCCATATGAACCGGATACACCCATTCTAATGAGATTGAACACCCAACCACATGAGACAGACAGACACGCCCTATTGAAAGTTAACATTTATGCTGCTAATACATCGTACCGTATGTGAAGCTTTTGTTCTATGTTTATAGCAAGTAGTATAAATCGGCCATTTTGTTCAATATGTTTATTGCACGTGTGGTGCTGGCCCACATTGTGAAACTGTTCAGACCTCAAATCGCCGCCATTGCAAATGCACAACCACAGTCGCTGGATCACCCGATTTGGCTCGAATGAACTTCATCCGCTCTCGCTCATCTTCGGGGGGCGGGAACTATGTACACTCTTTCAAATTGCGTCTGCGCATGTCCAAGTGTTAGTCGAAATGACTACTTGCTACTTTTTCTGGGATCCTAGTGATTCAGATAGTACAATGGGTGCTATTTTAAATCGGCCACTACATCATTCATTCTTGCCGTCCACAACGTCAATCAACATCTCAACATGTACACACAAGATCCCCGCAAGCGCGCCGCCCGCGCGGATCCACAACCAACCAACCACTTCACTCAAACGACATGCACAACCAGAATAGAAAAATTTTCAATGGGCTTGTTTCCTCTTCTGACCCCCGAGTAGAAAAACAGACATTTCGTGTGACTGACAGATTTTTGGGATGACTCCCAGCCATAAGACATATCCATGTCAAAAACGGGGAGCCTAAATTTAATTGCAAACTGTAATTCCGTTGCCTACACGCACAAAACGTTGAAAATTGGTGATATGGTAAGCTGTGCTCGCGATGGGAGCCGCGGTTATTGACAATTGATCAAAGGCAACATCGTGTCGGTGATTCGGAGGCCAATTTGGAGCTGTTTCGGCTTAATCGGAAAGAGTTTTTACGTCGATACGTTACAATGGATGAAACATGGATCAACCACTACACACCGAAGTCCAATAAACAGTCGGCAACATGGTGCAACCGGGTGAGAGTCGTCTGAAGCGTCGAAAAACGCAAACGTCGGCTGGAAAGGATGCACATGGCATAATTCTCTTCGACTATCTTGAGAAATTCAGAACCATCACGGGCGACTATTACGTAGCGTTATTGGACCATTTGAACAATGAAATGAAGACAAAACTGCCGCATATGGCAAAGAAAAAAGTGCTGTTTCACCACGACAATGCACCGGCTCATTCATCGTTCAAAGCAATAGCAAAATTGAGCGAATTGCAATACGAATTCCTGCCCAACCCACCGTATTCTCCAGACTTGGCCCCCAGCGACTAATATCTGTTTCCAAACTTGAAAAGATGGCTCCGCGGAAAGAGATTTTACTCAAATGAGGAGGTCGAGTTCGAAACTAATGCTTATTTTGAGAGCCTCGACGTCGACTACTATAAAAAAGGTATCGAAATGTTGGAGGATCGTTGGATGAAATGTATCTCCCTCGAAGGGTACTATGCTGAAGAATAAAATCGATTTGTATCAAAAAGTTTGTGTTTTCATCATTTTTCCAGGTACTTTTTGAACCATGTATCGCTTTTCAAGCTCACATATCTCTGAAGCCGACGCTACAAATGGAAAAACTCATTAGACAAAAGTTGAAGATATTTCTATTTCAAGTTCAACTAGCCCAATATTGTTCAAATAGGCCTGTTTTAGTGTAGTTGTGTGCGAAAATGCAGAAATTATTTTTTAGCGGTTTGAGCCTTAATAGCTGTATCTCGATAAATATAACAGCTTAAAGTTTTGGTTTAGCTTTAATTCGTAGATATTTTAACCTTGTTCATAAGAGTTTTGCTAAAAAATAAGCTTTTTATTTTAGACTTATTTAATAAAAATCTTATTTAACTAATTAAACAATCGGGGAAAATGTGAATATATTTTGAAATAACGATCGTATGGAATTGCGGCTACTTTCATTAGACTCAAAATGACCAAATACATTAGGGACTATCCTAAAACTGGCACAAAACTTTTCATTTTCAATGTATTTAATAAAAAAGCTTATTTAATTAAAAACAAAATCTGGAAAAAAGCAAATATCTTTTGAACTAATAGCCGCATGGAATAGCTGATTTCATTTGACTTCGAATGGCCAAATACATTAGGAACTATTCTAAAGTGTCATATAAGTTGCTTGAACTTTGAAATTATGGAAGAAATTACATAAATCATTTAATTACCGAATTATTTAATTAATTAAATTAGTCTGAGAGACAAGGATAAAATATCAACGAATTGGGGCTAAACCAAAACTTTTATCTGTTATATTAATTGAGATATAGCTATTAAGGCTCAAATTGTTAAAAAACCCATTTCTGCATTTTCGCTCACAACTACATTAAAAACGCGCCGATTTAAAAAGTATTGTGCTAATTAAACTTGAAATATAAATATCTTCAGCTTCTGTCAAATGAGTTTTTTCATTTTCAAATTTTCGGGTTGTTCGCCCGCACAGCCGCCCTGCCCTGGGGTCCAAGATTGCTCCATTTCTTAAAAGGACTGTATGGCAAAAACCAACAATCATACCAAACGGCATTTCTCTATCATATTTTGCAAGGTCAAATCGCTTACCGTCCCAACTATAATGCCCGCACTACATTATGCGGAACTCGCCGAGCCATGAGCCAAGTGGATAACACATTGTGCACTGCACACCCGTCTAGCGATTCATCGGGTGAACAAAATGCTCCACGAGTGCTTGCTCGGCATCCGTTGCATTGGATGAAATCCTTTCACTCGTAGGTGCTTGGATGTGCACAACGTGTTATCCGCTTGGCTCGTGACTCGGCGAGTCCCGCGTAATTTGGTACGAGCATAAAACGCTCCCCATCGGTGATCGATAGCAGATTTTATTGTATTTTTAACGAATGTCTGCATCTAATACGGTGTAGCAATTTTAAAAGAGCTCTAGAACAAATTTTGCGATTTTGAAAAGTTGAAAATACGATGTACGATTTTAATTGAGGTTCTAAAAAATATGAGAGCATATTTCACATAAATTGAGTAAAATGTAAAATTTTCGAATCATAGTAATTTCTCTTCTTATTTTGTCTAGCCAAAACCAGCCAACACTACCACTGTCCCTGGTTTCGTCCGAACGATGGATTATACTTTTCTGGAGCAGCCTTGAATCACATCGGGGAAGTATCTCGACCAGGCTACGTGGGCTCCGATGTGATTAAGGCAGCCCCTGAAGTGTACAATCCATCGTGTGGACGAAACCGGGGACAGTGGTAGTAGTCTAGCTAAACTTAGTCGTTACGGTTAAAGGTGTGGATTTCTAGGCACCACTCTGCGTCGATTGCAGGCGAAGCTCAAAAACATACATACAAACAGTACTCCGTGCTCTACGGGTTGATCGCCAATTGCGAACAATATGCGACGATCGTGTGTCTAGTAAAACGCATCTTTAGGTTCCAGTTCACTTCATTCTTAAAAAAGGTATTTATGCGCTTATGCGAGATATCAGAAAGATTTTCACTTCAACAATCAGACTATTATGTTATTGGCCTGATCGTAGCCTATTGATCCAACCTGCTCTTTTCTACAGGGTGGCGCAAAACTACCGTTATGGTTTGAATGTTTAATAACTTTTTTATTTAATGGTTAATTATTATAATTTTTTTTTTGTTATACAATATATTAATGGGGAATAATTTTGGCTTAAGTATGAAAAATTATATCCCGCAAGTGGTGGCCATTTTCGGCTTCGCACATTCGTGCTCTTTCCAGTACATTTTCCATAACTTTTTGTAAAATTTCGGGTGTTATGGCTCGAATTTCATTGCGAATGTTTTGTTTTAGCTCTGGTATGGTCGCTGGCTTATTTACGTATACCTTTTCTTTCAAATAACCCCAAAGAAAACAGTCTGTCGCTGTTAAATCCGGTGAACGTGGGGGCCAATTGAAATCGCTTCTGCGCGAAATAATGCGTTCGCCAAAGAGGTCCCGTAACAGAGCCATTGTATCCCCTGCAGTGTGGGCTGTGGCTCCATCTTGTTGGAACCACAACTGTGGATGGTTTTCTACAGCTGGCCTCAAAAAATTGTCCAGCATCGTTCGATATTCAGCACCATTAACCGTAACTGCGGCGCCATGTGCATTTTCAAAGAAATATGGACCAATGATCCTTTCAGACGATGCGCCGCACCAAACAGTACACTTAACTGGGTGTAATTGTTGCTGATGAACTGTTCTTGGATTTTCCGTAGCCCATATCCTGCAATTTTGCTTGTTTACGAAACCATTCAATTGGAAATGGGCTTCATCGCTCATTATCAAATTGTGAATGAAATAGCGATTTTCTTCTGCTTTTTGTCGGAACGAAATGGCATAATCAAGCCGTTGTTGGTAGTCTATCGGCTTCAATTCTTGCACAAGCTGAACCTTATACGGGAACATGTGCAATGTAGCCAAAATCCTCTGAAGGGACCTCCGCGATAGCCCCAGTTGTGCCGAACGTCTTCTTGTCGATGTTTCTCCACTGTCCTGCACACTATCCACAACACGTTGGATATTTTCTTCCGTGTGGGCCGTACGAGGTCCTCCAGTACATGGAATGTGTCCTACTGTACCATATTGTTGAAAATTTGCAACCAGGCGGTTTATTGTTGGTGCTGAAGGTCCAGTACGCACATTAAAGAAACGACGATAAGCACGTCAAAACAATTTACCGTTGATTTTCAAAATAAAATTCAACAATTTTTGATCACTGCTGTGTTGTGTACTGTTCCATTTCAAATTCCCGAAGTTTTCTTCACAAAATTCTGAAATAAAAATAAAAAATAAAAATTAAATTAAAAAGTTATTAAGCATTTGAACCATAACGGTAGTTTTGCGCCACCCTGTGTAAATCGACTGAGATAGTCAGTTTTAATCGAAGCTACGTACTCGGCAATGCCGAAACATTTATTCTTCTGTAGCGTCACTGCCGCTTCCATAGGGTTCAGTTGAAAAAGAAAAGTCGAAATTCTTTTAGCGAAACTTTACGCGTCGGCGGTTGAACCTACTCAAGTCACCAAGTCAATTCAAACGTCCAAATTTCCGATTGTCATTTTCAGAGTAATATCGGCAACGGAATTTTGGTTTTGCCTTTTAGAACAGATACTTTTGGTAGCGTCCTGCATCGAATGCTATTTGAATCAAGACTGTGCACTTGAGTAGGGTCGGTTTGCAATTTTGATGGCGTCTGTCATTGTTTTCGTAATATCCAAGTATTCCAAGTATTTTCTGCTTTTTTACATTTAAACTTGCAGGAATATCCTGAACCGAATGGCGTTAGAATCAAGCATGTTCATTGTTTCGTGCTTTTGATGACTTTCCTTATGTAACCAGTTATGTATTGTAACTGTGAGCAAATGCATTATTTTTCTTCCTACAACAGCGAACGTGTGTGCATTCACAGCATGTTTGCGATTTGCAGATACTATCTTACACTGCATATTTCGTTATTGACTCGCGGGCAGCACAAAACGTTATGAAGGACCCCATGCGGCCCGCGAGCCGTTGGTTGCCGACCCCTGGTATCCACTGCAAGTTCGAATTACCTTAGGCGGACAACCACTCTGGGCTTAAATGCTCTCTTCTAGCTGTTATACTTACCGAGATAGAGCTTTTAAGGCATAAATCGATGAGCAGGCATTTTTGAATTTCTGCTCATAACTACTCTAAAAATGGCCCAAAAATATTGGCCACGTTAAGCTTACTATCAAATTATCCCCAGTTTTTATAGATAAGCTTTTCCATTTGGAGCATCCGTTGCAAAGATCTGTGAGCTTGAATAGTGATAAAGTGTGATTTTTCTCCGAACCCTCGAAAATTGTCATTTTTTGACTATCGATTTTGACTACGCTACAGAACCAAATTTCAACTTTGAGCAGTGCATTGAACGCAGAATTTAACGGTCTTTAATTTACTACTGTAAATTTTTTCCATCCAAGGCATAGTTTAGGAGTTATAGGGATAATATTAAAAAAAGGGCTCAAATTTCTCGGATTTTCGCCCTCCAAAAGTGAAGCTCACCTTCTACGACCGTGCAAACTCAGTTTCCATGTATTCAGTATCTATAGAAGGGGCTAAAATTATTTTCAGATATATTATTTTATTATTATCTATCCCTAATTATTATTAATAAAATTTAATTTGACTGGCGTAGTAACCTGAATTCAATTTCATCTTCATCTAGTGGTCGTATTGAAGACTATCCTACCAAAATTTGTCCACCATTGTGTAGTCAAGTTATGGAAGTTCCAGTGAATATTATTGTAAGATTTTTTTGCAGTCCAGATCAAGTGCAGATCAACAGTCGCACGCATTACGCTAACAACCAGCTATATACAGAATAATTTTGTTAGTGCCACGCGTGAAATTGTTGTTCTGCTCTGATCTGGACTGTTAAAAAACGCAGCGAATATATTTAGAGATAGTTACGCCACTGGAATGGTCAAAGTTCAATGACAACGGGCCGTCGATGATGATGAAATATGGTCCTTCCACCGTTTTTCGCTATTTAGGTTGCTAAAATAAAAAGTTGATTACTAAATTCAGGCTTTTATTTGCTTGCATTCATTTCATAACTGCTGACAGAATGCCAGTTTTAACCATTATTTCCTCAAGCCAGATTTTCTAGCTTCCAATTGAAATTCATTGAATAGATACTGTAATACTAAATTAATATAAATTATATCTCCACTATAGTAAAAGTTAACCGTTATTGGCAGTCATAAAATTAACAATTTACTATCGTGTCGCTTCTCGCATATCTTGAATTTCTTCATGGGATTACGTTCTTCAAGAACGGTAACCGGTGGGTATACTACGAGTAACACGTTATTTCGCGTTGCACTTCATGGAGATTGCTCAAGATCGATAGTGGTCATTTACTTGATCTCGTACATAAAGTACGCAGATACGTTGGATGTCCAGAGAAGCAAATGTACCCATAAATGTTTATCTAACCCCTAGTCTACACTTGTCTCCAAGCTCTGCAACTCGTGTCCTATAGACAACTAGGCCGTATGATCACAAATGAAATGCATTGAGTATTTACTCACTAAGCTTAAATTTTACCATTTTTGAGTGGTGCTACGAATTATTGCCCTAATGAATTGTCAAAAAAAAAAATATCATATCCCCCCAAATTTTTTGTATGGGTTTGGGGGCTTATGACATATGGCATGCAATAAGATTCCCCCAAAAATTCGAATCTTGTTTGTGGTAAATTTTATCGTGCTAGCACGCTATTTCCGTACTTTATATTTATACCCTAGACTTAAAGTACAGGATATATTGTTTTTGCCACGACGAAAATATGTAACCCCTTAAAGCAGGCTCCGGAGGTACGAGTATAGCAATGTAAATATATATAGTATATAAATGATCAGGGTAACTCCTGATTCGATTTAGTCATGTCTGTCTGTCTGTCTCTTCGTCTGTCAGTCTGTCTGACTGTTCGCACGATAACCTTCGATAGAATGAAGCTAGCTCCTTGAAATTTTGGCTAAATGTTGGTAGTATGATCTAGTTGGTTAGTATTGAAAATGGGCGTGCTCAGGCTAAGAGAAGGCCTACCTCCCCTACATATGTAAAATAGTTAAATGTGTTTGTAACTCCCGACTAAATAAACATGGAAAGCTCTAGCTTTGACGGATTGCTCGTGAGGGTAATCTTATACTCTTCTGGAAAAATAAAATCGATCAGTTGAAAACTAATGGTAATTTTCTTGCAAAGAGCCCCGAACTACCCTACTTTTCAGGCTTTTTGTCTATAACTCTTGAACCAATTGACGTAGACACCTGATTTTTGGCGTGTAACCCTAAGGTGAGCAGCTGCTTGAGTTTTAGTAAGTTGGGCGTAATCAGATCAATGGAACGCCTACCTCCCCTGCATAGTTCTAGAAATTCATTTGATGGAAGAGGATTTGAAACCACGCAAATTAATGCTGAGATACGGTTCAGACGCAGAGTAGAATAGAATAGGCGGTAAAATTCCATCTAAAAATTAGCTAATTTGCTACTGCATCAGCTGAAATTTATACTGCATTATCATACTTCGAAAGTTTCATACGCTAAGGTTTAATTTAGTGTCCCGGGTTGCTAACTGGCAGTTTAACCAGACATTTAGAAAACGGGCCTTAATAATAAGCTTGCAGGTTCCAAAAGGCACTTCGATATCACATCGACCATTGTCAATCGCCCTAGTCCTCCTAACCCGAGCAAGCTCATCAGCCTCACAATTGACCTGACTGACTTGACTGTCAGTTATGGTATCTCTACAAGTTTTGGCATGGCAACGCTGCCAGATGAGAGCTTTCGAGATCACCCGTAGTACACTGCAATGATAGTGTAGACGAAAAGAAGAGCTAATCTTCTGCGACACCGAAAAAATGACAGATCCTAGCCCAGCATCCGATTTAGAGCCGCGGTAAGATCTGGGAGTGAGAGTGCAGTAGTCTCCCACGTGTTTCTTAAAGGAATCAGGCTCACGAAATTCCTGCCAAACACATATTTAGGGAAGATGTAGTCCATATTTGCTCAAAATCACAATTATTCAAAATAGCTGAGTGGCCGGAGCTTGGACACGCCACTGACCGGTTTTGCAAAGACGAAATGCCATAATCGCTGCTGGTTGTTCCATTCCAAGTTATCGAGCGGTAAAAGCTTATTAATCAGCTAAAGACGCCTTCAATCACCAATTCGGCGACACCTACGACAAGGCTCCCAAAGGTGACATAAAGATTATTATGGAGGATCTCAATGCCAAAGTCGGGTCTGACAACCTTGGTCTGGAACATCTAATGGGCAATCATGGTCTAGGCAACAGGAACCAAAATAGCGAGAAGTTCGTGGAGTTTTTCAACTCTCGTCAGCTCGTCATCGGCGGTACTTTGTTCAAGCACAAACGATACCATTTAACAACCTGCGCTTCTCCGGATGGCAGAACAGAGAACCAGATTGACCATATAGCCATTTCCAAGACATGGAGGAACTGTCTCTTAGACATCAGTTCGAGGCGGGGTGCTGATATTGGCAACTTGTTGTCGCAAAAGTAGGCTTACGAACGGCAGCGATCCATCGCCCTCAAAATGCAAGAATCTTGTCACGTTTTAAATGTGCAAAAGCTTAAAGAGTCTTATTCCACCGCCTTGCACGAAAGAGCTAATGCACCACCACCTTATAAGATTCCTACAATTGATGATAGATGGAAAGTCGCTAAGGACTCATTTATTTCGTGCGGTGAAACTTTTGCGGGCAGATTGGATCGCGGTAGAAGGCGATTTATTAGTGACTCTACATGGTCTCTAATCTTGACACGCAAGAGAATTAAAGAACAAATCAACTCAGCTACTGACGACGCAGTTAAAGATCAACTTAGAGCTCAATACCGTTCTCTTCAGAAAGGCGGGCAAAGAAGCGTAAGACGGGACAAACGCAACAACATCAATGCATTAGCAAAGAAGGCAGAGGAAGCGGCTTACCGTGGTGTGGAACAGTGGAACCCTTTACTAACTTATCAAGCTATTAACTGGCAAATCTTTTGCAACTGAATATCACGCGGAAGATAAAGAAGGGTCCCAACTGGTCACTAATGAAGACCAACTGCGACGGTGGAGAAAGCACTTTATTGAGGTCCTCAACAACACCCTTGGACACTTGAACTCATTTTCACTAGAAGTAGAAAATATTCCTCAAATAGCCAGAGTTGATACCAGCCCACCATCTTAACAGAAATCAACCGTGGCTATTAAATCGATGGATGCGGGTAAAGCCCCGGGGATCGATGGAATTCTGGTGGAATTCTTTTAGGCGGATATCAACGCTACTGCGGATATTCTTCTCCCCCTTATCCAAGAGTGTTGGGAAACCGAAACTCTCCCTAAAGAATGGAAGAAGGGCGTCATTTTTAAGATCCCGAAGAAAGGTAACCTGAAGGACTGTAATAATTGGCGTGGAATTTGCCTCCTCTCCGCAGTCTCCAAACTGATGGCACAGATAGTCTTAAACCGGATCAAGCATACAGTTGACCGCACAATGAACGATGAACAGGCCGGTTTTCGGGAGGGCTTTTCATGTAGCGACCACATCAACACCCTCCGAATTATTATTGTTACAATCCGCAGAGTGGAGATCCCTATTACATCTCATGTTCATCGATTTCGAGAAGGCGTTTGTCAGCGTTGACCGGGAATACATCCGGAGGGCCTTACATAGGAGAGGTATACCAGATAAAATCATATCCATCATCAAGGAGTCCTATAGCGGAGCCCAATGTCACGTCTTACACAAGGGTAAGCTTTCAGATCCTTTCGAGGTACATAGCGGAGTGACACAAGGCTGCATTTTGTCACCTATGTTGTTTTTGATTGCCATTAAGGACGTACTCTGCAGTGCGCTTGATGAACACCAGAGCGTAGGTATCAGATAGAACCTGTTTGATTACCTTCAACACCTGGATTACGCTGACGATATTTTTCTTCTCCCAAATATATCGGATCACTTAGTTCAAATGACGGATGCCCTGTACCGCGAAAGTGGCATTGCGGGGCTTAAAATCAATGCTGTCAAAACTAAGTACTTGAGTTTGGATCCAGGAAGACAGAGTGAAATTTCTGTTTCGTTGTAGACGGTGGAAAATGTGAACAAGTTTAGCAACCTCGGAAGCGTTGCTACAGCAAATGGTGGAGCAGATGCGTATGTACTGTCCCCATCAATAAGGCTCGGGAAGCTTTTTTCAGTTTGACTCTTTTTTGGAAAAACAACAACATCTCTAGAAGTACCAAACTCAGAATCTTTGAAACCAATGTAAAATCTGTGCTTCTTTATGGCTGTTCAACTTGGAAGTTGACCAGGGCGATAACAGCTAGATTGCAAACTTTCGTGAACCAGTGTCTACAGTGCATCCTACATATACGCTGGCCGGAGGTTATTTCTTACGACGACCTCCTGTTCATTACTGGCCAGGACAGGATAGACACCTCCATAAAAAGGCGAAAGTGGCAATGGATGGGTCACGCACTTCGAAAAGGGCGAGGTGGAAAGTCGGCGTGGTTAATGCTCTATGCCCCACAAGGGGTTGACAGCATACAGAGAGAGAGAGAGAGAAAAGCTTTAGAAGCACATCGAGGCTTGCCGGCGGAGCAAATCTGATAGTCCCGGATGCAGCAATAATCGCGTATCTTTTGCTTCCAAAGTACGTCATTCGGAGCAAAAAGAGTTGTTAACTAGGGTATATTCATGCTAACGTTTAAAGTAAAGGTTCAGATACACCATCAAGTGGTCTCACTTCTTCCACTCCCCGACCAAGACATGCAAATTCTAATATGGGCCGAAATGACGCCAAATAAACCCTGGGGTTAATGAGAGTGCAAAAAATGTCGAAAATGACCGATATTAGTGTCAAACCAATGGTTTTCGAGGTCGCTGGGATGAATGATGGCGCTCCTGAAGACCCCTCTCACGGGGAGAGTGACGGTTAAAAAAATGTTCAAAACGACCGAAATTAGTGTCAAATTATGAGGGTAGTTAATTATTGTAATTTTTTAAAGTGCTAGTTGTTGCCAATGTGTGCCAAGTTCTTCAGTAGTGTGCGCTTCATTAAAGTCTAAACGAGCGAACAATAGCTTATGCCAACAATATGGCGAGACGATTCGCATTCCATCACAAATTCCTGCCGTATTATCTCAAAAATGAAAATGTATATTACAACCAAGTGGCACTTATGCTACAATAAGGGTGAATTAGGAAATATTCATCATTTCATCCATTAGTTGTCGAATAGGCCAATATGCGGGCAGTATAATTGCAGGCGATTAACACACATCATCGATAAATTAAACGCTACACAAAATGGCTTAAACATTTTTTGTACTTTCACTTTAAAATCAATCACCACCAAAAATAGATACATTTGTAACAACTATTACACTTTCTTGTGAGTAATCGCAACCGGCTGTGAACAGGAGCTTTTGAAGGTATCACCAAAAAAAAGGTTGAAAAAAAAAAGTGCGAACATCTTACGGTATTTGTTGTTAAATAATTTCATTGCTAAAAGATTTAATTCCGTCTATTATAACAGAGTGGCGATGCCGGTATACCCGACTATGTACATAGTTGCAATGCAAAATTGCAATTTCATTTTTTGATCGAGAGGTATACGGTTGCGCAAGGAAGTAGTGGTTACGAAATTTCGACTCTCATCGCCGTCATAATCGACCAAATCGTTTCCGACAGTTAAATTGATTTGGCAAAGACAAACGACCAGAAATTACTAAGTATCTTATAAGGAAGATTAATCCAACATTGATTGCGAAGTGTTTTGTTTGGTCATAAGAAAAATATCTTGACTAAGTGTTCTTCAGATTCTTTCGGAATTTTCAACAGCAATCAGGTGTTGTTGCTGCGATTTTTTCCTGAAAGAGGTGTAAATTGCTACTTGTTTCGATGATCTTTTCTTCAAAAGAAAAATTTATTCCAAAAAAGGTACTCAAGGAGTGCGCTTTTGCATCTGCATATTACAAATAATCAGGACAGGGTTTGGTGAAACCGAAACTGAAATTTAATTCGATATTATTGTCTATGAGTAACAAATGATGAATCTGTAAATTTTGTATCTTCACTTTGAAAACATTTACCAAGAAAATAATTGGAGAGATTTCGGGTAAGTCACATCAAATGCATTCCGAATATTTTTGGTGTTAAGCTAGCCGTACGTTCTTTCATTTGTGAAATGAGAGATGATATGGACAAGATGATAAAATAGATAAAAAATAAATAAATAACTGGCGCAACAGTCCAATTTGAACCATGGCCTCGAGATGAGTAAGCAGCATGTCATTTTCTATATCGTGACGATATGTCTTGTGCAGAGGTGTGTGATCCGCAACACGCTCAACCGAGTTATTTACCCTATAAATGGGAACTCATTTAACAGCTAAGTGGGCTCATAGTCCGACACGTAAATCACCTTTTTAATCGAAAACTACCGCCTTTAGTAGGAATCGAACCGGGGCGCAGTGCATAGAAGGCGAATGTGCTAACCGTTGCGCTATCCGGACTAGATGATAGATCGACAAGTGAAATGTGTCACCAAAAATTGACCACAAACTTTTCTCTTGTAGATTTGTGTCAATACAAATGGAAATCAGATGGTGAAGAGGAAAAAAACGGTATGTAATTAACTGTAACATTTTCGTCCTCGAAAAGATTTTTAAAGAGCTAGCCCAACTAACAATTTGCCTCTTATAAGACTCTTCCAGATTCTTATAAGAGCCAGCATGAAGACTCTGGGGTTGTCGCAGAGAAGGTCGTGGGATATAAAGCCCGGCTAGCGCGAAATGACTGGTTCGACGAAGAATGCAAAAATTCACTTGACGCGAAAAACGAAGCCTACAGACAATGGACTTAACGAGGAACCAAAGCCAGAAGAGAAAAATGTGAGGAGTTACGGCGAATATCGAATAGAATAACAAGACATGAGATACGTAAATACTTTGACTAGCAGTTTTTTTTATGTTTATACCAAAGCTTAGGGGGTAACCCTTTGATGCGAGAGCACAGCGTTGGCGGTAAGGGATAAAGGTAGTGGGGAGATGGGTTGAGTTTGAATAAGGTGACGATGTACATTCCGTTTAAATTTTTGTAGGTCATAGTTGCCTGGGAAAACAAAAGATGGTAGATCGTTCCACATTCGTGTTGTCCTAGATACAAACGAGTCATGGAATTTGGCGGTGCGACTATTGCTGAGTTCTAGAAGATGAGGATGGGCACGACTGGCTAGTCGGGTGTTACGTAAAGGAAAAGTACGCTCAGGAATGAGGTTGGCTATTTCATCAGAGCAACGGCGGTTGTAGTAGCGGTAGAAGAGTGAGAGACAGCCGACACTTCGCCGGTGCTCAAGCGGTTCGATTTTAGATGTTGTGGGTTCCTCGCCAATAAGCTTGAAGGCTTTCCGTTGAACTTTGTCTAACGCGGATAATGCGGTTCTACCTGCGCCTGCCCATATGTGGGAATTAAATTCAAGTCTCGGTCTTATATGAGCCTTGTAAATTTGAGCCAGATCAGATGGTGAAAAGTATCTTTTACAGCGATTCAGAAAGCCCAGACACTTCATTGCGTTTTTTGCAACGCAAAAAATGTGGTCGGACCAATTTAGTTTACTGGAGATGTTAATACCTAGTATGTTCAGTATGGGCGAATCAGGAATGCTGACCCCATCGACAAGAATGGGTTGGGCGGTAGGTGGAGCACATCGCTTATTGGAAAGTAGACAACATTGAGTTTTTGAGGCGTTAAACTCTACTCGATTCGCTTTCCACATGCAATAATTTTTGAAATGTCTTCATTAAGTGAGTCAAACATGCGATCTCTGTTGATAGATGTTGAATTTCAGCTACAGAGTTGAAAGAGTAAGTTGCTGAATATTAACGAAAACTTAGCTAATAGGAACACCAGACAAGCGTACAGACTAGTAAATACAACTAACAACGGCTACCAACCTACTAGACTAGCCTTTGTAACGACAAGGATGGAAATATCATCATCAACACCGATGGCATTAAGAAACGATGGGCCTCTTATTTCGAAGAGCTTCTGAACCTAACATCTAACATCCCCACACGAGAAGCTCTCCATAATACTGTTGATCTAGGCCCACCTATAAAACCTCCGACAGTAGAGGAAGCTGATCTCGCGTTGCGGTCACTAAACCGAAATAAAGCGCCGGGCGCTGACGAGATTCCAGCTGAACTACTAAAATTCAGTGGAACGGATCTAGTTAATGCCATACATCAATTACTACTGCGAGTATGGGAGGACGAGGTGATCCCAGACGATTGGCGCAGAAGCATCATCGATCCAATTCACAAAAAGGGAGATAAACTGCGGTGTGAGAATTACAGAGGCATTTCACTAGTTTGTACGACCTATAAAATTTCGACGAAAATTCTGGAAAATGGAATAAAACTGTACGCCGAACGAATCATTGCCGAATATAAAAGCGGTTTCAGACCGGGTCACTTCACAACCGATCAGCCCTTTACGGTCAAACTGATACTCCAGAAGTGCTGGGAATACAACGTAAACGTATACCAAATCCTTGTCGACTTCAAGTAGGCATACGACAGTATCGATCGTGGAGTACTGTACAACATCATGCTGCAATTTGGTATACCGGCAAAATTAGTGCGACTGACAAAGATGACGATGACCAACTCTGTCTCACAAGTCAGGATCCATAATAGACTTACTGATCTATTTGAAACACGCACTGGTCTGAAACAGGGCGATGGACTGGCACCAACGCTCTTTAACCTAGCACTGGAATATGCTATTCGGGCTAGGGAATTTGGACAGCAAGACGCTACTCATCAAGCCGACACAATTAGCAGCGTACGCCGACGACATCAACATCATGTCCCGAAGATTGGCTGACGCAGAAGAACTTCTGCATACGCTCGATACCGCTGCAAAAGAAGTTGGACTACGTATCAACGAGGGTAAAACTAATATAATGATTCAATCGACGACAAGGACACCTGCACAACAGAGCATCAATGTGAGAGACCTCAATATCGAATTCGTGAACAACTTCATATACCTGGGCTGCAACATGTCAAGACACGCCAACGAAACTGACAAAATCAAGCGACGTATACAGTTAGTTAATAAGACTTCTTTCGCGGTTCTCCCCATAATGAAATCGAAGCATGTGCACAGAAACACGATGCTCCGCGTGCACAAAACCATTATACGACCAGTGTCTATGCTATGGCTGCGAAGCGTGGATCCTAACTCAAGCCTCCGGAAACAAGCTATAAGGTACACACATTTGAACCTAAGGTTCTACGGCGAATTTTCGGGGCTGTTTGCGATCGAGATGGATGGCGCATCCAGTACAACCATGAGTTGTATGAACTGTACGTTGAGCTGGAAGTTTTGAAAATCGTCAAACTACAACGACTTCAATGGGCAGGGCATGGACAACGAATGGACGATGTTCGCATGCCAAAGAGCAGTGGCGTAACTATAGGGTGGCAGGGCTGGCAAAATGCCACGGGCCCCGACCCGATGGGGGCCCGGTCCGAGAGGCCGCGAGCTCAGAAGTTACCTAACATTTTTAACAAAACTTAGTAAAAATTATAAATTTTACATAAGTACTTAAAATTAATTAAAGATAGACACACTAAAGACCATATACAAATTCAAATAAATTATTAAGATTTAAACGGATTCATAAGAAAAGGATTTCGGGCAATTATAGACCTCATTCATTGGTTGTTTCATTTGGTGGCGCGAGCTAGTGATGCTCGGAAAATTTCCGCATTTTGTTAACCAAGAAAGTACTTTTTTTCGTGGTGCTGGCGGGCTAGCAACGCACGATGTTAGGGGAATCCCGGATTTCTATTTGTTATGTACGGAGCATTGATATACGAGAGAAGGATTGAGTGAAATACCATCGGCTATCAAGGCTTCTACGCCATTGGCGAAAATGACGAACTTTGCGAAGATGAGCGTCTCCAAGATCCGGAAAGTTTGTTCAAAATGAACATATTTTATCGAGTATTGGACATCATTATTAATCAACTGAAATTGCGTTTCCTTTCAATGAATGAAGTTGTTTCCAATTTCTGTGTTTTGCGACCTGGAACTTTGCAAAATTTAAATGACACTGAATTAAAAAAAAGCTCTAGAATTGGTTGATATATATAAAAAAGACATAGCTGAATCTTTTGCCAGGGAAATTCTCAGTTTTCGGTCCACCTTTAGAGACGAAATAGAAAAGTTTTCGTGTATTAGAGAACTTGCTGATTTATTAATAATAAAAGAATCATTTTATATCGTGCAGCTTTCCTGAAGTATGTACTGCATTAATGTTGTTTGTTACAATTCCTGTGACTATAACTAGTGCTGAAAGATCATTTTCGAAACTAAAATTAATAAAAACCTACTTAAGAAACTTTATGGGACAAGACAGGCTACGTAACTTGACTATTCTGTCTATTGAAAATTCTTTGGCCCGATCTTTAAACTTTGATGATGTTACTGATACATTTTGCGGAACAGAAAGCTCGGAGAAAAGAATTTTATTAATAAATACCTTGTTAATATTGCATTGTTATTTCCTTAAAATAATTATTGGAAATTTAACTAAAATGCACACAATATTATTGTAGTAATGCTGTTGGGTAACTACTTAAGTGATTTATTAAAATTAAATTACAACGTGACGATTTTTACTGGGAGGGCCCCATCCAATGAATTTGCCACGGGCCCCAGATGGTATAGTTACGCCACTGCCAAAGAGAGTAGTGAATGGAAAACGAGTTGACGGAGCGAGACTGCCTAGATGACCGAGATCTCGTTGGGAAAGCTCAGTATATTTGGACGCCGAGCAGCTACTGGGACTCCAACATTGGAAGATGCGATCACGTGACCGAGATAATTGAAGGACAACTATCCAGGCGGCCAAGGCCCGACGTCGGGCTGTCGCGCCATGATGATGATGATGAGATTGGACCGGACTATACAAAAGACAAATAATAAACGATAAAGAACGAAAGAACCTAATGACGAAAGGACGAAAAGACAAGACGGTAAGGACAAGTGGTTACTTTTATCGTGTGAAATACAATATTATAAATGACAACCTCAGGTATTGTTCCAGCTGCTCCTGGTCTCATTTTATTCGATTATTTCCTTTCTCCGCTCGACTGGAAAAAAATCGTTACAGTACTTGCTAGTGTTCAAGAATACTTTTCCATGAAACGTTCCCTAAGAAAATTTCGATACTGATTAAAGGCACGGATGCGGCCCTAACAGTATTTTGTACGTCTCAAGCCTTGGCAAAAACCAGGGAGCAAAAATCATATTTCATAGTCCTCCTCGTAGGCGTCCCTTTGAACGGCGGTTGATCATTTGTAAGAAGAAGCACTACCAGACCAGAATATGGTTCATTACTAATGAACAATATTCTGGTCTGGTAGTGCCAGACTGGTCTGGTAGTGCTTCTTCTACCAGCAGATCGAAGGCAGCACCTGATGAGTACTGAAACCAGAGGCCGTAGGTCCCATTACACCTGGACCCAGATGCCAACCATTCCATCCTTATCGCCCAATTTTTTTCTATTATTCCGCACTTTTGCGGTTGTGTTTTTCCCCTAGGCCTATGAATTTTTGTTAATACGTAAGGGACACGGGCAATGAGCGGCGAAAAAAACACCCACATCACCCAAACTGAGCTACAGCAAACATAGGCCGCTGCTTAGCTCGTTGAGTGGCGTTTTTCTTCGCCAGATGGCACGGCCTGACCTTCACGGTCATTATGCTACCTTAGGCTCCGTCCCCACGGGCATTTTCCGACGCCCACCAAACCGTCCATTATATTATACATTGTTAACTAAGTCAAGCCGCCAGTCACGGGGATATGATAATTTGGTTGAGGTATACATTTCTCCCTGTGGTGTGGGGTGTAAAAATGCGCCACGGCCTTTCCATTTGCCTTTGTAGTCCGGATGGCGCAATTGTCAGCAGTTAGTGGCTACTACTTCGCCTTCTATGCACTGGGTCCCGGTTCGATTCCTACTTAATGCGGTAGTCTTAGATAAAAACAAACGGGACTTACGTGTCGGACTACGAGCCTTTTTTGTAACGGACCAATTCTGACGCATAGCTATCAGTTTTTGAATTTGTGGATTTTTTGCAAATATATTTGATTTCAATTTATTTCAAATCATTCATATTTCTGAAAAGTCGTTACAAGTTTAAAAAGCAGCAGTTATGGGCTAGAACTTGCGATGTAAACGGACCTGGTCTCGGCTATGCTTTTCCCCAATTCAGGAGTGAGCAAAATTTGCCAGGTTGGCAGCCATGCCATTAGCTGTCAGGCCACCCTGAAATAGTGCATGCCGTAATAGTGCATGCATGCTCAGTTTCGGTTTTCAGCCGAAAATGTCAATAAAAAGAACGAATTATTGTGCTACGCTTGCTGCGTTCGCTCTAGGTGCCACAATCTCCTGTGCGCAATGTCCATCACCCACACAACTGTTCCTTTTTATTGACTTTTCGGCTGAACCGAAAATGTGCACATGCACTATTACGAATGTACACTTGCGGCATGCATTTTTTCAGCGGTGAAGCGTCGTTTTGGCGCGATATTTGATGGGGGCGGCCGTTGTTGTTTTGGTTCGGGCGGATGACGTCAGATCGCGTGAAGATCGGGAGTTGCGAGTCAGCCGTCAGCGACACCGGCTGAGTTATCGGAGGAGAAAAACGAAAAAATCGGGCTTTTGGAATCACCTACCGATACCGATGTGAGCTTTGGCATTTTTCTTGACCCGCCATTAACGCGACTTGCGAAGATTTTCCTTGCTTCGTCGGCATCATATTTCATTAAAAATACCAAATTGTACGATCGGAGAAATGTGAACGATCGCTGTCCGAATCGCCGCGCTTGAATGTGTTGGAAGTGGATGGGCTCTGAGCCTCGATTTTCGTGCTTCTTTTTATTGGATGGGCTCCGAGCCTCGATATTGGTGTATTTATGATTGGATACGCTCGGAGCATCGATATTGGTGCATTCCTTATTGGATGGGCCTCGAGCCTCAGTTTTGGTGCTGCCTTATTGATTGGAAGTGACCGTGGAGGGTCAGTCACTGGAGCGTCGGCCCGCTTGTTTGATCGTAGCGAACGTCGTCGATCGTAGAGTGACAACAGTGTGTCCCTTTTTGTGTCTGCCTGGTCGTGTGTCGTCAAACCAAAGAAGCAGCCAGATTGAGCATTGCGACTCGTTGTGTGACGCAGCTTTATGAGGCCTTTTAAGCTAGGATGTGCGTGCCGAAATTCTAAGCAAGACAAATGCTTATTCGAGATGAGACCAATGTTCCGTTTAATTTACAGTTGGCAATTTTTGTTTTGAATTTAATTAATTTTTATCGTATTGCCGCCCGCTTTGATTTATTTAGTTTTTTTTGCAGTATCATCAGAATAATTTTTTTTGTTATCAGTTTTCAACTATAAGTTTTGTTGTTTCGTTTACTATAATTATTTTTTTTATATATGTAACTCAGTTTTCAAATCGGTGGCTTTCGGTTGTGCATTAATTAACTTCTTCACAGCTGCTCCAGTTCGCTATGGCCATTTTGAATTCGGGGTAAGTTTTGTTTGGTTTTTCTATATTGATTTTTTTTATGGCATTGCCACTGGCTCACCGATTTGAATCCGAATCCGTTTCGTTTTTTTTTTTTGTTAATTGCTTTCGACTTTTTTACTGAGCAGAAACCGAAATAAAAAAATGTATTACTAATTTCTAATTAAAAACTCGGCTTTTCCTTTGAGGAGCCCCTTTGCCCCTTTCAGGATTTTAATGGGTTGAGGTGAAGGCCTCATCTCTTTTTTTTCACTATGGGAGATCCCATATATTAAATTTCCATATTTTCGGCCATGGGGGCCTCACGGTCGGGAAATTTCTTCTTTTTTTCCAGTGGGTAAAGAAGGCCGAGGTGCACCGCCATCTGGACTTCGGAGCACTAAACGATGGCATTCGAGACCGCTGGCTCAACACTTTCTTTCTCCTTTCTTCCAAATTTTACCCGCCTCGTTCGTGTTGTCTACCTCAGGCCTGTGAATGCCTTTTTAATATGATTGGACAGGGGCAAAGAGCGGCGAAAAACCCGCCCACATCTCCCGAACTGAGCTGCAACAAGCACAGGCCGCCGCTTAGCTCGTTGAGGAGCCAGCTTTGACAGCTGCCAATTCTGACAGCTTCTTACTTCGAGACCTCAACGGTCAAAAATAGCTCCGTCCCCATTGACACCTTCGGGTGTCTCCATCGTCCTTTACAATTCAGCTGTTAAATGTGTACACCCATTTGGAGTAAATAACTCATTTGAGCGTGCTGTAAATGAATATCTAGTAAATGAAATGATGCTAGCTCATTTCGAGGCCTTGGTGCGAGGGTGAACTGTTGCGTTGTTGTTTATTCCCTTTACCGACATGTCGTACAAACCGTCTACAAAAGGGCAATAATGTGTATGCCAGTAACTTGCATCATCCGAAATCTTCTATATGAAACTAAACGTCATTGACGCGCTATGCCCCACTAGGTGTTAAAGCAAAGTAGTAGGCTCGCCTGAAAAATGTTCGGACACATCAGTAGGAAGGGCTATTGAAGCAAGAGACATACACACCTCTTTTCAACAATAATGGTTGACAGCTTTAGACAAAGTAAGATTATATGTACATAACACTTTAATAAGCTCGCCGCATTCAAACCGTTAAACAAACTTAACGTAAAAGCAATTAACGCTGATTATGGTTTAATCAATTATATATTTATTCACCTCTGCATGTTCTGTTAAACACACCAAGACAACTGCTTATACCCCGACTCCTGTATTATTGACTAATTGATGGCTTTTGATGTTTATTAACTTTCTGCTACTTATCAGGATTGAAGCAATACTAATAGTAATTGGTTTTGTCATATCACTTAATTGACTATTCAATGCGAAGGATCAAACGAAGCCTTAAAGCCCAATCCGATTAAAGGCACTCCCTGGAGACTTCCACTGCCACATCCCTCCAGTCAAATCGCATAGTCGTAAATATTTACTCATGGCAAGTATTTGTGATGAAATCGAGCTACGTACGTTTGAAATCTGTGGGTGTGTTTAAGGAAATCAGGAAAGGATACAGGGCGACAAGAAATTTGAGTTTATTCCGAAAGTTGAAGCCTTTATGTGTTTACTGTTTGATATTCGTAAACAGGGTGTCCCATAATTTCCGGACACGGTTTTCACCACGCGACTTCGTTTTGGCGACCGGCAGTTTACCTCGTAGAGGCCTCACTCTCATGTCTGACTACGGTGGTTACGGGTTCAATTCTCGTCCATGGCGTTCGTGGCCATGCATGTTTGTGTTGTGTTTTGGCAACGTGCGTCGTCCGAAACTAGTTTATGCCAACGAAACGTCAGCTAAGCCACATGTAATAGCAGATGCGCTATGCCCCAATACGTGTTAGGTCGAATGTTTTTTGTTTTTGTTAATTGCCTAGACCCCTCCAGACGCATGGGCGCGTTAACAACTCTAGCATTTCTATGCCTTGTAGACGTTTCGATAGCTTATCTACTTTTCCGAAGTAGAGTTGCTACCTTGCACTTCCTATCCGCGCCGTCTTTATACTAACAAGCTGGGAGCACTGTGTTCTATTAATACCCACCGGCAGTTTTTGATCGCGCCGAGATTTGAACTCCACACTCCAGATTAGTTTCATAGAGCGGTGACCAAACGACCACGGCCACCGAGCGCGAATGCGAAGTATGGTTTGTTACCATGTCGTAGCTTGTGTGTTGCGTTTCGTCTCTTCGGTGCCGACGCTGACTTCGCCAAACTAAGCACCCTCCAACCGCTGAAATTATTTCAGAATTTAAGGCAATGGTGTTCGCTGCTTGGTTCTTTAAGATTCGTGCGATTGTGACCTCGTGTATGCTTTTCGAACTATTTTGATTGAGAGTGTTGGCAGGGTGAAGTTCACCCAACTATGTTGGATGCTCCCCGCTACCAACACTCCGTTTTACTTCATAATGATACGAAGTATCAATGGCTCCGTTCATAAAACGCCATCGCTGAGTCAGCACAAAGAAGCGAACACTGCTGAATGGTAGTTTGTCGTAGAAATGCTTGCACTGAGCTAAGCGCTGACACTAAGGGGCCGTCTACATAATACGTCACGCGCGATTCACGATTTTTGAAAAAGTGTGATATGGGGGAGGGAGGGATTGTGTGGCAGTAATGAGTGAGTTTTTTTTCACAGTCGCAAACGCAAGTCGCTCAGTCCCAGCCTTGGAACATCTTAAGGTGTGTTTTGCTAGACATACGATCGTCGTTCATGGTTCGCAATTAGCGATCAACCCTTAGAACACGGAACACTATCTGTGTGTATCTTTTTCATCGTCGCCTGCGATCGACGCAGAGTGTTGTCTAGAAAAATGGACCTTTAACGGACATTGTAGATTATATCAGCGACAAACAATTTGGACCTGAGAGTATCCGCTAACGGGGAAAGGAGAACTCAGAGTTTGTTTTTCATTTACATAATTCATTGACTGCGGTGCTTTTCCTGTGGACGAGCCCGAAAAGCTAATGTCCCTATTGATGGGTTTCCTGCCGAGGCGGAATATTTCGATACAGAGGTTCATCCAAACGCCACACCTTGCCAGTATGGTAATACTGCCACATTTGTCAATATCAAAGGAATGTCTCTCATCGGCAACATTGAAGAGTGTTTTAAGTTTGAGTAAGATTGGTTTAAATTGTTATCATGAAGGAATTGAAAAGTGAAAAGTGTGACGTGACGTAAGGGGGAGGGGAGGGCGTCTAAAGTTTGTGATGATGTGTGACAAGGGGGGAGGGAGGAATTGTGAATGGACAAAAATTGCGTGACGTATTATGTGAACGGGTAGTCCGGATGGCGCAACGGTTAACACGTTCACCTTCAACGCACTGGGCCCCGGTTCGATTCCGGGGATTTACGTGTCGGACTATGAGCCCACTCAGCTGTTAAATGAGTACCCATTATGGGGTAAATAACTCGGTTGAGCGTGTTGCTGATCACATATCTCTGCACAAAACCGTCACGATCTAGAAAATGAGATGATGCTAACTCATCTCGAGGCCGTGATTCAAATTGGACTGTTGCGCCAGTTATTTATTTATTATTATGTGAACGGCCCCTAAGCGTATTTTCTCCCTTTTGTGGCTCATCGCAATATTTTACATTTGCGACAAATGTCAAACTTCGATTCTTACATCGCTTGTGTTGTGTATAGTCTTTAATCCTGTTTTTAACGTAATTTTTTAACCTTAATTTTGGAAAGCTGCTACCTTATCTTGTGTGCCACCTGGGACTCATCAAAACCAGAAATTTTGAGTTTTCTGTCAAATGCCAAACTTAATATGGAATTTGACAAATGGAACATACTGCATGCCGTTTCTAAAACAGGGAAACAATCACTATATGGTGGTCAGCCATTGTGAAGCGCTGAGTAAGCGCTGACTAAGCGCTGACTATGCGCTGACTATGCGCTGACTCAGTGTTTTTTAAGAACACATCTGGTGAGAGGGATCAAATAAAGTGAGAAGGATTAAATAGAATGGCAGGAATCAAGTCATTTGTCAATTAGATCAAGTAAATTAGTTTCAATTCATCAATTGTTAGTGATTATATGTTGCACATTCAATAATTTCCATTAAAAGTTTATATTCAGGACCGATCAAAGGCTTAGTGTCACCATACACTGTCGAACTCGAACTCGAACACGTACCTAGTACAAGTGGACCGGTTTTCTTCACACCTATGTGAAGTGTATGTGTGTGTCAGAGGACATTTGTACCAGGTTCGAGTTCGAGATCGAGGAGTTCGACAGTGTATGGTGACACTAAGGCGAAACAGGCGGTCGCCTGGAACGCCGACTCTAAAAGAGCACTAAAGAGAGCGTCAAAAAGGCCGCTAAGAGGAAGGCCGAGTTTGAGAGTGAATTTGTCAATTAACAGTCGAATTTAAAATATTTTTTTAATAAATATTATAAATAGAAATAAGATAAATATTTCACGATTTATTCCATTCAAATTCAATTTCATTTTCTAGTGTGAGTGACTTATCGACTATATGCGACTATGCCAAGGTAGCATAATGACCGTGAAGGTCGGTGCGAGCCATCTGGCGAAGAAGAAATTGCCCTCAACTCAACGAGCTAAGCAGCGGCATATGCTTGCTGTAGCTCAGTTCGGGAGACGTTGGCGGGGGTTTGGCTGCTCGTTGCCCCTGCCATTTACGAATTAATAAAAATTCATAGAACTGGGCAAGACAACACAAACAAAGGAGTCAAAAATGGGGAATAATAAAAAAAGTGGGGCGATAAGGATGGAATGGTTGACGGACAGCGCAGATACGCCCCCATTGGGGTCCAGGTGTAATCGGACTCATTTGCTCTGGTTTTTTTACCACCAACAGATCACTTCTCATCAGGTGCTGCCTTCAATATGCTGGTGGAAGCAGCACTACTTGACCAGAATATGGTTCATTATAGACTCGACGGTATCCCTGCCGAACTTCATCTAGCAACGCCAAGTGTAGCGGACAAAGTTGCTGCACCCACTTGTTGATAAAGCGTGGAGTACAGAGACCTTTCCGACTGAGTGGAAGGAGGCGTTGATCATAAAATTTACGAAGAAACGTAGCCTCACAGGCTGTTATAATTGAAGAGACATTTGTGTGCTTCCAGCCATGCTACGATAATAGCTAAAATCGTCCTGGGAAAACAAAGGTTCACTTAGACAGCGCAATTCGATTCGGATTCTCCTATGTCGATCACATTAAAACCTTGCGAATCATCATCGAGCAAAATGCTGAGTAGCATTAAGAGCTTCAGTCCCTTTTCTTCGATTTTGTGAAGGCTTCGATAGTGTGAACCGGGACTCTACATATACGGGCGGCCTTGCGCAGGAGAGGCATCCCTGAGAAATTTGTGGCTATTATATTGGCGACCTATTTCGGCGCGAAATGTCGCGTTCTGTGTCGGTGAACTTTGATTCGCAGTGGAGTTGAGTTCGGTAGCTGTGCATCCTCTCACCGATCCTATTCTTCGTAGTGATCGGCGAAGTCTTACATGCAGCGCTATCCGGACTAGACAGAGGAATTCGATGGACCTCAACAACTTTTCTGCAGCATCCTGACTACGCCTACGACATATGCCTACTCTCCCAGAAAATCATGGATCTGTCCGCAAGGGCGTTGGATTTTGTGAGGAAGACAAGCAAGGTTGGGTTGAAAATTAATACGAACAAAACAAAGGTTCTTAGCCCGTAATTGGGAAAAATCCTACGCCTATCAATATTAATGGGCAGTCTGTGGAAATATAGTCCAAATTGTTACCTTAAATGGTCGTACCGAGAAGCAGCACATAGCTTGTCATATCAACCAAGAAATTGTTGCATACGGCATCTTGTCTAAAATTTGGCAGAGCAGTTATCTCAGTATCAAGACCAAGCAAGGCCTGTTTCACTCCATGGTACTGTCTGTGCTTTTGTGTGGTACATGGAAAGTTTAAGTAACGCCTAATACGCATTGAGATTATTTGCGTCTCGCCTGTATCAAATCATTGTCGCCGTGAATTTTTAAGCATTTTATTCATTTTGCAATGGGTCGACGCAGTCGGCTTTCCGGTGATACGCTAAAGAAACGGCGCAAGTGTTCCAGTCCGTACTAGCCGTAAAAGTTACCAGAAGTCTGCAAGTTTTCGTCAACGCATGTCTTTATCGAATTCTAAGACTTTTCTGGCCAGAAACAATATCAAATGAAGAGCTAAGTCACCATACTGGTCACATGCCATTCGGCGAATTGATACGAAGGCGAAAATGTCAGTGGTTTGGTCACACATTTCGCAATGATAATAACTGCATTGCTTTACATGACATAAAATGGAACCTCATTTCTAAAAAAGGCCGACCAAGAGAGGGTCCTTAAATCACATGGCGGCGATCTATGACAAAAGAGTGTAAGGCGCTAGGTAAATCGTTTTGGGAGTTGCACCACATTGCCCAGGAGTAGTTGACGCACTATACTCCACTAGGGATTAAGGCAAAGTAGTAAAGGGCCTAGTGTATGCCAGCAACACGCATCGTCCAAAATTCTTTATATGCTACCGAGGCCTTCAGCAGTAATCGATGCGCTATGATCCACATGACAATGGGACAAAAAGCTGATTGTATGGGATCTCCTTTTTTATATTTTCATTAATTTTAGCCTGAATTCATGTCAACCCTGGTACTACTATAGGTCGATTAATGGCACAAACTTAATCTTCAAGAACAGAAAGGATATTATCATAACTGAAAATCAAATTAAAATTTCCTTGACTTTCAGCATGTTCTACTTACTCTTACTTACCGACCCCTTATCGTGTTTGCATCTCTTTATAACGACGAGTATCAAAGGACTTTGAACAGGTATTCAACCTACGCTCAATTCTCCTTTCCCTCTTTGTTGATGTGCACGTCTGAACTTTACCCTGTGCCAAATTAAGCTTCAAGCTTGTTACGTAGATGGAATTAACTGAAGGACCCGAGATTAGCCCAACGTATTTTGTGAAAATCGTCTGTTTTGTATCGATTAAATGGTTTCGGTACTTTTTTCAATTTAGCTCCTCCTCCGGTGTTTCACGTTTTACCGAGAATGAAGGTTAGTCCTCGAATAAATAAATAAAATGTTTCGTCTTAAACAGATTGCTTATAAGTCCAACATAATTTATTGTTCGAGTTGTTGTGGACCCGGACGTTTCAATTAGTCGACCGTTGAGAGGTTGCCGAAATTCGGTGCTTGATAAATACGAGTACATCGATGCTCAGAGAGTGGATGACATTTTCGGGTTTTTATTTCAACCTAAGTCAAATCGGTTGTCAGATAAATGGCCTAATTAATGGTTGTTTTGCGATGAAAAGGTGTTGACAAATAGACTTGATTAGGCAGACAGAAGAAAAATGGTAGACTGTTGTTGTACGAGTTCAAAGAAAAGGGAGATTTCGTGGGATAGTTAGGGGAAATTGATTATTCTCCTGTTTTCTGTTGTCTTAAAGTAGGTATATGGAAACTATTCTTTGTATACGTATTAAAGTATGATTTGATTAAAGCATGTTCATACATAAAATATAAGAAGTCTTTCTGAGTCAATATAATGCAATTCAGAACTTCGAATATGGCGGCAAGTGGAATTAAATCAAAAACTTTCGAATCTGCATAACCAATTAACCAAAATCACAAAACCTCTTGTATTCCGTACAGAAAATTCAATGAATTCTCAATAATCTTCCTTCCACAGTTTTCATTATTCAATATTTAAATGCATTAACTCCTCTCGGATTCAATGTCAAAGTTCGGCATGCATCGGGCGGTACCATTCCACTCAGTGGCCAACAAAAAGCCACTCCATACAGGGAAACCTAATTAAAAGTTCATAAGAAGCGCATCAATCATAGAACTTCCTCAATGAATTCAAGTCATACATCCTGAAAACTTGATTTTCTCCGAGACTTTCGGAATCTATACTCCTTTCACTGGCGACGCCGTACCCATCTAAATTCATATATACGGGAACCAGCCAAACCATGCTAGGATCCAGTAGATTACTATGCTCTCTTCTTTCGTCCTTTTTTTAATTCTCGGCAAAAGTTTTCATTTTCTTACTTCGACTTAGTAGTTCTCCACTCCAGATCTTGCTACTTTTTTTCCACCACCAGCAGTCACTTTTCCGACAGTCTTAGTTTCTGGCTTCTTCGATTTTCATCTGTGGTGGGGGAGGAAAAGTTGAACATCATCTGTTCCGCATTTTATCTGCTATCATGTGACATATTGTGTCGGTTCGGTGCACTGCTTTTGGCAGGAGTGTGCGGTTTCTTTAGTGACTTTTAACGAGTTTTTCTTTCGCTGGTTGACGTTCGTGGAAAGTTAAACTGGGGAAACAGCAAAAATCTGTAAAAAATTTCGGGTTTTACGGTTGTGAGACATGTGGGGGAGTAGATGATAGTGGGGGAATAGTATTGGATGGGGTATACGGCTAAGACTAAAGCTAATATTTCACTATATGCGCAAAGCATATTTCCGATTTTTTTCAATCAATCCTTGCAAAAAAAAACAATATTTTCTGAGACAAAACTAAATATTAAAAAAAGTACCTAAAAACTTATATAACCACTTTTTCCGTATCTAAAATAGTTTTCGAGATAATGTCACTTAAAGAACAACAAGAAACAGTCAGGGATGCCGGAACGAGATTTAATTGCGCTTGGTGGCCGTGGTCGTTGGGTAACCGCTCTACGATACTAATCTATCCACTCCCCAACCTTCGCTCCAATCATGCCGTTCCCCAGAGCAACTCTGGGTTCTGGGCCAATGAAAGTTGCCGCAGATCCCTGTTTTGCTAGGGAATGCGCCGCCTCATTTCCTGTTGTACCTATGTGTCCTTTTACCCACATCAGCGTAACCTCATTTTCTGAGGCACACGTGTTGAGCTTCCGGACACACTCTAGTACCAGTTTAGAGTTTATGTTCGTCTGCTGCATGCATCTGATCACCGATTGGTTGTCCAGTGCAATAAGGATTTTTTTTCCCCGCACCTGACCTTCAAGCAGGTGGTCCAACGCATGCAACAAGCCAAGTATCTCTGCCTGGTATACGGACACATACTCTCCTAGACTAAGCGCACATGCTAGGTTTAGCTCTTCAGAGTAAACCCCCGCCCCCGCTTTACCGTCCATTAAAGAACCATCAGTAAAAATGCTGATGTCATTGTACATACACTCATTGTGTATGTATGTGAGTCTTGTGTAGTATTTCAACTACCCTACGTCTACTCATGCCTTCTACCGGCATTAGAATCTCCCTGACCTCATCATGAATAATGTCTAGGATGCTCTTATGACCGCTGCTAGTTCCAAAGCGATGCCACATGGCATCCCTTTCCATGCGTATTGCCGAAAGCGCCGCCGTTTTTTTATAAATAAGTCCAACGGCGGCAGTCCCTGCAATGCCTCCATTGCTCGCGTTGGTGTGGTGCGCATTGCACCACATATGCTTACGCAAGCTATCCTTTGTATCCCATCTAGCTTCTGCTTTGTGGTATTCTGCATGGCTTTTGGCCACCATACCACTGATGCGTAGGCTAGAATGGGTCTTACCATCATTGTGTAAATCCAGTGTGTCGCTTTAGGTGAAATTCCCCACCTACGAGCACACACTCTCTTACATTGATGCAAAATCCTTTTCGCTTTTTGGATCTTTTCATCAACGTGAACATTCCAAGTTAGTTTCGCATCTAAGGTAACTCCTAGATGCTTCACTTCCTTGGACACCTTAATTTCCGAACCAAAGAGCCGTAAGGGAGTTATCTCTATGTCTTTCCACTTACGAGTAAAAATCATAGTGTTTGATTTACTAGCGTTTATGGTTAGCTCTTGCTCATTACACCATTCTTCGGTTACTTTGAGAGCTTGTCCCATGCAACCTAGAATTGTGTCCATGAACTTTCCACTGACCGTAAGTGCCAAGTCATCGGCGTATCATACAGTGTGTACGCCCATCGAGTCCAGCTTCCAGAGAAGACTGTCCACGGTGATGTTCCACAGTAGAGGCGAAAGAACACCTCCTTGTGGGTATCGTCGGACTACCTTACCCCGTATTCTGTCACATCCACTGCTAAGATTTACCGCCCTCTGCTTAAGCATAGAGTCGATCCACTTAATTATAATATAATCGACCCCCGCTCAGTCAGGGCGTTCCTTAGTTTGGTAAAGGAGATTTTATCAAAAGCACCCTCAATATCCATAAAAGTAGACATAGCGACCCCGCCATTGTTAATCTCTCTCTCTCTGCAACTCTAACAAGTTCGTGTAGAGCGGTTTCCGTAGATCTGCCTGCTCTATAAGCATGTTGGCACCTACTCAGAGGACTATACATTATGCCCCGTTCATATTATTCCAGTAACCAATCCAGTCCAGCGCTGGACTGCTATTGGAATAATGTGAACCGGCACTGGACAGCAATCCAATCCAGCAATCCAGTCCAGTGACTGGATTGTCGGTCTACTTTTTGATTCCAGCTCGCCCAGAAATCATTGTTACTATAGTTACCGAATCAACAACACACTCGCCGGACTACTGGACTGGAATCATGTAGACGATATGATTCAGTCCAGCACTGGACTGGATAGCTGGACTGGATTACTGGACTGGAATAATGTGAACCGGGCATTAGCGTGGTGTTCTCCAGGTAGTCCACCAACACTTTTTCCATTGTTTTAAATAGGAATGATGTAAGGCTAACCGACCTGAAGGGCTTTGCCCCTGTACAGTCTTTCTTTCCCGGTTTAGGCAGGAAGACCACCTTAGCCTCCCTCCATGCCTTCGGGATATATCCTGCTGAAAGACAGGCGACGAATATATTCCGGATCCCATCTATAGGTAGTAGAGCGCTCATGCCCCACTGTAATAGTTCCGGGAATATTCCGTCCATTCTAGCCGTTTTAAATGGTGCAAAAGAGTTTATAGCACTTTTGACTCCATTTGGAGTTATTATCCTCTCAGCTTCTTCCCTAGGCTTACTCCATAAATATCTGAAACATGTGGAATTGTGTGAATTCTAATTTATTCCCTTATTAAGTCCACTATAAGAATCAAATCAATACAGACATCCTTTCTCCTTAATAAAATAAATAAATAACTGGCGCAACAGTCTAATTTAGACGAAGGCCATCATCTCTTGTACTAAATCCTGACGATGTGTTTTGTGTAGATGCGTCCGGTTAGCAACACGCTCAACCAAGTTATTTACCCCAGAAAGGTAAGCTGAGTGGGCTCGTAGTCCGACGCATAAGTCCTCATTTTTATTGGATATTTTTTTTTTATTATAGAAGGGGGAAATCTCTTTTGTCGGGAGAAACTGCCGGTAACTAGTGTCAATTATACGGCAGCGACATGGGACTTTCATTGTCAGTGTGCGACTACTTACCCAGTAAAACCTTCAACCCTTTTTCTCCACCATTGTCCCTACGGAACTACCTCTCGGTATTTCGTCGCAGGGCTGGTTTCTACTAATAAGCCATATTGTGCGAGTTACGGCCTCCCAATTGGCTTCAGATCTCATCATGTGCTCTACTATGTTATGTGGATTGAGGTCACTGCCAAGTTCGACCTCCAGTGCTTCACGCTTTCCTGTAAGCCTTTGGCAGTGAAAGAATATATGTATGTGCCGCCTCTTCCGCTATTCCTGGGCACTTGGGAGAGTCGGATGAAACGTCCAGCTTAAATCTGTGTAGGTACTTCCTATATCTGCCATGTCCAGTCAGAAACTGGGTTAGATAATGGTTCACCTCTTAATGTTTGCGATTCAGCCACAATTCGATTTGTGGGATAAGTATATGTGTCCAGCTTGCCTTCGGAGTTTCATACCACCGCTGTTGCCATTTCCTCAGAGACTCACACCTTTCTTGTTTAATGCGCGCATTAGATACGTCCAGTGGTTCCAAACAACGGCCTTTGTGCAATCGGTCCATTTCGTCGGCTAGAATATCTATGGGGATCATACCTGATACAACGTAGGCACCCTCGTCTGATGTTGTTCGGTATGCACAGCATGTTCTCAATGCGTTCATTCGATAAACAGAGTTGATTCTTCGACTGATACAGGCGAGAGGAAGCGCATCGATCCAAACTGGTGACGCATACAGAATAGAGGTGACCACTATAGATAATTAAACTCTCCTACTCGGTCGTGGTCTTCCTAAATTTGGCGTCATCCTTGCCAAAGCCACAGTAGCATTAGCAGCCTTCTTCCATATGTACTTGAGGTGCTCTCCAAATATCAGCTTCGCATCAATCATGACCTAATTGTTGGCTTAGAAATAATGATGGTGTTTCCGACTCTGATCCTCAGAGTGTTCTTTTTTCTTCGGCTACTGATGAGAACGGCTAACGTCTTTTGTTCAGCTAGCTCGAGTCCTACTTTATCCAACCACAACTTAACAGTTGTGATTGCTTCGGTGGCATAAACTTCGGCGACGAATGCCGGATCCTTGGCCACCACGACCACTACTATGTCATCTGCGAACCCGACTATCGTTAGTTCTTTAGGTACTGGTAAATCCAATATGTCGTTGTACATGATATTCCACAGCAAAGGTCCGAGAACAGATCCTTGCGGAACGCCTGCTGTTACATTGTACTCTCTTGGCCCTTCGCTGGTTTCGTACTTTAGGATTCTAAACGAAAGGTAGCTCTGTATAAGTCGCGTCAAATAGTCAGGCACACCTATCCTCTGGAAAGACAAATGAATCGTTTTCCAGTTTGCCGAATTGAAAGCATTTTTGACGTCAAGTGCCACAACATTTGCTATCACGAAGTGCCCGTTTCACTAGATCTGTCACTGTCAAGATGGCATCAGCCGAGGAATGTGCCCTTCGAAAACCAGACTGTCGGTCCGACCGTTCCCCTTTTCTTCTACGACGACAGCTAGTCTGCTAAAAATGATTCATTCCAGCACTTTTCCCGCGATATCTAGCAGGTAAATTGGACGATATGAATTTGGTTCGTCGGGCGGTTTGTTGGGTTTTGGTAGCAGAACCAATCTTTGTTTTTTCCATGCAGCAGGGAAAACTCACTCCTGTAGACAGGATTCAAAAGCACTGACGAACAATCCGGGAACTGTGCCAACTGCTACTTACATCACTCCGTTGGGAATGCCATCAGGGCCTGGTGCTTTATTGTCACCTATTCTGGAAATGGTCTCTAAAATCTCTCTGTCAGTTAATGCCGGTATCTGCTCTTCATGGACCATTTCCTGGTTTTCAGGGTTTTCCAACACATGCTGGGGGAAGAGAACTGAAACTTTCCGAATTAGTAGAAGAGGTCACTTCACTTGAGGTGTTTGGTAACTGCTCAGCTTTTTCATAACTACCCTGCAGGCTGTTCCCCATGGATTAATTTCTGCGTCCTGCCAGGGTTTCTCGAAACAGTTCCTTTTGTTCTTTTTTATTGCCTGCTATAGTAAACGCGTGAAGTCCTGTATTCTTGTGCCAAGTTGTTGCAGTCTAGTGTCTCCCTTGATCACTGGTACAATCGGCGTGCTCTTAGACACCTACGCCTCAAGTCTGCGATTTCTTCATTCCACGAGTAGTTTGCTTTCTGGCGGTTGGAAGACTTCGTTCTTGGCATAGAGGCATCACATGCCTCGGCTATTTGCTTTATTAGCTGCAACGCCTTTTGTTCTGCATGTCCTTCAATAGCTCCCTTCTGATGCGAGGTTTCGATGAACGCTTCCGCGTCGAAATTTTTAGCAGATCATTTCCGGTTTATTGGTGGTTTCCTTGCTTGTGGTGTTCTGCTGGCAATGGTGAGGTAAATGGTTTGATGGTCGCTGTGAGTATATCTAAACAACACTTTATAGTTCTTGGTGTAATAATCATAAAACTAATTAATCATTACAAAATCGTAAATATTTACTCAGCCGTACATTTTTTAAGTCTGTCAGATGCGAGTGGGTGTGTGTTGAGTGAATAAGTGTTCTTTCTGGTGAAGAGAACAAGGTCTGTTTTGGCCGGATTGACCACCACACCCACTTGCCTAGCCCACTGAGATAGAATATTTAGAGCATTTTGCAGAATCTCACTAAGGACCTCGGGAAACTTTCCCGAGATAACAATGGCAATATCGTCCGCGTGTTGCAATAACCTCATAGCCAGCCTCCTCCAAATGCAGAAGCAACCTGTTAACCTCCAAGTTCCAAAGAAAAGGGGACAGGACACCTCCTTGGCAAGTGCCCCTACTGGAGGTAGCGTCGATGGAGCAAGGTTGCCAGGAAGACCGAGAGCTTGTTGAGAAGACTCAGTCGATTATGATGACGAGCAACTGCTGGGCTTCCGAAATTGGAGTACGCGGTCCTTTGACCGAGATAATTGGAGGACGTTGATCCAGGCGGCAAGGGCTTGACGTCGAGCCGTTGCGCCACGATGATGATGACGAATATCGATGCTTCATTAAAAAGAGCTTTAAGAACTTAATAAGGGAGGGTAACTCTTTTATCTATCAGCACATATTTTTGTTGACATACATAGCACAGAGCACAGATATACCAGAGTTGGAACTCAGTATAAATTAAGCAAAGCTTGCCCATAGTATCTCACTTGCGTATGTGTTGTGTTCACTAATCCGTACACAATGGATGTGCAAAAAGTGAAAACTAAAGCACCCCATATACCTTTCGATCAGTCGACATCGATCTGACGATATTGTGATCGTCAGATCGATCGCAGAGTGTATGCGCCTATCGTTGTCGTTGTTTTTCTACAATTCCATATAATTTTAGCCGCGAAATATTTTGTGGCGATCCATCGTGAGATCGATCTGACAATTATTCGCATAGTGTATGGGGGGCCGTATAGTCACTTCCAATTGCAGAAAGAGAGCTCAATATATGAATTTTCGTTGAGTGGCTTATCGAATTTGTCTCATTTATTCGTCAAAATCCATCGTATTAACCGATTATAGCCGAGCTGTCAAACGATCAGTTGTCTCCATTTTCGCGAATTTTCAAACTCGATTTGTTAAGTGAATGTTTAGTGATACCACAGTGAAAGTGATTTATAACTAAATCGCGTGATTCGTAAGTTCGATTAACATAAGTAACAATCGATATCAATGTGTAATTTAATCAGAAATCTTCCGTCGCGATTTGTGAACAAGCGCATTGTTTACAAAATTACTTCGGGCAATCTTTTCTCTCGCTTTGATGAGAGACGACTACGTGTGATAACAGTTGACAGTTGTCGGTCGCGCGAGTCTTCGTTTGTTTTGTTACGAGATGGCCGTTGTATTGTTGTTGAACCAGATCGTGGCTCAAGGAGCGATGTATTTCGCGCGATTTGAAGTGGACATTCCGGTGCCGTTGAAAGGATTTGCAAAGAAAGTATTGTACGTATGGTTCGATGCACCGATCGGTTATATGTCCATCACAAGTCGCTACACGAAAGACTACAAGCAATGGTAGCAACCGGAAAAGGGCATCGACGTGACATTATATCAGTTCATGGGCAAGGATAACGTTCCGTTCCCTTCGGTCATGTTTCCGTCTACGTTGCTTGCCCTGAACAATGGATCGACGCTGGTGTCGCGCATTATGGCCAGCGAGTATTTGAACCATGAAGATGGCAAGTTCAGTAAGAGTCGAGGCATTGGCGTGTTCGGAAATGATGCTCAGGTGAGTTTTTCAAATCATTTACCTCCTGTTCCAAGTCTACTTTCGTTCACATTGCAGGAGACTGGCATTCCGGCCGACATTTGGCATTTCTACTTGGCCTCTGCCCGGCCCGAGGCACAGGATTCCAGCTTCAGTTGGAACGATCTAGCCGCCCGTAATAATTCCGAACTTCTCAACAATTTAGGCAACTTTGTCAATCGTTCGCTCATGTTCTGTGAAAAGAACTTTGCCTCGACCGTGCCGACTATGAAATTAACCGAAGACGAGCTACTTCTTTTGGCTCTAGTGAATCGTGAAATTAACGGATACATTGGATCAATGGAGAAAGCCAGGCTTTGGGGTGGCATTCGACACGGCAATCAGTACATGCAATCACAACAGCCATGGGTGTTGTTCAAGGGCACTGATGATCAGAAAGCCAGAGCCGCTACTGTCACGGGTATTTTGTGTAATTTAAGCGCTCTACTCTCCATGCTTGTGTACCCGTACATGCCCAATATTGCCCGCAACATGTTCGATCAATTGCAATCGAAGCATCGCTACATTGACGAGAGGTAAGTTTGCCGCATCATTTCATAACACCGCGACGACATCTAATCGCAACGACCAATTTTCTTTCAGCAAACCATTCGCTTGCAACCTTCTTCCGTCCAGACAATCGACAAACCTGCACCGTTTTTCACGAAAATCGAGCAGTCGCGTATCGATGAGCTTCGGGAAAATTACAGTCGCGTGCAGAACGGAAGTAGCGATGGCAATCAAGCGAAAAACGACGTGAAAAAAGTATTTGCAACAATAGCCGAAGCCGATGAACCAATAAAGCTGCAAGGAGGTGCGAGCTCTGAAGACTAGTAGTGCGGAAAAGGCCGTGTGGCAACCGGAAGTTGCTCTGCTCCTTGGATACAAGAAACAAGTCGAAGAATTGCAGAAGATTCAAATGACGGAGGTTCGGCGCCAGCTCAACTGGACGACAATGAGGCTATCAAAGCGTTGGAGAAGAGAATCGCGGATCAGGTAAACAAAGACCATTGTTTTTAATCGATTGTGCTGTATTGATAATATTTCGTTGCAGGGCGATAAAGTGTGCACGCTGAAATCATCATCCGGTGCCGATGTCTGGAAACCCGAAGTCGAAATTCTTCTCAAACTGAAGAAGGAACTGACCGCATTGACAGGCGTTGCTCCTCCTGCAGCTCCAACTGCCGGCGACAAGGGCAAGAAAAAGTAATGATACAACATCACATTCGTCTCGACCCCTTCAGGCCAAACTATTAAATTCAAGTGAAACAAAACAGACAACTATTTATTAAAGACTTCTACTGTCCAGTGGAAAGGATTTTGTACTCTTTATTCTTCTTTTTTTTTTTCTAAAAAAATAAATTTATTTGAAAAGTCAATGTTTTTGGCATTTCTACATTTGCGTTGTGTTTTCAGTATTTTATTAACGGTGTATAGTTTAATTATTATTGAAGTGTCTTGCTAAAATGAACAAGACACTTGTGCTCCTATAAATGTTAAACACAATTTTACAATGAATAGAAAAGTAATTGAGAATAGTGAGGGGATAATACCGATTTACATGTCGATACTGAAGGTTTGTTCGCAAACCTAACGGTAACTACTATATAACGCATTTTATATTGTAAATTTGTTGTTCACCTGAAACTATACTTACAAACTAAAAATCACCTTATAATGATTTTTTTATTTGGCCAAATCACTTGATCTGAAACTGTCGGATACATAGAAATATCGATATGAAATTGAAGATTTGATCAGACTGTTTTGAGCGCATGTGAGAACCTCATATAAAAACATAAAAGAACTACGATTGGGGTAAACCCCAATCATGCAATACTCTAGATGAATTTGAACCTGGTTTTTGAATCTAACTGATATTGTTAATTAAGTGTTAAGTACAAAATTTCAGCCCGATAAATTGTATACGTACTGAGTAAATAGGCTTAACGTATTTCATGAAATAGTGCAGTTTGTATGGGAGGGGGTAGAAGGAGGGTGAGGATTACAATAAATTTTATAATGTAGGTTACAATTATCATAAAAGTGATATATTCAAAATTTCAAAGCAATATGTTTTATAGTTTCTGAGAAAATCTGATTATTGTAAATTATCAAAAATGTGTCATTTTGTATGGGAGGGGGTAGACGGAGTAAGGGTAATCGATTAATTTTTTTGCATCTAACTGATATTGTTAATTAAGTGTTAAGTACAAAATTTCAGCCCGATAAATTGTATACGTACTGAGTAAATTGGCTTAACGTATTTCATGAAATAGTGCAGTTTGTATGGGAGGGGGTAGAAGGAGGGTGAGGATTACAATAAGTTTTATAACATAGGTTACAATTATCATAAAAGTGATATATTCAAAATTTCAAAGCAATATGTTTTATAGTTTCTGAGAAAATCTGATTATTGTAAATTTTCAAAAATGTGTCATTTTGTATGGGAGGGGGTAGAAGGGGTGGAGCGATTTAGTCCGTTCACGAACTTAGCCTTCGTTTTTTGTCAAAAATAACGTGTGCAAAATTTGAACTTCATAGCTCAACGCGTTCTCGAGCTAGAGAGGTCACGGACGGACGGACGGACAGACGGACAGACGGACATCCGGTTTTGAGATATTCGAGTGATAATATGAACTTCTGTATCATTCATTTTTTTCTGCGAGCCTTATTTCTTAGCGTTACAAACTTTGTGGCAAACTTATAATACTCTCAGATTTCATCTAGAGTATAAAAATATGAACACTTGCTGACCTTGTTCGGTTGCGGTTAATAATTAGGATAACATAATTAGGATAAGTTCTTGCAGTGATTGTACGCCGATTCTTCTGGAATGAATGAAACTGGAAATTGGAAAGTAGAACAACAATTCGGGAAAATACATCAAGATTAACAACAGTCAAACAACAAAATTGTTCAGGTATTCTTTTTTTCCTTTATTTATTTTCAACAGAAGTACGGAAATTTTCCAAAGAACCATGTAACATTTTTCATTTAAAAAAAGTTTGTAAAATAAACATATCAAAAGTAATTCAGTCTTGGTTTGCATTTATGCAGTTACTAAGTAGGATTGTATAGTATACTATGTATATAGCTATAATATTTATAATTCTAAAGTTCCGTGTTTATTTTCAAGTTATTAAAATAAATATGTGTTCGAAGCAATCAGTTTTAAGTGCTCTGCGCACTTCATCGTGAACGTTTAACCAGATGATTGACATGATTGACGTAGTTGATTATCAAATCGAAAGATACGTGCCGTATGACGTGGTGACCGAGATGCAGTTACATTTGCTTCATCACACGGAAAAGATCGATGATCCCGGATTGGTGCAAGGCTTGGAGTTTGCTTAGAGTTAAAGTAAAATTGCCGAATTTATGTACTTTGTTTGGACGGCCGGTGCGGAAAAGCGCATGAGTTCGGATAATAAAAAAATCATCATCATCTGCTTCCGGAAAATCATCGACATTGGGAACTGCCAAAGGGCGAACTGACCCGGCAGAGTAGTGGCAAGGACTGTCATACGAAATATGGACGGAAAGGCTCACCTTTAATCTTCAGCGAAACAGCACCACCACGGGAAGGCGAAGAAAGGAGATTGGGTATCAGAGGTTATGGACTTCACATGATAACCCCTTTATGGTGCCGCCACCCACCCACCACTACACTAATGATTTTTTTTTCAAAGGAATTCAGTATTATTCGTGTAAACTTGGCAATTCAAGGTTTTTCTGCAAAGAAGACGTTGCTCCATTTCTATAATTTTTTTTTTACAAATTCTTAAAAATGTATCGAAAACCGAAAATAAAGTTATGCAAAAATATTAGGGTCCTACCCTGTAATTCAATTCAAGCGGAAACTTTGGTATGTTTTTTTTGTTAGTTTAATGTTAATTCGTAGTTTTAGATTGCTTTAGAAGTGAGATGTCTTTTTTGTCGCTATTATTAAAACGTTTTAGAATTGATTTAATACGTATAGAAGTGTAAAGCCTTATAATAAATTCGGGCACTGCGTCTTCGCATGGACATGCATCATATGTCACATTACTCAATGCTTCGCACAGTGTCTTCATGAGATCCGGTTCCTTAAATAGTTGATCAAAATGTTTACAAAACTTTTCTTCCAATTTTTTTATATAATCCACAAGTGACTTCGATGGTCGGTGTAAATGAGCTCCTTCGTATTCCTTGTATTGTATGAACAACGTTTCTTCGCTTTCCTGATCGTCTATTAGGTGCTCGCACTCATGATGCTTCTGATTGCGCTTGTGGATGTATCCGACCATGTAATATAATGCATTGCTTTCGGACGGATCTATGGTGTAACCTTCACTTCCAATAAAATGATGCGGCGTTGAAGTTTCGTTAGCTGGGTCGACGATATTTATTAATGGCAATGCGAATTCCATCTGCTGCTCACAATTAGCATTTTTTATGAATTCTACAAATTTTGAGCAAAATATTTTTCGAAAAGCGGATGCAAATTGGAATGGTGTTGGATTTCGATTGTTACCACACTGGTTCCTTAGGAATCCAAAACCATTCTCTAAACTATCCTGATTTAAATTTCTGGTTAATATGAAATCTACACCTTCAGCTTTAATTGAATCGTAGATACCGAGCAGGCTGTTGATGGATATTCTCCATCCATTAATAAAATTTACTCTGACTTTCTTGTCTCCATTTGTGACCTCCATCATTTCAAAAATTTCCAACATTTTATGTAAATGGCCAACTTGCTCTTTTGTGGCTTTAAATGGTCGTCGAAGCCTTTTCGCATCTGAAAACGTCATTGAATTGAATATGTCGAACAATTTATCAACGTCTTCTAAAAATTCTGCCGTGTGTACAGCAGTTGACAACGGATCATGTCGTGCCAGCGCGAATATTCCCGATGCAACGCTGTGGCTGATTACTTGTGTGGCCAATTTCACCTTCATTTTCTTAAATAACTTCGGATAAATGTGGCTTTTCGTCAATTTTGGAGCAAGTCTGAATATTTGTAACTTGTCTTTCCTATAAAAGTCAACAATATCTTGCCACTGAGCGTTTTTTCCTTCGGCGAATTTTATGGGATATTTCATCAGCATATTCCTTAATGATTTAATTAAGTGTGGCGGATCGAAAAAAAAGAATAAATCCCTTTCATCTCCGTCTGTTTTAAATGAGCTACAATACGGCGACATTCCTAATAACCGCGACAGTTTCAAAAAATTAGCGCCTTGATCGCAGACTAGTCCTTTTGGATTCATTCCATTGGCTCGTAGTTTTTCTATGCATTCAAATACCATTTTCTTCACAGATGTCGCTGGGCAACTTTTGGACACAAAAGCATATCCCAGAAAGTGTTTCCAATTGCTTGTAATTCCCCTGGCCATTAATACGAAAACATGAGTGGCTAGGTCTGTAGAACGATTTTCACCATCGTCCTCAAAACCACATATGTTGTCTTTTTTTCGGTCGTACTCCAAATTAGGTTGAATAGACATTTCGTCTATGCATATAATGCAGAGCTTGTCTATATCTCGAAGTGTGGCAGTTTTCAGCTTCAAGCTTTCAAAATATATATCTAACACTCCGGGACCACTTGGTAACTTTCCAATCAACCTCAGTAGAGTTGACTCGTCTGGAAGTCGCAGTCCGCCTTGTATTAATCTGTATGCCTTCGGGGATGTAATATAAATAAGTAGGCCATATTCTTTAACCATTGACGAGTATCGATATCCATTTTTTTTTTCCGAAGTTAACCAAGCTGGATTCGACTAAGGCATGCAATTCTGGCGACAAAACATTCTTTAGAGTTTCAAGCGCTGCTTTAATTTCTTTTTTTTTGCTCATTCTTGTTTTGTTTTGTTTTTCTTCTCTGACCGTATTCAGCCATTTTTCAGTCTGAGTCGACATATTTCTTTGAAAAATGGAATCTTCGTTTGCTTTAGAGCAACATGGTTCCTGAAAAGCAATTTTATTAAACTCTATATTAGATGAATTACCGTCCCTCGCCACTTCCGCTTCCACATCTAAAAAAGGAATGGCTGTTCGGGTTAACCTTGATCCGCTGAACATTTCCGCCTGGAAATGTTTTTCACATAGCCTTATTTTCGATGCGGTATCTAAAAGGTCTTCCCTTCTAATAATTGTTAGCCACGTCCGACGTCTATGGAAAAAAACACCAATACACCAATAGATTCCTTAACCAATTTTTGAAGAAATACAAAATAGATTTTAAATTCTGTGCGGAATGGCTTTACATCTCGAGAGGGAGGCGGGAAAGGTTGGGCTAAAAATTAACACCAGCAAGACCAAGGGCCCTATCAGGTAATTCGATTCGAATCGAATTGCTTTCGAAAGGAAGAAAATAGTACCTTGTAACTTGAACACCAATTTCTTAATTTCAAAAATTATCGAGTATTCGCTTCGAATGAAAAATTTCATATTGAACACTCAATGATTATTGAAATGGAGAAATTCGTTTTCGAATTACACGGTACCATTTTTCTCCTTTCGAAAGCAATTTGATTCGAATCGAATTACATGATAGGGCTCCAGGGTTCTTAATCCGCCGCTGCAAAAATCCTACACCTGTCATATTAATGGACATTAATGGGCAGCATTAAGACAACTCACGCTTCAATATCTTTTGGGAAGCTAAAAAGCCGCCGTGATCCAGCTGGGATGTTTCCACAAAACAAGCACTTCATTTTCAATTTATTTTTAAAAAAATCAAATCCAAAATGATTTTCAAGCTCTCGCAAGACAGTTTACTTTTTAAAGAGTAACTGTAAATTCTAGCGCCAAAGCTTTCAACGAATGGAAAAACTCAACGAAGAACGAATATGGCAATGCTCCATTAAGGTTACTGTTTTGTGTTGCTGGTAACATGAAAATACTCAATACTCAATTGCCCTAACCCCTTGTGGGGCATAGCGCGTCAACTGTTCCATCTGGCCCAGTTGACGTTTCGTTGGCATAAATTGGTTTCAGAGAATGCAGTTGCCAGCATGCACCTCCTGCACATCCATGGCCACGAACGTTGTCGTGGACGGGATTCGAACCCGAAACGCCGGTAGTCAAACATGAGACTGATGCCTCAACACACTGCGCTACCGGTCGCCCCGGTGAAACACAAAAATGGCGACTCATACATATGCAACTGCGATGCCATGCCACGCATACAATTACACCTGAGGAACCCATGACTTTTTATTCGACAGACACAGCTGATTTGATATGTTGTTGTCTTTATCACTCTAAAGGGTGGTTTGCTTGAAATAATAGCTGTTGCTTCTTGAGTGGCGAGACTTATTTGTGTGTGTGGGATTATTTGCATCCTGCTTTAAAAATTAATTTGTTCTGAGTTCCTGCTCTTTATATCTGTGCTCTGTGTACATAGCTCCACTGATTTATTTTACAATCCCTTCGTTAAAACTGGCGATAGATTGCGTCGTAAGTAGGGCAACCCATCAATATCACATTTTACAACAACAATGTCATGTGCGCTCTGCCCTGCCTACAACGCATTGTGCCGCTTAATGTGATCCGCAAAAAAAAATTTATAAGTCAAGTGTTCCGCGACTTCAAAACGAGTGAGAGCCACGGATTAAATGCATTGGCCTCAACATACCCAGTCACTTGATACCCACATTACCTACATAGATATCACTTCATTGCCAAGAATATCATTTTTGCTTCATCGAAGAACTTAAAATGGCATCGTCCTGATCAAAGAACTCAAAATACTTTCAATAGTGCTCCATTGCGTTGGTTTCGTCACCCCAAATCAGGAGATACCCAAATCTACCAGGTTTGGTTTCAGTTTCATTTCAGGATAAGAGAGTTCGAACAAATTAACTAACCAACAAACAGCATGCATCGGATTATATGCCAGTCCATTATATAATAGTTTTATATGGAACAGGCTAAAAACTATGATACCCAAAGAATATTAAGCATTTTTCAACCAACTTGGGCACAATACTCGTATATATTACTTGTAATAACTAATAGAAAGTATTTTGCTGTTTGATGTCTTTATACTAGACAACAGCTTATTGGGCTTAATTAAAGTAATTATCATTAATTAAAATACACACTCACCTATAATTAAACCGACATCACCATCCGAGCCTACCTCTTATTCAAACTATTTATCATTCCAGTCAGGTGCATCTCCATTAGGACGCCACACTTCCTCAGTAAGCAACAAATCTGCCAGAATTTAAGCAAAAACGGCTAATAATGCTCAACCCTTTTATTCCCGGCGATTAGTCAACGTCGGCAACGCCTTTCAAAAGCAAAATTAAGTTACCAATTAAAAGGCAAATAACCATTCGTCCACTAACGAAACGACCTTCATCGCATTTCGAACTGCACCGTGCTCATAATATCTTCTTACCTTGATCGTACGATCGTTGATCTCTTCGCCAATAAAACGCGATGTCATTAATCTTACGATGGTCGCCACGGGTCTTAAACTTACGAGTACATGCTTTATGCACACATCGGTCAATAGATAGATGTCTCTAGATTTGAAGAAATTGCGGCAATTACGGCTAGAAAGATATTTTGCGGCGACGACAACTGGTCGGAAGCATAGCGTCAGTGTCGGGAATGATGGAACTTTGGATTTGGAGACCTTGGACCAGGTAAGATTAGAAGATAGGCAGCTATCTTCTTGTGGACAGAATTATTGCGATAACTGTTATTTTCCTAGGTACATATGTAATGCCCAGTGCACATGCACACTACATACGCAAATCTAGATGGATTTGCAAATCCGGAAACCCACGCACACCATGTGTTTATTAACACGGTTAGAAATGTTGGTTTAAATCTTAATAAAATTTGGGTTACATATATAACCACACCAAATATGAATTGAATTGAATAGTATTGCAGAATACTAAAAATTGTTCATTAAGTCAATCCGAATTACCATTTAATTCGAATAATATTGAAACAGTTTCAATAAATTATAACTGAAACTTAAGAGTTTTTACTTAAATAAATAAACAAATAAATAACTGGCGCAACTGTTCAAATTTGGAGCAAGGCCTCGAGATGAGTTAGCATTATCTCATTTACTAGATTGTCCGACACGTAATTCCCTTTTTTTATCGAAGATTATTACATTCACTAGGAATCGAACCGGGGCCGAGTGCATAGAAGGCGAGCGTACTAACCATTGCGCCATCCGGACTACCATAAATTCACAAACAATATGAAGAGATCAGAGGAAATATTCCTTTCACTATGCAATTCGAAATGGATTACATTTTAAGTCAAAGGAGCTGCAATATGATACGAATAGAATTACTTTCTATTTTCGTTTGTATTCGAACATCGAACTTCACTTAGATTTTAATCCCAAGCAACTTTAAAGCGGAAACCTAATTTTGCATTTGAAAGTAAATACAATATTATTTTATTGAAATGTAAGTATATTTCTGTTGAAATCGATTCTCAAGTATTGTAATTTTCAATAAGTGAATATTGAAATCTAATGCAAAATTACTTAAAAATGTTTCAAGGTTTCGGATATCTTAAAATCTAATAATTTTTTGATTGAAAATCGCTGTAATTCACAATTTGACTTGAAAATTATCCTAAAATTTTGAACCGTGAACTAAAAGTTCAAACTCGTTGAACCAACTATCTTTCACAATCAACTAAAATCAAAGAGAAATGTAAACGCTGAATCTGTCAAAGGGCTCGTGGACAAGCAATACAATCTCTTCTACAACAAAATCAACCTGGATCAAGGTAAACCAAGAACTTGCATTTTAGCCAAAAAATGCATTAATGCCTTCCTTTGCCCTAATTTCAGCTCCTCTGATCTAACAGTTGATAGAATTGAGGTCCCAGAGAAGGGTGAGCTATACATCTCCTCCGCCTACATGGCCCATGGGTGGCCGGCCCCGCCGGAAGAGCTGGAGCAGCTAGTAACATTCACCACATCCAGGAAGGCCAATCTTTTGGTGGCGTGCGATGCCAACGCACGACACACATTGTGGGGGAGCACCGAAATCAACGATAGAGGTGAGTCCCTGTTCGACTTTATCCTGAATACTAACCTCGTGGTGTGTAATAAGGGGAACGCCCCAACCTTTGTTTTATCAAGCTCGGAAAACAATGTAGGGTGGGAAGAAGTCCTAGATGTCACACTACTTACAGACAACATTTAAATATATTTATATTTTTTAATGTTGAACATTGGAGGGTATCAGATCTGAAATCTTTCTCGGATCATAACTGGATACTCTTCAATTTGAATGTCTCCAGGGAGACTCCGAAACCTTACAGAAACCCCAAAACAATCGACTGGAAGAAGTTCAGACAGATCTTCAAAGCGAAACTCTCGGGTATACTTAACCCCTCAATAAACTCCGTGGAGGAAGCTTCGTGTCCGGTCAAAAGGAGTAAGAAAACTCTTCCCCCATAATGGAACGAGGATCTCTCCATGCTAAGAAAACTGACTAGGGAGATCTTCAACATCTGCAACAAACATAGATTCTGGCAGCCTTATAAAGACTGCCTAAAAATATACAAAAAGGCGGCGAAAGTTCAAGCGTGGGAGGACTTCTGTCAATCTTTGGATAACATCACATCAAGGACACAGCAAGGATAAGCAAGATCCTGTCCAAAGAGCATTCCAATCCGCCCTTAGTGAAGAGAACGGATGGTACTTGGACAGAATCCACTGCCGAATTCCTGGAGCTCCTTTTGAACAAACACTTTCCTGGATGCAAGGGAACCTGCATGGAAGGCCCGGAACTGCGTAACCGGAATTGCACACAAAGTGGATCTGTGCTTTCCATTATCACAGAAGAAAGGATATACTGGGCAATCAACAGTTTCTCTCCCTATAAATCACCCGGGCTAGACGGCATACTTCCTGTTATGCTTCAGGAATTGCATGACTTAGTAGTTCCAAGGCTACTGGTGTTTTTTAGAAGCTGTCTCCTACTCAACCACGTCCCCCAGTCGCGGCGAAGGGTTCGAGTCGTGCTCATACCGAAGGCAGGCAAGCGAGGGCATGAAATAGCGAAGGATTTCAGACCGATCAGCTTATCCTCCTTCGTACTAAAGACGTTAGAGCGTATCATTGACTTTCACATTGGACAAACCCTGAAAGGATCACCGCTTTCAAAGGCTCAACGCGCCTACCTCAAGGGTAGATCCACAGAAACGGCTCTCCACGAGGTAGTGCGCACCATCGAACAGAGCCTTCATTATAAGCAATATACATTATCTGCTTTCCTCGACATAGAGGGTGCATTCAACAATGTCCGCATCGAATCTATTCATGATGCCTTATCAGACTTGGGAATCGAAGCAGGGATCGGCAGCTGGATAGTAACCCTGCTAAGATCTAGAATAATTCATGCGGACTTAGGAAACAGCCACCAAACCAAATATGTGTGTAGAGGGACACCTCAGGGAGGCGGCATCTCCCCGTTACTCTGGCTAGTTGTCATCAATAAAATTCTAGCTAGGCTTGACAAAGAAGAAGTTAAAGTGGTCGCGTATGCGGATGATGTGGCAATCGTAGTGTCAGGGATGTGCCTCTCCGTGATTAGTCAAATCATGGAAAGTACCCTGGGTATGGTGAGCACCTGGGCCACAAGCTGTGGCCTGAGCGTCAACCCAGATAAAACTGAACTGATGCTATTTACCACAAAAACCAAAGTACCACATTTTACCCTTCCTAAACTAAACGGACAGCCACTTCAATTATCGCCCCGCGCAAAGTACTTAGGTGTCATTCTAGACACGAAGCTCAGCTGGAAGTTAAACATTGAAGAACGGGTAAAGAAGGCCTGCATAGCCTTCTACGCCTGTAAGAAAACCTTCGGAAGGAGGTGGGGCTTTAAGCCAAATATGGTCCTTTGGATGTACACAGTAGTAGTCCGTCCAATTCTTACATATGGATCGTTGGTCTGGTGGCCAGCGCTTGCTAAAAAATATAACATCACAAAACTTGGCAGGGTGCAAAGAACGGCATGTCTTGGTACCACAGGTGCCATGCGAACATGCCCAAGGGAAGCGCTAAACGTGATCCTGCACCTTCCACCTATCGACCTCTTTATCAAACAATCGGCGGCGGGCAGTGCAGTCAGGCTCAAAGAGTCGGGAGGCTGGACTGCTAAACCGTACGGCCATAGCGACATTCTAAACCAGTTGCCACAGGATGTGGTCAAGGTGAATACCGACTTCACCGTGCCCAAACTAAGGTTTGGGAGAAACTTCTCTGTCAAATTCCCAACCAGATCTGAATGGGGAGAAGGCGAGGTGGTGAAGGACTTTGACATAACGATTTTCACCGACGGGTCCAAAATGGACTGCGGTGTCGGTGCAGGGATATTTTCTGATACACTAAATATTTCGGAGTGTTACCGCCTCCCAGATTATGCCAGCATCTTTCAGGCGGAAACCCTCGCAATCATGAAAGCTTGTCACACTCTCAGAGACATACCAGATAACCACAGCATCGCCATTTGCTCGGACAGCCAGGCCGCTATCAAGGTACTGAACTCGGGTAAGTGCATCCTCCAAGCTTGTCGAGCGATGTCGCGCGGAGTTACCTTGCCTTGGCAGACGGCTAAATATTACCCTGCTCCGGGTTCCTGGTCACAGGAACATAGAGGGTAATGAGAGGGCTGACGACCTGGCCAGAAGGGGCGCCGCCCTAGACAGATCTCAAGCGGAGCCTGTTTGCATTCCGCTGTTGACTGTTAAGCGCAATATATCCAACCACTACCTCAAAGTTGCGAATTCCAAATGGCGGAATCTGCACACCTGCGCCGTATCAAGAAAGATGTGGCCCTCCTATGACAGAAAGAGAACATCGGAGCTTATGACCAAATCGCACAGAGATGTAGCCAGGCTCACGGCAGTCATCACGGGACATTGGCCTATAGGGGATCACGCAGTCAGGCTCGGTATCCCCTACAACGCGCATTGCCGAAGTTGCGGTAATGAAGAGGAGAAAGAAATCCTGACTCACTTTCTATGCGAATGCGCAGGCCTTGCTAGGACCAGATATCGTACATTGGGCAAGGCCTTTCTAGACAACCTAGGGGATGTGACGGGGGTGAGGATTGGGGAAATGCTTTACTTCCTTAACTCCTCCGGTTGGATCTAGGCAGCATCCCCTGTATTTTCCGACTATCAGCTAACAACAAATTTTCACGAGGTTTGTGGCTTCAAAATGGCGCTTCTTGCGCTAATTGGGCTATGGTAAGGCTTTGTCTAAGCCACCACTTATACCAACCAAATTAATGTATGGCATTAGCTAGACCCGTTCCACCGAATTTTAGCAGTTCAGCTGGAATCTCGTCAGCGCCCGGCGCTTAATTTCGTTTTAGTGACCACAATGCGAGATCAATTTCCCTTAGTGTCGAGGGTCGGGGGTCGGTAGATCAACAATATCGTCAAGAGCTTCTTGTGTGGGGATGTTAGATGGTAGGTTCAGAAGCTTTTCAAAATAATAGGCCCATCATTTGGGTCGTTGGTCTTGTTGGCATTGATCTTAAGCCCAACCTTGCCTGTCTCCCTCTCTCGACCTAACGTAATTGCGGACAGATCCAGAATTTTGTAGGGGAGTAGGCATATGTTGTCAGCGCAGTCAAGGTGTGGTAGATAAGATGTTAAAGTTCATTGAATTCCTCTGTTTAGTCGGGATAGGGCTGCATACAACATATTGAAGATCATTATAAAGTATAGCATCGCTGAGAGGATGCACACTTGCTGAAGTCGCCCACGAATCTCGAAATCCCCCCGACGCCTTACCTTTATGTAGATTGTAATATTTTGAGCCATCATAGGTTGCTTAATAATAACCACAAGCTTCTCAGGGATGCCTCTTCCATGAAAGCCGCCCATAAACAATCCCGGTTCACACTATCGAATCCTTCTCAAAATCGATGAAAAGCAAGTGAAGCGGAGAATCGTACTAAGCGCATTGCTTGATGATGATTCACAAGGTGTTAATGTTATCGACACAAGAGAATTCGGATCGAAAGCCAGCCTGGTCTTCATCAATTGTGCTTTCTAAGTGAGCCTTTAGTCTTTCCAGGATGATCTTAGCTGTTGTCTTGGCAACGGCAAGAAGCACACAAATACCTCTCCATTTATTACAGTTTGTAAAGCCTTCGGAAGTTTGGTGATCAGCCCTTCGTTCCGCTCAGTGGGAAATGTCTTTGTATTCCACGCTCTGTCCATAAGTGGGTGAAGCAATCCGGCAGTTACGCTCGGCGCCGGTTGATAAAGTTCGGCAGGAATACCGTCGAGTCCGGTTGCCTTTCCTCATTTTAGTGCAATAATTGCAGTGACTAGTTTCTCTTTAGTTAGCTAAATTATTTATATGAGGGGAGCATCACCACAAGTTTCACGGTTCAAGACCGCAGCGAAGTGTTTTTTCAACCACCTGATATATCTTCTCCAAAAAAGTAGCTTTTCATCACTATCCTTTACCGGATGCTGGTAGGAGTTACGATTACGATCATTTGCAAACTCTTTGATGACATCGTATACGGCGTTTAAGTTGTTGCTGCTTGCGGCTTCTTCTTATCGCGTCGCACACTACGCTGAAATTCTCGAGTTTTCTGAAGGTAAAAGAGTTCGATGCTGCTTTGATTGCCGTCTGATGCTACTGCCAAACGAACCTTCGGCTTTTTTCTTTCAACAATCCGCTGCCATGAAGCGTCGGCCATCTAAGGCTTATCTGCGCTCTCATCATACACTACACATTTTCCTGGCATCTCAGTTTTCATTTGTGTCACTGTCTGGGTGACTAGTTATCTCAACTGCTTTTTGCGCAAGATGATCGTAATATTGTTCTAGGAAAGCCGGATTTTTTAGTCGAGCTGTTTTGAATTTGCGGCGCCTGGTGCACGGCTGCAATACGCAGTCAAACATTAGCAACCATAATATAATGGTCTCTTCGTGCGATTCTATTTAAAAGGAGCCCAACACTTGATTCACGACCACTACCGATAGCTTGATCAGAGTACAACATTACAGTGCTACGCATTGGGGAGATAGATTCTCTGCTCTTCCACCATTTTATCTCATTAGCTCCTAAAGCCCAACATACACCATCCGGAATTCATTCCAGAAAAACAGATCAGGCCCGGCCTTGAGGAATTCCGGATCGTGTATTTCAGGCCGCGCTTTGGGGCCGCCGGACAACCCTTTGAGGCGGCCGGATGGATAATTGCAAATCGATCTTATCGCCATAGAATGAAAGTATCTATCTATTGCATTGAATTGTACGGCATTTCACTTTCCATAGCAACGCTTCAGATACATTCGTCTATTGAAAAAAAATTGTAGTGAAAATTCATTCTAGTCATGCGGCCGGAGAGTTCGCCTTGAGGCGGCCGGATAGGCCGCTTTGAGGCCGCCGGACAGGCTGCTTTGAGGCCGCCGGACAGGCCTTTGAGGCGGCCGGATGGATAATTGCAAATCAATCTTTTCACCATAGAATGAAAGTATCTATCTATTGCATTGACTTGTACGGCATTTCACTTTCCATAGCAACGCCTCAAAGGCCTGTCCAGCCGCCTCAAGGCGAACTGTCCGGCCGCATGAGTAGAACAAATTTTCACTGGAGTTTATTTCAATAGACGAATGTATTTGAAGCTTGGCTATGGAAAGTGAAATGCCCTACAATTCAATCCAATAAATAGATACTTTCATTCTATGGTGATAAGATCGATTTCCAATTATCCATTCGGCTCAAGACGGCCTGTGCATGCCATTGACGATCCGGAATTCCTCAAGGTCAGGCCTGATCAGTTTTTGCGGACAGGAATTCCGAATGGTGTATGTTCGGCTTAAGATGTTTAATTTATACGCTGAAAATCGATCTCTAATTGAAGAAATGGTGCGTTGTGGGATCCTTCTTAATCATTGTGCAGGAAACTACGCATCTTACAGAAACCAGATTTTGTCATTGAACAATAGCCAATGTCGCAAACGGTCAGTCAACAGTCCTTATCCGAGGCATAGTTGAGGTTTCGTTAACATATACAAAATTTCATCCTGTCATTTTTTAGCCGCTTTCTACGACATGCCTGGAAAGGTCATGGCATCTCTTTTACACCCCACACAACAGGGGAAATGTTTACTTAAACCAAATTATCACACCGCCATTACTGGCGGCTTGTTTTGGTTAGCAATGGTCGTCGAACACTGCCGTTTCAGGGGGCCTGCACGAGGACGACTACGGAAGATCAATAAAATAAATAAAAGGTCTTAAATTGATATGATTTCACGCTTTCCTTGCGTGGGCTTTACTGGCTACGCGAGCACCGCGGATAAAGGGGTGGCTTCCCTTAGTATACCGCATTACAAAGCCCGCTTCGCACGATTAATACGCTTCAGCGGTAAAGTCACTATTAATCAAGGCGCGAACTACGATGCGTCGCCCTGTAAAATAGGCATATACCCAAAAATATTTTTCATGTCCGTATTTCAACAAAGTTGGCCCGTTTTCTTAATGCCCGGTTAAACTGCTCGTTAACTAACAGGGATGTGTGCTGATCCAAGCTATAAAATGTCCATTAAATATTTCCACTTTCTCATATGCGGGTTAAGTTACCGAACAATAAAATGTGGAACGCATCTCAGACCACATATACTGCAAAATCAGTTGACTTTCTTGGCGGAATTCTAAGCTCTGTGAAGTTGGCACCGTCACATTCGATTTTTCAAATTTAAATTGTTCAGTTCGTTTGCCCATCGTAGGCTTGCCCAGGAAAATTTTTCGTTTTCCCACCCTTACAAAAAAAGTTATTAACAAAATACTTTTTTTCAAAATGCAAAAACCCACGAAATTTATTTTTTTTTTTTCAAAATTGGGAATTTTTTTCGCTATTTCGTTTGCACAACGTTAGCCCAGGATTGCCCACCCAAAATTTTCGTTTGCCCACCCCTCAAATTTTTTTTATTAAAAAAATAAAAATTTTCTCCCACATTGGGCGCCATTTTATACACTCTCAAAACGATAATATTTAATTTAAATTGCCCACCCCATTAGCCCATTATAAGGCCTCGTTTGCCCAGTAAAAAATTTCGGATGCCCACCCTCGCAGAGAAAGTTATAAGAGAAAATTTTTTTTTGGGTTGCGAATACTTATATCCTTAATTTAGCTCCTTAAAGGATAATTTTGTAGTGTAAACTCATCAGATCGATTCCCCATCGTGCACTATCTTTTGCCAAGGAAAAAGTTTCGTTTGCCCATCCCTCCAACTCTTTTTATAAAAAAGTAAGTATTTTGATCCCACTTGGGCGCCACTTTCGACACTTTGGCTCCTTAAAGGACAATTTGTGGCCGTAAGCTGGGCAGTCCTTTCGCCCATGGTGGAACATGGTTTGCCCAGGAAAAAGTTTCGTTTGCCCACCCTTGCAAAAAAAGTTATAAGCAGACAATTTTTTTTAGATTGGTTATACTTATACTGTTATTTTGGCTCCTTAAAGGATAATTTTGTAGTGCAAGCTGGGCAGTTCGTTTGAACATCGCAGATTATCGTTTGCCCAGGATTTGGCTTAATGCACGATGGGCAATCGAACTGATGAGTTCGAACCACAAAATTATAATTTAAGGAGCCAAATTAAGGATATAAGTATTCGCAACCCCAAAAATTTAATTCTCTAATAACTTTTCTTGCAAGGGTGGGTAAACGAAACTTTTCCTGGGCAAACGATAATCCTCGATGGGAAAAACGAAGAGCCCAGCTTGCACTTATTATTCTTAGATCCATTTTAATCCGACATTGAGCAACTGGCCCTTGCCCACGAATTTCAAATGTTATGCTATTCACAAAGCAAAAGCTATCTGAGCCATTTGACTCCATGAAAAGGGTACCAAATTCGCGGCTAAACCAAATAATCCTCCTGGACCGTTGGCCTTGGAGTCTTCTGCACGCTTATCTACCTACATATTTCCTCCACGTTTCCTAAGCAATTTATTAGTAAAATTCTTCCCAGTATTCAGTAGAGTATTAGACCGCGACGAAATACATCCGTTTTGGAAAAGCCGGTAAATTCTTGCACGTAGACCCTTCGCCCAGCACGTGGTGGCGAAACTGAAGGTCACCGAAACGCGACGTAATTATTATTCGTAACGCCTACTCCGTTCCGTCGTCGTTAATTAGGGAGATTTAATGCAATAGCTACTGTGCACTGACCGGAATGTTTATAATTAAAAGTTAGTAACAAGGTGAAATTGATCGCATTACGTGCCATGCAGTGCAGATTACACATGCGAATTTTATTCAGAGTTTAGCTGACAATTAACACCGTTTTAGTTTAAATTTATATGGTTGAGCCGCGACTAGCCGAGAAGTGAAAGACGTTTGTAAACATTAACCACAGAAAAGTTCAAAATTGAAAACTTTTCAAGTAATTCATTATGTGCTTGTTGCGAAGATGACCTTTAATGCCGGACATTCACGGACGGTCCAAAGCCAAATTTTTCCTGGTCGAAGCCAAAATTTCCCTGGTCGATGTATGGATTTGACAGTGAAATTTTGGTTTCCACCAGGGAAAATTTGGGTTTGGACTGCTCGTGAATGTCCAGTATAAGAGGTTTTGAGAAGTTATGTCCATCTCATTAGGGTTGCCGGAGCCAGTCAGTCAGCTGCTCCTCCAATAATTTCGTTGGAGGGGCATACTCGTACATACATGTATACATACTTGTGTATATGAGTATCTATTATATAACAATTCATGGTAATTATCTAGGGACGCGGGAGCGTTCCGCCCCGCCAAAGAAAAACAAAAAAATCGAAAAAAAAAATTGAAAAGTGACCAAGACTATGTTTACGCGACACAACAAGTACGGGTTTTTCGGACCTCTGTAGCTCCGGCCCCGGATACTTTTTCGAGCTCAAATTTGGTATGGTCATTATCGAAGTGCTGCAAATTTGATTCCGATACAAGGAAAAACACCCGAGATATGATAATTTGAAAATGGCTATTTTTCAAATTTTTCTTGTTCTCGTTGTTCTTTGACCGGTCTACAGCCTCGTAGGGAGCGTATCGAAGTCTGCTTTCTTTTCTCACGGATTGACTGTACCCCAAGGGTGTGCATAGGCTATCCTTCGTTCTGATCCGTGCAGTAGATCAAAAGATACATCCAAAAATGTGAAATGTTATAGTAGAGTTTCTGGCTTAAGTCTTTTTGATAATTTGAATGCGACACAGAAAATCACTCGCAGAGATCGCATGCCGACGGGGAGAGACGCAAACATTTGATTATGTGAGTAGTGACGACGACGGATGCAAAAGTCCGTGCGCTCGTCGGGTGAGGAGAACCATACGAGTTCATGGTTGTGGGCGTGGTTTGTGGCAAGTGCATGAATGAAAAGTGTGTCATGAAAAAATTGAAACTGAATGTTTATGGCTGCATCTTAGGATGTCCGGAAAGAAAAAACATGCTGTGTGGTATATGATTTAGGTAGTTTCATTTATGGCATATGTGATATGAATTATGATGTAAGATGATTTTTTCAATGTCCCAAGCAGCACAAATCAGTCATTAAACGGTTGTTATGATTGATGATTGATAACCAGGGTCATATAACGACATTGTCGTATAAATGGTCAAAATAACGTTTTTTAAACATTTGTCAAATGGTAATTTTACCGTTTTTGCCTGGTTTATGACCATGAATTTCAGTGAAACTACATGGCTGTATTTCAGGTCTTTAATTGACGACATTGTTATAGACAGTCATGTCTGTGACCCGTTTCCTGCAAAATCGTTAAGTTTACAACTGTTATATTGCTAAATATTAACAGTATTGTCTTTTATGTAACATAATTGTAACGTTGTAGTTTTAAACATGTCTTAAATATAACCATATTGTTCGATTCCTTGCCTAATTATGCTTTGAATATAACATCATTGTTAGATTTTCGCCTATATAAGACAAGAATATTTCAGATTTATAACCAAAATATAACCGACGACGAAATATTGTAAAACCGTGTAAAAGCCGACACACACTTGCGTCCAAAATCCAAGTTTTCCTCGGGCGAATCCAAAATTTCCCAGTCAAATCCATACATCGATCGGGAAAATTTTGGATTGGATGCGGGACAAATTGGATTTTGAACGCATGTGTGTGTCCACCTTAAGACGACCAGTTTCGCATATCCATGTTTTCTGCAAAAGGGCTGCCTTGTTGTTGTCGTGGTAGCGATGCTTCGAATACTGCGGTTCTTCTTACATCGAGGGGGTGTGGCAGCTTTTGGCCGCCAAAAAATGAGTCGTTCCGATACGAAGAACCAGCTGCCGCGTTGAGCGCAACGCAACTTTGCCTGTTTGGAAAATACTCGTTATCGTTTAAAAAAAATGACCCGAAGACCCGAATACGTGTTTTGTGTACCGACGCGACGAGCATGCTGGAACGACTGATCTGTATGTTGACAAATGGGGTGCATTCAAAAATGAAATGGTTGTGTTCAAAACAATATGATTTGGGATATACAGAAACAGTTTTAACGACAATGAATTTGTAATAGGTACAACAATATAGTTCATGAAATACAATATTGTTCAGAACGTTATAAAATGGGTATTCTTTCGACAATTTGGTCCAAAATAAATCAATTTAGTAATATTAATGACAAACTTAGATAAAATATTAAGTTGGATTCCGAATAAAATTGTTTTAGTTCTGTAACTTAACCAAATTCGTTATTTCTGGACTGAAATACAACCGTAAAATGAGTTAGATTTTTAACCAAGGTTGGATTGTGCTACTTGGGGTGTGGAAAATGGGAAGCGATGTCTAGGCAAGATGGGTATGACTGGAGGTGATGTGGCGAATGCAGAAGACTGTTAAAGGCACTTTGAGTCCTTTGAACTAGAAAAATGATATTCTTGGCAAGAAAACTATTCACCCCAAATGGGTAACCTGAGTGGACTCATAGTCCGGCACGTAAATCCCCTTTTTTTTATCAAAGACTACCGCATTTAGTAGGAATCAAATCGGAGCCCAATGTATAGAAGGCGAACGTGCTTACCGTTGCGCCATCTGGATTACTACTACTACTATACAAAAAGATGTGATATCTCTCAAAAACAACCCTGTTGTAAACAAAATCCCCGCCAAGGAAAACTCCTCAGCCGTAAAAAGGATTGATATGAACACAATAGCGCCAGAGTACTCGTAGCTTCGCGCCTCGCTCTAGGGTATGCATACTGAACGCTGATTGCATTAGTTAATTTCTTTCAACGCGGTTTGGCGTGGAGCTTCCATTAAACAAAACAAGTTAAACAATCTGAAGAAGAACGCAGTAGAAAATAGTCCATTAATCACTTCTGGCCTCATGTGCATTTTTAGTCTTTTGTAAAGCGGGGGCTTTATAACGAGATCCGGGCGAAAAGCCGATAATACTTGGCATAAGAGCTTACAGCATGATCCGGACGCAACTACTTTTCCATAATTTTGTCAGAGCGACATCGTTGTCATTATCACTGTCATTTTGTCATTAAATCCGTTCGGCGGTGAGTCTTTAGGCTACGAAGCTCCCCGCCAATCAGCTTTGAAAAAAATTAACTAATGCAATCAGCGTTCAATATGCATACCCCAGAGCGAGGCGCGTGGCTACGAGTACTTTGGCGGTATTGTGTTCATATCAATCCTTTTTACGGCTGAGGAGTTTTTCTTGGCGGGGATTTTTTTTACAACAGGGTTGCTTTTGGGAGATGTAGTATAACTACTTCACCTCCGTTTCTCTGAAATTTCAGTAGGTTGTTCTCCTGATGATGCTGATCAAGAACATATATGAGTCAACATGTTTGGCGCGGAAACCATTCCGTCACATATCACACATTTCTAATGTTGAAAATCTTTGTAAATACTTGTGTTAGGCGATATTTCCATTTGCAACGAGTTTTGGAAGCAGAGAAGGGTGATAACTATTCAAAAACCAGGGAAGAAATCAACCCAAGGCGAATCATACCGTCCCTTGGAGCGCTACTCCACCCTATAATTACGGCCCACATCCAATTAAACGATCATCAACAGCGCTTCAGAAGGATGCACAGCACAACTACGGCTTAGAATGCTATCACATCAAGAATAAATAATAGCCTCAATCAAGCACGTCCATGTCAACGAACAATTCTAATGCCTTTAAACTTGTCAAAAGCTTTTGACTCTGGCAGCCACTAGTTTCTCCTGTCTGACACCTGCGGTACATCTCTTTCGTCGAGAATAATTAAGAGGATCACCAATTATCTTGCCGACAGAAGTCCTACCCAGAATTTAGAGCTGAGAAATCAAAACAAACAAAAATTAAACATGGTATCCCCCAAGGAGGAGTTTTATGTCGCACCCTGTTTAATCTTTATATGTCAAGACTCCCGACGCCACCTGGCGAATATCATATAAATGTGCGAGCAGATAAATGATTATTTTGAAGAGCTCAAAAACTTATTCACAGCGTCTGTCTATTTACCACCCGGACCAAGGAAGTGAAGCAATAACTGGATATTGCAATATATGGTCAAACTATTTCCACAATTAACTACCCAAAAATGCTAGGTGTCACCCTTTCCAGCATGGCCACCATTTGTGACAGGACGAGAAGCAGGAACAAAGTCCTGAAAGCTTCAGCTGGCAATTTTTGGGGGAAAAACCAGGAGAGTCTACTCGCGACATACACATCGGGAGATTTGTGGCTAACTATGCGGCTCTCATATGGTCACTCTGCGACACTCAGTGGAAAAACATACAGACCTGTAAGAATACTGCTCTTAGAACTGTGACAGGCTGCCTTCTGATGTCGTCACAACATCATCTACATCAAGTGACCAAAATGATGCCCTTAAAAAGCCACAACACGCTTCTCACCAAGCACTATCTAGTTGGCTGTTATTGGGATGACCTTTATTATTCATACTTGATGCACAAAACCCCACCGCGTCACGTTAGACGCAACATGAGGAACCGCGAAAGGGAAGTGCAAGTGTTCAAAAGAGTTCCCTATAATAACGCCAGCTATAAGTTGGCCATCACAACGCTGCACTGTGAAGAAGTGTTTCCTTCGATTGCGGAACTAAAACTAAACAAGGTATTAAATGCACAACCACCTGCCATATCTCCAGACGAATCCCAGCTCCCAAGAGCAACACGAACTACGTTAACTCAACTTCGTTCTGGTTGGTGGTCGCGTTTGAACTTATACCTGTCCCGCATTGACGCTGACATCCAAAACTCCTGTCCAGTATGTATGTGGTTTTGCTCCACACAATGTTGAGCACATCTTTGAATCTCCAGCAGCCCCCACGCGCTTAACTCCTATTGCGCTGTAGGAGAACCCCATCGAAGCAGCTGCTTTTCGCCACCTAGACCTAGAGGATACCGATATGGATAGCCAGAATTTTTGACGAACACATATATTAAAGCTCAAAGCGTCGCTACAACAACAGGCGCGAGCCTGTACCGAGGTCTATAAAACCACGGTATTGCAGTGATCTACTAGTTAGGTTTTCCGTTTACGAAACAAAACCGCGGTTCTACTAATGGATCCCCACCTTTAAGTTGTCTCGACAAATTGTGCTCATTTTGATATTCTCGATTAACAGAAAATCGTATCGAAAATGTGTCTTGCTTTTATTAAACTCGGGGTCCATTTATATCTTTTGTCAACTGCATATAAAGCGGGTACGATGTTAATGTCAAAGCCCATTAAATCCGTTGCTTATCGGTCTCAATTAATCTTCGAACTATAATAATCTACTCAACATTAATCACACGTACGCCCACGAAATTTAATTGGCAATATACATATGTCTAAATATGAGTACTATCTTGTTCTTCCTCTTTTCATTTATTATCATCAATTTCCTTGGCGATTGCGTGTATGTTGGATGATGGTAAATTGGTTGATCAAAATCGCCATAATGCCGTACGTAAATTAAACTTTAACAAATTGCCGATTAATGTGACCTTCGTTAACAAAATATGTTCTCTCTTAATTTAATTTTTTTTTTTAATTAAAGGAGAACTAACTGCTAAGCGATGTCATGTCGTTACGGCGACAAACGTGTTTGTACTCGTATTAACATGCAATGACAAATGACACAGCCGACCGCAACAAACAATTGCTTCCATCACAATATTTAATGAAGTTGATGGTACTTTTGTTTAATGTAATGACAAATTGAACAATTGGTAGTTGTCTCATCAGAGGAAAATGTTCACACCGCGAATTTCCGCGTTGTCAGCAAATCGCGACTACCATTCGGCCATCTCTAACTGTAGGCACAGTGCAAAATCTTAAGAGGTTTTTAGACGGTCTATCAGTTCCAGTCTCGCAACCGTACTTTTTCAGTTGAGCTATTTATTCTGACATCCGATCTCCATCAATTCCGAACCAAAGCGGGTGGTGTCAGTCATAAAAAGGATATTATGGACATGAAGCACATACAAGACAAATTTGTACGTAGCTTCCCTGGGTGCCTATAAAGAACCACACAATGACGGCTACTGGTATACATCGATGTGTAGATATTTCAATGAGTTGGGGTGGTTTTGTGTCAATCATGGTAAATATTTATTATATTAAATATCCATTAGCTCGACAAGTTCAATGGGTGCGTTTTCCATCTTCAGCTCAGTTTCAAGGACTAAATCATTTCGTCTTGCTGGTTTTAACCTATCACTGCGAAACTATTACAAGCACAAAATTGTTGTGCAATTACAGGATACAAGATTCAAAAGTTTAGGGGGGAGCAAGGGGCAGTAGAGTGGTCACAGGCTCAATGTCGGAGTTTGTTGTTTTCCATGCCTACTTTTTAGGATTTTTTTCAACCCACAACCATTGCTGTATCTGGTGAAACACTTTTAAAGGCTTCTTGTGCCAAGTAAACATTACTCAATTGTCCTAACCCCTTGTGGGGCATAGCGTGTCAACTTTTCCATGTGACCCAGTTGAAGCTTCGTTGGCATACGAATACATTAAGTGGTTCACCAAAGGGACATTCTTCCCACTATAGCCGTAACGTGAGACATGGGAACACTCCCTAGTTGCTACAACCATCCCCTGAGTAGCATTCCTTCCATAATTTAACAACGTCAGCGTCATTTGCATTCTTTATAAGGGTCTTCAGGAACTTCATTTTCCCTTGGATGAACAGTGCTGACATTGCATCGTAGTCGCGGAAATCCGAATAATTGGATAGGTGAGGGAAAATATTGTATATAAACATATTGTAAAATAAACGAAAATAGCTCTAAACTACGAGTATACACAGTAAATTGTTTTCCCAGTAAAGTTCGACTAGAATCAAGTGAAAAATGTCGTATCCCCATAAATCTAGTGAAAATACTCGTCCCTATAATAGAAATACAGTTCGTGACCAAAAATCAAGTGATAATAACTGGAAATATAGTTAATGTTGTCAATTCGGCTATTTTTCTAGTGCTTACCACTCCACCCTCTTTCTAGGAAAAAAAAAGTATTGCATCTAGAAAACTGGATATATTTAATATTTATGCGGTAACAAAGGCAAGTCAGGCATCATTAACGCCTATGTGTTTGGAGGCAGAATTTCATAAGGTGAAAAAGTCAAATGTTTTTGTTTTCTCTCGCTCGGTGGCCGTGTTCGTTCGGTCACCGCTCGACATTCTAGAAAATGGAGGTTTGATCCTTGCAACAAACAAGAAACTGCCTCCCTAATAGAACCTCCTACTGTGCTACAAACTTGTCAGTATAAAGTTGACGCGACTAGGAACTGCATGCGAGCAACTGCACGTCCGAAAAGTAGATATGCTATCGAAACGTCAACAAGGAATAGAAATGGGGTGCAAAAATAAAAATCTATAGAAGATTATAGAAGACCCCTTTATGGGCGCCCCTGGAAGGGAAGTGGTCGTTAACCATTGCTAACTAAGGCAAGCCGCCAGTAACGGCGGTGTAATGATACGGTAGAGGCAATCATTCCCCCTGTGGTGTGGGGCGTAACAATAATACCACGGCCTTTCACTTTACCGGCCTGTCGTAGAAATCAACAAATAATGGACAGGATGTATATGCCAGCACCTTGCACTATCCGAAATCTTCTATATGCTAACCAAACCTCAATAATGCCTCGGATAAGGACTGACTCAATGGTTACGACTTTTCGCTATCGTAAAATGACAAAGATTGGATTCTGGAATGTGCGTACTCTCTTGGACAATGAATCAAAAAGTCCCCAAAACGCACGATTTCTTCAATTAGATAGTGAATTTCTGCGGTATAAATTAAACATTTTAAGAAAAGATTCAAGAGTTGCCTCTTGGCCGTGCGAAATAAGAAGGGCGACGATATGTTATGATCGCAAATGCTCGATTGCGTTTTGCAGCCGAGCGTTGTCCCAGCGACAAAAGATCCAGCCGCCGCAAATTCAACACCGCTCGACTAAATAATCCAGCTACCTTAAAACAATATAAAGACCATCTTGCGCCAACAGCAGCTAAGATTATTAGTTATCCAGATAGTGACATAAATGGAAACTGGGATGCTATAAAAATGCCTACATTGATAGCGCACATACCATCCTTGGCACGAACCCGGATAGCCGGAATAATAACTGGATGTCCGACGCTTCAAGGCATCGAATTGGTGAAAGAAAAGATGAAAAGCATGGAAATCATTTACCGTCAGAAAGCGAAGAAGTTCAGCGTGGTCCGTAACGCGATAAAAGAGCTTATGCAAATTCTCTTCTAGCCTCAGCAGAAGAAGCCTCAAGAAGTTACAACTTAAATGCCGTATACGGTGTCATCAAGTAGTTTACAGGTGGTCGTAACTCCCGCCAACATACGGTGAAGGATAGTGATGGGAAACTACTTATCTTGGAAGAAGATCAAACGAGGCGGTGGAAAGAACACTTCGCCGCGCTCTTGAACCGTGTAACCTCTGGTGAAGTTCCCCCTCATATTGATGATTTAGCTAACCATCAATATGTGCGCATACTGTCCATTGCACCGACTAAAGAGGAATTATTGCACGCCGGACTCAACGGTACCCTTGCCGAACTTTATCAAGCAGCACCAAGTTTAACTGCCAATTTGCTGCACCCTCTTGTTGGCAAAGCCCGGAGTACACAGACCTTTCCCACTGAGTGGAAGGAAGGGTTGATCATCAAACTACCGGAGAAGAGTAGCCTCACAGACTGTAATAATTGGAGAGGCATTTGTGTGCTTCCTGCCGTTGCCAAGATAATAGCTAAAATCGCCCTGGATAGACTAAAGGCTCACTTAAAAAGCATAATGGATTGGGAGCAAGCTAGCTTTCTATCCGGATTCTCGTGTATCGATCACATTAACACCTTGCAAATTATCATCGAGCAATGCGCTGAGTACGACTCTCCGCTTCACTTGCTTTTCATCGATTTCGAGAAAGCTTTCGATAGTGTGAACCGGGATTCTATATGGGCGGCTTTACGCAGGAGAGGCATCACTAAAAAGCTTGTGGCCATTATAAAGGCAACCTATGACGGCGCGGAATGTACGCTCCCTGAACAAACCGGGGGCCGAGAAGGCCCTCCTTCAACAGGTCGAAAAGTACAAACTGAGCATTACTGCAGTCCAGGAAACAAATTGGCTTGGCAGCGAGATTAATGACTAGAAATCGCACACAATTTTTACAAGTGGCAAACCATCGGGCCGCAAGGAGTTTGGAGTAGCATTTATAGTGGACAATCACCTCAAACCGCATATTACTGACTTCAAACCCATAAATGAACGGCTGTGTGCGATTCGCATCAAGACTCGATTCTTCAATCTCTGGCTCATCAATGTGCATGCCCCCACTGAAGTTAAAGAAGACGCAGTAAAAGACGAGTTCTACGCCCGCCTTGAAACTCTCTTCGACTTACTTCCAACAAACGACGTCAAATTGCTGCTGGGAGACTTTAACGCGAAAGTCGGGAATGAAAGTTGGCATCGGGGGACCTCTGGAGGCCACAGCCTCCATGAAGAATGTAACGATAACGGCCAGCGACTTATCGACTTCGCCTGCAGCAGGAATCTAGTCGTAAGCTCTACGTGTTTCCCGCATCGACGCATTCACAAGCAGACCTGGAAGTCTCCAGACGCACATACCGTCAACCAAATTGACCACGTCCTCATTTGCAGGAGATGGGCGTCTAGTGTCATGGATGTCCGCTCCTATCGAGGAGCAAACTGCGACTCAGATCATCACTTGGTGAAGACGACCTACAGATGCAGAATCTCCTCAGTGCACCAGTCAAGAATCAGCCCTCCCAAAATCTTTGCGGTTGATAAGCTCTTGAATGATGCTACGGCGGTGGCGTATACTACCGCCCTTGAGGAAAAACTATCACCTATGCTACACAACATCAGCAACACAGGCGTCCATGTGTTCTGGGAAGAACTCAAGGGTACCATCAAGGATGTCGCAGAGAAGGTCGTGGGATATAAAGCCCGGCGAGCGCGAAATGACTGGTTCGACGAAGAATGCAAAAATTTACTTAACGCGAAAAACAAGGCCTACAGACAATGGATTCAACGAGGAACCAGAGCCAGAAGAGAAAAATATGACGAGCTACGGCGAATATCGAATAGAATAATTAGACGTAAGAAACGTAAATACTTTGACGAGCAGTTGCTGAACATAAACGAAAACTTAGCTAATTGGAACACCAGACAAGCGTACAAACTAGTAAATACAATCAAGAACGGCTACCAACCCAGGACTAGCCTTTGTAAGGACAAGGATGGAAACATCATCAGCGACACCGATGGTATTAACAAACGATGGGCCTCTTATTTTGAAGAGCTTCTAAACCGACCATCTAACATCCCCGCACAGGAAGCTCTCGATGATATTGTTGATCTAGGCCCACCCATTCAACCCCCGACAGTAGAGGAAGTTGATCTCGCGTTGCGGTCACTAAAACGAAATAAAGCGCCGGGCGCTGACGAGATCCCAGCTGAACTGCTAAGATTCGGTGGAACGAGTCTAGTTGATGCCATACATCAATTACTCCTGCGAGTATGGGAGAACGAGGAGATCCCAGACGATTGGCGCAGAAGCATCAACTGTCCAATCCATAAAAAGGGAGATAAATTGCGGTGTGAGAATTACAGGGGCATCTCACTAGTTTGTACGTCCTATAAAGTTTTGACGAAAATTCTGGAAAATAGAATAAAACCGTACGCAGAACGAGTCATTGGCGAATATCAAAGCGGTTTCAGACCTGGTCGCTCCACAACCGATCAGCTCTTCTCAGTCAAACTGATACTCCAGAGGTGCTGGGAATACAACGTAAACGTATACCAAATCTTTGTCGACTTCAAGCAGGCATACGACAGTATCGATCGTGGAGTACTGTACAACATCATGCTGCAATTTGGTATACCAGCAAAATTAGTGCGACTGACAAAGATGACGATGACCAACTCCGTCTCACAAGTCAGGATCCAGAATAGACTTACTGATCTATTTGAAACACGCACTGGTTTGAAACAGGGCGATGGACTGGCACCGACGCTCTTCAACCTAGCACTGGAATACGTTATTCGGGCCATGAATATGGACAACAGCAAGACGCTACTCATCAAGTCGACACAATTAGCAGCGTACGCCGACGACATCAACATCATGTCCCGAAGATTGGCTGACGCAGAAGAACTTCTGCATACGCTCGATACTGCTGCAAGGGAAGTTGGATTACGTATTAACGAGGGTAAAACTAAAATAATGATGCAATCGGTGACAAGGACACCTGCACAACCGAGCATCAACGTGGGGGACCTCAACATCGAGTTCGTGAACAACTTCATCTACCTGGGTTGCAGCCCGTCAAGGGACGCCAACGAAACTGACGAAATCAAGCGACGGATACAGTTAGCTAATAAGACTTTTTTCTCGGTTCTCCCCATAATGAAATCGAAACATGTGCACAGAAACACGAAGCTCCGCGTGAGCAAAACCATTATACGACCAGTGCTATGCTATGGCTGCGAAGCATAGACCCTAACTCAAGCCTCCGAAAACATGCTAGACACTTTTGAAAGTAAGGTTCTACGGCGAATTTTCGGGGCTGTTTGCGATCGAGATGGATGGCGCATCCGGTACAACCATGAGTTGTATGAAATGTACGATGAGCTGCAAGTCTCGAAAATCGTCAAACTACAACGACTTCAATGGGCAGGGCATGTACAAAGAATGGACGATGATCGGATGCCTAAGAGAGTAATGAATGCAGAACGAGTCGACGGAGCGAGACTGCGAGGACGACCGGGATCTCGTTGGGAGAGTTCAGTAGGTGTGGACGCCGCGCAGCTGCTGGGCTTCCAAAATTGGAGGGCGCGGTCATGTGACCGAGATAATTGGAGGACAATGATCCAGGCGGCCAAGGCCCGACGTCGGGCTGTCGCGCCACGATGATGATGATGACGGCGCGAAATGTCGCGTTCTGTATAAAGGTAAGGTGTCGTTGGACTTTGAGATTCGCAATGGAATTCGGCAGGGGTGCTTGCACTCCAATCAGGACTAGACAGAAAATTTCAAATGACTTTGAAATCTTATCTGTAACAGCTTGAGTACGCTGGCATATGTCTACTCTCCCACAAAATCATGGACCTGGCCGCAATGGCGTTAGATTTTGAGAGGGAGGCAAGCAAAGTTGGGTTAAAGATTAATACCAAGAAGACAAATGTTCTAAGCTCGCCATTGCGAAAAGGAAATCCTACAACTATTGTCATCAGTATTAATGGGCAGCCTGTGGAGAAGGTGGACAGCTTGGTTTACCTGGGTATCGCTATATCAATCCAGATAAATGCGCATACGGCATGCTGTCCAAAATCTGGCAGAACAGTTATCTCAGCATCAAGACCAAGTTGGGCCTGTTTCGCTCCCTGGTACTATCTGTGCTTGTGCATGGGAGCAGTACATGGAAAGTTTCCGTAAGGGTTACCAGAAAGCTGCAGGTTTTCGTCAACTTATGTTTGCGTTGAATTCTAAAAATTATTTGTCCCGAAACCATATCAAATGAAGAGCTCTCTCATCCCCATAGTAAAGTGACACTAATGACAACTAGTTTACGATATACAACAGCGAGCATGAATTACCCTATATAGTTTTCAATTTACAACACGTTTTACGATTTACAACCGCGAGCATGAAGCCCCTGTGTCATTTATGCTAAGCAAGACATTCCCATTTGAGATCACCACATGTTCAAACCATTTGATAGAATCGTCAGCGTGAAGCCCGAACGTGAGCCAAAATGGCGGAAACCATAAAAAAATTACAGTGAAAGCAAATCAATTTTGAATTCATATTTAAGGTACGCCAAGTACATAAGTGAAGAGAATAACTTGCCGCCAAAGGCTCTTCTTCTTCTGAACAAGTGTTCTGCGCACGGATCTGTTGAACAGTTGTTGTGTTCGGATGATGGGAATATACTCGCTATCTTCCTTCCGCCGAATGTTACCGCCGTCATACAACCAAAGGAATTCCGATTAAGATTTTAAAGTTCTATTACAGAAACCGACTGCTTGCGAAGTTATTCACCGGGATGACAGATATATTTCCCGGGAAAACCTCAGATTCGTGTTGAGCGACCCCAAAAACCTAAATACACCAAAAATCAAAACGCCACCAAAAACTTCCCTTTATTTGACATTTTGGAGCACGTAGCGCTTAGACTGATAGTTCAATCCTGAACCTGAACTCATGAAGAACGGTTGTTCGAAGTGAAACTGAAACTGATATGAAAGTCTAAAGCCCCTTTAAATTTGTTAACATTATGGCCACTGGAATGGTTGACGTTGTCGTTAGAGGCCATTGCAGATTATGTAATTTAAGTTTGATCTTAACACTTTTGAGTGGACTTCGTACAAACCGTGTAATTGTAATTTATGTGTTTTTTTATGTAGAAAACGGCCAACATTAAGTTGCAATAAATTTCAAGATGTGTTTCCGTTTTTGTCTTTTGCGGGAGGTCGTTTTGGGGAAATGCAGTGATTTGGATTTTCCTGATGGATTAATGACTTTACCGTTGGCAGTAAATGTAGTTTTATTCGAAATTAATAGCTGAGAACCTGACACTAAATCTAGTTTATGACTTACTCTTCTTGAAAGAAATTGTGTGATTCTGTGTGATTTTTATCTAGGAAAGCTTTTGCAAAATAATATCCGAGAATTCATAAATTTTTCAGGATACCATGATACGGAATTAACCCCTTTTCCGGTACACCATGTAAACATTTTTAGATGCTATCATAAAACCAAAATGCTGAGCAGTATTTTGTGTGGATGGCATTCATTCACGAGATTCTTTCTGGTCAAACATTTTGTATGCATCGTCTAGCGAATACATTCTGCTATTTTTCGACAGAATACCAAGTACGAGAACATGTTAATATTAACTTTTGAGAAAAGGAACAAGGAAACTACGGTGTTAGAACGATGTGAAAATCCCTGATACTAACATTCACTTTGTCCACCCGCCTGTTTATTAAACATTGATATATTCATCTCGTCACATTGTTCTACTTGGCAGTTCGTTTTCGTGCACTCAGGATTTAACGCTTCGTGGGTTACCGATCGGGTTTTTGCAACCAAGAGTTTCTGTCAGTCAGGAAGGATTCAACTAGCCGACGATAAAAGCAGTCCCAAGTACTCGAAAAAGAATGTATAGTATATGTGTTAGCAGAAGCAAATTCACCGAAATCCTAACTTCATTCCTCCTTAAGTCATAGAGAGGCTGCTCTACGTTCATATTACTAACGTGATGGAATGTTCGATTTCTCTTCGTGGAACACCTATCCTAGGGGGAATCTACGATGACCGTCCTACGCAATCGTATAGGGTCTATTGAGAAATCTTTTGTGGCGACCGGTAGCGCAGCGTGTTGAGGCATCAGTCTCATGTCTGGCTACTGGCGTTTCAGGTTCGAATCCCGTCCACGACAATGTTCATGGCCATGGATGTGCAGGAGGTGCATGCTGACAACTGCATTCTCCGAAACCAGTTTATGCAAACGAAATGTTAACTGGGCCACATGGAACCGTTGACGCGCTATGTCCCACAAGGGATTAGGGAGAATCCAGAAATCTTTTGATGGCAAAGAAATCGCATTATGTGCCTTTCTTGACATTGAAAGTGCTTTTGATAACACCAGCTTTGATTGTGTTTCCCATCTGCTACTATCTCATTGACAGATACTATCCTACCCGTTATAGAGATCTACATGACGCACGGCAGCACTACAATTAGCATCAGAGCTGTTAAAGGCTGTCCCCAAGGAGAGGTCCTCTCAAAGCTTTTGTGGTCACTGGTTGTAGACGAATTGTTGTCCAGGCTTCATGTGCTTGGATATTATCCGATCGGTTACGCCGTGGTTGTTCGGCCACCGCTTGACGATACTAACCTAGAGCTCGGATTTCAAATCTCGGCGCGACCAAAAACTACCTGTGGATACTAATGGAACTCTCAGAGTGCTCCGAGCTTGTCAGTAAAAGGACGTCGCGGATAGGAGGTGCATGCTAGCAACTGCACTCCCGAAAAGAAGATATGCTATCGAAACCACTGCCCAATAATGTAAAAGCCGACAGACTTCGAATAAAACGTTGATTTTTGAGAGTGGAACACATTAATTTTAGGTGCAAATATATCAACTAGTAGTCCATAAATCCTTGCATTCGAATACATTAGTTAGAAAAGGATACTCATAGTGGGTTGAGAGAGGAATGGGGAACTAATACTAACTCAAAAGTAACGCTGTAGCTGTCATATTGCTACATTTGACACTGTATAAGAGAAATTTTTAATTTTTTGTATGTTTTAGCTGCCTAACTAGGGAGTCATGTTGTTATTGGTTACCGAGAGCGGAGAAATATTTTGTTTTGTTGGCATCCTTTTCTCACTAATGTCCTTGTGGATTTGTATCGATTTTTGCTGTTAATTCACATTTATACTACATTCGTTCTACATGCGTACGTGATATATGAATTGCAAGTCTTACGCATTCATATATACTGCGAAATTTAAAATTTTGTACTAAGTTTGTCGGCTTTATATTAATGGGCAGTGATCGAAACGTCAACAAAGCATTGAAATGCTAGAGATGCTGACGCGTCCATGCCCCTGGAGGGGTCAAGGCAATTAGCAATCAGTGCCGTCAAGGGCCAATTTCAATCAAACATCTCTGAAATTATGGAGGCTGCCCTTGAAGTGGTCTTTCACCGGTACTATAAAGTAGGGTTAAATGTAAGCCGCAAAAAGTCTTCATTGTAGTCATAACTCGATTTAGACAGAATGAGTGCATTCACGACGCTCGTTTTATCCGGATCGCTACGGAGCGCTCAGTAGCGTTACTACCCCTCCCGCTCGTGATTGCAATCGCTCCTTCCATCCGCTCCGGAGCGGTTACTTCCCCTTGGTAGCAGAAATTTTTTACGCTCTCTGGACATGTAGCTGCTACATTTGACAATTCGCAATTCGGTATGTGCGTTGTGACGTTTGTGTACATCAAAAGTGCAAATAGAATCCCCGTCTGTGTCAATTCACTGCCTTTTTGTCGTTTGATTTTGTCGATGTATGTATTTGTATATGTATGTAGACTTAAAGAGAAGCAAGTATAGAAATAAAGTTAGTTGCTCACTGACCGCCGTGTTTTCCAGTAGGTTATGGGCCCAGTCGCGCGAAAGTGAACTGTGTGAAACGTGAGTCAAAACGATAAGAAAAGTTGGTTCGTTAGAAATTTAAATTTAACTGAAATGGCCGATGAAGACAGATTTTCATTTAAACAATTCGAAGGTCGTGAATTCGACAACTGGTTTTTCCGCCTGCAAATTGCTATGGAAGATAAAGGCGTCGCACGATGGCTACAAGAAGACGCTGATACTGCTATGAATGCTGTGAGGGAATTTCCGTCAAAGGTCGAGGCGATTTTGAAGGAGGATCGGAGCTGTAAAGTGCAAATCACACGTCGCGTTGCAGACTCGCATCTTGAGTATCTCAAGGATAAATCAACGGCATTTTCCATGATACAGTCATTGCGCACAACATTCGAACGGACAAGTGTGGCAACAGAGATCGGTGTGCGAAAACGTATGTTGACGATGAGATGCACAGATTCGGACAGCCTGTCATCGCATTTTTTAGCCTTCGACAAATTGGTACGCGAACTTAAAGCGTGTGGCGGCGAGACTAATGAGCGCATGCTGGTAGTGTCTCTAATGATAACTTTACCCAAAAGATACGACATGGTTGTCACCGCATTAGAGACTATCGACCCGTCAAAACTATCTATGCAATTGGTGCGGTGTCGTTTGTTGGACGAGGAAAGCAAAACGTCTACGTCTAATTCTGCCGGTGCATCGGAAAGTGTCGCCATGTATAGTGGAAGCAGTCAAATTAAGTGCTATTTTTGTAAAAAGATAGGACACAAGCGGAACGAATGTCAGAAACTCCAGAAGAAGAACAAAGGAGGCAGCGGCGAGAAGAGAGGAGGCCAATCCAACGGTAAAAACTCCGCTAAGGAAAAATCAAATTTTGCGTCGAGCAATGATGACAACGAGGGCATAGTGATAATGGCAGACACGGGCAATTTGGTGTTAGAATGTAACACGGAGGCGATCATACGGTTTTTCATAGATTCCGGTGCTTCAGAGCATATGGTCAATGACGAATCATTATTCAGCGAATTGAGAGATTTGGCTGATCCTGTTACTATTGGTGTTGCGAAAAATGGTACGTCGATTAAAGCAACGAAATGTGGCACAATTCGAGGAACTGCTATGGTTAACGGCGTTGAACAACGGTATACAGTTACGAATGTGTTGTTTGTTGAAAATCTGAAGTACAATCTGTTCTCTGTGAGTCGACTTGAGCAGGCGGGTTTTCGAGTGACATTTGCCGATGGAATTGTTCGCATCTCGAATGGAGATTATGATATCATCGTAGGAAAACGAAACGGAAAATTGTATGAGTTCGAGTTAAGGCAAATTTTTGGCGAAAAGGCATACGCAGGGGCTTTGTTGGCGGGAGGTGTTGGATCGAAACAACCAAAATCGGGAAAAGTAATGGCGGAACAAAGTATGCGGCTGTGGCATGGACGTATGGGGCATTTGAATTATGCCGATGTTAGGCGGTTGTCAACGATCGTTGATGGGATTGGCGCTTTAGTCAACGATGCGGATGCGATATGCGAACCATGTGTGCTCGGCAAGCACTGTCGTACACCCTTCAGCAATTCAGGTGGAGCACGATCAACTCGCGCATTGGAAATTGTCCATAGTGATGTGTGCGGACCGATTACACCGGAGACATGGAACGGATATCGGTTTATGGTGACTTTTATTGACGACTTCACTCATTTCATGGTCGTGTATTTAATCAAGAATAAGTCCGATGTTTTTGAAATGTTTCAGCGATATAAATCAATGGCAGAAACTCACATTGGACGAAAAATTGCGAAAATTCGATGCGACAACGGAGGCGAATACACATCAAATCGCTTCAAATCGATGTGTGAAGAATTCGGTATTCAGATCGAGTACACCATACCGTATACGCCACAACTCAACGGCGTTGCAGAAAGAATGAACCGAACTTTAATTGAGAAGGCGCGGTCTATGCTGGAGGGAGCACAAATGGAGAAGAAATTTTGGGGTGAAGCCGTGTATTGCACAGCATATCTGATTAATCGAAGTCCAACTCGTGCAATTAGTTCAAATGTCACACCGTTTGAACTTTGGAAGGGCAAGAAGCCAGATTTATCAAAGACTCGAGTGTTTGAGTCAGTTGCATATGCTCATGTACCGGACCAGTTACGTAAAAAGATGGATCCTAAGTCAATCAAAATGACCATGGTTGGATATGGTGTAAATGGCTATCGGCTTTGGGACATAGTGAAGCAGAAAGTAACAATGCGACGTGATGTCATATTCGATGAGTCGCAACCCGGTTCTTCGGCAGTCTTTTACGAAACGGAACCAATCTTGTATGATGTTGACGGGGCAGAGACTCTTGATAATGCGGGTGAGATAAAATGTGACGTCGATGAAAAGATGATTCAGTCAAGCGGAGCTACACAAATCGAACCAGATGGTCCAGTTAGTACTCGTTTGCGATCAAGGCGAAGACGTCAATCACCTCAGCATTACGGTGATTTCATCGATAATTCAAAAATAAAGCTGCATGGAGAGGATGACCGAGAATACTTCACGGCATTTGCGTTGAATGCCGATATTCAGGAGTTTGGATTAAATGCAACGGCATATGTTGACAATGTTCCTCAAACCTTCAGTGAAATCGAGAAGCTGGATGATGCATCACAGTGGATGCGGGCGATTCACGAAGAAATGGACTCGCTTAGTCGAAATGGGACGTGGACTCTGGTGGAGCGTCCGCCGAATCGATCAATAGTTACTTGCAAGTGGGTGTTTTCACGCAGACGAAACGAAGCTGGTCATTTGGCGTCATACAAGGCAAGATTAGTGGCCCGCGGATTCACTCAAAGGGAAGGATTGGATTTTTACGAGACGTACTCACCGGTAGCTAAGATTGTCACTTTGCGAATATTGCTGGCACTCGCAGTGGAACGAGATTTTGAAATCCACCAAATGGATGTCAAAACGGCTTTTCTGAACGGGAAGTTAGAAGAAGACATCTTTATGGAGCAGCCAGATGGGTTCGTGCAGGGTGATTTGGTTTGTAAACTCAACAAATCACTGTACGGATTGAAACAAGCATCCCGTGTATGGAACGAACGATTCCACACATTCATCATTGGTATTGGATTTATTCGTTCCGAATATGATCATTGTTTGTATTTACGTGGCAACGGGCAAAATATGGTCTACCTGCTCTTATACGTAGATGACCTTTTGTTGCTGGGAAAAGATATCATCGAAATCACAAATATTAAAAGGCTGGTATCAAACGAGTTTGAGATGCATGACATGGGTGAAACGAAAAACTTTCTCGGCATCAACATAAGACGAGATCGACAACATGGAGTCCTGTACTTGAACCAAAAAGGTTACCTGAAAGATGTATTGCGCCGATTTGGGATGGAAGAGTCTAATTCAATTTCAACGCCAATGGAATGCAAGCTGAAATTGGAAAAGAACAACAACGTGGAGTTCACGAACAAGCCATATCGCGAACTAATCGGATGTCTCATGTATGCAGCTGGTACAACTCGACCGGATTTATCTGCGGCTGTGAACTATTGCAGTCAATTTCAATCATGTCCTACGGAGGAACATTGGGCAGCCGCTAAACGAGTCTTGAGGTACATTAAAGGGTCGCTTGATCTTGAGTTAAAATATGAATATAAGAAAGATTCCAAATTATTGATTGGATATGCTGATGCGGATTGGGGCGGTGATATTAACGACCGTAAGTCTATCTCCGGGAATGTAATAAAAGTTTTTGGTGCAACGGTCAACTGGATGACACGAAAGCAAACTTGTGTAGCATTATCGTCAACTGAGGCCGAATACATCTCACTATGTACGGTAACTCGTGAAATTTTATGGATTCGTGGCCTACTTTGTGAGGTTGGTGAATCACTTGAGGAGCCAATCACATTATATGAAGACAATCAAGGTGCCATCACTATCTCTTGCCAAGAGAAGGAATTTCGGAAAACCAAGCACATCGATATCAAATTAAAATTTCTACGAGATTATATCAACAAAGGGGTCATTGAGGTCCAATACATTTCAACGAAGGAACAACAAGCTGACATAATGACAAAAGCATTACCTAGATTAACATTCGAATATTTGCGTGAAAAACTGAATTTAGTTTGATAAACTAATTCTTGATTAAACATTATGAATTGTAATTGAATTATTTCAGATTAATCAATAATTTTCCATTTTCTAAATTTTTCCATGCAAATGAAATAAACAATTTTGTGCTTAGTAATCATGAATTAAAAAAAAAAACACACACACAAATTGAGGTGGAGTGTCGATGTATGTATTTGTATATGTATGTAGACTTAAAGAGAAGCAAGTTTAGAAATAAAGTTAGTTGCTCACTGACCGCCGTGTTTTCCAGTAGATTTGATATTTCCTTGTTTCGTGAGCGCCAAAGAAATGTTTTGCAATGGAAAATTGGTGAACGAAAGTTGTGGAGAGGATTTCAACATGTTAACATAACCAGCATTGTAGCGGTTCAATCAAGAAAGAAATGTTGACAGGTAGCGTCTCCTCAAATGTGTAGTGAAGGGGATGTAGCGTTCCGTAGCGAAAATTTTCACATGAATGCAGCCATTGTCACAATTTATTTAGCTTCCGTTCCGTTTCTATGTTTTCAATTGGTTAGGTCACAATTGTGCAATTCACAATAGATTTACGTTACTGTTTGAATTATATTATACTAGTGAAATTATGCTACATCATAGTGCCTTTTACTCGTAAACTCAACTAACCTCCGGGTCGATCTCACTAGGTAGGACGGTAAAACCGTATTTCAGGTAAGTTAAATGCCATGACGTCAAACTGTACTGGCGACTAAACTGCAATACTCACATTGGCAACGTAATTAATAAAGCTATAAAAACTTATTTTCACGGACATGGAGGCTAACACCCAAGATAGTGAAGTGGTTGTACTGTATTCGTAGCTTCGCGCCCCACTCTAGGGTTGGCAAATTGAACGCTGATTGAATTAATAAATTTCTTTCAAAGCAGATTGGCGGGGAGCTTCCATTAAACAAAATAAGTTGAACAATCTGAAGAAAAATGGGGTAGAAAATGGTCTATTAATAATTTCTGGCCTGAAGTGCATTTTTAGTCTTTTGTAAGGCGGAAGCTTTATAACGAGATCCGGGCGAGAAGCCAATAATACTTAGCATAAAAGCCTACAGCATGATCCGCATGCAACTACATAACCATCATTTTATCAGAACGACATCGTTGTCATTATCACTGTCATTTTGTCTATGGCTATGAAGCTCCCCGCCAATCAGCTTTGAAAGAAATTTACTAATTCAATCAGCGTTCAATATGCCAACCCTAGAGTGGGGCGCGAAGCTACGAGTACTTTGGCGGTATTGTATTCATATCAATCATTTTTTCGGTTGAGAGGTTTTTCTTGGCGGGAATTTTTTTACAACAAAGTTGTTTTTGTGATATATCATAACTTTTTGCATAGTAGTAGTAGTAGTAATACAGATGGCGCAACGGTAAGCACGTTCGCCTTCTATACATTGGGCTCCGGTTTGATTCCTACTGAATGCGGTAGTCTTCGATAAAAAGGGGATTTACGTGCCGGACTATGGGTCCACTCAGGTTACCCATTTGGGGTAAATAGTTTTCTTGCCAAGAATATCATTTTTCTAGTTCAAAGGACTCAAAGTGCCTTTAACAGTAGTTTAGTGCATTCGCCTCATCACCCCCAATCGTATAATACCCGGCAACCGGTAGCGCAGTGTGTTGAGGCATCAGTCTCATGTTTGACTACCGGCGTTTCGGGTTCGAATCCCGTCCACGACGACGTTCGTGGCCATGGATGTGCAGGAGGTGTATGCTGGCAACTGCATTCTCCGAAACCAGATTATGCCAACGAAACGTCAACTGGGCCACATGGAACAGTTGACGCGCTATGCCCCACAAGGGGTTAGGGCAATTGAGTATAATACTCATCTTGCCTAGAAATCGCTTCCTTGCCAAGAACATTCTTTCTCCTGCCCAAAGGACCCAAAATACCTTTAACAGTCTACTGCATTCGCCTCATCACCTCCAGTCATGTGATACCCATCTTGCCTAAACATCGCTTCCCATCTTCCACACATTGGAAAAAATCATCTTACATCATAATTCATATCTCATATGCCATAAATGAAACTACCTAAATCATATACCACACACACAGAGCCATAAAGAAGGAGATGAAACCCCCATTTACTGTGCACAAAATTCTGGACGTAATTCCACAACATACAAACAAGTAAAAAGTAAACAGAGAGACACACACCCTCCACTGCGCAACACCCGCGCAGTATATAAAGAAGCACATAAAGCAAATGAAATGTCATCCCCTCTCCTACTTCTCTTATTGGAACAATAACATTCCAGTCTGTCTCTCTGCCGCGGAACACCCGCCCGATCATATTGAAGCAAAAGAGATGTCAAATTTCCATCGCCCTTCCTACTTCCTCACTTGTGCCGAATTGCTTCGTTTCTCTCGCTCTTTTTCATTTCCTCTGATTCTCTCTTCAAAGACCACACATCATGTTTTTTTTCTTTCCGGACATTCAAAGATGCAGCTATAAACATTCAGCTTCAATTTTTTCATCACACACTTTTCATTCATGCACTTGCCACAAGCCACGCCCACAGCCATTACCTCGTATGGTTCTCCTCACCCGACGAGCGCACGGACTTTTGCATCCGTCATCGTCACTACTCACATAATCAAGTGTTTGCGTCTCTCCCCGTCGGCATGCGATCTCTGTGAGTGATTTCCTGTGTCGCATTCAAATTATCAAAAAGACTTAAGCGAGAAACTCTACAATAAAATTTCACATTTTTGGATGTATCTTTTTATCTACTGCACGGATCAGAGCAACTGATAGCCTATGCACACCCCTGGGATACAGCCAATCCGTGAGAAAAGAAAGCAGACCTGGATACGCTCCCTACGAGGCTGTAGCCCTGTCAAAGGACAAAGAGAACAACAAGAACAAGAAAAATATGAAAAATAGCCATTTTCAAATTATCATATCTCGAGTGTTTTTCCTTGTATCGGAATCAAATTTGCAGCACTTCGTAAGATGACCGGACACAATAAGCATACTAAATTTGAGCCCGAACAAGCATCCGGGGCCGGAGCTACAGAGGTCCGAAAACCCGTACTTGTTGTGTCGCGTAAACATAGTCTTGGTCACTTTAATTTTTTTTTTTCGATTTTTTCGTTTTTCTTTGGGGGGCGGGACGCTCCCGCGTCCCTAAATGCTGTGTTGGTATGGTGGCGTGGTCGTCGTTGTTGATCCGTCCAATCCCAGGCGTTTGTTCCCGGTTTCTTGATGTGGAGTGGTTTTTACAAGGACGAGTTGTCAACACATCGCTTAACCCCATTCAGGGGATGGCCTCGGAAGATACATAGCTATTCCAGATGGTTTAATAAACGTGCTGGACTTCACACAACTATTTTCCAGGTTCAAATAAACAAATCGTTCCATCCTACTAAACCAGAGACGCTTAGGTGTTGGTCAGCCATTCAGGCTACAGCTATCTGCCTTTTTCCAAACTGTCTTATCGCTAAGACTTGGCCGTCAGGGGTTTGACACACTGCCGTTACCAGGGGGCGCCCACGAGGAGGACTATGGAAAAGGTATTTTACCTCCCGTGTTTAGATATGCAGAATCTTGACATCCTCAAAGAAAAATTTATTAATAGCATATTTCTATGATTTCAGTTTGTGCTTCCTGTTGCCCCTATCGTTGGCCGAAGAGGAAAGTATAAACACCAAATGATGAACTCCATAGGCAGAATCAGATGCTTAATATTCCTTCACAGTAATTATGTTGCTTTGCAGTTGGACATTTTTCGTTCAGAGATGCTCATAATCAGCTCATTGGGCAGAGGAAGAATAAAGTAAGATCTTGACTTTTTCCTAAAACAGAATTCAATATCCTCGTATTGCTGGCGCAGGCCTCTGTACTCCGGCTTCCTTTTTATTTCAGAACAACTTACGCCTTGACGGCACATTGGCTATGTCGTGAGTGTGACCATGATAGGAGACTTCGTCTTCCGTCAAATGATTTCTTCAGAAGCTCTGCAGATGTTAACGAGATGGTAAGTTGTTTCCATCTTTTCCGCTCCCGTCTGGCTTGGCCAGGCAGCACGGCACAAATTCTAGGGTTTCTTCTCTGAAAAAAGTTTGCTAATATGGGTTCTGGTTGAATCTATCGCTCCATTATATGCTCAGGTTGGTTCAAAAATTAGTAAGGTTGAGAGTTGATGAATCGGACGAGCGTATGATCCGTGTATGCTGTGCTAGTCATGGCAGCCAGGTTACCTACCTACCTATCTACCTATGCCGTGTTTGTATCGACGAAACTACAAGGGGCTATGTCGAATAAACCTTTTTCCAGAAATAATACAAACCTTATTGGAAATTTAAATAAATTAATAACTGGCGCGACAGTCCAATTTGAACCATGGCCTCGAGATGAGTTGGCATCATCTCATTTTGTAGATCGTGACGGTATGTCTTGTGCAGAGGTGTGTGATCAACAACACGCTCAACCGAGTTATTTACCCCATAAATGGGTACTCATTTAACAGCTGAGTGGGCTCATAGTCCGACACGTAAATCCCCTTTTTCATCGAAAACTACCGCATCCAGTAGGAATCGAACCGGGGCCCAGTGCGTAGAAGGCGAACGTGCTAACCGTTGCCTTATCCGGACTACTTATTGAAAATTTGCTCCCCTTTAAAAGGGAGCCGTTAAAACTTGCCCGCTTTTGAGCACAAAAAAAAACTATCTTCAAAACAAAAATTGAAAACAACCTTTTTCGAAGTAACAGATTCCTCCTGTGGTGTGTGTGATTGTCGTAGAGGGCGTCTTAATGACCAAGATGTGCATGTGTATGCCAGGAACATGCATCATCCGAAACCTTTTAGGAGTAATTGACGTGCTATGATCCACAAGACGTTAAAACCAAATATAAGCATGAAATAAACTTTAAATTCATGTTTTTTTTAAATTGCTTGGGCTGGTATCACTATTCACCCAGGAAGCAAACTCAAATCCATACACAAAAAATGCTTAACATTGGCCCACTGACTTGAACATACCAAACTTTATTCAAAATTCTCTTCTTCCCTGTCTAAACGTCATCTGCAGCATGAATTTTCATTGTTCACCAGCAGACAAAATGCACACCATCTACATTAAGCCCTGCCAACTATGCACGACGGAATTTCCACAAGACACACACATTCACGAGAATATTTTCATTTCCTCTATTTTGCCAACCGAAGAAAAACCCTAATTTTGCCAGCGATTTTCACTAAAGCACAATTCATTTGCCACAAGGCAACTCCAGATTGGATCGTTTAGAATGTCGAGCAGCTCGCGAGCTCTAAAGTCAGCATAATCCCATTTTATGTCCTTTAGCCCGTGGATGGTCTCGCCACTGTTAAATTAGCGGCATTTTTCTTACACCCCAATGAAAACTTTAATTCCAATCTTGTTTGCTAACCTTTGGCTGGCAGACCGTGGTCCGACGTCAGCCGGAAAATCCTAGGCTAGGATAAAGGATTTCGAGGTGTCATACTTTTAGGTATTTTTTATATTCTTTATGCGGAGTGATGGAAAAAATGGTGGAATATGTGATGCTACTTTTCTGCTCCGTTGGACGTCGTCGTCGACTTGTTTAGAAAGGATGTTCAGCCAAGTGAGTGAATTTTCTCGTGACGTTGTTCAATTTAACGTGAGGGTCGACAAAAATATGCTGTTTTGGAAGTTTAATAAAGTTTTGAGATGAACTCATATGTTGAGTCGCATGTGGACTTTGTTCGGTTGATTAAATTCATAACAGAATGTGACGGGAAATTTGTTTAGAAAGTGACGAAATACCATGTGGATTATGGGTATGGTAGAATAGTTTATCGGGTGGTGATGGCAATTTATGCAGGAAGTTTGGAAAGTGTAGAGTTAACGAAGTGTTCAAAACAGCACAAACAAAACTATATTTTCATTCGCGGACTGATTTTCATGGATGTTTTGAAAGTCCGAAAAAAAAAATGGCAATCTATTTCAACAAATTTATTCTTCTTTATTCGAACCCAATGGTATGGTAAGAAGGGCTGCCTTAATCTATTTACAGCACAGTTAGACCAGAAGAACGTCCCTTGTGTTAACCTAGAATTGTATAATTCCATCCGTCATCCATTGTTGAACCATCCGGAGCTAATATCGAGTAGTAGGAGTCGACCCACATCCTCATTCGCTAAGTCTCCTTAATCCGCATAGGCAATTCGCCTAGAGTCGACATTCTCCTGTAGGCAAGTACCGGGCAAGTGCAGAGTAGTTGAAAGATGCTCTCCTCCTCATCTACGTCTTCGCAATTCCTGCAAAAGTTATGGTTTGGAAGTCCGAGCCTCCTCGCGTATTCACAGATAACACAATGACCAGTAATAATTCTCACCAATATCTTGATGTGGTGCATACTCATCGACAGCAGTTTAGAAGAACGATTTTTTTTTTTGAATAAGGGCCATAATAACTTCGCATTTTGGCAAGTACTACCACTTAACCATCTTGAGTTAGCCCTGTCTATCGCTGTCATATTTTTACAACTGGAGATGGGCGAAACCCCGACCGATCTAAAGAGTTGTATCGTTTGCACCGTTCCGAGCTAGCTCGTCAGCCCTACAATTACCAGCGAAAGCACTGTGACCTGGTATCCAGCACAGTGTAGTTTTATAGATACTTCACTTCTCCGTAAGGCAAGAGCGACAGTCTGCAACGGTCTTTGACGAGACTAGACAAGATTCAAGGGATTTTATTGCAGCTTGGCTGTCAGTATAAATTGTGACATCTGTTGCTGCTATAGCATCACTGCCTCTTTAATCGTGTGGACTTCCGCCTGGAGCACACTACACTAGTCCGGGAGATGAATCAACAGGTGTGTAGATGCACAAGGATTCAGTGCATGTCGGTTCATCACTTCCCAATGGCTACGGGAGGGGATTGAGCATATACCTATATAGTTTCTGTCGAACGTGATTTTTGGTGTACAATAGTCCGTGGATGATGGGATGTCCATGTTGCTCAGGACTAATGCAGTGTATGAGTGTGCCCTGCGACCTGCCTCCCGTATGCGAATTGATGAGTTTGCGGCAACTTGTTCAACTATAATGTCCATGGGAGATTGAGCATAATCTCTAGTTGAGCGGAGGCTCCACTAATAGCCAAACAAGTGGCTCTTTTTACCTTTGTCAATAAATTAAGACTCGACCCTGTACATAGGGCATTCCACCAAACGATCACCCCATGCAGCAGTATGTGGCGTAAGGCCGATATATACAACCAATTTAGTACTTTCGATTGCAGACCCCATTTTTTACCTATAACCTTCCGGCAGCAGTACAGAGCTACGGTTGCCTTATTGACACGCTCCTGAATGTTCAGCTTCCAATTAAGCTTCCTATCCAGTACAAGACCTAAGAGGTTCGCTTTGTCTGTAAAGGTCAGTTCTACTCCTCCCAAAACAGGAGGATCAACGGAAGGAATTCGATGTTTCTTCTTAAAAAGAACGAGCTCGGTTTTGCTAGGATTTACGCCAACACCGCAGTCATTAGCCCAGTTAACTAAGACAGCGAGAGCATTCTGTGTTACTTCGCTAAGGGTACCGGGAAATTTACCTGAGATGGCGATGGAGATATCATTCGCGTAAGCAGTTACTTTGTATCCCACCCCCTTCAGGACTAATTGCAATCGGTTGACCGCTATGTTCCAAAGTAGGGGAAAAGCACACCACCTTGTGGAGTACCCCTGCAGTCACTCCTGCGTTCAGAGGTCATACCTAACTTGGACGAAATATCCCTGGATGTTAGCATCAGGTAAATTAGTTCAACCAGGTCCGGATCCACGTTAAGTCCTGAGAGTGCATTCGTAATCGCCTCAGGGTTGACGTTATTGAAGACCCCTCAATATTTGGAAATGTAGCCGTAGTATATTCCTTGTAGATCAGGGATTTTTCAATTTGACTAATGAGTGAGTGTAAAGCTGTGTCCACTGATCTACCCCTAGAGTAGGCATGCTGCGAAGCTGAGAGTAGTTGTTCTGGGAAGGAGTTGCGTAGATAGAACTCAATTAGTCTCTCAAACATCTTAAGCAGGGTTGACGACAAAACTAATGGGTCTCAGATCCTTGGGGCGTAAATGCAAACTTTTTCCCGCTTTAGGGTTAAAGATCGCGTTGACCTCCGTCCGTATCAAGAGATACAAGAATATACAAACTAATCCCAGGCATGCTCTGAATATGGGACAACCGGTAGGGCAGTGTGTTGAGGCATCAGTCTTATGTTTGACTACCGACGTTTCGGGTTCGAGTCCTGTCCACGACGACGTATGGATGTGCAGGAGGTGCATGCTGGCAACTGCATTCTCCGAAACCAGTTTATGCCAACGAAACGTCAACTGAACCACATGGAACAGTTGACGCGCTATGCCCCACAAGGGGTTAGGGCAATTGAGTAGTAGTATGCTCTGAATATACATATATTCCAACCAAGGGACAACAAGATCCGACGTATATTGTATGTCTGCCGGGATAATACTATCGGGTCCAGCGGACTTGAAAGGCTCGAAACTGGATATTGCCCAAAGAACTTTCAGTTCACCTTTTTTTTGCAGCTGAGAAGCCTGGCAACAAAATATGTATTGAATGTTGTTGCTAGGTTAGTTCCTTTGTTTTCTGCAATTCTTTAAATGTTTTTCAATAAAAAGACTGTTGTTCCCTTATACTGCAGCTGCAGATGTCTGCAGTATAAGGGAACAACAGTCTTTTTATTGAAAAACATTTTAACAAAATATGCCTTATTGTCAAAGCGGCGCATAAATCATATTTGATCAAAAATACATGTCCTCGATTATGGAATGAGCAATTCCCACCCATCAACCGCGAAAATGTCCAAGGGAAGCAGATTCAACAATGCGCCAAAAGCAGCAGTCGGTGCAGTCCTTAGAGCCCCCGTGGTAGTAATACATACCAATTTTTGAGCCTTCTCCAGCAGGCTTCTGCAAGATACAATCCTAAGTGCCGTCTACCAGACAACAACCCAATGTAACAGAACGGGACGTAAAACCGATAAATATAGTCAACATACCACCTCCGTTTTAAGCCACATTTCTCGCTTATAACCTTCTTGCACGGGTATGTTAATTGCCTTGACCCCTCCAGGGGCTTAGGCGCGTCAAGGTCTCTAGCATTCCTATGCCCTGTTGACGTTTCGATAGCATACTTTCCGGAAGTGCAGTTGCTAGCATGCACTTCCTAAAAGCTTCCAGCAAAGTTTTCTATCCAGGATGAGACCAGGGAACTTGGCTTTATCAGTGAGCACAAGCCTTGTGCCCTCCGTCAATGGTGGCTCGAATGAAGGTGCCTGTCTGCCTGCCCTGTGTTTCCTAGTAAAAAGAAAAAATTCCGTTTGTTAAGGATAATTTTCCCCCAAGGGGCCCAAAAAATTGTGTTCGCTGGTTTCGACCGCTGGTGCGAAGCATGTTTCATTAAACGCCTCTGTTTTGTGCATAGCACTAGTGGGTGTAACCGGGAACGATTAAGTTGATGTTGTATCGCCTTATACAGACCAGCCAACACGGCATCGGTACGAATTATTCTCAACAAATTTTAGCGTCTAGTCCTACTAGCGACTGGAGCAGCGGCATGATAAGCGTCACATACGTTGTATGGCTGTCGATGGCCGTCGCCCGCAAAACTTGTTCGTTTCGTTTTGTGCGGATTTACATTGCCTTGCTAGCCCAGTTCGCCGGGATGGAGAGGGCGTTGTAAATTATACCACTTAGGACACACGAAAACTTTCATGAGGTGGCAATAGCAATGTCGTCCGCATAAGCAGTGATTTGGCATTCCAGCCCTTCTAGATCTGAAAGCAGTTCTTTTGACCGTCAGATTTCGGAGAAGGGGAGCGAGAACATTACCCTTGGGAGTACTCCTCCCCTGTTCACGTGTCTGCGTAGAGATGCTTTGCACAAACTAGTGGAGATAATGCGAGATATGAGCATCACTTATATTAGCCTGCAGAGCGAGACATTTCCTCGAAGGTTTGAGAGAGCGTCCGTGATGGCTTCAGGTTTCAGGTTGTTAAAGGCACCCCCAATATCCAGGAAGGTCAGCAGCGTGTACTCTTTGCAGGTAAGAGACATTTTCAAAGTGACCCACCAGAGAGTGCAAGGCAGTATCCCCAGATCCACCCTTCCAGTATGCGTCCTGTATACCTGCTCTACAGGTGAATGTCGATCAAACGTTCCAGTACTTTCAGCAAAGTCGATGATAGGCTGATGGGTCTAAAATCTTTCGGACTCGCGTGAGAGCCTTTACCCACTTTCGGGATTAAGACTGCTTTAACCTCCCTCCATGTCCGTGAAATGTTAATTAATTCAAGACAAGCTTTGAAAATGGAATCAATCCAGGGGTATACTACGTCCAGTATATGTTGTAGATCCGCCGGAATTCTACAATCAGGGCCAGCTGATTTGGAGGAGTCAAAGCTGGTTATGGCCCATTCGACTTTTTGTTTCGGAAAAAGTGACGCGGATTCGCATAGCGCCACATTGATTTTAGAAGTGGTTTCCAGCGAGATACCAGAAGAGCTATCCGGAGAAGGTTCGTCTCTTGACTTGAGGATATCCATGTACCGTCATTTTTTAACAGATAAGCTGACATAGTTGGGTTTGTGGACAGGATTTTCCGAAGTCTAGAGGCATGACGGGAACTAACGATGCTTTCGCGAAATGATCTTCACAAACAATACGCTACATTTTAAAAACCAACGGTAATATGCGCCTATTGAATAGTTCACTTGCATTTCATTAGCCACATAAAATCACACGGACCCCACATTGGGCGGTAAATATGTTCAAGCGTTTTCTTCCAATTTTCAATTATTTCCCCACTGCAAATTCTTCTTAGTAGTAGTAGCTGAATCGGAATAACGACGTTGTCTCTGACATTAGCTTTTTTCAGGAGCGACCCATGTAGGCATCGAAAGCGATAAAACAATGGCCTGTTTAGCCTGATGCTTACAATCGCGGTCCCAATGATTTCTATTGCAGAATCGGCAAGCATCTGGCGGTTTCTTTTGTTTGCTCGAGCTATTGCTTGGGGTCGGGTCCGGATGAAGCTGAGGTTCTCCACTTTTCTTTGTTGGGGCGTTGGGCGGAATATACTGTGGGCTGCTCGTTTGACTCGAGAACTGGGGTTTTGTCTTGTTTCAGGGAAAGGATACGCTGGGGTTCGTTCACGAGATCTTTCAGTTTGTGCTATATTGGAGCTCTAATGGCAGCTTATCCTTGAACGTCCTGCGGCTGCTCACTACACTCTAGTTGAGCGTATTGGGCGTTAATCTTACCAAGCAGTTTTTCGAGAATCAATGAGTCCACTCACGAACAGAAGAATTTTGAGGTCAACACCCTCAGCCCTGCAGTTTGCTACATCGAACTTCCATCGTGTAATCAACAAGTGCAGCATACGTCATGTCATCTTGGCTGTCGAGCTTCTGAAGACTAAAGCACTTGTGACGCATGGCAAATTTCGTTTCCTTGTAACCAAACATCAGCTTAATGCTTTGTTTTGACGTGAACGTTGAGCATTCGTGAGCATTTAAATCTTTCCCATCTCTTGTGAGAACGCCTCAAATGCTCACGAATGCTCATTAATAGATGTGTGCCATGTAAGAGCAGAAAAGGTATCTTCTACCTGTTGGTGCTTTCAATGCAATTTTGCAATATTCGGTGCTTGGCTCAGCGTTCATGTCTAAACGAAGCATAAGAATTTTGATAACTTCCTCCAACGTGAGATCCGTCGACTTTTGTGGAAGTAATAAATAAGCGAAATGGTGGTCCGTGTCGGAGAATTTTTACTGAAGGAGTCAAATTTTCATTGAAAGAGTTAGGTCTCCGGCCTTCGTTTGTAATAATGGATACCGGAGGACGAAAATTGGTAAGGCCGTGAAAGCCTGTCGGACACCAAGTGTCAAGGAACCACTCTCCGAGGACCACTTGTGACGTGCGCTGCCAGACCAGCTCAGCTGTCGGGAGTAGTGGGGTGGGAAAAACACGGCAGTCACCGGCCTCCTCTATTATCAACAAAGAATGATATCGCACGTCTGCGCGTTACTCAAAGAAAAAAACGCGAAATAACCTACCAAAAGAATACGATTTACAAAGAGAAACCTAACTGCGACGACGAATGTCAAACTGCCAAAAATACGAAAAAAAAAAGACAGAAAGTCCCGTGCAGGGACACAGGGCTGCATCAGCCAAACTACAAACAGGCACAGGGCCGAAGATATAACGAAGATGGGAATACCGTCCAATTAGGACAGATCCTTCACCTTTGCAAGCCAGATGAGTCTTTTGATTTTCAACGGCTCTATATTAGCTTCAGATGTTATAGGCCCGGCGCGGCCTTACCCTCTCAACCATGGGTTTCTTGCGCCTTAGTTGATACAACCCCTAATCTTGACCACGTTGGGTGCCAAATATGTAATGGACGGTTTGGTGGGCATCCGTAGATGTAGCTCAGTTCGGAAGACGTGGGCGGGGCTTTCGCCGCTTGTTGCCCTTGTCCTTTAAGCATTAACAAAAATTCATAGGCCTGGAGAAAACAACACAAACAGTGTAACGGACGGTTTGGTGGGCATCCGAAGATGCCCGTGGGGACGGAGCCTAAGGTAGCATAGTGACCGTGAAGGTCGAGCCGTGCCATCTGGCGAAGAAAAATGCCCCTCAACGAGCTAAGCAGCGGCCTATGCTTGCTGTAGCTCAGTTCGGGAGATGTGGGCGGGGTTTTCGCCGCTCGTTGCCCTGTCCTTTACGTATTAACAAAAATTCATAAGCCTGGGGAAGACAACACAAACAGGGGAGGTAAAAATGAGGAATAAAAAAATAGTCGATAAGGATGGAATGGTTGACGGACGGATCATACGCCCACACGGTCGCACCTGGGTCCGGGTGTAATGGGACCTTCGGCTTCTGGTTTCGTACCACCAACAGATCACTATTCATCAGGTGCTGCTTCGATCTGCTGGTGGGAGCAGCATTACCAGACCATAATATGGTTCGTTACAGGTGGTTCATTACAACAGGGGAGGTAAAAATTGGGAATGATAAAAAATGGGGTGATAAGGATGATTCCCTCGTGTTCGCATCAGGTCCAGGCGTAATGGGACCCTTGGCCTCTGGTTTCGTACCACCGACAGATCCTTACTCATCAGGTGCTGCCATAGATCTGCCGGTGGAAGCAGCACAACCAGACCAGAATATGGTTCATTACACGTTATGAAGTTTGTTTCGTGGCGTTTCGAAAATTTAATTGTTTTCTGAATCGTAATCAAAACTCTCATCATGCCGGTCAAATTCTCCATTCGCTGTTCTGTTGAAATTCCCTGGGCGATCAGTTGCTTGCGCTGTCGTAGCAGGTATATAAGCGATTCGCGGTCCGCTTCTGCTTGTTTTCGGTCTGCGATTTGCTGCTTCTTGAGTTGTTTGATTAATTCATGTGTTGCTTCGTCCATGCTGCGTTTGCACTTTTTATTTGTTTTTTTCTCGTCTCCACTGTAGTGAAACTCAGAATTACATTAAGATATGACAACATTTATTAATGTTATATTAATACAACCCCTGTCAACAAGGCCAATTCGAGATGGCTGAATGGAGATACGTGCCATAAAGCAAAACTGATATGGCCTAAGCTGGATATTAAACGATCCACTAAACTGCTTTCTATGAAGAAACTCCACATCACTCTTGTTGTGGGAGTCATCAGTGGTCACTGCGCTCTCGGCGAACACGCCAGAAGACTCCGACTTCCATACCACGATTTTTGTAGAAGTTGTGGTGATGAGGAGGAGGAGGAGAGTACTTTTCACCTTCTCTGCGATTGCCCAGCTTTGGCACATAAAAGAAGAGCTACTTTGGGGTCCTCTTTTTATGCTCATCTGGGAGACTTAGCTAGTGCGGATGTGGGTCAACTTCTTCGTCTAGCGATAAGCTCTGGTTGGTTCAATCAATAGATGACGATTGGGGGTATGTTTTTACTAGGGTATCACAAGGGACCTATTTTCTTTTGGGCTAAGTGTGCTGTATTATGTTTATTTACGGCAGCCCTCCGTACCATACCATACCATATATTAATACAATACTTCTAATGCGAAGGTTGAACTGAGAATGAAGTATGTGGGAGTGTGTTGCTACAGTTCACCACAGTAGTTCACTTAAACTGAGAATGCAGTATGTGTTGTGTAGTAGTTCATCACACTAATAATATGAAATAGCAGGCATTAATTATGATGCTACAGTATATATCTAATCTCTGAATTTTTGAATTTAAAACAAAAAACCCTAAACGAAATCCATTCAAAACCCTTTAAAATTCATAAACTCACTTCGTTAAAATTCATCTCACTATTTTCAATAAATTAAAATTCTCAAATCAATTTTCAAAGTAATTTATTCTCCACTGTCGACCTTTCGTCAGCGTAATCAACATAATGAGTTTAAGTTTCGTTGCAAATACTCGTGATCTCTCACCGCAGCTCATCAAAAGTTCAATGTCACTATTTCATCATTTAAAATTTTATCAAATTTCATATTGAAAACTGCCAACTTATCTTCATCGTCATCATACTCATTGACAGTAACATCAGCTTGAATTGTTAAGGCCATCTTTGTCACAGGATATTAACATTGTTAAGAGCTTTTTGAAAAGTTTTTCATCGCCGACCCAGTGCCATTTCAATACGCCCAGTTTGCTGTCCCTCATTCGGGGGGAATCCCAGCCAGGATGTTTCTTAACTTTTAATTAATTTATCGTGTCCCTAATTGGCAACGAAACCGGTAACTACACAAATTTGTCGGACGAGCCGTTTAAAATACCGATGATTAGGCACAGATCGATATTTTCAATCGTGGTCAAAACTAAATTGAAAAAGTTATATCGTTGGTCTTTCTTGTCGGAGTTTAATTGGAGAGGCCTCTCATGTGGATAATTATTAAAGAAGCTAGCATGAGAAGTTGATTCCAATGGTTACTGCAACCTTGAAGAACTTTATGAAAGTTTCTTGAAGAGTTCTTCTGAAACTTCTCAAGGATATGAATAGGTAAACTTCTCTCTTCTATTTGTTTCTTACCTAGGTGGGGATTTCCAAGTTAATGAATGTACTCATACATAATGACTATGAATATTGGGTGAAATGAGAAGTTGAAGAATGTAAAATTTATAATAGGCGCGTTTCTTTGTACATTGCTCTGGAATATTTGCCCGTATTACACTAACCAATTGTTTTGAATGAGGCTCTGGAGCAGAAATATTTGTTCTGTTAGTATGTTCGATAGTTGAAAAGTTAGATGCCACGGACTTGGCATTATGCCAACTACCAACTACGCAAAATACCCAGGGAAGCGGTACTGCGGTTAATCATAATATCAAAACTATCATCGTGGCGCGACAGTCCGACGTCGGGTCTTGGCCGTCTGGATCGTAGTTCGTGGTCCTCCAATTATCTCGGTCACGTGACGGCGTCCTCCAATCTTGCAGGCCCAGTAGCTGATCGGCGTCCACAAATACTGAGTTCTCCCAACGAGATCTCGGTCGGCTAGGCAGTCCCGCTCCATTGACTCGTTTTGCATTCATTACTCTCTTTGGCATGCGATCATTGTCCATTCATTGTATATGCCCTGCCCATTGAAGTCATTTTAGTTTAACGATTTTCGAAACTTCCAGCTCATCGTACAGTTTATACAACTCTTGGTTGTTCCGGATGCGCCATCCATCTCGATCGCAAACAGCCCCGAAAATTCACCGTAGAACCTTACGTTCAAATGTGTCTAGCATGTTTCCGGAGGCTTGAGTTAGGGTCCATGCTTTGCGGCCATAGCATAGCACTGGGCGTATAATCGCTTTGTGCACGCGGAGCTTCGTGTTTCTGTGTATATGCTTCGATTTCATTATGGAGAGAACCGAGAAAAAAGTCTTATTAGCTTACTGTATCCATCGCTTGATTTCGTCAATTTCGTTGGCGTCCCTTGACAAGTTGCAACCCAGGTATATGAAGTTGTTCACGAACTCGATGTTGAGGTCCCCCACATTGATGTTCGATTGTGCAGGAGTCATTGTCGTCGATTGCATCATTATTTTAGTTTCACCCTCGTTGATACGTAGTCCAACTTCTTTTGCAGCTGTATCGAGCGTATGCAGAAGTTCTTCTGCATCGGCCAGTCTTCGGGACATGATGTTGATGTCGTCGGCGTACGCTGCTAATTGTGTCGACTTGATGAGTAGCGTCTTGCTGTTGTTCATATTCATAACCCGAACAACGTATTCCAGTGCTAAGTTGAAGAGAGTCGGTGCCAGTCCATCGCCCTGTTTCAGACTAGTGCGTGTTTCAAATAGATCAGTAAGTCTATTCTGGATCCTGACTTGTGAGACGGAGGTGGTCATCGTCATCTTTGTCAGTCGCACTAATTTGGCCGGTATACTAAATTGCAGCATGATGTTATACAGTACTCCACGATCGATACTGTCGTATGCCTGCTTGAAGTCGAAAAAAATTTGGTATACGTCGCCATTGTATTCCCAGAACTTCTGGAGTATCAGTTAGACCGTAAAGAGCTGATCGGTTGTGAAGCGACCAGCTCTGAAACCGCTTCGTTCTGCGTACGGTTTTATGCTATTTTCCAGAATTTTCGTCAAAATGTTGTAGGACGTACAAACTAGTGATATGCCCCTGGAGTTCTCACACCGCAGTTTATCTCTCTTTTTGTGGATTGGACAGATGATGCTTCTGCGCCAATCGTCTGGGATCTTCTCGTCCTCCCATACTCGCAGGAGTAATTGATGTATGGCATTAGCTAGACCCGTTACAACGAATTTCAGCAGTTGAGCTGGAATCTCGTCAACGCCCGGCGCTTTATTTCGTTTTAGTGACCGCAACGCGAGATCAACTTCCTCTACTGTCGGGGATTGTATAGGTGGGCCTAGATCAACAATATCGTCGAGAGCTTCTTGTGTGGGGATGTTAGATGGTAGGTTCAGAAGCTCTTCAAAATAAAGAGACCCATCGTTTGTTAATACCATCGATGTCGCTGATGATGTTTCCATCCTTGTTCTTACAAAGCCTAGTCCTGGGTTTGTAGCCATTCTTAGTTGTATTTACTAGTTTGTACGCTTGTCTGGTGTTGCTATAAGCTAAGTTTTCATTTATATTCAGAAACTGCTCGTCAGAGTATTTACGTTTCTTACGTCTAATTATTCTATTCGATATTCGCATAGCATAGCGGTTCATTTGTGGGTTTGAAGTCAGTAATGTGCGGCTTGAGGTGATTGTTCACTATAAATGCTACACCAAACTCCTTGTGGCCCGATGGTTTGCCACTTGTAAAAATTGTATTCGATTTCTAATTACTGATCTCGTTGCCAAGCCAATTTGTTTCCTGGACTGCAGTAATGCTCAGTTTGTACTTTTCGACCTGTTCAAGGAGGGACTTCTCGGCCCCGGTTTGTTCAGGTAGCGTACTTTCCAGGATCCGAAAGAATAATCATTTAGTCGTTTGCGAGGTCATCGTTGTTGATCCGTCCAATCCGAGACTTTTGTTCCAGGTTTCTTGACGTGGAGTGGTTTTTACAAGGACGAGTTGTCAGCACATCGCTTAACCCCATTCAGGGGATGGCCTCGGAAGATAGCTGCTTCAGATGGTTTAATAAACGTGCTGCAGTTCACATAACTAGGTTGCAGGTCCAATTACGCAAGTCATTCCATCCTACTAAACCTGAGACGCTTAATTGTTGGTCATCCATTCAACTATCAACTTTCGAAATACTCCCTCCTTTCTTATGGAACGGACTATACATACCTATATATGTAAATCCTGGCCCACCTTGGAGCAATGATGGCCCGTGTTATATCATAGCACCCAGCCATTAATAGCCAGCCATCATTATTGAAACATCATCATCGCAATGTTCACACGTAATGCACATCACATATTTAACTGTATGTTTGTTTTCTTCCACTTAGGGGCTTTGGCCTCATCACCCCGATACAGACTACACCCGTATTTCCTAGACTTCGTTTCATATAAAAGAATGCACTTAAGCCAACGCTAAAGGGTTCAAAACGCCTTCGACAACACTCCAGTGAATTGCACTCATCACTTCGATTCAGACGACACGCCTATTTAATTTTATCGCGCTCGGTGGCCGTGGTCGTTCGGTCACCGCTCTACGATACTAATCTACAGCTCGGAGATCAAATCTCGACAAGATCAAAAACTGCCTGTGAGTACTAATAGAACTCTCACAGTGCTCTGAGCTTGTCAGTATAAAGACGGCGCGGGTAGGAGGTGCATGCTAGCAACTGCATTTTTTTTTTTTTTCTCCTTTGACCAGGGCGGGCTTTGTTCCTGATGTCACCGCTGATATTCAGAAGTCCACAGGTGAGGCTCCGTTCCCAGTCGGTTGGCTAATCCTCATGTAGGATTGTACTGCCAGGTGCCAGCTAATCTCCTTGTATTATTACGTTGGTTAACAAGATTATTATGTATTATTTTTTTTTTTTTAAAGCAAACCAATTAATTCAATGGATAAGTGAACAATGCCTGTATAGATTATTATTATTTTTTTTTTTTTAAACAATTAACAAATTAATTCCATGGAAAAGTGAACAATGCATGTATAATTTATTATTATTTTTTTTTATATATTATTTTTAATTTATTTTTTTTTTTTTAAACATTTATATTATTTTATTTTATTATTATTATTTTTTTTTTTATTATTTTTTTTTTTTTTATATAATATTACATATTTTTTTTTTGATTCCAGGTAGGATCGGAGCAAACAAAAACAAATAGCCAGGAAGCGGAAAAAAGAAATCACAAACCGACAAAAAACTTCACACGCTAGTCAGTCAGACAACAAATGGATTGACTTTCCCAATTAGAGCTGTATATTAAATTGATCTATAAGCGACGCCATATGAATCCAATCAATACTATGCGAGTTTGCCAAGAATTGCTCAATAGAGCTCATATTATTAATTTCAGGAATTTGGGCTCTAAACCTACAGTATCTATCACATTCCATAATCAAATGATTATTATCTTGGGGTACATTACAATGACTGCAATCACGGGAGTCTTCTTTTTTAATTTGACACAAGAATTTTCTATTGTAACCATGATTAGTTAGTAATCTATTTACGGTTTTGATGTGTTTGGGATTTTCATATTTGTGATACTTCTTTGCATACCAAGGCTTTCTCCCCACTGTGCTAATGATTGTTCTAATAAAACCAACAGAATGCAGACTATTATTATCGAATTGCTCTTGCCATTTTAGGACTAATAATTTCTTGATTTTATAGACAGCTTCCTCAATAGACATTGGGCAGGTACTAGCAATACCCTTGGTTCTAGCCTCATTGGCAAGCTTGTCAGCCTCTTCATTTAGGGTAATTCCAATATGAGCAGGGACCCATGCCACCATCACCCTCCTGATATGGGACCCATTGATCAAGGACTTAATATTTTGAGCTATGGGATTGTCACTCGTGTTATCCAACAGAATCTGGCATGAGACGTTGCTGTCTGTGAAAACCGAAACATGGGGCCTATCAACCGAGACTGCATACTCAATTGCTTTACTAATGGCGAGCAATTCCGCATTGACTATAGATGTGTCGGGCTGTAACTTAAACATGCTGGAGACCTCCATAGACTCATCCACATAGGCACAACCCACCAGGTTGTCCCGAATAGATGCGTCCGTAAAAAGAATTAATTCATTGTCCTCTATGTCGATTCCCGTTACATTCCTAAGATTAACCAAATCAAAATCTTCATCATGGACCAACTTAATATCAGTCTTTTTGTCCAACACCACAAGTTTGTCAGACTCACAACAGGTTTTTAGCAAAGGCAAATCTTTTAAAATGTTTCCGAACTCATTCCAACAAATCGCGTAACTTGTGTTCAAGTTGGCAATCAACACATTACTAGTATTCCAAAACTCTCCAAACTTTGGATCAAAAGATAATCTTTTGGCCATTTCCTTGGCAGTCAGCAGCTTACCTCTGTACTCTGGAGGAAGCTCATTGGATAACAAATACAAGGAAATAACTGGCGTAGAGGGGGGAACCCCCAAACATTTACGTAGAGATTTATTGAAATGAGTACTGATCCTTTTCAGAGTACCCTTGTTCATATTAGCTGTGGTTGACCTAGCATATTCGATTACTGGTCTAACGTGAGCTCTAAACAGCGTTAGTGCCTTACTCGGGTGTAGCCCATCTTTATGTTGGTTAACCATATTAAATGTACGAAGGTTCAAACTATTTTTGCTGATCATTTCTAAATAGTGAAAATCCACACTTAAGTTGCCTCTGATTTTAAAGCCCAAATACTTAAGCAAAGGGCTATTAGTAAAAGTTTTGTTCAGTATTTTAATTGAAAACTTCCCCTCTTTAACACCAGAGAAAACAAAAAATTGCACTTTATCCTCGTTAATATTCAGGCTAATGTCATTCAACTTGCTGATAAATCTGACAATGAATTTTTCTAAATTGGATTTAGCCTCCTCAATGCTGCTGCCACTACTCAATACCAGGAAGTCATCAGCGAACTGATAGATCTTGTTCTGAGAATCCGCAATGCGATGGATGATACTGGTATAGATGTTAAATAACAATGGACTGATTACACACCCTTTCAGCAAACCATTGTTGACCTTTCTTTTAACGTTATCCAGTACCAGAACCCGTTCACTAAGATAAATCTTAATCCAATTAGTGATTTCAGGAGGAATCAGCAAATCATTCATAATATCAGCCAGATGCTTAATATTGACGTTGTCATAGGCAGACTTAAGATCAATGACCGCACAAACCGAGAAGCACTTGTTGGTTTTGTTAACCCTGACTTCGGTTATTACATCATTAATACAGTGGCTTGTTGATTTTCTTTTCCTGAAGGCGTAAGAGTGAGCGTTTAATAATTCATATTTATCTACAAAATCGGACAGCCTGTTCAAAATTAAGCCATTAATCACCTTGAGCGGGACGCTCAACAGCGAAATCGGTCTAAAATTTTCCAGGTTATTATTATTCTTATTCGGTTTCGGCACCGGTACAATTTTAATATTCTTCCAGCAATCAGGAAAGATTTGTTCAATCCAAATTTTATTAATAATATCCAGGAAATTCATTAAATTAGTGTGATCTAACCACTTTAGGTACTTAAAACTAATTCCATCCAAACCCGGAGCAGATGATCCATTCTTTCTCCTTAAGACCTCGATAAGCTCATTCATGCTGAAGATGTTGTTTGCAGAAGATATATGAATACGACTCTCCAGACAAACAGCACTACTGTTACCCACAGCAACACTCTCCAAGAATCTTCTCTTTTGGTCTTTACTCCAGAGGCCCACATCAAATTTATTTTCAATAGATCTCTTAACATTATTGAAAATGGCATGAAGTTCCCCATTATGTTTACTTTTATTTATTCTGTTGATGGACTCTCTCCAGGTTTTCCTTTTAGCCTTCCTAACAGCTTTAACCCACTCTGTTTTATTTCTATCCACTTCATCCAGGTTTTCTATACTATATTTTTTCTTAAGTTTCATTACACTAACCTTCAATTTTTGATAACTAATAGATAGCTCTGCATTCCACCATCTCTTAGGGACGTAAGAACTTTTCTTGGTTTTAAAGGTAGCTTTGGTAATATTTTCCTTCATGGAATTATTAAAACTAATTAGACCATTGTCTGTATTAACACTATTGATGCTGTCCTGCAGCATCCTTATATTAACTACGCGAGATATCGTAGCCACCCTGGATTCTATAAAATAAATTAGCGGAATATGCCTTGATCCAAATATCTTGGCACCATAAGTGTGCCAATTACCAACTAAATCCGGTCTGTTGGTAAAGGACAAGTCGGCAACAGACAACAGAATACTTTCCCTCGTGCGTAATGAACGTGGGAGAACCATTATTGATAATCTGAAACCCTTTAGACGTCAAGAAATCATTTGTGATATTCCCTTTACCATCATTCTTAAAACTGCCCCAATCCATTCTGTGGGCGTTGAAATCACCCGCCACAACAATGTTAGGATCACCAGTACTGTCAAAGCAGTTAAAAATGTCCCCAAGAGCCTCCTCAAAACTTTTATAATTCAGATCAGGATTCGCATAAACATTAACAAGCGTGAAATTTGCAGGTAAATTAACCGTTCTAATACCAATGGATTCAAACTTAGAAGAAGGCCAAAAAGGCACACATTTAATTTTTTTGTTGACCAGCAGGCCTACACCCCCATATCCGTCCGACCTCCTGGCATAAAAAGAATTATAACCGTTAAAGTACGGATTATCCAAATCTTTCAAATAAATTTCTTGTAAAAATACCACATCTATCTATCTATCTCTTTAAATAAAAATGTTTCTAACGTATCTTTATTCTTTAATAAACTCTGGATATTGATTTGCAGGATTTTGATCATTTTTTGTTTAAAGCGTTTAAACAAAAAACATGATCAGCACTTAGATTTAAGTGATTAACTCTACCTTGAATTTCCTTAATTATTTTCCCCACGTCCGGGTTTCCAGTAACCAAATTAGTGTTAACGATTTTAATTAGTTCTTCACAGATTGCCTCATAATTTAGAACAATCGACTTATGATTATTATTATAAAAGCTCAATTGATCTTCTCCTCCGGAGTGATCATTGAAAACGCAATCTTGTTCGTCGTTGTTTTGACGGAAAGCGAGTTTCCTGTCCTTTGGGCAGTTCATTACATTAATATCTTTCTCATAGTCTGATTGGACCGGACCTGAGTAGGAGCTAGCAACCTTGGCAAAAGATTTCCTTCCAATGAGGGCTTTATTAATTTCAGTCTGTTTATCTCTATAAATTCTATCAGATTTCGCAGCACTTCCTCTACCCCTATGACTCCAATTGGACGCCGTTGGGAATTCTTTATCATATTCTTAATTATTCAGAATGCTAAAAAAGTTAGTATATTCCGATAAAACCTCTCTCCTAGTTTTGCCCGATATCGTCATTAGTCTCAGAACTTCTTTTTCTTCCTTCTTCTTAGGACAAGAATTTGAGAGAAAATCATGTCGCGTGTCCTCACAAAGAATACACTTAGGATTTGTACATTTATCACATGCATCGCCAATTTTACCACATTTCAAACAGCGACTGTTTGAACTACGGCACCATTTTTGGAGGTGGCCCAATCTACCACATTTAAAACAAAGTTTAGGTTTAGGGATGAAATTTTCAACCTCACATGCTGCATATCCCACCTTAATTTCTGGCGGCAATTGACGCCCCTCAAACTCTAGTTTGACCGTTTGTGTGGGAACTAAGGCACCCTCCTCATTCCTCCTATGAAACCTATAGGCACTCATTACTTTATACACCGGATCGATTTCCAACAACAATTCGGCTTCAGTAATCTGAGTCTCAATCTGACGTATCAAACCAAACGTGGATACACAGTTCTGGGGAATGAAGCTCTTGTATCCCAGATCCAAGAAGGCCCCATTACCAACCATTTCATTAGCCTCTTTGTAGTTATTAAATAAGATCCTAACCGTCCTAAAATTCACTTTTCGGACCTCTATGATGTTATTAATATTGAACCTCTTCAGTAATCTATTAATAGTGATATGCTGAATTGGTTGTTTATCGTTTATCGTTTGCATTAGAACAACAAACGTACCCTTGCTATCTTTATTGTACTTATAATTATTTCTTATCGGGTTCCTATTCACATCAGCCCCAGAACCGTTAACATTCACCGTTTCCTTATTGATGGCTGACTTCTCAGTCTCACGAATTTCATTATTAATGGGATTTGTTTCTGAATCCAGATTTTTAATCTTGTTCACATTGTCCAAATCCTTTGTATTTATTGGAGAAGACTCCCTACTCCTTTTACTACAACTTCTTTTTAATCTCCCCCTATCCGGTGGAACCTCCACCGAAAACTCCATTTTTCAGCACCCACGCAACAAAGTACCGTTAACCGACGCCCCAGACACAATTCAACAAAATTCAACTTCCGCTAGAGAAATCTTTAATTAGACCAACATATAATCTAACCAACCACTAGTATGTCTGAACTGACACCCACAAACCAAATTACACCGATAAACTAATCAATCTACTTATACTTGCGCTTTACAAATTTTTCCACCTCCAAAATGGCCATCACAAACACCACTCGAACCACAATTCCGTGTAAAATCACGACACTACCAAACACGTCTAATCGCGACCAGATCCTACACAAGAATGTAGCAACTGCATTTCCGAAAAGTAGATATGCTATCGAAACGTCAACAAGGCATAGAAATGCTAGAGATGTTGACGCGCGCATACCCCTGGAGGGGTCAAGGCAATTAACAACAAAGAGTTGCAAACGCCTTCATCATCACTTCAGTGCATTGTCAGGCCGAATTGCCCCGAGTTATGCCGGGGACACACCTATCCGATCATACTCCGATCATACAGTCGGACGAGTATATGAGAGGGAAATTATATGGGATTTCGGACGCTTTGTGGCCCGGGCTTTAGTTCACACTTTTCTGATACGCGTCCAATCATTCTCCGTTCGAAACCCAATACCATTTCCTTCTCATACACTAGTTCGAATGCATGATCGGAGTATGATCGGAGTATGATCGGATAGGTGTGGCCCGGGCTTTAGACGGGACACCCGTATCTCCTAGATTTCACTTCATGTTCAAGAATGTGCTTATGTGAAAACCAAAGAGTTAAAAACGCCTTCAACAACACTCCAGTTTCCCTTGGTTCCTCTACATCCTCACCGCTACCGGGCCGTTTCCCAAATATCGTTCCCTATTTTCAATTTAACTCTATTCCGGACAAAAACACTCATCATGCCTTCTAGTTTCCCTGTGCATTCTTATCACATAAATTTTGAAAAATTCTTGTATTGCCTCGATTCCACTTCATGCCTAAGAATGTCCTTACGTACTGACCAAAGGACTCAAAATATTCTCAACAGAACTCCATTTCATTGGTTTCATCACCCCATTCTGAAAATATCCATATTCGCTAGGTTTGGCTACACCGGACGATGTTTACGTTTCGTTACGCATTACACAAATTTTTGCAGACCCCTGGCCAGTGACAAAAAAAAATCGCCGCACTCACATTTTTCAATTCCTTTGTTCCAAGACATGTTTGAGTGGAAGATTAGATAGAATAATTCTTGTATTGGCATTCTTTAGAGTTTTGTTATTTCATTTTAATAATAATTTCTTCCGAATATTTTCAGCTGATTTTTTCTTACCATTACATATAATGATTTAAGGACTATTTCCACTGTTGGAATAACTTTTTCAAAATCTTCGCACTGTTGACTCGTGCCAGGCCATTACTCGCGCAATTTCTCGATTTGACATTTTACTCACTTCTTTCAACGCCACAATTCTCGCCTTTTGTTCGATATTCAATTTCTTGGTATCGGGCATATTTTTAAACTTTTCCCACTAGATCTTCGAAAACAAATGAGGATAATGTTGACAGAGCTATTTATACCCACTCTACAAAGTATTGTACTATTTAACATACCATAACGATTTCTAGGAAGGTAACTCAGGACTCATTAAACTTTTGAATTCTAATTTCAAAATGCGGCGATTTTTTTGTCAATGGGAGTACATTAAAACCAATTCGTTGAAGTGTTATTACTCAAGTTTTAGCTACTGATGTACGTATCAATAAATGTTCATTAATAAAAAAAACTAAAAAATAAAAATGTTTATCCACTACTGAATCATTCAAGTAATGATGTTATTAGGGGCACTTTTTCCTCAAAGACCCGGTGCCTTTTAGCCCCAATCCGCCCCTGCGAGTTGACCTCTACCTCTTACAATTTTAAAATGAAATGGTTTTAATCCCCAGGTTACTAAAACCGTTATTAATTATATATGACAACCATGTATGCTCTGAAGCTGAAAATCCATGAGTTTCAGTGCATTTTCTGTCACCGCGCGCCGTGGGGTAAAAACCTTACAGGCGAATAATTATAACCAAATTAAATTTGTCGTTGTAGGCACGTTAATTAATTTACGAGTGGTACATGGTACAGGTATACAAGTTGGAATAATAATGAATGGTTTTAAGTTGTCGTATATTTACGAATCGTCTAGAAACTTTTTCCGGGACACATGAGAGGACTGCTACAAAATAAAATATGCCTTGCTCTCCACAGCACATATTGACGGACGGACAAACGAGCCTAGAGTGGCACCATCAACCTTGATTTTGATATTTGTCAATCTTAATTAAGTTGAACCACAAGCATGGAAAGAATTTTCTGCAGGTGAAAATAATTGCAGTTATTTTTTTTAAACGTAGACTAAAATTGTTTGGGATAGACGGATTTTTACATTAAATGGGTTAGGTTAGGATATTGGGCTGCCGCGGGGTCCTCGGTATACTTAGATCCGAATTTTGGTCCATTGCGTTACAACAGGGTTGTCCCTATCACCTACTACTTAGAGCCGGCATGCATGCTGCCGGCCAATTTCTATATCTGCCAGTTTCCCAGATATGCCAAGAAGAATTCACCCATACCCACACCACTTCTTTTTCCCGCCAGCGTCCAGTCTAGGACACAGTAATCTAGTACCACCACAAGTATCACCACCTTCCCATCTAGCATTAAACTACCGGCCTACCTCGAGTTTGAATCCAAGCTTACAGATACCCATGGGCACTCAAATATTGTCGTGATCCTAAAGGATTACACCAGTTGCTCCCATTCGAGCTAGCTCGTCTGCCCTCAGGTTCCCCTCAAAGTCGCTGTCCAAACCAATCTTTCCTGATAGTCAAGCAGCTATCAAAGCGCTCACTAATTGTACCGTCATTTCAAAACTAGTATGGAGCTGCCAGCAAGCACTCCCAGAGCTGGGATTCTCAAACACAGTGACCCTATACTGGGCTCCGGGGCATGTCGGCGTTGATGGTAATGAACGCGCTGATGAGCAATCCGAGTTTTTCATCGTCCACGCCCATTCATGCACCAGAGCAATTCTGTGGGATTCCCTTGTGCAACGTGAAAAGACCTATTAGAGTATGGGAAATAACCGAAGTCGCAGCGTATTGGGACTGCCTTCCGGGTCCAAGAAAAGCAAAGCTGTTTTGCTGGTTACTCACAAAAACGTGCTTCAACACTACTCAGTATGAGTCGACTTAAGGTCAGAAACATTTGCGAACTTCTTTCATGTTACTCATACTTTAGCAACGTTGGGTTTGGCTCAGATTCAACCTGTCGTTTCTGTCATGAAGAAAACGAGACCTCGCAATGTATTCTCTGCGAGTGTGACGCCCTCGAGCGCTTCCGCATGGAATGTTTCGGGTGTGCTTTTGTTGAACCAGATGAAGTTTCTGCACTCTCAAATGAAGATTTAAGTAACTTCATTACGACTAAGCTTGATCGGCAGGCCTGGTCCTGTAAGTAGATATATGGCTCCAGCACAATAGACCATCAGGTCACAGTGCTAGTACGTTAGACGGCCTATCTCCAATCTACGTATCTGTGTAAAAGAAACTCTCACGTTTTAAGGTATACAGTGGTAGCAGAGATACCACGACATAAAAAAAATGCAAACATTGTAGGGAAGGTAGAGGTTAAATACTTGTCGAATTTTTCAAGTCGCTAGCTTCGTTCTATCAAAAGTTATTGCTTATTTGAAGTCTCAGTTGTAGGGGAGGTAGATGTTTCTTTTGTCGAATCTTGCGCATTTTTAATAACAACCATCTTGATCCCAATAAAATATTTGACCAAAATTTCAAGTCATTAGCTTCATTTTATCGGAAATTATCGCTTATGTGTTTCCATGTTAGGGGAAGTAGGGGTTCCTTCGGTCGGATGTTGCCCATCATTACCACCAACCAATTAGATCATGCTACGAACATTTAAGCAGAATTTCAAGTCTCTGGCTTCATTATATCGAAAGTTATCGCTTATTTGAAGTTTCATTAGTAGGGGAAGTAGGGGTTTTGTTGGTCGGATTTAACGTATTTTCAAGGTCAGCCAGCTGAATCCTACTACAAATATTTAAACAAAATTTCAAGTCGCTAGGGGGGCATAGACCTCTTCCATAGTTCTCCGCGTGGGCGCCCCCTGGAACGGCTAACCAAGCCAACCGAGTTTGCACTGCAAAACATTTGCTAGAGGCATAATAACGATGATCATCCTGATTGGCCAATAACATCAGTGCGTCTCAGGAAATAGGCGAACGGCGGAGTTGCAACATTGTTGTGAGAACACCAACACGCCACACCCAGCTGAAAGATCATTAAAAGAACGCGCAATTAAAAACACCATTGCAGAGCTACCATTGCGCTATATAAAAAATAGCTCCCGGCGACTCTTACACCTAAGGAAGCAACCCTTCCCCTAAGATTGGGTATGTGGGCTTGTAACCTGCGTACCTGAAATAAATTTACACTCGAAACATTAAACGAGCCTCGGATACCACGGACTGATTCACCGGCAACGATTTTTGGCTACAAAAAACGGACCACGATCGGTTTTTGGAACGTTCGAACGATGTGGGGCGAGTGCAATAGTGCGATTCTGACGGAAGTCGAACGGGAAATGACCGCATATAACATCGATTTACTAGGACTGAGCGAAACAAGATGGCCTGGATCGGGATCGACTTTATCACCAAGTTCCCAAACATACTGCTCTACTCTGGAAATGAAGACGATACGTCACCTCGAATGGCAGGCGTCGGAATCCTGTTGACTAGGGAGGCACGCCTATCTCTAATTGACTGGAAGCCAATCTCCGACCGAATCTTTACAGCCAGATTTAAATTCAGGGTAAGAAACCTCACAATAATTCAGTGCTACGCTCCGACTGAACCAGCGGATCAATCAGCTAAAGACGCCTTCTATCACCGACTCGGCGACACCTTCGACAAGGCTCCCAAAGGTGACATAAAGATTATTATGGGGGATGTCAATGCCAAATTCGGGTCTGACAATCTTGGTTTGGAACACCTAATGGGCAAACATGGCCTAGGCAACAGGAACCATAATGGCGAGATGTTCGTGGAGTTTTGCAACTCTCATCAGCTCGTTATCAGCGGTACTTTGTTCAAGCACAAACGATGCCATTTAACAACCTGGGTTTTTCCGGATGGCAGAACAGAGAACCAGATTGACCATATAGACATTTCCAAGACATGGAGGAACTGTCTCTTAGACGTCAGGTCGAAGCGGGGTGCTGATATTGGCAGCGATCACCAACTTGTTGTCGCAAAAGTGGGCTTACGAACGGCAGCGATCCATCGCCTTCAATATGCAAGAATCTTTCCACGTTTTAATGTGCAAAAGTTTAAAGATCCATCTATAAGACGTGCTTATTCCACCGCCTTGCACGAAAAGCTGATGCACCACCATCTTATGAGACTACTACAATTGATGATAGATGGAACGTCGCTAAGGACTCATTTATTTCGTGCGGTGAAACTTTTGCGGGTAGATTGGAGCGCGGTAGAAGGCCATTCCTTAGTGACTCTACATGGTCTCTAATTACGGCACGCAAGAGAATTAAAGAACAAATCAACTTAGACACTGACGACGCAGTCAAAGGTCAACTTAGAGCTGAATACCGTTGTCTTCAGAAAGGCGTGCAAAAAAGCGTAAGACGGGACAAACGAAACAACATCAATGCATTAGCGGAGAAGGCAGAGGAAGCGGCTTACCGTGGTGACAGTGGAACCCTTTACAAACTTATCAAGCCATTAACTGGCAAATATTTTTCAGCTGAACATCCCGTGAAAGATAAAGACGGGTCTCTACTGGTCACTGATGAAGACCAACTGCGACGGTGGAGAGAGCACTTCATTGAGGTCCTCAACAACACCTTTGGACATTCGAACTCATCTTCACTAGAAGCAGAAAATATTCCGCAAATAGCCAGAGTTGATACCAATCCACCATCTAAAAAGGAATTAACTGTGGCTATTAAATCGATGGAAGCGGGTAAAGCCCCGGGGATAGATGGAATTCCGGTGGAGCTCTTTAAGGCGGATATCAACGCTACCGCGGATATTCTTCTACCCCTTACCCAAGAGTGTTGGGAAACCGAAACTCTCCCTAAAGAATGGAAGAAGGGCGTCATTATTAAGATCGCGAAAAAAGGTAACCTGAAGGATTGTAATAATTGGCGTGGAATTTGCCTCCTCCCCGCAGTCTCCAAACTGATGGCAAAAATAGTCTTAAACCGGATCAAGCATACAGTTGACCGCACACTGAACGATGAACAGGCTGGTTTCGCGAGGGCTTTTCATGTAGCGACCACATCAACACCCTCCGACCGAATTATTATTGAACAATCCGCACAGTGGATTACATTACATTTGATGTTCATCGATTTCGAGAAGGCGTTTGACAGCGTTGATCGGGAATACATCTGGAAGGCTTTACGTAGGAGAGGTATACCAGATAAAATCATATCCATCATCAAGGAGTCTTATAGCGGAGCCCAATGTCACGTCTTAAACAAGGATAAGCTTTCAGATCCCTTCGAGGTACATAGCGGAGTGAGACAAGGCTGCATTTTGTCACCTATATTGTTTTTGATTGCCATTAACGACGTACTCTGCAGTGCGCTTCGTGAACACCAGAGCAAAGGTATCAGATGGAACCTGTTTGAATACCTTCAACACCTGGATTACGCTGACGATATTTGTCTTCTCTCAAATATATAGGATCATCTAGTCCTAATGACGGGTGGCCTGCACCGCGAAAGTGGCAATGCGGGGCTCAAAATCAATGCTGCCAAAACTAAGTGCTTGAGCTTGGATCCAGGAAGACAGAGCGAAATTTGTGTTTCGGGGCAGACGGTGGAAAAAGTGGACAATTTTTGCTACCTCGGAAGCGTAGTTACAGGAGATGGTGGGGCGGATGCTGATGTACAGTCTCGCATCAATAAGGCTAGGGCAGCTTTTTTCAGTTTAACTCCTTTCTGGCAAAACAACAACATCTCCAGACGTACCAAACTCAAGATCTTCGAAACCAATATAAAATATGTGCTTCTTTATGGCTGTCCAACTTGGAAGGTAACCAGGAAGATAACAACTAGATTGCAAACTTTCGTGAACCAGGAGTTACCAGAAAGCTGCAAGTTTTCGTCAACTCTTGCCTTCGCCGAATTTAAGAATATTCTGGCCCGAAACAATTTCAAATGAAGAGCTAAGTCGACGTACGGGGCAGATGCCAATCGACGAATTGATAAGCAGGCGAAAATGGCAGTGGATAGGTCACACCTTAGATAGATAGATATAAAAATACGAGCTACTTTCCCAGCAGGAAGGCACTGCGACCATAAAGATCTATTGTGCCGTAGCTCATTAATCCAAAAGACCGTCCACCCTTCTAATAAAGGGCAGTAAGTCTTTAGCAGGAATCAACCTGAATTCTGCAGTGCTGATAGTAGCCTGCCCGAGGAGTGACATCCTAAAACGCGCGATGGCGGGACATTCGCACAAGAGGTGCTTGGTCGTTTCCACGTCTTCCAGACAAAGACGGCATTCAGTCTCGCTTGACAGACCCATCTTGTTCAGGTGATATCTGACCAAGTGATGGCCTGATAAGTACCCCACTAGGAGTCTTAGGTGGGTTCTACTCATTTGAGTAGTACCCTTGTGACTGAAGGGCATTATCAGCTCCTTTGATTGACGAAGCCCTGGAAGGTTATCCCAGTACTGTTGACGCAATCGTGCAAACCAATCTGTGATCTGCAGTTTGGCCGAGGCCAGTCCAAAGCCACAGTAAGGCTCAGGTCCATGAAAACGACTGGATGATCCTTGTCTAGCAAGTTCATCCACAGCCTCGTTCCCCTCAATGCCCTGGTGGCCTGGCACCCAACACAAAAAGACTCGGTTTTTGGTTGCCAACAGTTGAAGGAGATTGTAACACTCCTTCACCAGTTTTGAAGAGACCTTAAATGAGGAGAGCGCTTTTATAGCTGCTTGGCTGTCTGAGTAGATAGCAATGTGAGCGCCGCGAAGTCCAGTTTCCAAGATTACCCTGGCGCAGACCTCAATGGCGTGGATCTCAGCTTGAAAAACGCTGGGCGAGACTCCCATTGCGACCGAAATCCTGGTGTTGGGTCCAAAGACACCTGCACCAACACCCTGTTCTGTTTTAGACCCATCGGTGAACCACTTGATACATCTAGGGTCTGGACAGGGTGTGCCATTTACCCATTCAGAGCGGTTAGGGATGAAGGCTGAATATTTTCTGCCGAAGCAAACCTCCGTGATCATGTAATCTGATCTCAAGCAGATCTACACGTCAGGAATTTGATTCAGAATGCTCATGTGACCGCTTTCTTCACTACGCACGTCGGAAGTTAAACGAAGTCTGAGAGCATTTAGGTCACACCTTGCGGAAGAGTGATAACTGCATTGCTTTGCATGCCATGAAATGGAACCCCATTTCGAACCAAGACCGACCAAGAGGGGTTCCTCGAATCACATGGCGTCGATCTGTGGCAAAGGAGTGTCAGGCACTGGGTAAGTAAGTCTTTTGGGGAGTCGCGCCCCATCGCCCAGAATAAAGAACGATGGCGCACAGGAGTAGTTAACGCACTTTGTCCCACAAGGGGTTAAGGCAAAGTAGTAAAGCATCTGATAAAAAGTATAGAAATGCACTGTTGTGGATGAAAATAGTGTCTGCTATCTGAGCAATTTCTACAATTGCTCCAAAACTGCACTATGTACTTGTTAATTATTCAATACCAATTTTTGAACAACACGGTATGTGCAGATCTTGAAAGCGTTTGCGACTAAAATTTAGTGGACAGGCTGTAGAGGAGGATGCGTTACATGGACATACTAGGCTCGTTTTTTTTTTCAAGATCCATATAGAGTAGAGCAGGTTAAGACCACACAATTACACTAACAATTTGATCTGAGTTGCTCTCGATAGAACGTTAGTGCAGGATTTCTACTATGTTAAATAGTTCCACATTTGAAATGCAGGCGGCGTAGGCATCGACATTTTAGAACAGTTTACAGTTTGGGAAGCACATAAAGTTCATTTCCTCTCAATAAAATGACCGTTTTATGTAATTATTTGGAATAGTAAACATAAAAAATAATTTTGCTGCCTAAAGGAAATTTGTCCGATTGTATATGTACTAAGGATTTAAGTTTTCTCTTCTCTTTTCTAGTTGACATTTGAATTCCAACTAAACCAAGACACACCCCCTTAGCAAAGACAAAACCATACTCCGTTAAATTGCTCTGGATCGTTTTTTTCGTCGCTTAACTTACTCTGCTCTGCTCTATACGAAAAAACGCACCTATTGTAAGATCAAAATAAATCTTTAGTATATTTTCTTAGGGGGCCTCCTTCGAACACAATATATTTGGAGATACATAGTTACGCCACTGCTATCACTTTATGAGTTTTAAATTGATAATTGTTATCCATTTATAATGAATCAATATTTTGGTAGATAATTGATTCTCGCAATACTGGCTTAAGAAATTAATTGACAATTATCAACTATCAATTGATCTTAGCAATAGTGCTGTACATTCAATTTCACTTATATTGCGTTTTTTTTTAGGAAGCGATATGGACGAAAAAGTCATGTTCAGAGAATCGTTCGTTTGGTCCCACCGTAGCCGGTTAGATACTCGCTTAAATATAATATGAGCGAGTTCTGTGTTCCGGCAAGCTTTAAGGTAGGTTCTAAGAACTTTGAACAATTTTAGCTGTTAAGTCTTATCGTGTCGAAATTTAAATACATACATACTTACCAAACCATCTTCCTGACCCACTCAGGATAAATCCCTTAAAGTCATTTTTGATAAATCTTAAGACAATGCCCAAATTGTAGCCCTTATCATTCATGAGCCACTCTATTCGAACTCAAGTTTGATCTAATCTCCATAAAAATTTCATTGTCTGCAAAACAACATCCAACGAAACCATTTACACCTGAAAACACCGTCTTTTTGGGTAAATAAAATTTCCCATGAAACTACGATTTGCATAAACCGGCCTCTGCAACTTCGTTATTTACGAAAAACACCAAGAGTCAGTCTATAAAGTGTTTCAACTACTGAATGTGGATATTTATGAAATTTATGTTAATGGGGTAGCACCTAAACGCCCCCATTGCTCTAGCGCAGGGTGTGATTTTGTTCTGTTTTTGGGGGAAGATGTTTTAAAGTAGCGATGTGAATGGGATATGCGGGCGAACAGTGCAAGTGGATAGATAAAGCCATCGCATAACTGACTAAATTGTTCCATTATTTATGCTTGGTATATATCGCCTTTAATGGTGCCACTTATTTTTGTAGCTGCACCGTCAGGATATTTCAATAAAACTTTACAGTCGGTTTTCATTCATATTCTGTCGGGATTTGTATCTTGGACAATGGGAAGTTGGAGTTGCCAGCAGGATTGAGTTTTCTTTATCGTTTATCTGCTGTATACTGTCTGTACGGCTCGTATGAAAAATTTCTGGTATCTTTATAATGTATCTATCTACATAAGTTTCAACCTGCTTTTCTTAACTTTCGACGGATATAACTCGTGTGAGATTATGACCTAAATGGTAAAGTAAAATATGGAACACTGAATCGCATTCCATCCTGAAATTCCTAACACGGCATCCCTAAAGTATCCTCTTCAATGTCCTTTTTCCATCAAAGTCAAATTCAAATTTCACCTGAACTGAGTCTGTGTCTGTACGTACGAGTATACTCGTATGGTTCCGGATATTATCATTCAACTTTATTTCAGGGAGAAAAGAGTTTCGCGAATATTACGAATAAATGTGCGAATATTCCTCTACATTTGCATCTCGACACGGTTGTAGTGCTTTCCGAGCTTCTGGCAAATAAAATTATTTGAATTATGGTGAAAATATCCACGGAAGAATTTATGGCAAATAATCGAAGCGAAAGGACCTATAAAGCGTAATACATCATGTGTATCTCATATCGTATAGAAACCGCATACTCGTACAGTTCGCGAGAGCTGACAAAGAGTAAAACACCCTTTTGAGCAGAGTAAAACACCCCTTTTCAAAATGTCGACAAATTTTCAATGACCTAGCCATAAATCTCATGAAATTTTCCAATGAAATTTATCGTAAAATTGATAAAGTAGCACTTTGGTCACGTGATGGTTATGTGACGATATCGGTGATGATGATTATAGCCAAGCGTATGGAAATGTGTCAAAAGGATGAAGCGTTTAGAACGATGAATGGATGTTTGTCATTGGATATTGTGGTGTGGAAATTTTGACAATAAAGGTAACCGTCAATTTTATTGATGTGGGCCAGTTTGCAGGATAATTGAATGCGATTTATGCTTATGGTAAAGTGTCGATGGAATTTAGTATTATAAATTGTTCATATTTTATTGTTTTGTTATAATCGAACGAGCATTTTTCTGTGATTGGTTTTAAGCATAATCTTATATATATAATATGATAGGCTTTGATTTTGAGTGTTGTTGCGGGTTAACTAAAACAATATGCTCGTTTCTCTGTAAACACAGGTGTATTATCATTATAATTTTACAATTCACAATTCATATTTTTCAGAATAGGTATATCGTAGTATAAAGTGCTTACCTGTAAACACACGAAACGACTATTAAAGTTTACTATTCCGCGACTTTTACACAATTTATACTTTGGTTATCTTATTATTTGACAGATGACTTATTGACATGGCATATTGGCGCAAAATCATCTGTCTACGAGATACAGCCTTACCAGATATTAAAATTATAAAAATTAAAATGAAGTACTACTACATTCAAATATATAATTATATACTGCTGCGAACCACATGTCGAGCCGCTGTCACTGCAACAAGAATATTTACTGACCAGAATGCTAACCGACTCGGTGGCATATGACCTGACTAGCCCAGCGAATTGGCGTGGGCTTTGAGCAAGTATATTCTGGTCCTTGCAAAGCCACCTAAAACACGAGGGGAGGAAAAGGGAAACGTAAGGAATATGCTTATCTCTTGGGGCACGGAAGAACCCAATGGAATGAAAAGAATAAGCTTTTCATTAAAAATTTTATATTCTCGGAAAGAAAAATAACTATTAGGACAACACAATCAAAACGACCGTCGAGCCCGGCGACCTTTCCTCGTCTTAGTGCATTAATTATAGCGAACATTTCCTCTTTAGTCGGGGCAGTCGACCGTATACGCACATTTGGTGGTTAGCTAAATTAATATTATATTAATATAGGGGTATAGAAAGCCAACCCTACGTCCAAGATAAAACATTTTAAGCCACGTGCACCCCGAGCAACGTTATAAGACGGCTAACAGGCCTCTGGAAACCCCATATTGGATAAAAAAACAAACCATGCAAACAAGAAACATGGAAGGAAGAAGACGGGCAGGGATATCTGCCCAAGCGTCGGAGGGAGCCACGACCTCTGGCGAGGTCTTCCCCTATGTACATGAGGGACAGTCGCCAGCGGTAAATCAGAAGGAGGCCGACTGCTGGGAGTGCATCCGCACGAACCGGTAGGACGCATACCGCTCCAGCACCGCCAGGAAGTCCTCCTTCACCTGTGGCTGCTATTTCGCCTGGTATTCAGGCAACCATGGCTACAGGCTCACGTAGGCAACAGATGAAATGGAAAGAAGAAATGAACCTTTTCATCATAATAGCCGACTACGAGATCGAACTCTTGCCAGGGGCAACATCATATCGTCCATTGCTATTGGGTAGTTGTATAAATTTCCTCCCTTCTTTTTCGATATTTGATATTTACAATTACTTACAAAATGATTTCATTCAAAGTATGCTCCATTTGAGGCGATCACTTTACTCCATCTTTCAGGCATTAAATGGATTCCTCTAAAAAAAAAATTCTTGATCTTTTGACCCGATCCAATTTTCGAGCGAATTTTCGATGTTTTAGAAAGAAGAGAACCTTTCTCCAGAAAAGGCTGTCTGCATGGACCGAAACAAGTGAAAATCCGAAGGGGTAATGTCTGGAGAGTAAATCGGGTGGGTTAAAATTTCCCATTTCACTCCTTCGAGGTAGTTTTTGACCGGCTTTGCAACATGGGGCCTGGCGTTATCATGGAGCAGAACTAGTTTTTCATGTCTATCGTTCCATTCTGGCCGTTTTTCTTTTAAAGCTCGGTTCAAATGTATAAGCTGCAATCGATAACGATAACGTTTCGGACAGTTTCAGGAGTTCATGATACACGACTCCTTTATGATCCCACCAAATGCACAACAAAATCTTCGAACTGTAGATATTTCGTTTTGGCACCAATGGACCAGGTTCACCTGGCATACTCCACGACTTACGTCGTTTAGGACTGTCGTAGTATATCCATTTTTCGTCCCCAGTAACAATTCGATGCAGGAAACTCTTTTTTCGGTACCGCTCAAGCAGTATCTCACATGTATATTAACCAAACGCCTCTCCATGTATCTCTCCTTCAGTTGATGTGGCAACCAATTTCCTAGTTTCTGCACCATTCCCATTGCATGTAAGCGTTTACTAACTGTTGATTTATCAACATTTAATGCTTCTGACAACTCCTCAAGCGTTTGACACGAATCTTCATCGAGTAATTCTCTCTAATTCTAATTCATCTCGGGTGATCTCCACTAGTCTTGGTATATCATCTGTACGCAAGCACGTAAGTATAGGCACTCCTCAAGGCGGTGTTCTCTCTTCCCTTCTGTGGAAACTGGCGGTCAACAGGTTGCTTTTAAGCCTGAAGAAGTTGGGTTGCCATGTTACCGCTTATGCGAACGACATTGCCATTGCAATTTCGGGCAAATTCCCCTGTGTCCTGAGCGATATAATGCAGAATGCCCTCGGCATCCTGACTCAAAGGAAATCCGCAGAAAACGGAACTCGTTCTTTTCACTAGAAGATATAGTAAACCTGCATTTGCACCACCACTGATAGAGGGCACAACGCTTATACTCGCTGATAAAGCCAAATTTTTTGGACTTATCTTGGATAGAAAATTAAGCTTAAGTGTGAGTAAGGGTACTGTTGCACTGTACTCTCGCAGGAGGGCCATAGGAAAAAAACGGGGATTGCAGCCGAAGGTGGTCTACTGGCTATACACGTCGGTGCTGCGGCTCATAATGATTCATGGGATTGTTGTCTGGTGGATGGCACATGGCATCGCGTCATATAGAGCTCTGTTGGAGAAGGTCCAAAGAACAGCATGTGTTGCCATCACGGGAGCCCTAAGCACCACCCCGACTGCTGCCTTGGGCGCACTGTTAGACTTGATTCCTTTGGATATCTTTGCAGAACAAATGGCGGCGAACACAGCCATCCGCCTCCGCGAAACCGATCAGTGGATCGCGGCAACCATAGGTCATTTGACAGTTTTGAACAACACTGGTATTCCCGTTGTGACGGAGTAAACCTCACCGAAATACCTTTTCGACAAGGGCTTTACTAGCCTCATCCCATCGAGGAATGCGTGGCTAGAGAACACTAATTTGGCATCTGATACCATCAGAATTTTCACTGACGGCTCTAAGAATGAGGGAGGGGTTGGGGCTGGTGTATATTTGGAGAAGCTGAGTATTGACTTATCGCTCCATCTGCCAAGACACAGTAGCGTTTTTCACGCGGAAGTTTGTGCAATCTCCGAGGCGGTAACCTGGCTTGCACGTAATGGCATATCTGCTAGGGATGTTATAATATAACAAGGATAGTCAACCTGCGATAAAATCGCTCAGTTCCGTCTTGGTTATGTCAAAGACAGTGTTAAATTGTTACAGCTCTCTCACCGAAATGGCGAGATTTTTCAACATTACCCTGTGCTGGATACCAGGTCATAGTGGTTTTTCTGGTAATTGCAAAGCTGATGAACTGGCCCGGGCTGCAACTACCAATATGACCAGGGAATGCTTTCTTAGTACTGGGATTTAACAGCCTGCAAACTGGTCACTAATGCGTTGGCATACGATAAGGCTAACACCAGATGGTGCAATGGCAGTACGTGTCATGCAACTAGGCAAATATGGCCGAAAATGGACCCCGGCCGCTTTCACAGACTATCGCTGCTGAGCAAAAACCATTTGAGAAACGTGGTGGGGCTTATCACTGGGCACTGCCTTATTGGGGAGCATGCTAGGAGACTTCGGCTGACACACAATGATTACTGCAGGAGCTGGCCTTGGCGAGACGGAGGAAGGATATCCTTGGCTCCTACTTCTTTACTGAGTTGGATGAAGTAAAGGATATTAAGGCTAATCGGCTTCATCGCTTCATTGTCAGCTCTGACTGGTGTAATGACTGAGGTAGGATCGGGTTGCTGTACTTAGGGGTATCACAACGGGCCCAGCGGGGTCTAAGTGTGCTTTGATCATTGTTTGGCTGAAGCCGCCCATCTAACCTAACTTAATTCTCGCAGTTTAAAATCTTCGAATTTTTTAGGGGCTCCCTCGCATGCTTTGTCGCTTACATCAAAATCGCCATTTCTGAATCGCCGAAACCATTCTTTTGTCAAAGTACTCGACGGGGCATTGGCACCATAAACATTTACAAGCAAACGATGTGTCTCAGCAGCGCCTTTGTCCATTAGAAAGCAGTGCAGCTGAACTTCCCGCAGATGCTGTTTTGTCGGATAGAAAGTTGACATCTTTGACACGAGATATAAAATGTTTCTTTAACTGAAAGTGAATGTCAGCAACTGCGTTTCAGTGCTTACTAATACACCTTCAAAATACATGTACGACTTGTCTGTCAAACAAAACCATAATGCTCTAGCGACATCTTTCAGGAAAGGGCGGAAACTTATTCAACTACCCAATATATCAGAGGCTTCTCAAGCAATTTCCACAATTTGCACATGTGTTAATGCAGTGGATTTCAGATCAGCACCACTTCATTGAGCGAAGGAGTGCAATACGACGACAAGAGAAAGAATTCAGCTTGATGTTTTGGAGGCAATTCGAAGCCATGAATTGTCAGGGCAGGAAGTGGCTTCCCCACCACCTGCACGTCACTTTGTCTCACACACAACACCAGACGAAGTACACTACTTCACCGTCAAGTGGAAGTCTCTTCAAAAGTTCACGACGAATGTGAAAGAGCTGCTAGGAATATCAGGAAATTGATCCTCTGCACAGGCCCGGCATTCCCAGGTTTCATACATCTGCTGCAACACCTGATATTCTTTCTCAAATCGACAGCGAAATCGCATCTAGACTCAGCTCTGATACGACGTTACTGGAACTGCAACCCCTTGTGTATTGTGGTGCAGTTGCGGCTATAAGTTTACATGGTCATAGGATCAGTGATAGCGCTATCGGCGTGAGACAAAAATAAGGTCCAGCCTGGAAGATTCGTCTTGGGCGGAAGTGAGATCTCTTACGACAGGATATTGGCCGACTGGCATAATCTGTCGCCGGCAATACCTGTAGGCTAGAGTATGAAAACGGAGTTGAATGCTAAAAAGTAAAACGAACCCCAGGGACAGTGCTGGGCACCATGAAATAAGCCATTTGGATAATGGATAATTTCGGTTGAAACCGAAAGTAGTCATGCATAGATTCTTTCGGTTTCACACTCAATGCTTAATTTCGTTTAAAACGAAGGTGAGTATGTACATGGCTATTTTCGCTTTCCTTCGCATACCTTATTTCGGTTTGAAATTGTGCATAGCCAGACAAAAAAATGCTGGATGCAGATATGCTAGGACGAAACGGCTGCAGGTACATGTGCAAAGAGTGAAACGGGTGACCTAGGGCTACATGCGGGGGTTCGCAACGCCCTAGGAGCGAAGCTAGCCCAGCTCGTTCCAAACCGAAATTATCCATTCACACTTGTGCGATACTGCGGGTTGTGAATTAACAGTCGCTTATGTGGCCTTCGCTCGCTACGCTTGCTCCGTGCTTAAGGGATCACAACCCTCAGTATCGCACATACTTAGACGCTCGCTTCGCTTGCTCTGGGTACAACAGTCCCATGTGTGGGCTCTGCTCGCTCCGCACTTAAGGAATCACAACCCTCAGTATCGCGAAAACATGGACGCTCGCTTCGCTCGCTCTGGCACAACAGTCCCATGTGTGGGCTCCGCTCGCTCCGCAGTTAAGGAATCACAACCCTCAGTATCGCACAAACATGAGCGCTCGCTTCGCTTGCTCTGCACACCGCATGGCTATTTTCGCTTATATCGCATGCCTTATTTCGATTTGAAACCGATATTGTCCATGCATAGCTTATTTTCTTTCGTTTCCAAACGAAAGTATCTGTATGGATTAATTCGTATGCCTTATTTCGGTATGGCTTATCATCATGTTATCGATTCGACGCTCGGTGGCCGTGATCGTTCGGTCACCGCTCTACGATACTAATCTAGAGCTCGGAGATCAAATCTCGGCGCGATCAAAAACTGCCTGTGAGTACTAATAGAACTCTCAAAGTGCTCCGAGCTTGTCAGTATAAAGACGGCGCGGATAGGAGGTGCATGCTAGCAACTGCACTTCCGAAAAGTAGATATGCTATCGAAACGTCAACAAGGCATAAAAATGCTAGAAATGTTGACGCGCCCATGCCCCTGGAGGGGTCAAGGCAATTAACATCGATTCGACGAAGCATGTCCGCCTAGCGGTAGAGGAGATCGATTTTAAAGAATGCAAAATTGAATGTTCTTGAAAACAATTTTTTTCTATTTCACCAGTTCATGTTATACTATACATGAAATCCGTATCTGCAATTGAATTGAGTTGAAAGCAGCTTTCAATATTTAATATTTTTTCTGAATGCAGGCATTAAATAATGTCTAATTCTAGATTTTAATTAAGAGAGAAAATTCCCTTTTCTGCATCTATGCTTTCCAAGCTAATCTGCTGTCTACAATTGTTTGAAAAAAAGTTGGTCTGCAAAGGGCATAAAATTGGCGCCCATATTCCGCAACCCTTTTATAGATTTCCATTTCCATAGAGGTGCGCCACAAGATGTACATATGTCGTTAGGTTCCAACTCCGACCATGAGTAGTCCGAGCTGCCTACCTAGTATAGACAAACATACCGGACATCTGAATATAAATGAAGCTTCTTAATAGTAATTCTGTTCGGTACCGCAAGGCACATACTATATTGTACATCCATGCTCGTATGCCGGCACTTTGACTTTGTACCCACATGCCAGCCATGTTGCATAGCATTTCCATAAATTCTGTGCATTTGGAGGAACGTCTGTGGATGCACTTTCATGTAATTTATGCCCACAATAATATAAGCTCGCTAATGAACTCCCCAGTGGTCAAACTACGTACTTCTGTCTTCTGCGCTGGTATAATGCGGTTACACATGAAGTAGCCAGCTGAGCAGTTGACTTATGATGATGACATCCTAGAAAGATCGTCATCTTCGAGCGTAAGAAAATTTTCTTACATCTAATGGCCTTTTGTTAACTGCGTCCATAGAGCAAACCGTTTTGATCATGTCAGGCTCATTAAGTTGGATATTAGCACGTGTCTACTACGCATCGAATCACCACCTTTGACAGGCAGCATTTGTGGGATTTGCATATTAAGTGCACTATCATGTATGCTCTCGAGGTCTTACATAAGTAGTTAAGCTCACAGGAATAGGGTTTAGTACACTACAATATGATGGAATAGGCCTCGGGAATCAATCTAGAGTATACTTCAAATAACCTAGTATGTTTGCCATTAGAAGTTGAGCTTGAAAATGCAAATTTGTGCAAGAGTGCATCATGGATTCAATCTACTCAATGATAACAAAATGATGCAGTTTGAAGCACATGATTTTTATTTTAAGTGACAGCTTTTTTACGGAATTTATTGGGTCATCAATTTTACTCACAATAATGCTGTCAATTATGACTGACGATACTATTTAACCCTCAGACCGCACACTTACTTTTGACATGGCTGTTTTTGATAGATGATAGCATTATTGATACATTAGCCAAAACCTCCTGCACATCCATGGCCACGAACGTCGTCGTGGACGGGATTCGAGCCCGAAACGCCGGTAGTCAAACATGAGACTAATGCCTCAACACACTGCGCTACCGGTCGCCCCAGCTAAAGACGCCTTTTATCACCGACTCGGCGACACCTTCGACAAGGCTCCCAAAAGACATAAAAATTATTATGGGGGATCTCAATGGCAAAGTCGGGTCTGACAACCTTGGTTTGGAACACCTAATAGGCAATCATCATGGTCTAGGCAACAGGAACTAAAATGGTGAGATGTTCGTTGAGTTTTGCAACTCTCGTCAGCTCGTCATCGGCGGTACTTTGTTCAAGCTCAAACGATGTCATTTAACAACTTGGCTTTCTTCGGATGGCAGAACAGAAAACCAGATTGACCATATAGCCATTTCCAAGACATGGAGGAACTGTCTCTTAGACGTCAGCTCGAAGCGGGGTGCTGATATTGGCAGCGATCATCAACTTGTTGTCGCAAAAGTGCGCTTATGAAGCGATCCATCGCCCTCAAAATGCAAGTATCTTGCCACGTTTTAATGTGCAAAAGTTTAAAGATCCATCTATAAGACGTGCTTATTCCACCGCCTTGCACGAAAGAGCTAATGCACCACCACCTCATGAGACTCCTACAAATGATGATAGATGGAACGTCGCTAAGGACTCATTTATTTCGTGCGGTGAAACTTTTGCGGGCAGAATGGAGCGCGATAGAAAGCCATTCATTAGTAACTCTACATGGTCTCGAATCTCGGCACGCAAGAGAATTAAAGAACAAATCAACTCAGCTACTGACGACGCAGTCAAAGATCAACTTAGAGCTGAATACCGTTCTCTTCAGAAAGGCGTGCAAAGAAGCGTAAGACGGGACAAACGCAATAACATCAATGCATTAGCGGAGAAGGCAGAGGAAGCGGCTTACCGTGGTGATAGTGGAACCCTTTACAAACTTATCAAGCCATTAACTGGCAAACCTTTTGCAGCTGAACATCCCGTGAAAGATAAAGACGGATCCCTACTGGTCGCTGATGAAGACCAAGTGCGACGGTGGAGAGAGCAGGACATTTGCATACATCTTCACTAGAAGTAGAAAATATTCCGCAAATAGCCAGAGTTGATACCAGCCCACCATCTAAACAGGAATTAACTGTGGCTATTATATCGATGGAAGCGGGTAAAGCCCCGGGGATAGATGGAATTCCGTTGGAACTCTTCAAGGCGGATATTAACGCTACTGCGGATATTCTTCTCCCCCTTATCCAAGAGTGTTGGGAAACCGAAACTCTCCTTAAAGAATGGATGAAGAGCGTCATTATTAAGATACTGAAGAAAGGTAACCTGAAGGATTGTAATAATTGGCGTGGAATTTTCCTCCTCCCCAGAGTCCCCAAACTGATGGCGAAAATAGTCTTAAACCGGATCAAGCATACAGTTGACCGCACACTGAACGATGAACAGGCTGGTATTCGCGAGGGCTTTTCATGTGGCGACCACACCAACACCCTCCGAATTATTATTGAACAATCCGCATGCTCATCGATTTCGAGAAGGCGTTTGACAACATTGACCGGAAATACATCTAGAAGGCTTTATATAAGAGAGGTATACCAGATAAAATCATATCCCTCATCAAGGGTCTTATAGCGGAGCCCAATGTCACGTCTCACACAAGGGTAAGCTTTCGGATCGCTTCGAGGTATATAGCGGAGTGAGACAAGGCTGCATTTTGTCACCTATATTGTTTTTGATTGTCATTAACGACATACTTTGCAGTGTGCTTCATGAACACCAGAGCAAAGGTATTAGATGGAACCTGTTTGATTACCTTCAAAACCTGGATTACGCTGACGATATTTGTCTTCTCTCAAATATATCGGATCATTTAGCTCAAATGACGGATGCCCTGCACCGCGAAAGCGGCAATGCGGGGCTTAAAATCAATGCTACCAAAACTAAGTACTTGAGCTTGGATCCGGGAAGACAGAGCGAAATATGTGTTTCGGGGCAGACGGTAGGAAGGGTGGACAGTTTGTGCTACCTCGGAAGCGTAGTTACAGCAAATGGTGGAGCGGATGCTGATGTACTGTCTCGCATCAATAAGGCTCGGGAAGCTTCTTTCAGTTTAACTCCTTTCTGGCAAAACAACAACATCTCCAGAAGCACCAAACACAGGATCTTCAAAACCAATGTGAAATCAGTGCTTCTTTATGGCTGTTCAACTTGTAAGGTGACCAGGGCGATAACAACTAGATTGCAAACTTTCGTGAACTAGTGTTTACGGCGCATCCTATACATACGCTGGCCGGAGGTCATTTCTAACGACTACCTCCTGTTCATTACTGGGGCGACCGGTAGCGCAGTGTATTGAGGCATCAGTCTCATGTTTGACTACCCGCGTTTCGGATTCGAATCCCGTCCACGACGACGTTCGTGGCCATGGATGTGGGAGGAAGTGCATGCTGGCAACTGCATTCTCCGAAACCAGCTTATGAAGACGAAATGTCAACTGGGCCACATGGAGCAGTTGACGCGCTATGCCCCACAAGGAGTTAGGGCAATTGAGACAACAGAATAGATGCCTTCATAAAAAGGCGAAAGAGGCAATGCATAGGACACACACTTCGAAAAGTTCCGGACAACATATCTAAACAGGCCCTCGATTGGAACCCACAAGCAACCGATGCAAGTCGGCGCATTGGCGACCTAGAAACACCTGGAGAAGATCAGTTGAGGTCAGGGGTAAGTCATTAGGAAAATCGTGAAGACAGCTGAAGGCGATGGCGGCGAACAGGACGAGGTGGAAAGTCGGCGTTGTTTATGCTCCATGCCCCACAAGGGGTTGAATGGATCCAGAGAGATAGAGAGAGAGTGCTGGCGCCCTTTTTCTCGATTGTATCACTATTTTTGTTTTGTCCTCCTTAATGTGTAGTCCAACTTCTTTTGCAGCCGTGTCGGGATTATGTAAAAGCTCTTCTGCGGCCGGCAGGTTACGGGACATGATGTTGACGTCGCCTGCGTCCGCTATCAATTGTGTCGACTTGATGGTAAGCGTGCCGCTGGTATGCGCATTCATTGGCTGGATGGTGCGGAAGTGGAATGGATGGAAGTGGCAGGTTGAATAGCATCGGCGCCAGTCCAGCGCATTGCTTCAATCCAGTACGTGTTTCAAAAAAATCAGTCAGAATGTGCACAATAGCTGCATTCGATTCGATTTGGTCTGCATCATGAATGAATAAAACAGCCTAGATCTCAAAATCTAACAGTTGGTAGTACTTACTAAAATAAGAAGAAGACAACGTCAAAGTGATGGGAGTTGTCAATTACCTGGAACGAGCGAAGCGTACAGTCGCAGGTTAAATCCTATTGAATTGAATGAAATACGTGTTCTGTGCACGTATCTTGATTACGACATGCAATTACATTTTATTACGTATACAGCACATGCATCTCTTTAAATCCCATGACACCTTTGACAGCCAATTAACGTTCGAGAGCTGTCAGACAGATATCAGGGCGACAACTTCGTGGATGTAAAGGCACGGCCCAGCAGCACAGATCCAACGAGATCCAAAAACAGACCGGATCAAAGACCGGTCTGCAAATTTGTATGAAGATCCAATGAGACCTGGCGAAACGAATACGCCTAATACCGCTTTACGATTCAAACTGTTACTGCAATATGAATACGTACACTCCAGCTTACCTCTCCGTTTTATCGGAGAATTTTGATTCTTCTCCAGTCGCCTATTCAGGTATGCCATAGGCCATAGCGACAACATTCGCGCTCCGATATACCGGAACGTGTATGGCCGGCCTAATTTGCATCATAACTTCTAGTAAGCATCGGTGCATTACTTCTGCTTGACGATAGCGATGTCAGGTTGGAGGATTCCTGCGGACATTGGCGCAGTCCGAGGCGATTCCACAGGCATGCTGGGCCGAACCAAACACTTTTTTTGAGATTGCACATTGGCCGCGTTTAACAAAAGTATCCATCGTTACGCTCGTCAGTCAGTGCTTCGACATCCATCGCAGTTCATGCCCAATTTCCTTTATTTGTCAAAAACCTTAAATAAAATGACTGCCTTAATCGATTATTCCCGCAAAATTTTCAAACCATTCTTGCTGCAGGCAAATCAACCTAAGCTAGCTTATTTCCCAGCAGTCCGCATAACAATTTGTTTACAGCGGTCCATTTTATTTAATTTTCAGATTTTGAATTATAAACTATTCTTAATGCCTGCTACAGACAATAGCTCATCGCGATAGTGACTTTGATGGCCGCCATCACACACCAAATGTCAATTCAAATATCGTCCGTCCACACAATAGTCTTCGATGGGCCATCAGGAAATTGCGCATAGTGGGCAATTGAAGTTGAAAGCTGACAAATGGTCCGTGATAGCAGCATTGCGATAATTGTGTAGTAGCCTGTCAACTTAAATCAGCTGTTCAAAGTTGCGTATGCGATGGGCATTCGCGTGGAGGAAAATGGCTCTCAAAGCCATTTGTGCCCATGCCATGGCCCATCGGTGTTGACAGTAATGACGGTTACGCGCCATTGGCCACTGAACGCCATCCGCCCGTCCACACAATGGAGATGGCTTCAAATGGCTGAGGACGGGCCATTGTCTGCAGCAGGGTTCACAAATCCAAGTGATTTTGAATAACTCAAAATCAAATACGTTTGTGAAAATATTGTTATTCACAAAGAGTCAGTTATAAGTCAAAATTATTCGGTCACAGAAAGCTGTAAGCTTTCATCAACTTTTGTCTTGGTTGGATTTTAACAATTGTCTGACCCAAAAGAGTAGCCGTGTTTGATACAAACGAACAAGGATCCAGAATGAATCGGACCTAATTGACGAGCGAATTCAAACAGCCATCATTCAGATGATTTGCCGCGTGGGAGCTAAGTGCGGACTTCGTACACAAACGTACAGAGCGAATTGCCGAGAAATAAGTTGACGGTCAACTAATTCAATTTTACTTCTGATCCGATGTGATCCCATGCGAGACCTCGATCAAAGGCGTGTCAGTAGTTTTGTATGAAAATGGATCTTTTTTCCGGGTGAATCAAACGGGGCTATCAAATGAAGAGCTCAGTTGACATACGGTTCAGTATGCCAATCGATGCATTGATACGCAGGCGACAATGGCGGTAAATAGGCCACACATTGCGGAAGGGCGTTGAATGCATTGTTGGACATGCTATGAATTGGCCCAATTTAGGCCGATTAAAGAACCGAGTGTCCTAGAATGTGGTGATGCCGATTCGTGGTGAGTATGGGGAGTACCATTGCCATCTAAAAATACAGGCCTCCGCTCAGCTGATCGTGGTGAATTCGACTCATATTTTGACGTTAATTTTACGTCATTAATTCCTTGCCAAGGCAGTGACTGCACACGACAATGTCCCCGGCACGACATATACGGTTGTTATGCATGTATGTAATATGTATATACAACAAAATTTTTCCCTCCGCTTTTTTTAAGCGACGAGTCGCAACCTTCCTAGAAATCCTCCCTCTACCAAGCCTCTATACATAATCTTCTACATGATCCTAATTTTACTGTCAATTGCATAATCCGATAACGTCAGTAGCGGAAAATTCACCGTAACTTCTTCCTTACTGCTTTATACTTTCAATCTAGCTATCGTTCCTCCCGCACTACCATCCTTCCTTCATGACACAATTTATCGCATTTATTACACAATAACTCATGCAATTCATCTTTTCCTCTTGTGCCATTTTTGAGTTTCTCAGAAGAAAAAAGGAAGGTGGAAAAAAGGAAGGTGGAAAGGTGGTGAATGGATAAGCCTTACTTCCACTTCACTGTATCTATACGAGTATACACATATTTGATACATCATCGCCTTACCTCAGCCTCAACTTTTCCTAGACGTTAGATTGTCGCGAAGTTGATGAAAAATGTGTTCCCAACCAGAAAAAAAGAAGAAACTGCAAACGATGAATACTGCGGTTGTGACAGCACCCAACGACGGCAGTCAAGACGATTACATAAGTCGCAATTTTCCACGGCATCAACTCTCAGCAGAAAATCGAGAGACAATTTACGACCCGATGTACGAGAATATGGAAACCAAAAAAGAATAAAAAAGATAATCCCGAAGAATAGGCTCAAGAGAATAAAAAAAAATCAGGGGAAAGCGAAAGGATATTAGGAAAGAGACGACACCAGGAAATCTCTGTTCCAGATGAGATGAAATAAGTCGTAAGCAATTTTGAAAACCAGTGCAGGTGAAAAATCAGCATGGAGCGAAGGACGATGAACACTAGAGCCGAGGAAAAGTGCTTTTCCAGCTACCGAATTCAATTACAATGTCATTTAGATTGAGAAAATGGAAAATTCAAAATAATCCTATACATGTATGTGTGTTAATAGGGAAAAGTTGGGGATCTGGAATTCATGGGGTCTATCTAAATTTTTTCAAAATCAAATTAAAAGTGTCTAATTAATTTTATTTTTATTTTTTTTTATTGTTTTAAATTTTTAAGAAAACCATTTTATAATATTTCAATAATACAATATTAATGATTTTCTTTGTAGCTTATTTTACGGCTTGATTAAGAATGTGACATAGTTTTCCATGGTTCTACTAATGACACCCCTGCGCCACAGGGCTGTGGTGTGGGGCGTAAGAATAATGCCACGGCCTTTCCCAGCACATTGTAGAAGGCGACTAAGATAATCAGGATGTGCATGCCAGCAACTTGAATCATCCGAAAAGTTACATATGCTAACGGCTGTCAGGTCTGCGAGGGAATTCGCAGGCAAGTCCACATTGCACCTCTGCGTCGTAGCCGCTGGTAACTTCGCGAACAGCGAAGGCTGAGCTATGGAGCTGGTTGCGTGTACTATCACTCTACGCAAGTAGTGTGATTCTGTAATATGTAAGCCATCGACACACTACCTGGCAACTCTTGTGTTCTATAGTTTTGGCGAAGGTAGCTCGTACGGAGTGTCAGATGTCCTAAATTCCCGGGGTGTTATGCGACCGTGCCCATCGCGGGAAGGTGCCCAGGGAAGCAAATGGTCATCACTAACGAAGTACGTTACTGCCACACACAGTTGTATGAGCAGTGTAAGCTGTCTCCCCGACCGTACGTTGGCAGAGGGGCATCAATGAAACTTTCTGCATAGGTGACACGGCGGCTAGGTGTGAGGTTAGAGCTGGTGACTGATGTGAAAGTTCACCTGCGGGGTTCCGGATCCAACACTTCACTTTGCTTCTTTCTTGCGCGGGTGAACCGCGGCCTACAGGGCAGCGATCTGTTAGGCTAGGGGAGAAACCTTGATTTGCATCAAGGGTAGCAGCTGCAAAGTGACATAAACGCCTACAGAACTTTCGGGAGGTTGGGAAGGAGTCTGCTGTCTGGAAAGGAAAGGACGGCCGGATCGCTATGATGTTCCTATAGGTTCGGGGAGTAGCGGGAAGCAATATCCTGTTATTTGCCTCGGCGATGGTCCGAGAACGGGAAACCCAAACCTAAATCAAAAAAGATACAAAGTATCTACACTGCATGCAGATACATCAGAACATGGATATGTCTATGACTACCGACTGCGTGGAACCTGTTGTGTTGAAGATATCGACGTAAGTTTTATAAAGATCCCAGTATAGTTATACTGGATGAAATCATTCGAAAAAACACGTCCCACGCTTTCGGTAGGCATAAGACATATCCATGTACCGATGTATCTGGTGGCAGTGTAGATACTCCATAAACTTGACTTGGCTTTGTCCTGTCCGCTCGGGCTCCTTTCTCTCGCGGGATCGTTTCGTTTTCGTTTGCATCGCGTGTGTGCAATATTCACCTCCTCTCGTGCACCCTGTTACATCCACCCGTTCGGTACAGTTTGCAGACTGCAGCCTATCGACATTTCTCTGAGTACGTTTCTGCTAATCGTAATCACCCTTCCCACCATCTTTTCCCAATCGGACGTGTATTGTGATTGTGTATCTATTGCAAAATCGCTCCCACACTATCCGCCTCATCCCGCCCCTTGAATCAACAGTCCGGGTCCGGCACACACAATCCGTTTCTCAAGTAACGCGTGCGACTCTATGCGATTGTGTCCGGCAAACAGAAAGGGAAACTAACAAAAGTAAACAAAACATTCCAACACACGCACAAAGAGAATGCACAAGAAAATTTTTGGAATTTTTGCAGAAGGGAGGGGGGGGGGGGCATTTGATCTTCTGCAGACCTCTGAATGTACATCATGTCACGATGAGCTGCCCGGAACTATAAGATCCTGCGACGAATATTTCTCTATTTCGGGGCTTGGGAGATTTTAACTCGCGCAGTACGAATCCGCCATTTTGTTTTATAATATGTTTATTGCACGTGTGGTGGGGGCCCACATTGTGGGCCAGTCAGGCCTCAAATCGCCGCCGTTGCAAATGCACAACCACAGTTGCTGGATCACCCGATTTGGAGATAGAATGAACTTCATCCGCGATGGCTCTCGCTCTCTATCTTCGGGGGGCGGGAACTATGTATTGTACACACTCTCAAATTGCGTCTGCGCATGTCCAAATGTTAGTCGAACTGACTACTTGCTACTTTTTCTGGGACCCTATTGATTCAGATATGTAGTACAACGCGCGCTATTTTATTTGTTTGGATTCCAGCCATTTTAAACACTTTTGAATTTTTGCGGAGGGGGGGCATTTGATTTTCTGCAGACCTCTGAATGTACATCATAACTTATAACATCCTACGACGAATATTTATTTATTTCGGGGCTTGAGAGATTCTAACTCGCCTAGTATAAATCCGCCATTTTGTTCAATATGTTTATTGCACGTGTGGTGGGGGCCCACATTGTGGACCAGTCAGACCTCAAATCGCCGCCATTGCAAATGCACAAACACAGTCGCTGGATCACCCGATTTGGCTCGAATGAACTTCATCCGCTCTCGCTCATTTTCGGGGGGCGGGAACTATGTACACTCTCTCAAATTGCGTCTGCGCATGTCCAAATGTTAGTCGAACTGACTACTTGCTACTTTTTCTGGGACCCTAGTGATTCAGATAGTACAACACGGGCTATTTTATTAGATGATGAATTGGAATTGGTGGAAATTGAAGGTCATTGAAAGTCCTTGGACGTCCTTGACCTAAATAATGAGTAAAAATGGAATTTCATTCATTGTGACCTCAGATTGTGTTGAGTGCACAATTTGTTTAATGAAATGGTGAGAATGAGAATGATATGAATGAGAGGAGGAGGTCCGCTGCCCTGAGCGAATTTCGCATACATTCAGAGACCATAAATTGCGTGTGAGCATGTCGACCGAGGAGAGCAGACGACTTCTTGCGACGTGTTCTGGGGGCCTAGTCAAGTTAGGTACCCAGTCGGACATTTGTCTCCGATTCCAGTGGAATCGCAAAGTCTTCGATTCCTTACCGGTTCCATTCATCGGTTTGTCTCCGAAACTGGAAAAATTCAAATGTTTTCAATTATGTATTTTATCGAGTTAGCCTCAAATTTGAATTCATTTGAAAGTATCTGGCATTTGGCGGCGTATGTTGTCATATATGAAATATGGAATAAAGGAATATGTATGTTTTGTAAGCCATGAATACAATCCGCCGTTAAATTAAAAGTGCCGTGAAATCAATCACGACACTTTTAGTTTTTGGACGAATTGTATATCAGGCTAGATTCAACCCATTTATACAGCCATCGATCCGAATTCGATCTGTGTCGATTCCTCGTTGGCTACAGTCATCGGTCCGGAATCGATTCCAGTCATCGATCCGGATTCGATTCCACGTTGACTACAGTCATCGATCCCAATTCGACCCCAGTATCGATTCTACGTCGACTCCAGTCATCGATTCTCCATCGACTACCGTCATCGATTCCGGATCGATTCCTGTCCTCATTTTCGGTATCGCAAAAGCGGCCATGCCCATACAAATATCTCCGACGTGTCTCCGATAAAGTCATCGATTCCTTAGTAGACAGTCATCGATCCAGGACCGGTCAAGTATCGATTCTTGTCCGACTGGGTAGTACGGAGCGTACTCTATATTTTTGAGGATTTTGAATGTATGGTATGGTGTGTATGCAGGACTTTTGATTATGGCGCCACGTTGACTGAGAGCGTGGGACAGAGAGCACAGAGAGCGCCTGTTCACCCATACACTATGTTATTTCTTGCCGTCCACAACGTCAACCTTTATCGCTATCAAATCAAAATCCCAACATGTACACACAGGATCCCCGCAAGCGCGCCGCCCGCGCGGATCTACAAGCAACAGCCATGCACAATGACCACTTCACTCAAACGACATGCACAACCAGAAAAGAAAATTTTTCAATGGGCTTGTTTCCTCTTCTGACCCCCGAGTAGAAAAACAGACATTTCGTGTGACGGACAGATTTTTAGGATGACCCCCAGCTATAAGACATATCCATGTCAAAAGATCAAGATATGGAATTGAATAAAGACATTCTTGGAGAGATCGGCTGAAGGAATTCCAAGGAAATGGACAGCGACGACTCGCAAGGGTTGAAGAGGTTAATCTTTGAAGAAGGAGCTCCAGAGGAGCGTTGTTGGAACGGACAACGATGCGCCAGAAGGCGCGAAGAAGTTAGTTCAGATAACGTGTACTCCGAACAACGACCAAAGTACCGACTCCAAATTAATGCGGATCACAAAAAGTAAGAAGCAGAGGATGAAGAGGAGGCGTTGAGAGGAAAGGCAGTCTATCGAGAAGCTCTCGAATCAACTCGATTAGTTAGGGCATGAGGAGTCGACTCCGGAAGTGGAAAGACCGGTGAAGAGATTCAAGGGCGGCAACCCCGGAAACTCAAAACCGGACCAACCACAGACGGAGAAGAGTCTTCGTGGGAGACTGTTTCACTTGGTGGACCATCCGCAAGGGAGGTTAACCAAGGTGAAACATTGGAGGGTGCGAGCCAGCGACCGGGCGGTACTGGAAATATTACTGAGAGGGCGCAGGCAAGCAAGAAAGGGAAACCTAACCAGGAAAGGCAATCTTTTGCACAAGTGGTAAGAAGAGACCTTTCCCTGGGTATCACCAACTTTTCGCTGGAGGGGATTTTAGGGACGACACACCTGAACGCTTTCAAGGCGTCTCTCTTGTGTGCGCTGGGTGTAAGTTTTGTTGGCTATGCCAAACTGCTCGACAGATTCATTACGATCACGCGTATGAATCAGTCGACCAAAAGCTGGCTTATCAACACTCAGCAATGGCAAATTTATGAGAAGGCGCCAAACTGAGGGTGGATACCCTGCATGTGTTGCGTGGGATGGTAGGGATGATCATCCTTGCTTATGATTGTACCGAGAGCAAGGATATCAGTTTGAAGAGGCTGCAAAGGCAAAATGGATGCGTGAAGGATCCTTTGAAGTGGAGGGTTACTCACGAGGAAAGTTTGACAAAGCAGAGAAGGGGGGGGGGGGGGGAGGAATGATGCTTGTGGTATGGTGTCCAAAGGAAGACGCGAATTCTATTGAGAACGCAAGGGGGAGACTCACCTGCGGTCTTTATGAAGCCATCGTGAAATCCAAGAAGAGTGGCCGGTGAGCTGAATGTCCGAATTGGAGCGGGGGTAGGGAGGAGTCTATCGGCGATGGTGGCGGGCCGGCAGAAAGAAACACTAACTGTATGCCACTTGAATATTCAACACAGCAAAGCAGCATCAGCGATGATGAAGAGGCGCTTTAAGGAAGAAAAACTGGACATAGCTTTGGTGGAGGAACCCTGTATTTTACACAATAAAATTAGGGGTTTGTCACAACCAACCACAAATCTGCACCATGCACAGGCGGACGGTTAAAAAATGGACCCGCATCCTGGTGCGTTATGGAATACGTGCAGTACAGTGGTCAGGCTAACAATGTCTGCTCACAGGGCTACCAAGTTTAAAATTCTGTTCGGAGAAAACGGAGTAGCGAACGCAAACGTATAAGAGTGCCAAAAAATACCAAATCACAATTCTGAATTTGGTTGAAATCGGACTACTACGTCATACAGCTGTCATATCGTTTTCATATTTCACTCTAATCAATAGCATCTTTAGATAAATCATATTCCCGAATTTTGTTGAAATTGAACTACTCTATTATATAGTTATCATAGGAACGACCGTTCCAAAAGCAAGTTTTTGTTAGAAAAACTTTTTTATTTCTGAAGATATCTTTACGAAATTGCATATTATTGAATCATATTAACTGCTAAGAAGCGTTCCTAAATTTGGTTGAAATCGGCCCACTATTTCATATTTCTCTCATAGGAACAGTGAAATTGGAACAAGTTTTACTACTAATTTCAAAGTGGCAAATGTACCCTAAGACACAACTTCGACAAGCTAGCCGAAGGCTAGTTTGTTTTTCTTTCAACCAGCCAAAAAAAAACAAAAACAAAAGCCCCGGTCCGTAGTTCCCGCCAAAAAACTCCCGTCAAAATCCCGCTGTGCCAAAACAATCCCCAGCACGCGTTCGGTTTTGACACAAGTTTAGCCACCACGAAATAGTGCATATCTAAATAGTGCATGCACAATTTCGCATGCATTATTTCAGTGCCCTGCCGGTTCATATCTGACACACATCTGATATTTTGGAATTTGACAACAGAACAAGCGCATTTATCTCGAAACAATTCGAAATACATTAAATATTTTGAATTATGGCAAAATAAATGCTCTTGTGAAATCCATTCTGACAAATGCCGAAATGACAGACGTATGTCAGAATTCGTTCATTACACTTGTTTCGCTCCGTAGTATGTACTTTTGTGTGGGGGCAGCACATGGAAAGTTTCCGAAAGAGTTACCAGAAAGCTACAAGTTCGTCGAATTTTAAGAATTTTCTGGGCCGAAACAATATCAAATGATGAGCCCCTCGAAAGGTCGGCGTACGGGTCAGATGCAATTCGACGATTCGATTCGAAGGCGAGAATGGCAGTGGATGGGTCGCATATTTCGGAAGCGTGATAACTGCGTTGCTGGACATGCCTTAAAGTAGAACCCGAATCACAATGTCAACCGACGAAGAGTATGTATATCCTAGAATCTCATGGCGGCGATCTGTGGCAAAAGAGTGCGAGTTACTGAGTAAGTCATATTGGCAGTTGCTTCCCATTCCACAGAACAGAGTACAATGGCGCGCAGGAATAGTTGATGTGCTATGCCACAATAGCGTTTAAGGCAAGGTAGTTGTAAGAGTAAGCTACAACCATCCCCGACTTGTCACAGGTATGTCGAGAAATGGGCAAGAGGTGACTACTAGCAACTTGCATCGCCCGAAATCAGTCTATGCTAATGTCAACTAAGCCACATGGAAGGGAATAGTTGACGCGCTATGCCCCACTAATGATTAGGGCTAATAGTAACTACTGGCATACTATACCAGCCTTTAATAAGAGATAAAATCAACATTATATTCCCCTAAATTTAGGAAACACAACAAATCATACCCTGACATAAAATATATATGGGTACATACATACTCGTCTATATACATATATAATTCAAGGAAACCTATACGGGGGCACAGAGTTTGACAGGAATGAGAATTCATAGCCCGTGAGTCCGTGTAAAATGAAGAAAACGAACTTACTACATGAATTTATGTCCTTATTGAATATGTACAAGATAGACAACGAGGGTACACAACTCATCCCCTTGGAGCGGATTAAAGGGCCAACCTTATTACGAAGCCTCCGCCGATGACGATATACCTGGCCAGGAAAAAAGATGAACATTAGGTCTGTGTTGTGTTCACGGCAACTTTATGATGCAAATTGAAGTTGAATTTAATGAACGTGTGCAAAATGAAAAACTGCCACGTCGCGTCGCGCCACCGATGAAAAACAATGAGAAATTATGAATGGACAAGGCAGAAAAGATGACTAAGGCCTCTTACACTGCGCTTTATAGCCATTGTGAACGAGCCGTAATGGACTTACGTTCAAGTGAGGAAATTTGCATAGATTCGATTAAATTTCCCATTTACGATGATAATCGATGTGAAGCTTCTGATTCTACACCGACGAGCACTTAGGGCCTCGTTATGAAAATTTTATGGCTAGAAATACGATGAGACGGTAAGTGAATAGAATACTTCATTAAAATTAATGAATTTTTTTTTATGTTGGTCAAGGAGCCGTTGCATTGTAATTGTTGAACTTGATGTGTATGGGGAAAATTGGAAGAAGTTAATATTTAAAATGAACTTGCATTACTATTTTAAGAATCAAAGAATTATTGCAGCTTAGTTTCGATGATTAACGGTCTGAATTAAATAGCTCCATCTGACACACTCGTGCTATATTGTGGCTCAATAACCCGACGTCGGGGCATCGAAAGTCCGCCAGATGTTTGGCGTTTGCATTTTCCAAACCTTCCAATCTCGGCCTTGCTCTCAGCTTCGCACTAATGATGCGTCCTTTCAATATCCGCTTAGGCATGAGGCTTTCGTCCATTCATGGTATATGTCCTGCTTATTGCTGTCAACGTAGTTTGACGATTCTGTAACGGACGGTTTGGCTGACATCCTAAAATGCCCGTGTGGGGACGGAGCCTAAGGTAGCATAATGACCATGAAGGTCGGGCCGTGCCATCTGGCGAAGAAAAAGGCTCCTCAACGAGCTAAGCAGCGGCCTATGCTTGCTGTAGCTCAGTTCGGGAGACGTGGGCGGGGTTTTCGCCGCTCGTTGCTCCTGTCCTTTACGTATTAACAAAAATTCATAGGCCTGGGGAAGACAACACAAACAAGGGAGGTAAAAATGGGGAGTAAAAAAAATGAGGCGATAAGGATGGAATGGTTGGCAGATGGCTCGCTTGCCCTCGCGCTCGTATTGGGGTCCAGGTGTAATGGGACCCTTGGCCTCTGGTTTGGTACCACCGACAGATCCTTACTCATCAGGTGCTGCTATAGATCTGCCGGTGGAAGCAGCACAACCAAACCAGAATATGGTTCATTACAATTCTCGAATTTCGAATCGTGGATGTTCATTGCTAGCTTGTAATAAACGATGGAGAACACTCGATAGTTTCCGTGGGGCGGAGCTGATGAGACTATAATGGTTCGAAAGTGACAGCTGTCAAAGTTGGCAATTGACAAAATTGTAGCTACTCAACGAGCTTGGCGACGGTGTGAGCTGGTTACTGCAGCTCAGATTTGGAGAATTGGGCGGGGTATTCGCCGCTCGCTGCTTCTTCTCAATCTACATTGAAAGGATCTCGTACCTAGCAAGAGACAACACGACATGGAGTGGAGCTCCGGGGTCCAGGTGTCGGTGGATACACGGCCTTCTGTACCCACTTGAATTAAACAACCCGACCTTGAGGTCTCTTAGATATTACAAGATATTATTATTATAAAAAATTGGGCCACAAAACGTGGCTTTAAAGTTAATCATTTAAAGACTTTTTCTTTTCTGAAGAAAGCTTAGGACATCAACACCATGTTTGAGGGAGAGAGATTAGTTTTCACAGACGTGTAAATAAGGCCAATATCGCACTCTACTGTAGTAGGAACCAAGGGCGGCGTGGCCCAGCCTGGAACCCGGGATTTCCAGGTCGGACCTCATTCACCTCAATTAAATTCAATGGGATTTCACATTTTTTCCAGTTGGAAAAGAGACTTTTTGTCGAAATATTAGGAAACCCTTCGGAATCAATTGGTTTCTTCTTTCACAGTTGCACAGTTCAATACTTGGTCTTGATGTAATAGAATGTAGTATGTTTTTAATATTTTTTAAAGATTGGAATTAATTATGCCACCACTTAAAATCCAAAAAAAAAATCCTACCCTTGACCTGGATAGCTGCAAAAGATCGCGCCTCTAGTTCCTTGTGAAAGCCGCAAGCCTTTCGTGCCGCCCGGATGATACTTGTCTCAACGTGTAGAGCGCGGGCCCGTCTTACATTCGTTACGTTAGCGTGTGACCGAGTACGCGTAATAACGCGGTTAGGCGGGCGGTCGTTGACAGATGATCACGACGTCTGGACCTGCAAGCAAGGCTAAAAGAAGATAATGAGACTTCATATTTACACACTGTGCAAATCACTGTCTCAATCTAGTTCCTATCGGCTGCTTGGAGTTGTGAAGTGCAACAAAGTCTTTGTTTGGCCTGGTTAAATGTGGTGCAATTTTCCTCGGGGACTCGTACAAGCGGATGGATATCTGGGCCGAAATAGTTGGCGACCGTAATGAAGGTCATCAAAAGCTTCGCCGTCTTGGTAAAATTGGCAAAACACGGTGGTGGAGCAAACCACGTGCATTGAAGTCAATTATTGATGTGAATGGCGTCAAAACGACAAAACTGGTTGATTTTCTTCTATGCATGGAAGAAATTCGGAAATGCTGCTCATTTGATTCTAAGGCGTGTTTTACTGCCGAATCTCTGAGCTGTAACTGGTGCAAATTTGAGACGGCTCTTTTGTCAAAACTAGTGCTCAAGATTTACGATCTCTTAACTCCAGTATCTAATGCACTGCAATCCCCGCAAATCGACAATTTGGTCACCTTCACCTTAACCCAGTCACTTTAAAAACAACTGAAGACCCGGAGTCCGAAGCGTATATACCCTAGACTTGTACAGACCTAGTGGTGTACCAATTGGCAACGACCATATGCATTAAAAGTGAGTTTCCTATATGGCCAGTTTATAGGAGAGGTTGGCACTCATTCAAGAGGACCTTGACCATTCTCAAAATCAATGAACTAACCCATTCTACAAATACTTGTCGCATTTTCCAAGTCGCTAGCTTCATTCTATCGAAAGTTATTGCTTATTCGAAGTTTCACTTGTAAGGGAGGTAGAGGTTCCTTTGACGGATCTTGCCCATCATTATCACCCATCACCAATTAGATCACCCTACAAACATTTAAACAAATATCAAGTCTCTAGCTTCACTCTATCGAAAGTTATCGCTTATTTGAAGTTTCATTTGTAGGGGAAGTAGGGGTTTCGTTGGTCGGATTTTACGTATTTTAAATATTAGCCAACTGGATCCTGCTGCAAACATTTGGGCAAAATTTCAAGTCGCTAGCTTTATTTTGTCGTTAGTTATCGCTTATTTTAAGATTCGTTTCTAGGGGAGGTAGGGGTTCCTTGGGTTGGATATAACCCATCTTTAATACCAACTAACTCAATCTCACTTCGAACATTTGACTAAATTTGCAAGTCGCTGGCTTCATTCAATCAAACGTTATCGCTTATTTGAAGTTTCATTTGTAGGGGAGGTAGGGGTTCCTTGGTTCGGATCTTACCCATTTTCAATAACAGCTAACTAGATCTTATTACCAACATTCTACCAAATTTTCAACTCGCTAGTGTTATTCTATTTTGAATTTTGTAGGGGAGGTAGGCGTTCTTCTCATCTGATTATGCCCAACTTACTAAAACTCAAGCAGCTTCTCACCTCAGGGTTGCACGCCAAAAATCAGATGTCTACGTCAATTGGTTCAAGAGTTATAGACAAAAAACCTGAAAAGTAGGGTAGTGCGGGGCTCTTTGGAAGAAAATTACCGTTAGTTTTCAACTGATCAATTTTATTTTTCCAGGAGAGTATAGGATTACCCTCACGAGCAATCTACCAAAGCTGGAGCTTTTCATGTTTATTTAATCGGGAGTTATAAGTATATTTAATTATTTTACATATGTAGGGGAGGTAGGCGTTCTCTTGGCCTGATCATGCCCATTTTCAATACCAACCAACTAAATCATACTTGCAACATCTGACCAAAATTTCAAGGCTTTTGCTTCATTCTATCGAAAGTTATCGTGCGAATGGGCAGACAGACAGACAGACGGACAGACGGACAGACAGACAGACGGACAGACAGACAGACAGACAGACATGGCTAAATCGAATCAGGAGGTGACCCTGATCATTTATATATATACATTGCTATACCTCCGGAGCCTTCTTTAAGGTGTTACATGTTTCCGTCCTGACAAAAACAATATACCCTATACTAAGAGTCTAGGGTATAAATATGAGACAAGCTTAGTGACTTTGTTGAGGAGACAGTGCAATACTTCTATCTGGTCAAAGAGCAGCTGGAGGAAGCTGACTGCATTATGCGACTTCACTCCTTCGAAAACTGGCCCTTGCGCTGCACTCCTCGCTCTCAAGAGGAGCACGTGCTTATTAAAAGTCTTTCGGGTCGTTTTAATGGAAACGAATATTTTTTGAAAGACTTCACTACACTGGACTGGATCCCAAAAGATTTTCCAGTAAAATGCGAATTGATGATTTTTTACTTTGCACGGTGTCGTCATTGGTAAAGGTTGACGCACGCTTGGCACGCACAGAGCTCCAGAGCTTCTTGGATATTTATGAGTCACTGGTGCGGACGCCAGTGACGTAGATAGCTTTTAGGGGAGGGAGGGGATATGCCATCGGCGATATATTTTTTTAAAAGAAAGAAGAAAATTAAGTAAATATTAAACCATACACCAATGAGTTAGCTCACGACTTTTTCCAATACATATATCTTTGAAGTACTCATTAAGAACGATAAGTTGATGAAATAGTTGAAGAGTATCATCAAGAAAATCATCAGGATGTTTGTGGTGATATCCTTAAGGTAAGGCCTAAAAATTTGCGATCCATGTAACCTGATCAACGGTACCACGCGCATATTTGATTGCATATTGACTAGATAAAGTCACACAGACTCCACGTTGGGCGCCGCATAATTTGAAGCATCTCGATTATTTTTTACCGTGAATTCTCCCTGATGTAGGATGAAAAAAAAAGCCATGAGGTAACCTTAAGGTAGCTTATGGTAACCTTATGGTAGATTAAGGTAGCCTAGAGGTACAGTTTAAAAAGGTTTTCGTTTTTGTGTCCTTGCGGCTAACGGTGCCATCCGCCTATTCAATTCGGTTTCATTAACTAGATAAAATCACACCGACCTCACATTCGGCTTCGAATATTTTCAGACATTTAAGGCCGGCATTATACAAATATTTATAAGTTATTTATGAGTGTGAGCTGATGGCATATTTCGCTTTCATTAATTAGATAAAATAACACCGATCATACATTGCGCGTGAAGTGGCTCAGTGTGCTATAATTCACACTTTAACCCCCCGATGGGTGCCAAATCTTTTCGGAAATTTTCGACTATCAATTTTCACTGAAGTAGGATGAAAAAAGCCTTAACGTATGTAGCTATGCTTTAGTGATCTGATTATGTCATCGCAGATCAATGGCTGTAAAAAGAAAGAGAAACTGTCGTCAAATAAAGTGGCTTCGACAAATCGGATTTATAACGATGTCGATAGTTAAGTTTCAGTGTTTTAGTTTTAATTGATTTCGAGTTTTAAGTTAAAAATCAGCAGTTGGATTCAACAACACAAGGACTGGTAAATTTCTAGCTTTCACGCAGGGTTCGTCTTTTTCATAACAGTTTTCTGTACTGGTTATGTTCAGATAAATCGCCAATTTTAATTTTAGGGCCGACTTTATCCTGTACTTATCTAATATACATTTTTCCTTTTAACTGAATTAAATAGTTAGAGCAGATACTTCTCAGGCGAGTAGTAATTTCAAAATGATTATCCACAAGCGCAATAGAACTGACGGAGCTTGTGCGCATTTTATACTTCTGTTCATCAATACTGTATTTCTGTGTGTGCTTTGTATTGGAATCCTTATGAGTTAATTATACTCTAGATGAAATCTGAGAGTATTATAAGTTTGCCACAAAGTTTGTAACGCTAAGAAATAAGGCTCGCAGAAAAAAATGAATGATACAGAAGTTCATATTATCACTCGAATATCTCAAAACCGGATGTCCGTCTGTCCGTCTGTCCGTCTGTCCGTCTGTCCGTCTGTCCGTCTGTCCGTCTGTCCGTCTGTCCGTCTGTCCGTCCGTCCGTCCGTGACCTCTCTAGCTCGAGAACGCGTTGAGCTATGAAGTTCAAATTTTGCACACGTTATTTTTGACAAAAAATGAAGGCTAAGTTCGTGAACGGGCTAAATCGCTCCACCCCTTCTACCCCCTCCCATACAAAATGACACATTTTTGAAAATTTACAATAATCAGATTTTCTCAGAAACTATAAAACATCTTGCTTTGAAATTTTGAATATATCACTTTTATGATAATTGTAACCTTCATTATAAAATTTATTGTAATCCTCACCCTCCTTCTACCCCCTCCCATACAAACTGCACTATTTCATGAAATACGTTAAGCATGAAATCTGAGAGGTGATGGGATCAACAAAGTCTTAACGATGCATCCGAGATTGCAACCAAAATTATTTATTGGCTTTAACCAGGTTCAAATTCATCTAGAGTATTGCATGATTGGGGTTTACCCCAATCGTAGTTCTTTTATGTTTTTTAACTGATTTTTGAAACAAAAAAAAAATAATTATTCGACCCTTCGTTGATAGTTTTTAATTTCAGCAAACATCGATCAACCAGTTAAAACGTTACAGCTATACAACGGCATGATTTTATAAACAAAAAAAGACATAACTACATAACGGGAGAAACTAGCTCGGCGAAACCTATCCAGTTCGTGGACGTTATTGAGAGCTGGGCTCCTATCTAATCCATAAAATTGCATCAAGTGGTTCAAAATTTACAGCTATATAACAGCAAAATTTTCTAAGAAAAATAATCCTATAACGCAAGAAGTTAGCTGAGTGAAACTGTTCTAATTGGTGGGCATTTGCGATGACTACGCTCCAATTTAATTTCAGCAAAATCAATGAGTCGGTTCCAGAGTTACAAAATGTCAAGAAAATAATAAATCTATAAGAGAAAAACTTGCGGGGGAGTTTCAGAAAAATTCACAGCACAGCTAAAACGTTACAATAATACAACTTCAAAAGGTAATAATCAAAAAATCACCTAAACCTAGTTAATGAAGTTTAAAATCAAACTGGAGATAAATTTATATAGCAAAATCAATCGAACAGTTAAAAAGTTTCATAATTTGAAAATTTCGTCCGAATAAAGAAACACATAACTCTGAAGCTGCACCTGATACTATCTACACTTAAAGGCAGTTAAGTATCCAACCCATATCTTCATTTTACATAAAATCATAAATGATCCCGAATTAGCCCACATCAAAAATCAGTTCCTCTGGCTTCACTGCTCCAGGTGTCTCTTTGTCTGGATTAAAGGCAGTTTTTTTTCGAACTCGAGATAAAGAAACGTGATTTTCATGTAATGCAAATACCTATAGAATGACATGATCAAGATAATTATGTACTAACAGTGCCAAATTAATGTAGCAAAAAACTTTACATTGGAAATGTTTCTGCAAAATCACGTTTTTTTACTTTTAAAATGTTACATTCGCAAATTTTCACATCTAAGTCCTTAATATTTATGTACTGATCGAAACACAACATAATGAGGCAACTTCTGTCAACTTAGCAATTTGCCAGTTCAAAGTACCGTTACGAAGTAATCATTTGGATTTTTGATGAAAATTTTTTTTAAAGTTCGAACGGTTGTATCTTTGAAATAACGGCAATTTTTTCAACCGATAAAAAGTTCGTTTAAAAGAAATTTTATGTTCTTTCAAAAAGTAAGATCGAATATCGGATCGAATAATTGGGGGCTTGGCAAATTTAGAATTTGTTGGACAAGTTAATGGCTTTGACAGTTTAAAAAAAATATTCTAAAATCCTGTAACGGATAAAGGTGAAGTGTTCATGTCATACATTAATTTTCCCCAAATGAGCTATACTATCTACCATTGAAATATTTACCAGCATGAACAGGGCACCCTCTGCCTCTTTTTCTCAAGGTGCAGAACTGTCTTCACCTGCGGACGGTGATAATGTCGGCGAAACTGATGCTGATTTAGACTTTTAGATAAGGGCTACTTTGTTAGTGTTTCGCTCGGTGGCCGTGATCGTTCGGTCATCGCTGTACGATACTAATCTAGAGCTCGGAGATCAAATCTCGGCGCTATTAAAAATTGCCTGTGAGTACTAATCTAACTCTCACAGTGCTCCGGGCTTGTCAGTATAAAGACGGCGCGGATTGGAGGTGCATGCTAGCAACTGCACTTCCGAAAAGTAGATTTGCTATTGAAACGTCAACAAGGCATAGAAATGCTAGAGATGTTGACGCGCCCAGGGGGGAGGGTCAAGGCAATTAGAGAGAGGTGGAGATACTTTGTTAGTGTAGCATTTTTTTGTATTTCCCAACCCAGTATGTATAATACTATTATACATTTACTGTTCTACACGTTACGTTACCCAATCGTAATTTTTACACTCCTGACTATGTATATACAGGGTGTCCCAAACTCCAACGTCAACCCGGAAACCGGTGATAGGCCAAGTGGTGGCAGTTATCAGAAAAGTATTAAAAAAAGTCTCCGTCAATTATTTTTTGACTTATAGACATTCAAAAAAGAATTGGAAAAATTCATACCCTGTGATAATTTTTTAAGTACTGTTATTACAAATTTTAATTTTTTTTTATGAAGCAACCCTGACTAACTGTTCTATAAATCACAATCTAAAAGTAAAAAATTACTGTATTGGTTTTAAATAAAATATGACTTTTTTCCCCAATTTTGTACTCAAAATTATCACTTATCCCAACTTCAACTGACTGCACTGTAAAAAAAAATATACCACGCGGTTTTGGTAAGTAACTGTAAAAGATGGCGCATTTTGTCCAGATTCCAAAATGGTACAACACTTCCTATATTATCTCTTAATTGAGGTGAAAAGAAGTAATAATCTCATTTAGGCAAAAGTGTAATTTATAATAATATAATAATTTTAAGTCTCTAGCTTTACTCTATCGAAGGTTATCGCTTATTTGAAGTTTCAGTTGTAGGGGAAGTAGGGGTTTCGTTGGTTGGATTTTACGTATTTTCAATATTAGCCATCCAGTTGACTATTACGAATATTTGACCAAAATTTTAAGTCAGTAGCTTTATTTTGTCGCAAGTTATCGCTTATTTTAAGTTTCATTTCCAGGGGAGGTAAAGGTTCCTTAGGTCGGATCTAACCCATCTTGAACACTAACTAACCCGATCTCAATTCAAGCATTTCACCAAAACTTCAAGTCGCCGGTTTAATTCTGTCAAAAGTTATCCGCCGGTTTAATTCTGTCAAAAGTTATCGCTTATTTGAAATTGCATTTGTAGGGGAGGTAGGGGTTGCTTAGGTGGGATCTTACCCATTTTCAATACCAACCAAGTATATCTTACTAACAACATTTTGTCAAATTTTCAACTAGATATTGTCATTCTATCGAAAGTTGTTGTAATTAAAAAAATATTTAATTTTTTGAAATTTGTAGGGGAGGTAGGCGTTCCTTTGATCCGATTATGCCCAACTTACTAGAACTCAAGCAGCTTCACACCTCAGCGTTACATGCCAAAAATCAGGTGTCTACGCCAATTGGTTCAAGAGTTATAGACAAAAAACCCGAAAAGTAGGGTAGTACGGGGCTCTTTGTACGAAAATTACCGTTAGTTTTCAACTGATCGATTTTATTTTTCCAGTAGGGTAGAGGATTATCCTCACGAGCAATTTACCAAAGCTAGACCTTTTCATGTTTATTTAATCGGGAGTTATAGATACATTTAATTATTTTACATATATAGGGGAAGTAGGCGTTCTCTTGGCCTGATCATGCCCATTTTCAATACCAACTAATTAGATTATACTTCCAACATTTGACCAAAACTGCAAGCCTCTAGCTTCATTCTGTCGAAAGTTATCGTGCGAACGGGCAGACAGACAGACAGACAGATGGACAGACGGACAGACGGACAGACGGACAGACGGACAGACGGACAGGCGGACAGACGGACAGACAGACATGGCTAAATCGAATCAGGAAGTGACCCTGATCATTTATATACATATATACATTGCTATACCTTCGGAGCCTCCTTTAAGGTGTTACATATTTCCGTCGTGACAAAAACAATATACCCTATACTAAAAGCCTAGGGTAAAAAAATTGAGCGGATTTAGGTCAGGTGAACGTGCCGGCCACGAAATTGTACCAGACCGCCCTATCCACCTCTTGGGACATTCTCGATCGAGGAACTCTCTTACTGTACGTGCATAATGCGCCGGGCAGCCATCGTGCTGATACCACATATTTGCAAAAGTACTGAGTGGCACGTCTTCCAATAAATTGCGTAAATGATTCATTAAAAAATCTAAATATGTCTCGGCACTTAAGTTCTCTGAAAGCTCGAATGGTCCAATAATTTGGCCATTTAAAATTCCAGTCCACATGTTCACTTTCAAGCGATGCTGCGCTCTATTTTGCCGCATTAAATGTGGATTTTCAATCTGCCACTCGTGTAAATTGTGGAGGTGTAACCATCTTTAGAAACTGTGGATTCATCGGTCCATAGAATTTTGTCAAAGAATCGGGGATCTTCTCTGTACTCACGCAACATCGTTTGACAAAATTGTACTCTCTGCGGAGAATCTCGAGGTAGCAGACTTTGGACTCGTTGAACATGGTACGGGTGCATCTTGTTTCTCCGTAGAATTCGTTGTACTGTACTTTTGGGTACTCCTGTCCTACATTCAATTGCACGTACTGAAGCACTGGGGTCTTGTTCGACTGCTTGTAAGACTTCCTCCTCGTAGAGCATGATGGAATTTGGCTCTCCTGTCATGTGGTGTGGAATTTGACCCTCTGAGAATGACTGGTGTACGTTCATAAATATTTGGTGATCCGGACAACGTTCAGCATTTGGATATCGCTCACGATAAAGTCTCACTGCAGCACTAGCATTGCATTTGCATTCCCCGTAAATAAGATGCATGATAGCATATTCCCGCGCACTGTATCTGTATGGCATAATGGCAGTTAAATGCGTCCTATAATCAAATTGTTACTGAATCACTAAATCATTCATAAGGTTACATGTGCTACATATGTATGTCGTACCATTTTGGAATCTGGACAAAATGCGCCATCTTTTACAGTTACTTACCAAAACCGCGTGGTGTATTTTTTTTACAGTGCAGTCAGTTGAAATTGGGATAAGTGATAATTTTGAGTACAAAATTTAGGAAAAAAGTCATATTTTATTTAAAACCAATACAGTAATTTTTTACTTTTAGATTGTGATTTATAGAACAGTTAGTCAGGGTTGCTTCATAAAAGAAAAATTAAAATTTGTAATAACAGTACTTAAAAAATCATCACAGGGTATGAATTTTTCCAATTCTTTTTTGAATGTCTATAAGTCAAAAAATAATTGACGGAGACTTTTTTTAATACTTTTCTGATAACTGCCACCACTTGGCCTATCACCGGTTTCCGTTGACGTTGGGGTTTGGGACACCCTTATATCTATTTTAATTTTAACTATACTGTTTCTCATTATTCTCAAATAAATATTCATAGCGGCAAAATTTTTTGAGTCTTACTTATTTTTATACCCTAGACTTACTGTACACCTAATGTGTACAGCTTTGCTTCCGCCGTTTTTCCTGGAATTAAAAGCTTAATTGTCAAAAGGTACTCACAGATGTATTATTCAAAGTACTGTCCATCGCTAGCGACAACTTTCACACATCTCTCCGGCATTTTTCGGATTCCATCTCGGAGGCGTCTTTCGACGCGATCCATGATTGGATCCATTTTCTGACTTCCTCGTCCGAACGAAAATTCTGATCAGCCAGGCCGTGCTCCATGGAACGAAACAGATAGTAGTCGGAAGAAGCGATGTCTGTTGAGTACGGCGGGTGGGGTAAGATTACCCATTTCAGGGTTTCCAAGTATGTCATGACCACTTTTGGGACGTGTGGCCGAGCAATGTCATGCTGGAGGATGACTTTATCGTATCTCCCTTGGTACTGTGATCGTTTTTCCTTTAATGCCCGACTTAAATGCATCAATTTCGCTCCGTACCGATCTCCTGTGATAGTTTTATTCGGTTTGAGTAGCTCGTAGTATATCACACCGAGCTGGTCCCACCAAATGTAAAGCATAACCTTGGCGCCGTGAATATTCGGTTTTGCCGTCGACGTTGAAGCATGTCCGGGCATTCCCCATGACTTTCTGCGCTTAAGATTATCGTAACGGATCCATTTTTCGTCGCTGGTTGCGATGCGATGTAGAAATCCCTTCCGATTCTGCTTTTGTAGCAGTTGTTCGTATGCAAATAATCGCCGCTCAATATCTCTCGGTTTTAACTCGTACGGAACCCAATTTCTTTGTTTCTGAATTATGCCCGATGCCCATGGCCTGAAGGCGTTTCGAGATGGCCTGCTGAGTCACTCCCAGTGATTTAGCTAATTCTTCTTGCGTTTGGCACGAAGCTTCATGGAGCAGTGCTTCCAATTTGTCGTCTTTGAAAATTTTTTCTCTCCCACCACCATGCTTGTCCTCGACATTGAAATCGCCACTTTTAAAACGTTGAAACCACTCACGACATGTTATGTCACTCAGAGCGACCTCACCGTAAGTATCTGAGAGCATTGGATGAGCCTCAGCTGTAGTTTTTTCAAATGGAAGCAGATGATCAAAACTTCTTGCAAATGACGAGAACTTGACTCGAAAACAGACATTTTGAATCGCGAATCTTTTTAAAATTGCAAACAACTTTTACTAATGCGGGGATGTCGATACGTTCACAGACGTCCAAACTCAGACACTTTTGAGCTACGCATTTTGACCAGCCCTCACGGATACAGCCGTCTGTAGGAAAACGGTGGAAGCAAAGTTGTACACCTACTAGTATAGGGTATATTGTCTTTGTCACGACGAAAATATATAACACCTTAAAGGAGGCTCCGGAAGTATTGCAATGGAATTATACAAATGATCTGGGTCACCTTCTGATTCAATTTAGCCATGTCTGTCCGTTCGTCTGTCTGTCCGTCTGTCTGCCTGTCCGTCTGTCTGTCTGTCCGTCTATCAGTCAGTCAGTCCGTTCGCACGATAACTTTCGATAGAATGAAGCTTGAGCCTTGAAACTTTAACCAAATATTGGCAGTATAATCAAGTTGGTTGAAATTGAAAATGGGCATGATCAGGTTAAAAGAACGCCTACCTCCCCTACATATGAAGAATAATTAAATGTACCTATAACTATCGATTAGATAATTACGAAAAGCTCTAGCTTTGGTGGAGTGCTCGTAAGGGTAATCTTGTACTTTCCTGGAAAAATAAAATCGATCAGTTGAAAACCAACGGTAATTTTCTTACAAAGAGCCCTGTACTACCCCACTTTTCATGTTTTTTGTCTATGACTCTTGAACCAATTTACCTAGACACCTGGCATGTAACCCTGAGGTGAGAAGCTGCTTCAGTTTTAGCAAGTTGGGCTTAATCAGATCAAAAGAACACCTACCTCCCCTATAAATTTCAAAAAATTAAATATTCCGTTAATTACGACAACTTTCGATAGAATGACACTAGCGATTTGAAAATTTGGTGGAATGTTGTTAGTATCTAGATCTAGTTAGCTAGTGTTGAAAATGGGCAAGATTCGATCTTAGGAACCTCTACCTCCCCTACAAATGCAACTTCAAATAAGCGATAACTTTTGATAGAATGAAGCCAGCAACTTGAAATTTTTGGTGAAATATTTGAAGTGAGATTTAGTTAGTTGGTATTTAAGATGGGCCAGATCAGACCCAAGGAAACCCTATTATTTCAGTAAATTAGAAGCCAACGTTTTTGAAATAAATCAAAACTATCTCGTTCACTCGTAAACAGAGTCCATTGCAATAGACACATTCTTGCTACATGTATGTACTCGTAGGAGTACATATAAGCACTCTCTAAGCGAACATTTAAGCTGTCAGCTACCTCCATCTTAAGTGGAAGGATCTAAGTATGTCAAGCGTCTAAACGACAAACAGAACACAAACAGTGAAATAGAACCAAAGTGAAGCTCTCATGCCTTCGAGTACAAGGAAACATCCCTTCATTATCCTTTCGCTAGTGCAGTTGCAATACCTGGTCTGCTTCTCAACTTTCGGGCACTTCGCACCCCCGTGACGAGAAAAACTCAAGCAAAGTGTAGTTAAGTTGTCTATTGTACCAGTTAAAAGCGTTTGGTCGCTTCGTGCTAATGGCATCATCGTAGTAATCTGCACCAGAGCACCAGGATAGAGCATACAAACAACGAATGCCGGCTATAAACAAGAAATAAAGTTGCCGGCTGAGAAACTAAGCAAACAGACAAACAGTGCACGGAGCTTAAGGCTCAGGATTTTAGCAAGGGGTGCATTGTGCATCAGGTGTATATTAGATATACCATGCCACACATGTCGGGCCATACGAATATGTTGTTACACTGCAAATAGAGTTTCGCAACAGATACCGAATGAATCCTGTGTACAACTACTTCAGTTGAAGCAAAAAGGATTTATGATCAACTGGGTGTGCTAGAGAGATGTTTCGGGAGTTCTTCTTTATGGCGTACGAAATCTTTCGTTTGCCAGGAGTCTTGAATGCGTTCTGTTGGTTCGCGAAGGAGAATTCCAGTAAGCAAGAGTTAAAAGCAACCTTTGGTCCTTGTACACGTAAGTGGATTTTCTCGCGTTGTACGTTCACATAAATTACACAAAAGTCCTGTTATAGTGAAAATTGCACTGTAGTGAAGCTCTTTGAATAGTGTAGTGAGTGCATACGAGACTTGCAAGTATTGTATATTTAAGAGGAATAGTGTTTGCAAAACTGAAGTTTTGTACAATAAAAGCAGATTTGGACGAGAAAAGTAATGTTGCCAGCATTTCCGGATGGCTGCTTTCACACCAAACAGACCTTTCTATGGCAGCGTTTAGAAAGCGCGACTTGAACAGCGTATACAGCGGCTACGGTGATTTTTATATTTACACTGTATTCAAGTGCAATCTCGCCGCTTCACCAACCGCGGCGACAGAGGTTTTGTATGTGCACCGCTCTACAAAACGCGCTGGCTGCTGCTGCGGTCTACAAATACACGGTTTTAAATGGAAGCTCGCCGCTCAATTTACCGCGCCGGCTTGTCTGTTTACTTTTGTAGAATCAAAAAATTTACGTTTTGTTTTAAATTTGATTTATTGCTACCAGTTGTCTCTTTTGCGTCTGACCTCTATCAGCTCTTGCGTCCAACTCACTCGCCTCACGTACCGCATGGTTTTTACTCAGAAGTGAGTGCGTTCTATGACCGATTCGCCCATGGGTGCGTCAGCTGAGTTTCAGCCGTTACATTTGAATGTGACAGTGTTATTTGTTACAACTCGGCCAGCCTGGACATCCATATCGTCCTCGATATCTGAGGCTGACTCGACACAAGCTCCGTCCTGCATGTTATTGTTACTTTTATCACGAATCCACGTGCGAAGACGGTTTGCTTCTAGAACACGGTCATAGGGCATTTGCGTTAATTGACAATTTTCAATATCCCGGATAACGTATCGGTCGTTCGGTAAAACTTTGTAAATCACATAAGGTCCGCGGTACTTCGGTATAAGTTTCTTATTTGCCCCCACGGTCGTGTCGACATTTTTCATTACTACAAAATCTCCTAACGAGTAAATACGGGGAGGCTGGCTACGCCTAAGATACTGGACTTCATTACGGGATTGGGATTGGAGTATAGCGTCTGACGCTTCCTTACGAATTTTGCCTAAGTCACACGGTACAGAACGGTTAGATTTTTCATCGAGGTATTCGGTAAACTCGTCAATTTCGGGTCCCCTCTGAATGACGCCGAATAAAAGCTCACTTGGTGACTTACTCAATACTACTATGGCGGGAATTATTAATTGCATATTCGGTTTTTCCTAACAACAAGGACCAGTTAGAATGTTTTACGGGTTCGGCTAATTTTCCAAACATGGCAGTGAGGACTCGATTAACCCTTTCGACTTATCCATTAGCTTGCGGCGACGCAACAGCGTTTTTTATATGGACAATATTTCTATCCAGTAGGAACTTATTGTAGAAAACTCTAGCGACGTAAAGCAAGTACCTTGATCGGAAATAATACGGTTCGGTCTGCTATAATAATCAAAATATCGCTGCAGGGAAGCACACACTTCTTTTGTACTTGTACTATTAACCGGGTAAAGCTTAGCGAACTTTGTGAAAACGTCTATGACAGCCAGAATGTACTTGCGTTTGGAAATTATGTTTGGCAATGGTCCATAGTGATCAACATGTAAGGTGTGAAACGGCTCTGGTTTTTTCGGGATACTATGTAAAGTACGTTCATTAATTCTGCGCGGAGTGGTGAGCATGATACACCGAAGATAATTCTCAATGAAAAGAGAAATTTTTTTATACATGGCCGGGAACCAATAGTGTCGGTGAAGATCGTGGTAACACTTTTCAGTACCTAAGTGACCCAATTTCTCATGAACCTGTCGGATAACATTTTCTTCCATTTCGGAGGGTACATAGAATAGATTTCGACCGGATGTATCCTGGCGATAAACGATTCCGTCAAGCAAAGCGAAATTATCGACTTGACCAACCTCAAGTCGGGACTTTATACCGGAAATGTGGCTGTCTTGCTGCTGGGTAGCCTGCAATTGAACGTTTATCTCATCGGAAGAAATGACGCACACGGATGAATTCTGGCCCAACGCTTCGGTGGGGTCGGGGCTTACGGCTATATTTCGGCTTAGCGCGTCAACATGATTCATTTTTATTCCGTGACGGTGGACTATAGTGTAATCATAACACTCGAGCTCTAAAGCCCATCGGGCTATACGTGGATTAAGACTCTTCTTTGCTAATGTTAATGTCAAAAAATTACAATCGGTAATTATCTTGAACGATCTTCCCTCTAAATAGACACGAAAACGTCGTAAAGCATAAATGACGGCTAACGTTTCCAACTCAAAACTATGGTACTTCGATTCGGGGACGGTCGATCTACACCAATAATAGGACACGGGATGCCAACGACCATCGGACTGTCGTTGCAACAATACAGCACCAAAACCTTGCGAACTGGCATCGGTGTGAAGTTCGGTCTCACGGTTCGGGTTATAAACGGATAAGACAGGAGCAGAAATCAATAGATTACGGAGAGTGTGAAAAGCTTTTTCGCATTCGGTGGTAAATCTAAACGTTTTTTCTTTCCTAAGCTGGTCGGAAATTGGAGCGGCGATACGGGAGAAATTCGGCACGAACTTACGGAAATAAGAGAATAGGCCCAAACAGGACTGCACCTCCTTTTGAGTTTTCGGCATGGGATAATCACGGATGGCTCTTATATGCGAGTCATTTGGACGGATTCCGTTGTTGTTTACTGAATAACCTAAATATTCAACATCGGCTTGCAGAAATCTGCATTTACTCAGTTTTAATTCTAAACTATAGGTAAATTCGGTTAGTCTTTGAAAAACACGGGATAATATAACCAAATGTTGTTCGGGTCCAGACGTAGCAATCAAAATATCATCAATATAAATAATGATATCTCCGGATTTGATTAAATCCTCAAAGATGGTGGCGATAAATCGTTGGAATACTGCCGGTCCGTTTTTTAAACCAAAAGGCATTCTCAAATATTCAAATTGACCATGCGGTGTGACGAACGAGGTATACGGTACTGATTCGGGATCCATTTCAACTCGGTGGAATCCGTTCTTCAAATCTAAAATAGAAAAACAATCTTTACCGTCAAGGTATTCGCGACAGTCTTCGATCAAGGGCAGTGGATAATTGTCACGGGCAGTAATTTTATTTAGTGCTCGATAATCGACACACATCCTTTTTTCTCCAGATTTCTTAGTTACCATTACTATGGGTGAAGCATACTCAGAATTACTGTTTTGTATAATTTTCCTTTCAATCAAGTCGTCAACAATTTTAATGACTTGATTTCGTTCGTAATACGACAATCTACGAGGCGGGCAACGAAAGGGAACATCGGATGTCAACCTGATTTTCATTTTAATCTTAGGCAATTCAAAATTACTTCTATCAACTCGGAGGTACTGCGAAACTATAATTTCCCTACATTTCCTAAAATTACATATCTTGACCAAATTCAGAATCAATGTACAACGATTCGGGAGGGCAAATATCTGGCTCGATTGCGGCGATATGATTCACAAAAATCCCGGTTAAATTATCGGATTGATTATTCGAAGTAACATGCGGAACGGTAACAGATGGCTTGGCGGTGGAATCAAACGTTCTAATAACGGATCGATAAATAAAATTTACACGGTTCGATTTTTCGAGAGCACATTTCAAATTTATTTTCGGCAATTCTAACAGTTTCTTTTTAATATCCCAAGTCCGAATTTACCTAACGCATCACGGCCCAATAGTATCGGTGTTGGAATTACGGCGTCTGGAACGATAGAAAAACACAATTCACGGTCTACTTTCCTGAAACGAGTTAGCAATTTAATACTACCGTACGTTTTTATTCTAACGTTTCCTACTCCACGGAAATTTGAATTTGCTAAAGACGAAGACGGCCGGATTCGATTCGGTACGCACGACATTCCTATAAAATTAACCGGACTACCGGTATCAAATAAAGCGATTACTTTTCTAATTTGTTTGATTCCACCGGTCGTAACAAAAATACTTACAAGTTGCAAAGCGGTGACTTCATCAGTCAATGTGTCATCATCTCCGGATTCAGATGCTGCGGTGCTAACGGTTGAACTTGCGGTAACTGCGGCTACTCGGCGCTTCCTCGGGCAATCTTGGTGAAAATGGCCTACCTCGTTGCATGTGAAACAGGAATTTACCGGTCTCTTCGGTCGTGGACATTGCCGTGCGATATGTCCGAATTGTCGACAATTATAACAGCGAATCTGCGCTGGATCGGAACTCACAGTTGTAATCGGTCGGGGCTTAGCGGTCTGGACAGTGCTGGTCGGTCGACTAACGGCTATGGGATTCTTCACACGACGACGCTCAAAGGATCCTAGCAAATCCTTAAGCTGGGATAACGTGCGGGCTCCGTATAACATGGCGGCATTCGGCGTTCGATCGTCCATGCCGTCGATAATGCATTGCACTAGATCAGTCTCGTCGATCTCGGCCTGCTGGGCGATTTCCTGCATGCATAAAACGTATCGGTTTCGTCTCGGCGCAAACGGCGTTTAGCTAACTGCCCGTACACTTCCTGTCGGGACACATTGCGACCAAACTCGTCGACTAACGCGGCTTTCATTTCGATCCACGAGCTAACGGTGATACTTTGGATGAAGATTCTGGCGGATCCTTCTAATAATCTCCGGACACAAGACAATTTATAAGACGCCGGCACGTGAAACGATTCCATCGCATCTTCGAAGTCCCTGATCCACTTTCGGATCCCGTACGCGTCCTCACCGGTAAATTTTCGGACCGTACACTAGATTTCAACGAAATCCGGTCGCCGGGTCACAAATGAAAGATTGTCCTCACGTTTCTCCATCAGTGAAACTTCTTGCCTCAATGCGATTAACTCACGGCGCTTTTGAAGCAACTCCAACTCGCGGTTGATTTGATCGATCTCGGTCTCCGGGATGGGCAGAGTTATCTCACTTCGTGTAGCGGCCTCGCTGGTTGTTTCCCGGGCGGTTCGGGCTTCGGGGCGGTGTAACACGGTTATACTAACGGAATTCTGGTTTATAGCATCCGCCATCTCCTCGTGTGTAACTGGATAGTTCGGGACGAACGGGACGGTGACGGGATCGGTTCCATCTTCGTCGGCACACTCACGGGTGTTTCCAGACGGGGCTCCGGGCGCGTGTATAACTTCCTCGTTATACAGCCTCCTCAGCGAGGTTAGAGACGAACCTGACGGGGCGGTAATGACGGCGGTCTCTAACGCGGCCAGCAACTCCACGCGGGTCAAACGATTAGACATTTTGTCACACTTTCGATAATTTACTTTTCTTTGTTTAGTTTATTTTTCTTCTACTACCCCACACCTGAGATGTACCTATAGAATCAAAAAATTTACGTTTTGTTTTAAATTTGATTTATTGTTACCAGTTGTCTCTTTTGCGTCTGACCTCTGTCAGCTCTTGCGTCCAACTCACTCGCCTCACGCACCGCATGGCTGAGTTTCAGCCGTTACATTTGAATGTGACAGTGTTATTGGTTACACTTTTTAATTTGAAAATGAAAAAACATAGAAGAAAGTGTCCGTAAAATATCAAAAATGGACCCAATTATTATTTATGCTTACATATTGGCAAAAAAGAAAAGACATGGTCGTTTCGGCGTGCATCCAAAAAACCAGGCAGGAGATATATAGTAAGTGGAGTTGCATATGCCATCAACTACACTATCCGAAATCTATATGCTATCGAAACGTCAATAAGGCATTGTAATGCAAGAGATTTTGATGCGCCCATGCTCCTGGAGAGCTCAAGGCTATTAACACATAACACGGACACAAAAACCAAGATTTTTACTTTTTCGAACAAAAAATCCAATATTTGAAACCCTTTTTTTGACGCGCTCGGTGACCGTGTTCGTTCGGTCACTCCTCTGCCATTATTGAATGAAGGTTCGATCCTCAACGTGGACAAAAACTGCCTGTGGGTACTAATAGAAGTCTCACTGCGCTCCGAGTTTGTCAGTATAAAGAGGTATGGATAGGATGTGCATACTAGCAGCTTCACGGCCAAAAAGCACATATGCTAACGAAACGTCAACAAGGCTAGAGTTGCTGACGCGCCCATGGCACTGTAGGAGTCAACGCAATTAGCACCATGCAGGTTGTCCGTTACTGAGTTATAGCGTTTTCTATAAATTGTGCCAAAAAGCTGGACTTGTCGAAGAAAAGAAATTGGCCACTCTTCCAATCATTTAAATCGAGATTTGATTACACGTTCTGCAACTGTGTAAAATTTCATTTAAAACAACTTTTTTTGCGGCTGCGAAGATCACCATTACTTCAGAGATACAGCTGTCAAAACTCTGAAGAAATTTCAAATTTACTTTTTCATCAGAAAATCAAATGACTATTTTACAACGACAGTTTGAACCTTAGAATATAGAGCCATGGAATGAGCTTATCCTGTATATCTCTGACTCCAACATTTGGCGAATAAGTCGACAGCCAGCCTACTCGGTTATTGTTTGATATTGACATTTGTTGGCTGTTTTGTCGAATTGTGCATGAATAAAGGTCAATTCTTGTCAGATTATCGACAGTCAGCCTACTCAGTTGGCGTTTCGGTATTGACAATCATTAAGTTGACCGCGCTGTCGAATTGTGCATAAACAAACGTCAATTCTTGTCAATATTTAAATTTCATAATTACTAAACGGTCTACTGAGTTAGCTGACTGTCGACCACATGTCGACTTAGTACCCAGATTTTGGAGCCACTGTTTCTATGGAAACATACAGGACAAGCTCATTCCATGGCTATATATTCAAAGGTTTGAATTGACTAAATTGTAAGGTTGGCTATCGAACGGCGTATAAATTTCAAGCACTTGGATTTGATAATAATAAAACAAGATGAAACTACTTCAACCTTGCCTTAACAGATAGTTCCCGCTACGAATGAACAATAGGGAAAAAATCAAACCCCTGAATACATGCTCCTCCAGGGTACGGAAGTGTAGGATAAAGAGGGTTGAAGGTAATTTTCGCCTGTTTTTAGGGTTTTGTAGTAAAAACAAAACCCTTATGAAATCGGTCAAATATCTGTTAATAGAATAGAATATCTATTTCCGTGAAATTTGGTGAGAACGTGTAGAAATATTATAATTCGCCGTAGAAGGCGATGCGTTGTAATAGGCTAACCCTGAGATGAGAAGCTGCTCAACTTTTAGTACATTGGGCATAATCAGATCAAAGGGACGCCTACCTCCCTTACAAATTTAAAAAAAAAATTAAATATTCCTTTAATTACGATAACTTTCGATAGAATGACAATAGCAAGTTAAAAATTTGGTAGAATGTTGCTAGTAAGATCTAGTTAGTTGGTATTTAAAATGGGCAAGATTCGACCCAAGTAACCCCTACCTCCCCTACAAATGAAACTTCAAATAAGCGATAACTTTTTATAGAATGAAGCCAGCAATTTGAAATTTAGGTCAAAAGTTTGAAGTGAGATTGAGTTAGTTGGCATTAAAGATGGGTAAGATCTGACCTAAGGAACCCCTACCTCCCCTAGAATTGCAACTTAAAATAAGCGATAACTTACGACAAAATAAAGCTAGCGACTTGAAATTTTGGTTACATGTTTGTAGTAGGATTTAGCTGGCTGATATTGAAAATACGTAAAATCCGACCAACCAAACCAGTACTTCCCCTACAAATGAAACTTAAAATAAGCCATAACTTTCGATAGAATGAAGCTAGAGATTTGAAATTTTGCTTAAATTTTCATAGCATGATCTAATTGGTTGTTGGCAATGATGGGCAAGATCTGACCCAAGGAACTCCTACCTACCCTACAAATGAAACTTCAACTTTCAATAAAATCAAGCTAATGACTTGAAAAACTCGACAAATATTCGTAGAATGGGTTAGTTAATTGATTTTGAGAATGGTCAACATCCTCCTGAATGAGTGCCAACCTCACCTATAAACTGGTCATATGGGAAACCCACTTTTAATGCAAATGGTCGTTGCCAATTGGTACTTTTGGCATCACCACTAGGTTTGTACAAGTCTAGGGTATATACGCTTTGGACTCCGCTCCACTTCGGCCTGGTTTTTCTCTTTTTTTATCTCAGATTGTGAGTCAGCGACTCCCCGATGCCCTTTAGTTCGAGCCGGCCAGATCGGACCACTATTTCTCATGAAAATGGGGTTGCCAATCTGGGATGGTATCTTCTGACTCATTTGACTCTTTTTGAACGATATGATACGATTCGACTTTGACCCTTTTTGAACGATATGAACGATTCGATTTTGTATCGTTATTTTTGAACGACTCTTTTCGAACGAACTGATTTTGTATTGTTCTTTTTGAAAGACTCTTTTTGAACCATTTAAGTTTCTATCGTTCTTTTTGAACGATTTGATTTTGTATCGTTCTTTTTGAGCGACTCTTTTTGAACGATTCGATTTTGTATCGGTCTTCTATGATGTTAAATTGTATGTATTACAGAAGCTGGAAATTTGAGTTTGCTTTCACTGTAGCTGTAGTCGAAGTGGAAGCTATGGGTTTTTGTTTGGTTTCATCTAAAGATAAGCTTGAGATGATGACACATAAGACGAATACTTTTGCTTTAGAATGTTGGGATTGTTTTCTGTATTTGGGAAACTTGGAAGTGCGGTGCGACGTAAGTAAGTGATTTTTGATTTGCTTGCAGTCAGAATGGGTTCTTGTGTATATATATTGGAGTATACAGAATGCGTGTATTAGATACTGCATAGAGATGATTATGAATAGATTTAGATGGGATTACTTTGGTAGATAGATTTTGGTGGCTTTAGTTTTAGATAGATAATGGGATGGGATGTGAGTGAATGAATGTAGTACATTATATTTAATGAGAAATAAGCATGGATTGGTTATTAATTAATTTTACATTGTGTAATTCTTAAATTGAACGACTCGGAGGCTATGTCGCTGTGTCGAATCTTTCGCTCATTCTGTTGAGTCGTTCAAAATGAACGACTCGTAACTGTGCTACACATCACTACTGAGTAGGGATCTGTCAATGGACGCCAGCGAAATATACGAAATCCAGCGACCGATACAGCTTGCAAATAAAACTTTTCCACGATCCTCCTAATAATGAAGTCGGAACATGTGCACGCGAATACGAAGCTCCACATATACAAAACCATCATAGAACCTGTGCTATGTTGCGCAACCTGAAACCTATATCATGACTCCCAAAGCATGCTAAACGCATTTGAACGAAAAGTCTTTCGGCGTATTTTCGAATCAGTTTGCGACTGAAATGGATGTCGTACACGATAGAACTACGAGCTGTATGAACTGTACGACGAGCTGAAAGTTTTAAGAATCACTATTTCAATGGACAAGGCGTGTACAACGAATGGACCATAACCACATATAAGCTAAACAGATATTGAAAGGACTCGTGAGCGAAGCAAGACTACGAGGAAGATCGAGAGGTCCGACGTCGCGCTGAAGCGCCACGATGGTGATGTCACATGGATATTCCGACGCGACAATTGACTTTCAACGGTTTCCGACTGACTTACAATTACGTTAATCCTACTCTTTAACAATGTCTTGCTAGCAATCATGAAGATTGATGAATGTTTCTAGACCGTGTAAGAGCCGTTTGTCTTGGTCGATGTTTTTTTAGGTGGTTCTTGGCTTTTGACTGTAGAGTAGTTTACTGTTTCCCATGGGCTTTGCCCAGCTGGCGATTATGGGTTAACTGTGCAAATGTATTATTGTGTCGATTTGAGAGCCAACTACATACTTTAAAAGTGAGTATTACTTATATATACTGAAAATCATAATCGCTTCCGACATGTTACCAGTTATCACCGGCCGCGATCGCTTCCTGTCAAACGTTTTTTGAAACACATACTTTCATTCCTGAAGCAGCTATTTAAAAGGGCATTCAATTATACAGACACTATTCACACGGATTATACCAATCTGAAGTTACCCGTGGACTAGTTTCACGTTGGTAAATTTACTCATACTTCACCCCTTTGAGTATATAACTAACAACAGGAGTGGGTAAATGCCTGTCAAACCATACAAATTGACAGCTTGAAAATTGGACAATCTTCTTCTTGAAAAAGACGAGAGCGGCGAGAGTAAAGTTAACGGTTTTAAGATTGTCTTTCTCCAGTTGTGCGCAACGCTATCAAGCACTTCGTGAAAATAGTGAATACAGTTTAATTCGCGAAAGTTTGGAGCCGGTTTTCGTGTGTAAAGAGCCGCGGTTATGTAGAGAAGACACTAGTGAAATTTCCGGTAGGACAAATTGGTGCGGTAGTGAGTTGTGGTAAATTGAAATGCCTCGTCGGTGGCTGGAAAAATAACCAGCGTATCCCTAAGACGGGGGTGTCATTTTCTAGGTAAAACATAAAATGTTTAGATATGATGTGCGCGTTACTTCTTTTCGTGAGTTTTCTGTCAGAAAACCGATATTAAAATGTTTGTTTTGGTTTCTGACTCCCCGCTGTATATAAAGCTGTCAAATATCCGCGTCCTATTGGTAATTGTCATTAATAGTCCCGTTCTTTCTCTCTCCCATGATAAATTAAACGTGCTCTTCTCTCCGCCCATAAATTTTGCTTATGGGCCACTCCAGTGTTATATACTCAAAGGTTCACCCATTCAATTCATTAGGAAAGCCTATCTCGTTATTTCGCTAAATTTTTAAAGCCATCTACCTAAACTATCCCGCTTTAACAAGAGCAATCTAATCCCGAAAAAATGACGAACGAAACTTTTTCCTTCCATTTCACAGAGAGTCATTCTGAAATTGCATTTAAGATGCATTCTAACGGCCGACGCTTTTCCCTGAAACTTACAAAAAGGGTACGAGAAATAAAGTGCATATTTAAGGACATCTTGAAAGCCCAAAAAGGTTCTTTCATTTCGGGAACTGCTATTGTGGAACAGGTGGGTTGCTTGGTGTAGCTCGCGGCGATTGTACTCTCAATGTTGTATGTAATAAGTTCAAGTAATGCATTATGGAAGGTGCCTGTCAAGTTTCCTTGCCAGCCAACAAAAGTGTATAATATACACATTGCTGTGAGTGGGTGGGTAGCTTTGCTTGGTTCATAGAAAATATGCCATGATGCACATATGTAGCTAAATACATACCCGTATTGTATAGGAGTGTACGTTTATTCTCGCATATGAGCTCCCTCTGCCAGCATAGCGGCAGCGGTAGTCCCGGGTTCTAAAATTTCCCATGTTATTGTTGTAATCCAATTTAGTGCTGAAAAGCTGATGAAATTTGAGATATTGCATTCTTCAGTATTGTGGAGCCACACAAGGACGAACGTATCCCATTCAGCCAGGATACACATCCTCGTGCCAGCGCAGATGAATAACTGAATGAAAAAAAAAACTAGAAATCTGATAAATGTTTCGGGTAGCACCTGGTGCAACTGTCTGTTTGTTGAAAGGGACTTTGTACGTATCTAAAAGATGATTCAATTTCGGATGTGGTAAAGGACATGTTGGGAAATTTTATAATCTGATCACAATTAGAACTTTTGTAACAAGCTATATTGGAATTTTTGAGTTGAATACTAAGTATCCGTACTGTAAAAACCGTTTGGCTCATAACATAACCATAATCAAAGAAAGCTGAACAGAAGCTATTAATCCAATGCGTGGTGTAAATATTTATTTATTTATTTATAATATACGGGAAAATCCAATTTACAAAATATAAGGCTATATTATGTAAAATTGTTAAAGTTTGATAAGTACTCATAAATATTACAATATACATATCACTTCAACTTATATGTAGATAATGATCAATTTTAGTTTAATATTACCATTACTTAAGTTTAATTCAAAATTATATAATAGGCGTGTTTTTTTGGGAATTTATCGCGTGTAGGGTAAAATAACACACGCGATACACTAACAACATTAACGTGGATAGCTTAGTTGGGTGGCTGCCCTACACGCTATAACCACTCAATAAATTCCACAGGCATGACACACAGATGGCTACGGTGTCGTGTAGAACGTAATATGTCGATGTTGGCTCGCTTGTGTTTCTGTCACTCATTGTCAGCCAAATTCATTGGTAAACTATTATTACGTCTTGCTCTGATGGGCCCATACCTGCTATTCTTTTCAATAGGATTACTAAAATATCAATGGACCAAAAAAAAAGGAAAAAAAAAGATTAGAATTTGCTGGGGATCGAACCCGCCACCCATTTGGATACAGTTGCACTTGTAGCTGTCACTGATAAATAACTCGTTTGAATGATGTTTCTTAAGTTAGCGCGGTACGCCAAGTTTAGAAACGTCCGCCGTCGCAATAAATAAGCGATCCGATAATCAAACTGAAATTTCATTCGAATTCTTAATTTATTTTCACCACATATGAGGCGCACGACTTGACGTCAGTGTAGACAACTTGACGATTCGGAATTTAACCTGGATGCTAACCTAGAGCGTTTTTTTTTGCGCAACCAGGGCAGGGACCCTACATGGTTATGCAAAGAAACACGCCTAATATTTCGAAAGTAGGGTAATTAGTTGAAAAATACGAATAAGTATAGTTGTTTGAGGAAAGGCGAGAATTATATACTCCTCTCGGCGTACGTATTTTGACATACGCCACTATATAATGTTATCGTTGTTTATTACACTCCCGCTTGATGTAACGGAACTTGTGTTTTGCTCCACACTCTAATTTACAGCAGTAAGTATAGGGTACATTGTTTTTGTCACGACGAAAATATGTAACACCTTAAAGGAGGCTCCGGAGGTATAGCAATGTATGTATATAAATGATCAGGATCACCTCCTGATTCGATTTAGCCATGTCTGTCTGTCTGTCTGTCCGTCTGTCTGTCCGTTCGCACGATAACTTTCGACAGAATAAAGCTAGAGGCTTGAAATTTTGGTCAAATATTGGAAATATGATCTAGTTGGTTGGTATTGAAAATTGGCATGATCAGGCCAAGAGAACGCCTACCTCCCCTACATATGTCAAAAACTTAAATGTATCTATAACTCCCGATTAAATAAACATGAAAAGCTCTAGCTTTGGCAGATTACTCGTGAGGGTAATTTTATACTCTCCTGAGAAAATAAAATCGATCAGTTTAAAACTAACGGTAATTTTCTTACAAAGAACCCCGTACTACCCTACTTTTCAAGTTTTTTGTCTAAAACTCTTGAACCAATTGACGTAGACACCTGATTTTTGGCATGTAACCCTGAGGTGAGAAGTTGCTTAAGGTTCTGTAAGTTGGGCATAATCAGATCAAAGCAACGACTACCTCCCCTGCAAATTTCAATGAAACCGGAAAATAGAAAGCTACGCCCGCAATCCGAGGGTTTTGTAGTGTCCCATGCCAATAGGAGATGAACTGTCCTACTCTTGGAGATGCTTAACCATTCATGTTAAGATGATATTGCAAATTGCAAGTTTGCATAAAAAATATTGAAAATAAATTGTTTGATTAATTATAGAAAGTAGAGTCAACGACCAGCATACCTCCCCCCTTCCCTTCCTCCCTCCTCTCCTACCAACCATTACCCTTTTGAAAATGGTTAACTTCAATTCGCTCTACGGAAAACAATATGCAAATATGTTGTAATCGTAGTACTAGTATGTATTGTAGTACAAGAGACCTGTTATGTGCATTTTTTGTATGGATGATATCAAAATGACCAAATCTAAATGAATGTACTACTATTAAATATTACGTGATTATTACGAAATTTGAAGATATTATTGCACATGGTGTTGATTGATGGCCGACGAGGCCATCAATATTTTCGACCTCGGATGAGTTTGAGAAATGCAAGGGTGTGCTAACTGTAACTATAGAAATATACTATTATTAATCTATTGTATTTTGAGAAGATATCAAAATTCCATAATTTTTTTGTTTTCAGTGCTAGTTGAAAGCCATCTTCCTGTATGTTTTCATATTTCTAAGTGTAACGGTCTTGAAATGGTAAGGGGGTGGATCAAATTATGATCTCATATTTTCCCCTCTGCCTCTTTTCCCCTTTCTTCAGATTTGATGAAGTCGCCAAAAATGGAATGTACTCGGTAGTACCTTTCTCATGATACCCCACTTGCCCATATCAGATGAAAAAAATGTTGACCTTAATTTCCCCTCTATGGGGACCTACCATTAAAGCGGCAACCCACCTACCTCCCCCCTTAAACTTCTCTCCCCTACCACTCCTATACAACCAATCTCCACCCTTTCAGAAATGGTTAACTCCAATTCACTTTACGAAAAACAATAAACAATACTCAAGTATGCAGTACTAGTACGGATATGTAGCCGGTTATGTGCATTTTTTATATGGATGGTTTCAAAATGTCAAAATTTAAATGAATGTACTATTATTAAATATTATGTGATTGTAATGAAACTATACCTCTAAGTTTCATTACAATCCTGCCTATGATATTGGTTATCATCATCATCATCGTGGCGCGACAGCCCGACGTCGGGCCTTGGCCGCCTGGATCATTGTCCTCCAAATATCTCGGTCACGTGACCGCGTCCTCCAATTTTGGGAGCCTAGCAGCTACGCGGCGTCCACACCTACTGAGCTCTCCCAACGAGATCTCGGTCGTCCTCGCAGTCTCGCTCTGTCGACTCGTTCTGCATTCATTACTCTCTTAGGCATGCGATCATCGTCCATTCTTTGTACATGCCCTGCCCATTGAAGTCGTTGTAGTTTGACGATTTTCGAAACTTGCAGCTCATCGTACATTTCATACAACTCATGGTTGTACCGGATGCGCCATCCATCTCGATCGCAAACAGCCCCGAAAATTCGCCGTAGAACCTTACGTTCAAAAGTGTCTAGCATCTTTTCGGAGGCTTCAGTTAGGGTCCATGCTTCGCAGCCATAGCATAGCACTGGTCGTATAATGGTTTTGTACACGCGGAGCTTCGTGTTTCTGTGCACATGCTTCGATTTCATTATGGGGAGAACCGAGAAAAAAGTCTTATTCGCTAACTGTATCCGTCGCTTGATTTCATCAGTTTCGTTGGCGTCCCTTCACAAGTTGCAACTCAGGTATATGAAGTCGTTCACGAACTCGATGTTGAGGTCCCCCACATTGAAGCTCGATTATGCAGGTAATCTTGTCATCGATTGCATCATTATTTTAGTTTTACCCCCGTTGATACGTAGTCCAACTTCTTTCTTTTGCAGCGGAGTTGAGCGTATGCCGAAGTTCTTCTGCGTCGGCCAATCTTCGGGACATGGTGTGGATGTCGTCGACGTACGCTGCTAATTGTGTCGACTTGATGAGTAGCGTCTTGCTGTTGTCCATATTCATAGCCCGAATCGCGAATTCCAGTGCTAGGTTGCAGAGCGTTGGTGCCAGTCCATCGCCCTGTTTCCGACCAGTGCGTGTTTCAAATAGATCAGTAAGTCTATTCTGGATCCTGACTTGTGAGACGGAGTTGATCATCGTCATCTTTGTCAGTCGCACCAATTTTGCAGGTATCCCAAATTGCAGTATGATGTTGTAGAGTACATCACGATCGATACTATCATATGCCTGCTTGAAGTCGGCAAAGATTTGGTATAGGTTTACGTTGTACTCCCAGCACTTCTGAAGTATCAGTTTGACCGTAAAGAGCTGATCGGTTGTGGAGCGACCAGGTCTGAAACCGCATTGATATTAGCCAATGATTCGTTTTGCGTACAGTATTATTCTATTTTCCACAATTTTCGTCAAAGTCCTACAGACTAGTTATATGCCACTGTAGTTCTCACACCGTAGTTTATCTCCCTTTTTGGGCAGATGATGCTTCTGCGCCAATTGTCTGGGATCTCCTCGTTCTCTCACACTCGCAGGAGTAATTGATGTGGCATTAACTAGCAGAATTTTAGCAGTTCAGCTGGAATGTCGTCAGCGCCTCGGGCTTTATTTCGTTTTAGTGACCGCAACGCGAGATCAACTTCCTCTACTGTTGGGGGTTGTATGGGTGGGCCTAGATCAACAATATCGTCGAGAGCTTCCTGTGTTGGGATGTTAGATGGTCGGCTTAGAAGCTCTTCAAAATAAGAGGCCCATCGTTTGGTAATACCAATACCATCGGTGTCGCTGATAATGTTTCCATCCTTGTCCTTACAAACGCTAGTCCTGGGTTGGTAACCGTTCTTAATTGTATTTACTATTTTAGTTTGTACGCGTGTCTGATGTTCCTATTAGCTCAGTTTTCGTTTATATTCAGCAGCTGCTCGTCAAACTATTTACGTTTCTTACGTCTAATTATTCTATTCGATATTCGCCGTAAAGCTTCATATTTTTCTCTTCTGGCTCTGGTTCCTCGTTAAATCCATTGTCTGTAGGCCTCGTTTTTCGCGTCAAGTGAATTTTTGCATTCTTCGTCGAACCAGTCATTTCGCGCCCGCCGGGCTTTATATCCCACGACCTTCTCTGCGACATCCCTAATGGCGCCCTTGAGTTCTTCCCAGAACCCATGGACGCCTGTGTTGCTGATATTGTGTAGCATAGGCGATAGTCTTTCCTCAAGGGCGGTAGTATACGCCACCACCGTAGCATCACTCAGAAGTTAATCAACCGAAAAGATTTTGGGAGGGCTGATTCTCGATTGGTGCACTGAGAAAATTCTACATCCGTGGATCGTCTTGACCAAGTGGTGGTCTGAGTTGCAGTTTGCTCCTCGATAGGAGCGGACATCCATCACAGACGCCCATCTCTTGCAAATGAAGACGTGGTCAATTTGGTTGGCGGTATGCGCGTCTGGTGATTTGCAGGTCTGCTTGTGAATGCGTCGATGCGGGAAACACGTAGAGCTTACGATTAGATTCCTGCTGCAGGCGAAGTCGATTAGTCGCTGGCCGTTTTCGTTACATTTTTCATGGAGTGGTCCCCCGGTGCCAACTTTCATTTCCGACTTTCGCGTTAAAGTCTCCCAGCAGCAATTTGACGTCGTTTACTGGAAGTGAGTCGAAGAGAGTATCAAGGCGGGCGTAGAACTCGTCTTTTACTGCGTCTTCTTTAACTTCAGTGGGGGCGTGCACATTGATGAGCCAGTGATTGAAGAATCGAGTTTTAATGCGAATCGCACACAGCCGTTCATTTAAGGGTTTGAAGTCAGTATTGTGCGGCTTGAGGTGGTTGTTTACTATAAATGCTACTCGAAACTCCTTGCGGCCCGATGGTTTACCGCTTGTAAAAATTGTGTGCGATTTCTTGTCATTGAGCTCGCTGCCAAGCCAATTTGTTTCCTTGACTGCAGTAATGCTCAGTTTGTACTTTTCGACCTGTTGAAGGAGGGCCTTCTCGGCCCCCGGTTTGTTCAGGGAGCGTACATTCCAGGATCCGAAAGAATAATCCTTTAGTCGTTTGCGTGGTCGTCGTTGTTGATCCGTCCAATCCGAGGCTTTTGTTCCAGGTTTCTTGACATGGAGTGGTTTGTGCAAGGACGAGTTGTCAGGACATCGCTTAACCCCATTCAGGGGATGGCCTCGGAAGATAACTGCTTCAGATGGTTTTATAAACGTGCTGGATATCACACAACTATGTTGCAGGTCCAACTACACAAGTCATTCCATCCTACTAAACCAGAGACGCTTAGGTGTTGGTCAGCCATTCAGGCTACAGCTAGCTGCCTTTTTCCAAACTGTCTTATCGCTAAGACTTGGCCGTCAGCTGTTTGAAACACTGCCGTTGCCAGGGGGCGCCCACGTGGAGGACTATGGAAAAGGTTTATTGCTCTCCCATCGCCATCCACGTCATGGTCTTGGATGTTTATGTTGCCTTTCGCCTGAGGTGTGAGACGTAACAATAATTCGGGGGGTATAGGCTAGCAACATTCACCGTCCGAAACCAGTTTATACTAACGAAACGCTATGCCAAACTTCTAGTGGGCATAGCGCGTTAACTATTCTCATGTGGCAAATAGTAAATACATCCTGAATCGGGCCTAAATTCAGTAATTCGCCTTTGATCCGAACGGGCGTCGCACATTTGTTATCCGCAATTCGTCAGATTAAACTTTACGAACTCTTTATCCTAATACATGATGAATCCTTATCGAACCTCGACTGGATGTATTCACTTGTATTCGTCCACCTCTTGATTCGCTGAACCAAGAATATATCGCCTCTTTAAGATTTTATTCCCACATTGCATCTGAAAGCGTGTATACGTACATATTCCGCGTTCACTGCAAATTTATACGAGTACAAGTACAATTTATGTTCACAGTAAATGGAAAATGTAATCCTTGTATCAAATCATGAATAGCAAAGTAGATGAACAAGAAAGGTTCATACCAGTATGTATACTTGCATATATACGGGTATCTTAAGGTGTGTTTAGATTTAGCGAAACCACTCTCGGAACTGATGCGCAAGCAAAAAATTGCGCGTAGTGTGAAAGTTTTGTCGCGCTCGGTGGCCGTGGTCGTTCGGTCACCGCTCTACGATACTAATCCAGAGCCCGGAGTTCAAATCTCAGCGCGATCAAAAACTGCCTGTGAGTACTAACAGAACTCTCACAGTGTTCCGAGGTTGTCAGTATAAAGACGGCGCGGATAGGAGCAGTAGGTGCATGCTAGAAACTGCATTTCCGAAAAGTAGATATGCTATGGAAACGTCAACAAGGCATAGAAATGCCAAACATGTTGACGCGCCCATGCCCCTGCAGGGATCAAGGCAATTAACATGCAATGTGAATGTTTCCTCGCGCAACAGTTTCGCGAGTAGTTTCGCTAAACCTAAACGCACCTTTAGATTCTACACATTCTTTTTGTATGGAAGTACATAATATACATATGTATATATAATGAAGGTGACAGGAAGTGATAAGAATTTGAAAAGATCCTTCCCAGTACAGATATCGTCCTTGTGTATTTGTACATACTCCTCCATGCGTTTATAATACGTATACACATTTTTACGTATCGATGAATGAGTAGATAACGTACTACGACTACTACAATTGCTATTGTATTCAGCACAGAGTATTCTGGTACAAAAGGTTTTTTATTTAAGGACAGGTATATTGTCCTATTGGAAAACAATTGTTACTCGAGATACTCAAGGAACTCGAAAAACTAAGAAGGGATCAGTGAAGACCCTGAAGAGGAAAAAGATGAGTAGACATGACGATTTTAAAGGATATCGTCAGAAAAATATCTCGTGAATAGTGTATTGAATTGAATTGAACTAAACTGGTAAAGAGCAGCGAATCCAATGAATATATGAGCATTTTTCTGCAAAGAAAATGAATTGACAATCTTCAATAAACGTTTGAAGTTGTTCATTTTAATAAAAATGTGAAAGATTTTGAAATTCCATGAACATACGAGTTTGTGTGTCTAGTACTATTGAACATATTATATACTACACATTCAATGCGTTTAAAATTGGATCTAAAAACAGTACTCCCTCTGTCGTTATTAGGATAGAATACTCCTAAAAAGTTATCGTTTTAAGCTCATTTTTTCGATTTAGGTACAGACTTCGAAACGAGGGATTATTTTATTATAAGGTTCTTTTTCAAAGAGCCATATAACATTTCAAAATAATAACGATATGAATTGAGCTTGAAAAAAACGCCACTCTGCGACTTAGCCCTGTTTCACTGAGACTTTTTTCAAGCGCATCCCACGCCTCCTTCGCTGTTTCTTTACCGTCGGTGTACGAAAACAAAGTATCTACACTGCATGCAGATACATCGGAACATGGATATGTCAAATGCCTACCGAAAGCGTGGGACGTGTTTTGTTTTGTCGAATGATTTCATTCAGTATAACTATACTGGGATCTTTACAAAACTTACGTCGATATCTTCAACACAACAGGTTACACGCAGTCGGTAGCCAAAGACATATCCATGTTCCGATCTATATGCATGCAGTGTAGATACTATGTATCATTTCCCACCAAAAGCCAATAACCTGTCTTCCAAGAACCGATTCCCGATAAACCCGCCCCAAATCAAACTTAACACCCCCTTCATGAGACAGAGAGACATACCCCATTGAACGCTAACGCCCCTATATGAACCGGATACACCCGTTCTAATGATATTGAACACCCAACAACATGAGACAGATAGACACGCCCTATTGAAAGTCAACATTTATGCTGCTAATGCATCGTACCGTATGTGGAGCTTTTGTTCTATATGTTTATTGCACGTGTGGTGGGGGCCCACATTGTGGGCCAGTCAGACCTCAAATCGCCGCCATTCCAAATGCACAGCCACAGTCGCTGGATCACCCGATTTGGCTCGAGTGAACTTCATTCGCTCTCGCTCATCTTCGGGGGGCGGGCACTATGTACACTCTCTCAAATTGCGTCTGCGCATGTCCAAATGTTAGTCGAACTGACTACTTGCTACTTTTTCTGGGACCCTAGTGATTCAAATAGTACAACGAGCGCTATTTTATTAAATAAATGAATGGGAATTGGCGGAAATTGAAGGTCATTGAAAGTCCTTGGACGTCTTTGACCAAAATAATAGGTGCTTTTTTTCATACTGAGCAGAGCAGAGCAGGTTAGGCGACGAAAAAAACGATCCAGAGCAATTTAACGGAGTAAGTTTCTGTCTTTGCTAAGGGAGTGTGTCTTGGTTTAGTTAGAGTTCAAATGCCAACTAGAATTTCAAGAGAAAACTGAAATCCTTAGTACATATACAATGGGACATATTTCCTTTAGGCAGCAAAATTATTTTTTATGTTTACTATTCCAAATAATTACACAAAACGGACAATTTATTGAGAGGAATTGAACTTTATGTGCTTCCCAAACTGTAAACTGTTCTAAAATTTCGACGCCTGCTCCGCCTGCATTTCAAATGTGGAACTATCTAACTGAGTAGAAATCCTGCACTAACGTTCTATCGAGAGCAACTCAGATCAAATTGTTAGTGTAATTGTGTGGTCTTAACCTGCTCTGCTCTATATGGATCTTGAAAAAAACGCGCCTAATGTGTGCTGCCGTCCCAGCCTCCTCCAGACGTAGCCTGCAAACATCGTCTTCTTCGATTTTCATCTTGGCCAGATGAGCCCTAAAATTACCATTCCCTTTATATTCCGTTAATAACTGAGTATCAACCGAGGGTTGGATTGGACATGGTTAGTGACGAGCTCAGAGCAGAGTTTCTACCCCCTGATTACGATGATCGCCTGTGGGGAGAGATTAGTAAAAGGACTCAGCGTTAGCAGGAGTCTATTGGGGTGTATGTTATCGCCATGAAGGGGCTTTTTAGGCGACTTAGTGTGTCTAAAGAGGAGTTTGAAAAATTTAAAGTTTCGCGAAGAAATATAACTCCCTTTTACCAGACACATCTAGCGCTGACCGAGGTAAGATCGGTCCGTCAGCTGGTTAGACTGGGCAGAACGCTAGAGGCGACGAAGGTATCAGTGGAGTCATTCATGCCTCCTCCTTTAAGGAAGACAAATAGGCTATAAGAACCCGATCTCGCCTCTTTGGGACCTGTTGAAAATAGCGAGGTTGCTGCGTTGGGTCAAGGTAAGAGACGCAAGTGCTATAATTGTGGTCGTATTGGGCAGCTGTCGTGAGACTGTCAATCCCCAAAAAAATGTTTCGGCTGTGGTAGATTTGGAACAGTGCGATCATCATGTCCGACTTGCAACTAACAGCAAACAGTGTCGCAGCCGTCGGGAAACGAGCCCCGTGCTCAAAAAGCGGCCGACGGAGCACAACGGGTAGAATTAGGTCCGCAAGAGTAGAATATATTTTAGACGAGAGGCATGGGGATAATCGACCTCATTTGGAGGTTGATATTCATGGAAGGACATTTCTTGGCCTCCTCGACTCTGGGGCGTCCAATTCCGTACTGGGACGGGAGCAATGAAGAATCTTACGGGAGTTGAGTGTCGAAACGATATCTAGCGAGCAACGTACGATCCGATTGGCGAATGATGTGGGGTGCAAAATTGAAGGTGCGGTATGGGTACCATTTAGATTGGAGGAGCAGGTGAGGTGGCACAGAGTGTTGGTGGTGCCTTCATTGCCGCACACACTAATATTAGGTAAAGACTTCATTAGTCAATTCGGAGTCGTGGTCAACTTGAGGAACTTTTTGAGCACGTTGGAGAGCAGTATAGTAGACCAACTGCAACCGCGAACAAGATTAACACCTGAACAAGAGAAGGAATTACAGTTGGTACTCGCTAAAGGGTTTGAAAAGATAGGAGAGGGGGTTGGATGCACTAATCTAGTGGAAAATACCATTCAGACAACTTTTCCTCCCATCAAACAGCGCTACTATCCTGTTTCTGCGGCCGTTCAGGCTCACATTGACCGAGAGCTCAACGAGATATTGGAGATGGGTATTGTTGAGCCGTCGTCGAGCCCATGGGCTTCTCCAATCCTTCTGGTAAAGAAGAAGGATGGGAGTTATCGCTTCTGCGTAGACTTCCGGAAGCTTAACGCAGTGTCGGATCGTGATGATTATCCTCTGCCGTATATATCATCGACTTTGGATAAGCTTAGTAACGGCAAGTTTCCATCCACGATAGACATTAAATCTGCAAACTAGCAGGTGATAGTTTCGGAATCGTCTAAGAAGTTCACGGCATTCACGGTCCCAAATTGGGGATTATTTCAGTTCCGAAAAATGCCGTTTGGATTTCACAATGCACCACCGACGTGGCAACGTTTAATTGACCAGGTCTTAGGACCTGATCTGGAGCCTTATGGGCCACCGAAATAAACCATATCGAAATAAGGCACACCGCATACGAAATAATCCATATAGATACTTTCGTTTGGAAACGAAAGTATTCATCGGAAAATAAACGAAATAAGCTATGCATGCACAATATCAGTTGCAAATCGAAATAAGGCATGCGATAAAAACGAAAATAGCCATGCAGTGTCCAGAGCGAGCGAAGCAAGCGTTCATGTTTGTACGATATTGAGGGTTGTGATCCCTTAAGTGCGGAGCAAGCGTAGCGAGCGCAGCCCACACATAGGACTGTTATACCCAAAGGGAGCGAAGCGAGCCTTCATATTTGTGCGATACTGAGGGTTGTGATCCCTTAAAGGCGGAGCGGGCGAAGGCCACACAAGCGACTGTTAATTCACAACCCGCAGTAACGCAGTAAGTGTGCATGGATAATTTCGGTTTGGAACGAGCTGGGCTAGCTCCGCTCCTAAGGCATTGCGAACCCCCACATGTAGCCCTAGGTCGCCCGTTTCACTTTTTGTACATGTACCTGCATCCGTTTCGCCCTAGCATATCTGCATCCGGCATTTTTTTTTTGGCTATGCGCAATTTCAAACCGAAATAAGGAAAGCGAAAAAAGACGTGTACATACTCACTTTCGTTTTAAACGAAATTAAGCGATGAGTGTGAAACCGAAAGAATCCATGCACCGAAATTATCCATTAATTCCATATTTCCAAGTGGCTTATTTCATGGTGCCGCGCCTTATGACTTCACATATCTTGATGACATAGTAGTGGCAACACAGGATTTCCGCAAACCCCTCGAAATCCTAGAGGAGGTCTTGAGGCGGTTACATCAGGCTGAGCTGAAAGTATCGCGGGATAAGTGTAAGTTTTTCAGTGCTCAAATCAAGTATCTGGGGTATGTGGTGAACGAGAATGGTCTGAATGTGGACCCGGATAAGTTAGAATGTCTGATTAAAATTTCGCGGCCCACAAACGTTAAGGAAGTGAGGAAATTCTTGGGTATGGTGTAATAGTATACCGGCGGTTTATTCCGAAGTTTTCGTCATTGATAGCGCCACTGACAAACCTGCTCATGAAAAACCGAAGCTTCAAGAGGACCGAGGAATGTGATCTCGTCTTCGCTCGAGCGAAAGTAAAATTATCAACCGCGCCCATTCTTACTTGTCCGGACTTCGAATGTCGGTTTGGGTGCGGTACTCACTCAGACTCATCCCAATGGCGAAAAGGAGGCCTATTACCTGAGTCGAACGCTAACAAAGGCTGAACGGAAGTACTCCACAACTAAAAGGGAGAGAAGTTGGCCGTATTGTGGGCAGTGGAAAAATTGAGACCCTACATTGAGGGAATGAAGTTCAGCGTGGTAACAGATCACCACTCCCTGGTCTGGTTGAACAACATGAAAGACCCAATCAGACGGTTAACGAGATGGGCGGTGCGATTGCAGCAATTCGACTTCGAGATAGTGCATGGCAAGGTACATCTAGTGATAGATGCACTATCTCGATCGGTCCCAGTGTTGGAATCCGCGGCTGTGGAGTCCTTTGCGGGCCGCTGGTATAACCGGATGATGGAGAAAGTGAAGGCGGCTCCAGAAAATCTCCATGGGTCGTTTTCTCAATGTCTGGTGGTCCTCCACATGCGAGCCACCTGGTATCGGCAGTAGGCCAAACCGCTGACGGCCAAGTCTTAGCGATTAGACAGTTTGGAAAAAGGCAAGATAGCTGACTGCCGTTACCAGGTTCACCACCCCCTCCCTTCAAAAAAGTACATTAATTCAACCAAAATTAGTTGATTAATTCCGTTATGTGTCCTTATCCTCCGGAGTATGATGAGCACATTTCTCTTGAAAAATACATCGTCGTCGAAAGTACCAATTTGCAACGACCAAATGCATTAAAAGTGAGTTTCCTATATGGCCAGTTTATTGCGGAGGTTGGCACTCATTCAGGAGGATGTTGACCATTCTCAAAATCAATTAACTAATCCATTCTACAAATATTTCTCGAGTTTTTCAAGTCATTAGCTTCATTTTATCGAAAGTTATCGCCTAGTTGAAGTTTCATTTGTAGGGGAAGTAGGGGTTTGGTTGTTCGGATCTTAAGTATTTTCAATATCAGCCAGCTGAATCCTACAACAAACATGTAACCAAAATGTCAAGTTGCTAGCTTTATTTTTTCGTAAGTTATCGCTTATTTTATGTTCCCTTTGTAGGGAAGGTAGAGGTTCCTTGGGTCGGATCTGGCCTATCTTTAATACCAACTAACTTAATCTTACCTTAAACATTTGACCAAAATTTCAAGTTGTTGGCTTCATTCTATCAAAAGTTATCGCTTATCGGAAGTTTCTTTTGTTGGGGAGGTAGGGGTTCCTTGGGTTGGATCTTGCCCATTTGGGGGGCAAAAACTCCTCTTCCATAGTCCTCCGCGTGGGCGCCCCCTGGAACGGCAGTGGTCACTGACCATTGCCAACCAACGTCAAGCCGCCAGTGATGGCGGTGCGATGATTTGGTTGAGGTACCCCTGTGGTGTGGGGTGTGAAAAAAAAATACCACGGCCTTTCCCTTTGAGGGCCTGTCGTTAAAACCGACAATCAAAGGACAGGATGTGTATGCCAGCAACTTACACTATCCGAAATATTTATATGCTAACGAAACGTCAACTATGCCTCGGATAAGGACTGACTCAACGGTTACGACTTTTAGCTATCGTACAATGACAAAGATTGGATTCTGGAATGTGCGTACTCTCCTGGACAATGGATCAGAAGGTCCACAGAACGCACGATTTCTTCAATTAGAGAGTGAATTTCTGAGGTACAAATTAAATATCTTAGGAGTTAGTGAGATAAGATGGTGGAACAGCGGAGAATTCATCTCTCCAACGGGCAGCACTGTAATGTTGTACTCCGGTAAAGCTATCGGTAGTCGCCGTGAGTCAGGTGTGGGGCTCCTTTTAACCAGAGCCGCGCGAAACTGTCTCTTTTCCTGGGAACCGGTCTCTGACAGGGTCTTGACCGCCAGGTTCCGGACCAAAATGAGGAACATCTCAATAATACAATGTTATGCCCCTACTGAACCCGACAATGTCTTGGCAAAAGACTCCTTCTACGAAGAACTAAACGCCGTTCAGAGCAGAACACCTAAAGGTGACATTATAATGGTTATGGGTGATTTGAATGCGAAAGTTGGCGCTGATAACTATGGGCTCACACATGTGATGGGGAGACACGGTCTTGGTAATCGTAATGACAACGGTGAAAGATTTGTAGAGTTCTGCAACTTTCACAGTCTCTTCATCGGTGGTACTATGTTTGAGCATAAGGACCACCACAAAATCAGTTGGTCCTCTGTTGATCGGCGCAGAACACAAAATCAGATCGACCATTTTGCCATTAGTAAAAGATTCAAGAGTTGCCTCCTGGACGTGCGAAACAAGAAGGGTGCCGATATTGGGATGGGAAGAGACCATTATCTTATGATCGCTAATGTTCGATTGCGTATTGCAGCCGTACGCCGCCCCATCGACGAAAGATCCAGGCGCCGCAAATTCAACACCGCTCGATTAAAAAATCCAGCTGTCTTACAACAATATAATGACCATCTTGCGCAAAAAGCGGCTGAGATAACTAGTCACCCAGATAGTGACATAAACGAAAACTGGGATGCCATAAAAAATGCGTACATTAATAGCGCAAATACCATCCTTGGCCCAAACCCGGATTGCCGGAATAAGCCCTGGATGTCCGACGCTTCATGGCAGCGGATTGTTGAAAGAAAGGAGCTGAAAGTTCGTTTGGCTGCAGCATCAGATGACAATCGAAGCAGCATCAAACTCCTTTACCGTCAGAAAGCTCGAGAAGTTCAGCGTAGTGTGCGACGCGATAGAAGAGTTTATACCAATTCTCTTTTAGCGTCAGCAGAAGAAGCCGCTAGAAGTAACAAATTAAACGCCGTATACGGTGTCATCAAGGAGTTTACAGGTGGTCGTAACTCCTGCCAACATCCGGTGAAACGTGAAAGGTAGTTATGGAAAGCTACTTATCTTGGAAGAAGATCAAATGATGCGGTGGAAAGAACACTTCGCCGCGGTCTTGAACCGTGTAACCTCTGGTGAAGTTCCCCCTCATATAGATAATTTAGCTAACCATCAAAATGTGCGTATACGGTCCACTGCCCCGACTAAAGAGGAAATAGTCACTGCAATTATTGCACTAAAACGAGGAAAGGCCGCCGGACTTGACGGCATCCCTGCCGAACTTTATCAAGCAGCGCCAAGCGTAACTGCCGATTTGTTGCACCCACTTGTTGATAAAGCGTGGAATACAGAGACCTTTCCCACTGAGTGGAAGGAAGGTTTGATCATCAAACTTCCAAAGAAGGGTAGCCTCACAGACTGTAATAATTGGAGAGGCATTTGTGTGCTTCCTGCCGTTGCCAAGATAATAGCTAAAATCGTCCTGGAAAGGCTAAAGGCCCACTTAGAAAGCACAATTGATGAAGAGCAGCCGGGTTTTCGACCCGGATTCTCCTGTGTCGATCACATTAAATCCTTGCGAATCATCATCGAGCAATGCGCTGAATACGATTCTCCGCTTCACTTGCTTTTCATCGATTTCGAAAAGGCTTTCGATAGTGTGAACCGGGATTCTATATGGGCGGCCTTGCGCAGGAGAGGCATCCCTGAGAAGCTTGTGGCTATTATTAAGGCAACCTATGACGGCGCGAAATGTCGCGTTCTGCATAAAGGTAAGGTGTCGGGGGACTTTGAGATTCGCAGTGGAGTTCGGCAAGGGTGCATCCTCTCACCGATCCTATTCCTCATAGTGATCGGCGATGTGTTGCATGCAGCCCTATCCGGACTCGATAGAGGAATTCAATAGACTTTGACATCTTATCTACAACATCTTGACTACGCTGACGACATATGCCTACTCTCCCACAAAATCATGGATCTGTCCGCAATGGCGTTAGATCTCGAGAGGCAGGCAAGCAAGGTTGGGCTAAAAATTAATACCAACAAGACCAAGGTTCTTAGCCCGCCGTTGCGAAAAAGAAATCCGACACCTATTGCCATCAATATTAATGGGCAGCCTGTGGAGAAGGTGGACAAACTTCGTCTACCTAGGTAGCATTGTTGCCAAAAATGGTGGTACGGAGCAGGACATCGCTCGTCGTATCAACCAGGCTAAACGCGCACACGGCATGCTGTCCAAAACCTGGCAGGGCAGTTATCTCAGCATCAAGACCAAGCTGGGCCTGTTTCGCTCCCTGGTACTATCAGTCCTTTTGTACGGGAGCAGTACATGGAAAGTTTCCGTAGGAGTTACCAGAAAGCTGCAAGTTTTCGTCAACTCATGTCTTCGTCGAATTTTAAGAATTTTCTGGCCCGAAATAATATCAAATGAAGAGCTAAGTCGGCGTACGGGTCAGATGCCAATCGACGAATTGATACGGAGGCGAAAATGGCAGTGGATAGGTCACACATTGCGAAAGAGTGAAATGGAACCCCATTTCCAACCAAGGCCGACCAAGAGGGGGTCCTCGAATCACATGGCGTCGATCTGTGGCAAAGGAGTGTCAGGTACTGGGTAAGTCTTTTGGGGAGTTGCGCCCCATTGCCCAGAACAGAGTACGATGGCGCGCAGGAGTAGTTGACGCGCTATACCCCGCTAGGGGTTAAGGCCAAGTAGTAGTATCTTGCCCATTTTCAACACCAACCAATTAGATCTTATTAACAACATTCTACAAAATTTTCAACTTGCTACTGTCATTCTATCGAAAGTTATCGTAATGAAAGAAATATTTAATTTTTTGAAATTTGTAGGGGAGGTAGGCGTTCCTTTGATCTGATTATGCCCAACTTACCAAAACTTAAGCAGCTTCTCACCTCAGGGTTACATGCCAAAAATCAGGGGTCTACGTCAATTGGTTCAAGCGTTATAGACAAAAAACCTGAAAAGTAGGGTAGTACGGGGCTCTTTGTAAGAAAATTACCATTATTTTTCAACTGATCGATTTTAGTTTTCAAGGAGAGTATAAGATTACCCTCACGAGCAATCTACCAAAGCTAGAGCTTTTCATGTTTATTTAGTCGGAAGTTATAGATACATTTAAGTACTTGACATATGTAGGGGAGGTAGGCGTTCTCTTGGCCTGGTCATGCCGATTTTCAATACCAACCAACTAGATTATACTTGCAACATTTGATCAAAATTTCAAGGGTCTAGCTTCATTCTATCGAAAGTTATCGTGCGAATGGGCAGATAGACGGACAGATAGACTGACAGACAGACATGGCTAAATCGAATCAGGAGGTAACCCTGATCATTTATATATATACATTCCTATACCTCCCCTTATGGGCGACCGGTAACGCAGTGTGTTGAAGCATCAGTTTCATGTTTGACTACCGGCGTTTCGGGTTCGAATCCCGTCCACGACGACGTTCGTGGCCATGGATGTGAAGGAGGTGCATGCTGGCAACTGCATTCTCTGAAACCAGTTTATGCCAACGAAACGTCAACTGGACCACATGGAACAGTTGACGCGCTATGTCCCACAAGGGGTTAGGGCAATTGAGTAGTATACCTCCGGAGCCTCCTTTAAGGTGTTACATCTTTCCGTCGTGACGAAAACAATATACCCTGTACTAAAAGTCTAGGGTATAAAAATACGGAAAATGTTACAGGCCGCTCGTATAATGTTTGCTTGTCCGTCATTCTGCAAATTTTGCAAGCACGACAAAGATTAATGTGTTTGGCAAAATAAAAAATTTATGGATTTGTTTTTTTTGTTGGCAACATATAGGTACTATAAATGTTTTGTTTCGATAGCTGAACGGAATCAGCAGAGTGTTTGTTAAATTTCACTCTGAATTTTTGTTTGCCGGAGTGAAAAGAAAATGATGTTGAAACGATTGGGGAATTTTTCATAAACTGTCAATGTGGAAATGGCTTATGGAATACTTCTAAAGTGGTAGTAATACAGGAAGCAGTATTATTCGATATTTTCAGATGTCTACAGTAAAAAGGAGAAGAATCTATTGATGGAAGACACTTTGGATTTTTTAATGGATTCTGAATGCTAAGCTCGATTTTTTAGTGGAACTTGCGTGAGTACATTATCAGTCTACAATATACATGTATGTATGTATGTATGTATGTATTTTCAAATGTAATGGATAACATGCATTGTTTAATAAAAGGTAAATAATTTTGGAAATATGTATGTTCATACAAAACAACCTGCTTCAGGCACATGTAATGATCCATCAACTTCATTTATATAAAATATATGGTAACATAAACAAATTATCTATTTCATTTTATATGTGCTTGTATATTTTTTTCTAAAATCCTCTAAATGTTTTTCCCACTCTTCTTGTTCTAATTATTCCAAAAAGTTTATTGTGCATCGGCCGGGAATCGAACCCGGGCCGCCCGCGTGGCAGGCGAGCATTCTACCACTGAACCACCGATGCTTACATACTTTTAATTGACTACAGTAATGTTAAAGTAGACGCGTATACTATACTTAACATAATTAGCTTCGAAAATTCCCAAAATACTTTTTTTATGTTATCTATTAATCATTAAAAGATTCATGGAACAGTAGCTATCAGCAAAATATACGAACATACATACATACATAATGTTACTATGATCAGTCTACACTGTTGCCTATCAAGTTTACTGGAAGCACAAACAAATTATTGTACTCTATGGCTTATCTATCTTTACACGCTGGTGAATACACGTGCCGGAGTAGCAAAATAAGTTTAATTTAGTACTTCGCATCTTTGTCTGTCGGAGCTGCTTTTAGCTAATAAATTGGAATATAAGGCGCGGTCATTTAAACTCCCGTGTAGATAAAGGTTGATAACTATGCAAAAAAAAGAGTTCCGGGTGAGCTACTTATTTGATTAAATGTCAAAGTGCAATGGACCCCGAACGCCAATTAATTTTTTATCAAGTAAAAAATTAGGGTGTTCCTTATACTGTAAGTTTTTTTATCTATTTTACTTATACTTACAGTATAAGGCACACCCTAATTTTCTACTTGATTCAAAACCTGTAAGAACAAACATGGACAATAATTTCAACCTGAAATTTTTTATCGTTGTTATTGTGTTGGCAAGATTAAAAATATGCAACATATCCGGAAAAAAAATTTACCATATTTTTTTTTCGATATATCTGTCCAGCATAGGTTTATTGCCCTGTTGAAAGGAAGGTCAGTTGATACGGCACTGCACTCTTTGGTTGGCAGTATTGAAAAGTCCCTGGAATGCAGAGAATATATGTACGTTGGCTGTGTTCTTGGATATCGAGGGCGCCTTCAACAATGTTAAGCCTAGTACGATAATAAGAACACAAAGGAACCTGCAAGTCCATGAATCGCTCTGTAACTTCATTGGGCTAATGCTCATATCCAGGATCATTCGCACTACTTTGGGAGCGTCGTCTGTCAGTAGAGGCATCTGTAATGGCACCCCTCAAGGCAGAATACTGTCTCCTCTTCTTTGGAACTTAGGCTGGGCTGCTTCTGAAACTGGAAGAAATTGGGTGCCATGTGGCTGCCTACACAAACGATGTTGTCATTGCTTGTTCCGGTAAGTTTCCGGGAGTCCTAACTGAGGTACTCCAGAATGCCTTATGTACTCTAACTAAATAGGCAGGCACCTGCGGCGTCGGGGTAAACGCCGATAAAACCAAACTTGTGCTCTGCACCAGAAAGCGCAAAATTCCCGGTTGAACCTCCTCTTTTGGATGGCAAGACACTGGTCTTTGCTGGCAAAGCAAAGTTCCTTGGACTTGTCTTTGATAAGAAGTTAACATGGAAACAGAATATTCTAGAACGGTTCGAAAGGCAACTGTTGCGCTTTACTCGTATAGAAGGGCCAAAGGGCCTCTAGCCGAAAGTGGTGTGTGTACTGGTTATATACTGCAGTAGTACGGCCTATCTTTACGGCATATGCGTATGGTGGACGGAACTCAGAGTTGCGTCCTTTTGTAACCAACTGAGGAAAGTGTAAAGACTTGCTGCGATTGCCGTTACTGGGGTCTTGAGGACTACTCTGTCGGCTGGCTTGGACATGCTACTCAACTTGGTTACGGTGGATATTTTTGCCGAACAACTGGCGGCCAAAACAGCCCTGCGTCTTAGAGATACTGGACAGTGGAGCGCACTGAGGAGCGGACACTCCGCTATTCTAGGTAGTCTGGATCTTCCAGCAGTAACCGACTATACTATTCCAAAAGCTACCTTTGGCAGCAACCACATCTGGCTGATTTCCTCTAAAGACCAATGGGCGGCCAGCCCCCCTATTACACCTGACTCCTAGGCCATCTACACAGATGGCTCCAAGACTGATGAAGGAGTAGGTGCCTGCATTTATTTGGAGGGACTAAATATTAACGTATCGGTCCATCTTCCCGAAAACTGCAGCGTCTTCCAGGCGCAGATTTCAGCAATCGTGGAAGCTTTGTCCTGGCTGGGGAGGCATGTTGTTACTTTTAAGGACATTACTATCTACACAGACAGTCAAGCGGCGATACGGTCGCGGGAATCGCTTATTTCTACATCAAAAACGGTTGTAAATTGTCGCTCGACACTCATGGAAATGAGCAGCTTATCCGATATTACTGTTTGTTGGATTCCGGGCCACAGTGGATTCACGAGCAATTGCACGGCTGATGAGCTGGCCCGTCAAGGGGCAATGGGATCCACTGATACGTATCTTGACCACGTTAGGACAGCCATAGCAGTGAGTAAAATAGCAATCGAGTCCTCTGAGATCGGCAGGGCCACTGCTAGATGACTCGACGGTAGTACTTGCCAAACAACGAGGATGATATGGACTAAGATAGATCCTAATTGCTCTGCCGCACTGCTCTCAGTAAACTGGAAACATATTGGCAGGGTGGTGGGGGTCATCACAGGGTACCGTCCTATCGGCGAGCATACGAGGGGGACTCGACTTCCTCATAACGAACTGCAGAAGTTGTCATGATGTGAATGAGGAGGAGAGTGTTGCTCACCTTCTTTGTTACTACCCAGCCTTGGCTTATAGAAGAGAAGGAGAAAATTTTTGGGACTCTCCTTTTTCCAGGACCAAGAGGGTGCCGTATAAGCTAATGCGTTTCAAATTAATCGGTTTATTGCCAGCTGGCTGGATACTTCGGTTGAAGAGTTTTAGGTAACAGAATCTTGGTGGTATCACAACGGACCACGATTGGTCTATGTGGGCTGTGGTTAACTCACGGCAACCCCTGAACCTACTTTGCCCCGTTGAGTTCTCCAGCTTTATCGAGGTTAACGCATTGATATAATTGTGTGTTGTTAACCTGCACTAGCCTCCCAACTAACCAACTCCCAAGAGTGAAGGTCTTATCGATTACAAAAAGCCCTCATAAGACTTTAGTAACACTCACCGCTCTCATAACGTAACTCTTGTGACACTATTTTAATGAGGGTATAACTCTACTTGAATTCGGGAGACTTAAACAATTCTAATATGATCATCACTGTTGTGTTATTGAGCCTATTTTAAAGACTTTAACTTTAATAAATTTATACTTACTCGAATAGTTGCCTCTAATAAGAGCTTCAATGTAAAATTAATTGCTATAATACACTTATAAGCCTCCAAATATAAGACCACTACTGCGGAGAGCATTATGAGCCCAAAGATGATTATTGAGTAGTTATAGTCCCATAAGTAGTACCTTGTTAAAAACTTGAGTGTAAAATTGTTTATCATCTCATAATACTCTATTAAACTCAAAATACTAGATCCTTCATGGAGAGAGTTATGGGGGGGAGGGTCAAAAATTCCTCTTCTATAGTCCTCCTCGTGGACGCCCCCTGGAACGGCAGTGGTCATTGACCATTGCTAACCAAGTCAAGCCGCCGGTAATGGCAGCGCAAAGATTTCGTTGAGGTAAACATTCCCCCTGTGGTGTGGAAAGGCCCCTTAACTAGCTAAGCAGCGGCGTATGCTTGCTGTAGCTCGCTTCGAGAGATGTGGACGTGGTTTTCGCGGCTCGTTGCCCCTGTCCTTTACGTATCAATAAAAACTCATAGGCCTGGGAAAGAAATAACAAACATAGGAGACAAAAATAGGAAATATTAAAAAGATTGGGGCATAAAGTTGGAATAGTTGGCGGACGGTGCAGATGCCCTCGCGCTTGCATCGGAGTCCGGGTGTAATGGGACCCTCGGCGTCTGGTTTCGTACCACCGACAGATCACTACTCATCAAGTGCTGCCTTCGATCTGTCATTGGAAGTAGCACGATCAGAGTAGAATATGGTTCATTACACTTGTTTCGGCAAATTGCAAGAGCTTGTGTAGCAACAGTTATGTTTCATTAATTGCATATACAAAATTGGGCCACTTATAGTAAATAGCGACACTAGTAGAATTCTGTTCGACATTACAAATAAGAACCAAATTTTTTTTTATAATGAGCACCTTTTTAATTATTGAAAACTGTTTCCAAAAATTTATTCGCCTTAAATAATTTATAAGGATTTTATGTAATTTAGCGAAAGTTCACCCAGACCGATTTGGATGGCCTCAATTACCTGTTTTTCGTTCTCGAACTATATGCTTCCTTCGTCCTTTTATCGAGTAAGCTATTACGCAACATTTTTTCATAATATTTAAGTCTGGGGCCTACCATATCCATCAAAGTGGACCAAAAATATGCTGAAAATGTGGAAAAAGTGTTTTTCGTATGGAATGGTTCGGCAAACGGATTGAAACCACAATGGCCGATGAAATTACTGAATTACCTGTTGCTGCTTCTTCTTCGGACAGACCTTATATTGAGATCCCATGGTCGTCCAAATCGCTGATCTACTTAAATTCATCCGCATGATCGTTGATTTATGAGACCTTACCTCACCATAACGGCAGCGATCCATCGCAATCAACATGCAAGAATCTTGCCACGTATTCATGTGCAAAAGGTTAAAGATCCATCTATAAGACGTGCTTATTCCACCGCCTTGCACGAAAGAGCTAATGCACCATCACCTAATGAGACTCCTCCAAATTATGATAGATGGAACGTCGCTAAGGACTCATTTATTTCGTGCGGTGAAACTTTACGGGCAGATTGGAGCGCGGTAGAAGGCCATTCATTAGTGAGTCTATGGTCTCTAATTTTGGCACGCAAGAGAATTAAACAGCAAATTAACTCAGCTACTGACGACGCAGTCAAAGATGAACTTAGAGCTGAACACCGTTCTCTTCAGAAAGGCGTGCAAAAAAGCGTAAGACGGGACAAACACAATAACATCAATGCATTAGCGGAGAAGGCGGAGGAAGCGGCTTACCGTGGTCACAGTGGGACCCTTTACAAACTTATCAAGCCATTAACTGGCAAATCTTTTGCAACTGAACATCCCGTGAAAGATAAAGAAGGGTCCCTACTGGTCGCTAATGAAGACCAACTGCGACGGTGGAGAGAGCACTTCATTGAGGTCCCCAACAACACCTTTGGACACTTGAACTCATCTTCACTAGAAGTAGAAAATATTCCGCAAATAGCCAGATTTGATACCAGCCCACCATCTAAACAAGAGTTAACTGTGGCTATTAAAGCGATGGAAGCGGGTGAAGCTCCAGGGATAGATGGAATTCCGGTGGAATTCTGTAAGGCGCATATCAACGCTACTGCGGATATTCTTCTCCCCCTTATCCAAGTGTGTTGGGAAACCGAAACTTGCTCTAAAGAATGGAAGAAGGGCGTCATTATTAAGATCCCGAAGAAAGGTAATCTGAAGGATTGTAATAATTGGCGTGGAATTTGTCTCCTCCCCGCAGTCGATGTGCTCCACCTACCGCCAAACCCATTCTTGTCGATGGGGTCAGCATTCCTGATTCGCCCATACTGAACATACTAGGTATTAACATCTCCAGTAAACTAAATTGGTCCGACCACATTTTTTGCGTTGCAAAAAACGCAATGAAGTGTCTGGGCTTTCTGAATCGCTGTAAAAGATACTTTTCACCATCTGATCTGGCTCAAATTTACAAGGCTCATATAAGACCGAGACTTGAATTTAATTCCCACATATGGGCAGGCACAGGTAGAACCGCATTATCCGCGTTAGACAAAGTTCAACGGAAAGCCTTCAAGCTTATTGGCGAGGAACCCATAACATCTAAAATCGAACCGCTTGAACACCGGCGAAGTGTCGGCTGTCTCTCACTCTTCTATCGCTACTACAACCGCCGTTGCTCTGATGAAATAGCCAACCTCATTCCTGAGCGTAATTTTCCTTTACGTAACACCCGACTAGCCAGTCGTGCCCATCCTCATCTTCTAGAACTCAGCAATAGTCGCACCGCCAAATTCCATGACTCGTTTGTATCTAGGACAACACGAATGTGGAACGATCTACCATCTTTTGTTTTCCCCCGCAACTATGACCTACAAAAATTTAAACGGAATGTACACCGTCACCTTATTCAAACTCAACCCATCTCCCCACTACCTTAATCCCTTACCGCCAACGCTGTGCTCTCGCATCAAAGGGTTACCCCCTAAGCTTTGGTATAAACATAAAAAAAAATGTCTCCAAACTGATGGCAAAAATAGTCTTAAACCGGATCAAGCATACAGTTGACCGCACACCGAACGATGAACTTTCGCGAGGGCTTTTCATGTAGCGACCTCATCAACACCCTCCGAATTATTATTGAACAATCCGCAGAGTGGAGATCCCCATTACATCTCATGTTCAACGATTTCGAGAAGGCGTTTGACAGCGTTGACCGGGAATACATCTGGAAGGCTTTACATAGGAGAGGTATACCAGATAAAATCATATCCATCATCAAGGAGTCCTATAGCGGAGCCCAATGTCACGTCTTACACATGGGTAAGCTTTCAGATCCCTTCGAGGTACAAAGCGGAGTGAGAGAAGGCTGAATTTTGTCACCTATATTGTTTTTGATTGCCATTAACAACGTGTTATGAAGCGTGCTTCATGAACACTAGAGCAAAGGTATCAGATGGAAGCCGTTTGATTTCCTTCAACACCTGAATTACGCTGACGATATTTGTCTTCTTTCAAATGGATCGGATCATCTAGTTCAAATGACGGATGCGCTGCACCGCAAAAGTGTCAATTCGGGGCTTAAAATCAATGCGGCCAAAACTAAGTACTTGAGCTTTCAGGAAGACAGACGAAATTTGTGTTTCGGGGCAGACGGTGGAAAAAGTGGACAATTTTTGCTACCTTGGAAGCGTAGTTACAGCAGATGGTGAAGCGGATGCTGATGTACTGTCTCGCATCAATAAGGCTTGAGCACCTTTTCTCAATTTGACTCTTTTCTGGCAAAGCAACAACATCTCGAGGCGTACCAAGCTCAGGATCTTCGAAACCAATGTAAAATCTGTGCTTCTTTATGGCTGTTCAACTTGGAAAGTGACCTACATATACGCTGGCCGGATGTCATTTATAACGACGACCTCCTGTTCATTACTGGCCAGGACAGGATAGACACCTCCATAAACAGGCGAAAGTAGCAATGGCTAGGTCACACACTTCGAAAAGAGCCGAAAAACATTACTAAACAGGTCCTCGATTGAAACCCACAGGGGACCGATGCAAGTCGCCGCATTGGATAACCTTGAAACACCTGGAGAAGATCAGTTAAGGTCGAGGGTAAGTCAATAGGCAAACCTTGGAGCCAGTTGAAGACGTTGGCGGCGAACAGGACGAGGTGGAAAGTTGGCGTGTTTAATGCCCTATGCCCCACAAGGGGTCCACAGGATCCAGAGAGAGGCCTCCCCATAGTATAAGTCTGAAATCTAAAAAAAAAGAAAGCTTTGAATATCTTAAATATTTTTAACATTATTTTTGGTCAAAACAAAGTAAATAAAAAGAAAGTATATACGAGTCTACGGTAAAAAAAATACATTGTATAAATTTAGTTTCCTGAGTTAAATGCATTTATGTAAGTATCTTTTCTTTTCATTATACCTTGCATATCTATTCTTTGCAAAAATGCACGCAGGAAGAAACGAACATTTATTTAAAAAACTGAATAAAACATGTATTCCAGAACACAAAAAAAAAGTCTTGTCATTGTTTTCATTCGAGACATTTGTTGTATTTGGAAGGTGAATAAGACAATCATCATCACGGAATGGGAGCATTAAAATCATTTTTATAGCTACGAGTAAATTTTATTGTCCATGAATCCTGAATGAATCTTAACCCGACAAAAAAGTGGGTGAATGTACTTACGGTCTTAATAAGCTTGAACTCCAGCAATCTATTTCAGTTTTGTCGCTTTTTCGAGTTCTTGGATGTTAGCAGACTGTAGCAACTTAAATGAACGACTGGCCATTAAGCTGACGTCGTCTACTCGTATATGCACAAAGACGACCTTGCAAATGACATTGGTCTTTTTTCTGGATTAAGAGTAAGAAACTTTGATTGGATCGTAAATTGGAAAGTTATGCAATTCGTCGAAATTGGACGAGAAGTTTGTTATTGCTTTTCACATATTTTGGGTACTCTACTATATGTAAATAGCCGGGTCCCCAAGTGGTAATAGGAACTGACCTAAAGCAAATCGTGGTGTAGCTCTGATTTTTTTTATTTAGTTTTTTTGGGGTGCTGAAAGAATTTACGAATTTGAGATTTGCTAATATACCTTTTTTTGTGGAATTTGAGTTATAACCAAAAAACAACGACGTAAATAAAATATTTTCTTTAGGCTTTTTTTTATATTTTGAAAACGGTTCACCCTAGCAAACTATAGCAAAAACAGCTCAACAAAAAAGATTAGCGCTACTTTTTCAGTATCTTTAATAGTTTTTGAGATATTTTCACTTGAAAAATACATCAGATAAATAGAATTTTCTCTTTTTCATCTGCGAATCTCTTGAGAACTATTGAAGACACGGAAAAGGTTGCGTTAACCTTTTTTTATTTATCCGTTTAAGATTTTTCATTTTGCCTTAGAAAGTTTTTCGCTACATTTAAAAATATTTTTAAATACAAAAAAAAAGTTGTTTTTTTTGTGAATTTTTGCTTTTAACTTTAATTAATCAATTAACTCCATAAAAAAAAAACTGGTAGCAGACCCCAGATTCATAATCAGCACCCCAAAAAACATAAACGGAAAACAAATCAAAACTACACCACTATTTGTTTTTGGCAAACTGGACACTAAAACGAAAATTTTTAATTTTTTGGAAAAAGATCCCAATTTTTAAAGAGATAGTTTCCAGAAAAACCTAGACGTGCGAAGCTAACTTTTACATTAAATTTTAGGCAATTTATTATATTATAAGTTAATTTTCTGCGCGATACAAATTATACGATTTATTAAATGATGTTAAGATTTTTTTCTCCGCAGTCAATTTTTTAAGAAATTTGTTTTTAAAAATATCAATAACTATTTTTCCCATGCACATCTAACTTAGGGGCGCCCGGTAGCGCAGTGTGTTGGGGCATCAGTCTCATGTTTGACTACCGGCGTTTCGGGTTCGAATCCCGTCCACGACGACGTTCGTGGCCATATGGACGTGCAGGAGGTGCAAGCTGGCAAATGCATTCTCCGAAACCAGTTTATGCCAGCGAAACATCAACTGGGCCACATGGAACAGTTCACGCGCTATGCCCCACAAGGGGTTAGGGCAATTGAGAGAGAAGGAGAGAGACATCTAACTTACCTAAAATGAAAGGTAATTAAGCTATCGGGGGATAGAAGACCACGTGGGCGCCTCCTGGTTACGGCAGTGTATCAAATCGCTGACGGCCACGTATTACCGATAAGACAGTTTGGAAAAAGGCAGATAGCTGTAGCCTGAATGCTTGAAAAACACCAAAGCGTCTCAGGTTTAGTAGGATGGAATGACTTGCGTAGTTGGACCTGCAATATAGTTGTGTGAACTCCAGCACGTTTATTAAACCATCTGAAGCAGCTATCTTCCGAGGCCATCCCCTGAATGGGGTTAAGCGATGTCCTGAAAACTCGACCATGCAAAACCCACTCCACGTCAAGAAACCTGGAACAAAATCCTCGTATTGGACGGATCAACAACGACAACCACGCAAACGACTAAAGGATTATTCTTTCGGATCCTGGAATGTACTCTCCCTGAACAAACCAAGGGCCGCGAAGTCCCTCCTTCAACAGATCGAAAAGTACGAACTGAGCATTACTGCAGTCCAGGAAACAAATTGGCTTAGCAGCAAGATCAATGACAAGAAATCGCACACAATTTTTACAAGTGGGAAACCATCGGGCCGCAAGCAGTTTGGAGTAGCATTTATAATGAACAATCACCTCAAACCAAACATTACTGACTTCAAACCCATAAATGAACAGCTGTATGCGATTCGCATTAAGACTAGATTCTTCAATCTCTGGCTCATCAATGTGCACGCCCCCACTGAAGTTAAAGAAGACGCAGTAAAAGACGAGTTCTACGACCGCCTTGAGACTCTCTTCGACTCACTACCAACAAACGACATCAAACTACTGCTGGGAGATTTTAACGCGAAAGTCGGAAATAAAAATATAGGATTTATATACTTCCCTCTTAGTTTCACTAAGTGACGCACTGACAGCCACTGCATACGATCTGTCAAGGGCAGAGCCCAACCGCGCCAAGTGATCGGCCTGCTCATTTAATGCTATACTCCTATGACCCGGAACCCTCCGCGTGGCTCCGTTAAGGGTGGCCAGAGAGTTCAGCTCTTGACGGCATTGTTTTACTATTTTTTATGACACTGTCGCCGAGGGCCATAGTGGCAGACTGATTAGCCGTGATAATTTAAATTTGCGATATCCTTCGTGGTAACCGTGATGCGCCTCAACATTTGGTAGGCCTCCCTAATTGCTAGCACTTCCGCCTGAAATACAGTAGCAACATCAGGGAAGCGGAACGACTGGGAGGTCTTCAGCGAAGAACCCTGCACCGACTCCGCAAGGCATTTTTGAGCCATCGGTAAAAATCATCAGGTCATATCACGACATCACATCTTCGTTACACTATTCCGCTCTAGTTGAATATCCAGTAGCGAAGTGTTTCTCGAAGTCTGTTTCGGGTACAATGTAGTCCGTTGGTAGCATATTGTCCACCGCACTCTCCAGGGGGGACAGAATGTTGCTATGCTATGGTTTCGCGGTCCAGTACGCAGACTCCTTAAGTCTGACCGTGCTACACGCGGCGTTGAACCTTATTTGTAGGTCGAGGGGGAGTAAGTGTAAAATAACATTAAGTGCATCACCTGCGCAAGACCTTAGAACTCCCTTGACTCCGATGCATGCACTCCTCTGCACGTTGCACAGTAGATCAATATTATATTTCCAGAGCACCGCTGGCCACTAGACCAGCGACCCATATGTGGGTATCGTTCGCACTACCACTATGTACAACCACAAGAAAAATTTTGATTGGGGTCCCCAGTTTTTGCCGCAGGTTCTCCTGCAAGCATAGAGAGCTATAGTAGCCTTCTTCATGCTATGTTCGACGCTTAGTTTCCATGAGTGCTTCGAGTTGAGAATCACTTGCAGGCACTTTAGGTTGGTCGAAAGAGTCAGTAAGTGTTCGTTTAATTTAGGGAGCGCAAACTCCTCAATCTTTGTTTTTGTAGTGAAAAGCACCAGTTCGGTTTTCTGTCGGTTCGCACTAAGACCGCATTCTACCGCCCAAATGGTTACTATCTTCAGGGTGTTGTTCATGATATCGCTCAACACGGGTAGAAATTCGCCTGAGAACAAGATGACTATAACCTCCGCATAGGCGACTATTTTACCTCCAGACTTCTCTAGTCTTCGGAGGACGCCGTCCATTACCAAAATCCATAGCAGAGGGGAGATCATTCCACCCTGTGGTGTCCGTCTGCGCACGTATTTAGTGATCCGACTTTCGCCCAGGTCCGACTGGATTACCCTGGTACTCAGCATGGCCACAGGTACAAAACCATTAAACGACCAGTGCTACGCTATGGCTACGAAGCATGGACCCTAACTCAAACCTCCGGAAACATGCTAGACACATTTGAACGTAAGGTTCTGCGGCGAATTTTAGGAACGGTTTGCGATCGACATGGATGGCGCGTACGGTACATCCATGAGTTGAATGAACTGTTCGATGAGCTAGAGGTTTCGAAAATCGTCAAACTACAATGACTTCAATGGGCAGGGCATGTACAACGAATGGACTATAATCGCATGCCAAAGAGAGTAATGAACGGACGACGAGTCGACGGAGCGAGACTGCGAGGACGGCTGAGAGCTCGTTGGGAGAACTCAGTATATGCGGACGCCGAGCAGCTACTGGGCTTGGAAAATTGGAGGACGCGATCACGTGGCCGAGGAAATTGGAGAACAACGATCCAGGCGGCCAAGGCCCGACGTCGGGCTGTCGCGCCACTATGATGATGATAGAAAAACGGATAGCGAATGGATAATATGTGCTGGCTGTGCTGACCATTGTGTGATAGGTTGAATTGGAAACAAAATTCATAATTAAGCACATATTTAAAACATGGCCCTGATGCTATAAATTACCATTTCTATTTTATATTTCAAATCATGATTTTGCATTTTTTCTTTAACCCTTTCTCCCGGCACTGATAAGATTATCATCGTCTAATTTGACCGACGACTACTGAACAATACCAGATGGTTGCGCTATCCTTCAGTGTAATAATGCATATCAACAAACATTCGTAGTAAATCATCTGACTTGGTCAATTTAGTAATTTTCGAGTTACATCACAATTTGTGCCACTGAATTGTTACTTCATTTTGGCCATAAGTCATCGTTCATAATATCGCATCTCACCATAACAATCATCATCTCCATCACAACTGCTGATGCACAATTTCGCAAGAGGTATTTTCAACTCGGTTCATAAAGAACATTTTGAACGAAACGAACCATGCAAACATAGGTACGTCAAAGATTGACACATCTATTGGCGGCATCTTCTTCTATTTTATGTGCGCTTTTAAGCAAGAATCTTCCGTCAATCAGACTATGAGGCGTCAATCACACAGCTTTCATCAAATTATCGTCTTTTGCACACTTGGATTCATGATGATCTTCTATTAGGACAAGGTGCCCTTCCAAATAAAATAAGTAATGTGTGTCGCTGGAACGAACAATGGGCATCTGTTCATTCAAATTTCATAATTTGCTCCAATGGTTTTATAGTGTCTGGAATGGAAATTGAATCGAGCGCAAAAGACCATCCGTTGTGACCTCGGAATTACCTGTTACTGATTATGTTGAGTTTGGCAACAGTGATCGGCGCCGTGCACAACTAGTGTGGTAGAGGGGACCATACACCCATCCTTGACGTCGAGCCTATAGTACATTTTTGCATACTGTACATTTCATCGGCGCAGGGTTCAACAGTTGATCCAAAAGTGTACTCATTCTGGTATTTTGTAATTGTAATGTAGCAAGATACATCTATACGCACGACTGGATTCGAATGACAGCAGTAGATTCAGTCAGTCTTCGGTTCGCTCAGCATCAATTTTCAAGGATGTATGTACATCAAAACCATCTAAACAACAAGCCTGGAATCAGGATTTCATTTCAGTGAACCCGCCTACTTATTGACGGCTGTTATTTCGGTGCACCGGCCCACTCATGGCAAAGCTCTCGCACTGGGAGAACACGAAAGGATGACAGCCATTGGACATTTGACATTTCTTCTGAAGTGCATTGAATGTAATTATGCAGATTCACTGTGCCTCAAACTTTTTTAAAATATAGTCCGGCATGAAGTGGAGGGTGAAAGAAGTCGAGGAGAAAAAACCAACATAATATTGATGGAGCACAACAGACTACCGGTAGCGAACATTCTACCTGCATTGCATGAAACATTTCTACGTCAACGATGATTTCGAAAAGTACAATTTCCGCATTTGATCTGTTCGCATCAAATTCTAAGTCAACTAAGAACAGAAAAATCTCTTATTGACCCCAACGAAGACAAGAGTTCGTTGCTTCCTTGGGAAAGTGGAATCTGATGAAGGCACTTCACAATCAGTATAGGTTCTCCTTCGTCAAGATTCACGTCTCTTATAGCAAATCATCGCTGAATGAAGTTAAGCAATTCAGCGCTTGCTCAATGAGAAGAAACCGGGCACAGGCACGAACAACTCGCGCGCTGGATTACTGCGACTTCGTGGAGAATCACGTAACTTTAATTCGAATTAAACCAAACGTTTAATAGGTGGTAACAAACCAGCAATGAACCTATATCAGCTAATCGACATGGTGTAGTTCTCCCAGTTCAATAAAACCTAGCGTACTCCTCAACAGCTGCAGCAATTATTCCCGTTGCTGCGAGTCACTCATTGTTAAAAAGCAAATCTTTAAAAATACTAACGTCTGGGCCCTGTTTCACACGTATCCGCCGCGATTTATACGCGTCGGATTCGCGTTTGTTTGAAGGATGCTATAAGCGGAATAGCAGTTATTCGTATAGTATAGATGAAAATTGAAGCAGTTTCCAATTTGTTTTTCACTCTTACGCCTAGTACGCACTGAGATTCTTTGCGTATCGCCTGCCTCGACTTATTGTCGCCGTGAATTTTGTATCTATTTTCTGCATCTTGCAATAAGTCATGGCGAGCGAAATTCTGAAGAGACCCAAAAGAATAACGGACGATTTGGTGGGCATCCGAAGGTGCCCGTGGAGACGGAGCCTTAGGTAGCATAATGACAGTGAAGTTCGGGCCGTGCCATCTGGCGAAGAAAAAGGTCCCTCAACGAGCTAAGCAGCGGCCTATGCTTGCTGTAGCTCAGTTCGGGAGCCTTGGTCCTTTACGTATTAACACAAATTCATTCGCCTGGGGTAGACAACACAAACATGGGCGGTAAAAATGGGGAATAAAAAAATAAAGCGATATGGATGGAATGGTTGGCGGACGGCGAAAATTCCTTCGCATTCGCATCAGGGTCCAGGCGTAATGGGACTCTCGGCCTATGGTTTCATACCACCGTCAGATCTTTACTCATCAGGTGCTGCCATAGATATGCCGAGGGAAGCAGCACTACCACACCAATATGGTTCATTGCAGTTGGTTCATTACAGGGCAGCTTCTACTTTGAGGCCTGCCTAGAAGAAGAAGCTGAGGACAGAGTGTGCTGCGAATAGAAAAAAAAGCGAACTGGGCACCGGAGTCAGCCGGCAACCATTGTAGAGGGGAAAAATTATCAAAGAGAAAAAAAAATACCACATTTCCCCATTATTCAGATGATGAACAAGTTACAGAGAATCCAGAGACCAACAGAGGCGTATCACTGCATTCTTTGCCGTAATTCATTCATAAACTCTGTAATCTGCTGAGCACATGAATAATAGAAAAATGCTACTGTGTAAAGAAACATTTGTTAAGTTGCTTAAAAAGACAATCCTGGCTAACAAAATGGTTTCCTGCCTGTGTGTGTTTCGTTCGTATGACAAGTTTCAACTTGTTCTCTCAAGTAGTTGTTTTACACGAATTTTTCAGTAGACGCCTTACCTGTTTTTCTTTAAAATTGAGAAACTTGAATATCGTGCGATCATAAAATTCTTCCTTTTGGTTGGATTAACCCCTAAGGAAATTCATCCGAATTTAACAAAAGTTTAAGGGGACTCTGATCCTTCGATGTCAACCGCTAGAAAATGGGCAGCTGAATTTAAACGTGGTCGCACGTCCCTCGAAGACGACCCACGTGAAGGACGGCCAAAAACCGCAGCTACACCGGAAACCATCGAAAAAGTGTATGATATCTGTTGGACGACAGACGAGTGAAAGTGAGTGATATTGCTGAGGCTGTGAGGATATCGAAAGAAAGGGTGCGAAACATCTTGCACAAAAAATAAGAGATGCGGAAGATCTGCGCAAGATGGGTGCCGCATTCGCTGAATGCCGATCAAAAGCAAATGCGCAAACGATTTTCGCACCGATTCAATCGGGATCCGAGCGATTTTGTGCGACGATTTGTCACCATGAATGAGAGTTGCATCCACCAGAAATGAAGCAGCAGCCGAAGCAGTGGGTGGAAGCCTTTGTTTCAGCGCCAAAGAAAGCGAAGTCGATCTCATGTGCCCGAAAGGTCATGGGCAGCGTGTTTTGGGTCGCGAAAGGGATCCTGTTAATTGATTACCTCGAAAAAGGCACAGCAATAACAGGCGGATATTACTCTAAACTTCTTGACCAGCTGGATGCCAAAATTCGCGAGAAGAGGCCTGACTTGAAGAAGATAAAAATCATCTTTCACCAGGACTAGGACAACGCTTCTGTACACACGTTGCGTTGGTGATGGGAAAACTGCGGGATTTGGAGTACGATTTCCTCGGCCATCCCCCCTATTCTCCTGATTTGGCACTCTCAGACTTCCATCTGTTAACAAATTTGAAGAAATTTGTTTCTGGCAAGCGCTTTGCATCCAATGAAGAAGTTGAGAGGGCCATAGATGAATATTTTCAAAGCCATACAGACTGTCACTTCCGGGAAGGAATACTGATGTTACAGAAACGCTGGACCAAGTGTGTTGAAGTCGAGGGAGATTATGCAGAAAATTAAAATCATTTTTTAACTGATAATCGCAGTTTTTCATTGTCTGGCCGAGAACTTTTCACCTTACCCTCGTATGTATTAATATTTGTAGGGGTATTAGGCGTCGTTGGTAGGATCGTTCCCTTTTGCAGTATCAACCAATAATGCCTTAATAAGAATATTTTACGAAAATGTTAATGTCGCTAACTGTATTCTATCAGGAGCTATAGTGCAGTTTTTCCATGTGAAAAAATCAATAAATCCTGCCTATACTATTTTATGGTTGAATATAATACATACATACAATTTTATGGTCTGGTTTATATTATATTGTGTGTACTTTGATGCGGCTTTGGAACATTTTTTTGGAATCCACAGCTTTCAAAATAATCAAAGAAAATTAACAAACAAAAAGACCTTTGACCTTATACATACTTCCGGACATCGGGGACTGTCCCTATAAATTGTGTAAAATTCCAAAAGTACACGATTTATTTTTATATGGAAGAGCCAATGAAAAAACACGCTTCGCCTTTCAAAAGTTCAAACTCTTTTAAATGTTACTACAAAATTTTTCCTAAATACTATACATATGTATGTACTCGTATCGTTTGTATCTACAAAATAGCAAAATCTGCCCAATATATTTAATCCACAATTTTATAGTGTCTACTTTTAAGCATCTCCAATCTGCGCATAATTCAAGATGTTTTCTCTAGTGGCTAGAGATCTCGAAGTATGCGATAAGGAAATGAATGGCTGCTTCGATGCGGCTACATGAGCAGACAATACATGAGTGAAGATGAGCGCTTCATAGTTGTTCAGCTAGCTTTGCGGATTTTTCTTTGTTTTGATTTTTCTGTATGTTCCACTTAAATCATCTTGTTATTTTCGGAATCATGATTTTTCTTCATGAGCATCGGTGGTTCAGTGGTAGAATGCTCGCCTGCCACGCGGGCGGCCCGGGTTCGATTCCCGGCCGATGCAACGTTCTTTTTTAATTGTTCGTTAGTTGTTGTCAGTGCAGCCAGTTGCGTGAGAATCAGTTTCCGTTTTTTTTCAGGTTAAATTAACCAAAAAGACATTTGCATCGGCCGGGAATCGAACCCGGGCCGCCCGCGTGGCAGGCGAGCATTCTACCACTGAACCACCGATGCATATCGCAGAATGAAATATTATATTAACTTATGGTAAATTATTTAAATGCGATAATAATTGCTAATACTTACTTATATTGTCTGTCAAGTATCGTCTTTATTACTAGACGTTAACTAGTAAGATTAATTTATATTTCACTGTGCAAAATATTTATCATAACCGATTTAATTTTAACGAAAATGCCTGCAATGTAAAAAGTGAATCGAATTCTAGTTTGAACAACTAAAAATTATCTAAAATCGACAGTGGCGGAATTCGATTATGTACATGATTTAAGCATAATGACTTGTTAGCTGTATCGAATCTGACGGATTGTGATAAGGTAATTAATGACTTAGCGGCACAATAAGTGCAAAGTAAACACAATGCTCAATTTTATCTTTAGATATTTATTCATTCGTTTCATTCGGGTAATTCATCGACACAGTTTTAAATATTATCGATTTTCAAATTAATCAAATGTGTACATACATACTTGTATATCTATCGCCAAACCATAAATGTACCTCAATTTGGTTGAAATCGGCCCACTATTTCATCATCCTATGGGAACAGTGTAATTGGAACAAGCTTAATTTCAATGGCAAACGCAGAATGGATCAAAATTATCGAACACGGTCTTCATTTTTTTATACAAGCTACCTACTTAGGTAAAGGTGCGTTTCCTTGGGCACATGATCGTCGATCCATAGAGCGCGGAGCACAATTTGTGTGTACATATCATTTTGATCACCGCCTGCGATCGGCGCAAAGTGCTGTCTAGCAAAATGGACATTAAAGACTGGCTTGTTATACCCTTCAAGGATGTGATAGGGTATATTAACTTTGTCATAAAGTTTGCAACGCACAGAAGGAAGCATTTCCGACCATATAAACTATATATATTCTTGATCGGTATGATGAGACGAGTCGATTAAGCTTTGTCCGTCTGTCCGTCTGTCTGTCTGTTTCTATGCAAACTAGTCCCTGAGTTTTAAAGCTATCGAGCTGAAATTTTGTGCAGACCCTTCTTTTTATTGCACACAGTATATATGTCGGAACCAATGGAATCAGACCACTACGTCATATAGCTGCCATAGGAACGACCGTTCCAAAAATTTGTCTTTGGGAGAAAAACTTTTTATTTCTTAAGATATCTTATTTAAATTTCACAAGAATCAATAGTATCTATAGTCAAATCACATTCCCGAATTTGGTTGAAATTGGACCAAGTTATTATATAGCTGTCATAGGAACGATTGTTCCAAAAGCAAGTTTTTATTAGAAAAACTTTTTTATTTCAGAAGATATCTTTACCAAATTTCATATTATTTATTTATATTGACTATCAAACGTTCCTAAATTTGGTCTGAATCTGCCCACTATTTCATATACCTCTCATAGGAACAATGAAATCGGAACAAGTTTTACTACTAATTTCAAAGTGGCGAATGCACCATAACTCATTACGAAGGTATGATACCCTTCACGCGAAGCCAAAGGCTAGCTTGTTTTATTTGCAATTATCAATCACCACTCCATGAGCATCCATGAGCACCCGGGCGCTCTCATATACTCGTATACTTTATACAGAATTTTCACTCTAAACAATTTCCAATTGGTAAAATAAACTTATAGACTTCGCCTGCAGCAGGAATCTAGTCGTATGTTTTCCCGCATCGACGCATTCACAAGCAGACCTGGAAGTCTCCAGACGCATATACCGTCAACCAAATTGACCACGTCCTCATTTGCAGGAGATGGGCGTCTAGTGTCATGGATGTCCGCTCCTATCGAGGAGCAAACTGCGACTCAGATCATCACTTGGTGAAGACGACCTACAGATGTAGAATTTCCTCAGTGCACCAGTCAAGAATCAGCCCTCCCAAAATCTTTGCGGTTGATAAGCTCTTGAGTGATGCTACAGCGGTGGCGTATACTACCGCCCTTGAGGAAAAACTATCACCTATGCTACACAACATCAGCAACACAGGCGTCCATGGGTTCTGGGAAGAACTCAAGGGTACCATCAAGGATGTCGCAGAGAAGGTCGTGGGATATAAAGCCCGACGAGCGCGAAATGACTGGTTCGACGAAGAATGCAAAAATTCACTTGACGCGAAAAACGAGGCCTTCAGACAATGGATTCAACGAGGAACCAGAGCCAGAAGAGAAAAATATGACGAGCTACGGCGAATATCGAATAGAATAATTAGACGTAAGAAACGTAAATACTTTGACGAGCAGTTGCTGAACATAAACGAAAACTTAGCTAATAGGAACACCAGACAAGCGTACAAACTAGTAAATACAATTAAGAACGGCTACCAACCCAGGACTAGCCTTTGTAAGGACAAGGATGAAAACATCATCAGCGACACCGATGGTATTAACAAACGATGGGCCTCTTATTTTGAATAGCTTCTAAACCGACCATCTAACATCCCCACACAGGAAGCTCTCGACGATATTGTTGATCTAGGCCCACCCATTCAACCCCCGACAGTAGAGGAAGTTGATCTAGCGTTGCGGTCACTAAAACGAAATAAAGCGCCGGGCGCTGACGAGATTCCAGCTGAACTGCTAAGATTCGGTGGAACGAGTCTAGTTGATGCCATACATCAATTACTCCTGCGAGTATGGGAGAACGAGGAGATCCCAGACGATTGGCGCAGAAGCATCATCTGTCCAATTCATAAAAAGGGAGATAAACTGCGGTGTGAGAATTACAGGGGCATCTCACTAGTTTGTACGTCCTATAAAATTTTGACGAAAATTCTGGAAAATAGAATAAAACCGTACGCAGAACGAGTCATTGGCGAATATCAAAGCGGTTTCAGACCTGGTCGCTCCACAACCGATCAGCTCTTCTCAGTCAAACTGATACTCCAGAGATGCTGGGAATACAACGTAAACGTATACCAAATCTTTGTCGACTTCAAGCAGGCATACGACAGTATCGATCGTGGAGTACTGTACAACATCATGCTGCAATTTGGTATACCAGCAAAATTAGTGCGACTGACAAAGATGACGATGACCAACTCCGTCTCACAAGTCAGGATCCAGAATAGACTTACTGATCTATTTGAAACACGCACTGGTTTGAAACAGGGCGATGGACTGGCTCCGACGCTCTTCAACCTAGCACTGGAATACGTTATTCGGGCCATGAATTTGGACAACAGCAAGACGCTACTCATCAAGTCGACACAATTAGCAGCGTACGCCGACGACATCAACATCATGTCCCGAAGATTGGCTGACGCAGAAGAACTTCTGCATACGCTTGATACCGCGGCAAAGGAAGTTGGATTACGTATTAACGAGGGTAAAACTAATATAATGATGCAATCGGTGACAAGGACACCTGCACAACCAAGCATCAATGTGGGGGACCTCAACATCGAGTTCGTGAACAACTTCATTTACCTGGGTTGCAACCTGTCAAGGGACGCCAACGAAACTGACGAAATCAAGCGACGGATACAGTTAGCTAATAAGACTTTTTTCTCGGTTCTCCCCATAATGAAATCGAAACATGTGCACAGAAACACGAAGCTCCGCGTGTACAAAACCATTATACGACCAGTGCTATGCTATGGCTGCGAAGCATGGACCCTAGCTCAAGCCTCCGAAAACATGCTAGACACTTTCGAACGTAAGGTTCTACGGCGAATTTTCGGGGCTGTTTGCGATCGAGATGGATGGCGCATCCGGTACAACCATGAGTTGTATGAAATGTACGATGAGCTGCAAGTCTCGAAAATCGTCAAACTACAACGACTTCAATGGGCAGGGCATGTACAAAGAATGGACGATGATCGCATGCCTAAGAGAGTAATGAATGCAGAACGAGTCGACGGAGCGAGACTGCGAGGACGACCGAGATCTCGTTGGGAGAGCTCAGTAGGTGTGGACGCCGCGCAGTTGCTGGGCTCCCAAAATTGGAGGACGCGGTCACGTGACCGAGATAATTGGAGGACAATGATCCAGGCGGCCAAGGCCCGACGTCGGGCTGTCGCGCCACGATGATGATGATGAAAATAACCTAGTTTAGTGAGAGATGAATTTTCGAAAAATTGTAAAAGTATAATTCTACGAACATTGTGCAACAGGAACAGCTAAAAAAAGAAATGTTATCCATCATAATACGGAAGATAAATAGGAAAAAAATTATCGCGAAGCACAAAAAAGGAGCTAAAGAAAAAAAAACACCTGGCGCAGTGAAGCCAAACGAACTGATTTTTGATATGAGCTAATTCGGGATCATTTATAAGTTTATGTAAAATTAAGATATGGGTAGGATACTTAACTGCAGTTGTTAGTACCAGGTGCAGCTGCAGAATTTTGTATTTCGATATTTGTGGCGATATTTTCAGATGTTGAAACTTTTTAACTGTTCGATTGATTTGACTATATGAATTTATCTCCAGTTTCATTTTAAGGTTGAAAAACGAAATGCCTTTTTGTGTAAATTTTTGCTCATTACTTTTTGCTGTTGTATTACTGTAACCTTTCGACTGTACTGTGGATTTTCCTAAAACTGCACCGGAAGCTATTCCTCACTAATTGTCATCAATTAGACAAGTTTCGCTCAACTAGCTTTTTCCGTTATAAATTAATTGTGTTCCCAAAATTGTGCGGTTATATAGCTGCAATTCTGAAACTGACTCACTGATGTTGATGAAAAATTAAATAGGAACCCAGTCTTGACGATAGCCCACAAATTAGAAAAGTTCCACTCAACTAGCAACTAGCCCGCCAAAGAAAAACGAAAAAATCGAAAAAAAAAATCGGAAAAGTGACCAAGACTATTTACGCGACACAACAAGTACGGGTTTTCGGACCTCTGTGGCTGCGGCTCCAGGTGATTATGGGGGCTGAACTTTATAGTATGACCATTCTCTCCGGTCGTCTTACGAAGTGTTGCAAATTTGATGTCGATATGACGAAAAGCAACCGAGATACGACAGTTTGAAATTCGCTATTATTCAAATTATTCTTGTTTTCGTTGATCTCGTTGATCTTGTCATACAGAATACCTATGGAGGAGCAATCCGCATATACTCAACACTAAACTATTTGAAGTAATTCCAGTCGTAAAAAGTAGCGAGAGAGACACACGCCCTCCACTGCGCAACACCCGCGCAGTCTATATAAAAGCACAGGAAGCACGCAAGATGTCATCCCCTCTCCTACTTTTCCAATTGGAACAATAACATTCCAGTCTGTCTCTCTGCCGCGGAACACCCGCCCGGACCATATAGAGCAAAAGAGATGTCAAATTTCCATCCCCCTTCCTACTTCCTCACTTGTGCCGAATTGCTTCGTTTCTCTCGCTCTTTTTCATTTCCTCACATACTCTCTCTTCAAAGGATCTTGTTGTTCCTTGACAGGGCTACAGCCTCATAGGGAGCGTATCGAGGTCTGGTTTCTTTTCTCACGGATTGACTGTGTCACAAAGGTAGGCCTTTTCTTTCATTTGCTCTGATCCGTGCAGTAGATAAAAAGATACATCCAAAAATGTGAAAAAAATATTGAGTCTCTCGCTTTCTCGAAGTCTTTTTCATGAATTCAATGCAAAAAAACAATCTTTCAGATATTACCCGTGGTCCGTGTTTCAACTAAATTTAGTACATAGCTTGCTTTGGTTATTAAGTACAAAACGGTTATATTTTAGTGCTGCTGGAGATGTGCGTCAGGATAAAAGGACTCTATTATTATGAAATGAAACAAAAACCAAAGCTGGTAGGAAAGGGTGTGTTCTAAGTCGTGGTAATGAGACCAATGCACTGGAGTTCTGTTAATGGCATAATGGCATTTTGAGTCCTTCGGCCTCGACTGATGGCATTTTACGTCCTTTGGAGAAAGAAAAGGATATTTTTGGAAAAGAAGTGATATCAAGGGATGATGGGTATGATATGACTGGGGGTGGTGAGGCGAATGCAGTAGACTATTGTTGAAGGCACTTTGAGCCCTTTCAACTAGAAAAATGATATTCTTGGCAAGGAAGCGCTCTACTAACTTTTTTGAAATCATTCGGATCTTCAAAAGACTTAACACACGTTCATATTTCAAGTACTTCGAGGAGGTGGGTTCTTTAATTATTAAAGATAGGGCTTATTGAGATGTTAATACAGGTATTTACAATTATTGCATATAAATAGTTGAAAGATAAACGAAAAATGAGGGGACATGCTTAGATTTTTGTAAGGCGGAAAAGGAAATTTGAAAGAATTGTGTGCTAATTGCTTAAAACGACAATTTTAAGCCATCTGAATATTTTATGATGTATGATAATTTATATGGGAAAATAAAACAGCATATGAAATGCGATTCTTGCAACTGTTGCATAGCAAATCTAATCGAAAAATGATTAAATGAGATCTGTTATCGAACATTAAGCAAAATCATATCTGCCCCAAATTTGCGTCGACGAATAAGATACTAATAAAGGAAGCACCATTAATGAGGGAATTCTCCTGTTCTATTAGAAGTGATAAAATACGCTAAAAGTGCACTTTTAACGTAAACGAAGCTTACAAGCAGATCAAATGACAACAACTATATTTTAGGGACAGAAGGTGCAATTGAAAAATTCCGGAATTTATGACCTGTTTCCTGTTTGTATCTTCATCCACACCGTTTTATGTTTTTTCGTGTGTTGAAGATTGTCGTTTCTTTAATTATTAGCCAGTGAATTAACATACAGGCCTGGCAAATTAAATGTTAATATAACTCCAAACTCCTCGTGGTCCTGCTGGATGGAAATAAGGCAATTTCACTAATTTACTTAAATACGTTTTTTGGAAAAATGTTTCATTGCCTTCTCTCCAACTGATGGAGTTTTCCTTCTTGTTCTTAATTATATCTCTGTATTGAATACATTTATCTAGGGAAACGGTTATTCGGACTAGACTGACGTAACAAGCCAAATTCAATAAATAATATGTTACTAATAAATAGTAAAATATTAAATAGTTTTATTAAAAACGCAAACCTACACGAAAGTAAAACACTTTCATACATATGCTCAACCAAGTTATTAACCCCAAACGGGTACTCACTACTCATAGTCCGACACGTAAATCCCCTTTTCCTATCGAAGACTACCGCATTCAGTAGGAATCGAATCGAACCGGAGTCCAGTGTATAGAAGGCGAACGTGTTTACCGCTACGCCATCTGGATTACTACTACTACTATGCAAAAAGATGTGATATCTCCCAAAAACAACGCGGTTGTAAAAAAATCCCCGCCAAGAAAAACTCTTCAGCCGCAAAAAGGATTGATATGAACACAATACCACCAAAGTACTCGTAGCTTCGCGCCTCGCTCTAGGGTATGCATATTGAACCCTGATTGAATTAATTAATTCCTTTCAACGTTGATATATGTCTACTTACTGGGCGAGTTTGGTCTAGGTAGCCTTTTCTGTTATGAAGTTATTAGGCTCAGATACTTTTGCCGTTATATAGCTGTAACTTTTTAACTGCTTTATCGATAGTGCCGGATTTCAATAACATCCGGCTCCTCACTGATATCTGTCAACTGGAAAAAGTTCATCTCACTTACGACTTCCGTTCGACTGTTATCGTGTCCACAACATTTTGCGGATATATTTATATAAATAAAGTGTGGGCCAAATGTACGATTCTTTTTAAAAATGCAATAAAAATAACAAAACTAAATTTTTTTCCATGTATTATGGCTTCATTAGTAACATCATGAGATGATGCTAACTCATCTCGAGGCCGTGGTTCAAATTGGACTTTTGCGCCAGTTATTTATTTATTTTAGTAACATCAAACATTCCCATTAATGATGAAACACAACTTCGTTCAAGTGGCTGCCTCGGCTGGCTTTGCAGCGCATTCTGTCATTCCAATTTTCCAAGACCATGTCGATGGTTTCGGGCTGTAGCTCACGAATTGCTTGGATGATATTGGCCTTAAGTGCTTGAATCGTTTCTGGATTGTTGGCATAACATCGGTCCTTCACGGTTCCCCAGAAAAAAAAGTCCAAAGGGGTCAAATCGGAGCTCCGAGGCGGCCAATTGACATCGAAAAGACGGCTGATAACACGATTTGGGAATTTGGTGCGTAAAATATCGATTGTGGCATGGGCTGTGTGGCATGGCGCACCAACCTGCATGAACCAGAGGTCGTCCAAATTCATGTCTTCAATTTCAGTAAAAAAAAAAGTCGGATAACATGGCTCTGTAACGTTCACCGTTGACCGAAACGTCCAATGATGCCACCACTCCACAATCCGCACCAAACTGTCACTCTCTGTAGATGCCTTGGCTTCTTGACAATATCGTGCAGGTTCCCGAGCCCCAGATGCGGCAATTTTGTTTGTTAACGTAGCCTCGGAGATGAAAATGCGCCTCGTCAGAAAAGATGATTTTTCGCCCAAAATCATTGTCCAATTCAAGCTGCCCTAAGGCCCAAATTGCGAAGCAATAACGAAGCGGATGGTCGTGCGCCTTCAATTGCTGAGTCAATTGAACCTTGTAAGCGTATAATCCGAGATCTTTGTGCAGAATTCTCCTCAGGCTAGTGCGTAAAATGTTGAGCTGTTAAGATCGATGGCGAGTTGATGTTCGTGGAGTGAGTCTACAGCAGCCACATTTTCGTCTGTGCACACCGTACGACGACGGGTACCATGAGTGTTCTCCACTAGCATGCCAGTCTCACGAATATTTGGTACAAACTTGCGTACAGCAGGCGCGGTGGGTGCTTCATTTCGGCCGAAATTTCTTTTTAAAAAACGCACTGTTAGGGCTACACAGTACTCACTTTGAAAATAAGTTTTCAATATTTCCCAACATTGTTCAAGTGTAAAGCGACATTTTGTTCTGCGGAGGTATGATGCTGACTTTCTGTCAAGATTTCGAGTGGGAAACAGCTTTCACTGTCAAAATAACTTATGATTTAAAAAGAAACCACTAGATGGCCCACCCATGTATAAAGGACAAAGTATAAAGGACACTTAAAAAAATCGAATGATGCCAATCGATTCCTGGGGTCATGAAACATAAAGAAAACCAGCTCCGGGGTCGAAACTCGTTTTTGAAGGAGGGTCGAATAACTGATTTTTTCTTCAAAAATCAGTTAAAAATTAGTACTGGTCGTTGTGTTGCCTCCACAACGACCAGTACTAATTAATTATTGATTCCGGCAATACAACGAATTGAGTTGTTCTTTACAACTCAATACCATACCAGTTAAAAATTGTTTTCAAAATAATATGCACGTCAAGATAAGAGTTAATTTAATTTTGTATGAATTTCAGCTACATTCTCAAATCCGAGCCCGGGGTAGGGGATCGATCTACTTAATACCCCCCCCCCCCCCATATCTACGCCACTGACTAACAATTTGTTAAATTGCCGTTTGGAATATTTTCACAACAGCGAAACAACGGAAATTTGAATGTAGGTTATCATAAATTCGATGATATGCTAAATTAACTACAGAATTGAATTTGGCAGAAATTGGAGAATGCGGAGGTCAATCTGGCTCTACTCGTATAACCTAGTGATGGGCACTATCGAATAACTATCGGAAAGTTATTCGATAGTTTTTACTATCGATACTATCGATAGTTATTCGAATAACTATCGGGACTATCGGTCGATTGTTATTCGAATAACTATCGGGACTATCGGTCGATTGTTATTCGAATAACTATCGGGACTATCGGTCGATAGCTGATATTCATGATTGATGAAGGTGTTGAAAATCTTTTTTTTTTCCAAAGTATCTTTTGGTGTTGCTTTGGGAAAATACGAGTATCTTTTTTTTCGCAATGGCTTTGCGATTTGTGTGAATGTGAAAATTAAGGGTTTTTGTATGAAAATATACCTCGAATGTTGCACAGGTTGTGACTATGCAATCAAGGATTTTTATATGTACGTGAGGAGAATGTATGGAAAGAGACGAATGTGCTGTAGATGTAGAGTCCTTCGGTGGCAGCAAGGACTTTCGAAAAAGGATATTTTTGGCAGGGAAGCGAAAAATGGGCAATTGGTGTCATATGAATTGGGGTGAAAAGGCGAATGTCCAGGAGTAGTGTAGATGGCATTTCAAGTCCTTCGGTGGCGATAACGACATTGACGAAAGTCAAGTGAAAAATGGGCAATATGGGTGTCATAAGAACCGGGGTGAAGAGGCGAATGTCCAGGAGTACTGTAGATGGAATTCCGGATCCTTCGGTAGCGACAAGGACATTCGAAAAAGGATATTTTTGCTAGTGAAGCGAAATATGGGCAATATGGGTGTCATATGGAACAGGGTGAAGAGGCGAATGTCCAGGAGTTGTGTAGATGGCATTCCGGATCATATGATACCCATTTTGCCCAAATATCACTTCAATGCTAAAAATATCCTTTTTCCTCGACCAAAGGACTCAAAATGGCATCAACAGTAGTCTAGTGTATTCGCCTCATGACTACGCAGTCATATGATACCCATCTTGCGTCCTAGATATCAGTTCAATGCCAAGAATGCCCTTTTTCATGACCAAAGGACTAGATTGCCATCAACAGTATTCTAGTCCATTCGCCTCAATAACCCTAGTCATTTGATACCCATCTTGCCTAGATATCACTTCCGTGCCAAGAATGTACTTTTTCGCTATCTGGCCTCATTTCATTGCCAAAAATGTCCTTGTTTCTTAACATCGCATCCACCTACACAAATGTATATGCAATCACATTCATTCATTCATTCATGCAAGAAATGTATATCGTCTGCCAAATTTTGCTTGAATTCACTCGAAGAAGTTATTCGATAGTAAACTATCAGCCTGTCGAAACTATCGGGACTATCGGACCTTTGTCCGATAGTTATTCGATAATGTTCTACTAATTACTAGTTTTTTAAACTATCGATAGTTTTTACTAGTTACTAGTTTTCAAAACTATCGATAGTTTTTACTAGTTACTAGTTTTTTAAACTATCGAATAACTAAAAACTATCGATAGTGCCCATCACTAGTATAACCATGATGTCTATACAACAAAGTAGGCGAAAGGAACAAATCTGCTTATGGTGATGACTGCAGTGACAAGCAGGAAAGAAGCTTGGTCTAAATGGAAAGAAAGCAACGTGTGCTTCAAAACAACGTTTACGGATCGTTTGTACACTCCAGCTGCACTCCCTATGCGTGAAAATACAAATTAAATAAAAGTAAATTACATAATTCAAATTTAATAAATTTTTTAATTTTCTCTCACAACCCATTGACGTTTTCACGCCTTCGGCACTGCTCGTCGATGTTTTTTTAATGACTTGGTTGGATAGATTCCCGAATTTGTTCTATTTTTATAAAGTAAACTATTTTGTCATATATTTAAAATATATAAATGCATTATATCTTTTTACTACTTATTTCTTTTTAACTTTTGTAAGTAAGTTCGAACAATCGAACAATATCGCAGAGAAAAATAAAATAAAAAACGGTAACACTGTTAAGCACACATGGTTCACACATTATTGCACCAAATATTCCACTAAATTTTTGTAATCTTAAATTTCATAAAAGTCCTGGCGGCGGTAATTATTTTTCCCCGCTTTACTGTTGTAAAAATGACATCAACTGCATGAAATATGTTTGCTCTATAGAACATTCGGAGAGGAACCATATTCGAATCGACATGCATGTTTCTCATATAATAAGATCCGGCCGGAATAGGACACTTCAGTGGTATATTTGTACCCTCCTTGAGTAGTTTTTCCATAACCTGCATAATTGGACTGCCTTTGACCAATCGTGACGTATCGCACCACCTGAATGAGGCCTTGAACAGAGTTTGACCAATCTGATTCGCCGCTAGTTGATAAGCGTGAATAGATAGTTTGGGGTCCACGTCCTGTTTTATTAAAACACTAGCATCCCATCTTGTTCGATTGCACAATGTCAGATTGACTTGACCAAATTCCGGTGCCAGATAAGATGAGACATTGTAAAAGACGACCACATATGCAACTCTCTAAAAAACAGATTAAGGATAATACAATAATTTGAGAACTGTTTTTAAAGCAAAGTCGATGCAGACCTTGGCGCTAAAACCAACTATCCCGAAAATTATTGTAAAAAAGAACATCAGCATTACTTCGTGTAATGTCAGCGTTATGAACTGGAACTATTTTGAAACTGAGGGCTATTAAAATGAATGGTTTCTTAATTTACTTTGATTGAAGCAATTATAATAAATATATGTATCTAATGGCATATATTTTCGATTGTATTTTAAGTCTTAAAATGTCGAACATTACCTTTGTAGTTGTACCATAACAACAACAACAAAACATAAAGCCTTGTTCACGCTACTTGCCATTCGATAATGTTTCATTGGGGGGCAAAAATTCTTCTTCCATAGTCCTCCGCGTGGGCGCCCCCTGGAACGGCAGTGGTCACTGACCATTGCCAACCAACGTCAAGCCGCCAGTGATGGCGGTGCGATGATTTGGTTGAGGTAAGCCTTCCCCCTGTGGTGTGGGACGTAAAAATAATACCACGGCGTTTCCCTTTGAGGGCCTGTCGTTAAGACGGACAATCAAAGGACAGGATGTGTATGCCAGCAACTTGCACAATCCGCAATCTTCTACATGCTAACGAAACGCCAACTATGCCTCGGATAAGGACTGACTCAATGGTTACGATTTTTGGCCAGCGTAATCGTAATGACAAAGATTGGATTCGGAAATGTGCGTATTCTCCTGGACAACGGATCAGAAGGTCCCCAGAACGCACGATTTCTTCAACAAGGAGGAATAAATTAATCGCGAAGAATTTATCTCTCCAACGGGTAGCACTGTAATGTTGTACTCCGGTAGAGCTACCGCTGGTGGTCGTGAGTCAGGTGTGGGGCTCCTTTTACCCAGAGCCGCACAAAACTATCTCTTATCCTGGGATCCGCTCTCCGATCGAATCATGACCGCCAGGTTCTGGACCAAAATGAGGAACATTTTAATAATACAATGCTATGCTCCACCTGAAAACGACAATATCTTGGCGAAAGACTTCATCCACGAACAACTAAACGTTGTTCAGAGTAGAACACCTAAAGGTGGCATTATAATTGTAATGGGTGATTTGAATGCAAAAGTCGGCACTGACAACTATAGGCTCAGAGATGTGATGGGGAGACACGGTCTTGGTGATCGTAACACGGTGAAATATTTGTAGAGTTCTGCAACTTTCACAGTCTCTTCATCGGTGGTACTAAGCGCAAGGACCACCACAAAATCAGTTCGTCCTCTGTTGATCGGCACAGAACACAAAATCAGATCGACCACTTTGCCATTAGTAAAAGATTCAAGAGTTGCCTCGCGAAACAAGAAGGGTGCCGATACTGGGATGGGAAGAGACCAGTATCTTCTTATCGCTAATGTTCGATTGCGTATTGCAGCCGTGAGCTTTTCTAGCGACGAAAGGCCGAGGCATCAAAAATTCGGCACCGCTCCAGCAATCTTACAACCATATAATGATCAACTTGCGCAAAACGGAGCTAAGATAACTAGTCACCCAGATAGTGACATAAATGAAAACTGGGATGCCTTAAAAAATGCGTACAGTGATAGCGCAGATATCATCCTTGGAACAAACACAAAAAAAGAAAGGAGCTGAAGGTTCGTTTGGCTGCAGCATCGAACTCTTTTACCGTCAGAAAGCTCGAGAAGTTCAGTGTAGTGTGCGACGCGATAGAAGAATTTATGCGAATTCTCCCTTAGCATCAGCAGAAGAAGCCACAAGAAGCAACAAGTTAAACGCCGTATACGGTGTCATCAAGGAGTTTACAAGTGGTCGTCACTCCTGCCAACATCCGGTGAAGGATAGTGATGGAAAGCTACTTATCTTGCAAAAAGGTCAAATGAGGCGGTTGAAAGAACACTTCGCCGCGGTCTTGAACCGTGTTACTTCTTGTGAAGTTCTCCTCATACAATTTAGCTAACCATCAAAATGAGCCTATTCGGTCCACAGCTCCGACTAAAAAGGAAATAGACACTTCAAGTATTGCACTAAAACAAGTAAAGGCCGCCGGACTCGAAGGTATCCCTGAAGAACTTTATCAAGCAGCGCCAAGCGTAACTGCCGAGTTGCTGAACACACTTGTTAATAAAGCGAAGAATACAGAGACCTTTCCTACTGAGTGGAAGGAAGGTTTGATCATCAAACTTCCTAAGGCCCGTTTTCTCAATGCCCAGTTAACATTTACTACTACTACGTTGCCTTAACCCCTAGCGGGGCATAGCGCGTCAACTACTCCTGCGCGCCATCGTACTCTGTTCTGGGCAATGGGGCGCAACTCCCCAAAAGACTTACCCAGTACCTGACACTCCTTTGCCACAGATCGACGCCATGTGATTCGAGGACCCCCTCTTGGTCGGCCTTGGTTGGAAATGGGGTTCCATTTCATGGCATGCAAAGCAATGCAGTTATCACTCTTCCGCAATGTGTGACTTATCCACTGCCATTTTCGCCTGCGTATCAATTCGTCGATTGGCATCTGACCCGTACGCCGACTTAGCTCTTTATTTGATATTGTTTCGGGCCAGAAAATTCTTAAAATTCGACGAAGACATGAGTTGACGAAAACTTGCAGCTTTCTGGTAACTCCTACGGAAACTTTCCATGTACTGCTCCCATACAAAATCACTGACAGTACCAGGGAGCGAAACAGGCCCAGTTTGGTCTTGATGCTGAGATAACTGCCCTGCCAGATTTTGGACAGCATGCCGTATGCGCTCCGTACCACCATTTTCGGCAACAATGCTACCCAGATAGACGAAGTTGTCTACCGTCTCCACCGGCTGCCCATTAAAATAATATTGATGGCAATAGGTGTCGGATTTTTTTTTTCGCAATGGCGGGCTAAGAACCTTGGTCTTGTTGGTATTAACCTTTAGCCCAACCTTGCTTGCCTCCCTCTCGAGATCTAACGCCATTGCGGACAGATCCATGATTTTGTGGGAGTGTAGGCATATATCTTAGAAGAGAGAGAATCAGAGGAAATGTAAAAGAGCGAGAGAAACGAAGTAATTCGGCACAAGTGAGGAAGTAGGAAGGGGGATGGAAATTTGACATCTCTTGTGCTTCTATATGAACCGGGCGGGTGTTCCGCGGCAGAGAGACAGACTGGAATGTTATTGTTCCAATAGGAGAAGTAGGAGAGGGGAAGACATCTCAAGTGCTTCTTGTGCTTTTAAATAGACTGCGCGGGTGTTGCGCAGTGGAGGGCGTGTGTCTCTGTGTTTACTTTTTACGACTGGAATTGCTTAAAATAGTTTAGTGTTGAGTATATGCGGATTGCTCCTCCATAGATATTCTCTATGGCATAGGTCGTCAGCGTAGTCAAGATGTTGTAGATAAGATGTCAAAGTCCATTGAATTCCTCTGAAGAGTCCGGATAGGGCTGCATGCAACACATTGCCGATCACAATGAGGAATAGGATCGGTGAGAGGATGCACCCCTGCCGAACTCCACTGCAAATCTCAAAGTCCCCCGACACCTTACCTTTATGCAGAACGCGATATTTAACGCCGTCGTAAGTTGCATTAAGAATAGCCACAAGCTCCTCAAGGATGCCTCACCTGCGCAAGGCCGCCCATACAGAATCCCGATTCACACTATAGAAAGCCTTTTCGAAATCGATGAAAAGCAAGTGAAGCGGAGAATCGTATTCAGCGCATTGCTCGATGATGATTCGCAGTCCCACACACGTATGCAAGTATATCTGTGATACTAAGTGCGTGTAACCTGACATTCTTCTAGTATTTTGAACGACGAATGTACAACCACCATGCCGGTTCAACGAACACCGCAACCCGTCAGACAATCCACTCCTAACGGCAACCGCAAGCACCCCTACGGCGTTCGACCCTCAAGGGGAGGACAACGATATTCGCGATGTTCTAAACAACAACAGCTGCTCAATTCAACTGCAGCAACTAAGTTAACATTTTGACGCAAGTTCTGAAAAATAAAATAAAACCGTACGCAGAACGAATCATTGGCGAATAGCAAAGCGGTTTCAGACCTGGTCGCTCCACAATCGATCAGCTCTTTACGGTCAACCTGATACTTCAGAAGTGCTGGGAATACAACGTAAACGTATACCAAATCTTTGTCGACTTCACGCAGGCGTACGACAGTATCGATCGTGGAGTACTGTACAACATCATGCTGCAATTTGGTATACCGGCAAAATTAGTGCGACTGACAAAGATGACGATGACCAACTCCGTCTGACAAGTCAGGATCCAGGAAAGACTTACTGATCTATTTGAAACACGCACTGGTCTGAAACAGGGCGATGGACTGGCACCGACGCTTTTCAACCTAGCACTGGAATACACTTTTCGGGCTATCAATATGGACGAAAGGAAGACGCTACTCATCAAGTCGACACAATTATATTAGCAGCGTACGCCGACGACATCAACATCATGTCCCGAAGATTTGCCGACACAGAAGAACTTCTTCATACGATCGATACCGCTGCAAAAGAAATTGGACTACGTATCAACGAGGGTGAAACTAAAATAATGATGCAATCGACGACAAGGACACCTGCACAACCGAGCATCAATGTGGGAGACCTCAACATCGAGTTCGTAAACGACTTCATATACCTGGGTTGCAACTTATCAAGCGACGCCAACGAAACTGACGAAATCAAGCGACGGATACAGTTAGCTAATAAGACTTTTTTCTCGGCTCTCCCCATAATGAAACCGAAGCATGTGAACAGAAATACGAAGCTCCGCGTGTACAAAACCATTATCCGACCAGTGCTATGCTATGGCTGCGAAGCATGCACCCTAACTCAAGCCTCCGAAAACATGCTAGACACTTTTGAACGTAAGGTTCTACGGCGAATTTTCGGGGCTGTTTGCGATCGAGATAGATGGCGCATCCGGTACAACCATGACTTGTATGAAATGTACGATGAGCTGGAAGTTTTGCAAATCGTCAAACTACAACGACTTCAATAGGCAGGGCATGTACAACGTATGGACGATGATCGCATGCCAAAGAGAGTAATGAATGCAGAACGAGTCGACGGAGGACGACGACTGCGAGGACGACCTAGATCTCGTTGGGAGAGCTCAGTTTATGTGAATGCCGAGCAGCTACTGGGTTTCCAAGATTGGAGGACGCGTTCACATGACCGAGATAATTGGAAGACAACGATCCAGGCGGCCAGGGCCCGACGTCGGTCTGTCGCGACACGATGATGGTGTATCGGCATTTTGGTTGACGTTGTCAAATGATGTTTTTAAGTCAATCGTATAAATCGGGGGAACAATCTATACACGCTTCTGTCTAAAATACATCAATCAGGCGTAAAACTATTGACGCTAGATTTACGCATTTCCGCCAATGGTGTAATCCTAGCAATACATATTTTCGGCGTGACAAAAACAATATACCAGTAACGGGCACACATTACAACATTGCCTGTATTCATATTTCAATAAGATAATGGCCTGCGTGTAATAAAGGTTGGGTAGCCATGTGATGATGGTACAATTGTCATCATGAGAGAGAGAGAAGGAAAGATCGTAAGTGAACGGTAATTTATTTGAGCAGCCGTTCCCGCTCATAGATAGGCACTACTGCCGAAATTGATAGTGAAGAGATTCACTGATTTCCCAAGTGTTATGCCGCTAGAAGGCAAGCAGTTGGGACTGCTGGACTTACCATTGTTATGCCACTAAAAGGCAAGCAGTTGGTACTGCCGAATAGAGTGCAATTAAAACTAAGGCAAGTGGTCTTGCCGATGTGAATTTCGATTTAACACTATTTATTTACACAAAATCTTACTCTATTTATACTAAATTATTCTATTCTAAATCTTATTACCTAAGCAAAATTCACAGGTGCGAATCACTTCCGAAAATGCTTATCAAGCATTTCTCATAGTTTCCTCAAAAAGAGTTCTCACGTATGTATATATGTATATGCAAAGATGCAAGTAAGTGCATCTCGCATTGCTTGTCGTCTGGCTGCATATCATCTTACATCTACGTGGATGAATGAATGTTTACTATGTTTTTACTTGTTTACTATGTGGGTACGTAATGAAGTGATTTCGAGGTCATGTGTGTATACATTACAATGTGTACATTGTATACACTACACCTTCACCCTTTAAGAAAAAAAAATTTATTGCTATAAGTAAAAAATTTTTTTTTTTTTTTTTTTTTTGTTTGCATATAATTTCTAGTTGGTAATATTTTCAATTTTATTTGTATTTTTTCAATCTATTGTTATGAATTAACTTGTCTTTATCATTTATTCTTATGAGAGAGTTTACTTCTAGTCTTTTTATTATTTTATAAGGTCCTTTGTATGGACTTTCACTTTTCTTTCTATTTTCATTTCTTACGTAAACTAAATCTCCTTCTTGGAAGTTAACAATATTTGATTTGTTTTCACTATTTTTTTGTCTTATTTGTTTAGCTTTTATTAGCTGATTATGTGCTGTTTCTTGAGCATGTTTTAATTTGGTTTTAAGTATAGATAGGTAACTATCATAATCATAAATTGGGTTATTATTGTTGGTTTCATTTGGTAGATTTGCAATATGACCATATACTAGTTCAAACGGTGTATAATGTGTATCTGAGTGTGGTGTTGTGTTGTATGCGAATGCATAGTACGGTAGAAGGGTATGCCAATTAAAATTTTCGCAGAAAGATAGTAGATATTCATTTAGAACTCTATGGTTACGTTCCACTGAGCCTAAAGTTTCGTGGTGATATGGGGTCGATGTAACGTGTTTGATATTCAATGATTTACAGATGCTAGTAAATAATTGATTGACGTATTCCGTTCCCATATCCGTCTTGATTACCCTGAAATGTCCGTAGTTGAGAATGATTTCTTCAACTATAGTTCGGGCTATTTCATCTGCTTCTTTGGTATATGTAGGTTTGGCTATTATATATTTTGATAGTTCACATTGTGCTGTGACTATGTATCTATATCCGTCTGATATTCGTAATGGTCCAATTGTATCAATTGATACTATTTCGAAACATTTCGATGGAGTATCAGATATTATAAATTTCTCTTTAGTATGTCGGATTATTTTATTTTTGCAGCATGACTCGCATTTGTTCACAAATTCTTTTACCATTTTGTTCATCTTTTTCCAGATGTATTTTTGCTTTAGTTTTGCAATTGTTCTCCTTATTCCGGTGTGACCTCCGTGAATAGTTTCGTGATATTCACTGATTAACCTTAGTTGATCAGTTACTTTCTCAACTTTTGTAGGAGTATTAAATAAAATGATTTTTACATCGGTTTGCCTATTTGTTTTAATTATTTCTGCATGCTTTTTATTATAACGTTCAATCAATTTTTGAATTGTTATGTAGTTGAATACTTTATCAGTTGTTGATAGCGCTAGTTTCTGTATTCTACTATGTTGTAATTTGGATATTAGTTTCTCCAGTACCTGACCTAAGTCTCGGTGAGGATTTTCACTATATTCCACAACAATTTCTTTCCCATTTATATTTATTTTTGGCAAACATTTATTTATTATAAGGGCGTCCCCTGTATCTGGCTCGAATTTCAATATCGGCAGATTTCGAACATCAGAAATGGATGTGCCTTGCCACATGTAGAGTTGATCAGGCTCATTAGTGAGTTTAGCTGTATCCTTATTCTGAGGGGTCACAATTTCTTTATTTAATTTGTTAGTATGGCTGCGTGTAATGACGTTCATAGTTTTAGGAGTCATTTCTTTTAATGCATTTGAGTCTAATTTTAACCTGGATAGTGCGTCAGAGTTTGTATTCATTTTTCCTTGTTTGAATACAATATTGAAATCGTAATCCATTAAGTCTAAACGGATTCTGGTTAATCTTGGAGATGGGTTTTTATTCACAAAAAGAGATACGAGTGGGCGATGGTCAGTGACGACTGTAAATTTTCGGCCGTATAGATAAGGTCTGAAATAATTTATTCCCCAATGTATGGCAAGAAGTTCTTTTTCAATGATTGGTTTATTTAATTCAGTTTTAGTTAGGGATCTACTAGCGAAAGATATTGGTAGATCTTGGCCTATTTCACCTTGAGATAATACTGCTCCTAAAGCGTAGTCTGAGGCGTCAGTCGTTAAGACGAATTCATTTTCGAAATTTGGATATTGCAATATTGGTGGGCTTGTTATACAGTTTTTAAGTTTTTCGAAGGAATTTTGGCATTGTTGGTTCCATTCGAATTTTTGATTCTTTTTTAGTAGATTATTTAGAGGTTTTGCAATAGCGGCGAAGTCTTTCACAAAACGTCGATAATAATTACAGAATGCCACGAATTTTCTAATGTCGTCGGCATTTTTTGGTATGGGGTAATTATGCACAACTTTGCACTTATCAGGATCTGCTGTTACACCATTATCTGTTATCAGATGTCCAAGATATACTACTTCGGATTTTAAAAAATTGCATTTTTCTGGATTTAATTTCAGATTATATTTACGTAATCGATTAAATGTTTGTACTAAATTAGTATTGTGATGTTTCAAGGAACATCCAAATACTATGACATCGTCTACGTAAAGAAATGCGTTAGAGTCAAGACCTGCTAAAGCAATTGTCAACATTCGTTGGAAACTGTTGGATGATATTTTCAATCCAAATGGTAAACGTTTGAATTGGTAGTGTCCATTACTCGTTGAGAATGCTGTTAATGGTCGAGATGATTTGTCTAACTCAATTTGATGAAAAGAACTAGACATATCAAGAGTTGAGAAATATTTTGCTCTTCCAATTCGATCTAGAACGTCGTCTAATCGGGTTAAAGGAAATTTATCGTTTACTAATTTTTTGTTGAGCTGTCTATAATCAACTACTAGTCGCCATTTTTTTGTGTCATTGTCGGATTTTTTTGGCACAATTAGCATTGGTGAGTTATAAGGACTGGTAGATGGTTCTACAATATCGGTGTTTATTAGATCTTGTACTTGGTTATTTATCTCGGAAGTATGGGCGTGTGGTAGCCTATAGTTTTTTATGTATACCGGTGTTTTATCAATGGTAGTTAAGTGTTGTCTGTAAAAGTTGTTTGATGTTAAATTTTCGCCTTGTAAATGAAAAATATCCTGAAATTCTTCACAAATAGTTTTTATAGAATCATTGGCTTTTGGATCGTCGGAGCCAATTTTTAAGAGTTTACTTAATTTGTTCCATCTATCGTTTTTAATGATTTTATTGTTTTTCTCTAATCGAAAGTGTTTAATGGGTATCAATTTTAAATTAATATTTTTGATTATAATTTCTTCATCGGAAGTGTTTAATATTTTTATATGTTTAATACCTTTGGCAGGTATAATGGTATTTGCAACAAATAATTTTTCAGATATTTGTTTTCCACAAGCTAGACTGTCTTCAGATATTTCGATATTGATTGGATGAATAATCTCAGATCTAGGTGGTACTCTTATTTGAAAAATTTTTGTGTTTATTGGAACAATGTGAGAATTTTTATTTGTTGAAAAGGAAAATGTATACGTTTCGTAATCAATTTTTGCCAAATATTTATTAAAGAAATCTCTTCCTAGTATGCCATCTGTTAAAATTGGAAAGTCGTTGTCGACTACTTGAATTTTATAATAAAGATCTTCACTATCTAGTTGCATTCTTAAAATGGTTGTACCAAGAGTTTTAGTGTAGTCTTTAGTTATGCCCGTTAATTTGCATGAATCGTTCTCATTTATTTTGCACTGATCGATTCCGTTGTTGAGTTTACACAAGGAAACATCTGCTCCTGTATCTATCATGAATGTTAGGGTTTTATAATCCGTTTTTATTTTTATATAGTTAGGTATCCCATCATTAAATTCAATTATTTTTATATTAAAAGTATTTTTCGCACTATCATTTTTATTTTCAGTCCCGGATTGACCTTTAGTTAATTTTCCACATTGGTTTCTCGGGTTTCGGGGTTTTCCTGATTTGTAACATAAATTGAATTGTTACGATTATTGTTGTAATTTCTATTATTATTGTAACTATTCTTATTATTCCCATTATTGTTATTTCTAGGCTCATTATTCTTTCTATTATTGCTATTCCCATTATTATGATTTGGGTTGTTATTTCTATAGTTAGTACTATTTTTATTATTTCTATTATCATTGTTGTTCTTATTTTTATTGTTATATCTATTGTTATAACCATTTTTGTTTTTGTTTTTGTTATTGTTATTTTGTCTATTATTGTTAGACTTATTTTGTTTTTGGTAGTAAAAGACTTTTTTCTCTGTTATAGCGTTTTCCGCTTCTTGAGCTATTGCTATAGCTTCTATTAGAGATTCAACTCTACTAGCTTGTAATGTCTGTTGTATATTTTTATTATATATACCTCTCTTAAAGCTGTTTAAGGCTAAAGTTTCATTAACTTTGGTGAGAGTGTCTCTATTGGTTTCACCAATTGAAGTTATTTGAAGGGCTGTTAGTTCAGCGGTTAGATTTTCAATTTGTTCGGCAAATTGAGTTACTGATAAATTATCACCTTGTCGAATGTTAGACAATTTGTCTAAAAGATTGTTAGTTGATGTAGGTGGTTTGTATGCTTTCGAAAGGTTTGTAGATAATTGAATATATGTCTTCGGCTGAGAAAATGAATTAAGTCTTGTTCTAGCTAAAGTTGTTAGCTTAGTATTAACAATAAGAGTAATAAAATCCTCTTGTTGGTTCTGTGGTACAGACTTATAGATTATGTCTACCACGCTCAGAAATCGGTTTATGTCTTGGTATTTTCCTGTAAAGTCAGGAATTACCTTCAGACTGTTAAATATGTCAAAAGTTGCCATATTTGTAAGTGTGGATTTCTGTTTTATGATTTGTTGAATTTCATTATATTTAACATTGAAAGCGTTTTTCAATTGTAAAATATTATCATCTTTCAACTTTAGTAATTCATTTTTAAATGTTTCACGTAGTTCGTGAACGGTCAATTGCAAATTTACCAAAAATTTGTCGGTATAATTTCTATTAATTGCTTTTTTTAAATTTTGTAGTATTCTATCTAACTCATTTAAACTTTCCATGACTAAACGCTAAGGGCGTTTGTACTTTTAATCATCTCCCTTTTAATTTCCTTTTTGATAAACTTTTTAGTGAGGAAATACACAAGAAATAGTGCTAACATAACTGTTATTGTTATGAACACAAAAATAGATACTTGGGTTGTCGTAAATTGGTTAGTATTACTGACAGAACCCGTATTGACGATTATTTTTTCGTCTACATTTGTGTCGGAGAATACCATAGTGAAAATATATATATGTATATTAATCATAAAATTTTTTTTTTTATTATTATTTTTTTTTTTAATATATAATTTTTTTGTATAATGCGTCCTTTTTGGATGCACTTAACTCTAGATTATACGCCTTATACATCATGGCCAACTCTTTCCGTTTCTGGAATGCTTTTCCTCCTCGGCTGCGGTTTTTCTTTATAGTTGGTGTGGGTTTGTCCGGTTGGTTGCCTCTTTTCCCTTGTCGAAGCCGATACTCTTCTATGGTGAGTGGTTGTGGGCCTACTTGTATGTTCCTCCAGTTTGAGTCGTTTATTGCAGGAGTCGCTCTGGTTGGTAGTGATTCTATACTCAGAATCTCTACTTTTGGTTTCTTTATAATCGGGGTGGCTTTGTATTGTGGTGGAGCCGGTTGGTCGTTCCTAACTGGTTGTGGCTCATACGGTGGTGGTATCGGTTTGTCGTCCCTTCCAAGTGCTGTTTTCTGTTCCTGGATTAGCAGATTTTCCAATTTTTGGAAGACATCTTCGAAGGCGCTCTGGATTCGTTCCTATTTGTTTCCACGGTGTTGTTTAGATTCGATGGGGCAGGATCGATGTGGCAGGATCGCCATGTAATAAAGGTTGGGTAGCCATGTGATGATGGTACAATTGTCATCATGAGAGAGAGAGAAGGAAAGATCGTAAGTGAACGGTAATTTATTTGAGCAGCCGTTCCCGCTCATAGATAGGCACTACTGCCGAAATTGATAGTGAAGAGATTCACTGATTTCCCAAGTGTTATGCCGCTAGAAGGCAAGCAGTTGGGACTGCTGGACTTACCATTGTTATGCCACTAAAAGGCAAGCAGTTGGTACTGCCGAATAGAGTGCAATTAAAACTAAGGCAAGTGGTCTTGCCGATGTGAGTTTCGATTTAACACTATTTATTTACACAAAATCTTACTCTATTTATACTAAATTATTCTATTCTAAATCTTATTACCTAAGCAAAATTCACAGGTGCGAATCACTTCCGAAAATGCTTATCAAGCATTTCTCATAGTTTCCTCAAAAAGAGTTCTCACGTATGTATATATGTATATGCAAAGATGCAAGTAAGTGCATCTCGCATTGCTTGTCGTCTGGCTGCATATCATCTTACATCTACGTGGATGAATGAATGTTTACTATGTTTTTACTTGTTTACTATGTGGGTACGTAATGAAGTGATTTCGAGGTCATGTGTGTATACATTACAATGTGTACATTGTATACACTACATGCGTGTCGTTCAAGGAAATGTGCATCGCACATGACTAAAGATTTATACTTTGACCTGCGTGTCGTTCTTCGAAATGTGCATCGCAGATGACTAATAGAGATAAGGACTCTTTGACCTGTGCGTCAACTAAAATAAGATAATATAGTTATGCGTAGGGCATATGACTCACAGGGAATATGTTATGTATTTTCCCTGTGCAATCATTAGATATATAAGCAAGTAGTTCGTAAGGAGAAATCAGTCTTTAGTTTACAATAAACGAGATCGTACGATCTTAGTATAATAACGAAGCTCTGTTTTATTTAAAAACATAATTGGCGCCCAACTTAAAAAAAAATCCTAGTATTAGGATCAAGAACCAACCCATAAAGCGTGGCAAAGTTAAAACGTGGCAAAGTTAAAACGTGGCAAAGTTAAAACGTGGCAAAGTTAAAGCGTGACAACGTTAGACGACGCAAAGCTAAAGTGTGGCATAGTCCTTGGCGAAAGACGTAAAAGACGTGACGTAGCAGCAAACGACACAGCATACGTGGCAATTATCCCTGAAAAAAACTGTGATACAGGACTGAACAATCAAATCCAAGAATTAAGGCAGCAGAAAAAATTACGACGAAAGATGAGCATTTGGTTTTTGTATGTATTTTAAAATTTATATTTTATACCTGTATAATTATATAAGTACCTATATAACTTGTGAATACAAGAGGGCAAATTCAAACCGAATAGACAGCAGTTTTCGATTACATTAATTTTTTGCTTATATTAAACAAGATGTCTTTAACTGCTGAGGCCATAACCGAGATGGTAGAGAGAATTACCTTTTCGGTAGCCAACCAGCTGAGACAGGAATTTCAAGCTTCCATAATGGAGCTAAGATCGCAGCCTGGTCCGTCTGTCCAAGCGTGTGATCAAATCAATGCAGTAGCCACTCAGCTGAGGCAAGAATTTCAAGCCTCACTAAACGGAATAGGGCAATCAGGTCCGTCCGTCCAAAGGTATGAAGAAATAAATATTTCAAGAAGAGTTGATTGCAACTTAAGGCTTGATTTGCCAAAATCAATGCCTGAATTCAGTGGTATCATGGAGAGGTATCCATCATGGCGACAGTCAGCTAAAGCGGCGATTAAGCCATATGAAGGATACTCTGGTTCCGAAATATATTATCAGGCAGTTGCTATAATTCGCAACAAGATTACTGGATCAGCTGATATGGTCTTATCATCGTTCAGTACTCCGTTGAATTTCGACGCAATAGTAGCCCGATTAGATCACACATATTCGGACAAGAGGCCACTATATTTGTTGGAACAAGAATTGTCCACTCTTAGACAAGGTCGTCTTTCCATAATGGAATTCTATGATGCGGTTGAAAAACAGTTGACCTCTATCACGAACAAAGCCATTATGCAATATGGTGACGATAGTGATGTTTTAAAATCCCTGAATGAGAAATATCGAAAGGATGCGTTGCGTATATTCGTTTCTGGGCTTAAGCGGCCAATCGGCGATATCCTGTTTGCGAGTCAACCAACAGATTTACCTTCTGCGTTAGCTCTTGCACAGGAATTAGAGTCCAATAGGCAAAGGTATAATTTTGCAACAGCGTTCGCAAATTCAAATGGTAATAGGGAACAGGGTCTAGGAAAAAGTCCACAATACAAAGTTGTCCAAAAAGAGCAGGAAAATAGAAATCAACCTTCACTTGAATCGATGGACGTAGATCCATCAGTATCGGGATTCAATCAAAACTCTAAGAAGAATAGCAATTTCCGCTCAAAGTCTTCTAAAAATAATTTTTCAAAGAACCACCAGTTGAATACATTTAAAATAGGAAAACATAAAAGTAACAACGGTGTTAGGATTCTAGAATCGGAAGCAAGCCTTCCTTACATCGAACATATTTTAAGAAATGGACATAAAATTAAACTACTTTTAGATACAGGTGCCGACAGGAATTACATTAAAAATCTTCCATTTTTAGTTGGTGTATCAAGGGTAAAGAGTCCTTTCAGCGTACATTCGATCCATGGAGAAACTCTCATTGAATCGAAGTGTCAAATAAGTATTTTTGGTGAAAATTCAGATTTTTTTATACTTCCCAAAATAAACGATATGGACGGAATAATAGGATACGATTTCCTGAAGAAAATCAATGGGGTAGTCGACCCTTCCAATGGCAATCTGCGCTATAAGGGCGAAGGTCGAAAAATTATTTTCGATTCTAACCACCAAGTAAATTTTCTTCAAAATATTGATTATAATTCCATTCCTAAAGAAGGGCTGGAAAAATTTAAAAAAATCATGACGAAAAATCAGAAAGTGTTTGCGGATCCGAATGAGGCATTACCGTATAATACTAATGTAGTTGCTACAATAAAAACTACTACTGACGAACCAATTTATTCAAGAAGTTATCCATATCAAATGACCGCAGCAAAATTTGTTAATTCAGAAATAGAATCAATGTTGCGTAATGGGATAATAAAGAAAAGTTCTTCACCATACAACAACCCCATATGGGTAGTTAACAAAAAAGGTGTAGATGAATTAGGTAACCCTAAGCTTCGTCTTGTAATTGATTTTCGGAAGCTTAATGAGAAAACCGCTTCTGATAGATATCCTATTCCGGATACTTCTGTCATATTATCAAATTTGGGTAAATCAAAATATTACTCAACGATTGATCTGAAGTCTGGTTTTCATCAAATTTTATTAGCAGAAAATGACAGAAAGAAAACCGCCTTTTCAGTGAACAATGGCAAATATGAGTTTTGTCGTTTGCCATTTGGGCTGAAAAACGCTCCAAGCATCTTTCAGAGAGCGATTGACGACATATTGCGAGACGACATAGGGGTTCGATGTCACGTTTATATGGATGACGTCATAATATTTTCTCATGACACGGAAGCCCATTTAAATGATATTCAAATTATAATGAAAAAACTTCTTGATGCTAATATGCGCGTTTCGCTGGAAAAATGTAACTTCTTCAAATCAGAACTTGAGTTTTTGGGGTTCGTCGTCTCCGAAAATGGCCTTAAAACAGCTGATAACAAGGTAAACGCTATATTAAACTTCAAGGAACCAACTTCCATCAAAGCCCTCAGGTCCTTCTTAGGATTATCGGGATATTATCGACGTTTTATACGGGATTATGCAAGAATAGCGAAACCCTTGACCCAAATATTACGGGGAGAAAACGGTAACATAAGTTCGAGAAAATCGGAGAAAAAGAAAATTACTCTTTCGGATGATGCTCGTGAAGCTTTCAACAAGCTAAAACAGATTCTAGCATCAGAAGAGGTCACTTTACGTTTTCCAGATTTTGCCAAGCACTTCGAGCTCACAACAGATGCTTCATCAGTGGCCATTGGTGCTGTGTTATCCCAAGACAAACACCCTATCACATTTGTGTCACGAACACTTAGCGCTACAGAGCAAAATTACGCAACTAACGAACGAGAAATGCTCGCCATTGTATGGGCGTTGCAATCTTTGAGGAATTATCTCTATGGAGTAAGCAATCTCCATATATACACTGATCATCAACCTCTAACATTTTCGATATCCGATCGAAACCCAAACACGAAGCTAAAACGTTGGAAAAGCTTCATAGAAGAATTTGCACCGATAATTCACTACAAACCTGGGTCTGAAAATTATGTCGCGGACGCACTGTCCCGCCAATATATTCAAAACCTTACCGGTAATAACAGTTCTAACGAAAACTGCACAAATAGCGAAGTTTCATTGTCTCAAATCATAAGGTCAGTCCCGACACCTATAAATTGCTTCAAGAATCAAATTATTCTTACAATGGGCGAAAGACTAAAATTGAGAACAATTAGGCTATTTAATGGCTATTTGCGCCATGAAATTCAATTTTCCGACTTTGAAAATTTATGCCTCAAGCTGGAAAAAGTAATCGATACAAAAGTGGTAAATGGTATTCATTGTCCACTTGGAGTTCTAGGGAAAGTACAAAATGAAATTTTACAACATTTCCCTTCAGCCCGTTTCAGACATACTGGAAAATTAGTTCTGGACTTAATTAACGAGAATGACCAGCTCGAAACTATCGCACAAGAACATAATAGAGCACATCGCTCAGCCAAGGAAAATTATGCCCAAATACTGGACGCGTATTTCTTCCCAAGTCTCCGTAGGGATATTAAGAAATTCGTGGGAAACTGCAAAATTTGTGCGGAGTCTAAATACCAAAGGTATCCCAAAAGGCAAACACTGCAGCCAACACCAGTGCCCAAATATCCAGGCGAAATACTACACATGGATATTTATATCACACAGAATCGTTATTTCTTAACATGTGTGGATAAATTTTCAAAATTGGCTTTAATAGAACAAATCGCTTCACGTTCAATTGTTGATTTGAAAATACCTATCATCAAAATAATCGGGTTCTTTAAAAATCCGAAAATATTAGTAACAGATAATGAGCCATCGTTCTGCTCAAATGCTATACAATCACTTATAAGGGACCATTTTGAAATGACCCATCACAAAGTTCCAGCTATGCATAGCATAAGCGACGGACAGGTAGAGAGATTTCATTCAACTCTAAGCGAAATATGTAGAGCAATCAAGAAAGAGATGCAGCTCACGGATATTAGCGAAATCATACAAATAGCTTTAACAAAGTACAATAGTTCTATCCACTCTGTGACGAAGAAAAGGCCAATTGATATGTTATGGGGAATTTCCGATCAGAATAGATCACACACCCAGGAGCTACTACTAACTGCACAAAGAAGGCAAAATGAACAACTTAACAAAAAGCGTTTTAATAGAACCTTCCAGGAAGGACAAACAATTTTTGTGAAAACAAATAAACGTTGTGGGAACAAATTATCGAACAAGTACGATAAAAAAGTGGTGCAAAAAGATTTAGGTACCGCAGTACTAGTAGATGGTAAAGAAGTGCATAAGGATAATGTTCGGTAATATTTTCCTTTTCAGGTTAACACTAGTCACCACCGTCACGTGCAAAATTTATGACTACACCTCTTCGAAATATATACCAATGCGAAAAGGAGACGTGGGACTTTACAAAGACTTCATATATCTTATACATAGTATTAATTTAACCGATTTTGAGGAAATCATGAGGGATATAAATGACTTACAGAAAATGTTTAGCATGCCAGAGCAAAAGGAATCACTTGACGCGGACGCGAACGAAATATCTAGACTACTGACATCATTAAAGCTCGGTAGCGATAGGCATAAGCGATCAATCGATTTTATTGGTTCCGCAATTAAATTCATCGCAGGCACGCCAGATCATGATGATTTCGTTCTGTTGGGCGAACGTCAATCTAGGTTAATAGATGCGGAAAATCAGCAGGTAGAAATAAATTCTGAGCTAACTGGTAAAATAAACGAATTGACTGAGCAGATTAATTTAATGAAACATGAATATTACGACACTAATGAAGCGAAATTCCCAGATCTATTTCAAATAATTTCGACTAGAAATCAAAGGGTTATATCATTGTTAACAAACGCTGTCTACTCGGTTACTCTAGCACAATTAAACATTATTAACCCTGTTATTTTAACGGACAAAGAAGTCCTTTCAATTGTTAAAAAAGAACAAATGCCCATAACAATTAATGAACTAATTTCATCGTCAATTGTAAAGATATATGTAAGTAGTAACGTACTCAAATATATAGTTAAGGTACCAAGTATAGAAACTATTTGCTCACTCATAATTGTTTATCCGGTTATACATAACAATACTATATTAGACTTAAGAAATAAATATGTTGCCGAATGTGAAAAGGAAACACTTCCATTGTACAACTGTAAAGAGAGCAAGGGAATGCCAATCTGTAAGCATGACCGCTTCGACAAATGCCTTTCAATGATTTTTAACAGCAACGCCGCAACATGTAAAACAACCACCTCCTACCATATCGCGCCTGTCGAAACAGTAGACGAAAATACAGTCCTTATAAATGACGAAACTGCCACGATTTCTGAAGGAAACCAGAAACTGAACGTCACAGGTACATTTTTGGTTCAATTCGAAAACGACATCTACATAAACGACACATTGTACAAAGCTACGGGTAGGGAACCAATAATGATTCCACAAACGCCGAAAAGATTCGCTCTCAACATATCAGCGCATTCGACCTTGTTAACGTTGCCATATTTGCACCAGGTACATCTGCGTAATTTGCAGAAAATTGAAAAGTTCAATTCTGAAATGAATTCAACAAATATAATATGGTACATATCGGTTGCAATCATATCAACAATTCTCTCTACGATATTCGCGTATTTAAAATGCCGCAACAAGCCGGTGATCGTTACGCCAGTTGTCACGCGGGCCACGAGTTTCAACATGGACGAAGAAATTGAAAGGATCGTACGCAATATCGCTGTAAAACATCACCAGATTCGGGACGAATCTGTTTAAGGGGAGGAGCAGTAACGGGCACACATTACAACATTGCCTGTATTCATATTTCAATAAGATAATGGCCTGCGTGTCGTTCAAGGAAATGTGCATCGCACATGACTAAAGATTTATACTTTGACCTGCGTGTCGTTCTTCGAAATGTGCATCGCAGATGACTAATAGAGATAAGGACTCTTTGACCTGTGCGTCAACTAAAATAAGATAATATAGTTATGCGTAGGGCATATGACTCACAGGGAATATGTTATGTATTTTCCCTGTGCAATCATTAGATATATAAGCAAGTAGTTCGTAAGGAGAAATCAGTCTTTAGTTTACAATAAACGAGATCGTACGATCTTAGTATAATAACGAAGCTCTGTTTTATTTAAAAACATAATTTACCCTATACTTATAAAGTCTAGGGTATAATTATAGTGTATTTATTAAATATGTGTTATAATTTAAACTTAACACACCGTTGAATTTCACTTAACATGTGCACTTCACTTCCTGTTACTGAGCTTTTATAACATCCATTGTAAAAGTAACCCATACTCTAAATTTGTGCATTGTATTGACAATATTATGTTGGAACGACACCTTTATGATTCGCCGTTCCTTTTTACGATAAATACCGCCCAGTGGCCAAATGTCTGAAGTTATTGTAAAATTACGGACCCAGTAGTGTCCCTTCTTATATATGCAACCTTTTGGGAAATTCGAAGTAGTTTCCATCCAAGTAGATACTCCTTTTCGTATCGGACCGAACACGGACAGAATACGTGACGCGTCGCACATTTTCAACGTTTGATTAAAAACTGGTTTTTCTGCACTCTTCAACGGTTTAATAATTTGTAGCAGAAATATAGGTGCTTCCATATCGACCAAAAGATCTAAATCACCATTTAGGGAGTTATTTGTCACCCAGGCCTTTACCATTCCATGCTTAGTGTCCGTAGACGTTCGTAAATCGTAAATGCGAGCAACGTAAAGGGTCTGCAATGATTCATCAATTTAGATTCATTATCAGGATTGAATGATACAAACGCCTTACAGCTCCCCCGTAGCAACTCCAGTATTTTAGACAAATTGTAAAAAGGACCACTGTTCTCACGACTCGTGATTGCGACATTTCGGCTTTACAAACTCAATCACTGAATATTCGAATTCAAAGATGGTTTGTGGACAGAATTCAGTTCGGTAATAATCAGTACAGTGATAATAATTGCAATTTCGGAAGAAATTATGAGTGAATTGATGTTTAAAAAATAAAAGCAGCATTTTTTGGATTCAGCAATCTAAAAGCAATTAGCTGCCTGTACATTTTTGATTTGGACTCTATTGCAGGTAATCAGAAATTATTTTTATTGTGTATGCTTAAAATAAAAAAAATCGTCTTGCCTTTTTGGAATCTTTTTGTCGAAAAACAATACAAAAAAGCCATAAATATTTTACATATGACTGCACAAACTACTACCACTACTACTAATCAGATTGCATGAATGTTTTTTTTAATATTCTCATAATAAGAGCATATACTTTAATCCAATATTGCATTGTGATACGAGTATTATGACTAGAATCGAAACAAGTCAGCATTTTATGGTTTCTTGATACAAAGAACGTGCATACGCCTTTTTTAGGCAATGCGCATTTGTTTCGCTTGGATTTCGGTCTCATGCCTAGTATTGTGTTGGCCACTAAACAGAATGTCAAATCCCATACAAAATGAACTTGCATTTTGCACTTGCATGCTAGCAACTGCACTTTCGAAAAATAGTTATGCATGTAATGAGCGCCACGGAATTTGGTGTCGGTCGCGTCGGGATGCACACAGCTGCAATCGGGCGAAAATATTCGCCCGGCAGACTTGCAGCTGATTGTACCAGCGCAACCCGATCAATGGCGGCGTTCATAAGGCGCCATCGCTCAGTGCTGACATAGCGCTAGTGTTTTATGAACGTAGCCAATTAGACCAATGGCGGAACCCGTAGCGCCATCTCTGAATCATTACTGCCTCCACATTGGATTTCAAACAGTGTCAAAAGCTGACAATTTGGCCTTCGAAACTCCAGTTGGAACTTCGAGGGTCGGTTTGTCATTTGACATTGCTCAAAATCCAACATGGATGAGGCGTTGCCCCTGCCGCAAACGAGAAGAAGAAAAGTGAAAATTTAGAAGATAGAGACCAAGATAGGTTAATTACTTCAATATTTGTTCGCGTGACCAGTCCTAATGGACTTTTCCAGGTCACTAATCGGGGCGACCGTTAGCGCATTGTGCTGAGGCATCAATCTCATGTTTGACTACCGGCGTTTCGGGTTCGAGTCCCGTCCACGACGACGTTCGTGGCAATGGATGTGCAGTAGGTGCATGCTGGCAACTACATTCTACGAAACCAGTTTATGCCGACAAAATGTCAACTGGTCCACATGGAACAGTTGACGCGCTATGCCCCACAATGGGTTAGGGCATTTGAGAGAGAATCGTAATTTTGGCAGGCAGGAACGCCGCATGAGGATGGACAACACCAATCCTTTTTTTTCTTTCCTTTTGGACTTAAAATTCGGAATCAGCAGGTTTGACACATCTGGTGACTCGCTGTGAGTTCCTCGTGCGCAACTTCATGAGACTCAGGCCGTATGCACACGGAGCTACTGAAAAGAAACTCAACCAATTGGTAACATGAGTTACTAACTCATTGGTGACTCGACTCCACACATGAGGCTACTCATCAGCTATGAAAATCTCCAGTTCGTTCAGTGTCGCCATGAATATCGGACGTGAAATGTTGCCTGCGGAAGACAGTTCTTCGAGCGAGGATGAAACCATCATATTGTACTATCTCAGGAGGAGGAGAATAGTGAATAGAAGGTTTTCGGTACACCCGCACCTTGAAAAAAATTATTTGAACCGGTTGTTTGTCACTGCTAAACAGTTCGAACTTTCGGACGCAAAATTTCTAGCATTCTACAGAATGACTAAAGAAAGTTACCTGGAATTTTTGCACATTCTCACCAAATTTCATCAAAATCGATCCAGCTGTTCTCGAGATATTCACTGGACAGACTTACCGACAGATAGACGGACGGACAAAAACCGATATTCGGATACATACTATACTACATATATACAAAGGGGCAAGTGGATAAAGGTGATATGTAACAATTTTCAGAAAAACCTCTTTTGATAATGAATATAGCCGTTATGTCCTACTGTATCACAAATACTTCTCACATTTGCTAATATGTCGTTTCTTTTCCCAAAACTCAAAACTAAAGGTTGATTGCTTCATTATTTTGTATGAAAAATTAACAACATTAAAACTTTGAACAAATTCTCAATATTTGAAAATTGTCACTTATCACTTTTATCCACTTGCCTATTTGAACATAGAACATACCTTTCAATTTTACGTTGTTCCCGATTTCTTCCCACGCCTTCTCCGTTTCATTCCTCTTTGAATACCCCGGGAGATGGAAATTATATAAAATTGGACGTTTTTCCACCTCCCCCACCAGCAACAGGTTGGTCTGTTGTTCACACATCTTGTTAGAGCACGGGAAACTAAAAACTGAAATCACCCAAGCGACTCGACATGCGAGTCACCAGGCGACTGGTTACAAACGAGTCACAGACGAGTCTTCAACCAGTAGCCCCGTGTGTGGCGTCCCATTTGATTACACAGGAAGTGACTCAAAGTAAACTAAACAGTAATTCGCGTTACTGATCAGTTCCTTTCCAGTAGCTCCGTCTGCATACGGCCTCAGTCTCCGATTTAAGTGAAACTACATAAATATGCAGATTCACTATTAGGCGAAAAAGAAGACGCAGTAAAAGACGAGTTCTACGACCGCCTTGAGACTCTCTTCGACTCACTCACACTCGAAGTAGCACCTGATGAGTAGTGATCTGTTGGTGGTACGAAACCAGAAGCCGAAGGTCCCATTACACCCGGACCCAGATTCGACCGCTTGGGCGTTTGATCCGTCCGCCAACCATTCTATCCTTATCGACTATTTTTTTTTCATTCCCCATTTTTACCTCCCCTGTTTGTGTTGTCTTCCCCAGGCCTATGAATTTTTGTTAATACGTAAAGGCCAAGGGCAACGAGCGACGAAAACCCCGCCCGCATCTCCCGAACTGAGCTACAGCAAGCATAGGCTGCTGCTTAGCTTGTTGAGGGGCCTTTTTCTTCGCCTGATGGCACGGCCCGACCTTCACGGTCACTATGCCACCTTAGGCTCCGTCCCCACGGGCATCTTCAGATGCCCACTAAACCGTCCGCTACAACTTATTGACTTCGCCTGCAGCAGGAATCGGGTCGTAAGCTCTACGTGTTTCCAGCATCGACACATTCACAAGCAAACCTGGAAATCTCCAGACGCACATACCGTCGACCAATTCGATCACGTCCTTATTTGCAATAGATTGGCGTCTAATGTAATAGATGTCCGCTCCCATCGAGGAGCAAACTGCGACTCAGATCATCACTTGAAAAATATGACGAGCTACGTCGAATATCGAATAGAATAATTAAACGTAAGAAACGTAAATACTTTGACGAGCAGTTACTGAATATTACCGCAAACTTAGCTAATAAGAACACCAGACAAGCGTACAAACTAGTAAATATAATTAAGAACGGCTATCAACCCAAGACTTGCCTCTGTTCTTATGGCAGCTGTATGATATGGTAGTCCGATTCCGTTGGTTCCGACATATTTACAGCGTGCAATAGAAAGAGCTTTGTGCAAGATATCAGCTCGACAGCTTCAAAACAGAAAGACTAGTTTGCAGAACCAGACGGACAGACGGACAAAGCTTAATCGACTCGTCTCATCATACCGACCAAGAATACATATAGTTTATATGATCGAAGATGGTTCCTTCTATGAGTTGCAAGCTTCATGACAAAGTTAATATCCGTATACCCTATCACATTCGTGAAATGTATAACAAAAGAGTAGTTCCATAAACATACTCTGAGATATCCTAGGACTACCCTTAGGATGATGGCATTCGTTAAGCTGCTCCCTTAGTGTGAAAACACACCGCATCAGACAAAACGTTTTTGTCTCATAAAACAAGAAAACATTTTTCATTGCAGCACACACCAAGCGAAACACATATCAGGCAGCACACACCAAAGCAAACGAAACAAAACAAACGTTTTTGTCTCGATGCGTTTCATGTTATGACTGGTTGTCGATAAAACATGGCTTTGAATATGATCAACACACACCGAATAAAACAAACTCGTTTCAAATAAACGTCGTTGTCGATAATTGCATACATTACAATAGGCACAATATACACCGCTGAAACGAAACAAAAAGACAAGACAAAACAGAAAGACATGTTTCGTTGCCACTAGGCGGCTAGTTGTTTTAGGGAAACAAAAATTTGTTTCCGCTTAATAGCTGGTGATTTTAAATAAAATTTTGCAGATTATGGACGTCGTCGTTGCAAATTAAACTTTTCAATTTTTCAGCCTTATGCGGTGTGTTTTCAGTCTTAACAATCTGAAGAATTAAGAATATTTTCGAAATTATTTCAAAGTTTATTATGGCTATTTGCCAAGGTATCTGCTGAGTGTATTTTCATTACATTAAGTGTTTTATTATGTCAGGAATGAGTCTGTGGAGTGACTCCTTGATCACAAAAAAAAAGAACACGTAACCTCTTTCCTAAGCCTTAATCACATCAATTCCAAACACGACAAAGACACCCCACTTTTGTCGGCTATCCGTAGTTACGTGTTTATAGTGAGCCTTTATTATTCGTCGCTCCTTTTTACGATAAAGTCCGCCAAGGGGCCACAATTTTGACGTGATTGTAAAATTTCGTACCCAGTATTGTCCTTTCTTATACGTACAGCCAGCCGGCAAATTTGTATAGCCTGACAGCCATGAGGCGGCTCCTTTCTGTAACGGACCGAATTGAAGAAGACGCGATGCATCGCAAAGTCTCAACGTTTGATTAATGGTGACTCTCTCGGCGTTCTTCAGCGGTTGCACAATTTGAACATGGATAATTGGTGCTTGCATATCATCGAAGAGATCTATATCGGAATTTATGGAATTATTTGATGTCCAGACCTTTACCGTGCCATGATTCGAGTCCACAGTCGCACGCAAATTATGTATGCGAGCAATGTAAAGGTTCTGAAATTATTCATATTGTTATCAGCGTAATGGGCAGCAAATGGCCAAGATCTTCCTACAAGCGCTCCGTTGCAGCTCCAGAATGTTAGAATCAGTAGAAGAGTAACTGCTCCAAGTTCAATGCAATGAGCCATATTCAAGTAACAACTTCAATCTGAAAAAAATTGCAGTTGAAATTAATATTCATTGGCCGTTCACTTACTTAACAGGATCCAAGAAGTGATATTCCTGAAGAGTTTTACGCTTTAATTTGAATCTACGAGTTCACAACTCAGCTAATGAGTCAATGTTTTCAAGGGTCTAGTAAAAGCGTCGGTTTTCTTTGTTGTGCTAAACTCTTCCACTGGAAAAACAAACTACAGACTACTAAATATAACTAAGAGGATTTCTAGTCATCGGCCTTTTCGGTGATTAAAAAACTAGTAGTAAACAGTGGCATTTAATTTTCAATGACCTCATCAAAAAAGCAAATTATATTATCACGGACAATTTATTTTACGTTCCACACTATTTACATATTTCCCTATCACTTAGTCTTTATAACATCAATTACAAAGGCCACCTTAATAGTAGCTTTACGATCTGATCCATGCGAAATATAATTTTTTATTATCCGACGCTCTTTTTTGCGATAAAGTCCGCCCAATGGCCAAAGTCTTGACGTGATTGTCAAATTTCGGATCCAATATTATTCATTTTTCAGTAAACAGTCCAATGTTAGGTTTGAGTGAGACTGCATCCAAGTAGCGATACCGGCCGAGATCGGGCCCAAACTTAGGAAACGGGAAAATTCACAGATTTTAACGGTTTGATTGATAGTAACTTTTTCGCCCGATTTCAATGGTTGAAAAACTTGCAAGGTGTAGTAAGCTGTTTTCGTTTCAATGAAGAGGTTAAAGTCAGCATTAATTGAATTGTTCGATACCCAAACTTTTAGTGCACCGTGGCTGGGTTCAACGTAGGTACATACATCATAAATCCGGGCAATGTAGAGCGGCTGAAATGACTGTTTAAGTACTTTTGATTAATTCAGATTTAGAATTTTGAAGTTTCCTACCGTAACTACGTAAGAACTCCAGTAAATCCATAAAATTGTAAATAAAATAATTCTGAAATTTTCTTGTTGCGCCATTGCTGACAGACTAATGTTGAATTAGATATCCGAAAAAAATAACCGTGTTGATGGTCATTGTAGTTTTAGCGAAAAATATAAATAAGCTAATGAGTTCTATTTTTCTTTTTCTAGTTTTTTTTTCATAGAGATAATTAGCTCAAATAACGATATCGATATAATTATGACATAACGCTCATTGACGCAGAAAAAAGGAATATAACTGTACGCAAACAAAAACTAAAACCAAATCCACGCCCCCTTCAAAGTCCAGAAAAAATAGATTTTTTAATAAACCACAGATTGCTAAAATGTTCACTTTTTATTTATTTATTTAAATAATGTATGTACTTTCCCCATTCGAAGATGCGCGCAACTAAACTACGTAGGAAGTAGGAGAGATAGGAGGCTCCGAACAATTAAGATCCAAAGCCAATGATGTTTTATCAAGACCTCCATGGGCTCAAGATTGTGTAATGGTCACCTTACTTAAAGGCTTCGCGCGGGTTACGTCGACGGCATCCCTGCCGCCTCCTTCACCACCGATACCAGCACCCATAAATATTGACTGGTCATCATAAATGACATAAAGTCTAAATTATTGAAGTATCAATCGAAATAAGATCGAAGTCCAAAGATCGATCAAGTCAATAATGTTCCAAGAAATGCAAATATACTTTCTTGCAATTTCGATGAATTGTAAGAGAAATTCCCTTCATCAGAAATCGCCTCGGGGGGCGATTTCAATGTACACAATACTGAATGGCCTAAGTACTCTTCGTCCACAAGCCCAGCAGGAAGACTGGTTGAGTTATTTTGTGAATCATACAACCATCACCAATTAGTAGATTTCGCAGCCACAATACCTGTTATAGAACGTCAAAACGCCAACCAATTGAACTTGATCATCACCTCACACTTCGGTAAAGACTCAGTGCTGGTTTCATCAGCAAAAGATCTTTCCCATAGTCCTCCAAGTGGGCGCCCCCTAATAACGGTAGTGTTTCAAACCGCTGAAGGCCAAGTCTTAGCGATAAGACAGTTTGGAAAAAGGCAGGTACTACTTTGCCTTAACCCCTAGCGGGGCATAGCGCGTCAACTACTCCTGCGCGCCATCGTACTCTGTTCTGGGCAATGGGACGCAACTCCCCAAAAACTTACCCAGTGTCTGACACTCCTTTGCCACAGATCGACGCCTTGTGATTCGAGGACCCCCTCTTGGTCGGCCTTGGCTGGAAATGGGGTTCCACTTCATGGCATGCAAAGCAATGCAGTTATCACTCTTCCGCAATGTGTGACCTATCGACTGCCATTTTCGCCTGCGTATCAATTCGTCGATTGGCATCTGACCCGTACGCCGACTTAGCACTTCATTTGATATTGTTTCGGGCCAGAAAATTCTTAAAATTCGACGAAGACATGAGTTGACGAAAACTTGCAGCTTTCTGGTAACTCCTACGGAAACTTTCCATGTACTGCTCCCATACAAAAGCACTGATAGTACCAGGGAGCGAAACAGGCCCGGCTTGGTCTTGATGCTGAGATAACTGCTCTGCCAGATTTTGGACAGCATGCCGTATGCGCGTTTAGTCTGGTTGATACGACGAGCGATGTCCTGCTCCGTACCACCATTTTCGGCAACAATGCTACCCAGGTAGACGAAGTTGTCCACCTTCTCCACAGGCTGCCCATTAATATTGATGGCAATAGGTGTCGGATTTCTTTTTCGCAACGGCGGGCTAAGAACCTTGGTCTTGTTGGTATTAATCGTTAGCCCAACCTTACTTGCCTCCATCTCGAGATCTAACGCCATTGCGGACAGATCCATGATTTTGTGGGAGAGTAGGCATATGTCGTCAGCGTAGTCAAGATGTTGTAGATAAGATGTCAAAGTCCATTGAATTCCTCTGTCGAGTCCGGATAGGGCTGCATGCAACACATCGCCGATCACAATGAGGAATAGGATCGGTGAGAGGATGCACCCCTGGCGAACTCCACTGCGAATCTCAAAGTCCCCCGACACCTTACCTTTATGCAGAACGCGACATTTCGCGCCGTCATAGGTTGCCTTAATAATAGCCACAAGCTTCTCAGGGATGCCTCTCCTGCGCAAGGCCGCCCATATAGAATCCCGGTTCACACTATCGAAAGCCTTTTCGAAATCGATGAAAAGCAAGTGAAGCGGAGAATCGTATTCAGCGCATTGCTCGATGATGATTCGCAAGGTGTTAATGTGATCGACACAGGAGAATCCGGATCGAAAGCCAGCCTGCTCTTCATCAATTGTGCTTTCTAAGTGGGCCTTTAGTCTTTCCAGGACGATTTTAGCTATTATCTTGGCAACGGCAGGAAGCACACAAATGCCTCTCCAATTATTACAGTCTGTGAGGCTACCCTTCTTTGGAAGTTTGATGATCAAACCTTCCTTCCACTCAGTGGGAAAGGTCTCTGTATTCCACGCTTTATCAACAAGTGGGTGCAGCAAATCGGCAGTTACGCTTGGCGCTGCTTGATAAAGTTCGGCAGGGATGCCGTCAAGTCCGGCGGCCTTTCCTCGTTTTAGTGCAATAATTGCAGTGACTATTTCCTCTTTAGTCGGGGCAGTGGACCGTATACGCACATTTTGATGGTTAGCTAAATTATCTATATGAGGGGGAACTTCACCAGAGGTTACACGGCTCAAGACCGCGGCGAAGTGTTCTTTCCACCGCCTCATTTGATCTTCTTCCAAGATAAGTAGCTTTCCATCACTATCTTTCACCGGATGTTGGCAGGAGTTACGACCACCTGTAAACTCCTTGATGACACCGTATACGGCGTTTAAGTTGTTACTTCTAGCGGCTTCTTCTGCTGACGCCAAAAGAGAATTGGCATAAACTCTTTTATCGCGTCGCACACTACGCTGAGCTTCTCGAGCTTTCTGACGGTAAAGGAGTTCGATGCTGCTTCGATTGTCGTCTGATGCTGCAGCCAAACGAACTTTCAGCTCCTTTCTTTCAACAATCCGCTGCCATGAAGCGTCGGACATCCAGGGCTTATTCCGGCAATCCGGGTTTGGGCCAAGGATGGTATTTGCGCTATCAATGTACGCATTTTTTGTGGCCCAGTTTTCGTTTATGTCACTATCTGGGTGACTAGTTATCTCAGCCGCTTTTTGCGCAAGATGGTCATTATATTGTTGTAAGACAGCTGGATTTTTTAGTCGAGCGATGTTGAATTTGCGGGGCCTGGATCTTTCGTCGCTGGGGCGGCGCACGGCTGCAATACGCAATCGAACATTAGCGATCATAAGATAATGGTCTCTTCCCATCCCAATATCGGCACCCTTCTTGTTTCGCACGTCCAGGAGGCAACTCTTGAATCTTTTACTAATGGCAAAATGGTCGATCTGATTTTGTGTTCTGCGCCGATCAACAGAGGACCAACTGATTTTGTGGTGGTCCTTATGCTCAAACATAGTACCACCGATGAAGAGACTGTGAAAGTTGCAGAGCTCTACAAATCTTTCACCGTTGTCATTACGATCACCAAGACCGTGTCTCCCCATCACATGTCTGAGCCCATAGTTATCAGCGCCAACTTTCGCATTCAAATCACCCATAACCATTATAATGTCACCTTTAGGTGTTCTGCTCTGAACGGCGTTTAGTTCTTCGTAGAAGGAGTCTTTTGCCAAGACATTGTCGGATTCAGTAGGGGCATAACATTGTATTATTGAGATGTTTCTCATTTTGGTCCGGAACCTGGCGGTCAAGACCCTGTCAGAGACCGGTTCCCAGGATAAGAGACAGTTTCGCGCGGCTCTGGTTAAAAGGAGCCCCACACCTGACTCACGACGACTACCGGTAGCTTTACCGGAGTACAACATTACAGTGCTGCCCGTTGAAGAGATGAATTTTCCGCTGTTCCACCATCTTATCTCACTAACTCCTAAGATATTTAATTTGTACCTCAGAAATTCACTCTCTAATTGAAGAAATCGTGCGTTCTGGGGACCTTCTGATCCATTGTCCAGGAGAGTACGCACATTCCAGAATCCAATCTTTGTCATTGTACGATAGCTAAAAATCGTAACCGTTGAGTCAGTTCTTATCCGAGGCATAGTTGACGTTTCGTTAGCATATAAAGATTTCGGATAGTGCAAGTTGCTGGCATACACATCCTGTCCTTTGATTGTCGGTTTTAACGACAGGCCCTCAAAGGGAAAGGCCGTGGTATTTTTTTTAACACCCCACACCACGGGGGTACCTCAACCAAATCATCGCACCGCCATCACTGGCGGCTTGACGTTGGTTGGCAATGGTCAGTGACCACTGCCGTTCCAGGGGGCGCCCACGCGGAGGACTATGGAAGAGGAGTTTTTGCAGGTAGCTGTAGCCTGAATGGCTGACCAACACCTAAGCGTCTCAGATTTAGTAGGATGGAATAATTTGTGTTAATGGACCTGCAACATAGTAGTATGAACTCAGCACGTCTATTAAACCATCTGAAGCAGCTATCTCCGAGGCCATTTCCTGAATGGGGTTACGCGACGTGCTGACAACTCGTCCTTGTAAAAACCACTCCATGTCAAGAAACCTGGAACAAAAGCCTCGGATTAGATGGATCAACATCGATAACCACGCAAAAGACTAAAGGATTATTCTTTCGGATCCTGGAATGTACGCTCCCTGAACAAACCGGGGGCCGAGAAGGCCCTCCTTCAACAGGTCGAAAAGTACAAACTGAGCATTACTGCAGTCCAGGAAACAACTTGGCTTGGCAGCGAGATCAATGACAAGAAATCGCACACAATTTTTACAAGTGGCAAACCATCGGGCCGCAAAGAGTTTGGAGTAGCATTTATAGTGAACAATCACCTCAAGCCGCACATTACTGACTTCAAACCCATAAATGAACGGCTGCGTGCGATTCGCATTAAGACTCGATTCGTGAATATCTGGCTCATTAATGTACATGCCCCCACTGAAGTTAAAGAAGACGCAGTAAAGACGGGTTCTACGCCCGCCTCGACTCACTTCCAACAAACGACGTCAAATTGCTGCTGGGAGACTTTAACGCGGAAATCGAAAATGAAAGTTGGCAACGGGGGACCACTGGAGGCCACAGTCTTCATGAAAAATATAACGACAACGGCCATCGACCTATCGACTTCGCCTACATTAGGAATCTAGTCGTAAGCTCTATGTTTTCCCGCATCGACGCATTCACAAGCAGACCTGGAAATCTCCAGACGCACATACCGTCAACCGAATTGACCACGTCCTCATTTGCAGGAGATGGGCTTCTAGTGTGATGGATGTCCGCTCCTATCGAGGAGCAAACTGCGATTCAAATCATCACTTGGTGAAGGCGACCTTCAGATGTAGAATTCCCTCTGACCACCAATCGAAAACCATGCCTTCCAAAATCTTTGCGGTTGATAAGCTTCTGAGCGATGCTACGACGGTGGCATATACTACCGCCCTTGAGGAAAGACTATCACCTATGCTACACAACATCAGCAATACAGGCGTCCGTGGGTTCTGGGAAGAACTCAAGGGTACCATCAGGAATTTCGCAGAGAAAGTCGTGGGATATAACGCCCGGCGAGCGCGAATTGACTGGTTCGACGAAGAATGCAAGAAATCACTTGACGCGAAAAACGAGGCCTGCAAACAATGGATTTAACGAGGTAACAGCACCAGAAGAGGAAAATATGACGAGCTACGGCGAATATCGAATAAAATAATTAGACGTAAGAAACGTAAATACTTTGACGAGCAGTTGCTGACTATAAACGAAAACTTAGCTAATTGGAACACCAGACAAGCGTACAAACTAGTAAATACAATTAATAACGGCTACCAACCCAGGACTAGCCTTTGTAAGGACAAGGATGGAAACATCATCAGCGACACCGATGGCATTAACAAACGAAGAGCCTCTTATTTTGAAGAGCTTCTGAGCCTACCATCTAACATCCCCACACAAGAAGCTCTCGATGATACTGTTGATCTAGGCCCACCTATATAACCCCCGACAGTAGAGAAAGTTGATCTCGCGTTGCGGTCACTAAAACGAAATAAAGCGCCGGGCGCTGACGAGATTCCAGTTGAACTGCTAAAATTTTGTGGAATGGGTCTAGCTAATGCCATACATCAATTATTGGCGAATATCAAAGCGGTTTCAGACATGGTCGCTCCACAACCGATCAGCTCTTTACGGTCAAACTGCTACTCCAGAAGTGCTGGGAATACAACGTATACGTATACCAAATCTTTGTCGACTTCAAGCATTCATACAACAGTATCGATCGTGATGCACTGTACAATATCATGCTGCAATTTGGTATACCGGACAAATTAGTGCGATTGACAAAGATGACGGTGACAAAACTCATCTCACAATTCAAGATCCAGAATAGACTTACTGATCTATTTGAAACACGCACTGATCTGAAGCAAGCCGATGTCCTGGCAGCGACGCTCTTCAACCTAGCACTGGAATACGCTATTCGGGCTATGAATATGGAGAATAGCAAGACGCTCCTCATCAAGTCGACACAATTAGGAGCGTACGCCGACGACATCAACATCATGTCCCGAAGGTTGGCCGACACAGAAGAACTTCTGTATACGCTCGATACCGCTTCTTTATCTGTGAAGAATAACTTCACCTCTTCTTCCGTTTCCCCACTTGTACATGATGGGAAAATATATAGTGAATCACTAGATAATTCCAATTTGTTTACAGAAATCTTCGGTGCAAATTTTTGCCTACTGCCCACTGCGCAAAACCAGCTATACCCTTATGCGATTCACACCAGAGGCCTGTGCATTTCCGTACTAGGGAAGTATTTAAAGTACTCTCAAAACTCGATGTATCAAAATCGGCTGCACCTGATGGCATCTCCCCTTTAGTTCTCAGACATTGCGCTTCCTCATTAGCGAGACCTCTTCGAAAACTATTGTATCTATTCTAATCGACAGGGGTATTTCTATCAACATGGAAGCTAGCTCATGTCCAACCTATCCCCAAAAAAAGTGAAGCATGTGATCCCTCTAACTATCGACCAATAGCATTGAGTTCGATCCTGTCAAAAGTCTTTGAAACCCTGTCTAGCAACCAACTTATAAGCTATCTTGATTTAAAACCATCTAATCAGCGATCGAAAATACGGTTTTCGTTCTTCGCGCTCCACCGGAGACTTAATGACATAACTTACCGAAAGATGGAATCGATGTATTCATCTAAGCTAAAATCATTGCCGCCGACATTTCGAATGATTTTGACAGAGCTTGGCATCCGGTTTTCCTTCATGGGGTTAAATCAAACTGCCATACCACCAACGCAGGGGTACCTCACCAACGATTTTTCTTCTGTTCATCAACGATATTTTAAGTGTGATTTCAAATCCAATTCACAGTTTTGCAGATGACAGCAATCTTGATTCTATTAATATTTTTAATTCTGCAGCTAACTCCTGCCAAAATGCTACATCTTTCAAACCGAGATCGCATGTCTGACTTACCAAATAGCGATGTCTCAAAAAATATTGCATGGGGGAAAGCGAGTCGAGCGGAGTTTAATGCGTCCAAATCTCAATGTTTTCTTATTTCCAATAAACGATTTGCCCCTTCTCTCGCCCAACCCATTCTTATCGATGGTGTCTTGGGGACGTGGTTCGGCGCTATACAACTCCTGAAAATGGCCACCAGCCACGGGGTGACTATATTACGCAGTTGCTGTCAATGGCCCACATCGTTCTCCCTTCCGTGATTACCGATGCGATTTAGTCCCATGAAGAGCTTTTCTCGCCTGGCTCTTCTAAGTCTTCGCAGCGTTCCTGGCTGCCTGGGTAGAGGGTGGTTATGAAAAGCTCGAAGGTTTCAGATGAAGATCTAGTCCAGTCACCGTCGGGTCTTTTTATGAACGATGGACAGCTGTGGCCCTTGGATAGAATGTTATGTAGTCTTGCTGAGGCCCCCGTCCCTTCAATTGATTGGTGGTAGTCCCTCCAAGAGTCCCGTTTAGCGGTCTTGATGGCTTTCTTGGAAATTCTTAGATAGTCTTTTTACGGTTGCCAGAGCTTATGTTTATAGCAGATATTGGAAATCTCCCTTGTTATTCTTCGGAGATTGTTCAAGCATTCGTTCCACCACGGGGGAAGGGCTTTTTTACTATATTTTAACGGACATGAGAGTTTGAAGCCCGTATTCTAGGCTTTTTCGACTTTGTACTCCAAGTCCTGTATGGTGTCCATGCTCAGGTTGTGTGTCCTTTTCAAATGTTTCGACTTTGTACTCCAAGTCCTGTATTGTGTCCATGCTCAGGTTGTGTGTCCTCGATAGTATATTCTCTTCGGATTTCTGTACGGCTTCGCTTCGTTCACTCTGAGAGCTACCGTAAAGAAGATCCATTTGTTGTCGGAGAACGACATCGGATTGGAGACCTTCCAATCTTCAATTCTGAGGGTCTCGTTGTTGTTTGTCGTCAGCGTGATATCGAGGACCTCCTCCCACCCCTGAAAGTTATCTGTACTCGGAAAGGTGAAGGTCGGCGTGAGGTTGTTGCTAATAATGTAATCAGAAAGTGACTCACCTCTCTCTCTCTCTCGTTCGTCATGGAGCTTCTAAACAGAGCGAGCCTCGCATTGGCGTCGGCACCCACAAGCTGACTTGCTTTCCTGGCCGCCATTTCTTGTGTTAGGTGGAGTAATTCCTCAGTTGGTGCGGGTCGATTATGGGCCATGTAGGCAGAGAATATATAGAGCGCCTTCCCGTAAGGGGCTACCACTTTTATCAATGTTAGGTCTGCCGTGCTTAAGTCTGGGCACATGAAAGCCTTGCTGTGCTTCCTGGTCATGGTACAGCTCCTAGGCCTATCTTGGCTAGTGCTGCAATTGAATAGGTTATAGTTGTTATCGTCGAGGCCCTTGACTTTCAAGTCCCTGGTCCATAGTTCCTGAACGAGCCCGATGTCGATATCCTTCTCCACAAGGAGAACTGGCAGATTGTCCGAGACCACCTTGGTTCGGATTAAGTTAATCGACACTACCGACAACATCCGCCACGTCCGTATCTGCCTTGTCCACCGTACTGGGTGTTCCGCTGGGTGTGCCTTCCTCATCCTTCTCGACATTCAGCTCTCCTAGCATGTCCTTTGCGTCGAGCACTGGATCAGCTACTTCTGACTGGTAGCGGAACACCTTGACTTTGATTTTCCTGATGCCAAAGTGAAGTCTGTTTCCGGATGTTTCGAGCGGAGCCCGAATTTCCTCGCTGAAGAGAAGGAGCGGTGCGGCTATTGCGATGAAGGTCCTCCTCCTTGAGGACCTTACAGTTGTGCATGGGTATGGTTTGGCTTTGCAGATGTAGACAGTTTAATAATTTTACATTGTCTACGTCAACCTTGGGTAGCCAGATACGAGCCCTCGGCCTCTCTGGAAGCTCCTTTGCCGGGATTAGCTTTAGCCGTAAGCCCTCCACCGCATCACCCATCTTGCTGACGCAGCCCCGCAGAAAGTCCAGGGATTCCTTATCCTCGCGGCTGATAACCCGAAAACTGCGAATTGTAAGGCTACTATCGAAGCGTGGCTGATGCCTAGCTTCGCCTGGCATTAGGTACTCCAGTACCATATTTGATAGGAGGGCCTTCACTCCGCAAGCGTGCCTGGGCGAGCTCATTCCACAGTGTCACTGATAGATGGTCATTCACTAGCTCACTGAAAGGTCGCGCTGGCCTTTCGCGTTGTTCGGTCCACTCATGTGTTTTTCATTTGGCGGCATGTGCGGTCTCGTCCTGAGACCGATTTCGCTTTGAGGCCCCTTGCGGTTCCTGTTGAGTTGTTTGCTGCTGTTTTCCTTTCAGATGTCGTTTATACTCATCGACAACTGCCTGTTATTTGGGCCAGTCTTTCGCGTCTCGCCCATAGATTGTACCCGCTTCTTCGTTCTTCGCGATCTTGCTCAGAACAAAGAGCGCCCTTTGATTGCGAATTCGCTTTAGCGTGCTTTCCGACTTGGACCTCTTACGCAACGACTTGTGGTCGCTATGGCTGGCGACCACTGTATCTCCCGACGAAGCCACATCAGACTTAGGGCTTACTATGGCTGGTATGCTCCACGTGTCTTTTGCTGTCAGTCTTCGACGAAGCGTTGGTACGTATGGGTGTACTATGGCTGGTACTCGCCATACATGTTTTCTCCGCAATGCGCGTTCGATTACTACGTTTGGTATGTGCTACGGTTCTCTCGCTCGACTAGGAGTCATCGGACTCCGAGACGGGGTTTGTAGCGGACTGTCTGGTGGGCATCCGGAGATGCCTCTGTGGGAACGGAGCCTTAAGTAGCATAATGACCGTGAAGGTCGGGCCGTGCCATCTGGCGAAGCAAAGATGCCCCTCAACGAACTAAGCCGCGGTCTATGCTTGCTGTAGCTCAGTTCGGGAGATGTGGGCGGGGTTTTCACCGCTCGTTGCCCCTGTCCTTTACGTATTAACAAAAAATTCATAAGCCTGGGGAAGACAACACAAACAGGGGAGGTAAAAATGGGGAATGAAAAAAAATAGTCGATAAGGATGGAATGGTTGGCGGACGCATCAAAGGCCCAAGCCGGGGGGGGGGGGGGGTGGCACTTCATACGATTTAATTGATACGCAAATAATCAAGTGAAAGTTGCCTTTAGAGGGATAGGGACGGCAACATTTTAAAAAGCTCTTCAAATGCCAACTGCCTAGTACGTTTCATCGTATGAGTAACATACTTGGTATTCCGCATTACCCCTTCGTGTACTGATGGAATCCAACGCATATGCAACTACTAGACAGGCACTCTTAATTCGTATAGAGTCCTATTTCTTGTTAGCAATAATCTCTATTCTTTGCCCAAGCGGTCGAATCTGGGTCCGGGTGTAATGGGACCCTCGGCCTCTGGTTTCGTACCACCAACAGATCACTACTCATCAGGTGCTGCTTCGATCTGCCAGTGGGAGCAGCACTACCAGACCATAATATGGTTCATTACAGGTTGGTTGAATTGTTGTTTTCTTTAGTTTTTACAAAATTCATATTGAAGTCACACGAGTAAGCCGGAAAGGAAGGTCCGCCCTGATACAAACGGCATCCCATCGTAACTCACTTATACAACGGATCTTGCCCGGACATCGGAGGTCTCATACTTAACCAAGCTCCCCTCGGCCATGCAGCTTTCGGTGTATGCTGTTCAACTCACCATGGGGTCCATTAGGCACCTTTGGCGGAGGAAGGACAATCTTTGAGCTGTTGCTTCGCGTTTGTTAGCCGCTTAGATCCAACTTCCCCCCATAACATGACCGGACGGCAAGTTAATCCGCAACTTACTGGCGCACCTACTCCCTGCCCGGCCCTCACACTCTCGGCTCAGTCCATCATAAGGGACAGTTTCCAGCAGTCACCGTGAGGAGGTGGTGTGAGCATTTGCCTTTCATGTCACCTTAACCAATGACACTTCTGGCCAGACCACCATATTAGAAATACTCCAAATGAATATTACGATCAATTCATTTTGATTCCAACCGGTGATAACCAAATACTATTATTATTATACTCGTCTTATTACACGTTCGTTAAAGGTGCTATTACGAGTATATGTATTCATTGCGCGATAAAAGTATCTATTATCTTAGTGGGCATTCCAAACAAAGCTCAGTATTTTTTTAGGTTTGTTGCAATGCAGCCACAATGCCTCTTTGTCTTACTAACGTTCTTGTCCGCCACCGTCCTTTGCACTTATCGGGTATGTTAGCCTTGATTTCGGTAACTTGGAATATACACGCCAAAGTCCTTTTCACCTGTTCTTTTGCAGAAGCAATCTTTCGTAGCAGTTTATCATAATGTGACAAGCACTCTGTCGCCAAAAGTTGGATGTATCAATGTGACTATTTCAAATAGGATTCGTCTGGATGCCAATATAACTATTCTGCATGACATCATTAATCCTACCATGCATATCGATGCCTACGAGATGGTGAACAATCGTTTTTCGAAAAGATTTTTCCAAGCTTCGAGTCGATTTTGTAATATATATAGGTTGATAAAAACGAATCTGCTCTTACGAACAGTTAATTCTGTTTTACGTGACCATACTAATTTTCCATTAAAATGTCCTCTTCCCGCTGGCAGTTATTACATTCGGAATTTTGAAATAACTTCAGACTTGATTCCGATGGCGATGTTTTATAAGCCGAATAGCGTCGATGTATTTGATACTTTCTACACATCTGAAAATCCCAAGGGAAACGTTTTTAAGTATGGAAGGACTTACATAAAATTTCAAATTATTAAAAAGTGAATTTTTAGTTTTAGTGATTTTTTTTCCCGGCTGTAGTTTTGTGCAAAATTTATATTTAAATAATAAATACTATTGTTGTAAATCATAAAAGCGTGGTAAATCGTAAACAACCTATAGTTCACAATTGCCTCGTATTTGCATCAAATCCGAGCATGAATCCCCCTATTATGTGATTTGAAGAAACCTAAAAGTGTTTGAACTTTGCTAAGTATAGTAAGAAAACCCTGCCCTCGTGGTGGAATGAAGACCTGACTTGTCTAAGGAGATTGACAAGAGATATCATTAATACGTGCAATAAGCACAAGTATTGGCAACCCTGTAAAGACTGTCTAAATATATACAAAAAAAGCCATCAAATCAGCCAAAAGAGACTCTTGAAGAGATTATTGTAAGTTGATTGAGGATACGAGTGCCTCATCAAGATTGTACAAAATTCTATCCAAGAGCCACAACTGTCCGTCTTTTATCAAAAAGCCGGACGGTAGTTGGACTACATCCACCAGTGAAACACTTGAACACCTTATGACGACACTCTTCCCAAGCAGTGAGGATCATTGCTACGATACTAGCATGCCAAGCAGCCAGTGTCGGGGGACGAAATTGCGTCGGTTATCACGGCCCAAAAGTTGGTGTGGGCCATCAACAGCTTTCCTCCTTATAAGTCACCCGGCCTTGATGGTATATTTCCAGTTATGCTCCAGAAGGCACTGGACATAGTGATCCCATGGTTAGTAGCCATTTTTAGGGGCTGTATTTCGCTGAACTACGTCCCCATGCCATGGAGGCGAGTTCGCATGACCTTTATCCCAAAGGCGGGAAAACGCGGTCATGATTCCGCTATAGACTTTCGACCCATCAGCCTCACCTCTTGTGTCTTGAAGGTGTTGGAGCGAATCTTGGATAACCATATACGACAGCTACTGCTGAAATCTCCAAAATCAGTGTGCCAACATGCCTACCTCAAAGGAAAGTCTACCTAAACGGCTCTCCACGAGGTAGTACCCACAATTGAATATGACTTAAACTACAAACAAAACACATTGGCGGCTTTCATAGACATTGAAGGCGCTTTCAATAATGTCAAGACTGAGACTATAGTGGATGCTCTCATCGAGTTAGGAGTGGAGTCCCATTTCAGTAGATGGATTCTGTCCATGCTGAGTACCAGGGTAATCCAGTCGAACCTGGGCGAAAGTCGGATCACTAAATACGTGCGCAGAGGGACGCCACAGGGTGGTGTGATCTCCCCTCTGCTATGGATTTTGGTAATGGACGGCCTCCTCAGAAGACTGGAACAGTCTGGAGCTAAAATAGTCGCCTATGCGGACGATATAGTATCTTAATCTCAGGCAAATTTCTCCCCTTGATGAGCGACATCATGAACAACACCCTGAAGATAGTAACCACTTGGGCGGTAGAATGCGGTCTTACCCACAGAAAATCGAACTGGTGCTTTTCACTACAAAAACAAAGATTGAGGAGTTTGCGCTCCCTAAATTAAACGGACACTTACTGACTCTTTCGACCAAGGTGAAGTGCCTGGGAGTGATTCTCGACTTGAAGCTCTCATGGAAATTAAACGTCGAACATCGCATCAAGAAGGCTACCATAGCTCTCTATGCTTGCAGGAGAACCTGTGGTGAAAACTGGTGACTCCAACCAAAGATGTTCTTGTGGCTGTACACAGCGGTAGTGCGACCGATACTCACATACGGGTCGCTGGTCTGGTGGCCAGCAGTGATTTGGAAATATAATATTGATCTACTGTGCAAGGTGCAGAGGACTGCATCCATCGGAGTCACGGGAGCTCTAAGGTCTTGCCCAGGTGATGCACTTAATGTTATTTTACACTTACTCCCCCTCGACCTACAGATTAAGTTCAACGCCGCGTGTACTGCGGTTAGACTTAAGGAGTCTGCGTACTGGACAGCGTAACCATATGGGAATAGCAACATTCTGTCCTCCCTGGAGGGTGCGGTGCATAATATGCTAATAACGGACTACATCGTACCCGAAACAGACTTCGAGAAACACTTCGCTACTGGATATACAACTAGAGCGGAATGATGTGACGAAGATGTGATGTCGGAATATGACCTGAGAATTTTTACCGATGGCTCGAAAATGCCTTGTGGAGTTTGTGCAGGGTTCTTCGCTGAAGACCTCGCAGTCTCTAAGTCGTTCTACCTCCCTGATTTTGCTAGTGTATTCCAGGCGGAAGTGCTAGCAATTAGGGAGGCCTGCCGGATGTTGAGGCGCATCATGGTTACCACAAAGGATATCGCAATTTTCACGGATAGCCAGGCTGCCATTATGGCCCTCGAAGCAGCGACAGTGTCATCTAAAATAGGAAAACAGTGGGCCACCCTTAACAGAGTCACCCTCCTCTGGGTTCCGGGTCATAGGAGTATAGCGGGAAATTAGCAGGCCGATCACCTGGCGCGGTTGGGCTCCGCCCTGGACAGATCATATGCATTGGTTGTCAGTGCGCCACTTAGCACCACTAAGAAGGAAGAACATAAATGCCACGTTAACTTAGCAAACAACAGATGGGGCGCATTAAGGACGTGCATCACCTCTTGGAAAATATGGCCATCCTATAATACACAAAGAACAAATGGCCTTCTGATAAGGACCCGTCCAGAGGTGGCCAGGATTGTCGCCGTTACAACGGGTCACTGGCCTGTGGGGAAACACGCAGCCAGACTTGGTATTCCCTACAACGAGTGCTGTCGTAGTTGCAAGGACAGTGGGGAGAAGGAGTCTCTTTAACACTTTCTTTGTGGATGTCCGGCGCTGGCTAGGGCGCGGCACTGTTCTTTGGACAGTGCCTTTCTTATAGACATAACCGAGATCTCCTCTTTGGGAACTGGCAAGATACTTCATTTCTTAAATTCCACAGGGTGGATTTAAGGAAATACCCCGCCCGACCCCTCTGATATACTTAATAGCATCAGTTTTCCTCTTACGAGGTTTGTGGCATGAAAACGGCGCGCACCAGCGGTAATTGGGTATTATCCTTTTTGGGGGGTCTACCGCCACCTAAACCAACCAACCAATGTTGTTAATTTCATTGACCCTAGTGGCATAGGCGTGTCAACATCTCTTGCATTTCTATGTCTTCTTGACGTTTCGATAGCATATCAACTTTTTGGAAGTGCTGTTGATAGCATGCACACGCACATTCTGCCTGCGCCATCTTTATACTGATAAGTTCGGGGTACAGTAGGATAAAGTTACCGATACGTTGCCAGCATGCGCCTCCTGCTCCTATTTAGCCGCCTACCTGCGAGAAGTCGAAAGATGTTGTGGGTATATGTGTAATAGGGGGGGGGGGGGCTATGCTACGCGGGAGGGAGATCTTCTCAACGCTGGGCAGCACCACGGTGAGCATCAAAGCTATTAAAGGCTGTCCACAAGGAGGGGTCCTCGTCGCTAATATGGTCACTAGTTGTAGACGAACTGCTATCCAGACTACATTTGCTTGGATATTATATCATCGGATATGGTTTGCGTTGCCGTTGTTAACGATGGTTTTTGACGGTGTTTATGTTTTTTTTTCGCACTGGCGGCCGAGCCCGTTCCTCACTGATGTTGGTTGGAAAAGTAGTGCTGTCGAGAAACCCAAAAGCGCACGAGGGCACCCGCAACCTCAGAAATGCGACTTTTGCTTTTGTGCAGAGTGGGTCACGCGGCGGTCCGGAGGCAGGGACGACACTGAATGAATGCGTCGCGATGGTGGTACTCTGTAACTACCCCGTGTACGCGACGGCCAGGATCGGGGAATGAAGGCAACTTCTACCCACCGGGGATTTAATTGATTTCGGTACACACACCTGAACTCGGCCACTGCTGTTGCGAAAACACCGCCCGATCAGACGATGCTCATGTTGGACACTCGCGCAAAACATCCATACCCAACCGGAGATAGCTTGCTGGGTCGGTGATAAGAGCTCATCGCGATGAAAAAAAAAATCATCCCGAATTGACGAACGACCGTACGGGGCCTGGAATCTTTCCACACACGCTCCGACAGACTCGCAAAAAGCAGTGGAAGAACCCGATATTACCAGCAACCGGGGAAGTTTGGGCCAATAACGCGGACGTTACGCGACGTGTCGAACAATTTGACGTTGGTAAAACGTGAAAAATACACGTCAGTAACGACGGTGTTTTTTTTCCCGTGTCATAAAACGTGGTGCTTGCACCGGCGGTCCAAACCAAACTCCTCCAATCGGCCAAATTCCCCGGTTCGCTTCTCGTCTAGGTGGCGCTGTCTGAAAACATTTTTGGATGTTCTGGTCGCCAAAACATTTTTTTGGTGGATTTGGTTTGGCACTACCGTGAATGCGGTAATATTTTCATAGTTACACCAAACTTTCTCCTACCGGAAGGCGTTTTATTTTTTTGAAGCAAAAATGACCGGAGTGGTACCGAGTCAAATCCAAGATGGCGATGGCGGCAAAAACATTCAAAAATACAACGGAAAGTGGCTATAATACAGTCGCGATATAAAAGCGCTTTTCAAAAGAAGCTACTGGCTCTTTACATTTCCAAAACTCCCTTTAAACCTAAGTGAGCCGCCAGCATCTTACATTTGCCGTGTTTAGTACTGGTCGGTATAAATACTTCATCAATTAGAACTAAATCTGATATAATCTAGTTAATACTCCTTTTAGTTCCACGGTATAAACGTGGCCAATGTTTGGTTAAACTGCCACTTATCTATCCGGGACACTAAATTAAACTTAAGCGTATGCAACGCTCAAAATATGATAATGCAGTAGAAAACCAGCTAATACAGTAGAAAAATCAACTGATTTTACGTCCGTACTGTCGCTCAGTATTAATTTGCGGCTAAGTTGGTTTCAAATCCTTTTCCACTGAATGAATTTCCACAACTCTGTTCTTTATGACCAGTTTAATTGTCTCATTAGAATGTTCAAACGTAAACAGTTCTAGCTGTTAAAATCTCAGCGGCCCGTGTCCCCCGTTTCTAATTATCGTCCGATAAATTTTTAACTGGAGGATGGGTGGCATTTATCTATAGGATAAACTTTAAGCAGATACATTTTGTGAAAACGGCCCTGTATTAGCCTCTTATTTACCCCGGGTTGGTGGGTTGGTGCTAGGGTGCTACCCTCTAGTTTTCTGATGATCTTCGATAGTGAAAACAGTTGACTTTAGGGTTTCGCTATCCGTTTTTGGTTTCATATAAACGGGAGAACTGATTTCCTTTCTCGAAGCGGGTAAATTGGTCACAATTCCGAGATTTGACTTTTTGAACTCGTCACTCTGTTGCGTTGATCTTTCAAGCAATGCGCTCTTCTTTAAGGGATTATCAGTTTTTGGATTCACGTCTCCTTCCTCTTGGGGCAACCGCTATCTCATGTCTCACTACTGTCGGTACGGGTTCAAGTCCCGTTCACGCCGTTCGTGGCGCTGATGACATAACCAGTGTTGTTAAGTGCGAATTCGAATCCACTACCTCTGAAGTTATAGGGGCTGACCTTGACGTAATATTGCATTGGTGCTATGAAGTGGGATTAGGTGTTAACCCACAGAAACCGTCATTGTGCCCTTTACTCGCAAACGAAACCTTTCTTCAGGAAACATTTCACAAGGAAGGATGATTTTAGAGTATTCCAAGGAACCTTAGCGTTACTTTGGATTGGCAGCTGAACTGGAATACTCACATCGAAAATGTTATTAACAAAGTCACACGTATAATGTGAGCTTGCAAAACTTTCTTTTGACGGGCTTGGGGTCTGACTCCAAAGATGGTTGGCTGTATTGCTCGTTGGTGTGGCCCAAGATCACATATGCTACGTTGATATTGTGACCTGAGACATAACAAAGCTCAGCCATTCTGATATTCAACAAATTACAACGTCTTGCCTGTTTAGGGATAACTGGGGCTACGAATACTTGCCCAACGCCTGCTCTAATGGCGCTCATCGAATTGACCCTGCTGCACATATTCATAGAGGCAAATAGCAGCGCTCAATGCCCTTAGGGTACATCTAGTCTCTGATGTGTGCAAATTATTCCTTCGGATCCTGGAATGTAAGCTCCCTGAACAAACCGGAAGCCGACGAGACCCTCCTTCAACAGGTTGTAATGAACCACCTGTAATGGACCATATTATGGTCTGGTAGTGATGCTCCCACCGGCAGATCGAAGCAGCACCTGATGAGTAGTGATCTGTTGGTGGTACAAAACCAGAGGCCGAGGGTCCCATAACACCCGGACCCAGGTGCGACCGCGTGGGTGCCTGATCCGCCCGCCAACCACTCCATCCTTATCGACTATTTTTTTTAATACTCCATTTTTACCTCCCCAGTTTGTGTTGTCTTTCCCAGGCCTATGAATTTTTGTTAATACGTAAAGGACAGGGGCAACGAGCGGGTAAAACCCCGCTCACATCTCCCGAACTGAGCTACAGCAAGCATAGGCCGCTGCTTAGCTCGTTGAGGAGTCTTTTACTTCGCCAGTTGGCACAGCCCGACCTTCACGGTCACCATGCATCCTTAGGCTCGGTCCCCATGGGCTTCTTCGGATGCCCACCAAACCGTTCGTTACAAGGTCTAAAAGTACAAATTGAGCATTACTGCAGTCCAGGAAACAAATTGGCTTTGGCAGCGAGATCAGTGACAAGAAATAGCACACAATTTTTACAAGTGGCAAACCATCGAGCCGCAAAGAGTTCTACGCCCGCGTTGAGACTCTCTTCGACTCACTTCCAACAAACGACGTCAAACTGCTACTGGGAGAGTTTAACGCGAAAGTCGGAAATGAAAGTTGGCATCGGGGGACCACTGAAAAATGAAACGACTTATCCAGTCAGCGAGTTATCGACTTCGCCTGCAGTATGAATCTAGTCATAAGCTCTACGTGTTGGCCGCATCGACAAATTCTCAAGCACACCTGGAAATCTCCATACGCACATACCGTCAACCAAATCGATCACGTCCACATTTGCAAGAGATGGGCGTATAATGTGATGGATGTCCGCTCCTATCGAGGAGCAAACTGTGAATCAGATCATCACTTGGTGAAGACGACCACCCAATGTAGAATTTGTAGAATCAACCCTCCCGAAATCTTTGCAGTTGATAAGCTTCTGAGCGATGCTACGGCGGTGGCGTATACTACCGCCCTTGAGGAAAGACTATCACTTATGCTATACAACATCAGCAATACAGGCGTCCATGGGTTCTGGGAAGAACTCAAAGGTACCATCAGGGATGTTGCAAAGAAGGTCGTCGGATATAAAGCCCGGTGAACGCGAAATGATGTCAACTTGTCAAGGGACACCAACGAAATTAACGAAATCAAGCGACGGATACAGTTAGCTAATAACATTGATTATAGAGTCTAATAGATTTACACAAAATGAAATGAAAATCTTTTACACCTTCTCCGTCAAACTTTGGCGATGTCGCTCCCATCGATGGTTTGTGCAACAAATAAATATCGACATTATATCGGTGACTTCGATATGAGCTTTATACTAATTGATGCGGACGTTTGGTCTAAATTATACGAGTATAACTCCCTCACTACACATACAAATAGCACAGCTCAAAGCTTTGGACCAGTTGATATGGACTTTCGGTATAAATTATTCTATAACTCCATTTATGTTGATATGTATAACGAACAGGTCAACAGCTTTTGACTTTCAGCTGAAAATTCATTATGCCGTCCGTCATCAGATCGATCGGACGGTATTACCATCGTCGGGGTCGGTTGGCTGGTGATGTGAAAGTAAAAATATGAGAATTGGAAACAGGCCATCAGTTATATTGCTGGGCCTATTAAGAACAATGATTTGGGTGTCATATTGCAGGATCATATTGCAAAATTAGTCCGCAATGATTGCGATCTATTAGCTATTTTTTTGCGATCAGAGTAGTACGAATAGATCTTGTTACAAAAATATTTTAAATGTATCAGTTTCAAAGCCATATTTTTTATCGAGGGTAGAAAAGTGTATGCGTTGTATGACACTCCGCATCTTTTTAAAAGTATTAGAAACTGTCTTTACACAACAGATATTTGTATCGAAGGGAAATTAATTTCTTGGCAAGTTATACGTGATGTATACAATTTTGATAACGGAAGAATTAGGGCAATGTTTAAATTAACCGATGCACACATTGATCCTGTTCATTTCGATAAAATGTCCGTGAAAACTGCAACTCAAGTACTAAGTCACACTGTTTCGGCAGCTATATTAACAGCTGTTAGTCTTGGTTGTTTCACTGGAGAAAAGAAAGAAATAGCTATAAATACCGCCCACTTTATATCTACAATGAATACATACATTGTTTGATAACTTAAATAGTTGTGTAAGATTTTCAAAAAATCCTTCTAGAAACGCAATATCAGCGAATAATGAAATTCTGAATAATCTTAGAGATCCTAGAAATTATATCTCCACATACACAAGGGTTATATGAAACGCCCTTATTGTTTCGATTGTTTAATGCAAACCATTATAGCCACTGAAATGTTATGGGGAGACTTAGAAAGTAAGCAGAGCTTTTTGATTCCAAGCCATCTGCATCAAGATCCTCTGGAAAACATGGTATCTATGCTAAGAGAATTCAAAGGAACGTATGAATAGAACCCTTCTATATATAGGGTATATAGAAACCTCAAACAAATTATGTTCCATAACCATTCTCCTTCTGAGTATTCCAATCATAATGACTCTCCGTCTTCAAGTTTAATAAATACATCTCCAACAGAGGCAAATGAGTCGCAAAATATTTTCCATGATAAAAGTAATGACGTCGATGAAGAAATTTTTACTGAAAACGAATATTCTGAAATCCTCCCAGATTTATTTGACAGCTATTTTCGTCCTTATCCGACTGAAAGTGACGCGGGGTCCTGCGTCATTTGGAGTTTTATTTGCATCGGCATTATGTCTTAAAATTGACTGCATCATCATCCCCATTTTCTAAACGACTAATTGAAAATGTCATAGCTCCACTCGTTGGTGCATCGAGATAACTTTTAATACCCAAATACTTGCAATGCTGTTGAGATATCCATATTACTTATATTTAACCTCTAACTCATTTGCCGTAACCCCTAGTGAGGCATAGCGCATCAACTATTCTATCTGGTTTAAGTGGCGTTTCGTTGGCATAAACCAGTTTCGGACGATACACGTTGCCAGCATGCACCTTCTGCTTCCATTTAGCCGCCTACCTCCGACAAGTTGGGAGATGTTTCGGTTTATTTTTACGCCCCGCACCACAGGGAGAAGACAACAGAAACATCCAAGGTCACGAACTCCGTGGTTAGAACTTGAACCAGTAACGACCGTAGTCAGTTATGAGACTGACTCCACTTCCTACTGCTAGTTGTCGCCCCAAGAATGTCATTTTGTCCTGATCAAAGGACTTAAAGTGTTATTGACATTAGTCTAGTGGATCCTTCTCATACCCCCTGCCACGTGATACCCATCTTGGTTAGATATTACTTCTTGTCAAAAATGTCCTTTTTCCCTCACCAAATAGTACAAGATCCCACTGCGAAAATCTGCACCTATCAGTTTTTTTTTTGATGAGATGTATCTCAAATAAAAGAAAATTAAGACCGTAATAAAGTAAAATTGGGTTGCCCAGTGAAATCCTGCCGCAACCATCCTTAATTACTACGGTAATTTAACTAACTAAATTCTTAAGCCAATTGACTTAATTTAACTTTTTAATTATTTGATTAATATATTTTTTAACTAAATGAAACATATTTGGAAAGAGGGTTATGTAAAGAATAATATATAAATTGGCTGCCAGCGTTGTGCCTGCCGCAACCTTGGTTTAACAAAAGTTCAGTTGAGTTTCTGGGGAAAGAAATATACCAAATTCAAATTTGAGCTAAGGTATAATTATTTTGTATGCTTGTCTGTCAAAAAAAAAATCCATAAATAGGGGCGGCCAGCATTCAAATAATTTTATGATATTTAAGTTTTCTTGCTCAAAGTGAAAAATTAAAATTTGCTTATTTGAGATGTATATTTTTTATCCACATTAATAAAGAAATTTAAAATTAAAATGTTCTCATCTAATAGCAACACGACAAAAAAAAAATGAATGTCATAAAATTATTTAAATGCAGGCAACTCCTATTGCAGAAATTTTTGACAGGCAAACACAGATAACTGGATACAAAATAATTATACCTTTGTTCAAATTTGAATATGGTATATTTTTCCAAAGTGCACAAACTCAGCTGAACCTTTGTTAAACCAGGGTTGCGGCAGGCACAAAGCTGGCAGCCAATTTTTACCTATATTATTCTTTACAAAATTTTTTTTCTTATGTTTCATTTAGTTAAAAAATATATTAATCAAATAATTAAAAAGTTGAATCAAGTCAATTGGTTTAAAAATTTAGTTACAATTACGGTAATTAAGGATGGTTGTGGCAGGATTTCGCTAGGCAACCTAATTTTACTTTATTACGGTCTTAATTACCTTTCATTTGAGATACATCTCATAAAAAAACAGATAGGTGTAGATTTTTGCAGTGGGATCTTAGTCTAAAAGGGCGCAAAATGTCATAACAGAAATTTAGTGCATTCGCCTCTTGGCCACCCGTCATATAATATACATCTTCATTCCCATGAATGTCCTCTTTTCCTCATCAAACGATTCAAAATCGAATCAAATCAAAACAACCTTTTCCAAATTGAAACACTACATACATATGTATGTACATCTATTTGAGAAATATTTCAAGTAAATTTGTTTTAGAACTGAACGCATACATGAACAAATTTCCATACATATTGAGTCACATTTACAGAAGGTATTGTGTCGATTACTTTACTACAGCACACATCTTAACTTAAATTGATTATGTGTGAGGCATTAGACCAGTGGCAAAGCTTTTGAATAGCATTAAAGCTTTCTATGGTTAATTTTTAAAAATGGTGTAGGTATTGCCATCTGTTGTAGAAGATGTAAATCTTTTTGTGTAAATCTATTAGATTCTATAATCAATGCTAATAAGTCTTTTTTTCTCGGTTCTTCTAATAATGAAATCAAAGCATGTGCACTGAATCACGAAGCACCGCATGTACAAAACTATCATACGACTAGTGCTAAGCTATTGCTGCAAAACATGGACCCTAACTCAAGCCTCCGGAAACAGGCTACACACATTTGAACGTAAGCTTCATCGGCGAATTTTCAGGGCTGTTTGCGATCGAGATGAATGCCGCATCCGGTACAACCGTGAGTTGTATGGACTGTACGATGAGCTGGAAGTTTCGAAAATCGTTAAACTACAACGACTTCACTGGGCAGGGCATGTACAACGAATGGACGATGATCGCATGCCAAAGAGAGTAATTAACGCAGAACCAGTCGACGGAGCGAGACCGCCTAGACGACCGAGAGCTCGTTGGAAGAACTCAGTATATGGGGACGCCGAGCAGCTACAAGGGCTCCAAAATTGGAGGACGCGGTCACGTGACCGAGATAATTGGAGGAAACAATGAAGGATACGACAAGAGATACAAGTGAAGATCTAACTCTGACTTAACGCATAGTCCATCAAGAAGACCAGGCAAACCAAATTGAGCAACCGCAAGAACAGCCACAACAAGAACAGTTACAGCAACGTTCGAATGAATTACCTACTTACAATGGTATATTCAGAATCCACGTATCTAAATTTGCGCCCTTAACGCCTGCCGAGACGATTATTTCGCAAAGAATAGAAAAAACTAATTTAAATAGAAGTCGCTTTAGCGTTGATCCGTTGAAGAGTCAACGTAAGAAGGAACATACCTCATTCATGATTACTGCATTAAATCGCAATACTTATAATCGAATTCTGGATGAAAAAGTGTGGAGCCCAGAACACCAAGCTCGACCATTCAGACGACATACGATAAAGCAACAAAGAAACACAAAACCTAATGGAAATAACAAAAATCACGCATCAGTTGAAAACCATCAGCAACGGCAGCATCAGAAGCATCAACAGCAACAACAACAGCAGCATCAGAAACACCAACAGCATCGGATACATCAACAGCATCAGAAATATCGACAGCAACGACAACAACCAAGGCAACCACGATATTCAAGACGGGTTCCTGACCGAAATTACCGTCGTGACCAAAGAAATAATAATAACAATTATCGACATTGTCACCAACATCCACCGCAGCAGCGACAACCATATTATCAGCAGTATCCACCGCAACAGCAGCCTTTTTTCTGGCAGGATCCGCAACCAATTCAGCAACCGAACTTCTTGAATTGGATCCACTTTATGACGAACGCGTGGAACAGACAAATGGTCAATCTGAATCAACAATATTGGGATACTCAAATGGTTTCGAAGGTAAACCATTTTCAAATAACAAAACTTACACACACAATGTGAACGGCCTTCGAACAAAACTTCCTGAGTTTCAAGCAGACATCCTAACCTCAGACTTTGATATGTACATGCTTTGTGAAACCGGCCTTGACGAAAATATATCGTCTGCTGAATTATTTCCTCCCTACTTCAACGTTTACAGATGTGACCGATCTAAGCTTACGGAATCTAAGCAAACAATTAAGAAGCATAGAGGGGGTGGTGCTCTTATAAGGGTCAACAAAGCAATACAATCGCACTTTGTTAAAACAGGAGAACGCTTTGGAACTGAACTTGTCTGTATTAATATCAAATTTGGATATGCTAGCTTGAATTTGATTGAAACTTATGTCAGACCTGATTCACCACTCGATGTATTTGAAGCTGTCATGGATGCCTTGCCTGTAGTCGCCTTCAACGCACTGGGCCCCGGTTCGATTCCGGGGATTTACGTGTCGGACTATGAGCCCACTCAACTGTTAAATGAGTACCCATTATGGGGTAAATAACTCGGTTGAGCGTTTTGCTGATCACATACCTCTGCACAAAAACCGTCACGATCTAGAAAATGAGATGATGCTAACTCATCTCGAGGCCGATGTTCAAATTGGACTGTTGCGCCAGTTATTTATTATGGATGCCTTGAATAACATTACATCGACACTAAATCCAAACGACACGGTAATACTATCTGGTGATTTCAACATGCCCAATTTGCAATGGTTCTTTGATGAAGCTGATGACCCAAACATTGCAATACCGATAAATGCAAGCAGCTCAAAAGAGATTTTGGTACTTGACAATGCCACGAACTGGGGTTATATCAAATAAACAAATGTTTCAATGCCAAAGATATGTAGTAGATTGCTCGACTTAGTCTGGACCAACGACCCACACAAAAAAACTTGATGATGTGTTTCAGCAATAGAAATAATGATGGATAGATCTTTAAACCTTAGTGGGCAAAAACAATCATCAAATGTTTTTATGGCTTTTGCTAACGCCAACTTCGAAGCCATTGGTGAAACATTACTCGTAAATAATGTAGATTGGAATGAACTTGTAAATGAGTCAAACTTATCGATAGCTACTGATAAGTTGTACAAGGTGTTGAACGCAACTATTGAGCAACATGTCGAACGAAAAACAAGAAGAGAGACAACTCATCCTAAATGGTTCAACAAGGATCTAATTGCCATGAAGAACAAAGTCAACAAATTTCGCCGCATCATGAAAAAGATGGGAAGTAACCAAGCTAAGCAGCAGTATGTTGATATGAGGCGTGAGTACAAAAAGTCTGTTCGCATTGCTAATAAAAATTACAAATTATAAATGGAGCAGCAAATCAATGAAAATCCACAAAAGTTCTTTGAACACCTCAAAATTCTTAGACGTAGTATTGAGGACCTACCAAATAAAATGGAATTCAATGGAATTGTAGTGGAGGATCAAGTGAATATTGCAAAGATGTTCAGCAACCATTTTGCTTCATACACCAGCTCGTGCAATGATTCATTTAATGAATTTGATTCGCACCAAGAATCTATTCATTGGCTTAGAGATATATGCATGCACTTTCCAACAATTTGCATTACTGAGGAAGTGGTAACGGAAAAAATTGCTGCGCTCCCAAACAACTTTATATCCGGTCCGGATCAAATTCCAATTTCATTGGTGACAGCTCTAGTCAAACCAATAACACATTTACTAAAGAAGTCATTCACTACTGGAGTAGTTCCACAAATATGGAAAACCTTTTACTTGAAACCAATACACAAGAGTGGCCTTAGGAATAAAACTGAGAACTATCGAGGTTTTGCAATACAATGTGTTATACCGAAATTGCTGGATTCAATCATTTCAAGTCATCTCAACTTCTACATGAAAAGCATCATTGATGACAGTCAACATGGCTTATCATGAAAGGTAAATCGACAGTTGCTAATTTAGCTGAATTTACTTCCACTGCTTTGAATAACATGGAAGAAGGGCTACAAACGGATACGATTTATTTAGACTTAGCTAAGGCATTTGACTCCGTGAATGTGAAATTGATGATTCACAAGCTGCACATCATGGGACTGAATGACCAAATCTTGAAATCGATTGAGATGTACATGATGAATCGACAACAGATTGTCAAATTAAATAATATTACATCTGATCCAATCGATGTGGCGTCGGGTACTGGGCAGGGCTATGCATTAGGCCCGACCCTGTTTTTAATATTTGTTATTGACTTGCCACTTCATGTAAGAAAAGTCAAACTACACTCATTTGCTGATAATACTCGTTTGTCCCACAAAATTGAAACTCTCGCTGATTACTGGACGCTGCAAAAAGATCTAGACGATATCACAGAATACTTCAATCGCAACAAACTGAAGCTGAATGTCAAAAATACGAAAATTATTTCATTTCACCGCCCTAATCTGAATTTCGATCATATGTATAGCATCAATGGTGAAATCATTGAACGTGTGCAAGTTATCAAAGACTTGGGTTTGATTCTTGATGAGAAACTCAACTTTAAGTCACATATTGGATTTATGATAGCCAAAGCAAGATCTCGACTAGCCTGGATCAAGAGATTTACGAAAGAATTCGAAGATCCTCGGACCCTAAAACGACTCTACTTCACGTTTGTACTACCAATTGTCGAATATGCTGCCCAAATCTGGAACCCATATTATGACGGTCAGGACTGCCGTATTGAATCTGTTCAAAAACAATTTTTGTTGTTTGCATTGAGAAAATTGTTTTGGAATAAAAATACTAGGCCGCGCAACAATGAAGAATCAAACCTGGAAGAAACGGCAGGAAGGAAGCTACCAAAATATGAGCATCGTTTGCTGCTGTTACAAATGATTACTCTCCATGAAAGAAGAATAATAGGTCAAATTATTTTTGTCTTAAATATATTACGTGGCAATATTTTTTCAAACTATATTTTGAACAAACGTTTTGAACATTTACATATAGAGTAAGAGAAGCTGAGTTTTTATATTTGGCATTGAAAATAAGAAACTATTCAAAGTTCGAGCCAATTAATTATATGATAGCTATCTTTAATGAGTTTTACTTTGAGAAAGTTCCTAATAGTGATACTTATTTGATTGATTTGAATTGCAGCAGTGACACTGTTAAACATAGAATTGTTGATTACTTCAAATGTAATCGATAATTTATTTAAATTATTTAAATTTAGCTAAATTAATGTACGTATATTTTTATTGTATTAAGTAATTTAATATAATAAACCACCTCCGGCGAAGAAACGCTATACGGTGCCGAATTATAATAACGATCCAAGCAGCCAAGGCTCGAAGACGGGCTGTCGCGCCACGATGATGATGATGTATGCGGCTGTGACTTTGACCACATGAGCATTCTGAAACAAATTCCTGGCTTGCAGATTTGCCTGAGATCTAATGATTTGACCACGGAGTTGTGCTTCGGCAATAAATTCTTAGTTCTCATCATCATAATAAATAAGGGCTACGGCACAATAGATCTTCCATGGTCGTAGGGCTTACCAACAGAGTTACCTACAAATCTTTATCTAAGTAGCTCTCAAAACATATACCAAACAGGCAAAATAATGATAAATGTTGTATTTACTGGAGCAGAACCCCTTATTATTAATATACGGATGTCTCCGTATACTCTCCATTACTTTAATTATACTAAATTATTATTGTCATGAAGATAATCAAAATCAATGTACCGTATCACATCATCGACACCACTCTAAATTGTACACACTTCATTTCCACATTTAATTAACTAACAATTAATACGATCAAACTTTCCGTGACATTTTTGAATTATGCGAAGAATATAAACCGTGTGTTGGTGGATGAAGTCATGACCAAAAACCGTAGTAAATCCAATTTTTTATCAGTCTGCCAGCATCTGTGCCTGATTTTTAATTTTGCAATAGGGGTAATGAATCTTCTGCCAGAAATATTGTTAAATTTTCAATTTACTTTTATTTCTTCCAGATCGACTACACCGGAAGATTTTGCAATCTAGCTGTCACTTCGAATCCTGAATACGGAAACCTCACTGTTTGGACCACCAACGGTACCATCAACGCTGACTATCAACTTCACCGCTCTTTGGAGTCGCCCTCTTTCATCCTGGCCATAAGTGAACAAAAGGACAAGAGTCTGTTACCGCGTTTCAATCGTAGTATGAAAGTTTGTGAATCGGCTCGTCTAGTAAAAGCCACCCCAGTTTTCGTAGGCATCATGTATTTTCTTCAAAATCACACAAACTTTCCACTGACATGTCAGGTGAATGCAGGATATTATTGGGTTCGAAATTTTTCTATAACTTCTAGGTATTGGCCGCTCGGTGGAATGTATCGTCGAAAAGCGTCGATTATTGTCAAAACCATATTTTTCTTTGAAAGGAGGGGATCTAAGCCTATTGTTCTAGCTAAAGTTTCATACGAAATAAAAGTAAATAAATGAATAAATAACGATTCCAAATAGAAGGTCATTTCTAATCAAACTGGCTAATATTTGTGAAAAAAAAATTAGGTTCGCAAAAGTTTCCACCACATTATATTTCACTAGGTTCAGGTTCAGCGGTTCACTTTTGATTGGCAAAACTGGACAACTTACATAGATTTGGATAAATTTCGAGATTTAAGCAAATCTCCAAAATTTACCATACATTTATTAATCTAGATTTCGACCGAGATTTAAAACAAATCTTGCTAAAAAATATAGTTAAAATGTTCGCTTTTCGCCTGAATATATGCTTTTCACATTTCATGACACTCTCTTTGGTATTTTCTAGTGAAAAAAAATATGTACATGTACAGCACTTAATCTTGGTGGCGGAAGAAGAACGTATGGTGTGCATGGGCTTCGGAATTTTCAAATGTATCAAGATTTAGGTGTCGGGTGTGCATATGCTATCCCATTGACAATGCAATTAATAAATCCACACTAGTGATGTGTAGCACAGTAACGAGTCGTTCATTTTGAACGACTCAAGGGAATGAGCGAATGATTCGGCACAGCGACATAGCCTCCGAGTCGTTAAATTTAAGAATGACACACTGGAAAATTAATTCCCAAACTAGCCCCCGCATAAATACTATCCAACGCATAACCAATCCATGCTCATTTATCATTACATATAATAACTATACTATTGTACATTCATTCACTCACATTCCATCATATTATCTATCTAAAACTAAAACCACCATTATCTAAAATATCTATCAAAGCGATCCCATCTATATCCATTCATAATCATCTCTATGCAGTATGTAATGCTCGCATTGTGTATAATTCCATACATTTACACAGCAACCCATGCTGACGGCAAGCAAATCAAAAATCATTCACTTACGTCGCACCGCACATCCAAGTTTCTTCAAATACAGAAAACAATCCCAACATTCTTAAAAAAAAGGATACGTCTTATGTATCATCATCTCAAGATAAAAAAAAAATTGGGGTTGCCCACCTCAGATTGGCAACCCCGTTTTCAGGGGAAATAGTTATCCGACCTGGCTGGCTCGAACTGAAGGGCTTTGTGGGGTTGCTGACTCTGAATCTGGGGTCAAAAAAGAGAAAAAAAATGGAGGTCGCCCACCTCTGATTGGCAACCCCGTTTTCGTGGGAAATAGTGGTCCGATCTGGCTGGCTCAAACTAAAGGGCATTGGGGGGTTGCTGACTCTGAATCTGGGGTCAAAAAAGAGAAAAAAAAAATTGGGGTGGCCCACCTCAGATTGGCAACACCATTTTCATGGGAAATAGTGGTTCGATTTGGCTGGCTCTGGGCATTGGGAGTCACCGACTTCGCATCGGGGGTAAAAAATAATGGAAAAACTTAATTTTTTAAAACCTATGACTTATATTGAATATGTTACGGATGTCACTATTTAAATTTTGCGCCTTGGCAATACTAATGGTGCCAGATGCAATCTGACACTTCCATTAGAAAGTTTAGCATAAACGTACTGAGGCGTCCCTGGGCATTAGTTCCACCAGCGTACATTCAATATTGCATGAACATTTGACCGTTACAAAGATTTGTTCGCGTTGGATACCGCATAATTTGACGATCGCTCAAAAGAAGACTCGTGCCGATCGGTGCAAAGAAATGTTGAAGGAATACAACCGCGGTGCTTCAAAAGACGATCATAAGATCGTGACAGGCGACGAATCATCTGGCTCACCGCCTCCCAGTGTTGTGGCGATTTCAGCATAATTTCCACCACATTCTGCGAATTCACCTCACTCTCCAGTTTCGCTTCTATTTGTCCGCGGCTCTCTGCAAATCTGAGGCAGTCGAACATAACATGCCTCACATCCTCAACTACTTACTACTACTTACTTACCTGGGGCAGTCTGGAGAGTCGTCCAATTTAAACCTGTGCAGGTACTGTCTGTATCCGCCGTGGCCCGCAAGGAACTGGGTTAAGTAGAAGTTCACTTCCCCATGCTTTCGTTCCACCCATTTTCTTATATTAGGGATCAAGCTGTAAGTCCAACGACCAGTCGATGCTTCTTCCCAACGCTCCTGCCATTTCCTGAATGAGTCGTCCCTCTCGATGATCCTCTGTTCCCCCGACATCTCAGATGGCTCCAGGGCTCGGTTTCGAAACAACCTCTCCGATTCATCGACCAGGATATCGATTCGGATCGTTCCGGCGACGACGTACGCGGCCTCGTGTGATGTCGTTCGGTATGCAGAGCATACCCTCAACGCACTTCTTCTGTACACCGAACTGATGATTTTGGTATTGCATTTAAATTGTAGCGCGCTATCCCAGACCGGCGATGCATAGAGCAGAATAGATGTTACAACTCGAGACAACAGGAGTCTTCTGCTTGCTCTTGAGCCACCTATATTTGGCATCATTCTTGACAAGGCCGCAGAAGCTGATGCTGCCTTGTCGCATACATAATTCAGGTGCTCACCGAAACTCAACCTCGCATCGATAATAACACCCAAGTACCTAATCGCCGGCTTAGATGTTATTACACTTTTCCCGACCCTGATCTGTAGAGACCTCTTCTTCCTACGCTTGCTGATAAGGATAGCTTCCGTTTTCTGTTCAGCTAGCTCCAGTTCAACGCTTTCCAGCCACAAATTGATGGTCGTAATTGCTTCGCTGGCGTACATTTCGACATCACGTGGGTCGTTCGCTACAATAACGACCACAATATCATCAGCAAACCCAATTATTGCCACTTCCTGGCATAGCGGAAGCCTGAGAATTGCATCGTACATAATGTTCCAAAGTAAAGGACCGAGCACAGACCCCTGCGGGACGCCGGCTGTCACTACATATTCTTTAGATCCCTCGCTCGTCTCATACTGCAGGATCCGATGCGAAAGGTAACTCTTAATCATTCCAGCCAGACAATCGGGAACACCCATCTTTTGCAGAGCTTCATGGATGCACTTCCAGCTAGCGGAGTTGAAGGCGTTCTTAATGTCTACTGTCGAGTGTCACCACCGCGCAACATCTGTCCTTGCCCAAAGCATCCTTTTCTACGTTGTTAACCCTCATGATGGCGTCAACTGTGGACCGCGCACGTATAAAGCCATATTGTCTTGTCGACAGGCATTCCCCTTCCTCTATGAACTCCGATAACCGATTGAATATTATCCGCTCAAGTACTTTCCCCATAGTGTCCAACAGGCATATTGGGCGGTAAGAGTTCGGTTCTCCCGGTGGCTTGTCTGGTTTGGGCAGCAGTACCAGTTTTTGCCTCTTCCATTTATTGGGAAAAGTTCGTTCCGACAGACAAGTTTGAAAGGTATCGATGAACTTCTCCGGTCTCGTTCTGATTGCCAACTTGAGCGCCTTATTGGGAACTCCATCAGGCCCTGGAGCTTTTTCATCCCCAAATCGAGATGCGGCTTGGAGTAGTTCTTCTACGGTTATGGGAGGCATAGTCTCACCCATCGACACTGAACCATGTTCCGTGTTTTCCAATTCATGTTGGGGAAACAAAACGGAGACAATCTTTTTAAGCAGAGCAGGGCATGATTTGTTACCTATTTTCTTCGTCACGACCCTATAAGCCGTTCCCAACGGATTTATATCTGCATCATCACAGAGTTGTTTGAAGCAGCTTTTCTTACTTCTCTCTATCGGCCGCTTTAGGTGTTTACGCAGGGCTTTGAATGACTTATGCAGGTTAGCGTATTCAGGTTTATTTGTGGCCCGCTGACTGAGGTGCCGTGCTTTTAGGCAATTACGCTTCAGAGTTACAATCTCTTCAGTCTACCAATAATTTTCCCTCCGTTGTTTGGGAAACCCTCTCCTCGGCATAGAGGCATCACATGATTTCGTGATGTGCATTGTAATCTGCGACATCCTTTGTTCTGCCAGTCCTTCGACGGGCTTCATCTGAAGCAAGACCTGCTTGAAGGTTTCTTCATCGAAGTTTTTTACTGACCATCCGAGTGTCTTTGTCGTTCCCCTTGATTTGCTTTTTTCTTCTGCTGTTGAGAAGAAAATTGCTTGGTGGTCGCTATGGGTATGTCTTCGCTTACATCCCAGACCATCGTCGGCGCTAGAGAGCTACTAGCGAAGGTGAGATCGATAATGGAGCCTACATTTCCCTTCCTGAAGGTATTACTACCACCCGAGTTCATTAAGACGACGTCTAGCTGCGCGAAAGCATCGAGAAGAGCCCGCCCTCGAGCATTTGTCTCTCGACTTTCCCATTCGATCGCCCACGCATTAAAGTCCCCCGCAATTATTACCGGGCGACGCACACTCGCGTCATGAACCAATTGGTCTAACATTCCTTCAAAGTCGGCCAGGTCCAGTCGCGGTGAGGCGTAGCAGCTGTACACCTGCATACCATTGATTGTGGCTTTTACTATGCCGTTCAGCGGTTCTGACATGACTTCCTGGAAAGCGTAGTTTCCGCATCTCCAAATTGCTGCTTGTCGATGTTTGTCGGCGATCCAAACTGTGCTACCCAGGTTCTTATATTGGTCGACGATAATAGCTACATCCACTTTCTTCTCCTTAATGGTTTGCGACAACAGGTCTTGTGTCGCACGGCAGTGATTTAGTGCCTCTTGATATGCCGGGCACTTAGCACTTGCGGTGGAGTGCCTGTAGTTTGCCCTCTCGGCTTCCTCACAGACGAGGCATTTCGGCTCCTTGTCACATGTTTTTGAACGGTGACCTTCACCTCCGCATCGGAAACATGAAGCCGACCTGTCCTGCTTACTTTTGCAGTCCCTCGCAAGGTGCCCAAAAGCTAAGCACTTAAAACACCTCACCGGGGATACCTGTTCTTTCAGGTGACAATTCGTCTGAAAGAACAGGTATCCCCGGTGAGGTGTTTTAAGTTGCAATTGCAAATGCTGAAAAATTTCGAACTTTGGAGGTTCATTTTTTTCTGGTAGTTGGCCTTGTTCGTACTATCCCAAACCTTTATAAAATATGGAATATATTTAAAAATATCTGAAATTGTCGTATTTGTGAAATAGCAGTTCAATTTCTTACAAATCAGTGAAGCAATGCAAGGAAGTAAAAAGCAGTAAATTCATTGCTAAATCAGTTCAAGTGGTATCGATGCTTGTATGCTATACTATTTTCGAATGTAGTCAGTCTTGTCGACATTCATCACAAACTCTCTCATTACAAACTCTTTAAAAATATTCTCAGCATTTTTTTTCTCTTAGAGTAACGCCACAACCAGAATCCGAAAATTCCAAAATCAAAAACACCGTGTATAGTACAGCGCCAAGATTCATTTAAGTCACCCAACATTCCAGATGTACGAGTACACAAAATATTATATGCTTGTACTCGGTATCTTTGTGTGACACATTCCCAATCTTTTACTGGCAAGAGTTTCCCGAAACCCATCAGAATTCCACAAACATGTGGCGTGCAACCTCGACTTCCGGAATGGGTACCAGGAGAGAGAATACCCGTTCGTGGATAAGATGTGCTACTACTGTCTAACTCACAAACTGACTTTTCGCTTCGTGAAAAAGTGTTTTTCAAGTCAAGGATCTTGGAAGAATTTTCCAAACAAGATTTTCCCTACTTCAGCGATCAACACATTTTCCAAATAATGCGGGACGGGGAGTAGGTAATGCATAACAGACACTCGTATACCCAAGTATGGAGCAAGCTATCTTAGTCCTGACTCCTGAGAATCTTGAAAATGCCACCACTACCACTATCACCGCAACAACCACTTTTTTTCCAAATGCATACTACGTATACTGTTTTTCCACCAGACTGTTGCTGCCAATTCTAGAGAAGGTGGTTTAATGCTAGTGCATGCTTAGTGGTATTCCACAGATAATGCTATCAAAGAGGCGAAAATTTCCTTTTGGGTCAATGTGAGTGATTTAAATTAAAAGTAGGATATGGAGTAACATGACTCGGGGATGTGATATAGGATAAGGCAGTACAAATGCCTTAAGGTGGACACACACTTCTTCCAAAATGCAAATTGTCCTGCCTCCAATCCAAAATCCGTAGTGTGTCGGATTCAAGTTGACAGCTCCGGAATCCACCGCAATCCAAGTTGGATATTCAACTCGCCCAAAATCCTCCCAGCTCCTGCGACGTTTGTGCGCGAAATCCGAACTTAACAGAGTCCAATTTTGTTTGTTTTGTGTTGCCAGTGTTAAATAACAACTCCAAGGTGTTAATGCAAATCTTTTCGTCATTGAACTTAAGTTTTTAAAATGACGTCTGGCTCGAGATTGATTTCATTGCAGTGTGTGTCCCCTGGACGGGGGACATTCGGAGGGCATCCATTTTCTCACGCGTCCAAATGGACGCTAATGTGTGTCCACCTTTAGAGATTCTGGCGGATTTAATAAAACGAGTCTGTTCAGTTCAGCAAGCTTGCCCGAATCTTGACTTTATTTCTAATGGAACTTGGATGAACTCCATCGGGATAAGAATTGTATTGTATTTGTGCGAATAATCTTTGCTAGAGAAGTTTACGAATTCAACCTAATTTCCTTGAGTATGCTCCTAGAAGTAGTCAAGCTTAAAGTCGATTAGCCTCGACGTGAATACAGTTTGTATGTTTGTGTGTGACCTGATGTTCTTGAGACAAAAAATACAAATTCTCTTTAGAAAGAAGAAAGACACAAACGTTAAACTTCAATTAATTTGTTGCAATAGATGTATCTACAATATATCAATTAAGCAACCATAGATAGATGTGGATTTAAAAAAAAAATTCCCTTTCACCATTAAGTTTATTCTAACTCAGACACTTTTCTGTTCAGCAGTCCTTAGACAAATTCCAAACAAAGTTTTGTTCACGGTTAAACATTTTAATGTATTCAAACTATTTCTCAACTTTTGTCTTTTCCAATTCCACTTTTTTCCTATCTTAGTACGGAGTGAAAAAACACACAAAAACATATACTTTGCACAGAGACCGTACAAAAAGGATTTTCTTTAGGTGGCATAGACACGACTTCAAACGGAAATGTTGAGAATATCTTTGGGGATATACAATTGTCGCATTTCGAGTAATGTCTTCTGTAGTCAAGTGTAAGACACAATGGGTCACAATGTTGCATTTTCCAGATGAGGACCGAGATACCGAAAGCTAAAAAAAAACGGAAAAGTGGCGAGAAAAATAAAAGGATCTTGTTCCGGAGATGAGAATTTTATTCGAATTTCTATCTCGTACATGTACATATTATGGTGATGGCGCTGTTAAAGGATTTGTCTTATGCATTCTCTTTTCTGCGTTTCGGTTGACGTGCGGAAAAATATTGTTGAAAAATTAATCAACGGAGTTCTGCTATAGTTTTGTGCCATATGTATATTGTTAATTGCCTTGGCCCCTCCAGGGTCATGGGCGTGTCAACATCTTGTAATGTATGTATTAATGTTCTTGCAAATGTACAAGTGCGAATCATTTTCAATTTTAAATTGGAATTGTTTGTGACACTTGGTTTCATTCTGCACACCAACTTAGTATGCGTCTGTAGCTTAGCTCGGTAACGCACCGGGCATTTTTTGCTACTCGAAACACGGTCTCTGCGGTTCGCGCCCCGCAACGGGACCAACTATTTTTTATTCTCAAATTCCCTCTGAATTAATTTCTCCGAGCTTAGTGGTTTCGTATGGATAGTAGCACTCATCAGGTCTTGCATCTTTGCAGCTATCCATGTGCAAGACGACCACGAAAGTGTGAGAATTCTGTTTTGTATTAAGCCGTGAAGGCGTGATTTTACTTGAAAACTCGACCGTGGAGGTCTAGATGGTGTGAAGCACTTATATTAACTCACTAGAGGGGTGGAGAGAGGGTGAGAAGTGGAGATATTTGTTCCCTGGCAATTTTACTTTATGTATTAATGTTCTTGCAAATGTACAAGTGCGAATCATTTTCAATTTTAAATTGGAATTGTTTGTGACACTTGGTTGGATGCTGCAAAGATGCAAGACCTGATGAGTGCTACTATCCATACGAAACCACTAAGCTCGGAGAAATTAATTCAGAGGTTATTTGAGAATAAAAAATAGTTGGTCCCGTTGCGGGGCGCGAACCGCAGAGACCGTGTTTCGAGTAGCAAAAAATGCCCGGTGCGTTACCGAGCTAAGCTACAGACGCATACTAAGTTGGTGTGCAGAATGAATCTTGTAATGTATCATTATTGGTGATGACAGCTTGTCTGATTGTTTAAACATGAAAGTGTCAATTTCGGCTTCCAATCGATGGCATGAATAGCATTTACACAGGCCATCGAGTCGGTAGACGAATACACTCCAAAGTTGAACTGTCACATGGCGATATAATATAGTTCAAAAGAAAAAAAAAAGAAAAAGAAGAATTACCTGACGCTCGTTCCAAGGTGACACCACCTCACCACTAACGAGCTAGTCGGACGTGGTCCTGCCACTCTAAATGGGCGCTCCTTTTCGTAGCACTTCTCTAGACGTCGCGCCAACCGTTGCCGGAAAAGATATATGCAGGGTGGCGAGCAGAAGACACGTTTTCGTCGCCATAGGATGTTTGAGCGACCTTTGCAGGCGGGAAGACGATAACCATTTCATTCCGCCCGTGTAGGTATCGCTCCATTGCTTCGCGAGTTAGCTTTTTATCCTCAATGAGCGATCGGTACATCGTGTGGGTCGACATTGGACCGCCAATTCCGCTAGGGACCAATAGCCCGGCCCCGATAGGTGGTATCTGGTATGCATTCCTGCCATCGGAGGACCCGGAGGCGACTGTGAGTACGGTCCGACTCTAAATGCGGCATACCCTGGCGGTCTCTTAGCGCTTCCAGATTGCGAGTTAGTTGACTGATGAAACGGACATCTTCAACCACGGACACTGAAACAAAAAAAAAAAATAGGATTTACCGGCGTTATCGATGAACCTTTTGGAGGAAGATTCCCGGAATTTCGGTGGTTCCCTCGACGTTCCGCCTCGCTGAAAGCCTTCTCGGTCTCCATCAAAGAGATTAGTCTCCATCCCGACACAAGATAGCATGTAAACAATTTACCAATTGTCATAATGTCAGTGACGTTCATTCCATTGACGCCACCGAAACGAAATTTTTGCAAGGCATGTGGAACGCAGAACGCGCGATGGGCAATTCTCTCTGGGTGGTGTTCCGAAAGAAATATGTTCCTTTTCACCACCTAGGGGAAAATCTGCTGGAAAAAGGGGAATTTGTTTTCCCTCTTTCAAAAGGCGTTTCCGGAACGGGGGACGGAGGAGAATTCTGGACGGCCGCGTGGTTTGTTTCGACCGGCAGGGGTACAGAACAGATAGTACCGCCGAGAATAAGAATTAAAGGAAATAAAACGTAAAATAAAGGAATTCGAAATAGAGAAAGAAAAAAAAGAGTAAGTAGGAATAAAAGTTAAGTGAGAATATATCAAAAAATCCTGATTTTTAGGCGTGTTATCGCGGCTATTTGGGTCGGGGAAGTGGAAAGTGGTTGCTATCGTGATAGGTTTTTTGTGCGGGACAACAGGCCGTAGGTCTGCCCTAGCGGGCTTCGTCCTAGCGGGAGGGACGAAACCCGAGTAAAAGTCCCGCTCCGCTAAGCCAACCACACACTGAGTCGCATAGGCGCTCCGTTAAGCCAACGCCCCGCAGTGAGCCGCATAAGCGCCCCGCTAAGCCAACGACGCCACAGTGAGTCGCATAGCCGCTCCGCTAAGCCAACCACACACTGAGCTGCATAGCCGCTCCGCTAAGCCAACCACACACTGAGCCCCATAGGCGCTCCGCTAAGCCAACGACCCGCAGTGAGCCCCATAGGCGCTCCGCTAAGCCAACGACCCGCAGTGAGCCGTATAGGCGCTCCGTAAAGCCAACGACACACAGAGAGCCGCATAGGCGCTCCGCTAAGCCAACACCATATATCGAAGGCCGACTCTCTGCCTTCGCCCTACGGTAAGAGTCCGGTCAATTAAGGAACCCTCCGGTCTCTTGACTGGATAGTGGTACTATGTGTTTTGTGTTATAGTTGCTATTAATTAATATAATTAGTTAAGTTTATTGTTTTTGTTTTAAGGAGCGACTCGCATCACTATTTCTTTGAGTTAAAAAAAAGAAAAAAAGAGAATTCGCCTAGGTTTTTCGAATCATCATCCCGTAGCGGCCGCCACCAGATCCTGCCAACAACGAAAAAAAAGCTAAAAACTGTGAGTAAATACAAAAAAAAAGTACTTTATACATATTATTATACGTTATTATGTGATGCGAGAAGATGCTCCCAGGAGCAACTTAATATTCCCTATTTATTAATTCGAGTTCTATATTAGTAGTCTAGATTAATAATTTATTCTTTTCATTAACCGCGTTATTCGCCTTGATATTTATGCTCCTGTTCAAATTTATTAGACACGCGACTTATGTAACACACAAGCGAAATTAAACCGTTGAAAAAAAGAAGAAAAATATGTGTTAACAATACTCAGAAAAGATGTCCTGCCCTAGCCCTCCCCTTCGCTTTCCACCTTAGCAGCCACTTAGCCTAGGCTCGCTAGGTTGCTTTGGGTATTTCTGCCTGGTTGCCTAGGGGAACTCCACACTGCCGCCATTTTTCTTCTTCAATTTAGGTCCGCGGCTCCATGGACTCGTTGGTGAACGAAGAGACCGTGAGCGGAAATGCAACGCCGTCAACACGGAAATATCCCGGGACCCCCGTATGTTGACCGGCTGGGAGTTGCCGCCCCTGGTGTTCCCCTATCTTTTACGTCATTACGATAAATTCCACTACCCCGATGGCATCTGAAGTTTTGTTGTGTGATGTGTTTGGTCCATCTGCGAGGACCCCCACCCCCTGACTCTACTGACCTGAGACGCCCACCAGCAGATGCCTCTCTCCCTCGCAGACTGAGGATGAACTTTTATTCATCCCCGAACTGGACCTGGTCTACCACACATTACAATCTCTAGCATTTCTATGCCTTGTTGACGTTTTGATAGCATATCTACTTTTCGGAAGTGCAGTTGCTAGCATGCACCTCCTATCCGCGTCCTCTTTATACTGGCAAGCTCGGAGCCCTGTGAGAGTTCCACAGGCAGTTTTTGGTCGTGCCGAGATTTGAACTCCGAGCTCTAGATTAGTATCGTAGAGCAGTGGCCGAACCATCACGGCCACTGTATACAGCGTAAGTTTAATGGGTGTGCAACGATAACTTTTAGATAAAGTCCTCGCATTGAAATGTATGAAAAAGATTATGCGAGTATTTGGAGAGACGAGGCAGACAGATTATACGAGTACTTTACGAAAAATCTGTCTTGCTCACTGTGCAGGCACAAACTGCCGAATTTGTCTTCGCAGTAGTCTGCGGATATATGTACATACAATTTGTGTGTTAATTGGCATTTGCCGATCTCTAGTTGACAATTATAAGGCGCGTTTTTTTTTCAAGATCCATACAGAACATAGCAGGTGGACGGTGTGATGGGCCTCCGAAGATGCCCGTGGGGTTGGAGCCTAAGGTCGCATGATGACCGTGAAGGTCGGGCAAAGAAATAGGCCTCTCAACGAGCTAAGCAGCGGCCTATGCTTGCTGTAGCTCAGTTCTGGAGACGTGTCCGGGGTCGCTCGTTGCCCCTGTCAAAGAGTATTGATATTCTACAAGAGCTATCACTCCATAGAACTTTCCCCTCTGCCAGAAGATTTGTATGTATTGAGAAATAGTATAAACTACACAGTATAGATACGCAAGAGAATCAATACATACAAATCTACCGACGTAGGCAGAGTCAGCTTTCTTGTGTATGTATTGATTTTTCTGTGTATCTATACTGTGTAGTCTATACAATTTGTCAATACATACAAATGTTCTGGCAGAGGGGAAATTTCTATGGAGTGATAGCTCCTGTAAAATAAAAATTCTCTTTGCTCCTGTCCTTTACGTATTAATAAAATTCATAGACCTAGGGAAGCCAACACACTCAAATGAACAAACAAAAGTGAGAGTATTAAAAAAAGAGCGATAACGAGGGAATAATTGTCGGACGGCTCAGGTGCCCTCGCGCACGCTGCCTGGTCCCGGTCGTAAAGGACCCTCGGCCTACTATACCCTTGGTTGGTACCGCAAATAGGTACGATTTGGCCAAAGGTACGCCTACCTTCCCTCGTTTATTAAACCATCTGAAGCAGCTATCTACCGAGGCCATCCCCTAAATGGGGTTAAGCGATGTGCTGACAACTCGTCCTTGGAAAAACTACTTTACGTCAAGAAACCTGGAGCAAAAGCCTCGGATTGGATGGATCAACAACGACGACCACGCAAACGACTAAAGGATTATTCTTTCGGATCCTGGAATGTATGCTCCCTGAACAAACCGGGAGCTGAGAAGGCCTCCTTCGACCGGTCGAAAAGTACAAACTGAGCATTACTGCAGTCCAGGAAACAAATTGGCTTGGCAGCGAGATCAATGACAAGAAATCGCACACAATTTTTACAAGTGGCAAACCATCGGGTCGCAAGAAGTTTGGAGTACGAGTAGCATTTACAGTAAACAATCACCTCAAGCCGCACATTACTGACTTCAAACCCATAAATGACCGGCTGTGTGCGAACCGCATTAAGACTCGATTCTTCAATCTCTGGCTCATCAATGTGCATACCCCAACTGAAGTTAAAGAAGACGCAGCAAAAGACGAGTTCTACGCCCGCCTTGATACTCTCTTCGACTCACTTCCAACAAACGACGTCAAATTGCTGCTGGGAGACTTTAACGCGAAAGTCGGAAATGAAAGTTAGCACCGGGGGACCACAGGAGGCCACAGTCCCCATGAAGAATGTAACGACAACAGCCAGCGACTAATCGAATTCGCCTGCAATAGGAATCTAGTCGTAAGCTCTACGTGCTTCCCGCATCGACGCATTCACAAGCCGACCTGGAAATCTCCAGACGCACATAGCGTCAACCAACAACCAAATTGACCACGTCCTCATTTGAAAGAGATGGGCGTCTAGTGTGATGGATGTCCACTCCTTTCGAGGGGCAAACTGCGACTCAGATCATTACTTGGTGAAGACGACCTACAGATGTAGAATTTCCTCAGTGCACCAATCGAGAATCAGCCCTATAAAATGTTTACGGTTGATAAGCTTCTGAACGATGCTACAGCGGTGGCGTATACTACCGCCCTTGAGGAAAGACTATCGTCTACGCTACACAACATCAGCAGCACAGGTGTCCATGGGTTTGGGGAAGAACTCAAGAGTACCATCAGGGATGTCGCAGAGAAGGTCGTGGGATATAAGGCCCGGCGAGGGCGAAATAACTGGTTCGACGAAGAATGCAAAAACTCACTTGACGCGAAAAACGAGGCCTACATACAGACAATCAACGAGGAACGAGAGCCAGAAGACAAAAATATGACGAGCTACGGCGAATATCGAATAGAATAATTAGCCGTAAGAAACGTTAATACTTTGACGAGCAGCTGACTATAAACGAAAACTTAGCTAATGGAAACACCAAACAAGCGTATACATCGCAGGGTTAGGCAATGCAATGCTTCCTTGCTCTTGCCTTAAATGAAACCGACAATTTTCCAATGCTTCAATAATTCAGTATAAGATAATACTCGCACTTTATCTAATTTTGGGAAATATTCCGTATCTATGACTACGAAACACCGAAACCAGGCATTGAAAATTCGATAATGACTCTTTTGAACAAACTTTCAGGCTTACGAAAAGTTAACGTCATTCTACAGTTTAAATAAGAATCAGCGGGTAGAGCGAGAGTAGATTCAAGTTTGATTTCAAACTTTACTCAGCATAGAAGATACTGTGAACGATAGAAACGATTACTTCCTACTGGAGTAGTGTCGACGTTCAAAAACAGTTGTCTAGAACGTTCAAGCAATTCAAAGTTCTGTAGGGTGTTTTTATAAGGGTGATAGAACTTCTTTTTTTTAATAATACCAACGGAAATAGTGTTTAAATCAGAATGTTTTATTAATATTAAGAACGGTTTGTGTCATTTTGTTTTTCACATAATTTCTCAAAGCTTCTCTATTGTGACATCTGGCGACGAAAAGGCCCCTCAACGAGCTAAGCAGCGGCCTATGCCTGCTGTAGCGCAGTTCGGGAGATGTGGGCGGGGTTTTCGCCGCTCGTTGCCCCTGTCCTTTACGCATTAAGAAAATAGTCCTGGGGAAGACAACACAAACAGGGGAGGCAAAAATGGGGAATAAAAAAAATGAGTCGATAAGGATGGAATGGTTGACGGACGGCATAGTTGCCCTCGCGCTCCCATCAGGGTCCAAGTGTAATGGGACCCTCGGCCTCTGGTTTCGTACCACCGACATGCCATCGGTCTGCCGGTGGAAGGAGCACTACCAGGATATAGTCCATTAAAGGTGGTTCATTACAATCTCTTATACCGTACTTGAGCAAAGAGAGTCTCCAGTCCATACGGAATTATACAGAATTTTAAACGTTTCCTCTCCGGTCTTATTGTCAATATACATATTTAGAGTGGTCTGGAGAAAATCGTCACTAAACACGATTTTTCGACGATTTTTTAATAACAATAAAGGACTGCTTCAAGCTTAATCGGCTACGTCTGAATGATACTAAAGCGTTCTACTAGTGTACCTGGTATCTCTACTGATGATGAAGTGGTAAAGCTTTCTGAATATGAATTTTGAAGAACTGTCAAAAGTTGCAGTACAGTTCGCCAGTTATCCCAGATTCAAGTTCCAGCACGTTTAAAAATCACCCTTTAGGTATAATACGCTAAATTTCATCGCTTCTTTTCTTCGGGATGCTTATGTACCTACTTAAACCTCGCATTAGCAGCGATTACAAACAAACCTTTTTACACGAAACGAAGTACTCGAAACTCGCCAAGAATGCACACGCCTTTTTGTTAATTTGAGCAATTTCGCTTGAGTTGTCTGGCCTGAATGCACTCGTTGTCCTTGTTCGCGGAATTGAAAATGTCATGGAAATGGAATTTTCACGAGAGAAAAACTTGACCTAGTCTTAACAATTCGTTTCGAGTGCAGAAATAGTCTCACTACTGCTCGTATTTTTCGTTAGTTTCTGCTTTCAAGAGTTTCCTCTTATCTTTAGAATGTATTTTACTTATGGGGTAAGTTTGGCTCAAGAAATAATAGAGTTACGATCTTGGAAATGACTATCTTTAAGAGGTGCTGTTACTTTTGTCACCTATGCAAGCGCACTGGATTTGGTGCTTTTGCATATTTTTAAGGGGTCGGATTCCTTATGCCTGAGCTGCAGAAAGCTAAGCTATTCAGAATCAGAACGGCTTGGTGCGTATTATATTTTGATTAGTAGTAAATAATATATAGTATGGACTCTTCCTCTTTCCGTATTCTTAGCAGGTCAGTGCCAAGAACTGTGGAAGAGAGCCAATAGCTCTCAAAACAATATTCAATCTAGGGATGCGGGAGCGTTCCGCCTGCCAAAGAAACACGATGAAATCGATAGGCTTAGGTTAGGTTTTAGAGGCTACTGTATAGAGCACAGCACACATTGACCACATGGATCTACTCTAATGCCTCGCCATCTCAAAACCGTGAGATTCTAGTTGTCGAACTAACCGGAGCTTTCAATGAATCGGTGTACAATAGATGACCAGCTTTTAGGTCATCCAAGTCTATGAAATAGAAGGACTCTAAAGTGTCCTTTCTTCTACCGGCCAGCGCAGGATAGGTACACAGGAAACGATGTATAGTTTCCTCCTTCTCCTCGTCCTCGCAGCTTCTACAACAACAATTGTACGGAAGCCGAAGACGCCTACCCAACCCTGCTCACCCATCGGGCAATGCCCCGTAATGATCCCCATGCCTTTCTGAGGTGCTTTCTCGCCAGCATCAGCAGCTCTGAGGAGCGGCTAGGATTGAAGTTCGGCCAGACCTATCTTGTAATGTTGCAGGTACTTCCATTTAGCCATCCAATGTTAGAGCGTCTATCTTGACTAGCTTCTTGCAAGCTTCTATAGGTATTGACAGTTCGAAAACACCCGATATCCATATTAGTCCAACCCGCCCAAACCAGCTCGTCCGCCTTGCAGTTACTGTTTAAGCTTTTATGTCCTGGAATCCAACACAAAGTAACGTTGAAGAAGTCGCCGAGCTCTTTGATAGCTGTGCGATATCTGACTAAGGTTTTAGAATTGTCAAGCATCGCATCCAAGGATTTAATCGCCGCCTGACTGTCAGTATTGATATTAATATTACTTATCAACACGACGTTACAACGTAACCATGCTAAAAATTCGGCAATTGCAGTAATCTCCGCCTGAAAGACGCTGCAGAAAAGTGGAAGATGGATTGACAAGCAAACATCTAATTCCTCCGAGTATAGTAAAATAGATCCTAGCGCCCACACCCTATTCCGTCTTTGAGCCATCAGTAATAAACATAATGGTTTCCGACTCTGGAGTACTACCTACACGTACGCCCTCCTTAGTGAAGATACTATTAGAAATATAAATATGTTTGCAATTATTTACTTATCATTTTGTATAACATTAAACTTACTTTCGCATAGAATTGATGCTAGTACTATTATTGAATTCGCTCTATTACATCATTGTTTTTTCTACTACTATATTTAATATTAGATCTTTCACTTCCTCCTCGGCTGTTGTAGTATAAAGTTCTGTTCAATAAAGTCGACACTATTTTCAAACGAATATCTTTAAAACTCAACCAACTGAGCTAAGGTTTTATTGCATCCGGTCAATATTCTATCAGATACACCTCCAACCGTTCCAGGAACACCGTGCCGATTTCCTCCTTAGTAGTCACCTCGTCAAGATCGAGGCATTCTATCCTCGTCCCTTGGCGCAAGGTTTTCACTTCAGCTGCCAGCCCTAGCACACTCGTCACGATGGATTTGTACTTTTCTATTGAGTTTCCACCGCGAGTTCACATTTGGAATAGTAGTTCCCCCTTTCCGGTGCGACGAATGTGAGAGACGTTGTCGCCCATCTTCTTTAGTCCTTGCTCGGATTTTACTCTTTTGAGTATCTCCGCGTATGTCATGTCTCCGGAATGAGATATAACCATTGCGTTTTTTACTTTTTTCTTCTTCTCCCTCTGAGGCCGCTCCTTGCGCTCTACCCTCGTCCAAGAGCTCGGCTCCTCATCAAGAGCCGGGGTTTCAGGTGCAACCACATCTTCTCGTTGCGTGGCTACCTTCTTTTTCGGGGACTGCGCTTTTTTTCTCCTGGGAGATTGAAGAAAGGTAGTTTCCTCTGCATATCGCCTGCGCTTCAACTTGTCGGCTGCTAGCACTTTGGGGGCTTTGGGGGATATTTGGATTCCCTTTTCCTTCTTAGGATTTATTGGGGTTTAACTTCCAAGGATTTGCTTCCTTGCTCCATTATACATAATGCGTATGTTCTTCATCTTATCCTTAACAACGCCATGTATTTTGGATTTAGACTCCATGAAGTCCATCAAGTCCACGATCAGCGTACTCAATTTACTGAACATGTCAGTTTCGACTTTTTTTCCTTCCCTAAAAAAAACCCGCTGATTGTACGAGCAGAGGTTGTTGATGGGGAGACCTTTGAAGCTTTTCTTGAATGGGTTTCCCTTGACAAGGTGGTTCCGTCGTCTCCTTCCGATTGTGCTGTTTCCAGCCCCGATTTGACACCTGTTGTATTAGATACTAAAGCAGCGGTGGCACAACTCACCGCCTTAACACTGCGATGACCTTGAGCCCGCTTACTCACTCCCCCTGCTGCTGGTACTGGGCTTCCGAGGCCCTGCACCATAAGTTTTCATCCCCTTGTCATCTTCCATATTTGGTTTTCCATTCTGGGTGACCTTCCCCTTAGCCAATTTTGGTCCGCGGATGAAACTTTCATCTACTACCTTTGGTGTCAGTCAGCCAGGAACATAAAAACACTCGACAAACTTTTTTTTATTTTTTTATTTATTATACAGGACACGACACCTAGGACGTAAAAACATTTGACGAACACTTTTTGTGTTTTTACAGGACACTTAACGTCTACCACATGAAAACAGTTGACGAAAACATTTTTTTTTTTTGACAGGGCACGTAAAAGCTAGCACGTGTCTGCCTGACTGACATCAGTGCAGCTTCCCCCTATCCGCCACCTGGGGACGCGTCCGGTAGGAGATTGGCGACTCCCCCGGGTTCAAGTCCCGTTCACGGCGTTCGTACTCAATTGCCCTAACCCCTTGTGGGGCATAGCGCGTCAACTGCTCCATGTGGCCCAGTTGACGTTTTGTTGGCATACACTGGTTTCGGAGAATACAGTTGCCAGCATGCATCTCCTGCACATCCATGGCCACGAATGTCGACGTGGACGGGATTCGAACCCGAAACGCCGGTAGTCAAACATGAGACTGATGCCTCAACACACTGCGCTACCGGTCGCGCCACCGCATTCGTGGTTATGTATGTTTGTGTTGTCCTACCCTGTGGTGCCGGGCGTAATAATAATAAGCCGCTACATCTTCGACTTGTTACAAGTAGGCGCTGATTGGGAGCAGGAAGTGCATGCTGGCAAAGTGCATCGTCCGAATCTGGTCTATGCCGCCAAAACGTCAGCTAAGCTGCATGGAATAGTTGACGCCCTATGGCCAACTAGGGGTTAGGACAAATGAGTAGCCGAAGCTGCTTTAAAATGATACAGATTTACCTGTAAGTCAAGCCTAATATAGTTTATGACTATATCCACAATGGTGACGTTCGCCTCCTCAACGTCAGTTTCAGATGATTCGTACAAGGTCGAAAGATATGACGGTACGTCTGTCAGGTCGGAACCGAAAGAGATACTGCTGCCGTCAGTATCACGATTTGCAGAAACAACAGGGTGTTTTTCGGACTCTCCCATAAGAATATCAACTGTAATCTGAGGGGATGCTCGGTCTCGATTGGCCGCCCTCTTCGCATCCCTCTTGTAAACATGAAGAGTCGCGGCTCATTGGTTATCACGATGACTGCACTGCGGATGCCCTCATCATCAAGCTAATCAAGCTTACCGTCTAGCTTGTCTGAAGCAGAAATAAATTACCTCGCGTATTACCGCTTTCTGAAATTTCACAAATTTTAAGAATCGGCAATAGCTCTGGCTGTTTCTATCGATTTATACAAAACCCTATATCAGGCACATAACTTTTACCTTTTTATAAAACGTGCTATTTGTCCTCCAAGGAGTCGATAGGCAATGAAATGATATGTTCACCCACTGACTACTCCTGTCAGGATTACAAGATGCTTAAATGAGAAACTAAACTTTTTTATAGAGTTCCATGACGACCGTGTTTTAGGGTTTCCGCTCGTCTGCATTTTTTTATTCCGTTATGGTACTGCTACCCACGACACTACCGACTTACAGTCAATATGAGATTCTAGGCTCCAAGCACCACTCTCCTACCATTCCATTATCGGTGTAATGCTCCCTGACCTACAACGACTCAGACAACGACTAGAAACTATGGTAAGTAGGATAAAAGTAAACTTGTTCGAGTGTCTTTCTATTTGACTAACTTTTGCCACGAAGTAGCTCAAACTCGACTACCAAGTCTTTCACTACCACCACATATTCTGGAGACTTTCACCGCAAGAATCCTTAAAATCATGATCGTATTGTCCTGAATGTAAGCGCGTACGTATGAAAATCAGATATTTGCGAGAGTTGATGCCAACTAGGATCGACCGGAATTCAGAAAGAAGTAGAACTCGGACGAAATTAAAACGCCACTCAAGGGATACTACTCGTAGTATAGGATAGTTTTCTTCTAATAAGGGCAATATCGTACGGTTGGCTACGTTGAATGGAATTGTTCGGAGACTCGAAGAGAAAGACACTTTGAGCAAAATGAAAAGATGAAGATTTGTGTGCGCTGAGATGAATGTAGAGGGCTCAATTGAAGAGGTTGCTTGCGACAAGAAGTTTGGCAGGATTAGACGAATGGATATTTGAAATCCTGTTGATTGTCTGGTTGAAAGAAGAGTAGTGGTGAGATAGCGTTTCAGGATCTAATGATATAGTTACTCATAATTTGGAGGAGAAAGTTTGACGAAGTCGTTAAAATTTTTAACATAAATTCGAAGTTATTTGGTTCTCAATTAGAAATCACCTTTTAACTGCCACAATTGACAAATTATTTTAGAGTTATCACATTAAATTCAAATTTTATCCACAAAGGGTATATTTAGTGATTTTTAGGTATACATACAGGGTGTCCCACTTTAAGATCGCCATAGGACTAGGGCATATTCCACACTCTGTTTGTGGAAAAATGCTTCCCAAACAAACCCTCTGCCTTTTACCGTTACAAAACTATTACATTTTTTGCAATTCTTGTCAAAATGTCTGGCCTTCTAAAGAAAACTTCGATTTACTGGCCTATAGCTAATTGAATCCATAAAAACAGAAACGTTATAATGATACCTCAACGGTTTCGAAATTTATTCCGCCGCCCGAGATACAAACGTTTAAAGTTTAGAAAAAATTCGTTATAAACTTTTTATGGGAAAATTGAACCCACATTTTATAACGGGACTTTGCACTAAGAGCTCCACAAAGTCTGCAAAAGATGGCCCAATTTCTTACCCTTCAAATGACATAGAAATACCTACGACTTAGATTTGAAAATACTAGATCTTAAAGGAAGAAAAACGTGGTCAGAAAATCGAACAAATTGACTTTACAAGTTGTCTTATTAGTGAAAAACACCAGTAGCAGCTTCAGTTTTGAATTAAAAAAATTAATATTAAAACACAAACAACATTTATTGATAGAATTTAAATAAAAATAATAAAAATCAATACAATAACTACTGGAACTACCCCGGGGGGCGAGCGCTATGAGGCAGTCCATGTACACTGTAAAGAAGCTGAGGGTTGAAAGCTGGAATGTCGGATCCATGACGGGAAAGAGCGAAGAACTGGAGGACGTCACGAAACGGAGAAGGATAGACATTATGTGCGTGCAGGAGACCAAGTGGCGAAATGACCAGGTCGACCGAGCTCGTTTTTTGACGAATTCCAAAAAGTACAAATTGTACTATTATGGAATCTCGAATGATAAAAACGGGTTTGACGTTATTCTGTCACCGGCTTTATTTGGCAGCTTCGTGAGTATCTCGATGATAAGCGACCGCTTGATGAGTATCAAATTGGTTATCTGCGAAAGAGTGTGGAACGTCATAAGTGCCTGCGCTCCCCAAGTGGGTTTGCAGCAAAGTGAAAAAGAGGTATTTTGGAGCGACGTTGACACACTGCCTCAAAGTATACCAGATACCGAGCAGGTTTTTTTTCGGAGGGGATTTCAATGACCATGTGGGAGAATCGAACTATGATTACGAGAATTTCCATGGTGGGAACGGTAGCCAATCTACAGCCAGAAATGATGAAGGTGGGGCTATCCTGACTATGTGCAGATCACACGGTTTGGTCATCCTCAACACATGGTTCATTAAGAACCAAAGGCACCTAATCACATATAGCAGTGGAGCTCATGCGACGCAGATAGACTATCATCTGTGTCTGAATTTCATGAGACGTTGGGTGAAAGACTGCAAAGTGGTCTTGGGTGAATCTGCGGTCACCCAGCGCCGGTTGCTCCTGACAGAATTTATTTTGAAAGGAGGAACAAGACCGCAAGCAATCCCCAAACCAGTCGAGAAAATCAAGTGGCATAATCTCAACAACGAACGCCTTGAATCTGTTGTAACTCCATTCATTGTTAAAATGGAGGAGTGGCTTCAATACAACACCAACTGCGACGGGCAAAGTCCAACACAAATGTGGAATGCTTTGAATGAAATGTTAGTAGGTGAGGCTGAAAAGACACTGGGAGTTTCGAAAGGCCCACTCCACACGAACAAGGAGACGTGGTGATGGAATAACAAAACTAAAGAAGCAGTGCGGGCCAAATCGAACGCATTAAAGGCTTGGACAACATGCAACACAGGCAGTGAAGTCGAGAAGGTTCAACTTCGGGAGAAATATGATAAATGCCGAAAGGAAGTAAAGCGAAAGGTTGCTCAAGCAAAGGCGATTGCAGCCGAGAAGTTCTATCAGGAACTAGAAGATCTGACGGCGGATGGGAGATCTTCATTGCAAGAGAAACCTAAAGACAATGTCAGGATTTACTTGTATAAGGTCGCAGCCCAAAGGAGATGAAACGCTAGAGAGATTGTAACAATTAGGTCGGTTGAGGTGACCCTCAAATGAGGACGGAGGTTGAGGTATGGTCGTTTAGACCGTTCGTGACACCTACGCGTCGAAACCTCCTCAGCTGTGACCAGAGGTATGACTCGCGTTGGATAGCCAGCTCAGCTACCGGTAGTGTGGGAGGGGTTAGAGGAGGGCACAACTGCCTCTGCTTTGTTACAAAAAAAAAATCGCGAGTCGGCCCGAATGCCGAGACAAGACGGGAAGTCCCTAAAAAAACTAGCCAACCAAATCCGAAGCACGTTCTGCAACTAACACTGGAGCCCCCTGATGGCGATGGGGCTCCGCGCTCCCTCCCCGACCATGGGCTAGGCGGCGCAATTGGCCTAATCCCCAAAAAAGCAGACGTGACTACTCGACGAGAGTAGGAGAGCGGAGTTTTCCTTATGGGAAACGGGAAGCAAAAAAAAGTTTTTAGCACATATTTCGTATATTTTTATTCATTTTTGCGTTGTAATCCTAGTTTCGCGGGAAGTTCTTTCCTTTCTTTTGTTTATTTTATTTTCCTTTTTTTTCTGCCTTTTTTTCTACATAGCCTATAACGACATTAGTTTTCTTCAATATAAAGAGGCTCACAAAATATTCTTAGTTTTACTGTCAAAACTACAAAATTATTAATTGTATCAACTCCTACGCCCGGGCCTTGAGCTATTTGGTCTTTTTTTTTTCTTTTCTTTTCTTTAATAATAATCTAAACATTTATTCAGAATCGTGAATACACAACGATTTTGGATTAGCGAAAAAAATATATATTACATATTCGCTCTTGTAAATTTAGTACTTCACGTGCAATAAGTCACCTAGAACATTGCCATTACAGTGCTAGTAATATGATTTTCATAAAAAGAAATACCAAAAAAATTCCTTCAATGCAATTTTAAAAAAAAACATTAACTGATTCAAACGCCTTTTACAATGCTACGGAAAATATGAAATCAAATCCACTTTCAACTAACAACAAAAATTGTTGCAGCTTTCAATGTCATTAGAAGGAAGGTCCGTTACCGTTTGTGAAGTGAACACATTCGCGAGAAATCAGTCAATAGTTAAAGTAGTAAGTCACTTAAATATAGAACGAGTATAATACTCTACACATTTTATCAATCAAGTGGAAGGAAACTATTTCTTTGCTTACGAACTAAGAATAACCATGCGATCGCATTCTCTTATTCATTTCTTTTTTTTATGTGATGCGGTTAATTTGTAACTTTCTTGCTTTTATTTGTTAACGCGAATAAAAAGAAAAAACCCGACTATACGTTCAAAAAAAACGGATTTGTTGTTATTAGGAATTCTGTGATATCACTCTGATCCATTTTGTAACATCTTTTTTTTCTCTTTAGCTTAAAAAGTTTGATATATTTTTCCCTTTCTCTTTTTTTGACATGGATATGTCTTATAGCTGGGGGTCATCCTAAAAATTTGTCCGTCACACGAAATGTCTGTTTTTCTACTCGGGGTTCAGAAGAGGAAACAAGCCCATTGAAAATTTTTCTATTCTGGTTGTGCATGTCGTTTGAGTGAAGTGGTCATTGTGCATGGCTGTTACTTGTAGATCCACGCGGGCGGCGTGCTTGCGGGGATCTTGTGTGTACATGTTGATATGTTGATTTGATAGCGATAAAGGTTGACGTTGTGGACGGCAAGAATGAATGTAGTGGCCGATTTAAAATAGCACCCATTGTACTATCTGAATCACTAGGATCCCAGAAAAAGTAGCAAGTAGTCAGCTCGACTAACACTTGGACATGCGCAGATGCAATTTGAGAGAGTGTACATAGTTCCCGCCCCCCGAAGATGAGCGAGAGCGGATGAAGTTAATTCGAGCCAAATCGGGTGATCCAGCGACTGTGGTTGTGCATTTGCAATGGCGGCGATTTGAGGTCTGACTGGTTCACAATGTGGGCTCCCACCACACGTGCAATAAACATATAGAACAAAATGGCGGATTTATACTACGTGCTATAAACATAGAACAAAAGCTCCACATACGGTACGATGTATTAGCAGCATAAATGTTGACTTTCAATAGGGCGTGTCTATCTGTCTCATGTGGTTGGGTGTTCAATCTCATTAGAACGGGTGTATCCGGTTCATATGGGGACTTTAGCTTTCAATGCAGTATGTCTCTCTGTCTCTTAAAGGGGGTATTAAGGTTGATTTGGGGCGGGTTTATCGGGAATCGGTTCTTGGAAGACAGGTTATTGGCTTTTGGTGGGAAATGATACAAAGTATCTACACTGCATGCAGATACATCGAAACATGGATATGTCTTTGGCTACTGACTGCGTGGAACCTGTTGTGTTGAAGATATCGACGTAAGTTTTATAAAGATCCCAGTATAGTTATACTGGATGAAATCATTCGACAAAACACATCCCACGCTTTCGGTAGGCATAAGACATATCCATGTTTCGATGTATCTGCATGCAGTGTAGATACTTTGTATCATTTTTTGACATGGATATGTCTTAAAGCTGGGGGTCATCCTAAAAATCTGTCCGTCACACGAAATGTCTGTTTTTCTACTCGGGGGTCAGAAGACGAAACAATCCCATTGAAAATTTTTCTTTTCTGGTTGTGCATGTCGTTTGAGTGAAGTGGTCATTGTGCATGGCTGTTGCTTGTAGATCCGCGCGGGCGGCGCGCTTGCGGGGATTCTGTGTGTACATGTTGGGATGTTGATTTGATAGCGATAAAGGTTGACGTTGTGGACGGCAAGAAATAACATAGTGTACGGGTGAACAGGCGCTCTCTGTGCTCTCTGTCCCACGCTCTCAGTCAACGCGGAGCCATAATCAAAACTCCTGCATACACACCATACCATACATTCAAAATCCTCAAAAATATAGAGTACGCTCGTACTACCTAACTTGACTAGGCCCCCAGAATACGTCGCAAGAAGCCGTCTGCTCTCCTCGCTCGACATGCTCACACGCAATTTATTGTATCTGAATGTATGCGAAATTTCGCTCAGGGCAGGGGACCTCCTCCTCTCATTCATTCATATCATTCTCATTCTCACCATTTCATTAAACAAATTGTGCACTCCCGACATACACATGCATAGACACAATCTGAGGTCACAATGAATGAAATTTCATTTTTACTCATTATTTAGGTCAAGGACGTCCAAGGACTTTCAATGACCTTCAATTTCCGCCAATTTCAATTCATCATTTAATAAAATAGCCCGTGTTGTACCATCTGAATCACTAGGGTCCCAGAAAAAGTAGCAAGTAGTCAGTTCGACTAACATTTGGATAGACGCAATTTGAGAGAGTGTACATAGTTCCCGCCCCCCGAAAATGAGCGAGAGCGGATGAAGTTCATTCGAGCCAAATCGGGTGATCCAGCGACTGTGTTTGTGCATTTGCAATGGCGGCGATTTGAGGTCTGACTGGTCCACAATGTGGACCCCCACCACACGTGCAATAAACATATCATAAAACAAAATGGCGGATTCGTACTGCGCGAGTTAAAATCTCCCAAGCCCCGAAATAGAGAAATATTCGTCGCAGGATGTTATAGTTCCGGGCAGTTCATCGTGACATGATGTACATTCAGAGGTCTGCAGAAGATCCTTCTGCAAAAATTCCAAATTTTTTCTTGTGCATTCTCTTTGTGCGTGTGTTGGAATGTTTTGTTTACTTTTGTTAGTTTCCCTTTCTGTTTGGCGGACACAATCGCATAGAGTCGCACGCGTTACTTGTGAAACGGATTGTGTGTGCCGGACCCGGACTGTTGATTAAAGGGGCGGGATGAGGCGGATAGTGTGGGAGCGATTTTGCAATAGATACACAAACACAATACACGTCCGATTGGGAAAAGATGGTGGGAAGCGTGATTACGATTAGCAGAAACTTACTCAGAGAAATGTCGATAGGCTGCAGTCTGCAAACTGTACCCAACGGGTAGATGGAACAGGGTGCACGAGAGGAGGTGAATATTGCACACACGCGATGCAAACGAAAACGAAACGATCCCGCGAGAGAAAGGAGCCCGAGCGGACAGGACAAAGCCAAGTCGAATTTATGGAGTATCTACACTGCCACCAGATACATCGGTACATGGATATGTCTTATGCCTACCGAAAGCGTGGGACGTGTTTTTTCGAATGATTTCATCCAGTATAACTATACTGGGATCTTTATAAAACTTACGTCGATATCTTCAACACAACAGGTTCCACGCAGTCGGTAGTCATAGACATATCCATGTTCTGATGTATCTGCATGCAGTGTAGATACTTTGTATCTTTTTTTTTTAAATATTGTGTATAGGACAATGCACACAAAAAAAGATGGGGCGCCTACTGTTTGCCCGTATCCCTCCAACACCACACCAACATATATAACCTCACCTCGTAGGAGGATAAAGCGCTTACTGGCGGCTCTTGGCCCAAGGCGATCGTCCGAGAGGCTGCGGTAGCTGCTTGGGCGTTTGGTCGGGTCTCCGCCCTTGGTACTGGCACCGGATAGCCGTGAGGTTAGCTGAACCGACGGGTTGCGATATTTACCATGGGCCTGTAGCCACAGCGTCTGCCGCCAACGGTGACTTGGTATATCGAGTCGTCCTGAGGGTCCGTAGCGCCTGCGGATTTTACCCGCTCCTTCTTTCCCAGTTGCAGCCGTGTCGTGATTGACATCCGATTCTCGGCCGACTTAACCTCTCGAGCCAGGGTTTTTTTTTTTTTTCTTTTATTCTAATGCGCCCACTCGGAGTGAAGTCTTTTCCGGGGGGAGCCGCGGCTGAGTTTTTACGCTAATCACGCCCGGCACAAGAAAAAAACAAAGAACTTGTCACACGGGTTTACTTTTGCGTCTAACTATGCACTTTTATTCTTTATTTTCCTTTTTTTCTTCCGCGATTTCTTAATTTTTTGGTTGGCGTGTATTGCCACGCGTTCCTGATGCTGCTCGTCCGACCTCCTTTCCCGAAATGCCCGAGGAAACGTCACTTTCCCATCTTCGAAAATGGATATGGGGCAGTTTCCGAAAACGCAAGCGCTGAAAGGCGCTCATTGCTTCATACCGACTTGGTGCATATTATGCGGCGTATACTCTCTTCAAGTCGGGATAACATTGTGCAACCTGTCCCTACTTGGGTCCGCCAGTCACAGTAGACCAATCGCGCATTGTTTTTGCCAATGGGACCGCGATTCACAAAAAAAGAAAAAACACCCGTTGCAATTATGGCTCCGCACTTGTGGAGCGCTTGCGCTTCGGGAAAGCACCCAATGAATTTCCATTTTCGAATTGGGCATACCTTACGTGTTCCCCTGGAAATGGCGCAGACGAGTCCGTTACTTTCATAGATATACATATATTAAACAGATATGAAATGTGTCAGTTGTTGGTTTATGGTTTCTGTGACTTTGCCCGCGTCCCGACGAGGACTCATTACAAGATTCAGGCGCCAAAGTACGTTGAAGACTCACAAAGAGTACTACTGGTCGAAGATACTGCAATCTGTAGCAGAATGCGTGAGTACTTTGACGAACTTTTGAACGAAGAGAAGCTTTTCAAGCTGAGGAGCCAAACACCACTGATATCGCTGATTTTTCAGTGGAGGAGGTGATGAAGACAATGATGCAGATGAAACGCAGAAAGGCAGTTGGACCGGACAAAAAGTACCCTTGGAATTTTGGTTGAAGATGAATCATGTCGGGCTTAGATGGCTCACTGTTCTTTTCAACAAAATTAAAAGAGGGCAACCAATACCTGACGCTTTCAGAAAAAGCTCCCTTCTCCCGTTTTATAAGAACAAAGGTGACTCACGCAAGCTAGGGCAATCAAGTTAACATCTCACACATTGAAGACTTACGAGCGGGTTGTCTGCAATCGACTGAAAGAGATTGTACGGTTGGATGACAATCAATGCGGCTTTGTGGAGGGTCGATCCAAGTCGATGCTATTCAGTGCATACGTGTTAAGGCCGGGCCACATATTTCATGCACCCATCCGATCATACTCCTGTCCGATTTTGCCCCAAGAATCGGATCGGTGCGTGATCGGAAAGCGGTGAACACACATATCATACACCGTTCCGACTCCACTCAGATTTTTCGGTACAGCTCTTCAGTCTGGTCATACAGTACACGGTACTTCCTGACCTCTTCGATTAGCACCTCCGGTTTTATAGCCGCCATTAGCACAAAAATCAACAATTACACAAATACTATAATAAATTTACACGCGTCGTGTGCAGCCGGAGAAGAAAATCTTCCTCAAAACTAAGCTCAAATTACAAATGCAATCGAAAGTGCACAACTGTCCCGCACGAAACTGAAACACAAAGAAAAATACACAAATACGCATCGCTCGACACATCATGCAGTCGGAAAACGAATAGTCTACACAATCGGAGCATGATCGGATACTGGATCGGAGTCTGGTGGGAGTATGATTGGTCACGTGTTGGAAATGTGTGAACTAACGCATCTGAAATCCCATGTCATTTCCCTCTCATACACTCGTCCGACTGTATGATCGGAGTATGATCGGATGGGTGCATGAAATATGTAGCCCGGCCTTTACGATGGAAAAGCATCGTGATGCACGTACGGACCTGCACTTTGTGTTCATCGATTTGGAAAAGGCCTTCGACAGAGTTCCTCGTGATCTGATATGGGTGGCCCTAAGAGGACTTAAGGTCCCCGAGACATATGTCAAGATGATACAAGACATGTATGATGGGGCAACCACTAAAGTTAGACGCACAGCTGGTGAGTCCGAAGAATTTCCAGTTAAGGTCAGAGTTCACCAAGGCAGTGTATTGAGTCCTTTGCTCTTCAACATCATCATGTTCTATTTATTAACACTCATCTCTGACGGCCTGGAAATATCCCTTCTCTTCGCCGATGACATTGTCCTGGGTAGCAAAGACATCGTTGCTTTGCAGGCTGCACTAAATAAGTGGTTTCAGATACTGGAGGATCATGGACTGAGGATTAGTATACCAAAGACTGAGTATCTTTGCTGTCCTTTCTCAGATCCAGAGAGACCGGCACCAGATATCTACATTAAAGAAGAGCAGTTGAAGTCCTGTACAAGGTTCAAATACCTGGGCTCGATGGTCGACAAAGAAACTACCTGCGATGTCGACATCAAACATCGCATCAGTGTCGGTTGGATGAAGTGGCGAGAAAACTCTGGGGTTTTCTGTGACAATAAGATGCCACGAAAGCTTAAGGGCAAGTTGTACAAAACGGTCGTTCGTCCCGCACTCATGTATGCGTCTGTATAAGACATATGAAAGCAAAATGACTGCGACCGAAATGAAAATGCTACGGATGTCAGCCGGTGTGAACAAAAAGGATCATACCAAAAGTACCTACATCTGAGGCAGCTTGTTCGTTGAGCAACCGATCACTGAAAAGCTCGAAGATCATCGTAGGGATTGGTATTGCCACGTTCTAAGGCGTCCGCCTAAGAACCCTGTCATGAAAGCACTATCAACGAATGTTCCATTTGCTGGACCCAAACGCCGAGGCAGATGGAAACACACATGGATCGATCAGACCGTGCTGCCTGCAGAAGGAAGCTGAGACTATACCGCCAGAATGGGCGAAGTGCCAACACCACAGGCAGAGCAACGCGAAGCCGCAGAGTGGCATGAAAGGGCAAAGAAGAAGAAGATAGCAATTTCCAATATGGTGATTAATTTTGCGCCACCCAGTACTAACAGAATTCTCACACTTTCGTGGTTGTCTTGCACATGGATAGCCGCAAAGATGCAAGACCTGATGAGTGCTTCTATCCGTACGAAAGCACTAAGCCTGGAGAAATTAAAAACAGGGAATTTGAGAATTAAAAAATATTTGGTCCCGTTGCAGGACTCGATCCGCAGACGACCGTGTTTCGAGTAGCAAAAATACCCCGAGCGTTACCGAGCTAAGTTGGTGTGCAGAATGACACCAAATGACACAAAGAATTCCGATAAATTACTTGTTGGCGGACTGCCATAGTTGCTGCTTTGATTTGTCTCACAAACTAGACTACTTTAAGCGATGCCCGTATCGCTGATGATGCCTCTGCCACTGCGATTGCTTCTGCCGAAAATGTAATCAGAGCATCATTTATTTTCCACTGTCTTTACCTACTTCTTTAACCTGATATACTCAATACCAGCACCATTCGGAGTTCTGTTCCCACTAGACTTCAATTCGGATAACTACTTTCCCGCCTGCTAGCAAAGACACCGCGCTTTAACTTGGTATCTGGTCCCGGTGGTTGCATTTGCTTCAGGTACAAATCTCAGCTCGAATTGTGCTTTATCCGAAAACATTGCCTTTTGTACCCTGGCAATGCTTTCGGATAAAGCACAATTCGAGCTGAGATTTGTACCTGAAGCAAATGCAACCACATCTCTACAGCAGAACTAAAAATTATATGGACAATGACATATTTTCTTAATACATAATTCTAAACATTTGTATACAGAATACATATTAGATCGAGAGAAGAAATTGTAAATTAGTTATGATTGACGTCCGTTACCCCGCCACAAAGTATCCGCATCCGGCCTAGTGCATAATTAGGTGCTGATAAGCCGCTCTATTCCCGAATTTATTGTTTATTTTTATTCCAAATTTGATAATTTTATGACGTCACGCTAGCACCCTAAGTTTTTTATACTACATTTGTCGCACCTAACTTTGATGTTAAATTAAAGCCATAATTGATTGCTTATTTGTTGTTCCATTCCGGAATTTATCGCTCCTGCCGATTTGATAGTATAACGTTTGTTGTATGATACCCCAACTTTTTTATTCAACATCTACCGAACTCAATTTGATGAAAAATGAAAGTTGCAATTAACTGCTAATCTGTTGCCCTATTCCGGAATTTATTGCTCCTGCCAAATTAGCAGGATAACGTTTTATGATTTACATTGCTAGTGTAACTTTACGTAAGCACTACCAAACAAAAAACGTTATCCTGGCAAGTCGGCAGGAACAATAAATTCCCGAATGAAGCGACAAATTAGCAAATATTTATTCTTTTCCTTCTATTGTACATTTAATTTTTATTAGATATGTGCTAGTGGGGATAGTACAAGCAGTTGCATATGTGGCGTCCTTAGCATATACTATATGTGTAATCTGAAATTCTGGCAAATCGGCGGGAGCAATAAATTCGTGAATCGTGAATATCACAACAAATAAGCAATTAATTATCACTTTCACTGCGCATTGAATTTGAGTCCGAAATTTGTCGCATTTGGAAGTAAGGAGGGTGGCGTCATGCTTGTACTACTCTACTAAAAACGATATCCTAGCAATTCAGGAGGATCAATAAATTCCGAAATAGAGCAACAAATTAGCATTTAATTATGGCTTTCACTTTACATCAAATTTGGATGCGACAAATGAAGTATAAAAAAGTGAGGGTCACGCCTCACACTAGCACCCCCTCATAAAACCGTAAATTTGTGCGAATCAGCAGGAGCAATATATTCTGAAATTGAGCCACTAGCTCCTAATTATGCACTATGCCTGATATCGATGCTTAGTGGTGGGGGTGCCAACATAACGAACGTAGATGATTGAGAAAATGAAACAATTACCATCATCGTGGCGCTACAACCCGACGTCGGGCTTTGGCCGCCTGTGAATGAAACAATCTCTTTCTGGATCCTGTCAACCCCTTGTGGGGCATAGGGTATTAACCACACCGACTTTCCACCTCGTCCTGTTCGCCACCATCGCCTTCAACTGACTGATTTGCGCAATGACTTACCCTCGACCTCAACTAATCTTCTCCAGGTGTTTCTATTGTAGGTCGTCCAACGCGGCGGCTTGCATCGGTTCCCTGTGGGTTCCAATCGAGGGCCTGTTTAGCAATGTTTTCCGGCCCCTTTCGGAGTGTGTGACCTATCCATTGCCACTTTCGCCTTTTTATGGAGGTGTCTATCCTGTCTTGGCCCGTAATGAACAGGAGGTTGTCGTTAGAAATGACCTCCGGCCAGGGTATGTGCAGGGTGCCGTAGACACTGGTTCACAAAAGTTTGCAATTTAGTTGTTATCGCCCTGTTAACCTTCTAAGTTGAACAGCCATAAAGAAGCACAGATTTGACATTGGTTTCGAAGATCCTGAGTTTGGTACGTCTAGAGATGTTGTTGTTTTGCCAGAAAGGAGTCGAACTGAAAAAAGCTGCTCGAGCCTTGTTGATGCGGGACTGTACATCGGCATCCGCTCCACTATCTGCTGTAACTACGCTTCCGAGATAGCAGAAATTGTCAACCTTCTCGACTGCCTGCCCCGAAACACAAATTTCGCTCTGTCTTCCTGGATCCAAGCTCAAGAACTTAGTTTTGGCAGCATTGATTTTAAGCCCCGCATTGCCACTTTCGCGGTGCAGGGCATCCGAAAGAAGACGAATATCGTCAGCGTAATCTAGGTGTTGAAGGTATTCAAACAGGTTCCATCTGACACCTTTGCTCTGGTGTTCATGAAGCGCGCTGCAGAGTACGTCGTTAATTGCAATCAAAAACAAGATAGGTGACAAAATGCAGCCTTGTCTCACTCCGCTATGTACCTCAAAGGGGTCTGAAAGCTTACCCTTGTGTAATACGTGACATCCGCTATAGGACTCCTTGATAATGGATATGATTTTATCTGGAATACCTCTCCTATATAAGGCCTTCCAGATGTATTCCCGGTCAACGCTGTCAAACACCTTCTCGAAATCGATGAACATGAGATGTAATGGGGATCTCCATTCTGCGGATTGTTCAAAAATAATTCGGAGGGTGTTGATGTGGTCGCTTCATGAAAAGCCCTCGCGAAAACCAGCCTGTTCATCGTTCAGTGTGCGGTCAACAGTTTGCTTGATCCGGTTTAAAACAATTTTTGCCATCAGTTTGGAGACTGCGGGGAGGAGGCAAATTCCACGCCAATAATTACAATCCTTCAGGTTACCTTTCTTCGGGAGAGTTTCGGACTTCCAACACTCTTGGATAAGGGGGAGAAGAATATCCGCGGTAGCGCTGATATCCGCCTTAAAGAGTTCCACCGGAATCCCATCGATCCCCGGGGCTTTACCCGCATCCATCGACTTAATAGCCACAGTTAATTCCTGTTTAGATGGTGGGCTGGTATCAACTCTGGCTATATTTATTAATGAAACAATCCACAAAAAATTCACCTACCTAACACACTAACATCAAACTTTGTTACTTTGTTGTTGTTACGGAGGTTAAGGCAATGGCTGTCCGTCTAAAATGGCTCGGACGACATGTTCTATCACCCAAGGATATTATTACATTCACGGACAATATTTCTGCGATAAGGACCCTGGAATCCTTCCAGAATACATCGCAGACGGTGGAGGAATGTCGATCCGCCTTTCTAGGGTTGGACAATCACTTTAACATCACTCTGTGCTGGATTCCGGGGCATAGGGACTTTGAAGGGAACTTAAGAGCAGACGAGTTGGCTCGAAGCAAAGCATCTAGTATAATTCTCCAGGATTATCACAGCATTGGCATGCCCATGGCTGCGTGTAAACTTGTACTCAAGCTCCAGACGAATAGGAGGACTAACGCTAGATGCGAAGATGGTGACACTTATGGTATAGTTCGATCACTGTGGCCCAGTTTGGACGCTGTACGTAGACCTGCTCGATCCTAAGATTTCAGGACCGGTTTTAGGTTTTTATGAAAACCGATTTTCCTAGCGGCCAACCGGATCATTAAAAAAACCGGCTCATGGTTAAAAAAAAACCGGGTTAAAAACCGACTCATTGAAAAACCGATTAACCAAAAAACGGTTTTTAACTCGTCGGACCCGGTCGGTTTATAACAAGTCGGTCTTTTGGTGAAACGGTCTTTTAATGAGTCGGTTTCAAGCCGGTTTTTTTTAACCATGAGTCGACCGGTTTTTAACAAGTCGGTTTTCGAGTAGGTACTCGGTCAGTTTTTTGATGAATCGGTTTTTTAAGGAGTCGCTTTTTTAATGAGTCGGTTTTTAACTCGTCGGAGCCGGTCGGTTTTTAACAAGTCGGTCGGTCTCTTGGCGAATCGGGTTTTTAATGGGTCGGTTTTTTTTACCGGTCATGAGTCGGTTTTTATGACCATAAGCCGATTTTTTTTTTTAATGATTCGGTTTTTTCGAAACCGGTCCTTAGTCATCTTGGGACCGGTGCTAACAGAAAACTAGTTTTAAGCCGGTGGACCGGTTTTAGGTACAGTCCTACCTGTACGTACCCAGAATTTAAGTGGAAAATGGAACCGAAATTAAAACAAAGAGACGTTGTCTAGACGAAAATAGTAGTTTAATGTTTGAGGTTCGTAGACAGATTGAGACATAAGAGTAATGTTACATACAAACGTCAAAATACGGGTGCGTTTATAGTTTCGCATAATTTGACATACGACCAGGCTTTTGTCGATGGATAAACAACTTGGATGAGGGTCATCACCGGCCATTGCCTTATTGACAGAAGGCTTCGGCTCCCCTACAACGACTTATGTCGTAGCTGCGACGAGGAGGAGGAAGAGAGCATTTCGCAGCTGTTGTGTGACTGTCCCGCACTGACAAGAAGAATAAGGGCACATCTTGGTGAATTCTTTTATGTAAATCTGGGAAAATTGCCGGATGAGGAGATTAGCCAGCTTAATAAAAGAGTTTCTTGGAAACAAAAGCACTGGAGAAGCTGCAGTATACCAACAGACATGCAATGGGGCGCAATACTCCGCAAGAGCGTGGAATAATTGTGTCGATTTCTTTTTACCAATAATATGCCGGTGGTGTTGGCGCAGCGTGAATTTCGACGTCGATTTCCTAATCGTGGCGTGCCAACTGGGCAAGCCATCCGGCGCTTAGCTGCTCGACTCGAATAGACTGGAACCACACGAGACCTTGCAGGACGTGGCCGCCACTGGACTGGTCGTTCGATCGAGAATATCGCGGTTGTGGCTTCCGATGTCGCTGAGAACGATGAAACATCAACCAGACGACGGGCCACGCAATTGGGCGTCACCAGACGGACCCTACAACGAATTTTAGTGAAAGACTTATACATGTTCTCGTACAAAGTGCATCAGTTAATGCCTGCTGACCGTCAGTCGCGTGTGAATTACTGTCAAGCCATCCTCAATTTCAACAACGAAGAGGACGATTTTGTGTCGAAAATCATCATTAGCGACGAGTCGCATTTCCACTTAAGCGGTTACGTCAATAAGCAAAATCTTCGTTTCTGGGGTACTGCAAATTCGCGTGTGATGCACGAACAGTCATTATATCCACTTAAAGCCACTGTGTAGTGTGGCGTTCACGAGGGAGTAGTGATTGGGCCGTATTTTTTTGAGGACGCCATTGGCAATACGGTCACTGTTACTGGCGAACGCTACAGATAATCTCCCGTTTTGCCGATTTGGCATGGCAAGCAAGATCGCCAGATTTAACCATCCCAGAGTTGGGGCTACTTGAAGTCGCGGGCTTATGCAAACAAGCCTCAGACAATCGCAGACCTTTAGGAGATTATTCGACAGGAATGCGAACAGTTATCACCGGAAATCTGGCGGAAAGTCATGTAAAATGCGATAGATCGGGCACAAATGTATATCAACACTGATGGCAGCCACTTGATGGATATCATATTTTCTACTTAACAGAAAAAATTGTAGGTCCAAATAAAGATTCCCATCACTCAAAATCATTATTTTTTATTTAGTAAAAAAGTTATTCAAAAACAAAATTGGATGATTAATTTTGCGCCACCCAGTATTATACTTTGTGCTACTAATTCACTAAAAACGATTCTTTATGTTACATGAAATACACAAATCCGATAGTGTGTTTGAAACTAGCCCTCTCCGGCGAATATAATCAAGAAAAATGCAGAATTTGATTAGTTAAGTTCCCAACTGTTATCACCTATTAACAGTATTATGCACAATTTTATGACATTCAAGTGATAGTGGTATTATTGATAACGACCAATAATTAATTGCAAACACAAGGCTTATCAAAGTAAAAACAGTCCAAGCAGCTAACCGACTTTTTTAAAGTTTAACTAAACGACATGTAGTCGGTCTCTCTAAATCGACTGGCAATTTGTTTTATTAATTGACCTCAACGGCGCTTCATTTAATAATGAACAGATTCACTTATTTTAACTATCAGCAATTTCTTAAGTTATTTAACGTTATGTCTTTAGTATATTTCACGATTTTAGTCAACTTAGTCAACGATAGAGAGGAGATAGCCTTTAGAATTTAAGCCAATTTTATTAAATTCATAATGAACTTCTATTCGTTTTTTATGTTTTTCTCCTTTTTAATACTAGCAATAACAAAATCGTGAAAAGATTGCACCCAGTGAAGTTTCTAAAAGGTAAATTCGTTGATTGTTTGTGTTCTGTTTATTAATATTTTTTGACATTGAAATCACTTTATTATTTTTAATATTGTTAATTTTTCTGTAATTGCAGATACGACGTTCAAGGAATAAAAATCGAGCCGTCTAACCGTTAATCTTAAAATATTTATAGTGAATATTAACCACGCGTAGTTCGAAGCACTGTAGCATGAAATTTTAGGTGCATATGCCTGTGATCAACAAGTAAAATAGCTACTTTATGTATATGTATATCTGTTTGTCTTTTTTTTTTCACTTTCTTAGATAGGTATTTGAACACCAATAAGTGTTACCAGACACTGTCGTACTCTAACACGAACCTGGTACAAATGTCCTCTGACACACACACACACTTCACATAAACGTGAAGAAAACTGGTCCACTTGTACCAGGTTCGTGTTCGAGTTCGACAGTGTGTTGTGATACTTACAGCCACACATACCCCCGTTCGACATCCGCCAAAGATGTGACACACCACGAGACTATTCGGAATGAATAGATCAGTGAAGGAACCGCATAACAGTTAATGGCACTTTTTTGTTCCTTCCCGACAAGTATGATTTTAACACCCATTTCAACGCGCGCCAGAACTCAACCTGCAGCCCCTATCTCTGATACCAACGCTTAATAGCCGCGGACATCGGATTAAATAACCTTAGTGAAATTCATACCAGCCAAGTTTTCATGACGGATGGTTTCAGCCGTAATCCAGTGTCGGCAGGAGGAATTAGTATCCGAGCAGGAAGAGGAGTACGATTCAGACGAAAGGATTGGGGATGAGCCTGCGCCTAAAGAACTGGGTAACGTTTCAATTGCAAAGGATGAGACCCGATGGCGCAGTGATCCGTTACCAGGTGCGGAGGCTTGATCTCGTAACCTTTTACGACAAAGAGGTGGTGGACCTGCGGCAACTAGTAATTATTATACATCAAAAGAGGTATTCAAGTCAATCATTACCTCAGAAATGTCCGACATTATTCTGCGTGAATCAAACCAGAAAGGCAGGAGACTCTGTAAAGCTTACAGCAATGATCTGATTCAACAGTTTCACAGTTTCAGTTCTTCCAAACGTCCACCACTGAAACTGTTCAAGCCATTTACAGCAGAGTTCGATGCATCCTAGGAATACTAATTGCGGCTGGCGTGTACAGGGACAACAAATTAGATCTCGATGATATCTGGAACTTATTCGAGCAGCCATGTCTCGAGATCGCTTCAAGATGATACTAAATTTTGTCCGGTTCGACAACGAAAATACACGTACGAAACGAAAACCGATAAAGTCGCACCGATAAGAGACGTTTGCACCATACTCAACTGCCAATTGGGGCGTAGCGTGTTCCATGTGACCCAGTTTAGCGTTGGCCAACGAACTGTATTGGACATAGTTAATGCATACAAAGACTCTGGATGAAACGTGGTCACCGATAACTTCTTCACTAGTTTGGAGTTAGCTAAAGTATTGAACTCGTGGAACATGACACTGGTTGCAACAACCGTCTGCGTTCTACATTTCGCTCGCCAGAAGGAGTACCTAAGCCATTAGCCATACCTCCCTCCCTTTTGGGATGACGTTTTCGTTTTCCGATAAATTGGAAGGATGACTACTTTGGAACATACACTTTCCTCAGAACCTTACCATTATAGGCTGCCACCTAGCTTAGTCGACTTAACAATAACCACAGCCACCACGAGTCCAATACCTTGATGGGCCAGTACCTTGGTACTGTGGGCACACCCATCCCCGTGGTTCATTATTTGCTACTAACTTCTTAATAGCCGGAATGATCTCACCGTTCAATATAAAAAATAAAATAAATAACTGGCACAACAGTCCAATTTTATCCATGGCCTCGAGATGAGTTAGCATCATCTCATTTTCTAGATCGTGACGGTCTTGTACAGAGGTGAGTGATCAACAACACGCTCAACCGAGTTATTTATCATTTAACAGCTGAGTGGGCTAATAGTCCGACACGTAAATCCCCTTTTTTATCGAAAACTACCGCATTCAGTAAGAATCGACCCGGGGCCCAGTGCGTAGAAGGCGAACGTGCTAACCATTGCGCCATCCGGACTACGCCGTTCAATATCCTTATGGAATATTTTGCTGATTAAGGAGTGCATTCCGGGCTCAGCTAAACCCACTATCCCCAAAAGAGTTGAAAGTGCTCCTCTCGTACTAGTTAGCATTCTCCTCAGATGGGGATAGTGCTTCTTTTCCCATCACAGGCCGGCGCCATGTTCAGGTACTAGTGAGCCAATGCAACATTGTGCTCATATGTGCCGATGAGAAGCAAAGCAGTCGTGCTTTGGTGTACAATGCACATGACGGGAGAAGTCGAAGCGACGCAAACAGCCAAGCGAGAATTTATAAAATATTATAAAAACCAAAGTTGACGTAATGGATAAAATGTTGGGAGCATATACGAAGAACTTTGCGTTGGCCCCTAGGATTCTTTTATAATATGGCCGACGTCACTGCGTTGGCATCCTACTCGAATATCATATATAGAGAGCACAACCCAAAATTCAAGACGAAGAAACATCGAAGAAATTTTTTTGAAAGACCTTTCCAATGCTCCAAAGCTTTTGTCGACAGCTGGTAAAAACCATTTTCTATAAGGTGCCATGGGCAGTCAAATTTTAATTGTACCAAAAGCAGCGGTTGCCCCCCGTGGAAGTCGTGAGGTCCATCCCGTCGCTCAAAGCTGTTATTTTTGAAGAGACTTAAAGCGAAAGCAGAGTAAAACCAAAAAGTCTTGCCTTGTTCGCGTAAGACCTGTTTGCGACGAACACTCGAAAGCCCACAAAACATGCATTATTTGTGAAGAAGATCCATAAAAAATTATTATTCTCTTTCATAATATTGTTGTATGTACGAAATACGTCTCTCATACGACACACACTGTACTAAGCTTCATCATAATCTCGAATGATCGATGACAAGTACCAACTGAATGGGCACTAGCGGACTCACGAACCTTCTTCTGAGGAAACCCGAAACTAGAACATTTCGAACCGTCTAGAATCTTCGCTAGCTGGTGGATACATGTGTAAGCAGTTATATAAAGGCAGATGTCACCAAGAACAAGAAGTAGTAAAACTCGACACTCAGTGGAAGTCGGATCGCTATAAAGTAATTTCCCATTCAATTATGCAAACAGGCCTCACCGTAAACCACTTGAGATATTCATCTATGCATTCTGTTTATAGTAATGAAATAAATAAATTTAATGCTTCGTTTACACGTGAACATTGAGCAAAACACTAATTATTGAAAAATTTCATTGAAAAGCACCAATAACAAAAAGATACCATTCTGTTCTTACATAACGAACACGAATTCACGAGCATTTGAGTCGTTCCCATCTCGTGTGGGAATGACTCAAGGCATAGATATTATATAGATGGTGTATGAAAACACGCTTCTCAGTATTTCCGGTAGTACTCGTAAACGATAAAAATAAATAGTCTCGCACTGTAGGTATACGCTGTTTGGAGACAAAAGATAAATCTTTAACAAACTGTGTTAGGATCGGATATCATCATCATTGGTAGATACTTGGTTCATCATAACTTATTTTCAAACTTTCTTGGAAAAAAAAATTCATTTCGCTCTTTCCATTTGAACTATTCCCAAGAAAGTATAGTTTTAATTTTAAGCCTCGAGTCAAGAAAGTTGCCACCAAATATTTATAATTTTGTTCAAAGCCAAAACGCTTTTATTTAAGAGCTCATGCCTAATATATTAGGTGTTCAGCCGCAGTTTCTTCCATTCTCAGGCATTTCGTCATTTTTTTAACATATGGAATCACTTCAGAGATGCTGGAAATACCACAGCTAGTTACATACTTTAGTTATCTCTTTCGAACGGTTTGAAGGGTTTGAGGCATTGCTCTATTAGTTCCCATTGAGATAGTGCACCATCGATCCCACGGGCGCTAAAAATTTACAAATCTTTCGCCGGGTATCCGGAGGCCGAATATTCGGCACTCCGGCTGAGAGCACTGCCGGGTATCCAGTATTCGGTATCCGACCAAATAACTACCCGTTACATTTCTAATCGACACCCCTCTTATTTCGCACATCCAAAAGGCAACTTTTGAATCTTTTACTAATGGCTAAAAATGCTAACCCCATTCTTTATTCTCAAATTCATTTTACATTTATCAAAATTTGTCCCACTCAAAAATCTTCAAGCGGTTTCAAATAATACAAAATGAATGAGGCTAAGCTATAAAAACATACAAAGTTTATATTCAGATTAACCAAGTCTAACAAAAATTTATCTATTTTTTGTATTTATTTATGTTCATTTCAAATGTAAGCCCCGTTTTCCCCAACATTAAAAAATCCCTAACGTTAGAAAAAATTAGAGCCAACAGCCCATCCCGGTCCGACGAAAACCTATCTACGCCACTAAACTAGGCGAACTTTTGTTAGTGCCTTCGTGCATATTTCAAAATTCATTTGACTACAAAATATTAAGAAGGCTCCGTCAGATCTTCAACTGACAACTGGTTGGCCACACCGGTAAGCAGTTACACTTTGAGTTTGCTATCCGGTCCACTGAACCTAAAATTTACCAAAAAACAAGAAGGTATGATGCCCTTCACGCGTTGTGAATTATGGTGCATTTGCCACTTTGAAATTATGTAGTAGTAAAACTTGTTCCAATTTCATTGTTCCTATGAGAGGTATATGAAATAGGCCGATTTCGACCAAATTTAGGAACATGCTTTGGTAGTATATGATTGAATAATATGAAATTTGGTAAAGATATCTTCGGAAATAAAAGAGTTTTTCTTATAAAAACTTGCTTTTGAAACGATCGTTCCTTTGACAGCTATATGATAAAGTAGTCCAATTTCAACCAAATTCGGGAATGTGATTTGACTATACTTGATTCTTGTGAAATTTGAAAAAGATATCTTTAGAAATAAAAAAAATTTTCTCACCAAGACGAAATTTTGGACCGGTCGTTCCTATCGCAGCTATATGACGTAGTTGTCTCATTCCGTTGATTCCGACATATATACTGCGTGCAATAGAAAGAAGGCTCTGTACAAAATTTCAGCTCGATAGCTTTAAAACTGAGGGACTAGTTTGCATAGAAACAGACGGACAGACGGACAAAGCTTAATCGATTCGTCTCATCATACCGACCAAGAATATATATAGTTTATATGGTCAGAGATGCTTCCTTCTGTGCGTTGCAAACTTCATGGCAAAGTTAATACACCCTATCATATCCGTGAAGGGTATAATAAACTGTCCGACCCCTGGAATAGAACAAAGAAACGAAAAAGGCATCAGCACTACGTCTATAGTATGGTATACATCAGAAAATTCACCTTAATCCCACTGAAAATGTAATAAACTATGTATTATGACTTGATTTTATTTGGATATACGAGTATCCAAAAAACTCGACTGTCTACTTTAACAGCTATCTCCTTATTCATCTGCATAACTACCGCACTGATCCTGTGGGACACAAGTACCTCCGCTTGTCCGTACATATTTTTTCTTGCAGAAGCAACCTTGGATACATTGATGGCTGAAATTTCGGCAGCTTCTTCCATTCAGAACCATCGCACAATTCAATTCGCATCCAAGATCACCACACGTGCTGTAAACTTCGTTTTCAGGGCAATCTTCAAGGCAATGAAAAAGTCAACACACATTTCATTGACACGTGAGCATTTTTACAGTAAGAATAATTAAAAAATAAATAAAGAGGCAAATTCGCCTAATTGTGTTGACGTTTCCCTTACCTGCTATAATTGGCACAACAAAAATCAGTAGACACGAGAAACAGATAACTTTCATTATGGAGTAGATAGGCTCTTCGGAATTTCAATTCAGAACTGAATGTGATACTCTTGGGGGTTTACTATAAATAACCGCTTGTGTCAATAATCGTTTTTTTTTAATTATTATACGGCTTTAGTTGTGTAAATTACACGTAACTAGCTATTCTGGTAAACAATTACAAAGTGATTCACACATCTTCTTTAAAACTAAGATTATATTCTTGGCTAGGCACGAGAAATAGGAAAAATAATTCATGTAGTTTTGAAATGTTGCACAATTGTTGGGAAAAGTCGCCTAAATACGTGCTCAAAATTTCCGATAATAGAGGGTCCGGAAATGTTAAAGAGAGGGGGTCAAAGGTTCATTTTTTCAGTTTCCCTTGATTGTTTTGAAACTAAGGATCCCACAAAAAAAATGTCTCAAGGCCGAATCAAAGAACAACAAATTTCCTATAAAATGATATATCATACATGCAGGTAGTCTGAGATAGCTACACTCAGTGCAACGCAAAAATGAGCGATCAGATCGCTCGACTAAGTGAGCAGATCGCCAGGCTCATGGAGAAGCTGGACGCAATCGTGTCCGACAATAACCGTCTCTCCCAAGAGGTAAAATTAGCTCGAGAGACAGAGAGAAAAATGCGCGACAAGTCTAACCAAAAGCCTTCAGTGCCGAAAAAGCGCAAAAGCAAGGCTAACACTTCGTCCAGCTCCTCCATAGCCGCGACAGATAACGAGACAGATAACGACGCAGACCAAAATGCCTCCTCGGACAACAACGAGGAGGCTTCTGAGGCATCGACTATCTACGACGACAACATGACATCCTCGGACAGAGAAGAGGAGTTTCCAGCCCTTCCCCCACCATCCATGACTACCAACATCCCGGTACCGCAGAAGTCCACATCTGCCCCCAAGAAGCAAATTCCGAAACCCACCGCGGTTCCAACGACACACACAACAGCGACAATCCCGAAACCGGCTCAGGCCATCACCCCTCCCCCAACTACCAACCCAGCTCCGTTGCAAGACGCAACGAACGACAAACCGGTTCCCATCATACTGAGGGAACCAGACAAGTGGACGACAATAAGTCGTCTGCTAAAGACTCACAATATTCGGTACACGACAGCTAAGAGGGTCTATTTGGGCATCCAAATAGTCCCCGAGACGATCTCGGACCACCGGAAACTGACGAGGTTTTTGACTGAGCGTAAATATCAGTACCATACATATCTCCTCCCGGAGGAGAAACATTTGAATGTTATAATACGCGGGCTGGAAGATATCTCTCCGGACGAGATTAAAGAAGACCTGGAAGCACAAGGGTTCCACCCTGTCGAGTGCTTCCGTCTTAAGCTACGCCGGCTGCCCCAAAAATCGTGTGAATGCCAGGAAATCGTTTGCCCAGACAGCAAGAGCTTCGATACCTCCATCGAACCCATCTCCACCAAAAACAGCCCAACATTCACCCATCCCAACCATGATCCCTAGCTCCGCGGGCAGGTAGAAGCCTTTTTCGAGCAAATGCAAGCCCAATGCCGACATATGATGGAGCAGATGATGGCTAACATGATTCAGGGTCTGTTCACAGCCCAGAATCTGGTTACGAACCCAAAAACCCAAAAATTAAAATGGCTACACACTGTGTCTCCGTGGTTTCATGGAAGGCCGATTCCATCCGCAGACATACATAGAGGTGAGCTGATCAACTTTTTACAAGAGTATCAAGTTGACATCATGCTCATCCAGGAGACCTTTCTGAAACCTGGAGACCACTTCCGAATACCCAACTACATTCTATACCGTAGTGATAGAATGATAGGAAGGGGAGGAGGTACAGCCATTTTAATACGACGTAATATCCGCCATCATCAAATAATACTCCCAGACCTTCAGGGTATCGAACCTAATGCCATCAAGGTGCAAACGACTTTTCTTGATGTTACGATAATTTCGGCCTACAATCGGCCAGGAAACAGGAATTTTTCAGGAGACCTGCCGGCCCTCCTGGAAATTGAAGGTACGGTCTTTCTCGGAGGGGATATGAATGCATATCACCGTTCGTGGGGTGCTAGGAGAAGCAATCAAGCCGGAAATGAACTGAGCAGATTCATCTTAGACAATAATTTAATTTGCACTCATATCCCTAGAAAACCGACGCATTTCGGATCAAGACACGGCAACCCTCTCGATATAGGACTATCCAAAGCACTGGACTTCCATGTGCGGATAAATGTGTTAGACGAGTTATCGTCGGACAATAAGCCGGTCCAATTCCTCATAGAAGAAGTGTTCATCGACAAGGAGGAATCGAATACGGAAAAGGGCTATGCAAACCGGCGACCCTAGTCTACGCCAAATGACAAGCAGGCTAACCAATCTAATTAAGGTACGGATCGATGAACATCGTAATAGAAAATGGGAAGAATTCCTAGAAAGTATGGAACCGGGAGACAATAGCTTCTGGAGGATTAACAAATACTTCAAAAACATATCCCAAAGAGTTTTTCCTCCAATACACGGCCCCAACGGCCTGAAGTTTGATGACTGGGGGGAAGGCGGAGGCCTTCGCCGACACAATGGAACTTCAGTTCCGCGAAAATGAACCCCCTGACGGCAACTTGGACGAGGAGGATGAGATTGAAGATAGAGCCGAAGAGATACTTTCCAGAGTCGAAACTCGGGAAATAGAAGCAATTCGGCAGACTGATCTAGATGAGGTCAGAAATCTAGTCAGCTCCCTAAACAAAAAGAAATCGCCTGGGATGGACACAATAGCCAACATTTGGCTTACTCACGTACCAGACAATATACTTACGACAATTACTGACATAATTAACGCGATCTTCCATCTCCGGTGGTATCCAGAAGTATGGAAAAAAGCGGTAATTACAATGATCCCTAAGCCTCGAAAGGATCACACATTTCCTCAAAATTGGAGGCCCATAAGTCTCCTATCTTCGATCGCTAAGATAGCGGAACGACTCCTCCTTTGTCGACTGCTCGATCAGGCTAACGAGAGGAACGTTATCCCAGAAGAACAATAAGGTTTTAGGTCCGAGCACTCTTGCGAGCTCCAGCTAGCAAGAGTCACTCAACACATCCGCACAGGGTTTAATCAGCGCAAGTCAACAGGCCTAGTTATGTTTGACGTAGCGAAAGCCTTTGACAAAGTCTGGCATGCAGGGCTTATCGTCAAATTGCATGACTTCGAGATTCCGCTTCCTATTATTCAGTTAATAGGCTCGTTCGTAGAAGGCAGAACTTTTAGAGTTAGAGTTAACTCTACACTTTCCTCGGAAAGATCCATAGAAGCTGGAGTTCCACAGGAATCAGCACTTTCCCCGATCTTGTATAATTTATACACTGCAGATTTTCCACAAATGCCTCCAAATGCGCAATCATCCCTGTTTGCTGACGACACATGTATCTTCTATACTGCAAGACAAGCAGAAGGAATTACCTCAATACTCCAGGAGTCCATTGACAAACTTCTGGAATACTTCCGCAAATGGAAGATCCAAGTGAACGCCGAGAAAACCCAGGCGATCTTCATCACGAGACATCCAAGACAAGAGGCGGACACACTGACTGTAGACGAACAGGAGAAAGATTGGCAGGAGACTGTCATCTATCTGCGACTGACTTTTGACAAATCACTGACGTGGACAGAACACATCAAGCGATGTAGACAAAAAACCAACGGAGTTATCCAAAACCTTTACCCTCTCATTCACTCCAAGAGTCTCAACAACAAAAATAGGTCGCTCATTTACAAACAGACGATACTGCCGACATTACTTTACGGAAGCTTGGCTTTCAGCCAAGCTTCCAATACGAACATACGTACGACAACTGCAAATTTGCCAAAACTTAGCTCTGCGGAGAATCTTTAATGTTCCATAATACATTAGAAATACTGATTTACATAGGGACCTTCGGGTCAACCCTATAAAAACATATATCAAGGATAAAGCCCTCAAACTTTTCGAAAAAATTGACGGACATCCTAATAGTACCTTGGAACCTTTGAGAATCTCTTTAGGTGGCAGACAAGTCTACCCTGACCTAAGAAATATTATAAATTAAGAGCACACCGAGGTCTGAATTACCCCAAGTAAGACTACGATGGGCACAACGTGCCCACAGCATAAAAGGAGTAAGAGTGTTGAACACTAACTCCACACGCGTATAGTTCCTAGCTGGTAGTCTGGACAGATTAAAATTGTTCTTTGTTTTACTCCTTTGACGAAAAGTGTGTACCTTAATTTTTTTAATTTAATAAATAGGGCAAATATTTGTTCTGCTGCCAAATTTATTGATTCACTTTTTGCCTTTGACTCTTGGAACACATGAACGAGATCATTTATAGAGGAGCACTTAAGAAGAATATTGCAAACTTTGTGTTTTTCATGACCGAATGTAGCAGCAGTTATGTTCAGGGCCGTCGAGAAAAAATCCGGGCCCGGGACTCAAATTTTATGGGGCCCATAATATGACATAATAATGATGGAAGGTATTGTACGCATTCTTTCGTGTTTGAAAGAACTCGGAAAGTTCATGCAAGTTTCAGTAAATACAATATTTTTTGCATTAAAAACTCAGCTTAAAAAATAGATATGTTCATAGGCGTCCACGATGGGGGCGGAGGCACTTTTTGTCCCCTCAATCCGAATATGGGGGGACGCCCCCCCCCCCCCCCCCCCAATATTAGCCACAAATATTATTTTGCAAGAAAAGCGATTCTCACTCTACTTCTTTATTCAAACAATCAAATACTTATTTAACTACGACACATAGGGAAGTAACGAAGCAGCCTCTGGAGCTTCTATTTTTTATACTTCTACTTCCATACTTTATCTTTTATTCCCACAAAGATCAAAATCATCGCTTTTCTGACGTATTTTCCCAAAAATAACGATAAAAGTACATACATATCCTACGAGGAAAATTGTAAGGGATGAGCTTTATGATAACTTAACAAGCTTGCATTTGAGATAAGTGAGATGAGCGTAGAAAAAACAGTTACCCACCCAGAAGTGTGAAAAATTACGAGTATTTAAAAAAACAACAAAATTTCAATTGGGGAAAAAGTTGTTTTTGCCATTATTTAGGTAACGATTTTTTCTACATGCATCTCACTTGCCTCAAATGGAAGCTTATTAAGTTTTCAAGAAATATGTATAGGTATATCCCTTTTCTCATATTAAGTTATCATATTTCCCGTTTTTTTGGCAAAATACATAAAAAACTATGTTTTTTCGGTTTGTGAGAACAAAAGAAAATAGAAAGTAGAAGCATGAAAAATAGTGGGAAAATTTCGAAATTGAAGGTACGGAAAAAGAGGCGTTAAACTTTTTAAAAATATTTAAAAATGAAACCGGAAAATAGAGGGCTACGCCCGCAATCCAAGATTTTGGAGTGTCCCATGCCAATTACTGTGTTACACATCACTAGCGTGTACTACAATACTTGAATGTTGTTTTTCGCAGTGCGAGTTGTAGTTTGACCATTTCTTAAAGGGTGAAAGGGTAAAGATTGGTGGGAGTGGAGAGGGCGGAGGGGGGGGGGGGGGGTATCTTCGTATTGTAACGCTTATGAGCAGCTATATCACGCTACCGTGTATCAATTTTATGAGTTCGAAATTTAAAAAAAATCTAGCCGCCCCTTTCGGTTCAAGCTGGTTCCGGTTGAGCGAAGTTCGGTTGAGCGAAGTTCGGTTAAGGGGGGTTCTTGTAATATATTATGCGTAAGACATTTTAACCATCTGAGTGGTAGCAAGACGAGCAAGGAGCCGATATTTACATACCAAAATAAGCGATTGCTACAAAACCCTCGGATTGCGGACGTAGCCCTCTATATTCCGGTTTCACTTTTATGAGGTATCGATGGAAATACTTTTTTTTAATCTGATTAGTAAGATTATTCCATAGACCCAGTGACCAGAAATAGAGACCCCAATCGTAAAAGTAACTTCCGATTTCTGGTTAGAATTGAATTGGAGAACAAGTCCATTAGCCAAAAGTGGGGGCGACCGGCAGCGCAGTGTGTTGAGGCATCAGTCTCATGTTTGACTACCGGCGTTTCGGGTTCCAATCCCGTCCACGACGACGTTCGTGGCCATGGATGTGCATGCTGGCAACTGCATTCTCCGATACCAGTTTATGCCGAGAATCGTCAACTGGGCTACATGAAACAGTTGACGCGCTATGCCCCACAAGGGGTTACGGCAATTGAGAGAGAGAGAGATATGTACGTAAAGAGAACAATAATCATTTCTATGTAAAGGTCCAGGTTCCTCGGGGCGATCCATGCGACGACAGCGCAGCTATCCCAGCTCGGCAATCAGCACTGAACACTATTTGTGTGTATTGTCTATTGAGCTGTATTCCTCCAAACGACTGCGACTACGCTCGCCAACGAGCATCGTATGACTTGGTCAATCGCATCGCAGGAGGTAGGATAACTTCGCTATCGTATTTCGCCGTCACAGTCGCTGTTGTGCATGTCGGCTGAGTGAAGTGGACGTTGTGAATGGTAAGACGAATGTATGGTTTGTCGATTGCTTGTGAATGCGCGGGGTCGGCTTCTTTTGGAGAGTACTTGCGGTGTACACGGCAGACATCACTTCGAGGAACTCACCCCCTGCACGATTGTCGATAAACTATCGTTGCAGGGCTATCGTCGGTGAGCTACCGTCGCATTGGTCGCCCCGAGGAACACCTTAAGGTACATGTTCCTCGGGGCGATCCATGTGACGGTAACTCAGCGACGATAGCTATGCGACGAAAGCTCATCGACGATCGCACAAGCGGTGTGTTCTTCGAAGCGACCGCGACTTGCCTATGCGTGGATTACGAATTCGCAATGTAGACAAAATATATGCGTATGTAAAACGTACTGTTCATGCCAGATGCCAGTCATTTGTTTGCTGATGTGATTGTCAATTAACTTATTCACTATCTTAATTAATTTAACCGACTCTGGGCATCCACAAGCAGGTTTGCATACCATCCACCACAGTCAGCCGAGATGTTCACCAGCGGTCGCGACTTTTCTGCTATGTGCAACTCAAGTCCACGGCATATACGACAGCAACTCGCCTTCCATATACAACACAAGTATGCCACAAACAGCCGACACCGCGCACGCACAAGTAATCGTCAAAACAAATTTTTCTCGCCATGCACAACGACCAACTCAATCAAACAACATGCACGACAGCGATTGCGACTCCCCGGCCATGTACAATCAAATTCCCGCGATCCTGCACATGCACAAACAATAATATCATCACTACCAGGGCATATACGACAGCGACTCGCCTTCTATGTACAACGCAAGTACTCCCCAAGCAGCCGACCCCGCGCACGGACAAGCTATCGTCAATAGATTCAATTTTCTCGACATGCACAACGGCCAAATCAGCCAAACGACATGCACGACAGCGATTGCGACTTCCAAATATGATGGCGACGATATCCTACCCCCTGCGATGCGACTGACGGAGCCATGCGATCCTCGCTCGCGAGCGTAGTCGCAGTCGTTTGGAGGAACACAGCTCCATAGACAATACACACAAATAGTGCTCAGCGCTTATCGCTGAGCTGGGATAGCTGCGCTGTCGTCGCATGGATCGCCCCGAGGAACATGAACCTTTAAGGTGTGAGTTCCAAGACCGCGACTTGCGTTTGCGACTGTGAAACAAAGACTATCATAACGGTGCACTATTCGTGTGTATTTTAAAGTTTAGGGGATCGTCGAATGCAGGCTGTAGTTATACGACTGTACTTCCATGTAAAATACACACGAATAGTGCTCCGTTATTAGTTTTTTTTCACAATCGCAACCGTAAGTCGCTCAGTTGCAGCCTTAGAACTCACAGTTTTAAGGTGCGTTTTGCTAGGCACACGATCGTTGCAAATTGTTCGCGATTAGTCATCAACCAATGGATCACGGAACACTATTTGTGTGTATCTTTTTCATCGTCACCTGTGGTCGACGCAGAGTGGTGCCTAGCAAAACGCACCTTTAGCAATTGAAAGTAAATTTCTCTTATTTTGCGCCAACTCTTTGTATTTGTTTGCCAGGATCTTGCCTATGGTCGTCATAAACCGTTTCACTAACGGCCATAAAGAAAACTGAAAACCAGGTAAGAATTGCTTAGTGGTGTAGTAAATAAGGAAACGATCCTGGAAATTTCAGTATTCCTTCTTTGTTGAAACAGCACACCAGGCTAACAACATCCTACTAAAACAATAGAATCAACATCCCAACTTATCCCATGCAAAACATGCAACGTAAGACAATGACCTTTTACGGTCAAACGAAAGATAAGAACAAATCCTTCGACAAAAGACAAGACGATGTTCGGATTTATTATCAATGGTGGTTTTTGACAAACATGGTTGCAGACAGGTAGAGTCCTTGTCGTTTGATAAGTGAATGTAACTTGCACAGCGAAATGCACAAGACAGAAATCGGAAAGTAGTTGCTTATCGACATTCGTTGTGCATACTAGAATGATTCCTTTAAGTGATTTGTTCTTTGCGTCAAGGAAGGGTGCAAATTCAGCCGAGGAGTTAAAGAAACGACATTGTTTGACCAAGGATGACTTGCAAAACGTGAGACTGATCTCTTTCAACCACACAGTGCGTAGTTTACTAAAGTGTTCAATTTCAGGGGAATATGGTACGGTGTCAGATCTTGCGAATCCTCGGGGAGCGTTTTCATGGCTCAGCGGTGAGTATCAGATTTTTTCGAACTGCGTGAAAATGAGTTCTTAAATCAAGTATGTGTTACAGTCGAACATCATTTGGGTGGCATTCAATCAAGGACCGACAGCCGGTTGTTATAATGCTTACTGTCCATTCTACGGTAGAGTGTTTGTACAACCGTTTCGTGCCGCCTCAGTGCCCACGAACACCGTTCAAACGTTACGTTCGATTCGACATCGGAATATTTTAGAAATTTTGGATTTCGGTCTGATTCTTACCACGGATCCAAAAATCGAAATACGTTTTACAACGGTCACGGAATGGTGTCCCAACCGGACTTTATTCGAACTAATTCACAAGGAGCGAAAAGTGTTTTCGATCGATTTGATTTTGCGCATTTGCACGCAAGTTATTCAAGCAGTGATCTATTTACACGGGAAGGATGTGAAACACTGGTAAGAGTTTTCCTATAGTCGGTTGGCACTTGACTTTTAACGATCAAATTATTTTTCCAGTAATCTGACTTCGCACACGATGTTCCTTCTGGATGACTACACTATCAAATTGGGCTGCTTTGGCATTGCCCACTCCACTAAGCCATTATGGTCATGGTGGTCGGCGCCGGAAGAACGCTACCATGTTCCGGAGGCGTTTCGATTTAATCTGGTGAACCAACTGGACGGTGCTGATATCTATGCATTTGGAATTATCCTTTATGAGCTACTCGTGCAAATGCTGCCCTACAACAATGTTTACAATAATATGTACCTGATGTATCAAATTGAAAATGGACGTATTTTGCCTGAATTGCCCAGGAAGCCGAATTGCACGCCACTGAGTCTGGCGAAGACGATTGTTTGGGAACAGCTGAAGGGTTGTCTGAAGTTCGACAGTACCGACAGACCTAAATTGTGTGATATTCAAAAGATTCTCCAGGATTTGAGAGGAGTGACGCCAAACTTTTTGGTCAAGCAGGAGGCATAGCTGGTAATGTTGAGTGAATGTGTAATTTATAATGAATGTGGATAGGTGTTAAGGTTAGTGTAATAAAACACGTGTTTTTTGTGCAACCGACAACGAGTAGGATAAAAACGATCCAAAGTAGTGTCATGTGTGTTTCCAATATGTTCGACAAAAATACAATATGTCCCATAAAAAAAAATACGACAATACAACTAATAAAAAAAAACAATCAAGTTAAAACTTTGACAACAGTTGAAATTAAAGACTTAAAACTCAAAAGAGGCTAAGTACCACGTAGGTCAATCCTGGGACATTGATAAAGTTCACATAGAAGACGTGAGCACGTTATTTATAATAATTATTTATAACATACGCTAATTGTAAACTAAAAGTGAAATATCTACCTTGCATTACTATGTCTTGTTGGCGTTTCGATAGTATATAGATTTCGGATGATGCAGTTACTAGCGTGCACCTCCTATCCGAGCCGTATTTTGCTGACGTGCCTGGAGCGCTGTAAGAATTCAGGAATCGAGCCCGCATGTTCTTTAGATAAAGCATTGTAGAGTTGTCACCAAGACTTCACGGCCACCGAGCATGGCGTGTGAATATGGTCATGGCACTTAGAACAAAAGAAGCCAAACAATGAGGTTAAACCGTTTGCTATATTGTGAGATTCGTAGGAAATTATAACTCCAAGATTAAGATCTTAAAACTTATTTTTTTATTATCAGTCTTGACTCATATCATATCAATTCCATTAACTTCCAAACACATTGACCCTTTTGAGTTTCAACTTTTCAATTATGAAATCAAGCAAAAAAAATCAGTAAGTGTGGTATAGAAAGAAATAATCTAATTAGATAGCAAAAATAGTTTTATATAAAAATAGCAAATAAAAAGTACCCATGTATGTACATCAATGGGAAAAAATGCGCAGAAGCACACGCAACAAAAGACAAACTTGTTTTATTTTGATCTGCCCTTCCTGCATTTGTGAGTTTTTTTGACATGGATATGTCTTATAGCTGGGGGTCATCCTGAAAATCTGTCCGTCACACGAAATGTCTGTTTTTCTACTCGGGGATCAGAAGAGGAAACAAGCCCATTGAAAATTTTGACATGGATATGTCTTATAGCTGGGGGTCATCCTAAAAATCTGTCCGTCACACGAAATGTCTGTTTTTCTACTCGGGGGTCAGAAGAGGAAACAAGCCCATTGAAAATTTTTCTTTTCTGGTTGTGCATGTCGTTTGAGTGAAGTGGTCATTGTGCATGGCTGTTGCTTGTAGATCCTGTGGGATGTTGATTTGATAGCGATAAAGGTTGACGTTGTGGACGGCAAGAAATAACATAGTGTACGGGTGAACGAGCGGACTTTCAATGACCTTCAATTTCCGCCAATTCCCATTCATCATTTAATAAAATAGCCCGTGTTATACTATCTGAATCACTGGGGTCCCAGAAAAGGTAGCAAGTAGTCAGTTCGACTAACATTTGGACATGCGCAGACGCAATTTGAGAGTGTGTACATTACATAGTTCCCGCCCCCGAATATAGAGCGAGAGCCATCGCGGATGAAGTTCATTCTATCCAAATGGTTGTGCATTTGCAATGGCGGCGATTTGAGGTCTGACTGGCCTGTTTGAGGGACACAATCGCATAGAGTCGCACGCGTTACTTGAGAAACGGATTGTGTGTGCCGGACCCGGACTGTTGATTAAAGGGGCGGGATGAGGTGGATAGTGTGGGAGCGATTTTGCAATAGATACACAAACACAATACACGTCCGATTGGGGAAAGATGGTGGGAAGCGTGATTGCGATTAGCAGAAACGTACTCAGAGAAATGTCGATTGGCTGCAGTCTGCAAACTGTACCGAACGGGTAGATGGAACAGGTAGATGGAACAGGGTGCACGAGAGGAGGTGAATATTGCACACACGCGATGCAAACGAAAACGAAACGATCCCGCGAGAGAAAGGAGCCCAAGCGGACAGGACAAAGCAAAGCAGAATTTATGACAAGTATCTACACTGCCACCAGATACACCGGTACATGGATATGTATTATGCCTACCGAAAGCGTGAGACGTGTTTTTTTCGAATGACTTCATCCAGTATAACTATACTGGGATCTTTATAAAACTTGCGTCGATATCGTCAACACAACAGGTTTCACGCAGTCGGTAGTCACAGACATATCCATGTTCCGATGTATCAGCATGCAGTGTAGATACTTTGTATCTTTTTTGCACTATGTTCTCATTTTTTCTACAGCCGCACAGTGCGACGAGATGAATGATTCTCTGGACATGACATTTTCATCCATACTACATGGGCTGGAAAGTCCCGGGATTTTTCAATAGGTGGCACGACTAGAAAATGAACATAACTCATTTCGAGAGGCTCATCTATCACTAGTTTATGTATGAAGCTTCTGCTTCATGGCATTTTGTCCACTCGTTTACAAGCTACAGTCGTTTGCAGACCGTCGAAAAAAAAACAGCAGCGCGTTTGGCATTGTTGCAGCGTAATCGAGCGGACTTTTTTCGACGTTTTGTGATGGTGGATGAAATATAGGGCCATTACCATACTCCTGAGTCCAATAGGCAGTCTACACAGTGGCTGGAAACCCACGAAAGCCGACCAAAGTGGCCAAAAGACCAATGCTTGGCCAGGAAGGTTATGCCCTCCGTTTTCTGGGATGTGCATGGCATAGTTTTCATCGATTACCTGCAGAAGGGAAGAACGGTCACAGGAGAGTATTATACAGCGTTATTGGACAAACTGAACGACGAAATTATGAATTCATTCATTCACTTTTGTCCGCAATATTGCAACATCAAAATGAAGAAAATGCAATTTTCCTTTGCATCATGTCAGCAATAAAATAGTATTTAAGCTTTGGATTCAATAAAATTGTCTTGTTATTTGTCGATTGGAAACATCTATTGTTATACCCTAGACTTATAGTATAGGGTACATTGTTTTTGTCACGACGAAAATATGTAACACCTTAAAGGAGGCTCCGGAGGTATAGCAATGTGTATATATAAATGATCAGGGTCACCTCCTGATTCGATTTAGCCATGTCTGTCTGTCGGTATGTCTGTCTGTCCGTCTGTCCGTCTGTCCGTCTGTCTGTCTGTCCGTTCGCACGATAACTTTCGATAGAATGAAGCTAAAGCTTTGAAATTTTGGTCAAATGTTGGTAGTGTGATCTAGTTGATTGATATTGAAAATGGGCGTGATCAAGCCAAGAGAACGCCTACCTCCACTACATATGTAAAACAAATAAATGTATCTATAACTCCCGATAAAATAAACATGAAAAGCTCTAGTTTTGGTAAATTACTCGTGAGGGTAATCTTATACTCTCCCGGGAAAATAAAATCGATCAGTTGAAAACTAACGGTAATTTTCTTACAAAGAACCCCGTACTACCCTACTTTTTACGTTTTTGGTCTATAACTCTAGAACCAATTGACGTAGACACCTTATTTTTGGCATGTAACCCTAACGTAAGAAGCTGCTCGAGTTATAGTACATTGGGCATAATCAAATCAAAGGAACGCCTACCTCCCCTACAAATTTCAAAAATTAAATATTACTTTAATTACGATAACTTTCGATACAATGATACGAGCAAGTTAAAATTTTGGTGGAATATTGCTAGTAAGACCTACTAGGTTGGCATTGAAAATGGGCAAGATCCGACCCAAGAAACTCCCACCTCTCCTACAAATGGAACTTCAAATAAGCGATAACTTTTGATAGAATGAAGGCAGCGACTTGAAATTTTAGTCAAATGTTTGAAGTGAGATTAAGTTAGTTGGCATTAAAGATGGGTAAGACTCGACCTAAGGAACCCCTACCTCCCCTAGAAATGAAACTTCAAATAAGCGATAACTTATGACAAAATAAAGCTAGCGACTTGAAATTTTGGTCAAATGTTTGTAGTAGGATCCAGTTGGCTAATATTAAAAACATGTCAAATCCGACCAACGAAACCCCTACTTACCCTACAAATGAAACTTCAAATAAGCGATAACTTTCGATAGAGTGAAACTAGAGACTTGAAATTTTGTTTAAATGTTTGTACGGTGATCTAATTGGTTGGTGGCAATGATGTGCAAGATCCGACCCACGGAACCCCTACCTCCCCTACAAGTGAAACTTCAAATAAGCAATAACTTTCGATAGAATGAAGCTAGCGACTTGAAAAACTCAACAAATATTTGTAGAATGGGTTAGTTAGTTAATTGATTTTGAGAATGGTCAAGACCCCACTGAATGAGTGCCAACCTCCCCTATGAACTGGCCATATAGGAGACCCACTTTTAATGCATATGGTCGTTGCCAATTGGTACTTTTGGTATCACCACTAGATCTGTACAAGTCTAGGGTATATACGCTTCGGACTCCTGGTTTTATTTGTTTTTTTTTTCTTAATGCGTGCATTCTGTTCCGATACTGGCCAGGTCGGAGCTAAGAGTGCAAACACCGCTCTTAAGATAATGATTTTTGGTATTTTTCTCCGTATATTCGAAGCACTGTGGCCCTCCTGTTTCACTGTTTTGAACACTTTGCCAGGCTTTCTCCACACCCAAAGTCTGCATTCAGATCCAAAAATGTGATAGTTAACTTATATTTTTTTTTTGCTGGAAATTGCATGGGGAATCACGTGGCAATGCGTTTATGCGGCAATTTACGGACACCCTGTATAGTTTGAAATTAATGAATGTATAGGTAGACGCATCGCATGACACTCTTGGGTAAATTTCGTAAACAAACCTTGGCATGGCGGTTCAGATACTATGTTTTTTTTTCATAGTAAACTGAGAGATTAGTTTTTGGGTAACAGTTTTTAGGCTATGTATTATTATGTCCAAAACTTTAAGGTTCGTAAACGAAAACAATTATAACCAAGGTACAATCACCCTCATCCCGTATGTATGAGAATTCCATGGTGCCAAAATATGTATGTAGGTAGAAATATATTTCTATATATAATATATTTCGTATATAAAAATACTAAATAATAAAGTAGTTTATCATTCCGGAATGGCAAGTATAACAACAATCCAACCATGCCCATTACCCATTCTCGCGACATAACGCACGTACGTATCTTCACGCTTTATAGGAGGGTGTAAAGATGACGACCTGACCATACTCGTACACAATACGAGGCCAGATCTCTTCAGGAACATCGCAAAATGCTAGTTGCATTCAAAGGCCAATGCAATCTTCTTCCAATTTCAATAAAAGACCGAAACCGACTGATAGTAATAAATTGAATGAATTGATCACTTCCTAGCATTTTAGGTGAATGCACTCGGCTCAGTAAAATTTTATTGATGGACCCCAAATAGCCCAGTCTCCAGGGATTAAATCGAAACAATTACGGCTGTTTTTTCGTGTGTAATCTATAGTGTGTAATGATAATGAATGAATCAAATTTGACGCGTGGCCGTTAATTTTGATTCGAAATATTTTTCGCAAATATATTTTGTTTTGATACTTTTAAACCAAATGTATTTGCGAGGAATTGTTCTTATTTTTTTTAAAAATGACGGTTACGTGTATTTGAGCGCGTAAAGCATAGTACTAAGATCGGCTTTTTATAAACCTCGTATAAAAATTGCCAAAAGTTTCGTTCGCACCTACAATTTTTTGGGGTTTATGGTACCCGTTTACACACTGTGACATATTACACACACCACAAAAATGTTCCTACGGCTGTCAAATCATTTGTTGTGGTTTTCAATGGGTGGTATGCATAAAGTGAGTCGAGTGGAGGAAAGCTGAATTGACCGAATTTCACTCAATTTGATATGCATAACATATGCGAAAAACTCCACTCCACTCACCAGCAGCCGCCATCTTGAGTGAAAATCCGTCTGACATTTAAAAAAATCATCGCATAGGATAATTTACTCAATTTCGTATGCATAATATCTGAGTTGAGTCAAGAAACCCTGAGTCTACAAATATGCACACTCAAGCGACAGTCTTTCAACATTTTTGGTGTGACAGTTGTCAAAACAAGTAGATATATGGTGATTTGCTTTGTTAGCATGTTTTTGGTAGGCAAATTCACTTATTTGACTGTGAGAACTACCTGAGTTCTGGCTGCTTGCAGAAATCCCCGCAGGACGATGTCGATCAGGAGGAAAGCATTTGAAGGAGGACGGACCAGTGGCGGCTTCGTAGTCTTTTCAGAAAGTCCCCTATTTGGATAATGACAACAGAGGATAGTAAAAATCAACTCATGACGATGGCGATTTCATACACCAACTCCAACTAAATCCACCACTATGACCTCAAGAAGTTCGCCCCGTAAAGAGCTACTCAATGGATTGAATTATCACCCGACACCTAAGAAGGCCGGTAAACCACATTCACAAAAACTGACACCAGATTATAATGAGTAGGACTTCTACTACTCCATGGGTGAAACGACTCTAGCTAGACAAGATGGCTTCGACGCCTTATTGAAATGAGTCTGCATTGACCCGAGAGACTGATACAAGTTCTGATGACAGACGACAGAATTGAAACGAGGTTGAATTTACTTATTGTTAGTCACAAGCAGTTGTTCTTGTACTTGCCATAGTTAAAGAGAACCTCAAGATGGAATCCGTCATATTAAACACTGCCCCTAAACAGGATTAAAAGTGGTTCCCACGGCAGCCGGTTCTTCGTACCGGAACGACTCGTTTTTCGACGGCCAAGAGCTGCCAAAAACCCTCGATGCAAGAAGAACTGCAGTATTTAAGCATCGCTACCACAACAACAACAATAAGGCGGGCCGCATCTTGGACGTAGGCAGGACAGCGCAGCGCGCACATAGCATTGTTGTTGTAAAATCAGATTTTGACAATTGTTACAACTACAATGCCATGTGCGCGCTGCCCTGCCTACGTCCAAGATGCGGCCGGCCTAACAGTACTTATCAATTTTCACTAAAACGTTCTCTCCCGTAGTGGCTACTATGACCAACTGAAACAAATCGTATGTCAGATACTTTGTTCGTTTCCAAAGTCATCCTATAGTTGACGTTGAACATATCCTATTTATCCTCGCATAGTAGCTCATACCATATGACAAACAGGTAAATGTTCATGTGTGGACTAATCATTATGTAAACCAATCAATCTCCATTTCATTTACAAGTAAAACAAATATGTATTTAGAAGTTTAACTAATAATTTTTATTAATTTGTAAAATTATAAAAGAAAAATATGGCGCAACATTACGATTTTGTTTCTATTCGCTCATCTCTTCCCTCTTTGTCGTATCTTCTCTTAAAAATCGCCACCATTTTTTGGGTTTTCCAAATATCCCCCCGAATAGTCCGAAACAGATGGAATCGGCGCAGGGTTCTGCCACCGTCGTTGTAATTAACTTGTTTGCGGACACGGTTGCCTTTGCCCAAAACGATAGAATGACTGAGTGAACAATTAATTCGATGTTTTTATGTCCTCTGAATAGAGTGTACTTTTATACATACCAATTTTCCACTCAACTCACAGAACATCGCAGACTCAGAAATGCACTCAATAGTCTCTACTCTGGAGTATATCCTCATTTTTACGGATATGCATACCACCCAATGCCGCAACCGAGGGAGCGCCAGCTGATAGAAGAAAGTAGGCGATGAAAAAAAGTGTTGAAAAAGCCAACAAAAATTGTAATTGTCAGTCAGTCAATTTGAGAAACGAGGGATAGAAGAAGGTAGGCGATGAAAAAAAAAAGATTTCTTATGAAGCATTTTATATTTTAAGAAGAAGAAGAAGAAGAAAATATGGTGGACGTGGTGGATAACAGGCAACAGGTCGTCCCTTTTTTAAAGCAGGTTGTACCTTTTAGAAAATCTGAAATGGATAAGGATGCACATTCAGCGTGAAGAAGCGGAAGGAAAATTCAAGAAAAATGTCAGACAAATCGAAAGAACGACCGTTTTCATTACAGGCAAGAGGTCGTGCTTTTTATGAGAGGCCAGTGGAAACAAGCAAAATTCAAATTGCATTGACGAAATGTATAAAGTACACATGCAACTATTGGATGTATTTGCACGAAGGACACCAGGTCGTCCTTTTTCGCAACAGGTCATCCTTTTTTGGGAATTTGGGATCGATAAGAATGCACCTTGAGCGGAAAGGAGCACAGTTGAAAAAATTTTAAGCAAATCGGATGTAGGATAATTGAAGTGGAAGGAAAAACATTTCTTCGTACAAAGTCGTCCTTTTTTTGACCAGTCGTCCTTTTTTTGGAGTTTGAGCTGAGTATGGATGCAAGTTGAGCGTAAAGAGACAGAACAAAAAAAAAATTCAGGCAAATCGGACACACGTCAATTTAGGCAAGAGGTCGTCCTTTTTAGGAGAGACCACAGGGAAAAAAGTAATTACATTGAGAACATGTGTAAAGTACATGCAACGTACTTGATATATTTCCTCGAAGAACAACAGAATGTCCGTTATTGTCAGCACTTCGTCCTTTTTTGGACTTTGGACTCGGTGAACATGTAAGTTGAGCGTGAAGGATCAAAAGGGGAAAAAATTGAAGCAAATCGTATGTATGGTTAGGGAGATACTAGGGAAAACATTGTCTCCATACAAAATGTATGGGAAAATAAAATTTCCCAATATCCCGGTAAAATTTACACCGAAAGCAAAAAATTTTAAGCAAATCGGATAAAGGATAACGACGCCAACCCTGTACATACGTAGACGACTTTCTTTTACTATTATACTCGTATACATACATATAAGATAAGATTTATATTTCTAACCTGAATTTGGATATTTTTCTTGGGCTAAAAGCCCAACTATCGTCTCGTGCGCTGATTATTATTAACAATCTGAGGTCGACCACTTGTTGATTGTGACAAACCGGCAACTTCGCGGCTGGGTCGGCGACGTGAAACGTGACTTCTTGCATATACTCGTATGTCACGCAGTCTCACGCCCATGGGGCATGATCGCTTAGCACCGCGTGGTCCGGTCAAAATAACTCATGTACAAGATGTATGTTTGGCGGTAATGGCATAATTCGTCGATTTTCAGGTAGGGCTGTTATGAAACCAGTTCCAAAGGTAAGGTACATAAATATAGTTTTATGGATTAGATACTTTTACAATGGGCGGCCATTACCAAAGATTTTACCGTCAAAGGGTGATAAGATGAGTGTGGACGCTCAACTAGACGTCGGTTATGTTACGTTTACTTGATAATCGATAAACAATAAAAATAGAGTTGTAAACAAATTTATGAATCAATGTCCCTCAAAACTAGCTTAGTAGAGCGTGAAAAGATACCGAGATGATAGTCGAAAGATTTCGTTAGATTAATAAGTATGTACGTACGTGTTTTCATGAAAACTGATCAATGTCACATATTGGAAATTTCTGTCGGTTAAAGTTCACTGATGATAGCAAAAAAAACCTATCAGCCAAGATTCCGGAATCTCCGAGGAAAACACGCCGAACATTACTAACACTTCGTGTCGAAAATAGATAGGCAGTCGGGACGGAATTCCTCTATTTACCTCTTATATACATATATCTTATAATATACAGTCGAGTCGCGCTAGCTTGAACACGCGCTTGTGTGAACCACGCAGTAGCGTGAACAAGGAAAATTGGATATTGACCACCTTATAGTATGACCAAGAGCAACCTTCAATATTGCGAACATCGTGGATCTCTTGTTTATTCATGTTGATTTCGATATTCGTTCATGATGTTAGCTAAAACTCGCACGTGTGACCACAGCGCGTTGTTATTTCATGTGCAAATACCGTTTGATTTTCCACGTGTTTATCTTTTCTTTGAAGTAGCAGTATATTTTCTGGTGTGTTGTGATTAGTGTTCTAACTTAAAATGCCTAAACAGAAAGGTAAATTCCTGCCACTACATGTAAAATCAAAAATAATTGAGGAATCAGAGAGGGGTATGGGTGTCACATCGCTTTCAAAAAAATATGGCGTTGCAAAGTCTACGATTTGTTCCTTCAAAAATAAAAAAAGATCAATTTGCGAACGAGTTGCGAGCAGCCTAATGCCAACAAATCATTCCACACTTAGGAAAGCTGAATATCCTGAAATGGAGAAGAAACTTTACCAGTGGTTTCTTGCCCAAAGGCAAAACAATGTCCCCATTTCAGGAGAAATGATTAAAGAAAAAGCATTAAGCTTGAAAACTTTGTTGGGCATTAGAAGCTTTAATGACAGTGAAGGATGGTTGCAACGCTTTAAAACTAGACACGGGATACGTATTTTGAAGATAACCGGAGAAAAGTTATCCACACATCCAGAGTTAGTTAATCCCTTCAGGGAAAATCTGCGAAAGACGATTGAAGAATTAAATTTGAATGAACATCAAATTTACAATGCTGATGAGACCGGCTTATACTGGCAGCTTCTACCTGAAAAAACGCATATTGGTCTTTCTGAAAAATTTGCCCCTGGTATGAAAACCGCAAAGCAACGAATTACGTTCTTAGGGTGTACAAATGCATCTGGCTGCCATAAACTAAAACCTCTAGTAATCGGGAAAGCAAGGAACCCCAGATGTTTTAAAAACTTCGCTAATCCACTCATCTATAGGCACACTAAAAACGCCTGGATGACTGCTGAAATTTTTAAGAACTGGTTTTTCCAGCAATTCGTTCCTGAGGTTAGTTCCTAAAGTGCTGTTTCTTGTCAATTGTTTTTAATTATGCAAATAAAGTATTACACCTTTTTAATTTTAAAAAAAATATAATTTTATTATTTTGAACTGGATCACACTGCTGTACCTTAACAACTAACTATATTCTTATTCTAAGAGGGTTTTTATCACCTCTGATAACTTGACTCAGCAATTCGGTTTGTGGGAATTGCTCGCGATCTTGTCTGTTTCCCACAGTCGCTATCTGTTCTAGGAAATTCTAAATACTACGATTACATGCTAGATGCATCGGAATTCTAAACATTGCGATGCATCTTCAGAACAATATTGTATTACATTTTATTTTTCCAGACTGAAAATGCTGGGGTACGTAACCCGACCCCCCTTAAATTCGACATTCTCCTGAATGTTGCCCGATTTTAGGAATTTTTCGTTTAAATTTTTAATTGAAATTTTTAACTTTTCGTTTCTCGATTTCAGAATTAATATTAGTGACATTATGGAAATAATCACAATGATCGCAATTGTTGAGCCAGTTATGTAGGTTACATTTTTATGATATTTAAGTAGTTTAATGTATTCTAAATTGTCAATATTTTTCAGAACTATTTCCTCGAAATTTATTGTTTTAGTGAAGTTATAGTTTTTTTCTTCGGAATATAAAAATCTGTCGATGAACTTTACATTGTTATTACTAATTGTTTTGTTTAATATTGTAATGGTGCAATTATTTATTGTAATCAGATAATTACCGTTTAATTGGATTTTTCGGTCGTCACAATAATTAGTTATGATTTGATTCTTTAGATTTTTGCAAATTATGGTAGTATCATCTATTTTGTTGATTTCCGGAATAGTATTTTCTCTGAGTTTACAGTTATTATTTGTTACACAATTATTTAGTGGTTTTAGCTCACTTTCGTACTGAATATCTTTTTCATAAACATATTTCTTTCCATTAATTTCAATATAGTATTGGTCTTCGATTATTACTTCTAAATTGTTTTTTGTGATGGGCATAGCAGAGATAAGTTTTACGTTTACAAATTTATAAGAGTATGGTATCTTAAGAGCTAATATTAAAGAGTTATCATTATATTTTGATAGACCTACTCTTATGTTTTTTAGTTTATAGTAGTCTAGTTTCGTCTCGTTAATTTCGGTAGCTGTTAGCATACTAGGATGCACAAGTCCGTGTTTTACTAAAGCAATATTGTCCATTATCTGATTCAATTTTTCTTCCAGGATTTTAAGTTTTAATATTTGATCTAGTTTCAATTGTTGAGAAATAATGCGTTTTTCGTTTTCAGACATTTCTTGAAAAGTTTTTAAAATTTGATTCCTATCTGCTTCTATGATATTTTTTAAGTGACTTATTGTCTCGTTAAAATTTGAATTGATCTCAATTTGCTTGTTTGAATTTCTTACAACGTTTTCCGTATTGGATTCTAAAAATTTTAAATGTTCTGTTATTTCTTGTCTGTCATTGTCGTCCATTGTACCAAAGATCCATTTGTGAACAGTTCCTACAATATTTACTAAACCTCTCTTTTGTCTTGAATCCCTTCTGGGTTCTATTGCTGTTAATTTTGAATAAATTGTTTCTAATTCTTTTTTAATTATTGGATCATTACTTATTTCTAATTTTTCAATATTTTCTTCTAGTAAGTTTATCGTTTGTCTTATTTGTTCTGTGTTGATAATGTGGAGTATCGTCCTGGTGTCCTGTATTAATTCAGTCTGTCCCATGTTAAGTGTAGTGTATCCGTTATTTGTGGTTATTGGTATTAGTGTTAGCGTTGCTCGAACATGAGGTACGGTCAGAAACATCAGTGTTCGAAATACTAAAGTCATCAGCTGCAAATTGACGTGGTCGTTTTATATTAATGGGATGTTCACCCTGCATTATCTTAAGTCTATACCTAGGCTCATTTTTATAGTAATTACGCTTATAGTTTTTAACGGGAATAATGTTCCTCTGTTCCGTATATTCCTCTCTATTTTTATTTAGTTTATTAATCTGTTTTTCTTTGAATGATTTAATCCTTTCTCTTAATTTTACAGGGTCAGCTACCATGGCTTCCTCTGGAGTCATTCCAATAGTAGAATGGTACCTATTATTATAATTATTAACTGCTCTATGCATTTTCTGAATTAGGGTTAAGTCTAAACTTCTCATCGCAACTAGTTTTTCTTGGATTGTGGAATGAAATCTATTTATATCGCTATTGCCTGTATGGGTGTTAGGTTTGGTAAGATGCAGATCAACGTTCTGCTCTCTAAGGAATTCTTTGAAGTTTTCTGCCTTAAACTCATTTTCAGCAATGATTTTCTGGGGTTTTCCAAATTTAGAAAAGTGTTCCTCAAGTGCTTCAACCTTTTTTGTCCAGTTTCGATTTTGCAAATGATAGACGTAAGCTTTTTTGGATAGTTTGTCAAGTAGTGTCAGAAAAGGTTGCTTGGTAAAGAAATAAACATCCATGTGTAAAGTTTGGTTTGCATGTGTTGGTGTTTCGCTAATTTTATATTTAATTTTAATAGGTTTACGTTCGTATTTAGTTTCGAGGCAAGTTTTGCAATTATTTATAATTTTCGTGATCTCTTTTACTAACCGGGGATAGTATATTTTATTTTTCAAACTGTGGTATGTTTCTATTATACCGCTGTGTAGACTTTCTTGAGTGTGATACAATGAAATGTGTCGATGAGCCTCTTCCAAAGTCTCAATTTCTTTAGCTCTGAGGGTGGCTTTTACAAATTTTACCTGTGGTTGATTGCCAAACATTTCTATTAATAGCTGTTGAATTAGATTAAATTGGGAATAGGGTAATTCAGTATAGATTCCAGTGAGTCCTGGTGTAATAAATCTCCGAAGTAGTCCTATCCAATGTTCCCTACCTTTAGTCATATCTACGAAAATTATTCTTCGATTGTGAAGGGTTTCAATTTCTTTATCAGCATCGTTTGTCAAAATCAATTGGGTTTTATAGCGATTAACAATGGTTTCCTTGATCGGAATATGGTCCATTAGTTGTTCGTCTTGCGAATGAACAGTCGCATTGTCGGATACTTCGTCGACCGAGTGATGGTCTAGAGAATTATCCTTGATATTACTTTCGGGAATTCTGCTAAGGAAATCGGCTATTTTGTTTTCCTTGCCTTTAATGTATTCTATTTCAAATTGATACTCTTGAAGTTTTAGTAGCCAACGCTGGGTTCTCTGGTTAAATTCTTTTCCTGTGTATTTTTTATTGAGGTATTTTATTGGAAGATGGTCTGTTATAATTTTAAATTTATTTCCCCATAGGTAAGGACGGAAGTAGTTTACAGCCCAAACTATGGCCAAGAACTCTTTATCCGTTACTGGGTAAAGCTTCTCGTGGTCATTAAGTGACCTCGAAGCGTAGCATACTGGTTGACCACCTTGAGTGAGAACAGCACCAATTGCGTAGTTACTCGCATCGGTGAATAGGACGAATGGTTTACTGAAATCAGGGAATTTCAGAATTGGATGATTGATAATATTTAATTTGAGAGTTTCAAATGCTTGGATGTATTCGGGATCGTTTGTATTAATTCGTTTCCCTTTCTTTAAATATTTGATCATAGGACATGCAATTTTGGCATAGTCCTTGACGAATTTGCGGTAATAACCCGTAGTGCCAAGAAATCCCTTTAATTGTTTTTCCGTAGTTGGAAGTGGATATTCCTGTATGCACTTTATTTTGTTTGGATTGGGCTTCATGCCTTCGGAAGTAAGGACATGGCCCAGAAACTCTGTGTCTTTTTTCATGAAAGAACACTTGTCGAATTGGATTTTAAGGTTATGTTCAGATAGTCGTTTTAATATTAATGTCAAGGAGTGGATGTGCTCTTGAAGGCTTGTCGAAAATATCAATATGTCGTCAAGGTAGACGACGCAAATTTTATTAATATATTCGCGCAAAATTTCGTTCATTAAACGCTGGAAGGTGGCGGGCGCGTTTTTGAGGCCAAATGGCATCCTTACATATTCGTACAACCCGTTTGGAGTCACGAATGCCGTTTTCAGAAACTTATTTAGCAGTGTTTCAACTGCTTCTTTTTCTTCATCGTTGAGATGACTTAAATCAATTTCCTTTGAGTTGGAACTGAGTTCAAAACAGTCGAAATTCGTCTCCTCCTCTGTTGAGAAGATAGGAATTTTCGATCCGTTATCTAAAATGATACATTTGTTATCAAAATCAAGTGTTTTGACAATTTTACTAAGGATGTCCATTCCGATTAATACATCGTATGGCTTGTCTCCTAGTTCCCGTTTATACCACTTAATTCCTCCTCGAGGATCACAATTGAACTCTTAGGAATATTTGATATTATCCTTTCTACGTTTTCCACTGTTACGTTATTGATAGTTTGAAGACGCATTTTGGTCTTATCGAATAATTTAAATTTACTGCAATCTACTTTACTTGAGTTTATTATACTCATGGTTGAACCCGTGTCAATTAACGTTTTACACTTCATTTTGTTTATGGTGAGATATGCGAAAATTTTGTTTCCGAGGCCTAGTTTAGAAAAAAAACAGGTTCGATATTATGAACCTCCTCGGTAGTTGTTTCTAAACTGCGATTTTGGTGACTTATTTGCCCTATTTCCATGGGTTCATGTCTTTGAACCGCATTTCGAAGCTGGCCTGATGGATCAAATCCTTGTCGATGGTATTGACCGGAATTTTGATTTTGGCCCCATCGAAAATTATTATTATTTTTTGGAAAATTTCGGTTAAAACTGTTATTATTATTTTGTTGAGAACCCCGATTATTTTGCTGGAAACCACGATGTTGATTGCTATTTGGTTGAAACCCACGATTTGGATTATTATGTTGTTGAAAATCACGATTGTTATTATTATTTTGTCGAAAATCCCGATTGTTATTATGATTTTGTTGAAAATCACGATTGTTATTATTATTTTGTCGAAAATCACGATTGTTATTATTATTTTGTCGAGAATCCCGATGGTTATTATTATTTTGTCGGGTATTGTTATGTCCGTTTCTCTGTCGTCTGTCTGTAAAAAAATTCCCTGTCTAAATTTGTATAGTCGTAGCCCACATACGAATATAAAATTTCTTTGATTTTATGAATATCGAATTGGTCTCTTAATTCTCTAGATAGGTTGCCGGACGTGATTTCTTTAATCCGGTTTACTAGTAAAGTGTAGTATGCGTTTTTTGTTTGAGATGGATTCGCTTCATAGGTCGCGAAACAATTAATATCTTGGATAATTTGTTCGATTTGAATATTGAGATCACTTATTGAACTTACTCTGAGATTTCCAATTTGTCTGGATATATCCTTGTAATTAACCGCTGGTCGAAAGTGCTGTTTGAGAAGCCCAATGGTTTCCTCCCATGTTTCTGGCTCGTTGTTTATGAGGAGTTCCTTAGCTCGACCGATGATTTTAGTGTTGTATATCGCCTTAAAAAGTTCGGCTCTCCTGGTGTCCTCTGTTGCGTTTAGATGGTGCGTTACCACGTTCAAAAATTGGGTGAGTTGCCGCGTCTCTCCGTCGAATGGTTTGATGTACTGTATTTCCTTGACTACGCGGATTGTGTTATATCCCTGATCTCTCGTGTTCAAGGCGACGAGGCTCTCCAGAGCGGCCGTCAACCTTTCCGAAGTTGCTGCATCCATTTCTTCTTCCTCGATTATCCGCTTCCAGTATTTTGTAAATTTGTTGGGTCGCGGAATTTTCGGGTTTTTTGGAGTGAATTGTTAAGGAGAATGGGCCCTGCACTTTTAACGTTTAGGTGCACGATTCACAATTGGGTAATCCAGTCACTGTTTATTTTTCTGCTAGAGTCCTCACTGATTTTTAGTGGGCACTTTTAGCACTGGTTTAAACATCCGTTCACGATACGTTTTTCGTTCGCGTAACTGTCCGTTCTCATATGGATCCTTTACGTTTAAAAGGATCCTACCGACTGCGCCAATAAAGTATTACACCTTTTTAATTTTAAAAAAAATATAATTTTATTATTTTGAACTGGATCACACTGCTGTACCTTAACAACTAACTATATTCTTATTCTAAGAGGGTTTTTATCACCTCTGATAACTTGACTCAGCAATTCGGTTTGTGGGAATTGCTCGCGATCTTGTCTGTTTCCCACAGTCGCTATCTGTTCTAGGAAATTCTAAATACTACGATTACATGCTAGATGCATCGGAATTCTAAACATTGCGATGCATCTTCAGAACAATATTGTATTACATTTTATTTTTCCAGACTGAAAATGCTGGGGTACGTAACCTGCATACTATATGATGCATTTCAGGTTCGAGTTTTTTGCAAGATCAAGGACTAGAGCAGAAAGCAATATTGGTGCTAGACAATGCACCTTGTCACCCACCAGCTGATGTGTTGAAAACTTCCGATGGAATGATTTTCACGCTTTTTATGCCACCGCATGTCACACCTCTGATCCAACCGATGGATGAAAATGTCCTGAAGATTACAAAACTCTACTATCGTAAAAGTCTGCTCAGTTTTATTGTAGACAAAGATGAGCCCATTGGGAGTTCACTAAAAAAATAACACTAAGAGATGTTATGCTGAATTTAGAAGGAGCTTGGCGGAAATTGAGTCCAACGATCATAGCGAAATGTTGGGGGAATATTCTAGAAAAACCGCCGGAAGATGAAGACGACTTACCCTTGTCTGTCTTGCAACAGAGATGGAGAGAGGACAATAACGTCTTAATGGACACAATAACTTTGCTCCAGGCGATGGCACCTGTAAATTGGTTACTGCTTTTAAATTAGTATTAGATACTAATATACAACATACACTTTTTCTGATTTAGGTGGAATTGTCCTGTTCGGATATTGAAGCATGGAATGAAGACTTAGTGGATGTCCAAAATTCCCCAGAAGACGTTGATGAAGTAGTGATATCTGATACTGATATAGTGGATGATATCGTGTAATCCAATATAAGCCACGGCGAGGCAGTAAAGGCTTTGAACATTGCCATCGAATGGGCTAAATCAAACGATATCATTATCAGTGCCATACTAGTATTGAAGGCTGTTCAAGAGAAGGCGGTTATGTTAAACCTTTCCACCAAAAAAGCTCAAACAAAGTTAACATCATTTTTCAAACCATGTTCGTAATATTTCATCGCAAATATAAACATTAAAATGTACATACATAAATTTATGATATGTTTCTTCTTTATTAAAAGTATTCTAGTAAACAATTTTTCGATTTAAGTATCTATATATTTTGTTACAAATTATAACCTTCGCTTATGTGAACACATGCGTACGTTCGAACAACGTTGATTTTATTCTGTTCACGTTATCGCGACTCGACTGTATGTATATATGTACGTGAGAGGGTCCGCTCCTGAGCATTCTTCAATCATTCTCATAAATGAGTAGTAGGCTCAGGAGAGAGAGATGTAATGCAGGAAATGAAATTGGGCGAGAGAAATGAAGCAATTTTGCACAAGCAGAAAAGGGGAATGTGAGTTTGACATCTCATGGTCCGGCTATATGGACTGGGCGGGCAATCCGGAGTAGAGAGACAAAATGAAATTTTATTGGCTGCGCTGCTACGAACGATCAAAATACTTCTCAGATCCGGAGAGGAATATTTTACATTTTCATGACAGTTTGTTGTCCGTACAAATTTCACCGGGGTAGAAAGCATATGGAGGAGAATTCGAGAAATGTCAAAATCTGATTCGTTCGCAGGAACGCAGCCATTGTTGGCTAGGGAGAAGTATGAGGAAAATATGAGTTTGACTGGGTGGATGTCACGGGGTAGAGGGTGTGTGTCTCTATGTTTACCGTTTACTAGTTCGTATGTTGTGGAATTATGTCACTGAATTTAGTGTACATTTACGAAGACGTCGTCTCATTATATCCCTCTCAATAGTAGTAGGTAACTGCCATGATACAAGGAAGACAAGATATGGCCTTGCGCATGCCGGCTCTCTGAATACCTACGTCATTCGCTCGTTCAATTGTATGAATACTTAGTTTTTCGCTTTTATCTCTGTAACTATTAATCCTAGCAAAAAAAATTTCTGAGGCAAAATTGAAGATCACAAAAATATACATAAAAAATGGTTGATCAACTTTTCTCTATCTGAAATAGTTTTCGAGATAATCTCATTCAATTTATTAATTCGCACGAAATTGGAAAGCAGAGCCAGCACAAGAGCATTTCATTGCAATCCTCACGACAGTATCGCTTCGCCAGGATTGTCGCCGTTACAACGGGTCAATGGCATGTGAGAGAGCAGAGTCAAACTTGGCATTCCCTACAACGAGTGCTGTCGTAGTTGCAAGGACAGTGGGGAGAAGGAGACTCTTTTACACTTTCTTTGTAGATGTCCGGCACTGGCTAGGGCGCGGCACTGTTCTTTGGGCAGTGCCTTTCTTACAGACATAACCGACATTTCCTCTTTGGGAACTGGCAAGTTACTTCATTTCCTAAATTTCACAGGGTGGATTTAAGGAAATACTTCGCCCGATCCCTCTAATATACATACTTAATAGCATCAGTTTTCCTCTTACGAGGTTTGTGGCATCAAAACGGCGCGCACCAGCGCTAATTGGGTATTCCCCTTTTGGAAGCTCTACCGCCACCTAAACCAACCATCGCTTCGCTTGTTGAGGGTGCGGTCTCTTGTGTCGGCTCTGCTTGATGTGTATGTTTTTTGAGAAGCGAATTTGTTTCCTTTTTTGTTTATATCACAATAATCTCAAGCAGAGCCCACGCAAGAGACCGCTGCTCCGTGCGCGTCCTGCACCGCGCGCGTTCTGCACCGTGCGCGTTCTGCACGGTACGCGTGCTGCTTCCTCAACAAGCGAAGCGATACTGTCGTGAGTATTGCATTGCAATGCAGTGATGCCAAATCGTGGGGAATTCCCCTTTTCGTGGGGAATCCGAGAGCGATTTTTGACTGAAAGGGGAAAGGGGAATTTCAGCTTCTCTAGAGTAAAATATGGGGAAAATGAAGAAAGCCTGATGAAGATAGTCTGATCTAGCCGAACAAGGCACTGCAACTCCACTCTCAGAAACAAACAGTTAAAACAAATAAAAGAAAACAATTCCTTTTCGTTCTTTTTACTGTTTACTTAAAAACGTCTGGTCTATATACATACTATAGCATGAAACGAACATCGAAGGGTCTCGCTTAGAAAACTTGTGAGCTCGACATTGTGATGATTCATGCATTGCAATGCAATGCTTAGAGTTATGAACTACCAGTCTCTCAAGTGTATATGAGCCAATGACGTAATGCGCAGAAAAATACGAAAATGAAACGCTGGAAGGCCATATCTTGTCTTCCTTGTATCATGTAACTGCCATGACTAAACTACACAAGACTGTGCCTTGCGCATGTTGGCTCTCTCTTTTATTCTCTTTTTTAGTCTCTTGTGACGTAGACCAGTGACCATAAAGTATGCTAGTTGATAGCCTTCTTGTATGAAGACTTTTTTCAAGTTTTTGTTTTTATCTCCGTAACTATTAATCCTAACAAAAAAAAGCTTTCTAAGACAGAATCAAAGATCACAAAAATATACATAAAAGAAACGACGGATCCAGCTAGCACGACTTTCTTCTCGGTCCCACCAATAATGAAATCGAAGCATGTGCACAGAAATACTAAGCTCCGCATATACAAAGCCATCATATCATACGACCTGTGTTATGCTATGGTTGCGAAACCTGGACGCAAAACATGATAAACACATTTGAACGAAAGGTCCTTCAGCGAATTTTCGGAGCAGTTTGTGACCGAAATGGATAGCGCATCCGGTACAACCAAGAGCTGTACGAGCTGTACGATGAGCTGGAAGTTTCGATAATCGTCAAACTACAACTTCTACAATGGGCAGGACATATACAACGAATGGACGATGACCGCATGCCTAAGATAATATTCAATGCAAGCCGCGTGGACGGAGCAAGGCTACGAGGAAGACTGAGAGCTCGTTGGAAAGGCTCAGTAGATAAGGACGCCGAACAATTTCTGGGCGTCCGAAATTGGGAGACGCGGTCACTTAACCGAGATAATTTGAGGACGATGATCCAGGCGGCCGGGCCCCGACATCGAACTGTTGTGCCACGATGATGATGATACCATTTTAGAAGTGATTAACTGCAATCCTGATACCATCTCAAAAATAAGTTTTGTACATAAGCCTTGAGGAATTTTAGAGAGTTTTGGCTTCCAGGGAATTGATTTGGAAAAATGAACTTATAAGAACATCCATCGGTGGACCAATTATGTCTTCACACCTACAACACAGTTGTGTGAACTCTGGTACGTTACGAACCTACCTCCTGAAGCAACTATCCCTATGGGGCAGTTCCGGAATAGGATTAGGCGATAGGCGGACAACCAGTCCTCGTAAAACTACTCCATGTCAAGAAATCGGATTCACAACGACCACGTAATCGTGTAAATGACTGTTCTTTAAAATCCTGGAATGCGCGCTGCATAAACAAACCGAGAGCTATTGAGGCCCTTCTCCAACAGATCGAAATATACAAACTGAGTATCAACGCAGTACAGGAAATAATTTGGCTTGGCAACCAGATCGATGACAAGAAATCGCGGAACACACCTAGTTGACCGGGTGACGCATAGTGGTTCGCGCCTTTCACGAACAGTGCGGTTTAAATTGGGATAATTTCGAACTCCCCTTGCATCATAATGATCCCTCCAACTTTCCTGAGATGCCTTCCCTCCAACATCAGCAGTCATGAAAAGCGGCTAGGATTGAAAATCTGGCTTGCAACTTTAGGGTGGCCACACACTGTCAAACACGAACTCGAACATGGTGTTCGCCGAATAGCTCAACACATACACACACTTCACTTAAATCTGGAGAAAACCGGTCTACTTGCACCGTGTTCTTGTTCAAGTTCGTGTTCGACAGTGTGTGGCCAGGGTTACAGATGCCATTTAGCCATCCGATGTTAGCACGACTTAGGTTAGGTGCAGGGCTGCCATGATAGGTCACAGCACACTTAGACCGCAACTGGGTCCGTTGTGGTACCTCCAGAAACTGTTTATACCTTACTCTAAAAACTAGGTTTTAAAACCAGCCGGTGCTAGCAATAAAAAGATTGAGCTTTGTCGCGCTAGCGTTGTTGAGGTCTTCCAAGTCGTAAAAGAAAGACAAACCCAGAAATCTCCTCCTTCTGCCCGCCAAAGCTCTGCAGTGGCACAGAAGGTGAATAACGCTCTCCTTGTCCACGTCCTCACAGCTTCCAGGTTAGCTCGTCAATAGGACAGTGCCCTGTGATGACCCCCACCACCCTGCCGATGTGTAATCTGCTTAATGATAGCAGTACAGCAGAGCGGCTCAGATAAGTCTGAGCCAAATCGCCCTTGTCGTTTGGCATAAGTTACCATGTTGGCCCTATCAATACAGCTATATTGCCGGTTACCCCTCAAGCGCAAGCTCATCCGCTCTGTAGTTGCCTGCAAAGCCACTGTGATCCGGTATCCAACAAAGTGTAATGTTGAAAAGTCCACCCATTACCGCGAAAGCTGAGCGACAATCCGAATCCTTTGTTTTGGATGAAGTAAGAACCGCTTCAAGTCAACGTATTGCAGCTTGACTGTAAGTGAAAATAGTCATGTCTCTGGCAGGTGACTTCACAACTAGGTCAGAGCCTCACAAATAGCCGAAACCTCCGCATCGCAGTACTCTACGCATGCTGGTGGCCAGATTCACGAAGGCGTAGAGCCGTGTTGGCCGCTAGGGGTTCGGCGAAAATATTTAGCGGAAGGAATTCGACTGACGGAATGGTTCTACACGATCCTGTTAGAGCCAATCCAGCTAATTTTTTCACCTTCCCCAGCAGGTTGCAGTAGGCAGCTGCTTTGAGTGCCGTCCACCATACGCTTATACCATACGCTTATACCAGTATACAGGATAGTATACTGTATAGTATAGGACGCACCACAACAGTATATAGGTATATCCAATGTACCACCTTCGCCAGGCCCCAGTTTTTACCAAGGGCGTTTCTACATGTGTCGCCTTTCACACGCTCCCGAATATTGAGCTTCCAATTTAGTTTGCTACCTAGAATGAGACCAAGGTATTTAGCCTTGTCACAAAAAGTCAGTTTCTTGTCGTTGGGGCAACCGGTAGCTCAGTGCGTGTAGGCGTCAGTCTCATGTCTGACTACGGTTGTTACGGATTCAAGTCAAGTCCACGACGTTCGTGTCCATGTTTGTGCTGTCTTCCCCCTGTGGTGCGGGGCATAATAACAAGCCAAGACATCTCCCGACTTGTCGCAGGCAGGCGACGAAGTGGGAGCAGGACCTGCATGCTGGCGATGTGCATCGTCTGAAAATGCTTTATGCCAACGAAACGTCAGCTAAGCCACATGAAATAGTTGACGTGCTGTATCCCACTAGAGGTTAGGTCAAATGAATATGCCGTCTAGTGAAAATCCGTCTTGTCCGGGACATCACAATGGTTTGCCTTATCAGTTAGAATGGACAGTGCATTCAGTACCTCATTCAGAATAGCAAATATACCAGAAACGGTGATTGCAACATAATCCGCATAGACAGTGACATTTTACCTCATCTTTTCCAGGTCTAGAAGTAAATTATTCACGACCGGATTCGAAAGAAATGGAGACAATATATCGCCTAGGGAGTCCCTCTACAAAAGCGCCTACTTACAGATGATGTCTCTCTATTGGCCTAACTCCGTGTGGGGCACAGCGCGTCAACTCTTCCATGTGGCCCAGCTGACGTTTCCATGGCATAAACTGGTTTCGGAGAATGCAGTTGCCAGCATGCACCTCCTGCACATCTATAGCCACGAACGTCGTCGTGGACGGGACTCGAATCCGAAACGCCGGCAGTCAAACATGAGACTGATGCTTCAACACACTGCGCTACCGAATAACTACCCACAATAAACCTCGATAGTAGCAACTTATTTATAACGCTGAACGCGTCCTCGATATCCGGGAAGACAGCGGTGGTGAATTCTTTATGATCGAGAGATTTTCCAATAAGGCTGACCATAGAGTGTGTAATGAGTAATTTGATCACCAGATGGTGTCTTGGCGACGGGGGGGGGTTCTTAAAGGAAAACAAACAGCCATACAAAAGCACTGATTTTATGTTGGCTTCGAATATCCGGAGTGTGGTGCGTCTGGGAATGTTGTTGTTTTGCCAGAAAGGAGTCAAACTGAAAAAAGCTGCTCGAGCCTTGTTGATGCGAGACTACATCACTACATCAGCATCCGCTGCACCATCTGCTGTAACTACACTTCCGAGACAGCAGAAACTGTCAACCTTCTCGACTGCTTGCCTGGAAACACAAATTCCGCTTTGCCTTCCTGGATCCAAGCTCAAGTACTTTGTCTTGGCAGCGTTGATTTTAAGCCCCGCATTACGGCTTTCGCAATGCAGAGCATCAGACATTTGAGCTACTTGATCCGAATTATTTGATAGAAGACAAATATCGTCAGCATTGTCTAGGTGTTGAAGGTATTTGAACAATTTCCATCTTCTACCGTTGTTCTGGTGTTCTTGAAGCGCACCATTTAGTACATTATTAATGGCAATTAAAAACAGTAAAGGTGACAAAATGCAGCCTTGTCTCACTCCACTATGTACCTCGAAAGGACCTGATAGCTTACCCTTGTGTAAGACGTGGGTAGGACTCCTTGATGATGGAAATTGTTTTATCTGGTATGCCTCTCCTACGTAAAGCCCTCCAGATGTATTCCCAGTCAACGCTGTCAAACGCCTTCTCGATATCATGAACATGAGATGTAATGGAGATCTCCACTCTGCGGATAGTTCAATAATGCTTCGGAGGGTGTTGATGTGGTCGCTTCATGAGAAGCCCTCACGAAAAGCCGGCCTGTTCATCATTCAATGTGCGGTCAACTGTTTGTCTGACCCGGTTCAAGATTATTTTTGCCATCAGTTTGGAGACTGCTGGGAGAAGACAGATCCCACGCCAATTGTTGCAATCTTTCAGGTCGCCTTTCTTCGGGATCTTAATAATGACGCTCTTCTTCCACACGTTAGGGAGAGTTTCGGTTTTCCAACACTCTTGGATAAGGGGGAGAAGAATATCCGCAATAGCATTGGCATCCGCTCTAAAAAGTTTCACCGGAATTCCATTTATCCCCGGGGCTTTACCCGCATCCATCGATTCAATAGCTGAGTGGTGGAGCTGGTGAGCGAAAAATTATTTGAAAAAAAAAGGGAGTTGTTACAAGTGTAAAGAATCCACTGATATGCCCTTTTCAGTGAGCGAGCATTAGAGGGGGTTAATGTTCGAAATTGTATCGTTCGCGGGTTCAAATTTGAACTATGAGTTCATAGTTCAAAGTCGGCGCCCCAGGCGACCGCCTGTTTCACCTAAACCTTTGACCGGCCCTGCGAATCCCGTCCAAGTCGTGGCCATGGATGTTCGTGTTGTTGTCTTCCACCTATGGTGTGGGGCGAAATATGCAATGTCCGAAAACAGCACATGGGAATAGCTGACGCGCTATGCCCCACTAAGAGCAGAAGTAGTATGGTCCTGTCGGATTTCGGATCCATCCCGTTTTCTCAACGGCGTCAGTAAAACTTAGGCCAGCTAGTCTATTTGTTCACGACCTCTCTTAAATAAAGAAGAAGTATTTGGCAACAAAACGAAAATATTCTAACAATAATATTAATTTTACTCACCATATTTGCGAGTAACTACATAAACAAATATTTTTGTCAAAATTCAACGAAAATACAAAAAATATTTTGAAATCGGCCATCTCAAACATTTGAGACTAGGGCAGAATTCACGAAAAATAGTTACGAAAAATCAACAATGAGTCTTTAATACTGTACGGCTGACATGTTTTTATCGCGAAATTAAGTGATTCTGTGCACTACATCACGTACAATGCCATCCTCAAATATATATGAGTATATTTGCCCAAAAGCAACGCAGGCCCTAGCATATAACCTATAAGGGTCCACCCACGCATGTGTACATACTACGACATTACGCTACGCACATTATGTACTTTCCAAAATGCACGCATGTATCTCTGCTTTATATACATGCACGACCAAAACAGCTGATAATATTTTGATAATAAAATTAGTGCATGGACTCAGAATGTGCCAATATAAAAACCCGGCACACTGTCTCAATCCCACTTAAAACTCTCAAAAACGTCCAACCCAAAAGACCTCAAAGTGAAGTGGAATCGATAACTCCAGAAAAACAAAATACTTTGACCGTGTCAACGAAGATTTACGAGAACTTGTTTCCCAAAAAAAATTGTTTTTCCATCGATTAACAAACTTTTTTTTATGTATATGTACATATCTAGATTTTTTTCCGGGTTCGTTATTTTGTTCTCCGAGCTAAAAATTGTGGTTGATATCTTTAGTGAAAAAATAGTAAACAAATGATAGTATCCATCAAAACGCGTTTTCCAAAATACGAACACTTAATACCAACAACAACCAAATTTATAACAAACTCGAGCTTAGCCGAATAAATTTCTGTTCCCCACTCGGGTTTCATGAATTAAAGATTTTGATTTCGGATGTGGCTGGCTCTGGTATCTGGTTTCGAAGGTTCTCTTTTCATCAACCATATGAAAGAAGTATAAAATCGCTTGTGGTGGCCGCTATACGAGTATATGACCCCCAATTATTCGAGAAGCGCCCTGAAAAAATTTGGCCAGTAGTAGGCACCCAGTCAGATGTGAGTGAAAATCGTTAGTGATCGGTTGTGTTTAGCCCACGGTACAGAAAATACTTAGATACATTTTTTGGAACCGAATTTGAAGAGAGTGTGAAGAAGTGTTGTGAATTATATTGGTGTCTTGAAGTGATTGAGAAATTGTTAAATGTGATCGGTGAAAGAAAAGTAAAATTTTTAAATCTTATTGGCTTAAATAACATTCCATCCTGCCATCCTGGATATCTATTGTTACCACATCATTTTACCATCCATAAATCTCCCCAATAAAAAGACAAAAGATGGCTGTGTCTTTTGTACGACTTGGTCTACGTGCTGTGGTGAGGAGTGCGGTAGAAATTAATTTACCTGGCAGTTCGGCGACTATTTCTCAAGGCATGATGGCTGTCGGAAGTAAGGTAAGGTCTATACCTATATTAGAATGTAACAAAACACATTTTACCTTGGACACAATACCTTGAGAATCAAAAATACCCGTTGAAGAGAAACCAAAGGCCAAGAGAAAATCGTGTTTTTAACTACAGAGAAACAAGTCGTTGAACTTTTTGGCATTTAAGGCCGGTACTCAAATCGTGTGGAATGAAAAGTGCCGTGAAATCCCACGCAAAATTGATCGCCGATGAAAACAGACGTGCAATTGTGTGGAAGGTAAAATTTCATTTCACGAGATCTGTGTACATACCACCTTGAGTGAAATGTCAAGTTTGTGGATTTCACGAGGATGCAATTTTTTTTCGTACCAAATGTACGAGAAAAATTTTCACTGACAGCTCAGCTTGTTAGTCTCTGTCGGTGTCATTCAAGTTGTGTTGTGTTTTCCTGGTGTTATTTATAGTTGGGCGATAGACTAGTAAACAAATTAATCGATGTTAATGTTACTTGCGGTGCTAATAGCTGCATTCGATTCGTTTCGGTCTGGATCATGAATGAATAAAACAGCCTGGATCTCAAAATCTAACAATTGGTAGTACTTACAAAAATAAGAAGAAGACAACGTCAAAGTGATGGGAGTTGTCAATTACCTAGAACGATCGAAGCGTACAGTCGCGGGTTAAATCCTATTGAATTGAATGAAATACGTGTTCTGTGCACGTATCTTGTTTACGACATGTTAATTTTTCAAACATGCAATTCACAGTTTAATACGTATACCGCACAACGCATCTCTTCAAATCCCATGACTCCTATGACAGCCAATTGACGTTCAAGAATTGTCAGATAGATATCAGGGCGATAACTTTGTGGATGGAATGGCACGGCCCAGCAGCACAAATCCAACGAGATCCAAAAACAGACCGGCCTGCAAATTCGTATGAAAATCCAATGAGACCTAGCGAATCGAATGAGCCTAATATTTAATTTCACCGGTACACAGATCGGGTGAAAAGTGAAATGAAACCGGAATATAGAGGGCTACGCCCGCAATCCGAGGGTTTTGTAGCAAGCGCTTATTTTGGTATGTAAATATCGGCTCTTTGCTCTTCTTGATACCACTCAGATGGATAAAAAAACATAATTAAAATGTCTTACTCGCTTACATTTTACATGCCAATTCATATTACGTGATTGTAACGAAACTTAGAACATATTATTGCCTAAGGTGTTGGTTATCCTTATAATTATCTTATCGCTATTATTGATCTATTCTGAGAAGATACAGATTCCATTATTTTCCGTTTTTTTTCGGAACCCACCTTCTTGTAAGTTTTCATAATTCTAAGTATAACGGTCTCGAACTTCAAGGGGAAGGGGACAAATTACGAACTAATATTTTCTCCTCCCCCAATGTTCCCCTTTCTACGAATTTCAAGAAAATGCGAAAAAATGGAATGTACTCAACATTACCTTTCTCACGACACCTCACTTGCCTATACCAGTCGATAAAAAAAATTGACCTTAATTTCGCCTCTATGTGGACACCGCCGCTCCCCCCCCCCCCCTACGCCCGCCAAAGTTGTATTAGTCAGCGCCCCTAACCAATCTTTACCCTTTCTAAACCGTTAATTAAATAACTGCAATTCGCACTACGAAAAACAACATGAAAGTAGTACCCACACCTATGAAGCCGGTAGGTAGATTTTTTGAGTGGATAGTGTCAATATGCCTAACTTTAAATGAATGTACTATTATTAAATATTACGTGATTGCAATGAAACTTCGAGACATTATTGCCTATAGTGTTGGCTATCATTGGCCATCAATATTTTTGACCTGTGATCCGTTTGAGGGGGTGCAGGAGTGTGCTAACTGCAACTATAGAAATGTACTATTATTAACCTTTTTTGATGATATATCAAAATTTTACGATTTTTGGTTTTCTATGCTAGTAAAATGCCGCTTTCCTGCAAGTTTTCATATTTCTAAGTGTAATGGTCTCGAAATGCAAGGGAGGGGGACAAACTCGGATCATATATTTTCCCTTCTACCTCTTTTCCCCTCTTTTCAAATTTGATGAAAATACCAAAAATGGAATGTACTCGGTGTTACCTTTCTCATGATACCCCATTTGCTTATACCAGATGAAAAAAAAAAATTGACCTTCATTTCCCCTCTATGGGGACCTCCCCTTAAAGTCAGCCTATTACAACGAATCGCTTTCTCCGGCGAATTATAATAATTTTACATATTCCCACAAAATTTCATGTATGTAGCTTCAGCGGTTCATGAGATATTTCATGGACAGACAGACGGACAGACGGACGCATGACCGATTTCATAAGGGTTTTGTTTTTAATACAAAACCCTAAAAATGATATGCTCCACACAATCTTTTCCGCGAGTCATTTTGCCGATGAAAAGTACTGCTGTAATTTTTTTCATTTGACACGATCTGAATATAGGTACAAACTTTTACTTTTTTTCATATTTTGAACTAGGGGTGTGAGGGATACTCACATCCTCATTCGCGATTGCGGATTATCCTCATAAAAATAGCCATCCTCATCCGTATCCCTATTCTCATCTTTTCGTTATCAAATATCCTCATCCACATCCACAATCCTCATATTCATATGAGGACATTTATGGGGATATTTAGAGGCAATTCATTGAACCGAACTTGACGAAAAATATACAGTTCGTGTTAAGATATGCTTCGGGAGACTTACTTAAAAAGATGTTTGCTAAAAAAAAATAAACAAACGCGGACTCTGCTGATTCGTCGACGTATCGTATCAAAATCAAATGTGTAGTAGGATGAAATAAAATTTAAGCTGGAAAAAATTAACTTGAGGCCAATTTTGCTACAAAATATAAAACAGGTATGATACCCTTCACGCGAAGCGTTGTGTTGTGGTACATTTGCCTTTTTGAAATTAGTAGTAAAACTGGTTCCGATTTCACTGTTCCTATAAGAGGTATATGAAATAGTGGGGCGATTTCAACCAAATTTAGGAACGTGGCTTAGCAGTCAATACGATTGATTAATATGCAATTTCGTAAAGATATCTTCAGAAATAAAAAAAAGTTTTTCTGACAAAAATTTGCTTTGGGATGGTCGTTCCTATGACAGCTATATGATAGAGTGGTCCGATTTCAACCAAATTCAGAAAAATTATTTCACTAAAAATACTATTGATTACTGTGAAATTTGAAAAAGATATCTTTAGAATTAAAAAAGTTTTTCTCACAAAGACAAATTTTTGGACCGGTCGTTCCTATGGCAGCTATATGACGTAGTGGTCCGATTCCGTTGGTTCCGACATATATACTGCGTGCAATAAAAAGACGGCTCTGTACAAAATTTCAGCTCGATAGCTTTAAAACTAAGGGACTGGTTTGCATAGAAACAGACAGACAGACGGACAAAGCTTAATCGGCTCATCTCATCATACTGACTAAGAATATATATACAATAGTTTATATGTTCGGAGATGCTTCCTTCTGTGCGTTGCAAACTTCATGACAAAGTTAATATACCCTATCATATCCGTGAAGGGTATGAAAAATTGATCGGAAGAGTCCGAAAAGGCCAAAAAAATGGGGCAAATTTGTTGAGTGTCATATCAAAGGAGATAATGAGTTCAACACATTTCCGGTGTTTATACTCTAGATGAAATCTGAGAGTATTATAAGTTTGCCACAAAGTTTGTAACGCTAAGAAATAAGGCTCGCAGAAAAAAATGAATGATACAGAAGTTCATATTATCACTCGAATATCTCAAAACCGGATGTCCGTCTGTCCGTCTGTCCGTCTGTCCGTCCGTCCGTCCGTGACCTCTCTAGCTCGAGAACGCCTTGAGCTATGAAGTTCAAATTTTGCACACGTTATTTTTGATAAAAAATGAAGGCTAAGTTCGTGAACGGGCTAAATCGCTCCACCCCTTCTACCCCCTCCCATACAAAATGACACATTTTTGAAAATTTACAATAATCAGATTTTCTCAGAAACTATAAAACATATTGCTTTGAAATTTTTAATATATCACTTTTATGATAATTGTAACCTATGTTATAAAACTTATTGTAATCCTCACCTTCCTTCTACCCCCTCCCATACAAACTGCACTATTTCATGAAATACGTTAAGCCAATTTACTCAGTACGTATACAATTTATCGGGCTGAAATTTTGTTCTTAACACTTAATTAACAATATCAGTTAGATTCAAAAAAATTAATCGATTACCCTTACTCCGTCTACCCCCTCCCATACAAAATGACACATTTTTGATAATTTACAATAATCAGATTTTCTCAGAAACTATAAAATATCTTGCTTTGAAATTTTGAATATATCACTTTTATGATAAATGTAACCTACATTATAAAATTTATTGTAATCCTCACCCTCCTTCTACCCCCTCCCATACAAACTGCACTATTTCATGAAATACGTTAAGCCAATTTACTCATTACCTATACAATTTATCGGGCTGAAATTTTGTACTTAACACTTAATTAACAATATCAGTTAGATTCAAAAAAAGTAATCGATTACCTATACTCCGTCTACCCCCTCCCATACAAAATGACACATTTTTGATAATTTACAATAATCAGATTTTCTCAGAAACTATAAAATATCTTGCTTTGAAATTTTGAATATATCACTTTTATGATAAATGTAACCTACATTATAAAATTTATTGTAATCCTCACCCTCCTTCTACCCCCTCCCATACAAACTGCACTATTTCATGAAATACGTTAAGCCAATTTACTCATTACCTATACAATTTATCGGGCTGAAATTTTGTACTTAACACTTAATCAACAATATCAGTTAGATTCAAAACCAGGTTCAAATTCATCTAGAGTATTGCATGATTGGGGTTTACCCCAATCGTAGTTCTTTTATGTTTTTACCTAATTTGAAGTAGCTACGACGGTGTGATAGTTGCGGAGCTAGTGGCCGTTTGGTTACGTTGTAAGTACCAAGGCTAGAACTTTCACGATCTTTCTTTGTAATGCAGGAATACGAAAATGAGGAGTCTGACAAAGTGAAAAATCACCAGGAAACACCTAAAAATCTGATATTAATCTTTTTCGTGTCTCAAATAGTTTTCAAAATAATCACCAAAAAACACGAAACAAAAAAAAATGTGTTTTTTTTTTAATTTTTTGAAAACGGTTAACCATAGCGAAAAGTTTCTGATACCAGATAAAAGATCACAATAAAATCCATAAAAAACGTCTTAACAATTTTTTTCGCATCTGAAATAATTTTCGAGATAAACCAAAAATAACTATTTTTGTTTGTTTTTGGACAATATTTCGAAAGCCGTTTACCGTACCGAAAAACCTTCTAAGATAAAATTATAGATCATAAGAAAATTCATGAAAAAGGTTACAACCCCTTTTTTCGTATCTAGAATAGTTTTCGAGATAACACTATTTAAAGAGTGGTATATTTGTCAGAAATTCCAGCCAAAGATGAACAGTCAACGGTCATAAAATGTATCCCACTCCACTTTGCTCTGAAATTTCTGCCAAATATACCACATTTTACTATAAATGAATTTATCTCGAAAACTATTTCAGATAGGAAAAAAAAAAGTTATTAGTTTTTTATATGCGATTTGTAATTTTGTCTTAGGGAGTTTTTCCGTACGGTTAACCGTTTTCGAAATATTGTCCAATAATAGTATTTTTTGTTGTTTTTTGAGTTTTAGCGAAAGGTTATCTCGGAAACTATTTCAGATACGAAACAAATTGATCAGACATTTTTTATGGATTTTGTTGTTGTCTTTCATTTGATCTAAGAAATTTGTCACTATGATTAACCGTTTCCGAAATATTTAAAAAACCCAAAATGTTGTTTTTTTGTTACGTGTTTTCTAGTGTTTATCTCGAAAACTATTTGAGACACGAAAAAGATTGATGTCGTATTTTTAAGAATTTCCTGGTGACCTTTCATTTCGTCTTAGAATATTTTACGCTGTGGATAACCGTTTTCAAAATATTTAAAAAAAAAGGTCGTTTTTTGTAGTTTTTCCGAGATTCTACCGAAAGTTCACTTCGTATTTACGAGCGCTGAGCCCTATTACAAAAACAAAAAGTAAAAAATATCCTGAATAATTAGTATCTTCCACAATATAAAGCGGCAAACTTGATAAAATGATCTAATTTTAACGTTTTTTTTAAATTTTAACCCTCTACGGCCGCCCTCGGAGGCTTGCAAGACTTTTTCGACATTTTCGTATTCCTGCATTACAAAGAAACGATCGTGAAAGTTCTAACCTTGGTACTTAGGCGATATTCAGATTAGCTACATTTTCAGCTCCGACGCAGCCACGCACAATAGCCAAGCATAGTCGATCGTATCGCATGCTGAGCGATGAGTGTGAATCCGCCCATTGGATGCTGTGTATCTCGACTGAAATTTCAAGCAGTCGTGCAGCGCGGTGTCGTGTGTGTGAATTTCGCCTTATACCGTAACCTTATGGACTGTCAGCTCCCCAGCTATGAGGAGCGAAATATGCAAACAATAAAAAAAATAATTACATGTAATATCGTCAAATATTAAGCGATTGAAATCTAACTTGGCGGAAATATTGTTTATTTTTATATATGATATCGATCGTTTAATATTTAACGAGATTACATGCATCGTAATGAAATGCAATTTCTACCATTTTTTCGCCCCTCACTCCGTCGTAGCTACTTCAATTTTGGAAAAAATAATAGAAATGGAATGTACTCACTATTCCTTTTGATATGACACCCAACATGCCTATACTCGAAATATAAAATTGGCCTTTTTCCGTCCTTTTCGGTCCCTTCCGACCAATATTTTATGTAACAAAATAAGTTTTGGCTTCTTCGACCACTACAGATTAAACCAGGCCGAAGCTTCGCTTCGGCCCGGAGTCCGAAGCGTATATACCCTAGACTTGTACAGACCTAGTGGTGATACCAAAAGTTCCAATTGGCAACGACCATATGTACTAGAAGTGGGTCTCCTATATGGCCAGTTCATAGGGGAGTTTGGCACTCATTCAGTGGGATCTTGACCATTCTCAAAATCAATTAACTGACCCATTCTACAAATATTTGTCGCAGTTTTCAAGTTGCTAGCTTCATTCTATCGAAAGTTAACGCTTATTTGAAGTTTCACTTGTAGGGGAGGTAGGGGTTCCTTGGGTCGGATCTTGCCCATCATTGCCACCAACCAATTAGATCCCCCTACAAACATTTAAAAAAAATTTCAAGTCTCAAGCTTCACTCTATCGAAAGTTATCGCTTATTTGAAGTTTCATTTGTAGGAGAAGTAGGGGTTTCGTTGGTCGGAGTTTACGTATTTTCAATATTAGCCAACTGGATCATACTACAAACATTTGACCAAAATTTCAAGTCGATAGCTTTATTTTGTCGTTAAGCTATCGCTTATTTTAAGTTTCATTTCTAGGGGAGGTAGGGGTTCCTTAAGTCGGATCTCACCCATCTTTAATGCCAACTAGCTCAATCTCACTTTAAACATTTGACCAAAATTTCAAGTTGCTGGCTTCATTCTATCAAAAGTTATCGCTTATTGGAAGTTTCATTTGTAGGGGAGGTGGGGGTTCCTTGGGTCGGATCTTGCCCATTTTCAATACCAACAAAGTAGGTTTTACTAGCAACATTTTGTCAAATTTTCAACTTGCTAGTATAATTTTTTCGAAAGTTATCGTAATTAAGGGAATATTTAATTTTTTGAAATTTGTAGGGGAGGTAGGCGTTCCTTTGATCTGATTATGCCCAACTTACGAAACCTTAAGTAGCTTCTCACTTCAAGGTTACATGCCAAAAATCAGGTGCCTACGTCAATTGGTTCAGGAGTTATATACAAAAAACCTGAAAATTAGGGTAGTACGGGGTTCTTTGTAAGAAAACTACCGTTAGTTTCCAACTGATCGATTTTATTTTCCCAGGAGAGTATGAAATTACCCTCATGAGTAATCTACCAAAGCTAGAGCTTTCCATGTTTCTTTAATCGGGAGTTATAGATACATTTATGTATTTTACATATGTAGGGGAGGTAGGCGTTCTCTTGGCCTGATCATGCCCATTTTCAATACCATCCAACTAGATTACACTACCAACATTTGACCAAAATTTCAAGGCTCTAGCTTCATTCTATAGAGAGTTATCGTGTGAACGGACAGACAGACGGACAGACAGACAGACAGACAGACAGACAGACAGACGGACAGACAGACAGACAGACAGACAGACAGACATGGCTAAATCGAATCAGGAGGTGACCCTGATCATTTATATATATACATTGCTATACCTCCGGAGCCTCCTTTAAGGTGTTACATATTTCCGTCGTGACAAAAACAATATACCCTATACTAAAAGTCTAGGGTATAAAAAAAATGGTCATATGTAATTTTTTTCTAGCTCAACCGTTTTATTGGATATTTTTATGGTAGTAGTAGTAGATTTGTATGCTAATGTGCTTCTCATGCTCTCAACTAAAATAATATTTCATAAATAGAAACAAATTAGCAAATATGTATATCCCCATCCTCACCCTCACCCTCATCCTCATTTTTCCATTATATAATTTCCGCATCCTCGAACCCAAACTAACAATCCACATCGTCATTCTAATCCGCTAAACAATATCCCTTACATCCCTATTTTGAACCGCTGCATTTTGGATTCTACATATATTTTGCAGATATGTACAGTACATATTATATCAAACTGCCTCATTAGCTGAAAAATTGTGCACATTTCTTAAATAATAAAAATCTATTATCTTGAAAATTTAAAAGTATTGTTAGATCAGCAAAATCAAAACAAATGATTAAGCGATAAAGCATTAGAAAAAAAATACAAAAGTCGACATCAAAACAAATACATACAAACATACGTATACGAGTTTGTATGTATGTGTATTGCGATTTTGACCGAAACCTGCTCAACATTCGACAAAAATTTAATTCAAAAGATTTTACATATATGTATATTTTATTTTACCAATTTGGGTTTTTATGTGTTTATACGAGGCAATTTTTTAGTATTACAAAACAAGTTGAAGTCGAGTTTTGAAACCACGAGTTGTCTCTGTTGACTTAAAGTCCGAAGCGTATATACCCTAGACTTGTACAGACCTAGTGGAGATACCAAAAGTACCAATTGGCAACGACCATATGCATTAAGAATGGGTCTCCTATATGGCCAGTTCATAGGAGAGGTTGGTCATTCATTAGGATCTTGACCATTCTCAAAATCAATTAACTAACTAACCCATTCTACAATGTCGAATTTTTCAAGTCGATAGCTTCATTCTATCGGAAGGTATTGCTTATTTGAAGTTTCACTTGTAGAGGAGGTAAGGGTTCCTTAGGTCGGATCTTGCTCATCATTGCCACCAACCAATTAGATCACCCTACAACCATTTAAACAAAATTTCAAGTCTCTAACTTCACTCTATCGAAAGTTATCGCTTATTTAAAGTTTCGTTTGTAGGGGAAGTAGGGGTTTCGTTGGTCGGATGTTACCCAGCTTTAATGCCAACTAACTCTATCTCACTTCGAACATTTGACCAAAATTTCAAGTCACTGGCTTCATTCCACCAAAAGTTATCGCTTATTTGAAGTTTCATATGTAGGGGAGGTGGGGGTTCCTTGGGTTGGATCTTGCCCATATTTAACACCAACTACGTAGGTCTTAGTAGCAACATTTCACCAAATTTTTGACTCGGTAGTATCATTCTATCAAAAGTTATCGCTTATTTGAAGTTTCATTTGTAGGGGAGGTAGGGGTTGCTTGAGTCGGATCTTACCCATTTTCAATAAGAACCAAGTAGATCCTACTAACAACATTTTGTCAAACTTTCAATTCGCTAGTGTCATTCTATCGAAAGTTATCGTAATTAAATGAATATTGAATTTTTTTAAATTTGTAGGGGAGGTAGGCGTTCCTTTGATCCGATTATGCCCAACTTACTAGAACTCAAGCATCTTCTTACCCCAGGGTTACATGCCAAAAATCAGGCGTCTACGTCAATTGGTTCAAGAGTTATAGACAAAAAACCCGAAAAGTAGGGTAGTACGGGGCTCTTTGTCAGAAAATTACCGTTAGTTTTCAACTGATCGATTTTATTTTCCCAGGAGTTTATAAGATTACCCTCACGAGTAATCTACCAAAGCTAGAGCTTTTCATATTTATTTAGTCGGGAGTTACAGATACATTTAAGTATTTTACATATGTAGGAGAGGTAGGCGTTCTCTTGGCTTGATCATGCCCATTTTCAATACCATCCAACTAGATTACATTACCAACATTTGACCAAAATTTCAAGGCTCTAGCTTCATTCTATCGAAAGTTATCGTGCGAACGGACAGACAGACAGACAGACAGACAGACAGACAGACAGACAGACATGGCATAATCGAATCAGGAGGTGACCCTGATCATTTATATATATACATTGCTATACCTCCGGAGCCTCCTTTGAGGTGTTACATATTTCCGTCGTGACAAAAACAATATACCCTATACTAAAAGTCTAGGGTATAATGAAATATGTATTATGTTACAAATCGATAAAAAATAAAACTTCCGGAAATTTCTTCCATTTGAGCATATTAGGCGCGTTTTCTTTTAACAGCCATGCAGAGCAGGTTAACACCACACGATTACACTAACAACTTTATCTGAGCTGCTCTGGATAAAACCATATTGTAATAATGCTGCTCCGCTAGTATTGAAATGCAGGCGGCGGAGGGGTCGAAGCTTTCGGGCAGTTTACAGTTTGCTAATTGCGTTGAGCCCTCCAGGGGCATGGGCGCGTCATCATCTCTAGCATTTCATTTCCTGTCGGTAAAATGTTCGTTTTACGTAATTATATGGAATAGTAAACATACAAAATGATTCTGCTGCCTAAAGGAAATTTGTTCGATGGTATACGTACTAAGGATTTAAGTTTCCTCTTAAAATTTGAGTTGAAGTTTGAATGCTAACTAAACGAAGACACACTCCCAGCAAAGACATGCCCCGTTTTCCTGTTCGCTACTCTAATCTGCTATCGATCGTCGTTTTTGCCGGTAATCCTGTTCTACTCTTTTCTGCACAAAAAAACGCACAGCAATTGCCTTGACCCCTCCAGGGACATGGGCGCGTCAACATCTTTAGCATTTCTATGCCTTGTTGACATTTCGATAGCATATCTACTTTTCGGAAGTGCAGTTCCCAGCATGCACCTCCTATCCGCGCCGTCTTTATACTGATAAGCTCGGAGCACTGTGAGAGTTTTCTGTTAGTACCCACAGGCAGTTTTTTATCGCGCCGAGATTTGAACTCCGAGCTCTAGATTAGTATCGTAGAGCGGTGACCGAACGACCACGGTCACCGAGCGGGATAATATAAATACACAAAACGAACATTTTATTGACAGGAAATTAATTTGATGTGCTTCCCGAACTGTGCTTCGACACTTGCGCCGCCTGCATTTCAAAACGTGGAAATACTCACGGAGCAGCATTCTTGCACTAACCTTCTATCCAGAGCAGCTCAAATCAAATTGTTAGTGTAATTGTGTGGAGTTAACCTGCTCTGCTCTGCGTGGCTATAGGCGCCGACTATGAGGGGTAAGGCACTTTTTGCCCCCCTCAATCCAAATGTTGGGTGGGGGCAACGCCCCTCCAATATTTCAGGCACAAATATCGTTTCGCAAGAAAAACGATAATCACCACTCGACTACTTCCTTCAAACAATCAAACACGTATTTAGCTATGACAAATATGGAAGGAAGGAAGGAGCTTGTATGGACATATGTATCATATATATGACCTGTGAGGATTGTACCATTGAATCCTTTAAGGTGCGTTTTGCTAGGCACCACTCTGCGTCAATCGCAGGCGACGATCAAAAAGATACATTCAAATAGTGTTGATGGTTTGATCGCTAATCGTGAATAATGTGCCTCACAGTAACGCACATTTAACAATGCTTGACAGCCGTCAATTTCGCAGTCTCCGGGGCATGAGAACCCGTGTGATATTAGCCCGAACCATAATGGTCATATGAGGTATTAAAACTCGTCGTTCAATTTGATTATGACTCCTCAAGATATTGTCAAAACTTAATATCTTTTGTGCTAAGACGTGGACGTGAAGAAATTGGTATTTTTTCTAACAGTCGGCGCCTCTGTGCATGGCTGTTAAAAATAACGCACCTATTAATGGGTGCATTCGGGAGTCACGGTTGCTAGCTAGCTTTAAGTGCTGCCTCGTGATTTGTATTCCGAATGTTGCTCTAAACCACTGCTACACTTAGCGCAAATAGCTAGGTGCTAACACTTTTAGGCAGCACAAAATTTGTTCGCTGTCTTGGCTTAGCGGAGATTTGACAGTTCGAACGAATTGCCTGCATTCACAAATCATAGCGCTACCTGAGCGCTCCAATTTTTGTTGTTATAATTCAGTGCAAAATTGGGACAAAAATAGGAGCGCTCAAGTAGCGCTACCGATTTGTGAATGCAGGCATGTCAATTTACAACAGGTGAGCCAGCATACCATTTGGGCGTCACAAAAAAATTGTAATGTACTGCTTAAGAATTCGCTATTTCTATGCAGCGCATTACGCTTTTTTCCGTGACGCCCGAATGCACCCAATGTCTGGAAACATTCAAGCTATGGCAATACATACAGCCAGGTCAGTCCAAACTATCTAATCGCTTTCAATTTTTTTTATTGGATTATTTTATGTGATGATATGATAGGTCATCACACTTTAAGATGCTGCAATTTTGTCTCGAGCAAATTACCGATGATTTGACTGATTGTGAGAAGCGAATAGCACTGTACAAAAAGTTTATAAAGAGTTGGCGCGCTTATGCCCCACTAGCGGTTATGGCAAGTAGTGGTAGTGAGTGCATTCACGACGCTCGTTTTATCCGGATCGCTACGGAGCGCTACGGAGCGCTCCGTAGCGCTACAACCCCTCCCGGTCGTGATTGCAACCGCTCCTTCCATCCGCTCCGGAGCGGTTACTTCCCCTTGGTAGCAGAAATTTTTTACGCTCTCTGGGCATGTAGCGCTACATTTGACAATTCGCAGCTGGTATGTGCGTTGTGACGTTTGTGTACATCAAAAGCGCAAATAGAATTCACGTCTATGTAAATTCACTGTCTTCTCGTCTTTGATTTGATATTTCCTTGTTTCGTGATGTGCCAAAGAAATGTTTTGCGATGGAAAATTGGCAATTGTCAAATATTTGCGGTGTCACCTGTTTGTCAGACATTTCATATGTAGCGGTTCAATCACGAAAGAAATGTTGACAGGTAGCGTCTCCTCAAATGTGTAGTGGAGGGGATGTAGCGTTCCGTAGCGAAAATTTTTCACATGAATGCAGGCAGTATCTTCTTCTTTATACGCATAACCTTCTCAATTTATTTCGCGTGCGTTGACTTTCTGTTTTTGGAACTATCTACTCGTAGTATTATGTACATATGTGTTGGCAGTTACAGTTGGTCTGTCCACGCGCCATCCTATGCCCGCTACGGACGATTGGCCATGACTGGCAATTGGAGCCATTATCATCGTGTATCTACGCGTATAGCGGTTATTCGCAATCGCGTTTGGCAGAAAATTGCTTCGAAAGCCATAACAAGCCAATTGCTGGTAACCATCATCGCCACAAATCGCTATTTGAAGGCGCGTGCTGCTCCGCCGAGCTACCGGGATTTTCCCGGGCGCCTCGTTTTTGGGGGCGCCTTTTCGCAGGCAGCAGAATACTTCCAAATAGATCAGACATGCTTCATTCTCGGAAAATTTGTCTGCCCGATCTCAGGAAATGAATGAATTCATGATAAATATATTAATTTATTAATTAATGCGTCAACTACTACTTAATTGCCCTAATCCCTTATGGGGCATAGCGCGTCAACTGTTCCAAGTGGCCCATTTTGACGTTTCGTTGGCATAAACTGGTTTCGGAGAATGCAGTTGCCAGCATGCACATCCATGGCCACGAAAGTCGTCGTGGTAAATGCAGTTTTTGTGGTGTTTTCATATTACACTAAAGGATTGTAATTGATTTGTTGTGTGAAGTGTTTTTTTATTTTTAATTTTCGCTTTAAGGTCGTTTCACACACATCAGTCACGTCACGTCACAGTTCCGTCAGAACCGTCTGGTATCAGTCACAAAAAATATCGTTTCTTGAAAGTCAAGTGGCGCTGTCTATACTGAGCCGGCGCAGTCACGAATCCGAACCGTCAGTCGCGCTTCCGTCACCGAACAGTCAAATTCACATTTCTTCCCAACGATATTTTTCGTGTTTGACGGACGTCAGTTTAGAAAGTGAACATGGGCGACGACGAAAAATTAATCGAGTTGGTTCGAAATTACCCCGTTCTGTACGGTTTATCGCATAATAAATATATGGATATAGCATATAAAAACAGGATATGGAAGCAAATTGGAAATGAAATAAAAATAGATGGTAAATCTAGGTACACTCGAGAGCATACACAAAAAATGACTGACTACGGTCTGAATACTCTGACGGCTATATGTGAATACAGCCGCTATTTTGACTGTGACTTGACGGCGACGGTTATGATTCGGAAGGTTGACTGAACTGTGACGTGACTGATGTGTCTGCATCGACCTTTAGTGTTTCGTAAGATGTTAGAGAACGAATTTCCTGGGGCATAGCATTGAAAATCGTTTTGACGATCTAACCGGATCCCTCAATATTCTGTTTGTATACGCCGATGGTGTTCTGTAGTTCCCAGCATTTCTAGTACTGTAGCTGTGAACCTCTCTATTTAGTGTCAGAGAAATGGATGTCTTATTTTTCTGGTTGACAATTTTCCAAATTGTCTTCACTTTCTCCAAAACAATAATTTGGGATATTTTTAGTTTCCGGGGTCCGGGGTTAAAAACTCATTTTCACTTGGATTTTTTGTCACTTATCACTCGCGTCACCCTGACTTTCAAATTTGCAAAAAAAAATTATTTTTTTTTAGTTTTTTATCTTAATTTTTTAATTTTTTTCCTTATTTTTTTTTCTAATGATTTATACTGAATGTTTGGTGTATTTAAAATTGATCAAAATGCTGTTGTTCGCAGAGCGAGCGAAGCGAGCGTTAATATTTGTGCGATACTGAGGGTTGTGATCCCTTAAGCGCGGAGCGAGCGGAGTCCACGCAAGGGGATTTGCGAATATTTCAATTTTCCATGCCTCCAATGTACCAAACAATCAATATAAATTATGAAAAAAAAAAATTAAATAAAAAAAAAAATAAAAAAAAAAACAAAAATTAAAAATAAATTAAATTTTTTTTTGCAAATTCTTAACTTTTGCAGTCGCCCGAGTGAAAAGTGATAAAAATCCGAGTGATTTCCCCAGCCGGGGCCCGGAAACTAAAAGGTTGCCCGCTCCGTCGACTCTGTGCGTTCATTACTCTCTTTGGCATACGATCATCGTCCTTTCGTTCTACATGCCCTGCCCATTAAACGACTTCAACGGTTTGATGATTTTCGAAACTTCCAGCTCATCGCACAGTTCATACAACTCATGGTTGTACCGGTTGCGCTATCCATCTCGATCGCAAACGGCCCCGAAAATTTGCCCCAGAACCTTACGTTCAAATGTGTGTAGCATGTTCCCGGAGGCTTGAGTTAGGGTACATGCTTCGCAGCCATAGCATAGAACTGGTCGTATAATGGTTTTGTACACGCGGAGCTTCGTTTTTCTGTGCACATGCTTCGATTTTATTATGGGGAGAACCGAGATAAAAGTCTTATTAGCTAACTGTATCCGTCGCTTGATTTTGTCGGTTTCGTTCGCGTTCCTTGACAAGCTGCAACCCAGGTATATGAAGTCGTTCACGAACTCGATGTTGAGGTCCCCCGCATTGATGGTCGATTGTGCAGGTGTCCTTGTCCTCCGTTGCGTCATTATTTTGGTTTTACCTGCGTTGATGTTGGTGTCGAGCGTATGAAGAAGTTCTTCTGCGTCGGCCAATCATCGGGACATGATGTTGATGTCGTCGGCGTACGCTGCTAATTGTGTCGACTTGATGAGTAGCGTCTTGCTGTTTTCCATATTCATAGCCCGAATAGCGTATTCCAGTGCTAGGTTGAAGAGCGTCGGTGCCAGTCCATCGCCCTGTTTCAAACCAGTGCGTGTTTCAAATAGATCAGTAAGTCTATTCTGGATCCTGACTTGTGAGACGGAGTTGGTCATCGTCATCTTAGTCAGTCGCACTAATTTGGCCGGTATACCAAATTGCAGCATGATGTTGTACAGTACTCCACGATCGATACTGTCGTATGCCTGCTTGAAGTCGACAAAGATTTGGTATACGTCTACGTTGTATTCCCAGCACTTCTGGAGTGTCAGTTTGACCGTAAAGAGCTGATCGGTTGTGGAGCGACCAGGTCTGAAACCACCTTGATATTCGCCAATGATTCGTACTGCGTACGGTTTTATTCTATTTTCCAGTATTTTCGTCAAAATTTTATAGGACGTACAGACTAGTAGTATGCCCCTGTAATTCTCACACCGCAGTTTATCTCCCTTTTTGTGAATTGGACAGATGATAATTCTGTGCCAATCGACTGGGATCACCTCATCCTCTCTTAATCGCAGAAATAGCTGATGTATGGCATTAACTAGACCCATTCCACGAAATTTCAGCAGTTCAGCGGAATCTCGTCAGCGCCCGGCGCTTTATTTCGCTTTAGTGACCGCAACACGAGATCAAGTTCCACTACTGTCGGGGGTTGTATGCGTGGGCCTAGATCAACAATATCGTCGAGAGTTTCTTGTGTGGGGATGTTAGATGGTAGATTCAGAAGCTTCTCAAAATAAGAGGCCCGTTTGTTAACGCCTTCGGTGTCGCTGATGATGTTTCCAACCTTGTCCTTACAGCGGCTAGTTCTTATAGCCGTTCTTAATTGTATGTACTAGTTTGTACGCTTGTCTGGTGTCCCTATTAGCTAAGTTTTCGTTAATATTCAGCACCTGCACGTCAAAGTATTAACATTTCTTACATCTAATTATTCTATTCGATATTCGCCGTAGCTTGTCATATTTTTCTTTTTTGGCTCTGGTTGATCGTTGAATCCAATGTCTTTATGCCTCGTTTTTGGCGTTAAGTGAATTTGATGGTACCCTTGAGTTCTGCTCAGAACCCATGGACGCCTGTGTTGCGGATGTTGTGTAGCATAGGTGATAGTCTTTCCTCAAGGGCGACAGTATACGCCACCGCCATAGCATCGCTCAGAAGTTTATCAACCGCAAAGGTTTTGCGAAGGCTGATTCTCGATTGGTGCACTGAAGTAATTTGACATCTGTAGGTCGTCTTCATCAAGTGATGATCTGAGTCGCATTTTGCTCCTCGATGGGAGCGGAGATCCATCACACTAGACGCCCATCTCTTGCAAATACGGACGTGTTTATGGTTGACGGTATGTGTGTCTGGAGGTTTCCAGGTCTGCTTGTCAATGCGTCGATGCGGAAAACACGTAGAGCTTATGACCAGATTACTGCTGCGGGCGAAGTCGATGAATCGCTGGACGTTCTCGTTACATTTTTCATGGAGACTGTGGCCGCCAGTAGTCCCCCGGTGCCAGCTTTCATTTCTGACTTTCGCGTTAAAGTCTCCTAGCAGCAGTTTGACGTCGTTTGTTGGAAGTGAGTCAAAAAGGGTCTCAAGGTGGACGTAGAACTCGTCTTTTACTGCGTCTTCTTTAACTTCAGTAGGGGCGTGCACATTAATGAGCCAGAGATACTTTTCGACCTGTTGAAAGAGGGCCTTCTCGGCCCAGGTTTGTTCTGGAAGCGTACATTCCAGGATCCGAAAGAATAATCCTTTAGTCGTTTGCGTGGTCGTCATTGTTGATCCGTCCAATCCGAGGCATTTGTTCCAGGTTTCTTGACATGAAGTATTGTAGTTTTTACAAGAACGAGTTAAATAATAATATAACGATGCTAAGCCTAAACGCATAATTACATACTAAGGTGACTATGACAACAAACCCAATAATACTGCATATTCTTTATCATCGTGGCGCGACAACCCGATGTCGGGCTTCGGTCGCCTGGATCATTGGGCTCCAATTATCTCGGTCAAGTGACCGCGTCCTCCAATTCTGGGAGCACAGTAGTTGTTCGGCGTCAGCATCTACTGAGTCTTCCCAAAGAACTCTCGGTGTTATTGGTAGCCTTGCTCCACCGATGCGTCCTTCCAATATTTTCTTATTCATTTGTTGTACATGTCATACCCATTGAAGGCGTTGTAGTTTGATGATTCTCAAAACTTTCAGCTCATTGTACAGTTCGTACCGCTTATGATTGTACCGGATGCGCAATCCGTTTGTGTCGCAAACTGCTCCAAAAATTCGCTGAAGCACCTTCGTTCAAATCTGTTGTTTTCGGAGGCTTGACTTAAAGTCCAGGTTCCGAAGCCATAGCATAGCACATCATAGTTTTGTATATACGGAAGAAGAAGAATATGTAGAAGATATTGCTCTTCGTCTGGATTCGAGGTACATATTTCAAACGGTTACATCTCCAAACAAAGGTGGTGCATGCTAGCAACTGCACTTCCGAAGAGTAGATATGCCATCGAAACGCCAACAAGGCATAGAAATGCTAGAGATGTTGACGCGCCCATGCCCCTGGAGGGGGTCAAGATAATTAATAAACCAAAAACAAATCAGGATATTAGTGATCCAAAAGTGCTACTAGACTATTGACTAGTACCCAATTCAACTACCTACCTCATGGATCATTTCGAGGCCTATGTACATTGCTGGTCACTGGCCACGATAGTTCCTACTTTGACAACTATTACTTATATTACTAAAAAGAAAAACAAACAGACTCATATAATTTTACCGGCTACTGGACCACAGTGGCAATCAACTTGATTTGCCCCCCAATACCAATTAACTGTGAACTTATGACTGGAATAGTTAATTTTATAATAATCAACTATTCCAGTCGCGTTACCTACCATAAAAACCGCCGCGCTGCGACATCTATACCATGTTCGCCATGCGGAAGACGCCAGGCGCAGCAAACAGATAGGCCCTTTTGCTTTCAAATGGTCATGAATAAAAATAACCGGTTACCCTTATTACATTTTTGTAAAGTGTACCCAACTGAAAAATTACATTTGGCTAACCTTGATCTTTAAATAAATGCCTCCACGTAATCTGAAACAGACTACTCGTAGTAAGGGTCTTATAACGTCTGTAATGCGTGGTGGATGTGTTGGCTGATTTGGTTTTGGTACTACCACGTGGTGCTCTTACTGGGTTGGTTTGCTAATGTACCAACTAAGTAAGTAGTTATTTTATGTTATCGCGTACAGAAAATGGGTAAACTTTTATTTGGAGGTAGTCCGGATGGCGCAACGGTTAGCACGTTCGCCTTCAACGCACTGGGCCCCGGTTCGATTCCGGGGATTTACGTGTCGGACTATGAGCCCACTGAGCTGTTAAATGAGTACCCATTATGGGGTAAATAACTCGGTTGAGCGTATTGCTGATCACATACCTCTGCACAAAAACCGTCACGATCTAGAAAATGAGATGATTCTAACTCATCTCGAGGCCGTGGTTCAAATTGGACTATTGCGCCAGTTATTTATTTTATTTTTATTTATTTTATTTGGAGCCCATAACGACCCTCTCAACTTCTTCATTGGATGCAAGGCTCTTCCCACAAACAAATTTCTTCAAGTTTGGGAACAGATGGAAGTCTGAGGGTGCCAAATCAGGAGAATAGGGGGGATGGTCGAGTAAATCGTACCCCAATACCCGTAGTTTTCTCATCGTCAACGCACAATTGTGTACAGATGCGTTGTCCGCAGGTGAAAGATGATTTTTTTCCTCTTCAAGCCAGGCCTCTTCTCGCGAATTTTGGCATCCAGCTAGTCAAGAAGTTTGGAGTAATATTCGCGTTATTGTTCTGCCTTTTTCAAGGTAATCAATTAACAAGATCCCTTTCGCATCCCAAAACACGCTGGTCATAACCTTTTCGGCAGATGCGATCGACTTCGCTTTCTTTGGCGCTGAGCCACCGGCTTCCACCCACTGCTTCGGCTGGTGTTTTGTTTCTGGCGTGTAGTGGTGGACCTAGGTCTCATCCATGGTGACAAATCGCCGCACAAAATCGCTTGGCTCCCGTTTGCACATTTGCTTTTAATTCATTCATTGCATTCAGCAAATACGGCACTCATCTTGCGCATTTCTAATTGCTTATGCAAGATGTTACGCACCCTTTCTTCCGATATCCCCACAGCCTCAGTAATATCACTCACTTTCATTCCCCTATCGTCCACCACGATATCATGCACTTTTCGATGGTTTCCGGTGTGGTTGCGGGTTTCGGCCGTCCTTCACGTGGATCGTCTCCGAGGGATGTGCGACCACGTTTAAATTCACTTGCCCATTTTTTAACGGTTGACATCGAAGGAGCAGAGTCCCCGTAAACTTTTGTTAACTTCGGATGAATGTCCTTAGGGGTTAATGGTTCCATGATAGAAACAGTGGAAGAAACGTTGCAGGCGCTGATGAAGGTACATTTTCCTGGAAGTTTCAAGTCAAACCAACCATGGGCCCAAACTAACAAGGGAGCTGATGGGGGAAGTCAACAAGAAGCTGAGAGGATAATAACTCCAAATGGAGTCAAAAGTGCTATAAACTCTTTTGCACCATTTAAAACGGCTGGAATGGACGGAATATTCCCGGCACTATTACAGTGGGGCATGAGCGCTCTACTAGATAGGATCCGGAATATATTCGTCGCCTGTCTTTCAGCAGGCTATATCCCGAAGGCATGGAGGGAGGCTAAGGTGGTCTTCCTGCCTAAACCGGGAAAGAAAGACTATACAGAGGCAAAGTCCTTCAGGCCGGTTAGCCTTACATCATTCCTGCTGAAAACAATGGAAAAAGTGTTGGTGGACTACCTGGAGAACACCACGCTAATGTATAGTCCTCTGAGTAGGTGCCAACATGCTTATAGAGCAGGCAGATCTACGGAAACCGCTCTACACGAACTTGTTATAGTTGCAGAGAGAGAGAGATTAACAACGGCGGGATCGCGGTGTCTACTTTTATGGATATAGAGGGTGCTTTTGATAAAATCTCCTTTACCAAACTAAGGAACGCCCTGACTGAGCGGGGGGTTGATTATATTATAATTAAGTGAATCGACTCTATGCTTAAGCAGAGGGCGGTAAATCTTAGCAGTGGATGTGACAGAATACGGGGTAAGGTAGTCCGAGGATGCCCACAAGGAGGTGTTCTTTCGCCTCTACTGTGGAACATCACCGTGGACAGTCTTCTCTGGAAGCTGGACTCGATGGGCGTACACACTGTAGGATACGCCGACGACTTGGCACTTACGGTCAGTGGAAAGTTCATGGACACAATTCTAGGTTGCATGGGACAAGCTCTCAAAGTAACCGAAGAATGGTGTAATGAGCAAGAGCTAACCATAAACGCTAGTAAATCAAACACTATGATTTTTACTCGTAAGAGGAAAGACATAGAGATAACTGCCTTACGGCTTTTTGGTTCGGAAATCAAGGTGTCCAAGGAAGTGAAGCATCTAGGAGTTACCTTAGATGTGAAACTAACTTGGAATGTTCACGTTGATGAAAAGATCCAAAAAGCGAAAAAGATTTTGCATCAATGTAAGAGAGTGTGTGCTCGTAGGTGGGGAATTTCACCTAAAGCGACACACTGGATCTACACAATGATGGTAAGACCCATTCTAGCCTAAGCATCAGTAGTATGGTGGCCAAAAGCCATGCAGAATACCACAAAGCAGAAGCTGGATGGGGTACAAAGGATAGCTTGCGTAAGCATATGTGGTGCAATGCGCACCACACCAACGCGAGCAATGGAGGCATTGCTGGGACTGCCGCCGTTGGACTTATTTATAAAGAAAACGGCGGCGCTTTCGACAATACGCATGGAAAGGGATGCCATGTGGCATCGCTTTAGAACTAGCAGCGGTCATAAGAGCATCCTAGACATTATTCATGATGAGGTCAGGGAGACTCTAATGCCGGTAGAAGGCATGAGTAGACGTAGGGTAGTTGAAAGACTACACAAGACTCACATTGCAGATGGAAACATCCACAATGAGTGTATGTACAATGACATCAGCATTTTTACTGATGGCTCTTTAATGGACGGTATAGCGGGGGCGGGGGTTTACTCTAAAGAGCTAAACCTAGCATGTGCGCTTAGTCTAGGAGAGTATGTGTCCGTATACCAGGCAGAAATGCTTGGCTTGTTGCATGCGTTGGACCACCTGCTTGAAGTTCAGGTGCGGGGGAAGAAAATCCTTATTGCACTGGACAACCAATCGGTGATCAGACGCATGCAGCAGACGAACATAAACTCTAAACTAGTACTAGGGTGTGTCCGGAAGCTCAACACGTGTGCCTCAGTAAATGAGGTTACGCTGATTTGGGTAAAAGGACACATAGGTATAACAGGAAATGAGGCGGCGGATGCCCTAGCAAAACAGGGATCTGCGGCAACTTTCATTGGCCCAGAACCCAGAGTTGCTCTGGGGAACGGCATGATTGGAGCGAAGGTTGGGGAGTGGATGGACTCCATGCATCAACAAAGATGGCAGGAGCTAGTCACTTGCAAACAAGCTCGGAATGCAATGACCAACCCTTTAGGCAGGGAAGCGAGAAAGGTACTCAGTTATAAACGGAGTACCCTAAGCTGGATAACTGCCTTGGTCACAGGGCATGGTAATTTTAAGGCTCATCTGGCCAAGATGAAAATCGGGGAATATGACGATTGCAGGCTATGCCTGGAGGAGGCCGAGACGGCAGCACACATTGTGTGCGAATGTCCAGCACTGGCTAGCACGAGGTTGAGGATCACAGGCAAGCACACGATAAGTGTGGAAGCCATGAGTGAACTCAGCCTTAAACAAATGCTAGCAATAACACGGGACTCAGTGATGAAGAAAGAGGTCGACAACTATCAGTCGACATCTGAAAGCCACTGATGACCGGGAGGGGGCGAAAAGGGACCCAAACGTTAGTGGTCTGCTTCGGCTATCCCCCAGAATATAATAATAATAGGGGTTAATCCATCCAAAACGAAGAATTTTATGACCGCACCACGTAAGACGTCTACTGCAAAAATTCGGGTAAACAAACTTGTCATACGAACTAATGACAAGTGCAACCAGGCAGGAAACATTTTTGCTGATTGTAATGGTATTCCTGTGTCCGGCCGAGAACTTTTCACCTTAACCTCGTAATTTACTAATGTGAATCCCGAATTCATCAGGCTCTTTTTGCACAACTGAGTAAAGCTAACACCTAGTTGTTTCTTCGCAATACATAAGCCAGGAATATGGTATAGATATTATTTATTACTTACATCGCCAAGTAATAATTTTTAATATGATGTTCTGACTTGTAGAATGTAGAACTTAAATAATTTGGGTGTATTAAAGTGTTGTTTAAGGAACACGCATTAGAGTTTACGACTTGGCAAGATGATTTCTTGAGTCGATTTTCACCACGCAACGTTCGGATTGAAAGAAAGCGTATCCAGTTGACCTCTCCACTATCATTAAAAAAGTCGAATGGAACTCATATCTGGTTGAACCTCTCCCACAAGTGCGAAACTTGAAGCGAAGACTCCATCTAAATTCAAGCGATAAATTAGTGTGGTCTATCTTTCTCAGCTACTTTTTCCATACTTCCAACAAATTTTTTTTTTCCTAAATAAATTATTTTGTTTTAGTATAATCACAGACGCGGCTTTTAAAATTATCAACTAACCATTATTATCTTCTTCTATGATTTTCAGCCTTACATCATAGCACGACTACCTCTAAATATGACAACAATAAGTTCATCGCCACTTCATCGTCCGTTTCCAACAGCTATGGTGATAAGCAAACGAAATTACTCAAAATCCACGAAAAATGAACGTCAACAAGATGATAGTGATTCGGACTCGGATTCCGATGACGAAGGTGAACGTCGTCGCCCACGGAAACAACAAGGGAAGGATGCTAATCATCGTCTTCAAGAGAGAGTAAGTTGAAAATATACTTGTATTATGCATTATTATGCAATAAAGAAATACACCAGTTAAATAACAGCCCCCTGAAAAGGGTTCCAATAGCGATAAAAGGGGGATTCATGCTCATGTCGTATTTGACGTAAAGTTGTAAACTGTAATGAACCACCTGTAATGAACCATATTATGGTCTGGTAGTGCTGCTCCCACCGGCAGATCGAAGCAGCACCTGATGAGTAGTGATCTGTTGGTTGTACGAAACCAGAGGCTGAGGGTCCCATTACACCCGGACCCAGGTGCGACCGCGTGGGCGCCTAATCCGTCCGCCAACTATTCCATCCTTATCGACTATTTTTTTTTATTCTCCATTTTTACCTCCCCTGTTTGTGTTGTTTTCCCCAGGCCTATGAATTTTTGTTAATACGTAAAGGACAGGGGCAACGAGCGGCGAAAACCCCGCCCACATCTCCCGAACTGAGCTTAGTTAGCTCGTTGAGAGGGCCTTTTTCTTCGCGAGATGGCACTGCCCGACCTTCACGGTCACCATACAACCTTAGGCTTCGTCCCCACGGGCATCTTCTGATGCCCACCAAACCGTCCATTACAAAACTTCTGTCATTTTACTATGGAGATGACAGAAGTATACGACGGATACGACGTTTACGACATATACGACAGGGAGCGTGAATCTCCCTATTATCAACTACATAATATGTGCATGAAACTTGGGGCAACCAAATTTGAATTTATTTATTTAATTTAATTTTTTTTGGGAACCAAATTTATAAGCTGTTTGGAAAAAAATACTTTATAATGATCGCTTTCTTGCAATACCATGAGTCACGAGGTCACCTTATCAACAAATGTTACACAAAAATATACAACCCCTGGAGTGATAAGTTTCCAAGTCGAGGAATTATTGTCTTAAGACTTCAAAAGACCGGCCGGCGGCGTGTCGTGGTGATAAACCTAGTCGCAATCAATAAATATTTTGAATTATTACACATATGTGTCCTCGTTTATGTGCTTTTTTGGAATCGTGATTGTAGCAAAAAAGTACGATTACGGGGGAAGCTGTGGGGCGTAATAATTAGCCGCAACCTTTCCCGGCTTGTTGCAGGTATGCGTCGAAATGGGCAAGAGGTGCATGCTAGCAATATGCATCGTCCGAAACCAGTCAAATAAGCCACATGGGAGTAGTTGGCGCGCCATGCCCTACTAGGTGTTAGGACAAATAGTATGGTGCGGGCGACCAGTACAACCGAACCTACCCACCGCATAATATCATACTAAAAATCTATATAAAATCTCAAAATTAGTTTTTCTCGATGATCAGAATTTTTTTTTTTGTTTTTCATGCATATTGGTCGACTTGCCGTGTTCTATTACCTGATATTATTACCCTTTTTTTCAAAGACGATGTAGGAATTTTCGAAAGATACGATACGGGAATATGCCTTCCGTATCATCGGTATGTCATTTTTACCGACCAAACCCAAAACCACCAACTTCTTTACAGTTTCCAGACCACATCTCGATATTACTTCGCATGGCTGATTATGGCTAATCAGCCGTCACTGCGCCTTGTCGACTTACGCCTTTTTGCCTCCTTCTGATGTTTCTTGTGGATATCACAACCCACTGGATTCCAGTTTGGCGCAGATTTTAACATGTTTTACACCAAATCCTGTGGACTAATGCCACTACTCAATTGCGCCTCCAGTTCTCCGCGGCTTCCTGAATGTCTCGGCCAATGGAACATAACGTGTCCTGGATCCTCAGGTTCTTTCGGACATCTTTGACAGTCCACCATGTCCTGTTGGGAACTGGGTGAGGTAGTGATTTACCTCACTGTGCTTTCGGTTCATCTACATGTCAATTTAAAGGATGAGTGTATGCGTTCAAAGTCCTTTCGATGTCGATGCTTCCTCCCAATGTTGTTGAGATTTTATCAGGGATTCGGACCTTTCTCCGTTCCTCCGTACCGGCACTTCCGAAGGATCTAAACGTCTACTTCTAAAAACTCGAAACATTTCATCTGCCATATGAGGCACCGACTGCTAAAAAATATAGGGGGGGGGGCACAAAAACTTCATATGGTTTTGATTGACCGTCGGATTGAATTGTGAACTTTTTGTGATGGTATTCTCACAGCATCCATTCTTGAGGGAAATAATAATAAGTATCTCTTGCACTTAAACAAAATGCACTGATGATGGGTTCACGAACTGAACGGCCCAATAGTCTTTGCTAAAAACTCTACGTTTTAAAGGTCGCCACCCATTGACGAGCACAACCACGACCAAACTTCCATCGAACCATCAAATATCATAGAACGGTGGAAACAGGGGGAATTTTTTTTCCACACGTCCTATGAAATTGATGGTTAAATGGAAGTTTAGTCGTGGTTGTGCTCGTCAATGGGTGGCGACCTTAAGTTCGCCACACATGACACATGATCGCGGACAACCACGACCGACCTCAAATTGAACAATCGATTTCATAGAACAGACCTTCCTCATTTTCACAGCTCTAAGAAATTAAAGGTTCGATAAAAGCTCGGGCGTGGCTGTGCGCGATCTTGCGTGGCGACCATTAAGGTCAAAACATACAGTCCCCGTACCAGGGCAGCGCCGTAGTCGCCCGTATACGGTAGGCGAATTGTACAATATAAAACAGTCTGCTAGTTCACACTTACCCACACGGACAATAGACAGTCACCTGGACATCACAGGGCGGAAAGTGCCCGTTTAGTTTGGTTTAATTTTTCTCGCTCACTGTGCGGTACGGAAAGAAATTCGAAACACACATCACCGAACACGGACCAGAATGGAATTGTGTGCCGCAGTCAGATCGGAATGTTTGATTTCACTTGCAACTGACCGTCGCCAAACCGACACACGGGAATATACGGTTGGGTCCCGGTAGGGGTAGTGTGTAGTTTCGCTTGCAATCTGCGGTCATGTACCCGGCTACGGCGCTGCCCTGGTACGGGAACTGTTTAAACCTTTAGACGTCGTTTATACTTAAGCTGCGGTTTGAATAGCGGCCGCTGTTTCCCTTCATGTGCCGCTGCTCAAACCTCTTGTCAAGCCGCAACTTATAAACGGCTTCTTGAGACATGTAAATATTCGATATCTATACGAATGTATAGCCTCATACAGTCAATCAGAATAGTCTCACAATTGAGGAGAACCAATTTGGAACCGATTTATTCGCAAGTCTCGAGTTGTCATTAGCGTTGTATAGAAATGACGTGGTCCTACGAGCGGATCCAAAATAGATATGCTTTCGCCTCCGGTAAAATATGTACGGACAACTGTCAATTTTTTGATCCGAATACTTTTCAGATCCGGCGGGGAATATTTTCAGACCCAAAAATTGACAGTTGTCCGTACATATTTTATTTTACCGGAGAGGAAAGCATTAGGAGGAGAAGTCTGTTCCTTATCCACGACCAATGAAGTACTAAAATCCAAGCCAATTTTTCAATAATTTGTAGATGGAACCATAATGCTTTTTTGTCTGATAAGTTCATGTTCACACTGCAGACAAATCACTCGATCTGCGCTCGATCTGGGTGTGGTGAGTTTAAAATTGTATGTATTGTATTTGACTGTTTCAGATCAGGTGAACTGGCTCGGATCAAGTAATCTGGCTCCAGTGTAACCTAATATTACGTTTACACTATCCCCAGATTACTTCATCTGAGTCGGCTGACGTAATCTGCAACTATCAAATACATACAATTTAAAACTCACCACACCCAGATTAAGTAGCAGATGAAGTCATCTGGGTATAGTGTAATATTACGTTTACACTATCCGCAGATTACTTCATCTGCGCCGGCTGATTTAATCTGCAACTGTCAAATACATACAATTTTAAACTCACCACACCCAGATGAAGCAGCAGATGAAGTAATCTGGGGATAGTGTAAACGTAATATAATATTACGTTTAAATTACGTTTACACTATCCGCAGATTACTTCATCTGCGCCGGCTGATTTAATCTGGAACTGTCAAATACATACAATTTTAAACTCACCACACCCAGATTAAGCAGCAGATTAAGTAATCTGGGGATAGTGTAAACGTAATTTTATATTACGTTTACACTATCCGCAGATTACTTCATCTGCGCCGGCTGAGATAATCTGCGACTGTCAAATACATACAATTTTGAACTCACCACACCCAGATTACGCTGCAGATGAAGTAATCTGGGGATAGTGTAAACGTAATATTACACTATCCCCAGATTACTTGATCTGCTGCTTAATATTACGTTTACACTATCCCCAGATTACTTCATCTGCTACTTATAGCCGCCATACATTATCCGATCCGTCGTCCGATCGATCGGCCGATGGATCGCCACAAAATATCTGCCGATCTCCACTGCACACACACTGAGCGATTTTCGTGCGATGCGATAACAGATGACAATTCAAAAAATAGGTTATGATTCACTCCCAATCCAACCCAGATTCATTTTTGTTAACTATTTGGATGTGTGTGGTATTTTCGTATACCACATATTTGATATTTCAATTGCAGTGCCATTTAAATCATAAGAATCCTTCAAATTTCATCATTTAATAATTTGGTAATTTGACATTCACTTGCGATAATCACATACACTATCCAATCGATCGTCACCGATCGATCGCACGAAAATCGCACAAAAATATCGGCAGATCAAAATTGATCGGCCGATCGGCGCGATTTGCACATACACAGGCCGATCCATCGGCCGATATCGATTTCGGGCGACGGATCGGCCGATCGATCGGTGTGTGTATGGCATGTTTTAATCTGGGTGTGGTGAGTTCAAAATTGTATGTATTTGACAGTCGCAGATTATCTCAGCCGGCGCAGATGAAGTAATCTGCGGATAGTGTAAACGTAATATAATCTGGGTGTGGTGAGTTTAAAATTGTATGTATTTGACAGTTCCAGATTTATATTACGTTTACACTATCCCCTGATTACTTCATCTGCTGCGTAATCTGGGTGTGGTGAGTTCAAAATTGTATGTATTTGACAGTCGCAGATTATCTCAGCTGGCGCAGATGAAGTAATCTGGGGATAGTGTAAACGTAATATAAATCAGCCGGCGCAGATGAAGTAATCTGCGGATAATGTAAACGTAATATAAACGTAATATAAAATAATGAATTAAATTCAAATATTTTAGCCGTCCACATCCTAAGATCATTATGGCTGAGTTCAGAAGGTGGTCAAAATCAGACACCGCTGCCTTTCCATACCATAAGCTGATATTGAAGAAAATTTGCGAATCGAATCAATTGATAAGTATTTTGTAATTTACTTGTTTGTGATTTCCTCCCGACTCGAATTTATCACCATCCTTGGAGAAGGCCACGCTCAGATGTCCGATTAATGTGTAGATTGGTCTACCCTCCAGCAAGTCAAGCCCTTTCGTAGTGTCATCATCGCTTCCCGACAACAAGTAGTTGCCGGACGAATGGAACGAAATCAAAGTGACCTGACTCGAATGCACCTGATACAGTTGAATCAGACTCAGAATATCAAAGATTTTAATGCGATTACCAGTAATCGCCAATGCGATTATCAGTAATCGCCAATGCGACAAAATTTTCATTCGGGTACCGTGCTACATGCAAGCCAGCACCCTTGGGCTCTTGAAAGGTGTGAGCACTTTCGCAGCTCGGAGTCTCGTAGATTCGCAAGGACTTGTCGTCGCCACAGGAGTCCACCAATTTTCCGTCCGAACTGAAACGGGCACACCGTACCCAGTTCTTGTGTCCTGTGAAAGAGCTCAAGAAACGTCTGTGCGATACCTTATATTACGTTTACACTATACCGTGATTACTTCATCTGCGCCAGCTGAATTAATCTGCAACTGTCAGATACATACAATTTTAAACTCACCACACCCAGATTACGCAGCAGATGAAGTAATCTGGGTATAGTGTAAACGTAATATTAAATTACGTTTACACTATCCCCAGATTACTTCATCTGCTGCTTAATCTGGGTGTGGTGAGTTTAAAATTGTATGTATTTGACAGTTCCAGATTAAATCAGCCGGCGCAAATGAAGTAATTTGCGGATAGTGTAAACGTAATATAACATAGCTTCAGAGTTTTGTCATCAGAACCGGTGATGAGCTGAAATCAAGCAATGTAACAAATATAACTCGAAAATTCATAGTCAATCACTGCGACGCTTCGCACTGGTGAAGTGTGTGCCAGGAACTCGCCACCAACTCCTCGAATTTTTGGCGTCCACACGCGAACTGTGCGATCACTTGAGGATGAAGCAACCAGATCACCCTTGAGCGACCACGAAACTAAAAACACTGGACCCGTGTGACCACGCATCTGGCGGGACGATTGAAATTCCATTCCATAGCAGTGCTAGTATAGCACTGTCGAGTCGACGGAGCTCGAGGCAAGTTGATTGGACGACGGATGAAAGTTCTGTGATTTTGCCATGGAGGAAATAATATATTTCCTCCATGGATTTTGCCCTTGTGACCTTCGAAATGGCGAATTAGGCAATGTGGTGAGTTCTCCATAGTTTCACAACGGTTGCACATAAAAAACGAAAAAAAAAAAGATTAAAAATCAAGCGGAAACCATAGAATTACAAGATATCTACTTACTCAAATGCGAAAACACAGCAAACACAACTAGAGAACTGCCAAAAGTCGAATGTCGGAATCGCAATATGCGCGTGAGTAGGAAAAAGGAGAAGAAGAACCTAAGCACTAAGCGATGATCAGAAATATTTTTTGCTCGGTGAAATGACATTTAATTTGATCATATTCACCCGAGCAGAGCTTGCTCGATCACTTCTGAATCCGCTCATTTTCATCATGTTCACTTGAGCGGAAGCTGCTCTGTTGCTTCTGAACGCAGCCTATGATATTAAAGCATCTTGAGGAGTCATAACCAAATTGATCGACGAGTATCATATGACCATTATGGTTATGGTTATGACCCAGGGGATTGGCGGCTGGTTAAGTTGGAGTTTCCGTTCCTCATGAGCCTTGTTAAAGTACAAGTTTCAATGGTTCAATCCTCATGGGTCATATCAACGAAGAAGTCGCGAGAGGATGGGTTTTCTTGCGAACTGAGCGACAATTGTGGTAAGAAACGGGGAGGGGAGCGAAGCGCCTTGCCCCTTCCCCTCATATAGTCGGCGCCTATGTCTATTATCAACTAAGTCATGATGCCAGTTATGGCGGTGTGATATTTTGGTTGAGGTAAACATTCCCCTTGTGGTGCGGGGCGTAAGAATAATACCACGGCCTTTTCGCTTTGCCGGTCTGTCGTAGAAACCGACAAAGGACAGGATGTGTATGCCAGAAATTTCCACTATTCGAAATCTTTTATATGCCAACGAAACGTCAACTATGCCTCGGATAACAACTGTCTCAACGGTTACGACTTTTGTCTATCGTACAATGACAAAGATTGGTTTCGGGAATGTGTGTACTCTCCTGGACAATGGATCAGAAGGTCCCCAGAACGCACGACTTCTTCAATTAGAAAGTGAATTTCTGCGGTAAATATTAAACATCTTAGTAGTTGGGATGGGAAGAGACCATTACCTTATGATCGCGTATAAGAGCCGTGCTCCGTCCAAGTGACAAAAAATCCAGGCGACGAGCACGATGATGAAAGCTTATCTGTAGAAATTATCCACGTTATTCGAGAATATACAGAATAAGAGAACTAAACATTTAAATACTTAATATTGATCTCTATTTTATTACCTGTCTTTAATCGAACACAATTTTTCTATCGGCAGGGTGACTCTGATTTTTGGCGACGAAAAATGCGTACACTTCACGGAATCCTGGACGTAAATAACGATGGTGTCATTTCATTCGATGACTATCTATTGCTGGCTAAGAAATTCTCAGATTTAGGCCACTTAACATCAAATGAATACGAGGAATTCATTGGCGTTATGAAGGTAAGTAGAGCCCGAACGCATAGAAAGATTCAGATTTTCAATCTATGTTAAATTTATTAATATCTTCTTTTTTTTTCAGGAAACCTGGGAACAGCAATGGGGAGAAATTACGCCCTACAATCTTGTAACGGCTGAACAATTCTTGACTGATATGCATCATGCGTTAAATGATAAAGACTTAATTAAGAAAATTCATCTTTTCTTACCGTATGTTTTTAAGGTGAGTTGATACAAACTTTGTTATGTAACAAGACGAACGATAACTTTTAATTAAGGAATGTGTATAATCCAAGTAACTAAATGACTACTTTGTATGTTACGTTAATTTTCTGAGGGTATCCTACTGAGCTGAGCTCTTTTCTTATTCAACACATATGATACTTGTGGTCAATACAAATTGACATTGTGTAAATTAGAATTTTTTGCATATTTCGTCTTATTAAATCCACATTAATAAGCTCATGAAAAAAAATCACCAATAAAATAGCACACAACTCTTGTAATCTGATTGAATATTTGAAACACTACGGATTTATGATTTTGAAGAGAATTCTCTCTGTCGAATTTACAGAGAATTTCCAAAATTCCTTGAGTGCGGCTTCGAAATACATTTCCGCTTTAAGCTAGATACTAAGATCAGTTTTTCGTGCGAAATCTCACACAAAAACTGTCAAAAGTTGCGTTTGAATGGAAAGTTTTCACTCTCTCAGTAGTAACATATTTCATTTTGAAAAAGCTATGAAAGTAGCTTTCCAAATCTCATGTCCGCCGAAAAGACGTAAGAAAACTCTTCCCCCATGGTGGAACGAAGACCTCTCAATGCTCAGGAAACTGACTAGGGAGATCTTCAATATTTGCAACAAGCACAGGTTCTGGCAGTCGTATAAGGACTGCCTAAAAATGTACAAAAAAAGCAATAGAGCGACTAAAGCCCAAACGTGAGAGGCCTTCTGCCAATCTTTGGATAATATCAAGAACACAGCAGGGATCAGCAAAATCCTGTCCAATGAGCACTCCAACCCGTCCTTAGTGAAAAGAACGGATGGCACTTGAACGAAATCCAGTTTTCAATCCCTTGAGCTCCTTCTAAACCCACACTTTCCAGGCTGCAAAGAAACCTGTACAGAGAGCCCAGAACCGAGTGATGCGGAATGCGCGCAGAATGCATTTGTGCAATCCGTTATCACAGTGGAAATAATATCCTGGGCAATCAACAGCTTCTCCCCCTTCAAATCTCCCGGGCCAGACGAAATACTGCTCATTATGCTGCAAGAATTACAAGATTTAGTAGTTCCCAGACTGCTGGTGTTCTTTAGAAGCAGTCTCCGACTTAACCACGTCCCCCAGTCGTGGCGACGAGTTCGAGTCGTATTCATACCGAAGGTGGGGAAGAGAGGACATGAAAGTGCGAAGGACTTCAGGCCGATCAGCTTATCCTCCTTTGTACTCAAAACGCTACAGCGTAGCCTAGACTTCCACACCCAACAATTCCTAGAAACTTCAGCGCTCTCAAAATCAGCACGCCTACATCAGAGGTAGATCCACAGAAACGGCTCTCCACGAGGTGGTGCGTGCCATTGAGCAGAGCCTTCAGTATAAGCAATATACATTATCAGCTTTTTACAACGTCAGCATCGAATCTATTCCCGACGCACTATCAGATTTGGGAGTAGAGGCAGGAATCGGATCGGAGATCTAGAATTATTCATGCGGACTTGGGATACAACCTAACAAGATTTGTATGCAGAGGGACACCTCAGGGAGGCGTCATCTCTCCAGTACTATGGCTAGTGGTCATCAACAAAATCCTAACAAGGCTTGACAGGGAAGGGATTAAAGTGGTCGCGTACGCGGATGATGTGGCAATAGTAGTGTCAGGAATGTGCCTCTCCGTGATAAGTCAAATCATGGAAAGGGCTCTGGATATGGTGAGCGCCTGGGACACAAGCTGTGCGGCTGTGCGACTGGGCGTTAATCCAGGCAAGACTGAACTGATGCTATTTACCACTAAAATCAAAGTACTGCATTTGACTCTCCCTAAACTAAACGGTCAGTTATGTTATGTTTATGAGTTGGGGCCTCTTTACCCATCCGGTGGGCACTGCGACCATAGAGAGGTCTATTGTGCCATAGCCCACATTATTGCAAAAGACCCTCTACCACCTTTACGAAGTGGATTATGTCTTTTGCTGGTGCTTTCCTGATAACTGCAGGGCTCACTGTGACCTGTCCCAAAAACTTGATCCTGGCCCGCGCTATAGCCGGGCATTCACACAAGATATGCATGGTGGTTTCATCGTCTTCCATGCAGAGACGACATTCAGAGTCGATAGATAGGCCCATTTTATTTAGGTGATATCTCACCCAGTGATGACCCGATAAGTAGCCTACAAGAAGCCTAAGGTCGGCTCTACTCAGGCAAGTAATGCTTTTGTATTTGAAGGGCCTTATTAGCTCCTTCGATTGACGCAGCCCTGGCAAGTAATCCCAGTGTTGCTGCCGTATTCCCTTAGACCATTTTCTAATTATCATTTTGGCCGAAGTAAGACTTAGACCACAGTAGGGCTCTGGCCCAAGAAGAAGGTCGGAAGAACCCTGCCTTGCAAGTTCATCCGCGATCTCATTTCCAACGGTCAGTTACTCCAACTATCACCCAGCGCAAAGTATCTAGGTGTCATTTTAGATATAAAGCTCAGCTGAAACTTAAATATTGAAGACCGGGTGAAGAAAGCCTGCATCGCTTTCTACGCCGGTAAGAAAACCTTCGGAAAAAGATGGAGCCTTAAGCCAAATATGGTCCTCTGGATGTACACAGCAATAGTCCGTCCGATTCCCTCATATGGGTCGTTAGTTTGGTGGCCAGCACTTGCTAAAGGATACAACATAACAAAACTTGGCAGGGTGCAAAGGACGGCATGTCTTGGCACTACAGGTGCCATGCGAACTTGCCCGAGGGTAGCGCTAAATGTGATCCTGTCCACCAATCATCATCATCGTTGCGCGACAGCCCGACGTTGGGCCTTGGCGGCCTGGATCGTTGTCCTCCAATTATCTCGATCACGTGGCCACGTCCTCCAATTTTGGAAGCCTAGTAGCTGCGCGGCGTCCACACAAACTCAGCTCTCCCAACGAGATCTCGGTCGTCTATGCAGTCTCGCTCCGTCGACTCGTTCTGCATTCATTACTCTGTTTGGCATGCGATCATCGTCCATTCTTTGTACATGCCCTGCTCATCCAATTCATGGCTGTACCGGATGCGCCATCCATCTCGATCGCAAACAACCCCGAAAATTCTTCGTAGAACCTTACGTTCAAATGTGTCTAGCATGTTTCCGGAGGCTTGAGTTAGGGTCCATACTTCGCAGCCATAGCATAGCACTGGTCGTATAATGATTTTGTACACGCGGAGCTTCGTGTTTCTGTGCACATGCTTCGATTTCATTATGGCGAGAACCGAGAAAAAAGTCTTATTAGCTAACTGTATCCGTCGCTTGATTTCGTCAGTTTCGTTGGCGTCCCTCGACAAGTTGCAACCCAGGTAAATGAAGTTGTTCACGAACTCGATGTTGAGGTCCCACACGTTGATGCTCGGTTGTGCAGGTGTCCTTGTCGTCGATTGCATCATTATTTTAGTTTTACTACTTTGCCTTAACCCCTAGCGGGGCATAGCGCGTCAACTACTCCTGCGCGCCATCGTACTCTGTTCTGGGCAATGGGGCGCAACTCCCCAAAAGACTTACCCAGTACCTGACACTCCTTTGCCACAGATCGACGCCATGTGATTCGAGGACCCCCTCTTGGTCGGCCTTGGTTGGAAATGGGGTTCCATTTCATGGCATGCATAGCAATGCAGTTATCACTCTTCCGCAATGTGTGACCTATCCACTGCCATTTTCGCCTGCGTATCAATTCGTCGATTGGCATCTGACCCGTACGCCGACTTAGCTCTTCATTTGATATTGTTTCGGGCCAGAAAATTCTTAAAATTCGACGAAGACATGAGTTGACGAAAACTTGCAGCTTTCTGGTAACTCCTACGGAAACTTTCCATGTACTGCTCCCATACAAAAGTACTGATAGTACCAGGGAGCGAAACAGGCCCAGCTTGGTCTTGATGCTGAGATAACTGCCCTGCCAGATTTTGGACAGCATGCCGTATGCACGTTTAGCCTGGTTGATACGACGAGCGATGTCCTGCTCCGTACCACCATTTTCGGCAACAATGCTACCCAGGTAGACGAAGTTGTCCACCTTCTCCACAGGCTGCCCATTAATATTGATGGCAATAGGTGTCGGATTTCTTTTTCGCAAGGGCGGGCTAAGAACCTTGGTCTTGTTGGTATTAATCTTTAGCCCAACCTTGCTTGCCTCCCTCTCGAGATCTAACGCCATTGCGGACAGATCCATGATTTTGTGGGAGAGTAGGCATATGTCGTCAGCGTAGTCAAGATGTTGTAGATAAGATGTCAAAGTCCATTGAATTCCTCTGTCGAGTCCGGATAGGGCTGCATGCAACACATCGCCGATCACAATGAGGAATAGGATCGGTGAGAGGATGCACCCCTGCCGAACTCCACTGCGAATCTCAAAGTCCCCCGACACCTTACCTTTATGCAGAACGCGACATTTCGCGCCGTCATAGGTTGCCTTAATAATAGCCACAAGCTTCTCAGGGATGCCTCTCCTGCGCAAGGCCGCCCATATAGAATCCCGGTTCACACTATCGAAAGCCTTTTCGAAATCGATGAAAAGCAAGTGAAGCGGAGAATCGTATTCAGCGCATTGCTCGATGATGATTCGCAAGGTGTTAATGTGATCGACACAGGAGAATCCGGATCGAAAGCCAGCCTGCTCTTCATCAATTGTGCTTTCTAAGTGGGCCTTTAGTCTTTCCAGGACGATTTTAGCTATTATCTTGGCAACGGCAGGAAGCACACAAATGCCTCTCCAATTATTACAGTCTGTGAGGCTACCCTTCTTTGGAAGTTTGATGATCAAACCTTCCTTCCACTCAGTTGGAAAGGTCTCTGTATTCCACGCTTTATCAACAAGTGGGTGCAGCAAATCGGCAGTTATGCTTGGCGCTGCTTGATAAAGTTCGGCAGGGATGCCGTCAAGTCCGGCGGCCTTTCCTCGTTTTAGTGCAATAATTGCAGTGACTATTTCCTCTTTAGTCGGGGCAGTGGACCGTATACGCACATTTTGATGGTTAGCTAAATTATCTATATGAGGGGGAACTTCACCAGAGGTTACACGGTTCAAGACCGCGGCGAAGTGTTCTTTCCATCGCCTCATTTGATCTTCTTCCAAGATAAGTAGCTTTCCATCACTATCTTTCACCGGATGTTGACAGGAGTTACGACCACCTGTAAACTCCTTGATGACACCGTATACGGCGTTTAAGTTGTTACTTCTAGCGGCTTCTTCTGCTGACGCTAAAAGAGAATTGGCATAAACTCTTTTATCGCGTCGCACACTACGCTGAACTTCTCGAGCTTTCTGACGGTAAAGGAGTTCGATGCTGCTTCGATTGTCGTCTGCTGCTGCAGCCAAACGAACTTTCAGCTCCTTTCTTTCAACAATCCGCTGCCATGAAGCGTCGGACATCCAGGGCTTATTCCGGGTTTGGGCCAAGGATGGTATTTGCGCTATCAATGTACGCATTTTTTATGGCATCCCAGTTTTCGTTTATGTCACTATCTGGGTGACTAGTTATCTCAGCCGCTTTTTGCGCAAGATGGTCATTATATTGTTGTAAGACAGCTGGATTTTTTAGTCGAGCGGTGTTGAATTTGCGGGGCCTGGATCTTTCGTCGCTGGGGCGGCGCACGGCTGCAATACGCAATCGAACATTAGCGATCATAAGATAATGGTCTCTTCCCATCCCAATATCGGCACCCTTCTTGTTTCGCACGTCCAGGAGGCAACTCTTGAATCTTTTACTAATGGCAAAATGGTCGATTTGATTTTGTGTTCTGCGCCGATCAACAGAGGACCAACTGATTTTGTGGTGGTCCTTATGCTCAAACATAGTACCACCGATGAAGAGACTGTGAAAGTTGCAGAACTCCACAAATCTTTCACCGTTGTCATTACGATCACCAAGACCGTGTCTCCCCATCACATGTCTGAGCCCATAGTTATCAGCGCCAACTTTCGCATTCAAATCACCCATAACCATTATAATGTCACCTTTAGGTGTTCTGCTCTGAACGGCGTTTAGTTCTTCGTAGAAGGATTTTTTTGCCAAGACATTGTCTGGTTCAGTAGGGGCATAACATTGTATTATTGAGATGTTCCTCATTTTGGTCCGGAACCTGGCGGTCAAGACCCTGTCAGAGACCGGTTCCCAGGATAAGAGACAGTTTCGCGCGGCTCTGGTTAAAAGGAGCCCCACACCTGACTCACGGCGACTACCGGTAGCTTTACCGGAGTACAACATTACAGTGCTGCCCGTTGGAGAGATGAATTCTCCGCTGTTCCACCATCTTATCTCACTAACTCCTAAGATATTTAATTTGTACCTCAGAAATTCACTCTCTAATTGAAGAAATCGTGCGTTCTGGGGACCTTCTGATCCATTGTCCAGGAGAGTACGCACATTCCAGAATCCAATCTTTGTCATTGTACGATAGCTAAAAGTCGTAACCGTTGAGTCAGTCCTTATCCGAGGCATAGTTGACGTTTCGTTAGCATATAAAGATTTCGGAAAGTGCAAGTTGCTGGCATACACATCCTGTCCTTTGATTGTCGGTTTTAACGACAGGCCCTCAAAGGGAAAGGCCGTGGTATTTTTGTCACACCCCACACCACAGGGGTACCTCAACCAAATCATCGCACCGCCATCACTGGCGGCTTGACGTTGGTTGGCAATGGTCAGTGACCACTGCCGTTCCAGGGGGCGCCGACGCGGAGGACTATGGAAGAGGAGTTTTTGCCCCGTCGTCGGCCAATTTTCGGGACATGATGTTGATGTCGTCGGCTAATTGTGTCGACTTGATGAGTAGCGTCTTGCTGTCGTCTGTTGTGTTGCACCTATAGTTTAATAAAGAAACAGCTGGCGGCGGGCAGTGCAGTCAGGCTCAGAGAATCGGGAGCCTGGACTGCCAAGCCGTACGGCCATAGCAACATCCACAACCGGTTGCCACGAGACGTGGTCAACGTAAAAACCAGTTGTGCCCAAACTGAGGTTTGGCAGAAGCTTCTCCGCCAAATTCCCCACCAAGGCTGAATGGAGGAGGGACGAGGTGGTGAAGGACTTTGACATCACGATTTTCACCGACGGGTCGAAAATGGACTGCGGCGTCGGTGCAGGAATCTTTTCAGAAGCACTGAATATCTCGGAGAGTTATCGTCTCCCGGACTATGCCAGCATTTTCCAGGCGGAAACTCTCCCAATTATGAAGGCGTGTCTCACTCTCAGAGATATACGAGAAAACCAGAACATCGCCATTTGCTCAGATAGCCAGCCCGCTATCAAGGCACTGAACTCGGTGAGTACTTTCTCCAAACTGGTCGAGCGGTGTGGGGAAGAGTTAACTCGCCTTGGCAGACGGCTCAATATCACCTTGCTCTGGGTGCCTGGTCATAGAGACATTGAGGGAAACGAAAAAGCCGACGAGCTGGCCAGGAGGGAGGGGGGGCCGTCCCAGAAAGCTATAGTGCGGAATCTGTTTGTATTTCACTGAGGACTGTTAAGAGCAAGATCTCCTCTTACTACCACAATGTTACGGACTCCAAATGGCGTATCAAGGAAGATATGGCCCTTCTATGACAGAAGGAAAACATCTGAGCTACCAAGCCCCGTAGAGATGTCGCCAGGCTCACGGCGGTCATTACATGACATTGGCCTATCGGAGAACATGCAATAAGGCTTGGCATCCCTTATAATCCGCACTGCGGGAATGAGGATGAGAATTAAACCCTCACTCACTTCCTCTGCGAATGCCTGGCCATTGCTAGGTCCATACATCGAGCATTGGGTGAGGCTTTTCTTGTTAACCTGGGGGATGTATTGGGGTAAAGATCGGGGAGCTGCTATACTTCCTGAACTCCTCCGGTTGGATCTAAGCATCCTGGCATCCCCTGTTAGTCCAACCATCCTCTTAGAAACGATTTTGCCGAGGTTTGTCGTTACAAAACGGCGCATTCGCGCTAATTGGGCTCTGGCAAGTTGTGCTTCAGCCACCACTTATACCAACCAACATATTTCATTAGAAGAAGAAAGTCTCCACATCTTTACGAACAATTTTCACGCGAAAGCAATTACTTTGCACTTTATTTCGCTTGAAAGCCAGTTATTTTGAGTAGAAGGGAAGCTCACGTGTCGTGTAGAGCACCGTGGTGATGTGCTGTGTGCAAGTCTACACGGTCACTTTTACGTGGGACTGATAAGTGTAACATTTTCGCACGAAGAGGTTAGTACGAGCTTTAAAGGTTATTAATTACTAACCTCTTCGTGCGAAAATGTTGAACTTATATCTCCCACGAAAAAGTGACAGTGTAGACTTGCACACAGAACATATCCGCGGCGCTCTACACTACACTTGAATTTCTCCTTCTCACTCAAAAGAGAGCCATCACCACTGTACTATAATGACTGGTTTTCACACGAAATAAAATCCAAAGTAATTGTTTTCGCGTGAAAATTGCTCACAATAGTGTGGAGACTTTTGTCTGTGTATGGGATTTTCGTGCGAAGAACTGAGTACCGAGAAGGGCGAAAATTTTCGCGCGAACCGGATTTTCGAGTTTTTGGATAAGATTTCGCACGAAAAACGGAGGTTGGTACCTTTTTTTAGATGGTAAGAACGTAGAACCAACTTAAGTGATTTCCCAAAGCGGAAATTTTTTGAGTATGGTGAAAATCATCTCTAAATGCAATATGTAGAAAGAATTCTCCTCAAAATCGTAAATCCGTAATGTTCCGAATATTTCCATTTGCAAAAAATCGATTAATCTTTACTATATACTTTCTCAGAAATACACGCATTAATGTTCCTATTCTCTTCCTCTTTTTTTAGGCTGTCGATTTACACCATTGTGATTTTCTTGAATTGGATCAATTCAAATTATTCTTTCAATGTTTGGGACGTACCGAAGAGGATGCTGCCGTAGCGTTTGCTATAATCGATAAGAACGGCGACGGCAAGCTAACGCTCAAAGAGTTCGTAAAGCTCGGTAAAGATTTCTTCCTAACGGAAGATGAAAGACGAGTCTCAAAAATGTTTTGGGGCCCGTTAGTTACTGATCATTAAATGATCGATGTTAAAGAAAGAGAGTGAAAGAACGCAGCAAAATACATTTAAACATAATATATAAAGATGTTATTTGTTTAAGGTAGATACCTCAACCCATTGTACACTAGTACAGCTCAATTTTGTAATTATTTTGGTGAAACTTCCTTTACCTTTTGTTTTGGCATTTAATGTTGATGTTTTAATTAAAAGTTTTTTTTTGTTATTTATTTCAAGAAATTTAATTGAATTTATTGACAAAACAATACAATAGTGAGAACCTTATTCTTCAATTTATCTAATTTCATTTCTACTTTCTTTTACTCGCCTGTAAATTGTGTTACAATTAAAAGTGATTTCGTATTTTTTCCTTTAATTTTAAACCATAATGATTTTTAAGTTACTTTGTGATTACATAAAATCAAATAAAAAAATGATATTGAAACCGTCGTTTTATTCAAAATTAAACGAAAAACATGAATATGTATTCTCATCGGGACATAATGTACGTCGTATGAAAGATGCTCTACAAATTCAAAATGTTGTTAATGCGTTTGACTTCCCTGATTTGGTTCTCGATTTCAGCGGTTCTAGAAAGATAGATAAATGGTGAAAGCAAGTGATAATTATAAGAGTTTTTGTAGTAATGTGATGCTGATGATATTCTACTTACATTTGTGAAATAATTTCTTTAATCGTTTTCTCTTGTTTGGGTGGTAAATCGACCCTCTTCGTATCGCCTGAATCAATGAATTTGGTGACCTAGGATTTTTTTGAACAAGCTTATTAAGGGTTGTGTCAATTTTGCTTGTAGTTCAAACGAAATAACTAAAACGAGTTTGAGTTTTTTTCTAATACAATAGATATTCTTTTATTTCGCACATACAATCACGTGCTACCCTCTTCAGTGCTAACCCAACTTAAATATGTCTTATAAACTACCCGCATATTTATACTAGCGGTGCAAATCGAGGTAGGAAACTCACTATTTACACTGACAGTCAGGCTGCAATTCGATCAACTGAATCAGCTCTATCGACATCGCAGACGGTTACGAACTGTCGATCGCTTCTTGATGAGATGGGACGTTACTTTGAAATCACATTGTGCTGGACTGAAAGCCACAGTGCTTATGCTGGTAATTGTGTGGCTGATGAGCTTGCTCTTGCTGAGACGACTGGTGCAATGGGGGATGGCCGTTGGGACATCGGATTGCCTTTCACAATTTGCAAGCGAATTATCAACTCTAACGCGAAAAATAAAGCGAGCGCTAGATGGACTGAGGACGGTGCGTGTCAAACCATGATGAGGCTATGGCCCACAGCGGACCCCGGCCGTTCTGGTGCAATATTATCATTGAACAGGAAGCACATTGGTGTTGAATGGGAATTTTCCGTGAAAAAAGGCCGATGGTTTTCGATTTTAAAAAGATACCGTTTTTATTGAAAGGCGTCCGCTCTGCTCGAAGGCTGATATGAAAGTGAATACAAAACAAAAGTCAAAGGAATGGTCCAATAGTTCTTAAAACTACATTATCGACGGTTCAGACCATCTTCCTCGGTGTTTGTACTCGATGGATGATATTGATGGAAATGCAGTTCCAAAAAAGAGTAAACATGCCGCCCGCCTTGACATATTGGTCGCGGTCCTGAAAGCCTGACCGGTTAAGGAAATTACAGTGAGCAACAGAAATGGCAAGGCATTGTGTATCCGTAAGTGAAAGAGAGACGCATTAAACTGATACATTCACACATTCGGTGCATACGACTCATGCCAAAGCATCTACATACGAATCCCGAGAGAAGAATGACAATCAACCAATTTTCGTTTAGCCTGTTCCTTAGTAATTGCACTAGAGCGAAAGAGACAGAGAGTCCGGTAGATGTATTTATTTATAAATCATGGGCTGGGGAAACGAACCAACAAATTTGTCCGGTAAATTTCTCCTCTAAATATTCTGTCAGATAAGCGACACTCTCTCTTCATCTTTCGGATATACAATACTTCACATCTCTGTTACTCACTGTCAAATTGTTTGATCCTATAAGTTTCCCAGAACGCAGCCAATGTGATCAGTTGTCAAAAGTTACTGGTCTGTGTTCTTCGTTGTGAGAAGAATGAGTTTGTTAATGGACCCCTTGAACTCTCCGTGTTGATTTCGAATGGTGACTACCCGCACATGACCGTCCATGCCTGGATGCGCTTTGATGATGCGTGCGAAGTTGTCGGTGGAGTGTTGTCCGCCTTGAGGATGACCAGGTTGCCGAGCATTATGTCCGGTGTAAGGGAAGTCCATTTGTTTCGTGTTTGAAGCTGCCGCAAGTATTCGTCCCTCCAACGAATCCATAAATCGTTGTGTAGTTTCTGGATATATTTCCATCTTTGCAAATGATTCGTGTGCGATGAGCGTTGTTCCGTGTCAGGTAAAAGTCCTCCGCTGAGTCCGAAGTTGTAGGTCGTCAGTAGGGTCTCCTTGTCTTTCCCCCAGGAACTGCCAGCAAGAGCTTTGAGGACTTTGTTCCTGCCTCTCATCTTGTCACAAATGGTTGACGCATGGGCTGACAAGGTAGCCATGCTGTCAAGGGTGACACCGAGGATTTCAGGGTGGTTAATGGTGGGGATAGTTTCCCCGTCTACTACAATATCCAGTTGTTGCCTCACTTCTTTGGTCCATGTGGTAAACAGTGTAGCGGTAGACTTCGGCGCAGACAGAGTGAGATTTTTGCTGACGAAGAAGATATTCAGTTCGTCGAGATACCCATTTATCTGTTCGCACATTTGAGTGATATCGTTGCCAGTTGCTAAAATCGTGCAGTCATCAGCATAACTGGCAATTTCGAGTCCGTCAGGTGGCGTAGGGAGTCCTGACATGTAAAGGTTAAACAGGGTGGGAGATAAGACTCCTCCTTGGAGGACACCCTGTTTAATTCGTCTTAGTTTAGATTTCCCTGATCTAAATTCTGTGTAGGACTGTCTGCCGGCAAGATAGTTGGCGATCCACTTTACAATATGCGACGGAAGCGATGTACCGCATATGTCTGACAGCAGAAACGAGTGGCTGACAGTGTCAAATGCCTTTGACAAGTCTAATGCCACCAGAATCGTTCGTTGACAAGGACGTGCTTGGTTGAGTCCATTGAGTAAGAGTCCTCAGTTAAAGGACACAGTGAACGGCTGTTCAGACAATGTTCCACTTGGCAGAGCAGCGTGTAGAATTCTTCGAATGTCAGAGTTGTGTTACCGATGACTCTAACCAAGTGAAACTTTACCGATTTAACCCCAGCTTCCCAAATTCCGCCGAAGTGAGGAGCAGCCGGAGGGATAAAGTGCCAGTTGATGTCTGCCATGATGTTGTCTGCCGCTTCTTGGGAATTAAGCGTCCGATACAGTTTGGTGATTTCCTTGTTGGCTCCGACCAAATTTGTCCCATTGTCGCTGTAGATGTTGTCAGGACATCCGCGTCGAGAAATAAACCACCTGAGGGCTGCCAGGAAGCATTCTGTGGTCAACTCGGTGACTGTTTCAAGGTGTATAGCTTTCGTAGCGAAGCAGACGAAGAGAGCAATGTAGGCCTTGTACCGCTTGGCTGAACGTCCGCGCCATGATCTTATGATGATGGGGCCTGCATAGTCTACGCCGCAATTTGCGAATGCTCTGGCAGGAGTCACACGAACTGCTGGAAGTGGGGCCATCTTTTGGTGTAGTGCCTTCGCCCGATACCGAATGCAGATGATGCAATTGCGAATGACTTGTTTGATGATGATTCTTGCTCCAATAATCCAGAACTTGTGTAGGAGGGCCGTTTGTAGTAGTCGATGAGCCGCATATAAATGTGACTGATGTTCGTGTCTGACCAATAGTTGAGTGATGTGATGGTTCCGATGAAGCAGTATTGGGTGCCGCTGGTTGAAAGGTAAATCTGAATACTCCAATTTGCCGTTGATCCGCAAAATGCCATTGGTGTCAAAGAATACTCGATTGCCCTAACCTCTTGTGGAGCATAGCGCGTCAATTGTTCCATATGGCCCAGTTGACGTTTCGTTGGCATAAATTGGTTTCGGAGAATGCAGTTACCAGCATGCACCTCCTGCACATCCATGGCCACGAACGTCGTCGTGAACGGGATTCGACCAAGGAAAGTAGTTTGATGCCTTGGGAAATGGGCAGTTCCGAGTCAGCAGATGAATTTCTTTGCCGAATGATTCTAACTGTGCTTGCCGTATCAAGACATTGAAGGCTTGATCGAATCCGATCTTGGTGAGTGGTCCGGTCGTACGATGTGACATGATGGTTGTCCGTGAGTTGTTTAAGAACCTCAGACAAATAGCTGTGACCCGAAGCAGTTTTGTCCAAACTGAGAAGTTGTGAATCGGAATGCTGCTATCAACCGTTAGCACGTTGACTTGTACATGCCGAGCTTCCGACATGACCGATTCGTCCGAGATGAGCGCTGGCCAAGGATTAAAATATATATTTCTGAAGCTAGAAAGTCCAGTCCGTTCCATCAAAGTCGATGTTGAAGTATCTGAGATGGTTCCAAACCACGGGATGCACAATCCGCAGGGTTTGTCTTGGAATTAACGTGATGACATCTCTCAGGTGGTATGGTGTTGATGATGTTAGAGGTCCGATTTGCCACAAATGTTTTCCAGCGTCTTGGGTTGTCCGATATCCACGCGAGGGTGACTTGCGAATCAGTAAAGCAGTGGCAGTTGTCGAGATTGATGTTGAGACTTGTAGTAACTTTCCGCATGAGTCTGGCGAGCAAATCCGCGGCACATAGTTCAAGCCGTGGGATGGTAACTCGCTTGATGGGTGCCACCTTTGTTCGAGCTGCTAGCAGTGTCACTGCAAAGGCGCCATGTTTGTGTCCGCGCATAAACAACTGCGGCATATGCCGCTTCCGATGCATCCGTAAATCCAATGAGTTCCAGTGAAAGTGATGATTCGATGTAACGTTTGATTTGTAAGCCAGACAGTTGTGGTAATTGGGTTGTATAATTGGCAAGTTGATGTGTCAGATCGTCTGGAAGTGGGTCGTTCCAACCAATCCCTGGCGTCCAAAGATTTTGAAGTTGTATTTTGGCAACGATTGTAATTGGAGCCAGGAAACCGAGTGGATCGAAGATCCGCGCTGTAGTTGCTAAAAATGCCCGCTTCTTGAATGTGCTGGGTGTGGATATGTTGATGTTGAATCCGAAAGTGTCTGAGGTTGTATTTCAAAGTAATCCATGCACCGTGCTTGATTCTTCGCTGTCGAATGAATGTGATTCGTCGGTTGTTTGCCTACTGCATGAGTCCGATATTAAGGGGGAATTTGATACCCATCCGCGTAGCTCCATACCGCTGCTGCTTAGCACGTTGATTATGTCTCGCTTTAGTTGCAAAGCCCCAAGTATGGTGTCAGCTCCGCCCAAGTAGTCGTCAACATAGAAATTGTTGTTTATTGCTTGTGCCGCCTGTTCTGATGCCATGTGTCCGTCATTTGCTATTTGTTGTAGAGTCCGAACCACTTGAAATGGTGCTGATGCCGTGCCGTATGTCACGGTATTTAATTTGTAATCTCTGATCGGCTGGTCCGTGGAGAATCTCCAAACTATTCTCTGATAATTAGCGCTCTTGTTGTCTACTAGGACCTGTCGATACATTTTGGCAATATCGGCGATCATTGCAATCAGAAATGTCCGGAATCTGCAGAGCAGTGTAAAGATGTCGTCTTGGATGGTAGGGCCGACCATGAGTTTGTCATTAAGTGATACTCCAGATGTTGATTTGGCTGACGCATCAAAGAATACTCGTAATTTGGTTTTCTTGCTCAATGATTTGAGCACAGCATGATGTGGGATGTAGAATGAATGTTCTGAGTCGATTTTCATATCCTGTAATGTGAGAAGGGACATGTGCCCAAATTTCAGATATTCAGCCATGAATTTATTGTACTCCGACCGCAGTTGATGGTTGTACTTGAAGCGTCTTTCTAAGCCGTGTAGTCGTTGAACTGCTCGCTTACGTGAGTTTCCCAGAGGTTGATGCTGTTGTCGAAATGGATGTTCAACCATGTACCGGTCTGAGTACGTCGGGCTGTCCTTGTGTAGTGAGTCTCGCATTCCGCTTCTTCAGGAGTCATGACCGTGTGGTTGTCTATGGTATCGATTCCCCGGAGTAATGTTTCTATGTTGGAAATGTTGATGTCCGTGTCGTTAATGTCATCTGAGATGTATGTTGATGCTGTATACCGCGTGCTGGAGTCGACGATTCCAGTGATGAACCAACCAAGCAGAGTGTTGCGAGCCGTGAAACGATTGGTTATTATAGCTTGCTGATCCCGGAATATTCGAAGCGTTGGCTCTGCGCCCAATAAGATGTCAACTGGCGCTGGTTTGTGAAAGTCCGGATCCGCAAGTTGAAGGCTAGTGCCAATTCCAAGATTGGTTTTGTTGATTGGTTGTGTAGGTATGCTGTTCAATATCCGATGTACCACAAGAGCCGACATAGTGATGCGCTCTTTCCCATATTTTGATGATACGCTTAGTAATGTTGTCCCAAGTGTGGTAAGCTCGCTGCTTGTGGACCTCAATTTCTGCACTAACTGGCGGTAAATGAAGGATTATAGTGCCTGTGATGGTTTAGACCGGAGCAGTTCCTCAGGTAACACCACTCGTCGCAGCAGTTGTATCTCACTGACGTCGCATTGGGATAGAGCTCTCTATTGCATACGCAACAAATCCAAGGACCTGAGTTGTTTCCAATGCCAGCGTGGAGTAGTATTGAGAGCAGTTGCGCCTAGATGTGTTGCTCCCAATAAACACAAAAAACGAGTACAGCATGTAACACACATACGCACATCCTTCTTGCATTGAAGGGGGTTTGGCAGCTCTTGGCCGTTGTAAAAGCGGGACGCTCCGGTGCGTAGACCCGGCTGCCGCAGGAGAGTCCCCTTCGATAGTTCCATCTATAGATCTGCCGTTGCTACGCTGCACAGAGAGGGAGTTCTTACGTCGATAACGGACCTTAAACCCAATCCAGTACTCTCGGTTCAACTACCAGACATTTCTCCGAACAAACATAGATTACCTAGAGCGACGAGGACTACACTCGGTCAACTTTGTTCAGGCTGGTGTTCAATTCGTACAATTTGCACAGCAGCACCGACGCACCTTACACCTACAGGGTTATGGGATAACCCCATCGAAGCGGATGCGTTCCTCCAACTTGCTTCAGAGGAAACAGAACCGAGCTTGCAAATTGTATGACACACACTCGAAATCTACTTGCTACTAAAACAACAGCAACCACCTTCACTGGCCAGCGTGCAGCCCAGATTTATATCCTACAGAACATTTAAGGGACCAGCTGGGACAATGCATCAAGACCCGCTCCAACACTCGTCAGATCGTACGAAAGCTGGAACAAGCCCTGAAGGACGAAAAACCGAACTTTTCTCAGGAGGATATCAAGTGTCTCACTATAAGCATGACTAAGCGAGCTCATGGTGGCATGAACGCGTTACTAACCAGCCTATGAAGCAGAATAAAATATTACAAAATAGAAATAAAAAATAATAAGATATTGCTGAATATTCGTTTTTTTTAAGAGTTTGTAAAATTTGTATAAAATATCCCGTTATGAGAGAAATCCATTTTTAAAGATGTTTTATACCTTTTACCCTCCCTACACTTGTATCAAAAACGGCCTCGTTATTCTTTGCGCCAGGAATGCACCCGACAGAAACAAAGCAGCGGCAGTAGCATCATCATCTGTGTCTTTGCCAAAAGTTATTTCTTACACCTAGCTAATACCTGCAAAAATTTTCTGAACAAAAAGCTTAAGATTTGTACGAAATTTCGTAGGTGCGAAGTAGGTATAATGCCGGAATTTCATTGCCGGCAGAAGCAAAGCAGCATTGCCTGTGTCTTGGGTAACTGTGCTTTCTTACACTAAGCTCGCAACTAGGAGATTTTCGGAGCAAAAAGCTTGTATGAAAATTTCCTAGGTGCGAGCTAGGTGTAAGAAAGCTCACTTACCCTAGACATAGTCTGCGTCTGCTGTTGCTGCCGCTGTTTTGCTTCTGCCGGCAATGAAACTCCCGCATAATAAGTAAGAAATCTTTGCCATTATTCAGAAGTTAACCCCTTTTCACAATAAACGAAGCAGTAAAGTGAAAGCTCAAGTTAAAAAATACAGAGCCCATAGAGCGAGCCACAATTGAAGCAGTGCCACTGTTTTCTTCACTGTCACTGCTCACTATCACAATACAATTGTGTTTCTCACTTAAACGCTTAAATTTGGGCATCTCCAAAACTTTCAATGTAGACACCCACCAACTCAACAAGCTCCATGCTTGCAACAAGCTTTCAATACATTTGAGACGCAAACGAACGCATTATTTGACTCACTTATGAGTGAAATGGAAAAATAACTCACATGCATCTGTTGAGTGTTTATTTTCTTCTTGGCCTGTTCAATGGCAGCTTGTAGAATTCTGGTCCTCTCATTGACTTGTCCGACATTCTCCACGAATTCCTTATCAGCAATCGTATTATTCGGCAGCGACATGTTGGCTTTATTAACTAACTCTTGGCATCTTAAAATATTAGAAGGACAAATTTTTGTTTATAGCATTCGCGCATGTATCCTAATCTCTAATCCATACTTTCTCGTGATAATTTGCTGCGTATAGCATATGTCCTCATATTTCTCGGCGAGTCGTTCGGCATTGTTCCGTATCTTTTCCTTTTCCATCTCCAGCAGGTCCACCTCCTTCTTTTGTTGCTCCTTAAGACGTTTTAAAATATTCACACGTTTCACGATTTCAATACGAGCCTTTTCGTGTCGCGTGAAATGTTGATCCTTAAGTACTTGAATTGCTTGCTGCAACAAGGCGTAGGCTTCCTTTGCGTCCGGTTCCGAGGATTTGTCCAATGATAGGATGGGTTGCGTTATGGAGCTTTTCAAGATATTGCGAATGTGAGTGACAAAGGATTCACTCATCATTTTCTGAATGGGCAAGTCGGACATGTGTTTGTGCGAGGATTTAGATTCACTCACAAGATCCCATGATGGCAATAAACTTGGGTCCGAAACTAGATTTAGGCTTAGAACTTGTCCACTACCGAGAAGAGTCATAATTCCCGAGGGCATTTGGAATAGTGTGAAACCGAGAACAGGATTTATTTTGCTCGATTCAATAGCTTTGGTGCAGATAAGGTATTCGGCTTGTGAACTGGTGTTGAGAGCGGTGATGTTTGTCTCTAAAATGGAATGAACAAAAAGGGGAATTAATGTGTATAGTTACAATATATTCAAGGAGAAACGATTCCTTTTTTAGGTGATAGCATCTCCTACATATGAATTTCATAATAAAAAAAAAAGAAATTATGTCTACCAATCGAATTAACATAATATTGAAGCTGTCTGATGAAATTCAAAGTCACAACGTGCAAACCGGCATTATGATAGGCAAAGAAACGGAGCTCGTTTACAAGATCCCTGAAAGTGTGAAAATGTTAAATTTTGATTTTAGCGGGTATCTATGCCAACGAAAAAAACACTCACCGTTTCAAATGAATTGGAGACGAATATAGTTTGTTCTTGTTCACGTCTGGAATGCCCAATTCTAACTGCACAGTCTCCAAAATATGCAACGTCCATTCAGATGGATAGATTATAAGACTTGAGTCGACTTCATGGAATGACTGAAATGAAAATAAAGTATCAGAGAAATATTAGATGAAAGAAAGTATTAGGCAGCGAAAAGTGTTGTGTATGATTGAAAGGCTCTTTATTGACTGATTCGTATTGTTCATTACAATTGTTACATTTTGTTATTTCCTTGTGTGTGTGCGCGTGTGTGTGTGTGTATTTGACACCTTTCCCCCTTTTTATACCCTAGACTTTTAGAATAGGGTATATTGTTTTTGTCACGACGAAAATATGTAACACCTTAAAGGAGGCTCCGGAGGTATAGCAATGTATATATATATAAATGATCAGAGTCACCTCCTGATTCGATTAAGCCATGTCTGTCCGTCTGTCTGTCCGTTCTCACGATAACTTTCGATAGAATGAAGCTAGAGCCTTGAAATTAAGACCAAATGTTGGCATTATAATCTAGTTGGTTATTATTGAAAATGGGCATGATCAGGCCAAGAGAACGCCTACCTCCCCTACATATGTCAAATACTTAAATGTATCTATAACTCCCGATTAAATGAACATGAAAAGCTCTAGCTTTGGTATATTGCTCGTGTGGGTAATCTTATACTCTCCTTCAAAAATAAAATCGATCAGTTGAAACTAACAGTAATTCCTTACAAAGAACCCCGTACTACCCAACTTTTCTGGCTTTTTGTCTATAACTCTTGAACCAATTGACGTAAACACCTGGTTTTTGGCATGTAACCCTGAGGTGAGAAGCTGCTTGCGTTTTAGTAAGTTGGGCATAATCAGATCAAAAGAACGCCTACCTCCCCTACAAATTTCAAAAAATTAAATATTCCTTTAATTACGATAACTTTCGATACAATGACACTAGCAAGTTGTAAATTTGGTAGAATATTGTTAGTAAGATCTACTTGGTTGGTGTTGAAAACGGGCAAGATCCGACCCAAGGAACCCCTACATCCCCTACAAATGAAACTTCAAATAAGAGATAACTTTTGATAGAATGAAGCCAGTAACTTGAAATTTTGGTCAAATGTTTAGAGTAAGATCGAGTTAGTTGGTATAAAAGATAGGCCAGATCCGACCCCAGGAACCCCTACCTCCCCTACAAATGGAACTTCAAATAAGCGATAACTTACGACAAAATAAAGCTAGCGACTTGAAATTTTTGTTACATGTTTGTAGTAGGATTCAGCTGGCTGATATTGAAAATACGTAAAATCCGACCGACCAAACCCCTACTTCCCCTACAAGTGAAACTTCAAATAAGCGAAAACTTTCGATAGAATAAAGCTAGAGATTTGACATTTTGCTGAAATGTTCATAGCATGATCTAATTGGTTGGTGGCAATAATGGGCAAGATCTGACCCAAGAAACCCCTACCTCCCCTAATGGTCAAATGTTTGTACTGGGATATAGTTGGTTGTTATTAAAAATGCGCAAGATTTGACGAAGTAAACCTACCCCTACAACTGAGACTTCAAATAAGCAATAACTTTAGATAGAATGAATCTAGCGACTTGAAAAATGCGACAAATATTTGTAGAATGGGTTAGTTAATTGATTTTGAGAATGGTCAGCATTCTCCTGAATGAGTGCCAACCTCCCCTATAAACTGGTCATATAGGAAACTCTCTTTAATGCAAATGGTCGTTGCCAATTGGTACTTTTGGTATCACCACTAGGTCTGTACAAGTCTAGGGTATAAGCGCTTCGGACTCCAGGCCAAAGCGAACCTTCGGTCTGGTTTTATTTCAATTCAAATTTCATACGAAAAAAGAAAAATTTACTATGAATTTCTTAATTTTGAATACATTGTAAAATTTCCATATGTTTGTTTTAGTCCGGATGGCGCAACGGTTAGCACGTTCGCCTTCTACGCACTGGGCCCCGGTTCGATTCCTACTGAATGCAATAGTTTTCGTACGTTTTACGTGTCGGACTATGAGCCCACTCAGCTGTTAAATAAGTACCCAATTATGGGGTAAATAACTCGGTTGAGCGTGTTGCTGATCACACACCTCTGCATAAGACATACCGTTAGGCCTGCTCCTAAAACCGGTCCACCGATTTCAAACCGATCTTCTGTTAGTACCGGTCCCGAGATTCCCAAGTACCGGTTTCGAAAAAACCGAATCATTAAAAACAACCGACTTATGGTCATAAAAACTGACTCACTGACCAGTAAAAAAACCGACTCATTAAAAAACGGATCGAGTACTCGGGTACTCGAAAACCGACTTGTTAAAACCCGACCGGCTCATGGTTAAAGAACCGGTCGGTTTTAACGACTCATTAAAAAACCGATACACCAAAAAACCGACCGAGTACTCGAGTACTCAAAAACCGACTCGTTAGATACCGACCGGCCCATGGTTGAGAAACCCGACTAAAAAACCTAATCATTAATTAGAAACCGTACCGTACGTCCCGCACTCATGTATTCGTCTGAATGCTGGACTATGTATTATACAAGACATACGAAAATAAAATGACAGCGACCGAGATGAAAATGCTACGGATGTCAGCCGGTGTAACCAAAAAGGATCGCATCAAAAGTACCTACATCCGAGGCAGCTTGTTTTATTGAGCAACCGATCACTGAAAAGCTCGAAAATCGTCGTATGGATTGGTATTGCCATGTTCTAATACCTTAGACAGACGACGCACTCGAATGATCATTCCCACTCGAATGATAATTCGATTTCGGAACATTCCTGTTTCGGAAAAATTAGGAGAATTCTCTCTATTTGATTAGAGAGAACTTTCACAAAACACAAAAAATTTCCGCTTTAGGGACCTATAAATCACCCCGCGTGGGTTCTAGGTTCCCACCACCTAAAGCGGAAATGGACTACCTCCAACGGAAATGCCGCAATGAAGGAACTTTAAGAATTCTCTCTAAATTGAATAGACAGAATTCTCCTAATATTCGCGAAACAGGAATGTTCCTCGATTTCATGTGTGTCTTGCGAATGATCATTCGAACATCGTCCGAATGATAATTCGCGAATTACAATTGGCATAGTAAACGTAATTCCTTCTTTGTGTATGCAGTGACACCTATCCGACAAATTGTCATTGAGTACGAAAAATATTCATTCGTTGCTATGCAATAAAATTAATATTCACAAGTTGCTAAGCGATATATTCGTTGTTAACCGAAATAAACAAATATTTATTCGAAAAATCAGTGCTAAGCCGATTTCGCCATGACAGTTGGAATGACGTTCACAGTAAAGTGAGTGTGTCCAATTCGTCATTGCCAGCAATTCATCATTCGTCGAATGATCATTCGGTTGCTATGTCTGTCCAAGGTATAAGGCGTCCACCTGAGAACCCGGTCACGAAGGCACTATCAATAAATGTTCCATTTGCTGGACCCAAACTCCGAGGCAGACGAAAAAACACATGGATCGATCAGACGAAGGAGCAACAACAACGCATTAATCCCGGCGATGATACGATCCAAGACCGAGCTGCCTGCAGAAGGAAGCTGAGATTATACCGCCAAAATGGGCGAAGTGCCAACACCACAGGCAGAGCAACGCGAAGTCGCAGAGTGGTATGAAAGGACAAGGAAGAAGAAGGACGCATGTCTTTTGACGACCGAAAGTGTGGACATACCACATCACATACCAAATCACATTCATATCAAATGCTAAAATCTTTTCTTGAATAATTCCGTGCTGCACTGTACCAAAAATACTCGAAGATTTTCGCACTGGTTTTTGATGTATCAGTTTTTTTTTAACCATGAGCCGGTCGGTTTTTAACGAGTCGGTTTTCGAGTACTCGAGTATTCGTTTTGTAATGAGTCGGTTTTTAATGAATCAGTGTAAGGGCCGTTTTCTCAATGTCTAGTTAAATCTTATCCTATCCTGTAGATAAACGCTAAACGGCACTCACTTCCGGTTAAGAATTTATCGGACAACACAGAAAGAGAGATAGAAGGAAACGAAAAAGAGCGAGAGAAATGAGGTAATTCGGCACAAGTGAGGAAGTAGCAAAACCTCCTAAAGAAAAGGGGATGACACGTACACTTTATTACTGCAACAACTGCGGCACCTGCTATATGGACCGGGCGGGTGTTCCGCGGCAGAGAGACAAAATGGAATGTTATTGTTCACAAAGGAGAAGTAGGAGAGGGGATGACATCTCATGTGCTTCCTGTGCTTCTATATAAACTGCTCGGATGTGGCGCACTGGAGGGCGTGTGTCTCTCTGTTTACTTTTTACTAGTTCGTATGTGGTGGAACTACGTCCAGAATTTTGTGTACAGTAAATGGGGGTTTCATCTCCTTCTATATATCTCTGTGTCCGACCAAAGAGGATTGATATTCTACAAGAGCTATCACTCCATAGAACTTTCCACCCTGCCAGAAGATTTATATGTATTGACGAATTGTATAGACTACACAGTATAGATCATAGGTATATATTAAACAGATATGAAATAGGCACAGAGTGGGGGTAAAAATTTGAATATCGAGTTATGGTTGACATATCCGCGCCTGCGCAGCGAAACGCGCACAACACGTATTAATATTTGGCCCAGGGGCCCGAGGAGCGAGGGGCCAAATGCTTCGCAAGATTGTGGCTGAGTGGCCGATGGCGTAACGACATTTACCGAACGTATGGCGACCGCGTGCAAATGGGTAGCAGTGCGCATGCGCGGCTTGGTTCGAAAATAACCTGAAGCACAGAGTGGGGATAGTACTATTACCGATCTGTTCTATTTAAATCTATGGTATAGATACACAAAAGAATCAATACATACACAAGAAAGTTCACTCCATACAACTTTAGCCTCAGTCGGTAGATTTGTATCAATTGATTCTCTTGTGTATCTATACTGTGTAGTTTACTATTTTTCAATACATACAAATCTGCTGACAGTGATCGCTCTTGTAGAATATCAATCCTCTTTGGTCGGACAATAATTCCAAACAGCAGAGATTGAGATTTTGACAGCTAGAACTGTTTACGTTTGCACATTCAAATGCAGTCACCTCGTACCAAAGCTCAAAGTTTGTGAATGTTTTACAATTAAGGAAATGGAAATGAAGTGAAGGGAAAATGGAATTAGAAGTGAATTTAAAAAAAAAGTGAAATTAACATAAAATAAATATTAGATCTAAAGTGCGACCGGTAGCGCAGTGCGTTGAGGCATCAGTCTCATGTTTGACTACCGGCGTTTCGGGTTCGAATCCCGTCCACGACGACGTTCGTGGCCATGGATGTGCAGGAGGTGCATGCTGGCAACTGCATTCTCCGATACCAGTTTATGCCGAGAATCGTCAACTGGGCCACATGAAACAGTTGACGCGCTATGCCCCACAAGGGGTTACGGCAATTGAGAGAGAGAGAGAGAGTTCTGCATAAGTGAAATTAAATCAATACGATCAATTATATTGAATTTGAAAGTGATCGACCACATGGCTCATGCCATTGTGAATAACAGTTAAATGTACCGGTTTCACCGTTACCAATATAAATGAAATTTTAATTAATATAACTGTCGTACATTGCATGACTAAATTTATTTAACATAACTCGAACGAGATAATTTAACCTGGCAATACAATCCCTGGGATTAGCCAACCGACGACGTATGTAGCCTCACCTGTGGACTACTGTGAATAGTGGCGACATCAGGAACAAAGCACTGCGTTGTCAAAGGAGAAGGAAGAAGAAGAAGAAGCACATTCAAATGAGACAACTAAACTGATCACAAGGAGCAGAGTTCTAGATATTCATTCGAAGGAAACGGATCTGAAACTAACTCAGCCGCAAGATAATGCTGAGGATGGAATAGAATAGAACTGGTGGCATAATTCCGCCAAGAAAATCAGCTGACTTTCTCCTGCATTAGCTACGCTGTGGACTGCATTACCATATTTTGAGCGTTGCATGTGCTAAGGTTAAATTTAGTATCCCGGATAGCTAACTGGCAGTTTAACCAGACATTGAGAAAACTGGCCTTAGTCGGTTTTTAACCCGTTTTTTTAACCATGAGCCGGTCATTTTTTAACAAGTCGGTTTTCGAGTACTCGGTTTTTTGGTGAATCGGCCTTTTAATGAGTCGGTTTTTGCCCGTTGTTTTTTAGCCATGAGGCGGTCGGTTTTTAAATAGTCGGTTTTCGAGTACTCGGTCGGTTTTTTGGTGAATCGGTTTTTTTTAATGAGTCGGTTTTTATGACCATAAGTCGTTTTTTTTAATGATTCGATTTTTTCGAAACCGGTACTTGGGAATCTCGGAACCGGTACTAACAGAAGACCGGTTTTAAACCGGTGGACTGGTTTTAGGAACAGGCCTAAAAACGGTGAACCATGCTTAAATCATTATGAAGAAGTTAAATATATACAAAATAAATAACAGGTGCAACAATAATAATACACTGAACACTAAAACTGAACGCGAAATAGTCACTAATAACTATAATAAGCTTTTCAATAGATAGTTACTTTAGTTTTACAAGTAAGAAGAAGAATACTAAAATAATGACATAACAACACTTAGTTCACAATTTCACCTAATAAAATTCAATACTTGTAAGTTATACACCATAATCAAATTAGTTAAGTTATTAATTAGATAATAAATATTATTTTATTACCAAACATTGTAGATACCTGAAGATGCCGTAAATTGGCGAAACGTTGTATGAGAGACAAGACATATAATAAAAACCTATAAAAAAAGCTGGATAGTGAATATTTCAGCAAAAAATAACAGGTGCAACAGTCTGATATGGGCCATGGCCTCGAGATGACTTAGCATCATTTCATTTTCAAGATCGTGGCGGTGTGTTTAGTGCAGTGGTGTGTAATCAACAACATGCTCAACCGAGTTATGTGCCCCATAAATGGGTACTTATTTAACAGCTGAATGGGCTAGTCCGACACATTTATCGAAAACTACTGCATTCAGTAGGGATCGAACCGGGGCCCAGTGTATAGAAGGCGAACGTGTTAACCGGACTATGTAGAAGTTACATGTCGGACATACACACCGATTTTATTAATTTTCGGACAAATGAACTAGTTTCGATAATTTTACGGAACTATTTCATGCAGTAACACCACAAATGCTTCATAACATACTTCCTCTGCAGTTTCAGCCTCCAATAACAGTCCCGTGTGCAGTTTGCCAGTGCTCTCAGCAATTACAACTGTTGGCGGCAATGACGGTACTACTAATATAGCACATGAGTCCACACCATAATTGTCAGTCACCTGGGGTAATATGGTAAGCGGTCCTTGGAGATGAGGCCTGAAATAAACAGGAAGTATTTGAGTAAATTTAGGATAATTCTTAACATTACCCTTGCCATACTTAGGTGTATCAATTCCGGCACACAACACATAAACATTCCCATTGCCTCGCAATATAACAATTGGCCACTCTACTCTTTCATTCACACCGGCAATCTTCTTCGTTCCATTCCCACCGCCACCTCCATTACTCTTTCGGCTGTTATTATTTGTTGTGTCCACCGTAACATCGGGATCCTACAAAAATAAGACATTCACTACCGGGACATATTAAACAGCATACAATGAATCTGGATTAATAATTTGCAATGGCATAGTCGGACTACATCCTTTCCTCTGCCTTCACAGTCACAAAGTACTTCTGTTTGGGCGCGTCGCGGACTGGATCCCAATTGCATTTTAAATTATTTCCATTCTAATGTGGCAAACAAAATCTGAATCCTCGACTCCGACAATACTCACGACGATGTATGTTGTTGCATTAATAATTCGGGAATCCTTGACATTATCGCTCCCCAACGATACCACACGCGGCGGGGCAATGTCGAAATCGACTGCAGTCTCGCCCAAACTACTTAGCATGGACGAGGCAATGGTATTCGAAGTGCTGGAGGACAACGCTGTATCAGTGGATGCTAGAGAACCACCATTCGTCGACAATATGGGCAGAGATGGAACTGGCCCTATCCGCCAGACATGCTTAAGTGTTGATTCGTCATAGACCCTATGGAAATAAGAAGAATTGGAGGGTTAGATGAAATGTTGTTTGGGAGAAATGGTGAAAAAAGGAAAGAACGAAGGCGCATAGTGTCTCGTCCAGGATATTATACATATCGAGATGGAAGGTGTAGTTTACCGAATTGTGTTGTCCGACATCAGGGCAAGAATGTGTGTTCCACTGGGCGAAGCAGGATGCCAGCGAATCTGTAGCAACTCTAGTGGCGAGTTATTCACGAAAAATTGTTCGTCGACGTTCTGAGACCTGAAAGAAAGAAAGTAAACAAGTCTTTATACTGAATGGAACTAAAACAAATTTGGAAAAATCTAGAAAAACAAAAATATGTCAATTATATCCAAAAACAGTGTCAACAAACTATTTTTGTTTTTAAAGCACAGGCAGTTGGAACTTAAGTAAAAAATGCCATTATCACGACCAATTACAATAATTATTTAGAAAGGTAAAAAAAAAATTTGTTCATGTTTCTCGGTACTATTTTGCCTAGTGGAACATAGCGCATCAACTACTCCTACGTGCCATCGTACTCGGTTCTAAGCAATGGGACGCAACTACCCCCACAAATTGTCCACCAACTCATACTCTTTCGCCACAGATCACCGCCTTTCTAGGACACCCCCTTGATCGGCCATTTCATGGCACGTCTAGCAATGCAGTTATCACCCATCAACAATGTCTGACCTATCCACCACCATTTTTGCCATTTTTGTATCAATTCGTCGATTGGCATCTGACCAGTACGTCAACTCACCATTTGAAATTGTTTCGAGCCAGAAAATTCTGAAAATTCGATGAGGACATGAGTTAACAAAAACATGCAACTTTCTGATAACAATTACATAAGTTTTCCATTCCTCCCATACAACAGCACAGACGGTACCAGGGAGTGAAATAAGATCAGCTCGGTCTTAATACTGAGATAACTCATTTCCAGATTTTTGGCAACATACCGAATGCGCATTTAACCTGGTTGGTACGACGAGCGATGTCTTAGGTTAGGTTAGACGGGCTGCCTTGCCAAAGAAATGCAAAGCGCACTTAGACCACTGCTGGGTCCGTTGTGATACCCACTAGATTCAGCATACTTGAGCCCCATTCAATCGTCACCATCCAGAGCTGACAACGAAACGATGAAGCCGACTCACGTTAACATTCATTAGATCGTCCAAATCGGCAAAAAAAAATAAGCGTCCAAGGATGTTCCTTCTACGTTCTGTCAGAGCAGGACAAGAACATAGAGGATGTGAGCAACTTTCCTCCTCCTCCTCGTCACCACAACTCCTACAGATAGTATACATTTTGTGGGAACCGAAGTCTGCTAGCATGCTCCCCGATAATGCAGTGCCCAGTGATAAGTCCCAAACCTTTCAAAAATGTCATCTACTTAGAATCAGTAGCCCATGAGATCGGTTGGAATTGGGATACAGCTTGGGCCATATTTGCCTAGTTGCATGACATGTAGTGCCACTACTCCATCTCGCGTTAGCCCTATCATACGCCACAGCTTGGGTAATCAGTTTACAAGCTGCTGAAGAAATATCTGTGCTTCGCAGGCATTCCGTGATCTCATTGGTTGTACTCGCCCAAGTCATCTCATCAGCTTTACGGTTCCCAAGAAAATCACTGTGGGCCGGTATCCAGCACAGAGAAATGTTGAAAAAACGTCCCATCACCATGAGAAGGTTGCGACAGTCCAGTATCTCTGACATAACGAGGACTGAAGTAACCCAGTGGACTATCCGTGTACAATATCCCTAGCAGATAAAACACTGTGCGCAAGCCAGGTTAGCGCCTCGGGACGCTACTACATTCCAGTATACCCCAGTCCCAGCCCCTTCACCAGTCTCAGAGCTGTCAGCGAAAAATCAAATGGCATCAGATACTATTATGGCGTTCTCTGACAACTTATTCCTCTTTTGGATCAGGCTTCTGAAGCCCTTGTCGAACAAGTGCTTCGAAGAGGGCTAGTCTGTCACTTCGGGAATGCCAATGTTTCCCAATACAGCCGAGTCCACTGACCGCTTTCCCGGAGGCGAACATGTTCGCCGGTATCTGCTCTGCGAAAATGTCCAAGGGAAGCAAATTTAACAATGTGCCTAGGGCAGCGATTGGTGTTCTGTTCTCCAACATAGCTCTATACGACACGATGCTGAGTGCTGTCCACAATACAATAATCCTATGCATCAATATGGGACACAATACCGATATATAAAGCCTGTAAACCACTTTAGGCTGTAAACCCCAGTTCATGCCTATGGCCTTCTGCACGAGTACAGCGCAACGGTTGCCCTTGCCACCCGCCTTCCAGCATAGTTTTTATCCAGGATGAGACCAAGGAATTCGGCTCATCAGTCAGCACAAGCCTTATTCCCGTCATAACTGCTGGTATAATTCAGGGTATCCTGTATCTCCTAGTAAAGAGAACAAGCTTGGTTGTTTTGCGGATTTACCCCGACACTAACCTCGCCAGCCCATTTCATCACGATACAGAGGGCATTGTGCTGTGCATTTTGTCGCACAGGGCACCGGGATTTTTCCCCGAGATGGCGCTAGCAATGTCGACCGCATAACTTGTCCGGATAATTTTGGATCCCAACCCTTCCAGACTTAGAAGCAGCCTATTGACCGCCAGATTCTAGAGAAGGGTAGAGAGAACACCGCCATGAGGAGTACCCTTGCTTACGTGCCTGCATACAGATGATGTGCCGAGACTAGCAGAAACTAACCGAGATGTAAGTATCAAATGTACTAACTTGCAAAGCGAGCCTGATAGCTTCAGGTTTAACATGGTTGAAAGACTCCTCGATATCTAGAAAGGCAACCAACGAATACTCCTTGTAGTTGAGGGATCTTTCGATGTAGCCTACCAGAGAGTGCAAGACTGTGTCCACTGATCGGCCATCCCAGGTGGCATGCTGGGAGGCGGATAGAAGATGTTTCAGTATAGTGCACTGTAAGTGCCTTTTCACACGAAGAGCCGCACGAGTGAGAGCCTTTTCCGCTCCCACCTTCCATTCTTTCACACGAAGAGCCGCACGGCTCTCGCTCGCGAGTTCTTGATAAAGCGTGGCAAAAACTCCTGCTTCATCCCGCTTTTTGTTAATAGGATGCACCCAATACGCCTTGGAACGTTGACTTTTTTGTCGTCGAAGACAGCGTCGACCGTTAAGAAGATAAGTGGCCACAGCACGTGTAGAATCCACTGCATGCGACGCGTACTTTGCGACTGAATGCAGAGCGAGAGTCATTGTCGCTCTTCCCGTGTGAATACCGGCCCTCCTTGCCCTGCATTTATATCAAGAGACGCGATGCATGGCTCGAGATGCACGAGCTGTATCGGCTCTCACTCGCGCTCCAACACCTTCAGAAAAATTTATGATAGGCAGATGGGTCGAAAGTCCTTCGGTCGTGCGTGACAACCCGTTTTCGGGATGAAGACCACTTTAACTTCCATCCACATACGAGGAATACGTACTAGTTCAGGGTTTGAAAATCGATTCAATCCAGGGGTACACTTCGTCCAGCACATGCTGTAGGTCCGCCGGAATAATATCGGGGCCAGCAGATTTGAAAGAGTCAAAACTGGTTATAGACCATAAAATCTTTTCTTTTGAGATAATTGACATGGTTCCGCGTTGCCTGTGGGAGTAATTCCGAGAGATTCAACAAAAGAGCTTCCAGGAAAATGAGAGTAAGCAAGACATCGATTGTCTCTTCGCTCGTGGATGTTCATGTTCCATTATCTTTCAGCAAATTACTGGCATGGTTGAATTCATGGATAAGATATTCCTAAGTCTAGAGGCATCACTATAACTATAAATACCATCACAAATGCCTCTACTAGCTACGCTTGGCCCTTCTCAGTTCACTTTTATATAAAGCAAGGTGGCCCCTAAGGATCCGAGTTCTCCTTAAAGTATTTTGCCTTACTGAAGCTTCTTCTGCATGTGGCTCTAAGCTCACTGTCGTCAGAGACAAGAGTTATGTCTAGGACTTCCTGCCTCCTCCTGGTGATAAAGGTAGGTTCGCAGCCAACGATACAGATAAGAAGACTTGTACCCAGCAAGTAGCTGAAAAACTCAACCTCCCTTCCATTCATGTCGAAACTGCCCCATACCACATGGTGTGCGTTACAATCAAACCCGAGGAAGACACCAATTATTTGTGAATTGCCTGCATAAAAAGCGTTTTTTATGATGTTCGTTGGGATGTCTCCATCATGAGGCAAGAAAGCTGAGATAAGCCAGTATCGCCGCTTCCCGAACTCCAGATCAGATCCAGATCATCAGAAGGTGCTCGTGGGGACGGAGTCTAAAGTTACCATAATGACCGTGAAGGTCGGACAGTACCATCTGGCAAAGATAAAGGCCCCTCAACTATCTAAGCAGCGGCCTATGCTTGCTGTAGCTCAGTTCGGGAGAGGTGGGCGGGGTTTTCGCCGCTTGTTGTTGTTGTATTAATATCCGTAAAAATGCATAGGCCTGGGAAAGACAACACAAACATGGGAGGCAAAAATGGGGAAAAAGAAAAAAAAATGGGGAGATAGGGATGGAATGGTTGGCGGACAGCGCAGATGGCCTCGCATCGGGGTCCGGGCGCAATGGAAACTTCGGACTCTGGTTTTGCCTTGGATCTTCCGGTGGAAGCAGCACTACCAAACAAAATATGGTTCATTACAGATACCAAGTACGCATTTAGGGTCTTCTTAACAAGAATACAAGATCAGAGTTTACCCTGATCCCACAACATCATGACGAATCTAGGGTTCCTGTACCAAACTAATGTCTTCTCCCTCTTGCGAGACGGAGAAGAAGTGCAGCCGGAGCTGCCTTACAGTGGTGAAGATTGATCTGTACGAATCTGACCAGTACTGCGGCTCCACCACAGTAACGCTAGTCTCTCCCCATTCAAATAGGCCCTGACAAAGGGAAGGCACTGAGGTGTCCTCCAGGATTAAATAGTCGAACTCGAGCGACAGGCAGTCGTTCTCACGAGCGATGTTTTGCTCCGCACCACCATTTTCGGCAACAATGCTACCTAGGTAGACGAATTTGGTCCACCTTCTGCACAAGCTGTCCGTTGATACTGATGGCAATTGGACGAGTTGGCTTTCTTCTTTTTCGCAACGAAGGGCTAAGAGCCATGATCTTGTTGGTGCTTATCTTGTAACGTCATCATCATCATCGTGACGCGACAGCCCGACGTCGGGCCTTGGCCGCCTATCTTGTAACGAGCGCTTCGGAATCATGGTCGGCCGAGTTCGAGCGGTGCACTCAGTTGCAAGTGAATCGGACGAAAATGTTCTCTCGGCACACTTGCAATTGATTGTATCAGCGCGACCCGATCGATTATAACTTCGGCATAAGCTACAGCACCATCTGTGGAGAAGTAGCCGAATCCACGTGGAAATTTCGAAGAAAGGAAATAAATGCAATGCAATCTTCCATTGACATATGAAAGCTGTCATCGAAAACTCGACGTGGCCACCCACACAGTAACAGGCTCGCGGCAAGATTTCGGCGATCAAGGTAGGTAATGGCATTTTGGCTTTAATAGGAACGTATTTAGGGGACTCAACGAATATTCCGGCTGGGAGAAACGCCGCCCGTTACAACGTGATGGAAACAGCGAGCAAATCTCCAAGGCGGACGGCGTGTCTGCCGGCCGTAAAGAAAGCAAGGGGAAAAAAGGATCGGTAACGAGAGTTGGACGACACTTTCCCTGTTCTGACAATTCAAGACCCTGATAGACAGGGCTGACCACTGACTGAATGGCCACAGAGCGTAACCTCCTGCAACCACGGAGCCGTAACCTCTTCCGGCGACCGGGTGCAGTATCGGGTCGGCTGAACATCGCCTTCGGAATATCAGGTAATCTTAGTTAATAAACTGTCAAGGAAAATTCGCCTGTGCGACTGTCATGCGGACACATTATATAGCGAGAGACGTTGATAAAAGTGTTCTATCGGTCGGCTGAGGAGGCCCAGTCGCCGTAGTCGACGACTTATTAATTGTCACGGGCGTGATTAAGCGGAGGAGCGTTGCATTGGCTTGTAAAAGGTTGCCAGTCCAGATGGGAGTCGCGCGCGCGTCGATAAGAGACGATCGTAAGGGGAAATATATTTTTATTTAATTTTGGGCATCTGATAAGTATCTATTTCAATTTGTCTGATCACGTTTTGTAGTAGTAGATTGAGATCAGTTCGGTTCTGTGGTTCAGATGATAACCGGTGAAGCTGATCGCGTTTGAAATTGTCGCGAAAACAAAGTATGGACGGAAATTTCATACTTGCGTTTCGAAAGCGAATAAGAAAACTTTAGGCAGTGTACTCAATACTCAATTGCCCTGACCCCTTGCGGGGCATAGCGCGTCAACGGTTCCATGTGGCTCAGTTGACATTTCATTGGCATAAACTGGTTTCGGAGAATGCAGTTGCCAGCATGCACCTCCTTTTATTATAAAACAAAGAATGTTCATCGACGCTGAACTATAAGACAAAAAAAAGGGTAAAAGAAATTATATAAATATATTAATTAAGACATCAGTCTATTAGGATTTTAGGCATATTTAAAAAAAAAGATATTTAGGATTATTTGAGCAATTGTACCGGAAACATGTTTATAATGAATTATAGATAAGACTTCATTTTTTTTTGCCTCCTGACTCCTCTGAGGGCCCTCCACCCTTCCGTTCTCGTCGCGGTTCATTTCGTAAAGTTTCGCAAAGGGGGTTGAGCAATATCGCGCCGCTCACCCCAAGGTCGGGGAGGGAGCACGGAGCCTCATCGACATCAGCGGGCTAGTGGCAGGGACGATTAGGGAAATTTTCGGCGATCAATGTTTTTGTTTGCTTATACATATATCTTATGAGGGACTTTCCGTGTATATTCGGCACTCGGGCAGACGCGTCAGATTTTTTTCTTTATAGCGACGATGAGGCAGTTTGATCTTCAACAACCCCGCCCACACTACCGACAGCTGGGCTACTGTCGAGCACGTGTCATCTCAGGTCATTACTGAGGAGATTTTGGCACTTAGGTATCACGGCGGGTCTGAACGACCATGCCTCGATCTCCGTACTCAGTTTAGGCTTACCTCAACTCTTAAGCCTGCTACAGACAATGGCCCATCGCGATGGTGACTTTGATGGCCGTCATCACACACCAAATGCCAATTAAAATATTGTCCGTCCACACAATGGTCTTCGATGGGCCATCAGGAAATTGCGCATAATGGACTATTGAAATTAAAAGCTGTCGCTCTGTGCGTCACAGCAGTTATAATCAACGGGTCGCGTACGATAGAAGGTCGGTGATAGTAGCATTGCAATAATTGTGTAAAACAGCTGTTCGCGATTGGCCATCGCGTGGAGGAAAATGGCTCTCGAAGCCCTTTGGGGATCGTCACAAATGGCCCATCGCTGTTGACAGTAATGACGATTACGCGCCATTGGCCACTGAGCGCCATCCGCCCGTCCACACAATGAAGATGGCTTGAAATGGCCGGAGATGGGCCATTGTCTGTAGCAGGCTTTACACTCGTTGCAATCGTTAGCCCAACTTTGCTCGCCTCCCTTCTCGAGACCTAACGCCACTCCGCACAGATCCATGATTGTCTGAGAGAGTAGGCATATGTCGTCAGCATAGTCAAGATGTATGTAGATAGGTTAGGTGCAGGGGCTGCCATGATAGATCACAGCACACTTAGACCGCAAATTGAATCCGTTGTGATTCCTCCAGAAACTCTCTATACCTTACCCTAATGAAACCGGAATATAGAGGGCTACGCCCGCAATCCGAGGGTTTTGTAGCAAGCGCTTATTTTGGTATATAAATATCGGCTCCTTGCTCTTCTTGATATCACTCAGATGGATAGAAAAAACGTAATTAAAATGTCTTACCCACTTAAATTTTACATGCTAATTCATATTACGTGATTGTAACGAAACTTAGAACATATTATTGCTTAAGGTGTTGGTTATCGTTGGCCATCAGTACTTTTGAACTCGAACGTGTTTAAGGCGTGGAAGGGTGTGCTATCTCTAACTATACAAATAAACTATTATTGACCTATTCTGAGAAGATATACAGATTCCATTATTTTCCATTTTTTTCGGAACCCACCTTCCTGTAAGTTTTCATAATTCTACAATAAGTATAACGGTCTCGAACTACAAGGGGAAGGGAACAAGTTACGAACTAATATTTTCTCCTCCCCCAATGTTCCCCTTTCTACAAATTTCAAGAAAATGCAAAAAAAATGGAATGTACTCAACATTACCTTTCTCACGACACCTCACTTGCCTATACCAGTCAAACAAAAAAAATTAAACTTAATTTCGCCTCTGGACACCGCCCTCCCCCCCCCTCCACCCGGTTAAGTTGTATTAGTCAGCCAATCTTTACCCTTTCAAAAATGATTAATTAAATAACTGCAATTCGCACTACGAAAAACAACATGAAAGTACATAGTACTCACACATATGAGGCCGGTAGGTGTATTTTTTGTGTGAATAGTGTCAAAATGCCTAACTTTAAATGAATGTACTATTATTAAATATTATGTGATTATAATGAAACTTAGAGATATTATTGCCTATGATGTTGGTTATCATTGGCCATCAATATTTTTGACCTCGGCTACGCGTGAGGGGTGCAGGGTTGTGCTAACTGAAACTATAGAAATGTACTATTATTAACCTTTTCTGATGAAATTTCAAAATTCTAGAAATCTAGGTTTTCTACACTAGTAAAATGGCGCTTTTCTGTAAATTTTCATATTTCTAAGTATAACGGTCTCGAAATGCAAGGGGGGGGGGACAAACTCTGATGACATATTTTCCCCTCTCCCTCTTTTCCCGTTTCTTCAAATTTGAAAAAAATTTCAAAAATGGAATGTACTCGACGGTACCTTTCTTATGATACCCCACTTGCCTGTACCAAACGAAAAAAAAATTTCGACCTTCATTTCCCCTCTATGGGGACCTCCCCTTAAAGTTGACCTATTACGACGATTCGCTTTCTCCGGCGAATTATAGTAATTCTACACATTCCTACAAAATTTCATGTATGTAGCTTCAGCCGTTCGTGAGATATTCCATGGACAGACGGACAGACGGACAGACGGACAGACGGACAGACAGACATTTGACCGATTTCATAAGGGTTTTGTTTTACTACAAAACCCTAATAAAAACAAGGTTTTAAAACCAGCCGGTGCTAGCAAAATAAAACGATTGAGCTTTGTCGCGCTAGCGTTGTTGAGGTCTTCCAAGTCGTAAAAGAACGAGGAATCAAGAAATTTCCTCCCCCTGCCCGCCAAAGCTCTGCAGTGGCACAGAAGGTGACTAATGCTCTCCTCCTCGTCCACGTCCTCACAGCTTCTGCAGTAATCATGGGGCGGAAGGTGCAGCCTCCAGGCTAGTTCCCCAATAGGGCAGTGCCCTGTGATGACCCCCCACCACCATGCTGATGTGTGATCTGCTTAATGATTACAGTACGGCAGAGCGTCTCGGGGATCAAGTCTAGGCCAAATCGCCCTTGTCGTTTGGCATGAGTAACCTGAGCCATCTTATGTTGACGCTATCAATAGCGACTGACTTAGTTACCATTTTACATACCGCAAAAGGCATTTTAATACTGTCCCGGATTGGAGCGACATTACCGGTTATCCCCTCACGCGCAAGCTCATCCGCTCTGCAGTTGTCTGCAAAGCCACTGTGACCGGGTATCCAGCAAAGTGTAATGTTGAAAAACCGTCCATTAAAGTAAGGGCTGTGCGACAGTTCCCAATCGTTTTGGATGTAGTGAGAACCGACTCAAGTAAAGGTATTGCAACTTCGCTGTCCGTAAAAATAGTAATGTGTATTCAATTGACGATTTTTTACCTTTGTGGTAATTGATATTCATATTTGAAGTATAATTATTTTTGTCTTTACCACTGTTTATACTCTAGATGAAATCTGAGAGTATTATAAGTTTGCCACAAAGTTTGTAACGCTAAGAAATAAGGCTCGCAGAAAAAAATGAATGATACAGAAGTTCATATTATCACTCGAATATCTCAAAACCGGATGTCCGTCTGTCCGTCTGTCCGTCCGTCCGTCCGTGACCTCTCTAGCTCGAGAACGCGTTGAGCTATGAAGTTCAAATTTTGCACACGTTATTTTTGACAAAAAATGAAGGCTAAGTTCGTGAACGGGCTAAATCGCTCCACCCCTTCTACCCCCTCCCATACAAAATGACACATTTTTGAAAATTTACAATAATCAGATTTTCTCAGAAACTATAAAACATATTGCTTTGAAATTTTTATTATTTCACTTTTATGATAATTGTAACCTATGTTATAAAACTTATTGTAATCCTTACCCTCCTTCTACCCCCTCCCATACAAACTGCACTATTTCATGAAATACGTTAAGCCAATTTACTCAGTACGTATACAATTTATCGGGCTGAAATTTTGTACTTAACACTTAATTAACAATATCAGTTAGATTCAAAAAAATTAATCGATTACCCTTACTCCGTCTACCCCCTCCCATACAAAATGACACATTTTTGATAATTTACAATAATCAGATTTTCTCAGAAACTATAAAACATCTTGCTTTGAAATTTTGAATATATCACTTTTATGATAATTGTAACCTACATTATAAAATTTATTGTAATCCTCACCCTCCTTCTACCCCCTCCCATACAAACTGCACTATTTCATGAAATACGTTAAGCCAATTTACTCATTACCTATCCAATTTATCGGGCTGAAATTTTGTACTTAACACTTAATTAACAATATCAGTTAGATTCAAAAAAAGTAATCGATTACCCTTACTCCGTCTACCCCCTCCCATACAAAATGACACATTTTTGATAATTTACAATAATCAGATTTTCTCAGAAACTATAAAACATCTTGCTTTGAAATTTTGAATATATCACTTTTATGATAATTGTAACCTACATTATAAAATTTATTGTCATCCTCACCCTCCTTCTACCCCCTCCCATACAAACTGCACTATTTCATGAAATACGTTAAGCCTATTTACTCAGTACGTATACAATTTATCGGGCTGAAATTTTGTACTTAACACTTAATTAACAATATCAGTTAGATTCAAAAAAAATAGTCGATTACCCTTACTCCGTCTACCCCCTCCTATACAATATGACACATTTTACCAACGTTGCTCTCTAGCTTGAAATCGCTTTGAGCTAATACAAAATGTTGTCTTTTGACAATAAGTTGATTTTCTCGAAAAGTGTTACAGCTATTAGTCTGAAATTTGGAATGTATATATACTCTAGATGAAATCTGAGAGGTGATGGGATCAACAAAGTCTTAACGATGCATCCGAGATTGCAACCAAAATTATTTATTGGCTTTAACCAGGTTCAAATTCATCTAGAGTATTGCATGATTGGGGTTTACCCCAATCGTAGTTCTTTTATGTTTTTATTACTACTCCTTACGCGTTTCGTTTTTTCAAATATCCTCTGGTGAGGTATGGATCCTCTGAAGATGTTTGAAAAAACGAAACGCGTAAGGAGTAGTAATAAAAACAGTGGTAAAGACAAAAAATATTATACTTCAAATATAAATAGTAATGTCCCTGGCAGTCATCACTTGACTTCCCAACCAGGTCAGAGCTTCTGAAATCACTGAAACCTCCGCCTGGAGGATACTACAGAAGTCAGGAAGACGAAATAATATGTTGATTCCAAGCCCCCCCGAGTAAATTTCGGCCCCAACTCCATCGTGCGTCTTAGAGCCGTCCGTGTAGATCAGTATGGAATTAGTCGTTAAGGGTACATTCTGAGCCCAGAGATTCCTAGATGGAATAACGCAGTATAGTTCCGATCAAAAGTTTGTTTCGGAGAGGTGTAGTCGGTCTCCGAAGGCAGATCCAGATTGCGCAGAATAGATGTGTGCCCAGTGCTCCTCACGCGCCACTGACAAATTTCGCGAAGGCGTAGTGCCATATTGGCCGCCAGTTGTTCGCCAAGAATGTCCAGCGGGAGGAAGTTGAGCAGAATATCCAATCCGGCCGACGGAGTGGTTCTGAACGCCCCTGTTATGGATAGCGCAGCCAGTCTTTGCACCTTTCCCAGCAAGTTACAGTAGGCAGAAACTTTGAGTGCCGTCCACCACACGCTAATACCATAAAGTAGGACGCACCACAGCAGTATACATCCAGTGTACCACCTTTGGCTGCAGGCCCCAGTCTTTTCCAATGGCCTTCCTACAAGAGTAGAGTGCAATAGTAGCCTTCCTCACCCGCTCCTTAATGTTGGGCTTCCAAGTTGGTTTGCGGTCTAGAAGAAGACCAAGGAATTTGGCCTTATCAGTAAAAACCAATTCCTTACCGTTCAGAATGGGAAGTTCGATAGGATGTATGTAGATAGGATAGGATGTACTACATATATGTAGATAAGATGCATAGGTACATTGAATTCCTCGGTCTAGTTCGGATAGGGCTTCATGCAACACATTGCCAATCCCTATGAGGGAGGAGTAGGATCGATGAGAGGATGCACCCCTGCCGAACTCCACTCCGGATCACCTCTATGCAAAACGCGACATTTTGTTGCCCTTCTTCTCAGGAATGCCTCTCCTGTGTAAAGCAGCCTGTCGAAAACCTGCTCAAAATCAATGAAAAGCAAGTGAAGCGGAGAATCGTACTCAACGCATTGCTCGATGGTGATTCTCAAGGTGTTAATGTGATCGACACAGGAGAGTCCGGATCGAAAGCCTGCTTTTCATCAATTGTGCCTTCTGACTGCTTCTCAGTGATACAAGGAATAAGGGGAAAGCTCTTGTGAATAAAACAAGTTGCGGTAATTTCACATCATCTCCAGAAATCCTAAAGTTCAACTTACTATGTTCATGCATATTCCAAACAGGTATGTCTTCCAAACTTGTACTTTCTAGATTGCGACAACATTTGAATTAGTCCCTAATACGCGGATCCGCGGGTCCTATGCCGAGCCTACATACATTTGTAATTTACAGTCAGTTGCAAAGTCTTCATTTCGAACCCAAAGCAGCCATTAAAACTCCTGACAACCTCCGCACACACACACACAACAGACACACATCATTAGAAAAACAGGACTCATATCGTTCCATGAAAAATATTACACTTAAAACTACTTAAGAAATTTCTTAACGTTTCGTACATCTTCTTCAGCCTGGTGATAACCAAAGTTAGATAAATTTTCGCCACGCACGTTAGATTAGTCGAAAAGCGAGCAACTGTCAGGAAGAGAGGTGTACAGGCATTTTATTCGGGGCATATACAAACTGGAATTACCATCAATCGTGAAAGTACTAAGAAATGCAAAAACAGTACAACGGACGGCTGCGACTCTAGGACGACAAAGTATGAGTCAGGAACAGCCATAAAATAACTCTTATGTCTAATTCCCGTCGCGTATGGATTATTATATTACACGCGGCGGATATGTGTTACGATGCGGATGATTCTTAATTATAGTCAAAAATTGCAAAAGATAAGATAGACCTGAAGACAAAGTTTCAAGCCGGGTGTTGTTCGTGGGAAATTTTTTACATTGGGAGTTTTCAAGGAATTCGGAGAGGACTCTAGGCATAAATCTCCTACTATGTAAAATAGTATAATTTATTAACTGGAAACGAATAACTAATAAAAATGAAATCGGAATATAGAGGGCTACGCCCGCAATCCGAGGGTTTTGTAGCAAGCGCTTATTTTGGTATATAAATATCGGCTCCTTGCTCTTCTTGATATCACTCAGATGGATAGAAAAAACGTAATTAAAATGTCTTACCCACTTAAATTTTACATGCTAATTCATATTACGTGATTGTAACGAAACTTAGAACATATTATTGCTTAAGGTGTTGGTTATCGTTGGCCATCAGTACTTTTGAACTCGAACGTGTTTAAGGCGTGGAAGGGTGTGCTATCTCTAACTATACAAATAAACTATTATTGACCTATTCTGAGAAGATATACAGATTCCATTATTTTCCATTTTTTTCGGAACCCACCTTCCTGTAAGTTTTCATAATTCTACAATAAGTATAACGGTCTCGAACTACAAGGGGAAGGGAACAAGTTACGAACTAATATTTTCTCCTCCCCCAATGTTCCCCTTTCTACAAATTTCAAGAAAATGCAAAAAAATGGAATGTACTCAACATTACCTTTCTCACGACACCTCACTTGCCTATACCAGTCAAACAAAAAAAATTAAACTTAATTTCGCCTCTGGACACCGCCCTCCCCCCCCCTCCACCCGGTTAAGTTGTATTAGTCAGCCAATCTTTACCCTTTCAAAAATGATTAATTAAATAACTGCAATTCGCACTACGAAAAACAACATGAAAGTACATAGTACTCACACATATGAGGCCGGTAGGTGTATTTTTTGTGTGAATAGTGTCAAAATGCCTAACTTTAAATGAATGTACTATTATTAAATATTATGTGATTATAATGAAACTTAGAGATATTATTGCCTATGATGTTGGTTATCATTGGCCATCAATATTTTTGACCTCGGCTACGCGTGAGGGGTGCAGGGTTGTGCTAACTGAAACTATAGAAATGTACTATTATTAACCTTTTCTGATGAAATTTCAAAATTCTAGAAATCTAGGTTTTCTACACTAGTAAAATGGCGCTTTTCTGTAAATTTTCATATTTCTAAGTATAACGGTCTCGAAATGCAAGGGGGGGGGGACAAACTCTGATGACATATTTTCCCCTCTCCCTCTTTTCCCGTTTCTTCAAATTTGAAAAAAATTTCAAAAATGGAATGTACTCGATGGTACCTTTCTTATGATACCCCACTTGCCTGTACCAAACGAAAAAAAAATTTCGACCTTCATTTCCCCTCTATGGGGACCTCCCCTTAAAGTTGACCTATTACGACGATTCGCTTTCTCCGGCGAATTATAGTAATTCTACACATTCCTACAAAATTTCATGTATGTAGCTTCAGCCGTTCGTGAGATATTCCATGGACAGACGGACAGACGGACAGACGGACAGACGGACAGACGGACAGACAGACATTTGACCGATTTCATAAGGGTTTTGTTTTACTACAAAACCCTAATAAAAACAAGGTTTTAAAACCAGCCGGTGCTAGCAAAATAAAACGATTGAGCTTTGTCGCGCTAGCGTTGTTGAGGTCTTCCAAGTCGTAAAAGAACGAGGAATCAAGAAATTTCCTCCCCCTGCCCGCCAAAGCTCTGCAGTGGCACAGAAGGTGACTAATGCTCTCCTCCTCGTCCACGTCCTCACAGCTTCTGCAGTAATCATGGGGCGGAAGGTGCAGCCTCCAGGCTAGTTCCCCAATAGGGCAGTGCCCTGTGATGACCCCCCACCACCATGCTGATGTGTGATCTGCTTAATGATTACAGTACGGCAGAGCGTCTCGGGGATCAAGTCTAGGCCAAATCGCCCTTGTCGTTTGGCATGAGTAACCTGAGCCATCTTATGTTGACGCTATCAATAGCGACTGACTTAGTTACCATTTTACATACCGCAAAAGGCATTTTAATACTGTCCCGGATTGGAGCGACATTACCGGTTATCCCCTCACGCGCAAGCTCATCCGCTCTGCAGTTGTCTGCAAAGCCACTGTGACCGGGTATCCAGCAAAGTGTAATGTTGAAAAACCGTCCATTAAAGTAAGGGCTGTGCGACAGTTCCCAATCGTTTTGGATGTAGTGAGAACCGACTCAAGTAAAGGTATTGCAACTTCGCTGTCCGTAAAAATAGTAATGTGTATTCAATTGACGATTTTTTACCTTTGTGGTAATTGATATTCATATTTGAAGTATAATTATTTTTGTCTTTACCACTGTTTATACTCTAGATGAAATCTGAGAGTATTATAAGTTTGCCACAAAGTTTGTAACGCTAAGAAATAAGGCTCGCAGAAAAAAATGAATGATACAGAAGTTCATATTATCACTCGAATATCTCAAAACCGGATGTCCGTCTGTCCGTCTGTCCGTCCGTCCGTCCGTGACCTCTCTAGCTCGAGAACGCGTTGAGCTATGAAGTTCAAATTTTGCACACGTTATTTTTGACAAAAAATGAAGGCTAAGTTCGTGAACGGGCTAAATCGCTCCACCCCTTCTACCCCCTCCCATACAAAATGACACATTTTTGAAAATTTACAATAATCAGATTTTCTCAGAAACTATAAAACATATTGCTTTGAAATTTTTATTATTTCACTTTTATGATAATTGTAACCTATGTTATAAAACTTATTGTAATCCTTACCCTCCTTCTACCCCCTCCCATACAAACTGCACTATTTCATGAAATACGTTAAGCCAATTTACTCAGTACGTATACAATTTATCGGGCTGAAATTTTGTACTTAACACTTAATTAACAATATCAGTTAGATTCAAAAAAATTAATCGATTACCCTTACTCCGTCTACCCCCTCCCATACAAAATGACACATTTTTGATAATTTACAATAATCAGATTTTCTCAGAAACTATAAAACATCTTGCTTTGAAATTTTGAATATATCACTTTTATGATAATTGTAACCTACATTATAAAATTTATTGTAATCCTCACCCTCCTTCTACCCCCTCCCATACAAACTGCACTATTTCATGAAATACGTTAAGCCAATTTACTCATTACCTATCCAATTTATCGGGCTGAAATTTTGTACTTAACACTTAATTAACAATATCAGTTAGATTCAAAAAAAGTAATCGATTACCCTTACTCCGTCTACCCCCTCCCATACAAAATGACACATTTTTGATAATTTACAATAATCAGATTTTCTCAGAAACTATAAAACATCTTGCTTTGAAATTTTGAATATATCACTTTTATGATAATTGTAACCTACATTATAAAATTTATTGTCATCCTCACCCTCCTTCTACCCCCTCCCATACAAACTGCACTATTTCATGAAATACGTTAAGCCTATTTACTCAGTACGTATACAATTTATCGGGCTGAAATTTTGTACTTAACACTTAATTAACAATATCAGTTAGATTCAAAAAAAATAGTCGATTACCCTTACTCCGTCTACCCCCTCCTATACAATATGACACATTTTACCAACGTTGCTCTCTAGCTTGAAATCGCTTTGAGCTAATACAAAATGTTGTCTTTTGACAATAAGTTGATTTTCTCGAAAAGTGTTACAGCTATTAGTCTGAAATTTGGAATGTATATATACTCTAGATGAAATCTGAGAGGTGATGGGATCAACAAAGTCTTAACGATGCATCCGAGATTGCAACCAAAATTATTTATTGGCTTTAACCAGGTTCAAATTCATCTAGAGTATTGCATGATTGGGGTTTACCCCAATCGTAGTTCTTTTATGTTTTTATTACTACTCCTTACGCGTTTCGTTTTTTCAAATATCCTCTGGTGAGGTATGGATCCTCTGAAGATGTTTGAAAAAACGAAACGCGTAAGGAGTAGTAATAAAAACAGTGGTAAAGACAAAAAATATTATACTTCAAATATAAATAGTAATGTCCCTGGCAGTCATCACTTGACTTCCCAACCAGGTCAGAGCTTCTGAAATCACTGAAACCTCCGCCTGGAGGATACTACAGAAGTCAGGAAGACGAAATAATATGTTGATTCCAAGCCCCCCCGAGTAAATTTCGGCCCCAACTCCATCGTGCGTCTTAGAGCCGTCCGTGTAGATCAGTATGGAATTAGTCGTTAAGGGTACATTCTGAGCCCAGAGATTCCTAGATGGAATAACGCAGTATAGTTCCGATCAAAAGTTTGTTTCGGAGAGGTGTAGTCGGTCTCCGAAGGCAGATCCAGATTGCGCAGAATAGATGTGTGCCCAGTGCTCCTCACGCGCCACTGACAAATTTCGCGAAGGCGTAGTGCCATATTGGCCGCCAGTTGTTCGCCAAGAATGTCCAGCGGGAGGAAGTTGAGCAGAATATCCAATCCGGCCGACGGAGTGGTTCTGAACGCCCCTGTTATGGATAGCGCAGCCAGTCTTTGCACCTTTCCCAGCAAGTTACAGTAGGCAGAAACTTTGAGTGCCGTCCACCACACGCTAATACCATAAAGTAGGACGCACCACAGCAGTATACATCCAGTGTACCACCTTTGGCTGCAGGCCCCAGTCTTTTCCAATGGCCTTCCTACAAGAGTAGAGTGCAATAGTAGCCTTCCTCACCCGCTCCTTAATGTTGGGCTTCCAAGTTGGTTTGCGGTCTAGAAGAAGACCAAGGAATTTGGCCTTATCAGTAAAAACCAATTCCTTACCGTTCAGAATGGGAAGTTCGATAGGATGTATGTAGATAGGATAGGATGTACTACATATATGTAGATAAGATGCATAGGTACATTGAATTCCTCGGTCTAGTTCGGATAGGGCTTCATGCAACACATTGCCAATCCCTATGAGGGAGGAGTAGGATCGATGAGAGGATGCACCCCTGCCGAACTCCACTCCGGATCACCTCTATGCAAAACGCGACATTTTGTTGCCCTTCTTCTCAGGAATGCCTCTCCTGTGTAAAGCAGCCTGTCGAAAACCTGCTCAAAATCAATGAAAAGCAAGTGAAGCGGAGAATCGTACTCAACGCATTGCTCGATGGTGATTCTCAAGGTGTTAATGTGATCGACACAGGAGAGTCCGGATCGAAAGCCTGCTTTTCATCAATTGTGCCTTCTGACTGCTTCTCAGTGATACAAGGAATAAGGGGAAAGCTCTTGTGAATAAAACAAGTTGCGGTAATTTCACATCATCTCCAGAAATCCTAAAGTTCAACTTACTATGTTCATGCATATTCCAAACAGGTATGTCTTCCAAACTTGTACTTTCTAGATTGCGACAACATTTGAATTAGTCCCTAATACGCGGATCCGCGGGTCCTATGCCGAGCCTACATACATTTGTAATTTACAGTCAGTTGCAAAGTCTTCATTTCGAACCCAAAGCAGCCATTAAAACTCCTGACAACCTCCGCACACACACACACAACAGACACACATCATTAGAAAAACAGGACTCATATCGTTCCATGAAAAATATTACACTTAAAACTACTTAAGAAATTTCTTAACGTTTCGTACATCTTCTTCAGCCTGGTGATAACCAAAGTTAGATAAATTTTCGCCACGCACGTTAGATTAGTCGAAAAGCGAGCAACTGTCAGGAAGAGAGGTGTACAGGCATTTTATTCGGGGCATATACAAACTGGAATTACCATCAATCGTGAAAGTACTAAGAAATGCAAAAACAGTACAACGGACGGCTGCGACTCTAGGACGACAAAGTATGAGTCAGGAACAGCCATAAAATAACTCTTATGTCTAATTCCCGTCGCGTATGGATTATTATATTACACGCGGCGGATATGTGTTACGATGCGGATGATTCTTAATTATAGTCAAAAATTGCAAAAGATAAGATAGACCTGAAGACAAAGTTTCAAGCCGGGTGTTGTTCGTGGGAAATTTTTTACATTGGGAGTTTTCAAGGAATTCGGAGAGGACTCTAGGCATAAATCTCCTACTATGTAAAATAGTATAATTTATTAACTGGAAACGAATAACTAATAAAAATGAAATCGGAATATAGAGGGCTACGCCCGCAATCCGAGGGTTTTGTAGCAAGCGCTTATTTTGGTATATAAATATCGGCTCCTTGCTCTTCTTGATATCACTCAGATGGATAGAAAAAACGTAATTAAAATGTCTTACCCACTTAAATTTTACATGCTAATTCATATTACGTGATTGTAACGAAACTTAGAACATATTATTGCTTAAGGTGTTGGTTATCGTTGGCCATCAGTACTTTTGAACTCGAACGTGTTTAAGGCGTGGAAGGGTGTGCTATCTCTAACTATACAAATAAACTATTATTGACCTATTCTGAGAAGATATACAGATTCCATTATTTTCCATTTTTTTCGGAACCCACCTTCCTGTAAGTTTTCATAATTCTACAATAAGTATAACGGTCTCGAACTACAAGGGGAAGGGAACAAGTTACGAACTAATATTTTCTCCTCCCCCAATGTTCCCCTTTCTACAAATTTCAAGAAAATGCAAAAAAATGGAATGTACTCAACATTACCTTTCTCACGACACCTCACTTGCCTATACCAGTCAAACAAAAAAAATTAAACTTAATTTCGCCTCTGGACACCGCCCTCCCCCCCCCTCCACCCGGTTAAGTTGTATTAGTCAGCCAATCTTTACCCTTTCAAAAATGATTAATTAAATAACTGCAATTCGCACTACGAAAAACAACATGAAAGTACATAGTACTCACACATATGAGGCCGGTAGGTGTATTTTTTGTGTGAATAGTGTCAAAATGCCTAACTTTAAATGAATGTACTATTATTAAATATTATGTGATTATAATGAAACTTAGAGATATTATTGCCTATGATGTTGGTTATCATTGGCCATCAATATTTTTGACCTCGGCTACGCGTGAGGGGTGCAGGGTTGTGCTAACTGAAACTATAGAAATGTACTATTATTAACCTTTTCTGATGAAATTTCAAAATTCTAGAAATCTAGGTTTTCTACACTAGTAAAATGGCGCTTTTCTGTAAATTTTCATATTTCTAAGTATAACGGTCTCGAAATGCAAGGGGGGGGGGACAAACTCTGATGACATATTTTCCCCTCTCCCTCTTTTCCCGTTTCTTCAAATTTGAAAAAAATTTCAAAAATGGAATGTACTCGACGGTACCTTTCTTATGATACCCCACTTGCCTGTACCAAACGAAAAAAAAATTTCGACCTTCATTTCCCCTCTATGGGGACCTCCCCTTAAAGTTGACCTATTACGACGATTCGCTTTCTCCGGCGAATTATAGTAATTCTACACATTCCTACAAAATTTCATGTATGTAGCTTCAGCCGTTCGTGAGATATTCCATGGACAGACGGACAGACGGACAGACGGACAGACGGACAGACAGACATTTGACCGATTTCATAAGGGTTTTGTTTTACTACAAAACCCTAAAAACGACAAATTACACTGTCCGACATGGATTTTGGCACTTGACCAATGAAAACTGATTTCGATAGGTTTTTTCCGAAGAATCCGAATCTAGAAACGGAATTCAAGAATTGGCTCTAGTTTTCGAGAAAAACGGGGTCAAAAGTACGAAAAAACGTGTTTTTGGCCTTTTTTGTAAGGCGAGCCAATAGAACCTTCTAAGATGGATGAAATGAAAGCTTGGCTTTTGGCCTTTCAGAGTAAAAAGCAAAAAACCAGATGCCAGATAAAAAAAAAAAAAATAAATAAAATCGATTCCCAATAAAAAAGCACCCCGAATTGTGAATGGCGAGGTGACTCACAACAAAAAATCACTCCGAATTGGTGGGGACTAGAGAATTAACGACATGAAAGTTCGAGGATGAAGAGAACAGCGATCGCGAAGCTGGAAGCGCGTGGTGGAATTGATGCGCGGACGTGTACAAAGTCTGTTCCTGACCATTTAAAGCTCATGGCACCTGTAGTTGGGACGCTAAGCGACATAAATCGATGCCACCTTGCAAAATATGATAGATAAATGCTGTTTGGTACGAATGTTGGTGGGGCCCAAACTTTCAATTTAAGAGATGGAGCCACCTTGGACCCCGGGGCAAAGCGGCTGTGCGGGCGAAAAACCGCGAAATTTGAGCCTTTTTTTTTAATATTCTCCTCGTAAGTTCTAAACGGAGCCTCGTATCGAAAAACTTAATAGTTTGTAAATTAAAGAGCGTCAAATTCTACATCCAATGCATTGCTCAAAGTTGAAATTTGGTTTAGTAGTATAATCAAAATCGATGGTCGAAAAACGTCACTTTTTGAGGCTTTGGAGAAAAATCACACTATATCACTTTTCAAGCTCACATATCTCTGTAACGGATACTCCAAATGAAAAACCGTGCAAGTAAAAGTTGAAGATATTTTGATTTCCGGTTTAACGTGCTCAATACTTTTCAAATCGGTTCATTTTTAGTGTAGTTGTGAGTGAAAATGCTGGAATGCTTTCTTATCGATTCCAGCTTTAATAGCTCTACTTCGGTAAGTATAGTAACTGAAGTTTTGTTTTAGTCTCAGTTTACAGATAATTAAATCTTGTTCAAAAAGTCTTTGCTTGACAGCTTGGCTTGATAGCTTAGGTCATAGTTACGCTTTTTAGGGTTTTGTAGAAAAAATAAAACCCTTATGAAATCGGTCAGATGTCAGCCTGTTCAAAGAATATCTCGAAAAGAGCTGAAGCTACAGGTATGGAATTTGGTAGAAATATGAAGGATTACTACAATTTGTGTTATAAGGCTTTTCATTAGTGGCCAAATTGCAAGGAGAGACAGTTATTCGCCGCTTAAAGCACATATATGAAAATTTCCAAGATGACGGCATATAATTAGGATAGCGACGTTAAATATCCAGGATGTTGATATCCTTAGGAAAAAGTTTAATAATTGTATATTTCAATAATTTGATTTGCTACTCTCTATGCAGAGAGTCCGTAAGTGACCTTAAGAGAGAAGTAATAATGCCAATCCGTTAGCAACGGGTGCAGGTATCTTGTTATAGATACAATTTGCATGTACATAGTCATAATTAATCAACTAGTCAAGAATAAAAAACAATAAAAATTATTTTTGTCCGCTATTGCCACATTGTGCACCGTCGAGTCAGTAAGCGGATAGATTTGAAACTGATTTGTTTTGTGTTTCGTGACAATGTGTTACAGTTATCAGAAGTGATAGCGCGTATGATAGATGCTGATTGTCATTTGGTGAGTTTGAGGTACACCTGAAAAGGGCATCCCTTCAAGCCATGAAATTTTGGCAGGCTGTGGAAACTCAGCAGCATATTCCATCTCCTGGAGATTGGGGGTGGAAACTAGAAGTAAAACGTTGGCTCCCATTACGGATAACAGCGCCGGGTGCTGCAAGGGCATGTGCCACTCTTCATAATCTGGAAAAAATGTGAATATCTTTCGAACTAATGGTCGCATGGAAGTGCGGTTAGTTTCATTCTACTCAAAATGATCAAATACATTAAGAGCTAAGTTAAAAGTGGCATAACAGCTTTTTATTTTTAACTTATTTAATACGTAAGCTTATTTACTTAATCACAAAATCTGGAAAAATGTGAATATCTTTTGATTTAATGATCGTATGGAATTGCGGTTGGTTTCATTCGACTCAGAATCACTAAATACATTAGGTATCAATCTAAAATGGGCAGAAAAGCTTTTTATTTTTAACTTATTTAATAAAGCAGCTTATCGAACTATGTAATATCTTTTTTTATTTAAATGAGAATATCTTTTGAACTAATGATCGTATGGAAAAGCGGTTGATTTCATTCGACTGAGAATGACCAAATACATTAGGAATCAACCTAAAAAATAAAATCTGGAAAAATGTGAATAAGTTTTGAACTCACTGTTGTATGGAATTGACTTTAGTTTTATTCGACTCAAAATGATCAGATACATTAGGAAACAGCCTAAAATTGGCATCAAAGCTTTTTATTTTCAACTTATTTAATAAAGAAGCTTCCTTAACAAATCCAAAAATGTGGAAAAATGTGAATATCTTTTGAACTAATGGTCATATGGAACCACGGCTAATTTTATTCTACTCAGATTAACTAAATACATTAAGAACCAACCTAAAACTGGCATAAAAACCTTTTATTTTCAACTTACTTAACGAAAAAGCTCATTTAACTAATAAAACAATCTGGAAAAATGTAAATATCTTTTGAACTAATGGTCGCAAGGAATTGCGGTTGGTTTCATTCGACTCAAAATGAGCAAATACATTAGGGACTATCCTAAAACTGGCACAAAAGCTCTTTGTTTTCAACGTATTTAATAAAAAGGCTTATTTAATTAATAATAAAATCTGGAAAAAAGTGAATATCTTTTGAACTAATAGTCGGATGGAATAGCGGTTGATTTCATTTGACTCAGAATGACCAAATACGTTAGAAACCAACCTAAAATGTCATTTAAGTTGCTTGAACTTTGAAATTATGGAAGAAATTTAATCATTTAATTAACTAATTTTTTAATTAATTAAATTAATTGAAAAAAAACTTAGCAAAACTTTTATAAACAAGGTTAAAGTATCTACGAATTAAGGCTTAACCAAAACTTTAAGCTGTTATATTTATCGAGATACAGCTATTAAGGCTCAAATCGCTAAAAAACCATTTTTGCATTTTCGCTCACAACTACACTAAAAACGAACCGATTTGAAAAGTATTGAGCACCTTAAACCGGAAATCAAAATATCTTCAACTACTTGTACGGTTTTTCATTTGGAGTATCCGTTACAAAGATATGTGAGCTTGAAAAGCGACATGTGTGATTTTTCTCCAAAGCCTCAAAAAGTGAAATTTTTCGACTATCGATTTTGATTATACTACTAAATCAAATTTCAACTTTGAGCAGTGCATTGGATGTAGAATTTGACGCTCTTTAATTTACAACCTATTAAGTTTTTTGATCCGAGGCACCGTTTACAAATTATTAGGACAATATTAAAAAAAGGGCTCGAATTTCGCGGTTTTTCGCCCGCACAGCCGCTCTGCCGCGGGGTCCAAGGTGGCTCCATCTCTTAAAATGAATGTATAGGGACCACGAACAATCATACCAAATGGCATTTCTCTATCATATTTTGCAAGGTGAAATCGCTTAGCGTCCCAACTACTGTTTTTTTGCTTTTCACTCTACTCAACTGCCCCAACCCCTTGTGAGGCATAGCGCTCCAACTGTTCCATGTGGCCCATTTTTACACGCCTCAAAAAAGGCCAAAAACTCGTTTTTTCGTACTTTTGACCCCGTTTTTCTCGAAAACTAGAGCCAATTCTTGAATTCCGTTTCCAGATTCGGATTCTACGGGAAAAAAACCTATCGAAATCAGTTTTCATTGCTTAACTGCAAAAAAAGGTTCGAAAATATCGGACAGTGTTATAGACAAAATGTGACATAGCTCGTGCGTGTGGCCGAAGTGGTAAAACATGACTTTGTAAAGCACGATTGCTCGATTTTCGGCAATAACTTCTCGCAGATTAACTATTCAGAATGACACAAAAAGAGCGATGTTCATCGGCACTTTAGGTCCGCCCCATGCAAAAACATTTTTATTTTGATGCGCTGCTTGCTTTCAAGTTGTCCATGGATTTGCTTTGAGAAATGTTGCCCCCAAAGAACTAATTCTTTAGGTGCACATCCTTAAGTTAATGTGCCTTTAACATAACTTTGAGTTGTCTTTGAGAACCGAAGGGCATACCTTCGGTTCTTTATGTCCGTTATGTCGTTTATGTCCTATATGTCAATTACGTCGAGATGATTGGTATCACATCCCCTTCCAAAAATTATCGATGTTTACCAGGTTTGGTTTTAGCAAAGATAATGGGGGAGGGTGAACAGAAGACAGCGCAGAAACACCCATTTCCCTTGGCTCTGAGGACCAGCATCCTAGCACGGGCAAAGATAGGAAATGGCGGCAAAACGAAACAGCGCTCCGGGGCTATTCACGAGTAAGATGTTCCAATCGGTAGGTCACGACGGAAATTATACCTGTCATGCTGCCAAAACCCATGGACACTATCAGGGCCGGCGAAAGGTATGTGTCGTATGATGCAAACTCTACACACCAAATTCATCATCTCTGTTATACCTTTTTCCAACAATATCGTATCGACATTGTAATGAATGACTTTCCTGGTGGTCTATTCGGATCTTAGAACATAGAGGCATGGAATGAGCTTGTCCTGTATGTCTCCATAGAAGCAGTGGCTCTAAAATCTGGGTACTAAATTGAAATGTGGTCGACAGTCAGCTAACTCAGTAGACCGTTTAGTATTTATGAAATTTAAATATTGACAAGAATTGACGATTGTTTATGCACAATTCGCTTTGAATATATAGCCATGAAATGAGCTTGTCCTGTATGTCTCCATAGAAACAGTGGCTCCAAAATCTGGGTACTAAGTCGACAGTCAGCTAACTCAGTAGACTTACGAAATTCAAATATTGACAATAATTGACGTTTGTTTATGCACAATTCGACATTGTGGTCAACATTATGTCAATATCGAAACGCCAACTGAGTAGGCTGATTGTCGATAATTTGACAAAAATTGACATTTGTTTATGCACAATTCTACAGAACAGTCAACATTTGTCAGTATTAAACGCCAACTGAGTAGGCTGATTGTCGACTTATTCACCAGATATTGGAGCCGGTGATAAACGGGATATGCTCATTCCATGTGCTGTATGTTCTAAGACAATTCGACAGTGCGGTCAACATTATGTCAATACCAAAACGCCAACTGAGTAGGCTGACTGTCGATAATTTGACAAGAATTGACCTTTATTCATGCACAATTCGACAGAACAGTCAACATGTCAATATCAAACAACAACCGAGTAGGCTGGCTGTTGACTTATTCGCTAAATGTTGGAGCCAGAGAAATAAAGGACAAGCTCATTTCATGCCTCTATGTTCTAAGATTCGGATTGTCAATTGTCAAACATTTCTTTCTAAATTGTTTGTCGCATGACAATTCGAATTCTCCATCAGGGATTTTCCAAGAACGATAACTCTGTCATTATATCACACGGCGGGTCGTTGACATTTGCAAACAGTACAGTCTCATGGAACATCTATGTTTCCTTTGAAAACGTACTGTTTGATCGGATGTCATCGACCTTGGCTTGTGATACAATAGACAAGCGGGTAGCGACCATGATACAAGGAAGACAAGACATGGCCTTCCCCCGTTTCATTTTCGTATTTTTCTGCGCATGACGTCGTAAGCTCATATACATTTGAGAGACTGGTGGTTCATACTTCATAACTCTCAGCATTGCAATCTCCACGACAGTATCGCATCGCTTGTTGAGGAAGCAGCACGCGCACGGTGGGGGGCAAAAACTCCTCTTCCATAGTCCTCCGCGTGGGCGCCCCCTGGAACGGCAGTGGTCACTGACCATTGCTAACCAACGTCAAGCCGCCAGTGATGGCGGTGCGATGATTTGGTTGAGGTACCCTTGTGGTGTGGGGTGTGAAAAAAATACCACGGCCTTTCCCTTTGAGGGCCTGTCGTTAAAACCGACAATCAAAGGACAGGATGTGTATGCCAGCAACTTGCACTATCCGAAATCTTTATATGCTAACGAAACGTCAACTATGCCTCGGATAAGGACTGACTCAACGGTTACGACTTTTAGCTATCGTACAATGACAAAGATTGGATTCTGGAATGTGCGTACTCTCCTGGACAATGGATCAGAAGGTTCCCAGAACGCACGATTTCTTCAATTAGAGAGTGAATTTCTGAGGTACAAATTAAATATCTTAGGAGTTAGTGAGATAAGATGGTGGAACAGCGGAGAATTCATCTCTCCAACGGGCAGCACTGTAATGTTGTACTCCGGTAAAGCTACCGGTAGTCGCCGTGAGTCAGGTGTGGGGCTCCTTTTAACCAGAGCCGCGCGAAACTGTCTCTTATCCTGGGAACCGGTCTCTGACAGGGTCTTGACCGCCAGGTTCCGGACCAAAATGAGGAACATCTCAATAATACAATGTTATGCCCCTACTGAACCCGACAATGTCTTGGCAAAAGACTCCTTCTACGAAGAACTAAACGCCGTTCAGAGCAGAACACCTAAAGGTGACATTATAATGGTTATGGGTGATTTGAATGCGAAAGTTGGCGCTGATAACTATGGGCTCAGACATGTGATGGGGAGACACGGTCTTGGTGATCGTAATGACAACGGTGAAAGATTTGTAGAGTTCTGCAACTTTCACAGTCTCTTCATCGGTGGTACTATGTTTGAGCATAAGGGCCACCACAAAATCAGTTGATCGGCGCAGAACACAAAATCAGATCGGCCATTTTGCCATTAGTAAAAGATTCAAGAGTAGCCTCCTGGACGTGCGAAACAAGAAGGGTGCCGATATTGGGATGGGAAGAGACCATTATCTAATGATCGCTAATGTTCGATTGCGTATTGCAGCCGTGCGCCGCCCCAGCGACGAAAGATCCAGGCCCCGCAAATTCAACACCGCTCGACTAAAAAATCCAGCTGTCTTACAACAATATAATGACCATCTTGCGCAAAAAGCGGCTGAGATAACTAGTCACCCAAATAGTGACATAAACGAAAACTGGGATGCCATAAAAAATGCGTACATTGATAGCGCAAATACCATCCTTGGCCCAAACCCGGATTGCCGGAATAAGCCCTGGATGTCCGACGCTTCATGGCAGCGGATTGTTGAAAGAAAGGAGCTGAAAGTTCGTTTGGCTGCAGCATCAGACGACAATCGAAGCAGCATCGAACTCCTTTACCGTCAGAAAGCTCGAGAAGTTCAGTGTAGTGTGCGACGCGATAAAAGAGTTTATGCCAATTCTCTTTTAGCGTCAGCAGAAGAAGCCGTTAGAAGTAACAACTTAAACGCCGTATACGGTGTCATCAAGGAGTTTACAGGTGGTCGTAACTCCTGCCAACATCCGGTGAAAGATAGTGATGGAAAGCTACTTATCTTGGAAGAAGATCAAATGAGGCGGTGGAAAGAACACTTCGCCGCGGTCTTGAACCGTGTAACCTCTGGTGAAGTTCCCCCTCATATAGATAATTTAGCTAGCCATCAAAATGTGCGTATACGGTCCACTGCCCCGACTAAAGAGGAAATAGTCACTGCAATTATTGCACTGAAACGAGGAAAGGCCGCCGGACTTGACGGTATCCCTGCCGAACTTTATCAAGCAGCGCCAAGCGTAACTGCCGATTTGCTGCACCCACTTGTTGATAAAGCGTGCAATACAGAGACCTTTCCCACTGAGTGGAAGGAAGGTTTGATCATCAAACTTCCAAAGAAGGGTAGCCTCACAGACTGTAATAATTGGAGAGGCATTTGTGTGCTTCCTGCCGTTGCCAAGATAATAGCTAAAATCGTCCTGGAAAGACTAAAGGCCCACTTAGAAAGCACAATTGATGAAGAGCAGGCTGGCTTTCGATCCGGATTCTCCTGTGTCGATCACATTAACACCTTGCGAATCATCATCGAGCAATGCGCTGAATACGATTCTCCGCTTCACTTGCTTTTCATCGATTTCGAAAAGGCTTTCGATAGTGTGAACCGGGATTCTATATGGGCGGCCTTGCGCAGGAGAGGCATCCCTGAGAAGCTTGTGGCTATTATTAAGGCAACCTATGACGGCGCGAAATGTCGCGTTCTGCATAAAGGTAAGGTGTCGGGGGACTTTGAGATTCGCCGTGGAGTTCGGCAGGGGTGCATCCTCTCACCGATCCTATTCCTCATTGTGATCGGCGATGTGTTGCATGCAGCCCTATCCGGACTCGACAGAGGAATTCAATGGACTTTGACATCTTATCTACAACATCTTGACTACGCTGACGACATATGCCTACTCTCCCACAAAATCATGGATCTGTCCGCAATGGCGTTAGATCTCGAGAGGGAGGCAAGCAAGGTTGGGCTAAAGATTAATACCAACAAGACCAAGGTTCTTAGCCCGCCGTTGCGAAAAAGAAATCCGACACCTATTGCCATCAATATTAATGGGCAGCCTGTGGAGAAGGTGGACAACTTCGTCTACCTGGGTAGCATTGTTGCCGAAAATGGTGGTACGGAGCAGGACATCGCTCGTCGTATCAACCAGGCTAAACGCGCATACGGCATGCTGTCCAAAATCTGGCAGGGCAGTTATCTCAGCATCAAGACCAAGCTGGGCCTGTTTCGCTCCCTGGTGCTATCAGTGCTTTTGTATGGGAGCAGTACATGGAAAGTTTCCGTAGGAGTTACCAGAAAGCTGCAAGTTTTCGTCAACTCATGTCTTCGTCGAATTTTAAGAATTTTCTGGTCCGAAACAATATTAAATGAAGAGCTAAGTCGGCGTACGGGTCAGATGCCAATCGACGAATTGATACGCAGGCGAAAATGGCAGTGGATAGGTCACACATTGCGGAAGAGTGATAACTGCATTGCTTTGCATGCCATGAAATGGAACCCCATTTCCAACCAAGGCCGACCAAGAGGGGGTCCTCGAATCACATGGCGTCGATCTGTGGCAAAGGAGTGTCAGGTATTGGGTAAGTCTTTTGGGGAGTTGCGCCCCATTGCCCAGAACAGAGTACGATGGCGCGCAGGAGTAGTTGACGCGCTATGCTCCGCTAGGGGTTAAGGCAAAGTAGTAGTAGGACGCGCACGGTGCAGCGGTCTTTTGTGTGGGTTCTGCTCTCCGGAGTGATAGTTACTGCGATATAAACAAAAAAAGAAACAAATTCGCTTCTCAAATAACGTACACATCAAGCAGAGCCCACCCAAGAGAACGCTGCATCGTGCGCGTGCTGCGCCCTCAACAAGCGAAGCGATACTGTCGTGTGGATTGTAATGCAATGCTCTTGTGCTGGCTCTGTTTGATATGTTTTTTTTTTCAATTTCGTGCGAATAAATTAATTGAAAGAGATTATCTCGAAAACTATTTAGAATATATTAGAAAAAAGCTTTTCAGACATTTTTATACCATAGACTTATAGTATAGCGTTCGGTATCGAATACTGTAGCTACAATATCCTAGATGGGCCGGTGACGACAACACAAGCCACGGATCCCTTTAAAGCATATTTGTCATCATTCTCCACCTCAACGCGTCACGCCGTATCGCTTGTCTGAAATGGTGCAGTGGGAACTTCCGAGATCTCGATGGCTCAATGGCAGCGTATAGAATCAACACGCGGTTGTACCTGGTTCGAACCCAGCTCGCGACAGTAACTTTTTTTTCTTTGATAAATTATATTTCAATGTTTAATTTGAAGCAAAGGGTTCTTTGAACTTTACGGTAAAATAGAATAGAGTTAAATTTGTCCAAATTAAGTTACAGTTGCATACATTAAAATTATCGTGATCGAACCCCCCTGTGAACAAATTGTAATTGTAATAGCATACCTAGTTTTAATTATATTATGTGAATTATAACGTTTTAAAAGTGAAATTATTATTCTTTGTGTGTGAAAAAAAAAGGGATTGGAATTTGAGATATAGGCCAGTCAAATTAAATATTATTAATAATAATTAGGGAAAGATCTGGAAATAATTTTAATCCCTTCTATAGATACTGAGTACATAAAAACTGAGTTTGCACGTTCGTAGAAGGTGAGCTTAACTTTTGGAGGGCGAAAATCCGAGAAATTTGAGCCCTTTTTTTAATATTATCGTTATAAATCCTAAACGGTGCCTCGGATCGAAAAACCTCGCAGGAGTAAATTAAGACCGTTGAATTCTGAATTCACACTTTTTCACAATTCAAGCTCACAGATATTTGCAACGGATCCTCCAAATGAAAAAGCTTGTCTGTAAAAGTTGGGGACAATTTGATTGTGACCCTAACGTGGCCAATATTTTTCAATTCGGGCCATTTTTAGAGTAGCTATTAGCAAAAATTCAAAAATGAATGCTCATCGATTTATGCCTTAAAAGCTCTATCTCGGTAAGTATAACAGCTAGAAGTTTCATTTTAGCCTCAAATTGTAGATAAATTACTCTAGTAATTCCGACGCAAGGAACCCCTGCCGCCACTACAAATGAAACTTAAAATAAGAGAGCACTTTCGATAAAATGAATCTAGTGACTTGGAATTTTGGTCAAATGTTTGTAGTCGGATCCAGTTGGCTTACATTGAAAATAAAATACGTCAAATCCGACGAACGAAACCCCTACTTCCTCTACAAATGAAATTATTACTTTCGATAGAATGAAGCTAGCGACTTGAATATTCGACAAATATTTGTAGTGGGGGTTAGTTAGTTGATTTGGAGAATGGTCAAGATCCTTCTAAATGATCGCCAACCTCCCCTATAAACTAGCCATATAGGAAACTAATGTTTAATGTATATGGTTGTTGCCAAATGGTACTTTTGGAGTCGCCACTAGGTCCTCGCAAGTCTAGGGTATACACGCTTCGGACTCCAGGCTAGGTTTTTTAATCTAATTTAATAAATACCCTGAACAACTGAACTAAAACAATCGCCGATAAACAAAAAATTTTTGAAGTCATCAGAATCTGTCAAATTTAATAATTTGGCACTCACTTGCGATAATTACATACACAATTCAATCGATCGCCCGACGGAATGATGTTAAAGCCATGAGCTTGATCAGCTGTTTTTGTGAACAATGTAATCAGTTCCATTTGTATTGTAGTTTTTTACTTTTGTCAAGTTGATTAGCTTGTAGCGCACTTTACTGCCGACGTATTCTTCTTAACGAGTAGCACGTTAACCAAGCATCATTTTCAAGGTTAGTCTTCGCCTTGGATGCAATAATTAAGATACGATCTTGAAGAAGACTGAGCACGAGACGATTCGCATCTCAAAGTTGCGAGGTGCCGAAAATTGGTCTACCTAGAAATTTCAAGTCCAGGTAACAGGGCTTGAAGCATCGTTTCGGGCACATCACCAAGACCCAAACCGCTTGAAGAAGGACATGCCCAACATCACGCCAGAGACCAACAAATTGCAGGATGGATAAACCTGGACAACTCAGTGCAGAAAACGATTGTACAATAGCATCGATGGAGGAGCAAGCGTTGCTACACACCATGAACTGCGAGTCATCAGTTTTGGGATAAATTGCTCACTGTTTATGAGCACAGATCAGAAGCAAGCGTACATTTGTTACAGCAACATTGGTTCTCTATGCTCAACAATCCAGCCGACACGATCAATGTGCATATTGCGAAAATTGAGAACATTGCCCATCGTCTAAGAACCTCGGAGAGGATATCCCGGATTCTATGATGATTACGAAGATCCTTTTGACCCTACCCGACGAATTTAAGCATTTTGTCAGCGCTTGGGACTCCACTTCACAGGACGACAGAACGCTCGCCAACTTGATTTCCAGGCTTTCCATAGAAGAAACGCGAGTGGGCATACAGTACTATACCGAAAGTAATGCTCTCACTACAACAGGAAAAACCCAAAGGATCTGGAGACCGGGAAATTGCAACGCGTTCGGAAAGCCTGGGCACTGGGCCCGAGAGTGCCGCCAGGGTTCGACGAGGCAAGAATCTGAAACTGGAAATGACGTCCTCATGTCGCCCCCTCTGTTGGCAAGTCGTCGACCACAGATGGACGCAATAGCAACACACACGCAAGCTGAGTCCGGAGCGAGCGATCACCTGTCGAATCAGCGCTCGTGATTCAAAAACTTCCGAACTTCTGGCTTATAAAGGGAAAGCATGGGTTGAAAGGTATTTCAAAGATGTTCTTTTTGCTCCCCAGCTCAAGTACAACCTTCTCTCCTTAGGCGCTACCATGGGCAAGGGTACCAGTTTTCAGTCCAACAAAGTCAGCTTCTACGAATGGGGTGCATCGTTGCAGTGGAAGCCAAATAAGAACGCCTTTTTAAAATCTTTTTCAAGCCCCTGAATCTTAACAACGCGCAGGCAAACCTGGCTACCAGTGACACAATTCGAACTTGGCACGAGCATCTTGGTCATCAAAATGTGCGCCAAGTAAAGTGCGTTCTAGATGAGGATCACATCAAATATCAGAAGGAGAGCAATGATTTCATGTGCGAACCATGTTTCACTGGCAAGATGCATCGGTTTCCCTTCCCGGAGAGCAAATCTAGAACGGAAACTGTCGGAGAACTGATTCATGCCGATCTTGCAGGCCCAATGCAAGAGTACTCGCTTGGTGGAGCGCGCTATCTTCAACAGCTGAAAAATGATTTTTCTCATTGGAGAACAGTTCGTTTCTTGTCCCAGAAATCAGAAACTTCAGCGCACATTGAAACTTTTTTGGAAGAGACAGACGAACACCTTGAAAAAGGGGTAAAGATTTTGCGCACGGACAATGGCGTGGAATTTTTAAAATGAGAAGTTGCCGAATTGACACGCACTCGAGGTATCAAGCATCAAAAAACAGTGCCATATACTATACTCCTGAACAAAAGGGTGCAGCAGAGCGCAAAAATAGGATTGTCGTTGAAGCTGCTCGTACCATGCTTTATGCTGCTGGACTTCCGATCAGATTGTGGGCTAAAGCTCTAAATACTGCTGTCTACACCTTAAATTCCACTGGAACAAGCAGCATTACCGGGGCAACTCCACATTTTCTCTGGCACGGCAAGAAAGGAGACTGCACCAGGTTCAGAGTTTTCGGAGAAAAAGTACATGTGCACATCTCAACGGAAAAACGACACAAACGGGACCCAAAGTCTGAGTAGGGCATTTTCGTGGGTTATGGCAAGGACACCAAGGGCTATCGTAGCTGGTATCCGGATGAAAACCAGATAAAAGTCCGTCGCGACGTTATTTTCACTGGGAGACTACGACGAAATAATAGAGAGAGAACCGTCGAAAACAACTTTCAAGCTAGTAAAAGAGTTCCTGGAAATTGAGCTGAAACCCTGTCAGGATACGCGGCTCCAGATAGAGGTCGAGGCAGCTGATTCAATGAAGCAGGGAGGATCTAGTTCCGAAGAAGACAACTTCAGCGACGAAACAGCGAACATTCAAGAAGAGACGAAGACAACAGACGCGACCAGAGTCGATCAACTGGTCAAACCCAGCATGAGACTCAGAAATCGAGACACTATCAAGCCGCCGGCAAGATATGCGGATACAGATTTTTGCTTTTCAGCCGTCAATAATAGTGAGGAGCTGAGAAATTTAAAAGAAGCAATCACTGGTAGGAGCAGCGAGGACTGGAGAAGAGCCATGAATGAGGAAATTGAGGCGCTTGAAAAGAATCAGACCTGGAAGCTCGTTCCTAGGCCCAAGGATCATGTAATAGTGGACAACATCTACAAAATAAAAGAAAATTCAGACGGATCAATCAAGCGCTATAAGGCGTGGCTTGTGGCTCGAGGTTTCACACAGAAAGATCGATTATAACGAGACCTTCAGTCCCGCAGTGAGATTTGATTCTATCCATTCCATTTTATATATTGCAGCATCAATGAAGCTCAAGCTCCGCCAGTTTGACATCAAAACTGCCTTTTTGCATAGAGAGCTCGAAGAGGAGGACATTTACATGTACCCGCCAGAGGGATACGATGACAAGACGGGACGAGTTTGTAAACACCAGCGAAGTCTCTATGGTCTAAAACAGGCTTCCAGGTGATGGTACTCGAGAGTATTCAACAAGCTGCAGACCCATGTGTTTTCAACGGAAACAGCGGTGGACGGATCATCTTGGCAATTCACATCGATGATGGTTTAATTGAAGCTGAGAACAAGCATGTTGCGGACACCTTGCTTCGAGATTTTCAAATAAGTTCGATGTCACTGCAACCCATATTGGCGTGCACCTCGGACTGCAAATTCAACGCCATCAAGATGGGAGTATTTTTAAACAAAAGGAGGCATTTTTCGAAATGTATTGACAAGATTAAATATGCAGGATGCAAACCCAGTCACCATTCCAAATGATCAACACCAAATAGTCTGCTCCTCGGCACATTTAAACGAAGACGAGCAAATGGATGCACCTTACCGCGAGGCCGTAGCTATATGATGTATTTGGCAGTTGGAACCAGGCCAGACTTCTCTCAATTGCCCTAACCCCTTGTGGGGCATAAGCGCGTCAACTGTTGCATGTGGCCCAGTTGACGTTTCGTCGGCATAAACTGGTTTCGGAGAATGCAGTTGCCAGCATGCACCTCCTGCACATCCATGGCCACGAACGTCGTCGTGGACGGGATTCGAACCTGAAACGCCGGTAGTCAAACATGAGACTGATGCCTCAACACACTGCGCTACCGGTCGCCAGACTTGGCTTATGCTGTAAATCGTGCGAGTTAATTTCTTTGTACCCCGAAGAAAATACACTGGAGTGGCGTCAAACGGATTGGATGCCAACGTCGCTCCATAATGTCTCTTTTTCACTTTGCTGCAGACCCACGTGGAGAGCGTAGGCACATATGACGTTCCACACTCTCCCGCAGATAACCAACTTGATACTCATCAATTTCACTATAGTATAAACATATCCAATTATCTAAAAAAATCAATTTCGTCGATATATTTTTCTTAAGCACCAAAATAAACTTCAAACCTAATTGGCACCCTTCTAGGAAAAAAAAACAACCACCCAACCACTTCGTCACTGTCGTGTTTGCTCAACGTTCTTAAATTGTTCATTAACACAACAAAAAAAAAAGCCGAATTCAACTACTCCACGCCTTCCACTCGGCTACAAGCTAATTTATCAGATAAATTAATTGGCGAATGAAATTCTTTAATTAAAAATATAAAAAGACAAGGATGAGCCGTACAGCTCGAAAGGATTATAACTGAAAAAAAAAAAATGGTATCATTGCTTCTCATCCCTTAGTTCATCTGTGAAACCCAACCGGAAGGATGCATCGTCAACACCGACGGACTACCATGATGACAGGGGCGATTGTATCACCTCATTTTTTCAATAGAATTCGTCAGTCAGAAGTCATTTTGAAGAATCGAGAATGGGTTAAGCTAGAGAAGCAAAGAGAAGAAGGGGAAATGCTATCCATCAGGCATATCGAAAACACAGTTTCGTATCCAAGGCGGAACGGGGGCGCGTCCGTTCTCGTCAAAGAATAGATTAAACCCATTCACAATGTCACTCTGTTAACAAGAGAAGAACTACCTTAAAAAAAAGAAAATTTTCTTTAATTTATGTAATTCATTAATGAAATTCAACGGATAATTCGTTTGTCTTCTCACTCTCTCTGGAGCTTGTAGCTACAAAGTGGCTATAAAATTCAGTCAGATCCCACTAACCCTTTCGTATCTCTTATCTTCGTAGTCATCGTCCTGCTGGCAGCCGATGGTGAATTTTTATTTTCCAACGTCCATTATACTGCTTGCCCATCGTCAACTTCATCTTTCAAGTGGTTGATACTACCCAAGCCTGACATAACACTGATAATCCTCTAAGCGATATCAAAAGTCTTCGCAGGAACGATGGGAAAAAAAATATTTCAACTACGGTATATAAAAAGGGCACTCGTCCCTCACGCCCGCCGTATTGGCGCGAAAGGTGTCTGCAGATACGATACCAATGCGACAATTGTTGGACGACAGAGAAATTAACCTCATCCTGCTGGATGGAAGGCACCGATACGGTTTTTTCTACTCACTTTTTTGTTCAATGTTTGGCCCGTCCTGCACTCTGTATTCAACGTCTGATTCATTAGGGGTGAATAGGTGACAGTGGGGTAGCAAAACTGAGAAGTTTAGTTTGAGAGTCTTCAACGTTATCATTGGCTTATGAATGTGTCCTTGGTATGAAAAGCAACTGTCAAAATTACTCCCAGCAACATTTGGATGCTAAGATGAATTGATAGTAATGTCAGATGGCCCAAACAACCACCCGTGGTTCATCTTCAACTTCGGAAGCATTTCTCCGTCAGCTTTGAGTCGCATCTGTCAAGTAGCATGTTCATGGCCGGGAGATGTATAAAATAAACTTTAAGCAAATGTTTTTTTAATTACTCGCGGTAAAGGCACCGCATGAAGCTGAAGATTCGAATTCCCACTGGATAACAACAGTATAGAAAAATGAAATTTCGAGGTGGACTTACGGGCAAATTTACTTCTGAACGCCAGTCAACCGGCGAGGTTTAGTCAAATACGGATGTGGACAATGACCACTTGTACACCCTATTAGGTGTGAAATGTATCCCTTAACTGAGAGAGTGGTTTTTCAATACGCTCCCACCACTATTGGCTCTACTCTACTCGAAACCCAGTAAAAAGATTTCCACTTTTTATTCCTACACAATTGTTGGAAAGAGTAAAGGACAGACGCGGCTGTTCTGATCGTGACGATGCATAAGATAAGGCAAGTTAGTCGTTTAACGACTGAAATAAAAAGTCAAAGGGTTGAACACTTTGTTCCCAGGAATTGTTGAAAAAAAAAGGAAACAGCGAGCTAGAAATGTATTGACCGCATAGATGCCATTTTTTCAGGATTGTTAATGGATTACACGTGATCTAATATGGTTTGCGTAGGCATTTTCAGGCCATCCTTCACGTTTTTTTCATAGACAATAGCCACAATGTTTACTGAAAGGAACGTGCAGACTGGAACAAATGTAGAGTAGGAGATGGATGATTTTCGTTATATTCAGACAACGAGTGTTGCAATTTGGTTTGAATTAATATCGGAAGTATGGACATAAGTACATTTTATATAGTATATAGGTATGTACAGGGTGTTGGTGCGGGTGTCATTGGAACGAACACTAGGATTCCGATTGTAATGGGAACCTCGCCCAGCGAGATTGTTATGATTTTTCCTTAACGGTCCTTTACTGAAGTCGCCGCGGTTGCCGGGTCCTCCCTCCTAGAGCTCGTTGGCCTCTGGCTTGGCCGTACCTGGGCCTCTAAAGCCCGCTCCAGACGTTCTTCCTCAAGATACTCCCGATGTGAAATCCCTCGATTCTCCGCCCTCCGCGACGAATTCGCCAGGAATTCCACCCGTTCGGGTCCGCGACTCGTTTCGAGCTCCAGGAAGTAGGACTCGCGACCACCGTGTCGAATATATCGACCCATATACCGTACAACAACACACACACACACGTCGTTGAGAAAAGATCGAGCCCCTTGCCGGCTTAACCCGAGGAGACGGGCGTGGGCGCCACACGTTTCAAAAAGGGTCCCTTCTTGGGGCGGTCCGAAACGCGAAAAACCGCACCGAAGACCAATTCTCAACGGCGAGTCGGTACGGCGAGAAACACACTCGCGGCTTCGGCTTGCGTAGTTTCTGTTAAAGGACGCTGGCTACGCTCACTCCCAGCGCCCCACTCCTACCAACGAATTAGCTCACTTCACAAACAATAAATTATAATCCTGTTTTCAGTTAAAATTCGAAATGTAATCTCAGTAACACTTAAACACTAGTGTGTCGGCCGCCACTAAATACACGCTTCCTTAATCTGTTATACACTTAACTAGAAAATATTAAAATTATGTGCCTAACTAGCTACCTGATTTTATCACGGGCGGCAACCTCAACTCTCCAAGAACCTCGTCGTCAGCTCCTCCAATGTCGTGCCTCGAAGTGTAGTCTCCGTCCACCGCTGAGACGTTGCGCCACTCACCAATTGAGCACAATTACGTCCGCTAATGTGTGTCGTAGTTTTTCTTCTTCGTAAACGGGGATCCACCAGCCCGTGCGCGATATCCACCCTGGTCGATTCTGTTGAATTCGAAATTTGTACACCAAAAGAGCGAATTGATTCTTCTGAGTCACGGAATTATGGTCGTTTGATAATCACCTGTTGAATTCGAAATTTGTACACCAAAAGAGGTTGTCCCGTTCGGATCCTCGCCCTTTTATTAGCTCTGGGCTACGGTGTATCTTACTCGTTGGCCTTGAATTCGGGTTGGCCTTGAATTCAGGGGGGAGTTCATGACCTTGAAGGCCACACGTGCCGGTGCGTGTACACTGCGCCATATCATGGCCCACAGATCGTGCATCGAATATCCAAACCACCAATTAATTACCATATTGTCATGGTTATTATTGGAAGTGGGAGAGTTGACGTTCCCGCTTCCAATGTCTCGTGACAGTTCCGCGTCGTTGTTTATGTTGCGTGGTGGTGTTTTCATGTTTTGTTTCGCGATTATCAAATCAACACGTGAAATTATTGTGAAATACTTCTAGTCAGCGTCGAGCATTTGTGTAGAGTGTTTTCGTGAGCGTATCGACTCGGATCCGTGTCACCGCGCGGAGGAGCTGTCGAATGTGCAGCCATTTCGCACTGGCCCCATTTGAAGTCGGCCAACGATACCGTGGGCGCCCCGAAAACATCATTGCGCTGTAGATATCAGATAAGTACTTTTTTTTTTTGGGTGTATTTGCTGAGAGGACTTGATCCTTTGGGGATATTTTTTTCCTATTGTAGGTGTCCGGAGCTACTGGAGCGGTGTCGATGAAGTGGGTGAGGAGCTCCTAACTAAGGTAATTAGCCCTACCTGAGTGCCGCATACTAAGCCTATGCCGCCCGGTTACAGTTTGCTTATTAATTATAATTATATTTTCGGTTTACTAATTCGTATTTGTTTTTGTTTACTTTTAGGAACGATACGCCTTAACCACCGGACGTCGTGATAAGATCCATGCCATTGAGGTCTGCGCCAGAGTAATCTTGGATAAGGGCGCCCACATTGCTATCTACTCAAACAGCCAATCAGGTAAAAAAGCACTTACTTCGACTAGGGTGTCTTCAAGACAGGTAAAGGAGTGTTAGGAACTCCTCCAACTGTTGGCAACAAACAACTGAGTTTTCTCGTAATGTGTGCCACCCGGGCATTCAGGGGAACGAGGCTGCGGATCTTGCAATGCAAGGATCATCCAATCGCCTGTAACGGACGGTTTGGTGGGCATCCGAAGATGCCCGTGGGGACGGAGCCTTAGGTAGTATAATGACCGTGGTCGGGCCGTGCCGTCCGGCGAAGATTAAGGCCACTCAACGAGGTAAGCAGAGGCCTATGCTTGCTGTCCAGGCCTGGGCGGGGTTCTCGCCGCTCGTTGCCCCTGCCCTTTACGTATTAACAAAAATTCATAGGCCCGGGGAAGACAACACAAACAAGGGAGGCGAAAATGGGGAATAAAAAAAATGAGGCGATAAGGATGGAATGGTTGGCGGATGGCTCGCTTGCCCTCGCGCTGGCATCGGGGTCCAGGTGTATTGGGGCCCTCGGCCTCTGGTTTCGTAACACCGACAGATCCTTACTGATCAGGTGCTGTCATAGATCTCCCGGTGGAAGCAGCACAACCAGACCAGAATATGTTTCTTTACACGCTTTCATGGACCAAAGTCTCACTGTGGCTTACGGCTGGTCTCGGTCAAATTGTGAATCAAACTGGTCTGTATTATTACGGCAACAGTACTGGAATACCTTCCAGGACTGCCTCAACCGAAGGAATTGATACTGCCCTTCAAAAAAAGGGGTAGTTATCGGGCTATCGCCTGGTCAGATATCACCTAAACAACATGGGTCCGTCCAGCGAGACTGAATGCCTTCTCTAGAGGTCATGGAAAGGATGTCGCTCTTCGGGTAGGCTACTATCAGCTCTGCAGGTTTCGGTTGATTCCTGAAAAGGACAAACTGTCCTTTATTAGAAGGGTGAACGGTTTTTTGACAGTTTAATTGCTACGGCAATAGAATTTTCAATAGTCGCAGTGGGTCAGTAGCCCGATTAACTTTCTTATCTTATCTTATGAACATATGTATATGGGTCAATCAATCGTCTGCGGATTATTCACAAAGACCTGTAACCTATAGCCCAGAAAATGTCTGATGGCGTTAAACCACACAATCTCCGTGGTTAGTTGACGTCGTCGAAACTCGAGCCCTGTCGTCAAATTTTCCATGCAGAAGATTCATGATTGCATGCACTGAGTCTAGCAACGCCTTCAAGTAAAAATATGTGTGTGTGTTACTTGTCAGCAGCGGCTTCCTCTCCCACAGTGTCGAGGCCAAGAAAGATAGGCCTTAACAGCAGCCTTCCACGAAGCTCTAGGTGTTGGCGAGGTGGGAGAAGCAGAGCATCGAAAGATGTGATTGACATCATCAGGTGTGACATTACAAGCTGGACATACGTTTGGAATGTTGTTGTCGATGCCCGTCTTGAAGTATAATACAATGTTGGAGCTTAGTTCCACAATCGATTTTTGTACTTCCTCGCGGTGTTCTATAGGCGGCTTAGTCACATCGCTCCCTTTTAAATATCTGGACATAATTCTCAAGATCCCTCAGACTGTGTCTGATGTTACGTCGAGGCGGTGTTTTGTCCATGAGTTGATCACTTCGGTAGCAGCCTACCAAGTATTGCTTCGCGAGGAGGGTTTTGTGGCTTCTCACAGACAGCATGTTGGTCTTTTGGTGGAGGTGATCCAGAGATGACATCAAGTGACAGCTGGTAACTGCGCGTAAAGCAGCGTTTTACCAGGACTGTATGTGCTTCCAGTGTGTATAACTCAGGCAGGTGCTACGTAATTGGCCACCGATCCTCCAATGGCCTCGTACGTTACCAGTAGGGTCTCTATATCCACAACCCATGAGCTTCCAGCGAGCGCTTTGAGAACATAATTGCGAGATCTCATTTTATCACATATTGGAGAAGCATGGGCAGATGATAGTGTTATAGTATCCAAGGTAAGAAAAAGGATTATCGGATGATTGATGATGGGAATGGGTTGATCTCCTACTGATATGTTCAGCCGTTATTTCACGTCCTTGGTCCAAGATGTGAACAATGTGACAAATGATTTCGGTGCTGAGATCAACAAGTTTTTGTTTATGAAAAAGGCGTTAAGTACGTCGAGGTTGCTTTTGATCATGGCACACATCAATAAAATGTCGTTACCAGTGGCTAAGATTGAACAATCAGCCGCATAGGCGATGAGTTGGAGTCTTTGTCGGAAATCGTGATAGGTAGATGTTGAACAGGGTAGGTCCTCTATGCGGGGGGATACCTTGTTTAATCCTCCTTAGTTTTGATTTCTTGTCCTGGAACTCCGTGAATCATTGTCGACCAGCCAAATAGTCAGCGATCCGTTTTTTAGCTTGCGCAGGAAGAGATGTACAGCAGATGTCTGATAGAAGAGCCGAGTGAATGACGGTGTCAAAGGCTTTTGACAGGTCAAGAGCCACTAGGATCTCTGTCACAGACGAAACTGATTAAGGCCATTATGGATTTGAGAAGTGATTCCATTCAAGGCCATCGTAGTGCTGTGCATTCTCCTACAGCCATATTGATGATTGGCTAGCTGAGCATATGGAACGTGAGCAGTGGCAAGAGTAGCGCTTCAAGCGTCTTAGCAACAGGTGAAAGAGAAATAGAACGATATGATTCACCAAGTGTTACTTTCTTCCCAGGTTTTAGTATGCGTATCACCCTTGCTGCCCCCTTATCTGGGGGCGACCGGTTGCACAGTGCGTAGAGGCATTAGACTCAAGTCTGACTACCGGCGTTTCGGGTTCGAATCGCGTCCACAGCGACGTTCGTGGCCAAGGATGTTTGTGTTACTCTCCCGCTGTGGTGCGGGGCGTAATAAAGCCACAGCATATCGCGACTTGTCGCAGGTAGGCGGCTAAATGGGAGAATAGGAGGAGCATGCTGGCAACTGCATTCTCCGAAACTAATAGTTTATGCCAACGAAACGTTAACTGGGCCACATGGAACAGTTGACGCGCTATGCCCCACAAGGGGTTGCGTAATTGAGTAGTACGTCGAGATTCTTTAGCGTCAACATCGAGATGCCATCCGAACCTAAGGCTTTTGAGCCTTTCGCTTTTATGGTGGCTGCTGCAACTTCATTAGGAGCAAATTGGAGCATCTGGTCAATAGCAAGGTGGATCCTTCGACGTATTGTGCGCTTGAGTTTATCAGTAGGAGGATGATCGGCAAACTGCCTGTTTAAATAGTGTGGGCATCGGGTGGGGTCACTAATCGTTTTGTTGCAGAATTCGACGGCAACATTCCCTCTGTTAGTCGATGGATTAGTAAGGGATCTCACTGTTGACAAGAGCTTGGAAACTCCGGATTTGAGATGGCGGCTACGAAGATGGGCACTCCATTTTGAGCGTTTGTGCTCAGTTACTTGCATGTTGATCTAGATGTTCAGGTTTCTAATTTTTGAATCGCTAGGGTCTTCGCTGCGGATGCGGTCTCTCGTCTGTCGGCCAATCTGGCTGCTGATGTAGGGAAGTTCGGCCTGTGATATTCGTCCTGCGGGAATACATCTGACATAGCTACTTTGATCAGTACTGGTGTGAAGGTCGCAGCATGCACTTCTGTGTGTCGGGAGGGCAGCAAAGGCTGCACTGGTGTTGCTTTTAAAGCTGTCCCAGTCAGCTTAATTAAACCTCATGAAAGTGCGGTGCTCTGCAGAAAGTAGATTGGAGGAAGGCCTGTCGAGTCTGATGATGATCGGCAAATGGTCAGAGGACAGCGTGAGGACGGGCTCCGAATGAGTGTTGTTAATAAGCCCGGCATTAGCAATTTTTACAAGAGAGCTAGGACATGTACCGACAATACGAGTGGATGCGTCACCATTTAATGAATAGAATTCGAATGAGTCCATTCGCTCCACTAAAGAGATTCCTCTGGCATCATTATCGAGATTTGGGTGCTATAGCTCATGATGAGCATTCAAATCTCCGAGCACTAGATGGTGTTGACCAGTGAGCAGGAAACTTATGTTGACCTTGTAGCTTGAGGGACAGCTTGACGCCAGCTTCTTTTTGAAAGAAGTATGGACTTATGACCTTACTACTATTACTTAATGCCCTAATCCCCTAGTGGGGCATAGCGCGTCAAGTATTCCCATCTGGTTTATTTGATGTTTACCATAAACTGGTTTAGGACGATGCATCTTGCCAGCATGTACCTGCTGCCCTTTTAGCCGCATACCAGCGACAAGTTGGGAAATGTTGTGGCTTATTGTTACGCCCCACACCACAGGGGGAAGAGAACAACACAAACATACATGGTCATGACGTGGTCGAGATTGAAACCCGTAGCTGACCGGTAGCATGAACCTCAAGGCCCTGAGCTACCAGCACATGACCTTGCCTGATCAAAATTCACACCAAACAGTGACTTTTTCTGGATGCATTTGCAGCTGGTGGATTTTAAGTCGGTTGTTGTCTCCCCAAATGCGACAATTTTGTTTGTTGAAATAAACATTCATCCAAAAATGGACCTCGTCATTGAAGATGATTTTCGTCCGAAATCAAGCTCCACTTCCCACCGCTCCAGAGCTCAGTTGCTGCGGCTTTCCATGGTGGACCCCATACTACAGTTCATACACGAGAATATACAATATTATATTTTGGAAGCACCGAATACATCATTTTCGGTCTGAAGTAATGAAAGGTGTAAGTCTCGAGAGAAGATTGCTATGAAAAATAAGACCATTTCAGACACAATTGTGACCAGTGCCAAATTTAGCGCAACAAATTAAAATCACGATAAACACTTCCTTAAAACCTGTTTCACTTGCAAATATAATCATCACATTTTTCCCTATAAAGTACGAGCGCTTTTAATCCCTGATGAAACCCTTAAAACTTGCTACCGATATAAAATACCTAATTAATCTATTTCTCATAATTATCATAAAGTAGCCATTTCCATCAAAAACTAAGGTCTGTGCCCGCTTGTAAGGAATGAAATCCATAAATAAAGTTTCCATTACCTTACAAAATACAAGATATTCCAATTAAAATGTATCTTTTAGAAAAATATGTCATTTCTGATTAAAGTTTATAGCAGACGAACAAACAAAAACCAAAAGCTCAACCCGGCTGTATGATTGGACACTCACCTAATGGATTTTAAATAAGATATAAGAGAAAAAGGATTTGACACGGAAAATACCAAACATATTTTTATTTTTTTTTCTCTCCTTTTCCGTTTTAAATGAATTTAATTAAAAATTATCGCACCAAGTTTTTACGGTTTAATTAATTAATTTATTGCCAACGAGTTACTCCAAGTCAACTAAATGGGAAGTTAAAGGTGTCATCAAACTGTCATATTGGTAATTGGACAAGCAAGATTAGTAAATGGGTTTCTTGTTTATGTCAAGAGAATGAAAGGACATTTTCATAAAAATGAACAGTTTGAAGAGGGGAAAAATAACAATTAATTCGAATGCCAAGGACTATGTACGGCAGTGCAATACGATGCCCATGTTCCAAAAGGCAATCAATGGATAATATGGAAAAGAAAGATTAAAACAAAAGATTTAATTTCGTGATTTACGACTATAATACACACACACGCTCCGTAGCCGTGAAGTCTCGGTCACCACTCTACGATGCTTTATCTAGAGAATATGAGTTCGAACCCCGGTGCGTCAATAAAACCGCCTGTGGGTATTATTAGAACTCCCACAGCACTCCAAGCTCGTCAGTAAAACGCGGGTCGGATAGGAGGTGCATAATAGCAACAGCACCATCCGAACGATACGTTTACGTTGTATTCCCAGCACTTCTGGAGTATCAGTTTGGCCGTAAAGAGCTGATCGGTTGTAGAGCGATCAGGTCTGAAACCGCTTTGATATTCGCCAATGATTCGTTCTGCGTACGGTTTTATTCTATTTTCCAGAATTTTCGTCAAAATTTTATAGGACGTACAAACCAGTGATATGCTCCTACAATTCTCACACCGCAGTTTATCTCCCTTTTGTAAATTGGACAGATGATGCTTCTGCGCCAATCGTCTGGGATATCCTCGTCCTCCCATACTCGCAGGAGTAATTGATGTATGGCATTAGCTAGACCCTTTCCACCGAATTTTAGCAGTTCAACTGGAATCTCGTCAACGCCCGGCGCTTTATTTCATTTTAGTGACCTAAACGCGAGATCAACTTCCTCTACTGTCGGGGGTTGTATGGGTGGGCCTAGATCAACAATTTCGAGCTTCTTGTGTGGGGATGTTAGATGATAAGTTCAGAAGCTCTTCAAAATAAGAGGCCCATCGTTTGTTAATACCATCGGTGTCGCTGATGATGTTTCCATCCTTGTCCTTACAAAGGCTAGTCCTGGGTTGGTAGCCGTTCTTAATTGTATTTACTAGTTTGTTTGTACGCTTGTCTGGTGTTCCTATTAGCTAAGTTTTCGTTTATAGTCAGCAACTGCTCGTCAAAGTATTTACGATTCTTACGTCTAATTATTCTATTCGATATTCGCCGTAGCTCGTCATATTTTTCTCTTTTGGCTCAGGTTCCTCGTTGGTTCCATTGTCTGTAGGCCCCGTTTTTAGCGTCAAGTGAGTTTTTGCATTCTTCGTCGAGCCAGTCATTTTGAGCTCGCCGGTCTTTAAATATATGTACCACAACTTTCTCTGCGACATCCCTGATGGTACCCTTGAGTTCTTCCTAAAACCCATGGACGCCTGTGTTGCTGATGTTGTGTAGCATAGGTGATAGTCTTTCCTCAAGGGCGGTAGTATACGCCGTAGCATCGCTCAGAAGCTTATCAACCGCAAAGATTTTGGGAGGGATGATTCTCGATTGGTGCACTGAGGAAATTCTACATCTGTAGGTCGTCTTCACCAAGTGATGGTCTGAGTCGCAGTTTGCTCCTCGATAGTGGCGGATATCCATCACACTAGACGCCCATCTGCAAATGAGGACGTGGTCAATTTGGTTGACGGTATGTGCGTCTGGAGATTTCCAGGTTTGCTTTTGAATTCGTCGATGCGGGAAACACGTAGAGCTTTATGTATTAAAGTTCTTGCAAATGTACAAGTGCGAATCATTTTCAATTTAAATTGGAATTGTTTGTGACACTTGGTTTCATTCTGCACACCAACTTAGTATGCGTCTGTAGCTTAGCTCGGTAACGCACCGGGCAGTTTTTGCTACTCGAAACACAGTCTCTGCGGTTCGCGCCCCGCAACGGGACCAACTATTTTTTATTCTCAAATTCCCTCTGAATTAATTTCTCCGAGCTTAGTGGTTTCGTATGGATAGTAGCACTCATCAGGTCTTGCATCTTTGCAGCTATCCATGTGCAAGACGACCACGAAAGTGTGAGAATTCTGTTTGTATGAGCCGTGAAGGCGTGCGTTACCGAGCTAAACCTACAGACGCATACTAAGTTGGTGTGCAGAATGAAACCAAGTGTCACAAACAATTCCAATTTAAAACGTAGAGCTTACTACTAGATTCCTGGTGCAGGCGAAGTCGATAAGTCGCTGGCCGCTGTCGTTACATTCTTCATGGAGACTGTGGCCTCCAGTGGTGCCCCGGTGCAATTTGACGTCGTTTGTTGGAAGAGAGTCGAAGAGAGTCTCAAGGCGCGTCTTTAACTGCGTCTTATTTAACTTTAGTGGGGGCGTGCACACTGATGGGCCAGAGATTGAAGAATCGAATCTTAATGCGAATCGCACCCAGCCGTTCATTTATGAGTTTGAAGTCAGTAATGTGCGGTTTGAGGTGATTGTTTACCATAAATGCTTCTCTAAGCTGCTTGCGCCCCGATGGTTTGCCACTTGTAGAAATTGTGTGCGATTTCTTGTCGTCGATCTCGCCAAGCCAATTTGTTTCCTGGACTGCAGTAATGCTCAGTTTGTACTTTTTGACCTGTTGAAGGAGGGCCTTCTCGGCCCCGGGTTTGTTCAGGGAGCGTACATTCCAGGATCCGAAAGAATAATCCTTTAGTCGTTTGCGTGGTCGTCGTTGTTGATCCGTCCAATCCGAGGCTTTTGTTCTAGGTTTCTTGACGTGGAGTGGTTTTTACAAGGATGAGTTGTCAGCACATCGCTTAACCCTATTCAGGGGATGGCTTCGGAGATAGCTGCTTCAGATGGTTTAATAAACGTGGTGGGGTTCACACAACTATGTTGCAGATCCAACTACGCAAGTCATTCCATCCTACTAAACCTGAGACGCTTAGGTGTTGGTCAGACATTCAGGCTACAGCCTTTTTCCAAGCTGTCTTATCGCTAAGACTTGGCCGGCAGCGGTTTGAAACGCTGCCGTTACCAGGGGGCGCCCGCGTGAAGAACTATGGAAAAATGTTTTTTGCCTCTTTTGAGTGTCTTGCAATTAGCTCTCAGCAAAACGATTTGAGTTTTGTCTTAAAGTATTTAGTAGTAACTGCTTGCGCAATCGCCATAAAATTCATGTCCCCAAATAGTGATCCGCCCACTTGCATTCTCATGATTGCATATTTTCTTTAACTACGAAATAATTCCACAATATACACTCCCAGTTATTAGGATAGATACACTCGAAATTTGATTATTTTTCGGAGAATATTAACGCTTGAAAGCATTCTAGAATTACCAATTACTTTCTTTCGGAACTTGAAGAATGAAAAACACATAAAACGCAATTTGTTTGCATCCAAAATCTTTGTGTTTTTGCTTCCATACGTGGATGAACAAACGTGCAATTACAACTTAGTGATTGCGCAGCCGAATAATTGCATGTGGGCGCCAGGCCTAAGTCTGCCACCATCTGATTACACATGCTAGATCTCTTAGGCACTGCTCACACGGGGATACTCAAGTCTGCAATACTCGGCGAAAGAGAAACGGAGACTTCGAGTCTTAAGACTGTAGTTGTCCGTCATACTCACACGGCCGCTACTAAAGTCGTGAGTTGTGCATGTCGGCTGGCTGAAGTGGTAATTGTACACGGCTGTTGCTTGTGGATCCGCGGGGGCGGCGCGGTTGCGGGGATCTTGTGTGTACATGTCGAGATGTTGATAGCGATAAAGGATGACGTTGTGGACGGCAAGGAAAATATGGTTTTCGGATTGGTTATGGATGTGCGGGGTCGACTTGCTTGGGGTACTATCGTTGTGCATGTCGCTGTCGTATGTTAGTCCAGGCTATGAACGAAACCGGATGTGTGCTCATCTTTTTCTTCAAATGTTTGGGAGTTGAAACGGATCGCCAACAGCTTCATGGAAACCTGGATTTGCACCTGTACGGTAGATTTTGTTGGTTGGTATTGAAAATAAACGTGATCCAGCTAAGGGAGCGCCTACCTCCCCTACATATGTACTACTATGCTTCGCCCGGTCAAGTAGGAATGTTCCTGTTTTTTAAATAGTGCATTGTTGCAATTGATGGTGCCATTTTTTACTCACCTGAAATCTGGCTACTTCATTCCAGGCCTTCTCCGTCACATCTTTCCTGGAATAACCTCTTAATTTGGAATTATACAACTCAGGGAATTTTTCTACTTCCGCCACTAATTTTACATTAAATTCCTGATCACTCATAGTAGAAATAGAATAGTCAAAAGTAAACGGGTGCGAAATTAACTGAAAAGCGAACTCCTTTATTGTGAGGTGAGCGCTGAACTGGTAGTTCTTTATTAATTTTTCATATTTTTCGTTCATAGCCTGGACTAATATACGGCAGCGACATGTACAATGGTAATACCCCAAACAAGTCGACCCCGCGTATCCATAAGCAATCCGAAAACCATTTCTTATCGTCGACAACGTCAACCTTTATCACTATAAACATCTCAACATGTACACACAAGATCCCCACAAGCGCGCCGCCCGCGCGGATCAACAATCAACAGCCATGCACAATGACCACTTCCCTCAAACGACATGCACATCCAGATGACTGGGCGACTACGTAGCTTGGAGACTAGCATGTCGAATCTCCTTGCCACCGGTCGCGCAGGTGGCGAGTATCCGTGACTGGAATATCTCCGTGTGAGTGCCACCGTGTGATTACACATGCCAGATCTCTTAGCGACCGGTTTGCCCAGTCGCTCGCGGATTTGAGTATCCCCGTGTGAGTAGTGCCTTAGTCGCCGAGCAGCCCAGTCGCTCGGCGATTTGATTATCCCCGTGTTAGTAGTGGCTTAAGGTGCATTTTGCTAGGCACACGATCGTCGGACATTGTTCATGATTAGCGATCATACCATAGAACACGGAGCACTATTTGTGTGTATCTTTTTGATAATCGGCTACGATTGACGCAGAGTAGTGTCTAGCAAAACGGACCTTTATGAAGCGTGAATACCCATGCCATGGTGACTATTTTCGCTCCTACACACAATCTTAAAATTTTTGTTAAAAAAATTCAACAAAAATTTGCTATTCTGAACCCGGGTAGCAATCCGTCCAGTTTCACGCTAGTACAACCCAGTAGCTGGTCGGGCTAGTTGACTAGTTTGCACTGGCCAGCACCTATGCGGGCCAGAAAAGGGCCAAACTTGACCAGTTTGCACTGGCCAGTTCCTAGACGGGCTAGAAACGGGCCAAACTTGACTAGGTTGCACTGGCCAGTACCTATGCGGGCCAGAACGAGGCCAAACGTGACTAGTTTACACTGGCCAGTGCCCATTTAGCTCAGAAAAAAGGCCAAACTTAGATAGTTTGCACTTGCAAGGACCTAAACGGGCTAGAAAGGGGCCAAACTAGGCAAGCTACGCTAGCCGGAAACTGTCTATAAACTGATATGGAACAACTTAGTTTAGGACTGTCTTGCATTTAGACGGATTCCAATGGGGTTAAACTGCGAAAGCTGTTCTTATGAAAATTTGTTTATGTAGTGTCCCGGATAAAATTGGACAAGAAGAACAAGTTCGATGATTTGGGTGACCACGTACCTCTTAAGTAGTTGATAGTCATACGAAGTTTCTTCCTGTTAAAAGCCAACCTGTTTGCACTAAAGTTAAATTAGTCGCAGTTCTAACTAACATTTACACCGTTGTGAGTTTTTCGGATTAGTTAATATTGAACGCGGCGATGGTCTTCGTTTTCCTTAATACCAGAATACTATTCCCAGTCCGGCTATTGTAAAGCGTGTGCTACGCGTCATGGAAAATGGAAGTGACTTTCCTTGATAATGGATCCATGCATCATTTCAACATAGACCAATGCACCATTTCTCTTACTTCCATTCCCCCTTTCTCGCTAGCGAACATCTCATGGTATGTAATCCTTCCAAATTTTTCTGTACGGGCCGCGATTGCTTTGGCCACTACATTTCGTAGGTAAAACAATCAGTCCGGTCCGCAGATACACATGTACGAGTAAGTGTATGTCCTTGCTCGTACACATCTCAGCGGGCTAGTTAAAATAATTAAAACTCGTGTCCTACAGATCTTAGCAGCCTCATAAATTAAATGAACAAGCACATGAGTTCTTCTATGTAACTCTTTCGAATCTCTTCATGCCCTTCCGCCGCAAGCTCCTGATATTTTTTTCCATTCGAATTTTTCCCTGAAAAATCTCCACTGAATATTTTATATATACATATATAGAAAATACGGTGAAAAAACGAAACCGCATGTAACGTTAAAAATTCGTAATGTCCCTCATTTTCTTTATTAGTCCTTTTTTTAGTAGAACTCGCTTGGAATACGTTCGTACCATAGTCGTATATGCTCATTTCAATTTTCATCGAGCCTCTAGGTTTGAGTACTGCATCACTTCATCTCCCATCTACACCATACTAAGCACCAAGTATAGCAATCGCGAGAATGTATTAGGAATGGGTGTCTACAGGATGAGACAGAGAGCTAAGCGATTCCCGACAATGAAGGAAATAGCCTGACCAACATTAGCATACGGGAAATTATACGAATGTTATATAAGTGGTGCCCACACCATTCCGGAAAACACCATCTCGATCTCATTCTTTCTTCTCGATTTCGATGTCTATACACGAACGACTCCCGGACAATTGTCCGGTCGTCGCCTGAGTTCATGGCAGGAAGTGCTGCGGCAGGATTGGCTATTATTCCCAAAGATTTCAACTCTTTCGTTCTTTCTTTTTTATATTTCGCTATGCAGTGTCATATGCATAGGAATGTGTATGAATAGGTGGTGGAAGTGACTGGTTACGGTATTCTGTTCATTTGATATTACAGAGTGTCCTTTTACTAATATACTCTGAACAAACGACCGTGGGTCAAGAATGGATGAGAAGAATAGCGTCGTGAAATAGGATTGAGAATGAATATACGTATTTGAAAAGTATCGGATGTAAAGAAGATGACTGTTAGATAGTGTGGATTATCTGTAGGGATCCCTGAAAAGATCCACGAGTTCGATGAAGTTAACCCAGAATATCGAGGCTGGGAAAAATTCTCCCATCTTCAACACTACATATGTAGATTTCATGATGATCATCATGCTAACACAATCGACTTTCCACGGTTATATATAGTAAAAAAAAGCACGAATCCTAACCTCGTCCTTCCACTCTTCTTCTCGTCCTTACCTACAATATATCGTTTGCTGGCAGGTCTAGTATGTAGGATGGCATGCCTCTGGGCACGAGGGCAAAGTAAACTTTTATCTAAAAGCCGTTTAAAAATTAAAAGCACGTTCGTCGCCGCCATTGTGTCCCATTCTGTCGACATTATTCTACAGCGCGTACGCCATTCCATTGTCCCCACGAACCACGGTCCAGTCTATGTGGCACTTGATATAGAATGAAGGCGGTATAATATTTTACATGACTCTCCGAATTATGTTCACTCTGTCGTAGGTTCGTTAAAAGCAACTTCTGTACTATGCTCCTTTTTCCCACTTTTTTGCTATCTGGTGCCCTCTTTTGGTCACTTGATTGGCCAGCGGTTTTTACGGATGTCGCATTTCTTTTGTGATTCTACCGAAAGGTCCCGTAGATAGTTGTCACTTTGTGTGAATAGTTTATGAGGTAAAATAGATAAAAAAAGTGTACCTATATATTGTACGAGTAGGTAGGTATTACTCGTAAATCATAGTTTCAGTAAAAATTCAATAGTTTTCCGAAGACCATTGTGATTCAAATTCGTTTTATATATTTGTATTGTATCAATATCAGATCTTATTTGGTTAGAACGATGCGTATTTGTCTATCTAGAAATTGTGAGAAACATAAGATAAGATAAGATAAAATAGTCGAGCGACTGTCCCAACAGGAAGGCACTGCGACCATAAAAGATCTATTGTGCCGTAGCTTATTAATCCAAAAGACCGTCCGCCTTTCTGATGAAGGGCAGTAAGTTTTTAGCAGGAATCAACCTGAAGTCTGCAGTGCTGATAGTAGCCTGCCTTAGGAGTGACATCCTAAAACGCGCGATGGCTGGACATTCGCACAAGATGTGTTTGGTCGTTTCCACGTCCTCCAGACAAAGACGGCATTCAGTCTCGCTGGACAGACCCATCTTGTTCAGGTGATATCTGACCAGGTAATAGCCAGATAAGTACCCCACTAGGAGTCTTAGGTGGGTTCTACTGACTTGAGTAGTACCCTTGTGACTCAAGGGTATTATCAGCTCCTTTGATTGACGTAGCCCTGGAAGGTTATTCCAGTACTGATGACGCAATAGTGCAAACCAATCTGTGATCCGCAGCTTGACCCAAGCCAGCCCAAAGCCACAGTAAGGCTCAGGTCTATAAAAACGACTGGATGATCCTTGTCTAGCAAGTTCATCCGCAGCCTCGTTCCCCTCAATGCCCTGGCACCCAACACAAGAAGACTCGGTTTTTGGTTACCAACAGTTGAAGGAATTCGTAACAATCTTTCACCAGTTTTGAAGAGACATTATATGAGGAGAGCGCTTTTATAGCTGCTTGGCTGTCTGAGTAGATGGCAATGTGAGTGCCGCGAAGTCCAGTTTCCACGATTACCCTGGCGCAGACTTCAATGGCGTGGATCTCAGCTTGAAAAACGCTGGGCGAGACTTCCATTGCGGTAGAAATTTTGATGTTGGGTCCAAAGACACCAGCAAAAACACCTGTTCTGTTTTAGACCCGCCGGTGAACCAATTAGTTGCGGAGTTGCGGGGTAGGTTAACGGCAGCTATTGGCCTCCTCCATCAAATACAATAGGAAATATCGCACATCTTGCCCGTTAAACGAAAAGAAATTCTACTCTACCAGACATAAAATTACTACGCGAAAATACAAAAGGGAAGCCTACGCGTCAAACTCCCTAAACCGACGAAAACAAAGTTCCCGTGAAGGGAAAAAGAGCTCTTCAGCCAAACTACAATACAATCAAAATGCCACTAAGGCAAAAAAAAAAGAAAGGGGAGGACGAAAAGATTACCGTCCAGTCAGGACAGATCCTTTTCCCTAGCCGTCGAGAGCCTAAGGTGTTATTCGGCTCTAATGTGGCCCTCGGTGTTACGGGCCAAGGTGTCTGCACCCTCCCTGCCGTGGATTTCCGGGCGCATAGTTATGTGGAAATCCCCAAAAATATGTCAAATTATCGCTCTTAGCGGCGAGAGAGGAGGGAAAGGGGGTAAAAGGTCTTGAACTTAGCCCGTCATTTTAAAGCTACCATAAAAATTCATATATTTACCCTATCTTCTAAACTCTACGAGTCTAGAGCTAAATTACGGAATTTCACACAAAGAAAAAGGAGCAAAATGTTAGAAAAACAAAAGCTTCTTTCCACTTAATTCTAAAGTATTGTATTTTATATGTACGGTATAGCCGCAATATTTACAGGCAGCGGTCTACTATCGAAGTGAATTTTGTTGTTTGCTTGAGAATTTTCTGGTTGCAAACGCTTTGGGGCAAAGTGGACGATTGCTTATTTCAAAAGGGCACCAATTATTATTATTATTGTATTATATATTTTTTTTAGGTTAGCAAATGGCAGTTAAGCACCAGTATTTGCATATCTACGACAATCCATTAACTAACAAATGAAAGAATAAAAATTTAAATTGAAGGAATAGTACATACTTCAGAAAAGAACTCGTACTAAAATCGAAACCATTATCGTACGAGTATCCATAGTTTCGCGTTTTATTTTTCCTGTTGTCACCACTTCAGAATCACAACAAAACAAAAAAAAATCAACCAAGTCAAGAATCAATTGTACGAGCTGTCAGCATCTACCTGGGCCTGCTTGAATAAGTTACCGATGTTTCAATACTGAGTCCGTTTAGAACACAATAACGACACTCTCTTATCGCAGGTCTAAATCTTGCTAAGGCGATGGTGACGACCCAGTTGCCGACGATAACATGTATGCGCAATGTCCATAAGTGTCAGGTGATCCACTAACACGAAAACAAATGTGACGTAATATTTGAATAATATTCACATGCAGATGTCAACCGAGCCGGCATCAACAGTTTGATAAAACCGAACACTTTCGAGTACACACCCACGCCTTTACACAATAATACTAATACTTAGCTGGGTTCGCAGTATGACGTCCGAATATTTCTCCCGAGATGGCGCTCACTCCGATCTCTATTGCCGTTGATTGGTTGAGGCCGGGCATGAAGCCATGGTGAAAAGGGGCTCAATATGGCGGCGGGTGATTAATTCCATATGGTGGCGGAGTACCCTTATGGCACCACTCTGAAAACCTCCAGTGTAAATTTGTATACTGCTGCTATCGTCGTTATATTAGTGGTATTCGGTTCGTAGCCGATGTGACGAATATATTCCGGGCTTTTCTCACTACAGGGGCCAAAAATAACACGTTCTCTTTTTTTTTCTCTGCGGATTTTCAGGACGCCCAGCGAGCTGACAAAAACCAACAACGCGACATGAGAACAGGGAAACTCCGCTGGGAAAGATTATACGAACACGTGTTTGCGTATTTTCGGAACGCCCGGTGAATTGACTAAAACCGACAACGCGATGGGGAAACGCACTCCCGCGGAAGAAGATTTGCGAGAAACATGTCCGGATACATATTTCTATTCAACGAATCAATTCACAAAAAACTCAGCTATGATGATTATGATTTCTCATAGCATAACCAAATACCAAACTCTTTATACTTTCTAAAGTAATCGGCGCGGTGCGACTCCCTCGCGTATCAAATCCCAACTCCCACGTCTATCCGCAAGCTCGTCCGTCCGCTTCGCTCTCTTCCGCGCTCATTTGCTAGCTCCCGAGTATCATACGATAGTTCCGTTATTTCTCTGACGTCAAATAGGGGTTCTCGTTTAGATCCTGGATTCACACCAAGATCTAGGTTGCGCGACCTAGCAGCATGTAGGGGAAGCTTTTCACATGTCAGGGAGAAAAACGCGATTGCATGCATTAATTCGTCCAACAAAGCTGGGTTTTGTTGCGAATCGTTCCCAAAAATTTATGTTTTTGTTTTGCGAAAAAAAATTTATAGGACCGCAGTTAACGTCCTGGCAGAAGACAATATGACATTTTGTGAAGCCACAATTGCTACTTGCACCGTGGAAGACTCCGCTGATGTCGCTGCTGCTGCAAATGCTTCTACCGGCAATACAGTTTCTGCATTACTATACTCAATTGCCCTAACCCCATGTGGGGCATAGCGCGTCAACTGTTCCATGGCCCAGTTGACGTTTCGTTGGCATAAACTGGTTTCGGAGAATGCAGTTGCCAACATGCACCTCCTGCACATCCATGGCCACGAACGTCGTCGTGGACGGGATTCGAACCCGAAACGCCGGTAGTCAAATATGAGACTGATGCCTCAAACACACTGCGCTACAGGTCGCTATGGTTACTATGGCTGAGTTCAGAAGATGCTAAGCAACTTCTGCTCAAGTGATCATGATCAACTGATCACCGAGCAGGAAATATTTCCGCTCACCACTTACACTTTTCTTCTTCTTCTTGCTAATTGACTTTCCTATAAATTGTGTGTGACAGCAAGAGTGGCGTTCAGCAGGCGCAGACTGCATAGCCGGCAAGTTGCGGAACAGCTCGCGAGCAGTTCGTGCACTAATCACACTGTCGGCAAAGCCGATTGCCGTGACATCGATCTCACAGATCAGTAAGCAGAATTTTTTTCTGTTGAGAAGGTGATGAGCCCATTACACCATTCACTCATTCAGAGCGGTCAGGGATGAGGGCTGAAAATTTTCTACCGAAGCAAACTTCCGTGATCATGTAATCTGATCTCAAGTAGATCTGCACGTCAGGAATTTGATTCAGAATGCTCATGTGACCGCTTTCTTCACTACGCACGTCGGAAGTTAAACGAAGTCTAAGAGCATTTAGAGCTGCTGATTCTTGAATGAATATATGAAACGGAGTAAGTCCAATAATCGCCTCCAGGGCGGACGTAGGACAAGTGCGCATAGCTCCAGTGATGCCAAGGCAGGCAAGACGTTGAAGTTTATTGCACTTCAGTAAGAGAGAAGAATGCTGAGTTTTCGGCCACCACACAAGCGCTGCGTAGGTCACCACAGGCCGCACCAGCATGGTATATAACCACTCAATTATCTTTGGGGTAAACCCCCATGTCCGTCCGAAGCGACTTCTGCAAGCCCACATTGTACGTGTGGCTTTGCTAAGTACATTATCTATGTAAGTATTCCAGGTGAGTCTCGAGTCTAGTGTTACCCCGAGACATTTAACTTCAGTGGAATAATCTAAGGTCCGCCTAAAGAAATTGAATCCAATGTTATATTTCGTTTTCGCGTGAACGGTTTACATGTAAGCCCACAGCAACACACCCGTGTAAAACTATAATATATCAAGGGTCGACCTCATCACCTCCGTGATGGCAGATTCGAATTTGACCCTGACTATGATAGTTAAATGATCCGCGTACCCGATAGTAAGATAACCGCGCTCATTAAGCATGGAAATCAGCTCGTCTACGACAAGGGACCACAAAAGGGGCGACAGAACGCCACTTTGGGGACAACCCTTTACCGCATTCTCGCAAATGGATGTACTGCCTAGAGTTGAGTGAATATCCCGTCCACGGAGCATGGCATCTATCCATGCAATGGTAGCGGGCGGGATGTTCATGAGTTCCAGTACTCTGGAAATGCACTCGTAGCCGGTATTATCGAAAGCCCCCTCAATGTCAAGAAAAGCACACAACGCGATTTCCCTACTCGTATCAATGAGGGACTTTTTGATTGTACTGACAAGGTGTTGCCAGGCTGTCACTGTTGACTTGCCCTTCGTGTACGCGAATAGCATACGTTGTAGGGGGCTCGACAGTTCCATCTTGTACCTGATATGCAAATCAAGCAACTTTTCCATGGTTTTAAGGAAGAAGGAAGTAAGTATAGGATTTGGGCATATGTTCCGGTTTATTACCCGCTTTGGGTATGAAGACCACAATAACTTTCCTTCAAGGTTGTGGTATGTACCCAATGGTGTAACTTGCCGTAAAAAGCTCGATTAGCGGAGTTATTATGATCTCCAAGCTGTTTTGCAACAGAGCGGGGAAAATGCCTTCCACTCCGGGAGCTTTAAATGGCTCAAAGGATTCTATCGCCCATTTTACTTTGTCCCTGTCAAAGATGACCCAAGATAAACTGCAAGCCAGGCATTCGGGAACCCGTTGGGGCCTCGCAGTTGGGCAGGGGTCACCATCAAACAGTACGGACCCTGGGGAAATGGATCTAAAGCAACAGCTTTAGTGTTTCATCTGGACCTTCAGTATACGAACCGCCTGGTCTCAATATAAGGCCGATCCCGTTTGCTGAGTCTTTGGATAGGGCTTTGTGAAGAAGCGCAATGTCTTTTCCAGCATTCTCGTTTGGAATGCCTAATGAGTTTGTTGTACTCGGTGAGATCAGTTCTGTACTCATCCCAACTATTGAAGCGCTTGGCTTTATTGAACATTCTCCTATTTTTAGCCCGCTTGCGGGCCAAATTCTCGTTCCACCAGGATACTTTCCTGCGGCAGCCGGCTCTTCGTACCGGAACGACCCGTTTTTCAACGGCCAAGAGCTGCCAAAACCTCTCGATGCAAGAAGAACTGCAGCATTCGAAGCATCGCTACCACAACAACAACACGCCACGACTCCACCGTATGTGCAACGGTTAGGTTAGGTTAAAGAGGCAGCTGCGCACAAACACAGCACACATAGACCACCACTGGGTCCGTTGTGATACCTCATAGGCGCAAAGACGCCATGTGAGCCTAGTCGTCAAACCACCCGGATCTATCAATGAAACGATGCAGATGACCAGCATTTATGTACGTCCTTCAGGTCATCGAGGTTAATAAAGTAAAGGGATCCTAAAATATCCTCTCTTCTACCGGCCAGAGCAGGGCAGGTGCACAGGAAGTGATGTACTGTCTCCTCCTCTTCTTCGTCCCCACAGATTCTGCAAAAATCATTGTATGGAAGCCGGAGACGCTTAGCATGCTCACCTATCAGGCGATGCCCCGTGATGATCCCCACAACCTTTCTGAGACGCCTTCTCCCCAGCATCATCAGCCCTGAGGAGCGGCGAGGATTGAAGTGCGGCCAAATCTGCCTCGTAACGTTGCAGGTATTACCATTTAGCCAACCGATATTAGCACGGCTTATTGCGTTTGCCTTAATTAGCTTCTTGCATGCTGCTATAGGCATTTTGACATTGCGGAAACATCCCATGTCCATAATGGCCGTACTTGCCCGAGCCAGCTCGTCTGCCTTGCAGTTTCCGCTGAAACCACTGTGAGCCGGAATCCAGCACAAAGTGATGTTGAAAAAGTTGCCGAGCTCCTTAAGAACAATGCGACATACCACCACGGTTTCCGAAGTAGTAAGGTTTGCGTCCAAGGACTTAATCGCCACCTAACTATTTGTGTAGATAGTAATATTGCTTGCAGATATGATATTACGACCCAGCCAAGTCAGAACTTCGGCCTACCCCCACACCCGCTTCCGTTTTCGAGCCGTCAGTAAAGAAACCTATGGCTTCCAACTCAGGGGTACTATCTGTATCCCACTCCTGCCGCGAAGGTATTAGGCTCGTGTACCCTTTGTCGAAAGAGTATACCGGAGAGGTATAGTCCGTGTCGTCTGGAATATCCCGATTGCCGATTGATTGATTAGTCGACTCTTTCCACTGCCCTATTTCCCTAAGACGGATGGCCGTAATCGCAGCTACCTGCTCAGCCAGGATGTCCAAGGGGATCAAATTCAGCAGTACACCAAGAGCAGCGGTCGGTGTGGTCTTCAGAGCACCAGTGATAGCAATACAAGACAATCTTTGAACTTTATACAACAGATTCCTGTATGATGCTTTATTGAGCGCCGTCCAGCATGCAACTACCCCACACATTAATATGGGGCGTATGACCGATACGTGCAACCAGAAAACCACCTTCGGTCGCATGCCCCATTTCTGGCTTTAGTGACGCGCTCCTGACTATTTGCCTTCCAGGATAGCTTCTTATCGAATATGAGTCCCAAAAATTTGGCTTTTTCGCTAAGAGCCAATCTTGTCCCCTCCAGAAATGGTGGCAACAGCGAAGGTGGAGTGTTCCTCCTAGTGAAGAGTACAAGTTCTGTTTTAACCGGATTGACTCCAACACCAACTTGCCTAGCCCACTGAGATATACAATAATATTTAGGGCATTCTGCATAATATCACTAAGAATCCCGGGAAGCTTTACCGAGATAGCAATGGCGATATCGTCCGCATAAGCAACGACCTTGTAGCCCAGCCCCTCCAAGTCCAGGAGCAGCCTGTTAATCACCAAGTTCCAAAGAAGTGGGGATAGGACACCCCCTTGAGGGGTTCCCCTACACACCTGTCTGCGTACTTGTGATGATCCCAAACTGGTGCAAATAAATTTAGATGTAAGCATCAGACTAATAAGCTGACAAAGTGGGCCATCTACACCCACACTAGATAGAGCATTTGAAATAGCCGCTGGTTTGACGTTGTTAAAGGCACCTTCAATGCCCAAGAAGGCAACCAGCGTATACTCTTTGCAACTCAGAGACCCCTCAATATAGGTTCCCAATGAGTGCAGAGCAGTGTCCACCGATCTACCCTTCCAATAGGCATGCTGAGAAACGGAGAGAAGGCACGATGGAATAGTGGCACGCAAGTGTATGTCGATCAGACGCTCCAGCATCTTCAGTAGAGTCGACGATAAACTTATAGGACAGAGATCCTTTGGACAAGGGTGAGAGCTTCTTCCCGTCTTCGGGACAAAAACCACATTCACATCCGACCATGACCGGGGAATGTGTACCAGCTCCAAACAGGCCCGGAAAATGCTCTCAATCCAGGGATACACCATGTCTATCGTTTGTTGTACGTCCGTCGGAATAATGCCATCCGGTGTGCAACGGTACTATCTCTGCAGGAGGAAGTTAGAATTTCATTGAGCTCATCAGCTGCAAGCTCAATTTCCCCTGTAGTGAGAGAAAACATAAACAAAACAAAGTTTGTAATCGAAACTTCCTAAGTATATTATATTGTATAATACTTTGCTTTAACTCCTAGTGCGGCATAGCGAATTAACCACTCCTGCGCGCCATCGTACTCTGTTCTGGACAATGGGGCGCAATACCCCAAACGATTTATCCAGCAACTCACACTCTTTCGCCACAAATCGACGCCATGTGATTTTAGGACCCCTCTTGGTCGACCTTTGTTGGACATGGCGATCCGTTTCATGGCATGCAAAGCAATGCAGTTATCATCCTTCCGCAACGTGTAACCTATTCACTGTCATTTTCGCCTTCGTATCAGTTCGTCAATAGTAGTCCGGATGGCGCAACGGCTAGCACGTTCGCCTTCTACGCACTGGGCCCCGGTTCGATTCCTACTGAATGCGGTAGTTTTCGATAAAAAAAAGAGGATTTACGTGTCGGACTATGAGTCCACTCAGCTGTTAAATGAGTACCCATTTATGGGGTAAATAATTCGGTTGAGCGTGTTGCTGATCACACACCTCTGCACAAGACCGTCACGATCTAGAAAATGAGATGAAGATAACTCATCTCGAGGCCATGGTTCAAATTGGACTGTCGCGCCAGTTATTTATTTTATTTATCAGTTCGTCGATTGGGATCTCACTCGTACGCCAACTTAGCTCTTCATTTGATATTGTTTCGGGCCAGAAAATTCTTAGAATTCGACGAAGACATCAGTTGACGAAAACTTGCAGCTTTCTGGTAACTCTTACGGAAACTTTCCATGTACTGCTCCCATACAAAAGCACTGACAGTACCAGGGAGCGAAACAGGCCCAGCTTGGTCTTGATGCTGAGATAACTGCTCTGCCAGATTTTAGACAGAATGCCATATGCGCATTTAGCCTGGTTGATACGACGAGCGATGTCCTGCTCCATGCCACCATTATTGGCAACACTAGGCGCGTTTTTTCAACAGTCCAGATCAGAGCAGAACAAAATTTGCAAGCGTTACACTAACAAAATTGTTATATACAGAGCAGGTTGTTAGTGTAATGCGTGCGATTGTTGCTCTGCTCTTGATCTGGAGTGTTGAAAAAAAGACACGAATAATGTTACCCAGGTAGACGAAGTTGTCAAACTTCTCCAGAGGCTGCCCATTAGGTGTAGAATTTCGTTTTCGCAATTGCGGGCTAAGAATCTTGGTCTTGTTGGTGTAAATCCTTACCCCAACCTTGCTTACCTCCCTCTCAATCTAACACTATTGCGGACAGATCCATGATTTTGTGGGCCATCCCATATATTCATATGATGGAAGGGCACATGGAATTATCCATGCTGTGCGTTTGTGTGTTAGTACGTCTGTCCGGGCACTTCCTGCGGACCGATCTTAACCGGATTCGGTACGCAGTTTTCTTCAGTGACCCTGATTCCGGAACGGAGGCAGCAAATTTGGTCATCGACCGGATTAACTGTATATTCTGCTGTGCTCAAACAGAGCTACTCGCCTATTCAAAAATCATTCTTCCAGGCTTTTCCGGTGGTCCGACAACAACAAAATTTGACATGTAGCTTCCTTGCGTTATTGTAAATATAGCACACGGTGATATTTTAGTCCTACTGCAGGTTTGATTGATTGATTTATTTCTGGATTGTCCCGCGATGCTTGGGTCACCCTAAAGATGCGCAAAACTTTCGTCGAGACGGTTGGCAAGGCAGAGCCTATAAACACCAGCGATAATCGATAATTTGTGAGAAAAAACGAATAAGAAAATAAAAACAGGTGCAAAGTGGCCATAATTTAGCCACCTAAATTCATTAACGTAATCCAGCCTTGTGTGTTCTTAGTATATAAAAAATGCATATAAGTACATTTTTATACCTTTTTTTTAACAGCTATTCATAAAATAGCTACTGAGTACTTACATACTAAGAACTAGCAAAAACTACGAAGTTACCATATCCTACTACATAAGGTATACAAATGACAAAAAAAGAAAAACCTAATACCGATGAGAGGGACGCAGGGACATTCAAGGGATAGTAGGCTCCCCCACATATCATCTTTACACAGGGGAAAGGGAAGAAAAGTGCCGGGTTTGACTTCCTACAGGGTGAGTGGTGTTAACAGTCGGAAGAAGGGAGGAGGACGAGGAGCAGTGGGTAGTGCATGGTAGCCAGTTTTCGTTATTCATTGGTTTACTTTGATTAAAAGATGCAAACTATGTATTCATAACTAGAAAAGAGATTTATCACGGTGAGAAGAGAAACCAGGAAGAAAAGGAAAGCCAAGAGCCGTCCCTGCTCAACCAGAAGGTGAAGCTTGGAGGGGTGCCAGTGCAAATGCTTTGCTTTTCTTCATATATGAAAATTCGCTTCACTAAGGAAAGATGCCAAGTTTTCAATGTTGTCTCTCCGGAACCCTCTAAGCAGCTCTTTGATGTTTAGAAAATTATGTAGGAAAGGACAATTTTGTCTGATCGAGCCCCATCTGCCACATTCAAAGATAATATGATTGTTATTTTCCTCCACTAGACAGACACTGCATTCGTTGGAGTCGTATGCTCCAATTTTGGCCAGAAAGGATCGATTGTATGCGTGATCGCTGAGGATCCTATTTAGCTGTTTAATGATTTTGGAATCGTTAGTGACTGAATTGAACCAAACTTTTTCGGGCAGATTTGGGAAGATCTCATTAAAGAAGATCCCTTTCCTAGTGGACATACGTTTGTATTCTTCATTCCAGCCATTCTTAACCCGCGAGAGGATCCGATTGATGCCGTCACCGCTGGACAGCGGAGCCCTTAGGAAGGTGCCTGCTTCCCTGGCCAATTTGGCAGCTTCATCCGCTAAATCTTGGGAGTTCGAAATCACAATGAGCGGGGACCCAGATGATTTGTACTTCCTCGAGGAGACCGCATAACTGCAGGTGTGGGTCAGGATAAAAGAACCTTCTTGACATTAAAGTTATATCTAGACAAGATGGGTATCATATGACACGGTTTGTTGAGCCGAATGCACTAGACTACTGCTGAAGTCATTTTGAATCCTTTGGTAAGAAAAAAGTACATTTTGGTGAATTAGTGTTTATGGCATTTTGAGTGCTTTGGCAAGGAAAAAGGACGTTCATGGCAATGAAGTGATATATAGGCAAGATGTGTATCATATGACTGAGGATGTTAAGGCGAATGCAACACTACTGTCGCGAAACGATGATAATGACTGTTGAAGACGTTTTCAGTCATTAGGCGAGGAAAATGGACATTTTTGGCAGTGAAGTGATATATAGACAAGATATGACTGGGTGTGTTGAGACGAATGCTCTAGATAACTGCTGAAGGTATTTTAAGTTTTCTGGTGACGGAAAAAGGACTTGTATATGTGCAATACTAAATGAAAACGTTGATTTTTCCTAAGACGGGATTCTCTCTCTTCCGAGGTTGAAGGGGCTGCCCAAAGTTCACAAGCCTGGGAACGAATTCCGAGAGATCGTAGCAGCCACCAACTCCCCCACACAAAACATCGCCAAATGGCTCCTCGGAAGGTTCAACGATTTAGGTGGGTCCAGCTCGTGCAGATCTCTTAAGAACAGGGACGACCTAATCGACAAGCTGAAGACCGTGGGTCCAATCTCGTCCGAGGAACGGGTCGTCTCTTTCGACGTTAAAGCCCTGTTTCCAAGCATCCCGGTCAAGGAGGCGCTATTTCACCTGGAGGAATGGCTACTCGAAAAGGAGCCCACATCTACGGCTTGGAGGAGGGAAGTCAATCTTCTCATGAGGCTGGCAACAATATGCATGACGGAGAACTACCTCACGTTCCGCGGCAGATTCTTCAAGGCAACCAGGGGGGTGGCCATGGGTAACCCACTCTCTCCGTTCATTAGTGATATCTTTATGAACAGGATAGAGGCAGAACTGAAGGCGAGAGGATCACTGCCAAAATTCTGGGTGAGATATGTGGACGACGTGCTGGCGATCATCAATAAAGAGGAAGGAGAGGAAATCCTCTCCAACCTGAACACGGTTCACCGGAACATCAAGTTTACGATGGAAATGGAGGAACATGGAGAACTGCCATTCCTGGATTTGAAAATCATAAGGAACGGAAGCTCCATCTAATTCGACATTTTTAGGAAGCCAACCCACACACAAAGAACGATTCCATCGAGCTCCAACCATTCATACTCCCAGAGGTTTGCCCCGTTCCACTCGATGATACACCGACTTTTCACGGTTCCATTGAGCACGGAGCGATTCGAAAGGGAAAGGAGGTACATCCTCGACACGGGCTTGAAGAATGGATACGAACCAAGGGCGATATCATGTCTCATCCGCAAGAAACAGAGAAAGCTAGAAGAACAACGATTGACTACCCTCCAACATAACAAGGATGAACCTAGGAGAAGGATAGGCGTCACACATTCGTACACATCCGGGAAATTGAACCGGGTGATGAAGGATATGGACATCGAAATGGTCCCATCAAGCCGGAAGCAACAGCTCAAGAACAAGCTAGGGTCCACGAAGGACAAGAAACTGAAACATGAAGTAAGCGGCGTATACAAAGTCTCATGTCCAGAATGTGACAAAACATACGTCGGGCAAACGAAGCGGCTAGTTTCCACACGATGGGGTGAGCACGTGAGAGAGGCTGTGTCTAGCGTTAAAAACAACAAGGACCCCGCGTTGCTAAAATCGATGGTAGCGAGACACATAGCAGGAGAGGGGCACAACATAACATGGGACAACGTGGCGATTATCAAAGCGAGTACAGACAGCAGGAAACTGGATGCACTAGAAAGTCTGGCCATTCTAAGGGAACCGGAAAACCAGAGGCTGAACCATGATATCGGGAATCTACAATCAGGGCTGCTGAATCTACAGGCGATGGAATCACCCAGGAAGTGAAACGGGTGTTTTTCATCATTATTCTACCTGTGGCTCAACTTTCTTCTTTTCTCGATTGGGTTTTTCTGTTTTTTATTTGCTTTCAAAACATGTTGTATGTCATTAAATGGTAATTAGAGTAACGTAACGTAATATAAAGTAATTAACGCTGTCAAAATAGAGGGTATATACATAGGTGTAGGTATTGGTGTTGGGGAAAGTAGTTGAATTGTACTGAAGAAGGACACAACTGGTGTCCGAAATGCGCATTTACAAATAAATAAAAAAGAATCCCGTCTTAGGAAAAATCAACGTTTTTCATTTAGTATTGCTATAGGCGTGGAAAACATCGACGAAAATCTCTTGTGTATTGTATATGTGGTTCAATAGATATTGTTTCTGTTTCCTAATAGGTGCCATATCTGCTGGTCTATAGATAATGTATCTGGCCATGTAGGAGTAGAAAAGGTATCTTTTTGTCGTTGGTGCTCTTCAATGCAATTTTTCAATTTTCGGTGCTTGGCTCAGCGTTCACATGTAAACGAAGCATTAGGTTGACGGTGTCCAAAAAGTGAAAAAAATCGTATTATGAAACTCATAAAAATCAAAAATCGATCAGCTGGATATTATGGCAATTTACGCTTGCTTTAAATAAAACAGACCAACAGAATTTTGTAACGACGGCTGAACTACTGCACTACTTAAATATTGCGTTATACCGAGACAAACAAAGTACATATGTATGTGTACTGTGCTCTGTAGAATACGAGGGTTGTCTTTTAAGTTTTGCATATAGGGCTGAATTAAAACAATATATAGTTTTTAAAGAGTTTATTGTTTTTCGAAGTATTTCCCACGAAGATTAATTTACTTTTGTATGCGCTCGAATCAACTCTGGAAGCAGTTATTCCACTCGTTTGTTCGTTCAGTCAAAATTGCGTTTTTGAAGGCGTCAACTGCATCTTCTGGCGACTGGAGCCTTTGACTACGCAGTTTGTTCTTAATTTTCGGAAATGTAAATAAATCGTCGGGACTGTACGAAGGATGGTCTAACAATTCGACGTTTTGTGGCTATGAAAATTCAATTCTCTTGCGTGCTGTGTGCAAACTTACATTGTCTCGGTGGAGGATGAGTCGTCGTTCGGGGTTGGTTTTTCGAAGCTCAGCGATGACTTCTGGCAAACAAATGGTTTTATCCCAATCTGCAGTAACTGTTCTTTGATCTTGAATGGGAATTGTTGCTACATGACCTGCTTTTGAGACAAATGTCGTGGCCATCCTTTTGGAGACACTTTGAGAACGGATGACTTTTGTCGGCTTTTCTTCATTTTGGAACACCCAAACAGACGACTGGCGTTTATTTTCGAGTTCATAAGAGTAAATCCACAATTCATCACCACTGACGATGCTGTACACGTGGTAAGAGTTTCCTGTGTTGAACCGGTCTAGAGTTTTCTGATACCAATTGACCCGAGCTGCATACTGTTCTTCGGTCAATAGATGCGGTATCCAACGTGACAATTTTTATACCCTAGTTATACCCTAAACTTTTAGTATAGGGTATATTGTTTTTGTCACGACGGAAATATGTAACACCTTAAAGGAGGCTCCGGAGGTATAGCAATGTATATGAAATATATAAATGATCAGGATCACCTCCTGATTCGATTAAGCCATGTCTGTCTGTCTGTCCGTCTGTCTGTCCGATCGCACGATAACTTTCGATAGAATGAAGCTAGAGACTTGAAATTTTGATCAAATGTTGGAAGTATAATCTACTTGGTTGGTATTGAAAATGGGCATAATCAGGCTGAGACAACGCCTACCTCCCCTATATATGTAAAATAATTAAATGTTTCTATAACTCCCGATTAAATAAACATGAAAAAATCTAGCTTTAGTAGATTGCTCGTGAGGATAATCTTCTACTCCCCTGGAAAAATAAAATCGATCAGTTGAAAACGAACGGTAATTTTTTTACAAAGAGGCCCGTACTACCCTACTTTTCGGGTTTTTTGTCTATAACTCTTGAACTAATTGACGTAGACACCTGATTTTCGGCATGTATCCCTGGGGTAAGAAGATGCTTAAGTTCAAGTAAGTTGGGCATAATCGGATCAAAGGAACGCCTACCTCCCCTACGAATTTCAAAAAATTAAATATCCTTTTAATTACGATAACTTTCGACAAAATGACACTAGCGGGTTGAAAATTTGACAAAATGTTGTTAGTAGGATCTACTTGGTTGGTATTGAAAATGGGTAAGATCCGACCCAAGCAACTCCTACCTCCCCTACAAATGCAACTTCAAATAAGCGATAACTTACGACAAAATAATGCTAGCGACTTAAAATTTTTGGTCAAATGTTTGTAATAGGATCCAGTTGGCTAATATTGAAAATACGTAAAATCCGACCAACGAAACCCCTACTTCCCCTACAAATGAAACTTCAAATAAGCGATAACTTTCGATGGAATGAAGGTAGAGACTTGAAATTTTGCTTAAATATTTGTAGCGTGATCCTATTTGTTGGTAGCAATAATGAGCAAGATCCGACCCAAGGAACCCCTACCTCCCCTACAAGTGAAACTTCAAATAGGAAATAACTTTCGATAGAATGAAGCTAGCGACTTGAAAAATTCGACAAATATTTGTAGAATGGATTAGTTAATTGATTTTGATAATGGTCAAGATCCTCCTGAATGATTGCCAACCTCCCCTATAAACTGGCCATATAGGAAACTCACTTTTAATGCATATGGTCGTTACCAATTGGTACTTTTAGTATCACCACTAGGTCTGTACAAGTCTAGGGTATATACGCTTCGGACTGTTTTTTTTTTTTAACACAATTCTTCATGCAAAATTTGTTGAATTGAGATCTTTGATATCCCCAATGATGCCTCAATCTTTTTGATGTGTCACATGTCGATCTTCTGTGATGAGCTTGCGCACAGCATCGATGTTTTCTTGGGTGACGGCCGTTTTTGGTGCACCTGCCTTTGGATCGTCGATACGACTCACCCGTCCGTGTTTGAAGTCTGCATACCAACGAAAAATAGTCGGCTGGTGTGGTGTTTCAGTTGCAAAAACAGAAACGAACTCGGCGAGGCATTCTTTTTGAGATAATTGTATTCAAAAGTTGTAAAAAATTACTGCGCGAAAATGTTCTCGGTTCAATTCCATTATTCGGATAACTCGACGACTTTGACAATTCGCTGTAGCTGTAACACTATACAAGTACGTATCACAACTAACACTTTGGATTTAGGTTAACTAAGGATCATCATCATCGTCATCGTGGCGCGACAGCCCGACGTCGGGCCTTGGCCGCCTGGATCATTGTCCTCCAATTATCTCGGTCACGTGACCGCGTCCTCCAATTTTGGGAGCCCAGCAGCTGCGCGGCGTCCACACCTACTGAGCTCTCTCAACGAGATCTCGGTCGTCCTCGCAGTCTCGCTCCGTCGACTCGTTCTGCATTCATTACTCTCTTAGGCATGCGATCATCGTCCATTCTTTGTACATGCCCTGCCCATTTAAGTCGTTGTATTGTAGTTTGACGATTTTCGAGACTTGCAGCTCATCGTCCATTTCAAACAACTCATGGTTGTACCGGATGCGCCATCCATCTCGATCGCAAACAGCCCCGAAAATTCGCCGTAGAACCTTACGTTCAAATGTGTCTAGGAGGCTTGAGTTAGGGTCCATGCTTCGCAGCCATAGCATAGCACTGGCGTATAATGGTTTTGTACACGCGGAGCTTCGTGTTTCTGTGCACATGCTTCGATTTCATTATGAGGAGAACCGAGAAAAAAGTCTTATTAGCTAACTGGATCCGTCGCTTGATTTCGTCAGTTTCGTTGGCGTCCCTTGACAAGTTGCAACCCAGGTAAATGAAGTTATTCACGAACTCGATGTTGAGGTCCCCCACATTGATGCTTGGTTGTGCAGGTGTCCTTGTCACCGATTGCATCATTATTTTAGATTTACCCTCGTTAATACGTAATCCAACTTCCTTTGCAGCGGTATCGAGCGTATGCAGAAGTTCTTCTGCGTCAGCCAATCTTCGGGACATGATGTTGATGTCGTCGGCGTACGCTGCTAATTGTGTCGACTTGATAAGTAGCGTCTTGCTGTTGTCCATATTCATGGCCCGAATAACGTATTCCAGTGCTAGGTTGAAGAGCGTCGGTGCCAGTCCATCGCCCTGTTTCAAACCAGTGCGTGTTTCAAATAGATCAGTAGATAGATAGATAGATAGATATAAAGATTCGAGCTACTTTCCCAGCAGGAAGGCACTGCGACCATAAAGATCTATTGTGCCGTAGCTCATTAATCCAAAAGACCGTCCACCCTTCTAATAAAGGGCAGTAAGTCTTTAGCAGGAATCAACCTGAATTCTGCAGTGCTGATAGTAGCTTGCCCGAGGAGTGACATCCTAAAACGCGCGATGGCGGGACATTCGCACAAAATGTGCTTGGTCGTTTCCACGTCCTCCAGACAAAGACGGCATTCAGTCTCGCTTGACAGACCCATCTTGTTCAGGTGATATCTGACCAAGTGATGACCAAATAAGTACCCCACTAGGAGTCTTAGGTGGGTTCTACTCATTCGAGTAGTACCCTTGTGACTGAACGGCATTATCAGCTCCTTTGATTGACGAAGCCCTGGAAGGTTATTCCAGTACTGTTGACGCAATCGTGCAAACCAATCTGTGATCCGCAGTTTGGCCGAGGCCAGTCCAAAGCCACAGTAAGGCTCAGGTCCATGAAAACGACTGGATGATCCTTGTCTAGCAAGTTCATCCGCAGCCTCGTTCCCCTCAATGCCCTGGTGGCCAGGCACCCAACACAAGAAGACTCGGTTATTGGTTGCCAACAGTTGAAGGAGATTGTAACACTCCTTCACCAGTTTTGAAGAGACCTTATATGAGGTCTAGATCAGTAAGTCTATTCTGGATCCTGACTTGTGAGACGGAGTTGGTCATCGTCATCTTTGTCAGTCGCACTAATTTTGCCGGTATCCCAAATTGCAGCATGATGTTGTACAGTACTCCACGATCGATACTGTCGTATGCCTGCTTGAAGTCGACAAAGATTTGGTATACGTTTACGTTGTATTCCCAGCACCTCTGGAGTATCAGTTTGACTGAGAAGAGCTGATCGGTTGTGGAGCGACCAGGTCTGAAACCGCTTTGATATTCGCCAACTAAGGATGCAGGCTAATATTTAGTAGTAACATTTGAGTCGTGGCAACCTCGATGTTCCGGTATGCAAAACTTAAAAGACAGCCCTCGTAAGCATGCTGATTCGGGATTTCGATCGGTCGAGACAGAGAATTATAATATTTCGAAGGAAATATCACAATTTATGAAGAAAGGAGAACGAATGACAGAGAAAATCAGACTACATATTTAGAAAGTGAGAAAACAACCAAAACTGTGAGGCGAGGCGATCATTTTTCTACTGACTGTAGAGAAAAATCAGCTACTCTCTCTTGAATCGTTAAATATGCATTTTACTCACATAAATAAGTATTCAATACAATATGAAAGCCTCACTTAATTCAAATGTTTTACTTTCTCTAGTAGAAGTTGACAATGTTTAATGAGAGTATTGTTCAATCGTTTAACATTATTCCAGGATGTCTGATTTGTCTACTTCAGTCTTCCAAATTAGCAGAATCTATTTTCTCTTACTTCAACGTCCAATCTAATAGAAACAAATCCTACGAGAACTGAACCACCAAAACTCATTCAATTATAACACAAATTGTTAATTATTCGTAATTTTTGTGGCTGGTACGTAACCGTAATAGTTTCAAATTAAAAAAAAAAACGTATCCCCAACAAACACGAGTTCCAAACTGTAAAATTTTACCAATTGGTTACAAGAGCTATTCCCATCCATACATTTATATTTTTATAGAACGTAGTTTGTTCATCCAAAAGGACAAAGTTTTGGTTTTTTGCTCCTGCGAACATGCTAAAAAGCACCGGAAAAATCATATATCCATTCGTTCATATAAACGGGTGAATTGTGTAACTTCCGTTTAAAAAAAAATCGTGAATGGATGATGTATTCCGTGACCAACAAAGCAACCAACTCGAACCGCAAACACATTCCTCTTCCTGGATCCGTTTATACGGATACTCGTATATGTTTTTTTCTCGCATTCCCTATATTACAACAATCATTGGATTCTGAAAAAAAAAAATAAACGGATATGCAATATTCGTAATTGCAATAATTTTGTATGATCGGTTAACCGTGAATTTTGAACTGATTGAAGGAGGAAGCGCGAGGGCTAGCAAAAAGTTCGTGGGTATACATCAGTGGCTAAGAGAAACGAATATTCGCGGACTAGTCGAAATGTTTGTGTTGAGAAATGGGTACATACACTGTGAGAGAGTAGTATCATGTATGAGAACAACGAAAATTCAGCCCAGCCGTCAATACCTGTTTTGGCCGATCGAAAAATAAAATATATATGTAATATAATAACATAGTATTTGCCCTAACGCCCATTTAAGTAGTGGCACATAGCGGGTCAACTACTTCTAAGAACCTTAGCTGATGTTTCGTTAGCATGATTTCGGGCGAAGCATGTTGCCAGCAAACACCCCCTGCCAATTCTGCAGCAAGTCCGGAAAAGCGGTAACTTAGTTTAGATTAGATTAAGAGATGTACTGAGGGCAAGCCTAGCAGCACTGCGGCACAATTGTCTCTTGTGTCTCCGTTTAAAGTACTAGAACTATGCCTGACGATCAACCATCATCGTGGCGCGACAGTCCGACGTCGGGCCTTGGCCGCCTGGATCGTTGTCCTAAAACTATCTCGGTTACGTGACCGCGTCCACCAATTATTTTGGAAGCCCAGTAGCTGCTCGACGTTCGCATATACTGAGCTCTCCCAACGAGCTCTCGGTCGTCTTCGCGGTCTCGCTCTGCCGACTCGTTCTGCCTTCATTACTCTCTTTGACATGCGATCATCGTTCATTCGTTGTATTATTGTATAGTACATGAAAATTTAAAGGATTTTTAATGAAAACAAGCTTTTTTTTGGGCAAAGTTATATTTATTCCTCAACATAGTTGCCTTCGAGGGCGTTACGCTTGGTACAGCGATTTTCCAACATTTCGATGCCCTCTCTGCAGTACGACACGTCCAAGCCTTCGAAAAACGCCTCGGTTTCGCGATAACCTCCTCGTGCAATCTGAATCTCTTTCCCTGGAGCCACCGCTTGAAGTTGGGGAACAGATAATAGTCGCTGGGGGCCAAGTCTTTAGAATACGGTGGGTAAGCAACCAATTCGAATCGTAGTTAGTCTAATTTGGCCATCGCTTTCGAGGACCTGTGTAACGATGATGGTACAGAACTTTTTTTTCGTCATATGGGGCCGTTTTTTCTTTATTTCATCGTTCAGTTTGTCCAATAACGCTGCATAATACTCTCCTGTGACTGTTCTTCCGATCAGCAGGTAACCTTCCCGGCCTAGCGTTGACATTTTGTCCGCTTTGGTCGGTTTTCGTGGTTTTCCAGCCACTCTACAGACTGCCTATTAAAGTCAGGCGTAAGGTAAGCCCATGTTTAATCCATTGTCACAAAACGTCGAAAAAAGTCTGCTCGATTACACTCTAACAACGCCAAACCGACCGTTGAATGATCAACGCGCTGCTGTTTTTGGTCGACGGTCAGCAAACGCGGCACCCATCGCGCCGATAGCTTTTCCATCTCCAAAAGATCGTGCAAAATGTATTCCGCCTGTTCTGTTGAGATGCCCACGGCTTCAGCTAACTTGTGCAATTTCACTTTAATTTACTTTAAATAATTAAATAAATAATTCAAAACGACTCGATGCACTCGCTTGACGATTTCCGCATTTGTAGCGTCTTTGGCCTCCCAGAGCGAGGTGCGTCTTTGGTGCTTGTACGACCCATTTTAAATTCACTAAACCACTGGTAAGCTGTTGTTCTCGAAGGAGCAGATGTGGGATAACATCTCTGCAACCATTGCAATGATTGTACAGAAGTTTTTCCCATCAAAACACAATGTTTGATCAACATGCGATATTCCTGTTTCTCCATTTTTTTTACGAAGGCGAAAGTAGCGTCCCTGAAACGACTGTAGCTTGTAAACGAATGGACGAAATGTCATGAAACTTCATACATAAACCAGCGATAGATGAGCCTCTCGAAATGAATCATGTTCATTTTCTAGTGGTGCCACCTATAGAAAAATCCCGAGAGTTTTCAGCCTATATAGTAAATGCCCTGCCCATTGAAGTCGTTGTAGTCTGACGATTTTCGAAATTTCCTGCTCATCATACAGTTCATACAACTCATAGTTGTACCGGATGCGCCATCCACCTCGATCGCAAACAGCCCCGAAAATTCGCGGCACAACCTTACGTTCAAATGTGTCTAGCATGTTTCTGGAGGCTTGAGTCAGGGCCCATGCTTCGCAGCCACAGCATAGCACTGGTCGTATAATGGTTTTGTAGGCGCGGAGCTTCGTGTTTCTGTGCACGTGCTTCGATTTCATTGCGGGGAGAACCGAGAAGTTGAGGTCCCCCACGTTGATGCTCGATTGTGCAGGCGTCCTTGTCGTTGATTGCATCATTATTTTGGTTTTACCCTCGTTGATACGTAGTCCAACTTCTTTTGTAGCGCTATCGAGCGTATGCAGAAGTTCTTCTGAGTCGGCCAATCTGCGGGACATGTTGTTGATGTCGTCGGCGGTCGCTGCTAATTGAGTCGACTTGATGAGTAGCGTCTTGCTGTTGTCCATACCATATTCATAGCCAGAATAGCGTATTCTAGTGCTAGGTTAAAGAGCGTCGGTACCAGTCTATCGCTCTGTTTCAGACAAGTGCGTGTTTCAAATAGATCAGTAAGTCTATTGTGGATCCTGACGGAGTTGGTCATCGTATTCTTTGTTAGTCGTACTAGTTTTGCGGATATACCAAATTGCAGCATGATGTTGTACAGTACACCATGATCGATACTGTTGTATGCCTGCTTGTCGAGGCGTCGAGTCGACAAAGATTTGGTACACGTCTACGTTGTATTCCCAGCACTTCTGGAGTATAAGTTTGACCGTAAACCAGGTCTGAAACCGCTTTGATATTGCCCAATGATTCGTTCTGCGTACGGTTTGATTCTATTTTCCAGAATTTTCGTCAAAATTTTATTGGGCGTATAGACTAGTTATATACCCCAATAATTTTCACACCGAAGTTTGTCTCCCTTTTTGTAAATTGGACAGATGATGCTTCTGCGCCAATCGTCTGGGATCACCTCGGCCTCCCATTGACAGACAGATAGATAAAAGAGGTGGTCCGTGGGTCGTATTGGAACCACAAGCACTGCGAGCTTGAGGTCTATTGTGCTATTGCTCTTTCTATCGAGAAGTAGGCTAAATCAAAAGATTCAGCCGACTCATCTCGATGAATTGACTGATCTGACAAGGTTTTATAGAAGAGATGTCCTCGGCTAAGGGAAATGTTATGCCGAAGCTTTCGGTACGTCTTTGAGCAAGCCTTTCGCACTCGCAAAGGATGCGCTGTGAGGTTTCATCATGGGCCTCGCAAAAGCGGCAGCTAGCGTCAGATACAATATGCAGGGTTTTAAGGTGACCCCTCAGACGTAAGTGTCACGTTAAAATTCCACAAATTATTCTGACCCTGTTCTTGCTCAACCGCAGCAATTCCAACGAACGCGTAAGTGGTCGGAAAGAAACAGCTTGGCCTGTCGTAGGCCCGAAAGGGCCTCCCATTGGGAAGAAGCACGTGTGCTCTCTTTCTGCAGTAGCGGAGTGGTATCCCGAAAAACGGTTCTAGGCCATGTTGTTGTTGTTGTGGTAGCAATGCTTCGAATGCTGCAATTCTTCTTGCATCGAGGGGGTTTGGCAGCTCTTGGCCGTTGAAAAACGGGTCGTTCCGGTACGAAGAACCGGCTGCGCAGGAACGGTTCCGGGCCGTAGATGGGGACGACGGAGGCCCGATTTTCTAGCCTATCTGCTAGTTCATTAGACTCGATGCCCAAATGACCAGGGACCCAGTAAAGTGTGAGTTTATTCGTTGAACCCACATTATGGAGGATTTGCTGACAAGCCAGTACCAGCTTAGAATTGATAGTGATATTAGTAAGTAATTTAATAGCTGCCTGACTTTCGGTGAATATTGCTATGTTCCTATTGAAATAGCCGGCGGTTTGGCATAGTCTAGCACAAACTTCGATGGCACATATTTCCGCTTGGAACCCGGACGGCATTTTACCCATTGGAATGGAGGCTCTGTGCTCAGGACCGACAATGCCTGCGCCGGAACCCTCTTCCGTTTTGGAGCCGTCTGTGAACCATTTGATTGTGCTGGGGCGGAGAGAGTTGTACCCATCCGCCCACCTTTCTCTGTTCCAAATGACTGATTTAAAGGAATGGTTGAAGCGAAGAGTTTTAACAAGATAATCAGTTGGCATGCTAAGTACCTTATCACTTTTCAATCAGCTTAGTTGGCTTGGCGTCAACTTGATCCTTATTTCGCAGGCTTTGAGTCTGACGATTGCCATTCTAGCTTCCGCTTCAATGTGTACATCCATAGGTGGGAGCAGTGGGAGGTCGAGTAAAATTTCTAAAGCAGCTGCTGGACAAGAGTGCATGGCAGCAGTAGTCATGGCATTGCAGGCAAATCACTGAATTTTATTCAGAGCCGTTCTGCCGGCTGAGGTAATGGCTCTTTTCCACCAGACCACCACACCGTAATCTACCATAGGTCTGAAGATCGCTTTGTAGATCCACAAAACAATGTGGGGCTTAATACCCCATGTCTTCCTGACATATTGTCTGCCGACCCACAGAGCTTTAATTGCCCTATCGGAAGTCACTTTAAGGTGTTTTGCCCGGGATAACTTCGTATCAAGGATAACACCCAAATATTTAAAGTTTGCCATCAGTTTTATAGGAGAGTTGTATATGAGCGAACACCTGAGTGCCGAGAGATTCCTTTTCTTAGTGAATGGCACTATTGCAGCTTCCGAAGGACTTACACGTAGGCCGCTGTTATCGCACCAATCTTGAACTACCCGTAGCGCACCTTGAATGATATCGGGCAAAACTTCTTCAAATTTGCCCCTGACCATAATCACCAATTCCTCCCATAGTCGCAGGACTAATTGAAGTATGGCATTAAGTAGACTCGTTCCACCGAATTTTAGCAGTTTAGCTGGAATCTCGTCAGCGCCCGGCGCTTTATTTGGTTTTAGTGACCGCAAGGTGAGATCAACTTCCTCTACTGTCGGCGGTTGAATGGGTGGGCCTAGATCAACAATATCGTCGAGAGCTTCCTGTGTGGGGATGTTAGATGGTCGGTTTAGAAGCTCTTCAAAATAAGAGGCCCATCGTTCGTTAATACCATCGGTGTCGCTGATGATCTTTCCATCCTTGTCCTTACAAAGGCTAGTCCTGGCTTGGTAGCCGTTCTTAATTGTATTTACTAGTTTGTACCCTTGTCTGGTGTTCCTATTAGCTAAGTTTTCGTAAATATTCAGCAACTGCTCGTTAAAGTATTTACGTTTCTCACGTCTAATTATTCTATTCGATAATCGCCGTAGCCCGTCATATTTTTCTCTTTTGGCTCTGGTTGCTCGTTGAATCCATTGTCTGTAGGCCTCGTTTTTCGCGTCAAGTGAATTTTTGCATTCTTTGTCGAACCAGTCATTTCATGCTCGCTGGGCTTTATATCCCACGACCTTCTCCGCGACCTCTTTGTTGGTGCCCGTGAGTGCTTCCCAGAACCCATGGACGCCTGTGTTGCTGATGCTGTGTAGCATAGGTGTACGCCACCGCCGCCCGTAGCATCGCTCAGAAGCTTATCAACCGCAAAGATTTTGGGAGGACTGATTCTCGATTGGTGCACTGAGGAAATTCTACATGTGTAGGTCGTCTTCACCAAGTGACGATCTGAGTCGCAGTTTGCGGACATCTAATACACTAGACGCCCATCTCTTGCAAATGAGGACATGATCAATTTCATTGATCTCTCTGTCAAGCCAATTTGTTTCCTGGACTGGAGTAATGCTCAGTTTGTACTTTTCGACTTGATGAAGGAGGGTCTCCGCGGCCCCCGGTTTGTTCAGGGAGCGTACATTCCTGGTTCCGAAAGAATAATCCTTTAGTCGTTTGCGTGGTCGTCGTTGTTGATCCGTCCAATCCGAGGCTTTTGTTCCAGGTTTCTTGAAGTGAAGTGGTTTTTACAAGGACGAGTTTTCAGCACATCACTTAACCCTATTCAGTGGATGGCCTCGGAAGATAGCTGCTTCAGATGATTTAATAAACGCGCTTGAGTTCACACAACTAGGTTGCAGGTCCAACTACACAAATCATGCCATCCTACTAAACCTAAGACGCTAAGGTGTTGGTCAGTAATTCAGGTTACAGCTATCTGCCTTTTTAAAAACTGTCTTATCGCTTAGACTTGGCCGTCAGCGGTTTGACTCACTACCGTTACCAGGGGGCGCCCACGTGGAGGACTATGGAAAAGGTTTTTTGCCCCCCAAATGGATTTTTAGATTGAAAAAATGTTTAGATATTAATGAAAATTATGTTGAAAAAATGGAATAGTATGACCGTTTTTGGTCCAATTTATCGAAGTTTTGTTAGACCCCTCGTATATCCTTTTTATCAAATGCGTTAAGCATGATAGCATATTTTATGCAAAGATCCTCCAGCGAACTTTCTGGTCATATTTCGTGAAATATTCCTGTGTTTTCGACTAACGTTGGCCAACTAACCCCATAAAAACGTCCCTTCAATGCTCTCTTATTTTTGATAAATCACATTACAAACGATAAGTAATTATTGGCAAATGGTCTTTCGACTCCTCCATCCTTCCCATCACCCTCACCTGCCTAAAAAGTCCTTGAAGTCAAGGCATGCCGTTTTTCTCTGATTAAGTCATAAAGCACAGATGTCGCGTAATTTACTGATTCGATTTGTATAGACCGCTAAAAGAGATAGAGGTACATGCTCTAGCCCCCGCCACTAATAATGTCCGTCGGTTCATATTCAATATGATCCCAAATCCGGAGCCTAGTAAGGATGTATATCATTAGCTAATTTCAAGCCCGACTAACGACATTTATTTTGCCAACTAATTTAAATATTATATCACTTCATCTTGTCCTTAATGGTCTTTTGATATTTCTTCGGTAAGAAATAAGAATAACGTTCTGCTGCACGAGGTGGTCGCGAAAAAATATAAGAACTATGAGCCCGAGGGGGTGAAATGATCCCATGCCATTAGAAAAGATGTATTGGAATTGCAAATCATAATCGCGCTCTTCGTTTCTTTTTTCAGGTACTCGGGAGATCAGGTTGAAGATAGTTAAGGATGCGAAAAAGTCTGTCGCGAGAAAAGTTACAAGGTATAGAACTTTTGGGCAAACTGACAGATTACAAAGATGTAAAGAAATGCACCACAGTATCTCGAATCGAATTACTGCCCTGTCTAGAGCATCACAGCTACATGTTTCGTGAGAAGGATCTATTCACAGTACAGTGATTTCAGCGAAAATGGTCTTCCTGCCATTATCAGAGGACAACTATACTAATAGGACGAATTACATTAGAGCCCCCAGGCCAATTTCAAATTGGTACGTTTCAAATATCCGTTCCACGGCGAGCGTACTCACTTCACAAGGGTTTTGTAGTGGCAAAGAGCTTGTACCATTCTATATATCATTATATTCAGGACGGTAATATTCGGTAATAGTTGTTGAAATTTGAATGCCTTCAAGACATACGAAATAATAATTTGTCTAACTACTGTGGTACTTTTGTTCCAATTGCCCGCAATCTTGTCCTGTGTAATGCTCGTAAAATCTATGAATCTGACTAATAGTATTTCGCCAAAGTCAGTAGTTCAGCATGGACAAGGATTCGCTAAAATTATTAGCCCAGAAGTCAGACAAACAAATTTACTTGTTTAATTAATTGTAAATTTTGCAATTATTGCATTTAGTGGTTCCTAAGAAATCATTTTAGGGGCTGGGATGGTGATTATACCCTGAAGCCTGCAGAATTTCAGGTTGTTTGGAGCACGTAGTTTCTTGAATAAAGCAAATGTTTTGATTTGAGTTCTAGTTGGTCTTGTAATGCTTGCAACTATTATTGAGTTTCCGGCCAAGACTGAGGATGAGTTATTGTGAATCAGATTTTTTCATCTCCCTGAGATTCTCTGCAAATCAAATGGGTCAGTTAAATTATTGACGTGTCAGTGAATGAGGATGCTGAACATATTCAGCTATGCAGTATTAATTCAAGCGCTGACTAGTCGCGAATACCTTTCGCCTTGACATGTCAGATAGCAGTGTGACTTTTAGTGAATATACTATAAATTTGGATTCATATTCAACCCAGATAGCGCCCCTTTTACATTCTTTCCCTCTTATTTGTCTTCAAATCCATTAAACTTTCTAAATTGCAGTTCATTCGCCACTCTGTGTCTTATCTTGCAAATAGAATTTGATGCGTCAATCATAAATTCTCATTACGAATCCTGGACCATTTGAATATACTCTCTCCGAAAAATTTCGAAGCGTATTAATGGTAACAATTTTGAAATGTGCCGGTCGCAACCCCCTTCCAGACCACGCGGAGCTCGACGAAACAGCCTCTCAAATTATCGTTTGAAGAGAATTTGAAAGGGTTGTTTTCTGTTCTGCTTGTGCACTCTCCATCTCTGGGTTATTTGGTTTTTCTGTTATGGTTTTTGCCACTTGCCATGATTATCATACTAATTATGCTGAAATGATTAGGGTGACTGGTATGCATAGTATCATAGTACAACAACGATGATGATAATGTGGTTCAATGCCGTTGTCGGTAGGATACGTACCAAATCTTTGTCGAAAAAAGGATTGAAATAACTACAGCCAGCTGGAAGCCAGAAGATACTCACTTCCATACTTCGGAGGGTGGAAACTACGGAGTTATCGATGTCAATGTTCCACTTTGAAAGAATGAGCCTAAGAAGAGGCCTATTTTTCGTATATATTTGCTTATAAATTGTCAATAATTTATACGTTGATGAGACTTTGCATTAATAATAATTTTAATATACAGACACGTAGTAGATTGATCGTCAGGTTTTCAGAAGGGAATAACGGACATGGGGGTAAAATTGGAACGAATCTTTTTTCCTGTAAGTAACCTGACAGGCTGATTTTCTCCTATCAACTCTACCCTGAACATTGGATTTATAAAGTCAAAACATTTCTTGAACCCGGAAAGGATGAAGAACAACCATTACTTCTGATTATGTCTTTATTTTATTGCCGCATTCATACATAGCATTTCCAGGTCAAGTAAGTAAAATTCCGAGACAAATAGATATATTTCCGGATCAAACAGGCAATTTTCCGGAGCAAATAGGTAAATTTCCGCGTCAAATAGGCAATTTTCCGGATCAAATAGCCAATTTTCCGGATCAAATATTTAAATTTCCAAACAAAATAAAATAATTTCCGAATCAAATAAGTAAATTTCTGAACGAAATAAATAAATTTCCAAATCAAATAAATAAATTTACGAGTCAAATAAATAATTTTCAAATAAAAAAAAAAAAATCTGAAATGAAATAACCCAACCAAGTAAAATAAGTAAACTTTAATAGAAAAAAAATTTTTGAATGAAATGAATTCATAAATCAATTTTATTTCGCAAATAAAGACAATCGTTACTCATTGTAAGTTGGTGGAACGAAATCGAAGTGAATGATGCTTCAAGAGACCGAGAGACGATTGTGAGAGGCAGAGTGGGGGGGGGGGGGGGGGGGGTTGGGGGGGGTGAAGGGGGGGGGGTTAGAGGGGATTGGGTCATCGGCACTATTATTTTTTTTAACGTTAGGAAAAAACTACCAGATTTCGCCGGATGCGCTTTCGTTTGATGCTAGTTTGGCAACTGTTGGATCAGGGTAGTGCTAAGGGCTTGAAATATGTCGAACCAACAGCTGTAAGCGAAATTATAAACCCTGAGGAAAGGCAAGATATCCTTATTAAATAAGGCTATCTGAAAAATCCGTACCTTAACATTGTAAAAAAAATATTATGCAATTTCCGTTTAATTTTTCAACGTGATCCTTTTTAGCACGGTTTATCTATCAACCTTCGACAAGGCGGGAGATATTGTGACTTACTATTACGCTCTGCACCTCAGGGGGAAAACAACACAAACATCCATGGCCACGAACGCCGTGGACGTGACTTGAACCCGTAACGACCGGCCGGCCGCCCATCTTTTTATATCCTCCTAATAGTGGTTCGTGCTCATGTCTCCAAAAAGTCAGTATTGCTAAGATGATCTCGTTATATGATTAATATTTTTTTAGCCCCAGCCAAAACTGGCCTTTGAAACTAGAAAGTATTCATTGGTAGGCAGATCGGCTGACTAAGGGGTTCTGTCAATGAAGTCAAATTTCAATTACTGACCGAATCCAAAATATTACTCCTCTTTCCCCTTTCTTCGCATCAGTTAAAACAAATTCGTTTGACAGTGGTGAATCTGAGCAAAGATGCATTTTTAGAGGTCTTTATAGTGTTCATGCGATAGGGGTTTCCGATAAAAAGTGAACCAGCACATCACGTGAGCCATCATACCACCCCCCGTATACCTTAATAAGTAGGTACAAGGGCTAGGTCTAAAAGTCATTCTCCCTAATTTAATTGTCAAGTAACACTATGCGCTGTATGAAAAGCTGGGAGACCAATATACAAACTGTGAAGAAAGCTGTATCCATATTAAGAATTTGTGGAATATTTGGTGTCGGCAGGATTGCCTTCAACCCCTTATGGATGCCTCATATCAATATTAATCTAAGTATTCCCCTTTACCCCTGATTTGGCGTTAACTTCAATTTGTTAAGCTAAGCTACAAAATAAATCGGGCCCAACATCTTTCCCAACAGGGATGAGATCCCATCTTGCCCTACGGGCCGTGCTTGGCTGCCTCCATTCGTTTCGGACACGAACGAAGGAGGATGCAGTTCCAGTGACGGCGTATGACACTTCCGACTTCGACATGGAGAGGGAGGCGGACGTAACGGTGGTCGAAAGGGCGAGTAATGCTTAGGTTTATCTAGGTAGATAAACAGGCACCATTCAAAAGCAGCCTCTGCAGCTATTCTTCTTAGTCTGGTGCGAAGAAGATATTATACTGGTACAGGAACCCTGAGTCTCTCGCGATATCGTGAGAGGCATGGGGTCTCTTGATTACACTGTTTTTTATGTAAAAGACCAGGAGGAGGAGCTTAGAGGTAGGGTTTACTGGATAGTGTCGGCATATACTCTATGCCGCACGAAAATGAGGGTGCTTTCCCTTTAGTCATTCTGAACGAGACCATTGCAGCGGCAAGAGTAGCAACTATTAGCATGATTGTTGGCTGCGATTCAAATGCGCATAATGATGTTTGGGGCAGTTCGGGCACAAAAGAGCGAGGTGAATTGTTTCTAGAATACATCATGGGTACTAATCTGCTACCATGGAATCTGGGCTGCGAGCCTACTTGTAACATTCCTACTTGACCGGGCGAAGCATAGTGGTTCGCGTCTTTGACCAATAGTGTGTTTAAGGGGTTACAACCCTCAATACTATATACCGCCCCAGGACGCTCGCTCTATATCCCACATCGGTAAACCCACTATAACCCCAATGCGCGAACCACGATGCGTCGCCCGGTGAAATAGGAATATAGCGCGTACTTTTATTACTAAAAACAGGCATGAGGTGTTGGACATCTTTCTTGCGTCAGAGGATATCTTAATTCTGATTAGAGACTGGAGAGTGATGTCGGAACACTACTTCTTTGATCATCGATATTTTCAGTTTCGCCTGGCTGAACGTCCTACAGCAAATCAACTGACCATTAATCGTAGAACGACTAATTGACATTTGTATCGGGATGCCCTGCAGTAGACAGGAGCTGGATGACATGGCTAACACTTTGAAAGGTGCCATGAACGGGGCGGTGTCTGCATCATGTCTTACTACCGCATACGTAGGTAGAAAAAAAACTAGCCTGTCACTAAACCTCCGAACTCAGAGATGAGTGTAGGAAGAGTTTCAATAAGGCGAAGGCCTCCAGGCTAGAGTCAGATTGGAACTTCTATAAAAGACATTTGAGAAGTTTCAAGATAGAGTTAAATGCAACTCATGGAGAAGCTTTTACGAAAGGATAGAAAGATCATGCGAAACCTCGCGATTCCATAAAATCGTCGGCGTCAAATCCATCTACGAACAAGCTTACTACAAAAGCAAAATGGATCCTGGACGTCTTCGAGTAAGGAGACACTCGATGTGTCTGCTTGACACGCATTTTTCTGGCAGCTCGATTGATGCCTTATCTGAGGAGTCCTACACTTGTTGCTCAACGCCAGTTGATAGTGCATCTATCCTTTCTCGAGAGAGGATTATGTAGGCGATCTCTAGCTTCGAATCTTTTAAATCTGCTGGGTTTGAGGGCATCATTCCGGCGAACTCGCAGCAACGTTCGGATATTTCATATGCTTGGATAGAGGATATTCTAAAGGCATGCCCGGAGTTGCTTTATGTCTCTCGCATCTGGATGAAAGCCCGGATTGTTTTTATCTCGAAAGCGGATAAAAATTCGCATGCGCGCCCGAATGACGTCAGACAGATTAGTCTATCTTTAACACGGCTGAAACTGCTGGAGAGACTAATTGATGTCAATCTGCGAAACGCCATTCCGTTACGCTCTTTATTTGAGTCACAGCATGCGTATTGGAGGGATCGGTGAATATTAGATTATTGAAAAATGCCTTGATCAAAAGGATTAAGCGATGGTTGTTCTTCTGGATATCGAGGGCGCATTCAATAACATTAAACCTAGTGCGAAGCATTTCTGAGCCCTCAGGTTGATGAGCCGCTCTGTATGCACAAGCTGCAAAGATGTGATTCATACTACCCTAGGCACATCATCTATTTGTTGGCGTAACTGTAGGGAAACCCCCCAAGGGGGCATACTGTCTTCCCTTCTCTGGAATCTAGCAGTCAACTGAAGAAGATTGGTTGTAAAATCATTGCTTACGCAGACGACTTCGCCATTGCGGTCACGGATAAGTTTCCTGATACCCTCAGCGGTGTGATGCAGAATGCCGTCTCCATTGTAACGGAGTGCGATGTTAAAGTCAAACCTGACAAAACGGAGCTTGTCCTCTTCACTAGAAGGCACACAATCCTTCCAATGGATCTCCTACCCTGGAGGGCCTACCTGGAGGGCACTTTCACTGACAAAGCAAGACCAGTGCAGACCAGTGCAGAAACTTCACTGGTCTGATTCCGTCGAGGAGTCTATGGATGGGAGACACGACTTTGACCATTGAACCCATGGTCATCTATACAGATGGATCTAAGACCGACGACGGGGATGGGGTAGGCATATACTTGGAGGGACTTGGGGTTAATCTATTACTCCGTCTTCCCGACTTTTGCAGTGTCCTACAGGCGGAAGTTTCGGCTAGCTTGGAAGCTCTGTCCTGGCTAGACGACTCGCTCACTCGAATCCGTTTTGACGACATCTGAAACTATCGAGAACTGTCGCTTGGCTCTCGCAGAAATGGGTGGCTTTTTCAATATTTCCCTGTTTGATTCCGAACCATAGTGGCCTTGCAGGTAACTGCACGGCAGATGAGTTGGAGGGGACAACTGGTGCGGTTGATAAAAACCGCAAAGACAAAAGTGCCATTTGCCAAATTGGCGATTAAGATCGCTGCTGTGGACAGGGCTCTATAATGTAGGATGGCTCTGCGGCAACACATGAAAAACAATAAGGACGATTTGGCCCAAAAATTGGTCGCTGAATAGGAAGCACTTTGGCAAGGTAGTACGGGCACTGGAGGCTGCATCTACCTCATCACGACTTCTGCAGGAGTTGTGGTGATGTGGATGAGGAGCAGAGCGTTCTATACCTTCTCTATCATTACCCGGCCTTAGCTGGCAAGAGAAGGATATTTCTGGGCTTTCGGGTCTTTAACGATCTGGATGACCTTAAGAGCATGACCACTACACGGCTCAATCTTTACATCGCCCGCGGATGCTGGCTTAATACGTAGGTTCCAATGAAGGTGATAGTTTTTAATTGCCTTGACGCCTAAAGGGGCATGGGCGCGTCAATATCTGCAGCATTTATATACCTCAACGTTTCGATTGCATATCTACTTTTTCGGAAGTTGCAGTTGCTAGCATGCACCTCAAGGTGATAGTGCTGGTACAACAATGGACCCGATGTTGGTCCAAGTGTGTTGTGATACATCAGGGTAGCCCCTGTATCTAACCTAACCCAATATCATTTTTTCCTCCAAAAAGGACTGTACAGAGAAAAGGAGGTACTTAAATAATATCATCGTTACAAATATTTACGGTGAAGATCTACTCGAATACCTATTCAAAATGTAGACTATACCTATGAGTCGATTATTCTAAGGGATAACGAAACGTAACCCAATCTTCTTCCTTGCCCCTTCATACCACTCTGCGGCTTCGCGTTGCACAGCCTGTGGTGTTGGCACTTCGCCCATTCTGGCTGTATAATCTCAGCTTCCTTCTGCAGGCAGCTCGGTCTTGGATCGTATCATCGCCGAAATTAATGCGTTGTTGTTGCTTCTTCATTTATTTATTTATTATTATTATTACATAACAGGAATAGATTCCAAAAATACGCAATGTGAAGAATACAAAAAAGAAAAAAAGTGTAATAGGAAAAATAATATATAAAAAAAAGAAACTTTACAGAAGAAGAGAGAAGAAAAAAAGGTGAAAAGCAAAATAACTTAAGGAGCTAGAAATTATATAAATAGAAAATAAGAAATAGTAATTCAAATGAAAAAGAAAATGTGACTTAGAACTATGTAGGCGGATAAACAGAAGACAAGAAATAGTAATTGAAAATTAAGAAGAAGCCGCCAAGATTTACAATAAGGCTAATTAATCATTTATTTCAGAAGAATCAAGTTTATGCAGCAAAGTACGTTTGAAGGTATAAAAAGAAGAGGATATAGAACCAAGCTCCAAACTATCAAAGTTTCTCATAGATCTCTGGAGTGGAGAGTTGATAAAAACAGAAAGTGAGGAATGAGTAGGATCAAAAATCGATCGCGTGTTGTGGGAAGGGATCCTAAACTTAATGTCAGCTAAGAGACAAGAATTTAACAATCCATTACACAACTTGAAAAGAAAACATTGATCTAGGTATGTTCTTCTTTTACGTAGTGGCGATAAATTTAAAAAGCTGAGGCGGTCGGGGTAAGGGCGGTATGCAAGCTTGTATCTGAACATTAAGGTTCTAGTAAATTTTCTTTGAACAGTTTCAAGAGCTTCGCAAGAGACAGAAGTAGATGGAGACCAAACAACAGAGGCATATTCTAAGACACTACGTACAAGTGACACAAATAAATTCACACAGGTATGTATGGACCGGAAGTTACAGGAGCAACGTAAAATAAAACCAGCTAATTTAGATGACCTGTTGATAATATCAGAGTAATGGTCAGTGAAACGAAGTTTGGAGTCAAACACAACTCCCAGGTCTTTGAACGTAGAAACAGTTAGGAGAGGAACCGAGTTTATTTGGTATGAGAAAGAAATAGGGGAAGGTTTTAAGGAGTAAACCATTACAAAACATTTGGAAACATTAAGGTGTAAATCGTTTGAGCTACACCAAGTAGATAAAATGTTCAAATCAGATTGTAGCACGTTACAGTCAGTAAGACATGAAACCGCTGAGAAAATTTTACTGTCGTCAGCATATAACAAGAAGGGACAATTAAGAAGCGACGGAAGATCATTCACGAAGACTGAGAACAATAAGGGACCCAGAATAGAGGCCTGGGGAACCCCAGATGACGGACAGAAAGAGGACGAAACTAAATTTTGGAAAACGACTCTAGATGACCGATCGTTGAGGTAAGAGCAAAGCCATACAACGAGGAATGAAGGAAAACCAAGAGCGATTAACTTGTTTAGCAAGATTTGGTGATTGACAGTATCGAAAGCCTTAGCAAAATCTGTATAAATGACATGAACGTCGTTCTGATCATTAAAAGATTTAGCAACGTAATTAACGAATTCAACCAGGTTGGTAACTACAGATTTATTTTTGCAGAAGCCGTGCTGTTCTGGACAAATAAGATAACCAAAATTATCATAAATGAAGTTGTACACAATCTTCTCAAGGATTTTGGAAACAGATGATAATAGGGAAATAGGTCTGTAGTTAGATGCAGAGCTAAGGTCACCCTTTTTGGGTATTGGAACAACAAAGGAAGATTTCCACTGTATTGGAAAAATACCTTCCTGCAAGCTCTTGGTAAACAGAATGGCGAGAGGAGCAGATATGGAATTATTGGTCTGCTTTAGAAAGGAATTAGGGATGCCATCCGGTCCTGAGGAAGAACTTTTTTTTATGGAGGAGATAAGAAAAGATACATACGACGGCAGAACAGACTGGGGTAGATGCAACGACAGCCTATCGAGAGCATCAACAGGTGGACAAGAGGATGATAATGACGACTGAGAGAAAACACTTGAGAAGAATGTGGCAAAAAGCTCACAAATTTCGTTAGGTGTATTAGCAGTCATATTGTTGTACGAAAGCAGCGAAGGATGGCTGGAAGAAGATCTCATATTCTTCACATAGGACCAAAAAGGCTTGCTTTCGCTGGATCTCAAACTATTTTCCACACTTTCGTAATAAGCAGAACGCCCAACTATAATAAGTCTTTTAATTTTAGTTCTAAGATAACGAAACGCTATACTGTCGGATTGGCGTCTGAAGCGTTTAAGACGAGTATGGACACGCTTCTTTTTACGGATCAATTTGTGTATTAGCGGAGTAAAAAAAACTGGACCTTTCCGGGGTTTATAGTTAGATAGTGGAACAAACTCATATAAGATGTTGTACAGGATAGAGTAAAAGGTTGTCACAGCATTCTCACAGTTAAGATCCTTCAGAATGAAATACCAATTGATTTGACTCAGCCTTTCATGAATAGAAGCTTAATTAGATTTCCTAAAGTTAAGTCTAGAATGATAAGTCTGTGAGAGAGGGGGTGACAATTTAATATTTATCTCATGAGCAATAGCCGGATGGTAAGGATCACAAGGAACATAAGCAGGAGTAGGAAACGAAGACGACAGACAAGACAAGGGAAGATTACTTAACACAAGATCGAGAGCACGATCCATAAAGTTCAGAGTTAAAATAAGTTGAATTGTAAAAGGTTACAGAATTAAATGAAGGATGTGAGCGACCTTGACATGGAAGAAGAAGGCAGAGGAAGACCTGGCCTATCAGGCCATCTAACATTGGGAAGATTGAAATCACCACAGATTAGACAACAGGAATTAGGAAATAGAATATTAACAGTATCAGATAAGTGATCGAAGAGACTATCATAAACAGCAAATGTGGAATTACAGGGGAAGTAGACACAAACAACCACAAGTGATGTGGAGGTAAAAGTAGGAATATTAACGGTAACGCAATCATAAGGCTGAGAAAGGCTACAGGAAACAAAAGAACATTCAATGTGGTTCTGGATAGCAAGTAGCGCTCCACCACCATTTGTCAGTCCAAGTAATTCGAAGTTTCTATCACAACGGAAGATTTGATACCCCTCAAGAAGTTCCCTACTGTTGATAGAAGGGTTTAACCATGTTTCGGTCATCTGATCGTCTGCCTCGGGGTTTGGGTTCAGCAAATGGAACATTCATTAATAGTGCCTTCATGACAGAGTTCTGAGGTGGACGCCTTAGAACATGGCAATACCAATCCATACGACGATCTTCGAGCTTTTCAGTGATCGGTTGCTCAATAAACAAGCTGCCTCGGATGTAGGTACTTTTGATATGATTATTTTTGGTCACACCGGCTGATATCCGTAGCATTTTCATCTCGGTCGCAATCATTTTACTTCCGTATATTTTATACATAGTCCAGCACTCAGACGCATACATGAGTGCGGGACGAACGACCGTTTTGTAGAACTTGCCCTTAAGCTTTCGTGGCATCTTCTTGTCGCAAAAAACTCCAGAGTTTTCTCGCCACTTCATCCAACCGACACTGATGCGATGTTTGATGCCGTCATCGCAGGCAGCTTCCTTGTTGACCATCGAGCCCAGGTAATTGAACCTTGAACAGGACTTCAATTACTCTCCTTTAATGTAGATATCTGGTATCGGTATCTCTGGATCTGAGGAAGGACAGCCAAGATATTCAGTCTTTGGTATACTAATCCTCAGTCCATGATCCTCCGGAATCTTACACCACTTGGTCAGTGTAGCCCGCAAAGCAACGAGGTCTTTGCTACCCAGGACAACGTCATCGGCGAAGAAAAGGGATATTTCCAGGCCGTCAGAGATGAGTGTTAATAAATAGAGGATGATGATGTTGAAGAGCAAGGGATTCAATACACTGCCTGGGTGAACTCCGACTTTAGCCGGAAACTCTTCAGACTCACCAGCTGTTGCATCTAACTTTAGTAGTTGCTCCATCATACATGTCTTGTATCATCTTAACATGCTTCGGGGCCCTTAGCTGCTCTTAGGACCCATATCAGATTACGAGGAGCTACTACGTACTTTGTCGAAGGCTTTTTCCAAATCGATGAGCATAAAGTGCAACACGCAAGCACTGAATAGCATCGCCTGTGGATCGACCCTCCACAAAGCCGCACTGATTGTCATCCAACCGTACAATCTCTTTCAATCGATTGCAGACAACTTGTAACGGACGGTTTGGTGGGCATCCGAAGATGCCCGTGGGGACGGAGCCTAGGTAGCATAGTGACCGTGAAGATCGGGCCGTGCCATCTGGCGAAGCAAAAAAGCCCCTCAACGAGCTAAGCAGCGGCCTATGTTTGCTGTAGCTCAGTTCGGGAGATGTGGGTGGGGTTTTCGCCGCTCGTTGCCCCTGTCCTTTACGTATTAACAAAAATTCATAGGCCTGGGGAAGACAACACAAACATGGGAGGTAAAAATGGGGAATAAAAAAAAATAGTCGATAAGGATGGAATGGTTGGCGGACGGTTCAGACGCCCACGCGGTCGCACCTGGGTCCAGGTGTAATGGAACCCTCGGCGTCTGGTTTCGTACCACCAACAGATTACTACTCATCAGGTGCTGCTTCGATCTGCCGGTGGGAGCAGCACTACCAGAACATAATATGGTTCATTACAGGTGGTTCGTTACAAACGCGCTCGTAAGTGTTCAACGTGTGAGATGTTAACTTGATTGCCCTATAGTTATTGATTGCGTGAGTCACCCTTGTTCTTATAAAACGGGAGAAGGAAGATTTTCCTGGAAGTGTCAGGCATCAGTTGCCCTCTTATAATTTTGTTGAAAAGAACAGTGAGCCATGTAAGCCCGACATGATTCATCTTCAACCAAAATTCCAAGGGTATTTTGTCCGGTCCAACTGCCTTTCCGCGTTTCATCTGCTTCATTGCTTTCATCACCTCCTCCACTAAAAAATCAGCGATATCAGTGGTGTTTGGCTCCACAGCTTGAAAAGCTTCACGTGGAAATCTTTGTTCAAAAGTTCGTCAAAGTACTCACGCATTCTGCTACAGATAGCTGTGTTTTCAACCAGTAGCACTCCTTGTGAGTCTTCAACGTACTTTGGCGCCTGAATCTCTCGAGCGTTTCTTCGCCTTTGGGCTGCGACCGTATAAATTCTGGCATTGTCTTTAGATTTCTCTTGCAATGACGATCTCTTTTGCGCAGTCAGATCTTCAAGTTCTTGATAGAACTTTTCGGCTCCAATTGCATTTGCTTGAGCCACCTTTCACTTTACTTCCTTCCGGCATTTATCATATTTCTCCCGAAGTTGAACCTTCTCCAATAATTAATGAAATTTTTTTAAATTAAAATGATACATCGGTACGATAGATACCACCATAAGGGGCTTACGATCACCCATGGAAGCTGCGTATTAAATTTACTATGTTTTTTTTCTGTTTATTATGTCCTTTAAGCTTTGTTCTGTCCAGAATCATCACCCCGATTCCGATAGTGCTTATATTTTGTAAGTTTGGACTCCATTTCGCCTCATACCTAAGAAGGTTCTGTTGTCCTGACGAGCACTTTCAGCAGCACTAAAACATATTTTTTTTTATTATTTATTTTATTATACATATTTGGCACCCAACGTGAGGCCCATTTCTGGTAAAGAGCAGGGCTAAAAAGGACCTCATTGGTTTTTTTTAGTCCGTCCACCGATTTGCATCCCCACAAGCACATTAAGGTTAGTTGCTCTAGTCTTAGGACATGGCCACTTCATGTATTTTCTCTTCAAGTAACAGTGCTTTCCTCTGTAGCACCCCCATCCATCCTAAAGAGTAGTTTATCCTTTTAGTTTCAGTTCAACAAGGCATTCCTGGTGTTGTGTTTGTCTTTTGTGGTTTAGTCACGTACCTAAGGCCTCCATATAGTAAATTCTATGAACAACCGGCATTTTGTGCTTCTTCGGGATCCGGACATGCATTTGTTTGTATTATTGAAATGCTCCAGGCGGCCAAGGCCCGATGTCGGGCTGTCGCGCCACGATTATGATGATTGAAATGCTCAATAGTTTTCAGAGATCATGAGTGAATTATTACAAGGAATGCAGTGTTGCGCCTCAGCTATCCTCGTGATTCTCTGAGCTCTGTTGATCATCTGAATAATGAGGAAATTTAGTATTTTTTTTCTTTTCTCTTTGCTATTTTTCTCCTCTACAATGGTTGCCGGTTAGTTCAGGAGCCCAGTTTGTTCTTTTTTCTTTTTGCAGCACACTCTGTCCTCAGCTTCTACTACTTTGCAGGCCTCGTATTAGAAACTGCCCTGTAATGAACCATATTATGGTCTGGTAGTGCTGCTTCCACCAGCAGATCAATGGCAGCACCTGATGAGTATTGATCTGTCGGTGGTACGAAACCAGAGGCCGAAGGTCCCATTACACTTCGATCCAAATGCTGGCCTGAGGACAACTGAGCCGTCCGAAAACCATTCCATCCTTATCGCCCAATTTTTTGTATTCCTCGTTTTTGCCTCCCCTTTTTGTCTTCCACAGGCCTATGAATTTTTGTTAATGCGTAAAGGACTGGGGCAACGAGCGGCGAAAGCTGCGCCCACGTCTCCCGAACTGAGCTACAACAAGCAAAGGCTTAGCTCGTTGAGGGGCGTTTTCTTCGTCAGATGGCATGGTCCGACCTTCACGGTCATTACCTTAAGCTCCGTCCCCACGGGCATCTTTGGATGCCCACCAAACCGTCCAATACAAGATCCTACCTATATCCACACTTATTTGCAGCGAAAGTTTACACATAATAATAATTTCGATCAAATTCCACTTTTCCTCAGCTTTCCTCTACTCCCAAATTTTCTGTCGCCGTTGTTTTTGATAATATCGACAGAATATCATCTTTTTCATTTCTATACTCTCCGAATTGTTAATACTCCCCGGGCCAGATACTTTCATCAGATCACGCAGCATCCGCAACTAGGCCAGAGCTTATATCTGCAAAAGCCGGTAAAATTGGTGAATTTAAATTCCTAATAATTTTTGAAACGTGCATTATCTAAATAGAACAGAGAACTTTTTCATATTACGACTCGGCGGAGAACTTTTTAATAGATAGTCCTATAAGTCCCTTCGACTGGCTCCGTCCATCTCTCACAGCTATGGCAGTGCGATAGAGCTCAAATTGACGAGGCTCACACCACATTGCCCCATTTCTGAGCCACGCTAGCGGTTGTGGTATAGTTGACTCGGGAATCCACACAGAGTGTCCTTTCTCGAACGGGTTAAGTTGTCGGCATTTTATGTTTCCTGTCGAAGCCTGCAATGATCGCCCCTCTTCTCTTACTTGGGGCGAGAGTAATAATTTTTGCATGCAAAAGTGTAATATCCTGTACGCGCGTAAATATCAAACGAATGATGAGGCGAGAGTGTAGCGTAAAATGGCTGAGACCCCTCCTCTGACTGGGCAAATTATTCGGGATCCAAGGACATCGTCACCGATGAAACTTTTATTGACAACAAAACTGAAAACGACACGTTTCGACAGTATTGCGTGTCCCGGATATCTAGAGCAGTTGGCGAAAAAGCAAAAGGATATTCGACACCATAACGAACGCGCGACGGCTTCCTTCACTTTTAAAGAAGAAGAAGTTTGTATTTCACCCTTTTGTTATGGAGTGGTGTCGCGGAGCCACCACTACCACCCCCTGTATCTATAAACAGTCAAGGTGCTAAGCCAAAGTGATTTTCATCACTTAACGGTAGCGCTTGGATTATTAAAATTATTAGCCAACCGTGAAAAGGATCTTCGATGAAAGTGAAAAGGCAACGACAGCCCGGGGTTGGAGGAAAAAAAAACAATGTTTATAATAATTACGACCTCTATAATTCCGCTAAGTGAAATTGATACTTTTCCAACACGAAAAGCGTAGGAATGTCAAATTCCTGGCAATGAACAGTATGCGGGAGAAGGTGACACAGTGCGACAGAGCCTGAAGGAATTATGTCTTGGTCTTGGCAATATTGTAAGCTACTTGTTAGGCGTGTGCCTGGCAATAATGACTCGCGGGACTTCTGTGTGAGAATTTATGTCAATTCGAGACATCATCGTGTTGTCTTAATGGTATCTATAAAATGTCGAAAATAATGATCAACAGTTAATTAGGATAATTTGTTTTATTGTGATTGGGGTTTTTGCGGTGTTTTGTATTTGTATGTGGAGAGGGTTATTCGAAGTAATGGTTGTGGACCTATTTTCAGTAATTGAAATAAATAATAGTATCAGCTGGTTTTTAGTTGTGGAAGAGGACTCTACACCGAAGTTCGAGGTAGCAACCTTGGTCTGAGGAGCATCCTCAAGTGGCCGAGGGAGGAACCTCCACGTGGTATCAACTGGGAAACGCCAACTCATACGGCTTGCTGGCTAGAGATGGTAGGCTGATCCTTCCAGGCCCCTATACACTCCACCAATGACAACTACCTTCCTGGACAATCAATGCACTGTGTAGGTGCTGGTAGAGTGTTAGATTCTTGTCTGGTAGGGCTGGTAGACGGTAAAGAAGGTCCAAAAACGGCATGACATGGACGGAGTCGTGGCTGCGACTACCGACGAGGGCTCGGGAGGTGTAAGCGCCTCCTTAGTCGCCAGTGGCCACCCAACAATAGTCGAGTCAGCGAGCAAACCAGGCGGTTCAGATGTTTATACTACTGGTTTGGAAAAACAACGCGCAAGACACATCTTTACACTGAATACCGAGCTTGACAGTGATCGCTCAGATCGAGGAGAAAACGCAACATTGAGCCAAGCGGAAGAGGACCGCCTGTTAGGCAACGAATCGTCTGGTGAGGGTTCTGAATGGCAGGCGACCAGAAGGTCCAGATCTTCGAAGGAGGGTACTGAACGGAATTCGATCGAAAGGCCCAACCCTGAGGAGGAGGACACTGAACGGCGCTCGGCCAAAAGGTCCAAACCATCTAATGAGGAGCGCAGGCCCCTTAGACGCTACAAAGCCGCACTAAGGATTAACGAAAGACTTGGCAACAGACAACTTCTGACCCCGAAAGAGGCGGAGGATTTGTCATGGGCCAAGGAAACTATCGAAGAAAGCAGGAAATGCTTAGAGACGAGATCAGACATTGCGAGTAGCGACCCGCAGTTCCACAACCAGCAGAGAGAAATACAGAAGCTGACGGTAAAAAGGCAGTCCTCAGAAGAGGACCAACGAGCATCTTCGAGCAAAAGGCAATGCCCGGCGGCGGGAAAGCCAGGGGCTAGCCAGACGCCTACAAGACAGTCAGCCAAGCAAACAACGGCGAGCACCTCCAGGAACGCCGGAACGGCCAGGAAATAGATGAGTGCAGCCGAAGCAGCAAAACGACACCTGGTAGTAGCGCTCATTGACCGTAGCGACCATCTCGGCAAGATGAGCCAGGAAAGGTGGTCAGCGGTGGAAGCAAGGCTGATGGACAAACTCATACAGCGATTGTCAGACGCGAACAACCCTATGCCATCGTTTAATAGAGCTGGGTGGTTCAAAGGCGTCAAAATGATTAGCTGCAAGGACGATGCTATGCTGAAGTGGTGCAGAGACACTGTGCCGAGACTGGACGGTTTATGGGAGGGGCCAAGCTGGACCCAAGGCGAAGGTCCTAATGCCAAGGGTCGTACCCGCAGACATTTCGCTCCAACTGTTCCAGCGACAGAGCCCCGACGTACCGACGGATGATTGGTTGGTCCTACATACTGGTGAACCGACAGCGGAAGGAGGGCAAACCATCATCCTACAAATAAATAAGGAAGCGGAGGACTTGCTCCACCCTCGATTCGGGAAAATGGCGTAGGGCTTAGGAAGCGTATTTCTTAAGCCCAAAAAGCGCCATCCCGCGGACGGCAACGAAAACACCATTGAAGTCAACGAGGTGGAGAAGGAGTTATAAACTCTAACCGAAGAGGCCGATAACATCAGGCTTAGCGAAAATGAGAGCGAATCTGAGACGGATGATCCAGACGCTACTTTAACGACCGCAACCGCGACACTGAAGAACTAACCCTAGCGTTATGCTAAAGGTGCTTCAGATAAATCTGCACCATAGCAGTTCCGCATCAGCAGAGCTGCTGCACACGCTACAGGAGGGAAACTATGATGTGGCACTCATTCGGGAACCGTGGATTTCTGGGGAGGGCCACATCCAGGGACTCTCAACGAAGAACTACAACGTTATAAGCTGTCGGAAGGAGGGCAGGCTACGGACAGCTATCTTGGCAAGGAATAGCCTCAATGCCCTTCTGGACTTTGACAGAAGCACGAGCGACCTAACAGTTATTCATGTGGAGGGCGCTCAAGGACGATCCCTTATGCTCGCATCACCATACATGGCGCACGACAAACCCGCGCCGCCGCACGAGCTGCACACATTGCTTGATTACGCGACCGGAAGGAAAGCGAACATAGTGATAGGCAGCGACGCCAACGCACACCACACGATATGGGGAAGTACGGACAACAACAAGAAAGGTGAGTCATTACTACTTTTTCTACTCAACTATAATTTGAAAACAGCGCGAACGTACTAGATGTAACACTACACTCAAACGGTGATACATGTGATGTTCAGAACTGGAGGGTCCTGAAAAGACCCTCATTATCGGACCACATGTACATAAGCTTTGAGGTAGGGTTCACAACTATGAATGAAACGAAGAAATACAGAAACACGAGGACAACCAACTGGGAGGCGTACAGCCAAATTGTAGATACCAAACTGTCCAGTAGGCGACCGGAGTACATACGTAAGGTTAAAAGTGTGGAGCGCACGACCCAGACTCTAACCAACATACTTACTAAAGCATATAACACTACATGTCCTCTCAGAAAACCCCCTAAGAAGACCCAACCACTATGCTGGAACAAGGAGATTAGGGAAGCCCGCTGCAAGGTAAAAAAGCTGTTCAGCAACGCCAAACGCACGGGACATGACGATGCATGGGGCGAGTACAGGAACTCGTTAAAAGCATTTAAGAAACAATTAGGAGCGGCTAAGAGGAATAGCTGGAGAGACTTTTGCAGCCAAATTGAAAGCACGACGGAAGCTTCAAGGTTAAGAAAAGTCATCTCCAAAAATCCGACACCACCCTCCACCCTCAACAAGGAGGTTGGACAAAAGACAGCGCAGATACACTAGATGAACTGCTGACCGCACACTTTCCTGGCTGCGAGGACCATCACACCCTCATAACACGGCCGGAAACAGGAAATGGCGACGCAAGAAGAAGCAACAGTCCTGGGCTATTGACGTGCAGACGCGTAAAATAGGCGATAAGCTCGTTTGTCGCGTACAAATCGACAGGCCCTGACGGAATCATACCGGCAATGCTGCAAAAACCCATGGACACAATAGCTCCTTGGGTGGTTGCCATACTAAAGAGATGTCTCCGACTAGGCGTACCTCTGGCGTGGAGGGAGTCTAGAGTGGTGTTTATCTCCATAGCAGGCAAGGGCAGCCATGCCAATCCTAAGGACTTTAGACCTATCAGTCTAACGTCCCTTTTGCTAAAAACAATGGAAAAGTGCATAGATGGATACATTAGGGAAACCATCCACCCTTCGTATCTATCTAGAACTCAGCACGCTTACATAAATCGGAAATCGGTAGAAACCGCTCTATACGAGGTGGTCTCAACGATCGAAACATCCCTTCAATATAAAGAATTCACTCTCGGTACATTCCTGGACATAGCAGGGTCTTTCAACAACGGTGGATGCTATAGTGGAGGCACTGGAACTTGCCGAGGTGAATGCTACTTTAAGGTAATGGATCGAAGCACTACTCTCGAGCAGGCTAGTAACGTCTGAATGGGGAGGTGCTAAAGCCACCAAGAGTACGATGAGAGGCACTCCGCAAGGAGGAGTGTTATCGCCGGTCCTATGGATACTCGTACTGAACAATCTACTAACATCCCTCGAATCGTCCGGAATACGTGCGGTAGCCTATGCAGACGATGTTGTGATACTCGTATCAGGCAAGCACCCGAACACACTGTCAGAACTTACAACTATGGCTCTCAGTAAGATACTAAGGTGGACGTATAGAAGAGGTCTAAGTGTAAATCCTCGGAAAACTAAGAAGACTCTTTACAAGGAGAACCAGAATTCAGAAATTTATCCTGCCAAAGATGGGTGACACCGAGTTAACTTTGTCAACCCATGCAAAGTACTTAGGGATGATCCTGGATAGTAGACTTAACTGGGGTCGTAACGTCGAGGAACGAAACAGGAAGGCCAACATCGCCCTTTACACCTGCAAAAGCATGCTTGGCAAAAAGAGGGGTCTCAAACCGACAATAACTCACTGGATATATATGGCTGTCGTAAGACCGATACTAAGGTACGGAGCTGTGGTCTGGTGGACAGCACTCAACACGAAAAGAATCCTACAGAAAATGGAGAGGGTACAGAGACTATGTTGCTTAGGGATCACTGGTGCCTTAAGAACAGTATCTTCGCTCTCTCTGAACACCCTTCTAAACCTGCCTCCGATCGGCCTATATCTGAAGAATGAGGCAGCCAAATGTGCCCTAAGGCTTAGAGAGGCAGGACACTTCAAAGAGAGGCCATATGGCCACCGCAGTATTAGGCTGTCATCTATTAATACTGACTATATGAAATCACAAGTAGGTTTCAACACAAACTTCGTGGTGGAGAAGATCCCGGTAGTTGATCATGAACGCAGGAAGGCGCTGAACTTCTACACGAATGGCTCCAAGATGGAAGCCGGAGCTGGAGCAGCAGTCTACTCGTCGGAAATTCCATGCAACCTTTCCTACAGACTGCCGAATGAGTGCAGCATTTTCGAGGCGGAGGTGCTTGCGATCCAAAAGGCAGCTGAGGTGATGATATCATCCCTGAAAAAAGGGTGGAGTCGTCATACACACGGACAGTCAAGCAGCACTAAAGGCGCTACAGTCCATCACAATCAAGTCGAAGACAGTGCATAACTGCCTAATAGCTCTACAAGCTCCGGGATCAGCTAGGACCCTCGAACTCTGGTGGGTTCCGGGCCATAGCGGGGTTCTAGGTAACGAAATAGCGGATGGACTAGCCAAACAGGGGGCTATCCTCGAACGAGGGACAGCCCTAGAGCTGCCGACGCCAATACAAACATGCAAGAAAATAATGCACGACAGTATGCATCAAAACGCCACATCTAACTGGCTCAACACAAACGACTCCAGAGTAACGAAAATATTCTGGAATTCTTATGACAAAACGAAAACTGAAAGCCTCTTGGGACTGCCCAGAAGTCAGTGTGCACTATTAGTGGGCATACTAACGGGCCACTGCCTGATAGGAGAACATGCCCACAGACTAAAGCTAATAACCAGCGATGGCTGCAGGAATTGCCAAATACCAAACACGAAAGAAACTCTAAAGTACCTCATATGCGATTGTCCTGCCCTCGCTAGAAGGAGAATAAAGTGCCTAGGAGCTCACGTCTTCAACGATCTTGAAGGAGTCGCAGGACTCAGTTGGAGAAGCCTCTTGAACTTCGCCAACGAGTCAGGTTCCTTCAAACTCAACGACAATCTTCAGGTAGGGGCAAGCAACGACACGGGATGAGTACCTGTTATATGTGGTATCGCTATGGACCTCAACGGTCTATGCGGAGTCGTCTAGGCTGCCACCCTACCTAACCTAACCATCAGCTGGTTTTAAAAGGGCATGGTAGAGATGAATTTTTCACCCAACAAATGTGAAAAAAAAATGTCTTCACGAAAGAGCACGGAATTGCATTAGTTCGGTTCCCTGGACCAACAATTATCTGTGAGCAAGACTGTACGACCAATCGACCCGGCACAACTAAATTAAAAAAAAAAAGTGCTTAAAATTCCCACCATTCTATCCCGACGTCACTTAAACTACATTCATTGTTCTCCGAACTCAATTGAATGAGAATTCACAACATCGCATCTAGATTTTCACTAATTGTTCTATACGTTGTCGAAAGGAAATTTCCGAACAAAACAGCGACTAGTTGTCGTTTAATTCGGTCCTCAAACACAATAACAGAAACCAGCAAGGAAAAAACGAAATCCTTGTACGGGAAAGAAAGCTCGAAGGAAAGTAAAGCAAGCTTGTAAATATTGCCCCCAAGTATGTAATTATGCAATTCCCGTATTCGGGTCCTGCAAATTTTCACCTGTATAAAGGACTTTAGAACAAAGACATCAAGTTGTATGGCTCTCAAGGAATCTAAAACGAAAGCCACGATTGGAACTAGCATACATTCGTACGTCCAACTAGAAGTCGAATTCCTGCTTACATCCATACTCTCTCCTGTTCATTGAAATATATCCTTGGAACAACACAATAAAAAAAGCGAACGAATTAATACACAGTAGAGAGAACTGATGCGGGCCATGTTTGGAAGACGTAATAGTCAAGTGGATGGAAACGACAGTCAAGTAGATTGAAACGACAGAGTGTATTTCGACCTGCTCCTGCCATAATAATGATAATTATAGTAAGTGAAATATATGAAGTCGACAAAATTCTGCCATACATGCACCAAAGTTGTACCCCCCCGCCCCAACACGCTTCATTCTCGACGCGGGCAAAACACACGCTCGGCAACTGCCCCATCAGTGCTGCACTACTGTGTTGGAAAACTATTCGCCATCATTCATGGAACTTAACCTGCTTTTTTTTTGTCGCTGCAAGCCTTAAGCAATTTCTACGAATATTTGAATTGTTAGAAGAATGACGGCGAATGAATGGATGAAAGGTAGCGATACAAAGTGCAGCCTGAAACAATAAATGTGCGGAGAGTAGTGGATATAGGAGCTTAGCTCGGGATCTGAATGTCGGAGAGTCTCGGAGGTTAGGGCGAGAGACTTCCATATGAGGGAAGGTTGGCTTTTACCAATACACGACGACAATAAATTGTACATTTATGCCAAGTGTATAGAAAGACGTGACTCGTATAAAAGTTTCCTGCATGAATCCTTAATAACCTTTTGTTGTTCGAGTCCTTAATTACTTTTCAAAATTTTGAAGGACTTGTGTGTTTTTTGCAGTGCTCCTGCACCCACCCAACCGCTTTGGATGGGGTGATCCCACCCGGATTCATCGTCTATACTATACATCTCGCATCTAACAGTTGTCGCTTTGTTTTCTAGTCGTATGTCCTTTTTGAATTGTAGACTGTGTTGGAATTACACAATAAATCGGAGAAATGCAATTTCACTAGAGTGTCCTTTAATTTCGTCTCTTAAGGCAGAGGTATTGTGTGCGTATGTGTATAAATGTGTATTTACATAGATATGACCGTATGACACTACTGAATGAGACGAATTTAAAGATTCAAACCTGATTTTCGTTTCAAAGAGATTTCAATTTGCATTTGCATACATAAATATGACCAGGGAGTACAATAGGTGTACTTTTTTGAACATCTACCCGGTGCACATCTATCCACATCAACACCCGCGGGAGAATGAGGATCTAAACAAACTTCAATGACAAGGGAAATCTGCAACAACTGCAAAAAGTGTAAATTCTTGCAACAGTGTATACTACTTTGCCTTAACCCCTAGCGGGGCACAGCGCGTCAACTACTCCTGCGCGCCACCGTACTCTGTTCTGGGCAATAGGGCGGAACTCCTTAAAAGACTTACCCAGTGCCTGACACTCCTTTGCCACAGATCGACGCCATGTGATGCGAGGACCCCCTCTTGGTCGGCCTTGGTTGGAAATGGGGTTCCATTTCATGGCATGCAAAGCAATGCAGTTATCACTCTTCCGCAATGTGTGACCTATCCACTGCCATTTTCGCCTGCGTATCAATTCGTCGATTGGCATCTGACCCGTACGCCGACTTAGTTCTTCATTTGATATTGTTTCGGGCCAGAAAATTCTTAAAATTCGACGAAGACATGAATTGACGAAAACTTGCAGCTTTCTGGTAACTCCTACAGAGACTTTCCATGTACCTATACTGCTCCCATACAAAAGCACTGATAGTACCAGGGAGCGAAACAGGCCCAGCTTGGTCTTGATGCTGGAATAACTGCCCTGTCAGATTTTGGACAGCATGCCGTATGCGCGTTTAGCCTGGTTGATACGACGAGCGATGTCCTGCTCCGTACCACCATTTTCGGCAACAATGCTACTAGGGTAGACTAAGTTGTCCACCTTCTCCACAGGCTGTCCATTAATATTGATGGCAATAGGTGTCGGATTTCTTTTTCGCAACGGCGGGCTAAGAACCTTGGTCTTGTTGGTATTAATCTTTAGCCCAACCTTGCTTGCCTCCCTCTCGTGATCTAACGCCATTGCGGACAGCTCCATGATTTTGTGGGAGAGTAGGCATATGTCGTCAGCGTAGTCAAGATGTTGTAGATAAGATGTCAAAGTCCATTGAATTCCTCTGTCGAGTCCGGATAGGGCTGCATGCAACACATCACTGATCACAATGAGGAATAGGATCGGTGAGAGGATGCACCCCTGCCGAACTCCACTGCGAATCTCAAAGTCCCCCGACACCTTACCTTTATGCAGAACGCGAGATTTCGCGCCGTCATAGGTTGCTTTAATAATAGCCACAAGCTTCTCAGGGATGCCTCTCCTGCGCAAGGCCGCCCATATAGAATCCCGGTTCACACTATCGAAAGCCTTTTCGAAATCGATGAAAAGCAAGTGAAGCGGAGAATCGTATTCAGCGCATTGCTCGATGATGATTCGCAAGGTGTTAATGTGATCGACACAGGAGAATCCGGATCGAAAGCCAGCCTGCTCTTCATCAATTGTGCTTTCTAAGTGGGCCTTTAGTCTTTCCAGGACGATTTTAGCTATTATCTTGGCAACGGCAGGAAGCACACAAATGCCTCTCCAATTATTACAATCTGTGAGGCTACCCTTTTTTGGAAGTTTGATGATCAAACCTTCCTTCCACTCAGTGGGAAAGGTCTCTGTATTCCACGCTTTACCAACAAGTGGGTGCAGCAAATCAGCAGTTATGCTTGGCGCTGCTTGATAAAGTTCGGCAGGGATACCGTCGAGTCCGGCGGCCTTTCCTCGTTTTAGTGCAATAATTGCAGTGACTATTTCCTCTTAAGTCGGGGCAGTGGACCGTATACGCACATTTTGATGGTTAGCTAAATTATCTATATAAGGGGGAACTTCACCAGAGGTTACACGGTTCAAGACCGCGGCGAAGTGTTCTTTCCACCGCCTCATTTGATCTTCTTCCAAGATAAGTAGCTTTCCATCACTATCCTTCACCGGATGTTGGCAGGAGTTACGACTACCTGTAAACTCCTTGATGAAGCCGTATACGGCGTTTAAGTTTTTACTTCTTGCGGCTTCTTCTGCTGAGGCTAAAAGAGAATTCGCATAAACTCTTTTATCGCGTCGCACACTACGCTGAACTTCTCGAGCTTTCTGACGGTAAAGGAGTTCGATGCTGCTTCGATTGTCGTCTGATGCTGCAGCCAAACAAACTTTCAGCTCCTTTCTTTCAACAATCCGCTGCCATGAAGCGTCGGACATCCAGGGCTTATTCCGGCAATCCGGGTTTGGGCCTAGGATGGTATTTGCGCTATCAATGTACGCATTTTTTATGGCATCCCACTTTTCATTTATGTCACTATCTGGGTGACTAGTTATCTCAGCTTCGTTTTGCGCAAGTTGATCATTATATTGTTGTAAGGCAGCTCGATTTTTAGTCGAGCGGTGCCGAATTTTTGATGCCTGGGTCTTTCGTCGCTAGAAAAGCTCACGGCTGCAATACGCAATCGAACATTAGCGATCATAAGATAATGGTCTATTCCCATCCCAATATCGGCACCCTTCTTGCTTCGCACGTCCAGGAGGCAACTCTTGAATCTTTTACTAATGTCAAATGGTCGATCTGATTTTGTGTTCTGCGCCGATCAACAGAGGACCAGCTGATTTTGTGGTGGTCCTTATGCTCAAACATAGTACCACCGATGAAATCACCCATAACCATTATAATGTCACCTTTAGGTGTTCTGCTCTGAACGGCGTTTAGTTCTTCGTAGAAGGAGTCTTTTGAGACATTGTCGGGTTCAGTAGGGGCATAACATTGTATTATTGAGATGTTCCTCATTTTGGTCCGGAACCTGGCGGTCAAGACCCTGTCAGAGACCGGTTCCCAGGATAAGAGACAGTTTCGCGCGGCTCTGGTTAAAAGGAGCCCCACACCTGACTCACGACGACTACCGGTAGCTTTACCGGAGTACAACATTACAGTGCTGCCCGTTGGAGAGATGAATTCTCCGCTGTTCCACCATCTTATCTCACTAACTCCTAAGATATTTAATTTGTACCTCAGAAATTCACTCTCTAATTGAAGAAATCGTGCGTTCTGGGGACCTTCTGATCCATTGTCCAGGAGAGTACGCACATTCCAGAATCCAATCTTTGTCATTGTACGATAGCCAAAAGTCGTAACCGTTGAGTCAGTCCTGATCCGAGGCATAGTTGACGTTTCGTTAGCATATAAAGATTTCGGATAGTGCAAGTTGCTGGCATACACATCCTGTCCTTTGATTGTCGGTTTTAACGACAGGCCCTCAAAGGGAAAGGCCGTGGTATTTTTTTCACACTCCACACTACAGGAGTACCTCAACCAAATCATCGCACTGCCATCACTGGCGGCTTGACGTTGGTTGGCAATGGTCAGTGACCACTGCCGTTCCAGGGGGCGCCCACGCGGAGGACTATATACTAGAAAGCCATTAAAACTGTCGATAGGGATTATTGCCAATAAATTGAAGACAAGGGAGCTAGCAAGGCTCTATAAGATTCTATCTAAAAACCACATCTGTTAGTCGTTCATCAGAGGACCGGAAGTTATCTGGACTAAATCTTCAGCTGAAACCCTCGAACTTATTTGACAACACTTTTCCCGGGTGGTGAAGACCGCTACAGTGACGCGAAAGAAACCAGCGAGCAGTGCTCTTTGTGGACAAAAAACGCTTCGGTAATCACGGCAGAGAGGACGATATGGGTCAAAATAACTTCTCGCAATAAAAGTCTCACGGCACAGATGCGACAGTGTAAGCTATGCTTCAGCAGCTACGGGATATAGTTATATATAATTGCCATCAGCAGAAGCTAAGTAGCGTTGAACCACTTCCCCAGGTCCTGGAGGCACATACACTCCACTTGAATAGGGACAGTCGCTTCAAGAATTGTTTTATTCAAAACCTCCAGTACCTATGATCAGAGAGCAAAGCTAAGTATTCGTTATGTAAAGCTACTTTTCGAGAAAAATGTGGGAGCTTTGATTAATAACAGTTATATTTTTTTAACATTGTGTTGATGCACAAATAAATTTTACGTTCAAATTGGGCCACTTGAATAGGGACACACAGAAATTCTGCTTTTACACCAAAAAAAGGACAATTGCAGTATGAAATTTTTTTCTTAAAAATGAGTACTTCCTCCTGTATTGAAAACTGCGTAAAAAAAATTATTCGACTTGGATACGTCTAAGGATTTACCGTAATTTAGTGAAAGGTTACCCAAAGCGACATGGATGGCCTCAATTTGCTGTTTTTTTGTCCTCGAACTGCACTCTTCCTTTGATCTTTTTTCGAGTAAGTAATCCCCAAACATTTTTCATAATATTTAAGTATGGGGCACGGCGATTGTTTTATAAAATCCATATTTTGAGCTTGGATACACATATTTATCAATCGTGCTATACGAATTGGAGCATAATCCTGCCGCTTTATCCATCCAAGTAGACCAAAAGTATTCTGGAATTATGGAAAAAGTATTTTCCATATAATATGGTGTGATCTCCCAAAAACAACTCTGTTGTAAAAAGTTTCCCGCAAAAAAAAAAATCATCAGCCACAAAAAGGTTTGATTTAAACATAATTCCCCCAAAGTACTCGTATCTTTGCGCTTCGCTCTAGGGTATGCATATTGAACCCCAATTAAATTATTTAATTTCTTTTAACGCTGATTGGCGGGGAGCTTTGTGAGATTAAGCTCTGACGCCAAGTACTCTCGCCCGGATTCCCTTATAAAGCTGCCTTGTAAAATACTAGAAATGCACTTCAGGCCAGAAGTGATCAATTGACAATAGCCGTATTGCAGCGCGGTTCACAGCAAAACAAGAATTGCATGCGTCACACTTACAAAATTGAGCTCATTTAAGCTGGCAGAGTAAAAGTAGCAGACATAATTGAAAGAAGTGTACTAGATTTGGGCCTATTTAGCGATAATTTCGTACAGTCGAAAAAACTTTATTACACTGCTCTACTTTGGAAATGAAAACGATACATCACCTCGAATGGCAGGCGTCGGAATCCTGTTGACTAGGGAGGCACGCCTATCTCTTATTGACTGGAAGCCCATCTCCGACCGTATCATTACAGCCAGATCTAATTCTAGGGTAAGAAACCTCACAATAATTCAGTGCTAGATTAGATTAGATTAGATGGAGGGCAGTTGTCCCAGAGGGCCAACAAGCACTGCTACGCCCCGACTGAACCAGCGGATCAATCAGCTAAGGACGCCTATCACCGACTCGGCGACACCTTCGACAAGGCTCCCAAAGGTGACATAAAAATTATTTTAGGGGGATCTCAATGCCAAAGTCGGGTCTGACAATCTTGGTTTGGAACACCTAATGGACAATCATGGTCTCTAGGCAACAGGAACCAAAATGGCGAAATGTTCGTGGAGTTCTGCAACACTCGTCAGCTCATCATCGGCGGTACTTTGTTCTAGCACAAACGATGCCATTTAACAACTTGGGTTTCTCCGGATGGCAGAACAAAAAAATAGTTTGGCCATATAGCCATTTCCAAGACATGGAGGAATTGTCTCTTAGACGTCAGGTCGAAGCGGGGTGCTGATATCGGCAGCGATCACCAACTTGTCACAAAAGTGCGCTTACGAACCGCAGCGATCCATCGCCCTCAAAATGCTAAAATCTTGCCACGTCTTAATGTGCAAAAGCTTAAAGAGCCATCTATAAGACATGCTTATTTCACCGCCTTGCACGAAAGAGCTAATGCACCACCACCTTATGAGACTCCTACAATTGATAATAGATGGAACGTCGCTAAGGACTCATTTATTTCGTGCGGTGAAACTTTTGCGGGCAGATTGGAGCGCGGTAGAAGCCACTTTCATTAGTGACTCTACATGGTCTCTAATCTCGGCACGCAAGAGAATTAAAGAACAAATAAACTCAGCTACTGACGACACAGTCAAAGATAAACTTTGAGCTGAATACCGTTCTCTTCAGACAGGCGTGCAAAGAAGCGTAAGACGGGACAAACGCAACAACATCAATACATTAGCGGAGAAGGCAGAGGAAGCGGCTTACCGTGGTGACAGTGGAACCCTTTACAAACTTATCAAGCCATCAACTGGCTTGTAACTGAACATCCCGTGAAAGAAAAAGACGGGTCCCTACTGGTCACTGATAAAGACCAACTGCGACGGTGGAGAAAGCACTTCGTTGAGGTCCTCAACAACACCTTTGGACATTTGAACTCATCTACACTAGAAGTAGAAAATATTACGCAAATAGCCAGAGTTGATACCAACCCACCATCTAAACAGGAATTAACTGTGGCTATTAAATCGATGGAAGCGGGTAAAGCCCCGGGGATAGATGGAATTACGGTGGAACTCTTTAAGGCGGATATCAACGCTACTGCGGATATTCTTCTCCCCCTTATCCAAGAGTGTTGGGAAACCGAAACTCTCCCTAAAGAATGGAAGAAGGGCGTCATTATTAAGATCCCGAAGAAAGGTAACCTGAAGAATTGTAATAATTGGCGTGGAATTTGCCTCCTCCCCGCAGTCTCCAAACTGATGGCAAAAACAGTCTTAAACCGGATCAAGCATACAGTTCACTGCACACTGAACGATGAACAGGCTGCTTTTCGCGAGGGCTTTCCATGTAGCGACCACATCAACACCCTCCGAATTATTATTGAACAATCCGCAGAGTGGAGATCCCCATTACATCTCATGTTCATCGATTTCGAGAAGGCGTTCGACAGCGTTGACCGGGAATACATCTGGAAGGCTTTACGTAGGAGAGGCATACCAGATTCATATCTATCATCAAGGAGTCCTATAGCGGAGCCCAATGTCATATCTTACACAAGGGTAAGCTTTCAGACCTCATCGAGGTACATAGCGGAATGAGACAAGGCTGCATTTTGTCACCTATATAGTTTTTGATTGCCATTAACGACGCATGCTGCAGTGCGCTTCATGAACACCAGAGCAAAAGTATCAGATGTAACCTGTTTGAATACCTTCAAAACCTGGATTACGCTGACATTTGTCTTCTCGTAAATATATCGGATCATCTAGTTCAAATGACGAAAGTGGCAATGCGGGGCTTAAAATCAATGCTGCCAAAACTAAGTACTTGAGCTTGGATACAGGAAGACAGAGCGGAATTTGTGTTTCGGGGCAAACGGTGGAAAAAGTGGGCAAATTTTGCTACCTCGGAAGCGTAGTTGCAGCAGATGGTGCAGCGCATGCTGATGTACTATTTCGCATCAATAAGGCTCGGGTAGTTTTTCTCAGTTTGACTCATTTCTGGCAAAACAACAACATCTCCAGAAATACCAAACTCAGGATCTTCGAAACCAAGGTAAAATCTGTACTTCTTTATGGCTGTTCAACTTGGAAGGTGACCAGGGCGATAACAACTAAAATAGTTTGCAAACTTTCGTGAACCACTGTCTATGGCGAATCCTACACATACGCTGGCCGAAGGTCATTTCTAACGACGACCTGCTGTTCATTACTGGTCAGGACAGGATAGACGCCTCTGTCAAAAGGCGAAAGTGGCAACGGATAGGTGACACACTTCGAAAAGAGCCGGAAAACATTGCTAAACAGTCCCTTGATTGGAACCAATTAGATTGGATGCAAGTCGTCGCGTTGGACGACCCAAAAACAACAGGAGAAGATCAGTTGAGGTCAAGGGTAAGTCATTAGGCAAATCGTGGAGTCAGTTGAAGGCGATGGCGGCGAACAGGACGAGGTGGAATATCGGCGTGGTTAATGCCCCACCCCACAAGGGGTTGACAGGATCCAGAGAGAGAGAAAGAGAGGTGTCGGAAACCAGCGGCCCTCCATAAGTTTTTGTGCGGCTCTCTGGGCAATAACGAAATATGTATTTTATGATAGGATCTGCTAAACGTGAGCCTGTTGTGGACATGCACTTTTGTAGGTCTTAGAAATATTTGAAGTCCATAAAAGACATATACAAGAGAAGCCGAAGGCTTGCAGTTACAATACATAACCGGAAGCAGTACTTGATGGGTTGCCGAAGAAAAAAAATAAAGGAAGACATTTGCTCATATAGTCAACAAATAGTCCACTCACAAAGAAAATAAGAAGGCAGACTATTTGGGCATTGTTAAAGCGGTGGCAGACGTTTTCAAAAGCATCAAATAATGGACGCACTTGATTCGAATGCCATTCGGTTCAGGACACTCCCACAAGTGTAAACGCAAAAAAGCAGAACATTGGTATAATTGGATGCCACGGAAATTTTTTTTCCAACAAGCTGAACTACCCGCTAGTTAGCTAATGAACTTGATTATATGGAGCGAGTTTACTAGCAGCTAGTAAATATTGTAATGTAGCTAGTAAACTCGCCCAATAAAATCGACCCTTTAAAAGCTGTGCTTCAATATAGAAAATAGCTGCTTGCAAATGTACGTGCTTTCAAATAATGTCGTAAATAAAACATGTCTGTGTACTACTTTGCGTTAACCCCTCGCGCGGCATAGCGCACCAACTACTCCTGCGTGCAGTCGTACTCGGTTCTGGGCATCTGTCCCAACGACTTAGCCAGAAACTCGCTCTTTCGCCACAGATCGGCACCATAACTTTCTAGGACAATCCCTTGGTTGGCCTTCATTCGGAATGGGGTCCCATTTGATGGCATGCCAAGAAATGCAGTTATCTGATAACTGTCATTTTGAAATTTCCCAGGGTAGCAAAATTGAAATATTTTGAGTAGCATTTTCACATGATGGATAGCAATATGAAACAAAATTTATTTAGCACAAAGATTTATTCCCTTCCTAAATGAGAAGCGTTAAGGTCGCCACCCATGAACGAGCACAACCACGACCAAACTTCCATCGAACCATTAAATATCATAGAACGGTGGAAATAGGGGGAATTTTTTTTCCACACGTTCTATGAAATTGATGGTTCGATGGAAGTTTGGTCGTGGTTGTGCTGGTTTATGGGTGGCGACCTTTAAGCTCGACACTATGTTATGTTTAGGAGTTGGGGCCTCTTTACCCATCCGGTGGGCACTGCGACCATAGTGAGGTCTATTGTGCCATAGCCCACATTATTGCAAAAGACCTTCCACCACCTTTACGAAGTTGATTATGTCTTTTGCTGGTGCTTTCCTGATAACTGCAGGGCTCACTGTGACCTGTCCCAAAAACTTGATCCTGGCTCGCGCTATTGCCGGGCATTCACACCAAGATATGCATGACATGCCCGACACTAACTTGCGCCCAAAATTCAAATTTTCCCCGATCGAATCCAATATTTGACAGAGAAATTTTGGATTCGACCGAGGAAAATTTGGATTTTGAACGAAAGTGTGTGTCGAGCTTTAAAAAACATTTCTCACAAAGGGAAGGAAAGGGTTTCCCAAAAATTAACATCTGGGTAGTACAAATTCTTCCTAGTGCAGAAAACAAGTGTTGTTTCCATTTAGTTAATTTAGTGACAACATCGCAATCTAGTGTCTGGTATTGTTTTTGTACTTTAAAAGCAAATTTTTGATGGTTGATATCTTTCAGCGAAATTGTTTTTAATCAGTTCTTTGGACATAGGAATTGCATTGACGGTTTTTATTAGGAGAGAATTTCTTTTCTTATCCAGTATGAAATTTAATTCTAAAAATATTCTCTCAGCAGTTGCACTGCCATGTGATAAAGCCATTAAACTTCCAATAAACTCTCTAATTTTGGGAAGCGCGGATTTATTTAAAGCATTTTTTAACTGAAATACACTCTGATATTATAAAATTCTTGAAAACGGGCGAGGGTGGTACTGGAACCCGGTTGGCAGATTTTTATATACGAGTATTTTAGTTTTAAATGTATGTCACAGTCACTGTGATCATTATTAATCATTATTGATTAGACCAGGGGTCGGCAAACTCCGGCCCGCGGGTCAAATTTGGCCCGGCTCTGGTTTTCATCCGACCCGCGAGTTAATATTGTTTTTGGCATGAAACAATTATTTAAAAAAATTACCTACATACGAGTAAATAGTTTAAAACGAGGTTTTTCGTCAAAACATTATTTTATTGTGTTCAAGATTTACACTGCATCTATAACGATGCTACCACAATACTCGCGAGTGCTGACTAAATGATCGCCGAATGGTGGACCCAACCAAACTACTGGACAATGGACATTTGCTTGGTGATTGGCGTGCAACAAATTAGAAAACGTCACGTTTTCTGTAATATAAACCATTGGTGTGTCAGATGATATATCGATGGATCAAAAAGTGGAAGAGGCGGCTGTTGGTAAAGTCTCTGGGTTGATACCAGGATCTTAATCTCTGGCCCAGTGTGTTTCAATCCGAGATCCATGCCATTGACTTCCGTCACGACGCGATGGTGACGGAACTTTGTCTCTGCTTGAATGGCGTCTAGTAGCACGACATCTGCGCAGCTGTTGCTTGGGAGAGTAAGCAGAAAGATAAGCCGACAAACATTACTAACACTACCCAAGTTCTGCTGGTTCTTCGAGTGTTCTATACTGAGTTTCATGTGACATAGACATTAGCTACCCTGAAAAATCTACAACTGTGTCTGAAACCTAGGTTATAGCCACCATATACGATGCAATCCGTCGTTAGATCGATCTGACGATATTGTCATCGTCAGATCGATCGCACAGTGCATGTGACTACCGTTGACAGTTTTTTTTTGATAGTTCCATATAATTTGGATTGTCAGATATTTTGTGGCGATCCATCGTCAGATCGATCTGACGATGGATCGCACAGTCTATGGCAGGTCTTACAAGGAAACATCCCCAGGTGTACCCCTCCGATTTTCTTGAAATTTGGATATGTTGTAGAGTAAACAAATCTAAGGATCCCGTATTTTTTCTTAGCTGCTGGTAAGCGGTTTTAAGGGGTGTTTTCACCCCCTAAAAATATGGGTTTTTTGGGGAAAACTGATAATTTATGTAGATACAATAATCAGAATTGAACGGAATTGCTGAAAAATTGTTTCTATCGATGGGAAATTAAAAATGAATAAAAAAAATTTTGGGGTTGAAAATTTTTAAGGGGTGAACCACCCCCGCAAAAGTTAGTTTTCAACGCCAAAAATCGAGTAATGACCCGTTTTTATCTTGAAATAGTGCAAATAGTAGATAATTAAGATACAAAAATACGTATTTTTTGTTTTAGCGAAAAAAAAAATTTTAGGGGTAAACTACCCCTTCAAGTTTATATCCCGAATTTATTTACCAAAGCCGAAAATTATCGTTGTTGAAGTGAAAATAGCACCGATATAGTATATTTGATTTCTTTATATTGCCCACTGTTGTTCAGAATATACCCCAGTTCTATTCAGGGTGAACCACCCCTCTCTAACGTATACAGGGTGTACCATCCCGAAAGTTTTTTCCTCATAACTTTTTAGGATCAAGGTTTGAAGAAAACTGACTTAAATAAAAGTTGTCGGGAAGAAAGAGGGCTATCGAATGTTGACCTTACATTTGACCTTCAAGGTCATTTTCAAGGTCATTTGAAGGTCAACTTCCGTTTTTTATATGGGAACCCTTATTTTTGACCGCAGATTCTGAAAAAATTAAAAATTTTACGTTAGAGGTAAAATTGGCCCTAGGGGACATCTGAAGGTCAGATGGCTCTCTCGAACTTTTCAGGCTGCGGTATCTCGTTATGATGCGGATGGCGAGATATGAGCAAAATTAATTACATACAAAATGTTGAGGTCATCTGGGGCCACAACGTGGTGACCTTGGATTTCACTTTGAAGGTCATTTGAAGGTCTATTTGTGTTTTGTGACTAGAACTCTCAATAGTTTGTATATCCTATTTCATTTTTACCCCTTTAATTGCGAAATCTTGTACACTACATCACACTAATTAAATTTATATAGAACGTATCAAAAATATGTAAAAATATTTAAACGAAGTTATACATATGATAGCTGGGTTTTTTTCGTACAGAGCAGAGTAGAGCAGGTTAAGCGATGGAAAAAACGATCGAGAACAACTTAGCGTAGCCAGCACGAAAACGGGGCATGTCTTTGCTTGGCGTGGCTTGGGAGTGTGTCTTGGTTTAGCTAGAATTCAAATGACAACTCAAATTTCAAGAGAAAACTTAAATTCCGGACACATTTCCTTTAGGCAGCAAAATTATTTTGCATGATTACCATTCCAAATAATTACACAAAACGAGCATTTTACTGACATGAAATGAACTATAAATGCTTCCCAAACTGTTACTGCTTTAAAGCTTTCACCTCCTGCGCCGCGTACATTTCAAATGTGGAACTATTAACAGAGTAGAAATCCTGAACTAACTTTCTATCGAGAGCAGCTCAGATCAAATTGTTAGTGTAATTGTGTGTTGTTATCCTACTCTGCTCTATATAGATCTTGAAAAAAAACGCGCCTATTATTTTCCTGAAATAAATATTCATTTATCATTTTTATCATGCCGATACGTTTAGATAAGGATAACTGTTTAAAAATACAAGACGCAATACATACTCTAGATAAGGTATCACGGTTGGTGTTTACGTGACTTATCGAATATTTTGCATCGATAATCGAAACCTCTCTTTGATTGTGAGATGTAAAATGCTCGTTTTGTGTAATTATTTGGAATGGTAATCATGCAAAATAATTTTGCTGCCTAAAGGAAATGTGTCCGGAATTTAAGTTTTCTCTTGAAATTTGAGTTGTCATTTGAATTCTAGCTAAACCAAGACACACTCCCAAGCCACGCCAAGCAAAGCCAAGCAAAGACATGCCCCGTTTTCGTGCTGGCTACGCTAAGTTGTTCTCGATCGTTTTTTCCATCGCTTAACCTGCTCTACTCTGCTCTGTACGAAAAAAACCCAGCTATCATATGTATAACTTCGTTTAAATATTTTTACATATTTTTGATACGTTCTATATAAATTTAATTAGTGTGATGTAGTGTACAAGATCTCGCAATTAAAGGGGTAAAAATGAAATAGGATATACAAACTATTGAGAGTTCTAGTCACAAAACACAAATAGACCTTCAAATGACCTTCAAAGTGAAATCCAAGGTCACCACGTTGTGGCCCCAGATGACCTCAACATTTTGTATGTAATTAATTTTGCTCATATCTCGCCATCCGCATCATAACGAGATACCGCAGCCTGAAAAGTTCGAGAGAGCCATCTGACCTTCAGATGTCCCCTAGGGCCAATTTTACCTCTAACGTAAAATTTTTAATTTTTTCAGAATCTGCGGTCAAAAATAAGGGTTCCCATATAAAAAACGGAAGTTGACCTTCAAATGACCTTGAAAATGACCTTGAAGGTCAAATGTAAGGTCAACATTCGATAGCCCTCTTTCTTCCCGACAACTTTTATTTAAGTCAGTTTTCTTCAAACCTTGATCCTAAAAAGTTATGAGGAAAAAACTTTCCGGATGGTACACCCTGTATACGTTAGAGAGGGGTGGTTCACCCTGAATAGAACTGGGGTATATTCTGAACAACAGTGGGCAATATAAAGAAATCAAATATACTATATCGGTGCTATTTTCACTTCAACAACGATAATTTTCGGCTTTGGTAAATAAATTCGGGATATAAACTTGAAGGGGTAGTTTACCCCTAAAATTTTTTTTTTCGCTAAAACAAAAAATTCGTATTTTTGTATCTTAATTATCTACTATTTGCACTATTTCAAGATAAAAACGGGTCATTACTCGATTTTTGGCGTTGAAAACTAACTTTTGCGGGGGTGGTTCACCCCTTAAAAATTTTCAACCCCAAAATTTTTTTTATTCATTTTTAATTTCCCATCGATAGAAACAATTTTTCAGCAATTCCGTTCAATTCTGATTATTGTATCTACATAAATTATCAGTTTTCCCCAAAAAACCCATATTTTTAGGGGGTGAAAACACCCCTTAAAACCGCTTACCAGCAGCTAAGAAAAAATACGGGATCCTTAGATTTGTTTACTCTACAACATATCCAAATTTCAAGAAAATCGGAGGGGTACGCACAGTCTAAGGCAGGTCTTAGTTAAGTTAACGGCCACGACTACCACGGCACACATAAACCCTGAGATGGTTCGTTCTGAAACCAAAAATTTGGGAAATATCACCTTCAACCTTAATTACATATTTAAACCAGTCCGAGCTAGAGATAAAATGATAGAGTATACCAACATTTGCACTTTCCAGATCCTATAACTCGGAGAAGACGTAGGATCCAAAACATGACATTCTCCTTCCAGCCAAAGCCGGACAAGATGCACAGGAGATAGAAGCGAATTTCCTCCTAGGGTAGACGGAACGACAGGCGTATGTCCAGTTAATCAGAGTAAATCCCCGCTCCTACCCCCGTCCGTCTTGGAACCATTCTATACAGAATTGCAGAGTGGTCAGTGACTGACGGGAATCAGTGACTTGATTCTCAAAGGCGGACAATCGCGTTTGCATCAATCTGCTCTCCAAAAATATGGAGAAGAAGCAGGTTGCGCAACATACCCAAGGCAGCGGATGGAGTACTCTTCCTGCTCCAGCAAAGAACACAATTACTTAGTCTTTGGACTTTGCTAAGTATGCCGCAGTAGGAAGCTAGTCTAAACACCTTCCACCAGACAATAATTCCATGCGTATTGAGCGCACAACAGATACGTAAAGCTAATGAAGGACTTTAGGTTGCAGGCCCCAGCTTTTGCCTATTGCCTTTTTATAGCATTAAAGGGCAATTGTAGCGTGAAATCTAACAACATGGCATATAGGTAGTTGATGCGCTATGCAAACTAGTAACATCGATTTGACTGCTTAATTGAGGAGCTTCCGCCAAACCTTCAATTAGCAGTGGGTAGTGGCTGGATCATATCGGGGAGCAGTTAAAATTTGGGTCTCCTATCCGGCCCGCTGAGCCCAAAATTCCAACGATGTGGCCCTTTTCAGAAAAAGTTTGCCGACCCCTGGATTAGACTGCCACTTTTATTACTTTATTTAACACTTCATAGTTCGTTCACACAATGTAAAATGCCAAGCTCCACCCAAGCTGTCATTCACAGCAACAATGTGTCATCCGCTTCCGCATGTCAGTTAATTTTTTTCTGGGAATCCCAGTGTAGTGTTGAGTTTCCAGCAAGAGGACTGCTATTTGTTATGTGGTATTCTCAATTGAAGAAGATCAGTGCTACCACTTCTGATGAGATGACTTTCAAATGGCAAACAATTGTACCAAGCAATCTCATCGCTTATGAGAGTATCAAAACTTAAGTATGAGTAGCATAGTAGCAGAGCGGACGAAATAATATCAAAATGCTACTAAAGTAGCAACTTCGACAGCACTGAATCACCCTTCCGCGGTACGCTCAAGAAGTACGCCGAAGACTTCCGGCGGTTTCTATCACATTTCTACCGCGAACGGCGTTGTTGAATATATCCCATCGGTATTGTTCTCACTGTGTGGTCTCTGTTCACACTGAGCTGGCCTTGGGAGCCCTCCGATATTATTTGAGAGATATAGTATGTGTGTTTTAATTTAGAATTGACTAAAATCCTTCGGGGCGACCGGTAGCGCAGTGCGTTGAGGCATCAGTCTTATGTTTGATTACCGGCGTTTCGGGTTCGAGTCCCGTCCACGATGAAGTTCGTGGCCATGGATGTGCAGGAGGTGCATGCTGGCAACTGTATTCTCCGAAACCAGTTTATGCCGACGAAACGTCAACTGGACCACATGGAACAGTTGACGCGCTATGCCCCAGAAGGGGTTAGGGCAATTGAGAGAGAGAGAGAGAGAAAATCCTAAATGTATCAGCAGCAACGAAATAAAATCTACAACTGAGAAAAATTAAATTTTATTAAAACTCTTTGTTCAAAACATAATTCCAATTATAAATTCATAGTATGCAAATTTCAATAGACATAGGGTTTTTAATTCGACCGGAACATACATCAGATTAAAAAAGGGTCCTTTAATTCAAAGGACACACTCGAAGTAGAAGAACGAGTCCTCCACACCTGCCAAGTCTTCATATCTCACACGAGCAACCATTCGCAAAAAAGAAACATCATTAGATATTTTTTATTTGATATCCTCTGGGGTGCATGTGTCCTTCTGTCTTTTTGAGTAATCCTCACCCGAAGCCTGCCCACACTTACCAACCCTTTCTTACAGATTCAATTATTCCCGGGCTTTATTTGACTATAATTCTGAATATATTTTTTTATTTCAGGCACGGTCGCAAGGATGCACGGAAAAATTATCCTCCAGCACACCGAAAATAAAAGTGTATTACTAATTCAAATATGTATTTACCCTGAGATATTTTCTATTCCATTTTTTCCTGGAGATTATTCTTTGACAAAATTGATACCATATTTTTCTTATTTTAATTGTCGGACGAGGTGCAATAAAAATAGTCCGTAATTTGTTTAGCTTTACGTAATGGGTCATGGAATATGATAAGACAAAAGGGGCGTAAGTCGTCTGTTGGTTGGTTACACCTCCTGTAGATTCGTATTTTGTTTACATTTGATCAGTCGTGTCGTGGCATTAACTAAAAGGGTTAGTCAATTCATTGTACTTTTTTTTTCTAAATTCAATTCACTGTTCAAGTAATGACAGCAGTAACCGAGGTGAAGCGTTAGGTCACCATGCAAAAACGAGTATTAAGTAAACTTCACTCTCTTTCCGTTGAAAAACTTCTCAACCCTTTTCTTCTACAGTTTATTGGCCATTAAAAACCGAAGAAATATCCTGCATTTTGAGGACTACATGTATTTCTTATCCTCTTCAAAAGCCAGTGACAAGATGATGCTCCGAAATCCTTGCTATCATTCGAAGGATATACAAGAAGTCACCCTGGTAGAATTTTAATTCGGTATAATTGTTATTTATAAGTAAACATTTGTATATTCGTAGCACTTTTTTGGCGGGGAATAAAACTGAGTGGAAATAAAAGAATGAATTTATGTGGGTAAAGGGTTTCCAAGAAGACACGTACTTTGCCCTTAGTTTTGTAAACAAACTGCGAGATTAAGAGTACCGATTATCTCTATAATGGGATTTGCATGGATAAAAAATAACAATTATGAAGTTTTTGTTTAAAGGGCTTGTTTTAAAAAGTTGATGTGTCAATAGCATTTTGTGCGCATCTGATGTTCGTCCGGATGAATGAAACTTACAATGGATTAGGCTAGCTTGAGTGCTCTGAGCATCAGGACCGCCGTTTTACACAGAGCACACATCGACCACCACAGGGTCCGTTGTGATAACACCATAGACTCATTATTCCACGACCAACTCACTCAACAAACCAGCCGGAACTGACAATCAAACAATAGAGCTGCGCATTCACTTCTTTTAGGTCATCCATATCGCTAAATTAGTAGGACCCAAAGATTGACTCTTCTGTTTCTAGCCAGTAAAAGACAGGTACACACACAGCAAGATGAAAAGTGCTTTCCCCCTCCTCCCCTTCAGAGCTTCTGCAATATTCATTAGCTGCGGTTTTTTGGCAGTCCATATCAAGTGCAGAACAACAATCGCACGCATTACACTAACAAGCAGCTCTGTCCGGAAAAATTTTGTTAGAGTAACGCGCGACTTAAGGTATTGGGCTTAAGGGTTACAAAAAAAAAACAATTTTTGGGTTTACAACTTAACCGGATGACTTCTAGAACTCAACTGGTTGATTTATTTAATTCAAAATTTAGATTCGAATACATTTATGAAAGGAACTTGGCTTAGTCTAAACAAGGTTTTGTATTACAATACTTAAATTCAAATTCATGGAATGTGTCGTGGGAACCGAGACGTGATGGAATTCTCGTGTATATTCGACACCGCATGCATGGATGATGGATACTATGTTGCTGTTTTATATTTGGATGGTTGAAGGTGTTGATGACGTAACTCCTCCCCCCTTAGATAGCGACGGCCAGACGAATTTTCGTTCCTGGACAGGAGCTATAACTTCCGGTATGACATATCGATCTCGCAGGATGTTGCTAATCCATTTGTATGCGATTCCTATGATGATCAATGTTATACTAATTTGCGTGAGCGTTATGTAGATGTCCTTGCTGATAGGCTGCTCAAAGATTGGTTGCCGTTTTTCGGAAAATTGGTAAGTATCGAGGCGCTTGAATTGAATGTTTTTGATGTCTGGGGAGGTAATGTGGATATCGTTAAAAATTGTGGGAAATATATGGATTTGTTCGAAGTAAGAGACGTCCTTCGAAGTATAGCGTATTCCGTTGAAAGTAATGTCACAATTTTCGAAGTAGATGAGGATAGTCCCTTTGACCTTAATTTCGTTGGGTTCACAGGTAGTGTTAATGATGGTTTCGGTGATATTTATGAAAAGTAAGTAATGGGGTTCTGGTTGGAATATCTCCGTTTCGACGTTACGATCGTGGAACTGGCATGTTGCTGCTTTGTTGTTAAGGATGTTCCCTGCGCAAGTTGAATCATCTGTGCTTTCTTGATAGGTGGACTCCTGGCAGTAGAAAGTGGCTTCTATTTGAGGGCATTTATTGTCTAGATACTGGATATTCTGGGAGTTAAGGATTAGGTATGGTTTGATTTCGATGGATGTTCCTTGGTCTGAGGGTAAGGGTATAACATGGAAGAGGGAATAGGTTTCGTTTGTAAGGATGGGTATTTGGATGTTAAAAATTTGTGTTGTTGTAGTATGCCTGAAGACCTAGTAGTTCGTACAGATTTTCTGTTGATATAATTTCTACAGATTGTTTTTCTAAAGTATGATAAATTTCTGATAGTTCTGAAGGACTTAAAATTTGTTTTGAGATAAGATTCAATTTGGCCAAGGTAACTGCTTCCGAAATACTAGAGAAATGACTACTTAATAGATCAATGTTATAATTAATCTGGTTCAAGTATTGTAGATTTTTGGTAGTTATTTCGTTTGTTTTAATTCTGTTGTCAATAGTTTTCCGGGTATAGTTTAAGTAAAATAAGTTGTTATTACTTCCTGCTGATTATTGATGTGATTTGTGATATCGGAAAATCGTTCAATCATTTGATCATTAAGCTTAGCTTGATGGTCAATTGCTTGATTTAGATAATTCTCTTTATTTAGTATTTTGTCAATTTGTGGTGAAACCGGATTGTATTGGAGTTCGTAATATTCGGGGTGTTGTTCCGATACGTTGAAAAGTTCTCTTGCTATAAATTTGGGGGAATTATAGTTGTTGCTGCGGTTTGGCTGTTGTGGGTATTGTGTCGATTGCCTATAGTTTGCGCTGGTAGTGTCCATGGGTTCAGGTTTTGGAATTACCGAGTTATTTGGACGAGGAATAAAATTTGGTCTTAATTGAGGTTGTTGCTGATTGAAAGTGTTACCTACTGGTGGTCTGTAAGGTAACGGATAAGGTGGTGCTCGTGGAACACTAGGGGTAGGCCAGTATGGTTTAGGTTGAGGGGCAACATATAGCGGCCTCATTTGTTGGAATGGATTTGCCTGTGGTAATTTAAATTGGAAGAAAGGGTGTGGATTTCCTATCGGAAGTTGAGGTCTTTGGTTGGAATTGTTACCAAATGGTGTTGGGGATTTGATATCTTGCAATTTTGTAGGAGCTTTGGTTGGGTCAGTTCGGGTATAAAACATATTTTGTTCCTCAACACAATAGGATAATGCAGTTGCTAAATTCATGGGTTTCATGGCTCTAATCGTGGAGCCCAGAGGTTCCCTAAGCCCAGATAGAAAAACATTTAAACACATTTCTGAATATAGGGCTTTTTTAGCCTGAACAACTTGAGGTTCTTTTTCGTGAATATTGACATGATTATTTAAACTTGATAGAATTTCGATTATTTCGCTATAAAGCTTTTGCACTGTATTATTATTTTGTCGAATCACATGCAGATCTCTAACTAACGAAGTTTCGTTTCGTTTGTCTGCATAATGCAGTATAAGATTTTGTTTAATATTGTCCCAGACTAATAGGGTGCCATACATGTTCAATGCCTCATTGGCATGACCCACAATTTTGTTCCTAATGATCCGAAGTAACATTTGGCCATATGGAGTACCATTTGCACACGACACTAGTCAAAGAACTTCGTCAACATTGTCGAGGAAGTCGTATAGAATATATATATATATATATTTTCACTTGTTTCGTCACAACCTAATTCACTATCCGAAATACTATTGTTTTCACTTTTAGAACTAATTTCCTTACAACCAATGTCACTTATCTCACTATTTGCGTAATTAATTTCGTTAACACTGTCACTAATTTCTCTTAAATTTTCTAACGAACTACTAGCACTAGTACTAATTCTATGGGTGAGAAGGTTCTTGGGATAAGGAAGAAAGGAAAATTTACGGGGCATCTAGACTTACATGCAGCTCGAGAATACGAAAACCACTGAAATACCCATTGCCGATTATATTTTCCAACGATGATCCTTCGTTGTTGCTATTAACCTTGAACTTCGGATACAGCACTATAATTTCCAGCAGTTAAATATCCTTTCCTTCTATCCCGGGAAGACTGCGCCACTTAAGGTATTGGGCTTAAGGGTTACAAAAAAAAAAAAAATTTTTGGGTTTACAACTTAACCGGATGACTTCTAGAACTCAACTGGTTGATTTATTTAATTCAAAATTTAGATTCGAATACATTTATGAAAGGAACTTGGCTTAGTCTAAACAAGGTTTTGTATTACAATACTTAAATTCAAATTCATGGAATGTGTCGTGGGAACCGAGACGTGATGGAATTCTCGTGTATATTCGACACCGCATGCATGGATGTTGGATACTATGTTGCTGTTTTATATTTGGATGGTTGAAGGTGTTGATGACGTATGTAACTCGCGCAATTGTTGTTTTGCTCTGATCTGGACTGCTGAAATAAATGCAGCTATTGTGTGGGAATGAAGTCTCTGGGGATGCTCTCCGATCAGGCTATGGCCAGTGTGAGCCCCAGCAACAACAGTTCTAATGTGCTTTGTATTCACCATGAGCAACCCTGAAGAGCGATTTGGATTCTGTCTAGGCTACAATTGGCTGGTTACATGACATGTGTTGCCCAAACCACAAAAACATACTCACTTCGTCAACCCTAGCGAAATACTTTCAGAACATTGTTTGTATGACGTCTCCCCCCCCCCCCCCCCCCCCTTCCAAATGCGGTATACCTTTGACTCAAATTAAATGCACAAGGAAAGAGATAACTAATTGCTAATTTGTTGCTCTATTCCCGAATTTGTTGCTCCTGCCAACTCGCCAGGATTCCAGCTTATATATGGGAAGGACACCACAATTGTAGACGATGCGGAGAACGCTTTTATCACATCACTGGGCAAACCGTCAATTTCTATTGAGGGTCTGTTAGGGTTTGTGTGCAGACGCCCATACAGAGCTACTAATTATTGAAGGCGTCTAACATCACTTTTATATGTTGAAGATATCCTTAAAGAATAAGTTCTAGCTTACGTGGAATTCACCCGCGGCGACAAATTCCTTTTAATGCACGATAATGCCCCACCTCAAAACTCCTTTCGGAGGTTTGAATTTTAAAACTGGAGGCGCCAACAAGAAGCCAATACATGAATCCTATCCTGAGCATGTGCCAGACATATTGTCTGGCACATGACAGAAAGTCGGGTTTAAACCATTTCCAGACCATTCAACTACTAAAAACCACTCCCGTGGTCGCGTGGAAGGAAACACCCCAAGTGGACATAAAAAACATTATCCACAGGATGTAGGCAGTCATCAGGCTCAGAGGTGGAAACACCTCTTATTAATTTTAAGTCAAATGTCTGAATTTTTTAGATTCTTAAAAAAAAGTGCATTTAATTTTTACTGTTTTCTGGGATGCTCAGTAATTTAATTTAATTTTAATCAGCTGACTGCCTTTTCTTGTTAATTCATCAGTTTTATTTGACATCCAGAGTAGTCCGGATGGCGCAACGGTTCGCCCGTTCGCCTTCTACGCACTGGACCCCGGTTCGATTCTTACTGAATGCGGTAGTCTTCGATAAAAAAAAAAGAGAATTTACGTGTCGGACTATGAGTCCACTCAGCTGTTAAATGACTACCCATTTATGGGGTAAATAACCCGATTGAGCGTGTTGCTGATCACACACCTCTGCACAAAACATACCGTCACGATCAAGAAAATGAGATGATGCTAACTCGAGACCATGGTTCAAATTGGACTGTCGCGCCAGTTATTTAAAATATTATTAGGTGTACAACTTTGCTTCCGCCGTTTTCCGACAGACGGCTGCATCGGTGAGGGCTGGTCAAAATGCGTAGTTCGAAAGTGTCACAAAGTGAGTTTGGACATCTGTGAACGTATCGACAACCCCGCATTAGTAAAATTTGTTCGCATTTTTAATAAGATTCGCGATTCAAAAAGTCTGATTTCGAGTCAAGTTCTCGTCATTTGCTGGAAGTTTGATCTTCTGCTTCTATTTGGAAAAAACTGCAGCTGAGGTTCATCGAATGCTCCCAGATACTTACGGTGGCAGGTCAACGGAGCGATTAAAGGCCTAAGAGTAAGTAACTCCACCTTAATTTACGACTCTGGAGCTAACCGACCAAGAGCCTGCATCCTCTTGAAGAATACAATGAACCACATCTGCCTTTCAGACTTCACCAGCTGTGATCTAGTGGCAGTAGCTATTGGTTCGACCAGTGGCAGTACGGCACCAGAACTTGTTATCGCATCTGCCTACTTTCCCGGAGACGCCGATATTCCTTCTGCGGCGCTACGTAGGCTCACCAATTACTGCAGGGGAAAAAAACTGCCCCTGCTGATCGGCTGCGATGCAAATGACCACCACACAATCTGGGGTAGTACTGACACAAACAGCCGAGGTGAGTACCTTCTAGAAGTTATTACTAGTCTAGATTTCAACATTCTTAACAGAGGAAACAGCCCAACTTTTCTCGCTAGAAACAGACGCGAGGTTCTTGAATTCACGTTTGGGACTTATAATATCTCAAATCGGATACAGAATTGCATGTCTCTGACGAGCCATCTCTGTCTGATCATAGGCACATTCGTTTTGATTTAACTGCGCTGAATCAAGTCAATACGAGCAGAAGGATTCCACAACGCACTGACTGGGAAGGCTACTCAGTCTCTTTGCGTGAAAAACTCAATATGGTGGACAATAAAGTCTCAGGGTGGCTCAGCTTAGAAACCCTTGTATCCAATGTATCCGAGGCAATCACTTCCTCCTATGAGGAAAATTGCCACCTGAAGAGCACATCTGACTCAAGAGGCGTTCCGTGGTGGAACTCTGAACTCTCTGCGCTACGTAAGAGTTCTAGAAGACTCTTCAATAAAGCGAAACGTACTGGTGAGTGGGAAGAGTACCGGGCCTCGCTCACACTTTATAACAAAAGTGTTCGCAGTGCCAAGAAACGCAGCTGGATCAAGTTCTGCAAAGGTGTTGATAATACCAACTCTGCTGCTAGACTCCATCGTGTACTAGCTCTTAGGAGACAAGATGGTAGTATCACAGAGGATGCCGTGAGCACAGGCAAATTGCTTCTGGATACACACTTTCCTGGGTGCGTAACTTTAGAGGAAGATGTGAGCTACTCGGTCGACGTAGGAGTGCGCGATGAGGCATCCTCCTCAGACTGGAGTATTGCCAGAAAGATCTTCACCTACAATGAAGTGAATTGGGCCATTGACTCTTTTGACCCGTTTAAATCAACTAGCACGGATGGAATCATCCACGCTCTGCTACAAAAAGGAAAGAATATACTTATCCCCTATCTCCTGAATATATTCAGAGGTAGCTTTGCTCTTGGGTATATCCCAGATTCCTGGAGCTCAGTTAGAGTTGTCTTCATCCCAAAAATGGGCAATCGCCCGAAAGATGACCCTAAATCATATAGGCCAATTAGTCTAGCCTCCTTTATGCTTAAAGCAATGGAAAAGATCCTTGATGCACACATCAGATCTACACTCCTCACGAAATTTCCGCTACATTGTAAGCAGTTTGCATACCAGTCAGGTAAATCGACTGAAACTGCTTTACACTGTCTAGTAGAAGAAATTGAGACAACCCTGGTAGCAAAGGAGACAGCGGTATGCGCCTTTTTGGATATTGAAGGTGCTTTTGATAACACATCTTTCCCTTCCATCGACTCTGCGCTCAGAGCCAAGGGCGCAGATAATACTACGGCACTTTGGGTGAAAAGAATGCTATCATCCAGAAAGGTCATCACGGAGATAGGAGACTGCACTCTAACAGCAAATGCCACTCGGGGATGCCCGCAAGGAGGGGTACTATCGCCCCTCTTGTGGTGCATCGTAGTAGATAGTTGACTGTGGAAACTTTCCACGATGGGATATTTAACTCAAGGATATGCTGATGACCTGGTTATAACTGTTAGGGGAAAGTTCGAAGAAGTCCTAACAGAAATACTCCAATCAGCATTAAACAAAAAAAAAAAAAAAAATGGTGCAATGACAACGGCCTACGAGTTAACCCGGCTAAGGCAGTTATTGTTCCCTTTTCGAAGGAAAGAAACATCAGACAACTGAAATGTCCTACGATGTACCATTTCCCAGTGCACCTGGCGGATTCCGCCAAACATCTTGGCGTTATTCTAGACAGCAAATTACTCTGGTCGGAACATTTACGGACAGTAACGGACAAAGCTATCAAAGCCTTATGGATTTGCAGGCAGTTTGTCGGTAGGACTTGGCGAACAAGCCCTCGCATAATCCTCTGGATCTATAAGGCGATTGTTAGACCAATCATTGAATATGGAGCTATAGTTTGGTGGAAAAAATCAACCACCATTGATGGTAAAATAAAACTAGGTAAGATTCAGAGACTAGCATGTCTCACAGTAACGGGGGCTATCCGCATGTGCCCCACTGCAGCTCTTGAAGCGCTACTAAACCTCCCACCGCTCCACATTCATCTAAAGGCGGAGGCAAAAATAGCAGTAGCCAGACTGAAATCATGCCAGAACTCCCTCAAATTAAACCCAGAACAAAGCAACTGGATACATGAGGATTATTTATCTGGTATGCCATCAGATAATCTAGCTAGGGAGCTTTGCTTCAAACTTCCATTCTCAACCGAAATTTGGAATATTGTTAAGTGGTATACAGACGGATCTAAAACTGAAGAGGGTACAGGGGCGGGCATCGCAGGACCGTCTTATCAGTTATCCATGCCTATGGGAAAGTACACTACGGTATTTCAGGCGGAAGTTCACGCAATCGAAACCTGTGCCAACATATGCATAGCAGCCGGATACCGAGGCAAGAATATTGCAATCTTCACAGACAGCCAGGCTGCAATCAAAGCACTAAGCAACTTTTCTGTTTCGTCGAAAATGGTGCTTACTGGTCGTGAAGCATTGCAAAGATTAGGCTCTGCAAACAAGGTTACTATCTATTGGGTCCCTCGACATACCGGCATTCCAGGAAACGAGACAGCCGATGAGTTGGCTAGGAAAGCTTCTGCAACCCCTCTCATCGGCCCAGAGCCATACTGTGGAATCCCCTTGTGTAGTGTAAAACGATATATCAGTGAATGGGAGCACTCGGTAACAATTGCGCACTGGGACAGTACGCCTGGACTCAGAGTAGGAGACTCTTATTATCTAGAGTGATCACCTCTATACTTCTGTATGCGTCACCAATTTGGATCGACGCGCTTCGTCACGCCTGTAATATTCGAAGAATCAACTCCGCTTATCGAAGGAACGCATTGAGAGTGTGCTGTGCATACCGAACAACATCAGATGAGGCAGCCTACGTTGTATCAGGTAAGATCCCCGTAGATATTCTAGCAGACGAAATGGACCGATTGCACAAAGGCCGATGTTTGGAGCCACCGGACGTATATAATGCGCGCAAAAAACGAGAAAGGTGCGAGTCTCTGAGGAAATGGCAACAGCGGTGGGATGAAACTCCGAAGGCAAGCTGGACACACATTATATTACTTATCCCGCAAATCGAATTGTGGCTGAACCGCAAACATGGAGAGGTGAACCATTATCTAACCCAGTTTCTTACTGGTCATGGCGGATATAGGAAGTACCTACACAGATTCAAGCTGGACGATTCGTCCGACTGTCCGAGGTGCCCAGGAATAGCGGAAGACCCGGAACAAGTATTCTTTCACTGTCCAAGATTTAGAGGTAAGCGTGAAGCACTGGAGGTCGAACTTGGCAGTGACCTTAATTCACATAATATAGTAGTAGTAGTAGTAGGAAAGAGGAGCAACTACGAAAAAGGACGCAAAGGATTAACGGCTAATTAGAAAAAAAACCAGCCCAACGACGTAATACTAAGAGGTAGTTCAGTAGGGAGAATAGTGGAGAAAGAGAGTTGAAGATTTTACTGGGTAAGTAGTCGCACACTGACGATGAAAGTCACATGTCGCTGCCGTACAATTGACATCAGTAGTCGGCAGTGTCTCCTGAACAATGAGATTTCCCCCCTCTATAATAAAAAAAAAAAGAGAGGCCAAACTGTTTATAGCTGGTCACTCGCGCATTAGTACCATTGAGCTCTTAAGATTACGCAGAAACCGCGTGAAAATTATCTGCGGGCTCCTTACGGGTCATTTTACCCTAAGGGATCATTTATATAGAATGGGGATCGTCTCTGATCCAAGCAGTCGCTTCTGCGAGGGTGAGGATGAGACATCTCAGCACATTCTTTGTGACTGTGACGCACTTGAACTCCGCCGCTTGAAATGCTTCGGCGACGCATTTCCTGAAGCGGAAACGATTGCCACACTAAGACTCGAGCAATTGAGCAGATTCGTGGGAATGATTGGTCTCGACAACTAATCCCTAATCTGAATAGACACTAGGGTGTAACACAATAGACCTTCAGGTCGCAGTGCTTGGTGGCCCTTCGGCCCACCGCACTCCACCTAATCTAATCTACTTACGGTGAGGCCGCTCTGAGTGACAGAACATGTCGTGAGTGGTTTCACCGTTTAAAAAGTGGCAATTTCAATGTCGAGGACAAGCATGGTGGTGGGAGAGAACAAATTTTCAAAGACAACAAATTGGAAGCACTGCTCGATGAAGATTCGTGCCAAACGCAAGAAGGATCAGCTGAATCACTGGGAGTGACTCAGCAAGCCATCTCGAAACGCCTCAAGGGGCATGATTCAGAAATAAGGAAATTGGGTTCCGTACGAGTTAAAACCGAGAGATATTGAACGGCGATAATTTGCAAGCGAACAAATGCTTCAAAGGCAAAATTGGAAGGGATTTCCACATCGTATCGTAACCGGCGACGAAAAATGGGTCCGTTACGATAATCCCAAGCGCAGAAAGTCAAGGGGAATGTATGGACATGCCTCAACGTCGACGGCAAAACCGAATATTCACGGCGCCAAGGTTATGCTTTGCATTTGGTGGGACCAGCTCGGTGTGATATACTACGAGCTACTGAAACCGAATGAAACTATCACAGGAGATCGGTACCGAACGCAATTGATGCGTTTCAGTCGAGCATTAAAGGAAAAACGACCACAGTACCAAGAGAGACACGACAAAGTCATCCTCCAGCATGACAAAGCTCGGCCACACGTCACAAAAGTGGTCGAGACATACTTGAAAACCCTGAAATGGGAAATCTTGCCCCATCCGCCGTACTCTCCAGACATCGCTCCTTCCGACTACCATCTGTTTCGTTCCATGGCGCACGGCCTGGCTGATCAGAATTTTCGTTCGTACGAGGAAGTCGAAAAATGGATCCAATCATGGATCGCGTCGAAAGATCCTTTTTCCGAGATGGAATCCGAAAATTGCCGAAGAGATGGGCGAATACTTTGGACACTACAATACTTTGAATAATACATCTGTAAGTAGTTTTTGGCAATTAAGCTTTTAATTCCAGAAAAAAAAACGGCGGAAGCAAAATTGTAAACCCAATTCACAACCGGCAGTATCGCACAAGCATGCATGGATAATTTCGGTTTGGAACGAGCTGGGCTAGCTCCGCTCCTAGTGCGTTGCGAACCCCCGCATGTAGCCCTAGGTCGCCCGTTTCACTCTTTGTATAATACATGTACCTGCATCCAGCATTTTTTTTTGGCTTTGCACAATTTTAAACCGAAATAAGGTATGCGAAGGAAAGCGAAAATAGCCATGTACATACTCACTTTTGTTTTAAACGAAATTAAGCATTGAGTGTGAAACCGAAAGAATCCATGCATGGCTACTTTCGGTTTCAACCGATATTATCCATTAATACTTTATTTCCAAATGGCTTACTTCATGGTGCCAGTAGATCTGTTGATCTCATGGATAAATCGATTGAGAAGGCCAGTTTTAATCGAGGCTATGTACTCGGTAGTGCCGAAGCATTTGATCTTCTTTAGCATCACCGACGCTTCCACAGTTTTGGTTGAAAACGACAGGTCGAAATTCTTTTGAAGAACACAGCGAAACATGACGCGTCGGCGTGGCGCGGTGGTGCCATCTACTCGCATCAGCAAGTCGATTCGAACGTCAAAATTTCCGATTCTCATTTTAATGGCAACGCTAGCAATGGAATTTCGGTTTACCTTTTAGCACAGACACTTGAGGCAGTGTCCTGATTTGAAGAGAAAGACTGAGCACTTGAGGATCCGTTTGCGATTGAAGACGTCTGCCATCGTTCTCGTGACATAAAAATATCCCAATTTTTTTTTTGCATTTACACTTGTAGGAATATTCCGAACCGAATCAAGTGCTTCCACAGCTTAAGCAACGCGTAAACGGCGTGCCTTCCTTTCTCTTTCTTAGTAGGCTGCTGCCTACTACATATATCATGCAAAGATCGAATATTGAGCATTAAAATTGGCTCGCTTAGTTTTTACGATATTTACGACAATTTATACATCCGTTAGTAGACAGATCAGGCTTTCATTGTGTAACCAATCAGGTGCTATTTGAGGTCATGTATTATAACTGTGAACAAATGCATTACTTATTTTATTCTAGGTCTATCATCGGTCGCGATCATACAACAACGAAATCAGGAACATGTTCAACTTCTGATCCACATCCAATTTCGTCTATCATTTTCGTCATAGAAACGGCTATGATCTATCAGCTGCCAATTTTCATGTTGCAATCAAATTGAGCAGCAAAGGCAGCAACCAACCTACCCTCGACATGACATGACATGGACAGACGGACGGACAGACAGACATTTGACCGATTTCGTAAGGGGTTTGTTTTTACTACAAAGCCCTAAAAACCGTTTTGTCGTAGAAACTCATGAGCTTCACATGTTTCTAAAGCTAATAAGAGCGCATTTGTGCGAGTTCACAGCATGCTCGCGTTTTGCAGATCCAAATTCCGCCCGGGGCCGCATAAAACATAATGCAGCGCCGCTGGTTGCCGACCACTGTCGCAGTCATTTTAGTTTCGTATGTCTTGTACATAGTCCAGCACTCAGACGCATACATAAGTGCGGGACGTACGACCGTTTTGTACAACTTGCCCTTAAGCTTTCGTGGCATCTTCTTGTCGCAGAAAACTCCACAGTTTTCTCGCCACTTCATATAACCGACACTGATGCGATGTTTGATGTCGTCATCGCAGGTAGCTTCCTTGTTGAACAGCGAGCACAGGTATTTGAACCTTGTACAGGATTTCAGCTGCTTTCCTTTAATGTAGATATCTGGTATTGGTCTCTCGGGATCTGAGAAAGGACAGCAATGGTACTCAGTCTTTCGTATGAAATGATCGTCAACTGAAAGCGTATTCGGCGATGTTTGGTGGCGCTAATGACGCCAAATTATATGAGGATGACTACTATTTAACCAAAGGCAAATGGAGTACTTAAAACTCAAAGAAAAACATGTTAACATCCTTTATTATTCTCAAATTCATTTGACAATTAACAAAATTTGTCCCGCTCAGAGGCGTGATCCTCAAGCGCTTCCGAATAATACAATAGAAAATGAATTACGCGTGGTCAAGCTAAAACTGCTGAACTATAAAAACATACTTAGTTTATGTTCAGAGTTAACCAATGGTCTTGATGGAGCAATTGGCACGTTCGCCTTCTATGCACTGGGCCTCGGTTCGATGCCTACTGAATGCAATAGTTTTCGATAAAAGGGGATTTACGTGTCGGACTATGATCCCACTCCGCTGTTACAGTCATTTCCACAAGAGCGTATACTTTGTAACTTTTTAATGCACCATTTCTCAAAGAGTGGTGGGGGACTTTTAGTTACCTGCATTTTTCCTCTTTTTCGCATTCTATAAATTTGGTCATTCTAAGTTCAAGTAGGAGAGTGATAAGACGTCAAGTGAAATGAGTGCAATTTACAAAAAACGATTCGAAGCTGTGTTTTTAGTAAGTCATCCGAAAGGACCAAAAATGACACCTGCATCGGCCGGAAAGTACCTGAAAGTTTCGACACAGTTTGTGAATAAGTGGATAAAGCGTTTTAAAGATATTGGAAATGTAGACGATCTACCTGGTAGAAGTAAAACCCGAAGCACTTCAAAAACCCAGGATAAGGCCATCATTGATATTTTTAAGAAAAATCCGTCCGTTACTACCTTAGTGCAAGCAAAGGAAATGTTATCGAAGAAGAATATTTACGTGTCCTTGAATACGATTCGGCGAAGATTACAAGAGGAAAACATCAAAACCAGGTATGCCTTGATGAAACCATTACTTACCGAAAACCAGAAGCGAAGACGTGTAGAGTGGGCTAAGGAAAACATCGATCGTGATTGGGACAACGTGATCTTTACGGATGAATCAAGTTTTGCTGTAAATACGTTCAGGAGACGAGTGTGGGCACAAAAAGGAGAAGCTGTCGTGAACCGAACCGTTAAACACCCTGTGAAGGTCCATGTTTATGGATGCTTTTCTGCACGCGGTTTCGGAAAATTAATAACGTTTACCGGAATTCTTACTGCTGAAAGGATGATCATTTTGTACAAGAAAGGATTATTGAAGTCTGCTAGGATGCTATATGGCAACGACAACACCGATTGGTTTCTACAAGAAGATAACGATCCGAAACATAGAAGCCGGTTGTGTACACGCTGGAAAGAAGAAAATAACATTCAAGCCAAACGCAAGAAGGATCAGCTGAATCACTGGGAGTGACTCAGCAAGCCATCTCGAAACGCCTCAAGGCCATGGGCATGATTCAGAAATAAGGAAATTGGGTTCCGTACGAGTTAAAACCGAGAGATATTGAACGGCGATTATTTGCAAGCGAACAAATGCTTCAAAGGCAAAATTGGAAGGGATTTCCACATCGTATCGTAACCGGCGACAAAAAATGGGTCCGTTACGATAATCCCAAGCGCAGAAAGTCAAGGGGAATGTATGGACATGCCTCAACGTCGACGGCAAAACCGAATATTCACGGCGCCAAGGTTATGCTTTGCATTTGGTGGGACCAGCTCGGTGTGATATACTACGAGCTACTGAAACCGAATGAAACTATCACAGGAGATCGGAACCGAACGCAATTGATGCGTTTAAGTCGAGCATTAAAGGAAAAACGACCACAGTACCAAGAGAGACACGACGAAGTCATCCTCCAGCATGACAATGCTCGGCCACACGTCGCAAAAGTGGTCAAGACATACTTGAAAACCCTGAAATGGGAAATTTTGCCCCACCCGCCGTACTCCCCGGACATCGCTCCTTCCGACTACCATCTGTTTCGTTCCATGGCGCATGGTCTGGCTGATCAGAATTTTCGTTCGTACGAGGAAGTCGAAAAATGGATCCAATCATGGATCGCCTCGAAAGCGCGTCCTTTTTCCGAGATGGAATCCAAAAATTGCCGGAGAGATGGGCGAATGTTGTCGCTGGCGATGGACAGTACTTTGAATGATGCATCTATAAGTACGAGTACTTTTTGACATTTAAGCTTTTAATTCCAGGAAAAAACGACGGAAGCAAAGCTGCACACCCAATATTTATTTCACTAATTTATTTGACATCCGAGTAGTCACTTCAGTTAAAACTAGGGTATAAAAAAAACAGAAGTTAATTTTTTTATTTTGACAATAAACGAAGAAACACCCTTGCCCCCACTTTCTCCAACAGAGTTACACTCCAGTTTTTGTCAACGCCTTGCTTGTTGTTGTCCCATTTTAGTTACTTCCAGCGCAGCACCTTCATATGTGGAGCTCTTCATTACAAATACTTTATATTTTAGATTTAAAAATTCAGACATTCAATTACTAGCTTCAAACACAAATAAAACAACGCCTTTTCCTATTAGGTGTAGATCCATTCAATCCTTCTAAAAGTTAGAAGAGAGCCTCCGACGTTTAATAATTATTTACTCAAATTCACACTACTCTACTCAATTGCCCTAACACCTTGTGGGGCATAGCGCGTCAACTGTTCCATGTGGCCCACTTGTCGTTTCGTTAGCATAATCTGGTTTCGGAGAATGCAGTTGCCAGCATACACCTCCTGCACATCCATGGCCACGAACGTCGTCGTGGACGGGATTCGAACCCGAAACGCCGGTAGCCAACCATGAGACTGATGCCTCAACACACTGCGCTACCGGTCGCCCCTATTCACACTACTCACTCTCCAATGATCCATTCATTAAATTTCCATTCTTATCTCTGAGCTCAACGTCTCCCAATACGTCCATAACATAGCATCACATAATCCAGAACGCAGATTATATTAATTATTCGAAATAATTTTTGGAAAATCTCTCAAATTGGTCGTTACATTTTCGAAAATCCTCAAAGTTATAGGCGAATCATTAATGAACGCCGGGTGACGCTTGAACGACAGTCGCCTATAGTCCAGTGCTATTTTCCCTAGTTCCCAGCCCAAAAAGGATAATTTCAAACCATTCCACAATCATTTATCCTTTTTATTATTCAATTCTTCATAGCAGCCGAGTCAAATTCACGAACATTGATGAAGACTATGGGAGAGGACATCATCACTGGAACCCTTCCTTTCTCGCCATGCCAGTCGGCCATTCCATTCCTCCCGAAAGCCCGTTAAAAATTATTAGAGGACATTGGTGATGATGTGATACCTGAACCTTTGGCACTTGACGTTCATTAGAATACTCGCAGATATTGCTGATTCGCATCAGATGGATTAGATGATAGGAAGCAGGCATCCCAGATATTGGCCTAGAATAACACGAATATCTGGCCGTAATAGAAGTGTGGAGTGTATTAACTTTCAGATGGCAGTGGAAGTGATGCGAATGGACGAAGTGACAGGAGATTGGATATTAGAACGTTCGAGAGAATTCAAATATGCTAAAACGACAGGTCTGAACTGTATCTAAAACCTACCTGCTGGTTAGAATAGAGCAAATTGTGAAAAAGTCTAGCGATTGAGCATGATGGAAAATATTGTTGAAATTATTATGAAAAGGTTGAGTTCCTGTACAGTGTACAGGATCTGTTCCGGAAAGCGTCACACAAGCTTGAGAATTTCCAGGGTTCTCGATCAACGCTTGGGGATTTAAAGAGATTATGGTTTTAAGTGATTTTGGCCAAAGTATTCAATGACTAAAAGATTTGATTGATAAACCGAATACACAAGGAACTTATTCTTGAAATTAGAAAAAAATTTAAAATTCGACGGCTGCATTAGCTCAACGATTAGAATTACGAGGTCGCAGGTTCGATTGCTTTTCTTACCTGCCTCCAGTCAATTCGGCTGTGAATGAGGGCACTGATTTGAAAAAAAGATGGTAAAGGCAGGACATGCGTGCTACTGACCTTGTCACCATCCAATTACCATCTTCCCGTAGAAACCGTCTCGGAAAGGAACTACTCAACTACTCTTTGTACCCCTTGTTCCGCTTCGGACCGGAAAGAGGAATACTTTAGATCAGGTTAAAAGTGTTGCTTAAGCACATTTAGACCACCACTGGGCGCATTGTGATAATAAGGAATACTTTAGTTAAATTTGAATAGTAGAAAAAAATGGGAACCCCTGTAATAAAGGTTGGGTAGCCATGTGATGATGGTACAATTGTCATCATGAGAGAGAGAAGAGAGAAGAGGAAAGATCTATCAAATGAACGGTAATTTATTTGAGCAGCCGTTCCCGCTCATAGATAGGCACTACTGCCGAAATTGATAGTGAAGAGATTCACTGATTTCCCAAGTGTTATGCCGCTAGAAGGCAAGCAGTTGGGACTGCTGGACTTACCATTGTTATGCCACTAAAAGGCAAGCAGTTGGTACTGCCGAATAGAGTGCAATTAAAACTAAGGCAAGTGGTCTTGCCGATGTGAGTTTCGATTTAACACTATTTATTTACACAAAATCTTACTCTATTTATACTAAATTATTCTATTCTAAATCTTATTACCTAAGCAAAATTCACAGGTGCGAATCACTTCCGAAAATGCTTATCAAGCATTTCTCATAGTTTCCTCAAAAAGAGTTCTCACGTATGTATATATGTATATGCAAAGATGCAAGTAAGTGCATCTCGCATTGCTTGTCGTCTGGCTGCATATCATCTTACATCTACGTGGATGAATGAATGTTTACTATGTTTTTACTTGTTTACTATGTGGGTACGTAATGAAGTGATTTCGAGGTCATGTGTGTATACATTACAATGTGTACATTGTATACACTACACCTTCACCCTTTAAGAAAAAAAAATTTATTGCTATAAGTAAAAAATTTTTTTTTTTTTTGTTTGCATATAATTTCTAGTTGGTAATATTTTCAATTTTATTTGTATTTTTTCAATCTATTGTTATGAATTAACTTTTCTTTATCATTTATTCTTATGAGAGAGTTTACTTCTAGTCTTTTTATTATTTTATAAGGTCCTTTGTATGGACTTTCACTTTTCTTTCTATTTTCATTTCTTACGTAAACTAAATCTCCTTCTTGGAAGTTAACAATATTTGATTTGTTTTCACTATTTTTTTGTCTTATTTGTTTAGCTTTTATTAGCTGATTATGTGCTGTTTCTTGAGCATGTTTTAATTTGGTTTTAAGTATAGATAGGTAACTATCATAATCATAAATTGGGTTATTATTGTTGGTTTCATTTGGTAGATTTGCAATATGACCATATACTAGTTCAAACGGTGTATAATGTGTATCTGAGTGTGGTGTTGTGTTGTATGCGAATGCATAGTACGGTAGAAGGGTATGCCAATTAAAATTTTCGCAGAAAGATAGTAGATATTCATTTAGAACTCTATGGTTACGTTCCACTGAGCCTAAAGTTTCGTGGTGATATGGGGTCGATGTAACGTGTTTGATATTCAATGATTTACAGATGCTAGTAAATAATTGATTGACGTATTCCGTTCCCATATCCGTCTTGATTACCCTGAAATGTCCGTAGTTGAGAATGATTTCTTCAACTATAGTTCGGGCTATTTCATCTGCTTCTTTGGTATATGTAGGTTTGGCTATTATATATTTTGATAGTTCACATTGTGCTGTGACTATGTATCTATATCCGTCTGATATTCGTAATGGTCCAATTGTATCAATTGATACTATTTCGAAACATTTCGATGGAGTATCAGATATTATAAATTTCTCTTTAGTATGTCGGATTATTTTATTTTTGCAGCATGACTCGCATTTGTTCACAAATTCTTTTACCATTTTGTTCATCTTTTTCCAGATGTATTTTTGCTTTAGTTTTGCAATGGTTCTCCTTATTCCGGTGTGACCTCCGTGAATAGTTTCGTGATATTCACTGATTAACCTTAGTTGATCAGTTACTTTCTCAACTTTTGTAGGAGTATTAAATAAAATGATTTTTACATCGGTTTGCCTATTTGTTTTAATTATTTCTGCATGCTTTTTATTATAACGTTCAATCAATTTTTGAATTGTTATGTAGTTGAATACTTTATCAGTTGTTGATAGCGCTAGTTTCTGTATTCTACTATGTTGTAATTTGGATATTAGTTTCTCCAGTACCTGACCTAAGTCTCGGTGAGGATTTTCACTATATTCCACAACAATTTCTTTCCCATTTATATTTATTTTTGGCAAACATTTATTTATTATAAGGGCGTCCCCTGTATCTGGCTCGAATTTCAATATCGGCAGATTTCGAACATCAGAAATGGATGTGCCTTGCCACATGTAGAGTTGATCAGGCTCATTAGTGAGTTTAGCTGTATCCTTATTCTGAGGGGTCACAATTTCTTTATTTAATTTGTTAGTATGGCTGCGTGTAATGACGTTCATAGTTTTAGGAGTCATTTCTTTTAATGCATTTGAGTCTAATTTTAACCTGGATAGTGCGTCAGAGTTTGTATTCATTTTTCCTTGTTTGAATACAATATTGAAATCGTAATCCATTAAGTCTAAACGGGTTCTGGTTAATCTTGGAGATGGGTTTTTATTCACAAAAAGAGATACGAGTGGGCGATGGTCAGTGACGACTGTAAATTTTCGGCCGTATAGATAAGGTCTGAAATAATTTATTCCCCAATGTATGGCAAGAAGTTCTTTTTCAATGATTGGTTTATTTAATTCAGTTTTAGTTAGGGATCTACTAGCGAAAGATATTGGTAGATCTTGGCCTATTTCACCTTGAGACAATACTGCTCCTAAAGCGTAGTCTGAGGCGTCAGTCGTTAAGACGAATTCATTTTCGAAATTTGGATATTGCAATATTGGTGGGCTTGTTATACAGTTTTTAAGTTTTTCGAAGGAATTTTGGCATTGTTGGTTCCATTCGAATTTTTGATTCTTTTTTAGTAGATTATTTAGAGGTTTTGCAATAGCGGCGAAGTCTTTCACAAAACGTCGATAATAATTACAGAATGCCACGAATTTTCTAATGTCGTCGGCATTTTTTGGTATGGGGTAATTATGCACAACTTTGCACTTATCAGGATCTGCTGTTACACCATTATCTGTTATCAGATGTCCAAGATATACTACTTCGGATTTTAAAAAATTGCATTTTTCTGGATTTAATTTCAGATTATATTTACGTAATCGATTAAATGTTTGTACTAAATTAGTATTGTGATGTTTCAAGGAACATCCAAATACTATGACATCGTCTACGTAAAGAAATGCGTTAGAGTCAAGACCTGCTAAAGCAATTGTCAACATTCGTTGGAAACTGTTGGATGATATTTTCAATCCAAATGGTAAACGTTTGAATTGGTAGTGTCCATTACTCGTTGAGAATGCTGTTAATGGTCGAGATGATTTGTCTAACTCAATTTGATGAAAAGAACTAGACATATCAAGAGTTGAGAAATATTTTGCTCTTCCAATTCGATCTAGAACGTCGTCTAATCGGGTTAAAGGAAATTTATCGTTTACTAATTTTTTGTTGAGCTGTCTATAATCAACTACTAGTCGCCATTTTTTTGTGTCATTGTCGGATTTTTTTGGCACAATTAGCATTGGTGAGTTATAAGGACTGGTAGATGGTTCTACAATATCGGTGTTTATTAGATCTTGTACTTGGTTATTTATCTCGGAAGTATGGGCGTGTGGTAGCCTATAGTTTTTTATGTATACCGGTGTTTTATCAATGGTAGTTAAGTGTTGTCTGTAAAAGTTGTTTGATGTTAAATTTTCGCCTTGTAAATGAAAAATATCCTGAAATTCTTCACAAATAGTTTTTATAGAATCATTGGCTTTTGGATCGTCGGAGCCAATTTTTAAGAGTTTACTTAATTTGTTCCATCTATCGTTTTTAATGATTTTATTGTTTTTCTCTAATCGAAAGTGTTTAATGGGTATCAATTTTAAATTAATATTTTTGATTATAATTTCTTCATCGGAAGTGTTTAATATTTTTATATGTTTAATACCTTTGGCAGGTATAATGGTATTTGCAACAAATAATTTTTCAGATATTTGTTTTCCACAAGCTAGACTGTCTTCAGATATTTCGATATTGATTGGATGAATAATCTCAGATCTAGGTGGTACTCTTATTTGAAAAATTTTTGTGTTTATTGGAACAATGTGAGAATTTTTATTTGTTGAAAAGGAAAATGTATACGTTTCGTAATCAATTTTTGCCAAATATTTATTAAAGAAATCTCTTCCTAGTATGCCATCTGTTAAAATTGGAAAGTCGTTGTCGACTACTTGAATTTTATAATAAAGATCTTCACTATCTAGCTGCATTCTTAAAATGGTTGTACCAAGAGTTTTAGTGTAGTCTTTAGTTATGCCCGTTAATTTGCATGAATCGTTCTCATTTATTTTGCACTGATCGATTCCGTTGTTGAGTTTACACAAGGAAACATCTGCTCCTGTATCTATCATGAATGTTAGGGTTTTATAATCCGTTTTTATTTTTATATAGTTAGGTATCCCATCATTAAATTCAATTATTTTTATATTAAAAGTATTTTTCGCACTATCATTTTTATTTTCAGTCCCGGATTGACCTTTAGTTAATTTTCCACATTGGTTTCTCGGGTTTCGGGGTTTTCCTGATTTGTAACATAAATTGAATTGTTACGATTATTGTTGTAATTTCTATTATTATTGTAACTATTCTTATTATTCCCATTATTGTTATTTCTAGGCTCATTATTCTTTCTATTATTGCTATTCCCATTATTATGATTTGGGTTGTTATTTCTATAGTTAGTACTATTTTTATTATTTCTATTATCATTGTTGTTCTTATTTTTATTGTTATATCTATTGTTATAACCATTTTTGTTTTTGTTTTTGTTATTGTTATTTTGTCTATTATTGTTAGACTTATTTTGTTTTTGGTAGTAAAAGACTTTTTTCTCTGTTATAGCGTTTTCCGCTTCTTGAGCTATTGCTATAGCTTCTATTAGAGATTCAACTCTACTAGCTTGTAATGTCTGTTGTATATTTTTATTATATATACCTCTCTTAAAGCTGTTTAAGGCTAAAGTTTCATTAACTTTGGTGAGAGTGTCTCTATTGGTTTCACCAATTGAAGTTATTTGAAGGGCTGTTAGTTCAGCGGTTAGATTTTCAATTTGTTCGGCAAATTGAGTTACTGATAAATTATCACCTTGTCGAATGTTAGACAATTTGTCTAAAAGATTGTTAGTTGATGTAGGTGGTTTGTATGCTTTCGAAAGATTTGTAGATAATTGAATATATGTCTTCGGCTGAGAAAATGAATTAAGTCTTGTTCTAGCTAAAGTTGTTAGCTTAGTATTAACAATAAGAGTAATAAAATCCTCTTGTTGGTTTTGTGGTACAGACTTATAGATTATGTCTACCACGCTCAGAAATCGGTTTATGTCTTGGTATTTTCCTGTAAAGTCAGGAATTACCTTCAGACTGTTAAATATGTCAAAAGTTGCCATATTTGTAAGTGTGGATTTCTGTTTTATGATTTGTTGAATTTCATTATATTTAACATTGAAAGCGTTTTTCAATTGTAAAATATTATCATCTTTCAACTTTAGTAATTCATTTTTAAATGTTTCACGTAGTTCGTGAACGGTCAATTGCAAATTTACCAAAAATTTGTCGGTATAATTTCTATTAATTGCTTTTTTTAAATTTTGTAGTATTCTATCTAACTCATTTAAACTTTCCATGACTAAACGCTAAGGGCGTTTGTACTTTTAATCATCTCCCTTTTAATTTCCTTTTTGATAAACTTTTTAGTGAGGAAATACACAAGAAATAGTGCTAACATAACTGTTATTGTTATGAACACAAAAATAGATACTTGGGTTGTCGTAAATTGGTTAGTATTACTGACAGAACCCGTATTGACGATTATTTTTTCGTCTACATTTGTGTCGGAGAATACCATAGTGAAAATATATATATGTATATTAATCATAAAATTTTTTTTTTTTTTTATTATTATTTTTTTTTAAATATATAATTTTTTTGTATAATGCGTCCTTTTTGGATGCACTTAACTCTAGATTATACGCCTTATACATCATGGCCAACTCTTTCCGTTTCTGGAATGCTTTTCCTCCTCGGCTGCGGTTTTTCTTTATAGTTGGTGTGGGTTTGTCCGGTTGGTTGCCTCTTTTCCCTTGTCGAAGCCGATACTCTTCTATGGTGAGTGGTTGTGGGCCTACTTGTATGTTCCTCCAGTTTGAGTCGTTTATTGCAGGAGTCGCTCTGGTTGGTAGTGATTCTATACTCAGAATCTCTACTTTTGGTTTCTTTATAATCGGGGTGGCTTTGTATTGTGGTGGAGCCGGTTGGTCGTTCCTAACTGGTTGTGGCTCATACGGTGGTGGTATCGGTTTGTCGTCCCTTCCAAGTGCTGTTTTCTGTTCCTGGATTAGCAGATTTTCCAATTTTTGGAAGACATCTTCGAAGGCGCTCTGGATTCGTTCCTATTTGTTTCCACGGTGTAGTTTAGATTCGATGGGGCAGGATCGATGTGGCAGGATCGCCATGTAATAAAGGTTGGGTAGCCATGTGATGATGGTACAATTGTCATCATGAGAGAGAGAAGAGAGAAGAGGAAAGATCTATCAAATGAACGGTAATTTATTTGAGCAGCCGTTCCCGCTCATAGATAGGCACTACTGCCGAAATTGATAGTGAAGAGATTCACTGATTTCCCAAGTGTTATGCCGCTAGAAGGCAAGCAGTTGGGACTGCTGGACTTACCATTGTTATGCCACTAAAAGGCAAGCAGTTGGTACTGCCGAATAGAGTGCAATTAAAACTAAGGCAAGTGGTCTTGCCGATGTGAGTTTCGATTTAACACTATTTATTTACACAAAATCTTACTCTATTTATACTAAATTATTCTATTCTAAATCTTATTACCTAAGCAAAATTCACAGGTGCGAATCACTTCCGAAAATGCTTATCAAGCATTTCTCATAGTTTCCTCAAAAAGAGTTCTCACGTATGTATATATGTATATGCAAAGATGCAAGTAAGTGCATCTCGCATTGCTTGTCGTCTGGCTGCATATCATCTTACATCTACGTGGATGAATGAATGTTTACTATGTTTTTACTTGTTTACTATGTGGGTACGTAATGAAGTGATTTCGAGGTCATGTGTGTATACATTACAATGTGTACATTGTATACACTACACCCCGTCAAACCAATTTAGCTAACCCTATCGTCGTCATGAGATGAACCTCTCTGCTAAAATTGCTCATTTCAAAAAATATGTAAATAGGAAATTGGCTATTGCTCGCCGGTACACTATCTATCCGGTGAATTTTCTGCTAGTCTCGATTTTCTCAGCCTAATACATTGGGCCGTTGTCGAAATATCGAACCTAATATCCACACCCCCTGTGAAGGGTTGGTTTATTTTCCCACATCATCCATTGGCATTCGAAAAAGTCGCTTAGGACCGAAAACAGCTACGAAGCAGAGTACAGATGATATTGGCGCAACCTGGAAAAAGGACAAGAATTCGTACAACCCGGATACAAAGATAAAATATCGCCGGTTTTGGAAAAGTGTTGACGAGGACTGTGGAAGAAGAAGAGAGTGCGGTTGGGAATGACAACGCCGACGAGGTGTGTCAGTAGGAAATGAACGCATTGAATTAATCCGAAAAACTTGCAAACTTTGCTAATCTAGTAATATTTTTGGGGAATATTAAATATTCAAATTATATTTGGTGTTTTTGTCATTTGCATATCATTTGATGTGAAGGTGGGAGTTGTAATGTAAAGGAGTAGATGTGACGATGCTTGAAATTACTGAAGTGGAATATTTAGACAGTGGTAGGCATAGGGGGTGGAAAGAAATGAGAATATGTATTGAACATTCCGACGAGCGAGTACAGAATAGATGTAGTCAGAACGATATCTTAAAGAATATTTTGCAACATCGTTCAACTCGGGACGATCTTACGACAAAAAATTATATACAGTAGAGTATCATATTTCCTTTATTTCCTTCTGGTGTTTTCTGACGTTTTTGAAGTAAGTTAAATCCTTTATATCTTATATGTCCCTTATGTTCAGAGAATGGATCTCATCATTCCGTTCAGCAAATACACACAAGATCAAAAAATTACTGCAATCGAGAGTTACTAAAGGAGTTAAGTCAAAATGCTTTACAGGGGAGACCGGTAGCGCAGTGTGTTGAGGCATCAGTCTCATGTTTGACTACCGGCGTTTCGGGTTCGAATCCCGTCCACGACGAAGTTCGTGGCCATGGATGTGCCGGAGGTGCATACTGGCTCCTGCATTCTCCGAAACCAGTTTATGTCAACGAAACGTCAACTAGGCCACATGGAACAGTTGACGCGCTATGCCCCACAAGGGACGGGTTGGGACAATTGAGTAAGCAGAAGGAAACACGGCGAAATTATGGCGAATACTTAACGAAGTAATAAACAGAAATATACTTCCTAGAAGCGCCGAGCTATCACAATTAAATACACCAGCTGGTCCTAATTATAATCCTCAACAAACTGCTTCGCGTTTTGCATCGATAGTAAGTTACTCATTTTCAAGGCCTGCTTAGTTTTGATCTATATTCCCTACGCGTGAAGAGAGGTTAAAGTGGTTTTCATCTCTAAAACTGGAAGGATCTCCCACGTGACGTCTAAGGACTTGAGACCGATCTCGTCGATTCTGCTGAAGATATTGGAAAGATGAATTGATCTTCACCTACGAAACATTATTCCACCGCATCTGCTGACAGCCTCTCAACATGCTTACTAGAGGGGAGGTCCGTCGACACTGCTCTACATTCTATTACTAGCTTTATTGAGAGCGCATTGAACATCAAAAACCATGATTGCTTTTCTGGATATAGAGGGCGCAGTCAATAATGTTAAACCGCATGCAATCGTGGAAGCTTTGCTTGCCTTGGAGGTGGATCTGCCGTTCACCACTCTGCGGTGTTGGCGTGAATCCGACTTAGACAGAGCTCGTTCTGTTCACAAGGAAACTAAGGATCCCTTCAGTGGAACCTTTATCGATTGGAGGCGTAGTACTCACTTTCTCCGATAAGGCTAAGTTTCTGGGAAATTTTTTTTATACGAAGCTGAGCTGGAGGTTTAACATCCAAGAACGCTTCAATAAAGCGACTGTCGCACTTTACTGCTGCAAAAAGGCAGTGGGGAAGAGATGGGGCTTACAGCCTAAAATGATGCAATTATGGAAGTCGTGGCGTGGCTGGGTCGCAACAATGTGTCCACTACGGACGTCACCATCCTTACGGATAGCCAAGCCGCGGTTAGAGCATTAAAATCTGTGACAACCACCTCTAAAACAGTTGCCGAATGCTGCTGATGGTGCGGGATTACTTCAATATCACACTGTGCTGGATCCCGGGACACAGCAGCTTCGTTGGCAACTGTAGGGCGGACGAACTCCCGCGTAGTGGGTCCACTGGGGAGTTCTACGACTCTTATAGGCATTTAAGTATATCGATGTCCTCCTGCAAGCACGCGATGTTTTCGGCAGCACTCCTGAAAGGAAACCTTAGGTGGGAAAATGGCAGGGTATGTCAAACAGCCAGCCGCTAAATCTAAAAGACTGTTGACGCTGAACAAAAGCCAGTTAAGCATTACTGTGGGGGTTGTCACTGGACACTGCCTGTTGGGGGAACATGTCAGGCTTGAAGCTCCTCTATGACTACTGTAGAAGCTGCGGTGAAGTGGAGGAGGAGGAAAGCGTTTTCCATCTGCTCTGTACCTGTCCGGCACTCTCATGGAGAAGGAGGTCAATCTTGGGAGCTACGAGAATAAGGTGAAAAGTTCTCGGCCTGGCAATGAAAGACTGCAATTTTCAGTTAAAAAATGATTTTATTTTTCAACATAATCTACCTTGACTTCAACACACTTCGTCCAGCGTTTCTACAACATCAGTATTCCTTCTCGGAAGTAAGAGTCTGGAAGGCTGTGAAAATATTCATCTACGATCATCTCAACTTCTTCATTGGATGCGAAGTGCTTCCCGGAAACAAATTTCTTCAAGTTTGGAAGCAGATGGAAGTCTGAGGGTGCTAAATCAGGAGAATAGGGGGTTAGTACCCCAAATCCAGCAGTTTTCCCATCGCCACCGCACACTTATGTACAGGTGCGTTGTCCAGGTAAAAGATGATTTTTTCTTCTTCAAGCCAGGCCTCCTCTCGCGAATTTGGGCATCCAGCTGGTCAAGAAGTTTGGAGTAATATTTGCCTGTTATTGTTCTGCCTTTTTCAAGGTAATCAATTGACGGGATCCTTTTCGTATCCCAAAATACTCTGGCCATGACCTTTGCGGCAGATGCGATCGACTTCGCTTTCTTTGGCGCTGAACCACCGACTTCCACCCACCCACTACTTGGACTGCTGTTTCGTTTCTGACGTGTGGTGGTGGACCCAAGTCTCATCCATGGTGACAAATCGCCGCACAAAATCGGTCGGATCCCGATTGAATCGGTGCAAAGATTTGCATTTGCTTTTGATCGGTATTCAGCAAATGCGGCACTCATCTTGCGCGGAGCTTTCGCATTTCTAATTCTTAATGCAAGATGTTTCGCACCCTTTCTTCCGATATCCCCACAGCCTCAGCAATATGTGCACACTTTCATTCGCCTGTCGTCCAACACGATATCATGCACTTTTCCGATGGTTTCCGGTGTGGTTGCGGTTTTTGGCCGTCCTTCACGTGGTTCGTCTTCGAGAGACGTGCGACCACGTTTAAATTCAGCTGCCCATTTTTTAACGGTTTGTCAACCCATGCAAAGTACTTAGGGATGATCCTGGATAGTAAACTTAACTGGGGTCGTAACGTCGAGGAACGAAACAGGAAGGCCAGCATCGCCTTTTACACCTACGAAAGCATGCTTGGCAAAAAGTGGGGTCTCAAACCGAGAATAACTCACTGGATATACACGGCTGTCGTAAGACTGATACTAACGTACGGAGCCGTGGTCTGGTGGACAGCACTCAACACGAAAAGAATCCTACAGAAAATGGAGAGGGTACAGAGACTATGTTGCTTAGGGATCACTGGTGCCTTAAAAACAGTATCCTCGCTCTTTCTGAACACCCTTCTAAACCTACCTCCGATCGACCTATATCTGAAGAATGAGGCCGCTAAATGTGCCCTAAGGCTTAGAGGGCACTTCAAAGATAGGCCATATGGCCACCGCAGTATTAGGCTGCCTATATGAATCACAAGTAGGTTTCAACACAAACTTCGTGGTCAATACCGATAGGGAGCAGATCCCGGTAGTTGATCATGGACGCAGAAAGGCGCTGAACCTCTACACGGATAGCTCCAAGATGGAAGCCGGAGTTGGAGCAGCAGTCTACTCGCCGGAACTTCCATACAACCTTTCCTACAGACTGCCGAATGAGTGCAGTATTTTCCGGGCGGAGGTTCATGCGATCCAAAAGGCAGCTGAGGTGATGATATCATCCCGGAAAAAGGGTGAAATCGTCATACACTCGGACAGCCAAGCAGCATTAAAGGCGCAACAGTCGGTCACAATCAAGTCGAAGACAGTGCCTAACAGCTCTACAAGCTCTGGGATCAGCTAGGACCCTGGAACTCTGGTGGATTCCGGGCCATAGCGGGGCTCTAGGTAACGAAATAGCGGATAGACTAGCCAAACAGGGGGCTATCCTCGAAAGAGGGGCAGCCCAAGAGCTGTCGACGCCAATACAAACATGCAAGAAGATGATGGACGGCAGTATGCACGAAGGCCAAAGCTAACTGGCTTAACACAAACAACTCCAGTGTAACGAAAATATTCTGGAATTTTTATGACAAAAGGAAAACTGAAAGCCTCTGGGGACTGCCAGTCAGTGTCCACTAACGGGCCACTGCCTGATAGGGGAACACGCCCACAGACTAAAGCTAATAACCAGCGATGGCTGCAGGAATTGTCAAATACCAAACACGAAAGAAACTCTAAAACACCTTCTATGCGATTGTCCTGAACTCGCTAGAAGGAGATTAAAGTGCCTAGGAGCTCACTTCTCCAACGATTTTGAAGGAGTCGCAGGACTCAGCTGGAGAAGCCTCTTAAGCTTCGCAAATCGTCCTGCACTCGCTAGAAGGAGATTAAAGTGCCTAGGAGCTCACTTCTTCAACGATCTTGAAGGAGTCGCAGGACTCAACTAGAGAAGCCTCTTGAGCTTCGCAAATGAGTCAGGTTCCTTCAAGCTTAACGACGATCTTCTAATAGGGGCCAGCAACGACACGGGATGAGTACCTGATATATGTGGTATCGCTATGGACCTCAGCGATCTATGCGGAGTCGTCTAGGCTGCCACCCTACCTAACCTAACCTAACGGTTGACATCGAAGGAGCAGAGTCCCCGTAAGCTTTTGTTAACTTCGGATGAATTTCTTTAGGGGTTAATCCATCCAAAACGAAGAATTTTATGACCACACGATATTCAAATTTCTCCATGTTAACGAACAACACTGACCCAGGCAGGCAACTTAAATTTTTGCTGATTGTAACGGTATTTCTGCGTCAGGCCGAGAACTTTTCACCTTACCCTCGTATGATAGCCGCGTTCGTTTCGCTTGGATTTCGTTCTCCAACCGAATATGGGTTAAAAGAACGAGACGTATCAGCGCCGAGAGAACTTAAACAGCAACCATACAGACATTTCGCCGTAGTGGGGGCGAATTATGGACGGATACATTTAGAAATAAATTGACGTTCATTGACTTTCAACTTTGATCCGACGAGACCTGGATCAAAACCGGTCTCTCGTTTCGTAAGAAAATCGTTTGAGATCCGGTGAATCAAAAACATTAAAAAATAGAAACAAAAAATTCTGAAATACATATTGCTGGATACTCGTTTTCTTGGAGAGTTTGTAAAGTTTGTATGAAATATACCGATTTATGTTGGAAATTAATTTTCAAAAATGTTTTATACTTTTTTCACCCTCCCTAGACTCTTATCAAAAGCGACTGTCTTGGCTTCCTTATTGCTCGCAGCAGAAAGAACTGTTGACTTTTTAAGTGACACTTTAATAAATTGTTTTGCTGTGTATAGTTAGCAGATAAACTTCTTGAAAAAATCTTTTGAAAATTAAAGGTAAAACGCGCCTGGTATGCGGATCATTTAGCGCTTCCTGCCGAATGCTTGCAGTTTTCCTATTTGCTTTATTGCACAGCCTAGTCGCTGCAAATTTATAAATTAATAGTTTTGGTATCATTCAACACTACGGGTATTCAAGTTTCAGCATTTTTTTTATTGATTTTCAAAATTTGGTAGTTCACCTTCTGGCGTCCTGTATATAGACTGTCCTTGCAAAAATTTTCATAGTCTTTCATTCATATAAAATATGTCACAAATAACTCAAAAACCAGAACACAGAATTAGCTTAAATGTGACACGTTCAGTCCGCCATTGTAGACGAAAAGGTTTTAAAGGATACATATTTCTGATAATAATAAAAACTGAACGCAAAACGTTACCCATCACGTCCTTTTCTGGACCTTGTCTGAGAAGTGCCATGATGGTCATGCATACTAATATTTTCTATAATTGAGGGTTCTATATCAGCGTTGGAGAATATATTATGGAGGATATATCAGAAAAAGTAAAGCAGCGTGGAATTAGAGGGCGAAGAAACCAAATTGAAATTTTCCTGAGATTTGAATTACGAGTATATAAAAAAAAATCCAAAAACTTCAGAGTGTTACGAAACTTTCAAAATTTTCAGAGGTATCTGCTGTTTTGAACATATCTAAGGGTAGTGTATACATAAATGCAGTTATACAGTAGACCATTTGGCTAAAGAGAACACTAGCCTTCTCGAGAAAAGTAACCCCCAAGGTACAAATTTAATAGCCATAATTTTGATATACAGTAACCGAGCACTTAGCCTCTGATTTTTTCATTCCCAATTTCGTGTTTCTTTCTTGCCTTAACGGCTAGAACTCCCACTTCAGCCTTGTGACTTAAGGAGTATATCAACGAGCACAGACCTTAATGGCAATCCAATGTTAGCTGCCACAAAATAAGTTAATTAGAGAATTACGAACTGGTCACGCGTATATCCGCTGCTACAATTCAACAATCCTTTCCTTTTTCCGAAAGTATTGCGAATTCTGAAAACAGTACCGTGGTTCGAGATAACCGCAAATGGAAAGCAAACGAATGAAACAGAAAAACCACCTTGAAGGGGATGCTAAAGAGACTTTTCATCGTTCTTGTCGTCTACTTAATTAGAAGTTATGAACTCTTAAAAAATATTTATTATTTTCTGTGACGCCTGGACGATAAAAAAACTGGAGAAAACAATACCAACCACAAATTGAACATATTTTCCAGTTTTTTTTCTCGGTTGAATCGTTGTCCTTTTTGGCGATTTTTTTTGCTCCCGACCGTTGGTCAATGCTATAAAAATTGGAGCAGTCATCTTTTCCCGAAAAAATACAAATCGCGTTTCAAACCCTAGAAATGTCCTGTAAGTGTTTAGTGTTGATACATTGCCAAGGGGTGACTGCGCTTCACAACGTAAGCCCCAGTTATATAGTCGAGAAGAAAAGAAAAACCAAAGAGTGGCTAAAGGTAGACACAACATACCTAGAAATTAAGCTCGGGAAGTTATTAACACCCGCGAATGCTCTCATTCTCTTCGCGAAAAGGGTTTCTATTTAAATGAACACGGAAAGTTAACCAATTCCTCACACTTGTGTTCATCTGGCTGTTCTCTCTCTTCGTCGTTCCAGGATGTATTGTAGATCCCGAGATATTTGGAATATTGCGAGCTACTTAAGGGGTTAGGGTAAAATGTGTCATCTTTCATATTTACGGCTTTCAAGGAAGTAAAAAACTGTTTTAAGGATTATTTATATTTATGGCCTGGCTAATATATGGGGTTGGGAAGAGTGGAGATGTATTGGATGATTCTTTGAAAGTTTTCCGGAGAGTGAGTGAGGCATCTGGTGTGATCTAGTGCTGAAAGGGTTGTTAGGCTACGGATGGGAAGAATTTGTTTAGTGTAAATAAATTTATTTTACATTTGCGGTATTTACAATTTTAAATGATTTTTATCAACGAAATTTTCTCATAAGCCCAAGTGTTATCAATTACTTATTGCAACACTTTAAAAGTAGTTAAATTGTGTGAAACTCGTTTAGATTACTAACTTACAATAAAACCAGTGAAATAAACAATAAAAAAGGTTAGCAATTGTAATGAACCACCTGTAATGAACCATATTATGGTCTGGTAGTGCTGCTCCCACCAGCAGATCGAAGCAGCACCTGATGAGTAGTGATCTGTTGGTGGTACGAAACCAGAGGCCGAGGGTCTCATTACACCCGGACCCAGATGCGACCGCGTGGGCGTCTGATCCGTCCGCCAACCATTCCATCCTTATCGACTTTTTTTTCATTCCCCATTTTTACCTCCCCTGTTTGTGTTGTCTTCCCCAGGCCTATGAATTTTTGTAAATACGTAAAGGACAGGGGCAACGAGCAGCGAAAACCCCGCCCACATCTCCCGAACTGAGCTACAGCAAGCATAGGCCGCTGCTTAGCTCGTTGAGGGGCCTTTTTCTTCGCCAGATGGCACGGCCCGACCTTCACGGTCAATTATGCTACCTTAGGCTCCGTCCCCACGGGTATCTTCGGATGCCCACCGAACCGTCCGTTACACAATATTGGATTGTCTTCGGTAGATAAACAAAATTTGGAAACTATGAAATCTCGATTGGAAAATTATTTTTCACCATCAAAAAATAAAGGATAAAGGATAAATTAAAAAAAATGTGCATTTTCAGCGAATGGTTATGAATTCATCGATTCATGGATAAATTCATTTAGGCAATCGCCCTAAATCGTACAGAACCCTGAACTCTCCTGAAGATAAATCCTTTTCATGTTAGACAGGTCACCTACCAAGCAGGTAAATCTACAGAGTCCGCTCTCCACTGCCTGGTCAGGGAGATTGAGGCGACAATGGTGGTTAAAGAAACGGCTCTTTCAGCTTTCCTTGATATATTGTAGAAGGGCTTTCGACAACACAACATTTGCTGCCATTAACAAGGCACTCAAGGGGATACCACAACAATAGATTGGATAGGACATATGCTTTCTTCCAGAAGGGTCACCAGCACCACCAACAATGAAGGCGTTACCTTCCTTGCTAATGTCACCCGTGGCTGCCCACAGGGAGTTCTGTCTCCTTTACTGTGGTGCATAGTGGTTGATAGCCTGCTGTTGAAACTCTCGACGATGGGCTACAAAGCACAGAGCTACGCCGATGAATTAGTTATTTTGATTAAAGGAAAGTTCGAGAGGCTTTACCCGACATCCTTGAAGTAGCTCTTGCCATTGTACAAGAATGGTGCAACGACAACGGACTTCGAGTCAACCAGTTGTCATTCCATTCTCTAGAAAAAGAAACGTCAGTCGCATCAGACGCCCTCTAATGTACGACTCGCCCCTTCCCATGGAAAATCACACCTAATACCTGGGTCTTATCCTCGGCAGTAAACTACTCTGGCAAGAACACCTCAGGATGGTGGCGGATAAGGCCACTAAGGCTTTCTGGATATGTAAGCAACATGTAGGTAAGACGTGGGTAATAAAACCCTCTGGATTTACAATGCTATCGTTAGACCTATATTAGAATATGGTGCAGTAGTCTGGTGGAAAAGAGCATTCGCTGTTGCTGGTAAGATCACCTTAGGCAAGGTGCAGAGACTTGCATTCCTAATGGTGACGGAGGCTATCCGCTCTTGCCCATCTAGTGCTCTTGATATACTGCTCGACCTACAGCCAATACACATCCACATAAAAGCACAAGCCAAAATGGCAACCGCGAGACTTGTAGCAGGCGTAAAGCTAAGTCCAGCACAAATTAGCTGGCTTAATGAAAGTATTCTCACAAGTATGCCATCTGATCATCTTGTAAGGGAAAGATCATGCAAGAAACGGTTCACCGCCGTCATATGGGACAGAGAACACTGACAGGAGAAATCTGCCAATCTCCCCCTCACATTATCAAGTGGTTCACGGATGGCTCGAAAACCAATGAAGGTACTGGGGCGGACATTGTGGGTCCCAACCATCGGACTTTCATACCCATGGGCAAGTTTGCCACTCTCTTCCAGGCAGAGGTGCATGCCATCGAGACATGTGCCGAGTTATCTCTGAAGATCGGCTACGACAAGAAGAACGTGGCTATATTCTCTGACAGCCAGGCGGCCATCAAAGCGCTGTCAAAAAGTAAAGTAACATCTAGGATCGTATACACTTGCGAGCAAAAATACTGAATCAAACCGAAAGCACGTGTATTTGTATGTATGTATATTTTTAAAAGTACGTTATGTATCCCTACAAATCGTATGTCATTTGAAAGTTTGAGATCTTAGCTTTACAATGATACCTTTTTTATCACCATTTAATGAGTGTTTTATGAATGAACGGTACCTGGAGCTAAAAAGTCGGGAAATTGAACATTTATGAATGGGTTATTACAAGGCAAACTAACCCTATAAATGCATCTGCAAAGGGTTTTCAATGGTCAGTTGAATTTGGAAGGTCGATTGAATAAGTTTAAAGCAATAAAAGTCACAATTTTGTCATTCATGAGTACCACGCCTCAGCAGGCCGCTCAACTTGTCGCCCTATTTTCGGAAGGGCTTACTCAGAGAACAGTCGCTCGTCAGCTAGGTATGAGTCAGTCTACTGTGTCAAGAGTGTTTCGGGGGAAGGTAGCTACAATCAGAGACCCCGACTCAGCCGCTCTGGGCGCACTTCCGATAGAGACGATCGTTTTATTGTGACAAGGATGCTACGAAATCGGCACCTCACGGGAGTTGACGTGCAGCAGTATCTGAAGGACGTTCGCGGAGTAGCTGTAAGCGAGTGGACAGTGAGGAGACGATTAAAGGAAGCGAATTTGACTCCAAGACGGCCCGCCACAGGCCCAAAATTGACCCCACATCACCGACAAGCGCGACTCACGTTTGTCAGGAATCACTTAAATTGGACCCTCGAGCAATGGCAGTCCGTATTGTTCACCGACGAGACCAGAGTGTGTCTCCATGGCAGTGACAGGAGGTCGGGTACACAGGCGTCCAGGTGAGCGATTTCCGTAATGCTGTATCACAGAAACGGTAGCATACGGGGGCGGTTCGTATATGGTGTGGGCCGGTATCTCTGTGGATTCAAAAACGGAAATTGTATTCGTGCCCTCTGGAGGCCGAGGAGGAGGACTGACAGCCGAACGGTATATTACTGGTATTCGACGTGGCCATGTTGTTCCCTACGCACAGGACCGTCGAGAGAAAATCCGGGCCCGGTACTCAACTTTTGTTGGGGCCCCTATATGGCGACCGGTACCTCAAAGAACAAAAAAAAAGTTAAAGCGTACGTTTTGCTATTTTTGTTGGTAGGGGCCCATATATAACGACCGGTAGCTCAGTGCGTCAGAGTGGGATGAAAGGGCAAGGAGCAAAAAAAAGCTTAGTGCGTAGATACGTTTTTTTTCTTCAATTTTTCAAATTTTTGAGCCCCCGAGAAAAACTCGGGCCCGGGGCGTTTCGCCCCCTTCCGCCCCCCCTCTCGACGGCCCTGCCTACGCAGCATCTATTGGCGACAACTTTACTTAAATGCACGATGTCACACATCGCGTCAAGCACAGCAGTTCCTGAACGAAGCAAATATTGCGACAATTGACTGGCCTGCACGCAGTCCAGACTTAAATCACATTGAGCACTTGTGGGACGAGATCAAAAGAAGAGTCCGACACAGAGATCCCGCGCCTTCGACTATCGACGAATTGAAGGAGGCCTTAATAGAGGAATGGAGCGAAATTCCTCAAGATACCATTAAAAAATTAATAATGTCAATTAAAAATCGATTACAAGCTGTGATTAGAGCAAGAGGTGGTAATACCAGATATTAATAAATAAATAATTTTGTTATTTTTTGTTATTTTTTTTTTATTTAACAAAAACCTGACCACATTCCATTTTCTAAAATCCCCATTTTTCCTACTTTTTGATTTCACGCCCCACTCTTTTAAAATCTATCTTCAAATATTGTTAAAATGGTATTAATGTAAAGCTAAGATTTCAAGTTTTCTAATGGTATACGATTTGTAGGGATACATAATGTACTTTTCAAAATATGCATACAAATACACGTGCTTTGGGTTTGATCCAGAAGTGGAGATATTTGTTCCCTGGCAATTTTACTTTATGTATTAAAGTTCTTCTTCTCTCGGTGCGTTACCGAGCTAAGCTACAGACGCATACTAAGTTGGTGTGCAGAATGAAACCAAGTGTCACAAACAATTCCAATTTAAATTGAAAATGATTCGCACTTGTACATTTGCAAGAACATTAATACATAAAAGTAAAATTACCAGGGAACAAATATCTCCACTTCTCCCCCTCTCTCCACCCCTCTAGTGAGTTAATATAAGTGCTTCACACCATCTAGACCTCCACGGTCGAGTTTTCAAGTAAAATCACGCCTTCACGGCTTATACAAACAGAATTCTCACACTTTCGTGGTCGTCTTGCACATGGATAGCTGCAAAGATGCAAGACCTGATGAGTGCTACTATCCATACGAAACCACTAAGCTCGGAGAAATTAATTCAGAGGGAATTTGAGAATAAAAAATAGTTGGTCCCGTTGCGGGGCGCGAACCGCAGAGACCGTGTTTCGAGTAGCAAAAAATGCCCGGTGCGTTACCGAGCTAAGCTACAGACGCATACTAAGTTGGTGTGCAGAATGAAACCAAGTGTCACAAACAATTCCCATTTAAAGAGTAACTCTATTCTGGGTCCATGGCCATGTTAGCATCAGTGGCAATGAACAGACCGACGAAATGGCCAGAACAGTTTCGGCCACTCCCTTCTGCGGGCCGGAACCCTTTTGCGGCATTCCAAACTGTACAATCATGAATCTCATCAGAGACTGAGAACGAAATGAGGCTACCGCCTATTGGGATAATCAACCAGGGTTGAGGCAGGCAAAGCGTAGCAGATTGACTGAATTGCTAAAGTTCAACCGAAACAAGGTAAGAACCATCTGTGGTCTCCTGACTGGACACTCAGGCCTGAGAGACCACTTGAGAACTGTGGGGATTGTTCCTGACTCGAGCTGTCGCTTTTGCGGTGAAGAAGACGAGACTTCGACCCATATTTTATGCGATTGCGACGCCTTAGCCCGGCGACGTAGAGACTGCTTCGGAGCAGCCTACCTGGAGGCTGATGATATTGCCTAGGCTTCATTATTCCTCCTGAGCAAATTTATTAGCTCGATCAAACTTGATCGACAGGTCTAGGCCTGTTACCAGACCCAGGACTTTAGCACAATGGGCCACTCGGCCTCTGTGCTCTGAACCCTTAGCGGTCCTGCGCCCGATACTGCTGCATGGGGTACTAGTTTGAGTGAATGCCCTACGAACAGAGTCTAATCTCAAAGGGTTGGCAAAGGTACAAAGAGCGGCTTGTTTTAATATCAGCGGGGCCCTCCGCTTAACACCGTTCGCGTCTCTAGAGATTATGTTTAACCTTTTCCCTTTAGACATTATGAGCAAACAAGCCGCCGCAAACGCGGCCATTCGCATACGAGAGTCAGGTTGCTGGGCAGAATCATACACCAGTCATGGATCAAGGCTAAAAAAAAAAATATGGACATACCATCGTTAACAGACTACACAGCAAATATCACGATCAGCAAAAATTATACGTGCTCGATTCCTACCCGTACTCACTGGCAAACGTACGACCGATGGCTCCAAGACCGAAGAGGGGATAGGGGCTGGAATCTTATTCGAGGGGCTTAACTAGAACCTGTCACTCCGCCTCCCAAGCTACTGTAGTGTGTTCCAGGCGGAGGTCCATGCGATTAAAGAGGCAGTGATGTGGCTTGATCGCAAGCCTATAGCAACAACAGATATCATAATTTATACTGACAGCCAAGCTGCAGTAAAATCCCTCAAATCTTATCGAGTCTCATCAAAAACCGTGACGGAATGTCAATCTTGCCTTACGGAGATTCGGAGACTCTATAACATTATAATATGCTGGATACCGGGCCACAGTGGGTTCGCTAGTAACTGCAGGGCTGACGAGCCGAACGGAATAACTGACACAACTATTCAGATATGTTGGGGTCTCGCCATCTCCAGCTGTAAAAATAGTCGAACTATAACAGCAATAGACAAGACTAACTCGAGATGTGGTAGCACCAGCCACAATGCAAAGCAATTATTGATACCATTGAACATCAACCGTACTTCTAAACTGGAAACGTGGATGAAGAGGAAAGTATCTTTAATCTGATCTGCTGCTGCCCTGCATTGGCTTTTAGAAAAAGGTCAACTCTAGGGGAGTATGCCTATGATGATCTAGAGGGCTTAGCTAATGCGGATGTGAGTCAGCTCCTGCGTCTTGCTATTAGCTCTGGAGGATTCAACTTTTGTTGACGGAAGGAATTATTTAATTCCAGGGTAATACAAGAGACCTTCATCTGGTGTGTGCTGTATTTTATACAGCAGCCCTTTAATACCTACCTACCTACCTACCTAAACTCTATCTTAGCGTTGTTCCGTATCACCTTCAAGTCCACGAATGCGATCTCCGTGTTATTTTCGAACTCCATGGTGAACTTGATATTTTCATGTATGTTGTGGGGCACCTGATGGGCCGAAATCCGCACAAGGCACCACCCACAGCAAGAATGGTCGAAAACTTCGTCGTCAACAAATCGGACGTACAGTTCAGCAATGACGAAATGAAGTTGCTGAATAAAGGATTTAACTATATAGGTACACCCGCGGGCATATTTAGCGAACAGCCGCAATCGCCGCCATCTGCTCTGTGAAAATGTGCAAGGGAAATGCGCCCAAGACAGCAGTCGATGTAATCCTTGGATCCTAGTGATGGCAATGCATGCCGATTTTCGGACCTTCTCCAGCAGATTCTGTAGGATACAACCCTAAGTGGTGTCCACCAGACGACAACTCCATGCAACAGAATGCTACGCAAAACCAACAGACAGAGCCAGTATACCACCCTCGGTTGTATGCCCCATTTCTTGCATATAGCCTTCTTACACGAGTAGAGTGCAACAGTAGCCTTTTTAACACAGTCCTAAATGTTCAAGTTTCAGCAAAGTTTTCTATCCAGGATGAGACCAAGGAACCTGGCATTATCAGTGAGCACAAGCCTTGTAGCTTTCATCAATGGTGGTTGGAATAAAGCATAGTAAAGAGAACAAGTTCCGTTTTAGACTACAACTACCTTATAGCCCAGTTCGTCAGTATAGAGGGCGTTCTGCATTACACCACTTAATCCTCAAGCTAACATCCACAACTCACCCGCACACATACAAACATTTATAGACATTTGTAGAATTATATAATCTCAATAAAGCAAGTCTCAACTCATAGGCCTAAGGGTTATCAATCACGTATCACAGCGCTACAGAAGTGGTCACTAAATAAAAAAAAAGATATTCTGATTTGTGCCCAAGCTGCTTTTGAAGATCCAAACAACTACAGATCAACTATCTTAACTTGCCGACTTCTAATTTGTTTAGTTTGTACCGCTGAAATTTATTTTCTAACTGAAGAAATCGTGCATTCTGGAGACCCTCTTCTCCATTATCGAGGGGAGGACGCACATTCCAGAAGTCAATCTTTACCATTGAACGATAGTCAAAAGTCGTACCCGATGGGTCAATACTTATCCAAGGCAAGTTAACGTTTCGTTAGCATATTAAATATTTCCGATGACGCAAGTTGTTGGCATTCATATCCTGCGTTTTTCAGTCGTCTTCTACGATTCCTGCGGGATCCTGAACAATAACGGGAATGATGATTTCGATTTAGCGAGCGGCTCCTGTCGAAGCATGATCATAGGAGTCGCGAGGAGGAATTTTTGCTGTCTTTTACTAATTGTACTAAATAGAAAAAGACAGAGAGGCTGATTTCCCTCAATTCGTTCTCTCATCTCGTTCAGAGTTGCATTTGTTTAGAAATCATAATCTGGGGAAACAAATCGGAAATTTTTCCTTAAAATATTGACATGATTCTGGGTCAGATATAGCGACACTTTTTCTCCCACTTACGGATACAGAATAATTTACATGTCTGTTACTCACCGTCATTTAGTGAATCAAATTCAAAATCGCGGGAACGCACTCATTCTTATGCCCTACACCACAGGGAGTCCTGCATTTACGAGTACATACTTAGCCGAAGGAAAACTTTCACATTACACATTGGACCACAAGTCAATCATGTAAGCTTCAGCATGTATTCGTCGATCTTATCTTTTGCATAATTCACGAATAATCGCCCATACGCCAGCTTTCATCCAATATCTCATTATAAAGTAGCTTCAATTTTCATTAACAACCTTTCGCATACGCATGAATAATTATGACACACGTTATAACTCTTCATGTGCAATAGCCTTATAACGCCGAATCCTGTTACGTTTACCACTGCAAAAGGGTGTTAATAGCAGAATAGATGATTTTCAAAACTGCTTTGGTATGTATGCCAAACACAACACGTTTTGTCGGTAAAAACGAGCCCCCGATGAATACGCACATCTACATATGTTTCGCAAGAGTTATTTTATTTGGGCCTTTGTCGCTTTGGCACATACCGCTTCGTCGGTGTAATAATAAATAAAAGTTTTAATGGATATAATAAATAAATAAAAATCATTTGCCATTAAGATGTACCCAAAGAGTTTGGGCCAAGAGTGTGAAAGTGATATTAAGTACTCCACTTAGTTGCGTAAGAAGAAAGATGCTATAAACATGTTAAACGGGAGAATTGGTATCACGACGCTTCTACATACAACCCTTTTGCCAAACGTAGAATATTTGTCGGATTTGTCGGGGATTGTCATTATTTTAAAGGAAAATTTCAGTTATGCATTATACAACTTTTACGTTTTAATGGTTATGATGCATTGAGTTGGAAGTTGGATGACGGTGAAGTACTGTGAACGTTTGCTAAAGTGTATCCTTAATCATTGGATAGGGGAGTCCTGGGGACCACACAATTATTTTTTTATTTATTTCAACTACCTTTCGGGAGTGAAAGAGAAAAAAAAATGTTCCCTTTATTAGTTGTAAAAGATTAGGTCAACCATGAATCGATAGCGAAATTATCTCCCACTCCAGGGGGTTAGGCTAAATGTACCGTCTATCCCAAGGAGAGGAGTGATTACGCGGTGCCCCAAACGTCATCAAAGGGTATCCGCGCTAGTTTCAGGGGAGGATCGGATTTCAATGATCAGAATCTTTTCTTGTTTGTAACTCCTCAATCGGGCGGGCCGAGCGTGCAGATTTTATTTTCAACGAGGCAGAAAGTGACGCCTTCTTTCACCAACTCCTTCACTATCGATAGCCGAGCTAGTTTTGCATATCAAACTCGCCAAGGAGTTGTCACGGACGGTCTTTCTCTATACGAACATTTCTCACAGCCTCCGACCTCGTAATCTTTACAGAAGCCTCACGAAACACTCTCGTCTACGGGGGCGCCTCAAAATCAAGCCCATCGTATTGGATACCAGCTGTCAGTTCTCTGAAGCCGGCAATAAAAGTCCCATAAACATTCTATGTGAGTATGAAGCTCTCGAATGCTTCGACGGTTTTACATTCTCCTGAGGACATAGCTTCAATTAAATGTAGACATCTCAGTCGGTTCATCGAAGAGGGCGTCAATGATAGCAAAGTGGTATATTAAATAATATGAACCCCCATGCGTATGAAACTGCATGCAACTGCAGCATACCAAATTTATATACGCTAACGAAACGTCAACAAGGCATTGTTAAGGTAATAAGGTTAAGTGCGGGGATTACCGTAACGCGTCACAGCACACTTAGACTAAATATGGATCAATTGTGGTACCTCCAGAATCTCCACACTTCACTCTAAGATCTAGGTATCAAACCAGCCGGTGCTAGCGATGAAACACTTTAGCCGACTGTCCCTAGCGTGTCGAGATGCTCCAAGTAAGAGAAGAACGAAGAATCATGAAATTTCCTCCTACCGCCCGCCAAAGCTTTGCCATGACACAAAAAGTGAATCACGTTTTTCTCCTCGTCCACATCCTCGTAGATTTTATAGTAGTCATAATGAAGAAAGCGGAGGCTCCAGACGAGCTCCCCAATGGGGCAGTGCAATATGATGACCCCCACCACCCTGGCGATGTGTAATCTACTTAATGACAGCAGTACAGCCGAGCACCTGGGATCGAATCTAGGACATATTGCCCTTGCCATTTACCACCGAGCCATCTTGAGTTGGCCCTTTCGACCGCAGCGGACTTAATTACCTTTTTAAATGCTGCAAAAGGCATTTTGATACTTTCTTAATTTCCAGTTAAGGTCCAGATAGACAATCTCCTCTCATGATCGTAATCATTCTCATGCTAATTGCCTTGACCCTTCCAGGGGAATGGGTGCGTCAACATCTCTAGCATTACTATGCCTTGTTGACGTTTCGGTATCATATCTACTTTTCGGAAGTGCAGTTGCTAGCATGCACCTCCTATCCGCGGCGTCTTTAAACTGACAAGCTCGGGGCACTGTGACAGGCAGTTTTTGGTCGCGCCGAGACTTGAACCCCGAGCTCTAGATTAGTATCGTAGAGCGGTGACCGAACGACCACGACCACCGAGCACGACAAACCATTCTCATGACTAAAGTTGAATCTCACGAGCTGTTCGTGAGAACAATCATTCTCACGGATGGTCTTTTATAGAAGTTTATGTTATTTTGCTGTAAAAAAAATTAAGGACTCTTTTTTTTGTTTTCTTAATTCGTAGCGATCGAAAACTGATTTTCCAAACAAAAATTATTCAAAAGGATCCAAAAAGGATTAAAAACAGGAGGTCAAAGTTTATTCATCGACTATAGGCATGTTGGGTGTTACATTAAAGGGGATAATTAGCACTTTCCATTTGTGGCATTTTATTCCCAACTCGAAGTAGCTACGACGGACTGAGGGGCGAAATGGGAAAACAAAATATTTAAAAAAATATTTTAATTAAATGCGTGCTAACATTACCGCGTGTCAAAAGTGTAACTTTTAAAAATCTTGTTAAGGCTGCATACTGGATTTTGTAATTAAAGATTTAGCTTTTTATACCCTCCCTCTCATTCATTTCGTCAAAAATCCGAAATTCCTTATAGTTTAGAATTTATGGCCAAAAAACCGAATTTTAAAAGAAACTAGGGTATAAGAACAAAAAAAAAGTAGACTGAGGAGTATAAAAATAGTGGGGATCGATGCTCCGAGGCCCACGGGCATGGGGTTGTACAGTGGGGGGGATTTCGTCAAAAATCCGAAATTCCTTATAGTTTAGAAGTTATGGCCAAAAAACCGAATTTAAAAATTATGTACAATACAAATATATGAGCTTGTATCACAGCGACGCGAGCGCTTCTCTGATTTGGGTGGCAAAACAAATAAGTATATTTTTTCGATTCACTACCCATCGATGCGTCGTCGCTATAAAAGTTACACTTTAAAAACCTTGCATGGAATATCCTTAAATATTAAACGATTGATATTATGAAACAAAATGGGGAACACAGAGTGATTAATGATCACACTTCTTTTGTAAAATCAGGGCCAATCTTGGCAAAGGGGAGGGGCCCATTTTTTTTTTGACTTTAGATTGGGAATTATCGGCCCAAAATTACCTCGTAGTTCGAACCAGCCCGAAAACGGGGCTGCCATTCTGGGGTGGGCAACCCCATTTTTTTTTCTTTTTTGACTTCAGATTCGGAATCAGCGACCCCAAATTGCCTTACATTCGAACCAGCTTGATCGCACGAGTATTTCCCCATGAAAACAGGGTTGCCATTCTGAGGTGGGCAACCCCCAAATTTTTTTTTCTCTTTTGACTTCAGATTCGGAATCATCGGCCCAAAACTACCATAAGTTGTGTTCTTTGTTCAAATAGGTTCAATTAAACTAAAACGTTGAAGTAAACAAAATCTTTTATTGGCACTCTTTCCCCATTCACAAAGGAACAAAAATAACTATTGTATTATATGTATGTATATGTTACTTGAAATGACCACCCTTGCCATTTACACACTTCTTCACTGTTCAGACCACTCGTCAATCGGTGCACGAACGACTTCTTGGGAAATAGAACCTACTGTTTTTATCAAATCGGCCTTAAGCTAGTCGATATTTCTATGAGGTTTGCTGCAGGCCCTGTCCTCTAAGTAGTTCCACATGCGGTAGTCCAGCGGGGCTTCTAGAAGGTCAATCCTTAGCGGCTATGAAGTCGGGAAGATTATCGGCACACCATCTCTGGTTCGTTTTAGCTTTGTTTTCTGGCGCTGAGTCTTGCTGAAACGACCAGTCTTGTCCATTACACAGAGTGTCGCTCAATTATTTCACTACTTTTACAAAAATATCCCTCTGATAATTCGCTGCTTTGGTTTTCACCCCATGTTCACAAAAATGCTGCTGGGTGACACTGTCGTACGCAACGCCCCACCAAACCATGACTGAAGCGGGATGGTGGCCTCTTTGGACCATTCGAATTATGTAGGTAGCTTCCCAAGAATTGTGAGTGTAAACTCTGTAATTTTGTAGTTGCATTTTTCTTCTACCGTGAAAATTTTTTCATCACTGAAGAGGATTCGCCTGTGTCCCCCGTTCGCGTATCGCTGAAGTAACGCCTTCGCTCTTGTGGTTCGTATCTTTTTCAAAGCTGTCCTTTAGTTCTTCTGAAAGTCCCAAGTTTCAGGTCCTATTTAATAATGCGGGACATCGTCCTTTTTTAGATTTTCATCCACCGGGCCATGAATTTCTGTTTTCGAAGAGGGTTTCGACGAATTCGCGCAGCTACGGCTTTCACAGCTGCTGGCGTCCTCAAGGTGCCCGGGCTGACATTTCTAGCTCTGTCATCGATTGAGGAAGTCTCGTCGAACCGTTTGAAGCACCAGTAAAAAAAACTTTTGAGAAACTTTCAAAGGTTTTAGCAGATCTAAAATCTCTACTGGCGATTTCTTGCACTTGTGCAGCGCGAAAACAGCGACACGATTTTCATTCACGCTCCACTTTATGTTAACTCCGCGACAAAACGACCCAAGCTGGGAAATATTTTGCATTACAGAGTCTACTCTATGTTTTGCAAACAAAGCCTCTTGCGAACATCAGTCCTATAACACTTGCGTATTCATATAACTTAGGGACAGAACTTATGGCACGACTACGTAGTTCGAACCAGCCCGAAAACGGGATAAGTATTTTCCCATAAAAACAGGGTTGCCATTCTGGGTGGGCGACTCAATTTTTTTTCCTTTTTTCACTTCAGATTCGGATTAAGGATTAAGGTCTAGCTGTCGGGCATTGGTGGTTTTTCGAGCTCGAGAATAATATTTAATACATATTCACAGTACGGATAATTTGTGTTTTGATGGATGATATTTAATCCATTCCGGACACTTTTAAATAAACCCATGGCCGGTTTCACACGGCACGTATCAAGCACCAGTTCCAGCAAGCTTTTTATATACGGATGTCGCATTTATTTACACAGAAGATGAAAAAACGTCAAAATGACACACTGTTAAATTTTCGCTAGATATTTTTTCGTTTATTCATTTTTATTCACCTCGGGCCTTAATAAAAACTACCTGTGGGTACTACTAGAGCTCCCACAGCCTATGTTTTTGTATACAATCGGATTTATCTTGGAACGCCTTGTTTCGGAATAAACCGTGCTTCTGGACGCGGCTAGGCCTAATGTAGACTTGCTTTCGAATTACGCTTTATTAGCGAATGATGTTTGAATTGTACAAATTTTCAGTGCGATGTTCCTTTCCCTGCTGGTAAGGGTTTGGAGATAAGATCCAATATGGATATTTAATGAACTCGTATCCACATCCGGCGAGAGCCCTGAATCTTGTTTCAATTTGTCTTTGAAATAAATATGGTATCATGTAGTGCAGTGAGACTCGACAATATACGATCAAAATATTAAGTTTAACGGACATGACCCAATAACTATTTGGAGCCGCAGTAGATGCAGCGATAGGGGCACGGTTAGTTGAGGGTGCCGCCTCTATCAGCCTCAAGAAAGGTTAAACGAAAGCCGATGGTCAATCGATGAAATAGACACACAGGATTCAGCTTGGTTTGAACCAAGAAACTGTGTTTGTATAGGAGAAGCTCCAGAGTATCCTCTGGACCCCCAGTGAAGAATCCTGCTTCTCAAGCTAACCGATGCCGTTAGAATGCTCCTTAAATGGAGCTTTGTAGATGCGAGCCATTTCGGGTAGCGACCGGATGCTCTCAGTGTCTCCACCAGCTCTCCCGTTTGAAGCGTCTTAGTGCCACCATACACTGTCGAACTCGAACACAAACCTGGTACAAATGTCCTCTGAATAGCTCAAGACACACACACACACACTTCACTTAGACGTGAAGAAAACCGGTCCACTTGCACCATGTTCGAGACCGAGTTTGAGATCGACAGTGTACGGTGACACTTATAGGGGGGTTATATTCGGTGAGTCAATTTCTATATTCGCACTATTCATTATTTCTCTTCGCCCTGTTGAGCTTGCTCCTAACCTGGGCCCTCTTGCGCGCCAGTTCTTCATTGAACCAAGGAACCCTACGTGCAGTACTAAAGCCACGCGTTATAGTACTATCTTGGTAGGAGGTTAATAAGACATTATTCAGCTATTCCGCAGCTAACTCCAACTCACCAGTTGTGCTGATGGAATTTAGTCATTCGTCAGCTTTGGAGCCCACTAATTTCTGAAAAAAAAAATCCGATTTGTCTTCCTAGGACAAAGGGATGAAAGGCGGAGTTCATAACCGCCTGGAATATCAAAACAGATGTGCAAGTGGTCCTTTTAAGAGAAACCGAGCTGGCTGCGTGTCACCCGAATTACCGTTACCGACATTAACCAATTACAATCTATGGTGGAAGGAATTCTACCAAAGCTACACATACACACCTGTAAAGCCTCTGGCACACATAATGCGATATGTTGCGGCGGGCAGCGATATATGATCGTCGCGACACGGCGATATTGTTGTATTACGCAACATTGCATCATCCCTGTCACATGCGAGGCGATCTGTCGCAGCGATACAGTCTTGATTCCGATTCAAAATTATCGCGTGATACGGTCGATACTCATCAGATTTTTCGAGAAGAAGAAGAAGAATCGGAAATGCTGATACTGGATCGCACCCACAGCTATCGCTTTGTATGTAACGTAGCCATATCGCCGACCGCAGAAAATACCGCGTTATCGCTGCCCGCCGCGACAGATTGCGCTCTGTGTGCTAGAGCCTTAAGGCACTACTCACACGGGGATACTCAAATCCCCGAGCGACTGGGTTTACCGGCAACTAAGAGATCTGGCATGTGTAATCAGACGGTGGCACTCATACGCAGATATTCCAGTCGCGGATACTCGGCAACTGCCCGACCGGAGGCTAGGAGATCCGACATGCTAGTCTCCGAGCCGCGTAGTCGCCAGTCACCTTGTTGTGCATGTCGGCTGACTGATTTGGTCATTGTCCACGGCTATTGCTTGTGGATACGCGGGTTCGGCTTACTTGCGGGGATCTTGTGTGTACATAACGAAATGTTGATAGCGAGAAAGGTTGACGTTGTCTACGGCAAGAAAAATATGGTTTTCGGATCGCTTATGGATGTGCGGGGTCGACTTGCCTGGGGTACTACCATAGTACATGTCGCTGTCGTACATTAGTCCAGGCTATGAACGAACAATATGAAAAATAAATAAAGAACTACAAGTTCAGCGCTCACCTCACATAAAGGAGTTCGCTTCGCAGTTAATTTCGCACCCGTTTATTTTCGACTCCAAAACTATGAGTGATCAGGAGTTTAATATAAAATTAGTGGCGGAAGTAGACAAATTCCCAGAATTATATAATTTTTAGTTAAGAGGTTATTCCAGGAAAGATGCGACGGAGAAGGCCTGGAATGAAGTAGCTAAGGTAGTTCAGCTTTCAGGTAAGTAAAAAATGGCACCATTAATTGCATCAATGCGGATGAAATGCGCACTATTTAAAAAAAGGAACATTCCTACTTGACCGGGCGAAGTATAGTGGTACATTTGGTAGGGGAGGTTTGGGAAATCCAGGTTTTCATGAAGCTGTTGGCGATCCGTTTCAACGCCCAAACATTTGTAGAAAAAGTTGAACAAACACCATTTGAACATTTGAAGAAAAAGTTGAACACCCTGTTTCGTTCATAGCCTGGACTATTGTAATATGCGACAGCGACATGTACTATGGTAGTACCTCAAGCAAGTCGACCCCGCACATCCTTAAGCAATCCGAAAACCATATTTTTCTTGGCGTCCACAACGTCAACCTTTATCGCTATCAACATCTCGACATGTACACACAAGATCCCCGCAAGCAAGCCGACCCCGCGGATCAAGCACACAAGCAGTAGCCGTGTACAATGACCACTTCAGCCAGCCGACATGCACAACTTGCGACTTTAGTAGCGGCCGTGTGAAGATGACGGGCGACTACAGTTTCGAGACTCCAAGTCTCCGTCTCTTAGCCGCCGAGTATTGGAGACTTGAGTACCCCCGTGTGAGCAGTGCCCAAGGGTTTTTGGTGATTTTCCTCTCTACGCTATTTCGAGTTCAGTCGCAATTCAATCCAGACACGTCTCCCCTACATTATTTCCTTCGAAAAAGAATTATCCATGTCAACCCATAAAATACAGATTGCAATATAAATTATAAATAATTAAAATTTGTGCTTGTTTTACGCGTTGACAACATATTTTCCATTTTTCGGCAACTAATGTCTCCTACCTGTAGCAGTAGTACGAGTAGTAGCATGAAGTACACAAACTCGGATAGGTAATTGCCTGAATAAGGAATAAACGAGCGAACGAAAGCGAACAAAGGACCCAATTCGTAGATACATATCTATTTGTATACAATTCGTGTCTTGGCGGTATTTTATGATTTTCTGTCTGTTAGCACTAAGTACTGGATATTATTGTCTTCAGGGAAATTTGAAAGATACTCGGTGTATCTTGCTTTCGTGAGAATTCTCTCTAGACTGCATCCGAAACAGGTCAGTGATTACGAGTATTTCTGAGGAACGAAGAAGAAAGAGTTTGTTGCCAAAACACAGTTGATAGGGATAACTTTGGTAGCCTATCATAAAATAAAGGAATATGGAATATCCCTGTTTGAATCTAGGATACTATTGCACGTGGAGTCGGCAGGAAGAATTGCGAATGTTTCGGGTTGTGCAATTTGCCCATGCAGGCAGAAGTCGCCGTTTGTGCTTAATCGCGCATTCGATAACATATGAGTCCCAGTTTGCGGATTGAGATTTATTATTATACTCTTAACGGATGTGATAGGATATATTAACTTTGTCATGAAGTTTGCAATGCACAGAAGGAATGGATGGGGGGGGGGGCAAAAACTCCTCTTCCATAGTCCTCCGCGTGGGCGTCCCCTGGAACGGCAGTGGTCACTGACCATTGTCAACCAATGTCAAGCCACCAGTGATGGCGGTGCGATGATTTGGTTGAGGTAAACCTTCCCCCTGTGGTGTGGGGTGTAAAAATAATACCACGGCCTTTCCCTTTGAGGGCCTGTCGTTAAAACCGACAATCAAAGGACAGGATGTGTATGCCAGCAACTTGCACTATCCGAAATCTTTATATGCTAACGAAACGTCAACTATGCCTTGGATAAGGACTGACTCAACGGTTACGACTTTTGGCTATCGCACAATGACAAAGATTGGATTCTGGAATGGAATTCTCCTGAACAATGGATCAGAAGGTCCCCAGAACCCACGATTTCTTCAATTAGAGAGTGAATTTCTGAGGTACAAATTAAACATCTTAGGTGTTAGTGAGATAAGATGATGGAACAGCGGAGAATTTATGTCTCCAACGGGTAGCACTGAAATGTTGTACTCCGGTAGAGCTACCGGTAGTAGTCGTGAGTCAGGTGTGGAGCTCCTTTTAACCAAAGTCGAAAGAAACTGTCTCTTACGCTGGGATCCGTTCTCCGAAAGAATCATGACCGCCAAGACGACGACGACTACTGAACCCGACAATGTCTTGGCAAAAGACTCCTTCTACGAAGAACTAAACGCCGTTCAGAGCAGAACACTTAAAGGTGACATTATAATGGTTATGGGTGATTTGAATGCGAAAGTTGGCGCTGATAACTATGGGCTCAGACATGTGATGGGGACGGTCTTGGCGATCGTAATGACAACGGTGAAAGATTTGTAGAGTTCTGCAACTTTCACAGTCTTTTCATCGGTGGTGCTATGTTTGAGCATAAGGACCACCACAAAATCAGTTGGTCCTCTGTTGATCGGCGCAGAACACAAAATCAGATCGACCATTTTGCCATTAGTAAAAGATTCAAGAGTTGCCTCCTGGACGTGCAAAACAAGAAGGGTGCCGATATTGAGATGGGAAGAGACCATTATCTTGTGATCGCTAATGTTCGATTGCGTATTGCAGCCGTGCGCCGCCCCAGCGACGAAAGATCCAGGCGCCGCAAATTCAACACCGCTCGATTAAAAAATCCAGCTGTTTTACAACAATATAATGACCATCTTGTGCAAAAGGCAGGTGAGATAACTAGTCACCCAGATAATGACATAAACGAAAACTGAGATGCCATAAAAAATGCGTACATTGATAGCGCAGATACCATCCTTGGCACAAATCCAGATTGCCGGAATAAGCCCTGGATGTCCGACGCTTCATGGCAGCGGATTGTTGAAAGAAAGTAGCTGAAAGTTCGTTTGGCTGCAGCATCAGACGACAATCGAAGCAGCAATGAACTCCTTTACCGTCAGAAATCTCAAGAAGTTTAGCGTAGTGTGCGACGCGATAAAAGAGTTTATGCGAATTCTCTTTTAGCCTCAGCAGAAGAAGTCGCAAGAAGTAACAACTTAAACGCCGTATACGGTGTCATCAAGGAGTTTACAGGTGGTCGTAACTCCTGCCAACATCCGGTGAAAGATAGTGATGGAAAGGTACTTATCTTGGAAGAAGATCAAATGAGGCGGTGGAAAGAACACTTCGCCGCGGTCTTGAACCGTGTAACCTCTGGTGAAGTTCCCCTTCATATAGATATTAGCTAACCATCAAAATGTGCGTATACGGTCCACCGCCCCGACTAAAGAGGAAATAGTCACTGCAATTATTGCACTAAAACGAGGAAAGGCCGCCGGACTCGACGGTGTCCCTGCCGAACTTTATCAAGCAACGCCAAGCGTAACTGCCGATTTGCTGCACCCACTTGTTGATAAAGCGTGGAATACAGAGACCTTTCCCACTGAGTGGAAGGAAGGTTTGATCATCAAACTTCCAAAGAAGGGTAGCCTCACAGACTGTAATAATTGGAGAGGCATTTGTGTGCATCCTGCCGTTGCCAAGATAATAGCTAAAATCGTCCTGGAAAGACTAAAGGCCCACTTAGAAAGCACAATTGATGAAGAGCAGACTGGTTTTCGATCCGGATTCTCCTGTGTCGATCACATTAACACCTTGCGATTTCGAAAAGGATTTCGATAGTATGAACCGGGATTCTATATGGGCGGCCTTGCACAGGAGAGGCATCCCTGAGAAGCTTGTGGCTATTATTAAGGCAATCTATGACGGCGCGAAATGTCGCGTTCTGCATAAAGGTAAGGTGTCGGGGGACTTTGAGATTCGCAGTGGAGTTCGGCAGGGATGCATCCTCTCACCGATCCTATTCCTCATTATGATCGGTGATGTGTTGCATGCAGCCCTATCCGGACTCGACAGAGGAATTCAATGGACTTTGACATCTTATCTACAACACCTTGACTACGCTGACGACATATGCCTACTCTCCCACAAAATCATGGATCTGTCCGCAATGGCGTTAGATCTCGAGAGGCAGGCAAGTAAGGTTGGGCTAAAGATTAATACCAACAAGACCAAGGTTCTTAGCCCGCCGTTGCGAAAAAGAAATCCGACGCCTATTGCCATCAATATTAATGGCAGCCGGTAGAGAAGGTGGACAACTTCGTCTACCTGGGTAGCATTGTTGCCGAAAATGGTGGTACGGAGCAAGACATCGCTCGTTGTATCAACCAGGCTAAATGCGCATACGGCATGCTGTCCAAAATCTGGCAGAGCAGTTATCTCAGCATCAAGACCAAGCAGGGCCTGTTTCGCTCCCTGGTACTATCAGTGCTTTTATATGGGAGCAGTACATGGAAAGTTTCCGTAGGAGTTACCAGAAAGCTGCAAGTTTTCGTCAACTCATGTCTTCGTCGAATTTTAAGAATTTTCTGGCCCGAAACAATATCAAATGAAGAGCTAAGTCGGCGTACGGGTCAGATGCCAATCGACGAATTGATGCGCAGGCGAAAATGGCAGTGGATAGGTCACACATTGCGGAAGAGCGATAACTGCATGCCATGAAGTGGAACCCTATTTCCAACCAAGGCCGACCAAGAGGGGGTTCTCGAATCACATGGCGCCGATCTATGGCAAAGGAGTGTCAGGCACTGGGTAAGTCTTCTGGGGAGTTGCGCCCCATTGCCCAGAACAGAGTACGATGGCGCGCAGGAGTAGTTGACGCGCTATGCCCCGCTAGGGGTAAGGCAAAGTAGTAGTATGATGAGGCGAGTCGATTAAGCTTTGTCTGTCTGTCCGTCTGGTTCTATGAAAACTAGTCCCTCAGTTTTAAAGCTGTCGAGCTGAGATTTTGTCCAAAGCCTTCATTCTATTGCACGCTGTAAATATGTCGGAACCAACGGAATCGGACCACTACATCATCTAGCTGCCATAGGAACAACCAGTTCAAAAATTCGTCTTTGTGAGAAAAACTTTGTTATTTCTAAAGATATCTTATTCAAATTTCACACTAATCAATCATAGCTTTAGTCAAATCATGTTCCCGAATTTGGTTGAAATTGGAATACTCTATCGTATAGCTGTCATAGGAACGATCGTTTCAAAAGCAAGTTTTTGTTAGAAAAACTTTTTTATTTCTGAAGATATATTTACCAAATTTCATATTATTCAATCACATTGACTGCCAAACCGCGTTTTTAAATTTGGTTGAATACGGCCTACTATTTCATATACCTCTCATCGGAACAAGTTTTACTACCAATTTCAAAGTGTCAAATGCACCATAAGTCACAACGGCATTTATTGTATTTTTTTGTGATTAAGAAACTAAAAACAATCTATACACAAGTCAGAATATCTAGCTTTTTAGCAATTTGTAGCTTTTTAAAGAGCTTTGTGAATTCTCTCTCAATTGCCCTAACCCCTTGTGGGGCATAGCGCGTCCACTGTTCCATGTGGCCCAGTTGACGTTTCGCCGGCATAAACTGGTTTCGGAGAATCCAGTTGCCAGCATGCACCTCCTGCACATTTATCGCCACGAACGTCGTCGTGGACGGGACTCGAACCCGAAACGCCGGTAGTCAAACATGAGACTGATGCATCACACACTGCGCTACCGGTCGCTTTGATGAAATTACTGAAATCGTTTTAATGTTTGCTTGTACCTACAAACAGACATTATAATTCTCTGAAAAATTATGTTGTCTTCTAGTCCTTCAGAAACGAATCATACACGCAAACAAGCCTTCTCAAATGAAAGGTCTGATTGTTCCTTGCATGTCTGCTACACACTCCTTTATCTTTTTTCCGCAAGGAACCCACGTGTATCCTTAACCAGACTCCTGAATTTATTGTGGTTCATTTAATATTTTTCTCTTGTCCGGCTGTTCGGATTTTTTCCTGGCTATGTCCTCCTCATTGCTGAGACCGAACAGAAAAATTATATTTTCTTTTATCTTTGGGACCTGGTGCTTTTTTTGTCTGCTGTACCGGACGAATCATGTCTCTCATTTTGGTTATGTTTTCCTTAGCCCTTTTGCTGATAGGCAGTTGTCCGACAGCCGACGTCTATCTTTGTAGCCATCGTTGGTGTCCGTTTTGTCGATACCCTCGACATGCATATACTCGTATATTTCTTTCGCTTTGGTTCTGGTAGAGACACAAAAGGACTTCATTTTATGCCAAGCCTAATTCCGGTAATTAATAATTTTGAATTTTTAATGTTCCACGTAAAATAAAAATAGGAACAATAATCCACTTGGGAAGGAGAGCTAATGACCGGCGGATAGGGTTCTTGCAATGCTGGCGGGCTAATCGTGAAAGTACCGACATTTTCTTTTTTGGGGGTACCTTCGGAAACCGACCGAAAAAGGACATCACGGTATAGATGGTATCGGCAAACCGTGGCCGTACATACTAACAGATAGATCTGCGGTTAATTATTGCAGCCCCTTTTTCGGGATTTTTTTTTACCATTTTTTAGGGGAAAGGTATTTATATTAGGATCTGATCTGCAGGGTGTTTTACTAATTAAATTAATGTCCACTGTGGATGTAGAACCAAAAAGGCAACATTGCACGTTGCCACCATGCAAATGGGATTCTAAATCATTACCATTATGCCTAACTTATTTCCTCCCCATCCAATTATCATAGTTCCTAGCAATTTGTTGCCATTTCTCAAATCATGAATACAGCACAAAATCCGTTGTTTAAACACCTCTCAAAATACATCTCATAAATAAAAGACCAACTCTTTATTATTAGCGTTAGTGTTTTATAGTTGTTCATAAATTTCGACAATTTGCCAAATTTCAACCCTTTTTGTATCTTTGGAAAATTGCCGAGCATAGGTGCTTACCGCTGCCGCGCCGCTACAAATTGCCGATTCTTAGCACCTCGAATATATCCCAACTCGAATAAGCTCTCGAAAGTATCCGACAATTTGTTATCAACCACGCGCTATTAAAGATTTAAACTAATGACATTAATTTATGACTTCTGGGCGAGGAATGGCTTGGTCTCTATCATTATTTTATGATGCCATTTCGCCTGTTTGGGCGACTACAGGATCAAGGTATACGAAATTCTATCCAATCGTTTGTTAATAATTACCGCCGCGCCATTTTCACGGGCGACATGAGCAATGGGGAAGTCTTTCAGCGAACATATTTTGAATTAATTAATGTACATTTACAGGTCGGAAGAACATATCCGCGGTTGCGGATAATTTTGTAAAGGAATCTTAATGCGGACTCGTCCACAAAAGACTGACGATTGCTGTTTAGAAAATTTTTGATTCACTGCTGTACCATTTCAAGATATTATTTTGAACGAGACTGGAATTCCTTTAATCCTGTTGTTTCTAATATTAAAAATAGCCAATAGCTGCCTTTTTTCAACAGTCCAGATCAGAGCGAACCAACAATCTCACGCGTCACATTGACAAAATTGTTCTGGATAGACCTGGTTGTTAGTAGTCATGGTATGATCCGCTCACTGATCCGGACCTGAGCCGGTATGGCACATGACTTAGGTCCGAAAACCTAAGTCGGGGGACGTACTACACCCCATGTTTGTGAAATGGAATGGATTAATTGGGGCGACCGGTAGCTCAATGTGTAGCGGCGTCAGTCGCATGTCTGACTATGGTCGTTTCGGGTGCAAGTCCCGTCCACGGCGGCCATTTATTTATTTATTTATTTAATAACATAATATAATAAATGGGCACAGGAGGGGCGTGATGGCAACGTGCATCGTCCGAAAATGGGTTATGCCAACGAAACGGTTAGTTAAGCCACAAGGAATACTTGACGCGCTATGCCCCACTAGGGGTTAGGGCAATGAGCAACGAGTACGTTTGCATTTGCAATGCGACCCAATATAAATTTTGGAAAAGCATTTAGTATTTTTTACGCATGCAGTCGCGGAATGCCTCTTACATTATTTCATTATTGTAAGTTATCTGGATCCATCCAACTCCACCGTTCTCCAGATAGGTGTAATAGAATGGATGTAAGGCCTTATGGTACAACACGGTAGAAGTACTACCCCGCTGGGCACTACTTCTGATGCGCAGTTGAGTAATCCCAGGGCGAACATTGTTCGTGCCAGGGCTCGACGGTTTCCGGGGGCGAGCGCTATGAGGCCGTCCATGTACACTGTAGAGAAGCTGAGGGTTGCAAGTTGGAATGTCGGATCCATGACGGAAAAAAGCGAAGAACTGGAGGACGTCATGAAACGGAGAAGGATAGACATTATGTGCGTGCAGGAGACCAAATGGCGAAATGACCAAGTCGACCGAGCTCGTTTTTTGACGAATACCAAAAGGTACAAATTGTATTCTGTCATCGCCTTTACTTGGCAGCATCGTGAGTATCTCGAAGGTAAGCGACCGCTTGATGAGTATCAAATTGGTTATCTGCGGAAGAGTGTGGAACGTCATAAGTGCCTACGCTCCCCAAGTGGGTTTGCAGCAAAGTGAAAAAGAGGCATTTTGGAGCGACGTTGACACACTGCTTCAAAGTATACCAGATACCGAGCTGGTTTTTTTCGGAGGGGATTTCAATGGCCATGTGGGAGAGTCGAACTATGATTACGAGGATTACCATGGTGGGAAGGGTAGCCAATTTACAGCCAGAAATGATGAAGGTGAGGCTATCCTGACTATGTGCAGATCATACGGTCTGGTCATCCTCAACACATGGTTCAATAAGAACCAAAGGCACCTGATCACATATAGCAGTGGAGCTCATTCGACGCAGATAAGACTATCATCTGTGTCCAAATTTCATGAGACGTTGGAAAGAAAGAAAAAAAGAAAGACTGCAAAGTGATCTTCGGTGAATCTGCGGTCACCCAGCACCGGCTGCTCTTGACAGAATTTATTTTGAAAGGAGGAACAATACCACAAGCAATCCCCAAGCCAGTCGAGAAAATCGGGTGGCATAATCTCAACAACGAACGCTTTGAATCGGTTGTTACACCACTCATTGTTAAAATGAAGGAGTGGCTTCAATACAACACCAACTGCGACGAGCAAAATCCAACACAAATGTGGAATGCTTTGGATGAAATGTTAGTAGGTGAGGCTGAAAAGACACTGGGAGTTTCGAAAGGCCCACTCCCCACGAACAAGGAGACGTGGTGGTGGAATAACCAAACTAAAGAAGCAGTGCAGGCCAAATCGAACGTATTTAAAAAATAAATAACTGGGGCAACAGTCCAATTTGAACCACGGCCTCGAGATGAGTTAGCATCATCTCATTTTCTAGATCGTGACGGTTTTTGTGCAGGGGTATGTGATCAGCAACACGCTCAACCGAGTTATTTACCCCATAATGGGTACTCATTTAACAGCTGAGTGGGCTCATAGTCCGACACGTAAATCCCCGGAATCGAACCGGGGCCCAGTGCGTTGAAGGCGAACGTGCTAACCATTGCGCCATCCGGACTATTTAAGGCTTGGACAATATGCAAGACATGCAGTGAAGCCGAGAAGGTTCAACCTCGGGAGAAATATGATAAATGCCGGAGGGAAGTAAAGCGTAAGGTGGCTCAAGCAAAGGCGATTGCAGCCGAGAAGTCCTATCAGGAACTAGAAGATCTGACGGCGGATAAGAGATCGTCATTGCAAGAGAAACCTAAAGACAACGCCAGAATTTATAAGGTCGCAGCTCAAAGGAGAAGAATCAGTTGAGAGATTCAGGCGCCAAGGAACGTTGAAGACTTACAAGGAGTGCTACTGGTTGAAGACACAGCAATCTCTAGCAGTATGCGTGAGTACTTTGACGAACGAAGAATTTTCGCGAGAAGCTTCAAGCTGTGGAGCCAAACACTACTGATATCGCTGATTTTTTAGTGGAGGAGGTGATGAAGGCAATGATGCAGATAAAACACGGAAAGGCAGTTGGACCGGACAAAATACCCTTCGAATTTTGGTTGAAGATGAATCATGTCGGGCGTAGATGGCTCACTGTTCTTTCCAACAAAATTAAAAGAGGGCAACCGATGCCTGACGCTTTCAGAAAAAGCTTCCTTCTGCCGTTTTATAAGAACAAGGGTGACTCACGCAAGCTCAACAGTTATAGGGCAATCAAGTTGACATCTCACAAATTGAAGACTTACGAGCGAGTTGTCTGCAATTGATTGAAAGAGGTTGTACGGTTGGGTGACAGTCAATGCGGCTTTGTGGAGGGTCGGTCCACATTCGATGCTATTCAGTGCATACGTGTTACGATGGAAAAACATCGTGATGCACGGACGAACTTGCACTTTGTGTTCATCGATTTGGAAAAAGCCTTCGACAGAGTTCCTTGTGATCTGATATGGGTGGCCCTAAGAGCACTTAAGGTCCCCGAGGCATATGTCAAGATGATACAAGACATGTATGATGGGGCAACCACTAAAGTTAGATGCACAGCTGGTGAGTCTGAAGAATTTCCGGTTAAAGTCGAAGTTCACCAAGGCAGTGTATTGAGAACCTTGCTCTTCAACATCATCATGTTCTATTTATTAACACTCATCTCTGACGGCCTCGAAATATCCCTTCTCTTCGCCGATGACGTTGTTCTGGGCAGCAAAGACATCGTTGCTTTGCAGGCTGCACTGACCAAGTGGTGTGTGATACTGGAGGATCATGGACTGAGGATTAGCACACCAAAGACAGAGTACCTTTGCTGTCCTTTCTCAGATCCAGAGAGACCGATATCAGATATTTCCATTAAAGGAGAGCAGCTGAAGCACTGAACAAGGTTCAAATACCTGGGCTCGATGGTCAACAAGGAAGCTACCTGCGATGACGACATCAAACATCGCATCAGTGTCGGTTGGATGAAGTGAGAAAACTTTGGAGTTTTCTGCGACAAGAAGATGCCACGAAAGCTTAAGGACAAGTTGTCCGGAACGGTCGTACGTCCCGCACTCATTTATGCGTCTGAATGCTGGACTATGTACAAGACATACGAAAGTAAAATGACTGCGACTGAGATGAAAATGCTACGGATGTCAGCTGATGTGACCTAAAAGGATCGTATCAAAAGTACCCACATCCGAGGCAGCTTGTTTGTTGAGCAACCTATCACTGAAAAGCTTGAAGATCGTCGTATGGATTGGTATTGCCATGTTCTAAGGCGTCCGCCTGAGAACCCTGTCATGAAGGCACTATCAATGAATGTTCCATTTGCTGGACCCAAACCCCGAGGCAGACGAAAACACACGTGAATCGATCGGCTGAAGAAGCAACAACAACGCATTAATCTCGGCGATGGTACAATCCAAGACCGAGCTGCCTGCAGACGGAAGCTGAGATTATACGCCAGAATGGGCGAAGTTCCAACACCACAGGCAGAGCAACGCGACGCCGTAGAGTGGTATGAAACGGGAAGAAGAAGATCTGGATCCAATATTTTCTTGAAATTTTGACTACATCGGTTACCGAAAAAATCTCTACTTCCAGCAAAATCGGTCGCCTTTACAAAAAGAAGGAATAGTTGCTCTCGAGCCGCCATTCTTTTTATTAAATTTTGATTTTAGTTTGGCAATTAGTGATCCAAAAATCCTCTACTTGTTTTTTTTTTTTAAATCATCAATCAATTGGAAGTGTTTATAAAAAAAAAGTGTTGCCATAATCGATACCCCACTTTGTTTTTTTTTTACCATTTTGCCTTCTTCCAGCACGATTGACTGTGTTTATAAAAAAAAGTGTTGACATACTGGATTTATTTTTAGCAATTTCGACTTCAATTTTATTATTTATTAACCTTTTTTCCAGCAAGATTAATATTGCTTAAAAAAGGGTTGTCATTCAGCACTCCTTTGGTGCATGATTTTTGTCAAGTTTGAATGTGTATGCCAGCAGCTTCACTATCCGCAATCTTCTATTTGCAAATGAAACGAAAACTATGTCTCGGAGAAGGACTGACTTAACGGTTACGACTTTTGGCTATCTTACAATGACAAAGATTGAATTCTGGAATATGCGTACTCTCTTTCTTGTACAATGGATCAGAAAGTCTCGAGAACGTACGATTTCTTCAATTAGAGACTGAATTTCTGAGGTGTGAATTCAACATCTTAGGAGTTAGTGAGATAAGATGGCGGAACAGCGGAGAATTTATCTCTCAAACGGGTGGCACTGTAATGTTGTACACCGGTAGAGCTACCGGTAGTGGTCGTGAATCAAGTGTGGGGCTCCTTTTCACCAAAACCGCAAGAAACTGTCTCTTAAGCTGGGATCCGAATTCCGACAGAATCATGACCGCTAAGTTCCGGACCAAAATGAGGAACATCTCAATATAACTATGTTATGCTCCAACTGAACCCGACAATGTCTTGGCGAAAGACTCCTTCTACGAACAACTAAACGCCGTTCAGAGCAGAACACCTAAAGGTGACATTATAATGGTTATGGGAGATTTCAATTCAAAAGTTGGCGCGGATAACTATGGGCTCAGACTTGTGATGGGGAGACACGGTCTTGGTGATCGGAATGCCAACGGTGAAAGATTCGTAGAGTTCTGCAAATTTCACAGTCTCTTTATCGGTGGTACTATGTTTGAGCATAAGGACCACCACAAAATCAGTTAGTCCTCTGTTGATCGGCGCAGAACACAAAATCAAATTGACCACTTTGCCATTAGTAAAAGATTCAAGAGTTTCCTCCTGGACGTGCGAAACAAGAAGGGTGCCGATATTGGGATGGGGAGAGATCATTATCTTATGGTCGCTAATATTCGATTTCGTATTGGAGCCGTGCGCCGTCCTAGCGATGAAAGATCCAGGCGACGCAAATTCAACACCGCTCGACTAAAAAATCCAGCTGCCTTACAACAATGTAATGACCATCTTGCGCAAAAAGCACCCAGATAGTGACATAAACGAAAACTGGGATGCAATAAAAAATTCGCACATTGATAACGCAGATACCATCCTTGGCAAAAACACGGATTGCCGGAATAAGCCCTGGATGTCCGACGCTTCATGGCAGCGGATTGTTCAAAGAAAACAGCTGAAGGTTCGTTTGACTGCAGCATCAGATGACAATCGAAGCCGCATCGAACTCCTTTACCGTCAGAAAGTTCAGCGTAGTGTGCGACGCAATAAAAGTTTATGCGAATTTTCTTCAAGCCTCAGGAGAAGAAGCCACAAAAAGTAACAACTTAAACGCCGTATACAGTGTCATCAAGGAGTTTACAGATGGTCGTAACTCCTGTCAACATCCGCTGAGCGACAGTGATGGAAAGCTATTCAAATTGCAAGAAGATCAAATGAGGCGGTGGATAGAACAATTCACCGCAGTTTTGAACCGTGTAACTTCTGGCGAAGTTCCCCTTTATATAGGTATACATAGATAATTTAGCTAACCATCAAAATGTGCGTATACGGTCCACTGCCCCGACTAAAGAGGAAATAGTCGCTGCAATTACTGCACTAAAACGAGGAAAGGCCACTGGACTCGACGGTATCCCTGCCGAACTTTATCAAGCAGCGCCAAGCGTAACTGCCGAGTTGCTGCACCCACTTGTCGACAAAGCGTAGAATACAGAGACCTTTCACACTGAGTGGAAGGAAGGTTTGATTATCAAACTTCCGAAGAAGGGTAGCCTCACAGACTGTAATAATTGGAGAGGCATTTGTGTGCTTTCCGCAATTGCCAAGATAAGAGCTAAAATCGTCCTGGAAAGACTAAAGGCCCACTTAGAAAGCACAATTGATGAAGAGCCGGCTGGCTTTACATCCGGATTCTCCTGTGTCGACCACATTAACTACTTGCGAATCATCTTCGATCAATGCGCTGAGTGTGATTCTCCGCTTCACTTGCTTTTCATCAACTTCGAGAAGGCTTTCGATAGTGTTAGCTCTTTTTGTATAATTAATTTCATTAAAGCGTCGGGGGAATGAACTCCTGATCTCTAGATACAAGCATCGGAGAGTGGCGACCTAGACATCACGGCTACCGAGCGCGTCCAGCTGGTTGAAGTAAGAAAAAAGTATACATTAACTACACTATAGAGAACGACTTAACTGCCCCTTGTCCTGTCAACAGCGCTTCTGACAACTAAATTTAGTAAAGGTGCTGCGCAAGGAACAAATATAGCAAACTTGTTCGCTTTTCAAATTATTTGCTGCATTCCGTTGCCGTTGTAGATGTGGCCATGATGCCTTTCGTCCAGCCCTTCATAATGAGCGCATTGGCGTCTTCATCATGACATGGTTAGCAGGGTAGATACCCGTATCGATGTCGTTACCGACTTGGGGACTTAGTAGATACAGTTTTCAAAGTACGCATCAGAGCCAAATCATATGAATCTAAGTGTTCAAAGGACAGTTTGATTGAATACTCAGATAATTACATATATTATTCGTTGAGTTTACAAAAAAAAAAAAAACTAAGAAATATGATGAGTATTACAAAAAATCATAAGAAAAAAAAACGTTCACCAAAGGACGCAAGACTACTTCTCGACCAATCACTGCACACAACCCCAGCTGTGACCAAAAATAAAAGTTTATTCAAACAATCGCCATACAACCTAAAATATTCTGCACAAAAATTCCCAAAAAGTTAGTCATGAAGCTGACTTTACACTCGCATCTAATTATCATTTAGACTCCACTTAATTTACCAGAATAATATTCATATATTTCGAATCCTGAAAGGGACACATCCTACTTACTCTCCGGACTGGCAAACGGACAATAATAATAATGTACTTAGAAATTATAGTCACAAATGAAAAGACATCAAGTACACAATACTTCAAAAACTTAATGCTAATTTGCATGGAAATGCAATTGAGTTAATTCTATGATTTGAGCTTGTTCCCACTAGAATGAGTGCGAGACCCTTCGTCACCTTTCTGTAGACGTTGACTCTTTTATACATTTAAAATAATACACATAGTGTGGCTCGGGTGTTATTATGGTCCTCATTAAAGGATTACCCGATTGGTGAAATGTGCCATGAATTGTAATCATTGTTTGAAAAAGTTGTTGAAATAAATTAGTAATAAATTTAGGCAATAAGTAGTAAGTGGTAAAAGAGATATCCTTTGGACTTACCTGCATATAATCAGTTCCTTTCCTTCCAGATATTGACCGTTTGGACCCCAACGACGCGGCAATTCGAGGATGGTAAGGCCACGCGGACCCGCCAAAGCAACAAGATCGCTTTCGGGGGCACAGAGAATACGGTCGACAACGAAGTTTTGAAGTTTTGACGGCTGAAGGGTCTGTAACGGGGAAATGATTGAGTTGATTTAATGTCATGAATCAATTTTTAAAGAATAATGGGGGACCAGGAATATATGAAAGTAGTGATAGTCATCGGTAATTCCGGTGCACATAAACATGATAACAAAGACATAAGAGAAGAATTTGCTATTTGAAGGTTTGATGTAATATTGAATTATAAGAAACTTGACGAACGGCAATACAAATTTTTATTTACCAAAATTATAATTATCAAAGAGTTTGGCTACACATTAAAAAATTACCTAAGGAAAATTCACCGATTCGCTGTGCCATTATAACGGCTTTTTTTTTTTGGTGTAAATAAAATACATTTTGAGCGGATAATATTTTTACAACTATAGGCGAATTTCAAAATATCACGAACAAATTAAAAACAGTGAAAACAAATTATCCATACTACGCCAGTACACAAAAATGGGTCCAACATTGCAAAAATTGGGGTAATCTTAATTTTTTATATGTTGTTAGGGCCCAACTACACTTGCGAGCAAAAATACTGAATCAAACCGAAAGCACGTGTATTTGTATGCATATTTTGAAAATTACATTATGTATCCCTACAAATCGTATATCATTAGAAAACTTGAAATCTTAGACATTAATACCATTTTTAAGAATATTTGAAGATAGATTTTGAAAGAGTGGGGCTTGAAATCAAAAGGTAGGAAAAATGGGGATTTTAGAAAATGGGGTGTGGTCAGGTTTTTGTTTAATAAAACAAAATTTTTTTTTTAAAAATAAACAAATTATTTATTTATTAATATCTGGTATTACCACCTCTTGCTCTAATCACAGCTTGTAATCGATTTTTAATTGACATTATTAATTTTTTAATGGTATCTTGAGGAATTTCGCTCCATTCCTCCCTCTATTAACGCCTCCTTCAATTCGTCGATAGTCGAAGGCGCGGGATCTCTGTGTCGGACTCTTCTTTTGAGCTCGTCCCACAACTGCTCAATGGGATTTAAGTTTGGACTGCGTGCAGGCCAGTCAATTGTCGTAATATTAGCTTCGTTCAGGAACTGCTGTGCTTGACGCGATGTGTGACATCGTGCATTAAAGTTAAGTTGTCGCCAATAGATGCTGCGTAGGGAACAACATGGCCACGTCGAATACCGGTAATATACCGTTCGGCTGTCAGTCCTCCTCCTCCTCGGTCTCCAGAGGGCACGAATATAATTTCCGTTTTTGAATCCACAGAGATACCGGCCCACACCATACACGAACCGCCCCCGTATGCTACCGTTTCTGATACAGCATTGCGCAAATCGCTCACCTGTACACTTGTATACCCGACCTCTTCTGTCACTGCCATGTAGACATACTCTGGTCTCGTTGCCATTGCTCGAGGGTCCAATTTAAGTGATTCCTGACAAACGTGAGTCGCGCTTGTCGGTGATGTGGGATCAATTTTGGGCCTGTGACGGGCCGTCTTGGAGTCAAATTAGCTTCCTTTAGTCGTCTCCTCACTGTCCACCTGCTTACAGCAACTCCGCGAACGTCCCTCAGATTCTGCTGCACGTCAACTCCCGTGAGGTTCCGATTTCCTAGCATATTTGTCACAATAAAACGATCGTCTCTATCGGAAATGCACTTAATGCGGCCGGGTAGGGGTCTCTGATTGTAGCTACCTTCCTCTCGAAACCTGTTATACACTCTTGACACAGTAGACTGACTAATTCCGAGTTGACGAGAAACTGTTCTCTGAGTAAGCCCTTCCGATAATAGGGCGAAAACTTGAGCCGCTTGCTGAGGTGTGGTACTCATGAATGACAAAATTGTGACTATTATTGCGTTAAACTTATTCAATCGATCTTCCAGATTCAACTGACCATGAAAACTCTTTGCGGATGCATTTGTAGGGCTAGTTTGCCTTGTAATAACCCATTCATAAATGTTCAATTTCCCGACTTTTTAGCTCCAGGTAGCGTTCATTCATAAAACACTCGTTAAATGGTGATAAAAAAAGGTATCATTGTAAAGCTAAGATCTCAAACTTTCAAGTATCATACGATTTGTAGGGATGCATAACGTACTTTTAAAAATATACATAATACAAATACACGTGCTTTCGGTTTGATTCAGTATTTTTTCTCGAAAGTGTAGATACTATCAATCCAAATTTGCAGCCCTGAAAAAGTTGTGCGAGCGGAGATTTAGCACAAAAACCGGGAAATTCTCTCACTTTTTTTCCGTTTTTTGCCAAAAAGTTACTAAAGGTACATTCTGACGAAAAAAAAATCAATAGCAGCTTTTTAAAGTAGATCAAATTTTCTAAAATTTAAGCTGTACTCGAGAGATGTAGCTCCAGTAGTTACTGAGATACAGCACTTTAAAAATGCGTAATTTTTTTCAAAATTTTATAGATTTTACTTTAAGCTCTTATTTTAATGTGATTTTTGGCAATAATACCCATCGTACAAAAAACTCATCAGATAAGAAGTCTTAGTACATCTGAATACCTTCAATTTAAGACCAGAATGGTGCTCCTGCATGTAACAGTTACCTAAAAATGATCAAAAACCAAATAGAGTCAGAATCCAGTTTGAGGGCAATAAATATTAGATGGCCCTAGACATACTATATTTAGGTGAAATATTCACTTACACATACTCCTTATAATTACAATACATATTTTGTATAAATTACGAGGGTCATTTGAAAAGTTTCCGGCCTTATCGACATAAAGTAACTGTAGAAAAAATTTCCTTCGCCATCAGATAGATGGCGTTGATATATGTAAACCGTAAAAATTTCAAGTCATTCTGATCATTACTTTGTCTATGGCACTCTTCCAAAGTTGTCAGCTGACATTGTCTGTCAACCATGGATAAAATCGAGTATCGCGCAGTTATAAAATTCCTTCATTTGAAATGGAAAAAGACTCAGGAAATAAAAGATGAGTTAGACTCTGTATACAGTGAAGCCTCCCCTTAAGTTACAACGGTAAAACATTGGGTGGCTGAGTACAAACGTGGTCGTACGAGCATTTTAAACGAGCAGCATTCCGAACGCCCGAAAATCGCTACAACTGACGAAATGGTCGATTTTGTGCATCAAACTGTGATGGAAGATCGTCGATTGACTATTAAGAATATTGTGCACAAGATTTTACATCAATATTTGGGTATGAGAAAATTATGCGCGCGCTGTGTGCCGCGCTTTTTGACGATCGACCAAAAGTGCATACGGATGGACATGTCGCGCGAGTGTCTTAGCCTGTATACACAAAATCCAGCGGAATTTTTGCGGCGAATTATAACCGTCGATGAAACCTGGGTACGCCACCATACGCCTGAGGCCAAACAACAGTCAATGCAGTGGATTGCGGTGGGGGAACCAACTCCGAAGAAGGCAAAGGTCGTTCTCTATGCAAGAAAAGTGATGGCGACAGTTTTTTGGGATAGCCGTGGAATCATTCTCATCGATAACCTTATAAAGGGTGAAACAATCAACGGACAATACTACGCTGCTTTGTTGAATAAATTGAAGGCCATTATTAAGAAAAAACATCCGCATTTGGCCAAGAAAAAAATCCTGTTTCACCAAGATAACGCTCGGGTTCACACGCGCATGGTCGCAATGTCAAAATTGAACGAATTGAAGTTTGAATTGCTTCTGCACCCATCCTATTCGTCAAGTCTAGCTTCTAGCGACTTTTTCCTGTTTCCTAATTTGAAAAAAATTCTCGGGGGAGAAAAATATAAGACGAATACTGAGGTGGAAAACGCTGTAAACCAGTATTTTTCAGGTTTAGACAATAAAAAAAAAAAACAATTTCTGACGGTTTAAAAGGATTGGAGAAGTGTTGGACAAAATGTATCGAGTTGAAGGGAGATTAAGTCGAGAAATAAATTTTGTTTTGCTTCGAAATATGTATTTTTCTTTAAAAGGCCGGAAACTTTTCAAATAACCCTCTTATATAACATTAAATCTAAGTTGTATACATACCTACTTACACATGTAGCTACATTAATAATGAGATTCAGTTGAGCTCAATGGCCAGAATGATTCCGCCAAAAATATAATTAAAGGATACACTTCATACATCGTCAACCATTTTGGTAGCAAAATCTCCGTGATTTCTGATTTTTGTACCCGGACAATGGAGCTCTCAGGAACACAAAGAATGCAGAACGCTCTCGTCGCTATGTTGCATTGTCCAAGGACATCACGTTTGATTAAACTACATCAATAAACATGCAAAAAGAAAAATTTCTGTCCAACGAAAAGCATAAGCGTTAACTGATCCGAATGTTGATAATTGAACTAGATAAGCGGGGAGTAAAGAACCAATAAGTTGAAGCTTATGCAGATACTCTAATAGTAAAAACTGCTCTCTCAAAAAGTCCCAACTTCACCCAAGTTTGTATTTTCGGAGAGGATATTAACCTGCTGGTCATTCTCAATGGGTTAGGCTCCATCACAACGAATGAGTTTTTTTTTTTTTCAAAAAATGGGGAGAATTGGGTCAAATGATGATCAATTTTTCTTTACTTAATTTAAGTGTTAGGACGTTGCACAAATTCCTCCGGGGTTAGTACCCATACTGCACGCCCTCAGTGGTTGTGATACAACTTCCGCCATTTTTTGGCAAAGCAAAATGAAGTTTTGCAATACCATTGCTAATAATATGTACCTTATACACGACCTCGAAGTATTCCTGCATCCAGATGCAGATCCTGATGAAATAGAGAGCAGCAGGAGTGGCACTCCTGGTAGCCCTTTACGGAGGGACCCCCCGAGATAACCTGAACTCCCTCCGGTACTCTCTATTTGTTAGAACTGCGGCCAATGCGAAAATTAATTTTGCTCGTCTTCCACCCACTAACAATGCTGCTAAGTACCACTGCTACCGAACTTACTAACAAGTGCAAGAGTGGATGGGGGAAGCCAAACCACCGACCGATTAGGGATGGAATATTTGCGAACAAGGGCTCATCGCAATTACCAAAACGAAGCCGCCTGCCCCTGAATTGCTGCTTAAATGCTTATCTTGCAAGTGTGGAAAGAGTTGTTCGGGGGCTTGCTCATGCAGGAAGGTAGGGATGACTTCGTTCCACGCTTTGCAAATATTGTGAAGGTCACTCATGTGCCAATGTTCCTCCAAGGAGGTGACTGATGAGGACAGTGAGGTGCTAGAGGAGGAAAACGGACTTGAAAACGTATGATGAAGAGGATTCAAATGAGCCACGGCCCTCAAAGTTGACAAAAAACAAGCTAGCCTTCGGCTAGCTTGCCGAAGGTATGATACCCTTCACGCGTTGTGTTTTGTGGTTCATTTGCCTTTTTTAAAATTAGTAGTAAAACTTGTTCCGATTTCACTGTTCCTATAAGAAGTATATGAAATAGTGGGCCAATTTCAACCAAAATTAGGAACGTGGATTAGCAATCAATACGATTGAATAATATGCAATTTCGTAAAGATACCTTCAGAAATGAAAAAAGTTTTTCTGACAAAAACTTGCTTTTGGGACGGTCGTTCCTATGACAGCTATATGATCGAGTAGTCCGCTTTCAGCCAAATTCGAAAATATGATTTCGCTTAAGATACTATTGATTAGTGTGAAATCTAAAAACGATATCTTCAGAAATAAAAAAGTTTTTCTCACAAAGACGAATTTTTGGACCGGTCGTTCCTATGGCAGCTATATGACGTAGTGGTCCGATTTCAACCAAATTCGTAAATGTGATTTGGCTATAGATACTGTTAATTTCTGTGAAATCTGAAAAAGATATCTTTAGAAATAAAAAAGTTTTTCTCACAAAGACGAATTTTTGGACCGGTCGTTCCTATGGCAGCTATATGACGTAGTGGTCCGATTCCATTGGTTCCGACATATGTACTACCTGCAATAGAAAAAAGGCTCTCTACAAAATTTCAGCTTGATAGCTTTAAAACTGAGGGACTAGTTTGCATAGAAACAGACGGACAGACGGACAAAGCTTAATCGACTCGACTCATCATACTGACCAAGAATATATTGTATATAGTTTATATGGTCGAAGATGTTTTCTTCTGTGCGTTGCAAACTTCATGACAAAGTTAATATACCCTATCACATCCGTGAAGGGTATAATGAGCTCAACTGAAAACAGTCACCATTATTTTCTTTGGATGAAGGCTTGGTTTCGGTATGTGTCTTGGAGCCTCATCGGTATCTAGCCATTGGGTCGATCGGCGACGATTATCGTATGGTATCCACTTTTCATCGCAGGTCACAATTCGGTTCAAGAACGGTTCGCTTCTGTTGCGGGAGAGAAGAGAACTAGAAATCTCCATTCGACACGCCATATTTGGCTCGGTAAAAGCATGTGGAACCCACTTGTCAAACCTTTTCACTTTTTCAAGTTGTTGCAAGTGGCGGCAAACTGTCGAATGGTGCACGCCCAATTTCTCCGCAAGATCCCTTATGGTTTGGCGGGGGTCAGACTTCACTAATGCACGCAACTTGTCGTTATCGATCGATGGTCCTGGGTTTCCACGTGGCTTATTTCGAAGGTTCATATCTTCGGATCGAAATTTTTCGAACCACCGCTGAGTGGTTCGGTCGTTAACCGTATCAGGTCCAAATGCTCTGTTGATTCCTCGTTGCTTCCGTTGCGTTGTGCTCTAGATTAAATTCGTAAAGGAAAAGTAGCCGTTTTTGACCCGCTTCCATGTTCTTTTTCTTTTTTTTTTCACCGATCACCATGAAGTGCAAACCCGGAATGACTCCATACCTGAACTGTGTTGTACGTGGAGTTAATGTCATAAACACTCTTACTCCATTTTGTTAGTGGGCTCTATGAGTACAACCCCGGTTGCGGCTCTCAGTTTATGACACTCCTAAGGTGAGGATAGGTCTCTCTACCTCCGGTGGAGAATTTCAAAATATCAAAGGTTGTATTGTCATGTTCGTCGATCTTGTCAAACAGTTTCAGTGCTTTGTCCCGTATTATTTTGTCAATTGTGTCGATGTTAAAGTCCCTATGTACGTCAACGTTCCGTACATACCATGGAATTTTTAATATTCTTCTTAGGACTAAATTTTGGCATATCTGGAGCTGCTTGATTTGGGACTTGCTAGCTTGACTAAAAGCCAAGCTGCCGTACAGTATTGATGGTAAACTTGTCATTTTGTAAAGTAGCAGTCGGTTTTTGATGCTCAGTTTTTCCGAGTTTATGAGGGGGTAAAGGGAATGGAGGGCCCCGTTACAGGCGATCCCCTTTTGTTGGATGTGCAGTTGCCACGTCAACTTTTTGTCCATTGTCAGTCCGAGAAACTTGGCAGCTTCCTGCCAAGGAATCTCTTGTCCGTTTACTGTCAGTAAGTCCGGGTCTTGTCGTGGCCTCCTTGTTACGAAAAGCGCCTGAGTTTTTTCGGCGTTTATAGCAATCTTCCATCTCCGGAAGTAGTCCATGAGTATGTTTATTGAATCCTGGAGAATTGAAGTTATTCTGAGCTCCATTCTTGTAGAATAGAATATACAAGTGTCATCAGCGAACAGGGATATTTGCACATTTGGCGGCAGTTGTGGGATGTCTGCAGTGTATAGAGTATACAATAGAGGAGAAAGTGGTGAGCCTTGAGGGATTTCAGCCCCGATAGGCCTCTCCTGAGAAAGTTCGAAGTTAATTCGAACTTGAAAGCTTCTGCCTTGTAAATACGAACCTATGACATGAATGATAGGCAGCGGTAATCCGAGTTCATGCAATTTGAAGATTCGTCCTGCACGCCAGACTTTCTCAAAGGCCTTTGCTATGTCAAGCATAACAAGACCTGTTGACTTGCGCTGATTTAGCCCCGTTCTGATGTGTTGGACCACTCTTGCGAGCTGGAGTTCGCAAGAGTGATTAGGTCTGAAACCAAATTGCTCTCTTGGTAGTAGATTATCATCTATTACCTGGTCGAATAGACGAGAAAGGAGGATTCGTTCTGCTATCTTACTGACCACTGAGAGGAGACTTATTGGTCTCCAATTTTGCGGGAATTTGCGATCCTTCCCAGGTTTCGGGATCACAACGATCACCGCTTTTTTCCATAACTCAGGAAACCAGCGAAGATGAAAGACCGCGTTGACAATATCAACCATTTTTTGTAAGACATTGTCTGGACAGTTTCTCAAACAAGAGTCATCTTGGGCGGACCGATTCTCCTGGAATTGAAGTTCCAGGGTATCGGCAAAGACCTCCGCCTTGCCCTTGTCTTCGTATTGAAAGCCGTTAGGGCCGAGTATGGGAAGATAAAACCTGGCAGTATTTTTCCTGAAATACTTTTTTATCCTCCAGAAGTTAGAGTCCCCGGGATCCATTTCACCAAGAAATTATTCCCACATTTCATTTCTATGTTCATCGGTACGCACATTTATTCGATTAGTGAGCCTATTTGTTATTTGTTTAAGGGCAGGGTCACCGGTTTCCCTGGCCCTTTTCCGTATACGATTCCTCCTCCTTATTAGTTCTTTAATACTCTGGGGGAGTTCGTAGGGATGTTTCGCCCTTAACGGACTGGTTTTTGTATTAGCTTCCTTTGCCAATACAATCGTGGATGTTAGGCTTTCTACCGCTTCTTCTAGGTCCGTGGTGTTTAGAATAGGTCTCTGCGGGTCTATGGTACCCAGGGTTTCGCGGAATCCTTTCCAATCGAATGTTTTCTTGGTGAAAACCGGGGCTTCGATGAATAACTCTTCTATTACGAGTCGAACAGGCTTGTGATCAGACGATAACTCGTCTATCACATCTATCCGCACTTGGAAGTCAAGCGCCTTGGATAACCCTATATCGAGAGGGTAGCCATTTATCGGCCGAAGTGCGTCGGCTCTCTAGGGATGTGAGTGCATATATGGATGTTGTTTGTGATGAACCCGAAGAGATATTTTCCGGCTTGATTGCTTCTCACAGCACCCGACGATCGGTGATATGCATTCAATTCCCTTACGAGAAAGACCGTTCCATCAAGGTTCAGAAGATTCCGCAAGTCTTCTGAAAAATCAGTGGCACTAGGTTTGAAGTAGGCCGAAATCAACGTAATATCAAGGCAAGGCGTACACACTTTGATGCCGGTTGCCTCTGCACACCGGAGGGTTGGGATATCTATCAGATGATGACTTAAGCTTCGTTTGACTAAGATGGCTGTTCCTCCTCCCCTACCAGTCAATCTGTCATTTCTGAACAAATTGTAGTTGGGGATTCGGAAGTTGTTTCCAGGTTTCAGGAATGTCTCTTGTAAGAGTACTACATCAACTTCGTACTCTTGTAAGAAGTTGATGAGTTCTCCCCATTGCTTATGAATGGAATTGGCATTCCATGAAACGATGGAAACACAGTTAACATTCATCTTAGTTGTTTTGGGTGGTTGGGAGGCCAAACGAGTTCTGTGCGGCAAACAGACCTTGGATCACGTTTACCATCATCGTTTCCATCATCAATGACTCCATAAGCCAAGGTAGCAGTATTTATACTTCAATATGTTATATCACTAGCGCCGTCTGGTGTCAGTTTGATACATAAAAATCGCAGCCAACTTCATCATTGCAAAATCCGACTTTTCATCTGCACCAACCTATTGTAATAAAATCGGACCAGGGAAATGCCCGGACAAACGAACGGAACAGGATGGATCTGGCTGTACGCCCGTTCCATTGGACAGGCTAAAAACTAATTTTTTGTTCGGTAATTTTAATTTCATTTCAATACTTTGAATATAAACACTCGTCACACAGAGTGGTATACGAATTATTAAAGATCTTTTTGGTTCTTCATATTTAGTTTACATGATTTTCTTGTCTCTGAAAAGCTTTCCATTGAATACACAAATCCACAAATTCATTAGTAGCAGAAATAACTCTGAAATGCATCGTCCACCAAAAGTTATATGTTATTACGACTGTACATAGACCGGCGACAACGACGACAAATCGTCTATTCCTTATGAAAATATACAAAATTCGGATCATGATTTCATTTCATCCGCTATACTCAACTTCTACGGACTCCACCTTGAATAATGTAATCAAAAAACATAATAAAATCGCGACGTTTTTATGGACGACGACGACTAAATCCTGTGTCATGACGGAAATACTTTCCTAAAATATTATTTCAGGTTTCTATATGTATCTATACAAGAAAGATATTGTGATCTTTGACCCTCCTTTGGTTTCGTCCACAGTGAACTCTCATCGCCGGGAGGACATCTTTTTGAACCTCCACTACGCTACAAGATGATAGTGACATGATGGAAGAACTGATGGAAAAATTGTCTGATTTGTTCAGGACGAAGAGTGCCTGTCGAAATTATGATTTTCCTTTTTATGTTTCTTGTTTTTCATCATCATGTTGTGGATACCATCCATTTACTGATTCATTTGTTCGGTGACGGTGTATATTGCTACTAAATAATTTTTATCCACCATTTATGATATAAAAAGGAGCCATGAAAATATGTGTGATGAGAGATGCTGACATCGAAAAACATGAATAAATCAAAAGATCAGAAATTTGATGATGTCCTCCAGGAAATTAGCTTGAAGAGAATTATGTGTACCTATGGACGACGGACATCAATGGCATTTTTATACTCTAGACTTTATAAGTATAGGGTATATAGTTTTTGTCACGACGAAAATATGTAACACCTTAAAGGAGGCTCCGGATGTATAGCAATGTATATACAGGGTTATTGGTAACTCGACGTGTTCCCTGTAACACGTGTTTTTTTTTGCGTCTGCCCTGGTTGCGCAAAAAAGCGTTCAAGGGTAACATCCGGGTTAAATTCCGAATCGTGAAGTTGTCTACACTGACGTCAAGTGGTGCGCCTCATATGATGGTGAAAATAAATTAAAAATTCGAATGAAATATCAGTTTGATTATGGGATAGTTTATTTATTGCGACGGCGGACGTTTATAAACTTGGCGTACCGCCCTAACTTAACAAACATCATTCAAACGAGTTATTTATCAGTGATAGCTACAAATGCAACTCTATCCAAATAAGTCGTGGGTTCGATCCCCAGAAAATTTTTACCGACGAAATGTTATACCGATTTTCACTGGTTACTGAGATATTTGAATTTAAAAAAATACGGATTTAGCCATTAAAAATAAGAATAAAAAAAAAGTACTAAGTTAATGGGTTGAAACTTATTTTTTTCTCATAGCCAACACTATGACACATATTTCCCAATCATTCAAAATTTCAAAAATACTTCACATCTCGAAATATTTATTAAAAAAATTTAATTTAAAACGTAATATTACTTAAAATAAATTATATGACACAAAACGCACAAACCTTTAGGAAAACATGTCCGTCTTGTGAGCTTTCCAAAAAGGTACAAATGTCAATACAAATCCTTCAAACAATTAAAGGAGCTGACTCTAATTTGTTCGGGGAACTATTATTCGATTTGAGAAAAAATAATAACCCAAATGCATTAATTCATACAAATTTCCAATTTCCAATGTTAGCTTTGTTCTTTTCATTCAGCGTATTGGACCTTTTTGATTTTTTTTTTCGAGGGTATGGAGCAAAACGGAAATCGTTAACGACGAGAAATACAGTCATTTCCACAAGAGCGTATACTTTGTAACTTTTTAATGCACCATTTCTCAAAGAGTGGTGGCGGACTTTTAGTTACCTGCATTCTTCCTCTTTTTCGCATTGTATAAATTTGGTCATTCTAAGTTCAAGTAGGAGAGTGATAAGACGTCAAGTGAAATGAGTGCGATTTACAAAAAACGATTCGAAGCTGTGTTTTTAGTAAGTCATCCGAAAGGACCAAAAATGACACCTGCATCGGCCGGAAAGTACCTGAAAGTTTCGACACAGTTTGTGAATAAGTGGATAAAGCGTTTTAAAGATACTGGAAATGTAGACGATCTACCTGGTAGGGGTAAAACCCGAAGCACTTCAAGGCCATTTTTGATATTTTTAAGAAAAATCCGTCCGTTACTACTCGTTGAATACGATTCGGCGAAGATTACAAGAGGAAAACATCAAAACCAGGTATGCCTTGATGAAACCATTACTTACCGAAAACCAGAAGCGAAGACGTGTAGAGTGGGCTAAGGAAAACATCGATCGTGATTGGGACAACATGATCTTTACGGATGAATCAAGTTTTGCTGTAAATACGTTCAGGAGACGAGTGTGGTCACAAAAAGGAGAAGCTGTCGTGAACCGAACCGTTAAACACCCTGTGAAGGTCCATGTTTATGGATGCTTTTCTGCACGCGGTTTCAGAAAATTAATAACGTTTACCGGAATTCTTACTGCTGAAAGGATGATCATTTTGTACAAGAAAGGATTATTGAAGTCTGCTAGGATGCTATATGGCAACGACAACATCGATTGGTTTCTACAAGAAGATAACGATCCGAAACATAGAAGCCGGTTGTGTACACGCTGGAAAGAAGAATGGGATTAATGGGGATTAATGAAGCAGAAGCTTCAAGGAAAGCAAATAAAAGGAGCAGCACATTTAAGGCGAACGCTACAAAAAATTTGGAAGAACTTATCGACAGACTACGCGGAAAAATTGGCCGAAAGTTGTCACCGAAGATGCCAGTCAATAATCAATAGTGACGGCGATTGGACCATGTATTAAATATAATTACGAAAATGTATTTTGTATTTACTTTCAATAAAAAATAAAATTTCTTGCTTGTAACATTTTGTTTTTATTTTGTGAGGTATACGGTCTTGTGGAAATTACTGTAAGTCCGCGCTGTGTACTCGTTTAGCACAATGTTATTAACCAGCGGCCAGGGTCCGGACACGGTCGAATTTCCAGACAAAGTCGACGAAAAATCTCGGCGATTCGGGAGCGAAACCGCTTTCAGCCATAAGCCCTGTCATGCAGCTGCTACTGTCGATGTCAGAGCGGCTTAACACGCGATTTGACGAGCTAGACAAAAGAGTTGACGAGCAATCCAAGCGATTCGACGAGCAAATCAAACTTCGAACACGACCTCATGCAGGAGGACGCCAAAATGGATGACAGGTTCGATACGGTTGCCGAGGGGATTGGAGGGTTGAGGAGCGAACCGGAGCGCGTCGAAACATCAGAAGTCGTCAAGACCGAATCGGCCGTGGAAAATTTGAAGTCGCCAGCTATCGATGGACAAACGTCCTGGCGCATATGAAGGACACAGCTCGAGGCCGCTGCGGCAGTGAACAGCCGGACCAATAGCGAAAAGTCAGCGAGGGCGGGGAAGTTGCAGAGTGAAATGACAACACACATGAACGAGCGGTCAGCGAGGTTCGAGGAGTCGCTGAGGAATGATGATCGAGCAATCGGCAAAGTTGGACGAGCGGTCTGTCAGGTTGGAGGAGTCACAACGGAAAGTGACAACGCAAGTGCAGAAGGACAGCTTAAAGCCACAATTGCAGGAGCGGTCTGCGGGAGTCTGAAAGCGAACCGGCTAGAAGCTTCGGAGAGACTCCATGAAGTTCGAACGAATGAGGGTGGGCGCCCAGATCGGAAACGTGGATAGTGGACTGGAGAAGGACAGAAAGTCGAGGAACGATCTGGAACGTATGGAAACGTCAAGATTCGTCAGGGCCGAACTGTTCGAGGGAACAAGTTCTCGACGACGTGAAAGCGTCCTGCACGCAGTTCCGGGCCGCTGTGGTGATAAACGGCTGGAGCGATAACAGGCATACCACAGGCAGGGGATAAGGAGAAGCTATTAGTCATCAGTAAAGCAGTCCGACCTCGTGCATTTAAAAATCTGCGCTTACAAGATTAACTTGTCAATTGGAAGGCGAAGCAAAAAGCGGGGATGACACAGGATATTATGTCCGAATGACTACAGCAATTTGACAGGAAAGAGAAAATTAAAAAAAAGCAAAGCTCTTTTGTTTTTAGATGCATATCACCCTAGAGATTTGAATTTAACAAATGTTAGGTTAGCATAATTTTCTTACCGGCTAACACTACAGCAATCTGTCAACCCTTGGATCAAGGGATTATTCAAAATTTTAAGGTTTATTAGAGAGGATTGACATGCCCGTGGGGTGACGGGTTTAGAATATACACCCCTAGGTAAGTTCTACCTTGATCGTAACAGGCGACTAATAGGACCGATCACGTGCAGGCAACAACAACACCTCTAGATGAGCCTGCGGCACTGTTCAACATCTTTAGGACCTCCCACAGGTCAGTTTGTGTCAGTGGGTTGCCGGGTCCGGAGACCACCGCCGGATGTAAAAGGAAAGTCCATAGGTATAAAAAAAAGTGGATGTAAGACCTTATGGTAGAACACACTAGAAGCACTACCCCGCTGGGCACTACTTCTGATGCGTAGTTGAATGATCCCAGGGCGAACATTGTTCGTGCCAGAGCTCGACGGTTACCGGGGCGGGCGCTATGAGGCAGGCGTCCGTCTGAGAACCTTGTCATGAAGGCACTATCAACGAATGTTCCATTTGATGGACCCAAACCCTGAGGCAGACGGAAACACACGTGGATCGATCAGATGAAAAAGTAACAACAACGTATTAACCTCGGCGGTGATACGATCCAAGACTGAGCTGCCTGCAGAAGGAAGCTTAAATTATACTGCCAGAATGGGCAGAGCAGCGCGAAGCCCGCAGAGTGGTATGAAATGACAAGGAAGAAGATAGAGGATTGATTCTCAAGCACATTCTTGCGAAAATTGACACAACGAAATCAGAACTAGCAAAAACAGTAGATGCTCTTGACGGTTTGTACTTCATCAAAACCTCGTGAGATAAAGCTGACGCAGCGACTTTCAAAAATTGTTTTTGAAAAGCAGCATTCGTACAAACGACTCAAAATATTTTAGAATTTGATCCCAAAGATGAGCTACTCTTATCAACGTTACTAAATTTACAATAAATGTTCATTGAATTAAATGACCAAAATTGGGAAGAATTTTCAAACATTGATAAGACGGTATACACTGAAAATGACGAGATTGAAAGTGGATTTAAAAATCAAATTAACACTGTTGGCGAAAGTGATTCCGATGGCGAGGACACCATTCAAGATACCGCTCCAATAAAGTCAGGTCATATGGTGAGGCCCTGAAGCCAATTGTTAGTTTGAAGCAATTCGCAAAATATGACTATTTTCATTCCGAGTAGATTGTTTTTCTACATACTATGTATATCAAACAATTACGTGACCCAATTATTACTATTCAAAACAAGAAATGTGCACGTACAGTGCGTCACATAATTATAGAACCAATTGCTAGTTTCGGCATTTCTCAATTTCTTATCGCTTTAAAGTTATAAAACGTGCAGTGCATTCATCATCAGTGCACATGCAAGCAGTTTCAGTAGTGATACGGTATTATAAATAACAGTTAAAGTGTCTTCACGTGCAGTCACAAAAGTATAGAGCCATTGTATACCGATGGTGAAGGTAGCCAACCTACTATGTCAAAAAATGGCATTTTTGGACTCAGTTTACAATAAGGGGTTGTAGAAAATATAAAACACAACATTGACATAGAGGGTTTGAATGTTGCTGCTCCTAACGGTTTTTCACTGAAAATAACAATATAGGCGGTTGAGCAATTGACGCATAGATATTTTAAAAACACGTTAGAAAAGAAGAAAAAAACATTTTCAGAAATTGACATAGGAATCTTCACCATCGATACATTTTTAGTTTGTGCTTTAATTTTTTTTCTTAAACAGCCTGAAAATAATTTTTCTAAACATGACACTTGGGAAAATTCTCTCACCTAAGGAAAAAGGAATGATAGAAGCGTACTGGAAGTCTGGTGACAGTATGCGGGAAATACTCGCAAAATAAAGCGATCGCGCCATGCATGTGGAACAGAATTTTCTAGCAAACCCGGAAAAGTATGGAACGAGAAAACGTCCAGGACGTCCATCCAAACTCTCTCAACGAGATAAAAGAAAAATCATTGCTACAGCTTCGAGTTCTACGAAATCTCTCGCACAGATTCGAAACGAATGTGGGCTAATTGTGTCGAGGGACACAATTCGGCGGGTTATAAAAAATAGTCTGAACACTGTACCGTCTAAGACTCTAAAATGTTGACAGCAGCGCTTCTTACGCATCTTCATGAACAAAAGAAGTTAGAATTTGCGAGACTGAACATGAACCGGCAATGAAATCTGGTGAGTTAAGCACCAAGTGGTGCAAGTGTTTTATAGTATTTATTCAAAAAAAAAATTATTTGGACGGACCAAATGGCTACAACAATTATTGGCGTGACTTACGAAAGGAGCCTATATATTTTTCAAAAAGGAGTTTTGGTGGCTGAAGTTCTATGATGTGGGCGGAATTTTGAACTCACGGGAAGCTGTATCTGGTATTCACTTCCTCAAAAATGAACAGTTAGGATTACCAGAATGTCCTAGAAAGTAGCCTGTTGCCCTTTTAGCGGAGGCATCGATGTTTGAAACTAATATATCAGCAAGATAGCGTTATCTTGCTGTACTGTACACACCAGCATCGACACTAAGAAATGGTTCGAGCGAAATAAAGTTAGGTTTCTTGACTGGCCAGCCCATCCATCAGAGTGCAACCCAGTAGAAAATTTGTGGGGAATAATTCTATGCCCGATTTACGCTAATAATAAAACTTACGAAGACGTAAATTCTTTGAAAGTGACAATATCCGAAGTCTGGGAAGCACTGGACTCCATTGTCTTGCGAAACTTGGTAGACAGTATGCTAAACTACATTTTCCAGGTCATACATAGAAATGGAGGACCAATTGCTACTAGGTAGCGCAGTGTGTTGAGGCATCAGTCTCATGTTTGACTACCGGCGTTTCGGGTTCGAATCCCGTCCACGACGATGTTTGTGGCCATGGATGTGCAGGAGGTGTATGCTGGCAATTGCATTCTCCGAAACCAGATTATGCCAACGAAACGTCAACTGGGCCACATGGAACAGTTGACGCGCTATGCCCCACAAGGGGTTAGGGCAATTGAGTAATTGCTACTAAAGTTTAAGTTTGTTTCATAATATTAGTTTTAAGTGTGAATAAATTTAGTTATTTTGAAGTGGCTCTATAAATTTGGGAGAGAATGTAAGAAAACTTTGTTGAATTATTTTCTAATTTAGACTGGTAATGGTATAGTTTTATGTTAACTATTCTCTTTCTTCATCGGGTAATTGTAATTTGTGAACAGACCAACATCAGCTCTGAAAGGAAGTTTGAAAGTGACAAATTTTGCAGTGGCTCTGTAATTATGTGGCGCACTGTATAAATGGAAGTACAGTACAAGCTCGGAAATTTGAACACTCGGAAATTTTAATTGCTTGGAAATCTGAACAGTGCACATGCCGCTCTGAAATTTGAACAGCAAGTTCAAATTTCCGAGCGATGGTGAAATTTTAATTTTTCTTTTCTTTTCTGTGACGCTCGATTCGGCGGAAACCGTTATTAGTTACATAACATTCTGCCTATGCTCGTGTGGTATGAGAGCTTCGCTGAATCTTATATTGAAAATTTTGTTCGTAGTGTATTAAAGAAGCGTGAAAGTAAGATTGTTTAAAGTTTAATTTTGGTTTTGCCTAAATCGATTTTCGTTTAGATTAAAAATGTCTCCCAAGCAGTATAAAAAACAAGTGAGGTTATCCCTAGAGAAAAAAGCAGAGATTATCGATCAACTGAAGCGAGGCGTTCGTCCTGGTGTTTTGGCTGAAAAGTATGGTGTTAGCAAATCCGCAATTTCATACATTAGAAAACAGGAAACCAAAGTTTTAAATAAAGTGGCAAGCAGCTACTTGGGACTTAAAGAAAACACTCCATAAAAGCGAATTCCCGGAAATGGAAACAAGACTTTACGATTGGTTTTTGACTCAAAGACAAAGAAATGTCACCTTGGATGGAAACATAGTCAAGGCAAAAGCCAGGCAAATTTTTGAAAGTCTTCCAGGTAGAAGCGATGACTCGAACCTTAACGCCAGTGATGGCTGGCTTCAAAACTTTAAACAACGTTATGGTATAAGATGGCTGAAGGTCTCCGGGGAAAAGCTATCCAGTAATGTAGACGCGGTAATGCCATTCCAGCTTCAGCTACAAGAGAAGATAAAGGAAATGGAACTAACACCTGAACAAGTTTATAACGCGGATGAAACCGGTTTATTTTATCGACTTTTACCCGAGAAAACGTTAGTGTCAAAAGACGAAAAAACTGCGCCTGGGTTAAAAACGTCCAAGGAACGATTGACAGTGATGCTCTGCTCCAATTCTGCTGGAACGCATAAGCCTGTCCCTTTGGTGATAGCCAAAATCAAAGCAACCACGTTGTATGAAGAATTTCGCTAACCCCTTGGAATACGCTAATTCTAAGTCAGCTTGGATGACCAGCTCTATCTTCAAAAACTGGTTCCATTTTTCCTTTATAAGACAAGTCAACGAGTTTATGGAAGAGCATAACTTACCGAAGAAAGCGTTACTTTTACTAGATAATGCTCCAAGCCATTGTCCTAGTGATCAAATAGAAAGCGCTGACGGAACTATTAAAGTGTTATTTCTACCTGCCAACGTTACTGCATTAATCCAGCCTATGGATCAAAATGCGATAAGGCTCACAAAATTATTGTATAGAAAGAGTTTGATGTCGACAATTATTTCACATCCGAAAGAAGAAGTTTCAGCTCTGTTGAAGAAAATTAGTGTTAAAGATGCGATCATCAATTTGAAAATTGCTTGGGATCAGATTTCCGTTGAGGTTCTACGCAAATGTTGGAACAAATTATTTAATATCACTAACATAGAAGTCGATGATTCCATTCAATCTGATGTGCAAGAGACCATTTTGCTTCTGCAAAGGATTGGGTACGAGTCTATTCAAGAAACTGATGTTGTCGCCTGGAATTCAGATGAACTAGAAATTGAGGACGACGGGGGCGAGTCCAATGATGAATCAAACGATGAAGAAGTATTTCCTCCGAGAAAATGTTGCCACACAAATGCAGTTTCCTATGCAAACGGACTACTTCAATGGGCTCAAGAAAATCAACTATCTTTTGCGGAAATTGCAGCTATACAAAATGCTCGTGACAAAGCAGTACGCTTAATGGTCGAAGAAGCTAATCGTAAAAAACAAAAATCCATAACAGATTATTTTCAAAATAAATAAGAATTTTGATATCCTTTGTGATCTAAATATAAATATATGGTATACTCGTATATAAAACTAATCCAGTGAACTTGCAAAATAATATAAATTCTATGTTTTATTATGTACTTTTGGTAGAAAAGTTGACGCTCGGAAATTTGAAAATCTTAGAAATTTGAACAGGCAAAAACTTTTTGTGTTCAAATTTTCGAGCTTGTACTGTATGTCCATTTATCTGTATCTACATATCAATAATATTAATAACCACGAATTAATTATAATTGAAATACTTCTCTACGTGCATATCTTTAATAAGCATATAAAATTCTAAATTTTGTTCGATGCCGGACAAAAAAACTGACACCATGGATGTCCGCTTATGAGAGGTTTTACTATACATTTTTCTAGCTATAGTACCAACCGCATAAAAGTCATTTAATTTCTTTAAGATATTGCTAGTCTCCAAAACTACTTTCAATTGCTGTTGTGGGATGCTCTTATAAAAAGGATATATAAGGATAAGGATCAGCTACGTTCGAATCAAAACATCCATTCATTCGTGTGCTGCCATACAACCACATCAGAAAAGTAAAATTTGTTGAAACAGAAAATTTAAAGAAGAAATCATTGGAAACGTACATTAAAGTTCGCCTAAATGTCATTTAAATATATTTAGTTGGGACGCTAAGCGATTTCACCTTGCAAAATATGATAGAGAAATGCCGTTTGGTATGATTGTTCGTGGTCCCTATACATTCATTTTAAGAGATGGAGCCATCTTGGACCCCGCGGCAGAGCGGCTGTGCGGGCGAAAAATTGCGAAATTCGAGCCCTTTTTTTAATATTGTCCTAATAATTTGTAAACGGTGCCTCGGATCAAAAAACTTAATAGGTTGTAAATTAAAGAGCGTCAAATTCTACATCCAATGCATTACTCAAAGTTGAAATTTGATTTAGTAGTATAATCAAAATCGATAGTCAAAAAACGTCACTTTTTGAGGCTTTGGAGAAAAATCACACATTTCGCTTTTCAAGCTCACATATCTCTGTAACGGATACTCCAAATGAAAAACCGTTCAAGTAAAAGTTGAAGATATTTTGATTTCCGGTTTAACGTGCCCAATGCTTTTCAAATCGGTTCGTTTTTAGTGTAGTTGTGAGCGAAAATGCAAAACTGGTATTTTAGCGATTTGAGCCTTAATAGCTGTATCTCGATAAATATAACAGCTAAGAGTTTTGGTTTAGCCTTAATTCGTAGATACTTTAAGCTTGTTTATAAAAGTTTTGCTAAGTTTTTTTTCAGACTAATTTAATTAATTAAAGAATTAGTTAATTCTCTCTTCATAACAGCGAATAAATGTAACAAATGGAAAATTGTCACTTGCAGTGTAACATTCAGTGAGTGTGGTTGGAGTGAACCTTTCCGAACTCTCGCTTTTTTTACTACAACAATTTACTCGTATTACTCATATTTGGGAAAACAGTTTGAAAAATTGAAAAGAAATTAGCTCTACTGATTAATTCCAAAAACCATCTTTAAATCAGCCACTTCTCAAATTAAGGGTTCATTTTAAGATATTTTTTTTTTACATTTCTCTTGCAAAACTTAGTATTCCATGGCACTCGTATACTACAATATACTCGTATTTCGTATTTTTCAGGTACATTTCTCTTTCAGTTCGCCGTTTTCCCTTGATATTTCCATTGTCTGCAAAAAAAAATCTCAGAAGTGTTTCTGATAGAAATGCATGTTATTTAAGCGAACAGCGAAGCTATCTACCATATGTACATAGTACACACATGGATGGTGTGAGCTAACTTCAAACTATAGTTAGGTAGCAATCATGCATGTCAAAGACTGAAAATACGGAATTTTCACAAGGTGGCACAATTGTAGGTGACTGGGCATCATCGACCAACCTGGTGAAGGACGAAGCCGACAGGAATGTAGGAAGCCAACAGGAGAGCAATGACGACAGCGAACCGAAAGATGAAAAGATTGTAAACTGCTTTCCAAGGCATGCTGTTGGCCAAGATATGAGCGTTTATGGAACGTACGAGTACATGAGAGCGAGCGCAATACAGCGCAATTTTCCGCGCAATCAAAACGACAAATGTTGTCAATTTTTTTAAAGGTTGTCACGTTCATTTCCAACATTTGGTTTGTCGTTATGGTGCCTGTGTCCCCAGCTCGGTTGTCGGTATGAGGCACTAACAAAAGTAAAGTGCTGGGATTTTCGTATGTAGCCGTATGTATCTGTTATGTCATTTTTCTTTATTTAGAATATATACTTTGCATTTCTTGCAAGGTTGGGTGGTGACAGAAACAGAGAGTCGATATGATTTGTTCTGGAGGGTTGCTGAGCTAGTGGAAAATCAAAATCAATTGTTTTGTCTGGTGTAAAAGAACCATCTTAATGCTGCACTGTATTTGAGGTTGTTATTCAACTATCTGTTCGTTATGCTTTGTTTCAGAGTTCCATGGGCTCAATTCCACGGACCAACAGAAAACGGCCGTAGGTTAGCGAAGTACCTGAGGATGGTGTGATAGGACACCAGCGTGTCACCAGAAGAACTTAAAGCCTAGAAAGCTTAAAAGTCAGTTGAATTGGACAGATGAAGAAATAGAAGAAGAAATAGATCGAGTAGTTAAAGTCAGGTACGAATACTAGTCGTTTTGTATCACAAAATATTCCGACGAATTGACAATACCTTGCAGCATTTAAAAAGGGACGGCCGATGTAGCTCGATTAGTAGAACGTCGAGTTACCAATTGACCCCTCAATTGCAGGTTCGACTCCTACCACGATCATATTGGAACAGTTGCTTTTCTCGCCAGCCTACAGTCGACTCAGCTGCCAATGATGGAAAAGGCGGGACGTGCGTCATACTGACCATATTAACTTCCTTTAAAAACGGTCTCGGAAATGAAGTGCTCCACTACACTTCGCTGATGTTCCGCTTTACTTTTCACGGCTTAAAGGCTAAATTGCATGTACATATCCTTTGAAATTGCTTCAATTCTGCCGTAGATCCTCACGTCTTTTTTTTTTCAAAAAATTTGACCAGAATCCGGTAACTCTTCGGCATATCAACTCTGATCTAAACTCTGATGATATAACATGCTTCTGGTTCTCCCGTCCAACAAATCTGCTCCAATCTTTTATGCATTCTATCATATGTATGCGAAGGATACAATTTCCCAGTCTCCCTGTCACCACACTCCTTCTGATTTATGAAAATTTATATAAGAACGGTGCACGTGGAAAATATGAAGTGGAAAAGGCTTCAAAGACTATTGCCACAAAAAAGGATATATTTTCCAGCTACCTACCTACCTTGACTGGTGGTATTTTGATTTTTAGCCCCCCTCCCGACACTTCTCCATTGTGCGGACCAAGATCCCCATTCGTATGCAGCTACGCTGAGAAACAGCATCAGTCGCAGCAGTCTCTGGGAGTTGTGGAAAAAATATTGTCATCAATTTTATGTCCACTCATTTTTTTCCTTGTCGCGTCGTCGTTGACGAAATACCAAACAAGGAGGCGGAGACATTGTTCCAGAATACTGCTGTGGACTTAATATCGCGTATACCCAGCACATACACAGGAATACATATCTCGGAAATACAGAAAAATGATTTGCAATTTTCCATTTTACTTATTCGGATAAGATGTGATACCGAGTATGTTTGACTCGACGCGACTAACATTGGTGTAATGTGGGCTTCGTGGGCATTTGTTTAAATTTGTTGAGATATTATGAAAAGGACCCGCGAGATGATGCATGGATACGCCGCAAGAATGGTGACATTCTTTTTATAATAAAAATCCGCCATGTATCCCTTTTGTTTTTTTTTGTCCGCAGGATTCGTTTAAATTACGTATTTGACTGCTGCGGATATGTCTTCGTATAGGAAATATCAGAATATTTCATTTCAGGCGGGCATAGCTGCGAATCATGTAGGTTTTGTGAAGAATTGAGGAGACGTGTCTCAACTGCGTGATAGGGCTTAAGTTAAGGATGTTGGACAGCTTAAGGCATTGTAGCGTGATTATATGTTAGTAAGATATATCATTCGAAAGCAGACTCTTCTTCGCTTGGCGCGCAGTGGAGAAGATATCGTTTACCTCTGATTACACGTATACTTCTGATTACACAGGGTAGACCCCGGTCTTGCATTTTTGAAAGAAAAGCCCTTAAGGATTTTATACTGACAGTCCACAGCGACAAGTACTCTGTGTTAATTTACCTTAAACAAAAAGTGAAGTTATACTGAATTGCCTCGACGTACTTGCCGCATGCCGACACAGGGACCTTACCTTCCCGGGAGGACATCACAATGACTAATGCATCAAAAACTAGTCTTGTTCTTGGCCGTCACTCCTATGCACATCATCATGTTTGGGGCAGCCCTCCACTGACACTAAAGAGCGTGGGGAATCGCTTCTCGAGTACATTAAAGGTACATACTCAGTAATATGGACAGAGATCCTACTTTCGTAACCAAAAACAGACAGGAGGCCTTAAGATGCTGATACAATAGCGAATAATACCGCGGTTTTGTTTCCCCTATGGTAAAGCTTGCTAGTATATCACTGCAATACCGCGATTTTGTAGAGCGCCGTACTGGCAGGTTATTTCTGCTTGCAATTTTGGCTTGAGCCGCTGTAAACCGACATGTATCACGTCTGCGAGACAAGTTGATAGCTTCCCAGTTCGAACAGCTGATAATGAATCGTTTGGGTGTTAACAAAATTTATTTGCGAGCGCTAAATCACAGTGTATTTTAGTAATGTGCAAAAAATAAGCAAGTGTTACTTTTTCACCCTTACTTCTCATAATACTTTTTCACTCTTACTTCGTCACAAAAGTAAAACTTAAAAGTAACGAAAGTAGTAAAAGTAGTAAATGTAACGAAAGTAGTAAATGTATCGAAAGTACTGGGTAGTGAAAAGTAGCCAGTAGTAAAAAGTAGTGGGTACTGGGTAGTGAGGTGTAGCGAGTAGTGAAAAGTAACAGGTAGTGGAAAAACTAAGTTAGGTACATAGGTAGACTTAGGTTCTCGGGTCGCTGAGTTGAATGGTAGTACTGCCATCGAACCTCAGCACCTCCATGGGTCGCGAGGGTCGCAAACAAAAAAACTGAGATGGATATCAAAGTGATGTTTTTCGGGTTCGCTAAGTTGAATGGTGGTACTCCCGTGGACCGTCACCCCCTCCATGGGGTCGCGAGGTTCGCAAACCAAAATTTTAGATACCTAGATATCAAAATAATGGTTTTCGAAGTTGCTGCGTTGAATCGTGGTACTCCTGAGGACCCTTAGGGGGAATACGTTTCAACGTATAAGCGGATAACATTCACAGTTGACGGATAAATAGCATTCGGTTGTAGAGGCCGTTGAAGCTCAGTTGGCAGACATTGATTCCGTGATGATAACAAGTGATATGTGGACATCAATTGGAGCTGAGCCAGTTATTGTTTTAACAGCTCATTTTATCACTAAAGAATGGGAGTTTAAATCCTTTTTATTGAGCTACTGTCGTTTTGGGCGAACTCGTACAAGCGAACACATTCGCTCCGCTGTTCTCGGAATTTGCAAGGACTGGAGCATTGAGAAAAAAGTGCATGCAATAGTAACTGGGGCGACCGGTAGCGCAGTGTGTTGAGGCAACAGTCTCATGTTTGATTACCGGCGTAATTGTTCAAAAAGCCATACTAGAAAGCCACAATTTACGGTCCAAAGCGAAACGATTAGTTAAGTTCTTTCATATAAGCACGACAGCAGCTGAAATTTTTAAAAATATTCAACTTGGTAAGCCTATGTCGACAGCAGGGTTAGAATTATTAACTGATGATTTTTCCAATTTGGATAATAAGAATGATGATGATGATGAGGACGATCAAATCGAAGTAGAAGGAAGTTCGACATTGGCATCAACTGCGAAGCAAACACCGAAAGATTTGGAAGAGTTTTTCAAATATGAACTGGCTCTTTATTCAATATCCCTTTTTGCAGAAGACGGTATGCTTAAGGGTACAAAATCATCACTGTATTCAGCAGTTTCACCATTACCACAACCAACCAAACTTTACAAAATCAAACTGCAGTGGTAGACAATTGATTCCATCTCCAAAAGGTTAAATGGAATAGGACTGACAGTTACCATGAAATTTGCAAAAAGTATGTGAAATTCATTCGTGATCATCACTGAGCAAACGTTATGGTAATTTTTGATGATTTTTTCTGGATCCTGGAATGAGAGACATGAGGAGTGCTGAAAGAAACTGAAGGGGTAGTGTGAATGCATCAATTGATGTCAATTTTGATGGAACAACAATCAATCAAGTGCCACAGAAAAACTTTCTAGAGAACGAAGTAAAAAATAAACTTCGCTTTAATTTACTTTTAAAGGATACAGTCTCTCAAAACAATGTAAATGTGAAGCAAGCAGTTGAAAATGCCGATATGCTTATTGTAACTTCTGCAATAAGCCTTGCTGCAGAGTATGATGCTGTGCAAATCATCGGAGAGGACATTGACTTGCTCGTTCACGTGACTTCTATGGGTTAAGATTTCCCCATTTACTTCCGAAAACCTGAAAGAAATCGCAAATATATTCAGAGATCCTAACGCCAGTGTTTCGACCATTTCTGAAGCAGGAGAGCGTATACTTCTTGCTCTGTATGGCGGTGACACAACAAACACACTAGGCGCTTTGCGATACCAGCTGTTTTCGCAATCTCTATCTTGAAGGTTGAATCTTTCAAAGCTGTCACCAACGCAGGATGCAACTATACCAAATTAAAAACCCTTTGGACTGGGGATGGAAAATGGACAATCAGTCAGTTCTTATTAAAACCACCAGAGATCCAGTCCCTTAGTCAATTCTAACCTACATTTCCTGCAAGTGCAAAAAAAGGCTGTACTAAGCCCTGTAGTTGTAGAAATAACCGTCTAGGCTAGGTTAGGTCAGGTCAAAGGGTTGCTATGATTGTGTACAGGACACATAGACAGCATCAGGGTCCGTTGTGATGCCCAACGGGATAAGTAGTCCCGACCAATTCTAAACTTCGAACTAGCCCGAGCCCACAACAAAACGTGGGAGCTTGTCAACATCGACGTCCTGCAAGTCACCCAGGCCGACAAAGTAGTAGGCCCAAGAGTAGCCCTCCTAATACTTTCCAGGTCCGGGCATTCTCAGAGAAGGTGGACAGTACTCTCTTCTACCTCCTCATCTCCACAGCTTCTATATAGGTCGATATACGGAAGCCGAAGCCTCCTGGCGTGCTCTCCAATTGGACAGTGCTCGGTGATGATGTCCACGATCGTACCAATGTGATGCCTTTTCAGCGACAATAGCTTAGCGGAACGACTCATATCCAACCTGGGCCATATCAGCTTTGTCTTATAACAAGTGCTCCCACTTAGCCATCTCGTGTTAGTGATACTTATCGCGGCCTGCATTATGCTATGCTTACATACGTCAAAAGGCATCTCAACTTTGCAGAGAGTACGTTCAGATTCTTCCGAGGTCCCTCTTCTAGTAAGTTCGTTAGCTCGGCAGTTGTCAACGAAACCACTGTGACCCGAAATCCAGCACAATATAATATCAAAGATACCACTTATTTCTGTGAGAGATTCGCGGCACTCCAACACCATCCTTGAGGTTGTACGTACGGATTCCAGGGCTCTAGTCGTAGCTTGAATGCCTGTTAAAATAATAATGTTCCTCACAGATATGTCATGACGATGGCATCCCAGCCAGACAAGGACTTCCCAGATAGCAATTAATTCCGCTTGCAGAACGCTACAGTAGTCGGATTGTCGGACCGATAGGCTCAGATTCAGACATTCGGAGTAAATGCCAGCTACCACGCCATTGTAATTCTTAGATCCATCTGTGTAGATATGTATCGTATCTGTTGTCGGAAGAAAGTCTTCATTCCATATGTAATGGGATGAGACTTTTGAAGGACTTAATGAACATAAGTTTTGATGAGACATGATCCGTCCTTGAAGGGATGTCTCGATTATTTAAAATCGTCGAGTGCCCACAGTTTACTATTGTCCTGCATCTCGAAGATGGACAGCCGTGCGTGCAGCCAACTGTTCGCCAATAATATCTAGCGGGAGCAGGTTGGGTCGTCCTGAGAGCGCCGCTGATTGCCAAACTAGCTGATCTTTGAACGTTTTCCATTATTCTACGATTTACTGCAGTTTTAAGTGCGTTCCACCACACAATAATGCCATGGAAAAGTATGGGGCGAATAACCGCCACATAGAGCCAATGCACAACCTTCGGTTGCAGGCCCCATTGTTTTTCGATGGCTTTCGTACAACAGTAGAGTGCGATATTTGCCTTATTAACACGCTCCTAAATACTGGGGTTTCCAACTTAGCTTCCTGTCAAGTATCAGCCCCAGGAACTTAGCCTTGTCTATGAAGACCAATTTCTTTCCCTCCAATACCGGAGATTCTGGTGTTGGTGTCCTATGCATTCTTGAAAATAGGACCAGTTCCGTCTTTAACGGATTAGCTTTAACGCCACATTTTGTAGCCCAATTTGTTAAAATAGAGGATCCATTCTGTAATACCTTGCTAAGAGTGGTAGGGAACTTACCCGAGATGGCGATAGCAACGTCGTCCGTGTAGGCAGTCACCTTGCATCCCAGCGCCCCCAGATCCAGGAGAAGTTCATTTACCACAACATTCCACTCTGCAGGATGCCCCTATTAACGTATCTACGAGCGGACACGCCCAACTCAGTGCAAATAACCCTAGATGTTATCATCAGTTTGATGAGCTTACAGAGAGAGTTGTCCACTCCAAGAGACGGCAGTGCATCAATGATTGCAACTGGTGTAACGTTGTTGAAGGCTCCCTCAATATCCAGAAATACCACCATGGTAAACTCCCTACAGCTTAAGGGCTTCTCGATATAGCCCACGATAGAATGCAACGCTGTATCAAAGGATTTACCCTTCCAGTACGCATGTAGTCAATTTGATAAGAGGTTTGGGAGAATCTCACTTCGCGAGTATCTATAAATCTCTCCAAGTACTTAAAGTAGGGTCGATGATAAACTAATCGGCCTAAGATCGTTCGGGCGTGCGTTGGATCTTCTGCCTGTTTTCGGAATAAAGACCACCTTGACCTCTACCCAGACCCGAGGGATGTAGTTTAAACATGCCCTAAAATTTTTTTCAATCCAGGGGTAGACAACATCGGGCAGGTGCTGTAAGTCTGCGGGAATGATACCATCGGGTCCCACAGATTTAAGCGGCTCAAAACTGGATATGACCCAGATAATTTTCTCCTTTGATAGTATAGCTGCAGACGCGCATGGATCTGTAATGTGTTCCTGTGCATATACGAACGCAGTTCCAGATGAACTGTCCGGAAAAAGCGTGTCTAGGAGGATATTAATTGTTTCCTTACTTGTGGTGGTCCACGATTCATCTGGTTTCATTAGATAGGTAGGCAACGATGGATTAGTAGCTAATACTTTACGTAGCCTTGAGAATCCGCTCGACGTTTCAAAGCGTTCACACATAAGTCTCCACGAACACCTCTTAGCTCTCCCCACTTCCTTCTTAAAGCTTCGAAGATACTCTCTGTAGGTGTACCAATCCGCTTCACATTCAGATGATTTTGCCTTATAAAAGGCCTTCCTACATTTAACTCTATATTCTCTATATTAATAAGATCCGCGTTCCACCACACAGGGTTTTTATTTTTATTTGACCTACGGGTGCGACACAATCTAATCGCAGCTTGTTTGAAAACATTTGTTAGAGTATGCATTATTTTGTCCAGCTCCTGAGTGGTTCCCGGTCAAGGCGGCAGATATTCCTGAAAAGTATCATGATGCGTGGTCCAGTTTGTTCTCCGCCTATCCAAGATAACTGTGTTTATTGTGGGAGTCTCGTTGAGACTGAACTGAAGGTAGCGGTGATCTGAAAGGAGTGATCAGCTGACACCTTCCAGCCCCGCACTAAGTGTTGTAAGTCCTCTGAGACAAGAGTAATATCGAGCACCTCCTGTCTAGTTTTGGTGATGAAAGTAGGCTCACAACCCACATTGCAAATGAAGAGACTTTACATAATAAGGTACTTGAACAGCAACTCCTCTCGTTGTTTGTGTCGGTACTACCCCATACGGTGTGGTGTGCGTTAGCGTCACAGTATAATACTTATCTTGTCTGTATTAGATATCGAGATTGCCCCTCTCAGGTTGGTGAGAGGGAGGACTCCTGCATGATCGTGCGCAAAGTACGCAGAAATTATCCAGTACAGTTTTTCTCTAGTTTCTAGGCTGAGAATGACACTATCCTTGTCGCTATAGGCCGCAACCATAATAACGATCTAAAGTCCTGGGTGATTTGTAACACGGTTGTGGACAAAGCTGTAACAACAAAGCGGATATAATAATTAATGAGGAACTAGCTGGAGTCTTCAAGACCACACAGAAATAAACATACAAAAAAAAATAAGTTTTCCAGGGAAAGATATGGGTTAAGGTCGTGGGACCTTCGGTACCCGTGTGTGTGTTTATGTACCTTAAGGCACAGATATTTTAGAATAGTAATGGTAGGGGCAGCGAGATTGCGAGAGCCCCGACCGAATCTCCAGTCACTCATCTACAGCAAACTCCTGCCGCCGTCTATCCCGCTGAGGAGTTTTCGAAAGATGGCGTTGCCGGACCTTCACGGTCAATTCGGTCAACCTTTACTTCGTCCCCATGAACACTTCCAGTGTCCGCAACACCTGTCCATTACAAGCCTTCTTTCTATTGCCGGCTGTATATATGTGGGAACCAACGAAATTGGACAGCTACGTCATATAACTGTCATAGGAACGACCGTTCCATAAGCAAATTTTTGTTGGAAACACTTTTTTATTTCTGAAGATATCTTTATCAAATTTCATATTGCTTCAACCATATTTACCGCCAAACCACATTCCTAAAGTTGGTTGAAATCGACCCACTACTTCATTTACCTGTCATAGGAACAGTGGAATAGGAACAAGTTTTACTACTGGCAAATGCACTTCGCGTGAAGGGTATAATACCTTCGGCAAGCTAGCCGAAGACTAATGTACTTTCAAATGTATCTGGGGGACACATACTATAGGATTTATTAACTGATGTTTAGATTTTTTTTTTTCACACACTCGGTTTTTAAAGAAATTTGTTTTTGCTATTATCTATGTAACTACATATATGTATTTTCTACGCGTATCCCATTTACCTCAAGTGAAAACTAATTAAGCTATCAAGAAATTCATCCCTTATAATTTTCCTCGTATTATATGTATTTTTTCCGTTATTTGACAAAATACAGAAAAAAAACGAAAGTTTTTCTGTTTGTGGGAATAAAAGATGAAAAAACAGAAGCCTGAAAAATAGTCTTTTTCAAGTGAGAATATCGCAGAAACTATTGAAAATACGGAAAAAGTGGCGCTAACCTTTTTTTTATTAAACTTAAGATATTTTTTGTCTCGAAAATTTTTCGATACGGTTAACCGTTTTCAAAATATTATTGTAAGAAAAAGAGAATTTTTTTTTTGTAGTTTTCTGGCTGTAACTAAAGTTTCACAAAACAAGCTAGCCTTCTTTGTGTTTTGTGGTACATTTGCCTTTTTGAAATTAGTAGTAAAACTTGTTCCGATTTCACTGTTTCTATAAGAGGTATATGAAATAGTGGGGCGATTTCAACCAAATTTAGGAACGTGGCTTAGCAGTCAATACGATTGAATAATATGCAATTTCGTAAAGATATCTTCAGAAACAAAAAAAGTTTTTCTGACAAAAACTTGCTTTTGGGCGGTCGTTGCTATGACAGCTATATAATAGAGTAGTCCGATTTCAACCAAATTCAGAAATATGATTTCACTAAAAATAATATTGATTTTTGTGAATTTTGAAAACAATATCTTTAGAAAAAAAAAGTTTTTCTCACAAAGACGAATTTTTGGACCGGTCGTTCCTATGGCAGCTATATGACGTAGTGGTCCGATTTCAACCAAATTCGTGAATGTGATTTAGCTATAGATACTATTGATTTTTGTGGAATTTGAAAAAGATATCTTTAGAAATAAAAAAGTTTTCCTCAGAAAGACGAATTTTTGGACCGGTCGTTCCTATGGCAGCTATATGACGTAGTGGTCCAATTTCAACCAAATTCCGAAATGTAATTAAGCTAAAGATATTATTAATTAGTGTGAAATTTGAAAAAGATATCTTTAGAAATAAAAAAGTTTTTCTCACAAAGACGAATTTTTGGACCGGTCGTTCCTATGGCAGCTATATGACGTAGTGGTCCGATTCCGTTGGTTCCGACATATATACTGCGTGCAATAAAAAGAAGGTTCTGTACAAAATTTCAGATCGATAGCTTTAAAACTGAGGGACTAGTTTGCATAGAAACTTGGGTGTCTAGGATATGATTATACATTTTAATTATTAACTAACGATCTAATGATGTTATTACTATTTGAGCACGTTGCCAAAAATTTAGTTGTACTTTTATTTACTATTTCATTGATGGTCAAAATTTTTGTCTCGTTGTGTAATCTATTAGTTGAGTAGAAGAAGGGTTTATTAGTAATACGTTTCAAGATTTTGTTTTGTGTGGTTTGTAGCCTATTTTTCGTGGTTTTAGCATAAAGACCCCATACGGGTGATCCATATGCGGCGATGGGTTGAATCACCATCTTATATATAAGAAGTTTATTATCTTGAGATAATTTGGACTTCTTGTTCAGGAGTGGATATAGAGAGTGGAAAGATTTTAACATTTTCTCAGCGGTTTTCTCAACATGTAGTTGACCTGTTAATTTTTTATCGAAAACTAATCCAAGGTAAATCAGTTCCTTGTTCCAAGTGATACGGTCGCCAAGAAAGTTCAGGGGTGAATTTGGTAAGTTTGTTCTTTTTCTCTTCTTAGTAAAAAAGGCCGCTTGTGTCTTAGAAGTGTTAAGTTTAATTTTCCATCTGAAATAGAATTGGTATAAGGAGTCTAACTGGGATTCAAGTTTCGATGTGATAGAGATAGGATCGTCGTCATTGTAATGAAACTTAGAACATATTATTGCCTATGATGTTGGTTATCCTTGGCCATCAGTACTTTTTATCTCGGACGTGTTTAAGGGATATAGGGGTGCGCTAACTGTAACTGTGGAAATAAACTATTATTAACCTATTTTGAGGAGATATACAAATTCCATTATTTTCCGTTTTATATCCTATTCGGAACCCATCTTCCTGAAAGTTTTCATTTTTCTAAGTGTAATGGTCTCGAAATGCAAGGAGGGACAAATTACGATCTAATATTTTCTCCTCCCTCGCTGTTCCCCTTTCTTCAAATTTAAAGTAACTGCCAAAAATAAAATGTACTCAACATTACCTTTCTCACAACACCCGACTTGCCTATACCAGTCGATAAACCAAATTTGCCTTTAATTTCGCCCCACCCCCCTCTCGTTATAGTTGGCCAATTACAACACATCATCTCCTACCAATCTTTACCCTTTCATAAATGTATAACCATAATAATGTAACAATAACTGTAATTCGTACAACGAAAAACAACATGCAAGTAGTACTTGCACCTTCGAAGCCGGTAGGTGTATTTTTTGTATGAATAGTGTAAAAATGCCTAAATTTAAGTGAATGTACTATTATTAAATATAACATGATTGTAATGAAACTTAAAGACGTTATTTCCTATGGTGTTGGTTATCATTGGCCATCAATATTTTTTACCCCGGGTGTGCCGAAGGGATGCAGGGGTGTGCTGACTGCAACAATAGAAATGTACTATAATTAACCTTTTTTGATGAGATTTTGAAATTGTATTATTTTTAGTTTTCTGTGTTAGTGAAATGCCGCATTTCCGTAAATTTTCATATTTCTAAGTGTAACGGTCTCGAAATGCAAGGGGGGGGGGGGGGGGGGGGGGCGACAAACTCGGATGACATATTTTCCCCTCTCCCTCTTTTCCCGTTTCTTCAATTTTGAAAAAAATTCCAGAAATGAAATGTACTCGACGATACCTTTCTTACGATACCCCACTTGCCTATACTAGACGAAAAAAAAATTTCGACCTTCATTTCCCCTCTATGGGGACCCTCCCTTAAAGTTGACCTATTACGACGTATCGCTTTCTCCAGAGAATTATAGTAAAATACTTCTACATATTTTCACCGAATTTCATGCATGTAGCTTCAGCGGTTCGTGAGATATTTCATGGACAGGCAGACAGATAGACAGACAGACGGACGCATGACCGATTTCATAAGGGTTTTGTTTTACTACAAAACCCTAAAAAAGAAATAAAACTACCCCATAATCTGTTTTAGAAAAACTATCGTACCTGATGACGTGACTATAGACGCATATGGAAATGTAGTGCAATTTGTTCATTCTTTTTCCTTTTTGTCAATCTCTTATCTACAAAAATTTACCCTATTTTTACTAAATTGGTTTGGAAATGGTTTATTAAATGATTCGGAACCTCAACAAAAAAAAGTAACTATGTGATTTGAAACGAAAATTTATACGAATGAGACTTCCAGTCAAGTCATGTTGTGAGATTTGTGAAGTCAAGTCAGTATGATTCGCTTGGCCGTCAACTGGTATTGTATCTTGTTATGTGTTATATGCTTGTTACCAAATGTTTTACCTGAGGTGTGTATTCTCATGTTTCTTTAGAAAATAGATGAGTACTGACAGTCACTTAACCCTTCCACACAGACTCTCTACTTGGGTCGTTTCCATAATTTACGCACTTTTGCCAATCTTTACTATGGAAATCTTAGCGCATGGATAACCGACAACAAGATCTTCGCTGACTATGAACTCATTCGAGAAGTTTATTCGCCAATGATATCCTTTGAAATACTAGAAAAAACGAAAAACCGTGTTGAATCGCGCTTTAAAAAAACCATTAAAATATGTGATACAGTACGTCTACTGAAGAGCACCCCCGTCTTTGGTACTATGCTGGGTTGGATCAAAAATCAATCAAACATACCACTATCATGTCGAGTTTCGCCTGGAAAATATTGGGTACGGAATTTTACGGTGACATCGAATTGTTGGCCTCTGGGAGGAATTTTTCGCCGAAAAGGATATATCAGTGTAAAAAGTTCATATTTGATGGGTAAACCTGGATCTATCCCCGATGTTATAGTGAAAGTTGAATATGAAGTTGAAATTGTGAAAGTTTCGTAATTCTTCGGTGTTAAGGAGTCAAATCTGGGAGGTTTTTGTAACGAAATCTAGTTCAATCAATTGTCGAGTTATGATTTAATATTCACACTCTTAAGTGAAATCGTATGATATATAAATTTATCGTAAAAGAATAAATAAATAATAAAAACAGTAAAAAATACATTGACTCTGTTATCCGACTTGAAACAGGTTGTGTCTTATTTGCCTCGGTCAAACAATAGGTTATAGGTCCAGGCAGACACGCGATTGGTTTTTATTTGTGAGAACAAGTTAAGCTTAATCGTAAAGTCTGCGTAAGAATCTCGTTGCGATGAGTTCAAGTAGCGCGCTTTCGTTTCCTTTCGAAAAATTAAAGGGGTGCCAAAACGTTGACGTGGCAGCGGCATGCACAATCGTATCTTGTAATCAAGGGATGTTGGAAGGTGATGAGCAAGGGATTACCGGACCAACCAACAGAGAAGGATGTGGGATTCCATTAGCGAGCACTTGCAGAAATAACTCTGATGATTGAACCTGTAAATTTCGAGCGCATACCTAGCAACAGCAGCATCGGTCTGAATGTAGATGGATCGCTCTGTAGACTTATAGACCAACTACTAGCATCTAGGGTCATTTGCACTCGTTTGGGTGCAACATCTGAGCGCACGAGTGATAATTGAGGAACTCCTCAGGGTGGCGTACTATCCCCCCTTCTTTGGAATCTGGCGGTTAACAAACTGCTTTTGGACCTGGAGGGCGTGGGATGCAAAGTTATCGCGTATGCGGACGATATTGCCATCGCAATCTCTGGGAAGTTTCCCTCTACGCTCCGTGATATTATGCAGAATGCCCTCTCAATTCTGATGAAGTGGGCTAGGCAAGCTGGGGTTGATGTTAATCCGGAGAAAACAGAACTTGTTCTCTTTACAAGGAAACCCAGGCCACCAATATTCGATCTACCATTGCTGAACGGAATGAGACTTGTTCTCTCGGAAAAAGCCAAGTTTCTGGGCGTCATCCTGAACAGGCAACTGGGGTGGAAACCCAATATCCAGGAGCGAGTAGCTAAGGCGACTGTTGCGCTATACTCGTGTAAGAAGGCCATAGGTAGGAAGTGGCGCCTGAAACCGAAAATTGTTTTCGGGCTCTATGTCTCAGTCCTGCGATCTATACTCCTGCATGGTATTATTGTCTGGTAAACTGCCCTCAATTTTGCGGTTTACCGAAGTATGCTAGAGAAATTCCAAAGAATGGTGAGCATCACAATCACTGGGGCTTTTAGAACTACGCCAACAGCTGCCCTTGATGTCCTGCTCGATTTGCTTCCCCTAGATATTTTTGCTAAGCAGGTGGCCTCGAACGTAGCCATTCGTCTTCGGAAAACTGGACAGCTAGCTGTGGCACCCACGGGACACTCGTCTGTTCTTAGCAGCTTGGACTTTCCTGCGGTAACGGATTACACTCTTCCCAAGTATCTGCTCGGTAAGAATTTTGTAAGCCCAATCCCCTCACGGAACGAGTGGAAGGCCAGGCCAACACTTTCCAGGAGTCAAATGCTATAAATTTATACACCGATGGCTCTAAGACGGATAAAGGAGTGGGAGGGGGAGCGTGCTTGGAAAAGATGAATATAAACTTGTCACTACATCTCCCTGACTTTTGCGGCGTTCTTCAGGCGGAGATTACGGCTATTTGAAAGATTTTCATAAGTCTCGGGCGTAATGTCATAGCTGCTAAGGACATTATCATTTTTACGGATAGTCAGCCGGCGATTAAATCCCCTGAATCCGTGATTACAAACTCAAAGATTGTTGCCGCATGCCGCACCTGTCTCCTGGAGATGGGAAACATCGCCATTTGTTGGATTCCGGCCCATAGTGGCTTTGACAGAAATTGCAAAGCGGATGAACTAGCTAGAGGCGGCTCTATTGGGGGGACCGGGTTTAGTCATCGCCATCTCGGGTGGTCTTTATCAGACTGTAAAATGTTGGTAAACGCTGACGCGTTGAGTAATGGTAGCACTTGTATGGTTACTAGGCAACTGTGGCCTAGGATTGATCCCAAACGCTTTGCGGAGCTGCTGGCGTTGGATAGATGGAACCTGCGGACTCTTGTCGGGGTGATTACAGGGCATTGCCCGATCGGTGAACATGCTAGGAAATTGGGGCTTCCACACAATGACCTCTGTTGAAGTTGCGGGGATGAGGAGGAGAGTACCTTTCATCTCCTATGTGGGTGTCATGCCCTGGCTAGAAGAAGAAGCATTACCTTGATGTTAGCATCAGCCGACTCCAGCGCTTTATCAACAGCTCAGGCTGGTTCAATGAATAGGTAGGACTCGGGTTGTGGAGTCGATGGTGGTATCACAAAGGACCCAGTGGTGGTCCTTGTGCTGTGTGTATCACGGCAGCCCCTTTAAGCTAACCTAACAGCAGCATCGACGAAGAAAGTATGGGATGCTTTAATGGCAGCTTATGAAGACAGTAGTCTTAGGAGACAATTTGAACTGTTAAAGTAGTAAGTACGCCTTAAGCTTCGTATACATCTGAGCATATTTGCTCGCACGATCGCTGAACACGCACAGAACACACTAGCGGAGTCCGTACCCAGTACCTTATAAAATTTTGTGATGATAATACCACGTTAAAAGCCTACAGCACACACTTGAAGCTATTCGTATTAGTGAAGGAACACGGTGGAGACTTCTCAAGTATCGTGAGGAAAATCAATCGAGCGACAGATTGTGAAACGATCCGTAAATACCGTACCTTATGGAGGAAATGGAAACATCTGAACAAAGGAAATGTAACACTAGCGGACCCCGTACCCTGCCAAATTTTGTGATCAATAAGTAAACCCACCAATTTAATAACGAGGAATTAGAACTGCTCAACAATAGATTAGCCTTTGCTTTTCCGCCAATCGCACCAATCGAGGAGACAATTGTTAATTTCGAGGCATCTCTAACCAGACCGAAGCTTTGATTCGGCCTGGAGTCCGAAGCGTATATACTCTAGACTTATACAGACCTAGTGGTGATACCATAAGTACAAATTGGCAACGACCATATGCATTAAAAGTGAGTTTCCTATATGGCCAATTTATAGGGAAGATTGGCGATCATTCAGAAGGATCTTGACCATTCTCAAAATCAACTAACACACACTACAAATATTTGTCGAATTTTTCAAGTCGCTAACTTCATTCCATCGAAAGTTATCGCTAATTTAATGTCTCACATGTAGAGGAGGTAGCGGTTTCCTTTGTCGGATCTTGTGAATTTTCAATAACAACCAACTAGATCCACAATGTCATCCGAAGTACAAGTATCAACCAGGGAGAATGATCAGCCATCCATCTACTCCATGGAAGTATTCCCGATGGTGTGCTTTAATTCGGATGATGACTCAGACTAATGGTCTGGGTATTGGCGTGGTACAAGCCAACCTACACTACGCCAAAGCCGTCTCGGACACTCTAGCTGCCAGGTTCTCAGGGGGAAAAATTGGGAGTAGCCCTCATACAGGAACCTTGGCAGCATAATGGCATCATTAAAGGACTCTCAGTAAGTAATGCTAATCTTATAAAATATATGACAGAAATGCCAGTCGACCCAGGTCGTGCATCATTCTAGAGAATAGCATTAAGTACATTTGTCTTTCAGAATTTACCTCTAGTGATTTAGTGGCGATTACCATCAGCGTCACCATGTGAGGTATCAAACAGGAGCTACTCATCGTGTCCGCCTTCTTCGCTGGAGACTCCGACATCCCGTCAGAAACAATACAACGGCTGACAGAGTACTGCCGAGCAGAAAGAAGGTATCTTATAATTGGCTGCGATGCAAATGCCCATAACATAGTATGGGGAAGCAAAGATACGAACAACAGAGGTGAGTACCTCTTAGAACTTATTAACACCCTTGACCTAGACATTTTCAACAATGGTACACGCCCAACCTTTGTCACTAGGGCAAGGCAAGAGGTGCTCGATCTTACGTTTGGCAGCTACCCTTTATCGAGTCGGATACGCAACTGGCGTGTCTCCGACAAACCCTCGCTCTCAGACCACATGCATATTCGGTTCGATATCGTAGCACAATCGTCAGTGATAGTTGAGAGACGTATTCCACAACAAACGGACTGGCCGAAATAAGCTGAGGCACTTCGCGATAAACTCTCAATGATTGAGACGTCTGCCTCAGGAACCCTTAGTCTTGAAAGACTGACCATGGATGTCACCTCAACTATCCTGTCGTCTTACGAAGAAAATTGTCCTCTCAGGACTACTAAGAAGAGCAGGGGAGTTCCGTAGTGGGACACAGAACTCTCTCGCTTAAAGAAACGTACAATAGAGCAAAGCATAATGGTGAGTGGAGTGGGATTTATATCGCTCCATACTGACCGAGTACAATAAAAAGATTAGAGCAGCTAAACACAAAAGCTGGACGCACTTCTGGGAAGGCGTACAGAATACTAATACGGCAGCCAGACTGCATCGCGTTCTGGCCAAGAAAGGCTCTAATTCAGTAATCATACTCAAAAGAGGAGATGAAAGTACCACAGAAGACTCTGGAAGCACAGGAAAGCTTTTTCTTGAGACGCATTTCCCCGGGTGTATCATCGAACCTGAAGATGGCAGCTATCTAAACAATCACTTGATGCCCCTCAGGGCTAACCGGTGTAACAGGTCAGCTGCAAATTAAATCTTTACATGCGAAAAAGTTTAGTGGGCAATTGGAACATTCGAGCCCTACAAATCGCCTAGCACTGACGGAATATTTGCAGCCATTCTGCAACAAGAGCAACAGTCACTTGTACCATTCCTCCTAAGCATCTTTAGGTGCAGTTTTGCTTTGGGCTACATTCCCAAAACCTGGAGGTCAGTGAGAGTGGTATTCATTCCTAGAAATGGTAACAGACCCATGGATGACCCTAAATCCTACAGACCAATCAGCCTGACATCTTTTATGCTAAAGGCAATGGAAAAGATCATTGATGCTCATATCAGGAGCTCGCTCCTCATGAGTAACCCCCTTCACCCTAGACAATTTGCCTATCAAGCCGGCAAATCCACTGAATGCGCTCTCCACAGCCTTGTTGGAGAAATTGAAGCGGCTTTGACAGCGAAAGAAACAGCTTTATGCGCGTTTCTTGATATCGAAGGTGCCTTTGACAACACCTCCTTCGATTCCATTGACAGCGCTCTCATAGCAAAAGGTGCCGACAGTACTACGGCAGTCTGGGTGAAACGCATGCTCTCTTCCAGAAGGGTTATCACTGAAGTTGGAGATACCTCTCTCACAGCAAATGTCATGCGAGGATGCCCCAAGGGGGTGTTTTGTCCCCCCTGTTGTGGTGCATCGTTGTAGACACTCTCATGTGGAGATTATCCGCACTTGGATTTTCAAAACAAGGATACGCGGACGACCTGGTTATTAGTGTCAGGGGTAAATTTGAAGAAGTTTTACCCGACATCATCCCGAAAGCTTTGCGTGTAGTCCAGGAATGGTGTGATACTAACGGACTTAGGGTCAGCCCATCGAAGGACGTTATTGTTCCATTCACGAAGAAAAGAAAGCTTAGGGCAATAAAATGCCCCACTTTGTACAACTCTCCAGTACAAATGGCAAATTACGTCAAATATCTGGGAGTCACACTTGATAGCAAGCTACTCTGGGCAGAACACCTTAGAGTAACATCAGAAAAGGCCACAAAAGTCTTGTGGAGCTGTCGGCAGTATGCAGGCAGGACGTGGGGCACCAAGCCCCATATTGTCCTCTGGATTTACAAAGCTATTGTTCGGCCAATTGTTGATTATAGAGCAGTCGTTTGGTGGAAAAGAGCGACCACCTCAGTTGGTAAGGATACTCTCACCAAAATACAAAGGCTTGCATGCCACATAATAACGGGAACCATGTGCTCTTGTCCTACTGCGGCGCTTGAGGCTTTGCTTGACCTTCCGCCACTGCATATTCACATTGAAGCAGAGGCAAAAATTGCACTAGCAAGGCTAAAAGCTTGCAATGTACAAATCAGACTGAATTCGGCACAAAGTAAAATAGCTGGCTGCTAAGTCACAATACGCTCAACATGCCATCTGATCACCAGACTAGGGAGCTACGCTTCGAGCATTCTTTCCGGTCAATTGTCTGGAATAGAGAGCAGTGGGCGGAGTCCTTCAGCTCTCTTCATTCTGACACAATAAAATGGTTCACGGACGGGTCCTAAAGGATCAGGTGCGAGCATTGTCGGCCCAGGACACAGAATTTTCATCCCCATGGGAAATTTCACCATTGTCTTCCAGGCGGAAGTGCATGCCATTGAGGTCTGTGCACGACTGTGCCAGGCCATAAGCTACACTAACAAGAACATAGGAATCTTTACCGATAGTCAGGCGGCCATAATGGCACTGACTAGTCCATCAGTTCACTCAAGACTAGTAAAGTCTTGTCAAGATATCCTTAACATCGTCGGGGCCTCCAACAACCTCACTATCTACTGGGTTCCTGGGCACTCCAATATTGTAGGTAATGAACAAGCAGACGAGCTTGCCAGACAGGCATCTGAGGCCCCCTACATTGGTCCAAACCCTTTCTGCGGTATACCTATCTGTCTTGTCAGGCAGCGGATTAGGGAATGGGAGCGAGAGAGAGCTGCCTCTCTGTGGGAAGCTCTCCCAAGTATGAGACAATCAAAATTGTTCATTGCTGGCTACTCTCATAACAGGTCTCTTGATCTACTCAGCCTGAGCAGAAACAGGGTCAGAATTATATGTGGACTTCTCACAGGTCACTCCCGTCTTCGAGGTCACCTCAAAACGATGCGCATCGTTTCGGATGCAAACTGTCGTTTCTGTGAGGCCGACGACGAAACCTCAGAACACAATCTCTGTGAGTGTGAGGCTCTAGCTTGCCGTCGAACTGTTTGCTTCGGCATTGCCTATCCTATGGCCAAGGACGTGACCTCGATCAAGCTCGGCCATCTCAGTCGATTTATCGAGATGAGCGGATTGGATTAGCAGATTTAGTCCTGCTCTCCAGGATTCGGGTATAGAACAATAGACTTATAGTCGCAGTGCTTGTGGCTCTTTTATTGGCCACGACCCATCTATGTATAATCTAATCTAACTAGATCCCAGTACAAACATTTGACCGAAATTTCAAGTCTACTGGTCACAAAGAATAGAGTTTTCAAAATTCATTCAATGGAAGAGGATTTGAAACCAACTCAATCGCAAATTAATGCTGAGAGATGGTACAGACGAAGAATAGAATAGAACAGGCAGAATTTCGTCAAGAAAATTAGCTGATTTTCTACTGCATTAGCTGAGCTTTCTACTTGCAGTGGTATCATATTTTGAGCATTACAAACGCTTAGGTGTAATTTAGTATCCCGGATAGCTAACTAGCGGTTTAACCAGACACTGAGAAAACGGGCCTATATCGCAGCAAACTGAACAGCTGATTATTACTCGCATTGATCACTGACGAGAAAATAGTTTAGTTGAAGGACAGTTGGCCCGGAGGGCCACCAAGCCCTGCGACCTGAGGAGAGAATAATATTTAGGATAGCACGTTCTCTTTTAATGCTATCTTCTTACATAAAGTCAATGATATCGGGTACAGATACATGCTCAAAACCATGCCATAAACACACTGCACATTTCTTTCTCGCATTTCACCCCCACGCATATTTCGTCCGTAATAGCATTTGGCTAATTATCGCCAATAAAACTTGGAATATTATTGCAAAACTTTGGTGTCTTTCCACATCTTAAACATTTATTACATCGAGGTATGATTGCTATGGTTGCGGTGGCTTAAGAAGTTTTCGAAAAGAAGTGGGTTCGCTGGCAGGATATGGTGTCTTCGTGCTTTACTTGAATTCTTAACGACAGGATTCGACGACTCCCACACCCTCTCCACATCCACCAATTCAAACGTTGCATTTACGTTCAAATTGTATGTGCCCGTTCGGTGTACTTTCCACTGTTTTCTTTACAATAAAACTGTGAATGTGAGCAACTCGCGCGACAAGGGGGAATGGGTCGGCCAAGGATCCTTGGTTTTCCATACTTCATAACCACCAATTCACACTTACAATGCATTGTTGACTTTATCGTCACACAGTTCATGGATTATCGTATGTTACTTTGCGGACTACGATGTTAAAACTGGAGAAGTGCTGGCAATAAATTTTATAGCTGAGGACAGCGAAATATAAATTGTAGTATCGGTGTTTGGTAGAGTTTCTAATAAAATTGTTTTAAGGAGCCTTGTTGTGGCGGAGAAAGTACAAGTACTTAGGAAAATTATGACGTTTTCGCGATAATTTGGGATTATTTCGGGAGTTAAAAAGGTTTGAAATGCTTTGCACTAAGGAGGAAGAAGAGAATATTAGGCCATTAAGGAAAGCTGAATAGGCACAGTATGTTCTTGTTTCTCTCCCATGTAACAGCACAAGGATAGTAATTTGTCGGCATAGTTACTTTCATCAACATGAATGATCATCCTAAAAAGGGAACTCTTCTCTCCATCGGAAAAAGGATGGTGTGTCTCATAGATCCGTAATTTCCAATATATTATCACAGTATCACCACGCCATGTACAAACATTGGAATTTATTCGAAAGGAGCACTTTCGCTTCGACTCTCATAGATCTTCAGGCAAGGCCTTTCCGCTTCTTTCTCCACGTTCATCCTTTCGTGATTTTGAACGGTGCCTCCCAACACACTTCCGAACTTTTCTCTATGCTTTTTGGCGAAAGGTACTTAATGTGATATTAATGAACAACAAGAATTTCATTAAAGATTGTTTGTCTTTCAAAATGTCCAGTAAATTATGCGATAGTTGCCGTTCGTTGACAGCATAGATTGCCGAAAAGGGTTCACTTGCCATTTTCACGTTCGGTGCAAAGGATCATTCGTTGAAAAGTGAGCGAACAGTGGCGTTAGAGACACAGGCAGGAGTTCCTCATTTGAAAAGCGAAGTGGTTCGGGATGATACTGAAGGATATATCGTTCATTGATATGAAACGTTTCAATGGTAGGGGCGAGGGGGTTGAAACAGAGAGTATACGTTATATGCAATATAATGGCATTATTACGCCTATTATCTCGATTTCATTTTAGAAATTTGTCTAATAATAAATTTTCCAAAGGTTCGAGTGATGGAGAGAATAGTGGCGATGGTGGTGATGGAAATGCGTGAAGTTATTTACGTAATTGTTCTCGTGCGTCACCAATAAATTTTGATTTGGCCCAAAGTTTATGGGAATAGGCGTAAACGGTTCGGAGTGTTTTATATCTTCGAAAGCAATTAAAAAAGAGTTATTTCGTTGGACTAAACTAAAGAAAGAGTTTCGAGAAAGTATCATGTACAGTCATTTCCACAAGACCGTATAGCTCACAAAATAAAAACAAAATGTTACAAGTAAGAAATTTTATTTTTTATTGAAAGTAAATACAAAATACATTTTCGCAATTATATTTAATACATGGTCCAATCGCCGTCACTATTGATTATTGACTGGCATCTTCGGTGACAACTTTCGGCCAATTTTTCCGCGTAGTCTGTCGATAAGTTCTTCCAAATTTTTTGTAGCGTTCGCCTTAAATGTGCTGCTCCTTTTATTTGCTTTCCTTGAAGCTTCTGCTTCATTAATCCCCAAACATTTTCAATAGGATTGGCATCCGGCGATTGCGAAGGCCAATCAAGTACTTCTATGTTTCGGATCGTTATCTTCTTTTAGAAACCAATCGGTGTTGTCGTTGCCATATAGCATCCTAGCAGACTTCAATAATCCTTTCTTGTACAAAATGATCATCCTTTCAGCAGTAAGAATTCCGGTAAACGTTATTAATTTTCCGAAACCGCGTGCAGAAAAGCATCCATAAACATGGACCTTCACAGGGTGTTTAACGGTTCGGTTCACGACAGCTTCTCCTTTTTGTGACCACACTCGTCTCCTGAACGTATTTACAGCAAAACTTGATTCATCCGTAAAGATCACGTTGTCCCAATCACGATCGATGTTTTCCTTAGCCCACTCTACACGTCTTCGCTTCTGGTTTTCGGTAAGTAATGGTTTCATCAAGGCATACCTGGTTTTGATGTTTTCCTCTTGTAATCTTCGCCGAATCGTATTCAAGGACACGTAAATATTCTTCTTCGATAACATTTCCTTTGCTTGCACTAAGGTAGTAACGGACGGATTTTTCTTAAAAATATCAATGATGGCCTTGAAGTGCTTCGGGTTTTACCCCTACCAGGTAGATCGTCTACATTTCCAGTATCTTTAAAACGCTTTATCCACTTATTCACAAACTGTGTCGAAACTTTCAGGTACTTTCCGGCCGATGCAGGTGTCATTTTTGGTCCTTTCGGATGACTTACTAAAAACACAGCTTCGAATCGTTTTTTGTAAATCGCACTCATTTCACTTGACGTCTTATCACTCTCCTACTTGAACTTAGAATGACCAAATTTATACAATGCGAAAAAGAGGAAAAATGCAGGTAACTAAAAGTCCCCCACCACTCTTTGAGAAATGGTGCATTAAAAAGTTACAAAGTATACGCTCTTGTGGAAATGACTGTACATGTTCATTTTTCAATAAATTATTTTCTCGAAGATGATTTTTGTTCATTAAATTTTTAATAACATGTAATAACAAAAACGAAATGAAAAACCAATCCAGCCACATCGCATTTTGCGGTTTCATCACTCTCTTGGGAAAAATATTAAAGCTAATAAGCCGTAACACATACTGCAGTTTTTTTTGTATAACAGGCACTTGGAATGACTGCTTCCATACGAGTGATCCGACTAAAAACGTAGTTTTTTGACGGCTGAGTCATCCTACTTCGCCAAGTGATTATCTAGGGCAGAGGTTCTCAATCTTTCTGCCGTCGCGAGCCCATTAGACAGAGAAAAATCGCACGCGACTCCCGGGCTGATCGTAGATTTAAAATACGGATAAAGCGGTGATTTTATTTTTATGCATCTATACGGTCTTTCTTTCTGTCTAAATTTTTTTTTGGTATTAAAGCGTTGCATTAACATTATGTTAACAGTACATTAATAATGCATTAACATTATGTTAAGAGTACATTAACAATTCATTAACAGTCTGTTGACAGTGCATTAACAGTCTGTTAACACCGCATTAAATTGTACAGTAATACAGTACAGCACAGTAGCCGTGCATTGGCAACATATTAACAGTGCATTAACATCATATTAAGAGTCCACTAACCGTATGTTAACAGTGCACTAACAACAGTCCGTTAACAGTTAGTTCACAGTACGTTTACGTTTACACGCATTAAGCATGTTCATTAAGTTAGCATTACCACTTAAAAAATTTCGAAGTCGCGTATAGTGGATTAATTGTCGTGAATTTGTCGTCAAAGAAAAAACTTTATCGTGTTTGCTTTTTAAAAAAAATGCTATGGTTATGCTAACTTGACAGTCAAGTTAGCATTACCACCCCTTGAAATAGGGAAAAAAATAAACATTTCCAAGTCCAGTATAGTGCATTAATTGTCGTAAATTTATCATGAAAGAAAAAATTTTGTCGCGTTATTTTTTACCCTATTTAAGGGGTGGTAATGCTAACTTGAGGTTTAAGTTATTAAAAAAAACAAAACAAAAAAACGCGACAACAAATTTTCTTTCAAAACAAATTTACAAGAAATTTACGACAATTAATCCACTATACGCGAGTTCGAAATTTTTAAGTGTTAACTCTAACTTGATGGAAATGCATTAAGCCAGGGTTTTCTAGGGAAAGGGTGTCGTCAGTTGACGACCGTCATCTAGCGTTGACTAGCTTCACGAAAACGCTCCGTATGCAAACTAATTGTGATCATAATCGTGGCGCGACAGCCCGACGTCAGGCCTTAGCTGCCTGGATCGTTGTCCCCCAATTATCCCGGTCACGTGACCGCGTCCTCCAATTCGGGAAGCCCAGTAACTGCGCGGCGTCCACACCTACTGAGCTCTCCCAACAAGATCTCGGTCGTCCTCGCAGTCTCGCTCCGTCAACTCGTTCTGCATTCATTACTGTCTTTGGCATGCGATCGTCGTCCATTCTTTGTACATGTCCTGCCCATTGAAATCGTTGTAGTTTGACGATTTTCGAGACTTGCAGTTCACCGTACAGTTCATACAACTCATGGTTGTACCGGATGCGCCATTCATCTCGATCGCAAACAGCGCCGAAAATTCACCGTAGAACCTTACGTTCAAATGTGTCTAGCATGTTTCCGGAGGCTTGAGTTAGGGTCCATGCTTCGCAGCCGTAGCATAGCACTAGTCGTATAATGGTTTTGTACACGCGGAGCTTCGTGTTTCTGTGCACATGCTTCGATTTCATTATGGGGAGAACCGAGAAAAAAGTCTTATTAGCTAACTGTATCCGTCGCTTGATTTCGTCAGTTTCGCTGGTGTCTCTTGACAAGATGCAACCCAGGTAAATGAAGTTGTTCACGAACTCGATGTTGAGGTCCCCCACATTGATGCTCGGTTGTGCAGGTATGCTTGTCGCCGATTGCATCATTATTTTAGTTTTACCCTCGTTAATACGTAATCCAACTTCCTTTGCAACGGTATCGAGCGTATGCAGAAGTTCTTCTGCGTCAGCCAATCTTCGGGACATGATGTTGATGTCGTCGGCGTACGCTGCTAATTGTGTCGACTTGATGAGTAGCGTATTGCTGTTTTCTATATTCATAGCCCGAATAGCGTATTCCAGTGCTAGGTTGAAGAGCGTCGGTGCCAGTCCATCGCCCTGTTTCAGATCAGTGCGTGTTTCAAATAGATCAGTAAGTCTATTCTGGATCCTGACTTGTGAGACGGAGTTGGTCATCATCATCTTTGTCCGTCGCACTAATTTGGCCGGTATACCAAATTGCAGCATGATGTTGTACAGTACTCCACGATCGATACTGTCGTATGCCTGTTTAAAGTCGACAAAGATTTAGTATACGTTTACGATGTATTCCCAGCACTTCTGAAGTATCAGTTTGACCGTAAAGAGCTGATCGGTTGTGGAGCGACCAGGTCTGAAACCGCTTTGATATTCGCCAATGATTCGTTCTGCGTACGGTTTTATTCTATTTTCCAGAATTTTCGTCGAAATTTTGACGTACAAACTAGTGATATGCCCCTGTAATTCTCACAACGCAGTTTAACTCCCTTTTTGTGAATTGGACAGATGATGCTTCTACGCCAATCGTTTGGGATCTTCTCGTCCTCCCATATTCGCAGGAGTAATTGATGTATGGCATTAGCTAGACCCGTTACACCGAATTTTAGCAGTTCAGTTGGGATCTCGTCAACTTCCTCTAAATGTCGGGGGTTGTATGGGTGGGCCTAGATCAACTATATCGTCGAGAACTTCTTGTTTGGGGATGTTAGATGGTCGGTTCAGAAGCTCATCAAAATAAGAGGCCCATCGTTTGTTAATGCCATCGGTGTCGCTGATGATGTTTCCACCCTTGTCCTTACAAAGGCTAGTCCTGGGTTGGTAGCCGTTCTTAATTGTATTTACTAGTTTGTACGCTTGTGTGGTGTTCCTATTAGCTAAGTTTTCGTTTAAATTCGGCAACTGCTCGTCAAAGTATTTACGTTTCTTACGTCTAATTATTCTATTCGATATTCGCCGTAGCTCGTCATATTTTTCTCTTCTGGCTCTGGTTCCTCGTTGAATCCATTGTCTGTACTCTGTAGGCCTCGTTTTTCGCGTCAAGTGAATTTTTGCGTTCTTCGTCGAACCAGTCGTTTCGCGCTTTATATCCAACGACCTTCTCTGCGACATCCTTGAGTTCTTCCCAGAGCCCATGGACGCCTGTGTTGCTGATGTTGTGTAGCATAGGCGATAAACTTTCCTCAAGGGGGGTAGTATACGCCACCGCCGTAACATCGCTCAGTAGCTTATCAACCGCAAAAATTTTGGGAGGGCTAATTCTCGGTTGGTGCACTGAGGAAATTCTACATCTGTAGGTCGTCTTCACCAAGTGATGGTCTGAGTTGCAGTTTGCACATCAATAGGAGCGGATATCCATCACACTAGACACCCATCTCCTGCAAATGAGGACGTGGTCAATTTGGTTGACGGTATGTGCATCTGGAGATTTCCAGGTCTGCTTGTGAATGCGTCGATGCTAGAAACACGTAGAGCTTACGATTAAATTCCTGCTGCAGGCGAAGTCGATAAGTCGCTGGCCGTTGTCGTTATATTTTTCATGGAGGCTGGGGCCTCCAGTGGTCCCCCAGTGCCAAGTTTCATTTCCGACTTTCGCGTTAAAGTCTCCCTGCAGCAATTTGACGTCGTTTGTTGGAAGTGAGTCGAACAGAGTCTCAAGGCGGGCGTAGAACTCCTCTTTTACTGCGTCTTCTTGAACTTCAGTGGGCGCATGCAATTGATGACCCAGAGATACTATAAATGCTACTCCACACTTGCCACTTGTGAAAATTGTGTGCCATTTCTTGTCATTGATCTCGCTGCCAAGCCAATTTGTTTCCTGGACTGCAGTAATGCTCAGTTTGTACTTTTCGACCTGTTGAAGGAGGGCCTTCTGGGCCCCCGGTTTGTTCAGGGAGCGTACATTCCAGGATCCGAAACAATAATCCTTTAGTCGTTTGCGTGGTACGTTGTTGATCCGTCCAATCCGAGACATTTGTTCCAGGTTTCTTTACGTGGAGTGGTTTTTACAAGAACGAGTTGTCAGCACATCGCTTAACCCCATTCAGGGGATGGCCTCGGAAGATAGCTGCTCCAGATGGTTTGAGAAACGTGCTGGAGTTCACACAACTATGTTGCAGGTTCAACTACGCAAGTCATTCCATCCTACTAAGCCTGGGACGCTTGGGTGTTGGTCAGCCATTCAGGCTACAGCTATCTGCCTTTTTCCAAACTGTCTTATCGCTAAGACTTGGCCGTCAACGGTTTGAAACACTGCCGTTACCAGGGGCGCCCACGTGGAGCACTATGGAAAAGATATTTTGCCCCCCGACGACGAAATCACTTTACTTGAACTCCGACAACTAAGTAGATTTGATGGCCGAATCAAACTTGATCGCCAACTTTTAAGCTGCACCAGACCATGTGGCCTATGACACAATAAACCTCTCTTGGGGGCAGTGCCTGTGGGTCCTTTGGGCCCACTGCCCCTCTCTCTTATCTTATCTTATTAAAATTTCCACCCCTACATATTACTTTTTGTAAATAATTTAATTAGTAAACTATAAATTTGTATTTAAATACTGAATATTATACTTGAATATATAAAGTAAAATTGAAAGGGAATAAATATATCCGCTTCTCACCCTCTCTCTACCCGCTCTACTGAGTTCAAGTGCTTCACACCATCTAGACCTCTACGGTCGAGTTTTCAAGTAAAATCCCGCCTTCAAGGCTTATAATAACAGAATTCGCACACTTTCGTGGTCGTCTTGCACACGGATAGCTGCAAGGATGCAAGACCTGATGAGTGCTACTATCCGTACGAAACCACTAAGCTTGGTGAAATTAAACAGAGGGATTTTGAGAATAGAAAAAGTATGTATTTGGTCCCGTTGCGGAGCTTGAACCGCAAACGACCGAGTAGCAAAAAATGCCCTTTGCTTTACCGAGCTAAGCTATAGACGCATACTAAGTTAGTGTGCAGAATGAAACCGAGTTCCAATTTTCACTGAAATAATTCGCACTTGCACATTGCAAGAACACTGAATACATAAAATAAATTTAGCTTAAACTTATATCTTATAATAAATAACTTTTTATTCGTGGTTTAAATTTCCGTGGAATATTAGGTTAGGTTAGATGGGTTGCCTAGAAGAGAAAGCGCACATAGACCACCACTGGGTCCGTTGTGATACCCCCTAGATACAGCATACCTGAGCTTATCTCAATCGTTAAACCAGCCAGAGCTGGAAATGAAGCGATGAAGACGACAGACACTAACTGCCTTTAGGTCGTCCAGATCGACAAAAAAGTAGGACCCAAGGATATTTCTCCTACGTTCCGCCAAAGCAGGGCAAGTACACAGAAGGTGATGACAGCTTTCCTCCTCCTCTACGTCCCCGCAGCTCCTACAGTAGTCATTGTGCGGGAGTTGAAGTCTTCTAGCATGCTCCCCGAGCAAACAGTGTCCTGTGATGAGCCCCACCACATTTCTCAAATGCCGTCCGCTTAGCATCAGCATCCCGTAGGATCGGATGGGATCAAGCTTAGGCCATAATTGCCTAGTTGCATCACATGTGAGTCCACTACTTCATCTGGCGCTGGCCCTGTCATACGCCAAATTATGGGTAATCATTTTGCAAGCTGCTAGAGGCATCCCTGCTCTACGCCACCACTCCCTGATCTCGTTCGTCGTTCCCGCCCGAGCCAGTTCGTCAGCTTTGCAGTTCCCAGATATGCCACTATGGCCCGGTACCCAGCACAGAGTTATGTTAAAAAAGCTACCCATCATCCTGAGAGAGTCACGGCAGTCCAATACAGTCTTTGATGTAACCAGGACGGAGCTAAGCGCTTTAAGTGCCGGTTGACTGTCCGTGAAGATTACAATATCCCTAGTGGATACAACATTGTGCGCAAGCCAGACTGGCGCCTCGGAAATTGCTACAACCTCCGCCTGAAAAATGCTACTGTATTCCGGAAGACGGAACGACAAACCAATATTCAACTTCTCCGAATACACTCCAGCCCCAACGCCTCCCTCAGGCTAATGGCATTAGATTCCAAAAAAAGCGCTTTCAGACCACTCATTTCTCGATGGGATCAGGCTTGTAAAGGACTTATCGCACAGGAGTTTCGGAGAGATGTAGTCCGTCATTCCGGGAATCTCAAAGTTTCTCAGCACTGCCGAGTGACCTGCGATTGATGCGGTCCACTGACCGGTTTCCCGGAGGCGAACAGCCGTATTTGCAGCCATCTGCTCAGCGAAAATGTCTAAAGGGAGTAAATTTAATAACACTCCTAAAGCAGCAGTCGGTGTTGTCCTTAGAGCCCCTGTGATGGCAACACATGCCAGTCTTTGAACCTTCTCCAACAGAGTTCTGTATCGACATGATACTAAGTGCCGTCCACCAAACGATGATCCCATGCATTAATATGGGACGCAGTACTGATACATATAGCCAGTAGACCTCTTTTGGATGTAAGCCCCATTTTTTGCCTATAGCATTCCTGCACGAGTATAGTGCAACAGTTGCCTTAGTCACACGCTCTTGAATGTTTGCCTTCCAGCATAGTTTTCTATCCAAGATGAGACCAAGGAATTTGGCTTTCTCAGTGAGTACAAGCCTTGTGCCCTCCATTAATGGTGGTTCAAAAGAGGGTACAGCGTGTCCCTTAGTAAAGAGCTCAGTTTTTTGCGGATTTACTCCAACACCACCCTCGCAAGCCCAGTTCGCCAGAATAGATAGGGAATTCTGCATTAAGTCAGAACACAGGGAAACTTTCCCGAGATTGCAATAGCAATATCGTCCGCATAAGCGATAACTTTGCATCCCAAACCTTCAAGGCTTAGAAGCAGCCTATTGACCACCAGATTCTATAGAAGGGGAGAGAGAACACCACCTTGAGGGGTAACCCTGCTTACATACCTGCGTAGAGATGATGCACCGAGACTAGAGGATACCACCCGAGACGCAAGCATTAGGTGAATTAACTTGCAAAGCGAGTCATCACCGCACAGAGTTAAGAGGGAATCGATAATAGCCTCAGGTTTTACATTGTTGAAAGCCCCCTCGATTTGGAGAAAGGCAACCAACGTGTACTCCTTGTATGCGAATGAGCTTTCGATGTAGCCTTCCAAGGAGTGCAAAGCAGTATCCACTGATCGTCCTTTCCAATAGGCGTGCTGAGAAGTGGATAGAAGATGCGATGGAATAGTGCACCGCAAGTGTGTGTCGATCAAACGCTCCAACACCTTCAGCAATGTTGATGAAAGGCTAATGGGTCGGAGGTCTTTCGGGCGCGCGTGAGAACTTTTACCCGCTTTTGGGATAAATACCACTTTAACTTCCATCCATATACTTGGAATATATACTAATTCTAGATAGGCTTTGAAGATCGATTCATCCATATATTACGTCCAACATATGTTGCAGGTCCGCCGGAATGATACCATCAGAGCCAGCAGATTTGAAAGAGTCAAAACTGTTTATAGCCGAAACAATCTTTTCTTTGGAAAGAATTGGCTTGAAATCACATGGTGCCATATTGGTGGTGGAGTTATCCCGAGAGATTTAGCAGGAGAGCTGCCAGGAAAATGTGAGTCAAGCAAGACCTCGATCGTCTCTTGGCTTGATGATGTCCATGTTCCATCGTCCTTCAGTAAATAACTAGGCATGGTTGGATTTGTATAAAGGATCTTCTTAAGCCTGGAAGCATCACTGCAACTATCAATGCTATCGCAAAAATGCCTCCACGAGCTACGTTTAGCTCTTCTCAGCTCTTTCTTATAAATACCAAGATTGCCTTTGTAGATTGCCCAATCTGAGTCCTCCTTACAGTATTTAGCCTTATTGAAGCTTCTTCTGCATGCGGCCCTAAGTTCATTGAGCTGAGCGCCCCACGCCGGCTTAGCCCTACCTCTTTGCTTACTAGCAGGGCATCATTCAACAGCAGATAACCTCAGTGCCCCCGTTAGGGTCTCTACCATTTCATCCAATTCTTGCGCAGTACATGGCTGACTTGGTAGAGGGGGTAGCATATTCACAAGACATCTCCTGTACTTGCCCCAGTCAGTTCTTTTGCGATTCACGATTACTGGGTTTGGTTCAGGTCGCTCATCCAGGCCAAACTGAAGATAGCGATGATCAGAGAATGAGTGCTCATGAATCAAGTGTTGAATATCCTCAGAAACAAGAGTTATGTCTAGGACTTCCTGCCTACTTCTAGTAATAAAGGTAGGTTCGCAGCCAACATTACAGATAATGAGGTTTGTACTCAGCAAGCAGCTGAAAAACTCATCCCCTCTTTCATTCGTGCCGGAGCTACCCCGCACCACATGGTGTGCGTTACAATCAGACCCGAGAACGATTCCGATTTTCTGTGAAGCGGCTGCATTTAGCGCATTTCTCAAGATGGTGGTTGGAATATCGCCATCATGTGGTAAGTACGCTGATATTAGCCAGTATCGCCACTTCCCGAACTCTAGGCTAACAACCACACAGTCCTTGTCATTGAAGGGCGATACCAAGTATGCAAAGTCCGTGGAATATTACTTTTTGTGGATGAACCTTTTCCAATTTCCACCACTGTACGAATGGCCCGACGATTTACCATTTTCCTCAATTTAGTTTACAGTCCAATCAACTTATCGACGACGCACAAATATTTTTCTGTCCAATTGCCACATTAATGAATCTTAGACAAATTATCCATAAATGGCAACAAAAACACAAAAAAAAAGTCATCAAATATCACCCTGCGGATGAACCATTAAAAATATCTCCATCTCAAAATCTAAAAAAAAAAACACTTAATTCTCACCGTTCCTTTTAAAGGACAATTCCCAATGGACGCAAATCGCTGTACCTAATGATACGCAAACGGAAATGACAACAACAACAACAACACCATCAATTCCCTCCGAAGAAAATGAATTTCCCGGCCAAAAGAAAAATTGGTATATCAAACCTTGAACAAATCAAATTCTCTGAACGATCCCATGAAGATGATGGGCTCGAACACAAAAAAAAAGCTATACAAAAATTACTAATTTCTCCCCGTACTGATGAGAGGCGACCATTACCAGCCCGATAAAAAGAATGAAAATGCTTTCCGGTGAATATGGGTTGGACCATCAAGACTAAATTTCATGGCTTTCTTTTCTGTTCGTCTCCTTTCTCCTGTTTAACGCCAAATTTCATCATCAATCGCCATCACGCGGAAATTTGGTATGAATTAGTACAGGACATAGCAAGGAGGAAGGCCAAAACAAGCAATATGCAACAGGACAACATGCCATGGTGGCGGGAAAAGAAACGACACGGATGAAAATGTCGAAGTTTAAAGCTAGCCCCGAAGGGCCATCGACGATACAGAACCTTCTTTTTTTAATGGTTCGGATATTAAACTATGCAATCTCAGGGTTGGATTTGTTGTTTTTAATAGTAAGTGTTTTGGACTGGATATTAGATTATAACGTAACAGAAATCAGACCTATAGATTGCCGGCCAAAGAAAAGGATTTCTCCAAAATTGCATGTGTGTTGATAATTGATATTTGCGAATAATTTGAGAATCCACTCAGTAGCACAATGCTAATCTCACCTGAAAACTGGGATGGAGAAGCAAGTGTCGTTGCTTATTTTAAGAGCTTTTTCCGTTCATCCCTACTTTCTTGCAGTCGTGAACCCTGCGATTATGGCACCATCACTTTTAATGATTTCAAAGTTATAAGCATTCGCGAGGTAAATGACGACATTCTATCACTCACCCTACATAAACTCTACGGACCATCATCAACCATTAGCCGGTATCCTCATCTACTCGTACCTTGTATTGTATTAACTGCACAATACAATATAATAGGCTCCAACTTTCGCCAAGAAAACGCTGATGGAAAGTCAGTCCAAGTAAGGGCAAAAAAAGCGGAAAATTATATAAAATAGGAACTAATAGCGTTCCCGATATGACCAGTCAGTCACTTCCCTGATTTTTTATTCCCTTGTGGGACCTCAGCGCTCGACTTTCTCTCCGGTGTAGTCCTCGCACTTTCACCCTCCGCCATCCGTTTTCGTATTTTTATTCCGGGCTGAATAAATAGAAAGAATTAAAATTGGTGATTAATTTTTACGTTTAAAATATGCAAATGGCCGTGCTCTGCCCTGCAACTCATGCCGACTCGTTAGACTCTTCTTTTTTTCTTATTCTTCTAAGTTCACCGTCATTGTCGTATGGCCCATTGGTTCTATGGCGTTTAGATCACAGGCTCGTTTTCATGTTGTTCTTGTACCAGCGCGTCTTCACTACCATCATCGGGAACAATATCTTCGGCAACTGGATACCAAAACGGATATACTTATATATTTGTAAATTGTCTAGAAAAAATGATGGCAAGGACTTGGACTTGCCGCCTCAAATTCAACTGCCAAGTTGCCTTGTCTTTCATACACTTTGCGCTGTTGATTATAACACTTGCCCTCCAGCCAAATTGAATGGAAAATTTTTATAGCGACATGGTCCCATGATGGAAAATAAAAAAACGATAGTAGGAAGGAGGAAAAAAAAACAAAGTGGTAAAAACTTTATTGTGACAAAAAAAAGAGACTGGAAATATGGAAAAAAGATCAAGGATGTCATCGTTCAAAGTCTATCTAGAAATGAATAACTGTATGAAATTGAATAAGATTTCTATTGAATAATATGCAAAAGAGGCGATTATGTTATAGGCCAACTTGAGGGGTGAGATTCTCATGTTTAAATAGTAAAGAGAAAGGATAGTAAACGTTTATAATTCACTTGTACTGAAGAACACTGAACGAACCTCGGATATTCTTTTCGGGTATGCGATTCGTGGGGAGTGCTACTAAAGGGAATGTAAGCCAAAGAATTCATTAAGACGCAAAATTCTTCGCTGAAACATTTTTGATCGCACCGAAACGAGTGACTTTCAAAAGAAACGTGTGAAAGAATCTCCTAATTCTGCAAGTTCCTATTAAAATGCTTGGGTTTACTGGAAAAAGATACAAAGTATCTACACTGCATGCAGATACATCGGAACATGGATATGTCTATGACTACCGACTGCGTGGAACACGTTGTGTTGAAGATATCGACGTAAGTTTTATAAAGATCCCAGTATAGTTATACTGGATGAAATCATTCGAAAAAACACGTCCCACGCTTTCGGTAGGCATAAGCGATATCCATGTACCCATGTATCTGGTGGCAGTGTGGATACTCGTCATAAATTCTGCTTTGCTTTGTCCTGTCCCCTCGGGCTCCTTTCTCTCGCGGGATCGTTTCGTTTTCGTTTGCATCGCGTGTGTGCAATATTCACCTCCTCTCGTGCACCCTGTTCCATCGACATGTTCCATCTACCCGTTCGGTACAGTTTGCAGAGGGCAGCCTATCGACATTTCTCTGAGTACGTTTCTGCTAATCGCAATCAGGCTTCCCACCATCTTTTCCCAATCGGACGTGTATTGTGTTTGTGTATCTATTGCAAAATCGCTCCCACACTATCCGCCTCATCCCGCCCCTTTAATCAACAGTCCGGGTCCGGCACACACAATCCGTTTCTCAAGTAACGCGTGCGACTCTATACGATTGTGTCCGGCAAACAGAAAGGGAAACTAACAAAAGTAAACAAAACATTCCAACACACGCACAAAGAGAATGCACAAGAAAAATTTTGGAATTTTTGCAGAAGGAGGCATTTGATCTTCTGCAGACCTCTGAATGTACATCATGTCACGATGAGCTGCCCGGAACTATAACATCCTGCGAAGAATATTTCTCTATTTCGGGGCTTGGGAGATTTTAACTCGCGCAGTACGAATCCGCCATTTTGTTTTATGATATGTTTATTGCCTGTGTGGTGGGGGCTCACATTGTGGGCCAGTCAGACCTCAAATCGCCGCCATTGCAAATGCACAACCATTTGGATAGAATGAACTTCATCCGCGATGGCTCTCGCTCTCTATCTTCGGTGGGGCGGGAACTATGTAATGTACACACTCTCAAATTGCGTCTGCGCATGTCCAAATGTTAGTCGAACTGACTACTTGCTACTTTTTCTGGGACCCTATTCATTCAGATATGTAGTACAACGCGCGCTATTTTATTTGTTTGGATTCCAGCCATTTTGAACAGTTTGGAATTTTTGCGGAAGGGGGGCATTTGATCTTCTGCAGACCTCTGAATGTACATCATAACATATAACATCCTGCGACGAATTTTCTTTATTCCGGGACTTGAGAGATTCTAACTCGCCTAGTATAAATCCGCCATTTTGTTCTATATTTTTTTTTGCGCGTGTGGTGGGGCCCACATTGTGGACTAGTCAGACCTCAAATCGCCGCCATTGCAAATGCACAAACGCAGTTGCTGGATCACCCGATTTGGCTCGAATGAACTTTATCCGCTCTCGCTCATCTTCGGGGGGCGGGAACTATGTACACTCTCTCAAATTGCGTCTGCGCATGTCCAAATGTTAGTCGAACTGACTACTTGCTACCTTTTCTGGAACCCTAGTGATTCAGATAGTATAACACGGGCTATTTTATTAAATGATGAATAGGAATTGGCGGAAATTGAAGGTCATTGAAAGTCCGCCCGTTCACCCGTACACTATGTTATTTCTTGCCGTCCACAACGTCAACCTTTATCGCTATCGAATCAACATCCCAACATGTACACACAGGATCCCCGCAAGCGCACCGCCCGCGTGGATCTACAAGCAACAGCCATGCACAATGACCACTTCACTCAAACGACATGCACAACCAGAAAAGAAAAATTTTCAATGGGCTTGTTCCCTCTTCTGACCCCCGAGTAGAAAAACAGACATTTCGTGTGACGGACAGATTTTTAGGATGACCCCCAGCTATAAGACATATCCATGTCAAAAAACATGCGTTCATTAACAAGAAATCGTAATATTGACGAAAAAACCAGACAGGTTATGTACAATAGTAATCCAACATCTAACGTCGCCATACAAGAAGCTCAAATCGACGGCGTTATTACTGATCATGGTCCCATTACACAACCTCCGACAGTACACGAAGTTGATCTCGCCTTGTGGTCACTCAAACCAAATAAAGCGTCGGGCGCTGACGAGATTCCAACTGGGCTGCTAAATCCGGTGGAACGGATCTATTAAATGCCATATACCAAAGACTTCTGCGAATCTGGATGGACGAGGTGATCCCAGACGATTGGCGCAGGAGCATCATCTGTCCATTTAACGGAAAGGGAGATAAACTGCGATGTGAGAATTACAGGGGCATATCACTAGTCTGTACATCCTATAAAATTTTTGTCAAAAATTCTGCAAAATATAATAAAACCGTACGCAGAACGAATTCTTGACGAATATCAAGGCGGTTTCAGACTTGGTCGCTCCGCAACCGGTCGGCTCTTTACGGTCAAACTGAGACTTCAGAAGTGCTGGAATACAACGTAAACTTATACCAAATCTTTACCAAATCTTGTTACGGACTCACACTGACCAAAACGGATAAAGGTAACTCGATTGTTGCGTTACACAATAAGGAATACAAGACCAAAATGCAACTAGCTATCTCTCAGCTTAACACAGAACAACTAAAGAAAGACACGAAACAAAGTTTCCTGAAAGATGTAAAAGAGTCGATTTCCTCAGCTTCCGCCCTCTTCCCCAAGGAATATGAGAGACGAAAAGTAATCCCCATGAATGTCGAAGCCCCGAAGATCTATGGCTTGATAAAGGTTCACAAAGAAGGAAATCCCTGCCGCCCAGTAGTCCCTTACGTGACAGCACCAGCATACCTTCTGGCAAAGACTGTCAACGAGAAAATACGTCAAATGTCCGAGTTCCAACCCAATAACGGGGTACGAAACTCCGTGGAACTGACATCAAAACTACAAGACCTTCCTCCGGTAAAGGAACATTTCAAACTCGTTTCATCTGATGTATCCAACATGTTCTCCAACATACCATCCAACGAATGCCCTGCGTTAGTTGAATTGATTCTAAACACCAAAAATGGTTGCCCACTAAAGAAAAGTGATATAATGAACCTACTCAAGACGTGCCTCCAGCAAAACTATTTTCAATTCGAAGGTGAGACGTTCATACAACGTACAGGTTTACCTATGGGCTCCCCATTAAGCCCCCTCTTAGCTGAAATCTACATGGATAACTTCGAAACTAACGTTCTATCCTCCACACTATCCAAAAAAACACATCGTCTTTTGATACAGATATGTAGATGATATCCTGGTAGGTTTCAGAGGTTCAAACAGACAACTGGATGCGTTTCTCACATTCTTGAACACTGTGAACAAAAACATTCAGTTCACTCTTGAGAAAAGTGTAAATAATACTATCAACTTCCTTGACCTGACAATTTCCTATGTACCTATAGATAACAACTTCGACTTCCAAGTCTATCGGAAACCAACATTTTCGGATGTAACTATCCCTGAGGATTCCGTCTGCATTTGGTCATGCAAAGTGTCAGCATACAGGTCGATGGTTCACCGCGCGTTCCAAATTCCTATGTCAGAACCTAATAGAGAAAGCGAACTTAACATCATAAGAACTATAGCGATGAACAACGGGTTCCAGCAAGACATGGTGGATAGCCTCATAAAAAAGAAGAGGACTGAAATGATCAGGAACTTAGTCTACCCTAAGGACTCAACAGACCGAATGGAGCACTACGTCTCACTTCCATACACACCCTCCCTCTCAGAAAAAGTTGGCAACTTGTTAAGAAAAGATAACATGACTCCAGCCTTTCAAAGTGGTAACACCTTGGGGAGGAGACTTTTAAATGCAAAACCCCGATCCGACAAATTCAAAAAACCTGGGATATACAAACTCGAATGCCCAGAATGTTCGGCAACATACGTTGGACAAACAGGCCGATCGATAGAGGTCAGATTTAAAGAACATATGAACGGTTCTAACTTTTAAAATTTTTCTGAGCACTTAAAAGAAACCGGTCATAAAGTTGGTAATAATTTTCAACCCCAAGTGCTGCATATATGTCCAAAAGGGAAAAAACTAAACCTACTAGAGGCTTTAGAAATCAATAGATCCAACCAACAACCAGGAAAATCCCTCCTAAATGATCATACCGACCTTAACCCTTCCCAACTACTCAACCTGAAATATACATCTTGAGTTTCTTCTATATTACATACTGTTTTACGATTACCACCTCACACATCGATCCTTTCATTTTTATGTCTATATACGAAAATAGTAGGTACTTAACACCATAAAGTCTAGAGATAAGAATGTTTTATAATAACTAGATTATGCGACAAGAAAATGTTTAGGACTAAGACCAGAAATTTGTATATATTGAATTGTAACATGTAATTTATCCATTCCTCCGAAGATGCTCGAAAGAGCGAAACGCGTCAGGAATTAAGAATAAATATAGTGGTTAAGACCAAGTGAAAAAAAAGTGCATTTGTTAATAAAATCAGATTTTTTGACGAGCAGTTGCTGAATATATGAACCTAGCTAGTAAGAACACTAGACAAGCTTTTAGACTAATAAATAACAACTTTGCTTCCGCCGTTTTCCGACAGACGGCTGCATTGGTGAGAACTGGTCAAAATACGTAGTTCAAAAGCGTCACAAAGAGTTTGGACGTCTGTGAACGTATCGACATCCCCGCATTAGTAAAAGTTTTTCGCATTTTTAATTAGATTCGCGATTTAAAATGTCTGTTTTAGAGCCAAGTTCTCGTCATTTGCGGGAAGTTTTGATCTTCTGCTTCTATTTGAAAAAACTGCAGCTGAGGCTCATCGAATGTTCTCAGATACTTACGGTGAGGTTGCTCTGAGTGACAGAATATGTCGTGAGTGGTTTCACCGTTTTAAAAGTGCGATTTCAATGTCGAGGACAAGCATGGTGGTGGGAGAGAAAATTTTTTCAAAGACGACGAATTGGAAGCACTGCTCGATGAAGATTCGTGCCAAACGCAAGAAGAATTCGCCGAATACCTGGGAGTGACTCAGTAAGCCATCTCGAAACGCCCCAAGGCCATGGGCATGATTCAGAAACAAGGAAATTGGGTTCCGTACGAGTTAAAACCGACAGATATTGAACAACTACTTCAAAGGCAGAATCGGAAGGGATTTCTACATAGCATCGTAACCGGCGACGAAAAATGGGTCCGTTATGATAATCCCAAGCGCAGAAAGTCATGGGGAATGCCCGGACATGCCTCAACGTCGACGGCAAAACCGAATATTCACGGCGCCAAAGTTATGCTTTGCATTTGGTGGGACCAGCTCGGTGCGACATACTACGAGCTACTGAAACCGAATAAAACTAACACAGGAGATCGGTACCGAACGCAATTGATACGTTTCAGTCGAGCATTAAAGGAAAAACGACCACAGTACCAAGAGAGACACGACAAAGTCATCCTCCAGCATGACAATGCTCGGCCACACGTGACAAAAGTGGTCAAGACATACTTGAAAACCCTGAAATGGGAAATCTTGCCCCATCCGCCGTACTCTCCAGACATCGCCCCTTCCGACTACCATCTGTTTCGTTCCATGGCGCACGGCCTGGCTGATCAGAATTTTCGTTCGTACGAGGAAGTCGAAAAATGGATCCAATCATGGATCGCGTCGAAAGATCCTTTTTCCGAGATGGAATCCGAAAATTGCCGAAGAGATGGGCGAATAGTTTGGACACTACTTTGAATAATACATCTGTAAGTAGTTTTTGACAATTAAGCTTTTAATTCCAGGCAAAAAAAAACGGCGGAAGCAAAATTGTAAACCCAATTCACAACCGGCAGTATCGCACAAGCATGCATGGATAATTTCGGTTTGGAACCAACTGGGCTAGCTCCGCTCCTAGGGCGTTGCGAACCCCCGCATGTAGCCCTAGGTCGCCCGTTTCACTCTTTGTATAATACATGTACCTGCATCCAGCATTTTTTTTTTTTTGGCTTTGCACAATTTTAAACCGAAATAAGGTATGCGAAGGAAAGCGAAAATAGCCATGTACATACTCACCTTCGTTTTAAACGAAATTAAGCATTGAGTGTGAAACCGAAAAAATCCATGCATGGCTACTTTCGGTTTCAACCGAAATTATCCATTAATGCTTTATTTCCAAATGGCTTATTTCATGGTGCCAGTAGATCTGTTGATCCCATGGATAAATCGATTGAGAAGGCCAGTTTTAATCGAGGCTATGTACTCGGTAGTGCCGAAGCATTTATTTTTCTTTAGTATCACCGACGCTTCCACAGTTTTGGTTGAAAACAGGTCGAAATTTTTTTGAAGAACACAGCGAAACATGACGCGTCGGCGTGGCGCGGTGGTGCCACCTACTCGCATCAGCAAGTCGATTCGAACGTAAAAATTTCCGATTCTCATTTTAATGGCAACGCTAGCAATGGAATTTCGGTTTACCTTTTAGCACAGACACTTGAGGCAGTGTCCTGATTTGAAAAGAAAGACTGAGCACTTGAGGATCCGTTTGCGATTGAAGACGTCTGCCATCGTTCTCGTGACATAAAAATATCCCAATTTTTATACTCTAGATGAAATCTGAGAGTATTATAAGTTTGCCACAAAGTTTGTAACGCTAAGAAATAAGGCTCGCAGAAAAAAATGAATGATACAGAAGTTCATATTATCACTCGAATATCTCAAAACCGGATGTCCGTCTGTCCGTCCGTCCGTCCGTGACCTCTCTAGCTCGAGAACGCGTTGAGCTATGAAGTTCAAATTTTGCACACGTTATTTTTGACAAAAAATGAAGGCTAAGTTCGTGAACGGGCTAAATCGCTCCACCCGTTCTACCCCCTCCCATACAAAATGACACATTTTTGAAAATTTACAATAATCAGATTTTCTCAGAAACTATAAAACATATTGCTTTGAAATTTTTAATATATCACTTTTATGATAATTGTAACCTATGTTATAAAACTTATTGTAATCCTCACCCTCCTTCTACCCCCTCCCATACAAACTGCACTATTTCATGAAATACGTTAAGCCAATTTACTCAGTACGTATACAATTTATCGGGCTGAAATTTTGTACTTAACACTTAATTAACAATATCAGTTAGATTCAAAAAAATTAATCGATTACCCTTACTCCGTCTACCCCCTCCCATACAAAATGACACATTTTTGATAATTTACAATAATCAGATTTTCTCAGAAACTAATACTCTAGATGAAATCTGAGAGGTGATGGGATCAACAAAGTCTTAACGATGCATCCGAGATTGCAACCAAAATTATTTATTGGCTTTAACCAGGTTCAAATTCATCTAGAGTATTGCATGATTGGGGTTTACCCTAATCGTAGTTCTTTTATGTTTTTTTTTTTGCATTTACACTTGTAGGAATATCCCGAACCGAATCAAGTGCTTCCACAGCTTTAGCAACGCGTAAACGGCGTGCCTTCCTTTCTCTTTTTTAGTAGCCTGCTGCCTACTACATATATCATGCAAAGATCGAATATTGAGCATTAAAATTGGCTCGCTTAGTTTTTACGATATTTACGACAATTTATACATCCGTTAGCAGACAGATCAGGCTTTCCTTATGTAACCAATCAGGTGCTATTTGAGGTCATGTATTATAACTGTGAACAAATGCATTACTTATTTTATTCTAGGTCTATCATGGGTCGCGATCATACAACAACGAAATCAGGAACATGTTCAACTTCTGATCCACATCCAATTTCGTCTATCATTTTCGTCATAGAAACGGCTATGATCTATCAGCTGCCAATTTTCATGTTTCAATCAAATTGAGCAGCAAAGGCAGCAACCAGCCTACCCCCGACATGACATGACATGGACAGACAGACATTTGACCGATTTCGAAAGGGTTTTGTTTTTACTACAAAGCCCTAGAAACCGTTTTGTCGTAGAAACTCATGAGCTTCACATGTTTCTAAAGCTAATAAGAGCGCATTTGTGCGAGTTCACAGCATGCTCGCGTTTTGCAGAACCAGATTCCCCCCGGGGCCACATAAAACATAATGCAGTGCCGCTGGTTGCCGACCACTGTCGCAGTCATTTTAGTTTCGTATGTCTTGTACATAGTCCAGCACTCAGACGCATACATAAGTGCGGGACGTACGACCGTTTTGTACAACTTGCCCTTAAGCTTTCGTGGCATCTTCTTGTCGCAGAAAACTCCACAGTTTTCTCGCCACTTCATATAACCGACACTGATGCGATGTTTGATGTCGTCATCGCAGGTAGCTTCCTTGTTGAAAAGCGAGCACAGGTATTTGAACCTTGTACAGGATTTCAGCTGCTTTCCTTTAATGTAGATATCTGGTATTGGTCTCTCTGGATCTGAGAAAGGACAGCAAAAGTACTCAGTCTTTGGTATGAAATGATCGTCAACAGAAAGCGTATTTGGCGATGTTCGGTGGCGCTAATGACGCCAAATTATATGAGGATGACTACTATTTAACCAAAGGCAAATGGAGTACTTAAAACTCAAAGAAAAACATGTTAACATCCTTTATTATTCTCAAATTCATTTGACAATTAACAAAATTTGTCCCGCTCAGAGGCGTGATCCTCAAGCGCTTCCGAATAATACAATAGAAAATGAATTACGCGTGGTCAAGCTAAAACTGCTGAACTATAAAAACATACTTAGTTTATGTTCAGAGTTAACCAGTGGTCTTGATGGAGCAACAATTGGTACGTTCGCCTTCTATGCACTGGGCCTCGGTTCGATGCAATAGTTTTCGATAAAAGGGGATTTACGTGTCGAACTATGATCCCACTCCGCTGTTACATGAGTAAATAATTCAGTTGGGCGTGTTGCTGATCACACTCCTCTGGACAATACACGCCGTCACGATGCTAACCCATCTCGATGCCTTGGTCCGTAATTGGACTGTTGCGCCAATTATTTATTTTAACCATGTCTAATAAAAAATTCTAAAAATTTTTATATTTAATTATGTTAATTTCAAATATAAACCTCGTTTTCTCTAATGTCAGAAAAAAATTAGTGCCGACAACCCATCCTCCCCTCAACAAAAACTATCTACGCCACGGGTCGTCTTGTATGGAAATAGACCGAAATTCGTTGAAACAAATGCAGCTAATATTATCCAGTAGTCGCTGGCAATATATGCCTTTTCCTGTCATCCGTTTCCTCCTGAATCTTTGCGCTGTCAACCTGTGGTAGTATAAAGTTCGCAGAAACAACAACCGAATTAAACAAATAAAATAAATTTTTTTTTTTTTTTATATTTACATATGTATGTTTTTTTTGACTTAAAGACCAAACTTAAATATTAAATATTAATGTTAAATATAAACACTCAGAGCTAATCTACCACAAGCATGTTTTCGTTTGAAATCGTCCGCCTATCCAAGAGAGTCCAATATTCACTTCGTCCTTGTCCAGCATTCCCAATGATTCACAGAAATGGGAAGATATCTTGCCATGAAAATGTCGCAGTTTCTCACACCTCCTGGCACCATTCAATATGTCTATGTCCTCCTAATTCCAATTAAATCCCGAAAACATTAACAATAAGATGAATTTTTATAAATGACCCCCTAAACATTTATAAAGGACCAAAATAAATGTCCTCGGATTGTTGAGCAATATACGAGTCTGTACGTTACACACACAATACATTTCGCCAAATAAGAAAATACACATATGTTCGCCCCGTGATTCCATGCCAGTCCATTTGAAAGCTATAGATTAAGGATATATACACAATCGGATAGATGGAAGAAGCGTCATGTCGACCAAGAGAACGCCGGGAATGTCTTAAGAAATCGCCACAACGAAAATGGTAATAAATGAATAGTTAGTTCTTTACTGGAGTCTATAGAATCATTGCACACACTCAAATCTTCCATCTCTATTACGATCTGCCATTTTCCACGCCATTCAGGACGGTTCAAGTTGTCCTGTCTATATCCCATTGAACCGCAAGCGCTGATAGGAAGGAATCAAAAAAGAATGGAGCGGTAAAAGAAAGCCGTGAGTACATGTGTATGTGTGGCGAGGACACATGAGACGACGACGTCTAAGGATTTCGTCGCGGAGAAGGACGACGGCGAAAAAGATTTTATTTATTTGCCAACAGTCGTCCTTCGGAGAACATAAAAGAATGAAGCAATATTGGATACCGTAAATAATGATCTCTTCTTATTTTCACCAGATTCGAGCCTAATCTATAGAGAATGGACTGGATTAGTGAAATATTTTATGAAATGTATTTTCTCCGGGAATTTCGTTGGGGTACTATTAGAGAAATGAGACAATTTCGCAGGCTGGATATTGGTTGCTAAGTGCCTGGGGTAGATATTGTATTTGGAGGAATAAGATTTGGCACAAGCAGAATGGGACTATTTGACTCCTTCACGTTATAAAATCTTATAGGAGCGCACTAGAAAAGCAGATTATCTAGATATTTAAGTTCTCGCTATTTTTTCAATCGATGGAAGATGGATCATTGCTTGTGACGAGATGTGTACATGTACATAAAGAAAAGTACGATTATATCAGATACAGCCAGAAAAAAAAACTCAGACCCAAACTACAAAAAAAAACCTTCGTATGACTCTGTACCTGAAAAGCAGCACGTTATTACTACAGCTAATGCGCGACTTTCCACACAAGGACCCTAATATTCTCAAGAGACTCATCAGTTTAGAATATAATTTGTCTGATTAGTAAAGATTCTAGCAGAAGAAGCTAAACAATGGGTATGACCAGGGCCGTCGAGAGGGGGTGCAGAAGGGGCGAATCGCCCAGGTCCGAGTTTTAATTTAAAAAAAAAAAACATAATTTTTATCATAACACATTTCGTCTAAAAACATTTCCTAACAGACTAAAATAGCCTCACAATCCCATAAACGAAGATGCGTTAAAAATGCAGAGTATGCAAAACTCGCGAACCGCGGATTTTCTTTTGATTCATCTTCAGGAGATGATGTACACCTCGAGGTAGGAAAATGCAGGGTGCCAGACAAATTTTTAGGTAAATTCAGGAGGGAGATGAAAGGAAGGATGGAAAGCCCGACACAAGAAGGGAATCAATCGTGACTCGACAAACGTTCATCGTAGAAAGCTTTACCTCGTATCATAATCAAAGTGATAGTTTCCCTGGAAAACTCAATAAAAGTTATCATTTTTTAACCTTTTAAAAGGCCATAGAATCGCTGATATAACTGAATAAATGCAAATAAAGGATGGTTTTCATTTTTTAAACCGCATAGCCAACTACGCTCTGGAAAATCGATACCCTAGGAGTGGACGGCGATGTACATAAGTGAGCGAAATAAGCATACCACCTTATTTGTTTGATGGAAAACTGGCTGTAAATCGGCAACCACTCATCGTAGATTGCTTTGCCTAATCTAAAATTGTTTTAGTCTTCTTTTAATAAATAATTTTGCTAAAAAGGAGTGTACCCGGAAAAGTAAATCAATGTTAAATGAAACCGGAAAATAGAGGGCTACGTCCGCAATCCGAGGGTTTTGTAGTGCCCCATGCCAATAAGAGATGAACCGTCGTATTCTCGGAAATACTTAACCATTCAGATTAAGACGACATTGCAAATTGCAAGCTTGCGTCAAAAATACAATAATAAAAATACATACTCCCCCCCCCTCCCTTTCCCTTCTCTCCTACCAATCTTCACCCTTTCAAAATTGTTTCACTCCAATTCGCTCTTAATTCAGTCATTAGGAGCTCAGAAGGGCTTCGGGTTAACAAATTCTGGTGGAGAATTTTTTGTTTTTTTGGAGTGCTGAACACGAATCCGGAGCTTCCCACCAAAATTTGTTTGCGGAACATGGTTAAAATCTCAAAAAACCTCAAGATTTCGGTACTTTTTTAGGTTTTTCGATTATAACTTTAAAACCGTGGATCCTAGCAAGAAAAAGTTTATTGATAAACTAAAGAGCAAAATTCTGCGTCGAATGAGCCAAACGAGTACCTTAACCTAAAACCTAAACGCCAAATTCGATCCAGTGGTGTAGCCGCAATCGACAGTCGAAAAACGTCGATTTTTCTCAACTTTACGAAAAACCATGTGTTGGTCACATTTGAGCGTCTGTAACTTGAAAACGGCCACTAATACGTAAACATGCAAGAGGTATAAGTTGAAGAGCATGAAATCTTGTTTAGAAAGTACCCAATCTTTTTAATTCGGTCAAAAGAAAATTCAGAAACTCGAAATAACTAAAATCACGTTTTGAGCGAGCTTCTCATACAACACATTTTCGGGCATTTTTTTAATAGGTTCTAACCACAAGAAACATTGCATTTCCAGTTACCGCAGTCACAGTTCCATCCAGAAGTTCCCTGGAACGTTCTCGGTAGCGGTTCCACGAGTAACAAATCGGAAAAAGTTTTGTAAATGCAATTTGTGATCAGGGAAAAAGCTTCTACAGGTTCCCCAGGATTCTACCCATTTATTGTTTTGCTCGGGCCCCCTCCCTTCCATCTCCATCCTTCTAACACAGAACCCAGCCATCTGCTCCCTACGTGCTGAAGGTCAGATCACCGACAGTTCGGTTCTAAATTCTGGCACGTGAACAACTTTTATTTCTGAGACTCAAGCAAGACAGTCAAGGAAAGCTTATGGATTGGTTTCAAGAACATCCCCCTTCCCCAGAAACATCAGACCTCACACTAATAAGTACTGGCATTTTCGGAGATGAAAGGATAGACTGCCACTGGGCTAAAGAGGTGGGCGTGCAAGGAATAAACCGCATATATAGTTGGAGACGATTTTCTGGCAGTTAAATTCAAAAGAGCTTATCGAGTGAAGCCTCTTGCATTGGCCACTTTTATACCGTGGAAGTATGTTTCAGTATTAACTAATCCCAGAAAACTGACCACGACAAAAACATAACGGATTAGTTGATTTTACTAGCTCTTAGCTCCACTTACAATGCGGTGCTGAAACAAAAAAAAAATGGATTAGGTTTGTGTTTCTGTTGTTGACGGTTGTTGTTGTGAGCAAGCCAGGGAAGACGCAGGGAAAAACGTTGATCTTTTGGTCATTCTGATTGGTTTTTGTACGCAAACAATACAAAACGTTTTATTCCTCAAACCATCAAAAGGGAATGTGCCGCAAACCCTGTACGCTCCTCATCTCGCAATTGAGAAAATAATATCTCCAAACCTTTTATTTTTACATGCGACTCCACCAGTGCGCTGTTCAACCAGGGGAAGAAGAAATTTCCTAACGTTCCCCGGAGAAATTCACATTTGGAAGGAAGCTCGTTCAAGTATAGCTACGGCAAGAGAGGCCTTCTTGAAGGCGCTGTACGGCCAAAAAGACGCCACCTCATTCATTCAACATCGCCTCACTTCAATCAACTGATAATGCAGCTCAGCAGCATTCAATGAGGGTATACCACCAAGTGCAAAAGTGGCTTTGTTTTGACAAAAGGCACGACGAATGGGGGTGGAAAATAACCAAAAGTGGACTCCTGCCTGTAACAATCACGAGGAATGCCGCACCAAATGCCATACTGTGCATCATTTCTTGAAAACGCAAGAAGACATTTGTAGGACACTGTGGCTGCAAAAATGCAGGTATACATTGCTCCCGCTTTGTGCCAACTGTGAGGGCTAGTATGAGAATGCGGACCTCTCTGCAGCAGACGACGACCTCGAAGAGATGTTGGAAGAATCAGTCGACGAATCCTAGCCACCGGAATCCAGACCACCATTCCAACAAACCGGTCCTTCCAAAATTCTAAGGATGTGCACCTGTAATGTACAATATTTGTTATCCAACTTCTTGTAATATATATATACGTACATGTAAATACAACCTTCAATATTCAAATTGTTGAAAAATTACCAGCACCTACCAAAAAAGGACGAAAATATGTTATAAGGAACACTCGATCAAAAACGTGATTTTAGCTAGTTCGAGTTTCTGAATATTCTTTTGATCAAATTAAAAAGAATGGGTATTTTCTGAACATAGAATTTCATGCTCTCGAACTCTATCTTGTAACATTTTTACGTATTAGTAGCCGTTTTCAAGGTACAGACGTTCAAATGTGCCCATAACAGGGTTTTTCGCAAAGTTGAGAAAATTCAACGTTTTTCGACTGTCGATTGCGGCTACACCAATGAACCAAATTTGACATTTACGTAGCTAATTTGACGCAGAATTTTAGGCTCTTCAATTTATTAGCAGACTTTTTCTAACTAGGATCCACGGTTTTCGAGTTATAATCGAAAAATCCAAAAAAGTGATTTTGAGGTTTTTTGAGATTTTGACCATGTACCGCAAAAATTTTTTGGTGGGAAGCTCCGGATTCGTGTTCAGCACCCCAAAAAAAACATAAAAAAAGAAAGAAAAAAATTTCCACCAGAATTTGTTTCCCCGAAGCCCTTCTGAGCTACTAATGACTGGATCTATTAGCGAATCCCTTTAAAATGCCAAAAATCGCCGGGAAAGCGATGTCTTCCGGGTGGAGATTGTGGTGAATGAGCAAAATAGGTATCTACTAGTTTGGTTGAAAACCGCTGTAAATCGGCAGCTACTAGTTGTAAAATTAACTACCCGGAAGCCAACCAAATTTTTCGGCGGCACCCTGCAGTTTCCTAGTCACCTACACACCCTAAACAGGAGTCCATAACGGACTCCCGGTCGGCGAAGTTGGCTTACTTAATCTCCGTCAGTTCCCAATCTATAAAGTATGTGTATGTTTTATGGAATCTAACGTTCTTTTCATTACAATTCAGGTAAGAAATAAGACACATAAAACTTATACAGGCTGTCCGGAAAATGTTTTTATCTCTAAACTTTTACTTATCACTTTTTCTCGGATTGCCGCATACTACTTTTGTTTAAAAAATTTAATTCCTTCATTATGATTTCTTAGTTTCTGGCAAGAGAAGCCTTTGAATGTTAACTGCAATATTATTCTTGCGAAGCTTCACAAGTAGTGATGTGCAGCACAGTAACGAAACGGGTCGTTCTTTTTGAACGAATCAACAGAATCAGCGTAAGATTCGGCACAACGACATAGCTTCCGAGTCGTTCAATTTAAGAATGACACACTGTAAAATGAATACCCAAACTAGATCACGCATAAATACTACGCAATGCATAGAAAATCCACGCTCATGCAAAATTTCTGATTACATACATATATGTATAACATTCATATTCACTCACACCCCATCCTAATATCTATCTGAAACTAAAACCACCATTATCTATATACCAAAGCAATCCCATCTAAATCCATTCATAATCATCTCAATGCAGTATGCAATGCACACATTGTGTATACTTCTAAATATACATACAACAATCAATGCTTATGCTGACTGCAAGCAAATCAAAAATCATTTGCTTACGTCGCGCCGCACATTCAAATTTCCCCAAACACGTAAAACAAACCCAACATCCTAAAACAAAAGTAATCGTCTTCTATCATCACCTCAAGTTCAACTTTAGATGATAATGATTCCAAACCAACAACCAGGCAATTTCCTCTGTATACTGTGTGACAAAATGTGTTATTCGCAATGTGAGTTTTGAGTTTTTAACACAAACAGCACACTTCTATATTTCACTCACTCTGTGCTGTGAGACATACTGGGCTGTGGTGGTAACATATAACACAAACATTGATTATTTGTGTAATTCAGTATGAGACTCAAATTCAAATGTTTCACTCACGAAGCGCATACTCCAATTACTCAAATTCTCTGCCAAATGAGGATGGCTCGAGCTAAAGGACATTGGGAGGTCGCTGACTCCGAATCTGAGGTCAAAAAGGGTAAAAAGAAAATTGGGGTCGCCCATCCCAGATTGGTAGCCCCGTTTTCATGGGAAATAGTGGTCCGATCTTGTTGGCTCGAACTAAAGGGCATTGGGGGACTGCGAATCTGGGGTAAAAATAAAGGAAAAAACTGAATTTTTAAAAAGTACTACTTTTATTGAATATGTTATTAACCTAGTTTCAGATTCTTTGCATTAAATGACTCTTTTTGGACGACTCATTGGAAACGGTCAGAGCTTATGTGCTGGCACAGTGAAAAGAGTCATTATGCCCATCATTATTCACAAGTGCTCGGTGTCTCAACGCACAACGAATTGTTTCTACACATTTAAAGACTGCTAACTGTCAGATATTCAGAAGTTGGGCGAGTTTCTAGAACGAATAAGTTTTCTGATTCTTGGATCTTTTTTTTTATTGTCTTAGAAACGCTGTTCGGTGCGTTTCCGGTACAACGGAACATGTTCTAGATAACGTCACTTTTCGGATCATAATTTCTTTCCGGTCCTTTACCGGTCCATTTTATTCAATCATCTAAAAGCTCACAGCTGATACATGCGGACGTGTGTTTCCAATTGTTGCCTAGTTCATTAGTGATGCGGTCGCTAGTTTTCTGTCGTCTGTAAATGAAAGTCGATAATAGACACAAAATAAATGAATAAGACCATAGTCGTAATTCGATACGAATGCCGTCAGCTATCAGCTGTTCAGTTTGACAGAAACATAAAAACTGACAGCTGATGAATCATAGCCCATAGCCGTTTCTGAGACAACTTATGATCCACGGACCCGGGTCTGGATTGGAACTGGACCAAATTCCTGATTTTGTTGTTTTCGGACCGCGACCATTGTTTTTTTTATTTTGAAATTGTCTTGAAGTCGATGAGAGTCAGATGCTTATAAATCGTAATAAACATATCAATTTTTTCATGCTGGGTTTTTAATGCAAATTTTTTTTATTGAAATTTGCATTAACTTTTCGAATTCTTTCAAACGCGAAAAAAATGCGACCAATAACTCTCATCATTATTACCTAATATATATTATGGGGCGCTATGAAAGTTGAGTCCCGGGCCCGGATTTTCTCTCGACGGCCCTGGGTATGACCTACTGTCTCTATACCTTCAGTAGTACTTCACTGTTCACCCAGCCAACAAGGTTCACTGCGAAAATGTTCAATTGATACCTCATCCTATCTGTCATCCTTACGTGCTCACCCTATCAAATTACTTGAAAAATTCTCGCTCGTTTCATGTGACGTTCGTTTCGTTTTTCTTTTTTTTTTCACCCTCGTGCTTCTGCAAAATAATTTCTTTTTCATCCACTTGAAATTTATTTTATTTTAATTCATTCCCTAATACTATGAATAATTGCAACTAATTAAACATTCAAAGCATCATGACAGAGAGAGTCTGATTAACAGTAGGACACAGAAACAGGATCCATTCTAGTACATCAAGATTCCCTGGTGTGTCGAGAAATGCAGGCATAACGAAACGGAATGCTATCACCACCATCACCATCATCGCCCGCTCCATACAGTTGATGGGTTGAAAAAGTCGACATCGTTGGTGCGAATACAAGAAAAAAAAAGGACGAATTTTAATAGTTTTCAATTAAGCATTGCTGCAAATGATATACAACTGAGTCACGATCTCTTGCCTCTCTTTATTTTGCTCCTAGACTTCTCTTCATTTTTTTGTGCCAATTTTACGAAACGGAGAATGTATAGATGAAAATAGAAGAAAAAAGAGCAATGCAAAACCAAGGAATCGTTGGAGATGGTTTCCTGGTATTGGTATCGGAATCTGAAGCTAGAGGGAGGAAGCAATATAGAAGGCAAAAAAAAAGTTTCAACTTGACGACTCGAGCTTGACAAAAAAAAATTGCATTGCAAAATGAAAGGCATCATTGGGTGTGACAGGGTCGTTTAGCGATTTTCCCCGACCTCTTTGAAGGTATTTTATATTTCTGCCCAGAACCATGAAGAATAGCCATGGCTTTCTGGTGGGTGGTGTTTGTCCGTCATTTGCTCATTCAAGTCAGTCGAACTTACGTCGCGGGCAGACAATTCTCATTATGTCCACAAAAACGAATTGGTGTCAACTGGAAGTTTCCATCAAGTCGAGCTGAAGAATTTGTCCTGCATTCGACTGAGGAGGAATGTTTAATTGCATGTTAGTAATGGTTTTTCTTTCTTACTCTTATTTGAATGAGAGTGTCGAATGATTTCTGCATGGCATTAATAGCTTAACTGTATACGAACTCAATTGCCCTAACCTCTTGCGGGGCATAGCGCGCCAGCTGTTTCCCAGTTGACGTTTCGTTGGCATAAATTGGTTTCGGAGAATGCAGTTGCCAGTAAGCACCTCCTGCACATCCATGGCCACGAACGTCGTTGTGGACGGGATTCGAACCCGAAACGCTGGTAGTCAAACATGAGACTGATGCCTCAACACACTGCGCTACCGGTCGCCCCACTGTATACATGGTCGATTTCAATTTCAGGCAAATACTAGCGTTCAGGAAGATTCTCTGAAACTGAATGACAGTACACAGGTCAATGATTACACGCTCGAGATTGAAAATCGTGGGGTTACTGCAAAAACAAGATAACTACGTTTTCGCCATTTCTGCGCTAAGCCGAGTTTCTTTGCTTAAAAATAATCTACTACAACCTTTCCCTTAAACTGACTGAGCGAAAGGAGCAGACATCATTGAAAGAAGTGTACTAAAGGGGCGCGAAAATTCCTCTTCCATAGTCCTCCGCGAGGGCGCCCCCTGGAACGGCAGTGGTCACTGACCATTGCTAACCATTGTCAAGCCGCTAGTGATAGCGGTACGATGATGTGGTTGAGGTGAACACTCTTCCTGTGGTGTAGGGCGTAACAATAATACCACGACCTTTCCCGTTGACGGCCTGTCGCTGAAACCGACAAACAAAGGACAGGATGTGTAAGTTGCACTATTCGAAATCTTCTATATGCTAACGAAACGTCAACTATGCCACGGATAAGGACTGACTCAACGGTTACGACTTTTGGCTATCGTACAATGACAAAGATTGGATTCTGGAATGTGCGTGCTCTCCTGGACAATGGATCAGAAGGTCCCCAAAACGCTCGATCTCTTCAATTAGAGAGTGAATTTCTGCGGTATAAATTGAACACTTAGGAGTTAGAGAGAGATAAGATGGTCGAACAGCGGAGAATTTATCTCTCCAACGGGTATCACTGTAATGATGTACTCCGGTAGAGCTACCGGTAGTGGTCGTGTGTCAGGTGTGGAACTCCTCTTAACCAGAGCCGCAAGAAACTGTCTCTTATCCTAAGATCCGGCCTCTGACAGAATCATTATCGCATGGTTCCGGACCAAAATGAGGAACATCACACTAATATTATACAATGTTATGCTCTAACTGAACACGACCATGTCTTGGCGAAAGACTCCTTCTAAAAACAACTAAACGCCGTTCAGAGCAGAATACCTAAAGATGACATTATAATGGTTATGGGAAATTTGAATGCTAAAGTTGGTAATGATAACTATGGGTTTAGACATATGATGGGGAGGCACGGTCTTGGTGATCGTAACGACAACGATGAAAGATTTGTAGAGTTCTGCAACTTTCACAGACTCTTTATCGGTGGTATTATGTTTAAGCTTAACCACCACAAAATCAGTTGGTTCTCTGTTGATCGGCGCAGAACACAAAATCAAATTTACCACTTTGCCATTAGTAAAAGATTCAAGAGTTGCCTCCTGATCGTGCGAAATAAGAAGGGTGCCGATATTGGGATGGGAACTGTTTTACCGTCAGAAAGCTCGAGAAGTTCAGCGTAGTGCCCGACGCGATAAAAGAGTTTATGCGAATTCTTTTTTAGCCTCAGCAGAAGAAGCCGCAAGAAGTAACAACTTAAATGCCGCATACGGTGTCATCAAGGAGTTTACAGGTGGTCGTAACACCTCCCAACATCCGATGAAGGATAGTGATGGAAAGCTACTTATCTTGGAGGAAGATCAAATGATGCAATGGATAGAACATTTGGCTGCGGTCTTAAACCGTGTAACAAGTGCCTTGCAAAACTTGGGGACTCACCCCGAAAATGATCGAGTGGCTATATTTGACGATCGTACACCCAGTTGTGACTTATGCGGCGCTAGTTTGGTGGTCCGAAACGAATCAGCGTTGCACCATTCAGCTTTGTAGTAAGTTACAGCGCCTTGCATGCCTTGATATGGCAGGATCCATCCGTACTTGTCCGACATCGGCTATTGAGGCGATTGTTGGACTTACTCCGCTGCATATTTTCATACCAGAGTCTGCGGCTCTGAGCGCTTTTCGAATGCGTCTAACATACGATGGCTATGTGTCTAATCGGGGACACATGAGCATTCTGAAGCGGTTCCCTGGTGTGCAGATCTGCTCGAGATCTGATTATATGACTTGGGAAATATGTTTTGGTAGAAAATTCTCCCTCTCCATCCCTACTCGCGAGGAATGGGACAGTGGCATTCCTGGCTCTGTCTCCCGGTATAAAATGAGGTTTACCGACGGATCTAAAACGGAGCTGGGAGTGTTGCTGGAGTCTTTGGACCGAACACCAGGATCTCCATTGCTATGGGCGTGTGGCCTAGCGTTTTTCAAGCTAAAATTAACGCCATTTGGCCTGCGCCAGAGACATTCTGGACAAGAAACTCAAGGGCGCTAACATCGCTATCTGCACTGATAGTCAGGCAGCCATTAAGGCTTTTTCTTCACATAGTTTCTCATCAGAATTAGTGAAAGAGTGTTTTTACACACACACAATCGGGTTATGTTGGATACCTGGCCATCAGGACATCCCTGGTAACGAAGCTGCCGATGAACTTGCTAGACAAGGCTCTTCGGATAAATTTTTCGGGCCTGATCCTTACTGTGGTCTGAGTTGGGCTAAAACAAGATCACTAGTGAGGGAGTGGTCTGCCAATGAAAGACTACGTCACTGGGATTGTCTTCCAAGACTGCGGCAGTCCAAACATCTTATCAAACCCTATGGTCTCAAAGAAACCAGCCGCCTGGGTAGAGCGGACCTGAGACTAATCCTGGGTTATCTCACGGGGCACCACTAGGTGAGATATCACCTCATCAAAACGGGTCTATCTACTGATACGGAGTGCAGGTTTTGCCTTGAGGACACAGAGTCCACTAAACATCTTCTCTGTGAATGTCCGGCGATAACCTGTTCCAGGTTCTTGTTTTCTGGAGACTCCATCGTGAGCTCAGCGGTCGTAAGGAGCGCCCCTACAAAGGCTGGTTAAGGGTCTTTTGGATTAATTAAGGCTATGGCACAATAGATCTCATGGTCGCAGTGCCCACCCTTGGGTATCTTAGAATGTCCTTGTTATTATTTATTAACACTTGACCGAATTCCCTCGCAGTTTAGACAACAATCAAAATGAATGTTCACTACCCCGACTAAAGAGGAAACAGCCGCTGCAATTAATGCACTAAAACGAGGAGAGGCCGCCGGATTCGCCGGTATCCCTGCCGAACTTTATCAAGCAGCTCCAAGCGTAACTGCCGATTTGCTGCACCCACTTGTTGATAAAGCGTGGAATACAGAGATCTTTCCCACTGAGTGGAAGGGAAAATTGATCATCAAACTTCCGAAAAAGGGCAGCCTTACAGACTGTAATACTCGGAGAGGCATTCGCGTGCTTCCTGTCGTTGCGAAGATAATAGCTAAAATCGTCCTAGAAAGACTAAAGGGTCTTTTAGAAAGCACAATTGAGAGCAGGCAGGCTTTCGATCCAGATTCTTCTGTGTCGATCACATTAACACCTTGCGAATCATCATCGAGCAATGTGCTGAGTACTACGCTAACAACTTATCTACAACTTCTTGACTACGCTAACCACATATGCCTACTTTATCACAAAATCATGCATCTGTCAGCCATGGAGTTAAATATTGAGATGGAGGCAAGCAAGGTTGGGCTAAAGATTAACACCAACAAGACCAAGGTTCTTAGCCCGCCGTTGCGAGAGAGGAGGAGGAGGAGATCCTACACCTGTTGCCAATAATATTAATTGGTGGGCAGCCTATGGAGACTGTGGACAACCTCGTCTACCTGGGTAGAATTGTCTGATACCAGATATACATTAAAAGAGATCAGCTGAAGCCCTGTACAAGGTTCAACTCCCTAGGCTCGATGGTAAACAAGGAAGCTGCGATGACGACATTAAACATCGCGTCAGTGTCGGTTGGATGAAGTGTCGAGAAAAATCTGAAGTTTTCTGCGACAAGAAGATGCCACGAGATCTTAAGGGCAAGTTGTACAAAACGGTGGAACGTCCCGCACTCAAGTGTGCCTCTGAATGCTGGACTATGTACAAGACATACGAATGCCAGTACCTACATCCGAGGCAGCTTGTTTGTTGAGCAATGATCACTGAAAAGCTCGAAGATCGTCGTATGGATTGATGTTGCCATGTTCTAAGGCGTCTACATGAGAACCTAGTCATGAAGGCACTATCAGTCAATGTTCCATTTACTGGACCCAAACGCCGAGGCAGACGGAAACACACGTGGATCAATCGGATGAAAAAGCAACAACAACGCATTAATCTCGACGATAATACGATCGAAGACGGAGCTGCCTGCAGAAGGAAGCTGAGATCATATCGCCAGAATAGGTAAGTGCCAACACCACAGGCAGCGCAATGCGAAGCCGCAGAGTAGTATGAAAGGGCAAGGAAGAAGATATTTTTCGGATGGTTCTTCAGGTGCTAGCATGCACGTCCTCGTGGGACATAGCAAATGGAATGTACTCTCCTTTTTTTTGACATCCAAATAACTTTGGCAGAAGTTGGCGTACTTCCCAATTGGGGACAGCACCTGCATGTTCACGTTCGATGGCCGTGGTCGTTAGGTCACCGCTCTACGATACTAATCTAGAGGTCGGAGTTCAAATCTCGGCGCGAAAAACTGCCTGAGCACTAACAGAACTCTCACAGTGCCTCGAACTTGTCAGTATAAAGACGGCGCGGATAGGAGGTGCAGGCTAGCAAGTGCACTTCCGAAAAGTAGATATTCTATTGAAACGTCAACAAGGCATAAAAATGCTAGCAATGTTGACGCGCCCATGACCCTGGAGGGGTCAAGGCAATTCACAACAGCAACAACAACAAACTAGGAGAAGTGGCGAGCCTGCGGGCTTTATCAGCTTTCTTTACTGACAAGCCATCACTGTCATTTAACGATTTTGAGTTGCCCTCAGTAAGCATGTTTGCATGGGTATACCAATGTTGCATCGATTTTTATGTACGATTCCCGTTCTTATGGGAAGGCCGGTAGCTCAGTGCGTTATATCGTCAGTCTGATGTCTCATCATACCGGTTATTCACGGGTTCGATCCCTTCGCAGCCTTGGATGTTTGCGTTGTCTTTCTCCTGTGGTGTGGGGCGTAACAATAAGCCACAATAGCTGAGGTCACATCCCGCCGGAGACAAGAATTAGTAGCCTTCATGTCTCCGGTGGGATGTGGTTTCTTTTTCAGTAATCGTAATGACAAGAACAAGGAATCATAATTTTGATTTTGTATAAAAAAACATACGATCGTTGCACATTGTTCGCGATTGGCGATCAACCCAAAGAGCACAGTGCAATATTTGTGTGTAGTTTTTTTCATCGTCGCCTGCGACTGACGCAGAGTTGTGCCTAGCAGAACGCACGATAGCCGATCCGAAATGAACTTATTGTGATCGGCGAGTCTATTGAGATGTGATTGTGTAGGTCTACGATTCTACTGTCAGGATTGCCTGCAAATTTCTTATAATAGAGATTGAAACTTCGCAAGACTCTTAATTATGAGTGTAATACGCATCGTGTCCTTATACATATCGTGCCTTGTATCTTTATGTTAGATACTCGTATTAGTTATTAATTGCATGTTAAGTCAAAACTAAACATCATATGTTCCAGAAACGTCCATCACCGACTAAAGACTATGTCCTTGTTCCTGTCTCTATTTATCAACTTGGCCATATTTCACTTATTTCATTTCCATAGAGTAGGCTAATAAATTATCAAGTTAATCCTGTTCAGTGTCAACTATAATTATAATTTCACGTTCATTACTTTTATTTCTCATCCGAACCCACCTCTAGCTGTCCACATATTGTCCTTTTCGATGTTTCCCGCCTTATTCCTATATCTTTCGATAGCTAATCATTTAATACATGTCAGATGTTTATTGTGCATACTAATTAGTCGAACCATCCCTAATTGATCCAAGGTGATAATAAAATTTCCATACTGCCCTGACCGTATCAGACGGGGACGTCCACCACGAATGAATAAGAAAACAATTCCCTGCCTATAGTGAATGCGGTGGTGTTGGCCATTGAAAGGAGTGCAATAATTTTTCACATTATACTTCGACAAAAAAAAGAAGAGGCTTAGTAGGTTCAGGTAAACGTATTACGCAAAAGGCTCGTCGTCTCGTTGTCCAGTAATTAGTCAACCTGGGGCCAAGCCCTATGCAAAAAGAAAAGCGGAGACATATTTTTATTGGGATTAATTGATTAGCGCTGCCGACCGTCCCCGACCAACACGCTTCTGTTCGCTTCGCACTATCTACCCTCGCGTGGATCACATATTATGATGAAGTCGGTGTTCGGTGAGCATCGAAAATTTCCGGCCAGGGGTGGTCCTTGCCATGAAGAAATATGAACAAAGGTTTACTTCTTTATTGAGTTAGGCCGTGTGCCCCCTCGAAGTTTGACGGGATCAAGTAAGGACGCCGACGTACATTTCGAAATAATGCTCAGGTTGAGCAAAGTGTGTGTACACCTTTTTTTACAGATAATTTTTTATCCTCAATTTTTCTAATTAACCTAATGCCTGGGAGGTATACATACCGAAAATTATCCTTTAGCCACAGTTGGCTTGATTCACGTTTTTGCATTTGCAAGTATCGGTGGGTTACGCGGCCTATTTGATAGGACTCATGTGAAAGGTTAATATGACGGCAGGTTTATTTAAATTTGTTGTAATTATTCTTCTTTCCAATTACTTGACTTGAGAGAAAATAGATCAACAAAGATAATTTGGTTTTTTCATTCAAGTTTAATTTGGGGATTGGGCTCATTGTTCGCTGAATAGGTGAATCAATCGTACCAATTTTTCTATCGATTGATAACATTATTCGAGTAGTATTCTCCGTCTTGAGGTTGCTTTTGAATATTACTACTATGTACTACTTTTGAAGATTGCTGGATTGGTGTACATATCGCCTCCGTGGCGCAATTGGCTAGCGCGTTCGGCTGTTAACCGAAAGGTTGGTGGTTCGAGCCCACCTGGGGGCGAAGCAATATTTTGGCCTTTATGTCAATTGTAAGAAAGAAATATGTATACTGATTTTTAAATATTGTAAATAACAATCGAATACAGCAAAATCAAAACTTAATTATACGAGGGCGGTTCAAATATGATCGAGACAAGCGCTCTGACACATTTATTTATAATCGAAAATATTTAAAATACAAAAATTTACAGTTTTTCTAGGTAATTCCCCTTACGAGTTACACATTTTTGCAACCTCTCCGGAAGTTTTTTGATGCCGATATCGAAAAATTTCTTGGGCAACTTGGACAACCATGTGCGCACGAACTCCTCTACCTCGTTGTCGGTGTTGAATCTTTGACCTCCGAGGGCTTCTTTCAGTGGTCCAAACATGTGGTAGTCGCAGGGTGATAAATCCGGACTGTAGCGGGGGGGGGTGTTCTAGTACCTCCCACCCCAATTCTGATATTGTATCGAGCGTGAGACGCGCGGTATGAGGGCACGCGTTATCCTGGAGAAGAATAGCACTACGCGCTGGAATGCTCCTCCGTTTCGAGCGATAAGCTGATTTCACGTGTGTTTTCAGAAGGTTAGAGTAGTATGCAGCATTGATGGAACGTTGTGTGCGCAGGAAGTCAACGTACAGCACTTCCCGCCCGTCCCAGAATACAGTACACATAACCTTACCCGCGGACCAGGTTGTCTTCGCTTTGACTGGCGCCTCCTTCCTCCTTCTTCCTCCACTCTTTAGACGACACCTTGCTTTCCAGAGTATAATAGTGCACCCATGTCTCGTCTGTAGTGAAGATTCGCGTCAAAAAACTGTCCCCCTCCGCCCCGTATCGCGTCAGCAAGCGGCAACAAACTTCCAGCCGTATGAAGTTTTGCTCGTTCAACAGTTTGGGAACCCATCGCGCCGTTATTTTGCGATATTGAAGGTGTTCGTGGATGATAGACTCTACACTACCAATACTAATGCCGACTTCAGCCGAAATGTTTCGAACATTCATCCTACGGTCCTCCAAAATGAGTTGTTCTACGCAGCGAATGTTGTCTGGTGTGATGCTGGCTCGCGGTCGACGATCATGCGGCTCATTCTCGATGGTTTCGCGGACATCTTTGAACGCTTTGGCCCATTTAAACACAACAAACCTACTCAGGTACTCACTACCGAACTGATTTCGCAAACGCCGAAGAATTTCCGTGTTTTTAACGCCTTCTCACACCAAAAAACGAACGACAATACGTTGAGCAACGGCGGTCGGCACTTGATGTTCACTCATGGTCGTAACACGCGCGTGAAACATGCGTTCGGAACGAAAACTATGCCACACTATTCGTAAGGGACCAAGCTATTACATACTCAAGCCGCGACCTTCAAAACATACAGGCGCGCCATCTACAGCGTTTGTCTCGATCATATTTGAACCGCCCCCGTAACTTCGTCGATTCATTCCACATACTATCTGATCTCGTAGCATTGCAGAATGTCCAAATCAGTGTAATGTGGCAGTGTAGATAGCTTGGATCTTTTTCGGAGAGAAACAGGACAAATTCTACACCGTACTGAAAGAAACAACCTGGCGATAAAGAGGGGACAAAAGTCTAACATCGGATAAAAAGGAAGGAGACGGAATAAGTTTCCCCCTTAGAATTAATGATGAACTCGGAAGAGCTCTCTCTTGTAAACTTGTACTCGTATTGCGGTCAATCATAATATGGCACTCTTGAAAAGCAATCGTGTTTCAATTTATTCAACCTAAATAGAATCGAGTGCACAATCCGTCCGAGCGACTCTTGACTTTTGACTCTTGAGCACAGTGTGCAAGGCCCATTAGCTCAGTTGGTTAGAGCGTCGTGCTAATAACGCGAAGGTCATGAGTTCGATCCTCCCATGGGCCAGTCTTACGTTTTATTTCAAATTTACTTTGTTTTTATTGGGAAAAATGCACAATGTATCGTACATCTATTATCTATCTATTACATCTATTTGTAAAAAAAAATACAATTTCAATTAAATACCATGTATCCTTACTTTCTTGATACGTCAGACATAATAAATTAAATGGATAATTAACACCAAGTGCCATCTCCTACACCAACAACCAATTGACTGGGAGGTACTATAGGAACATCTACGAAAGAAAGCCGCACTATCCACAATTTATAAAATTTACGATAAGAATGAGGCATTAATGAGAATACTAACGTCGTTGACCAATTTTTTTACTCGCACGCTCATACTACGCCGAATTTGAATATAAGAACACGATACGAGTATATATCCGTAAAGACAGTGCACTCAGCGCAAAAGTGGAAACGAGCTATGAGGAGACGAGGAGGAAAAAAAATAAAAACTGGCCCATGGGAGGATCGAACTCGCGACCTTCGCGCTATTAGCACGACGCTCTAACCAACTGAGCTAATGGGCCATGTACTCGTACGCTGTGCACGAGACTTGAAATTCAGTGGCGCTTCGACGATTTGTGTTTTAGAAACAATCAACAAATCGCTTTAATTGAATCTTAATCGTGGATTTTGATAGAAATACTCGTACGCTAGCAAGTGAAGACAATGCGTCCTTACTTATCTATTGATTGAATAAATCAACGAAAACAAATTAAATCAATAAAAATCGTATGAATGAATTAACTATGAACAAATTAGCGATAACAGCGTATCTATGAGAACACAATTGTTGTGATAAGAAACGGAGAATAAAAACTTTGCGTATTATTTTTATTACGAAGAGTTTTTAAGCGATTTTCGGTATTAAGGGGGGAAACCACATTATGATGTTCAAAAAATACAATTTTTTTTATTCCATAAACTGTTAGCTTGAAAATCCAAGAATACGCTGCCAAAATTTCAAGGCGAAATTCGCATTCGTTTAGAATGAGCATAGAGCGCTTATCGAGTATAGTCTACATAGACCGGTCAAAAACACGTTGTAGAGAGCATGGAATATGCGATAATTTTTTTTTTAGTATTTCAGTAGCTTCAACCGTTCATATAAGGGGTTTGATTTGCTACAAAACCCTAAAAAATGCTTATTCAAGATGACATCTTGGTTTTTCTGAGACGGAAGAATAGAGGCTCATTCACGTTCGTCAGCAGTGAAGACGTTGTCCAAAAGGATTGGTAGTGTATCGATGGCATTGTCGTCGCTTTCTTCGTGAATTACTATTTCGACTTCGTTGTTTCAACTGCCCTTGCAATTCGGGCATACGACAGAGCAGTCTAACGATGCTTTTCTACAACCACACCTGCCACTGTCACATCCTTTCGTGCATCGGCAAAAATCATCCTCAATATTTCATCAGGAGCAGCATTTAACTCTGAGAGTTTCGTAACTAATTGATCATTCCTCCCCTCCAGACCCCAATTCGCCCCACCATTAGGTTTCTCCCCTAACCACATGTGTACTTGGTGGTAGGTCCAGAATACATGCTGCTTAACAGCTCCTTCAGTTGGAGGGAGAATTGAGAGATCGGGCTTCATGTTTACAGCTGTTTTGAAGAACGATTTGTAGCGGAACTCGTTGAGGGATTTGTCTGTGGCTGGAGCGCCATACCATAAGAAAGTACATATAATCCCCGCTATCTCAGTGGAGTCAGGGGAAGAAGAACCGCTGGCAAATACCTCAGCTACACGTCGAACGATTTTGGACTTCTGGTAGGATTTGAGAAAACCCACTTTACTCTTGCGATATGTGAACTAGTGAATGCATGTAAGAATAACAAATGGGCATCATTGTCCTTCATTTTCAACTCCTGCTGCAGCTGTTGCGAGGAATATACAGTAGTCTTGACCTTTCCTCTTCCAGGTTTTACCAGCAGAATGTCACGATCTGATAGGGTTTTGCCTATCAAGAGAACAGTCAAGTCGACGTCCTCTCCAATAACAGCTACCGAGCAATTTTGCGATCTGTTGATAGCTGTCTTAACAATTTAAACGTCAACATCCCCTGAAGCTTGGAGCGCATTTATCCCATTTTTATGCAGCCGCACCATTAATAGGTTTATCAGCTGGCTCTTATTATGTAAGTTGGAAAGGAAGCCCTCTTGTTTGACTTTAATTTCAATTTCCAAACTGATATTGACGTCCACACATCTTTTGAGCCGATATCGTTGACTCGGTCAGCTGCTTTTGTGCTCTCTGACGTGTCAGTGTGTCCATTAAAAACCATTGTACAACCTCTCCCATTAGAATGGGTTTTCAAAAACTTAACGTAACCATCACAAATAGTTGATACAGTTGTCTCTTTTTGCAAAACAACTTTGTGAACTAGAAATGCCCCATCAACAATAAACTCAAAGGTAGTTAAATCAACGTTCTTATCAACTTCCTTAAAGAGTGTATATTGCGCTTATCGATTAATTGCCGATTTTCACCTATATACCTCGAAAACCGTTGGGAGTGTGTAATGAACCACCTCTAATAAACCACATTATGGTCTGGTAGTGCTGCTCTCACCAGCAGATCGAAGCAGCACCTGATGAGCAGTGATCTGTTGGTGGTACGAAACCAGAGGCCCAGGGTCCCATTAGACCCGGACCCAGATTCGACCGCTTGGGCGTCTGATCCGTCCGCCAACCATTCCATCCTTATCGACTATTTTTTTTTCATTCCCCATTTTTACTTCCTCTGTTTGTGTTGTCTTCCCCAGGCTTATTTTTGTTAATATGTAAAGGACAGGGGCACCGAGCGGCGAAAACCCCGTCCACATCTCCCAAACTGAGCTACAGCAAGCATAGGCCGCTGCTTAGCTCGTTGAGGGGCCTTTTTCTTCGCTAGATGGCACAGCCCGACCTTCACCGTCATATGCTACCATAGGCTCCGTCCCCACGGGCATCTTTGGATGCCCACCAGACCGTCCGTTACAAGTCTGAGAGACTTGTAAGGAGACAATTGCATTGAAAATTTAATTAGCTTTAGTATTGTGAAAATGACTGTACATGTTAGAAATTCTATAACTTTTGACTGGTTGAAGATAAAGTAGCAAGAGTGTGTATAAAATTAAAGGAAATTTAATTCACTACACCTTCGTCTTTGACTAGTTCGCTAAGAATCGAACGTGGGATGCACAAGAAGCAAATGATTTCTTCGGAAAATGATTTCCTCGAAAATTATCGATTTTAAATGAGGTGTATCTCGGAAACCGTTAGAAATTCGACAATTATGTACACGAAATTTAATAAGCTTTCATTTTTGTGTAGAACGTATTTTTCTAGAGTCCACTGTTTCCGAGATATAATCGACAAACCCAAAAATGGGACCTTCCCCCACCCCTCCCACCGTAAGCTCACCTCCCAGGAGCGGGGACTTTAAGTATGTTATACTAACTACTTCTAACGAAGTCCTGAAGTCAAAGATTATCGCATATTCCATGCAAAACAACAACATTTCCAGACGCACCAAACTCCGGATCTTCGAAACCATCGGTGCTTCTACAGGGTGGCGCAAAAGAAACGAAGGAGTTTGAATAGTCTATAATTCCGTTATTTTTGAATCAATCGAATTTCATTTTTTTCTTAGTATACTTCATAAATGGGAAATTTTGTTAATTTAAACGTGAAAAAAAAAATCGCGTAAGTGGTACCTATTCTCAGCTTTGCAAATTGCGACGTTTTAATGCTTTTTTTTCAAGATTTCAGGAGGTCTCGCTCGAATCTCTTCTCGAATATTATTGTTTAGTTGGGGAATGGTCTGTGCCTGAAATCTTGAAAAAATTCATGGGAAATGTTTTAGAAAGAGCGCGACAGTGTAAAGTTGAGAATGGGCACCACTTATGCGTTTTTTTTCACGTTTAAATTAACAAAATTCCCCATTTATGAAGTGTACTAAGAAAAAAAAAAAGAAATTCGATTGATTCAAAAATAAAGGAAATATAGACTATTTAAACCCCTTCGTTTCTTTTGCGCCAACTTGGAAGGTGACCAATAAGATAGCAACTAGATTGCAAACTTTTGTGAATCAGTGTCTACGGCGCATCCTACACGTACGATGGCCGGAGGTTATTTCTAACGACGACCTTCTTACTATTACTGGTTAGGACAGGATAGACACTTCCATTAAAAGGCGACAATGGCGATGGATATGCCACACTCTCCGAAAACGGCCGAACAACACTGCTCAACAGGCCCTCGATTGGAACCCGCAGGGAACCAACGCAAGTCGCCGTGTTGGACGACCTAATAACACCTGGAGAAGATCAGTTAAGAGAGAGGGTGCCTCAATAGGCAAGGCGTGGAGTGAGCTGAAAGCGATGGCGATGAACAGGATGAGGTGGAAAGTCGGCGTGGTTAATAGCCTACGCTCCACAAGGGGTTAACAGGAACCAGAGAATGGCAATGGTCTGTGCCTCCAAGATGTTGTCGGCGACTATAAGGTTGATTTCACTATATGGTACTGATTGGTGAATTAGAAATACAATTCCACCACCAGCATTAGACACCCTATCCTTTCGAATGATGTTGTAAATAATTGCCATAGAAATTGAGGGACAAGTTGCTGTTAAGCTTCGTCTCCTGTGTAGCTCCAATTATGGTACGGTGCCTATCCATGGAGTCCCATAATTCTGCAATTTTCCGATGTAACCCATTGCAATTAAGTTGTACAATTTTTTTTTCGTCGAAAATACGAGTTCATAATTCTTAAATTTTTTTATTATAACCAGATTTACCGACTATATTTCTGTATTACTTTTATGACTACTGGTAATCTTAATTGCCCCATTGATTATAACGCCCAATCAGTACTGCTCCCATTAATATTTCATCTTTATTAGGATCAATTACGATAAATCCCATACATCACGTCCATTAATACTCTCTCGTTTTTCTCTCCCAATATTTCATCATTCCAAATTGTATATAAACTGCCATTATCCAGCCCATTTCGGATAACAAAAGCAACAAAAAAAAGAAGGAGCAGCATCTCTGCCAATATTCATAACTCATTGCACAGAATAAAGAATTCGCTCGGGGAGAAAAATAAAAGGTGGATGAAATGAAAAGAAATATTTCGCGTTTTCCATTCACCCGTGCAACGTTGAGCCTTGAGTATTCGGTTGTGTGTTTGTGTTATTTTATTAACCTTTAAATTTTCCAATTTCCATACTGAAATAAATGCATGGGTGGCATTTATTACCGCTTTCTCTCATTTTTCCGTGGCGGTGTGATGGCAGGCTAGGCGAATCTCGTATCTCGTCCTTGCGCTTCCTTTCCATTGCGATATAGATACTTCTTTCCGACTAACGAAAATAAGACCGAAAGCAAAAGAAACCCCCCGACCTCATCGTTCTCATATCCTTGGAGTGTGCTGCATAAGTTTATTTCATCGGGGATCACCCCGAGCGAAGGAGTACAACAGTTCGACTGAACTCGCTCTACCTAGTGCCAGCACCTTATAGCAAAGCAAAAGCAATAATGGCACTCGGGAGGAGTAAGATGAGTTCGGAAAAAATTTAAAAATCTAAAGGCCACCGAAGGAGTTTCGAGAAAACTCGAGGAAAAATTCAGAGACGACACAGATAAAAACGTGGAACATAGTTGCCGGTGTGCGGTGGAAATGTGTGCCCGAAAGGATAAGAGAGAATGGGACGACGATGATGTGCGACGACGACGACGACTAAGGTATTTGCAACCGATAAAAATTATTCTACTTCGGAAAAAAAAGATACCGAACCACCGGCACACTCAGGGATGGAGACGCGGTGCGAGCTGTAAAAAAAAAGTTGATTAATGCTCACCGAAGGAGCATATTACGAGTACTCGGGGATTTATGGTCATAATTAGCCTTTATAGCCATAATCTAGAAATATGGTCCTTTGAATTTTATTCTTTTCTGCTTCTACGGCTGTTTTTTTAATGTGTCTTATATCGGAAGGTACGAGTATGAGTCTATCTGACCGGCCCGAACGTAGAGATATACGAGCGAGTACATACTATTGCTTGGTCTTCATTCACTTCGCCCCAGAACGGCCACTTTTGCCTCCGTGACCACCGGGTAAATACCGGAATCAACTGCTGAATCCTTCTTACTTCGGTTAGTCTTCGAATAGATTCTTTTCATTTTTATACGATTCAGTTCAGAGTTCAAATGAGAATCTCCTCTCTTCGAGCCGCATCGTCGTTGTTCGTTTTAGATCTTCTTGTTGCACTTTGAAACATCCATCATTCCCGACTATACTTTTCTCACTGTAGTAATATCTCCTCTGGAGGATGTGTATTTTCTACAGATTTTCCTACTTTTCGTCTAGTCTTTTGTGCCTGCCCGATTTTTGTCCGATGTTGATGGTCTTCTTCTACGATGTAGTTCATTGCATTTACAGTGGACGACAGTGAGCCGAAGATACGAACTGAGAGAAAAAATGAAGGAATATCTGAAGATGGATTTGAGCGTAATAATAAAATCTAAAGGGATAGAGTAATTATTGAAGGTATGATTTTTTCTTTTCTAAAAAAAATGGTTAGAATTTTCTCTATCAGATCTGTTGAGAGATGATCCCAAAGCAAGGGGTTTTTGTAAAGCGTTTGGAGTGAGTTGTGGTTGGTAATTACCCTTACGGATTTGCAATATTTGTTCATTAAAATTTTTTTTATTCTCATTTCTGGTGTGCTACTTTCGTACTTGAAAAGCATTGAATTTGTCATTCATAAGGAGCTTATCTGTAATAGGAAGAAAATCCTTTTCCATTTTCAGGAAAGAAAGTTCTAATGAGTTTCGAAAAATTTCAGACACAACATTTTAGAATATTTCGGAAGGAAGTAGAATCGAGAAGCAAACGGTGTCGGTTGTCTGAGCTTTCAATGTGAATGACGGTGTCTCGGACCAACTGTACGTCTCCAAGGTATATCCGAGGAAAAATCGCCTAAAGTTACTAAGAAACAGAGCACAATACGTTGAGGCGTCAGTCTGATGTCTCAGCATAATAGTTAGTCACGGGTTCAAATCCCGTCCACGTTTTCGATTTGTGCCCTTCTCCGTCACACTTGCGACACATATTCGATCTGTCTTGTTTGTACCTTATACTTGTTCCCTTAATAAACAAATTTGTCATATGCCTTTCAATCGCGCTCGGTGGCCGTAGTCGTTCGGTCACCGCTCAACGATACTAATCTAGAACTCGGAGTTCAAATCTCGGCGCAATCACACTGCCTGTGGGTACTAATAGAACTCTCACAGTGCTCCGAGCTTGTCAGTATAAAGACGGCGGGGATAGGAGGTGCATGCTAGCAACTTCGAAAAGTAGATATGCTATCGAAACGTCAACAAGGCATAGAAACGCGATAGATGTTTACGTGCCCATGCCCCTGGAGGGGTCAAGGCAATTAACATATGCCTTTCTGATTGATTTTACAGCTTTTGGTTGTAAATCTACTTCTAGCCGTTCGAAAAACGCTACGCAAATTTCCTCTTTCGTTGTGATTTCGTCGAGATCATGACACACAATTCGTGTTTCCTGTTTCCTTTGTGGACTACAAGTTAGGCCTGTTCCTAATACCGGGATCCCGGTTTGGTACCGGTTTTTTTTCAGTACCGGTACCAAAAACTAAGAGTACCGGTATCCCGGTTTTTTTAGTACCGGTATTGAGTACCGGGATCCCGAGATTTGAGTACCGGGATCCCGGTACTCAGTACCTGTTCTTTTCAGTACCGAGTCTTTTCAGTATCTGTTCTTTTCAGTACCGGGATCCCAGTACACAGTACCGGTACTGAAAAAAACCGGCTCATGGTTTAAAATACCGGTACTAGTATCGGTACTGAACGAATACCTGTGAGTACCGGGATACCGCTTGTGGTACCGGTACTGAAATCTCATTACCGAACAGCCCTACTACAAGTGTTAAGCGCCCAGCATATAAGAAGGCTCTTCAGCAATCTCGTAAATGAAGCTCGCTAAAATCAACTTAATCACTGTCAGTCGGCACAAGATCTGCTGTCACAGACAAAAAGAGAAAAGCGCGTTGACGTGGTGATCATCTGCGATCAATACAAAAATTTGAACAGTTAAATTTGGGTGACGGCCAAACACACAGGCAGCCATTTGGTCATCCAGAACACATGCCTTCCAAAAAGTATCGGAACCAATCAACGGATTCGTGAAGGCGCAAATTAATGGCATCAACATCTGCAGCTGCTACGCCCCACCGAGATTAAACCCGGAAGAGTTTGGTCGACTGCTAGCTCAACTAGTACGCGATGGCAGCACGCACAGTCCTGCGGGAGATTTCAATGCGTGGGCCACTGAATGGGGAAATCGAGCTACAAACGCTAAAGGACGGGTACTCCATGAAGCTTTCTCACAATTGGACGTCGTACTTATGAATACAGGCAGTGGTAATACCTTTAGAAGAGAAGGTACAGGCTCCATTATAGACCTAACATTTGTCAGTAGCTCCTTGGCATCGACACTGGAATGGGGCGTGAGTGAGGGCTATCCTCACAGCGACCATCAGGCCATTTACTTCACCATTACCAGCAGAGCACCACAAGCAAGGAAACAACCAATAAACCGGAGATGGTTTGCTAAAAATTTCGACGGGGAAGCGTTCATCGAAACCTTGCATCAGAAGGGAGCTATCGAAGGACATGCAGAACAAAAGACGTCGCAGCTAATAAAGCAGATGGTAGAAGCATGTGATGCCTCTATGCCAAGAGCAAAATCTCCCAACCACCGGAAAGCAAACCACTGGTAGAATTGAGAAATTGCTAGCCTGAGGCGCAGGTGTCTAAGAGCACGCCGATTGTACTAGCGATCAAGAGAGACGACAGAATACAACAACTTGGCAAAAGAATACAGGACTCCACAAGCAGGCAATAAAAAGGAGCAAACGAAACTTTTACAAGCAGCTCTGCGAGGACGCAGATATAAATCCCAGGAGAACGGCCTACAGAGTAATTATGGAAAAGCTGAGCAGTTACCAAACACCCCATGTGAAGTGCCCTCTTCTAGTAAATGGGATAGTTTCAGTGGTCTTCCCCAACATGCGTTAGAAAACACTGAAAACCAGGAAATGGTCCATGAAGAGCCGATACCGGCTTTAATTGACAGAGAGTTTTTGGAGATCGTTTCCAGAATAGGTGACAATAAAGCACCAGGCCCTGGTGGCATTCCCAACAGTGTAGCGGGGAAGCTACTGGAACGAATAATTTTTAGCAGATTAGCTGCCGTCGTAGAGGAAAAAGGAGCCCTGTCGGACCCACAGTTTGGTTTCCGAAAGGCGCGCTCCACGGTCGATGCCATTTTGACAGTGACAGACCTAGAGAAACAGGCACTTCGTGATGACAAATGTTGCGTGGTTGTCACTGGACGTCAAGAATGCTTTGAACTCAGCAAACTGGAAATGCATTCATTTATCTTTGCAGAGGATAAGCGTGCCTGACTATTTGAATTCTACAGTACGAAACCAGCGCTTTTGCTGTGGAACATCATGTATAACGACATTTTGGATTTGCCAGTGCCTAAAGAAGTAGCGGTAGTCGAATTAGCAGATAACATAACTGTGGTCGTGGTGGCCAAGGATCCGGTATGCACTCAATTGTATGGCACCGAAGCAACTATTAAGTTGTGGTTGTATAAAGTAGGACTGGAGCTAGCTCAGCAAAAGACGGAAGCCGTTCTCATCAACAACGGAAGAAAACACTCTGAAGATCAGATTTCTAAGTCAGCAATTAGGTACCTGGGTGTGATGATTGACCCCAAGCTGACATTTGGAGAGCACCTCAAGTTTATATGCGAGAAGGCGTCTAAGGGTACTGTGGCTTTGGCAAGGATGATGCCAAATGTGGGAGGACCACGACCGGGTAGGAGACTTTGGATCACTTTTTCTTAGACTACCGCTACCTCGAGTTTAGTTTAGTCGAGTATCCGATAAATATTTCAGTTATTATGTATAGACGGAGGATAAACTGATCTATGTACGATGAAACTTTTCTTGAAGAACTGCCGCTTTCACTTTAAACGAGTAACAAGCAGGAGAGTAGACACCATATCATGTCTACTCTGACAGAAGCTTTTAAGTGTCACCATACACTGTCGAACTCGAACATGGAACAAGTGGACCGGTTTTCTTTACGTTTATGTGAAGTGTGTGTGTGTGTGTTTGTCTTGAGCTATTCAGAGGACATTTGTACCAGGTTCGTACTCGAGTTCGACGGTGGATGGTGACACTAACAGCGCTACGATCAGAATTCCATGCGTAGAGCACAGGGCAATAAAAAACCTGAGTGATGCAGTGCAGTAATTAACGCATATAGACTTTAACAACCAAAACCATCTGGGAATAAATCGGATTGGCGCATCTACAGGGGGTATCTTAGTTAGTTTACGAAGGAAGAGAGGAAGGTGAAGCGTTGTTCTTAGAGACTTCTCTGTGAGAAGATCGAAAAGTCGAGCGAAGCCTCTAGTCTTCACAAAATACAAGCTTTTCATTACTTACCATTTTTACAAGAACGTATAGGATACCACCTGTAGAACCTTCTGTGACGAAAGGGGTGAAACTGATTTTTACGGACAAGGCGAAGTTCCTTCTGTTTCAGTATTCAAGAACGTGAAAACAAGGCAATGGAGGAAAGCTATCGGCAAAATCAGGGGCCTGCAACTGAAAGTATTGTATTGGCTCTTGGTCTTGCACGGCATAGTCGTTTGGTGGAATTGACTTAGCCCAGTGACTAAATGCAAATTGGCGGAGAAATGCAAAGATTCGCTATCATGGCAGTCAGCTGGGTTGGGTATTATCCTCAACCGGCTTTCTTTAGACATTCTTGGCGTATAGATGGCTGCATGTACGTCCGTCCGCCTTTACGACACAGGTCAGTGGAAGACATTACACTATAAAAAAATATTTCGGAGCATTTAACATCAGCCTCTTTATAATTCACTTTTTTTTTATCCATTCGGTGCATTAAGACTCCCAGAATACACCGCACGATTTGAATTTGAATACCATAACTTGGTGTATCTGGTTCACATGTAGTATAAAAGGCAATACGGTTACTAAAAATACATAACCAAAATTGAAAAACACCCAACCAGAGTTATTAATCCAGCGCGTGGTGTAAGTATTTACATCATATTAGCTCTATTCCTTTTCCGAAACGCGTATCTGCTTATCAGTGAGTTGGTAGATTAGTTCGTCGAGGCGTCAGTCCGATGTACATATTCATCTTTCCATTCGAGGGTTCAAGTTGTGGAATTGATTGTTGTCCAAGCTTTGGAATAAAAATTACATATCCACTATACTATACGAATCATTTGTTTTCACTCTTTTAATGGATAATATTTAATCCATTCGGGATATTTTGAAATTCACCTATAGGTGTAAAAACATTATCCGCACAAAAGGTATTTTGTTTACACACAAAAAACCGTCATTATGGCACACCGAATCCAGGTATTTTTTTTACTGTGTAAGAAGTGGACACTCGACAGTTCTAAACAATCGAGAAATGTCTGCCACGACGGATTAACTACGCCACAATATATGTTTGATTACAACTTCACAAGCCTGATATCACCACGGGCGCAATGGGACGAGGATTTATGCTTCTATACAGATGGTTCTAAGGCTGATTCTGGCATTCACGCCAACGGGCCCCATCTCAACTTCATCTATCGATTCGACTTTCTGGCCACTCTAGCATTTTCCAGGCTTTTAGCGATTTGAGAAGTCTTGACCTGATTGGGACGTCATGTCATAACCGCAATTACGGATAGCCAAGCTGCAATCGGAATCCTAAAATCAGTACTTACCACTTCAAAAGAGCTGTTGGATTGTCGCGAATCTCTCTTGGGAATGGGAAAGTTCCTCAACAGTGTCCTGTGTTGAATCCCGGGCCATAGTGGCTTCGTCGGAATTGTAGAGCAGGTGAGCTAGCTTGAGGTGGGGGGGGGCAGGAATCCTACCTGGTAATCGATGTAATATTGGTATGCCCATGGACTCGGGCAAGCATACCATTAGGCTGGCTGTGACTAGTAAGGCCAGCTCAAGATGGTTAAATGACAGTACGTGTTACATAACAAAATTGAAGTGGCCTCGACTAGATATTCGCCGCTTTACTAGATTGGTCTTGGGCATCATCACTGGACACTGTCCAATCAGAGAACACGCCAGAAGGCTTAGGCTAACGTACAACGACTTCTATAGAAGTTGTGGGAACGAAAAAGAAGAGGAGAGCACGTTCCATCTTCTCTGTGAATATCGGGGCTTGGCAATTCTGAGAAGGTCAATTCTTGGAGTACACTTCTGTGCTGAGACGGGGGACTGGGAAAACGTTGATTTGGTTCAACTGTAACATTTTATCGTTTGCTCAGGCTGGTTCGAAGCATGATGTTGTTAAATGCCTTGACCTCTTCATGGGCATGGATGCGTCAACATCTCTTGCATAACTATGCACTGTTGACGTTTCAATACAAATTTCATACAAATTTCTGATGGTGCAGTTGCTAGTATTCACCTCCTACCCGAACCGTCGTTTACTGACTAGCTTGGACCGCTATGGGAGTTCTATTAGTACTCACAGGAAGGTTTTAATAACGCGCCGGGGATTGAGTGGAGAGTGGTGACCGAGACGGATACCGAGCGCATCATCCGTCATATGATGGCCGGGAAAATATATCCCGTGTAGTATTACAATAGACCCGGACGTTGTCTATATGTGGCGTGGTTATGAAGGCAGCCTAAGACACCATATCGCTTTCTTTGATTTGCCACTATTAAAAATTACTACCGAATTGAGATGTTAGGGTATGCAAACAGATATATCGTCTTAAAAATGACAATTTCTCAAACTTAAATAGTCACGGGGTGACTAATGTGTCCCTGGACCCTTCGAAATTTCCATTCAAATTTATTCTCTCTCTCCAACGAAACAGCACAAAAAATGAACCCATCTCTTACAGACAATTACTTACAATTTAATTCTATTATTCGTCAAAAAAAAAAAAGTCGAACAGTAGAACAATCCTCTCCCGTCAATTCGCCGAATGTTACGTGATGGCCATTGAAAGGCGAATCCCGTAGCGACATTAGAACCATGGGCTTCACAATGTAATTTATATATCTTAAAACTAAATGCGATGTCATTTTTCTAGGTCTAAAAATTTGATGGTTCCTCCTTTTTATTTTCTAAATCGGCCACGCGTTCATTTTTTTTTTCGTCCTGTTTGTCTTATTTTTCCGTTGCCATTTATATTTCTTTCTTTTCGGTTTGTTGCTCTCCCACTGCCACTTTTCTGACTACTACTGACTGGCGGGCCCTGTCATTCATGTCCTCTTTATAACTACCGAGCCTTTTCTTGACTAATGTGACATTTCAATCAATCAACGGAATGCGACCCGGCACTCATCCCCGGTAACTGAAAAAAAATAGTAGCAACACACACACTTTCCGGGCCGGGAAAAAAAAGGACGAGGACCAAGAAGACACACGGCTATCAAGGAAAACAAAAGGAAAAAAATCAGCAGTACTTAATATTAAGAAGCTGCAACAAGAGATTCGAGGGTTTTGCATGTCGACTATGGCTCCCTTCACGCCGCCACCATCGCCTCATATTTGTGCTGTTTGGCGGTAGTGGGTCCTTCAACATCATTTCATTGAATTCGAAAAACATTTATAATCTTCTACTTAAAAATCCACTTCTGGACATGGACGAATACTGACGCAGCGACGCCGGAGATTCGATAGATACAATTTAGGACGCGAATAAAAAGTAGGATTTTCCTCCCCTGTCTGGGTTCGAACCGAAAGGACGCCAACCAGTAGAGCAAGTCATTCGCAACCTTCTCAACCACTTTTTCGGCCGACTTAATGGCAATATCTGTCCGTCCACGGGGCTGGAATTAAATGGAATTAAATCAAACGCAAAATTGTTTGTTTATCAGCATCTGTAGAGATGTTTGCCGAATTCCGGGTTCTGTAGGTTGGGGAGGAAGAGATCTTGTCTTGCCGATTGTAATAATAGTAAAATACCATTGCCGAGTTTAGAGGACATCAAAAACACAAATCAAATATCATGTTAATTTGATTTGGAAGCCTATCGCGACTTCATCCTCGCCCGTGCCCTTTGATTTACAAGATGTGTTTTTTGGAAAGCACTGAAATCTGTCCACCCACCTGATGAAATCTGAGGAATATATGTACGGATGCCACCCTCGCGAAAATAGGACTATTGAAATATAGTCATTTAGATTAAGCAGAGTCCTTGGTCGTCGTTCGGGCTAAATCGAAAACATTAATAAATTTCACGTTAAGTAATCTGCGGGTATCTTAGGTTTTTTTTTTGGATCTCTAAAGAGAGATTTTGCCAGGACCATCTATGGCTTTTAATTTTGCTAAATGGCTCCTTGACTTATCGTCTTGTTGTGGGCGATTAAATTTCTTTTTTCTTGGGTAACTTTTTTTTCAGGATATGTCTTCTGCTTATGGTTGCCGGGATTTGAATTTGTCGGTGGTATGGATGGAGGAAAATGTGATATATTTGAATTTCTAAAAATTTGGAGGTCGATAAGATAAACGAAAGCCTGAAAACAGTGACTACCAAGAATACTTCGATAAAGTGACGAGAATTTTCTAGGAAAAACTGACGATTGTCTCAAGTAGTGGCAAGAATCTGTAGAAAAACTATCTATATCGATGGAATCGCAAATTATGTTTATATTTTAATAATACTTGTAGGGAAGGTACAGAGCAAAAAAATATTTGGCTCCTTTCGACACTAGTGTCTGGATAATACAGCCTTGGCCAAAAGAATTAGGCACCCTGTAAATAACTGAATATTTTTTTGTTTAAATGAAAAAACAAAGTTTTTTTTTCGAAATTATTATGTATCGATGAAATTAAACTAAATACATTAATATCTTGTGGGTCCACCCTTTGATTTTATTACAGCAGCAATCCTCTTGGGCATACTCCTAACGAGCTTTGTACAGTCAACGGTACTTATGGAGTTCCACTCGTGTACCAAAGCTGTTTTTAACGCCACTTTTGATGTGATGGTGTATTTCTGTATGTTACGCTTCAGAATACCCCAAAGGGTTCAGGTCTGGGGACTGCGCTGGCCAATTTAATAATTCAATATTGTTGTCTCTAAACCAGCGCATCGTAATCGCCGATTTGTGACAAGGAGCATTATCTTGTTGGAATTTGACTCCACGTAGATTCGTGTCACCAAAAATGCGCGTTAACGAAGTCATTAGTACAGTTTCCAGCACATTTATGTACTTTTCACTGTTCAAACGGTCTTCACAAACAAACATCTCGCCAACTCCACCAGCAGCCATGCTACCCCAAACCATGATACTGCCTCCTCCATGTTTAACTGTAGGCACCACGCAATCTGGATGATATTCCTCACCAACGCGACAGGTTAGCAGCAAGCGCAGAAGATGTTTTTTTACGCTCCTTCAAAGAGTCGCGGACAAGTTTTCTGTCCTGGCGTTTTGAAGTTACGCGTTTTCTGCCTGTTCTTGGCTTATTTTCATGAGAACTGGTCTCCGCAAACCGCATGATAGCAGATTGCACTGCGCACCGAGAACATTTCACTAGCTTGGCAATCACAACTTGAGATTTGCCCTGTTCATGTAATAACTGAATTCTACAGCGTTTTTCAATACCAGGCTCACTCGTTTTAGGTATATTGTATTGCACAGAGTGTCTAGTTTGCAAATAAATTACAAAAACAAGCAACCTCACCCTATAAGTAACAAATGGAGACTGACAAAATGTTATCAACAATTTCTCAAATACGCCATTTCCTGCAATTTGCACGCCAGATGTTTCATGGCTCTTCAAAGAAGATCATTTATTGCTGTTATTATTGTTTGGACAAACCAGTATCGTAAATATTAAAAGAAATTATCAATTTTAACACACGTTTCAAATTACATGTGTTTTGAAGGGGTGCCTAATACTTTTGGCCAAGGCTGTATATAATCCACTAGCTGAATTAAGACTCCTGAAATTCACCGCACGATGGGTGTTTAAAATATCATACCTTTGTGACATATGTGTTGCTTGAGCGGAGTTCAAATGAGGACGGAGGCAGAGGCCTTGATCGTCCTGACAATGCCAGGCACCTAAGTGTCAAAGCCTCCTCAGCGAGTGACCGAGTGTCCTCGCGATTGATAGCTATGTAGCTCGGTTATCGGTAGTGTGAGCGGGGTTTGAGAGCGTCATTGGCTGCTTCTTCTTTGGTTACAAACAAAACTCTCGCGTCGTCTCAGGAAGCAAAAGAAATTGTTTACTTGATTCGGGTTCGAATCCTGTCCACGACGATGTTCGTGGCCATGGATATCCAGGAGGTGCATGCTGACAACTGCATTCTCCGAAACCAGTTTATGCCAACGAAACGTCACCTGGGCCACATAAAACAGTTGATGCGCGCGTCCCACAAAGGGATCAGGGCAATTGAGTAGTAGTAGTACAATCATCTTCATCTATGTCTATATGTATGTATATATTATATTATTATTATACATATATCTATAAAAGTGAATGTGTGTATGTATGAACGTTTATACTCTCTCAGCCGCTGCTCAGAATGACGTGAAAATTTGTACAATGATTCATTATGCCACTGCGCAGGCTATAGGTTTGGTCCGAATTGCAAGTTCCTAGTAGCTCTGTTGAGAAAATACGTAAGCTTAAATGTGTAATTTAGCAAATCGAATTCCTAGAAACTATGAATGCATCCGAAGACTTTATGGCACTGCTAATTCATACTTCACGTTGCTAATGAACTGTTAACATAATGTTAATTAACCGTTATCATACTGTTCATGGACTGTTAATATTCTGTTAACTTACTGTTAACACATAGGCGCTCCCAAAACCAATCCCCCGGTGTTAGTGAAAAATGACTAAAATGGTCAAAATGGTGAGCTTAGCTTGATGTTATAAAAAAACGATATTTTTTATAATTTAATCTCGGACCTAAGGTTTAGTCTTACTTAACTCAGCAAATTTTTCATTACATTTCTTATTTTTTGTGTCATAGTGTGAAATTTCTTGACACGATGACATCTTAGCTATCATCAAACATTCATTATAAGAAGAAAAAAACTAATTAAGAGCTCTTGTAAAAAAAGGGACAGCTTGTAGCCATTTATTTGGTCTACAACTTAATAATGAGACTTTTTTTAGAGATGGCAACACCGATAAACCAATGGTAGTCCATCTTTGACATACATACCATTTGAAGTTTGTATTCATAAGCTGTCAATGTCAGTATAAACATTTCGTGTTGATTGTTGACAACGTATTTTACCGGACCATGGAAAGTTTCGAAAATTCACGAAAAAAACAACATTTGCGGGAAGTTTTATTTTGCTAAGAAGACTGCAGCTCAGAGTCATAAATTGCTCGTGGAAGTTTACGGTGACGATGCTTTTTCGCGTGCACAGTGTTTTCGGTGGTTTCATCGGTTCAAAAATGATAATTTCGACATTACCGACGAAGAGCGACCTGGCCAGCCAAAAAAGTTTGAAGACGAAGAATTGACGAAATTACTCGAAGAAGATTCGTATAATATAATTCGTATATAATAATTTAGTTATATGAATAAATCTATGAATAAATGCCCAAAATTCCAAAAAAAAAGTTTCATTATTAAGTTGTAGACCCAAGTACAATAGACTTCGTACTTATAAGATCACCATGTTCTCTAGTTCGAACAATGAAAGATGTTAAGTTGATCGCTTAGCACCGTCGCTAGTATCAACAAAAAAATGTATACCTACCTTCGCCGCGAGAACTTTTATAGGAAAACTATTAAAAATAAGCATTTCTAGAGAATATAAAAGAAAATTTTCGCGTAGAAAATGCCCGAACTTGTGGTCTTGGCTTCAATGCGAGCGTTATATGCTCCTTTTTCTTCATTGGAACAATTCTTATAAACGAGGGTAAGGTGAAAATTTCTCGACCTGCCAATGAAGTACTTCGATTTTGAGATAAAAATTATTTTATTTTCTACATAATCTCCCTTGACTTCAACACACTTGGTCCATCTTTTCTGCAACATCAGTATTCCTTCCCAAAAGTCAACTTCTTTATTGGATGCGAAGCGCTTCCCAGAAACAAATTTCTTCAAGTTTAGGAACAGATGGAAGTCTGAGGGTGCCAAACCAGATGAAAAGGGGGGATGATCGAGCAAATCGTATCCCAAATCCCGCAGTTCTCCCATCGCCAACGCACACTTGTGTACAGGTGCGTTGTCGTGGTGAAAGATAATTTGCTCCTTCTTCAAGCCAGGCCTCTTCTCGCGAATTTTGGCATCCAGCTAGTCAAGAAGTTTGGAGTAATATTCGCCTGTTATTGTTCTGCCTTTTTTCAAGGTAATCAATTGACAGGAGCCCTTTCGCATCCCAAAACACGCTGTGCATGACCTTTCCGGCAGATGCGATCGACTTCGCTTTCTTTGGCGCTGAATCACCGGCTTCCACCCACTGCTTCGACTGCTGTTTCGTTCCTGGCGTGCAGTGGTGGACCCATCCATGGTGACAAATCGTCGCACAAATTCGATCGGATCCCGATTGAATCGGTGCAAAGATTGCTACGAAAATCGTTTGCGCATTTGCTTTTGATCGGCATTCAGCAAAATCGGAACTCATCTTGCGCAGAGCATTCGCATGTCTAATTCTTTGTGCAAAATGTCTCGCACCCTTAGGTTAGGTTAGGTTATAGAGGCTGCTGTACATGAGCACAGCACACATAGACCACAAGGGTCCGTTGTAATACCTCACCATCTCAAAACCATGAGATTCTAGTCGTCGAACCAACCGGAGATGTCAATGAATCGATGTACAATAGATGACCAGCACTTGCGCCCTTCAGGTCATCCAGGTCTATGAAATAGAAGGACCCCAAAGTGTCCTTTCTTCCAGCGCAGGCCAGGTACATAGGAAATGATGTACCTATATAGTATCCTTTTCCTCCTCGTCTTCACAGTTTCTACAATAATCATTGTACGGAAGCCCCAGACGCCTCGCATGCTCATCCATCGGGCAATGCCCCGTAATGATCCCCACGACTTTCCTAAGATGCTTCCTCTCCAGCATCAGCAGCCCTGAGGAGCAGCTAGGATTGAAGCTCGGCCAGACCTGTCTTGTAATGTTGCAGGTACTTCCATTTAGCCATCTGATGTTAGCGCGACTTACAATTAGAGCTCCTGTCTTGACTGGCTTGTTGCAAGATTCTATGGGTATATCGACAGTTCGAAAACATCCCATATCTATATTAGTCCTACCAGCCCGAGTCAGTTCGTATGCCTTGCAGTTACCGCCGAAACCGCTATGCCATGGAATCCAGCACAAAGTGAAGTTGAAAAAGTGGCCAAGCTCCTTGATAGCTGTGCGACATCTCACTACGGTTTTTGAATTGGCAAGCACCGCGTCCAAAGATTTGATCGCCGCCTGACTGTCAGTATAGGTAGTAATATTCCTTACCGACACGACGTTAACTCGTAACAATTTCCGCCTGAAAGATGCTGCAGAAAGCTGGGAGACGGAGTGACAAGCAAACATCTAATTCCTCCGAGTAAATCCCAGCGCCCACACCCTCTTCCGACTTCGATCCATCAGTAAAAAAGCTAATGGTTTCCGACTCTGGAGTTCTGCCTACACCCCAATCTTGCCGTGAAGGTATTAGGCTAGTGTAGCCCTTGTCGAGAGAGTACACCGGCGTGGTATTGTATAATCCGTTTCTTCTGGAATGGCCAGGTTGTTCAGTATAGCAGCGTGATCATAAGTAGACTCCACCCACAGTCCAGTTTCCCTAAGACGAATTACCGATATCACAGCCACCTGCTCAGCCCAAATGTCTAAGGGAACCAAATTAAGCAGAACACCAAGAGCAGCCGTCGGTGTCGTCTTGAGAACACCCGTGATAACAATACAAGAAAGTCTTTGAACTTTATTCAATAGATTCCTGTAGGACACTTTGCTGAGCGCCTTCCACCAAACCACTACTCCATACATTAAAATGGGTCGTATGACCGATACGTATATACAGATCACCTTAGGTCGCAGGTCCCATTTCAGGCCCATAGCCTTCCTACAAGAGTGACAGTTGCCTTTGCCGCACGCTCCTGAATATTTGCCTTCCAGGATAGCTTGCCGTCGAAAATAAGTCCCAGGAAATTGGCTTCTACACTAAGGACTAATTTGGTCCCATCCAGTATTGGTGGTATTATAAAAGGTAGGGCATTTACTCCTGGTAAAAAGAACAAGTTCTGTTTTGGTAGGATTTACCCCAACACCAACCTGCCTAGCCCACTGAAATAGGATGTCTAGGGCATTCTGCATAATCTCACTAAGAACCCCAGGAAACTTTCCAGAGATAGCCATAGCAATGTCATCCGCATACGCAATGACCCTGACTTTTTCGATGGTTTCCGGTGTGGTTGCGGTATTTGACCGCCCTTCACGTAGGTCGTCTTCGAGGCACGTGCGACCACGTTCAAATTCAGCTGCCCATTTTTTAACGGTTGACATCGAAGGAGAGGGGGTTTCCGTGCGCGCACAATTTTGTGCGTGCAATTTGGTCTGGACGAGATTCTCATATTGCTCATAGGTACACGAAGCTTAAAGCTTCGCACAGCGTTCGTGCCGGGAAATATCTCGTACACATACGAGTATGATCATTCGTGCGCGCACAGCATTGCGCGATTTCTCATATGTATACGAGACTACAAAAATTCGAGTAAACAAGTTGAAACTTGTCATACGAACTAATGACACGTGCACCCAGGCAGGAAACATAAATTTTTGCTGATCGTAACGGTATTTCTGTGTCAGGCCGAGAACTTTTCACCTTACCCTCGTATTTCAGATCCAAAGATTATAGATTGCGTGTATTATCGCCCAATGTCGTTTATTCATCTAATTTTCTGATTCCTTCTCCATTTGTTCGCAATAACTATGAGGTGATGAACCATTCCACAAGTGTAAACAGCCAATTCATTCTCCAAATTCCTAAAGCGACCCTGATTCAAATTCTTCTAATTTTTCTTTGGAATAATAATACACACGCTAATTCTACTCTTCCAACACTCATTTGACCGGATCCATACTCCTCAAAAAAATAGCTGATGGTCATGTTGTCATTGACCAAGTCCATCGTCAAATTGCTGTTAACAGGATAACGCGCTAAGAACTCATGCGATTCAGAAAGCGACGACGCGTGACAATCGTAAGCCAAACCATGCTCATAAGAAACTCACTACCCCCTGTCCACGGTTTGGTTTCTCCGTAGGTGAAGACAATGTGGTGTCAAACGGATGCCCTTCCTCAAACCGGCAGAAAAAAATAAAAGCCTGGAAATAAATAATGAAGGATAACCGCCAATGATTAATCTTCGGCTCTCAAAATCTTGAATAGTCACATTTTTCGTTGACTGATGAAGCTTCGTTTTACCACCATATCGCCGCCTACACCTTCTCATTCGTTTCCAAGTCGAACAGTTGCGAGCTGAGTTGATATGAACTGCGACCATAATCGACCCCGGATCCTTATGATTAAATGTCCTGACTATGGTTTTGGATTTTATAGGCATTAAGGATTCTTGTGTAGCGCTCACGACATGATTTAATTGAATGAATCCATTTTTGAAATTATTCCGAAAAAAGAACGTAGATAATCAAGTGCACGAAGACGCGACGGAGAAATGAGATGGTGCGACGCGATATAATGATGGTTTGGTCGTGTAGTATTATCCTTTGCATGAGGACGAGTGGTCACGTAATGGTGTAATGTATGAGTAATATTTCTTCACAAGTGCTCCAAATAGTAGCAGATGCTTAAGGGGTGCTTTCTTGTTCGCAATAGAAAACTGTTGTATGCTTCATAAAAAAATCGCTGAGTCAACACTTAGCCAGCGCTTCACAGCTGCTTACCAGCACATTGAGTTTACACATATTGACGTTCTCATGTGAGAATCTCGCCGCGCTATGATTTTAATGTTTAGTAATAGTCCAGGCTAGAAAAGAAATATAGGAAAAATAAATCGTGTAGTTTTGAAATTTGGTACAATTGTAGTAGAGTAGACAGTCCCTTGGATATGTACTCAAAAGTCCCCGAGGATAGAGTGTCCCGAAGTGTAGGGGAGAGGGGGCCAAATGTCCTTTTCTCCTTGATTATTTCGAAAATTAAGTATCCTACAAAAAATACGCCAAGGCCGAATCAAAGTGCATACAAATTTGTTTCAAAACGATATACAGTCTGTTCCACAGTAAAGGAGGTGGGTTTTTTTTTTATAGTATTGTAGAATTGAAAATATTCTAATTATTTTTTTTTGCAGAATCGTTCAACGTACGCGAAGCGCTTTGAGGCTGTCTTTTTGTGCGCGCAAGCAAATGGAAAAACTATCATATTCCGCGGCAGCTAAAGTTATTAAAAAGTCAAAGAAGTCCGTTGAGAAGTGGGTGAAAAGGTACAAAAAGACAAAAAATGTTGATGACCTTCCTGAACGCGGAAAAAAAAGAGCGACGTCGGGCCAACACGACAGATGTTCAGGAGTCATCCCACTCTGCGCCTGCGCGAAGCCAAGGTCAAACTCGCCAGGAAGGGTATTCATGTCAGTCTCAACACGACAAGGCGACGTTTACATGAAGCCAAGCTGCTGTGCCGTTCTACGAGGTCGAAACCTCTTTTCAGCGCAACCCACATGGAAAACCCCCAGAACTGGGCGGGGGAAAACAAGGATCGCGATTGGTCGAAAACTATTTTCTCGGATGAAGCAACTTTTTTGGCGTGGGTTCCAGTGAAGCGTGCCTGGTTGGGAAGCAGTACCGATTTCGTTCAGTGCACTGTCAAACATACGGTAAAAGTAAATGTTTGAGGGTGCCTCTCAGAGCGGGGATTTTGTTGCTTGCGGCTTTTCATGCAGAATCTGAATGCAGTAAAAATGCTTGAAATTTACAAACAAAGCCTTGTGAAGTCGGCCGAGAAAATGTTTGGACCTGATGGTAACGGCAGTGTATCAATTCGCTGACGGCCAATGTCTTAGCGATAAGACAGTTTGGAAAAGGCAGATAGCTGTAGCCTGAATGGCTGACAAACACCTAAGCGTCTCAGGTCTAGTAGGATGGAATGACTTGCGTAGTTGGACCTGCTACATAGTTGTGTGGGCTCCAGCACGTTTATTAAACCATCTGAAGCAGCTATCTCCGAGGCCATCCCCCGAATGGGGTTAAGCGACGTGCTGACAACTCGACCTTGTAAAAACCACTCCATGTCAAGAAACCTGGAACAAAAGCCTCGGATTGGACGGATCAACAACGACGACCACGCAAACGAATAAAGGATTATTCTTTCGGATCCTGGAATGTACGCTCCCTGAACAAACCGGGGGCCGAGAAGGCCCTCCTTCAACAGGTCGAAAAGTACAAACTGAGCATTACTGCAGTCCAGGAAACAAATTGGCTTGGCAGCGAGATTAATGACAAGAAATCGCACACAATTTTTACAAGTGGCAAACCATCGGGCCGCAAGGAGTTTGGAGTAGCATTTATAGTGGACAATCACCTCAAACCGCATATTACTGACTTCAAACCCATAAATGAACGGCTGTGTGCGATTCGCATCAAGACTCGATTCTTCAATCTCTGGCTCATCAATGTGCATGCCCCCACTGAAGTTAAAGAAGACGCAGTAAAAGACGAGTTCTACGCCCGCCTTGAAACTCTCTTCGACTCACTTCCAACAAACGACGTCAAATTGCTGCTGGGAGACTTTAACGCGAAAGTCGGGAATGAAAGTTGGCATCGGGGGACCTCTGGAGGCCACAGCCTCCATGAAGAATGTAACGATAACGGCCAGCGACTTATCGACTCCGCCTGCAGCAGGAATCTAGTCGTAAGCTCTACGTGTTTCCCGCATCGACGCATTCACAAGCAGACCTGGAAGTCTCCAGACGCACATACCGTCAACCAAATTGACCACGTCCTCATTTGCAGGAGATGGGCGTCTAGTGTCATGGATGTCCGCTCCTATCGAGGAGCAAACTGCGACTCAGATCATCACTTGGTGAAGACGACCAACAGATGTAGAATCTCCTCAGTGCACCAGTCACGAATCAGCCCTCCCAAAATCTTTGCGGTTGATAAGCTCTTGAGTGATGCTACAGCGGTGGCGTATACAACCGCCCTTGAGGAAAAACTATCACCTATGCTACACAACATCAGCAACACAGGCGTCCATGGGTTCTGGGAAGAACTCAAGGGTACCATCAAGGATGTCGCAGAGAAGGTCGTGGGGTATAAAGCCCGGCGAGCGCGAAATGACTGGTTCGACGAAGAATGCAAAAATTCACTTCACGCGAAAAACGAGGCCTACAGACAATGGATTCAACGAGGAACCAGAGCCAGAAGAGAAAAATATGACGAGCTACGGCGAATATCGAATCGAATAATTAGACGTAAGAAACGTAAATACTTTGACGAGCAGTTGCTGAACATAAACGAAAACTTAGCTAATAGGAACACCAGACAAGCGTACAAACTAGTAAATACAATCAAGAACGGCTACCAACCCAGGACTAGCCTTTGTAAGGACAAGGATGGAAACATCATCAGCGACACCGATGGTATTAACAAACGATGGGCCTCTTATTTTGAAGAGCTTCTAAACCGACCATCTAACATCCCCACACAGGAAGCTCTCGATGATATTGTTGATCTAGGCCCACCCATTCAACCCCCGACAGTAGAGGAAGTTGGTCTCGCGTTGCGGTCACTAAAACGAAATAAAGCGCCGGGCGCTGACGAGATCCCAGCTGAACTGCTAAGATTCGGTGGAACGAGTCTAGTTGATGCCATACATCAATTACTCCTGCGAGTATGGGAGAACGAGGAGATCCCAGACGATTGGCGCAGAAGCATCATCTGTCCAATCCATAAAAAGGGAGATAAATTGCGGTGTGAGAATTACAGGGGCATCTCACTAGTTTGTACGTCCTATAAAATTTTGACGAAAATTCTGGAAAATAGAATAAAACCGTACGCAGAACGAGTCATTGGCGAATATCAAAGCGGTTTCAGACCTAATCGCTCCACAACCGATCAGCTCTTCTCAGTCAAACTGATACTCCAGAGGTGCTGGGAATACAACGTAAACGTATACCAAATCTTTGTCGACTTCAAGCAGGCATACGACAGTATCGATCGTGGAGTACTGTACAACATCATGCTGCAATTTGGTATACCGGCAAAATTAGTGCGACTGACAAAGATGACGATGACCAACTCCGTCTCACAAGTCAGGATCCAGAATAGACTTACTGATCTATTTGAAACACGCACTGGTTTGAAACAGGGCGATGGACTGGCACCGACGCTCTTCAACCTAGCACTGGAATACGTTATTCGGGCCATGAATATGGACAACAGCAATACGCTACTCATCAAGTCGACACAATTAGCAGCGTACGCCGACGACATCAACATCATGTCCCGAAGATTGGCTGACGCAGAAGAACTTCTGCATACGCTCGATACCGCTGCAAAGGAAGTTGGATTACGTATTAACGAGGGTAAAACTAAAATAATGATGCAATCGGTGACAAGGACACCTGCACAACCGAGCATCAACGTGGGGGACCTCAACATCGAGTTCGTGAACAACTTCATTTACCTGGGTTGCAACCTGTCAAGGGACGCCAACGAAACTGACGAAATCAAGCGACGGATACAGTTGGCTAATAAGACTTTTTTCTCGGTTCTCCCCATAATGAAATCGAAACATGTGCACAGAAACACGAAGCTCCGCGTGTACAAAACCATTATACGACCAGTGCTATGCTATGGCTGCGAAGCATGGACCCTAACTCAAGCCTCCGAAAACTTGCTAGACACATTTGAACGTAAGGTTCTACGGCGAATTTTCGGGGCTGTTTGCGATCGAGATGGATGGCGCATCCGGTACAACCATGAGTTGTATGAAATGTACGATGAGCTGCAAGTCTCGAAAATCGTCAAACTACAACGACTTCAATGGGCAGGGCATGTACAAAGAATGGACGATGATCGCATGCCTAAGAGAGTAATGAATGCAGAACGAGTCGACGGAGCGAGACTGCGAGGACGACCGAGATCTCGTTGGGAGAGCTCAGTAGGTGTGGACGCCGCGCAGCTGCTGGGCTCCCAAAATTGGAGGACGCGGTCACGTGACCGAGATAATTGGAGGACAATGATCCAGGCGGCCAAGGCCCGACGTCGGGCTGTCGCGCCACGATGATGATGATGATAGAAATTGGGTCCTTCAAGAAGACAACGACCCGAAGCATCGAAGCCGCCTCTGCCGCGCTTGGAAGGAGGAAAATGGCATCAACACCTTGAACTGGCCCTCCCAATCTCCTGACGCAAACCCCATCTGGGCCATTATGAAGGGCAAATTTGCGGGAAAGCCTGTTCACAATTTGAAGCAGCTTTCTCGAGAGATTGGAAAGATTTGGCGTTCTTTTCCAACAAGTTACGCCAAAAACCTCGTCGAAAGCATGCCTCGAAGGTGCCAGGCCATTCTCAAGGTGACTACACTGTTTAATAATTGATTGCGCCGAAGTCTTTTACTTGTATTGCAATGTACAAAAAATTGGAAGGAATATTTTGATAACTATCGAAAACCTCGCGCCTCCTTGCTTATGGAACAGACTGTATCACACACTCGACTATAAGATGATATATTATACTCTAGTCTAGAATCTAGACCAGGGGTCGGCAAACTTTATTTGAAAAGGGCCGGGTCGTTGGAATTTTGGGGTAAGCGGGCCGGATATCCAAAGTATAACTGTTTATCGGGCTGGTCAACCCATTTCTAATTGAAGGTTTGGCGGAAGCACCTCAATTATGTGGTAAAATGAATTTTACTATAGTTTACCTTAACATGGATGGGGGTCATCCTGGGGTAAAGCGCGTCATCTACTCCTTCGCGCCATCATGCTAGGTTTCGGGCGCAGTTACGTTAAGATCCGAAAAAAGTACTTGTGTAGCAGTAGTTTAAGTTCTGACATTTTTTCCGTTAATACAGGGAGACCCATAAGAGTGGGAGTATTCACAGTCGTAGAGCGCTCCAAAATTATATAACTTATTTTAATTTTGAAAACCACCGACCAATTGTCTAATTCCGATGAGACTGACTTCCAACCCAGTGGCTTTGTGAATAGGGAAAAAAAAAGTAATGCAGAGTTTGAAGAACCGAAAATTCAACAGACGGAATTGCCAGGGAACTGTACGTTGGTGGAGCTAGTGGTTCACACTTTTACTCCAATTATCTCTGTAGGCTCGATGAGCCCATAGACGGAATTGTAACACCTTAAGTGCAGAATTTGGCGCGGAATAACGTCCCGAGAAATTATTGGCCCATTGTTCTTCCAGAACGCTGTGACTATCATTGGAGAAAGTTTTCAAGCCATTCTCAAAATTTTGTGCGGCTTGAAGTCGAAAATCGCCCTGGAATGTGGTTTTAGAAAGATGGAGCCACTCGCCATACTGCTGAAGCCACAATGGAGCTTCTGACGGAAATTTTCGGAGAGCGCATAATTCCGAGAAGGTCAGAAATTGAATGGCCACCACGTTCTTCAAATCTAATAACCCCTGACTTGTTTTTGTGGGGTTTTTTTTTAAAGAAAAATTGTAAGGAAGTAAACCTCAAATAATTCCACAACTAATTTACAACATACGCGCTGAAATGAGCACCATTTCTCTTATACCTATAGTTATTGCGGTGCCCTCAACTATACTTTTTTTTTTGTTGTGCCTTCGAACTGTTGTATGACAGGCCGATCTAGGCAGGAAATTCAGATCTGTCAAAATTCGCGCAACTGAATACGGTTAAATAAGTCCACGAGCAAGGAATAAAGTTGATCGCTGACCCAATTGGTACGATAACTGTTTTTCGTCTTCCTTGAAGATGTTATTCAATGCCGATTTTTCATGGATGCTGATTTCTCTGTCACGTCAAACTCAGTATAGACCACTCAAAGAAATAGCAGAAATTGTGCAATATCAGTAATGTTTGTCGACTCACCTTCCTTATTATTACTCTGCGAAACAACTTTGTACATTTGCGCAGATAGCGTATAGAAAGATCCACCTAATTCAAACAAAGACAATATTTTCTCACCGTGGACACAGTACTCAATGACATGGATCTCGGATGGAAATACACTGGGCCAAGGATTAAGATACTGATGTTAGTCCAGGGACTCCATCACCAGCTGCCTCTTCCACGTTTGATCCATCGGTATATCATATGATAAATCCATGACTTATGTTTCAGAAAACGTGACGTTTTGTAATTTATTGCACATAGGGAAAACTGTATAGATGAACTTTACGAATAAATATTGCTTATATCGCTTAGTGAATACTATTTCTATTACATAGCAACGAATGAATATGACAATGACAATTTGTCGGATAGGTGGCACTGCATAAGAAGGAATTGCGTTCGCTTTGCCAATTGTAATTCGCGAATTATCATTCGGAGGATATTCGAATGATCATTCGCAAGGACACACCTGAAATCGAATTATCATTCGAACGGGAGAAAATACTTATCGTACACACACACTGCGTCCGCTCGCCAATCACCAAGCAAATGCACATTACCCAGTAGTGTGGTTGGGTCTACCATTAGGCGAACATTTGGTCAACACTTGCGAATATTGAAAAACTACACTTTGACGAAAAAATTTGTTTTAAAATATTTATGTATGGTTTTTTTCTTTAATATAATTGTTCACATTAAAAACAATATTAAGTCGCGGGCCGGATGAAGACCAGTGGCGGGCCGGATTTGGCCGGAGTTTGCCGACCCCTGGTCTAGACCATAAAAAAATATAGGGCATATTGATTTCCTCACAAGGAAAAACGGCCCAATAACTCCCGATAGAATGCAGTTGGTGACATGAAAATTTAGTCAAATATGCTGATTAAGATCTAGTTGGTTGGTATCGCAAATAAGTAGGATCTGATCAAAGGTACGCCTACCTCCCCTAAATAATTAGTTCAATCAGATGAAAACCAAGGCTGCTTTCCATATAAGGTCAACCTTGCATGTTAATATTCATTGAAAACTTCAAAATGAACTTCGGTCCTTTTTTCTTTACACTTTCGGACCCGTTATCAACAGGGACTTTGGAGCATATATTCAAGGGACTGTCCTCATTAATTTTACAAAATTTCAAAACTACACGATTTTTTTCCTGTTTCTACAGTGATGTCTACACTGAAAAATCGAAATATTCAAGGAAAACTGGAAAAAACTAACGTTTAACCCTCTTTATCCCACACTTCCGGACCCTCTATCAACGGGGACCTAGGAGCATATATTCATAGGAGTCTCCACGTCTGTTGTACCACATTTCAAAATTACACGATTTTTTTCCTTGTCAGGAGTTATCGTGCGGTTTTTCCTTGTGAGGAAATCAGTTTACCCTATACTATTTTATGATCTAAAGTATAATATACCATTTGACAGTCAAGGGTATAATATACCGTTTTATCGGAAATTGTATGTACTTTTTTTCGGCCTTGGGATATTTTTTTGTAAAATAGAATCCTCAATTTTGAAGACAATCAAGGAAAATTGAGAAAAGGGGTATTTGACCCCCTCTCCCCTATAATTTCGGACCCTCTATCACCGGGGACTTTTGAGCATATATTCAGGGGACCGTCTCCTACAATCGTGCCAAATTTCAAAACTACACGATTTTTTTTCCTAATCAAGCTATTTCGAACTTCCTAGCCAGGAATATTACTGACATATGGTCATACGAATCGTTTTCATGGGGAAATAAATACTCGTCCGATCGGGCTAGTTCGAACTACAAGATAATTTTGGTTCGCTTATTCCAAATCTAAAGTCAAAAAAGAAAAAAAAATTGGGGCTCCCCACCCAGAATGGCAACCCTGTTGTCATGGGCAAATACTCGTCCGATCGGGCTGGCACGAACTAGAAGGTAATTTTGGTTCGCTGATTCCGAATACTAGAAGTCAAAAAAGGAAAAAAAATGAGAAAACCTACCCAGAATGGCAATCCCCCCCCCCCCCCATTTTGCGACCCACAATCCGTTGTGGCTACTTCGAGTCGGGCAAAAATGCCAGAAATGGAAAGTACTAATTATCCCCTTTAATTTAACACCAAACATGCCTATAGTCGATGAAATAAACTTTTAATTCCTTTTCTTAATTCTTTTTGGACCCTTTTGAATAATTAATTTTTTTTTTGCAATATCAGTTTTCGATCGGTACAAATTAAAAAACAAAAAAAAAGTGCAATACTTATTTTTTTTTCTAGCAAAATACATAAACTTCTATAAAAGACCGTCCGTGAGAATGATTGTTCTCACGAGCAGCTCGTGAGAATAAACTTTAGTCGTGAGAATGGTTACGATCATGAGAATATTCCACCGCTGTCTATTTACACGATGATGAGAATAATTCTCATGAGAACGGAAAATTTTCATGAGAATTAATTCTTGTAACAATAGGTTAGATTTAGGTGACCCTAAAATGAGGACGGAGGTTGAGGGATGGTCGTTTAGACCGTTCGTGACACCTATGCGTCGAAACCTCCTCAGTTGTGACCAGAGGTATGACTCGCGTTGGATAGCCAGCTCAGCTACCGGTAGTGTGGGAGGGGTTAGAGGAGGTCACCACTGCCTCTGCCTTGTTACAAAAAAAAATCGCGAGTCGGCCCGAATGCCAAGACAAGACGGGAAGTCCCTAACAACAAAAAACCAACCAACAAAATCCGAAGCACTTCTGGAACTAACACTGGAGCCCCCTGATGGCGGTGGGGCTCCGCGCTCCCTCCCCGACCATGGGCTGGGCGGCGCAATTGGCCCAGCCCCCAAGAAAAGCAGACGTGATTACACGACGAGAGTGGGAGAGCGGAGTTTTCCTTATGGGAAACGGGAAGCAAAAAAAATCACGTGTTTAGCACATATTTCTTATTTTTTTATTCATTTTTCTTTTGTGTTGTAATCCAGTTTCGCGGGAAATTCATTCCTTTCTTTTAATTATTTTAGGTTACTTTCTTTTTTCTGCCTTTTTTTCTTTTCTACATAGCGTACAACCAAAATTAATTTTCTTCGCTATAAAGTGGCTCACAAAATATTCTTAAGTTTACTGACCACTCTACCAAAATTATCAATTTTATTAACTCCTACGCCCGGGCCTTGAGCTATTTGGTTTTTTTTTTTCTCTTCTTTTCTTTAATAATAATCTAAACATGAACAACTTCGCGAGAAATCAGTCGATATTTCAAGTATTAAGTCACTTAAATATAGAACGAGTACATTACTCTGCACATTTTATCAAGCAAGTGGAAACCAAAAAAAAAACTATTTCTTTGCTTACTAACTAAGAATGACCACGCGATTGCATACTCCTATTCATTTCCCTTTTTTTTCTTTGTTTTGTTTTCTGTTTTATTATAATTTGTAACTTTTTTTGCTTTTTAAATATTTTTCACTATCTCTTCCGATTTCCAATTCACACAAACGAAAATGGGGCGCCTACTGTTTGCCCGTATCCCTCCAACACCACACCAACACACATAACCTCACCTCGTAGGAGGACAAAGCGCTTACTGGCGGCTCTTGGCCCGGGGCGATCGTCCGAGATGCTGCGGTAGCTGCTTGGGCGTTTGGTCGGGTCTCCGCCCTTGGTACTGGCACCGGATAGCCGTGAGGTTGCTGAACCGACGGGTTGCGAGATTTACGCCTGTAGCCACAACGTCTACCGCCCACGGTGACTTGGTATCTCGAGTCGTCCTGCGGGTCCGTAGCGCCTACGGTTAGAATCCGCCCCGTTGACATCCGATTCTCGGCCGACTTAACCTCGCGAGCCGGGTTTTTTTTTTTCTCTTTTTCTTTTATTTGGATGCGCCCACTCGGGGTGAGGTCTTTTCCGGGAGGAGCCGTGGCTGAGTTTTTTACTCTAATCACGCCACAAAAACACAACGAATTTGTCACGCGCGTTTACGTTTGCGTCTCTACGCACTTTTTTTTTCTTCTTTAAGAATTTAATTTCAAATTAAAATTAAATTTTTGGTTGACTGCCACGCGTCGCTGCTGCTGGTCGTCCGACCTCCTTGCCCGAAAATGCTCGAAGAAACGTCACTTTCCCATCTTCGAAAATGGATATGGGGCACTTTCCGAAAACGCAAGCGCTGAAAGGCGCTCGTTGCTGCGTACCGACTTGGTGCATATTATGCGGCGTATACCTTCTTCAAGTCGGGATAACATTGTGCAACCTGTCCCTACTTGGGTCCGCCAGTCCCAGTAGGCCGATCGCACATTATTTTTGCCAATGGGACCGCGCTTCACACGAAAAAAACCAGCCGTCACAATTATGGCTCCGCACTTGTGGAGCGCTACTCTAAGCGCTTGCGCTTCGGGAACGCACCCCACATCCATTTTCGAAGATGGGTGTACCTTACGTGTTCCCCTGGAGATGGCGCAGACTTTCCAGTCTTATGTAAAGCCGCGCTTACACTATAATATTTATATTACAATATGCATTCTTTTTATATGGACTTGTGTGTGGCTGTCATGACACATTCCATATACAAAAAATGGACATTGCAATATAAACATGACAGTGTAATAGCTGCCTAATGGCTCGTTTACATTTGCAAATTTCCGAATGACAAGAAACATATGTTCGCAAGTCTCTACTGGAATGCCGGTAGAAAATCAATTGGCCCGGGAGGTCAGCTACCTGCAAGGCACCGTGCGGGTTTCCTGGTCTGGCAGTTTACAGCCACGGGTGTTTACACATATGCAAGTGACAGCTTGCAAGTTACTTGCAAGACACTTGCAATGCCTGTAAAATGTACGTACTGACACGGTCTACTGGCATGTGTAAACGCTACTTAAGGTTTACATCCTCGCACGCATCTGTCACCTGGCTATTGGCAAACACCCATGCCTGTGAACTGTCACGCGAGTGAACTTGCAAGGCGTCTTGAATGTGAACTGGCCCTCGGGGCCAATTGGTTTCCTACAGGCATGCGTAAATACCCTTATAGCGATCATACAAAGCGGTGCTAGGTATGAAAGGTGTCAGGTGTTCGTTTGCAGCTTCCGTGACCTCGTCCGCGTCCCGACGAGGACTCATTACATTCTCATGAAAATGTCTATTTAGACCTTAAAGACTCAAACAGACAGAACGCGTTATAACGCGACGTTCATGGAACGCCCCTCAACGCGGCGTTCGGCGATATTGGCTACGTCACACACGCAGCTTTATCTGGGCGGGCGATCCAGTACTGTGGTTGAGTTTGTACAGCAATCATGAGTAGTTCTGATGAAGAGAACGCCGGTAACGCACGTTACTTTTGTAATTTTGTGCAACCCGAAAAGTTAACGTCGCGTTCCGAAAGGTAACGCTGAGTGATAACGCCACGTGTGTGGCAGGGATGATGCAATGCAGTGCAATACAACCGTACCGCCGTAACGCGACGGTACAGGAACGCCGAACGTCGCGTTAAAACGCGTTCTGTGTGTCTGAACCTTAAAAGTGCACGCGCTTAGTTCAGTGCAAGCGTTTCTACGACAAATTACCATGCAGCACTAATCGCTTCTCAGTCCTGACTCAGCCATGGCGTTTTATGAACGCGGCCATAGATTCGTATTCCTAGCAGCGATTGTAAATTTGCGACGATCATAAAAGTGAGCATTAGAGCCCGCGCAGACGGCAAACTTTTTAGTTCGCAGAAAAACTAAATACCTAAGTCAGAAAAATAGAACACACGGCGGTTTATGAGACCACGCACACAGCAAACTAAACTATTTAGTAATCGCCGTGTGGGCGGTCTCATAAAACACCGTTGTGTTCTCTGCGAACTAAAAAGTTTGCCGTCTGCGCGGACTCTTACGGAGAACTATTTGTCTGAATTGATATATTCCTTATTAATTCGAGACCCACTTTTTCTAAAGCCGAACATACACCATCCGGCATTCCTGTCCGGAAAAACTGATTAGGCCCTGCCTTGAGGAATTCCGGATTGTGTATGGCCGTTTCCGACCGCCTTCAGGCGGCCGGATTGGCCGGAAGGAAAATCGTTCCCGCCAGGCCTCCACCACACTCGTTCCGGAATTTTTCTCCGGAAAAACTGAATGGCCTGTTCAGGCCGCCTGGAGGCCATACACGATCCGGAATTCCTCAAGGCCAGGCCTAATCACTTTTTCCCGTAGGAATTCCGGATGGTGTATTCTAAATTCAGGCAAACCGGAAGGTCAGGCCTCATAAGTTTTTCCGGACAGCACACAGCGGGTGCCGACTGTCGCCGCAAGGCTAATTTGGAAAAAAATTATTTTTCCTCGCTAGATGGCACGGTCAGACCTTCACGGTCACTATGCTACCTTAGGCTCCGCACCCGTGCGGAGGGTGCGTTTATGATGGAGCCACGAGACACAACTAGAGCATCGAAGGGAGCAGCTCTTGTCTTTGTTCGGAACGAAAGAATAAGTAAACGCGCTGCTCCACCATAAATGCCTCTACTGAAAAACATTTATGTCCCTTCGTTAGCAGTGCTGCTTTTATCGTTTATCGCAGCTTCAACATAATCATACCCTTAGGCGAAATTCATACACACGACACCGCGCTGCACGACTGCTTGAAATTTCAGTCGAGATACACAGCATCAAATGGGCGGATTCACACTCATCGCTCAGCATGCGATACGATCAACTATGCTTGGCTATTGTGCGTGGCTGCGTTGGAGCTGAAAATGTAGCTAATCTGAATATCGCCTTAAAAAAACGTTTGCTAATACAAAAATTAATCATAAAATATATTGCACACTTTCACACACACTCGCCTAAATCTTCCCCTTAAAATATTTTTCTATAATTCAGAGACATTTTTTTCCTGTCACGTACTATCATTCAGTGAGCAATAATTATAATAAAGAGGAAATTTGATAGTAGTTACTCCCAATTTCTATAGTACTTGATGCGGAACATTGCCACGACATTGTGTTCTTCATACGTGCATATGGGAACGTTCGTCTTTTTGAAGAGCTTAGGAAATTGGTTATATCCCCGAAAAAATAAGGTGTGTAGAAATGCTAATGTGTAATTACTAAAACGCAATTATTTGTAATATAAAAATTCTTTCGTTTTTCGCTTTTTTACTTATGGTCACTTCTCCCTGTTGTGATTTATTTGCAACTATTTATGTTGACATGGCACGTTCCATACAACGAGAAATATATAGGACGAATAGTGAGATAAGTATCTCGAATTTTTTATGAGTAATTTGTCAGAATATGGACTACTTACGAATCATTCGAGGTATCTGCAGAGTAAAGAATTAGAGGGAGGCTGATTATTTCACCTCTCTTAAGGTGGCAGAGCAAAAGTAGCAGACATACATAATTGAAAGAAGTGTACTAAATTCGGATCTGTTTAGTGCTAATTTCGTTCAGTCGAAACAAATTTATTAAACTTTACTTTTAAAAGTTACGGTAGTGGTCTGCCAGCTTAAGTGGATGTTCACACTGCGTGCGATAGCGAGCCGAGCCGGGTCGAGCGATGCGATGTGGTGGGTGTTCACATTGCACGCCGTGCGATGCCGAGCCGAACGATGGCTTGCGATGCAAAGATGATCCGAGCGATAGCTTGCGATGCAAAGATGATCCGGAATGTTCACTGCACGCAATGATGGAGAGTAGAGACCAATTTAGTTCAAGGAATAGAATCTGTTCGACATCATGTCGTTTGTGCTTGACCCAGTAAATTTACATATTTCTGTTTGAAAACAGTGCTCTAAAAATGGAAGGGCGTCGCCATTGGGTGCATCCCATTAATGAAGAAAGGCCCAGTGTTGGTGAATTTCATCATCTCTTCCGCGACCTCAGACGAGAGGTTTCACAAGCGGATTGAGCAGCGGCGCACCGCTGTGTATAAACGCAAAAGCGGCAGCCGCGGCGGCTTTAGGACGATGAATGTATAAACCGCTCGACTCGCCGTTGCGGCCACCGCCGCGGTTTGTGGAGCGGCGAGATTGCATTTGAATTCAGTGTAAGAGCCGGTACACATGGACGTCCAAATGACGACAATTTATGTTATTTTTAGTTTTAAATAAACTGTTTTTTGGCCATAACTTCTAAAATATAAGGAATATCGCATTTTTAACACCATTATGACCCCCCTTACAAGCTGAGAGCTCCCTCCCCACCATTTTTTTTCTCAAAATTAATTGTCAATTGTAGTAGTCACGATCAACGATTAACAATTAATTAATTGGCACTTAAAAGTGATCCTCAGCGAATGGTTTAAGAAACATCATACAAATCAGACATTGTGACCGTGTCCGTGGTCCGGGTTCGAATGTATGTGGGCCGGCTTATTAAAAATTGATATGCGGAGGCGTGAAATGACGCAGATAGGAGCAGAAACCAGCGTCATCCCAGATAGCTATCGCGGCGGCAAAATGCGATACTATGTAATCGAACGTGCTTGTGCTCATACGAAAGTAACTCCAAAATCTTTCTTCATCTTGTCTGGGGTCGACGCGATGATGAAATTCACCAACACTGGTCCTTTCTTACGTCATATCGTTCTTCCGCCAATACATAAATTGTAATTTTTAGCATTACATATTCAGTAAAAATAGATAGATAGATTCTGTTCTATTCTATTTTACGTCTGTGCCATGTCTTAGCATTATTTTGCGGCCGAGTTGGTTTCAAATCCTCTTCCTCCAAATGAATTTCCGGAGTTCTATTCTTTCTGAACAGTTTAATTGTCTCATTTGAACGTGCAAACGTAAACGGTTCTAGCTGTCAAAATCTCAGCAGCCCGTATCACTTGTTTGGAATTATCGTCCGATGACTTCTTACCTGGAGGATGAGTGCCGTTTAGCGTTTATCTATAGGATAAACTTTAACTAGACATTGCGAAAACGGCCCTTAGAGTGATCATAACTAACTGTAATATTAACTGAATGCTGTCGGGTCTCCTACTAAATGCATCTCGTTTAATGAAAAACTAGCGATACTTTCCCACAATGATGTATCACACCAAATTCATACCTGTAAAGAAAAAAAAAGTAATGGTTAGAATTTAAAGATATGTACTATGATTCAAGCAAACAAAAATTTGTAATCACACCCACAACCACACCCATCTGTTGTTTTCACATCGGCAATGTACATATGATATCTGATATCTAACCTTGGCCAAATCAGCTTAGTTATACGATATTGTAATGAACCACCTGTAATGAACCATATTATGGTGTGCTAGTGCTGCTTCCACCGGGAGATCTATGGCAGCACCTGATGAGTAGTGATATCTTGGTGGTACGAAACCAGAGGCCGAGGATCCCATTATACCATACGCGGACCCAGATGCGACCGCGTGGGCGTCAACCATTCCATCCTTATCGGCTAACTTTTTTTAATCCCCATTTTGTCCTCCCCTGTTTGTGTTGTCTTCCCCAGGCCTATAAATTTTTAGTAATACCTAAAGCACAGGGGCAACGAGCGGCGAAAACCCCGCCCACATCTCCCGAACCGAGCTACAGCAAGCATAGGCCGCTGCTTAGCTCGTTGAGGGGCCTTCTTCTTCGCTAGATGGCACGGCCCGACCTTCACGGTCACTATGCTACCTAGGCTGCGTCCCCACTGGCATCTTCGAATGCCCACCAAACCGTCCGTTACAATATGTAACGCCAAAAGTCCATTTTAAAGGTTCTAATACACGAGACGAGTAAACAAGTCGGCCCCGTCAAATCTACGATACCAGTTCCGTGTACACAGCAAACGGGTTTACGACAACGCATAACTTGTTAGACAACGGGTCACGATGGATACCCATCCGCCGTTGATGAGTCCTTGGATCCAACAACAAACACATGAAAAGATGATTTTTGGGGGCAAAAATCATCTTCCATAGTCGTCGTCGTGGGAGCCCCCTGGAACAGCAGTCGTTGTTAACCATTGCTTACCAAGTCAAACTGCCAGTAATGACGGTCCGATGATTTGGTAGGAATAATACCACGGAGTTTCTCTTTGACGGAATGCCGTTAAAACCTGTAAACAAAGGACAGGATGTGTATGCCAGCAACTTGCACTATCCGAAGCCTTCTATAAGCTAACAAAACATGAACTATGCCTTAGATAAGGACTGACTCAACGGTTACGGCTTGGATTGGATTCTGGAATGTAAAATAAGTACTCTCCTAGACAATGGATCAGATGGTCCCCAGAACGCACGATTTTTTCAATTTGAGAGTGAATTTTTGAGGTACAAATTAAACATCTTAGGAGCCGATGAGATAAGATGGTGGAACAGCGGAGAATTTATCTCTCCAACGGGCGGCACAGTAATGTTGTACTCCCGTAAAGCTACCGGCAGTAGTCGTGAGTCAGGTGTGGGGCTCCTCTTAACCAGAGCCGCACGAAAATGTCCTGGAAGCCAGTCTCTGACAGAATCTTGACCGCCAGGTTCCGGACCAAAATGAGGAACATTTCAATAATACAATGTTATGCCCCTACTGAACCCGACAATGTCTTGGCGAAAGACTCCTTATACAAACAACTAAACAACGTTCAGAGCAGAACACCTAAAGGTAACATTATAATGGTTATGGGGGATTTGAATGCAAAAGTTGGCACTGATAACTATGGGCTCAGGCAAGTGATGAGGAGACACGGTCACCGTATCTTTATCGGTGATACTATGTTTGAGCATAAGAACCAGCACAAAATCAGTTGGTCCTCTGTTGATCGGAGCAGAACACAAAATCAGATGGACCATTTCGCCATTAGTAATAGGGTCAAGAGTTGCCTCCTGGATGTGCGAACCAACAAGGGTGCCGATATTGGGATGAGAAGAGACCATTATCTTATGATCGCTAATGTTCGATTGCATATTGCAGTCGTGCACCGTCCTAGCAACGAAATATCGAGGCGTTGCAAATTCAACACCGCTCGACTAACAAATCCTGCTATCTTACAAATATATATTTAAGACCTTGCGCAAAAAGCAGCTGACATAACTACTCACCCAGCCAGTGACATAAATGAAAACTGGGATGTCATAAAAATGGGTACACTGACAGCGCAGACAGCATCCTTGGCACAAACCCGGATTACCGAAAAAAAAAGCCCTGGATGTCCGACGCTTCATGGCAGCGGATTGTTGAAAGAGAAGAGCTGAAAGTTCGTTTGGCTATAGCATTAGACGACAATCGAAGCAGCATCGAGCTCCTTTACCGTCAGAAAGCTCGAGAAATTCAGCGCAGTGTGCGACGCGATAAAAGAAACTATGCGAATTCTCTTCTCGACTCAGCAGAAGAAACCGCAAGAAGGAACAAGTTAAACACTGTAAACGGCGTCATCAAGGAGTTTACAGGTGGTTGTAACACCTGCCAACATGTAATGACGAACGGCGAAAATCTCACCCACGTCTCCCGAACTGAGCTACAGCAAGCATACTCGTAGGCCCCTGCTTAGCTCGTTGACCAGCCTTTTTCTTCGCCAGATGGCACAGCCCGGCCTTCACGGTCAATTAAGCTATCTTAGGCTCCGTCCCCACGGGCATCTTCGCATGCCCACCAAAACGTCCGTTACAAACATCCGGTGAAGGATAGTGATGGAAAGCTACTTATCTTGGAGGAAAATCAAATGAAGCGTTGGAAAAAACATTTCGCCGCGGTCTTGAACCGTGTAACCTCTGGTGAAGTTCACCTTCATATAGATAATTTAGCTAGCCGTCACAATGTGCGTACACGGTCCACTACCCGACTAATGGGGAATTATTCGCTGCAAGGATTGCACTAAAACGAGGAAAGGCCGGCGGACTCGACGGTATCGCTGCCGAACTTTATCAAGCAGCGCCAAGCGTAACTGCCGATTTGCTGCACTCACTTGTTGATAAAGCGTGGAATACAGAGACCTTTCCCACTGAGTGGAAGGAAGGTTTAATCAAACTTCCAAAGAAGGGTAGCCTCACATACTGTAATAAATGGGCATTTGTGTGCTTCCTGCCGTTGCCAAGATAATAGATAAAATAGTCCTGGAAAGACTAAAGGCCCACTTAGAAAGTACAATTAATGAAGACGTCAATCGATCCGGATTCTCCTGTGTTGATCACATTAACATGTTGCGAATCATCATCGAGCTTTTCAACGATTTCGAGAAGGCTTTCGATAGTGTGAACCGGGATTCTATATGGGCGGCCTTGAGCAGGAGAGGCATCTCTGAGAAGCGTGTGGCTATTATTAAGGCAACCTATGACGACGCGAAATGTCGCGTTCTGCATAAAGGTAAGGTGTTGGGAGACTTTGAGATTCGCAGTGGAATTCGGCAGAGAAGCATCCTCTCACCGATGTTATTCCTCATAGTGATCGGCATTGTGTTGCATGCAGCCCTATCCGGACTGAACAGAGGAATTCTAATGGACTTTAATATCTTATCTACGACATCTTGACTACGCTGACGACATATGCCTACTCTCCGAAAGAATAATGGATCTATCCGAAATGTCGATAGATTCTGAGAGGGAGGCATGCTAGGTTAGGCTAAAGATTAATACCAACAAGACCAAGGTTCTTAGCCCGCCATTGCGAAAAAGAAGTCCTACACCTATTGCCTTACTATTAATAGGTAGCCTGTGGAGAACTTCGTCTACCTGGACAGAATTATTGAAGAAAATGGTGGTACGGAGCAGGGCATCGCTCGTCGTATCAGCCATGCTAAATGCACATACGGCACGCTGTCCAAAATCTGGTAGAGCAGTTATCTCAGTATCAAAACAAAGCTTAGCCTTTCGCTCCCTGGTACTGTCTGGACTTTTCTATAGGAGCAGTACATAGAAAATTTCCATAAGAGCTACCAGAAAGTTGCTCCCTCGCCAATCACACACTTTCCGGCAAGGCAACTGTGAACAGGAATTCAATATACCTATCACAATATTGAAAAAGTAGCACATTTCTCTAAGACATATTCGGCACTCAGTTAAGATTTTAAAAGGACATACGCCTAATTTGAGAGATTTAATCACAGCTTGGCTGCCTGTGAAAATCATGATATCTTTCCTGGTTGTGATGTGACGTCCCAACCATGTCACAACCTCTTTTATCGCGTAAATTTCTGCCTGAATGCTGCAGTGGTGTGGGACCTGCTAAAACAGACTAAGGCCATTTCCTCACTTGTCGGTACGATAGTGGTGCGGGATCGGCATGCTCGATATACGCGATACCGAAAGCTTACCGAGCGCCTTTTTTTCAATGCGTCTTTCCTGATTGGCTCGGTATTCGCGGATGTGTGGAGGAATCGTTTCGTTTTATCATCCAGTGGCCACTCGGTATTGAGATAATGTCGCGCAAAAAAAATGGAAACATGGCAGAAATGGCGAAGACGTGAGGGATACTGAACAATGAAAGCCGAAAATATACCGCCTGGTGCGTAAATGAAAGCAATGCGGAATCATTTCGGTATACAGAGCGTACTGTCCCGCGTCGCTGCCGTACCATTAAGGGCTTACCCGGGTCTTTTGAGTGAAAAAATACGACATTTTCGGAAAAAATTTTCTCTGTTCGATGATAAGGTACATTAGCGCATTCAAGTATATTTAATTAAGTGTTTATTTCGTCCAAGTTACAAAGAAAAATATCAAAAATTCAGCTGATGGCAGCCATTATGCTAACTCGCTGCTTGAAAAAGGCGCTTCGCGGTGTCCCTAATAAGTCGATGAAGAATTATCTAAAAGCAAAAACCCAAAAAGATTTCAATTCGGGACATGTTTTGCCTCCCCTAACGATTCCTGATATTTTTTTCCATTTTTGAATTTTTGGGAACGTTTAGAAGCAAAAATCGTGTTTTTCGGTACTAAAAGTCGGCAATTTTGTATAATGTAAAATCGGTACAACAAAAAATGAGACCGGAAAATAGAGGGCTACGCCCGCAATCCGAGGGTTTTGTAGTGTCCCATGCCAATAGGAGATGAACTGTCCTACTTTTGGAGATTCTTAACCATTCATGTTAAGACAATATTGCAAATTGTAAGTTTGCATAAAAAATATTGAAAATAAATTGTTTGAATAATTATAGAGAATAGAGTCAGCGACGAGCATACCCCCCCCCCCCCCCCCCCCCTCCCTCCTTCCTTCCCCCTTTCCCCTCCTACCACCTCTCCTACCAATCATTACCCTTGAAAATGGTTAACTCCAATTCGCTCTACGGAAAACAATATGCAAGTATGTTGTACTCGTAGTACTAGTATGTAGTACAAGAGACCTGTTATGTGCATTTTTTTGTATGGATGGTATCAAAATGACCAAATCTAAATGAATATACTACTATTAAATATTACGTGATTATTACGAAATTTGGAGATATTATTGCACATGGTGTTGTTTATCGTCGGCCATCAATATTTTCGACCTCGGATGAGTTTGAGAAATGCAGGGGTGTGCTAACTGTAACTATAGAAATATACTATTATTAACCTATTTTGAGAAGATATCAAATTTCCAGAATTTTTTTATTTTCTGTGCTAGTTGAAAGCCATCTTCCTGTATGTTTTCATATTTCTAAGTGTAACGGTCTCGAAATGGTAAGGGGTGGGACAAATTATGATCTCATATTTTTCCCTCTGCCTCTTTTCCCCTTTCTTCAAATTTGATAAATTAATTCCAAAAATGGAATGTACTCGGTAGTACCTTTCTCATGATATCCCACTTGCCCATATCAGATGAAAAGTAATGTTGACCTTAATTTCCCCTCTATGGGGACCTCCCCTTAAAGCAGCAACCCACCTACCTCCCCCCTTAAACTTCTCTCCCCTACCACTCCTATACCACCAATCTCCACCCTTTCAGAAATGGTTAACTCCAATTCACTTTACGAAAAACAATAAACAATATTCAAGTATACAGTAATAGTGGGGCGACCGGTAGCGCAGTGTGTTGAGGCAACAGTCTCATGTTTGACTACCGGCGTTTCGGGTTCGAATCCCGTCCACGACGACGTTCGTGGCCATGGATGTGCAGGAGGTGCATGCTGGCAACTGCATTCTCTGAAACCAATTTATGCCAACGAAACGTCAACTGGGCCACATGGAACAGTTGACGCGCTATGCCCCACAAGGGGTTAGGGCAAATTGAGTAATAGTACTCGTACGTAGACCTGTTCGGTCCTAAGATTTGTAGACCGGTTTTAGGTTTTTATGAAAACCGGTTTTCCTAGCGGTCAACCGAATCATTAAAAAAAACCTTCTTATGGTCAAAAAAAAACCGGTTTAAAACCGACTCATTAAAAAACCGATTCACTAAAAGACCGACCGAAAACCGACTTGTTAAAAAGACTCATTAAAAAACCGATTCACCAAAAGACCGACCGAAAACCGACTTGTTAAAAAGACTCATTAAAAAACTGATTCACGAAAGGACCGACCGAAACCCGACTTGTTAAAAAGACTCATTAAAAAACCGATTGACCAAAAGACCGACCGAAAACCGACTTGTTAAAAAGACTCATTAAAAAACCGATTCACCAAAAGACCGACCGAAAACCGACTTGTTAAAAAGACTCATTAAAAGACCGATTCACCAAAAAACCGACCGAAACCGACTTGTTAAAAACCGACCGACTCGGGCGAGTTAAAAACCGACTTATTAATTAAAACCGTTGAGGAAATGGAGTATTTTTGTGTGGACAGTACAGGACGGAAGTATTCAAGAAAAGGTTTTAGCTTTTGATTTGAGTGTGATTTGGTATGTGGTGTTTGTGCGAAAACATTGGACCAGAATAGAGGTGTTTGCGGTTAATATTTTCGCACGAACCTATTGCCTATTGCCTATTGTTTTTCTGATCGATAACATCTTTAGGAGGTCGACATTAGATACAGGAGGGCATGCAACATCTGGCGGTATAGCCGTAAATACAGAGCCATTTGTTCTGGAAGATGATGAAGGAGAAGGAAGCACAGATGAGGTAAATTAATTCGCATAGATAACGTAGCTACATATTATACTGCATCAATTTTAGGATATTTTAAAATACTATCCAGTCATCCTTGAGTGCATAGTTAAAAAACTGCACAAAAGGTATGATCCGGACAGTAGTTTCACCGCTCAGGGGCGAGCTGTTGACAGGAGTAGTGCCGAAAAAATGCCATGCATTTCTTGTGAGGTGCTCATTTCTTGATCCTCGATTCAAACGGGACTTGAAAGAAGTCGACATTTGCATGGTGAAAGATCAAATTGCGGACGAGTTGGCTCAATGGAGACAACAAAGTATGTCGACTTTGCGAATTAAACAAATGAATTTTATAGTCAGTTAATATTTTATCGAACTATTATTTTGTTTTGCAGATGTCGGTTCATTGAGCACATCAGACACTGGCGAAAATCCAGCGAAAAAACAAAAGGGGCTGGCTGGAATCTTTGCAAAACTGTCTGGATCCATGCAAACTTCATCCTCTCATGCATTAGGTAAACAGGAATCAACTGAAAACGACCAATCAAGGCAAGAGGTTGAGGACTATGCAGCAGTACCTGCGCTTCACAAAGACGATGATCCAATGCAATGGTGGCAAAGGTACGAATCTTCTTTTCCAAGTCTGGCAAGATTAGCTAGAAAATATCTGGCAGTTCCTGCGACCAGTACTCCTTCAGAACGGCTGTTTAGCCACGCCGGTCATGTAATGACAGATACGAGACACTGTCTTAGCGGACAACATGCGGAGATGCAGATTTTTTTAAAAATGAATAGTGATATAGTACCTATTCCCCAATAATATTTAATTTATGTACGTGTTTACCTAGAAATAGTACAGGGTGGCGCAAAATTAATCATCCAATTTTGTTTTTGAATAACTTTTTTTCTAAATAAAAAAAAAATGATTTTGAGTGATGGAAATCTTTATTTGAACCTTTACAATTTTTTCTGTTAAGTGGAAAAGATGATATCCATCAAAAAACTGGGGCTGCCCACCCCAGAATGACCACCCTGTTTTCATGGGGACATACTCGTCCGATCGGGCTGATTCGAACTATAAGGTAATTTTGGGTCGCTGTTTCCAAATCTGAAGTCAAAAAAGAAAGAAAAAAAAATTTTGAGGTTGCCCACCCCAGAATGACCACCCTGTTTTCATGGGGATTGTCCGATAAGTTTGTCATCAGGCTGACAAACTCGCGCTCAGAACTTTCAGTTACATGACACTGTTGTTTTTTCAGAATTTTCAGAACTTTCAGATTCTCCAGAGCACTGGCTGCTGGCGAGTGACTGACGCAATGCTTCATCAAAATTCGCTTAGATGGTGAAGCACCCTCGTCAATCGCTTGAGTCAATCAAACTTTCTATCAATCACCGTCCACGCTTGACATAAAATCGGTCCCTAGACAATCAATCACGCTTGATCCAATCGATTGACGCAAAATGTTGATCAACCGGCTTGATCGTTTAGGGGCTTCTTTAGAATAGAATACTCCTTTAACACCTGTACTACAATATTTAGAATACATGAGTCTCGCCCGCCATATCATAATGCCAATTTTTCTAACAGGTGCACTGATAACCACGTACAGTACACTTTCATATTTTATTACTCACAATCATCAGTTCCGACATTTTTTTTCTCAATTCAATTCAACCTTTCAATGGGTATATTGTTCATATCTATTTAACTTTGAACGCATGCCTCTTGTCGACCAAATGTGTGGATATACCACATACCAAATCACACTCAAATCAAAAGCTAAAACCTTTTCTTGAATACTTCCGTCCTGTACTGTCCACACAAAAATACTCCATTTCCTCAACGGTTTTAATTAATAAGTCGGTTTTTAACTCGTCCGAGTCGGTCGGTTTTTAACAAGTCGGTTTTCGGTCGGTTTTTTGATGAATCGGTCTTTTAATGAGTCTTTTTAACAAGTCGGTTTTCGGTAGGTCTTTTGGTGAATCGGTTTTTTAATGAGTCTTTTTAACAAGTCGGTTTTCGGTCGGTCTTTTGGTCAATCGGTTTTTTAATGAGTCTTTTTAACAAGTCGGTTTTCGGTCGGTCCTTTCGTGAATCGGTTTTTTAATGAGTCTTTTTAACAAGTCGGTTTTCGGTCGGTCTTTTGGTGAATCGGTTTTTTAATGAGTCTTTTTAACAAGTCGGTTTTCGGTCGGTCTTTTAGTGAATCGGTTTTTTAATGAGTCGGTTTTAAACCGGTTTTTTTGACCATAAGAAGGTTTTTTTTTTAATGATTCGGTTTTTTCGAAACCGGTTTTTGGGAATCTCGGGACCGGTCCTAACAGAAGACCGGTTTTAAACCGGTGGACCGGTTTTAGGAACAGGCCTACTCGTACGAGTATGTTATGTGCATTTCTTGTATGAATGGCATCAAAATCTCAAAATTTAAATGAATGTACTATTATTAAATATTTTGTGATTGTTATGAAACTTAGAGGTATTATTGCCTATGATGTTGGTTATCATTGGCCATCAATATTTTTGACCTCGGATGCGCGTAAGGGGTGCAGGGGTGTGCTAACTGCAACTATAGAAATGTACTATTATTAACCTTTTCTGATAAAATTGCAAAATTCTAGAAATCTAGGTTTTCTACGCTAGTAAAATGGCGCTTTTCTGCAAATTTTCATATTTCTAAGTATAACGGTCTCGAAATGCAAGGGGGGGGGGGGGGACAAACTCGGATGACATATTTTCCCCTCTCCCTCTTTTCCCGTTTCTTCGAATTTGAAAAAAATTCCAAAAATGGAATGTACTCGACGGTACTTTTCTTATGATACCCCACTTGCCTGTACCAAACGAAAAAAAAATTTCGACCTTCATTTCCCCTCTATGGGGACCTCCCCTTAAAGTTGACCTATTACGACGATTCGCTTTCTCCGGCGAATTATAGTAACTCTACACATTCCTACAAAATTTCATGTATGTAGCTTCAGCCGTTCGTGAGATATTTCATGGACAGACGGACAGACAGACATTTGACCGATTTCATAAGGGTTTTGTATTTACTACAAAACCCTAAAAAATGGGGCAAATGACATCGTTGCGGGGAGGTAATATAGTATGTGTGAAGAAAGTGTGTACAAAATTTTGAAAACGATCGGTTACATATTCGCCGAGTTACAGTGGACACCGACTTTGAAAACAACATTTCGAGAAAAACGCGTTTAAAGTTTTACAATTCGGCACTCAGCGGCAAACTGAGCGTTCTTCCCTTCGAAAAGGCGGGAATAAACGTGCCGAAATATGTAGTAAATAGAAACACGTCTACACCGGAAAAAAGGGCCTGTAATATTTACAAAGCAGGCTCGAGGACAAAATCCGTTCCGGGAAAGGCCAGCCGCCGACGAGTCGTATAAATGGCGCGTATTCCTGTCTCCGAGTCGGAACGTTAAAAAAATCATATCTCCGTTAGTTTTGCTCGGAATGACTTGAGCTTTTGACACAATACTCCTGAGATGTTGTACTATCGAATAAACTATTTTTGACTATTTTTGACCCGGGTAAGCCCTTAAGTGAGCAAAGGCCCTAAGATTAAGTTGGTCGGACGCTGGCGGCCACATTTCTAGCAGTCTAAGGACGGTCCGTGTAAATCTTCAACGAGTTCGGTGGTGGAAGAATTAGGCTTCTATAGTTCTTTTTGAACCAGTACCTTGGTAAGGCGTAATCTGTCGAAGCACTACACTGCAAGCTGGTGCTGTGATGAAATTTGACAATCGGGAAACTTTCTATCGCTTTTATTGAATTGAATGGTTTAATTTCGTTATGGTTCAGAAAATCGACTACAGACGTTAAAACACGATTTATAATTTGAATATCTTAGACGACATTTGAAATCCATCGCGTTCAACTCACTCAATGCAGGCATAATAAACGCACCTAAATATAACTTTTATGTACGAGTATCTCTTATCAAAAAGGAGGTTAAAACCTAGCTTCGGGTGGCTTGACCGCTAAGAAAAATTACGTCGTAAATTAGCGGCAAATTTTAACGACACTATTTAGAGAAAATTCGAAAGTCAAAACAGCTTCTGTAGACCATTGACACTGAATTTCCGGACGACATATCAGTAGCATATTTGTGTAACAAGATAACAAAGATTCTCCCAGAATGGAGGCAAATATGTATGTAACGGAGCTTATGTCACCTGTTCGGACTACATAACAACTTTATCATAATCTTTAGCATTACTGCGGAAAACGCTTCCGTATCGCGGATGCCTATCTGCTCTATATAAGGGTGAGGTGCTTTAAACGTCGATGTTATTTTTTTAGAAAGAAGAAAGAACATGAAATCGGACATACAACAATTTGTGCTATTAGGATTCATTTGTATCATCCTGCAGTACTGCACGTCTGCATTTGGGGAGTTCACTTGGAAGGGCAATGATTACATACCAGCAGAACTCACAGACGACTCGGCCTACAACCAGACAGATTTATTAACAGAAGAAGAAACCTACATAAGGGTAATTGGTGGTGAAATTTCCGAGAAAAATCAGTTTCAGTATCAGGCTGGAATTTCTTTGCGTCAGCCAAAGAAACGTGTGTGGTGTGGAGCATCCGTTATATCTGAGAAATATGTGATAACAGCGGCGCACTGCCTTGATGAGTGAGTGGTTTTAAAGTGTTTAGAAAATAATCAAGTGTATTTACCGATCTACCTATAGTGCCTTATCGGGTATTGTCATATTCGGTGCACATAATCGTGAAAATAGCTTCGAAGAAGGACGCGTTCATAAGGATGTAACACGAAAGGATTTTATCATACACGAGCTATGGAATCCCAGGACATTGGAGGCCGACATTGCACTGGTTAATGTCGAAATTGACTTCTCAGGTAAATCAAATATTGCCGCAGTTTCAGATCGCTCTGAAAAGTAGATTCAGGGAGGATCGTACGGAAAGCGTAATCACAACTTTTTTTTTTGATTTCGTAGATTACATTCAACCCATCATGCTTCCATTCGGTGACTATGAAAATGAGTTTTTCGAGAACGAAGACGGCCTTGTCTCCGGATGGGGCAAATTTAAAGGAGGTAGGTTGACTATGTTTGCAATTTTTATAGCACTATCTTAGAGCCGGTGCACATAAACGTCCAAATGACCCCAGACGCCGCGTCACTTTCGCTCCTGCCTCTTTGACACCTATCGACATTTCAGTGCACATGATGTGATATGACGCTGCGGCAGTATGTATTATATAGGGTGACCAGATAAGACCGATATCAAAAGAAATTTGAATAAAACAACAACGGTGTGAGATATCAAATCGATTCTGGCTTTATTTTGAAGCTACATTCATGCCATTATGTACGGAATAGCACGTCATTCAAATGGCCACCTCGGTTTCGCTGACAGTGCTTCAAGTGGTCGGTCCAATTTTCGATGACTCGGTCCAATAATTGCGGCGTTATTTTGGCAATAGCGTCTCGAATGTAGGGCTCGAGCTCGTCCAAAGTGGTTGGCTTGTTAGCGTAGACTAAGGACTTGACGTAGCCCCAGAGAAAATAGTCGAGGGGTGTTAAGTCGCGTGAACGCAGCGGCAATTGATGAACGCTCGCCGTGAGATGACCCAGTCGCCAAATTTCTTCTTCACAACTTCGAACGTTGTGTCGCTTGTATGGCATGTGGTGCCGTCTTGTTGGAACCACAGCTCGGATATATCGATGTTGTCGAGCTCTGGCCACAGAAAGTCGATTAACATCGTTCTATACCGAGAACCATTGACGGTAACGGTATCTCCTTCCTTATTTCAAAAAAATAAGGTCCGATCATGCCGCCTTGCCATAAACTGCACCAGACAGTTAATCTTTGTGGATGCAATGATGCTTGGTGGAACACTTGTGGATTGTGGTCGCTCCAAAAACGGCAATTTTGTTTGTCGACATAGCCGCTGAGCCCGAAATAGGCCTCGTCCGAAAAGATGATTTTTTTGGCCGAAAACCGGATCTTCGACCAACATTTACAGCGCCGAATTAGCGAACTCACAGCGTTGCCTATGGTCGTCTGGCTTCAATTGATCTTACACGGATGTAGGCCTAAATCCAACCGTAAAATAAACTTAGAACATAGAGGCATGGAATGAGCTTGTCCCGTATGTCTCCATAGAAACAGTGGCTCCAAAATCTGGATACTAAGTCGACATGTGGTCGACAGTTAGCTAACTCAGAAGACCGTTTAGTAATTATGAAATTTAAATTTTGACAAGAATTGACGTTTGTTTATGCACAATTCGACAGTGCGGTCAACATTATGTCAATACCGAAACGCCAACTGAGTAGGCTGACTGTCGATAATCTGACAAGAATTGACCTTTATTCATACACAATTCGACAGAACAGTCAACATATGCCAATATCAAACAACAACCGAGTTGGCTGGCTGTCGACTTATTCGCCAAATGTTGGAGCCAGAGACATACAGGACAAGCTCATTCTATGAATCTATGTTCTAAGAAAGTAAAGGCGACCATACACCATCCGGAATTCCGGACAGGCCGTTTATTTCAATAGACGAATGTATTAGGTGGACAACTTTGCCGTTTTCTGACAGACGGCTGTGTCGGAAAACGGCGGAAGCAAAGTTGTCCACCTAATACATTCGTCTATTAAAATAAACGGCCTGTCCGGCGGCCTGTCCGGAATTCCGGATGGTGTATGTTCGCCTTAAGCCGGGTTGAATCTCTGGCGATGCCCAATTCAGCTGATGTCCGGCGGCCTGTCCGGAATTCTGGATGGTGTATGTTCACCTTAAGCCGGGTTGAATCTCTGGCGATGCCCAATTCAGCTGATCGGTGCCAAATCGATATTTCCGGGTCTTCATCGACACTGATCGCTACGGCGGCTATGTTTTCTTCACTTCGCACCAATCTCTGTCTGGTTGGTGGCGTAAGGTCCAAAAAAGTGTACTCACGATCAAACTTTTCCACGCTGCGACGAATTGCCTGCTCACTGAAGCCATTTTAAAGATCGAACTCACGACGAAATTAATATTGCGTAACTACGACTGAGCCGGAATTTCGATAATATTTTTTAATAATTTCTAAACGTTCGGGAAGTGTGAACGGTGCATGACGAAATGGCGAACCTTACTGAATATTTTGACAGCTGAATGTCATTGGTAACTTTGACAGCTGCTGAAACATAACAATTGGAAAAAAAATCATTAGTATCTGGTCACCCTACTCTAGTGATGTGTAACACAGTAACGAGTCGCTCTTTTTGAACGAATCAACAGGATGAGCGAAAGATTCGGCACAACGACATATCCTTCGAGTCGTTCAATTTAAGAATGACTCACTGTAGAATTAATTCCCAAACTAGCCCATCGCATAAATATTACCCAACGCATAACCAATCCACGATCATTTCTCAATACATATAATGTACTACAATACATTCATTCACTCACATCCCATCCCATTATCTATGTATCTAAAAGCAAAACCACCATCATTTATCTACCAAAGCAATCCCATCTAAATCTATTCATATTCATCTCTATGCAGTATGCAATGCACGCATTGTGTATACTTCTAAATATATACGCAACAACCCATGCTGACTGCAAATGCAAACATATCAAAAATAATTTACTTTCGTCGAGTCCCACCGCACAGCCAAGTTTCTCTAAATACAGAAAACAATCCCAACATTCTAAAACAAAAGACAAACAATCCCAACATTCTAAAACAAAAGGAATTTTGCATTTTTGACACCATTTTAACCCCCCTTTAGATCCCCCATCCGGGCTGAGGAGCATCCATTCCCACTATTTGGATGCTCCTCAGCCTCTCCCTCCCTATCCCCTTCTCCCTTCTCTATGTAAAATTCGTTCAAAAAGAGCGATACAAAATCGTAGATTCGTTCGAAAAGAGCGAAACGAAATCAACTCGCACAAAAATATTCGTTCAAAAAGAGTCAAAAGAGTCAAAACAGCCCGCCCCAGATTGGCTGCCCCGTTTTCATGGGAAATAGTGGTCCGATCGGGCTGGCTCGAACTAAAGGGTATTGTGGGGTCGCTAAGTCCGAATCTGGGGTCAAAAAAGAGAAAAAAAAATTGGGGTCGCCCATCCCAGGCTGGCAGCCCCTTTTCATGGGAAATAGTGGTCCGATCGGGCTGGCTCGAACTAAAGAGTATTGGGGGGTCGCTAAGTCCGAATCTGGGGTCAAAAAAGAGAAAAAAAAATTGGGGTCGCCCATCCTAGGCTGGCAGCCCCCTTTTCATGGGAAATAGTGGTCCGATCGGGCTGGCTCGAGCTAAAGGGTATTGGGGGGTCGCCAACTCCGAATCTGGGGTCAAAAAAGAGAAAAAAAAGTTGGGGTCGCCCATCTACGACTTTTATTGAATATGTTAATAACCAATTTTCAGACTCTTTGCATGACTCTTTTTGAACGACTCTTTTTGAACGACTCATTGGAAAGAGTTAGAGCTTATGTGCTGGCACAGTGAAAAGAGTTATTATGCCCATCACTACCCTACTCGTATAGTATATCAGCCCGAGCCATTGCGGAGCACGAACTCGAACTTTGCGTAAAGCATCTTGAGCTATAAGCAGGAACTCTCTAAGCATCGATTAAGGAAAAGTGATCCTCAACCGAAGAAACTTCAGACCAATTTGAAGGAAATTGTCCCCTGTGACCGTCTTCGTGTTCAAGTTCGAGTGTATGTGGCCCGGCTTAATCGAAAATTATGCGCGGACGCAGAAAATGATGAAGATAGGGGCAGAAATCAGGAACGCCGATAGCTATCGGTTATCTATCGGCGGCTCTTGTGCACTGCTCCATCGCTATCTGGTTGAAAGTGACGCGGCGCCTGGCGTCATTTGAACGTTCATGTGCACCGGCTCTTAGGCCGCATTTAGTGTAAAAGCTAAAGCTGAAGCAGAAGCTGAAGATGGTCAATACGATAAAGCTCCCCTCACACACCCGCTCGGCCGGTAAGCGCTTTTTCGTGGGAAAATGTATGAACAGAGTTTTCTTTTTCGTATTTACCAACTCAGCCTCTCAATCCCGATATCGATTTAATACTTTTTGAATTTAACATCTTATTGCCAGATTGCAAAAAACTATCAACAATTCTACGTCACTATCACGGAAGGATTATGCATAACAAAGAATGTTATCAATACTATAGGCAGGCTGGTGTCAATCATATTTGTGTCGATGGACGAGATCGTCGACAAGCGTGCGAAGGCGATTCGGGAGGTCCTTTGGTCGTTACGGTGGACAATGGTGTTCCAATGTTAGTTGGTATCACGTCGTTTGGACGATGTTGTGGCAGTAAATATCCCACGGCTTTTACGAGAATCACTCAGTATTTGAATTGGATTTTATATCATACGGATTTAAACTGATATATAGCGGGAAACTTTGTAGATTACGAACGTAAGCTGTAAATATAAAATGGTGATTTTGAATTCATATTCAAGTGCTGTCTATTTAAGTTAATAAAAATCTTCAAGAACTAAAAAAAATCGCTTGTTTTTCTTAAGATGGTGGTCGGGCTGCAAGGCGGTAGAGTTAAGTACCGCCTTGCAGCTAAGCCCTCACAGTATCTCCTCGTGGTGGCCGCTACGAACTTTGCCAATGATAGATAGTCCGGGAAACGACTGCATGTTTACAACACTAATGGCGTTTTCTGTAATCCTGTACTGTAATTTACATTTGATATATGCAATCACTGATTATCAATTCTGCCCGAGAAAATCCTGACGGAAACGCCTTTTATAGAATTCAAGAATTCCTCTTCCATAGTCCTCCGCGTGGGCGCCCTCTAGAACAGCAGTGGTCACTGACCATTGCCAACCAACGTCAAGCCACTAGTGATGGTGGTGCGATGATTTGGTTGAGGTAAATCTTCCCCCTGTGGTGTGGGGTGTAAAAATACTACCACGGCATTTCCCTTTGAGGTCCTGTCGTTAAAACCGACAATCAAAGGACAGGATGTGTATGCCAGCACACTATCCGAAATCTTTATATGCTAATGAAAAGTCAAATATGCCTCGGATAAGGACTGATTTAACGGTTACAACTTCTGGCTATCGTACAATGACAAAGATTGGATTCTGGAATGTGCGTACTCTCCTGGACAATGGGTCAGAAGGTCCCCAGAACTCACGAATTCTTCAATTAGAGAGTGAATTTCTGAGGTACAAATTAAACGTCTTAGGAGTTAGTGAGATAAGATGGTGCAACAGCGGAGAATTTATCTCTCCAACGGGCAGCATTGTAATGTTGTACTCCGGCAGAGCTACCGGTAGTCGTCGCGAGTCAGGTGTGGGGCTCCTTTTAACCAGAGCCGCGCGAAACTGTCTCTTATCCTGGGAGCCGGTTTCTGACAGAATCTTGACCGCCAGGTTCCGGACCAAAATGAGGAACATCTCAATTATACAATGTTATGCCCCTACTGAACCCGACAATGTCTTGGCAAAAGACTCCTTCTACGAAGAACTAAACGCCGTTCAGAGCAGAACACCTTAAGGTGACATTATAATGGTTATGGGAGATTTGAATGCAAAAGTTGGCACTGATAACTATGGGCTCAGGCAAGTGATGGGGAGACACGGTCTTGGGGATCGTAACGACAACGGTGAGAGATTTGTAGAGTTCTACAACTTTCACCGTCTCTTTATCGGTGATACAATGTTTGAGCATAAGAACCACCACAAAATCAGTTGGTCCTCTGTTAATCGGCGCAGAACACAAAATCAGATCGACTACTTTGCCATTAGTAATAGATTCAAGAGTTGCCTCCTGGATGTGCGAAACAAGAAGGGTGCCGATGTTGGGATGGGAAGAGACCATTATCTTATGACCGCTAATGTTCGATTGCGTATTGCAGCCTTGCGCTGAAAGATCCAGGCGCCGCAAATTCAACACTGCTCGACTAAAAAATCCAGCAGCCTTACAAGAATATATTGACCATCTTGCGCAAAAAGCAGCTGAGATAACTAGTCACCCAGCCAGTGACATTAATGAAAACTGGGATGCCATAAAAATGCGTACATTGATAGCGCAGACCCCATCCTTGGTACAAACCCGGATTACGGGAAAAAACCCTGGATCTCCGACGCTTCACAGCAGCGAATTGCTGAAAGAAAAGAGCTGAAGGTTCGTTTGACTGTAGCATCAGACGACAATCGAAGCAGCATCGAGCTGCTTTAAAGTCAGAAATCACGAGAAGTTCAGCGCAGTGTGGGACCCGATAAAAGAGACTATACGAATACTCTTCTAGCCTCAGCAGAAAAAAACCGCAAGAAGCAACAACTTAAACATTGTACAGGGTGTAATCAAAGAGTTGAAAGATGGTCGTAACTCCTGCCAACATCCGGTGAAGGATAGTGATGGAAAGCTACTTATGTATCTTGAAAGAAGATCAAATGAGGCGGTGGAAAGAACACTTCGCCGCGGTCTTGAACCGTGTAACCTCTGGTGAAGTTCCCCCTCATATACATAGATAATTTAGCTAACCATCAAAATGCGTGTATACGGTCCACTGCCCCGACTAAAGAGGAAATAGTCACTGCAATTATTGCACTAAAACGAGGAAAGGCCGCCGGACTTGATGGTATCGCTGCCGAGCTTTATCAAGCACCGCCAAGCGTAACTGCCGAGTTACTGCACCCGCTTGTTGATAAAGCGTGGAATACAGAGACCTTTCCCACTGAGTGGAAGGAAGGTTTGATCATCAAACTTCCAAAGAAGGGTAGCCTCACAGACTGTAATAATTGGAGAGGCATTTGTGTGCTTCCTGCCGTTGCCAAGATAATAGCTAAAATCGTCCTGGAAAGACTAAAGGCCCACTTAGAAAGCACAATTGATGAGGAGCAGGCTGGATTCTCCTGTGTCGCTCACATTAACACCTTGCGAATCATCATCGAGCAATGCGCTGAATACGATTCTCCGCTTCACTTGCTTTTCATCGATTTCGAAAAGGCTTTCGATAGTGTGAACCGGGATGCTATATGGGCGGCCTTGCGCAGGAGAGGCATCCCTGAGAAGCTTGTGGCTATTATTAAGGCAACCTATGACGGCGCGAAATGTCGCGTTCTGCATAGACGTAAGGTGTCGGGGGACTTTGAGATTTGCAGTGGAGTTCGGCAGGGGTGCAGCCTCTCACCGATCCTATTCCTCATGGTGATTGGCGACAGAGGAATTCAATGGACTCTGCCATCTTATCTTCAACATCTTGACTACGCTGACGACATATGCCTGCTCTCCCACAAAATCATGGATCTGTCCGCAATGGCGTTAGATCTCGAGAGGGAGGCAAGCAAGGTTGGGCTAAAGATTAATACCAACAAGACCAAGGTTCTTAGCCCACCGTTGCGAAAAAGAAATCCGACACCTATTGCCATCAATATTAATGGACAGCCTGTGGAGAAGGTGGACAACTTAGTCTACCTGAGTAGCATTGTTGCCGAAAATGGTGGTACGGAGCAGGACATCGCTCGTCGTATCAACCAGGCTAAACGCGCATACGGCATGCTGTCCAAAATCTGGCAGAGCAGTTATATCAGCATCAAGACCAAGCTGGGCCTGTTTCGCCCCCTGGTACTATCAATGCTTTTGTATGGGAGCAGCATATGGAAAGATTCCGTAGGAGTTACCAGAAAGCCGCAGGTTTTCGTAAATCCATGTCTTCGTTGAATTTTAAGAATTTTCTGGCCCGAAACAATATCAAATGAAGAGCTAAGTCGGCGTACGGGTCAGATACCAATCGACGAATTAATACGCAGGCGAAAATGGCAGTGGATAGGTCACACATTGCGGAAGAGTGATAATTGCATTGCTTTCATGCCATGAAGTGGAACCCCATTTCCAACCAAGGCCGACCAAGAGGGGGTCCTCGAATCATATGGCGTCGATCTGTGGCAAAGGAGTGTCAGGCACTGGGTAAGTCTTTTGGGGAGTTGCGTCCCATTGCCCAGAACAGAGTACGATGGCGCGCAGGAGTAGTTGACGCGCTATGCCCCGCTAGGGGTTAAGGCAAAGTAGTAGTATGCTGTCCAAAATCTGGCAGAGCAGTAATGTCAGCATCGAGACCAAGCTGGACCTGTTTCGCTCCCTGGTACTCTCTGTGCTTTTATATGGGAGCCTGGTACATGGAAAGTTTCCGTAAGAGTTACCAGAAAGTTGCAAGTTTTCGTCAACTCATGTCTACGTCGAATTCTAAGAATATTCTGGCCCGAAACAATATCAAATGAAGAGCTAAGTCGGCGTACGGGTCAGATACCAATCGACGAATTGATACGCAGGCGAGTATGAGAGTGGATATGTTGTAATTAACCACCTTTAATGGACCATATCCTGGTAGTGCTGCTCCCACCGGCAGATCGAGGCCGCACCTGATGAGTAGTGATCTGTTGGTGGTACGAAACCAGAGGCCGAGGGTCTCATTACACCCAGGTGCGACCGCGTGGGTACCTGATCCGTCCGCCAACCATTCCATCCTTATCTAATTTTTTTTTTTGATTTCCCATTTTTACCTCCCTTGTTTGTGTTGTCTTCCCCAAACCTATGAATTTTTGGTAATACGTAAAGGACAGGGGCAACGAGCGGCGAAAACCCCGCCCACATCTTCCGAACTGAGCTACAGCAAGCATAGGCCGCTGCTTAGCTCGTTGAGGGGCCTTTTTATTCGCTAGATGACACGGCCCGACCTTCACGGTCATTATGCTACCTTAGCCTCCATCCCCACGGGCATCTTCGGATGCCCACCAAACCTTCCGTTACAATGTCACACATTGCGGAAGAGTGATAATTGCTTTGCTTACCCATTTCCAACCAAGACCAACCAAGAGGGGGTCCTAGAATCACATGGCGTCGATCTGTGGCAAATGCGTGTCAGGCACTGGGTAAGTCTTTTGGGGAGTTGCGCCCCATTGCCCGAAACAGAGTATGATGGCGCGCAGGAGTAGTTGACGCGCTATGCCCCACCAGGGGTTAAGGCAAAGTAGTACAGATCTGCTGGTAGGAGCAGCACCACCAGACCAGAATATCGTTCATTACGAATTCTCGAAATTAATAGGAAAAGGATACCAATTAATGGCAAACAGTTGTCCTTGTTTTTTTTTTCTTTAACGTAAAAAATGCCAAAAATTTTCAAATCAATATTGAAGATGGCAATGAATGTATGTTGACAATGAGAATGAACTCTGCAGCCTCTATGACCTTAACTACGCAACACAAGTTTTACCTTCGGACGTGCTAAGCTCTTTAATCCTACCTTTAAAATCCAATCTTCAATTCGGCGACATTGAAAACGAATCGAACTGACCTTTTACTATCAGTCATATTGTTTGAAATCAAAATTTTACATTCTAGCTGACTTAATCACTTTCTTTTAATTAATTTCCCCCTGATTAGACGTAAGCAGGTTTTTGATTGCCAGAACTACCATAACTCAATTATTTCCCCACGATAATGACCCAGTTTTCCATATCTATCTTTGAATTATCAGCTAATCGTTTCGAATTAAAATTTGCAATCTTATTCACCTACTGAATTTCCTTATCAGTCACCATTGAACGAGTTCGATTGTTTTCTTGATCAAAAGGCGACCTGAAGAAGTATAAAAACGGTAGTCACCGACTACCGAATCATCAGTAAATAAACAGTTTTCAAAACTTAAACTATAAAACAAAAGAAAATAGTTACTTTCTTACACTTTAATACAAACCGATCAACAATGAAGTTCTTAATAGTAGTCCTCGCCATCGTTCGACTTTGTGTCTCAGTCAGCGATTTGGACAACATCGTCGAACCGTATCAAGCAAAGACTGCCGAAAAAATCGAAGCTCTCTTCGAGCAGATCAGCTCGATGAAAAACCAAATTCGAGGAAGGATCTCCGCAAGAACGGCCAGTGATGATGACATTCGTGAGAATGACTACATGCCGGAAGGACTGAAGGAGCTGATTGCCAAGAAAATAGCTGAAATGCCAGACAGCAGTGACGACGAGGGCACAGGTAACACCGATCGAATTTTCGGCGGATCTGTTGCCCCACGAAATGCATATCCGCATCAAGTTGGTATGCAACTTACGTTGAACGGCGGATCTAGCTGGTGCGGAGGATCCATTATCGATAAATCATGGGTCCTCACGGCGGCACACTGTCTTGATAAGTAAGTTTCGTGAATGCGACCTTATAAGACTTTTTTAGCTAATTTTATTAAAATTCCAGTGTTCGAAGTGTAACGATAATGTTCGGAGCTCATGATCGCATGAATGTCGGTGAACCAGGACGTCAACAACAAACAGTGAACCGTAATAACTTCGTTGCTCACAGAGGATGGAATCCCCAGAGAATGCTCAATGATATCGCATTGATTCGCTTGAACACTCCATTGCAATTTTCAAGTAAGTGCCCTGATACGGAAGCCAGGACAGCGTATAGATTTCTAATTATCCTATTCAATTCGCAGCTTCCATCCAACCCATATCTATTTCCCAGGGAACTTTCACATACGAAGGACAAACTGGCATTATTTCGGGATGGGGCCATTACGACTGTAAGTATAGAATATTTTACGGAGAAAAACGTTCTAACCCAACGTTCTTCTGTTTCAGCGAGCAAACAATTGTCACGCTATCTTCGCCATACGCAATCGCGGATCGTAAACAATGATCATTGCAAACGATATTTCCAATCCTATATCCAACCTTACATGGTTTGCTTGGATGGTAGTCGCGGACAAGGAACTTGCAATGGTGACTCTGGCGGTCCATTGGTCATCCGCACATCCGACGGAAAAAATACCTTGGTTGGCTTGACATCGTTCGGCTCAGGACAAGGATGTGACAGGGGCTGGCCAACTGTTTTCACCAAAGTGTCATATTTTAAGTCGTGGATTTCACAAAACACTGGACTTCGATTTGAATAAGTTAAGCGGAGACAGCAGAGGAAATGTGTTAGGGTTAGGATTTTTATACGAATGCATCGCTATTTAAATTTATTTAAATAAATATTTATATTACATATACTTAGCTCTTTGCTTTTAATCAGACTGTAGATTGTAAGGGTAAAAAAAAGTCCCCTTCTTGTCACGAAGGCAGAGCATGAAGTACATTTACAAGACTGTTTTCAAAATAAGTCAATAAATAAAGGCAGGTTAAGATACCCAACTGATAAGCACTGCGACCATCAGATCTATTGTGTCAGTCCATAAGACTCTCAATCAAGTTAATGAAGGCCAATAGATCCTTTGTAGACGCACTCTTAACTCAGCGGGGCTCACGATGCAATCGCCAAGAAATATAAATCATGAACGAGCAACCGCCGGGCATTCGCAGAGTTGGTGGATTCATTTTTCTCCAGGCAAAGCCGGCACTCCATCTCAGTGGACAGACCCATTTTGTTGAAGTTATTTGTTTTATTTCAGATTCCCAATCCATGAAATCATAAATGCAGTTAATAATTAGATTATTATATCATATGTTTATTAAACGAGAGAAAATAGGAGACTTGACTAGACATTTGTATATTTCATTTTTTATAATAAATCTAAGGTTATGTTAGAGAATGTTAATCCTTTTTAGGGTTTTGTAGTAAAACAAAACCCTTATGAAATCGGTCAAATGTCTGTCTGTCCGTCTGTCCGTCTGTCCATGGAATATCTCACGAACGGCTGAAGCTACATACATGAAATTTTGTAGGAATGTGTAGAATTACTATAATTCGCCGGAGAAAGCGAATCGTCGTAATAGATCAACTTTAAGGGGAGGTCCCCATAGAGGGGAAATGAAGGTCGAAATTTTTTTTTCGTTTGGTACAGGCAAGTGGGGTATCATAAGAAAGGTACCGTCGAGTACATTCCATTTTTGAATTTTTTTTCAAATTTGAAGAAACGGGAAAAGAGGGAGAGGGGAAAATATGTCATCCGAGTTTGTCCCCCCCCCCCTTGCATTTCGAGACCGTTATACTTAGAAATATGAAAATTTACAGGAAAGTGCCATTTTACTAGTGTAGAAAACCTAGATTTCTAGAATTTTGAAATTTCATCAGAAAAGGTTAATAATAGTACATTTCTATAGTTTCAGTTAGCACAGCCCTGCACCCCTTACGCGTACCCGAGGTCAAAAATATTGATGGCCAATGATAACCAACATCATAGGCAATAATATCTCTAAGTTTCATTATAATCACATAATATTTAATAATAGTACATTCATTTAAAGTTCGGCATTTTGACACTATCCACACAAAAAATACACCTACCGGCCTCATAGGTGTGAGTACTACTATACTTTCATGTTGTTTTTCGTAGTGCGAATTGCAGTTATTTAATTAATCATTTTTTAAAGGGTAAAGACTGGTTGGGGGCGCTGTGTTTTAATTGGCCAACTTTACCGGGTGAAAGGAAGGGGGGGGGGGGGGGTCCACATAGAGGCGAAATTAAGGTCAAATTTTTTTTTCGACTGATATAAGCAAATGAGGTGTCGTGAGAAAAGTAATGATGAGTACATTCCATTTTTTCGCATTTTCTCGAAATTTATAGAAAGGGGAACAGTGGGGGAGGAAAAAATATTAGTTCGTAATTTGAACCCCCCTTGCCTGCATTTTGAGACCGTTATACTTAGAATTATGAAAACTTACAGGAAGTGGGTTTCGAAAAACATATAAAATGGAAAATAGTGGAATTTGTATATCTTCTCAGAATAGGTCAATAATAGTTTATTTGTATAGTTACAGTTAGCACACCCTTGCACGCCTTAAACACGTTCGAGGTCAAAAGTACTGATGGCCAACGATAACCAACACCTTAAGCAATAATATGTTCTAAGTTTCGTTACAATCACGTAATATGAATTAGCATGTAAATGTAAGTGGGTAAGACATTTTAATTACGTTTTTTCTATCCATCTGAGTGATGTCAAGAAGAGCAACGAGCCGATATTTATATACCAAAATAAGCGCTTGCTACAAAACCCTCGGATTGCGGGCGTAGCCCTCTATATTCCGGTCTCATTTTGAATGTAAATTATGAAAACTATATTATTTGTTATAGTTATTTAACATAATTATTTTTATTTAAATATCTCTACATAATTATTTTTATTTTTATATCTCTATTAGATTAAATAGTAATATGTATCAACGACAATTGAATTATAATTAAATATTTTTATTTTATTTATTTGACATTTCAAATCGATGGTAGAATTGTTTTTTTAAATTTTAATATTACAAAGTATTTTTGTAAAGTGTTTCAAGAGACGACGCCACAGTTACTACGTTAAAGGTTACTACGTTAAAACAAAATACATTTGAACTAATGTATTTCAACACATTTTGTGTAGGTGATAACTCACCCAGTGGTATCCCGTGAGGTAAGTAACGACCAACCTCAAGTCCGCTCTGCCCAGGCGGCTAGGTTCTTCGAAATCGTGTCACGAATTGTGTTGCGTCAGCTGTGCTCACTATTGAGAACGGAGATCGAGGCATGGTCGTTCAGACCAGCCGTGACACGTAAATGTCAAAGTTTCCTCAGTAATTACCTGAGATGACGTGTGCTCGATTTTAACTCAGCTATCGGGAGTGTGGACGGGGTTGAACCCGCTCGGTGGCATCCCTGATGGCTTGTCCCGAAACACGTAATCCGGATTGGAGGACTTGATGACCTGATGCATAACGACAATTTCACTCCGATCGTGCTACCGAAAGAAGAAAATCTCTCAGCAATTGGTAAATATACAAATAAGCTGACGAACTCGCAGACTTAAGCCTGGGTCTTCGGTTTTAATGTAAGTAATCATAGTTCTCCTTGAAATAGCACAGGTTCCCCGAGCAACTTGTGGAAAACAATTCGGAATTTGGAGTTTCCGACGATCCGAGATACGAGGGCGGTCCGATAAGTACTTAGCCACACCGCCCGATGGCGCCACTATCGCAAGAGAAATCTACTATCGTGTAGTATATTCTCGTAGACGGCTACTGTCAAATTTCAGCCGAATTGGACTTGTAGTTTCGTTTTGACCGCGTGTAGAAGCGGGCGTGTCCGCGGATTTTAGAAAAATGGAAAAAGATCAATATCGGTCGGTGATTCGATTTTTGTTTTTAGAAGGGAAATCGCACAACGAAATCAAAGAGCGCTTGGATGCAGTGTACGGTGACTCTTCTCCTTCGATGGCGATCGTCAAATATTGGCTAAACGAGTTTCAACGTGGTCGCACGTCGGTTTTTGATGAGCCACCCTCAGGTGCCCCGAAAACGGCTACCACGGAGGATAACGTAACAAAAATCCACGATCTCGTATTGGCAGACCGCCGATTGAAGGTGCGCGAGATAGTTCAGACAGTGGGCATCTCAAAAGATCGCGTGGGTCATATCCTGCATGAAATTTTGGGCATGAGAAAGCTGTCGGCGCAATGGGTGCCGCGTTTGCTCACTCCGGAAAACAAGCGTGAGACCACTTCAGAGCAGTGTTTGACGCTGTTTAAGCGCAATCCGAAGGAGTTTCTGTGTCGTTTCGTGATCGTCGACGAAACATGGATCCACTGGTACACACCAGAGACCAAGGAACAGTCGAAACAGTGGACTTCACCCAGCGAACGTGCTCCGAAGAAGGCGAAGACTGTCCTGTCGGCCGGAAAGGTGATAGCCACCGTTTTCTGGGATTCACAAGGTGTGATCTAAATCGACTATCTGGAGAAGGGCAAAACGGTCCCAGGGCTCTACTATGCCGAATTATTGGGCCGATTCGACGCCGAATCGCAGAAAAAACGGCCCCATTTGGCGAAGAAAAAAGTGCTCTTCCACCATGACAACGCACCGGCTCACACCTCCACCGTCGCCACCGGCATCCACCGTATTCTCCAGATTTGGCCCCGTGCGACTTCTTTTTGTTTCCAAACTTGAAAAAGTCACTCGCCGGGCAGAAATTTGAGTCGAATGAGGAGATCATCGCCGCCACGGAGGCCTACTTTGCAGACCTCGAGAAAACGTATTTTTCAGACGGGTTAAAGAAGTTGGAGCATCGCTGGGTCAATTGTATCGAGCTAAAAGGAGACTATGTTGAGAAATAAATCGCCACTCAAACAAAAATTTCGGTTTTCTTTTGTAGGCTAAGTACTTATCGCACCGCCCTCGTATCTTTTCAGATTATCTTCTGTCCGGCTTTTGTTTTCGGACCATATCCAGAATATGTTGGGATTTCGGATCGGACTGCACAATGTTACAAATAAAGGTGCTATTCTTATCCCTGTAGCACCCAACACCGCCAAAAATTGAGTAGAAAATGCAACATGTTTTCTCTAATGGGGATATATTCCCCAGTGTATTCATAGTAATCATTCAGAATATCTTTAATAGTTGCACCATTTTTTGCCCGAGATATTAAAATGTTCCGTATAATTACTTCCATCGAAACACCGGATTCATCATGAATCGGAGGATGGGTCGCTGCTTGAAAAGACAGTCATTTTTTATTTATTTATAAAAACAAGAGGGGCCAAAGGACACAATTAAAAATCACTAATACTACACTGAAATATAAAACGGTTAGGGAACAGAAACTCGCACTGGAACTACTTGTACTCAACTCCGCTATGCGCCCGTCTGACTCAGTTCCTGCAGCTGCAAGGATCATCGATTTCTTGGTCCGAGACATTCTGTCTCGATAGATGACGAACAAGCTGCGGAGGACGACGGGATTCCTTCCTTCCGCTCCAGATGGTTTTCGATTTGGCGGATACACTGCCGCAGCTCCTCCATGTTGATGGTCTCGGCTAGAATCATTCGGGCTGCAATGTCATCTCGAAGATTCCACCGATCCGTCAACTTATTCCCTCATCCGTTCGTTAATCGCGTAAATTTCCTCTAGATCTAGACAGTTGTCAAAAAGCTGACCCGGCTTCTGCATACCACGACGGATTGCCTCTAATAGGTCTTCGTCAGCGTGGCGATCGACAAATTGTTCCCTTATTGCGCTCCGCAGGGAGAACGAACTGTAACGATTCCCCGTGCCGGCAGCGAGTCGGCGGAACCAGGTGGCAGACTTGCCTTTGAACAGCAGATGTGCAAAGAGGCAAACATTGGCGAAATTGTCTTCAACGGTACGAACGGAGCACCACTCGACCTGGCGAATGAATTCATCGATCGCGGTACTCTTGAAGGTCTACCCCCGATTGCTCATTATCTGTAGCACATAGTTTGAAGGCAGATTTTGTCGAGGTACTACATGCTGATTCTGTCGATCCGCGGCCTCTGCTCGAGGAGTCAGCGCATCTGGTTCGTCGTTCAGAAACAGCTGTGAGATGCGTTTAGCACATTTCATGTCTATCAATTTCTGTAAGAATTCATCGAATCCTTGCGAAAATTGATTGGCATGGGTATATGTAAATTTTCACTACTTCATGGGATAAAAATCCGTAAGGCAGTTAGTTAATGACCGTGCGTACAGTCCTGGGCACCGAAGTACCAAAACCTCCGTAGTGACAGGTTCGATGCACAATGAGTAGCTAGTTTAGCTATCCAATCCATTTCAACCAATCATTGGCCCAACAACTGATTTAGGAGCCTCTTGATGGCATTTGGAGCGTCGCATACTCCCACCATTGCTAGAATTAGCGGCACATTTTGAATAATCCGTGTCCGTGATGCACAAATGCGAACCTCAAAGGCGATAAAATTTCGGCAGCGCGACCTAGCACAGGCCTTCAAAGTAGTGATGGGCATAATGACTCTTTTCACTGTGCCAGCACATAAGCTCCGACTCTTTCCAATGAGTCGTTCAAAAAGCTTGGAAACTTGGTTAATAACATATTCAATAAAAGTCGTAGTTTTTAAAAATTCAGTTTTTTCTTTCATTTTTTTACCCCCGATACGAATTCGGTGAGCCCCAATGCCGTTTAGTTCGAACCAGCCAGATCGGACCACTGTTTCCCATGAAAACGGATGCCAATCTGGGATGGAACGACCGCAATATTTTTCTCTCTCTTTTTTTTTACCCCTGATTCTAAGTCAGCGACCCCCAATTCCTTTTACTTCGAGCCAGACAGATCGGACCGCTATTTCCCATGAAAACGGAGTTGCCAATCTGGGATGGGCGACCGCAATTTTATTTTGATTTGTTTAACCCCTGATTCTAAGTCAGCTACCCCCAATGACTTTTACTTTGAGCCAGCCAGATCGGACCACTATTTCCCATGAAAAGGGGGTTGCCAATCTGGAATGGGCGACCCCCATTTTTTTCTCTCTTTTTTTGACCCCTGATTCTAAGTCAGCGACCACCAATGCTCTTTAGTTCGAGCCAGCCAGATCGGACCACTATTTCCCATGAAAAGGGGGTTGCCAATCTGGAATGGGCGACCCCCATTTTTTTCTCTCTTTTTTTGACCCTATATTCGGAGTCAGTCAAATCATTCCACTCTGTTCTAAAAGCTCCATGCCATGACCCAGTCAGACAAGAATCGAAACTTGATCGAAGACTGTCTACTAAGTAATCGATGGAACGTCGGAGACATTTGTATGGGCAAGGCCGCTTTTGCGATACCGAAAATGAGTACAGAAATCGATTCAAAATCGATGACGATAGTAGATGTACATAGAATCGATGACTGAGATCGAATTAGGATCGATGACTGTAGTCGACGTAGAATTGACACAGAGATCGGATTCGGATCGATGACTGTAGAAATGTGTAAAATCTATTTAAGCCTGATATACAATTCGTCCAGAAACTAAAAATGTCGTGAAATCTCTTTTTGTATTAATTTCACGGCACTTTTCATTTAACGGCGTATCCCAGGCTTACAGAAAAACAAGCTAGCTAACCTTGCCGAAGGTTGTGACTTATGGTGCATGTGCCACTTTAAAATTAGTAGTAAAACTTGTTCCGATTTCACTGTTCCTATGAAAGGTGTATGAAATAGTGGGCCGATTTCAACCAAATTTAGGAACGTGTCAACGTGCCAGTCAATATGATTGAATAATATGAAATTTGGTAAAGATATCTTGAGAAATAAAAAAGTTTCTCTAACAAAAACTTGCGTTTGGAACGGTCATTCCTATGACAGCTATAGGATAGAGTAGTCCAATTTCAACCAAATTCGGGAATGTGATTTGACTAAAGTTACTACTAAATAGTGTGAAATTTATAAAAGATATCTGTAGAAATAAAAAAGCTTTTCTCATAAAGCCTAATTTTTGGACCGGTCGTTCCTATGGCAGCCATATGACGTAGTGGTCCGATTCCGTTGGTTCCGACATACATATATACAGCGTGCAATAAAAAGAAGGCTTAGTACACAATTTCAGCTCGATGGCCTTAGAACTGAGGGACTAGTTTGCATAGAAAGACAGACGGACGGACAGACGGACAAAGCTTAATCGACTCGTCTCATCATACTGACCAAGAATATATATAGTGTATATGGTCGGAGATGCTTCCTTCTGTGCGTTGCAAACTTCATGACAAAGTGAATATACCCTATCACATCCGTGAAGGGTATAAAAAAACAACAAATTCCGTATTTCATGATATGACAACATGCGTCGCCGAAGATACTTTCAAATTTCAGTCTAATTGATTACCAGAATCGATATACAGTATAATCGAAAACATTTGAATTTTTCCAGCTTCGGAGACAAGCCGATGAATGGAACCGCTATAGGATCGAAGACTTTCTGATTCCACAGGGATCAGAGACAAATGTCTTGCTGGGGAATTCCTCACTTGGCAGAGAATTTTAGTAATTGGAGTATGCGCTTTGTGATTGAAACAACTGAATTTGAGTATAATATATACACAAATAATCAATGTTTGTGTTGTCACCACAGCCCAGTATGTCTCACAGCACAGAGTGAGTGAAATAGAGAAGTGTGCTGTTTGTGTTAAAAACTCAAAACTCACATTGCGAATAACTTATTTCATGCCACAGTATACAAAGGAAATTGCCTGGTTGTTGGTTTGGAATCGTTTTCATCTAAAGTTTAACTTGAGATGATGATACAAGACGATTACTTTTGTTTTAGAATGTTGGGCTTATTTTATGTATTTGGGGAAAATTGCATGTGCGGTGCGACGTAAGCAAATGGTTTCTGATTTGCATGCAGTCAGCATCAGCATGGGTTGTTGTGTGTATACATTCTGTCAAAAAAGTACCGGGAATCAATCATTAAAAAAGCCTGCCCGACAGGATTTTCAATATTCTTTATGTCGCTAAGTTGGCACAACTGTCCTCTATACTGTCGCGGAGTTTGTCAGTTTAACTGATTCCGTAATGTGTATTCTCTCTGCTTACTTTGTTTAGACGGTCAAGGGAGAAAGGAAATGACGTTGGCTTCTATAAAACTAGGAACAAGATAGGTACCTCATCGACAAGGAATGAAAGTGAAATTTATTTTGTGAACAATTTTCTCTAGGCCTTCGGTAGGAAGGGGCTGGCTAAAAGAAGGCGCCACAAGACATTAAAAACAGAGATTTCAAAGCGGGCCGTCCTGTATATTTTTAAGGACTAAGCTAAAATGTCACGAGCCATTTTCAATTGAATTAACAGTGCGCTAAAATATTTAAGACCAACACTGACAATAATTAGCACCAATCAAAACCGCCTGGACAAAAAGGCAAACTCACAACTCCTTTTCTCCAAGCGGCGTCGATATTACAATAGTATGAAGGGAAACCGTTTGGATAAAAGTGGCGCTTGAAAAGTCACTCCCCAACCGCCCTTGTCTAACTAGTGCCTACACTGAAAAAAAATAACGTACATAACTTCAATGTATACCGTTTATAGAGCCTAATTTCATTGTCCGTATGAACAATTCATTGTTATAATGAACTTTTCACTATCTAAAATTCACAATATTATAAGCCGTTCATAAATATAATGAATCAGACTTCATAAAGGTAGCCTTCCGTATTTTAGGGTCTTGTTTTAAATTTCTATTAACTCTTTCATATGTACATGTAATGAACTCATTCATATCGTTAACTTCCAAGATCATAGAAAAAATGTACACGTCCATAAAAATAATGAATACATTCATAACGGCAATGTACGTTTTTCATTGTCGTTATGAAATTTACATATAGATATAAATTCATGTTAAATTCTTTAGGCCGGCTACTTTTTTTTATAAAATAAACGAAGAAAAGAACAGTAATGACATGTTTTTTTAATGAGTAGCCAATAGATTTATCAGTACAACAAATTTCAAATCTAGTCGTTACTTTTGTTTGAACGAGAATGAACTTGTTCATATATCTAATGAACTCATTCAAAGGAATAATGCTTAATTCATGAAAATGATGTACTAGTTCATAAGGACAGTGAATGCATCCATAGCGACAATGAACAAGCTCATAAGAACTAGGTTTTACCGTTTTTTAGGTACGTGCGATCACATCGTTTTTCGATTTCGCGAATTCAACTTCAGCTCTGGTTTGTGTAGTGTTTGGAAGTATAATAAGTGAAGTGATTGAAATCGTTAAGTAGTAAATTACGTGTGAAAGTGCCGTAATCAAATTGGTAAGAAAAGAAATAAAAATTGATTGGGAGTAGAAATAAAAATAAGAAAATGAAGTGTTTTGTTTGCCGGGATGTATTCAATTCCGTGTGTAATCAAGTATTTTATTTTATTGGGAGCTTCGTTTGCAGTCGTTGGGAGTCATATTAATCGATTCCTAAAGGTGCGTTTTAATAAGCCGCGACTGAGCGACTAAAAATTAAACTATCGTAACGGAGCACTGCTCGCATTAATTTTATGTGTAAGGACAGTCGAACATCTGCATCTGATGATCCGCTATACTTTGAAATATATGTACATGATTAGTGCTTCGTTATGATGGTTTTTTTTACAGTTGCAAATGTAAATCGCTCAGTCACGGCTTAGGAAAACAAACCTTACAGGTTTCTTGATTAATATATTAGTTTGTTTTAGCTCAACTTTAGCCACGTGATCAATGATTATTGAAAAAAATATCAATAAATACAGACTGACATTTTTCACTCAATCGAAAAAATTTAGAATTCTGGTGCTGAAAATTTGTTATAACATAACGCTAGAAAATTGCATAATCAGAAAACTTGCAGCGGTTGTTTTTACATATCAATTAGCATCAGAATTAAAATTGTGATATCAGATAATCGACATGTCGAATCGTCAACAATTTCTCAAAAAGGTAGCTTCTCTCATTCAGTTTCCCAACGTACTAAATGTTCTTCGTTCAATAAAGAATCGTTTTTTTTTTTTGAGTGTGAAATTTGGATAAAAAGTTGGACCTGAAATCAGAATCTATCGACTGATATGACTCATCGACTGCAAATGACAAAAAATATAAAAAACTGTGTATTGAGGCTCCAAGATTGCTGGATTAAAATACAAAAAAATTATTTGCGCTTTCAGTGGAGAACATAACGATCGTTATTTTGAAAATTATGAAAGTACATCATATTGAAAGATTACTGAGATCTTTCGATACCGGAACTCAAATTTTATTTGAAAGTCAACTCAAAAAATGGAGGGAGAACATAGGACATCCTCTATACAATTATGATCCGCTACGACAGTGTATGCTCTATCGGAAAGATGGATTCACTGGTATAGATACCGCATCTGTTTCCTCCTGCTCTTCCTGCCGTCCATCACCGTATTCACGACCTTTATCTATTGAATCTCCGCAAGGCAAAAGTATTACCCTCAGTGACATATTAAATGAATCCAAAAAGGGTCAACTGCTGGTGGAATATTATAATGAGCGGAAACGATTCAAAGACGAGCACAGACAGAGCTGCATAAATTAATATAATCGCACAATATTTTCATCAAAAAGACAAAAATTTATCACTGTTAATTTCTTACAAATTGGAAGAAGAAATTTTGAAGAGATTTCCTTCAGAAAAATTGGTAAGATTTCTTAGATTTTTTCAAGGTATATTCGGACCTCGGACGTTCTCTAAAATTGTCAGATGTAATAAATTATAATTAAATGCAATATTAACTATTTGTAAAATAAAAGAATTATGTAATCACAGTGAGGTATCACGTAAATAAAGCTATTTTCTAGAGCGACTGACTTGTACCTCTATATTCGCAAATTGTAATAATTGCAAAATAATTTATTTAAAATTAAACTTTACTCCAATAGGAATATTTCCGAACTTCTAAAAGAGGCAGGATCTACAACAAATATTCGAACATGAAATCTGCTGAAAAGCCTCTGTTAGAGGACTTCCAAAAAATCGGCAATGACGAGACATTTAATGTTAGACAAGAGGCAATCGGTACATTAATGTAACGTAAATTATGAAGATCAAAAATTAATCCATTTCAAAATTGCAGACGCTGAAATAGTAAAACGGTCATTGATGTAATATAAAGGGCAATGTAAATGTATTCTGTAAAGTTTACTTTATAATATAAAGGTGGAATCAGACACACTGGAAAATTTGCCATTTTTTGCCAACTTATATACCCGGTTAACGCAGGAATCAAAATGTAATATATTTTCTACGCTAAAGGATTTCATATGTCAAAATGTTTAAGTAAAAAATAGATAATATGTTATATAAAATAATTCATTAGCATAGAAATCTGGCATGCAAATGACAAATTTACCAGTGTGTCTGATTCCACCTTAAGAAACTTACTATTTTCACATCTTATCATTTGAACCTATCTTTTATCGAAATATTATGGAATTAACAAAACAATATAATATTAAATTTAAAAGCCTGTTCTAAGTTTTACGTCTATGTGATCAAAATGTTAATTTTGTAAATTACTAATCTAATTTTGCATTTTTTCAACATTAAATGGAATTAAATAATAATAGTAGTACATAAAACGCCACCAAATATAAAATTGTTCACATCTTTTCAACTGCAACTTATTTTTTTCCTAAATTAATGGAATTAGCAATAAAAACTTTAGCAAAAATGGCGTAATGTAAAATTGAATTTAAAAGCCTTTTCTAATTTTTTTTATTTCATAAAAAGGACTTGGCTATTTTATTTAGTACTAATTTTATTTAAATTTTTTTCCGAAATTCAATGGAACTACAGAAAAAAAGGCCTTTCAATAAAATGACACAAAATTGGTTTCAAAAGCCTACTGTAGGTGTTATATTTATGTTATAAGGAAATGCAAAATTTGTGTTGAATTCACTCACTGAGCTCTACATTCGAAATTAGAAGTTGAGAAACATTGTTCAATTGTATGGTATTAATTAAATAAAAAAAAGTCTTGCCTATATTATCAAATGTTTTCTTTTTTATCAAATATAGACATAATCCCGATGAAACATTTTCATATATTTTATGATTAACATGAGTGAAACCAATAATCTTATTCATAAAGTGAATGAAAGAATTGATTGGTTCAATAATTAAATTCATACAAACAAGGAAAGGGATTCATAGTCACAACTAATAAGTTCGTCAATTTGATGAATGATTTCCATACTCCCAATGAATCTTTTATTGAGAAATCCGAGCCATGATCTTTATGAACGACTCATTGTGACAATGAACAAGATTACTCGCTGAAAAGCTATGAATTTTTCATACATAGATTCCACGAACTTATTCATTGTATCTACATGTCTTTCGTTAAATTAATGAAAATGCTACAATACATTGTCGCCATATATTTGTTCATAGATTTTATGAACTATATTCATTCTCCCAATGAATCTTTCTTAGAAAGTTGCATTTCGGAGTTTTAATAAATGAAGATTCATTGTCACAATCAACAAAATTATTGGCTGAAAAACTATAAATTTTTCATAAATAAAATGAAGTTTTTCATTGTATTTACGTCCTTTTTTCGTTCAGTGTACATATTTTTTAAAAGATGTCTGGAGGCCGCCAAAATTCCTTGCCTGTGCCATTAGTTAGACTTTGACAGGCCCTGATTACAGCCTTCCGAAATTAATTGTCTCTCCGTAATATGTACCGATTATAAATCATCTTTATCCTTTGGATGGGAGTTTTTACTCCCAATATAAGCAACTGCTTCCACTTAACTTCCATTAAAACAGCTCACTAAAATCGTAAGCATCTTCAAAATCGACATTCAACAAATTGACTTCCTGTACAAAAAGCGATAACAAATCGTATTGGTCGTAAAATAAGGAATGTACCCGCAGAATACACTCAAAATATTTCGAAAAATCCAATTCCAACGCATCAAAATTGCATTTATGATCCCTAAAATTGTTATTGGTTGTAATTTACGTGGCCATTCTACTAACAGACGGACCATCGAATAGACTCTATGTCTTTTTCCAATCCGATCCTCGTATATTTTTAATACACTTAGCCTATTCGTATTCCAACTAAACAACGCTTTATCTCCGCTCCTGCAGAAAAGGGATACAATGAGTTCATGTAGTCATCGATGTAAAAAAAAAGGAGCGCAGATTACGTTTATTAGGCCCGACGACTTTTATGTCATCCACAAAATTTACTCGACCGCATAATTCCTGTTGAATAGTGTCGAAATGGTGGCAGCCTGGTTCACTTTTATCCCTTTTTTTCGACCTACAACGGATTGATGGAATTGAATGCAATGATTCCCGGTTAGATGGCCACGATTTCGCCGGTAATAAGACGAAAATGGCAAAAGGGATAATCGGGATGCCAATGCCTTATGGTGGTGGAATTGTTATGGAATTATTCATAAATGTGTTAAGGTTTGCGCCGGTGGTTTGATTGGTCCCGGAAAAAAAAAGAATATTGGTAATTCGGGAGGGGCTGGAGTGTTGTAGCACGACAGTAAAAACAAATTGGAGTAGTCGCAATGAAATTTTGATTAGCGAAGGGTTGATGGCCGCAGGCTTTGAAATGGATTGGAAACATAAAACTAATGGTGTATAGATAATTTCATTTCGAGAGAATCAAGGAAGAATCATCGGGATTCGGGTTAAGAATAAAAACATTCGCAAAACAGGACGAGCAACATTCATTATATGAGTGCTTGAACCTTGATTTAACCTCGATGAAACAAAACGAAAAAAAAATGCAGACACTTGAAAATGAACAAAACGATTAAACAATTGTACGCCCACCCCGTTCTATTCACATCGTCATTCGTCATCGTTACGTAAAACAATTGAGCCCAAAGTACCAAGTGCTCTCTTGACAACGTACGTACGATTAAATCCTTTGACAATAGAACGAACCTAAGCCCACGGTTCTCACAATCAAAAAACCACCACCCCCAGCAGAGAAAATGACTGTAGTGTGAGGAGGAAAAATCTACAAAGTAACGAAACGGAAGTCACCTATTATTTGTGCGATTTCTTTTCAAAATCCACTTGGTATCTGTTTCCTGAACTTATATTCTCTATAGACGAGTGAGTACACTTCGCCTGTTACCTTTCCACAGTTCGCGCTTCTTTCTTTTTGCCTGCGTCGAACATGTCGTTGAGTCGTGAGCCATGAGCGATTTCCCTGAAAATCCTTTGGCACGAGGCGCAATAGAGAATCGCAAATAGGTTAAGATGACCTGAAAAAAAGGGACGAGGATTTCACATGAAAACTCTCCACAACTTCCCCGGGCTCTGTGTTTTCTTTCTGAGTACGTACAGGTATTTGCGGATGTGATTAAATCAAGATTGATTCAAGTGGAATTTCTCTGCACGATTTGGATTTTGTTCACAAGTTTCCTCTATTCCGGCCACCCCTGATTTATTTTTTTTTCATGGAAGCAATTGAGGTAACGCGCGACGATGTTTCATCAACCCTTCTGTTTTTTATGGGCCGGGATATAAAGTGAGATGGGAATTCTTGTCTGCGCAAATCACAATCTCAACCACAAGGATACGAAAAAGGGTTTGAGAGACGGTCGGTGAGTTAGTCACGGGCCTGTTATTGGTTGCGCTCGATTAACCAATCAACTCCCAATTGGTTCCGGAATCGTTCGATATATTGGTCAATGTGGTCGGTTGGGTGGTGGTGATAGATTATTGGAAATGGTAAGACTTGCGCCGTTAAGGGAATTTAGAGAGTGGAGACAACAGGTGAGCTGATGGATGATTTTTTTTTCTCGGGGCGTTTCGGACTGACTAGTAGGGAATTACCAACTAAATTCTGAAGGAGTAGGGAAACAATTGCGAAAAGTATAATAATCAAATGAAGGTACATATAATGGAAATAAATATTATGGTCAGAAGTAGTTCTATAGTTAATTGTGAAAAGGAAAGGCCAAAAAGACATTCAAATTGTGCACACGGATAGCTGCAAAGATGCAAGACCTGATGAGTGCTTCTATCCGTACGAAACCACTGAGATTGGATAAATTAAGGGATTTTGAGAATAAAAAAAGTATTTGGTCTCGTTACGGGGCTTGAAACGCAGACGACCGTGTTTCGAGTAGCAAAAAATGACCGGTGCGTTACCGAGCTAAGCTGCAGATGCATACTAAGTCGGTGAGCAAAATGAAACCAAGTGTCACAAAAAATTCCAATTTTCACTGAAATAATTCGCACTTGTACATTGCAAGAACATTGAATACATAAATTCAAATTGTATTTCCAAACATTTAGAGTTAGGTTAGGTTAAGGGGCTGCCATAATACAACACAGCACACTTAAACCTCTAATGGGTCCATTGTGATTCCACCAATAACATTTCACCTCGCTAAAGAAACCTAGGTCCGAACCAGCCTGTGCTGGCAATGTAGCGATTGAGCTGTATCATATCCTTGAGGTCCTCCAAATCACAGTAGAACCTGGAGCCCAGGAATTTCTTTCTCCTGATGGCCAGTGCCGGGCAGCGACATAGAAGGTGCAAAACACTCTTTTTCTCATCTACTGCACATCCTCATAACTCCTGCAGTAGTCATTATGAGGAATACGGAGCCTCCATGCGAGCGTGCCGATGGGGCAGTGCCCTGTGATAGCCCCCACCACCCTGTCAATGTGCTTTCTATTCAATGACAGCGAAGAGACAGAGCGGCTAGAATCGAATTTCTGCCAAATCATTCTCGTCGTTTGACAAGTACTGCCGTTGAGCCATCTGGTATTAGTCCTATCCACTGCAGCGAACTGGCATTCTAATGTTAATACGGTCCCCATCGACGACACCAGTTGTCTCCTCATGAGCAAGGTCGTCCGCCCTGCAATTTCCGGCAAAGCCACTGTGACTCTGTATCTATCAGAGAGTAATGTTGAAGAAGTGACTCATCTTTATGAGGGCCGAGCGGCACTTCTGAATAGTTTTCGATGTAGTGAGAACAGAGTCGAGCGAGCGAATCGCAGCCTGACTGTCCGTAATGTCTCTTCCAGCTTCCGAGATCGCCGAAACCTCAGCTTGCAGGACACTACAAAAGTCGGGCAGTGCGTCGTTCCATAGCCAAAAATCGAAAATTTTTTATTTTTGTCCGGCTTTGAAAGTAACCTATCTTTAAGAAAACATGTTGGAGCTCCTAAATATGATGTTTAAAAATTTTTGCTTTTCTTTGTTTTAGTAATATTATGTGCTAAATTCGAAAAATTGAAAATATTGAAAAAAGGGTCTATGAGGTGAAAATTGCGTTTTGAGCTTCGGTGAAGTTCTGGCTACCTAAAGTTATATTTTCCCAATAGACCAGGACCCAGGCTTACACCCAAAGACAAAAAAAAATTTTAATTAAAAAATGTTAAAAAAAAAACAGCGCAATTATTTAAAATTAAAATAAAACTTTGAGTAAGGATTAAAAAAAAACGTCACAAAACGTTTTGGGTGGTTGACGGTTTCTGTCAGATGCATATATATTCTTTCATTCGAAGTAGTTTTGGTTTGCCTTTTTTGCCTTTTTGAGCGTAATTGGCGTTTTTGTGGGATAAGTCACATTTAAAAAATTAATGAATATTTTTCAAGATTCCTTAAAATTAATAATACAGAGAAAATTGCACATTTGTTGCAAGGACTAGGTGCCTACCGTCTGAAATATAAATAAATCAATAAAAAAAAAATAATTTAATAAACTAGAAAAAATTTATTTATTCTAAAAAGAAATACCCATAAAAGCAAACAAATACACAAGGCATATCGGTTCAACTGGGTTAAAGTTTTTTTTTATTATATTTATTATTTCGCTTATCTACTTTAGAGTGATTTTGGGGGCGTAATTGTAATTTATATGCGTGAAAAACGCTTTTGTAACACATGTAAATATGTATATGTACGTTAAAACTAGTAAAAAGTTCTATTTTAATTACGGACAAAATTTTATATTTTATAGGTAAAATAAGTATTGTGCTTAGAGTTAGACTAGCAGGACCGGAAAAAAAGTAAATAAAAGAATAATAAGGATATAATGAAAGAATACACTTTAATTTTTACGCTCTAGGTGCTAAAAGCATCAGCTAACGTAACGAATGAAAATTCGAGCGGAGTAATAAAATAAATGTTGTAAAATGCCACAGCTAGTTAGAAAATTCGACACGGTTCATACATAAACTTCAAATTCCGCATCTGTGTACCTGTGCTAAATTAAATGTTAGGTTGTTAATTGCCTTGATCCTTCCAAGACCATGGGAGGGTACAATCCGAGTGAGATTCCTCATAACTGACGCCATTTTTTGTTTGTAAATTCATTCAAAAGGTATAGGTACAGTAAGTAAGGTAATTAAGCTATTAATATCCTAACGTTAGAAAATCAGATCATTAAAGTGTCGTAAGATTGAGTGACTTTTTGTGAAAAAGTGCGTAACTTTTAAAAATTGTACAATTATAAATAGCAATACGTTTCGTTATCCATTCATTCACTTGAATATTTTGCATAAGAAGTTACACCCTAAACCGGCATTTAAAAAATCAAATATGGATTTTGCAAACCAAGGTAAGTGACAATAAATTCCTTCTATCCACGGTGTTTTCGCCGATTTCAAAAATACATATTCTAATATTTTTTTTTTTTTAATATTCTTGCAGAAATAATCACAAACGGCGACCTCGCGAAAGTATGCATACACGCGACCAAAGCGAATCGTCAAAGGTTGGTTATTGACAAAATATGTCAAACGTTGAATGTTGACGTATCTAGACGACAATTGCAGAAACATTTATCGGAAGTAAGCAGGCTATTTTGTCTAACTTTTGATCGGAAGTGGAATGCTGCTCGAAGCTACCGTACATTATTCGAAAGCGCCGATTGGGTTCGCCAGTATGTTGAATTGGTTAACCCGGCTAGCAGCAGTAACGCACAGGAATCTCAAAGTACTCCGTAACGCGGTCGACCACGTAAGCCAATTGAAGAACTTTCCAAATCCTCGAAAAGGCGACGAGCACGAGAAGTTTGTGAGACGAGGACATTCGACGAACTCCAGTTGGCATTGCAGAGTTCTTCTTCAACCACACCCAAAACACTATGTGTGTTTAAGACCATAGCCTTGTGGTTGGATTTGGACCTCTCGGAAAGGAAGTACATCCTACTGCGATCGGTTGTCAATTCTGTGCACAAGGATTTTTTCCCTAGCTTGTATGCAATCAAGCAAACAAAAAATGCTCTCCTTTCTGTAGGCATGACTGTGTCGGAATGTGTGGCCGAAGTTGACATTGGCCAGCTTCTAAAAGCTACAACGGAGAGCATTTTGAAGCTTGTTGATGCGGACGAAGGGAGTGATCATGTAAATGGGGATTCGATGGCAGTGGCGGTCATAGCCAATATAAACAAACTTTCGTTGATGAAACAAATACTGACGAATTCCTATTTCTCACTGCGATGGTTCCGCTCAAATTGGTCGATGCTCGAACGGGAAGAACTTTTTGGTGCAATGAGCGTCCATCGTCAACGTTTTATTGTAGGCCAGTCAAATTTGCCTTTCACAAAGAAGATGCTGCTCTAGTTCGTTCCGAAGAAAGTTACATCAACGAAAAATTGAGCAGGATCGTGGACATCGAGGTAACATCGTCGAAAGGTCAGCTATTCCGAGTCAAATTCAACATGCATTTCACGATGATAGATGGTAGTATTACCAACATACTATCGAACACGAATGCATCTTCAAATTGCTACATTTGTGGAGCCACCCCAAAGGAAATGAATACGACTCAAGTTGCAATGCGACCGCCTAATATCGAACATTATCGCTTCGGTTTATCAACGCTACACTGCTGGATCCGATTTTTCGAGTGTCTTTTGCATATAGGTTACCGTCTATCTATTAAGACATGGCAAGTTCGGGGAGCGCAGCATAAGGAACTTGTAGACGATAATAAGAAGAGGATTCAAGCAGAATTTAAGTCGACAATGGGTCTTCTCGTTGATAAACCCAAGCAAGGGTTTGGCTCCACAAATGACGGAAACACGGCAAGACGTTTTTTTTACAATCCTGAGTTAAGTTCCAGGATAACAGGCGTGGATGAAAATTTAATAAAGAAATTCTCCATCATATTAAGAGTACTTGCAAGTGGTGTAAGTATTCATGTCGATAGATTTAAGACGCTGCTGGACGAAACAAGGAGAATATATTTGGACTTGTATTCATGGTACTACATGCCTAGCGGCGTTCACAAAGTTCTCATGCACGGATGTGATATAATCGATTCCTTCCACTTGCCAATAGGAAGTCTATCTGAGGATGCCTTGGAAGCAAGTCATAAAGAAGTAAGGCGGCATCGATTGTCTCACACACGTAAGTTCTGCAGAAGCAGTTCGAACACCGATTTAATGCGAATATTGCTCTTGGCTTCAGATCCATATATAGCATCCCAAAGCACTTCTTAAGTAAAGAGAAAAAACCAATTGGACGCAGATGTTATTTATTATTTAAAATAAATCCAAACAAGTCCAACATTTCCTATTGCTGATTTCGACCTGAATGCATTAGCATTAGAAGATAGCGACGAAGATTGATATTTCATTTTTTGTATTATTTTATTTATATAATTATTGTTATTTTGTTTTATAAAATAAACTATTTTCAGAAAATTCATATTTCGTTTTTAGGGGTTTGTAGTAAAACAAAACCCTTATGAAATCGGTCATGCGTCCGTCTGTCTGTCTGTCCATGAAATGTCTCACGAACCTCTGAAGCTACATGCATGAAATTCGGTGAAAATATGAAGAAGTACTATAATTCTCTGGAGAAAGCGATGCGTCGTAATAGGTCAACTTTAAGGGGGGGTCCCCATAGAGGGGAAATGAAGGTCGAAATTTTTTTTTCGTCTGGTATAGGCAAGTGGGGTATCTTAAGAAAGGTATCGTCGAGTACATTCCATTTCTGGAATTTTTTTCAAATTTGAAGAAACGGGAAAAGAGGGAGAGGGGAAAATATTTCATCCGAGTTTGTCCCCCCCCCCTTGCATTTCGAGACCGTTACACTTAGAAATATGAAAATTTACAGAAAAGCGGCATTTTACTAACACAGAAAACTAAAAATAACAGAATTTCAAAATCTCATCAAAAAAGGTTAATAATAGTACATTTCTATTGTCGCAGTTAGCACACCCCTGCACCCCTTAGGCACACCCGGGGTCAAAAATATTGATGGTCAATGATAACCAACACCATAGGCAATAATGTTTCTAAGTTTCATTACAATCATGTTATATTTAATAATAGTACATTCACTTAAAGTTAGGCATTTTTACACTATTCATACAAAAAATACACTTACCGGCTTCGCAGGTGCAAGTACTACTTGCATGTTGTTTTTCGTAGTGCGAATTACAGTTATTGTTACATTATTATGGTTAAACTTTTATGAAAGGGTAAAGATTGGTAGGGGATGATGTTTTGTAATTGGCCAACTATAACGAGCGGGGGAGGGGGTGGGGCGAAATTAAAGTCAAATTTTGTTTATCGACTGGTATAGGCAAGTCAGGTGTTGTGAGAAAGGTAATGTTGAGTACATTTTATTTTTGGCAGTTACTTTAAATTTGAAGAAAGGGGAACAGTGAGGGAGGAGAAAATATTAGATCGTAATTTGTCCCCCCTTGCATTTCGAGACCGTTACACTTAGAAAAATGAAAACTTTCAGGAAGGTGGGTTCCGAATAGCATATAAAACGGGAAATAATGGAATTTGTATATCTCCTCAAAATAGGTTAATAATTATTTCCATAGTTACAGTTAGCGCACCCCTGCATCCCTTAAACACGTCCGAGATAAAAAGTACTGATGGCCAAGGATAACCAACATCATAGGCAATAATATGTTCTAAGTTTCATTACAATCACTTAATACGAGTATGAATGGACATGTAAGATACTATATGATATGTCAGACATTTTTATTATGTTTTTTTTATCCATCTAAGTGGTACCAAGAAAGCAAGGAGCCGATACTTGCGTACAAATATAAGTGCTTGCTACAAAACCCTCGGATTGCGGGCGTAGCCCTCTATATTCCGGTTTCATTTTTATTAAGACTGATGCTTCATCTTATGTATAATAAGCTTTTCTATCTTTTGAATGTTCAATTTGGAACCTTAGGTGTTTGGTATACAATAAAAAAAAAATGCAAAATCGTCGGAATTTAAATTACAATATCTCATAAACGCCACATTTAATCTTTCTGAAATATAGTAAAGTGCAATATGTGCATAGCATCTCTTTGAAAATTTAAGATATTCTGTGTTACCATTTAAAAGATATTACGTTTTGCATACTACCTATAAACAGAGCCAGAATTGAACAAATTTTCTGATCAATATCTCAAAACTGCGTCGTCAGATCACATTGTAATTTGGAAATGTTAATGCTTGTACCTTTTATTAAATGGACGTTAGATTTCATTACAATCGGTAGACTCGTTTTCAAGTTATGATTTTTTTACCACCAGCCTCCTAATTACCAAATTTAACTCACACTTTTCGCAACATATCAAAACTGCGATCATCTATCTTAATCAAATTTATGCAGTTTAAAGATTATGTATAGCTCCCCATTCGTGCGAAATTTTAACAAAATCGGTTGCACGGTTCTTAAGATACTGATTTTTGATCACTTTCCCATACATTCGACGCACTGTGAGACGGTGGGATAAATTGATTCCCAGTCTTTCCGAGTATATACCAATCCCAACTCCGTCATCGGTCTTAGAGCCATCCGTGTAGATGACCAAGGAGTTGGGGGTAAAGGGTAGATTGTCATTGTCTCGTAGGAATCAGGCTGGTGTAATTCTTACCAAAAACGTGTTTTGGAGGCGTGTAATCCATAGGGAGATCCAGGTCGCCCAGAATAGCCGAGTGGCCAGACTCGACGCACGCCATTGGCCTGTTTCGCGAAGATGCAGATCCGTGTTCCCCAACAGTTGTTCGCCAAATACGTCCAGCGGGAGCAAGTTTAGCAGCGTGTCCAAGCTGGCTGACGGAGTTGTTCCAAAGGCCCATGTCGTGGTAATCGCTGCTAGTCTTTGCACTTTACTTAACAGCTCTTGTTCTTATTCACCCGCTCAAGGATGTTGGGCTTCCACGTCAATTTCCTGTCAAAGACAAGACCCAGGACCCAGACCGACTCATCATCGAGTAATGCGCTGAGTACGATTCTCCATTTCACTTGCTTTTTATTAATTTCGAGAAGGCGATCATCTACCAAGGTAGCAAGTCGTGTTGCCGAAAATAGAGGCACGGAGTAGGACATCGATTGTTGTGTCAACCAGGCTAAATGCTCCTTCGTTATTCTGTTTAAAATCCGGCAAAGCAATTATCTAAAACCAAACTGGGCATTTTCAGTCCCTGGCACGGTTTGTGCTGTTGAATGGGAGCAGCACATGGAAAGTATCCATAAGTGTTATCAGCAAGCTGGAAGTTTTCGTCAACTTTTGTCTTTGTATATTTTAAGAATTTTGTAGACCGAAACAATATGAAATGAAGAAATGAGTCGGCGTACGTTCACACATTGCAGATGGGTGACAACTGTATTGCTGGACATGCCATGAAATGGAACCCCATTTTCAATGAAGGCCGAACAAGGGGGCGTTCTAGAAACTCATGGCGTCGATCTAGATGTGTTCCAGAACCGAGTACGATGGCGCGCAGGAGTATTTAATACCTTATGCCCCGTGCTTCGGCAAATTAGTAGTAATCGTCTCTTATTACTGTGTATCTTACCCCTGCAGTGGGGCATGGGCTCGTCAACATATGCAGCAATGCGTTGTTGACGTTTCGTGCGCATATAAACTTCGGATAGTACTACTGCTAGTACTTTGCTTTAACCCCTAGTGGGGCATAGCGCGTCAACTACTCCTACACGCCATCATACTCTGTTCTAGGCAGTGGGGCGCAACTCCCGAAAAGACTTACCCAGCGCCTTACACTACTGTAATGAACCACCTTTTACGAACCATATTATGGTCTGGTAGTGCTGCTCCCACCAGCAGATCGAAGCAGCACCTGATGAGTAGTGATCTGTTGGTGGTACGAAACCAGAGGCCGAGGGTCCCATTACACCCGGACCCAGGTGCGACCGTGTGGGCGTCTGATCCGTCCGTCAACTATTCCATCTTTATCGACTATTTTTTTTATTCCCCATTTTTACCTCCCCTGTTTGTGTCGTCTTCCCCAGGCCTATGAATTTTTGTTAATACGAAAAGGATAGGGGCAACGAGCGGCGAAAACCCCGCCTACATCTCCCGAACTGAGCTACAGCAAGCATAGGCCGTTGCTTAGCTCGTTGAGGGGCCTATTTCTTCGCCAGATGGCACGGCCCGACCTTCACGGTAATATGCTACCTTAGGCTCCGTCCCCACGGCCATCTTCGGATGCCCACCAAACCGTCAGTTACACTACTTTGCCACAGATCAACACCATGTGATTTTAGGACCCTCTTTTGGTCGGCCTTGGTTGGAGATGAGGTTCCACTGCCATTTTCGCCTGAGTATCAATTCGTCGATTGGCATCTGCCCCGTATGCCGACTTACGAGTAGCTGATATGATGATATTGTTCCGTGCCAGAAAATTCTTAGAATTAGACGAAGACATGAGTTGACGAAAACTTGCAGCTTTCTGGTAACTACAATACTATATTATGGAAATTTTTCATGTACTCCTCCCATACAAAAGCACAGACAGTGTCAGGGAGCGAAACAGGCCCAGCTTGGTCTTGATGCTGAGATAACCGCTTTGCCAGATTTTGGACAGCATGCCGTATGCGCATTTAGCCTGGTTGATACGACGAGCGATGTCCTGCTCCGTGCCACCATTTTCGGCAGCAATGCTGCCCAGGTAGACGAAGTTGTCCACCTTCTCTACTGCCCATTAATATTGATGACAGTAGGTGTCGAATTTCTTTTTAGCAATACTCAATTGCCCTAACCCCTTGTGGGACATGGCGCGTCAACTGTTCCATGTGGCCCAGTTAACGTTTCGTTGGCAGAAATAGGTTTCAGAGAATGCAGTTGCCAGCATGCACCTCCTGCACATCCATGGCCACGAACGTCGTCGTGGGCGGGATTCGAATCCGAAACGCCGGTAGTCAAACATGAGACTGATGCCTCAACACACTGCGCTACCGGTCGCCCCTAAGAACCTTGGTCACTAAATCTGGGCAATATCGTTGCGGGATATTTTTTTCAATGCCAGAAAGCGCAGTAAGGTTGCTTGTCATTTGAGCAGCTACAATTTTTGCGCTGGTGAAGTAAATAGACATCATTACATTTGTTGCTGACTTTTCCTGGCTTCGTTGAATGGATGAATTGGCACTTTCTGGGCTCCATACCGTAGACTTCTGTTTGGTTTTCGGGGTCGTACTTATAAAACCAAGATTCGTCACCTGTGACGATTTTATGGATGGCGCTACACCTCCTCTTTTCAAATTTTTGAAGAAAATATATGGCAAAATGCACACTTGCTTCTTGTCGGGTGTTAGTCAAAATTCGTGGTACCCACCGGGCAGATTTCTTGGTGTATCCCAAGGTATCATGTAAGATTCGTAATACAGCCATGACATTCACGCCTAAATCATCACCAATTAATTGTTATGTTAGTCTTGGATCTACGTCAGTTTTTGACTACACAAGAGCTACATTTCTCTCGTCGGTGTCAGATTTTGGGCGACCCTCACTAGACTCATTTTACACAAAAAGAAATTTCCTGCTTGGAATCGCTTGCACCACTTGGAAACATTTACTAAAGGTGGTGCATCCACTTCATATGCAATTTGACATTCATAGAAAATTTGTCTTGGCAAAAAAAAAGCCGTCGAAATCCTTAGAGAATGAGAAACCAAATTTCTTTCTGTGTTGGCAGCGGTGGCTCTACCGACCTTCTTTTTAAAATTTTTCGTTTTCTTTGCATTTTTAATAAGAATTCTGAAAATTGGAGAAATATGGAAAAATGACCAATTACGCGAACTTTTGTTAGACCCTCCACCAAATAGATCTAGTACATAAACTCAACACTTCGAAAAGGTTCAAAACCGCCACCACTAAATCGAGGTTAAGTTGTCTTCGTACTTTTCCTTCAACTCTCACAGGCATTCGTGAATAGAAAATCAATTTATAATCACTTCCGAATTCACTCAAAGAATAAAAATCTCAAAAGGACATCCTCCCCTTCTATTATCACATTCACAACGATTTCCAATGATCACATCTCGCCTTCTTATTGACTCCACTTCAATTTACAGACGATGAAGAAACAATTTCCGAAAAATATGAAATCAATTCCATTGTATCGCATGCACCGATTATAATGTCGCCATAAAATTTTAGTGCAAAAATATTTTGCACCATCTTTTCAAAATTGTACTTTGAAGCGAACACAATATCGAAGCAGATCATAAAATTCGACTAGAAATGCTGGCAAAGTCTCAAAAATGCGATGAAAAAGACATTGACATGGGATCCCTGGAGCGTTATTTTTCACGGGGCTATGGCGATATGTAGTCGATAACCATAAAAACAGGATAAAAGTCAATGATGTATTTAACGACAGTTTTATTGTCTATCAATTGAGTGATTTGAATGAAACAAGAAGAAAGCAATGGAGATATTGTTGTTGTTATGATGGGAGTGTCAATTGATATCAAGAAAAGGGTGGTGAATGATTTTGGGGTTAACGTAACAAAGTGTGTCTGAACTCTGAACAAATTAGTAAGAGGTAAAAGGGCTCAGAACAAAACTAGGAAAATAGGCGCGTATCACAGGACTAGAGGAGCGGTGCAGGCAGGGATGCGGCAGATGTTGTTGGTCGTGACGATTTGTCTAAACATTTTTTCTTCGGTGCAGGGTGATCTCTTCAAACATAAACATTTAACACTGGCTTTCCAAAGTGGCAACACTCTTGGTAAAAGATTACTCAACGCAAAAGCCCGTTCTGAGAGATATAAGAAACCTTGGGTATATAAGCTTGAATGTCCCGAATGCTCAGCAAAATAGGTTAGACAAACGGGGCGATCTATAGAAACGAGATTCAAGAAAAACACCTTAAAACGGGTCCTGATATCAGCGATGACTTCAAACCTTTAATTTAATTCGCTAATCACCTTTTGTTATATTTAATTTTAATTTGATTTTTCAGAAACCAATTTAAATTTAAGATTTTAAATAAGATTTAAAATATATTGAATTACCACAAAATCGAAAGACCGTCAGTCGATTCAATTGATCTAAACAAGGCGTGACTCGGTCAGTCACGAGCAAAAGCTCGCCAAATGCCGCGCAATCTAACCAGACCTTGAAACAGATTAGCGAATTTCCCAGTGCATCAATTAAATCGCAACGAATTCCTAGAAAATACTCCTGATATCTATATGATGCGGATATTGCGAATTGCAATTGCCGGTTTTTATGCACCAGTCACGAGTAGTGGTAAGGTTAATGCTCTACCCATCGTCGGTTTACTAAGCTAGAGATTGCAGCTTCGATTCCAGCCAAAAAATTAAGCGGGAAAAATGCTTTCAGGTGGTTGGCACAAGGATTTGTCATACTATAGGCGTGTTTTTTTTGTACTGCGGTGGAGGTTAATTGGGGGCTATCCGGGTTAACTTACACACATTACACAAACAACATACCCTCAAGACACACACTTCACATAAACGTAAAGGAAACCGGTCCACTTGTACCATATTCGAGATTGAGTTCGACAGTGTGGTGGTGACACTTACATGTAGCATGAAACATGTTACACCGTCTATTTGGCGCTACGGCTTCCAAAATTTGACGATTGGTAGGTGTTTCTTCAATGTCACCTCCGAACTCTTCAGCCTCCAACTTTAAATTTTCTAAATGAATGGATACCTTTTTATCGTTAGCGTTGTTAAACACAAACATGGTAAATTCTCTTCAGATTTTTGAAGTATGTGTATACTCGTACGTCTCGAGCCATTAGGAAGACATGCTTCATGCTTCAGTTCGAATTCGTGTTCGACAGTGGTGGCCTCACACTGTGCAAGTTTCTTCCTCAGTAGGGACCACTGCAACTGAAGCTGATCACTAAGGCCTTCCGCAAACGACGCAACCGCCTTGCAACTCGAGTTGCAAACCCGTTTCCGATGCAACTGATTTCTGACATTGCCTGTATATGGCAATGGGGATCCACACACGAATCGACTAGTTGCAAACCGGTTTGCAACGAGTTTGCAATGCGTTGCGTGCGACTGGATTCCCAAGAAGTTGCATTTGGAAGTTGCATATGTATTTTGTTGTTGCCTACAGACCACAAGAAATCTGGTCAGCTGTTCAGTCTGTCAAAATATGTTCAGTGGCGTTCGCGATGGTTGAAAAGTTTTGATTTTCAAATATTTGCGCTTATTAACATAGTAAAAGGTGACGGCTGGTGGCCGCAGGTGACATGTAAGTAGAGGATGAAAAGTGCCAGTGTGATAAGTGTGATTCCAAATATAGTGTACAACTTGTTTGAAAATCGGGTTGCAAATCAATCGCACCATGTGTGGACGGAGGTCGCAAACTGGTTGCATCGCAAACTGTTTTCCAACTCGAGTTTCAAACGAGTTACGTCATGTGCGGAAGGCGTAAAGGTCGCCACCCATGAACGAGTACAACCACGACCAAACTTCCATCGAACCATCAAATATCATGGAACGGTGGAAATAGGGGGAATTTTTTTCCACACGTTCTATGAAATTGATGGTTCGATGGAAGTTTGGTCGTGGTTGTGCTCGTCCATGGGTGGCGACCTTTAGAGATCGAAACGGATTGTAAGAGCTAGCTTATCATTAATTAGATACATTGTTCTTCAAATCTCAATTTGAGTGCAAAATTCTCTTAATTCTTTTAAACAAAAATTGTTGGTACCGTTCTAATGCTTCGCTTACATGTGAACGCTGTGCCAAGCACCGAATATGTATTGAAAAATTGCATTGAAAAGTACCAACAATAAGAAGATACCTTTTCTGCTCATACATGGCTAGCATGAACTCATGAGCATTTGAGTCGTTCTCATGAATTCATGTTGGCCATGTAAGCGCAGAAAAGGTATCTTCTTGTTGTTGGTGGTTTTCAATGCAATTTTTCAATATTCGGTGCCTGGTTCAGCGTTCACATGTAAACGAAGCATAGCAAAACGGAGAAGAATGCAGCAGCAGATTTACTATACATATTGACTGTGAAACTAAAAGAGCAATGGGCGCCAGATTATCTAAGAGAAGAACACAACTTAGTGTCACCATACACTGTCGAACTCGAACACGAACCTAGTATAAGTGGACCGGTTTTCTTCACGCCTATGTGAAGTGTGTGTGTGTGTGTCAGAGGACATTTGTACCAGGTTCGAGTTCGAGATCGACAGTGTATGGTGACACTTACAGGTCCAATGCCGGCACCACATTATGCGTGACTCGCCGAGTCACGAACCAAGTGGATAACACGTTGTGTACAACCGCGCACCTTGCATCTCACTTATCGAGATAAAAAATTTCATAAAATACAACGAATGCCGAGTAAGTACTCGTGGTATCAATACGCTACGGATATAGCGAACAATCGCCAAAAACCGAGCAATTTGTTCACTCGATGAACGGGAGAGACGCAAGGGGCTTGGGTGTGCGCAACGTGTTATCCACTTGGCTCGTGACTCGGCGAGTCACACATAATGTGGTGCCGGCATAATATTAACACAATAATGTATTTGCTCGAAGTTTGTTTTAGTTTTCAGTTTTAGTTCAAGTTTTTGAGCTCTAGTATAGACGAGTTGATAACATTAACCGGAATATCGATTACAATAAGCGATACATTTAGTATGCATTGTCATATAACTGGTTTGGTTTTCAAATTTTGATAACAATAAACGGTTGATAACATTAACCGCGAAATGGAAAATGCACTGTCGATTCTTGCACTCTGGGCGAATTATGCTTGACAAAACGGAACTTGTTCTTTTCACTAGGCGTAACAGACTTCCTGATCTTACTCCCCCACTGTTGGAAGGGACGAGGTTGGTATTCTCTGATAAAGCAAAGTTTCTGGGAGTAATCCTGGATAGAAGGCTGACTTGGAAGTTCAACATACAGGAACGAGTGAACAAGGCTACTGTTGCGCTGTACTCTTGTAAAAAAGCCATCGGATGGGGCCTGCAACCTAAAGTTGTCTACTGGTTGTTCATATCTGTAGTGCGTCCCATACTATTGCATGGTGTGATTGTTTGGTGGACCTCACTACGTATAGGAGCTTATTACAGCCTGTTGGAAAAGGTGCAGCGACTAGCCTGCATAGCAATGACGGGGGCGCTTAGAACGATACCTACCGCGCCTCTGAAAATGCTGCTTAATATACTACCACTTGACATTTTTGCTGAACGTGTGGCTGCAAACGTGGCCATTCGACTTCGAGAAACATGTCACTGGGACGCGTCAACTACCGGTCACGCGGCTATTCTCAACTATGTGGATATCCCTTTATCTACCGACTACACATCTCCAAAGCTTGTATTCGGTAAGAATTTTACAAGCTTCATCTCTCCGCGTAGCCAATGGGCGGATAATGATCCCTCCGAAATGGACTCTATCGCATTCTTTCCGGATGGGTCTAGTAATGGCGAGGGAGTGGATGCGGGGGTTTACTCCAAAAGTCTAAGAGTAAACATCTCCTTTCGATTACCGGATCACTGTAGTGTCTTACAGGCGGAGGTCGCGGCAATATTAGAAGTCCTGGTATGGCTGGGACGTCACATCGTAACTTCACAGATAGCCAGGCTGCAATTAGGTCTATTGACTCCGTATCTACCTCATCCAGACTGGTAGAAGAATGTCGCTCGTCCCTTATTGAGTTAGGTAAACTCTTCAACAATGTGTTGTGTTGGATACCTGGTCACAGCGGTTTTGCTGGTAACTGCGTGGCTGACGAGCTTGCTCGTGCAGGGACAAGGGATATTATAGAGGATTCTCGCGTAATCAAAATTCCTATTGCTTCATGCAAAAGCATACTAAAATCTGTTGCCGTAGATAGGGCTAATTCGAGATGGAGTACCATAGGCACCTGCCATACAACCAAAATGATATGGCCTAGTATTGATCCTAGGCGATCGTCCAAGCTTCGGTCAATGGATAGAAGGCTCATCGGTGTGTTGGTGGGGGGTGATCACTGGACACTGTCTGATCGGCGAGCACGCTAGAAGGCTTCGGCTTCCTTATAATGACTTTTGTAGGAGTTGCGATGACGAAGATGAAGAGGAAAGTACTTCCCATCTTCTGTGTGCCTGTCCGGCCTTGGCTGTAATGAGAAAGGCGATTCTGGGGTCGTTCTTTTTTGGGGACTTGGATGATCTAAAAGACATAGATGTCTACAGACTTCTTCGTTTCATTGTCAGCTCCGGCTGGTTCAATGTTTGATTAATGTTTATGATAGTTGGTTAATACCTTGGGTATCACAACGGACCCATATGTATGTGGTCTAAGTGTGCTGTGTGCCTCACGGCAGCCCTTCTAACCTAACCTTAACCGCGATCACAGTAAGCGGGGTCCACTGTATCAAGCAGTATTGCAATAGCCAATAGATCGTAATCCTTTGGACTCAGGTACTCATGTCACAGATCGAAGCTGGTATAAAAAAGATGGCAAGGTACACCATCAGTGCAACGAGGCCAAGGCTAATTAGTTAGGATCTATCCGGTGATGAAATACATCCATGGAGTCCCGTAACAGATCCGTGGAAGAATTTGGTTTGGTTTGTGCCCGTATCTTTGTAAGATTTTCGTCCAGAAACGGTTACCTAAGCTACTTCGTATGTTAAATTATCGTCACTTGGCTTCCTTCCTAAGCATGTCACGTACATGAACTTGAATGAGCAAACAACTTTTGGCAATAAAAAATGTCCTTCTCTATCAAGAATAAAATCATCACGGAATAGATAACATTTATAATGAAACATTAGGCTCATCTAGAATTTCTAATAATTTCGGCGATGTCATCGTGCCTTCATCGTCGCCACACTCGGCTCCTGTCCTCGTATCAAAAATTCAAATAACCGAAATTCCATGATTTTTATGATGCAACGTATCGCACAACATTAATTTCATGTCACGTATTTCGCGCATTCCAAAAAAGCCTATCCAAAAACGAAATAATTTTAATCATAATCATAAAATTACGCCAAGAAAAGTTTTTAACACTCTCAGCTCGTAATCATGTTGTAATATCGTTTCTTATCGCGTACTACATACATAACAAGTATGTACAATATTTAAATAACTTCATACGAACGCGTTCAGATATAGTAGATAAAAACGTTTGAAACAAAAATGTTAACAAGGATTCTCGCGTCATTGCATAAGGTCTCAGTGGAGTCGTTCCGAATTTTCAGATGAAGTTTAGAAGCAAAAGACGATGAAAGGGATTTAAAATTGATGGGCATTTTAGGGATTCAGTCTAAAAAATTTGACAAACTTATGGAAAAGAAAGCCATATCATTATCTTGGCCGATATTTTTGCTTTTTCTTTTCTGTTTTCTCTTTCAAGCTATGTTACCCATACGAAGGGCGCTGCGACCGAAAAATGATCTATCGTTCCACAGCCTTTTACCATAGTTAGGACACAAGACCCTCCACTAACCTAATAAAGGCCAGTAAGTCATTTGTGGGGGTACTCTTGATCACATCTGCGTCTATAGTTGCAAGAATTAATCTCCTATACCGGGGAATCGCTGGGCATTTACAGAGAAGGTGTATAGTGGACTGAATGTTCTCTAGGCATAGCCGACACTCCGTCTCGCTGGACAGACCCATAATATTGAGGTGATATCTCACTCAGTGGTACCCCCAAAAGTAACCCACCATCAGCCTCAAGTCGGCCCTACTCAAACGGGTGGTGTCGTTAAGATTGAATGGATCTATTAATTCTTTAGACTGCCACAGTCCTGGAAGGTTGTTCCAGTGTTAAAGTCTTTTATTATCTGGCCATCACCTAAGAAGTGTCTTGGCTGAGCCCTATCCTAGGCCACGGTACAGATCCGGTCCGATGAATTGCGAGGATGAGCCCTTCCTAGCAAGTTCATCCGCAGCTTCGTTAACATCAATGCCCTGATGACCCGGAACCCAATAAAAGGTTACTCGGTTGGTGACTGCGAAGGATATCAAAACACTCTTTTATCATCCTCGAAGAGAATTTAGGAGATGAAAGCGCTTTAATAGCCGCCTGACAATCGGTGCAGATAGCGATGTGGACTCCACATTCTGAGCTAGAATGTTCCTGGCGCAGGCCTCAATGGTATGGCTCTTAGCTTCGAAAACGCTGGACCAAACACATAGCGATTGAGATCCTGATGTTTGACCCAAAGACATCAGCAACAACTTCGCGCTCCGTATTTTACCCATCTGTAAGCCATACCAAAATTCTGAAAGGCGTACAAAGAAGTGTAAGACGGGATAAATGCAACAACATTAACGCATCAGCGGAAAAGGCAGAAGAAGCGGCTTACCGTGGTGAGCCCTTTACAAACTTATCAAACCATTTACTGGAAAATCTTTTGCAACTCAACATCCCGTGAAAGATGAAGACGGGTCTCTACTGGTCACCGAGGAACACCAACTGCGACGGTGAAGATAGTACTTCATCGAGGTCCTCAACAATAGCTTTGGACACTCGAACTCATCTTCACTAGAAGCAGAATCTAAGCTCGAAGTAACAGTGGCTATTAAATCGATGGAAGCGATCTGACGGACTGTAATAACTGATGTGGAATTTGTCTTCTCCTAGCAGTCTCCAAACTGATGTCAAAAATAACCTTGAACCGGATCAAACATATAGTTGACCGCACAGTGAACGATGAACAGGCTGGCGTTCGCGAGGGCTTTTCATATAGCGACCAAATCAACACCCTTCGAATTTTTATTGAAAAATCCGCAGAATGGAGATCCCCATTGCATCCCATGTTCGTCGACTTCGGTCGAAAAAGTGGACAGTTTTTGCTAACTCGTAGCGTAGTTACGCAGATGCTGAAGTACTGTCTTGCATCAACATAGCTCGAGCAGCTTTTTCAGTTTGACTCCTTTCTGGTAAAACAACATTTCCAGATGCATCAAGCTCAGGATATTCGCAGCCAACGTAAAATCGGTGCTTAATCGGTTTAACTTCGAAGATGACCAACAAGATAACAACTAGATTCCAAACTTTTGTGAACCAGTGTCTACGGCGCATCCTACACATACGGTGGCCGGAGGTCGTTTCTAATAACGACCTCCTTACTATTACTTCCATTAAAAGGCGAAAGTAGCAATAGATATATCACACTCTTCGAAAAGGGCCGGACAACATTGCTCAACAGGCTCTCGATTGAAACCCGCAGGAAACCAACGCAAGTCGCCGTGCTGGACGACCTATGTAGTAACACCTGGAGAAGATCAATTAAGAGAGAGAGTGCCTCAATAGACAAGTCGTGGAGTGAGCTGAAAACGATGGCGGCCAACAAGACGAGGTGGGAAGTCAGCGTGGTTAATGCCCTATGCCCCACAAGGGGTTAACAGGAATCAGAGAGAGAGAAACCATATTAAACAACTGGGATCCGGACAGGATTGCCATTTTCCCATTCCGTACGTACTGGCATGAAGACCGAAAACTTTCTCCCAAAACAAAGTTCAGTGGTCATGTAATTTGATATCATGCAGATCGGCATGCCAGGGATTTGTTTTAGAATGCTCATATGACCATCTAAGTTCTCATGTGAGTTGGATGTCAGGTACACTCTGAGAGCATGAAGAGCTGCAAATTCTTATATGTGAATTGCAACGGAGTAAGTCTAGGGCCGATGTCGAGCAAGTTCGCATGGATCCTTTTATATCCAAGCAAGCTAGTCTTTGAAGTTTGCTGCAACTGTATGGTACACCACTGTTGGGTTTTGGATCACCAACGCAGCATATGTTACTACTGCACGCACTTACATCAAATATAACCATTCTCATCATTTTCGCAGTGAGCCCCCATGTTCTTGCGAAGAAATTCCTGTAGGCCCCCAGCTGATCACATTCTCGAGATGGTGGTTCCAGTTGAGCGTGATTCCTAAGCATTTAACTTCGGTGGAGAACGAAGAAGTATCGGGAATAAATTTTTAAAAAAGCCTGGCCGACAGGATTGTCAATATTCTTTTTGTCGCTAAGTTGGCACAACTGTCCTCTATACTGTCACGGAGTTTGACAGTCATCTGTCATTTAGTTTGTTCACAGTACTCGATATTATCAGTTCATCTCAAGAGTGTTCTGCGATTTTTGCAATGGATAACATTATCGAACAAAGAATTTGTCTTAAATTTTGCGTTGCAATTCCGACCTCACATTCATAAACCGCATTGTGACTGGTGATGAGACATGGGTTTACGAGTTTGACATGCAAACCAAACGGAACGGCGCCTTCCAACTGAGCCGAAACCGGAAAAACCACGTCAAAGTCGATCAAAAGTCTAATGTTGACAGTTTTCTTTGATTACCGTGGTGTCGTACACTCAGAATTCTTGCCCGAATGTCAGACGGTTAATAAAGAATATTATTTGAGCGTTATGTGGCGATTGAGAGAGCAAATTCGTCGAAAAAGGCCAGATTTGTGGAAAGAAAACTCTTGGATTTTGCATCACGACAACGCACCATCACATAAGGCTATCATTGTGAAGGAATTTCTGACCAAATACCAACAAATACCATTGAACAACCACCGTATTCACCTGACATGGCTTCGTCCGACTTTTTTCTCTTCCCGAAACTGAAATTACAACTTCGAGGCACCCGCTTTCAGTCGATAGAAGACATAAAATAGAATTCGCAGAACACACTTGAGATGAACTGACCAAATCGAGAACTGTAAACAAACTAAATGACAGATGACTGTCAAACTCCGAGACAGTATAGAGGACAGTTGTGCCAACTTAGCGACAATAAGAATATTGACAATCCTGTCGGCCAGGCTTTTTTAAAAATTTATTCCCGATACTTTTTTGACAGAATGTATAGGATCAGACAATTTGACAATGAGTAACAGAGATGTGAAGTATTGTATATCCGTAAGTTGAAGAGAGAGTGTCGCTTATCTGAGAGTATCTTTAGAGGAGAAATATACCGGAAAAATTTGTTGGTTCGTTTCCCCAGCCTATGATTTCTAAACAAATACATCTACCGGCCTATCTGTCTGTTTCGCTCTAGTGCAATTACTAAGAAACAGGCGTAACGAAAATTGGTTGGTTGTCATTCTGCTCTCGGGATTCATATGTAGATGCTTTGGCATGAGTCGTGTGCTTCGAATATGTGAATGTATCAGTTAAATGCGTCTCTCTTTCACTTGCGAATACACAATGCTTTGCCATCTCTGTTGCTCACTGTCATTCCCTTAACCGGTCAGTCTTTCAGGACCCGACCAATGATTTCGACAAAATCACTTTTCCAATTGAAAAAAATTTGGAATCCCATTGAATTTAATTGAGGTGAAATGAGGTGAAAACAGAGTTGAACATCGTGGAACGAACGAACTTCTTCTAGAAACCGCTAGATGCGTCCTAAATAAAAGCTTTACTTGTTGCGTTATTCAGAGTTGAATCTGCATGTCGATAAATTTTACTGGGTTAAGCGCTAACCCATATAGGGTAGCAATGTTGTTATATTGCGTGTTGTTTCACTAACCTATACATGTTAAGAAAAGCAAAAGAACGCGCCTCATGTGAAGGGCAGCCTCCATCAGCTCGGTGACAAATCGTGTCAAATTTACCTCTCATTATAATTGTTATGTCGTCCGCATAACCGATTGCTTGATAGCGGTATCCACATAGCCAAGAGAGTAAGTAACTCGTCACTTTTTCGGGTAATCGTTTTAAGGAGATTTTCTAGAAAATCGCGATCGAAACTAGCAAACTTGGCGAATGCCGATGAGAGTACACCGACCAGCACCTGCACGTCAAACCGTACGCCGATATTGTCTCCCTATCCGAATTTTAAAAAGAGTCAAAAGGATAAGCACATGATGGGTCTGAGATAATTTGGGAATGCGTTGGAATTGAGTACACACCACAAGTGTGTATTTGTGTGGGCTCGACAGATTTCGTGTTACACCCCACATAACGTGTACATGATGCATACTTTGCAAGAGGCTTGTCAGCCTCGATGTTAAGGGAGGCACACACGACAACCATTTTGGGCGCGAGCATGCATCGAACCACGTCAAACTCAATAGAAAAAAATCTCCTCACGTTCTGCAATATTTGATGGTTCGATGAAAGTTCGGTCGTGGTTCTGCGCGATCATGTGTGGCGACCTAGAGTGTATTGGATACGAGAGCAGGATGTATCGAGCTCAGACTCCAATGCTGCTTTTTTTTTTTTTTAATATTCATCAAGAAATATTCACAATATTTACACATTAATTTTAATCCGACGCGAACTCACCCCATCATAGAATGTTTAAACATATATCTTGAGTTAATAAAAACTATCACGCTCACCGATTTATTTAATAATGAAAATCCTGTCTATATTCGGGGGTTACCTATGGTGTTGACCTCCAATATCGACTAAATCTCTCCCTCCGATGTCACGAGTTCGAGCCATACAGAACCAGTCAAGAAGTCACTTGGAATATGCGACAGCCTATTGTATTCGGTTAATGGCGCCGAAAGTATTGTTTGTCATCCTTATATCACCTTTGTCAGGAAATGTATAGTTGCAGGATCCATTCGATATATAGATCCTCGATTAGCCAAGTTTGGGGAATACTGTTAAAAGCTTTGGCGTAATCTATGTACTCGTAGCACGAAAATAGATTTCTCAGTTTGCATGTAGCTTGTCCTACTAAATCCGAGTCGATCGCGAGCTGCTCTCTGCATTTGCTTCCCTGAAATGCTTCATGAACTTGGGCAGAGATTTCCGCTTGGCGGTGAGGTGAAGTAAAGTATGGACTTCGTCGGGTGTTGTAGGTACTCCTCCGCGAGGCAGAGTGACGTGATGGAAGTGGGGATTCCACTTGCGACCCTTGATTTCGAGTCAGTTGAATTCAAAACCTAAAGCAGTATTCTTTCCCTTGTTGTCTCCGAGATCGCACTCCTTCGTGCAATAAAGCGGTACTGATCTGAGACCCGCTGCATTGACACATACGCATATTGCGGAAATCGCTTGAGGAACCTCTGATGTAGTAAGCGATGATAAGAGGTTGCCCCTTGCGAGAGTTTAATGTCGTTGTAGGCACGTATAATAATAATATTAATTTCTTCTGTCCATTTCATCCGTTGCCTACGCGAGCCCGTAGCCGTAGTCGCATAGGTGCCAGACGCAACATCATCCACAGTTGAAGGAACGGTACCCATACTACGGGTTTGGAGAGATCCACTCGCGTCAATCTGCCTCCTTTACCCATTTACCGCTGGCGACTCTCTTGTACACAGGAGAAGACCTCGTTGGTCGCGACTCCCTCCGATTTTTGGGTTGATATCCCTACTTGTATTTTGCATTATTTATTATTATTAGATAGTCCGTGTTAGGATGCCCAACATTGCATCGAGCACTTCCTTATTATACAATCGACCTGGTAGGTAGGTAGGTTGGGAGGCTGCCATGATACCACACACACCAGGGATAGATCCATTGTGTTACCCAAATTGCATCCAATATTTATGTTATATCGAACCATCCGGAGCTAACCCCAAACCGGAGAAGTTGATCGGCCATCCGCATCTCTTAGTTCCCCAGGTGATAGGTCGTAAAAAGGTTTCCCAAGAGTTGACCTCCTTCTATATATTTGCCAGTACCGGGTAGTTACAGAGCAGATGAAAAATATGAAAATAATGATGTCCCCTTTGGAAGTAATGAGGAGACCTAACGACATCGCAGCCTCTTTTATCGCACAGACCTCCAGCTGGAAAACGCTGCCGTAGCTTTGAAGTGGAAACTAATAATTGAGACACTTTGTCAGCAACACCCCTATCGGTCTTGGAGCCGTCTGTAAATGTGTGGTCTCGGAGAATAAGTAGATAAGTCAATTTATACCGAAAATGAGTTAAGTGCATTAAATTACTCCTACAAGTGCTCTACGCAATGTAGAGTAGTGGGTAACTCTAAAATCCAATACTTTGATAGTTATAGGAATTTGCATTTTTAGACATCTCGAAAAATAATGTGCGTACTTGGATAAGTGCAATTACTAAGTTTTGGAAAGAAAATCTCCATCGTGAATATTGAGGTATATCGACTTATTTATTTTATTTATTTTTATTTTATTTATTTATTTTGAATTATTTAACTGCCATTGTTGTCTATAACATAATTGCTGACATAGCGGTCCTTTTATTCGAGAATCCATAACGAGCTTGCTCTTTCATGTCCGGTGAAAATTTTGTTTGGGAGTCTCCGAAATCAATTTCTCTCTTTTATCAATCTCCCGGAATTTATTTTGCGAGCAGTCGCTTACTGATTTTGGCACGGGTGGCACAATGGCAAAAGAAGAAGCTCTTTATTTAAAATATTTACGGAGGAACCCATGCCGCAAGGCAAGGAACAGCGAGTACAAAGCAAATGTTGGAAGTATTCCATACGTTGTAGATGCTAGTTGAGGGTCCTTTGATGTGTCCCTCCCCCGAAATGCATGGTTTTTGGATGAGCACAACACCGTAGGGGTCATCAAGCAGCATCTGTAGTAGCTCCGCTGACGCGGAACTACTGTAGTGCAGATTTATTTGCAACACCCTTAGCATGCTACAAGGGATACACTCTCTCACCCGTAGAAAGTATTGTAGCGATTGGGTCTTCAGTCCCAGATTCGCTGTCTTCCTCGCTCAGCGTTATGCCGTCAGCCACCTTGGTTAAATGTTCTATGCCTAGATCCTTCTCCACTTCGTTGGCCTCAAGCCTGTTCTTGTTGTCGTCCATGGGGCTTCGATTTTTCAGCTTCAATTTCCAATTATTGGGTATAGTACTCGTATGTCCTCTGCCTCTTTGCTAATTTGAAGAATCAGTGTCTGCTTTTGTCTCTGCGAGGTGCTCGTTGACACGTAGGACTACCCAGTCCGCAGTGGAAATGTCCGGATTTTCTCGCTGGAATAGCTTTAGCGCCATCTCCTTGTTTCTCGTTAATAGGACTTTCGCCCTGGCCCCAGTTGGAATTTGGTCTCTTGCGACTATTTCCAATTGTGCTCCTTCCCAAAGACCGTCAAGCGTTGCAATGGTGCTCTTGCACCATTCAAGTATCGCTTCATTGTCACAGTTGATGATTTTTGCGTCGTTAAACCAACCTGCGTCATCGAAGGATGGCATGTGTTGATCTTCACATACAGCTCTTTCGGTCAGTTTGTCGAAAAGCAACGTTTCGACCAGCTTCCACCTCTCCCGGCTTAACATGCCGAGAGGCTCGCAACGGTCTTTCTTCTTCGTATTTTTGGCACGCGTGGGCTCTTGCGCTGTAGTTGATCTCCCTTTCGCAGGTTGCCTATGTCGGGGACATTGCTGTTTCCTGGTTGAGAATTGTGGATCCTCATCCCACCGTTGTCTCTTGAAAGCTAGTTTTCTGTTTTAACTTTCCGCAATACTGTTGAAGAATTTTGGATCACTGTTGGCAAATCCGCTTCTTGTCGAGAAGCGCTTCCTGGTATTCTCAATAGTTTCCTCGAATCATGCTAGCCTTTCCAACTCCTTCGGGGTAAAGTCTACTCTGGTGCCGAGGTTCCGCTTCAGCCTAATGGCTGTTTTATATTGCTTGAGGGGCTTGAGTTTTCCTTGGTCTGCTTGGGACTTACGGTCGTACGCCGAGCAGCACCCTCGCTTGACTGAGGAGAATTAAACAGAAGTTCCTCTTCTGCTGGTGTGATGTCGAGCCCCTGTTCCGAGCGATCCTGGTCAAGCTCAGCAACGAGGGGATTGACTGCAATTGTTGTTTGTAGCCCGAACTTGGGTTTTGAACCAGTAGCATGACCGTCTGAGCCGCCTGGTTTCCACGCTAGCTCGACTGTTTTTGAAAGGCCGCTGGCGACTAAAGAGGTGCGAGAACCTCCCGAGCCCTCGCCGGTAGTCGCAGCCTTGCCTCCTACCGACACTTGGGTTGTTCCGTTTTGTCATTTTCTTCTCCATTGTTAGTATAAAGTTTTGGGCCTTCTTTAACCGTCTACCGGCCCTGAAAAGACTAGCAAACTCTAACACTACACCAAGTTTTCCACCGCTATAAGAGAGCATGTCAATAAATTTCGCAGTGTTTGGGTGTATTAGAAGTAAGACTTCTGGAAAATCGATTGGGACATTTTCGCGTAAACCTTGAAAATTAATGTTAAATATACGGTGGTCGGTGTGAATAAAATACTCGAAAGAAACCCCAACACTCTCCTAATTTGATGTTTTGAACAAAAAAAAAATATTTTATTTTGAAAACCCCTTATCCAATTTGCCTTACTTATCTTGTTGTTCACCAACAATTATCTGTTTATTCACTGAAGTTACCTAATAATTCACGGCGTTTAACTATTACACACTAGGAAATACGAATATTCAGAATTAAAAAAATAGTAGTTAATTATTTTTATATTTTACAAATCTTTATTTCAAAAATAAAAAAAAATACTGAATTTGTATAAAAATAATCAACTTCTTTTTTTTAATTCTGAATATTCGTGTTTCCTGGTGTGTAATAGTTAAACGCCGTGAATTATTGATAACTTCAGTGAATAAACAGATAATTGTTGGTGAACAACAAGATACGTAAGGAAAATTGGATAAGGGGTTTTCAAAATAATTTTTTTTTTTCAAAACATCAAATTAGGAGAGCGTTGGGGTTTCTTTCGAGTAACAAAAGTTATATCACATCAACACATCGATTTACAGAAGGTCGCCAAACCTTTAAAACGCCGCCCTCGAAACTAGCATTTTTTTACTTATCTACTTATTCACACCGACCACCGAATATTCTCAGACACGTTAGTAGTGCGGCGGAGCCCGTAGTTATCATTGACCACGGGGTGAGGTCAGGCTTGCATAGTTTTTTGCGAGACAATTCGTCGGTACAGTGTATTCTACCGACGTTGGGGTATCTGTATTAAGTATTATAAAGTGCCCGGTACTCAAAGTGATCCAGCGACTGATCTCCCGAATACGTATGACTGAATTTGCTACCACTTGCGCTCCTAGAATGTGCAGAGGAAGCAAACCGAGCGTGCTATCTAGCGCCGCAGCTGCAGTCGACCGAAAAGTTCCGCTGATTGTCAAGCAGGCCGCTCTCCGTTCGTCACCCAACAATTTGCGATGGGCTTCCGTGCGATGGGCATTCCACCACACAGCAACGCCATACAACAGTGTAGGACAAAAGACCGACACAGCACCCTAGGCCTCAGCTCAGACCCCATGTCTTACCTACGCATAGCCTCAACTTATTTACCTTAAATTGTAATTAAAGAAATACGTCTTATTTTCTTAAATATCAACATCCTTCACGACACTCGATTTAACTTCACCCACATCTACAAATATATCTCAATAAATCAAAATCATGCAAAATGAACTACAATTGGTCTTTGCAAACATATCCCTACATTGAAATCCATTTCGAGAAGTACTAAATCATGTAACATGCATTTTCCACATCCATAAATCACCAATCATCCATATAGTCGAAAATCTCTCGCGCTCCATTCAGTGTTCCAGGACATCATTTCTTCGACAAGGAAAAAAAGAGAATCTAGCACGGGATATAAATCGCAAGCAATGTGGTTAAAAACGACCTATAAATCCTGTGACAGTGTCAAAGTCCTCCCCAAAATAGCGGATTATCGGCATTAGAGTCATCATCGACAACAGTCGTCCCATTTTCTACTCCGTATATACATGGAATAGAGCAAGATATTCTGGAATACTTATTCGCATATAGGGATATTTTGTATGGAAGAACTCAAGCCACTCGATTTGCAGGATTTCAATTCTTATGAAGAATTGGAACTTTCCGAGGCTTTCTACCCCCGCGGAGTAATGGGGTCATCTTTTCATTGCGCGTTGATAATTTCCCTTTTACTTCACATTGAATACCAATCAGTATGTTCTGTCGCATCCTCGCATCAACTACAACCACCTCAGAAGAAAACACCTCATTATCGTCCAAATTTATTGAGCCCTTTCACGCATCTCGTATCACCTCATTGTTACCTAAAAAAACGCCAGACATTTGTCTTCCAACCAGATCCAATAAATTGTCCTTGGCACTATTCCGGAACGTGCTGAAAAGCAATTCTCAAACCATACAGAGGCCAACCTCGAGCCCCTTCGACATGTATCCTTGTTCTTTCAATAAAAGGCCATAAAGGACATATTTTTTCGTTCACCGGTGGGAAAATAAAGAACAATACGTTTCAAATAAATATAAATTTTATTTTTCCATGAAAATGGATAGAAAGACATCAACGAAGCATACGAGTATATGAACAAGTGTTCCGTCAATATTATATTACGCGCGTATGAAAGGAATCCGGTCAGCTTGGCTGTTGCTGGGAAAAGGGTGGAGGAGTCGACAGAAGACCGAAAAATATAAATAATGGACAAGGACACAGTTTTTTTGGTGTTGTTGTTGGCCCAACAAACGATAGGAAAATCATTTGAAAAAAAAAACTTTCCTGCATTGGGACGACTCCCTGAATCCCACCGAGAGACCGAAGTGGTGATAGTGTGTTCACAAGAAAAGGACGCGTTAAATACTCGCATGTTGCATGGCCTTTTTTTAAACACTGCCCGCACGGTCATATTCGTCGGTGACGGCCCATTTTATTTATTATATTTGATGAAGCGACCGAAGAAATGTGATTTATGGACAAATAAAACAGAGGAGCGAGTGGAGCGTGTGTAAAGTATCCTTTCGATACATAATACGAAGGTGTGTAGAAGCGTATTCGATGGCCCCAGTCGAGGGCGAACGAATACGTTGTACATTTTTATGGCCTTATAAGGACTCGGTAATGTATTGTCAATTTGACCCATGGGTGAAATAGACTATGATACGATAAAAATGTCGTATTGCCCATATGTTCACTGCTTATCGGAAGAAATATAGCTATTATGGTCGTGTCGTTGTAAAAGAAGAATTTGTTGATCGTCCTAAGGAGCTTTGCAAGACGCTTGTAAATGGGGTGGAATGGGTTTTAGGTGATTTAGGGACTACTTGTTGATAGCGGGAGGCGTCGCATCGGTATTCCATTCGGGCGTTGGGAACCTAAGCAACAAATTGTGACCATCTATCCACTCATACTCAATGTTGAGTCTGTCCGGAACTACTTTAGGTGAATATACCTATACACTCAATAGCACGGAATTTGGCTCAAACATAAATAATGCGGTAATGGAATTATAATATTTGCTAATGAATATAAAAATTTCAAGTTGCAGTTTGCCAAATTTAAAAGTGTTAATACAAATAAACAGTTGGTTGCTTCCATTTGTGCGCCACTTAAAGCACGTTCTGTCACTGAAACACACACACAAAGAAACACTGCTGAATCAATATTCAATATTCAAATTGCGGTGTATTTAATATTTTTTTTTTTTTTCTTTTTTTTTTTAAAAAAATCTGTAGTCATTCGCGCTTGCAGAATCGTAACACGATGCTCCTTACTTCAGCTCAAGTTGCACAAGCTGTGCTGCTTCGTGGTCAAGTGAAAAATCAGCGGGAGAGCCAGCGAAGCGAGCGTTCATGTTTGTGCGATACTGAGGGTTGTGATCCTTTAAGCGTGGAGCGCGCATAACGAGCGGAACGTACACAAGGAACTGTTGATTCACAATCGAAGTCCATACAAGAGACTGTTGCACCCAGAGCGAGCGAAGTGAAGGTACATGTTTGAGCGATACTGAAGGTTGTGACCCCTTAAGCGCGGAGCGAGCGTAGCAAGGGGACCCCGACACCAGCGACTGTAGATTCACAATCCGCAGTATCACAAAAAGTGTGCATGGATAATTTCGGTTTGAAACGAGCTGGACTAGCTCCGCCCCTAGGAGGTTGCGACCCCCCCGCATATAGCCATAGGACGCCCGTCTCACTCCTTCTATATGTACCGTTTCACCAGCATTTTTTTGGACTATGCAAAATTTCGGCTTCAAATCGAAGTCAGGTATGCGAAGGAAAGCGAAAATAGCCATGTACGCACTTACTTTCGTCCTTAAACGGAATTGAACATTGAATGCGAATCGAAAGTGGTCGTGCAGCCGAAATTGTACATCAATGGCTAATTTCCAAATGGCTTATTTCATGCTGCCGTTCACATTTTTTCAACTTTGCACGTGTGGCGGCAACACCGTTTCCCCAACATCACCAGCGAACCTCGTCGCTAACGAAAGCACACAGTCGTGCCTCAACCGTCAGAAAGTGTCTCACCTTCCGACACGAAGTCCGTGGTCCGTACAGCACTCGACAAAAATAATTTTATCCATATGACCATGTACCTTTTTTCAAGCGTTGAATAAAGTAGTTTAGTAACTAAGCAACATAAGCTTTTTAGTTTTTTAATGAGTGGAAGAATTGTGGTATCCCCCATCATTCACACACCCCTTTTCCTTCAGACGCATGTCTTTTGACGACCGAAAGTGTGGACATACCACGTACCAAGTCACACTCAAATCAAATGCTAAAATCTTTTCTTAAATAATTCCGTGCTGTACTGTACCAAAAATACATGAAGATTTGTTCACCAGGTTTTTGATGTATCGGTCTTTCAATGAGTCGCTTTTTAACTCGGTTCGACTCATGGCGGGCTGGTTTTTAACTAGTCGGTTTTTGAGTACTCGAGTACTCGTTTTGTAATGAGTCGGTTTTTAATGAATCGGTCTTTTAATGAGTCGGTTTTTAACTCGGTTTTTTAACCATGAACCGGTTGGTTTTTAACAAGTCAGTTTTGAGTACTCGAGTACTCGGTCGGTTTTTTGGTGAATCGGTTTTTTAATAAGTCGGTGTTTAACTCGATTTTTTAACCATGAGCCGGTTTTTTTAATGATCCGGTTGACCGCTGGGAAAACCGGTTTTAAAAAAAAAATCTAGGTTGAGTTAAGTACAGGGGCTGCCGTGATGTGTCACAGCACACTTAGACCAACATTGGGTCCATTGTGGTACCACCGCTATGACCTTCACTTGAACCTACATATCAAACCAGCCTGTGCTGGCGATGTAACTGACAAACAGGGTTCCGCAGATGACCTGGTAATCACTGTCAAGAGTAAATTTGACGAAGTTTTAACGGACATCCACCAATCAGAACTGAATATAGTACAAGAATGGTCGAACGACAACGACCTTCGTGTTAATCCTGCCAAGGTAGTTGTAGTTCCATTCCAAATCAGATGCCCAAGCATGTATAATACTTCAATTCCCCTGGCAGACAACCCCAAATACCTGGGCATAATTATTGACAGTAAATTGCTTTGGTCAGAGCACCTCAGAGCGGTCTCAGACAAGCCCACCAAAGCTCAGTGGATAAGCCGACAATAAGGAAGGACGACTTGGGGAAGCAGATCCCTATCGTCCTCTGGGTCTATAGGTATAGGTCCATCGTCAGACCCATTTATAATATATAAATATAATACGGCCCAGTAGTCTGGTGGATGAGAGCATTTAACACTGGGGGGAAAGCCACTCTGCCCAAAATTCAGAGGCTTGCCTGTGTTATGGTAACAGGAGTCATTCGCTCTTGCCCCACGGCGGACCTGAAGTACTGCTTGATCTTCCGCGTCTGCATATTCATGTGAAACCAGAAGCAAAAATAACTATACTGAAAGCATGCAATGCAGGCATCGCGATCGGTGGCCGTGGTCGTTCGGTCACCGCTCTACGATACTAATCTAGAGCTCGGAGAGTAAATCTCGGCGCGACCAAAAACTGCCAGTGGGTACTGACTGACAGTGCTCCGAGCTTGTCAGTATCAAGACGGCGCGGATGCGGTGCATGCTAGCAACTGCACTTCCGAAAAGTAGATATGCTATCGAAACGTCAACAAGGCATAGAAATGCTAGAGATGTTGACGCGCCCATGCCCCTGGAGGGGTCAAGGCAATTAACAACAATGCAGGCATCAAGTTAAACTTAGAACAGAAAAGTTGGCTCAATGAGAGCATCAAAACTAGTAGGCCACCGGACTACTTGGTGGAAGAGCCGTCGTTTGAAGTTATAACTTGGAACAGAGAGTGCTGGGATGACGAATATTCCAAACTCACACCAGACACCATCCTGTTTCACGGATGGTTCAAAGACTGACGAGGCATTACGTGTCCACCGCATCGAGCTACAGTTCCTATGGGTAGGTTCTCTACCGTTTTCCAGGCAGAGATACATGCAATTACCTCAATTGCAATGTGCGGACTTTTGCCTGGATTCATACTATCTTTACAAATAGTCAGGCGACCAGTATGGCTCTATGTAAGTGGTCGGTCACATCAAAGTTAGTGCGAAGATGCCAGTTTGCGCTTCAGAGATTGGGTGCTCTAAATTGGGTCCACATTTACCTGCTTCCTGGACACGTTGGCATTGCTGGAAATGAGAAGGCGGACGAGTTGGCCAGGACAACCGCGGCCACTCCCTTCTATGGCCTGGAGCCCTTTTGTGGGATCACTATGCACCGCTAAACATTCGAGAGACTGGGAGCGTACTGAAGCCGTCTGGGAAAGTCTCCCGGGTCTGAGGTTGGCTAAGATGTTAATTTCGGGCTAGCAGTAGCAGATTGACTGAGCTGCTACAGCTAAACCGTAAAAAGGTTAGTACCATATGTGGTCTACACACCGGACATTCGTATCAACGTGGCCACCTGAAATTTATGGGCTTAGTGAACAGCAGCTGTAGATTCTGTGAGGGTGAGGACGAAACGTCAACTCACATTCTCTGCGATTGTTAGCATGTCGTCGGAGAGATAGTCGCGTTCTCCGACCCGGATGATGTTAAACTGGTTTCCTGCCAAAATGCCATCCAAATGTTTAAAGAAATGGTAATCTGTTGGCGAGAGGTCTGGTGAATATGGCGGGTGAGGAAGAGTCTCATAGCGCAACTCGTTCATTTTTTGGATCGTTGTTCTCGATACATGAGGTCGTGCGTTGTCATGAAGCAGTATAACTCCATCCCTATTGACTAGCCTAGGTCGTTGAACTGTCAATTTCTGATACATTTCGTCCAGTTGAGCGCAGTATTCCTCAGCATTGATGTTTTCGCCAGATTGCAGGAACGAACAGTGGATAAATCCAGCTACAGACCACCAAACAGTCATCATTATTTTCTTTAGATGAACGCCTGGTTTCGCCATGTGTCTTGGAGTCTCATCGGCATGTAGCCATTGGGCCGATCGGCGATAATTATTGTGTAGTATCAACTTTTCATCGCAGGTCACAATTCGGTTCAAGAACGATTCGTTTCTGTTACGGGAGAGAAGAGAACTAGAAATCTCCATTCGACACGCCATGTTTTGCTCGGTGAAAGCATGCGGAACCCACTTGTCAAGCCTTTTCACTTTTCCAAGTTGTTGCAAGTGGTCAGACTCCACTAATGCACGCAGCTCGTCGTTATCGATCGATGGTCCTGGGTTTCCACGTGGCTCATTTCGAAGGTTCATATCTTCGGATCGAAATTTTTCGAACCACCGCTGAGTGATTCGTTCGTTAACCGTATCAGGTCCAAATACCCTGTTGATTCCTCGTTGCTTCCGTTGCAATGTGCTCTAGATTAAATTCGTTAAGGAAAAATAGTCGTTTTTCACTCGCTTCCATGTTTTTTCTTTTTTTTTCACCGATCACCATGAAGTGCAAAACCGAAATGACTCGATAAGCCAAGGTAGCAGTACTTATATTTCAATATGTCTTATCACTAGGGCCGCCTGGTGGCAGTTTAATACATAAAAATCGCAGCCAACTTCATGTCATTGGAAAATCCGACATTTCATCTGCACCAACCTAATAATTTATCCGTCTGAACAGTCCGACTAATCACTTCAATTTCTACATACGGTCCACGGAAATGCGGAAGGCCAGGAGTGATCAGTTTTTCCCGAGAGGTATCCCGGGCCATCTGCGGTGAAGGCCAGGACGAATCAGTTATTCCGGATCGATTTTCGATTGTGCACATCCGACCGACTGAACAGTCCTATTGATCAGTTCAATTTCTACCTACACGAACCGGAAATCCGGAAGACCAAAACTGATCAGTTTTTCCGGAGAGGGATTCCGGATCGTCTACGGCGGGCTTTAAACTGAACGGCCCTGCAGCTACCTCACTGGGTGTTCGATACTTATCGAACTCAACAATAAATTTGTACTCTTCAAAACTTTAAATTCAAAATTTAACATAATCAGCAATATTGCACATTGATTGTACTGTAATATTACCAATTGCATTTTTCTGAAATTAATTTCACCTTTGTACCTAGATTTAAGTCAGCATTAATTATGTATAAATTGAATAAGACTGAATAATAAAATCATCATTCGTTTGGGAATCATACATCAAGCCTATTCATTTCATTCGGGTCTAGTGAGGCTGCTAGATCCATCCCAACAGTGATCACCGCCTCTTCATTCGCCAGAACATTGGTCCGTCGAGCCGGATAGGCAATCATCATCAAGGATATCTACATTCCTCTAAGTCCAGACTACAGAGATACTAGTAGCAACGATGGCATACCAAGCAGATGCTATCCAAGCATTGAACATCGGTGCCGTACAGCGGATCATCACCAACTTCAAGAAGGACAGTTCGAGTCGTCATAGCGTAGCGTACTTCGAGACTCGGCTTGAGAAGCTACAAGCTGCGTGGAGGAAGTGCGAAGACCAGCATCAGGAGACGCATCAGCATTGCAGTACGAACGAGCAGAAGTTGAAGGCGTACACGGAGGAATACGCCGAATTGGAGACAACTGTTCTCGAATATTTAACTATATTCAAGAACGAGTTGTACAAGCATCGCCCAACAGCTGCACCACATAGTGCAGCAACCACTGATTCTCTTAAGTTAGAGAGAATCAAAGTTCCTACATTTAATGGGAATTACGCAGACTGGTGTTCATTTCGTGACCTATATCGGAGTATGGTTCACGTAAATGAACAATTAACGCCAGTACAAAAAATGCAGTATTTGCATAACTCAGTCACCGGGGAGGCCCAGGCGCTTATCAAGCATTTAAGCGTTACAGACAGCAATTACCAGCTGGCATGGAATTTGTTGTGCGAACGGTTCAATAACCATCGTGCGATTGCGCAACAGATCATGCAGCGTTTCTGGGACATCAGAAAGAGTGGAGCCAACGATCATCGGGGACTCAAACACATTCTTGATGTCACCAATCAACTGTTAGCGAGCATCAAGACATTGGAACTCGATCCATTCAATTTAGTGGCAGTACACATCCTCAACTCGAAGCTCGATGAGGACAGCAGAAGAGACTGGCAGAAGTCCATTAGCAGTAATATGGATGTCCCGTCCTTAGACACGTTCTTGGAGTTCGTGAAGCAGCGATTCCATATGTTGGAGGCATTGAGCATGTCTCAATCGGCCAGCAAAACGAGTAAGCAGCCAGCGGTGTCATCGCATTCAGCCCAAATCGCTGGACAAACGACTTGCATCATGTGCAAAACGGCAGGTCACGGATTATTCAATTGTGACTTTTTCAAGCAGCTCGACGTACAGGGGAGACGGAAAGTCATCGAGACAAATCGATTATGTTTCAATTGCCTTAGCAATAAACATACGGTCAACAAATGTCCATCAAAGAAACATTGCAACAAGTGTGAAAAACGTCATAACACACTACTACATCAGGAACCTGCGCATCTTGATCATCAACAAGCTGCGCACATCCGCAATCATTACGTCAATACCAGGAATCCAAACCAGTATGTTATACTCGGAACCGCAGTCATGGAGGTACAGTCCAAAAACGGAGATCTGGTACCACTTAGAGCCTTATTCGACTCTGGTTCACAAAAATCATTCATTTGTGAATCTGCCGTTCGACTACTGGAAGTCAAACGAAGCTCCGCCAAATTGTATGTTGCTGGCATTGGCGGTAATGAGAACCTCACCACCCGAGGAATCGTATCAATCTCAGTCGCCATCACAGACACGACTGGCCAACGTGAAACCATTAATATCACCCCTTACGTCTTGGGGACAATAACTGCGCCATTACCGTCGTGTCGATTAACCACCAACTTGTCGGATAACATCCGTGACTGCAAGCTTGCAGACCCAAAGTACTACATCCCCGGGAAAATTGACATTTTAATTGGAGCCGACGTATATGGTCAATTCATACTAAACGGATTCAAACCTGGAAAGCCTTGCGCACAACTCACTAAACTTGGCTGGATTCTGTTTGGACCCTCTCAACGAGCTACAGAACTTCCAGTTACCAAAAGCTATGTAACTTACGAAGATCTGGACGCAACACTACAACAGTTTTGGGAGATTGAGGAAGCCTCCCAAGGAAAAACCACATCTGCAGAAGACAAACAGGCTGAGGAACATTACCGGCTAAACACCGTACGCAAAGAGGATGGTAAACATTCCGTTAGTCTACCCTTCAAAGCAAATGTCAATCCCACTCATGAACTGAACGGTTCAGAGAAAATTGCGTTCATCAGATTCCGGCAATTGGAGGATAAGCTCCGAAAGGATCCCCAATTATACGAGCTATATTCCCAGTTCATAAAAGAATACCTAGCTTTGGGGCATATGCACCAAATTCCTACGCATATTGCCAGAACCTCAGATGCATACTACATGCCGCACCATGCGGTATTAAAGGAATCCAGTTCAACAACCAAGCTGCGGGTGGTTTTCAATGCATCCCAGAAAGCACCCAAAGGAAACTCATTAAATGATCTACTACTGACTGGTCCAGCTATTCAGGCCAACATGCTACACATCATCATGAAATGGAGCAGTGGACGAGGAACCAAAACAACTAAAGCGTACATAGCAGTTTTTGTTTGTATGGCTACCAAGGCGTTCCACCTGGAATTAGTAAGTGACATGTCAACAGAAACTTGTATCGCAGCCATCAGACGCTTCATCGCAAGACGGGGTAAATGCCGAAGAATCTTCAGTGATTGCGGCACAAACTTTGTTGGGGCTAGCAAACTACTAAAGGCAGAGTATAGTAAGGTCTTAAAACAGAGCAGTTCGGAACTTTTCAACGAGGGCATAGAGTGGAACTTCATTCCTCCTGGAAGTCCACATTTTGGTGGACTCTGGGAAGCTGGCGTGAAATCCACGAAGAGGCACTTGATAAAAACAATCGGAAAGCAAATATTGAACGTTGAGGAGCTTTACACTCTATTAGCCCAAATCGAGGCCTGTCTCAACTCCAGACCGTTGACCGAAACAAGTACTGATCCTTCAGATCATTCTGCTTTAACTCCAGGACATTTTCTGACTGGCGGCAACATATTTGAAATTATATCTGATCCCTGTGAATCAAAAACCACACTCGTGAAACGATGGAGATTAATACAATACATGAAACAGTCGTTTTGGAGACGCTGGAGCCAGGAGTATCTACAACGATTACAGCAGCGCCCCAAATGGATAACAACACAGCCAAACGTCAAGACCGGAGACTTGGTCCTAGTAAAAACCGATCTATTTCCATCATACCAATGGCCTCTGGCCAGAATTGTGGAAACTCATCCAGGGCCGGACGGATTAGTGCGGGTTGTCACAGTCAAAATGAACAACAGATTCTTCAAACGACCGATCACGAAAATCTGTTCTTTACCTTTCAACGACGATTCGAAAACATTGGATGATGCATCGAAACCAACACCATCAAAACCCACTACAGAAGCGCAAAAAGAAATTGAGAAGGAAATCAACAAGCCTCCTGCAACTAAGAGGCGAAAAATTTTATCTCACAACTCTGGTTCAGTAATTACAACATTGTTTACTGCTCTCATGATATTTGGAATACGATCACATGCTGCAGTCAATATCACACATTTACCTGGAGGACTATATGCCGAACATCCCGGTGTAGCTAACATCATACGTGGCTCCCTACAATTAAATATTCGCATACCATGGGTAAACGTGCTACACGATCAAACAAATCTTCAAATGGTAGCTAAGAACATTTCTCAAATGTGCCAAAGGGGATCACTAGTAACAGACGAAATCAATTGCAAGGACTTGACCGCTCACCTTCGAGAGTTCATACAGGAAACTCAGCATAAAATCAATACTGTCAGATTCATAAAACATCGCCCTAAACGTGGATTATTAGGACGAATGCTAAACACCGTGTTTGGAGTCAATGATGAAATCATCGCTGATGTCAATACACTAGCAGAAAATCAGAATACTTTAAAACAAACGGTATTCCAAGAAGGGAAAATCATTTTGAAGGCATCGAAAACTCTCAACGCAACCTCCAATCGAATTAATGCTCAGCTACAACGATTCTCCACCCAACTAAATCAAGGATTACAGCAAATCAATTCGTACTCCAGCTGGTACGTAGTCACAGATCACAACAAAATAAACTTGCACTTCTTGGGGACTTATCAGCGAGCACTTAATTATGTCCAAGAAATTTTTAATAAATATTCTAGCATTTTAACGACAATCTACACCAGAACTGGCATCTGGGACTGCATAAAATTAGCGGACCTGGAAACAACAATTAACAAAACTCAAGCTATTTTACCACCACATCTAATTATTCTGCATACAACCACTGATCAACTTCAGATCTCTCATGGCTCAGAATTCTTGGATTTTACTGGATACCTGCCGATTATCGATAATCGTGAGTACGAGCTCATTAAAGTAACTGCTATTCCAACTCCTGGAGCCAACAACACGTTCGCTGTTTCTACAATTGATTCATCACTACTTGGGATCAACTATAATGACCAGCTGTACTTCAAAATTGAAGAAATGGTTCTTCAAGACAAGGAATCAAACTCTGGACGATTCCTTTTACCAGTTTCTATCCTGTACGATCTGAGGAAGAAACCTAACTGTATCATTAGTAAAATTTATGACCTTCATTCAACAGAGGAGTGTCTTTTTCAAGTCCTTGTCGTTCAGAGTATCATCTGGAAGCGGCTATTCAATCGAAATACTTGGCTATTCCTCACACCGAATCCAGTGATTGCACAAACATTGTGTCATGGGGAAAGATCCACGATCGTATTGAACGGGACAGGAATAGTACGGTTATCGCCAGATTGTACCCTATTTACGGATGAATTCTCCTTAATATCAGAGGAAATTCACAGTGGCGGACAGTTCCCTGCCTACATGAAGCCTATGGGAATATCCATAAACTCAACATTTTCAAGAGAGCAAATCTTATCCCTGAATACAACTGAGATAATCAAGTCAACTGAAACATTTTCATCATTGGCACAACAACAAGAAGATTTCATCTCGACGCTAGAAAACATCAAATGGAAACAAATCAAGCACCATGGACTAATTGCAGGGATTTCAATACCAATTGCAGCTCTGCTTTTCATCATAATCACACTCTCTTGCCAGCTGATCAAACGACGTTTTCTTCGGCAGCACAGCGATGGTAACAACCCTGCTCCGACCTCTAGATGGTACGATCTACAACATACTTAAAGAGTCTAACGTCTCTTGGTGGGCTGCAATGTTCGATACTTATCGAACTCAACAATAAATTTGTACTCTTCAAAACTTGAAATTCAAAATTTAACATAATCAGCAATATTGCACATTGATTGTACTGTAATATTACCAATTGCATTTTTCTGAAATTAATTTCACCTTTGTACCTAGATTTAAGTCAGCATTAATTATGTATAAATTGAATAAGACTGAATAATAAAATCATCATTCGTTTGGGAATCATACATCAAGCCTATTCATTTCATTCGGGTCTAGTGAGGCTGCTAGATCCATCCCAACAGTGATCACCGCCTCTTCATTCGCCAGAACACTGGGCGTAAAGAACGACTCTTTCATGTGCTACACATTACTAGCGTACAGGACAGGGTGTTCCGCTCTGGGTGCGATATACTGGTGGATAGTACGAGGGCGGTCCGATAAGTACATAGCCTCACCGCCCGATGGCGCCACTATCGCAAGAGAAATTTGTGTAGTGCATTCTTGTAGACGGCTACTGTCAAAATTTCAGCCGAATCGGACTCATAGTTTTGTTTTGACCGCGTGTAGAAGGGGGCGTGTCCGCGGATTTTAGAAAAATGGAAAAGAGCAATATACCGATATGATTCATTCGGTGATTCGATTCTTGTCTTTGGAAGGGAAATCGCGCAGCGAAATCAAAGAGCGCTTGGATGCTGTGTACGGTGACTCTTCGCCGTCGTGGTCGCACGTCGGTTTTTGATGAGCCACGCCCAGGTGCCCCGAAAACGGCTACCACAGAGAATAACGTGGTAAAAATTCACGATCTCGTATTGGCAGACCGCCGATTGAAGGTGCGCGAGATAGCTGACACAGTAGGCATCTCAAAAGACCGCATGGGTCACTGCATGAAATTTTGGGCATGAGAAAGCTGTCAGCGCAATTGGTGCCGCGTTTGCTCTCTCTGGACAACAAGCGCAACCGTGAGACCACTTCAGAGCAGTGTTTGACGCTGTTTAAGCGCAATCCGAAGGAGTTTCTGCGTCGTTTCGTGACCGTCGACGAAACACGGAGCCACTGGTACACACCAGAGACCAAGGAATAGTCGAAACAGTGGACTTCACCCAGCGAACGTGCTCCGAAGAAGATGAAGATTGTCCTATCGGCCGGAAAGGTGATGGCCACCGTTTTCTGGGATTCATAAGGTGTGATCTACATTGACTACCTGGAGAAGGGTAAAACGGTCACAGGGCTCTACTATGCCGAATTATTGGGCCGATTCGACGCCGAATTGCAGAAAAAAGGACCCCATTTGGCGAAGAAAAAAGTGCTCTTCCACCATGACAACGCACCGGCTCACACCTCCGCCCTCGCCACGGCCAAATTGGTAGAATTGGGCTGCGAACTGCTGCCCCATCCACCGTATTATCCAGATTTGGCCCCGTGCGACTTCTTTTTGTCCCCAGCTTGAAAGATTCTGAAACCACACAGAAGCAGCTTAGTTTTTTTTCTAAACTTGCAAAAGTCTTCTTTCCTGACGTGCTGTATTCTCGGTTTGTCGCGCATCGCTGAAACTTGCCTTCCCGCAATCAATTCAAAAACGTCTCCGCGAATCCCAGTGTTGTTTGCTGCATAAATTTGCGATTTTGCGAAACTCCACTGCCTGCCTTGTTGCTTTTGTTAATCCAAGCAACAACATTTAAGAACTTTTTCTCTTAAGCTAAACAGTGTCAAATTGAGTGTAGCTTAGAGTGTGGATTATATTGTGGATCAAGCTGATAACACATTCTAGTGCAGTGAACAGTGCTTTGCTATAAACAGTTTGACTATTTTTGCTTTTTAGCACTTTTATTTTTTGAATATCATGGAGTGCTCAGCCAAAACCTGTATCGATAAGGCTGATAAATCACCTGCCATTATTTGTACCGGATTTTGTGGTAAACAATTTCACAGCAAATGTGTTGGCTTCCCGGATACAGTCGGTGATGTCATTCGCGATCCTGACACTGGCGTCTACTGGTTTTGCTCTGTGTGCAGAGCCATGTCGATGGCAACGTATGTGGATAGGCTGAAGAACGCAAACCTTGCTGTGGAGACTGCTTCCTCGGAATTAGCTACCACTGAAGCTAAATTAAGTTCAGCTCTATCGGATGTTGCTCCGCTTTTAGTTCCAGTTGATCCAGTACAAGTTAACCAGAGCTTATTAGATCCAGTTGGCGTGACTACTCGCTCACAGCTTAAAACTAACAGAAGCTTACAATCTCCTCGTCAATCGCCTCAACAGTCACCTATTCCACGTACTCAAGTCGAACCAACTCAACGGCTTGAACCAACTCTCCATGTTTCGTTACCTCCTCAATCTCATCATCAGAATCGTAAGAGTCAGGAACAGCCTTCATCCGTACCCCCTACTGAGTGTTTGGTTATTCAATCTCCGCAACCTATTTCGTCTCCACTTCCTCCACCTCCAACGATCAACGGTACAACTTATGGTGTTTCTCTGTTGCCAAGTAATGCTTGCGGGTCTCTTCGTGTCTGTTCTCCGCCTCGGCAGCTATTTGTACCCCGGCTTGCGTATGATACGACTGAACTTAAAGTTCATAACTATATTGTGAGCAAGCTTGGCTACAATCCATCTTTACTAAACTGCCAAAAGTTAACGAAAGATAATATTCCTAATAAGGTTATTGCATCTTTCAAAATTACGCTACCGCACGACATACAGATGCCTTGCAATGACTCCTTCTGGCCACCAGGTGTATTACTCAAGGACTCCGAAGTAATTAAAACGTGCAATGTTTCTCTGTATTATCAAAATGTACGCAGCTTAAGGACCAAGCTTCGCGACCTCAATCTATCTGCTTTAACTGCTCAGCATGACATTCTATGTTTGTCCGAAACTTGGCTAAACTCATCTTTCAGTAGTGAAGAGTTTCTCGAAGATTTTGTTGTCTTTCGTTGTGATCGCAATTACGAACTTTCTGGTGGGTCTCTTGGTGGTGGTGCTCTTATTGCCTTGAGGGGCAACATTGAGTGCACTCTACTATCTGTCACTACTAATGAACCTTATGACTGCGTAACTGCTATAACTCGTGCTTCTAGCTCAACTTTGCTCCTCGTCTCTTGCGTTTACATATCGTGTAATGCTGCCTCGCCTGTCTATGAGAGTCTCTTCTCTCATTATGCTAACATCATCAATATCTTACACCCCGATTCTCCTATTATTATCTGTGATGATTTTAATATGCCATATTTTAGCTGGCCTGATTGCCCGGGGTTTCCCTTATCCTCCTCGTCACCTATACTTTTCTTGGCGCTCTTATCTTTTATGGATTTATGTGCTCTGCCACAATACAATGTTACTCGCAACTTTATGGATCGAACTCTAGATCTTGTCCTTAGTAACCTTTCTTTAGACTGCCTGTCCAACAGTTGTATTGCTTCTCCTTACGTCCCCTGTGATCCTTCCACCCGCCACTTGAGTTTGAAATAAAGATCTGCACTAAATCCACTTGTGGGCGTGAAAAGAACCCCCATCTTAACTTTCGAAAGGCTAATTATGATGTTATCCGTATCTTACTTAGACTGAATGAAGTTGACTGGTCAAATATTTTACTTGCTTTAGATTGCAATAGTGCCGTTGTTGTTGTTGTGGTAGCGATGCTTCAAATACTGCAGTTCATCTTGCATCGAGGGAGTTTGGCAGCTCCTGGCCGTCGAAAAACGGGTCGTTCCGGTACGAAGAACCGGCTGCCGCAGCAACGCAATAGTGCCGTCGATACCTTCTGCACCATTTTATACAATATAATTCATGAATTTGTTCCACTGTACCCTTCATTGCCCCGCAAAGGACCAATATGGTTTACTCGAAGCATATATAAAAGTATCAGCAAAAAAAACCGTATACGTTCTCGATATAAACATTTCAATCGTCATTTACTTTTCGTCAACTTCGAACTAAAACCAAACGCCTCATACGCGCTCCACGAACTGCTTACCTTGAAAGCATCGAAAACAGTGTCCGCAACAATGAGAGCCAGTTATTCTGGTCCTACGTAAGAAATATGAGATCTTCTGGCTCTCGTATTTCCTGCATTTCCTACGGCAACCAAACAGCTAACTCACCCAAAGAAGTTAGTGAATTATTCGCCACATATTTCTCCAGCACTTTCCGTCAGTCTAGCAATTCCAACTCATTTTGCTCTGAACATCTATCCGGAATGTCAACTCTGACACCTATTGAGCCTTCCTACGTTGATTTCCTCATATCGTCCCTTAAACGCAGTTCGTCTTCCGGGCCTGATGGTTTGCCCAATTATTTCCTAAAAAAATTCATAGCCCCATATCCCTACCACTAGCCATACTGTTCAATAAAAGTCTTCAAGAAGGTATTTCCCCTCACATTGGAAGTCGTCCTACATAGTACCTATTCCCAAAGCAGGTAATCCTAATGATGCCACCAACTATCGCCCTATCTCCTTGCTCTCTAGCTGCTCCAAACTCCTGGAACGGATAGTTTTTTATTTCATTTACGACAGCTTTGGACACTTAATTTGTCCGAATCAGCATGGGTTCTGCAGGAATAAGTCTACAGTTACTAACTTGGTCGAATTTGTCCACTTTGCCGCTAAATCTTTTGACAAACATCTTGACGTTCACACAGACTTCTCCAAGGTTTTTGATACGGTCAATCATGGGATTTTGCTCAATAAGCTGCTCAATCTAAATTTTTGATTTCTACTAGTTTCATGGCTCTCCTTCTATCTTTCTGACCGTCCATCCAGCGTCGTTGTCAATGGTACAATTTCGTCTTCCTTTTGTCCATCATCTGGTGTTCCGCACGGTTCTATCCTAGGTCCACTCCTTTTTATATTTTTCATTAACGATCTGCCATCCCTTCTCAAAAATCTGTCTTTGCTTTATGCGGACGACTGCAAACTCTATTCGGCAGTATCATGCCCGGAAGACTGCCTTACGTTACAATCAGACATCAACCTTTTATATGATTGGTGCCATACTAACGAGCTGCACCTTAATGTCTCCAAATGAAAGGTAATGGTTTACTCGCTGAAATCCATTCATTCTTTTATCAAGTGAATTCCTCCTACCTTGACAATGTGTCACTGTATAAGGACCTTGGCGTCACTTTTGATTCAAGGCTTCGATTCAATTACCACTATGAACTTATAATCAAAAGGGCATCGAAAATTGCAGGATTTGTCTTACGCTGCTCGCATGATTTTCACTATATCTCCACCTCTGTAAGCCTCTTTGCTTCTCTTGTCCGTAGTATTTTAGAATACGCCTGTCGTATGGTCCCCCTCGTATTCAGTTTGAATCACCTCTATTGAATTCGTTCAATGGAAATTTAAAATTTAACGTATTTTTCAGACGGGCTAAATAAGTTGGAGCATTGCTGAGTCAAGTACTGCGACTATGTTAAGAAATAAGTCGCCACTTTTCCAAAATTTTCGTTTTTCTTTTGTAGGCTAAGTACTTATCGGACCGCCCTCGTACAGTTTGTGAAAAATGGCACGACTGGGAACTGAAGATTTTGAGACCAAGTAGAGCTTTTCTCGATTAACTATTGTCTTATTACGACTGTTTTCCGGAGCGTGCCCACTTTCCTTCTCCCTACCAGGAAAGCGCCCCCTATTTGCCGCCGGCCCACTACAGCCTCCTACTCTCCTATATCTCCTATAAAAAAACAATGTTGACCTTTTCTCGATGCCTATTATAAGAGGTAGTATGCTGCAAATACATATTCAGATTATCTGTTCATTGGCTCTGGGCTGTTGCCGGCTTCTATAAATCCATTTATTTATTCCTTATTCCAATTTTAATCCAAAGGAATATTTCTACTGATGATGACATTCTATTATTTCCTATTTCCTCTAAACGGCCATTGTTTCCTATCACGGAAACGACGAAAGCTCATAGCGTATCATTAAAGCAAAGCAAATCAAGTTTATTTCATCTTTCCTGTATTCCATCTTTAGAGACAATAGAACTTTGAAATAATATCCATTTCTAAGATTTCACCCGGGCAACTAAAGAAAACTCTAAGAAATGTCCAAATTATATGATTGCTCCGTGTTGTTTTGTCCTTCATGGCGCCCTGCGCCCTCCACACCGTCGATATTTCATATAATTTTGTACGAACTGCCATCATCTTCATCGAGAGATTCCGTACAAAAGATTTGTATCATCAAGTGCGGCATGCATGCAAAAGGCGAACAAGGACGAAGGCGAAGACGTTGCGAACAAGATGCGAGCCCACATTCATATCCAAAAACCCCTTTTACGCCGGTTCTATGAGACGTTATCCTAAAAAGTCAAATCATAATTCTTGACGACAACAATAGCGAACTTGAGAAATTATCACCTTCCGTTTTCCCGACAAAGCTCCCCCACCACAAGACATTATACGACATACACATATAAAACCGAGGGTACAAGAAGAGACAGGCAACCGGGACAAATTTAAATCACCACCCATTCCGGCATTTTACAAAAACAAGACGAGGTACTCATAATATCACGCGGTGGCGGCGGCGACAACGGCTTAACTTGTGCATCCTTTTATTTTGCTTCCTTTCGATCCAGTCGTGTCTTATGCCGCTATGCCCGCCGAAGGCTCGCAGAGGGCCCGTTCTGGAACATGGAATTCTTACAATTTTCTCGCGAATACTCACACCTTCGGGTTTCGGGATGTCGCGTCAGTGCGCTCCTTTTTTGATGGTCCACATTCGAGTATCAGAGTCCCATGGGACTTGGGGAGTGGGTAGTTTTCGAATTGGCCTTTCTTATCTCCGTTTTTGAATTAGCACGTTCCCAACCGCGACACCAGAGCGGGGGAGACGTACAAAGCCGTCACCAAAGTGTTAAAAATTTTCATATTCGCCGCGTTATATCTAATAAAATTTTGAATAGCAACCGAAAAGTTTTTAGTTTATATTTTCGAATAATATTATCAGCAGCCAAAAAGGATACGCGCTGTGAAAGATGCTGGCGTTGTGGAATTCGTGAAGGGAGAGCGGACGTTGCAGCCACGAGTTCCGCGTTTAAAGGCCTCATTTGCATTCGCTTGTTTAGCACGGATAGTGAACATGGGTCGGAAAAGTTTATTGCTGTTCGCTTCGAATTGTCCTGATTATTGCGAGATTGTGAAATGATGATTACTCGCCTTATCTGTAGCAGAGAGGGAGACATTGCTTTTATGGAACAAAATCACCAGGTCACAATAATTCGGATAGGCGTTTAGACTTCATCAATTTTCGTTCATAGAACATGCACAGACAGCCCAGCTCGTCATTCATTCATTCGATTCCACGTCATTTGCAATATCAATTCAGCTGCATAATATAATCATTTGGGATCAAGGCTCCAAAAACCGCCAAAAACAATATTATTTCGAGTAGGACATCATCCAAACCCCTTTCCCAGCGTGCCACTCCATTTTCATTATTAATTTTCGCAATCGCATCGCATAAAAGCAATAATGCGATATACATTTCGAAAATTTGTTTACCGCAACCGACGGCGCTGGCCCGGCAACAACCGAATACCGTAATAGCAATAACATGTTCATTATACATTTAACACCAAATTAAACTGCACGCGAATTATTTATTAAATTGAATAACATATTGATAATCATCAGCACAAGTACGACGCCAATTCTATGGCGCGAGCGTCGCCATCCGCAAAAGGACCACTCTGGTACGTACTCCCTCCCCTGTCCGGCGACCTCGTATATTGGCGAGTCTGTTCAAAAAAGGACTTTGCTCAAAAAGAATGGTCAATGTGCGAAAATTTTATGTGCAAATTCGAAAATTATAACATCGAAATTGGTGTAAATTATTCAGTGAGTGCGGCGGTTGGGAAAGTGGCAATCGTTAAAATTACATCTGAAAATGATATGTGACCTGTTTAATGATTTCCAGCGAGCACCATTGAATGAAATGTTAAGCAAATCAAAATTGTGCAATGCGAATGACTGGCTCTTTGCATAATGCGAAATTAAGCAGAATGCGAAAATCGAATGAGTGGCCGAGCGAAATGTTTAATGTAATTAGGGAGGCAGCCGGCTTTTGGTCATTGGGGTGAATGAGAACTTTAAGCATAGATTAGACATTACTCGTACTCGGATTACACTCTTTAAGGGCCAAATAGACCACACAGACGGTCTGCGGAAAACGGCCGATCAACAGATCGTTGCAAACACTACACACGACACAGACAAACTTTTTGCAAACCAAACTTTTCGGTGTGTTCTGTGGTCGCGATGTGTGCGGACCGCGATTATGTCCTCGGGAGTACCACCATTCAACTCAGCAACTTCGAAAACCATTATATTCTGATATCCATCTCAAATTTTGGTTTGGAGGGGGTGACGGTCCACAGGAGTACCACCATTCCACTCAGCAACCCAAAAACCTAAGTCTACCCACCTAACATAGTCTTTCCCCTACCCGCTACTTTTCACGATTCGCTACTTCCAGTAGTAGCCTACTACTACTCGCTACTTTTCACTACATCTCACTACGCAGTACCCACTACTTTTCACTACTCGCTACTTTTCACTACCCACTACTTTTACTACTTTCGTTACTTTTAAGTGTTACTTTTGTGAAAAAGTAAGGGTGGAAAAGTGTTATGAGAAGTAAGGGTGAAAGGTCTAATTTTTGACAGGAAATTACAGTGGAAACTCAACATTCTGGAACGAGTAATGAAGGCCACTGTTGCGCTGTACTCGTGCAGGAGAGCCATAGGTAAGAACTGGGCCCTTCAACCGAAAGCGGTACACTGGATATACACAGCTGTCGTACGTCCCATATTGTTGTACGGTATCTGTGTATGGTGGACAGCACTTAGAACGGCGGCCTACTGTGGTCTGTTAGAGAAGGTGCAAAGGCTGGCCACGATGGCCATCACGGGGGCCTTTAAGACCACCCCGTCAGCCAGACTCGATATGATACTCGGCTTGCTTCCGCTGGATATTCAGGGAGAACAACTGGCGGCTAACACGGCTCTGCGCCTTGGCGAGGCGGGACAGTGACGGGCGCTAAATAAGGGGCACTCCACTATACTGAGTGACCTGAGTCTCCCTACGGAGAAACTTCACTAGTGTGATTCCGACGAGGAGCCAGTGGATGGGAGATATGCCCTCGACCTCGGATCTTATGGCAATTTATACGGATGGCTCAAAGGCCGGCGAAGAGGTCGGGGTTGGTATATTTTCCGAAGAGCTGGGAATCACCCTGTCAGCTCGTCTTCCTGATTTCTGCAGTATCCTACAGGCGGAAATCTCGGCGATCTCGTTAGCTTTGTCCTGTCTAAGCAGTTCTGTCATCACTGCGAGGGACATCGTTATTTATACGGATAGTCAGGCGGCTATTCGCTCACTCGAGTCCGTCTCGATGACTTCTAAAACCGTTAAGAACTGCCGCGCAGCTCTGGAAGAGGTGGGTGGGCTTCTTTAACATCACCCTGTGTTGGATACCGAGCCATAGTGGTTTCGAGGGGAACTGCGCGGTGGATGATCTGGCGCGGGAGGGCAGAACTGGGGGGTTTGACGTAAGATTGGAGGGCATAGCAATACCTTTTGCTATGTGTAAATCGGCGATTAAGGCCACTGCTGTCAACAAGGGCCAATACAAGATGGCTCAACGGGGCAACATGCAATACGACAAGGTCGATTTGGCCGATATTGGATTCCGGCCGCTCTGCTACCCTGCTTTCGATGAATAGGAGGCACATTGGCAGAATTGTTGGAGTTATTACCGGACACTGAGCAATCGGGGAGCATGCCAGGAGGCTCAACATCCCCCATCATGATTTTTGCATGAGTTGTGGAGACGAGGAGGAGGAGGAGACCATCCTCCACTTTCTCTGTCATTGTCCGGCCCTGGCTGGTAGAAGGGGCTACTTTCAGGGTTCGCGGATCTTCCATGATTTGGATGACCTTAAGAATACATGCGCCTTCCGGTTAAATCGCTATTTCAGTAGCACGGGCTGGTTTGATACGCAGCCCTCTTAAGGAGACGGTTTTTCTTTTCCGGGTGGTATCACAACGGGCCTTTGGAGGCCTAAGTGTGCTGTGTGTAGCGCGGCAGCCCCTTAACCTAACCTAAGGGTGAAAAAGTAACACTTACTTATTTTTTACACATGACTAGTACAAACACGTCTGCGCAAACCGACTGAAAATCAAAACTTTTTGATTTTACACAGACGGTCTGCGCAAACACGAAAACAGTTCAACACACGGCGCAGACACAAACATAAACACAGTTTTGCGCAGACCGCCTATGTGGTCTATTTTGACCTTTAGTGCCACAAGCAGTCTGCATACCAACAGGAAAAGTCAACTGAGACGGCTCTGAACCATATTCTGAGAGAGATTGAAAAATAATGTCGGTAAAGATTTTATGATCACGATTAGAGGTAAATTTGAAGAGGTAATGCCCGATATCCATCAATCAGCGCTGCGCATAGTAGATACAAGACGTGCAACGTAAATGCCCTTCAAGAAAACACATCAAGTAGGTGCCCTGTCATGTACAGATTGGATAAGGCCAAATACGTAGGTGTCATCCTTTCACCTAGTTCAGTCAGATGGTATTATGGCGGAGAAAAAAACAGAAGTTTTTTTTTCAATTTCGCCCATTTTAATGTTTTTACTTATAGGTTAGGTTAGGTAGGGGAGCAAAAGACTTCTCCAGAGTCCTCCTTGCGGGCGCCCCCTGGAACAGTGACGGTACAACGTTGCTAAACAAATCTTGCTGTACTCCGTATGGTACGGGCGATGGGCCGACAACCCGTCCCCAGGAAACAATTGTCCAGAAAACTGAAGTCAAGCCTCGGCTACGATCGGATTTACGGAATCGACCTCGCAAACGAAGTATGGAATACTTTCTTGGAACCTGGAACATCCGAATGCTGAACAAAACTGGTACAGTCAAAAATCTGTTACGAAAGGCCAGTAGCTACAATCTAATAATAATATGTAATTATATTCCGGGGGATAGCCGAAGCAGCCCACTAATGTTTGGGTCCCTTTTCGCCCCCTACCGATCATCAGTGATTTCCAGATGTCGACTGTATCCGTCGCTGGATTTCGTCAGTTTCAATGGCGTCCTTTGACAGATTACTTACTACCCAGGTATATGAAGTCAGCTGCTATCAACTGAATCGACTTGAAGAGCATTGTGTTTCATGATGTGGTGTCAGGAAATTAGCTATTTCAGTGATTAGCGTATCAGATGCTTGTTTGGAAACAATGTTTTGGGCCCTCTTGACAATGGCTGCGATACATGCTTCTTTCGTGTACTGCTTTCTGCAGTTTTCATGGACTTTAAGGAATGTTTTACAGGGAGTTAAATAAGCCACCTTACCATCACCCCTTTTCTTACTGACTTCAACAAAAAAGACCAAACCCTTTTTCTTACAACGATTGTCAGTTCATTACACGGGAGAACAATTTTGACCCTTTTTTCTGTTTTTTTTTTTTAATTTTGCACCTAATTTATAGTAAAACGGCCTCGCTGATTCCAAAAATGCAGTCCGTTTTTCACCTATACGTCAGGTTTTCGAGATATCGTTTGTTTTTTAATTTTACGGAAAATTACAAAAGGCCCCCTTAAAAAAACAACTTTTTTTAAAAGCTACGGGGCTGCATCCTTGTGCAGGACCTTCTAGTACCTGTATACAATAAAATTAAAAGCAATAAAAAAAAGTTAAAATATTTCTCGCTACCTGGATTGTTTGTTAAAAGTTGTGAAATTCTTCGGCCATTTTTAAGGCTCTTTTATATAAAAAAATGTATTTAAAAGCCTCTGTTCCAGTATATTAGGCATATCTTGCCTACTTCAAAACTCCAATTTGCAATCAGGATAAATGGTGGGTCCCTCATAAAGTGTGCAGGTGCTGTGTCACACATTTAGCAATATACGTGCATCGAATTATGCGATAGTAGTCGAGCAACTATTGGACAGTTTTCAAAGGCTTGGCTGCAATATGAGCATCAAAGTCCACTTTTTACACAGTCATCTAGATGAATTTCCGGAAAATCTTAGAGATGTGAGTGATGAGCAGGGAGAGCGATTTCATCAAGATTTAAAAATCATGGAAACTCGATATCAAGGCAGATGGGATGCGAATATGATGGCGGACTATTGTTGGAGCATAAAACGGGACTGTCCTGAAATTGAACACTCCAGGAAAAGCTACAAACGAAAATTGTTGCCATAATTTTTTTTAGTTCTTAGGTAATATTGTTAAGATGTAAAATCAAAATTTATAAATAAAAAAATTGTAACGAGTTTCGTTTGTTTTGATTTCAATGAAGGGAAGGTTTGTATGGGGGCCAAAATTTGAGCCCCCTGTATCTCAAAAACTGGACGTATAGGAGAAAAACGGTTAGCATTTCCGGATTCTACGACCAAAAATTAGCTAGAAATGAATATCAAATCGAAATAAACAAAATGCTGTTCCCCCGTGTTATCCAACGTTTTATTACAAACGAGGTTTGATCAAAAAAATAACGGTACCGGTATATGTCGATGGATCGTTGTGGCGACAGGCGATTGGCAGCACTGCAATTGTCATAACCTTCCGTATAATTGATTGTTTACAGATTGTTTATATTTTGATTAGGTTCCGGGTGATTACTATTTGAGTGCGAGATCATGAAGATCTATGGCACATTTTCTTTAATGTCTTAGCCGGCACACTTTCAGCACAGGTTTTAAATTTAACAACAGGAAAATATGGCAGAGAGCACGGTCTGGGAAGTAGGGAAGTCGAGGAAGGGCAGTCATCCGATGTTTGGCACAAAACTCGTGAATAAACAAGGCTGAGTGTCTAGGTGCATTGCCATGGTGAAAGAACGACGAGCTGTCTCGCCACAACTGTGGTCTCATCTAGCAATTTTTTTCAAAACACCCTCGTACTGCTGACAGTTAACGATTTGACTTTAGGGTAAAAATTCAAAATGCACGAATCCACTGAAATAAAAAAAAGAAAAAACAGTGAGCATCACTTCGACACAGGGTCGAACCGGTTCTGGGCGTAGAGATCCTTTGTCAACCCCCGCTGATGACTGAACTTTTATCTCAACGTCGTATCCGTTACCCAACTCTCGTGCCCTGTGATGATCCGTGAAAATTTTTCCCAATTTCACGCAAAATTTCACTTTGCATGGTTACTCTCGTAAATAGGAGATTGCGAAAATTGCCAGGAGAATCAAACCATGTCGCACTCAAATAGCAGTGACCGAGGAACTAATCGAGACGTTCCTGCGGCAGCCAATTCTACGCACCGGAACGACCCGTTTTGCAAAAATTCCTCTTCCATAGTCCTCCGCATGGGTACCGCCTAGAACGGCAGTGGTCACTGACCATTGTTACCCAATGTCAAGCTGCCAGCGATGGCGGTGCGATGATTTGGTTGAAGTAAATCTTCCCCCTGTGGTGTGGGGTGTAAAATAATACCACGGCCTTTCCCTTTGACGATCTGTCATCGAAACCGACAAATAAAAGACAGGATGTGTATGCCAGCAACTTGCACTATCCGAAATCTTTTAAATGCTAACAAAACGTCAACTATGCCTCGGATCAGGACTAACTCAACGGTTACGACTTTTGGCTATCGTACAATGACAAAGATTGGATTCTGGAATGTGCGTACTCTCCTGGACAATGGATCAGAAGGTCCCCAGAACGCACGATTTCTTCAATTAGAGAGTGAATTTCTGAGGTACAAATTAAATATCTTAGGAGTTAGTGAGATAAGATGGTGGAACAGTGGAGAATTCATCTCTCCAACGGGCAGCACTGTAATGTTGTTCTCCGGTAAAGCTACCGGTAGTCGCCGTGAGTCAGGTGTGGGGCTCCTTTTAACCAGAGCCGCGCGAAACTGTCTCTTATCCTGGGAACCGGTCTCTGACAGGGTCTTGAATGAGGAACATCTCAATTATACAATATTATGCCCCTACTGAACCCGACAATGTCTTGGCAAAAGATTCCTTCTACGAAGAACTAAACGCCGTTCAGAGCAGAACACCTAAAGGTGACATTATAATGGTTATGGGTGATTTGAATGCGAAAGTTGGCGCTGATAACTATGGACTCAGACATGTGATGGGGGGGGGGGGGGGGGACACGGTCTTGGTGATCGTAATGACAACGGTGAAAGATTTGTAGAGTTCTGCAACTTTCACAGTCTCTTTATCGGTGGTACTATGTTTGAACATAAGGACCACCACAAAATCAGTTGGTCCTCTGTTGATCGGCGCAGAACACAAAATCAGATCGACCATTTTGCCATTAGTAAAAGATTCAAGAGTTGCCTCCTGGACGTGCGAAACAAGAAGGGTGCCGATATTGGGATGGGAAGAGACCATTATCTTATGATCGCTAATGTTCGATTGCGTATTGCAGCCGTGCGCCGCCCCAGCGACGAAAGATCCAGGCCCCGCAAATTCAACACCGCTCGACTAAAAAATCCAGCTGTCTCACAACAATATAATGACCATCTTGCGCAAAAAGCGGCTGAGATAACTAGTCACCCAGATAGTGACATAAACGAAAACTGGGATGCCATAAAAAATGCGTACATTGATAGCGCAAATACCATCCTTGGCTCAAACCCGGATTGCCGGAATAAGCCCTGGATGTCCGACGCTTCATGGCAGCGGATTGTTGAAAGAAAGGAGCTGAAAGTTCGTTTGGCTGCAGCATCAGACGACAATCGAAGCAGCATCGAACTCCTTTACCGTCAGAAAGCTCGAGAAGTTCAGCGTAGTGTGCGACGCGATAAAAGAGTTTATGCCAATTCTCTTTTAGCGTCAGCAGAAGAAGCGGCTAGAAGTAACAACTTAAACGCCGTATACGGTGTCATCAAGGAGTTTACAGGTGGTCGTAACTCCTGCCAACATCCGGTGAAAGATAGTGATGGAAAGCTACTTATCTTGGAAGAAGATCAAATGAGGCGGTGGAAAGAAGACTTCGCCGCGGTCTTGAATCGTGTAGCCTCTGGTGAAGTTTCCCCCCATATAGATAATTTAGCTAACCATCAAAATGTGCGTATACGGTCCACTGCTCCGACTAAAGAGGAATTAGTCACTGCAATTATTGCACTGAAAAGAGGAAAGGCCGCCGGACTTGACGGTGTCCCTGCCGAACTTTATCAAGCAGCGCCAAGCGTAACTGCCGATTTGCTGCACCCACTTGTTGATAAAGCGTGGAATACAGAGACCTTTCCCATTGAGTGGAAGGAAGGTTTGATCATCAAACTTCCAAAGAAGGGTAGCCTCACAAACTGTAATAATTAGAGAGGCATTTGTGTGCTTCCTGCCGTTGCCAAGATAATAGCTAAAATCGTCCTGGAAAGACTAAAGGCCCACTTAGAAAGCACAATTGATGAAGAGCAGGATGGTTTTCGAATTCTCATGTGTCGATAACATTAACACCTTGCGAATCATCATCGAGCAATGCGCTGAATACGATTCTCCGCTTCACTTGCTTTTCATCGATTTCGAAAAGGCTTTCGATAGTGTGAACCGGGATTCTATATGGGCGGCCTTGCGCAGGAGAGGCATCCCTGAGAAGCTTGTGGCTATTATTAAGGCAACCTATGACGGCGCGAAATGTCGCGTTCTGCATAAAGGTAAGGTATCGGGGGACTTTGAGATCCGCAGTGGAGTTCGGCACCGATCCTATTCCTCATAGTGATCGGCGATGTCAGAGGAATCCAATGGACTTTGACATCTTATCTACGACATTGACTACGCTGACGACATATGCCTACTCTCCCACAAAATCATGGATTTGTCCGCAATGGCGTTAGATCTCGAGAGGGAGGCAAGCCGGACTAGAGATTAATACCAGTAAGACCAAGGTTCCTAGCCCTCCATTGCCAAAAAGAAATCCGACACCTATTGCCATCAGTACTAATGGGCAGCCTGTGGAGAAGGTGGACAACTTCGTCTACCTGGGTAGCATTGTTGCCGAAAATGGTGGTACAGAGCAGGACGTCGCTCGTCGTATCAACCAGGCTAAATGCGTATACGGCATGCTGTCCAAAATCTGGAAGAGCAGTTATCTCAGCATCAAGACCAAGCTGGGCCTGTTCCGCTCCCTGGTACTGTCTGTGCTTTTGTATGGGCGCAGTACATGGAAAGTTTCTGTAAAGGTTACCAGAAACCTGCAAGTTTTCCTCAACTCATGTCTTCGTCGAATTCCAAGAATTTTCTGTACCGAAACAATATCAAATGAAGAGCTAAGTCGGCGTACGGGTCAGTTGCCAGTCGACGAATTGATACGCAGACGGTAGGCGCAAATGGCAGGGGATAGGTCACATATTGCGGAAGGATGATAACTGCGTTGCTTTACATGCCATGAAATGGAAGCCCATTCACTTCCAACCAATGTCGACCAAGAGGGGGTCCTAAAATCACATGGCGTCGATCTATCGCAAAAGAGTGTAAGGCGCTGGGTAACTCGTCTGGGGAGTTGCATTCCATTGCTGAAAACAAGGTCTGATGGCGCGCAGAGTGGTTTACGCGCTGTGCCCCACAAGGGGTTAAAGGAAAGTAGTAGAAACCTGTAATGAACCATATTCTGGTCTGGTAGTGCTGCTTCCACCGGCAGGATCTGTCGGTAGTACGAAACCAGAGGCCAAGGGGCCATTACGCCTGGACCCTGATGCGAGCGCGAGGGAATCTGCACCGTCCGCTAACCATTCCATCCTTATCGCCCTATTTTTTTTATCATTCTCCGTTTTCGCCTCCCCTGTTTGTGTTGTCTTCCCCAGGCCTACGAATTTTTATTAATACGTAAAGGATAGGGTTGACGAGCGGCGAAAACCCCACCCACGTCTATTAAACTGAGCTACAGCAAGCATAGGCCGCTGCTTAACTCGTTGAGGGGCCTTTTTCTTCGCCAGATGACCTTCACGGTCATTATGCTACCTTAGGCTCCGACCCCACGGGAATCTTCAGATGCCCACCAAACCGTCCGGAATTCTTAATTTTTTAGAAATATTAAGTACCCGAAGGACAAATTAGTTAAGATTTTTTAATGTCTACTTACTGTACAAATGAGAATACCCGGTGGTGGCTCGGTTTAGCAATGAGGTCGTAAACGCCGATGCTATCAAGAGTCCTCCACAAAGGACTAACTGGTCTTTGACATATTCAACGGAATTGCAACGTGTCATTCTTTTAAGCGCTTTAGACTGCATACTTCATTCTAGAAAATTTCCAGCTCTCATATGAGTTGAATAAGGGAATCTATGCGGGAGACTTATAGACATAGACCAGATAAATCAATTGGTTGACATGGCGAACTGTTCCACCAGTGGCGTGGCGTCCATGGAAGCAAGGGAAGCATTGCTTCCCTTATATTTGGCGATTGGTGGAAAATTTTCTAAATAATTTTTTCTGAATCGCGCAAAAAAGTCGCGAAAAAAACTCTTCGGCACAGTCTATGTAAATAAAAGTTCCAAAGAAACTAATCGCGAATATCTTACACAGCCGAATTGGTAACACCGCGAAAACCACCACACCACACCAAGAAGAAGACACATGGAAGCATATCAAAATTTGCATCTATGAGCGTTTATTTTTTTCCCCAGTAAACCTACTGTGTCGCGATAAAAAAAAATTCACGTACACGGTAGGTTGGAAGCACTCAGGAATTTGCTTCCAAGTTCCCCTCACATGTAGTAGAGGAAATTCTTGCCTGCAGCGGAGCTGCTGGCGCATGGACGCTGGGGAACTTTTCTTCCCATTTCCTCTTTGTTCGTATTTTCTTGTGGACTGAAAATATTTGCTGTGTTGCAATGCGTATGTGATGTGCTATATGAGTTTCACAAGGGTTACCAGAATAGGATAGGAATTGAATTGTGGAAAAAGTTTCGATTTGAAATATAATGGCTTCATGGTTAAAAATTATTATTGGTAAATTCGAGAAGAAGTGATTTCGCATAGAATTATTAGTGTATACGAGTATTAGTAAGAGACGAACTCAATTATAGGAATATTTATGCATATTTCAATAACTTATATCTAATCGAAAACCATTTAACGGAAAATTCCAAGAAAAAATAAGTGGGAGATGGTAATACTGCCTCAAGTCATTGACGTCACAAGGAATTGAATGAGCCGTTAAATTTAAAACTCATTTGCTCTAGTGTAGTGCTTTAGTGTAGTGCGATTTGTGTGCTTTTTGTTGGTGAAAAGGTGAAGGGGTTTTTTAATCGGTCTAGGTGCTTATAATTGCTTATAGTGTTTTGATTTGTTTTTAAAGTAGCATGGATCAATATTGTGTTGTTGATGATCTTTTTCGATTGTCTTTTGGATCTCGATCTTTCGCAGAAAAAAAAGACATTATCGAAAAGGGTCGACCGAAACCGATTTTGGAAATTGTTTCTAAAACAAAAAGATGTACTAGGCATTTTACTGCTAAGATTTATGAAGATACGGAATGGATTACCGGTTGTAAGACCAAGCAAAAATTATTTTGTTGGCCATGCTTGTTATTTTCAAATGATTCAAATGTTTGGCGAACTACCGGGTTTTGTGACTTAAATAATTTACATAAAGCTGTGGACAGGCATGGTACGAAAAGCGTTGATCATTTAAAGTCAGTACTTCTTCTTTCCAAGTTCGGTTCCGGTCCTAGAATTGAAGAATTATTAAGTAGCCAACATAGATCTTCAATAATATTGCACAATGAGAAAGTTTCGAAAAATCGAGATATACTAAAAATGCTAATTGACGTTGTGTGCCATTTAGGATGTCAAGAACAGGCATTTCGTGGTCACAATGAAAATGTGAATTCTTGCAATAGGGGAAATTACGTTGAACTTTTAAATCTTTTAGCTAAATATAATGCGGACTTGCGAGCTCACTTGGAGCAAGCGACTGTTTTTTCCGGAATATCAAATTATATTCAAAACGATCTCATTAGTAGCATTTCTAAAATTTTATTAAAACAGATTTATAATGAAATTCAGCAAACTAAATTTATAGCAATAATATTAGATGAAACAACCGATGTTTCATGTCGTTCTCAACTCTCAACAACCTTTCGTTACATTACTCCTTCCGGTGAGGTTAAAGAAACTTTCATAACTTTTACAGATATTTCTGATGATCAGACTGCGTCGCGTTTATTTGACCATGTTTTAGATGTTGTTCAAAAATTCAATTGCGGTAACAAACTTATTTGTCAAAGCTATGACGGGGCTTCGGTAATGTCTGGTAAAATAACTGGATTACAAACACGTGTAAAGGATGTGTATAAAAACGCAATATATATTCATTGCTTCGCTCATCGGTTAAATTTAGTTTTATCTAAATCATGCGATAAAATACGCGAATGTCGAATTTTTTTTCAATCTATTACTTGTTTTTCAACATTTTTTAATCATTCAACAAAGAGAACAGTTGCACTAGATTTATTCCTCAAAAAAAGGCTTCCAAAATTAGCTCCAACACGTTGGACTTTTAATGGTCGATTAGTTTTAACCATTTTTGATAATTTAGATCAATTAAAAGAACTCTTTGAATATATCATTGAAAATGAGAGTGGAAAGTGGGATGGCGAGACCGTTAATAGCGCAAGGGGACTTCTTGTTTTACTTACAGATTTTCAGTTTGTTTTCCTGCTCAATGTTTTTTCTAAAATTTTTCCACAAACCGACGTACTTTTCGATATATTTCAAAGTAAACAAACTGATATAATGTACTGCATTCAAAAAATTACAGATTTTGAAAATCAACTTCAATCGTTAAGAAATAGTTTCACGGAAATTTGGACCCAAACCACATCTATTTGCGAAACTCCACAACGCCGGAAAAAAGCCAGGTGCCTTGTTGACAGTAATGAAAATGTTGAACTATTCTTTACACGTATTTATGTCGAAATTATAGATAATATTACCGTAGAAATAAATTCAAGATTTTCATCCTTAGCAAGTTTCACATTTTTAAACCTATTAGATTCTTCTAAATTTAACCAATATTTGAAAACATTTCCGGACAATCTTTTACTAAATTTAACTAAAACTTATGCTGATATATTTGACCATATTTCATTAAAGACTGAACTCATTGTGCTTTATTCTGATTCTGATTTGCAGGGAAAATCTTTTCAAGGTATTTTTAACTATTTCATTAATAACAAATTAAAAGATAGCTTCACACAATTTTATAAATTAATATGTTTAGTTTTAACATTACCAGTAACCAGTGCGTCCGCAGAGCGCAGTTTTTCTTGCTTAAAAAGGATTAAAACGTATCTTAGAAATTGTACAGGCGAACAACGGCTTAGCGACTTGGCAATAATGTCAATTGAAAAGGTTTTCCTTAAATCATGTTTGTGTGAGCAAAGTTTTTATACAGATATTATAGATGAATTCGCAAAAAAAGAAAGACGAATAGAATTAAATTACAAAAAATAGTATGTACGGATCTTATTAAAATATTTATTTTGACTTGTAATATATTTATTGCCCAATTATTATTATTTTATTTTACTCACTAACTGTGATTTTTTAAATAGTAAATAGTTGAATTATTTTTAATTTTTATTGTATTGTTATTGTTTTTATTATTCAAATTTTGATTCGCTGAACATGATTACTTTCTTTATGAGTGTATGGATATTTATTTTGCAATTTTTTTGCTATTGTTGTTATTGTTATAGTAGTTCTAATAATTCGAATATGCTTTATTTATATACTTATAGTTACAGCTTTGCTTTTTTGATAAGTCTACCAACATATAATTTTTACAATTATTTATTTAAAAGTAAATTATTATATATTGGTAGCATGGGAATTAAAATGCTGATAAAATACAGTATACCTACTCTCACGTCCCCGTTCGTGATTCCTGGGTGCTTTTATATTAGAAATGTTAAAAGTAGCTAACGAGAGGGGTTCAATTAATACGCAGTAAATTTGTGGAAAGCATAATAATAGTAAATTTTTAATACCAATTGCTTCCCCTAGTTGAATTATCACGCCACGCCACTGTGTTCCACGGAAATATCTTTGGTATTTGGACACTGGACAGTACACACAGTAAGCTAATACGCTTATATGGGGGGAAGTATTTTACTTTAACCCAAGAATGCGTGCGATCAACTAAAATCTTCAGGTTCGCTCCAATAAATGGAAAGTTTCGAGCCAAGCAGTTCCTCACAATAAGTTTTCAACGTATTTTTGGAAAAGAGGCTAACGGACAGGAAAACAGAGTCCCTTCATACGAGTATTCCGATTAGAAAGGACATATTTATTCGAAAACCACCTAGACTAGAAACAGTTTTTTTTTTGTTAAGATAAAGACGAAATTGAATGCTTCCAAGTTGTGATATCGTCTACTAAATTCAAGGGAACAGCAGGAAGCTGAAGATTTGTCGTTTGCTTCCAATAATTCAACATCAATTCCATGCTTGGATGGAGACATTGAACTTGGGGACGCCCTTAGCATCCTCCACCCTCTTTTTATTGGTATCGGGTCATAACTTTTCCTTAAGAGTCTGAACATTTCGCGAACAATTGTTTCCCAGTCCCCGGAATGCAATAAGACGTGCACAACGGGCCGTCGCCCGCCAAAACTAAAGGAAGACGACTGGTTCATAAATTTCGCGTCTGATGGCACCCCGGGGGATGATCCCGAGATTCTGTTTCGATGCTACATAAGCAAATCGGATGCCGGCTCTAGAGTATGACGATACACAGGAACCATTTTTTGGCGGGCTTCCATCGCCCGATTGAAATGCATTCGCTGCCACTCACCTGATGCTTTATCACATCGTATCCCTTGACTTTCGCCATCCTCCAGTTGAGCGCCAGCAGACAACACATCTTCGAGTTCCACACAAACAACATATCGTCCTTGGACTCGACTAAATTGCGAGTTGTGCTACGATCCGTGGGCAATGCGCCGCGAATTTCCGCGAACATTGGAATCGCGTTCAAGCCGTAGGTGTCGGTACAGGCGGACATTTTTGCGGTTTGCATAATCAAAGCACTAGAAGTTATCGGAAAGTGTTTTCACACAAATTGCACGTTGTCGCGACGGAAACTACGTAAATTCAGGACAGTTGGAATGCACCCGGCGAATTCGAATAACACGGCACGTGGAGGTTATGTTTACGTTCAGCTGTTGTTGTTTTGATGGTGAAATGACAACTCGAATTGAATATCCGAATGGCGATGTTGGTGGCACTGACGAGTTGGTTCCATAGTTCAGATGCAGAGGGCGCGATGATGGCGGGAATAATTATTTGAAATATATGGGTGGAAAGGAAGTGCGCAAAGTGGTTTTCAATTTACGGGATGGTAAAAAATTTACTTACGTTGAAGATGATTAATCAGAATTATTTGGTTGGTCATAGATGTGAACATATATTGATTTCGTATTGTACGATATTCAATTTTTTAAGTTGCTTTTTACCGAATATGTACATATTTGGTTTTTATAGCCCTTCCCATATATTCGTATGATGGACGAACATATTAGCTGCTTTCGATTCATGAACCCGGCTTCACAGACCGAAAAGAACGCCACGGCTCTGCGATGAGCGAACTTAAACAGCCACCATACTGATACTTCGCCGTCGTGATGGCGAATTGCGTACTCCGTTCCGTATACATTTAGACGGGGCGAGAGAAGTTGATGTTCAACCAATTTGCTTTCAACTTTGCTCCGATGAGGTCCCATGAGAGAGTTGAATTAAAACCGGTCTGTCGTTTTGTATGAAAATGATCCGAAAATTTGTTGAATCGAAAAGGGCTATTGTAATATTTCCTCTGACCGAATCCGGGTTCATTAGATATTCTTGTGCTGAATAATGGAAACACTTCGATTGAAAAACACACACACTTTATTTAATAAACGAACTACACATGCGTAACTAACAACCAACGACCAACTAGCTCGAACTATTTGCTAACGGCGGATAACGATTATCCTCCTTTCCGCTTCCAAGCGGATACTTATAGCGATACTCTTCCGACTGCGACTGAGTCTCGAGTATTGTACTTGTCGCTCCCGGTGACTTCTACCTTTTATAGCTGGAACTGTTTCGAGAGGGTTCTAGATTTGGGTTACCACTATAGTCAAGGCAGACTCCAGATGGCTCGAGAATCAGTTGGTACTTGTCATCGATGATAGAGCTTGGCACAGTCTGTGTCACAAGAGAGACGTACTCCATAATACAACAATATGCAATGATCCAGCCGGTGCGTTCGTGAGTTTGTGCATTTGAGTGTTTGTGCGTTAGTTCGAGCACTTCCCGTTGTCCGCTCTTATCCAAATTCGGTACATAAATTGTTATTTTGACAAGCGACCAGCTGACGTCTTCAATTTGAGTTCTTAAAATTTCTTATGGTTTGTGAGTGCAGTCTTGGTGTTTAAAAATAACAAAATAATAAAATTAAGCGAATTATTAGAGAAAATGTTAATAGTTTATTGATTCGTCTGGAAAACTGTAAGTTTTGTTTTAATCTTTGTGTGTTTCGCCACCTGCATTAACTCGGCGCTAACGGTATATCTTTCGGTGGGAATTTGACCAAAGTTTATTTTATAATTTCTAAATTATCGTATATTTAATATATGCCGGGCCTTGGCCGCCTAGATCGTTGTTCTCCAATTATCTCGGTCACGTGACCGCGTCCTCCAATCTTGGAAGCCCACTAGTTGCGCGGCGTCCACATAACCTGAGCTCCCCCAACGAGATCTCGGTCGTCCTCGCAGTCTCGCTCCGTCGACTCGTTCTGCATTCATTACTCTCTTAGGCATGCGATCATTGTCCATTCTTTGTACATGCCCTGCCCATTGAAGTCGTTGTAGTTTGACGATTTTCGAGACTTGCAGCTCATCGTACATTTCATGCAACTCATGGTTGTACCGGATGCGCCATCCATCTCGATCGCAAACAGCCCCGAAAATTCGCCGTAGAACCTTACGTTCAAAAGTGTCTAGCATGTTTTCGGAGGCTTGAGTTAGGGTCCATGCTTCGCAGCCATAGCATAGCACTGGTCGTATAATGGTTTTGTACACGCGGAGCTTCGTGTTTCTGTGCACATGCTTCGATTTCATTATGGGGAGAACCGAGAAAAAAGTCTTATTAGCTAACTGTATCCGTCGCTTGATTTCGTCAGTTTCGTTGGCGTCCCTTGACAAGTTGCAGTCCAGGGATATGAAGCCGTTCACGAACTCGATGTTGAGGTCCCCCACATTGATGCTCGGTTGTGTAGATGTCCTTGTCGTCGATTGCTTCATTATTTTAGTTTTTCCCTCGTTGATACGTATGTAGTCTAACTTCTTTTGCAGCGGTATCGAGCGTATGCGGAAGTTCTTCTGCGTCAGCCAATCTTCGGGACATGATGTTGATGTCATCGGCGTACGCTGCTAATTGTGTCGACTTGATGAGTAGTGTCTTGCTGTTGTCCATTTTCAAAGCCCGGATAGCGTATTCCCGTGCTTGCTTGAAGAGCGTCGGCGCCAGTTCATCGCCCTGGTTCAGACCAGTGCGTGTTTCAAATAGATCAGTAAGTCTATTATGTATCCTGATTTGTGAGACGGAGTTGGTCATCGTCATCTTTGTCAGTCGCACCCATTCTGCCAGTATATACCAAATTGCAGCGTGACGTTGTACAGTACATACACCACGTGCTTGAAGTCGACAAAGACTTGGTATACGTTTACGTTGTATTGCCAGCACTTCTGGAGTATCAGTTTGACTGTAAAGAGCTGGTCAGTTGTGGACGGACCAGGTCTGAAACCGCTTTGATATTCGCCAATGGTTCGTTCTGCGTACGGTTTTATACGGATAGGACGTACAAACTAGTGATATGCCCCTGTAATTCTCACACCGCAGTTTATCTCCCTTTTTATGAATTGGACAATTGATGCTTCTGCGCCAATCGTCCGGGATCTCCTCGTCCTCCTATACTCGCAGGCGTAATTGATGTATGGCATTAGCTAGACCCGTTCCACCGAATTTTAGCAGTTTAGCTGGAATCTCCTCAGCGCCCGGCGCATTATTTCGTTTTAGTGACCATAACGCGAGATAAACTTCCTCTACTGTCGGAAGTTGTATCGGAGGGCCTAGATCAACAATATCGTCGAGAGCTTCTTGTGTGGGGATGTTAGATGGTAGGTTCAGAAGTTCTTGAAAATAAGAGGCCCATAGTTTGTTAATGCCATCGGTGTCGGTGATGATGTTTCAATCCTTGTCCTAACAAAGGCTAGTCCTGGGTTGGTAGCCGTTCTTGATTGTATTTACTAGTTTGTTCGCTTGTCTGGTGTTCCTATTAGCTAAGTTTTCGTTTATGTTCAGCAACTGCCCGTCAAAGTATTTACGTTTCTTACGTCTAATTATTCTATTCGATATTCGCCGTAGCTCGTCATATTTTTCTCTTCTGGCTCTGGTTCCTCGTTGAATCCATTGTCTGTAGGCCTCGTTTTTCACGTCAAGTGAATTTTTGCATTCTTCGTCGAACCAGTCATTTCGCGCTCGCCGGGCTTTATATCCCACGACCTTATCTGCGACATTCCTGATGGTACCCTTGAGTTCTTCCCGGAACCCATGGACGCGTGTGTTGCTGATGTTGTGTAGCATAGGCGATAGTCTTTCCTCAAGGGCGCTAGTATACGCCACCGCTGTTGCATCGCTCAGAAGCTTATCAACCGCAAAGATTTTGGAATGCGTCGATGCGGGAAACATGTAGAGCTTACGACTAGATTCCTACTGCAGGCGAAATCGCTGGTCGTTGTCGTTACATTTTTCATGGAGACTGTGGCATCCAGTGGTCCCCCGGTGCCAACTTTCATTTCCGGCTTTCGCGTTAAAGTCTCCCAGCAGCAATTTGACGTCGTTTGTTGGAAGTGAGTCGAAGAGAGTCTCAAGGCGCGTGTAGAACTCGTCTTTTACTGCGTCTTCTTTAACTTCAGTGGGGGCATGCACATTGATGAGCCAGAGATTGAAGAATCGAGTCTTAATGCGAATCGCACATACATAGCCGTTCATTTATAGGTTTGAAGTCAGTAATGTTCGGCTTGAGGTGATTGTTTACTATAAATGCTACTCCAAACTCCTTGCGGCCCGATGGTTTGCCACTTGTAAAAATTGTGTGCTATTTTTCGCCATTAATCTCGCTGCCAAGCCAATTTGTTTTATGGACTACAGTAATGCTCAGTTTGTACTTTTCGACCTGTTGAAGGAGGGCCTTCTCGGCCCCCGGTTTGTTCAGGGAGCGAACATTCCAGGATCCGAAAGAATAATCCTTTAGTCGTTTCCGTGACCGTCGTTGTTGATCCGTCCAATCCGAGGCTTTAGTTCCAGGTTTCTTGACATGGAGTGGTTTTTGCAAGGACGAGTTGTCAGCATGTCGCTTCACCCCATTCAGAGGATGGCCTCGGAGATAGCTGCTTCAGATGGTTTAATAAACGTGCTGGAGTTCACACAACTATGTTGCAGGTCCAACTACACAAATCATTCCATCCTACTAAACCTGAGACGCTTAGGTGTTTGTCAGCCTTCTAGGCTACAGCTAGCCTTTTTCCAAATGTCTTATCGCTAACATGGATTTTCGAATTTTTATGATTTTTTGAAAAACGTCCGGTTTCCGTGTGCCAGCCTGTATTATGCTAACAAGACCTCCACTAAGCTACTTAGGAGTAGTTGACGCGCGTATGCCCCACTATGGGCTTGGGCAAATAGTACAGTATAAATCTCCCAATAGTCAGGTGTGAGGCAATTAAATAATCCCCACGAAGTGCATAATCCCCGGCCCCTAGTCTTCCCCAAATCTGCCACAAGCCCATTCATACATATGTATAACAAAAGCATTTTCAATTCATTTTTGTGTTGGACAATTTATTTGCGGGAATGTTTTTTGTTAATTAAAAGCATTTTAAATGGGTGCATTGGGGTCTGTGGTCATTGAAGCGTCTATGGTCCATAGTCTATACTACCACGAATTCACGCTAGGACACTGGTCCTCATTTGGTCCGCGTCTGAAATCAAGGGTACAAGCCTCAGCCCTTTTCTGCCGCTAGCAATACAACTAACGTTGGACTTATGATTTTCACCTATGAATATATGCTCTCCGCAAAGGTAAAGGATGATGGCAATTGTATGTACTAAGTAATAGGCAGGACCAGCAGTTTTGAAATAGAAAATTCCAGCAAAATTATTTCTACAATAGATACTCGTACATACACGATGAAGCCTGCATATTCGGTTGAGCTGGAATTCGGGTTCCTCGGTATCAGCCCAGACTTTCCCCCGAAAGATGACAGAGTGGAGTGGGGGTATGATAGTGGCGCGTCGGTGGTCGGCAATTTTAAAGGATTTTATTACACGGTATGTGTTTATGTTAATTACGAAGAACGATGAAATGTAGAGAGGCCTGGATAGGAGGCAAGTATGCCGCTCGAAAAACAGCTCAACCATTTTTATGATTATTGTGCGCGATTTGGCCTTAATATCTTTTGTGGCTTTTCATGATAATTCTCCCAATGGGGATGACGCTGACAGTGGAGGGTTTGTTGGCGAATAGTGGACGTAAGTGAAATTTTACGGGCTTTTGAGGGAACTTGTAGGGGAATTTTCATATTTAGTTGAGATTTTTAGAAAATTAATATAAATAAATTGTTGTCATTGCTACAATATAATGTTGTCATAGTAAAGAATACTCGAAAATGGGCTGAACGATTTATACCCCTAAAGCCTCGTTTTCCAAGCTGCGGAACTTCTGTGCGTGCTGCTATTTTTGAATCTGCAAGATACCGCTGCATGTTGCGGAACAGACTGCTTTCGAGGCAGTCTATCCCGCAAGGCGCAGCGGTATCCTGAGGCCTGGAAAACAATGCTGAAAGTAGTATATTCCGCAAGTTGCAGCGGAATTCTGCAGCTTGGAGAATGGGGCTTAAGCAAGGGAAATTAAAAAAAGTTGAGTAAATTAATTCGAGTTTGTTGAAATTGTTTATCTAGACCAAGTGTAGCTAAAAATAATAATTGCCGAAAAAGCGAAACACATCCGTTTTCGATTTGACGCAAAATATATAAGTAAATTTATTGACAGTTGATTATGCAAAAATCAGAATACATAAAAGTCTACTATGATCTACTCGAAAATGCTTAGGCCTGGGGAAGATAGAAGATAGCACAAACAGGGGAGGTAAAAACAGGAAATACAAAAAAAAATATTCGATAAGGATGGAATGGTTGGCAGACGGATCAGACGCCTACGCGGTCGCACCTGGGTCCGGATGTAATGGGACCCTCGGCCTCTGGTTTCGTACCACCAACAGATCACTACTCAGCAGGTGCTGCTTCGATCTGCCGGTGGGAGCAGCACTACCAGACCATTATTATATTATATATACAATATTATTATATTCTGGGGGATAGCCGAAGCAGACCACTAACGTTTGGGTCACTTTTCGCCCCCTCCCGGTCATCAGTGGCTTCCAGATGTCGACTGATAGTTGTCGACCTCTTTCTTCATCACTGAGTCCCGTGTTATTGCTAGCATTTGTTTAAGGCTGACTTCACTCATGGCTTCCACACTTATCGTGTGCATGCCTGTGATCCTCAACCTCGTACTAGCCAATGCTGGATATTCGCACACAATGTGTGCCGCCGTCTCGGCCTCCTCCAGGCATAGCCTGCAAACGTCATCTTCCCCGATTTTCATCTTGGCCAGATGAGCCTTAAAATTACCATGCCCTGTGACCAAGGCAGTTATCCAGCTTAGGGTACTCCGTTTATAACTGAGTACCTTTCTCGCTTCCCTGCCTAAAGGGTTGGTCATTGCATTCCGAGCTTGTTTGCAAGTGACTAGCTCCTGCCATCTTTGTTGATGAATGGAGTCCATCCACTTCCCCAACCTTCGCTCCGTTCATGCCGTTCCCCAGAGCAACTCTGGGTTCTGGGCCAATGAAAGTTGCCGCAGATCCCTGTTTTGCTAGGGCATCCGCCGCCTCATTTCCTGTTGTACCTATGTGTCCTTTTACCCACATCAGCGTAACCTCATTTTCTGAGGCACACGTGTTGAGCTTCCGGACACACTCTAGTACCAGTTTAGAGTTTATGTTCGTCTGCTGCATGCGTCTGATCACCGATTGGTTGTCCAGTGCAATAAAGATTTTCTTTCCCCGCACCTGACCTTCAAGCAGGTGGTCCAACGCATGCAACAAGCCAAGCATCTCTGCCTGGTATACGGACACATACTCTCCTAGACTAAGCGCACATGCTAGGTTTAGCTCTTCAGAGTAAACCCCCTCCCCCGCTTTACCGTCCATTATGTCATTGTACATACACTCATTGTGTATGTTTCCATCTGCAATGTGAGTCTTGTGTAGTCTTTCAACTACCCTACGTCTACTCATGCCTTCTACCGGCATTAGAGTCTCCCTGACCTCATCATGAATAATGTCTAGGATGCTCTTATGACCGTTGCTAGTTCCAAAGCGATGCCACATGTCATCCCTTTCCATGCGTATTGCCGAAAGCGCCGCCGTTTTCTTTATAAATAAGTCCAACGGCGGCAGTCCCAGCAATGCCTCCATTGCTCGCGTTGGTGTGGTGCGCATTGCACCACATATGCTTACGCAAGCTATCCTTTGAACTCCATCTAGCTTCTGCTTTTTCGCCACCATACCACTGATGCGTAGGCTAGAATAGGTCTTACCATCATTGTGTAAATCCAGTGTGTCGCTTTAGGTGAAATTCCCCACCTACGAGCACACACTCTCTTACATTGATGCAAAATCCTTTTCGCTTTTTGGATCTTTTCATCAACGTGAACATTCCAAGTTAGTTTCGCATCTAAGGTAACTCCTAGATGCTTCACTTCCTTGGACACCTTAACCAAAAAGCCGTAAGGGAGTTATCTCTATGTCTTTCCTCTTACGAGTAAAAATCCTAGTGTTTGATTTACTAGCGTTTATGGTTAGCTCTTGCTCATTACACCATTCTTCGGTTACTTTGAGAGCTTGTCCCATGCAACCTAGAATTGTGTCCATGAACTTTCCACTGACCGTAAGTGCCAAGTCATCGGCGTATCCTACAGTGTGTACGCCCATCGAGTCCAGCTTCCAGAGAAGACCAGAGACCGAGGGTTCCATTACGTCCGGACCCCGATGCGAGTGCGAAGGCATCTGCGCAGTCCACCAACCATTCAATCCTTATCACCCCATTTTTAAATGTTCCCCATGTTTGTGTTGTCTTCCCCAAGCCTATGAATTTTTATTAATCCGTAAAGCACAGGGGCAAAGAGCGGTGAAAGCCCACATCTCCCGAACTGAGAAATAAGTAAGCATAGGCCGCTGCTTAGCTTGTTGAGGAGCCTTTTTCTTCGCCAGATGGCACGGCTCGACCATCACGGTCATTATTCTTAGGTTTTGTCTCCATGGACATCTTCGGATGCCCACGAAACCGTCCATTACATATTTGGCGTCCAACGTGGGGTTCATTTCTAGTCAAGAACAGGACTAAGAAGCACTTCATCGGCTTCCTTTTTAGTCTTGTCACCAATTTGTGTCCCCACAAGCACATTAAGGCTACCTGCTCTAAGTCTTAGGACTTAGCCACTTTACTTCACGTAATTTCCCTTCAAGTGCTGTGCTTCCCTCTGTAGCATCCTTCCTATAGAGTAGTTTTTTCTTTTAGATTCAGTTTAACAAGGCAGTCTTGGCTTTGTTTTCGTCTTTTGTGATTCACGTATTTAAGGCCTCCATAAAGGATTCGAATAGCCGGCATTAGGAGCCTCTTCAGTGACTGAACAAAACGCGGAGGAGCCCTGGATACCTTTTTGTTTGCCAGGATTCTCTCTCTCTCAATTGCCCTAACCCCTTGTGGGGCATAGCGCGTCAACTGTTCCATGTGGCCTAGTTGACGTTTCGACGGCATAAACTGGTTCGGAGAATGCAGTTGCCTTGCATTGTACCTCCTGCACATCCATGGCCACGAAAGTCGTCGTGGACGGGATTCAAACCCGAAACGCTGGTAGTCAAACAAGAGACTGATGCCTCAACACACTGCGCTCCCGGTCGCTCCAGGATTGTCCTTTTAAGTAACTTTAAAATTTTTCTTTACACAGTATTGCATTTTTGTATTATTTATGTGCTCAACTGCTTACAGAGTTTATGACAGAAAGAATGCAGTTTTGCGCTTTTTCTGGCCTCAGGACTCTCTTTAACCTGTTGATCATCTGAATAATGGGGGTAAATGTATTCATTTTTTTCTCTTATTTTTCTCTCATTTTTTCCCCTCTACAATGGTTGCCGGTTAACTCTTGTGCTCAGTTCGCTTTAGTTTTTTTTTTATATTTAGCAGCACACTCTGTCCTCAGCTTTTACTTCTTGGCAGGCCTCGAAGTAGAAGCTGCCCTGAAATGAACCACCTGTAATAGACCATATCTTGGTAGTGCTGCTTCCACCGGCAGATCGAAGCCAGTACCTGATAAGCAGTGATCGATGGTAAGAAACCAGAGGTCGAGGGGCCAATTACACCTGGACCCCGATGCGAACGCAGGAGCATCTGCTCAGTCCACCAACCATTTCATTATTAACTCCCCATTTTTTTACTATTCCCTGTTTTTACTTCCCATGTTTGTGTTGTCTTCGCTAGGACTATGCATTTTTACTACTACGTAAAGGACAGGGGCAACGAGTGGCGAAAACTCCGCCCACGTTTCCTGAACTGAGCTACAGCAAGCATAGGCCACTGCTTAGCTCGTTGAAGGGTCTTTTTCTTCGTAAGATGGCACGGCCTGACCTTCACGGTCATTATGCTTCCTTAGGCTCTGTCCTCATGGGCATCTTCGGAAGCCCACCAAAGGGCCCAATACACGTCCATTATCAGTTCCTTTGGCAAATCGCTTACAAAAGCCTTGAGTTTGTGTGCCATATCCTCCATTCAAGCGATGTATGCGGTATTCTTACCTTTTGTCAAGCGTGGGAACATTTTGAAGGGTCAATGTTCATGATTCTATAAAAATAACACCAACAAAAACATATTTTCAGGTAATCTCCATCTCCACTTTTAAACCACCACCACTAACAAAACTTATTTCTTTTCCGATACACCGCCAGTCATGTCAAAGAACGAATTCAACAATCCGAAACTTATCATAAGTCCTTGAGAATCCTTCCATGCCATGTTATTCACCATGACATGACCAACAGCACTTGAGATAGTTCTTTAGGACTTGAGGCGCGCAAAAACTTTACGGAATTTCAACCAAAAGTGCATACACACTTTCCCTACCCTAAACCTGTCTCCACCCTGTAACTCAAACTTGCCCGACATGTCCTGACAAAGTGGATGCACCCCTTCGAAAGGATATTTCAAGATATTTTCAGATTACCATGAAACAATCACTTGCCATTTTGTTGCTCATCAAGTCGTTGTACTTTAGGCATTCGGTTGGCCGTAAGACAAGAAAGTCGACAGTACGACAGGACCTTCCCATTCATCCGACAGTTAAGTTTCTCCCAGACCAAGCAGTCCTAAAGAATCGGTTGAAACACGAAACTTTACACGAGAAGTTTTTCGTGAATGGATGAGTATCTCCGTCATAGACGAAGGACGACAACGTAGGATGTTGAATTCAAAGGATAGTGCCGGGGCAGTATTAAGGATATGCATGAGAGTAAATTAGATGTGGTCGGTAGTTGAAACCCATCTCGTAATTTTCAATCTATTTGTGTGCCCAAAGCAATTGCCAGTGCACTTCATTCCTGTTTGTGTGTTGTCGTCTCTTAGAAATCGAGTGCCCGAGCTGAACCAGAAGCTGGGATGAATCTCAACAACTTCGGGAGTCTTTTCACAGCTTTCTCAGGAGTTTGCAGGTCTCTCCCACGCCCCCTAACCTCCTGGCTGGATTGAATCCGAAGAGCCCAAAAGTGTATACATCTTCTGCAAACGCTTAGCTATTCCTTTTTGCCTCTAAAGTTTATCCTTCCTGAGGTATTTTCTTATATCTCCGGTAATAAGTTCTGTTTGTCGCTTCCTGCCACTTCTATAGATCTTCCACGATACTTGAACTATTTTGGGGTTACTCTACTTTCGGTCACACACTCCACTCATGGAATCGACCCTTCCTCCTTCCGGTATACTAGTCCACTTCCTATAGTCGCATTCAAGGAGAATATCTCAACTAGGATCCGCTAAACTACGGGGAATATGAAGTTAAAGAAGTAAAGCTGGAGCGGGGGCATCGTGGACGGTATGTTGGATGAATGTGTCTCACCATCTTAGCTCGTTGTATGCAAGAAAACTGGACAGGATTTCGGTGTATCTCTTATTGAGTGGAATTCTGTTTGCAAGTCACCATTTCTTACGATGAATGTTTGCTTCTTAGAATATTCTCGGCTCGGTTGTGTCTAAGAAAATAGACAAGAAATCGGTCCTGTAACGCTTTTTGGAAAGTGCCCGGGGAGAGAGTTAACCAGAAGCCAGCCATAAGAAGGACGAATGAACGAACTGTTCGGTCGGTCGGCATTGACGGTAACAAGTGTATAAGTTCTTTGTGTTGTAAATTCACTAGACCTTAGTAAATTATGGTCGGACAATACATTGCCACATACTTGAGGTCGACATTTAATGATAGTTAACTTTAAATCTTTTGTTGGCTCATCGGGCGGAAGACATGCCGGATGGGTAGTTTGCTAAGAAAGCCAGCTCGAAAGTTTTACTTGAATGGAGGAAGCGAGGTTTAATTGATGACGACAACAAGAGGTTTAATAGTAGACTCAGGTAATAAAGTTGCAGGTGGACAGTACAATAGGCGGTTGGTTGGAGCTAATATTTTTAAGAACTGGTTAATTTCACTGAGTTTAGCTTTGACATCCTAAGGAACCTCCCTCTGCTTCAAGATCTTCCTTAAGTCGTAAGAAGGCGATGACAGTCCAAAATAATAGCAAGACGTCTGACATTCACTAACATAAGTTAGATTAGCACACGTAGATCATACTCGTTCTGCTACCACAAGGAAATTAAAATCTCAACCGTCTTATGCAGCGAACCAACCGGAACGCATTACCAATTTATGAAGTTGGACGATGCAAGCGCTTAAATAAATCAGCGCTGGGCAAGTGCAGAGCAAATGTGAAGTGATCTCCTCTTTATCCACGTCATCGCAACTTTTGCCCTAGCCTCTTGTGGGGCATAGCACGTCAACCGTTCCATGTGCTCCAGTTCACGGTTCGTTGGTATAAATTAGTTTCGGAGGCTGCAGTTTTCAGCATGCACCTACCGCTCCACATTTACTACTACTACTTCCGACAAGTCGGGATATCGTCATCATCGTGGCGCGACAGCCCGACGTCGGACCTTGGTCGCCTGGATCATTGTCCTCCAATTATCTCGGTCACGTGACCGCGTCCTCCAGTTTAGGAAGCCCGCCGCTTGATTTCGTCAGTTTCGTTGACGTCCCTTGACAAGTTGCAACCCAGGTATATGAAGTCGTCCACGAACTCGATGTTGAAGTACTCCAGATTGATGCTCGATTGTGCAGGTGTCCTCGTTGATTGCATCATTATTTTAGTTTTACCCTCGTTGATACGTAGTCCAATTTCTTTTGCAGCGGTATCGAGCGTACACAAAAGTTTTTCTACGTCAGCCAATCTTCGGGACATGATGCTGAGTCGTCGGGGTACGCTGCTTATTGTGCCGACTTGGTGAGTAGCGTCTTGCTATAGTCCATATTCTTAGCCCGAATAGCGTATTCCAGTGCTAAGTTGAAGAAGTGCCAGTCCATCGCCCTGTTTCAGACCAGTGCGTGTTTTAAATAGATCAGTAAGTCTATTATGGATCCTGACTTGTGAAATGAAGTTGGTCATCGTCATCTTTGTCAGTCGCACAAATTTTGCCGGTATATCAAATTGCAGCATGATGTTGTACAGTACTCCACGATCGATACTGTCGTATACCTGCTTAAAGTCGACAAAGATTTGGTATACGTTTACATTGTATTCCCAGCACTTCTGGAGTATCAGTTTGACCGAGAAGAGCTGATCGGTTGTGGAGCGACCAGGTCTGAAACCGCTTTGATATTCGCCAATGATTCGTTCTGAGTATGGTTTTATTCTATTTTCCAGAATTTTCGTCAAAATTTTATAGGACGTACAAACTAGTGATATGCCCCTGTAATTCTCACACCGCAGTTTATCTCCCTTTTTATGAATTAGACAGATGATGCTTCTGCACCAATCATCTGGGATCATCTCGTCCCCCCATACTCGCAGGAGTAATTGATGTATATCATTAACTAGACCCGTTGCACCGAAATTTAGCAGTTAGCTGGAATCTCGTCAGCGCCCAGCGTTTTATTTAGTTTTAGTGACCCCAACGCGAGATCAACTTCATCTACTGTCGGGGGTTGTATGGATGGGCCTAGATCAACAATGTCGTTGAGAGCTTCTTGTGTGGTTGTGTTGGAAGGTAGGTTCAGAAGCTCTTCAAAATTTGAGGCCCATCGTTTATTAATGCCATCGTTGTCGCTAATGATGTTTCCATCCTTGTCCTTACAAAGCTAGTCCTGGGTTGGTAGCCGTTCTTAATTGTATTTACTAGTTTGTACGCTTGTCTGGTGTTCCTATTAGCTAAGTTTTCGTTTATATTCAGCAACTGCTCGTCAAAGTATTTATTTACGTTTCTTACGTCTAATTATTCTATTCGATATTCGCCGTAGCACGTCATATTTTTCTCTTTGGTTCCTCATTGAATCCATTGTCTGTAGGCCTCGTTTTTCACGTCAAAGGAATTTATGCATTCTCCGTCGAACCAGTTATTTCGCGCTCGGCGGGCTTTATATCCCACGACCTTCTCTGCGACCTCTTTGGTGGCACCCTTGAGTTCTTCCTAGAACCCATGGACGCCTGTTGTTTAGCATAAGTGATAGTCTTTCCTCAAGGGCGGTGGTATACGCCACCACCGCACAATCCCTCAGAAGCTTATCGAACGCAAACATTTTGGGAGGGCTGTTTCTCGATTGGTGCACTGAGGAAATTTTACATCTGTAGGTCGTCTTCACCAAGTAATGATCTGAGTCGCACTTTGCTCCTCGATAGGAGCGGACATCTATCACACTAGACGCCCATCTCTTGCAAATGAGGAAGTAAATAACTTAGTTGACGGTATGTGTGTCTGGAGACTTCCAGGTCTGCTTGTGAATGCGTCGATCCGGGAAACACGTAGAGCTTACGATTAGATTCCTTCTGCAGGCGAAATCCATAAGTCGCTGGCCATTGTCGTTACATTTTCCATGGAGACTGTGGCCTCCAGTGGTCCCCCAGTGCCACCTTTCATTTTTCGACTTTCGCGTTAAAGTGTCCCAGCAGCAGTTTGACGTCGTTTGTTGGAACTGAGTCAAAGAGAGCCTTAAGGCGGGCGTAGAACTTGTCTTTTACTTCTTCTTCTTTAAATTCCGTGGGGGCGTGCACATTGATGAGCCAGAGATTGAAGAATCGAGTCTTAATGCAAATCTCACACAGCCGTTCATTTATGGGTTTGAAGTCAGTAATGTGCGGCTTGAGGTGACTGTTCATATAAAAATACTCCAAATACTACTACTCCAAACTGCTTGTGGCCCGATGGTTTGCCACTTCTAAAAATTGTGTGCGATTTGTTGTCACTGATCTCACTGTTAAGCTTATTTGTTTGCTGGACTGCATTAATGCTAAGTTTATACTTTTCGACCTGTTCTCAGTCCCCGGTTTGTTCAGGGAGCGTACATTCCTGGATCCGATAGAAAAATCCATTAGTCGTTTTGCGTGGTTGTCGTTGTTGATCCGTCCAATCCGAGGCTTTTGTTCCAGGTTTCTTGACGTGGAGTGGTTTTTCAAGGACGAGTTTTCAGCACATCGCACCCCATTCAGGGGGTGGCCTCGGGAGATAGCTGCTTCAGATGATTTACTAAACGTGCTGGATTTCACACAACTGTAATGCAGGTCCAGCTACACAAATCATTCTATCCTACTAAACCTGAGACGCTTAGGTGTTGGTCAGCCATTCAGGCTACATCTATCTGCCTTTTTCCAAACTGTCTTATCGTTAAGATTTGGCCGTCGGCGGTTTGACACACTGCTGTTGCCAGATGGCGCCTACGTGGAAGACTATGGAAAAAGTCATTTGATGGTGGCAAAATGTAGGTAGGATATGGTGGGCACAGCAGCCCGTGTACCTTACTTTGGTTCATGGTTTTCTGTGTTCATCGTTACATACTTTTCTCCAGTAAGTAATGCGTCGGCGCTTTCAATAGACGCATGCCTTTCGAGGAGCGAAAGATGAATAAATGTGGAAATGCTCTTAACTTTCCAAGTAACAAAGTAGGACCAGTTATGGGCTAGAACTTGCGATGTAAATGGACCTGGTGTCGGCCGTGCTTTTCCAAATTCAGGGGTGAGCAAAATTTGCCAGGTGTGCAGTCATGCCATTAGCTGTCAGGCCACCCTGAAATAGTGCATGCGCTAATAGTGCAGTTACGGTTTTCAGCCGAAAATTTCAACAAAAAGAGCGAATCAATGTGCTACGCCTGCTGCGTTCGCTCTAGGTGCCACAATCTATTGTGCGCAATGACAACCACCCGCACCACCGGTCCATTTTATTGACTTTTCGGTTGAACCGAGAATGTGCACATGCACTATTACGAATGTACACTTACGGCATGCACTTTTTCAGCGGTGAAGTGTCGTTTTGGCGCAATGTTGCATGGGGGCGGCCATGATTATTTTGGTTTGGGCGGATGACAAGGGAGATCGTGTGAAGATGGAGAGTTGCTTGTCATCGGTTACGCCGATCGGGCGGATTTTTTTGGGGGGGTTGCGAGTCACCTGCCAACGCCATCGGCTGTGTCACGGATTTGGGAATTCAACCGCCACAACCAAATTGAATTATCTCCGTTGCCGGGAGATGAATTCGTAATAGCAGCGACGGGGCGGCTATTTTCGTTTTCGCGTTAATCGTGGAAATTGAATCTCACGACTAGTGGTCTGCGACTTCCGATGGTTCAAGTCCGTTCGTTCGAGCACGGTTAACGAAAGTGTGTCTACCGTCGATATTTTGTATTAGTTCGCTGTGTCGGTTACAAACTTTACCGACTATCACCGACAGAGAATATCTTGTGGTGACCCATGTCGAGTCAAACAAAGCAGAACGCCGCGTAACTTCACTCCGGCTTGTGGAGGGTCGCTGATTTGTCCCGTCCCCATTTGATGACCCCAACGATTTTGCAACGGGTTTCTTTGTGGTACCGGCACTATTACGCTAATGCTGTACATTGGTACATCAGTGCGACATCCTGTCAGAGCGAGCAGTGTAGAAGGAGTGCATCTATTTGTGTAAAGCGTCGAGAACACCAATACCAGCAAACGGTTCACGACAGTGCGTGCCGGAAAAAAAAAAGAAAAAAAAAACGACCCAACCTATAGCGTACGTTTATACTATGGCGGTGGCGGCGACGTTTTTTTTCCGTCGACGTTCGACGTTAAAAAAAACGTCGTTTGCTTGTGATTATATTACGACGTTTTTTAACGACGTACGTGGAATCATTCGGTATTTCTTGAGCCTACATCATGGATAGACGGAGAATATTGCTGCTTTGTGCATTGGAAGCAGATGTGCTTCTCATGTTCACAACTACATAATATTTCACGTGTAGAAACAAATCAACAAATATATCCCCATCCTCACCCTTATCCGTATCGTCATCTTTTCATTATCACATATCCTTATCCTCCTCCGCATTCTCGAGCTCGAACAATTTTTTATCCACAATCTTATCCTCATCCGCAAAACAATATCCCTACTAAACCACCACAACAAAGAGTAATTGCATGTAATTATTAAAAAGATTCAAGAAATGAAACCGGAATATAGAGGGCTACGCCCGCAATTCGAGGGTTTTGTAGCAAGCGCTTATTTTGGCATGTAAATACTGGCTCCCTGTTCTTCTTGGTACCCCTCAGCTGAATAAAAACACCATAATTAAATGTTTTACCCATGATATAGTATCTTACATGCCAATTCTCAAAAAGACTGCATCTGTCACCTCTCAAAGTAATAGTTTTAATACGAGAAGCTGTAGATAGATATGTATGTATACGAGATAAACTGTCCCACTCTTCGAGATGCTTAACCATTCATATTAAGACGACATTGCAAATTGCAAACTTGTGTAACGGCTTCGAAATTCATTCATTCATTCCTCCTCCACTGTTCCCCTTTCTACAAATCTCAAGAAAATGCCAAAAATGGAATGTACTCAACATTACCTTTCTCACGACACCCCACTTGGCTATACCAGTGGATAAAAAAAAATTTCCTTAATTTCGGCTCTATGTGGACCCCCCTCCCCCCCCCCCCCTCTTAAAGTTGGCCAATTACAACACAATGCTATCTCCAGCAAATTATAGCATTTCTACACATTCTCGCCGAATTATGTGTGCAGCTTCAGCCGTTCGTAAGATATTCTATGAACAGACGGACAGACAGGTATTTGACCGATTTTGTAAGATTTAAGACACAAAACCCTAAAAAAATTAAATGTGTGAATAGTTATTGTTAGGATCACCAATCACCAATCTTCACCCTTCCAAAGTTGGTTCATTAAATAACTGCAATTCGCACTACGAAAAACAACATGTAAGTAGTACACGCATATCTATGCGTGAGGCCGGTAGGTGTATTTTTTGTAAGGATAGTGTCAAAATGCATAACTTTAAGTCAATGTACTATTATTAAATATCATGTCATTGTAATGAAACTTAGAGGTATTATTGCCTATGATGTTGGTTATCATCAGCCATCAATATTTTTGACCTAGGGTGTGCTTGAGGGGTGCAGGGGTGTGCTAACTGCAACTATAGAAATGTACTATTATTAACCTTTTTGGATGAGATTTAAAAATTCTATTATTTTCGGTTTTCTATGCTAGTGAAATGCCGCTTTTCTGTAAATTTTCATATGTCTAGCTATAACGGTCTCGAAATGCAAGGGGGGGGGGGGGGGACAAACTCGGACCACATATTTTCCCCTCTCCCTCTTTTCCCCTTTCTTCAAATTTGAAAAAATTCCAGAAATGGAATGTACTCAACGATACCTTTCTTATGATACCCCACTTGCCTATACCAAACGAAAAAAAAATTTCGACCTTCATTTCCCCTCTATGGCGACCCCCCCCTTAAAGTTGACCTATTCCGACGCATCGCTTTCTCCAGAGAATTATAGTATTTCTACATATTTCCACCAAATTTCATGCATGCAGCTTCAGCGGTTCGTGAGATATTTCATGGACAGACGGACAGACAGACGGACAGACGGACAGACGACAGACGGACAGACGGACAGACGGACAGACGGGCGCATGACCGATTTCATAAGGGTTTTGTTTTTATACAAAACCCTAAAAACGCTGCCGTTACCGTCGTAATATAAACTCTGCCATATAATTGCACGTGTTTATAGTGGACGTCGACGTCGACGTTCGAACGCCAGTCCGCCAACATGCGACGTTAAAAATTGTCGACGCGACGTTTTAACGTTTTAACGTCGAACGCTACCGCGCCTAATAACAACGTTCCCATTCATTTCCATGTGTTGCTAGCCATTAATTGCTTCGACGGAAAAAAAAACGTCGCCGCCACCGCCATAGTATAAACGTACGCATAGTTCTGTGGCTTTTGAGCGCTGTCGCTTTGTATTTTCGATCGTGACGTCGCAAAATCCAATTGTTTGAGGTGTACGTGGAGGCTAAAGCAACCGTCAGGTCCACGTCGATTCGATTGAGCTGGAGAGCCCATTGTGTTTGATGTTACACTGTGCGGCAGAGACGAATTAACTAGCATTTTTTCTTATGTAACAAACTTGCCGCCGGGGCAGTCATCGATAGTGTTGCCACCGTAAATTTTTCGTTTACCTTCATACAGTTTATAGTGTTTTTTTTTTTTTAATTTAGTATTTTTGCTACTTAAGTGATCCCCTTTGTTCCTCTTTAGTCGTTTTAAAACTGTTACAGATACTCCGGCGTCAACGGTAGCCATCGTCGATTCTGGGGTAAATATAAAATAGAATAATATATAATATAAATTTCATTTAAACCTTTCTTTGTCATTTTTTTCCGAAATTTATTTTCCTTTTTTTTCATATAATTACTGTTTCTTTTTAATGTTCCTTGTTTTAATTGGCTTTCATTAATTTTTGTTTGCTATTAATATTTAATACCTTTTGTTATTCTTTTTTTTTGGGGATTTCTTCTTTTCGATGTTCGAATTAAAATAAATCATGTTTTCGAATTGATGAAATTACGGCGTTTCCTTTGAGGAAACCTCCACACCCCGTTTCAGGTTGATTGTGAGATGAGGTAAAGGCCACATCTCTTCAATGTTCGCATGGGAGGCCCCATACATTTCTTTATCATCTTTTCGGCCATGGGGGCATCACGGCTGGGAAATTTGGTATCTTTTTGTTTCAGCGGGTGAAGAAGGTCGAGGTCCACCGCCATCTGGACTTCGGAGCACCAAATGATGGCATTTGAGCAGGCTGGCTTCACACTGCCTTTCCTTTGCCAGAATTTAATCCCCTCGTTTGTGTTGTCTATCCCAGGCCTGTGAATCCCTGAGTATGTTTGGACGGGGGCAACGAGCGGCGAAAACCCCGCCCACATCTCCCGAACTGAGCTACAGCAAGCACAGGCCGCCGCTTAGCTCGTTGAGGAGCAATCTTTGACAGCTGCCAATTTTGACCTCAACGGTCAAACATGGCTCCGTCCCCATTGACACCTTCTAAAAAGATCAGTCGTGGTTGTGCGCACTTAACGGTCGCAGTCCTCGAAGCGGATCTGGAACCGACTGTTTCAATTTCTCCTCCATATGCTTTCCCCTGCGGAAGAATATGTGCCATTAACTGTCAATTTTTGGATCAGCATAGTTTTCAGATCCAAAACTTGACAGTTGACAGCACATATTTTACCGAAAGGGAAAGCATATGGAGGGGAAATTGAGGAAATCCCAATCTGAATCAGCTTTCAGGACCTCAACCAATGATCGCCACAGACGATAGAACCAAACGATTCGCAACCACGTCAACTTCATAGAATGTACGGAAAAGAATTCTCTTCATTTCCACCACGTTTCGCGAACCATTTTTTGGACCCGTTTGTGGAGCTTAAGTCACTCTCACTGGAAAACGAATAATCCTTCGGTAAACATTTAGCTGGAATAGTCATGAATGTACCATCCTTTTGTTACGAATTAGAACCGCATGAACTTCAGTAAACATAACCTTCCATTTCAATAGACCATTCAGGTTGTGGACCAATTATAATTTCAGCAACAATCACGATAAATAATCAACTTATTAATAAACTGAACCGTAAAATTTTAATTTTGTGAAGTTATTATCATTAGGACGACTAGAATCGTTCATTGGTAAGAGTATAACTGTAGTCCAATCAAATAAGGATTTAACCTCGAATGAAAGAAAATAAGCTAAATTTTTGCATACACCTTCCTTTTGACCTTCTAAACACTGGGTAAAAAGTCACATAAAAACACGCGATAATCGGGTTTTAACTGATTTAAAAAAAAATATCGCGAAACCTGTCAAATTGGTGGGCGTTAGTGAGGGCTAACTCAAATTCAATTTCAATAAAATCCATTAATCTGTTCAAAAGTCACGTGGATCGGATTTTGACGCAATTGAATGCCAGCCTAATCCCCACAAACGTCCACCAATTAAACACTGTTTCTGATTTTTTTTTTCAAAAATAAGTTAAGAACCTTTGGCCAATTTTCCGAGTAGTTTGCTACCGAAATGGAGCTGTTTGATGAGCAGGAAGTTTCGAGAATCGTCAAACTACGTCTACAATGGGCAAGACATATACAACGAATGGCCGATGACCGCATGCCTAAGAAAATACTGAATGGGCGACAGCGACGAGTCGACGGAGAAAGGCTGCGAGAAAGACCGAGGGCTCGTTGGGAAGACTCAGTAGCTAATGACGCCCAACCAACTGCTGGTCTTCTAAAATTGGATGAACCGTCACTTGACCGAGATAATTGAAGGACGATGATCCAAGTGGTCAGGGCCCGACATCGGGCTGTTGCGCCACAGTGATGATTGTGAGTTGTGAACCGATTTTAGCGACCTTTAATACACTAGACGCGTAAACCCGTCGGGAGCGTCAAATCTACGATAGCCTCCCCGTGCAAACAGCTTTAGGGCAATGCTTAACTTTTTTGTCGTGCTCGGTGGTCGTGGTCGTTCAGTTACCGCTCTACGATACTAATCTAGAGCTCGGAGTTCAAATCTCGTCGTGATTAGAGATTGCCTGTGGGTACTGTGGGTACAGTTCTCCGAGCATTATTTCGGCGTTAGTAAAATTCGCTTCGATATCCATTTCTGACGTTTCGTTCGCGTAAATACGGCGTACATGTAAATACTAGTCGCGTTTATGCACTTGTAGAAATTACGCGATCGCGTATACGCGTAGCGTGTATCAGAAGCTTTACCGTTTAATATCTTAGGACGCGTACACGTGATTATTTGAGACTTTTTATCCAGTGATAGAAGGTCGAAAGGAAGGCGCATGCAAAAATTCCGCTTATTGTCTTTCATTCCGAGGTTCATCTATTTTCAGATCTCATTTGATTGGACCCGTTTTGAAAATGAATACTATCGGTTTGATACCAATTCGGATGCCACTACATTATTTCGACTACGCCCGGATACAAACCACACACTCACAAACTCTGCCCGCAAATATAAATTTTCGCGAGGATAATCGTATTTTATTGTTAGTTGCCGGCATTATAACTGCTAGGCGAACTGGTTATTTGCCGCGTTTCAAACACCAACAGTTCTGAGACTGGACCTCCCATTCCCATCGGGAAAATATTTTAATGGAGTATATTACAGGCAGAGAAGTCGAGGCTTAACTAAGCAAGAAAGATATCCTCATGTTCGTTGTTCAGTATACACCCAATAAATGCAGAACAAGTCGGTTATTCTTCAATTGAAAGACGGGGTCTGGGCATTGTACGATGAAATTGTGCTAACCTGCTGCTTGCTGCTTGCTGCCTACTTCGTCCTTTCAATAAGCACGTACATTGAGTGGGAGGCGTTAGGTTTCGATTAGGGGTTAGAGGGTACAATAGGAGTTAATATCAAACCGCAACTTCAGCAGTTGCATATATCTCGCCATTGCCGTTGGTGTCTTGGTGGCAAAGAAAAGTTAGCATAAGGACTCATTTCGCAAAGACGCCCTTGCATCGCGACGACAATGGATGCAGGCAAGTTTTTGTATGTTCGACAAATATATTGCCTGGTCCAGAGCAGCTATTGAACTGAACAAAACTACACAAGATGCAGAACATTCGTACGAAGTATCACCAATATACCCAAGTCTTTAGGATCGGATGCCTTGGAGTAGAGCGTAGTCTATTTATCTTCAATATGTTTTTCGTTCGAGGAACATAACCACAAAACCATATATTGTCCATTGCTGAGAAGTAAGAGCCGAAAACGGGAGTAGAATAGCGAAAGTTTAGAACTGAAGGTTTCTTGCGAAATGAAGAATAGACGATTGTCTTTGTAGTTTCTTTGAAATACAACTGGGGCTATGCGGTCCTATATACGGTTTCATTGCAAAATATTGCACGACACTTTTTGAATCATTCTTCGGATACTTATGGTTCCCCATTGTTTCCATTTTAAGCGTCGGACATCCTTTCTTTTAAAAACTCGTACAGTAGAACCCTGCTTATCCGATATCTGCTGGTCCACTCTCCTGGTAATTCGACTCTTTCGTAGAAGGCCCTACAATGGTAACTTTGGAAGTGGCCAGTGACTCCAAATTACAGATCCTTCGACTATGATAAGCGATGTTGACGAATCGCTAGTTAAAGTCAACGAAAAAGACCATGACAGGTTAGGTTAGGTAGGGTGGCAGCCTAGACGACTCCGCATAGACCGCTGAGGTCCATAGCGATACCACATATAACAGGTACTCATCCCGTGTCGTTGCTGGCCCCTACCAGAAGATCGTCGTTGAGCTTAAAGGAATCTGACTCGTTGGCGAAGCTCAAGAGGCTTCTCCAGCTGAGTCCTGCGAGTCCTTCAAGATCGTTGAAGAAGTGAGCTCCTAGGCACTTTAATCTCCTTCTAGCGAGTGCAGGACAATCGCATGGGAGGTGCTTTAGAGTTTCTTTCGTGTTTGGTATTTGGCAATTCCTGCAGCCATCGCTGGTTATTAGCTTTAGTCTGTGGGCATGTTCCCCTATCAGGCAGTGGTCCGTTAGTATGCCCACTAATAGTGCACACTGACTTCTGGGCAGTCCCAAGAGGCTTTCAGTTTTCCTTTTGTCATAAGAATTCCAGAATATTTTCGTTACTCTGGAATCGTTTGTGTTGAGCCAGTTAGATATGGCCTTTTGACGCATACCGTCGTCCATTATTTTCTTGCATGTTTGTATTGGCGTCGGCAGCTCTAGGTTAGGTTAGGTAAAGGGGCTGCCATGCTAACGCACAGCACACATAGACCGCCACTGGGTCCGTTGTGATACCACTAGATCCACCTAATGAAAAATCAAGGCATTAAAACCAGCCTGTGCTGGCAATGTAACAGCTCTAGGGCTGTCCCTCGTTCGGGGATGGCCCCCTGTTTGGCTAGTCCATCCGCTATTTTGTTACCTAGAACCCCGTTATGGCCCGGAACCCACCGGAGTTCCAGGGTCCTAGCTGATCCCAGAGATTGTAGAGCTATTAGGCAGTTATTCACTGTCTTCGACTTGATTGTGATGGACTGTAGCGCCTTTAGTGCTGCTTGACTGTCCGAGTGTATGACGATTCCTCCCTTTTTCCGGGATGAAATCATGACCTCAGCTGCCTTTTGGATGGCAAGCACCTCCGCCTGGAAAATACTGCACTCATTCGGCAGTCTGTAGGAAAGGTTGCATGGAAGTTCCGACGAGTAGGCTGCTGCTCTAACTCCGGCTTCCATCTTGGAGCCATTCGTGTAGAAGTTCAGCGCCTTTCTGCGTCCATGATCAACTACCGGGATCTGCTCCCTATCGGCTATATTGACCACGAAGTTTGTGTTGAAGCCTACTTGTGGTTTCATATAGTCAGTATTAATAGATGGCAGCCTAATACTGCGGTGGCCATATGGCCTCTCTTTGAAGTGCCCTGCCTCTCTAAGCCTTAGGGCACATTTAGCTGCCTCATGACCATGACAATTGCCAGCAATAACATGACGAGGAAATAATCAAAATTAGTCGCGCCTCTGCAAAGGAAGCCTTTGAATTCGCGCGCTATTCACTATCGAGTACAACCACATCCGAACCGTTCGCGACCATTGCACTTAATCCACTCCCTGCTAACCATGCCCTCGTTTATGCCACGGAACTATCTTCGAGTATTAACTAGTTCATTCTAACTCGCGACGATATAAACATTACGCATTAGCTAGTTTTGGTACTAATTTTGGCTCCACTTGCGATGCAGAATGGACTGAAAAATTGGGACTAAATGATGTTGCTGTCTTCGCTAATGGCGTTGTAGGTGAAAATTGTATTTTATATGTTATATGAATACCTCATCCTTCCCTGAAACTCTGTATTCGTCTAATCCTTTGATTGTAGCGTTATAAACGCGTTTTTATTGGGAGGCTATTGTCTCTTGACATTTCCCAAACCAAAGTGACAAACCAACAATTGACATCTTTCATATTTAGTACTTCTCCGTTTGGTCGGTATAAACACACCACGAACAAGTACTAACACTAAAACGATTTAGTTAAGTCGCCTTTTAGTTCCACGGCAGTGTGTCTCATGTTTGACTACCGGCGTTTCGGGTTCGAATCCCGTCCACGACAACGTTCGTGGCCATGGATGTGCAGGAGGTGCATGCTGCCAACTGCATTCTCTGAAACCAATTTATGCCAACGAAACGTCAACTGGGCCACATGGAACAGTTGACGCGCTATGCCCCACAAGGGGTTATGGCAATTGAGTATAAACGTGGCCCATGTCATCAGGTTGAATGCCTGGATGAAAGTCATCATGACCTAGGGATGTTACTTTTTTTTTATGTTATCACCGAAGCTTAGGGGATACCCTTTAATGCAATAGCATAGCTTTAGTAGGTGAGGAAATTAAGGTAAGAGGGGAGGAATGGGTTGAGCTGGATTAGACGAAATTAAATGACGGTGGACATTTTGTTTAAATTTCTGCAAGTTGTAACTGCAGAGGAAAACAGATGATTGTAAAGCGTTCCATATTCGAGTTGTTCTGCATACGAAAGATTCATAAAATTTTGCGGTCCGACTGACACTTCGATGGTAAGATGATGGGCACGACTTGACTGCCTGGTGTTGCGTACAGGAAATGCGACATCGGCAATTAGACTGCTTATTTCAGCAGAGCAGCGGCGGTTGACGTATCGATAAAAAAGTGATAGACAACCAACGTCACGTCTGTGCTGAAGTGGCTCTATCCGGGAAGTTATATCTTCATCACCAATAAGTCAGAAAACTTTTCGTTGAACTCTGCCCACTGTACTGTCGAGTGCGACCCGCACCGGCTCATAAATGGCAATCACATCACCAGGAACAAAAACCTAGGTCGTATGGAGTACGTCACACTTATGACACAGAATAAATTTTCTACCAAAAAAATCAATGAATAATTTCTTCATCCATCCCTGCAGACCTAACCCTGATCTTCTTTTATTCTAAAGCATGTGTATCTTCCAAGCCGTGGATCATCAGCCACTCCGTTCCTTAAGTCACAGTCACAAGTAGCCAGGAACGAGTACCCGTCAGCGATATCGTTCCGTGTGACGCAATTGACAATCACAGGTGCGACTTCTGACTGTTACTTCAGTTATTGTTGTCGCTTAAGTCACTGATGTTCCTTCAGTCTCTGCTGTTACTTCAGTCACTGTTGTTACTGTTCCGGGGGAGTCGCCAACCTCCTACCGGACGCGTCCCCAGGTGGCGGATAGGGGGAAGCTGCACTGATGTCAGTCAGGTAGACACGTGTTAGGTGTTCCGTGTCCTGTCAAAACAAAAAAAAAAACCAGTCCGAAGCGTATATACCCTAGACTTGTACAGACCTAGTGGTGATACCAAAAGTACCAATTGGCAACAACCATATGCATTAAAAGTGGGTCTCTTATATGGCCAGTTCATAGGGGAGGTTGGCACTCATTCAGTGGGATCTTGACCATTCTCAAAATCAATTAACTAACCCATTCTACAAATATTTGTCCAATTTTTCAAGTCGCTAGCTTCATTCTATCGAAAATTAACGCTTATTTGAAGTTTCACTTGTAGGGGAGGTAGGGGTTCCTTGAGTCGGATCTTGCCCAGCATTTCCATCAACCAATTAGATCCCCCTACAAACATTTAAACAAAATTTCAAGTCTCTAGCTTCATTTTATCGAAAGTTATCGCTTATTTGAAGTTTCTTTTGTAGAGGAAGTAGGGGTTTCGTTGGTTGGATTTTACGTATTTTCAATATTAGCCGACTGGATCATACTACAAACATTTGACCAAAATTTAAAGTCGCTAGCTTTATTTTGTCGTAAGTTATCGCTTATTTTAAGTTTCATTTCTAGGGGAGGTAGGGGTTCCTTAGGTCGGAACTTACCCATCTTTAATGCCAATTAACTCAATCTCACTTTCAACATTTGACCAAAATTACAAGTTGCTGGCTTCATTCTATCAAAAGTTTCATTTGTAGCGGAGGTGGGGGTTCCTTGTGTCGGATCTTGCCCATTTTCAATACCAACAAAGTAGGTCTTATTAGCAACATCCTTTCAAATTTTCAACTTGCTAGTATTATTTTTTCGAAAGTTATCGTAATTAAAGGAATATTTAATTTTTGGAAATTTGTAGGGGAGGTAGGCGTTCCTTTTATCCGATTATGCCCAACTTACTAGAACTTAAGCAGCTTCTCACTTCAAGGTTACACGACAAAAATCAGGTGTGTACGTCAATTGGTTCAGGAGTTATAGACAAAAAACCTGAAAAGTAGGGTAGTACGGGGTTCTTTGTAAGAAAATTACCGTTAGTTTTCAACTTATCAGTTTTATTTTCCCAGGAGAGTATGAGATTACCCTCATGAGTAATCTACCAAAGCTAGAGCTTTTCATGTTTCTTTAATCGGGAGTTATAGATACATTTATGTATTTTACATATGTAGGGGAGGTAGGCGTTCTCTTGGCCTGATCATGCCCATTTTCAATACCAACCAACTAGATCACACTTCCAACATTTGACCAAAATTTCAAGGCTCTAGCTTCATTTTATCGAAAGTTATCGTGCGAACGCACAGACAGACGGACAGACAGACAGACAGACAGACAGACAGACAGACAGACATGGCTAAATCGAATCAGGAGGTGACCCTGATCATTTATATATTTACATTGCTATACCTCCGGAGCATCCTTTAAGGTGTTACATATTTCCGTCGTGACAAAAACAATATACCCTATACTATAAGTCTAGGGTATAATGAATTTGTCAAGTGTCTTTACGAACTGACCGACACCAAAGGTAGTAGACCAAAATTGGCTATGGATAAGGTCACCCTGAATTGAAAACCAATTATGGAAGATGACAAGGAAATTTCATCTCCTTGCGCTCATGGTGCAGGTCCTCGGAAACCCAGTACCGGCGGCAGTGGGATTGAGCAAGCGGGATCCCGGCATCTGATACAACAAGTGTCAAATTGGCTGGAAACAGCGCAATCGGAAGGAGACGGGACCAGCCCGTCAACATCAAACCCATTCAAAAAAAGCTCCAAGCTTCAAAGGTCTCCCCAACAACAACCTTTGTCCGTACTATCAACGGGTTGTTCTTGGGAAGGCAAGAAACCTGCAGTCGAAACTGACATGTTCAGTAAATTGGGTACGCTGATCGTGGACTGGATGGACTTCATGGAGTCTAAATCCAATATACATAGCGTTGTTAACGGTAAGGTGAAGAACATACGCATTATGTATGATATAATGGAGCAAGGGAGCAAATCCTTGGAAAGAAGACCCCAATAAATCCTAAGAAGGACAAGGGACTCCAAGCATCCCCCAAAGCGCTATCAGTTTTTATACGTTTTATAAATTCCGCAGGATGGATTTGAGGATGAATAGTTCTGAACGACTTCGATAATGACGGTTTATTCCTGTTATTAGGCGTGTTGCATCATCAGTGGCGCACACTTAGCGCTAGTTGTGATTTTCTACTGGGTAGTAAACTCTCTACCAATTGAGCTACCACAGTTGTCTTCTTCTAAAGATAATAGAGAAAATATCAAAACTCTCGATGAGCGTTTCGATGAAATATGGAAAGAAGTCATCAGCTCCTTAGCTTATGGCGGCCTGATGAATTTATCAATGACTCCCATAAAGTATATCATTAGCTACGTCAATGATATGATACTCATATAGCAGGTCGTCAGTGTTCGTGTATCTTTTCATCGAGAGCGAGTAATGCAACAGTAGTGCGAAAGAAAAAGAAATATAAAAAGAGAAATATCTTCGCTTAATTTGTCTTCCCGCGCTACTTCACCGCGAAAAAAAAAATTAGCTGACTGATGAGCGATGATTAGCAGGGATACAGCCACGAACGAATCATAGCTTAACCAAGTAATGGTTCGGTCGTGGTTGTTGATGGTTGCGCAATGATCATGAACGGGTCAGAAATTAAAATGCTCGATAGTGAGTGGTGGGGCTTAATATATGTTGAAGCATTTAAAAGATTAAAGCAGCTGACATTCTGATGCTTGATAAATGGCGAGATGAAGTAGCCAAGCCTGGGGATCGGGTTGGCTTACTGAGGTTTTACTATAATTCGATGTATTTGTCGTTCTGAGCTCACTATGAGTTTATTGCAATTATATTCAATATGCAAATAAACGGACGCCTGTTTCTAACTATGCATTTCAATAAATAGCTGAAATCATAGAACAACCAATTCTTCCACCCTCAACTTGCTTATTCATAGTACTGGATTCGACTTCTTTCTAGTTCCAGTTTTTGATTCAGGACATTGTAAGAGTTCCATTCAACGACATTATGATTTGTTTCGTGTTTTAATAATAATTTCGCTTCTGATATTTTATGCGCTAATTAATTCGGAAATGCAGATTTAATGGGTGGTAAATATTTGCTCAATTCCTTCGCTTAATCCATTTCGTCTCGTGTCCTGGCCTGGGCTGCTTCTTAAATGGGGCGTCGATAGCATGTTGTGTCTGAGAACACCTGGAGTGGTTTAATGCCTTGTCACCACCTCCAACTGCCTGTGCCTAAAATATTTAAATATGACGAGAGTGTTGTTCGTCAGAAATAATCAACGATTTAACGATTTCACCCCAAAGAAAGAAATTGCCGGAGTTTCCAGATAACGAATTCACCGATTCGTTAAACAGGAGAAAATAGAAATAGTGGCGAAACAAAAAGAGTCCTTTTCGACTACTTTAATGTGTATACTTGATTTTTATGTGATTTTTCTTTTTTATGAGTCCAGAATACGATTAATTGCTTTTTGGATGGAATTATATTGTATATTAATTTTCCGACTAGGAGTGTGGGTTATTCAGCGAATATTTGATTTTAGTTTGTGTTGTGCCCGACATTTAGGAAAATTTATGGGTTCGAAAGTGCACATGAAATCATTCGGAGTAGTGGTGTTTTTCTATACCGGTTGGGGTGTGTGCATTTTTATGAAAATGGGACAATATAAATCAAAATTCTTTCAGGATGGATTTATAGAAGGCAGTTTCACAAACACGTTGATCAGCGGCACAGCGTTCCTTATCTATACATACAGCGGCAGCCGCTGCGGTTTACAAGTATACATTGTATTTAAATGCAATCTCGCCGCTCTACAAGCCGAGGATAAGTCTTCCTTATCGAGTTCATGTGCAGCTTCGTCAGCAGTGCAGACCTGTGATTTCAAAATACTTTTTTACCAACATCGAAAAGAGTTTATGAGACGAAAGTGCTTTAATGACCGCCTCACTGTCTGTATAGATAGCTGTAAGCTCCACGGATATTCTGAGCTAATATGTTTTTTGTCTGTTGGAGAGGGTAAATATTACTCACGTGCCACTGTCCACGAATTATAATAATTCGTATGGCAGCGATATGGGACTTTCGTTGTCAGTGCGTGGATACTTACCCAGTAAAACAATCAACTCTCTTACTCAACCATTCTTCCTTCGGAGCGGCGTCTTGGTATTGCATCGCAGGCCTGGTTGTAGCTATTAAGCCCTTAATGCGCTGCGTCCTTTCTCGTGTTTGCTCCTCTGTCGTATGCATGTCGCATATTGAGCGAGTTACGGCCTCCCAATTGGGCTCAGAGCTTATCATGTGCTCCACTAGGTTCTGTGGATTGAGGTCACTGCCAAGTACGGCCTCCAATGGTTCCTGTAAACCTTGGACATTAAAAAAAATACAAATTCCGAGTCCTCCGCTATTCCTGGGCACCTCAGACGATCGAGCGACCAGTTGTGTGGGTACTTCCTATATCCACCATGCCCTCTTAGAAATTGGGTTAGGCTGAAAACACACCGCATAAGGCTGAAAACACACCACATAAGACAAAATGTTTGTTTCTGTCTCAAGAAACAACCGACCATTGCTTCTTATCAGGCAGCACACACCAAAAGAAACGAAACAAAACAAACGTCTTTGTCTCGATGCGTTTTATGACTGGTTGGCGATAATGCATGTCTTTGGATATTATCAACACACACCGAATGAAACAAACTTGTCTCAGACAAACGTCGTTGTTGATAATTGCATACATTGCAATAGGCGCAACACACACCGCATGAAACGAAACAAAAAGACAAGACAAAACAGAAAGACATGTTTCGTTGCCACTAGACGGCCAGTTGTCTTTCAGAAACAAAAATTCGTTTCCGCTTAATAGCTGGTCATTTTACGTAAAATGTAGCAAATTATGGATGTCGACGCCGAAAAGTTGTTGCTTTTAATTGAGGTAAGAAGCCCAATTTATAATTATAGAGAAAAGGAGCATGCAAAGAAAATTGCAATTGATAAGCTATGGGTAGAAATAGCAACCGAAATGAATTTTGAAGGTAAGTTTATTGTATAGTATTTCATTTTATTAAACATAAGTATCCGTACATATACATATGTGAAAAAAAAAACATTTGTAGTAAGGAACTTTCGTTTCTCGTTTATAAATCAGATTGTATTCAATTTTGTCTCATCTCAACACACACCAAATGAAACAAGACAAACAAAAAACGTTTTGTTTTGTCTCACTGTGTTTCGCTTGGTGTGTGCTGCAATGAAACACGTTTTTTTGTCTTAAAAGACAAAAACATTTTGTCTGATGCGGTGTGTTTTCACACTTAGGGCCGGTTGCTCAATGTCCGATTAAAATTTATTTTAAGAATAAACTGCCATTTAGCACAATTTGATTTGCTTAATATCTGTTTAGCGCTATTAATCGGGTAAACGCTAACCGTCCCCTAGTCTTTGATTAATCTCTTATCCAAAACAAAATCCAGCCACTGGCTTCCGGTTGAAAGTTTATCTGAAACAAAAACCCAACACCTGATACCGGATGCTGAAATTTTGGCAGCTAGAACGGTTCACTTTTGCAAATTCACGCTTCGCGTGAAGTGTATCATACCTTCGTTGTGTTTTGTGGAACATTTGTCTTTTTGAAATTAGTAGTAAATTCTGTTCCGATTTCACTGTTCCTATAAGAGGTATATGAAATAGTGGGCCGATTTCAACCAAATTTAGAAACGTGGCTTAGCAGTCAATACGGTTGAATAATATACAATTTCGTAAAGATATCTTCAGAAAGAAAAAAAGTTTTTCTAACAAAAACTTACTTTTGGGACGGTCGTTCCTATGACAGCTATATGATAGAGAAGTCTTGGCTTGGTAATTTGCTTGAGACGTATGAGAAAACGAAAATGCTTATCGGGCTGTTTATAGCTTCAAATAACTTGGACACAAGTTAAGTTTGTTAGTTAACAAAGAGTTTATTCGAACATTGAGAAAACGGGCCTTTGATAGTGATTTACTTCTCCGTGCTTGCGGATGAAACTCAATTCGATTAGTTATATGTGACCGCTGTGACTTTGGTGTTTCATCCCACCGGCCACCGCTGTTGCCATTTCCTCAGAAACTTACTTCTTTCTCGTTTTTTTTTTGCGCGCATTAAATGCTCCAAACCTCGGCCTTTGTACAATCGGTCTATTTCGTCTGCTGAAATGTCTATGGGGATCATACCCGCAACAACATAAGCAGCCTCATCAGATGTTGTTCGGTATGTACAGCACCCTCTCAACTCAATCCTTAGGAAGCACAGTTGACTCTTCGACTGTTAGAAGGGTGGCGGAGCGCGTCGTACAGAAGAACATAGGCGGCCACTCGGTCGCTCTCCTCCTCCTGCTTAACATAATCCTTACCAAAGCCACAGTGGCAGTTGCCGCCTTCTGACATACTTGAGGTGCTCTCTAAATATCAGGGGGGCAAAAACTCCTCTTCCATAGCTATCCGCGTGGGCGCCCCCTGGAACGGCAGTGGTCACTGACCATTGCTAACCAATGTCAAACCGCCAGTGATGGCGGTGCGATAATTTGGTTGAGGTAAACCTTCCCCCTGTGGTGTGGGGTGTACAAATAATACCACGGGCTTTTCCTTTGAGGGCCTGTCGTTAAAGCGGACAATCAAAGGGCAGGATGTGTATGCCAGCAACATGCATTATTCAAAATCTTTATATGCTAACGAAACGTCAACTATGCCTCGGATAAGGACTGACTCAACGGTTATGACTTTTGGCTATCGTACAATGACAAAGATTGGATTCTGGAATGTGCGTATTCTCCTGGACAATGGATCAGAAGGTCCCCAGAACGCACGATTTCTTCAATTAGAGAGTGAGTTTCTGAGGTACAAATTAAACATCTTAGGTGTTAGTGAGATGAGATGGTGGAGCAGCTGAGAATTTATCTCCCCAACGGGCACCACTGTAATGTTGTACGCCGGTAGAGCTACCGGTAGTCGTCGTGAGTCAGATGTGGGGCTCCTTTTAACCAGAGCCGCTCGAAACTGCCTCTTATTCTAGGATCCGGTCTCCGACCGAATCATGACCGTCAGGTTCCGGACCAAAATGAGAAACATTTAAATAATACCATGCTATGCTCCAACTGAACCCGACAATGTCTTGGCGAAGGCATTTTTGTGCTTCCTGCAGTGGCTAAGATAATAGCTGAAATCGTCCAGGCCCACTTAGAAAGCACAATTGATAAAGAGCAGGCTGGTTTTAGATCCGGATTCTCCTGTGTCGATCACATTGCCATCACCTTGTGAATCATCATCGAGCAATGCGTTGAGTCTGATTCTCCGCTTCATTTGCTTTTCATCGATTTCGAAAAGGCTTTCAATAGTGTGAACCGGGGGCGGCCTTGCGCATCAGAGACATCCCTGAGAAGCTTGTGGCTATTATTGAGGCAACCTATGACGGCGCGAAATGTCGCGTTCTGCATAAAGGTAAGGTAACGGGGGACTTTGAGATCCGCAGTGGAGTTCGGCAGGGATGCATCCTCTCACCGATCCTATTCCTCATAGTGATCGGCGATGTGTTGCATGCAGCCCTATTCGGACTAGTCAGAGGAATCCAATGGACTTTGACATCTTATCTACGACATTGACTACGCTGACGACATATGCCTACTCTCCCACAAAATCATGGATCTGTCCGCAATTGCGTTAGATCTCGCGAGGGAGGCAAGCTGGACTAGAGATTAATACCTGTAAGACCAAGGTTCCTAGCCCTCCATTGCGAAAAAGAAATCCGACACCTATTGCCATCAGTACAAATGGGAAGCCTTTGGAGAAGGTGGACAACTTCGTCTACCTGGGTAGCATTGTTGCCGAAAATGGTGGTGCGGAGCAGGACATCGCTCGTCGTATCAACCAGGCTAAATGCGCCTACGGCATGCTCTCCAAAATCTGGCAAAGTAGTTATCTCAGCATCAAGAGCAAGGTGGGGCGACCGGTAGAGCAGTGTGTTGAGGCATCAGTCGCATGTTTGACCACCGGCGTTTCGGGTTCGAATTCCGCCCACGACGACGTGCAGGAGGTGCATGCTGGCAACTGCATTACCCTAAACCAGTTTATGCCAACGAAACGTGAACTGGGCCACATGGAACAGTTGACGCGCTATACCCCACAAGGGGTTAGGGCAATTGAGTAAGACCAAGCTGGGCCTGTTTCACTCCCTGGTACTGTCTATGCTTTTGTATGGGAGCAGTACATCCGTTAGTGTAACCGTAAAGCTGCAAGTTTTCGTCAACTAATGTCTTAGTCGAATTTTAATAATTTTCTGGGCCGAAACAATATCTAATGAAGAGCTATGTCGGCGTACGGGTCAGATGCCAATCGACAAATTGATACGCAGGCGAAAATGGCAGATAGGTCACACAATGCGGAAGAGTGATAACTGCATTGCTTTGCATGCCATGAAATGGAACCCCATTTTCAACCAAGGCCGACCAAGAGGCGCTCCTAGAATCACATGGCGTCGGTCTGTGGGAAATGAGTGTGAGGCGCTGGGTAAGCCTTTTCGGGAGTTGCGCCCCATTGCCCAGAACAGAGTACGATGGCGCGCAGGAGTAGTTGACGCGCTTTGCCCCGCAAGGGGTTAAGGCAAAGTAGTAGTAGTATTAGCTATTGCTTTATCAATTGGTCAATGACGGTCATGAGGTTTTTCATCAGCTATGTGCTAATGAATTCGTCAATGACTTCGATGAAGCATTTCATCACCTACGCGTGATGGATTCGCTAATGAAGCTCGTGGAGTGCGCCGAGAGTGGTCCCGACATATACTTATTTTATTTGTCCCGCGGCATGAAGCTGTTAATTGCTCTGACCCCTGCAGGGGCATGAGCGCGGTAACATTTCTAGCATTTCTCTGCCTTGTTGACGTTTCGATAGCAAATTTACTTTTCGGAAGTGCAGTGCAGCATACACCTCCTATCCCTGCTAAACCTCTTGAGGAATCGCAAATCGAATCAAAGTGTCAAATGACCCTGCACTTCATCCAATCAAAAATTAGGCTGGAGTGTGAAATGCTATACACGCTATAGTCCACTTCTTTTCTATTCACATCAAAAGCTGACTTCAGATTTAATGACCCACAATTATACTAGTGCAATTTAACAAATTAAGTCTTCTACCGCACTCGGAATTCTTCTATTGCCAATACGTAATTCGTACCGGGCAGGTTTCAATTTAAAAACCAGCAAACCGAGCGATGATTCTCCATCACCTGACCAAATTATAGAAATCAGAAGCCATCGCAGCACTCATCCTGCCATCATTGCTCATATAAATCAGAAAGAGATTTCAAAACTGATTATCCACTTGAAAACAGCAAATTGCCCACTTGTACGATGCAATTATTTACGAGCTAACACTTCGCCAATACGTCGGCTTTATGTTGAAAATCCCAGAAAAGTCAGCAGGGCAATAGCCATAGATACGTATGAATCGTACAAAAGCAGCATTTTGTTGTGGAACGTCGACGGCACGAAGGATGGGTCGGAGTGCTTAATCAGGGATCGGTTGCATTAAATAACCGTATGTGAGTGGAGCAATCGAATAAAACGCATCCTTGCAATTCATGCTCGTATTCATCATATACAATACTTGAGGGCACAGCATGAAACTGGCATTCGTATATTTTGACCCGGCAGCACCCCGTTAATTTGCCCTCTACAGTCAGCCCATCCGTAGCATCGACTACATTTTCATCATTCGTCCTTATCATCAGCATCCAGATGCTATCGTCCTCATCATCCTCGCCAGCTTCATCATCAACTTATCATCGCTGTTGTGTAGTCGTCATTACCGTGAACAACATCATCAGATTATTCATTAACCAAATATCCCGTATGGTAACCCCATTAAAAAGGTGTTATAGCGTAAATTCATCAATTAAATTAACAGCCTCGTGTACTTGTGGGCCATAGATGACTCTTAAGGGGTGACTATTGTAGGCCCAACTCGCTCCTATCTCCAATGCACAATATTGCAAACGCTATTCGTGCAGATCTTTCATTAGGTGGCATGGTGGTGACGAATCCTCTGAATAGAATTCGACGACTAAGCCCCCATCTGGAGTGTCCTACAAATATATTACGTTACAGTCAGTCAGTTCAGGATGATGAAATGGAGAGGTCGCGGGTGGTGAGATTTTCTAACCACTTCAAGGGATCTATTTTGCAATAGAGTTGCAAAGAACTAGAGGCACTGTGCAGAGGTGGGAACTGCTTGTTACACCATATCTGTTTCATAGATAAAAAACGGCTTGGAAAAAATAGGAAGGTTGCTAAATATAACGCTGTTGACTTATTGTGAAACTGAATCCACTATTTGCATTGCATTTAATTTGAAATTAGCAACATCTGTCCGTCATTATGAAGGTGAAACACATCAGATAGTTGATACGTTTATACAGTATAATACCGGATACGGAAGGAGCTGTCAGTGATGAAATGGTATAAGGTTGACGCACACTATCCCCGATTCTTACTTCTGTTAATTGGCAAGCAGTTTAACTTCTGTAAGTCTGGATAAAGTTCACTCGGCAGGTACATAGGCCCTTAGAAAAATTGCGAATTTAATGACACTTGGGGATGTTGTCCGTAGGTGTCCAGTAGTGTCAAATTCAATTTATCCAGCAAAATTTCTCTGTGCTAACTTTGTGGCGGCCGAAAAACCGCAAAAGTTTAGCACTTTTTTCGATTTCTGCTATGTAACTTTTTAAACTTGCGTCCTACGAATAAAAGTACTGCTTTTTCGACGTTGTAGTGCATTAAATTTCCTACAATTTACATTGGTCAAACTCATTCTTATACCAACTACATACAAAGCTAGGCCGAAGCTTATGCATTTAAAGTGAGTTTCCTATATGGTCAGTTTATAGGGGAGGTTGGCACTCATTCAGGAGGATCTTGACCATTCTCAAAATCAATTAACTAATCCATTCTTCAAATATTTGTCGAATTTTTCAAGTCGCTAGATTCACTCTATCGAAAGTTACTGCTTATTTGAAGTCGCACTTGTAGGGGAGGTAGGGGTTGCTTGGGTCGGATCTTGCCCATCATTGCCACCAATGAGATCACCCTCCAAACATTTAAACAAAATTTCAAGTCTCTAGCTTCACTCTATCGAAAGTTATCGCTTATTTAAAGTTTCATTTGTAGGGGAAGTAGGGGTTCGGTTGGTCGGATTTTCCGTATTTTCAATATTAGCCAAGTGGATCTTTTGATCTGATTATGCGCAATTTACAAGAACTCAAGCAACTTCTCACCTCAGGGTCACATGCCAAAAATCAGGTGTCTACGTCAATTGGTTCAAATGCTATACACAAAAAACCTTTTTTTTTGTCGAGGTGATGTAAAGATACTGCTGTGCTTGAGCAAGTATGTCGGATTTACCGACTAAGCCCAAAAACACCAGCTCCGCCGTTCCCCCTGCCGGACTACCTTTCGGCATTACTTCGGAGGGATAGCTCTGGCTGATCAGCCATTACGATTTGTAGACTTACGTCTGGCTTCTTCTATTTGGAGCTCTTTGTGGATGGTGCATACCGTCCGGCTCACTACGTCCCAATCTTGTTGTGATCGCAGCATCAAATCAACCAGATTCTGTGGGCTTATGACACTCCCCAGATCCGCTTCTAGTTGTTCACGGTTCCCAGAAAATCTGGGGCAGTCGAACAATATATAAGACAGTCTGGCGAATCGTCCAGCCTGTGTAAATATTGCCTGTATCCGCCATGACCCGTAAAAAATTGGGTTAGGTAGTGGTTCGCCTCACCACTTCCCGATATCCGGGATGAGAGTATGTGTCCAATGACCGGTTGAAGCCTGCTCCCATCGCTGCTGCCATTCTCTCAGAGATATATCCCTCTACATAACTCTCCGATCCGCTGACGCCTCTGATGTTTCCAGGCGTCGACCGCGGTCCAGTAGGTTTGCTTCGTCAACCAGAATCTCCATTGGGATCATTCCGGCGACGACATAGACGGCATCGTGCGTAGTGGTTCTGTATGCACACCATACTCACAATGCGCACCTTCGGTAAACCGAGCTAATTTGTCTGGTATTGCAAGTGTATTGCAGAGCACTGGCCCAAATTGGTGAGGCATACAGTAAAATAGAGGTTATCACCCTAGATAGCAGAAGCCTCCGGCTTGGTCTTGGACCGCCTATATTTGGCATAATTCTTGTCAAGGCCACGGTGGCGGACGCTGCCTTCTCGCATCTATACTTCAGACGCTTTCCAAATCTCAGCCTCGCGTTGAACATAACTCCCAGGTGCCTAATGGCTGGCTTAGAGATTATGACGCTGCTTCCGACTCTGATCTTTAAAGAGGTCTTTTTTCTGCGCTTACTGATTAGAACAGCTTCTGTTTTTTGCTCAGCGAGCTCCAATCCCACTGTTTCCAACCACAACTTAATAGTTGTGATCGTCTCGCTGGCGTACATTTCGACATAGCCCGAGTCTTTTGCGACGACGACTACCGCTTTATCACCTGCGAACCCAACTATCGTGACCTCTTTAGGCATCGGGAGGTTCAAGATGGGTACGTGATACTCCACAGCAGAGGACCAAGAACGGATCCCTGTGAAACTCCCGCTGTTACCGTGCACTCCTTAGTTCCTTCACCAGTATCATACTGCAGAACACAATGTGAAAGGTAGCTCTTGATTATTCCAGCTAGGTAGTCCGGCACTCCCATCGTTTGCAGAGCGTCATGAAAGCAACCTCAGTTTGCGGAATTGAACGTGTTCTTGACATCGAGTGTCACCACCGCGAAGCCTGTGCCCCTTCGTAATAAATCCCTTGCCAAGTTGGTAACCGTCATAATTGCGTCCACTGAAGACCGCGTGCGTCTGAAACCATACTGACGGTCCGACAGGCCCCCTTTTCTTCCAACACCTCGGACAGTCAGTTAAAAATTAACATTTTAGTCGGGGTGCTGTCTGCCCTATTTTCTTCATCACCACATTATAAGCCATTTCCCACGGGTTTATATTGGCGTCATCGCAAAACTGTTTAAAGCGATTTTGTTTGCTGACTTTGACTGCCGCAGGTCATTATATGCCGGTGTTTCTGTCGATCGCTGACTAAGACGCCGTACTTTCAGACACCTACTCCTTAGGCTCGCTTCGGCCCAGCAGTAATTCTCCCTTCGAAGATTTCAAGACTTTCTTCTTGGCATGGAGGCGTCACATGCTATCGCTTTACAATCTGCGCGGTCCTCTGTTCTGCCGGTCCTACGATGGGCCCGCGCTGAAGCAAGACCTCCTTGAAGGCTGCCTCTTCAAAGTTTTTTACAGACCATCCCCGTGTTGGCGGTCTTCCTTGTACTCGGCGTGTCCCCCTGCTATTGTAAAGAAGATTGCTTAGTGGTCACTGTGGGTGTAGTCTTTGCCCACGCACCAATCTACGTTTGGTGCCAAAGAGTGACTGATCAATGTTAGGTCAATAATAGAGCCTGCCTTTCCTTTCCTGAAAGTATTGCTACCACCTGAGTTCATTTGGACTACATCCAGTTGTGAAAATGCGTCGAGAATTGCCCACCCTCGGGCATTTGTTTCTCGGCTGATCCAGCGATTCTACGACGCGGCGGTGGCGTATACTACCGCCCTTGAGGAAAGACTATCGCCTATGCTACACAACATCAGCAACATAGGCGTCCATGGGTTTGGGAAGAACTTAAGGGTACCATCAGGGATGTCACAGAGAAGGTCGTGGGATATAAAGCCCGGCGAGCGCAAAATGACTGGTTCGACGAAAAATGCAAAAATTTACTTGACACGAAAAACGAGGCCTATAGACAATGGATTCAACGAGGAACCAGAAGAGAAAAAAACCAGTCCGGAGCGTATATACCCTAGACTTGTACAGACCTAGTAGTGATACCAAAAGTACCAATTGGCAACGACCATATGCTTTAAAAGTGAATTCCCTACATGGCCAGTTTATAGGGGAGGTTGGCACACATTCAGGAGGATCTGGCCATTCTAAAAATCAATTAACTAACCCATTCTACAAATATTTGTCGAATTTTTCAAGTCGCTAGCTTCATTCTATCGAAACTTATTGCTTATTTGAAGTCTCACTTGTAGGGGAGGTAGAGGTTTGGTTTGGTCAATCTTGCGCATTTTTAATAACAACCAACTAGATCCCAGTACAAATATTTTACCAAAATGTCAAGTCACTAGCTTAATTTTATCGAAAGGTATCGCTTATTTGAAGTTTCACTTGTAGGGGAGGTAAACGTTCCTTGGATCGGATCTTACCCATCATTGTCACCAACCAATAAGATCACTTTACAAACATTGAAAAAAATTTCAGGTCTCTAGCTTCATTATATCGAAAGTTATCGCTTATTTGAAGTTTCATTTGTAGGGGAAGTAGGGGTTTCATTGGTCGGATTTTACGTATTTTCAATATTAGCCAACCGGATCCTACTACAAACATGTTACTAAAATTTCAAGTCGCTGGCTTCATTCTATCAAAAGTTATTGCTTATTTGAAGTTTGATTTGTAGGGGAGGTGGGGGTTCCTTAGGTAGGATCTTGCCCACTAACTAGATTTTACTATCAACGTTCTGCCAAATTTTCAACTCGCTAGTGTCATTCTATCGAAAGTTATCGTAATTAAAGTAATATATAATTTGTTTAATTTTGTAGGGGAGGTAGGCGTTCCTTTGATCTGATTATGCCCAACTTACTAAAACCCAAGCAGCTTCTCACTTTAGGGTTACATGCCAAAAATCAGATGTCTACGTCAATTGGTTCAAGAGTTATAGACAAAAAACTTGAAAAGTAGGGTAATACGGGGCTCTTTGTAAGAAAATTACCGTTGGTTTTCAACTCAACGATTTTATTTTTGCAGGAGAGTGTAAGATTAGCCTCACGAGCAATCTACCAAAGCTAGATCTTTTCATGTTTATTTAATCGGGAGCTATAAATACATTTAATTATTTTACATATGTAGGGGAGGTAGGCGTTCTCTTGGCCTGATCATGCCCATTTTCAATACCAACCAACTAGATCATATTTCCAACATCTGACCAAAATTTCAAGACTCTAGCTTCATTTTATCGAAAGTTATCGTGCGAACGGACAGACAGACGGACAGACGGACAGACAGACAGACAGACAGACATGGCTAAATCGAATCAGGAGGTGACCCTGATCATTTATTACATTGCTATACCTCCGGAGCCTCCTTTAAGGTGTTACATATTTCCGTCGTGACAAAAACAATATACCCTATACTAAAAGTCTAGGGTATAATGACGAGCTACGGCGAATATCGAATAGAATAATTAGACATAAGAAACGTAAATACTTTGACGGGCAGTTGCTGAATATAAACGAAAACTTAGCTAAAAGGAACACCAGACAAGCGTACAAGCTATCATAGTAAATACAATTACGAACGGCTACCAACCCAGGTCTAGCCTTTGTAAGGACAAGAATGGAAACATCATCAGCGACACCGATGGCATTAACAAATGATGGGCCTCTTATTTTGAGGAGCTTCTGTAGCTACCGTCAAGCATTCCCACATTAGAAGCTCTCGACGATATTGTTGATCTAGGCCCATCTATTCAACCCCCAACAGTAGAGAAAGTTGATCTCGCGTTGCGATCACTAAAACGAAATAAAGCGCCGGGCGCTGACGAGATTCCAGCTGAACTGCTAAAATTCGGTGGAACGGGTCAAGTTAATGCCATACATCAATTACTCCTGCGAATATGGGAGGGCAAGGTGATGCCAGACGATTGGCGCAGAAGCATCATCTGTCCAATTCACAAAAAGGGAGATAATCTGTGGTGTGAGAATTACAGGGGCATATTACTAGTCTGGTACGTCCTATAAAACTTTGACGAAAATTCTGGAAAATAGAATAAAACCGTACGCAGAACGAATCATTGCGAATATCAAAGCGGTTTCAGACCTGGTCGCTCTACAACCGACCAGCTCTTTACGGTCAAACTCATACTACAGAGGTGCTGGGAATACAACGTAAACGTATAACAAATCTTTGTCGACTTCAAGCAGGCATACGACAGTATCGATCGTGGAGTACTGTACAACATCGTGCTGCAATTTGGTATACCGGGAAAATTAGTTCGAAGTCAGGGGACGCCAACGAAACTGACGAAATCAAGCGACGGATACAGTTAGCTTATAAGACTTTTTTCTCGGTTCTCCCCATAATGAAATCGAAGCATGTGCACAGAAACACGAAGCTACGCGTGTACAAAACCATTATACGACTAGTGCTATGCTATGGCTGCGAAGCATGGACCTTACTCAATCCTCCGGAGACATGCTAGACATATTTGAACGTAAGGTTCTGCGGCCTATTTTCGGGGCCGTTTGCGATCGAGATGGTTGGCGCATCCGGTACAACCAAGAGTTGTATGACTTGTACGATGAGCTGGAAGTTTCGAAAATCGTCAAACTACAACGACTTCAATAGGCGGGGCATGTACAAAGAATGGACGATGATCGCATGCCAAAGAGAGTGATGAACGCAAAACGAGTCGACGGAGCGTGACTGCGAGGACGACCGAGATCTCGTTGGGAGAGCTCAGTTTATGTGGACACCGCGCAACAACTGGGCTTCCAAGATGGGAGGACGCGGTCGTCGAAACGGCCTAAAAAGGGCAACCTGGAGTAAATGAATCGTGGGACAAAGAATCCAACACTTGATAAGTTAAATTTAAAAAAGATACAAAGTATCTACACTGCATGCAGATACATCGGAACATGGATACGTCTATGACTACCGACTGCGTGGAACCTGTTGTGTTGAAGATATCGACGTAAGTTTTATAAAGATCCCAGTATAGTTATACTGGATGAAATCATTCGAAAAAACACGTCCCACGCTTTCGGTAGGCATAAGACATATCCATGTACCGATGTATCTGCTTTGTCCTGTCCGCTCGGGCTCCTTTCTCTCGCGGGAAAGTTTCGTTTTCGTTTGCATCGCGTGTGTGCAATATTCACCTCCTCTCGTGCACCCTGTTCCATCTACCAGTTCGGTACAGTTTGCAGACTGCAGCCTATCGACATTTCTCTGAGTAAGTTTCTGCTAATCGCAATCACGCTTCCCACCATCTTTTCCCAATCGGACGTGTATTGTGTTTGTGTATCTATTGCAAAATCGCTCCCACACTATCCGCCTCATCCCGCCCCTTTAATCAACAGTCCTGGTCCGGCACACACAATCCGTTTCTCAAGTAAAGCCCGGGCCACGTCTATCCGATCATACTCCGATCATACTCCGATCATACTCCGATCATGCAGTCGAACTAGTGTATGAGAAGGAAATGGTATTGGGTTTCGAACGGAGTATGATTGGACGCGTATCAGAAAAGTGTGAACTAAAGCCCGGGCCACAACGCGACCGAAATCCCATATAATTTTCCTCTCATATACTCGTCCGACTGTATGATCGGATAGGTGTGCCCCGGCATAACGCGTGCGAATCTATGCGATTGTGTCCGGCAAACAGAATAGGAAACTAACAAAAGTAAACAAAACATTCCAACACACGCACAAAGAGAATGCACAAGAAAAATTTTGTAATTTTTGCAGAAGGGGGGGGGGGGCATTTGATCTTCTGCAGACCTTTGAATGTACATCATGTGACGATGAGCTGCTTGGAACTATAACATCCTGCGACGAATATTTCTCTATTTCGGGGCTTGGGAGATTTTAACTCGCGCAGTACGAATAAGCCATTTTGTTTTATGATATGTTTATTGCACGTGTGGTGGGGTCCCACATTGTGGGCCAGTCAGACCTCAAATCGCCGCCATTGCAAATGCACAACCACAGTTGCTGGATCACCCGATTTGGATAGAATGAACTTCATCCGCGATGGCTCTCGCTCTCCATCTTCGGGGGGCGGGAAATATGTAATGTACACACTCTCAAATTGCGTCTGCGCATGTCCAAATGTTAGTCGAACTGACTACTTGCTACTTTTTCTGGGACCCTATTGATTCAGATATGTAGTACAACGCGCGCTATTTTATTTGTTTGGATTCCAGCCATTTTGAACATTTTGGAATTTTTGCAGAAGGGGGGCATTTGATCTTCTGCAGACCTCTGAATGTAAAATACATCATAACATATAACATCCTGCGACGAATATTTCTTTATTTCGGGGCTTGAGAGATTCTAACTCGCCTAGTGTAAATCCGCCATTTTGTTCTAAATGTTTATTGCACGTGTGGTGGGGGCCCACATTATGGACCAGTCAGACCTCAAATCGCCGCCATTGCAAATGCACAAACACAGTCGCTGGATCACCCGATTTGGCTCGAATGAACTTCATCCGCTCTCGCTCATCTTCGGGGGCGGGAACTATGTGCACCCTCTCAAATTGCGTCTGCGCATGTTCAAATGTAAGTCGAACTGACTACTTGCTACTTTTTCTGGGACCCTAGTGATTCAGATAGTACAACACGGGCTATTTTATGAAATGATGAATGGGAATTGGCGGAAATTGAAGGTCATTGAAAGTCATTGGACGTCCTTGACCTAAATACTCGTAATGAGTAAAAATGGAATTTCATTCATTGTGACCTCAGATTGGGTCTATGCATGTGCATGTCGGGAGTGCACAATTTGTTTAATGAAATGGTGAGAATGAGAATGATATGAATGAATGAGAGGAGTAGGTCCGCTGCCCTGAGCCAAATTTCGCATACATTCAGAGACCATAAATTGCGTGTGAGCATGTCGAGCGAGGAGAGCAGACGACTTCTTGTGACGTGTTCTGGGGGCCTAGTCAAGTTAGGTAGTACGAGCGTACTCTATATTTCTGAGGATTTTGAATGTATTGTATGGTGTGTACGCAGGAGTTTTGATTATGGCGTCGCGTTAACTGAGAGCGTGGGACAGAGAGCACAGAGAGCGCCTGTTCACCCGTACACTATGTTATTTCTTGCCGTCCACAACGTCAACCTGTATCGCTATCAAATCAACATCCCAACATGTACACACTGGATCCCCGCAAGCGCGCCGCCCGCGCGGATCTACAAGCAACAGCCATGCACCATGACCACCTCACTCAAACGCATGCACAACCAGAAAAGAAAAATTTTCAATGGGCTTGTTTCCTCTTCTGAGCCCCGAGTAGAAAAACAGACATTTCGTGTGACGGACAGATTTTGACATGTATATGTCTTATAGCTGGGGGTCATCCTAAAAATCCGTCCGTCACACGAAATGTCTGTTTTTCTACTCGGCGGTCAGAAGAGGAAACAAGCCCATTGAAAATTTTTGCGAGTTATATGAATGTAGTGGCCGACCCTCAGTCAATCCGAGTCAGTCATCAAAGGGAACTCACGAAAATCGAAAAATATCGCGTCATGAACTGACTAAACAACCAGGCACCCATAACGCAAGTCAACATCATTCAACTGCCATCCCGTGATTCAAATCTGCTCCAACACCAGCCACATCCAGACAACCTGTCTCCCTCACTCGTGCACAGCACTATGGCTTCTCCTTCACTCCAATCTTTTTGTTTTCATCAATTACGTCACTAACCTGACTCAATAAGAAAATGGTTGGGGTAGGTCGGGAAATAGCTTAAACTTCACACACACACACACACTCGTATGCACGCAATGGAGAGACGGTTGAGTCGAAGAAGTTCAATGGATGGGTGTGGCTTCGTCATCGGCGACAGTGCGAAAGAAATGCTTGCTCCACGGACCTTGGACTACACTTCCGCGGCGGATCCACCCCTTTCTTGTGATGGCCAATCCCATCCAGCCGACTGAAATCAGTGTCATCAAGGTCACCAACGTGTTTTTCCCGTGAGATGTAAGGAACTTACGATCGTACTTGTATCGCGCATACCGCGTACTATCACGATCGATGTTATATCAACTAGCAGTGCACAATTCTGATTTAGTGGGGAGAATAGTGCAAATGATGCAGTTTGTGCAGCGCGGGTAACGTAAACGTTAATGCAATAAAATTGTGTTGTCGCGCTTACCGTCTTTAGACTTAGACGAATACTATCTAAGTATCTACTAATAGTAAATGTGTGTTTAGCTAGACCGCGGCTTGACGCGATCGATCGCGGATTTACGTACTAACGAAGCACAGGCGCATATACAATATGTAGAGTGTATGATCGCATGGGGCGGCCGGTAGCGCAGTGTGTTGAGGCATTAGTCTCATGTTTGACTACCGGCGTTTCGGGTTCGAATCCCGTCCACGACGTCGTTCGTGGCCATGGATGTGCAGGAGGTGCATGCTGGCAACTGCATTCTCCGAAACCAGTTTATGCCAACGAAACGTCAGCTGGGCCACATGGAACAGTTGACGCGCTATGCCCCACAAGGGGTTAGGGCATTTGAGAGAGAGAGAGATGATCGCTTGATCCACACACGGGGCAACGGTTGGGTTGATTTGTATTCTCCTGTACACTATGCGGGACGGTATGTCTTGAAAATGATACGTATACAAAGTATCTACACTGCATGCAGATACTTCGGTACATGGATATATCTTATGCCTACCCAACGCGTGGGACGTGTTTTGTCGAATGATTTCATCCAGTATAACTATACTGGGATCTTTATAAAACTTACGTCGATATCTTCAACACAACAGGTTCCACGCAGTCGGTAGCCAAAGACATATCCATGTTCCGATGTATCTGCATGCAGTGTAGATACTTTGTATAATTTTTTAATATTTAGGATGACCCCCAGCTATAAGACATATTCATGTCAATATTTATCTGATGGATTGATGGATTGGCGGTGATAACCACTTCACAATCTTAGAGCATGCAACACATGGCATGCGCTTGTCTTGTATGTCTCCATAGAAACCAGCGGCACCAATATCTGAGAAAAGTCGACAGGTGGCTGCCTCAGTAGACCATTTAGTAATTGTGAAATTCAAATACTGACAACAATTGATATTTGTTTATGCAGAATTCGGCAGGACAGTCCGCATTATTTCAATATCGAAACGCCAACTGAGTAGGCTGACTGTCGACTTATTTCCCAAATGCTGGGGCATTTTTAAATGGTCGAAGAACGGTCTATTGCTAAATTGTCCAAGTTCAGAACACACGACTTCGACTTGAATTGTTTATGTTTCACTTTCCTTGATAGGCTTTTGTCAAATGGAATAATGCGATTGCAAGTAATTTAAGACCTAATAAAAAATTAGAAGTTAGGTGTCGATATATATTATTTCTCCCGCAATATGTATTACGTATACTTAGAACAAAGTAAAATTTTTGTTGGCACTCATATAAGTCGATCGTGTTAACTCGGATTAATTGCTATACATTTTGAATGTATTTCAATATTTATAAATTGAATAAGTAGTTTGAAGTAAATTATTTCATACATTGATTCGTCAGGTTTTAATTTATACTTAACAACCTAAAAAGAGTCAAACGTAACCTCCACTCCTGACAATTTTCTAATATTATTTAATTTTCACTGATTAAAAACTCCAAGCCGAAACAAGAAATTTTTCGTATCCTTCTGATGACTTACTGCTGTATCATATCATAGGGTCGATTTAACCACTTCCCCCCGAAAAAGAAAAGACGTTCCGAAATCTTTTACCACATATTCGACATACCTTAACTCAATCAATGGGTAAATATTGACATAAAAAGGAACGTGAATGATTTAATATATCGCATTACTCGTCCTTGCAGGAAGGATATCAAGGATATATCATTGCTTCTTCACCCCATAAGGACACCATGTTTGTTGTGACGAATGCCCGAATTGAGAGAACGACACGGGGAGGAACACGACATACGACATGGGCAATAGGTGTGTATTGGAAAGAGGGTGAAAAGGTAGACGTTTTCTTTTCGGAGATTTCCATAATGGGAAAATGAAAGACATTTTTCATGATTTGGTAATATTGTAATATTTGCTTATTGAAAATTGAAGGGACGTTTATGGTCGGAGGGGCGGAAGGTCCTTTTGTAATAGAGACCGTTTTCAATTAGCAAGGGTATCGGGATGTACTGAACATTGCATTACACCCTCTCCGAACAATGCAGTCATTATATTAACCGCTAGCGCGTGTTACACCGTAGATAAGTCTACATAATGGTATTCATAAAACTTTATAGTAAGCGGATTTTCATTCTAATTAGCCAATAATCTCATATGGGTATGTATACTTAGCATCTTTGAACGTGATGCTGTAATTCAGGTGCACACAAACAATGTCCTTGTGTCCCTTGCAGAGAATCTAGCCTTCTTCATCTTGACTACCATTCTTCCGTCACATATTGAATTTCTTAGTGGCTTCCACGAAGGTACCTATATGTATTAAATAGACCAAAAACTACTTCAGCATCATCGAGAAGAAGACGAAGAAGTAGGAAGACCTTCACCTCTAACACGAATAACCAATATGGCAGATATGACGAGACTGATGGCGGGTGTTTTGTGTCGCTGGGAACGTTTCGTTCCAAGAACCGTTCCCATTAAATTGGATTCTTCCATCAACACAATAACCATTAGACCGTGTCCCGACGATAGTTGAGCGAAGACCATCATGTCCTGGTTAAAAGTGGTGTGGTCGGGATATAAGGCAACCGACAACGACGATAGTAAACTACGTAAACGATAATTCCTTTTTCGCTGTGATATCACCTTGTAGTGGTAGTCCTGTTGCCGGAAAGTGATGGCATATTATGCATAACGGCGACATATAGATAAGATTTCATAGTCACATACACAGCACAGGTTCTGCAAAATCTAACGATAGATTTTAAAGGTTTTCGGATGAAAGACGCTAATCTTATTATGTTTAACTTTTCGCTTAAAATTCCACCCTGTCGGGATCTTACATCAAAATATGCGCATCGTCCTCCAAATAGTGGAGGAAATTGGGCTGGTGACAAACTTTCTCCATATGACGGGGGTCATTTTGATGTTTACCGAAGGAGCTGTTCATATTTTTCAGATGCTGGGGTGTGCTAAAAGGTAAAGTACTAGAAAACTGTCAAACTGTTTCTATTTTCCTCTGCGAGTCCAAACTACTTGGAGCACGTTCCATAACAGCTATAGTCAGAGCTGTAGTCAATTCTGACTACTGTCATAGTCAGCTAATAGCTGACCATAGCTCCGATTGTTTTGGACCGATAATAGTCATAAAATGCAAAAAGCACCGCCATTTTGTTTGACTACATTCGGATTTTGAAATGAATCAAATTTTGTGGCGCGACCGGTACATTTAATTGGAAATATTTTTCCCAAAAATATTTATTTTTGGTTTTTCCAAAATAAATATATACATATTTGTGAAAAATTGTTTTAAGTTTTAAATTTAGCGGTAGCGTACACCTTAAGTCGCGGGCCCGACAAGCTGTTACAAACACACAGGTGGATTGTGGGCCGTTGGGATTGTAAAGTAGTGTTTACACATGCCAGTAGATCGTGCTAGTACGTACATTTTACAGGCATTGCAAGTGCCTTGCAAGTTACTGGTAAGCTGTCACTGGCATATGTGTAAACACCCGTGCCTGTGAACTGACAGGCCAGTAAGCTCGCACGGCGCCTTGCAAGTAGCTGGCCTCTCGGGCCAATTGATTTCCTACTGGCATTCCAGTGGAGACTTGCGAACATATGTTTTAGGAACTTGTCGACAAGTCTACTGACATTCCGGTGCACTGGCAAATGTAAACGAGCCATGACACAGAGAGGCTGATCGGCATTTTTGACAGGAGGTCGAGTTGAAGATAGCAGTGGGAGTTGATTTTTTTTACACGGCGGCGGTGAGAAAGGGTTTTTTTTGGATGGCGGAGCCGCTTCTTGGCGGAGTTTTGTGTTGTATTTTGGAATGGATGAAGGAAAATTGCCCAAAGTATTCGATCTGCTAGTAATAGAAACATCGTTCGTTCAACTCTCGGGCACCATTCCAACAAAGTTTTCAAAACAATTCAAATATCAAAAATATTTTTATTGCACGATTGAACATAAGCTATAAACGCTGCTCAATTAACGATGGCACCGGCGCATGCCCGAACCAGTCAATCAACAAAATTATTGTTCCGCATAAAATGACAGTTTGGCTGTTAGGCGACCACGATTTTAGGAGCGCCAAGGAGCGCCGGCCGAACAAGATAAGTGGCTACGGTCGTAAATGTGTGGTTATGTTTTGTGACTGCTGAGTGAATTGTTATGACGGTGTGTTCGTGTGATTGGGGATGATTGAATAAAATTAATGCACTGAGATCCTCAGTAAAGATCCCCGCACCGACTTCACAATCCATTTTAGAGCCATCAGTGAATATTTTGCAGATGTATCTCCCGGTCAACTCTCCCTCATTCCATTCCTCTCTCGTTGGGAACCTTGTTATTTCGATGACGATATAATCTTTTGGCAACATGTCCGAACTCCGACAGGTGCAGACCATGATACAAGAAAGACAAGATATGGCCTTGCGCATGCCAGCTCTCTGAAAACCTACGTCAATGGATCGTTCATTTGTATGAATACTTAAATTTCGGTACTGTCGTGAGGATTGCAATGCAATGCTCTTGTGCTGGTTCTGCTTGATATGTTTTTTTTCAATTTCGTGCGAATGAATGAATTGAATGAGATTATCTCGAAAACTATTTAAGATAGAAAAAAGCTGTACAGACATTTTTATGTATATTTTTGCGATCTTCAATTGAACGATCCATTGACGTAGGTTTTCAGAGAGCCAGCATGCAGAAGGCCATATCTTGTCTTCCTTGTATCATGGGTGCAGACTCTAGTATATTGCTATGCTCATATGGCTTGGACGTCGAACATCCACCAGACTCCCTCAGTCTGACAGCGCTGCACGCAACGTTGAATTTTTTTTCTTGTTCTAAAAGGAGTAGACCTATGATGATATTAAGTGCGTCCGCTGGACATGAACGCATTGCTCCTGTGACTGTGATGCAAGCGGTTCTCTGCACTTTGCTCAACACTACTTCCAACGAAGAGCTGACCATCATACCAGTGCTCCGTAATTGGTCGCACTACAGCCATGTGCAGCCATAAAACCATGTTTGGCTGAAGACCCCAACTTTTGCCGCAAGTTCTCCTGCAGGCATAAAGGGCTATGTAGGCTTTCTTTGTGCGATGCTCAATGTTCATCTTCCAACTAAGTTTCGAGTCGAGAATGGCTCCGAGACATTTAACGTTGGGTGACAGTTTTAAAGGCTGGCCATTAAGTTGTGGAAGTTGAAACTCCGATATTGATCTTTTTGGTAAAAAGGACTAGCTCGATTTTTTCTCGGGTTCACGCTAAGGTCGCACTCTACAGTCCAAGTGTTTACTATGCTCAAAGCTCCGCTAATGATTTCCCTCATCACGGATGGGAATTTACCCGAAACCAGAATTACCACATCTTCTGCGTATGCAGTTACCTTGGCTCCTGACGCTTCTAGCTTTCTTAAGAATCCGTCCATCGCTATAATCCACAGCAGGTGAGACATCACCCCACCTTGAGGGGGTACTTGGTAGCATGACAGCCCCTCAGCTTCGATTGAATCGTTCTGCTTTTTAGCATTGCTACTATCCAGCTGCTGAACAAGTCTCCACCCCAAGCTCGGTGAGGGACTTCTGAATGATATCAGTTCGGATGTTACGCGCCCTCAATGTTCAAGAATGCGGCCAGAGTGTATTGTTTGTAGTATGTCATGCTCAATTGTGCGTAACACCTCATGGAGAGCCGTCTCTGTCGATTTTTCTTTAAAGTACGCATGCTGCCCTTTTAACATTGGCGATTTTAACAACAGCTGTCGAAAATGGCTATCCAAGATTCGTTCCAGTGTCTTCATTACGAAGGAAGTGCGGCTTGGGGACTCCTGACCACATCTGCACACCTTCGGAATGAACATGACGCGTACACGACTGGAAGACCTGGGTACATGGTTAAGTGCAATGCAGCTTCTGAACATGGCCACTAGCCATGGAGTTACTATGTCTTGTAAGCAAGACCGGCAAAATGCCATCAAGTCCCGGAGACTTAAACGGCGAGAAACTGTTGATGGCCCAAGTCATTCTCTCTTCTGTGATTACCGATGCTATTTTCTTCCAAGAAAAGGGCTGTTCAACTGACCTGTCAGTGACGCAGCGGTCCTTGCTGCCCGGGAAGAGTGTTGTCATAAGGAGTTCAAGGGTTTCAGCCGCCGATTCGGTCCAGGCCCCGTCCGGTCTCTTGATGAATGACGGACAACTATGGCTTTTAGAAAGAATCTTGTTGACTGGCAATATTCTCTGCAAGACTACGTTTTGGCGGTTCTAATGGCTTTTTTGTATAATTTCGAGGACTGACTGGCAGTAGTCTCTGCAAGACTCCGTTTTGGCCTTTCTAATGGCTTTTTTGTATAATTTCAAGTAGGTCTTGTATGGCTGCGAGAACTTATGCTTATAACAAATGTTAAATATATCCTTAGTTAATTTACGTAGTTTGAACAAGTCCTCGTTTCATCACGGGGGATGAGTATTTTTGCAGTATTTCGTGGGACACGATATCTTATATCCGAAGTCCATAGTTTTTTCAAAATCTAGATCTTAGACTCCAGTTCTTATATGGACTCTATGCTGAGGCTGGTCGTCCTTGAGGTTATAACCTATCTAAACTTGTTCCAGTAAATTTTCTTGGGATTTCTGTACGGTTTCGCCTCCTTTACCTTGAGAGCAACCATAAACAGCTATGGTCCGAGAATGACTTTAGGTTAGAGACCTTTCAGTCCTCCACTCTGATGGTCTCATTATTATCTATCATGAGCGTAGTGTCAAGGACCTCCTCGCACCCTTAAAACTTATCCGTTCTAGGGAAGGTGGGGGTGTTTCCGCTATTACACAAAATGAGATTGTTGTTAACGACATAATCCAAAATTGACTCACCTCTCTCGTTCATTGTAAAACTTCCCCACAAGACGTGTCTAGCGTTGGCATCGTCTCCTACAAGTAGGCTGCATTTTCTAGCAGCCGCTGCTCTGATTACGTGAAGCAGTTCCTCGGTGGGTGCAGGCCGATCGTGGGACATGTATACGGAGGAGATATAGAGTGCTTTCCTATGCGATGTCTCCACCTTTATCACAGTAAGGTCCTCGGTACTCATATCGGAAAAAATAAATGCCTGTATGTGTTTAATATACAGCTTCTTGGCCTATCTTGGCCAGTGCTGCAATAAAAGAGGTTGTAGTTGCAGTCATCAAGGCCCTTGATTTTCAGGTCCTTGGTATACGGCTCCTGGACAAGCTCGATGTCGATGCTCTCCTCTCTTAGGAGAACGCACAGATTCTCCAAGGCACACCTGGTGCGGTTCAGATTAATCTGCACAATTTTCAACATCACTTGCTTCAGTTTTGCACGCTGTCCTAAGCGTGTCGTCTTCCTTCTCTTCCTCCAAGCATAGGTCCCCAGTAGGTCTTCTGTGTCCTGTACTGGATCTGCCGCTTCCGTCGAGCATCGCAACAAATTAACCATGTTAACCATGGTAGGAGTGCCGAAGTGGAGTCTGTAGCCGGCTGCTCAGAGTGGTTTCAGGCCCTCCTCGTTTACTAGAAAGAGGAGAGTGATACTGTTGGAATTGGGTTCCTCTGCCTTGAGGATCTCCCCGTTGTGTATTGGGATGGCCGGGTTCTGCAAGCGCAGACAATGCATCAACTTTGCGTTGCCGACCTCACCTTGAGGAACCAGATACGAGCCTTAGGTCTCTCCGGAATCTCTCCCGCTGGAATGAGCCTAATTCTCAAACCCTCCACACTTTTAAACTTACTTTGATTATAAATTAATGCGTGAACTTTGTTTTTAGTATGGTCATAATTAAATTTTGCAAGTTTCAGTAAAAATATATTAATTCTTAGCCCGGAGGATGAAACACTGGGGAAATATTATATAATATAGTAGATTACATTTTAATCCGTATTTATGTAATTACAATACAAAGTAAACTTTCCATTTGATTAAAGTTTAGCTTTTTGTTTTGTATTAAATATTGTTTTAATCAAACTTTCTGATTAGAAAATACTCCGAAATTTTTAACTGTGAGATAATTCAGGACATTGTATAATGAAATAACTCTCACACATGTTTGACATTTCTGTATTTGTTAAAATGAATTCCACAAGTGCATTTTTTCATAACATCCAAGGCAGCCAAATCAGAGCCAAGGAAAGGCTGTGATGTGTCGTCTAACGCCGCCAAATCGGAGCCCAGTGACACACAATCCTCATCCGTCTCCTCGTTGACAAATTCAAAGACCACGAAATGGGGATTATCCGTCACCGGAGCCGAAGTCTCCTGGATGGGGGTAGATGCCGGATTGTATATTCTCTTGTCATCACCCTTGTATATGCGCCGAATGGATTTTAGTGAAGCCAGATCTAACGACTCCCTTCGACCTAGCAAGGGGTGCCAGTGAATCCTTGTTTATCACAAAGACAGCGCATCTGCAATTATCAACGGGTTCCTCCAATTTCACGATCCTCCAATCATGAGTTTGGAAGTCCTCATTGCAAAACCGAATTTGCTTCAATACTTCGCTCGTTTCCGAGACGAATGGTGGCGGCTAAGCTCGAGCCCTAGGGAGCGATGGGATTTCGTCACCACCTCACCACTTATCACCAGGCCAGATTTCACCGGCCTTGCCAATATCAAATTTGAACATATTTGCAGACCGCTGGTCCGCAAATTTCATTAACTTTACGCCGCCCTGATAACAGCCTCCGTCTTTAAAATCGGGAGGTGGTCCCGGAAAAGCCTGCATGATGTTACTGAAGTGGACGGTGCGAATGCTCTCAACCTTTCTCCACTTGTCTACCGGAATGTATTCGTCGGCGATATTCCGGTCGAACCAGCACCTTACCTCCTCCCCATAGGAAGGAACCGGATCATTCGCCTCGGCGGCATTCCGCTGCAGTTTCGGGCCCTCTAGCATTTCGTTCGCCCATTCAAGAGACGCCTTCTGCTTATCGCTCCTCACTGATTTCTTGATTCGAGGAATCAAATATCGGACGCGATTAGCATTCCGCCTTACTCTCCAGCGGGCTTTCGATGGGGTCAGGTGTTTGTTGCTACCTTCCCCTTTGTTGGAAGCGCCCCTACTCGGACCTGGATTGGCCACAGCCCTCCGCGCAGCTGGAGCAACGGAAGCTCTCGTCGAGTCTTGAAAATAGCGGTTGGTGCCTGAAGTTCCGGGGTCAGGCTTATTCATAGCTCTAACACCAAAAGTTGTCCTAAGAGAGGAAACCCTAGACGGGACTTCCTGGCTACAACTAACAGGTGTCGGAGTAGTGCGCCCATATCTCCCCGGATCAGAACAGGGTGAGGAAATCCTTGACGGGTCTTCCTGTCGGCTAGTCCGCGGCATGGGGCTAGTATGCACCCATCTCGCGGACCAGGCACATCCGACGTCCGTAACTAATGTATGCAAAATTTTTATTTTTATTAGGATACAAATCTGATCTGACAGGAGATCATATAGTGAAATCTATTAATTATTCAGAAGTGCTCACGACTTAAGAAAGCATTCCCGCACTCGCGGGATCTGGTAGTCGAAACGATATCAAATCATTAAACCAAAGAACAGTCCCAACCAATCATCACAGAGCGAATACGATAATTACCCGAAAGTATAATTCCACTTATCAACAACCTCATAATATCCAAAATTCCTACCAATTCAATAACATAATCGCACCCTTTCCACAAAGCAGTCAAAAAATAAAGAAATTGACATCGCGTGTCTAACACAATGGAATCATCAAATATCGATAACATGTGTTGCTCCCAATGTTAACAAATGACTTTGATGTGAGGATTCCAGCCGAAGCAGGGCCAAAAGACATCACGAAACCCGAAAAAAAAGACATCGAAAGGGGTGGAATTTTCCTGTCGCATTCCCATGTGACGAACTGATGACACACTGTTGTCGTGTGCACCCTCTCGGAAATAAATTTATTTGTTCCCGAAAACGAACGATTAGGCCCCCATAAGGGTCGAGTATAACTTTTGATGGTTGCCTATTTAATTTCCGCGACTTGAGCTTTGTTCCGGCGACTCATTCTCTTTTCTGCTTTGTAGCTCCTCCAAATCCGCCGAATAGAACCATCATCGAAAAACATACTCGAGTCTCGTCATAACCCTTGCTGCACCCTGATCCTGATACCTAACAAAAGTAGTCCCATTAGAAAACAATCAGCAAACAAATGTCGTTTAACCCACCCAGAAAAAAAAATCCAATAAAATATAGAGGAAAGGATATCAAGGATCAAGGGACTTACACCACCAGGCCAAGCCAATATTGTGTGTATATAGGTATTCCCGGGTTGGTTTTTTTCTCGCTTATCATCATCGAACGTAGAACGAAAGGCTGTAATGGTTTCATCGTTTTTCTTGTCCCGTCATATATACGTACGTTACGTACACTATGTCCTTGTGGGAATTTTCTTGAATCCCGTGGGAGTTGTTCGACTGTTTTGTCATCTGTGTATATTATATGTTCAATATTAGTGGCACGTTTTTATTTTTCAAAGAGAGTATAGATAGGTTTCAACTCCACATTCTCCCGCTACAGGTCGACGCGTCGTCGGTCGTAGTCGGCCACAAGCGTATAATTCTTTTATTGTTGTGTTGATATAAGCGAAAGGACACGCAAACGATATGTCAGAAAACATGTTGTCGAAATTAAAGGATCTGCTATCGGTGTATTCATTGAAAAGAGTTGGTGGAGCAGTTTGGGACTAGTATCGGGTTAATGGATGGGGATGCGTTTTTTCGGTTCGTTCGGTTTCGATTTCTGAGCATGTGAAGGTGGAATAGATAGAGCTGATACATTTTTATGACTATGAAAGTTTTATGTCAGGATACTGATGTTTTTTAGATGGTGTTTAGAAATTTATTACCGGCAATATGATAGCCGGGTCACACCTAATCATTTATGGTTTGGTGTTTTGTATTTGATACGGCCCATGGCGGATGGAATTGGATTAGTTTAATTGATTGGGATGTGGTCAGCGTGGGCGAGGAAGCAACAGGTTTTTGAAAATAAATGACGATAAAGGAATGATGTTTATTTTGTTGTTGATTAAAGGTTATATTTACTTAATTAAATTGTAAATTGCCGCTGCAACTCAAGCTATTACAGAGGGCAATCGAAATTAGAATTAGCACTTTGTCTTCACACTCAATTATTTTAGCTCCTGATTTTTTTGTCAGTTTTCTAATGAGCCATCGCTATTACCGGAAGCATGGAGGGCTTTGCACGCTCAGGGGCGTTTAAGTCATTGTTCAAAAATTCATTGTTTTATTTTTGTACAAGTAATGTTGAAGGTAGTCCAAATGGCGCAACGGTTAGCACGTTTGCCTTTAATGCACAATTTCTTTTTTTTTTGTGGGGAGCCAAAACTCCTCTTCCATAGTCCATAGTCCTCCGCGTGGGCGCCCCCTGGAACGGCAGTGGTCACTGACCATTGCTAACCAATGTCAAGCCGCCAGTGATGGGTGTGCGATGATTTGGTTGAGGTAAACCTTCCCACTGTGCTGTGGGGTGTAAAAATAATACCACGGCCTTTCTCTTTGAGGGCCTGTCGTTAAAACCGACAATCAAAGGACAGGATGTCTATGCCTGCAATTTGCACTATCCGAAATCTTTATATGCTAACGAAACGTCAACTATGCCTAGGACAAGGACTGACTCAACGGTTACGACTTTTGGCTATCGTACAATGACACAGATTGGATTCTGGAATGTGCGTACTCTCCTGGACAATGGATCAGGAGGTCCCCAGAACGCACGACTTCTTCAATTAGAGAGTGAATTTCTGAGGTACAAATTAAACATCTTTAGGAGTTATTGAGATAAGATGGTGGAACAGTGGAGAATTTATCTCTCCAACGGGCAGCACTAATGTAGTACTCCGGTAAAGCTACCGGTAGTCGTCGTGAGTCGGGGTTGGGCTCCTTTTAACCAGAGCCGCGCGAAACTGTCTCTTATCCTGGGAGCCGGTCTCTGACAGAATCTTGACCGCCAGGTTCCGGACCAAAATGAGGATTACCTCAATAATACAATGTTATGCCCCTACTGAACCCGACAATGTCTTGGCAAAAGACTCCTTCTACGAAGAACTAAACGCCGTTCAGAGCAGAACACCTAAAGGTGACATTATAATGTTTATGGGTGCTTTGAATGCTAAAGTTGGCGCTGATAACTATGGGCTCAGACATGTGATGGGTAGACACGGTCTTGGTGATCGTAATGACAACGGTGAAAGATTTGTAGAGTGCAACTTTCACAGTCTCTTCATCGGTGGTACTATGTTTGAGCATAAGGACCACCACAAAATCAGTTGGTCCTCTATTGATCAGCGCAGAACACAAAATCAGATCGACCATTTTGCCATTAGTAAAAGATTCAAGAGTTGCCTCCTGGACGTGCGAAACAAGAAGGGTGCCGATATTGGGATGGGAAAAGACCATTATCTTATGACCGCTAATGTTCGATTGCGTGCTGCAGCCGTGCGCTGCCCCAGCGACAAAAGGTCCAGGGGTCGCAAATTCAACACCGCTCGATTAAAAAATCCAGCTATTTTACAACAATATAATGACCATCTTGCGCAAAAAGCAGCTGAGATAACTAGTCACCCAGATAGTGACATAAACGAAAACTGTGGTACCATAACAAATGCGTACATTGATAGCGCACATACCCTCCTTGGAAGAAACACGGATTGCCGGAATAAGCTTTGGATGTCCAACGCTTCATGGCAGCGGATTATTGAAGGGAAGGAGCTGAAGGTTCGTTTGGCTGTAGCGTCAGCCGACAATCGAAGCAGCATCGAACTCCTTTACCGTCAGAAAGCTTGAGAAATTCAGCGTAGTGTGCGACGCGATAAAAGAGTTTATGCCAATTCTCTTTTAGCCTCAGAAGAAGAAGCCGCAAGAAGTAACAACTTAAACCCCGTATACAGTGTCATCAAGGAGTTTACAGGTGTTCGTAACTCCTGCCAACATCCAGTCAAAGATAGTGCTAGAAAGCTACTTATCTTGAAAGAAGATCAAATGAGACGGTGCAAAAGAATACTTCGCTGCGATCTTGAACCGTATTACCTCTGGTGAAGTTCCCCCTCATAAAGATAATTTAGCTAACCATCAAAATGTGCGTATACGGTTCACTGCTCCGACTAAAAAGGAAATATGTAGTCACTGCAATTATTGTACTAAAACGTGGAAATTTGTAAATATTTTAACCTTCTTTAAAATCTTTTCCTAAGTCTTTTGTCAGATTTATTTAATTAAATTAAATCATTTAATTATTTAATTAAATGATTTAATTTCTTCCATAGTTCCAAACAACTTATATGACGTACACAATGTCAGGGTAGGATGGAAAGTACACTGCTGGATTGATGAACTCGCCCGCAAACGTTTGGAAGAAGTTTAACAGAACAAAGCGCTGGGGACGAGTACAGAATCGCTCTCAATGAGTATAATAAACTCATCAGGCAATCCAAACGGAAATGAATGAAGAAACACTGTAAAAACATTGAATCTGTGCCAGAAGTGGCACGTCTTCACAAAGCTCTTTCCAAGAAGTCCACAGACGGAGTCCTTCTACTTAAATTATCAAATGGGTCTTATACTGTTGGCTCAGACGCAACTCAAGAGCTTCTACTTAAATCCCTTTTCCGGCATCGGTCCTTTTAAGCTTCACTCCGATGCCTACAACTGATAACTATCGGCGCTCGACTGAGCAGTTAAACAGTCCTTTGGTAAAGATAGGGTTAAATGAGCAGTGGGTCCCTTTGAGCCTTTTAAGGCTCCTGGAGTGGATGGTATTTTTCCTGCTCTTTCGCAGAATTGTCTAGTCTAATCAGCATTTCTAATGCAAGTTACACTTTGGGTTATATAAAAAGACTATGGAGGAAGGTTAGTGTGGTCTTTACACCCAAACATGGTAACAAGTCCGAGGATTCACCGAAATTATACAGACCGATTAATCTAACTTCTTTCCTCCTTAAAACCATTGAGAAACTGCTTGACGTTCATGTCAGGGACTTGATGCAATGTGCAGCTACTCCTTTGCATCGAACACAGTTCGCTTATTCGAAGGGAAAATCAACGGTGACAGCCCTACATAATCTTATAGGTATAATTGAGACATTGAGTGCTCTCACCGTTGTTGTGCTCTTTTTTGTAGACGAACTGCTTTCCAGGCTACATGCGCGAGTTGTTTTTCAACATACTTGGATAAGTTGAAAAAAAAAAAAAAAACTAAACAATTTTTATTTTAAAACAATACTCTTAGTACAATATTACAACTCTATTAGTCACTTAACTGACTACCTCTACTGTTGAACTGAGTCTCAACTTAACTTGAACTCTTATTGAACTTCAACTTAAACTGAAGTAGCACTGAACTTAACTTCTAGATCGAAGGGCTTTTATACGGATCTTTTGTTTACACTAAAGATTATTTCATCATATTGGTTAATTCATTTCTTCACATTAGTTTGTGCTGATCTCTGCGAATTCACTTATTAGTCTTGAATGTTCTATATCAATGGCGTAGATAGCTTTTTGCGGAGGGAGGGGATATAACCGATGGATATCCCCTCCCCTACATTTCTTTCAATATCCGCTCGGGTCTAGATTTGAACCCTTCATCTCTTGAGTCAAAATCAACCTTCTACTGTAAGCAAATATCAAACGATATACCAATGAGTTACTTTATATTCGAAGTACTCATCGAAAACGAGGAGATTATGAAATCCTCGATTAGCACCATCAACTAGTTCATCGGGAAGCTAAAAAATGTTGATGAAGAGAACAACCTCACGTCAGATAAAACAGAAATTGAGCAATTTTCGTCGTAGAGGAGAAGCGGGGACAGCAAAATTTATTATCATGTTGTAATACAAAAGTACATAAGTGTCACCACACACTCTCGAACTCAAACATGGTACAAGTGGAGCGGTTTTCTTCACGTTTATATGAAGTGTGTGTGTGTCTTGAGCTATTGAGAGGACATTTGTACCAGGTTCGTGTTCGAGTTCGACAGTCTATGGTGACACTAAGTGACATTAAGTCTGGCACTTATCATGAGATCATTGTTAATATGTCCCACCACCACATAGTCAGCACTTAGAAGAATGACCCGGCTCTGCCATATACGCAGATTGTGGAGAGAATGTCATTATGTAGGGACGCGAAATCTCCTCTCTCTCTCTCTCTAATAATGCGTTACATTTTTTAAATTAAAAAGTATCCCTAAGGTAAGGCCTAAAAAGGTTTCGGTTTTTTGTTTTGAGACTAATTGTACCACTCGCCTTTTCAATAGCCCATTTCGGCTTCAGTAAGTCAGAGAAAACTTACAGTAGAAAATAACAGCAGTCGAAAAATCTTGAAAATATACGGCGTCCAATGTGGGATCAGTATGATTTTATCAGTCAATGACCTAGTCGAAAAATCTAAAAAAAATTAGCGCCCAATGTAGACCAATGTGATTTTATCTAGTGAATTAACTAGTACTGCATAAAATAAAATCACGCTGACCCTATATTAAGCGCCGAAGATTTTCGGGCTTCTTTGATAATTTTCGGCTATTTTTATTTCGTAATGTAAATTATCACTGACTTATGATTGAAAAAAAAGCATCGATAAAGTCTAAAAAAAAATTCGGTTTCTACGTCTTTTGACTATGGGTACGTAGGATACAAAAAAAACTTAAGTATCCATACACCAGTCATTTGGTTGACGTCACCATGGATAAATGAAAAAGCAAACAAGAAACAACGCCACAAATAAAATGGTATGAAATAAAGGAACTTTCATAAATCGGATGAGTTTACTTCTATTTAATTTTTTGAGTTTTGAATTTTAAATGAGTTTGACTTTTAAGTTCAAATTCAGTATTTAGGATTAAAGAAAGTTATGTCGAGGGGGGATTTATCCCCTGATCACCCCCTATCTACGCCACTGTTCTATATTGAGATGGTCAATAATGTTCTATTTGACTTTGGGTCGACTTTCTCATGGGTTTGATCGATATGTGGATCGATTAGTCATAATTGATGATTAATGAAGTTGGATTTGCAATCAAATGGTCATGTGGTGAAATGTGTTAACATTATAATTGTACGTATGTATGTAATGTATATATGAAGTATATTTGTATGTATGTATGCATGTATGTATGCATGAGTGTATGTATAAGGTATATTTGATTCAAAGGGTCTCTGGATTACCCTATAATAATACGGATATTAAGGATATTATTCTGATTATTTATGTTGAGAGTGTTTGCACTAGTAACTCGCGTGGTTACTATGCAATCGGATACGAAGATGACATGACTATTGTTGTCAACAGAAATTCGAATTCACCGTCTTGAATTGGTGCGCCGAAGTGGGTTAAATGTAAGCCCACAAAAAACCGCCATAGTGCGCTTTAAACTTAAAAGTAACCTACCCTTTGGGGCAGTTTCACTAGGTGGAACTGTACTGGAGTATTCGACGGAGGTTAAATGTCTCGGTGTCACACTGCATTGACGACTGAACAGAAATATTCACATTCATAATGTAATTAACAAAGCCACACATATGATGTGACACCAAAGATGGTTGAATGGCTGTACTGCACTTTTGTGCGGAAAACAGTCAAATGTCTGGCATGTTTCGATATAACTGGGGCTGTGCGAACATGCCCAACGCCTACTCTGAAGGCGATCGTTGGATTGACCCTGCCGCATATTTTCGTCGATGAAACAGCAGCTTTCAATGCTCTTACATCTAACCTCTGGTGTATGCGGTAGTGACTGTGGTCACATGAGTATTCTGAAACAAATTCCTGGCATGGAGATCTGCCTAAGATCCGCAATATTCCGCAAGATTCCGCAATAAATTCATAGCCCTCATCCCAGACAGCTCGGAATGGGAGGATGGCAATTCCTGCACACACAATACACTTGCAAGGCAAGGCTCATCATTTAATTTTCTCGGGCCAGAACACTATTGTGGTCTGAGCTTAGCTTCAGCTAGAACAATCAAAGCGAGTTGGTGGAAAAGATTCGCATTGCTGGAATAACCGCAGTCCTGCAGCAATCGAAGGAGTTAATGAGACCTTTAACCTGGAAAGATTCAGAGTCAAAATCGATGGTCGAAAAACGTCACTTCTTGAGGCTTTGAAGAAAAATCAAACTATGATACATCACTTTTCAAGCTCACATATCTCTGAAACGAATGCTCTAAATGAAAAATCTTGTTAAATAAAAGTTGAAGATATTCCGATTTCCAGTTTTATGCGCCCAACACTTTTCAAATCGGCCCATTTTTAGTGTGGTTGTGAGAAAATCTAGAAATGCTTGTTAAGTGATTTCAGCCTTCCATAATTTCAAAGTTCAAGCAACTTTTGTGATACTTTTAGGTTAGTTGTGTTTGGTCATTCTGGGTCAAATAAAATGAACCCTAATTACTTACGGCCTTTAGTTCAAAAGATATTATAATTTTTCCAGAAATTTTTATTAACTAAATAAGTTTTTTGTTAAATAAGTTGAAAGTAAAAAGCTTTGCCTCCATCCTGGAAATTTTTTATGTACTATATGTTCCTCAATAACAGGGGAGCGCCCAAAAAATCTGCCTTTCGAACCACCTCACTCTGCTATAGTCTCCTCAAATTGACAAAAAAAAAAAAAAAAAAAATACCTGAAATGGAATGTGCTCATTCAGCCTTTTGATACGGCATGGCTCTACACCCAACGACAAAGAACAAACGTCACTTTTTCCCTCTATGGAGGAATTTGGCAAATAATGAAAAACGTTAAGCCACAAATCGTAGTAGTCCTTTATATTTCTACCAAATTTCTTGAATGCAGTTTTAGCGGGTTTCGAGATATTCTCTGAAAAGGCGGACATTTGATTGATTTCATAAGGGATTTGTTTTTTTATACAAAACCCTAAAAAGCGTTGCTACGCCCTAAACTATCAAGCCAAACTATCATGCAAAATCTTTTTAAAGAAGATTTAGTTATCTATAAATTTAGACTTAACAAAACTTTTGCTATTATTCCTATATTTACTTACTGAGATAGAACAATTAAGGCCCAAATAGCTAAAGAAGCATTTTAGCATTTTCGCTATAACTATACTAAGAACTGGGCGATTTGAGAAGTGTATGAGACGTTATACTGGAAATCAAATTATCTTCAACTTTTATTTAATTAGTATTTCATTTGGGGCATCTGTTTCAAAGATCTATGAGCTTCAAAAGTGGTAAAGTATAATTTTTCTCCGAAGCCTCAAAAATTGACGTTTTTCGACCATCAATTTTGACTATACTATTAAACCGAAAACGAACTGTGAATAGTGTATTCGACGCAAAATTTAACGTTTTTTAATTTACTTTTTACAAAGTTTTTTAATCCGAGGTACTGTTTAGAAGTTATGAGGAAAATATTAAAAAAAGGGCTCAAATTTTCCGGTTTTTCGCTTGCACAATCGCTCTGTCGCGGGATCTAAGGTGGCCCTTTTTCTTAAATTGAAAGTAAGGGCCCCACCAACATTTGTACTAAACGTGCGTCTAAATATGTCGCTTACCGTCCTAACTATTAGTTGACGTTTCGTTGCCGATGGATGTTGCTATATTATACTATAGGATGGAGAGAATACTGTTAATTTGATTTCTCAGTTGTCACTTATTGATGTTTGTATGATAAAATCAGAAAAGGACAATCTTAATTTTAAAAATCTCTCTCCTGTAATCAATGCTATGCATTTTCTAATTCTTCAAACTCTTTCAAAAGTTGCTTCAATAATCCTCGATTCCTATATTCTTTGCTCATAAGCTGAAATATTCAATTACATTTCACTCCCTTAACATTCACCCAGCTCTAAGGAGCGTTTTCGAGAATTCTATAGAACATCCATTCGAAAATCTTCTACACGAATGATACAAAGTGTGGTGAGTTTCTGCCGAGGGGTAGCTTATGTACAATCTCCTTTTTCGAACATGCAAATTGTACATAGAGACGGAGAATTTTTCGAATTTAAGGGATGAAACCCCTTTGACATTGGGGAAATTTTCGACAGTGACGGGGAGATGACAGAATTTTCGAATCATCCCCCTTTCGATTTACTTTTCATCCCTCCAAACTGCTTTATGCGAGTATAGCTATGGTAGTGTATCCACAACCTATACACATGTTTATAGTACATGTACATGAGTATACTGTTTTTGTTTACATGCAATACACACTTAATTATGCAATCTTGTTTGGAACTGACTGCCGAAGATTTTCTTTTGAATATTGAGGGGGTGGATGCAAAACGAATGAATTCTTTGAAGAAAGAGAAAGTAATGATTCACGGCAAGCGAAATGAGTCAATTCTTAATGGAAGATTTGAGAATACAGAAAAATTAGATACTGTAACTATAATTAAACATTTTTCGAAATAAGCAGAAAAAAATTAGAATGCTAGTTCACTTCAGAATTTGGTAGACTTCTTTCCGCTGTAGAAACTTGCGATGATTGCGTTTTAAACAGCTTTGGGTCTGCTTTCACCTACCATTTAAATTATTTCAAACGTACTTACTGGTTTTATGATTTTGGAGCTACGACCTTTTACCTTGATTTGAAATAGGAGCGAATATGTTAGCATTTCTAAGGGTATTAGGCCTACCATTGGGAAAAAAATATTTGTAATTTTTAATTTTTTATTCTTTAGGTCTATACACTTTTTGCATAATCTCGACCTCCTTAGTCCATTCATAAGCTCATTAGTTGTTGATCGGCCAGGTCCAAAGCCGGCTTGATATTCGCTAAGGATTCGGTCAGCGCAGGGTAAACTGGTGGACAGTGGATCATTTTTTGCTTGTTGCGCTGCTATTTCGTTGGGTATAGGATTTTTATTTTAATATATCTAAGCATTGATCTAAGCACCAAATTTGTTTGGAGTAGCATTTATAGTGAACAATCACCTCAAGCCGCACATTATTAACTTGAAGCCCACAAATGAACGGCTGTGTGTGATTGACATTAAGACTCGATTCTTCAACCTTTGGCTCATCAATGTGCACGCCTCAACTGAAGTTAAAGAAGAAGCAGTAAAAGACGAGTTCTACGCCCGCCTTGAGACTCTCTTCGAATAACATCCCACAAACGAAGTCAAACTGCTGCTGGGAGACTTTAACGCGAAAGTTGGAAATTAAAGTTGGGACCACTGGAGGCCACAGTCTCTATGAAAAACATAACGAAAAACGGCCAGCTACATATCTTACTTCGCCTGTAGCAGGAATATTGTCGTAAGCTCTACGTGTTTCCCGCATCGACGCATTCACAAGCAGACCTGCAAATCTCCGGACGCACACACTGTCAACCAAATTGATCACATTCTCATTTGCAGGAGATGGGCGTCTAGTGTGATAAACGTCCGCTCCTATCGAGGAATAAGCTGGGACTCAGATCATCACTTGGTGAAGACGACCTACTGATGGAGAGTTTTTACAGTGCACCAATCGAGAATCAGTCTTCCCAAAATCTTTGCGGTTGATAAAATTCTGAGCTATGCTACGACGGTGGTGTATGCTGCCACCGTTGAGGAAAAACTATCACCTATGCGCCACAACATCACCATCACAGGCGTCCATGGGTTCTGGGAAGAACTCAAGAGTACCATCAAAGATGTCGCAGAGAAGGTCGTGGGATATAAAGCCCGGCGAGCGCGAAATGACTGGTTCGACGAAAAATGCAAAAATTTACTTGGCGCGATAAACAAGGCCTAAGAACAATGGATTCATCGAGGAACCAGAGCCAAAAGAGAAAAATATGACGATCTACGGCGAAAATCGAATAGAATAATTAGACGTAAATATTTTGACGAGCAGTTGCTGAATATTGACGAAAACATAGCTAATAGTTACTCGTAGGAACACCAGACAAGCGTACAAACTGGCAAATACAATTAAGAACGGCTATCAACCCAGGCCTTATTCCACCGCCTTGCACGAAAGAGCTAATGCACCATCATCTTATGAGACACCTACAATTGGTGATAGATGGAACGTCGCTAAGGACTTATTTGTTTCGTGCGGTGAAACTTTTGCGGGCAGATTGGAGCGCGGTAGAAGGCCATTCATTGGTGACTCTACATGGTCTCTAATCACGGCACGCAAGAGAATTAAAGAACAAATCAACTCAGCCACTGACGACGTAGTCAAAGACCAACTTAGAGCTGAATACCGTTCTCTTCAGACAGGCGTGCAAAAAAGCGTAAGACGGGACAAACGAAACAACATCAATGCATTAGCGGAGAAGGCAGAGGAAGCGGCCTACCGTGGTGACAGTGTAACCCTTTACAAACTTATCAAGCCATTAACTGGCAAATCTTTTACAGCGGAACATCCCGTGAAAGATAAAGACGGGACTCTACTGGTCACTGATGAAGACCAACTGCGACGGTGGAGAGAGGACTTCACTGAGGTCCTCAACAACACCTTTGGGCACTTGAACTCATCTTCACTAGAAGTAAAAAATATTACGCAAATAGCCAGAGTTGGTACCGGCCCACCATCTAAACAGGAATTAACTGTGGCTATTAAATCGATGGAAGCGGGTAAAGCCCCGGGGATAGATGGAATTCCAGTGGAATTCTTTAAGGCGAATATCAACGCTACTGCGGATATTCTTCTCCCCCTTATCCAAGAGTGTTCGAAAACCGAAACTCTCCATAAAGAATGGAAGAAGGGCGTCATTATTAAGATCCCGAAGAAAGGTAACCTGAAGGATTGTAATAATTGGCGTGGAATTTGCCTCCTCCCTGCAGTCTCCAAACTGATGGCAAAAATAGTCTTAAACCGGATCAAGCAAACAGTTGACCGCACACTGAACGATGAACAGGCTGGTTTTCGCGAGGGCTTTTCATGTAGCGACCACATCAACACCCTTCGAATTATTATTGAACAATCCGCAGAGTGGAGATCCCCATTACATCTCATGTTCATCGATTTCGAGAAGGCGTTTGACAGCGTTGACCGGGAATACATCTGGAAGGCTTTACATAGGAGAGGTATACCAGATAAAATCATATCCATCATCAAGGAGTCCTACAGCGGAGCCCAATGTCACGTCTTACACAAGGGTAAGCTTTCAGATCCCTTCGAGGTACATAGCGGAGTGAGACAATTCATTTTGTCACCTATATTGTTTTTGATTGCCATTAACGACGTACTCTGCAGTGCGCTTCGTGAACACCACAGCAAAGGTATCAGATGGAACCTGTTTGAATACCTTCAACACCTGGATTACGCTGACAATATTTGTCTTCTCTCAAATATATCGGATCATCTAGTTCAAATGACGGATGCTCTGCACCGCGAAAGTGACAATGTGGGGCTTAAAGTCAATGCTGCCAAAACTAAGTACTTGAGCTTGGATCCAGGAAGACAGAGTGAAATTTGTGTTTCGGGGCAGACGGTGGAAAAAGCGGACAATTTTTGCTACTTCGGAAGCGTAGTTACTGCAGATGGTGAAGCGGATGCTGATGTACAGTCTCGCATCGATAAGTCTCGGGCAGGTTTTTCCAGTTTAACTCCTTTCTGGAAAAACAACAACATCTCCAGACGTACCAAACTCAGGATCTTCGAAACCAATATGAAATCTGTGCTTCTTTATGGCTGTTCAACTTGGAAGGTGACCAGGGCGATAACAACTAGACTGCAAACTTTCGTGAACCAGTGTCTACAGCGCATCCTGCACATACGCTGGCCGGAGGTCATTTCTAACGACGACCTCCTGTTCATTACTGGCCAGGACAGGATAGACACCTCTAGAAAAAGGCGAAAGTGGCAATGGATAGGTCACACACTCCGAAAGGGGCCGGAAAACATTGCTTAACAGGCCCTCAATTGGAACCCACAGGGAACCGATGCAAGTCGCCGCGTTGGACGACCTAGTAACACCTGGAGAAGATCAGTTGAGGTCGAGGGTAAGTCATTAGGCAAATCGTGGAGACAGTTGAAGGCGATAGCGGCGAACAGGACGAGGTGGAAAGTCGGCGTGCTAAATGCCCTATGCCCCACAACGGGCTGACAGGATCCAGAGAGAGATCAACCCAGGACTAGCCTTTGTAAGGACAAGGATGGAACATCATCAGCGACACCGATGACATTAAAAACGATGAGACTCTTATTTTGATGAGCTTCTGAATCTACCATCTAACATCCCCACCCAAGAACCTTTTGGCCATATTGTTGATCTAGGCCCACCCATACAACCCCCAAGAGTAGAGAAAGTCGATTTCGCGTTGCGGTCACTAAAACGAAATAAAGCGCCGCGCTGACGAAATTCAAGCTGCTTAAATTCGACGGGTCTAGCTAATGCCATACATCAGTTACTCCTGCGAGTATCGGAGGACGAGGTGATCCCAGACGATTGGGGCAGAAGCATCATCTGTCCAATTCACAAAAAGGGAGATAAACTGCAGTGTGGGAACTACAGGGGTATATCACTAGTTTGTACGTCCTATAAAATTTTGACGAAAATTCTAGAAAACAGAATAAAACCGTACGCAGAACGAATCATTATCGAATATCGAAGCGGTTTCAGACCTGGTCGCTCCACAACCGATCAGCTCTTTACGGTCAAACTGATACCCCAGAAGTGCTGGGAATACAACGTAAACGAATACCAAGTCTTTGTCGACTTCAAGCAGGCATACGACAGTATCGATTGTGGAGTACCATACAACATCATGCTGCAATTTGGTATACCGGCCAAACTGACAAAGATAACGATGATCAACTCCGTCTCACAAGTTAGGATCCATAATAGAGTTACTGATCTATTTGAAACACGCACTGGTCTGAAACAGGGCGATGGACTGACACCGACGCGCTTCACCCTAGCACTGGAATACGCTATTCGGGCTATGAATTTGGAAAACAGCAACACGCTGTCAAGTCGACACAATTAGCAGCGTACACCGACGACATCAACATCATGTCCCGAAGATTGGCCGACGCAGAAGAATTTCTGCATTATCTCAAAACCGCTGCAAAAGAAGTTGGACTAAGTTTCAACGAGGGTAAAACTAAGACGACAAGGACACCTGCACAACCGAGCATCAATATGGGGGACCTCAACATCGAGTTCGTGAACGATTTCTTATACCTGGGTTGCAACTTGTCAAGGGACGTCAACGAAACTGACGAGATGAAGCGGCGGATACGTTTAGCTAAAGACTTTTTTCTCGGTTCCCCCCATAATGAAATCGAAGCATGTGAACAGAAACACGAAGCTCCCCGTAAACAAAACCATTATACGACCAGTGCTATGATATGCCTGCGAAGCATGGACCCTAACTCAAGCCTCCGGAAACATGGTCGACACATTTAAACGTAAGGTTCTACGGCGAATTTTCGGGGCTGTTTGCGATAGAGATGGATGGCGCATCCGGTAAAACCATGTGCTGTATGAACTGTACGATGAGCTGGGAGTTTTGGAAATCTTCAAACTACAACGATTGTAATGGGCAGGACATAAACAACGAACGGACGATGATCGCATGCCAAGCAGAGCAATGAACGCAGAATGAGTCGGCGGAGCGAGACTACGAATACGACCGGGAGCTCGTTGGGAGAGCTCAGTATGTGCGGACACCGCGCTACTATTGGACTTCCAAAATTGGAGGACGCGGTCACGTGGCCGAGATAATTGGAGGGCAACGATCCAGACGGCCAAGGCCCAACGTCGGGCTGTCGCGCCACAATGATGATGATGATGATGAATTTGTGGGCTACCAAACCAAAATATACTCGACTAAAATGATACTGAATCTTCGACCACAATCCAGTTATTAAAGCACCTCGCAAAATGGAGTTGAAGGAAATTAGCTACTTTAAGTAGGGTGGAGAAAAAGATAAGAAATAAGAAATTTGTTGTCACCGGAACTCCGGCCAGCTAAAAACCATTAGTAATTTTAAAGGGAAAAAAAAAACCATTAGTATAATGAAAGTGTAATGGGCGGCATAGGTTAATATGCGGCACTCAGGCAGGGATAATTACCTAGTTAGGAGCTCCTCATCGATAGCATCACGACGATAACCTCCGCTACCTACACGATTGTCGTCGTCCCTCGCCGAAATACTCCTGCCACCTACAACGAGGAAAAGGGACACAAAGGACCAAGTCCTCCAAACTAGCACGTCAAAAAATATACTTATCTGATATGTACCCGCGTCCAGCTTGAATCACCGAATGCAAAACGACAGGAATCGGCACTTTTACGTAAATTATATTGGCACAGGTGCTGACAAGCTAGGAAATTGCAAACAGCAAGCACGAGTGACACACCAACGAAACACCATCTAAACACCGAAATGGACAAAGGTCACAAGCGAAGGTAAACAAATAAGTGGACAAATGTCACAACACATTGGAAGTTGCCAGCTGTTCGACTTCCAATAACCACACGCCACTGCGGAATATCGTAAGAATTATGGTTTGGAGATTCGGTGATGATCTGTGGATCGTATACTACGTAGTGTGCACGCACCGGCACGTGTATGGCCCAAGGTCAGGGACTTTTTGAAAATTCAAGGCCAACAGGTGTGAGGCACCGTACACCCGAACATATAAAAGGGCACGGATTCGTACGGGATACCCTCTTTCTGTTTAATTCCCGAACGAAACCAGGTGAGTATCCGCGTACGAATCCGTACTTCGTTTTTTTGAAAGAAGTTTTGATTGACTGTGGAATACATTCGATACCCTCTTTCTGTTTAATTCCCGAACGAAACCAGATACGAGCGTCTTCAGCATCTTAGGCAACGAAATTGGAACAGCGATACGACGGTGGAATTTGGAGGAGCCGGTGTATTGTTATTGGCAACGAAAATTGGAACAGCGATACGACGGTGGAATTTGGAGCCGGTGTATTGTTATTGGCAACGAAATTGGAACAGCGAAACGGCGGTTGAGATCGGATTAGGCGGGGATTCCCCTTTTCTTTAGTGAGGTTGCCGCCCATTGTTGAGGTACTTATCAATTAGCATTAAGTTTAAAATTAAGACAAGTGTAATTAGTGACGGCCGGCACGCATAAGAGTGAAAATTGGAGAATTACAAATATTTTCTTGTACTACTGTGTTTCGCTGATCGGAGATCTGGTATAAGAGATTTGGGGCGCTCGGTTAGGCGTAGCCAGTGTCCTCGCGAGAGTACGCCGGGTGATTTCGCGTGAGATTGTTTGCTGTGAGGTGGTCATCGGAGCGCGTCTTCGCGTTTCGGCCTGCTCCAAGAAGGGACACCCCCCGTCGCATTCGTGAAACGCGTGGCGCCCACGCCCGTCTCCTTGGGCTGAGCCGGCAAGGGGGTCCCGGCTACCTCGCAGTGATCTGTGGTGCAGAGTGTTTAGAACTTGTATTGTGTATGGGGCGGTACGTTCGGCGCAGAGAGGTGGAAACCTACTTCCTTGAGCTCGTCACAAGTCGCGGCGTTGAGAGGGTCGCGTTCCTCGCCGACTCGTCCAGGAGAGCGGCCAGTCGGGGAATTCCTCAACAGGATCTTCTGGAGGAAGAACGCCTGGAGGAATTGTTCAGAACGCGCGTACGAAGACCGGCGAGCTCAGGAAGAGAGGTTCCCGCCACCGAAGTAATTTCCACACAAGAACCGCGAGGAAGTCCGTAACATTGTATTCTATTCTTATTACGAAAGTTAATCGCACCACATCATATCGCTACAACAAAGTAGCGTCTTTTAAATTCCCAGCAATAATAGCGAATAGTTCCTGCAAAATTAACTGTTTTATACGTTGCCGTTGTCTTCGTCCATCCCCTAGAAATAGTTCGGAAAACCACTTCAGTCGCCAAGAATTCCTTGAAAAACTATTACCAAAAGGTTATACCAGGAATTTCACCGCCAATACGTACACTCCCATCAACTCTCAAGCAGAAGGTCTTTGAAGAAATACAACCAACTTTGAACTATACCATATGGAATTTTATTTTTATAAGCAGTATCAAACATCAAGGTTGAGGTTGAGAAACAAAGCAAGCAAAGCAACAAAAAAATGTCATCCATTTGGTCCTTGAAATTCATCCACCACCATAGCAGGCGGAAGGACAACAATTCAATGAACGTTCATCTCGAAACTATACAACCCTATCTGTATCTGGGGACTGGCCCACAGATGCATAGCATACTTACTCGTATTCACCTGAGAGCATAAAACATCCTTAATGAAGTATTAAATATGCAGCGAGATACCAGATGGAGTAAGCTACTGAACCACGGACTTTGAACGATAAAAGATACTATCCATGAATGTCGGAGCTTTATTTCATCGAAAAGGACGAACAGCCATTATGTATTGTATTTGTACTTGGACTCATGTATACCTAGTAAAAAGGAGCGTTCGAACAGAAAGAATGCCAAAGTTAATATTCGATGAATACCCTGTGGAAAGGATACACTGGGATGTGGCATCCTTTTGAGGATATTTAAAAGTCAGGATGAAAAACTATCTGCATATGATTCGACGGTATAGTCAGGTTTCAGCCAAGAAGAATGGATGCTATTCAAAGAGTCAATTGAGTGGTTTTTAAATTGAATATTTTTGAGATGAATGGGGATATTTTTTAATATTATTTACTGTACTTATTTAAAACTTTCAAAATTCGTACATCGTACATAATGCAACTTTTCTTTTTACGCTACGCTTATAGCTACGCATATAAGTTGGCATTAAATAACGAACGATTTTAAAGAAATGTTTCTCCTATGTTATAAAAAACTGAAACATTCTTTCTTGGAAAAAACACTGATTTCTCTCATACAACTTTACATTGCTGAAATATTATGCGAAATTGCACAAAATTTTGCATCCCTAAATCAACTAGCAGCATAAAATAAAATGGCCTCACGCGCACGAGTGGTTCTGTCACCGTATAGTGAAGCCAACGCAACCCAGTCATTATCGCGTATCTGTCAACACAGCTAACAACAATTTTGAATACTGATTTCATCTCCTATGCTTTTCAAAATTTCGTCTTTCGATTTTGTCCGCAAGTAATCTGGATGGTTCGTTCGGGACAAAACTGATTAGAAATTAATTTTTCGCTATTGTTGCATGCAACATAAACAAAATACCAGTGCGAAGCGAAGTGACAATATTCAAAACAAAACAAACGACTAACCCGCGCATACGAAACTGTCCGACTAGGACAAACGATCCCACGCATGGGTGACGACTGTGTGGGCTAGGACCAAAATGCGTTGGGATATGGACAACAGTGAGCACAAAATGACTAACGCGTAGGTTAGGTCTAGGATGTGCGTGGGCTGGGACCAGCATGCGCCACGGCTAAGAGATTTCTATGTTCATCCATTCGGATGATGTTACCGGTACGTTTTGTTCAAAATATTTCTGACAAAATTATGGCTGCAAAGATGCAAAACCCATTGAGTGGTTCTTGGAGAAATCAAATAGAGGGAATTTCAGAATAAAAAGTAAAAACTTGTAATGAACCATATTATGGTCTGGTAGTGCTGCTTCCGCCGGAAGATCTATGGCAGCACCTGATGAGTAAGGATCTGTCGGTGGTACGAAACCAGAGGCCGAGGGTCCCATTACGCCTGGACCCCAATACAAGCGCGAGGGCAAGCGAGCTATCTGCCAACCATTCCATCCTTATCGCCTCATTTTTTTTACCTCCCTTGTTTGTATTGTCTTCCCCAGGCCTATGGATTTTTGTTAATACGTAAAGGACACCCCCGCCCACATCTCCCGAACTGAGCTACAGCAAGCATAGGCCGCTGCTTAGCTCGTTGAGGGGCCTTTTTCTTCGCTAGATAGCACGGCCTGACCTTCACGGTCATTATGCTACCTTAGGCTCCGTCCCCACGGGAATCTTCGGATGCCCACTAGACCGTCCGTTACAAACTGTAGAAAAAGTAGAAGCTGTAGATTCAAGAAAGTAGTTTTACGCAACCAAAATATAGGTTTCGTGGAAACCTTATTTCATGTGGGGGATTAACATTTGGACCATCATGGTTAATTTGCCGTAACTATCATGCCCTTGGAAGTGCGACCTTTATCTCCACGTGGTGACGGGTTGACAGGCTGTTGGTAAAGTCTTATCTTTGCCGGCAGCGCTGACTGAACTTGCTCGAGCAGGGAGCGGTACCTCCCTTATAAACAGACCCTAATTCTAAGGTGGAACAGCATACGCCAAGGTCAAGAGGGTGCTTGGCCGCTAGTATGTGAACTCTGGATGCCAGTCGACCTCCAGTTTTAAGCCAGACTTCTGACGATAGACCGGGTGAAGTCGTCGGCGACTGTCCTTCCTGGATATTCGTGGGATTCTATGAATAACGCAAAATAAAAGAAACCTGAGTGTGATGCAAATGCCTCAAACACAGTTTCCTCTGAGTTACCTACTGGTTCACTGCTCGGCGGAGCCTCCAGGCCCGTTGTTGAGACTGTCGATGGAATCGCCGTTAAGCGATACAGTCCCTCTGAGTCGTCCTCGGACGTGATGATTTGGAGCACTTACCTTCTGACATGGGCTCTGATCCTGACGACTCGTATTCGGAGAAATCCGGATTGACGGTCGTAGATGAAGGAATCAGCCGTATGGGTTTGAACTCAAGTAGTGGCTATGCCAAATTAACGACGGCGCAAAGGCGCAAATATAGGAGGGCTATGGCTGAGGGCCACTCTTGGGAAAAAGCTCGGGAGATAGCCCTCATATGTTCAGGGCCTAAGCGGTCGGTGAAGCGGGTACGCTCTGAGAGGCAATCACCACAAGCTAATTTGGCGAAAAAATCCAGTACTCGGGAAGAGTCCGGTAAGCCATTGTATAGCCATGTAACAGCGGGCGTTAAGCTTGGGTTCTGCAGCCTTCCTTACCATTCGAATTTATATTATTTCCAAGAAAATATCCCACTTCTTAGGTTAGGTTAAAAGGGTTGCTTAAGCACACTTAGACCACCACTGGGTCCAATGTGATACCCCTGGACTCAGCAACTGAGACCAACTCACTCGTTAAACCAGCCTGAGCTAACAATGAAGCGATGTAGCCGACCAACATTTACCTTTTTCAGGTCATCCAAAACGGTGAAGAATTAGGTACCAAGGAGGTTTTTCCTAAAACTCGCCAGGGCCGGACAGGTACACAGAAAATGAGACGTGCTTTCCTCCTCATCCTCGTCCCCACAGCTCCTGCAAAAATCATTATATGGAAGACGAAGTCTCCTGGCGTGTCCAGTTAGCACTCCTACGACAGTTCTTAGATTATCTCTGTTTAGCATTAGCAATCCAGAAGAACGTTTGGGATCCAGTTTGGACCACATCTGTCTAGCCACATGACATGTACTGCCATTGCTCCATCTGATGCAGGCCCTTTCATACGCTGCATCTTTGATGGCCAGTTTACAAGCAGCCAACGGCATCCTGGTGCTACGTAACGGCCCGCTGATCTCATTGATCGTACCTGCCGGAGCCAGTTCGTCAGCCTTGCATTTACCAACATAACCACTATGCCCTGGCATCCAGCACAGAGAAATGTTAAAGAGCTTTCCCATCTCTATTAGGGACTTGCGACAATCCAGTACTGTCTTCGAATTTACCAAAACAGAGCTACGCGATTTAATCGCACGTTGGCTATCCGTGTAGATTATAATGGCCCTACTAGATATATCATTTTGCGACAACCAGGCTAGAGCTTCAGATATTGCTGTAACATTCGCCTGAAAAACACTACTAAAGTTCGGGAGTCGGAACGACAAGCTAATATCCAACTCTTCCGAGTATACGCCAGCCCCCACTTCCTTGGCAGTCTTAGAACCATCAGTGTAAATTGTAATGGCATCTGATTCCTGAAAAGCGATTACAGGCCAATCATTCCTAGAGGGAATCAGGCCTGTAAAGCCCATTTCGAACAAGTATTTCGGGGGGGGGGGGGAGCTTCTCAAGCAGGGTTCTATATGATACAACCCTAAGCGCCGTCCACCAGACGACAACAGAATAGGGCGCAAGACCGATATATAAAGCCAGTACACTACCCTCGGTTGTAAGCCCCGTTTATTACCTATGGCCTTCTTTCACGAGTATAGTGCAACACTAGCCTTTTCAACACGTTGCTGAATGTTCAACTTCCAGCAAAGTTTCCTATCCAGTTTGAGACCACGGAACTTGGCTTTATCAGTGAGCACAAGTCTTGTGCCCTCCATCAAAGGTGGTTCGAATGAAGGTAGGTAGTAAAGAGAACAAGTTCCGTTTTAAGCGGATTTACTTTAACCCCAACCTTACTAGCCCAGTTCGTCAGGATAGACAGGGCGTTCTGCATTACACCACTAAGGACAATCCCACTTCTTAAAAATGGAACAAATTAGTGTCCTGAAACATTTTATAAGGACACCGGGCGTAGATGCAAATAATGAGACCGTCCCGTACAAAACGACGTATGTACGGATGGTCACATTAATCATACACTTCGGTGAAACATTTCGTCGAGCATTTTCTTCCATTAATCTATTAGGGATAAACCAACAAAGAAAAACTATTGAAGTTTCCAATAACGACCAACCTCACTTTTTCCTTTATTCCCATTAAAAATGCACTCCTACTCGCATTACATCGCCCACTCTTTGTTTGAACCAAACAAAGCTCCATTATTCTGTGACAATTCAGGAAATCAAGTGTAATAATTAGAGCAAATATTGAAAGTGGATTAACTTGTACGACAGAAGCATCCTTTGTTCAACGAGCGCTACCTCGGTACGCCGGGATCCTGTGCTGGATCTGATATATTCCTTGCCAATCCAAAATCTTCCTTCCAGGTTTCTGAAGTCGAGTTTTTAACCAATTTCTCTTTCGAATGCACGTCGTTTCTTGTAACAGCATCCATTTTCTCCTGCTTCCGTTAATTTTCTTCTCTCATTTTTCTTATGCATTCAGTCAAACGGAAAATTCTTGCAAAAAGTGAGGACACGACTTGGTATAGATTTTTCGGATGGAAAAGGATTCATTCGCATTTGGCGGCGAATAATGTTTACTTAAGAAGTTGAAAGCTGGTAGCGGTGGATAGGGAGCGACGGAAGCAGAAAAGGCGTCTAGCTCTTAGCTGTTTAACATACTCGTATACGGTAAGGCACGGCGAGTCCTTCGTTATCGGATACAATTTAATAGGGAATGGATTTCCATTCAACGCGACTCCGGGCGAATTGTTTCACAAACAGATTTAGAAGGAACACTATGGAAGGCATGGGGCTGACGCGATGAATCAGTAGGCTCCAAAGAATATCACCGGGTCCATTCATTGAATGTATTATTTCGCTTCGGTTACGTTATTTCAATTTTTCTGGGTTTTGTATAATAAATTATTCCTAATGGTGGGTAATTCAATGGAAAATCAACGGAAACGATATTGTCAAGAACAAATATTGACACGATATATTTTTTTATGTGGCGAGGGTCGGATATTTGCGTAAGTAGGCGCTGAGTGTTTGGGAGTAACAATTTTTGCGACTTAATTATTAAAACTTTAAAGCTTCCCTTAAACCAACGCGATTTATTCGAGGCGGATTTGCCAATTTGTTTACATAGCGTCCAATGGGGTCTTCCAAAGATGTAAATGATACAAAAACAGCGATGATGTTCATCGGCATTTTAGGCCCGTCTCATGCAGTATATTTTAATTTTAATCCATTTGCTTTCAAGTTGTCTATGAGCTGCTTTGAAAATGTTTGTCTTTATTGCCCGATTCAGGAGATACCCATATCCACCAGGCGATTGCAATATTATCCTCATTTTCTGACCTAAGTTCTCGGAATACCATCAAGAGTAGTCTAGTGCATTCGCATCAACAACCCGCGCCATATGATAACCATCTTGTCTAGATATCACTTCATTTTCAAGAATTTCCTTTTTGCACACCAAAAGGACTCGAAAGTGCCTTCGGTAGTACTCTAGTGCATTCGCCTCAATATCCCCAGTCATATGATACCCATCTTGTCTAGATATCATTGCCAAGAAAGTTCTTTTTTACCAAGAATGTCCTTTTTACCAAGAATGTCCTTTTTACCAAGAATGTCCTTTTCTCTTTCCCAAAAGACTCAAAATGCCTTCGAAAGTATTCGAGTGCATTGGTCTCATCACCCGCATCAGGAGATACCAGTTTCTACCAGTCGTGGTTTCTGTTTAATTTCATGATAAAGACAGTCATTTTTTTCTGACGCACCTGAGGAAACTACGTGCAAAATTTGGTTGAAATTTTACCACGGGAAATGCCTGGAGAAAAATTCTTAGAAAAAAAAAAGCTTAGGCGAGTAACCCTATTTTAAACAAAACAGAATTTACCGTTAGTCCAACCGGTGATTGCGGTCCCCGATTTTTGCTCGGGGATATAAGGAACCTACATACCAAATTTGGTTAAGATCAGAATACAGGAAGTGCCCGGACAAACGCACAAACGAACAAACTTACAGCATGCCTCGGAACTATGTGCCCGTCCATTACATTTTTTTTTATATGGGACGTGCCAAAAAAAAAAACGGCATTGGAATGTCCTACTTCCTACTAATATAATAAATGTAAAAGGTTGGGAGTATGTATGGATTATTATTATTAGTAAGGTACCGGCTCCTCACCCTAATGGTAGGCACTGCGACCAAAGGAGGTCTATTGTGCCATAGCCTATTTTTATTATTCAATCAAAAGACTTTCCACCACTCGTACGAAGGCTAGTATGTCTTTTGCAGGAGTCTTCCCGATAACGGTAGGACACGCGGTGAACTGTCCGAGGAAAGTATACCTCACCTGCGCAATCGCCGGGCATACACATAAAATGTGGCATGTGGACTCAACGTCCTCCAAGCAAAGACGACACTCCGTCTCGTTAGACAAACCTATCTTTTTCAGATGAAATCTCACCCAGTGGTGGCGCGACAGGTAGCCTACAAGTAGCCTAGATAGATAGATATACAAATACGAGCTACTTTCCCCTGCGACCATAAAGATCTATTGTGCCGTAGCTCATTAATCCAAAAGACCGTCCACCCTTCTAATAAAGGGCAGTAAGTCTTTAGCAGGAATCAACCTGAATTCTACAGTGCTGATAGTAGCCTGCCCGAGGAGTGACATCCTAAAACGCGCGATGGCGGGACATTCGCACAAGATGTGCTTGGTCGTTTCCACGTCTTCCAGACAAAGACGGCATTCAGTCTCGCTTGACAGACCCATCTTGTTCAGGTGATATCTGACCAGGTGATGGCCAGATAAGTACCCCACTAGGAGTCTTAGGTGGGTTCTATTCATTTGAGTAGTACCCTTGTGACTGAAGGGCATTATCAGCTCCTTTGATTGACGAAGCCCTGGAAGGTTATTCCAGTACTGTTGACGCAATCGTGCAAACCAATCTTTGATCCGCAGCTTGGCCGAGGCCAGTCCAAAGTCACAGTAAGGCTCAGGTCCATGAAAACGACTGGATGATCCTTGTCTAGCAAGTTCATCCGCAGCCTCGTAGCCTAAGGTCGGCTCTACTCATGTGGGTGGCGTCTTTGTAGGTAAAGGGTCTCATTAACCCCTTCGATTGCCGCAGTCCTGGAAGATTGTTCCAATAGTGTTGGCGTGACCTTTTATACCAGTCTGTTATGATTGTTCTAGCTGAAGCCAAGCCCAGACCACAATAGGGTTCTGGCCCGAGGAAATTGGATGATGAGCCTTGCCTAGCAAGTTCATCCGCCGCTTCGTTTCCTTCAATGCCTTGGTGACCCAATACGAAAGACTTGGTTGTCGGTTGCCAGACATTGGAGAAGTTCACGACACTCTTTCACCAGCTTTGAAGAAAGCCTGTGTGAAGAGAGAGCGTTAATGGTGCCTGGCCTCAGTACAAATAGCAATGTTTGTCCGCCGCGCAGTTTGTTAACTAGGATTACCCTGGCGCAGACCTCAATGGCGTGGATCTCAGCTGGAAAACGCTGGGCCATGCACCCATAGCGACTGAGATCCTGGTGTTGGGTCCAAAGACGCTCGCATCAACTCCCTGGTCAGTTTTAGACCCATCGGTGTACCACATTATACACCTTGAGTCTGGGCAGGGATGGCCATTCTCCCATTCCGAGCGGTCTGGGATTAGAGCTATGAGTTTATTGCCGAAGCATAACTCAGTGGTCATATAATCCGATCTTAGGCAGATCTGCATGCCAGGAATTTGTTTCAAGATGCTCATGTGACAACTGTCACTGCCGCATACACCAGAGGTTAGATGTATTCTCAGAGCATTGAGTGCTGCTGTTTCTTTGATGAAAATATGCAGCGGGGTCAATCCAACGATCGGCTCCAGAGTAGGCGTTGGGCATGTACGCATAGCCCCAGTTATACCGAGACATGCAATGCGTTATAACTTGTTACACTTTAAAATCGTTGAGCTCTGTTTTACCTTGGGCCACCATACCAATGCAGCGTATGTGACCATAGGCCGCACCAACGTGCAATACAGCCATTCAACCATCTTTGGTGTCAGACACCATGTCCGCCCAAAGAAATTTTTACAAGCCCACATTATACGTGTGGCTTTGTTAATTACATTATGAATGTGAATATTCCAATTCAGTCGCCAATCCAGTGTAACGCCGAGGCATTTAACCTCCGTGGAATAATCGAGGAACGTTTTGCCTAGTGAAACTGCCCAAGACGATAGTAAGCATGGATGTTTGTTACTCTTTCATGCAAAAACTACTGAACGGATTTTGATGAAACTTTACAGTATTATGGTTTATACATCAGAATAACACCTAGGCTATAAGTTTTTTTTTGTAATCTTCTCTTCCTCACATCCCCTTCCAGAGCCGTCGAGAGGGGGGGCGGAAGGGGCGAAACGCCCCGGGCCCGTGTTTTTCTCAGGGGCTCGAAAATTTGGAAAATTGGAAAAAGCAAGAAAAAAAAGAACGTATCTACGCACTGAGCTTTTGTTTTTGCTCCTTGCCTTTTCAGACCACTCTGAGGCACTGAGTTACCATATATGAGCCCCTACAAAAGTTGAGTAAGTTGAAAAATTATCTACGCTTGGACCTTTTTTTTTTTTTGTTCATTGAGCTACCGGTCGCCATATATGGGGGGCCCCTACAAAGGTTGAGTACCGGGCCCGGATCTTCTCTCGACGGCCCTGTCCCCTTCACACTTATGTACTTTGCACCGTTTTATGTACATTTTGATCATTTACGTTCTGTTGTCAATGGTTGAGCATTAATTAATTAAAAAAAAGGATTCAAGTGGAAACAAAAAAAACTCTTGATCCTCGTCTTTGATATCATCATCATCGTGTCGCGATAGCCCGACGTCGGGCGTTGGCCGCCTTGACCATTGTCCTCCAATTATCTCGGTCACGTGACCGCGTCCTCCAATCTTGGAAGCCTAGTAGCTGCTCGGCGCCCACATATACTGAGCTCTCCCAATGAGATCTCGGTCATCTAGGCAGTCTCGCTCCGTCAACTCGTTTCGTATTCATCACTCTCTTTGGCATGCGAGCAGCGTCCATTCGTTGTACATGACCTGCCCATTGAAGTCGTTGTTGTTTGACGATTTTCGAAACTTGCAGCTCATCGTACAGTTCATACAACTCATGGTTGTACCGGATGCGCCATCTATCTCGATTGCAAACAGCCCCGAAAATTCGCCGTAAAACCTTACGTTCAAATGTGTTTAGCATGTTTATGGAGGCTTGAGTTAGGGTCCATGCTCCGTAGCCATAGCATAGCACTGCTCTTTTAATGGTTTTGCACACGCGGAGCTTCGGGTTTCTGTGCACATGCTTCGATTTCATTATGGGGAGGACCGAGAAAATAGTCTTATTAGCTAACTGTATTCGTCGCTTGATTTCGTCAGTTTCGTTAACGTCTCTTGACAAGTTGCAACCCAGGTAAATGAAGTTGTTCACGAACTCAATGTTGAGGTCCCCACATTCATGCGCGGTTGTGCAGGTGTCCCTGTCGTCGATTGCATCATTATTTTAGTTTTACCCTCGTTGATACGTAGTCCAAGCGTATGGAGAAGTTCTTCTGCGTTAGCCAATCTTCGGGCCATGATGTTGATGTCGTCGGCGTACGCTGCTAATTGTGTTGACTTGATGAGTAGCGTCTTGCTGTTGTCCATATTCATAGCCCGAATAGCATATTCCAGTGCTAGGTTGAAGAGCGTCGGTGCCAGTCCATCGCCCTGTTTCAGACCAGTGCGTGTTTCAGATTTATCATTAAATTTATTAAGTTATGGACTTGTGAGACGGAGTTGGTCATTGTCATCTTTGTCAATTGGACTAATTTTGCCGGTGTACCAAATTGCAGCACGATTTTGCACAGTACTCCACGATCGATACTGTCGTATACCTGCTTGAAGTCGACAAAGATTTGGTATACGTTTACGTTGTATTCCCAGCACTTCTGGAGTATCAGTTTGACCGTAAAGAGCTGATCGGTTGTGGAGCGACCAGGTCTGAAACCGCTTTGATATTCGCTTTATGCACGGTTTTGTTCTATTTTCCAGGATTTTCATCAAAATTTGATTGGACGTACAAACTAGCGATATGCCCTTGTAATTCTCAAACCGCAGTTTATCTCCCTTTTTATGAATTGGACAGATGATGCTTCTGCCCAAATCGTCTGGGTCTCCTCGTCCTCCCATACTAGCAGGAATATTTGATGTATGACATTAGCTAGTCCCGTTCCACCGAATTTTAGCAGTTCAGCTGGAATCTCGTCAGCGCCCGACGCTTTATTTCGTTTTAGTGACCTGCAACGCGAGATCAACTTCCTCTACTGTCAGGGGTTGTATCGGTGGGCATGGATCAAAAATATCATCGAGAGCTTCTTGTGTGGGGATGTTAGATGGTTGGTTCAGAAGCTCTTCAAAATAAGAGCCCCATCGTTTGGTAATGCCATCGGTGTCACTGATGATGTTTTCATCCTTGTCCTTGCAAAGGCTAGTCCTGGGTTGATGGCCGCTCTTAACTGTATTTACTAGTTTGTACGCCTGTCTGGTGTTCCTATTAGCTAAGTTTGCGTTTATGTTCAGCAACTGCTCGTCAAAGTATTTACGTTTCTTACGTCTAATTATTCTATTCGATATTCGCCGTAGCTCGTCATAAATTTCTCTTCTAGCTCTGGTTCATCGTTGAATTCATTGTCTGTAGGTCTCGTTTTTCGCGTCAAGTAAATTTTTGCATTCTTCGTCGAACCAGTCATTTCGCGCTCGCCGGGCTTTATATCCAACGACCTTCTCTGCGACATCTCTGACGGTACCCTTGAGTTCTTCCCAGAACACATGGACTTCTGTGTTGCTGATGTTGTGAAGTATAACTCAATTGCCCTAACCCCTTGTAGGGCATAGCGCGTCAACTGTTCCATGTGGCCCAGTTGACGTTTCGTTGGCATAAATTGGTTTTGGAAAATGCAGTTGCCAGCATGCACCTCCTACACATCCATGGCCACGAACGGCGTCGTGGACGGGATTCGAACCCGAAACGCCGGTAGTCAAACATGAGACTGTTGCCTCAACACATTGCGCTACCGGTCGCCCCGATATATAGTCTTTCCTCAAGAGAGGCAGCATACGCCACCGCCGTAGCATCGTTCAGAAGCTTATCAACCGCAAAGATTTTGGGAGGGCTAATTCTCGATTGGTGCACTGAGGAAATTCTACACCTGTAAGTCGTCTTAACCAAGTGCTGATCTAAGTCGAAGTTTGCTCCTCGATTGGAGTGGACATACATCAGGCTAGACGCCCATCTCCTGCAAATGAGGACGTGATCAATTTGGTTGGCGGTGTGTGCGTCTGGAGATTTTTAGGTCTGCTTGTGAATGCCTCTATGCGGGAAAACACGTACAACTTACGACTAGATTCCTGCTGCAGGCGAAGTCGTTACCGCTACCGCTTCATGGAGACTGTGGCCTCCAGTGGTCCACCGGTGCCAACTTACGTTTCCAACTTTCGCGTTAAAGTCTCCCAGCAGCAATTTGACGTCGTTTGTTGGAATTGAGTCGCAGAGAGTTTCATGGCGGGCGTAGAACTTGTCCTTTTCTGCGTCTTCTTTAACTTCAGTGGGGGCGTGCACATTGATGAGCCAGTGATTGAAGAATCGAGTCTTAATGCGAATCGCACATAGCCGTTCATTTATGGGTTTGAAGTCAGTAATGTGCGGTGAGGTGATTGTTTACCATAAATGCTACTCCAAACTCCTTGCGGCCCGATGGTTTGCCACTTGTAAAAATTGTGTACGATTTCTTGTCATTTATCTGGCTTGCAAGCCAATTTGTTTCCTGGACTGCAGTAATGCTCAGTTTGTACTTTTCGACCTGTTGAAAGAGGGCCTTCTCGGCCCCTGGTTTGTTCAGGGAGCGTCCATTCTAGGATCCGAAAAAAATGCTTTAGTCGTTTGCGTGGTCGTCGTTGTTAATCCGTCCAATCCGAGGCTTTTGTTCCAGGTTTCTTGACATGGAGTGGTTTTTACAGGGACGAGTTGTCAGCACATCGCTTAACCCCATTCAGAAGATGGCCTCGGGAGATAGCTGCTTCAGATGGTTTAATAAACGTGCTGGAGTTCACACAACTATGTTGCAGGTCCAACAACGCAAGTCATTCCATCCTACTAAACCTGAGACGCTTAGGTGTTGGTCATTCATTCAGGCTACAACTATCTGCCTTTTTCCAAATGACTTGTCGCTAAGACTTGGCCGTCAGCGGTTTGAAACACTGCCGTTACCACGTATAGGACTATGGAAAAGGTCTTTTGCTCCCCCTTCTAGGGATACCAGAGTTTATTTTGCTGTAACTGGCCAACGGATTCTCAAGAACTTGTACTTCGAAGCAGCATTAAACATTTGTCTCGCTTGGTGGCCGTGATCGTTCGGTCACCGCTCTATGATATTAATCTATAGAGCTCGGAGATTCAATCTTGGCGGAATGGAAAACTGCCTGTGAGTACTTATATAACTCTCACAGTGCTCCGAGCTTGTCAGTATTAAGACGGTGCGGATAGGAGGTGCATGCTAGCAACTGCACTTCCGAAAAGTAGATATGCTATTGAAACGTCAACAAGGCATACAAATGCTAGAGATTTTGATGCTCCCATGGCCCTGGATGGGTCAAGGCAATTAGAGAGAGAGAGACCTCTCAGGCCAACCGTCAGTCGATCCTATTGAGAGGATTGTCCTTCGTCTATATCTGACGCAAAAAACCTTAGCAATCATCCCTGTGGATGTACTCGTACTAAACGAATACCATTTCCATTCCCATGTTAACCTACTTTACTTGTTAATTGCCTCGACCCCTCCAGGGGCATGGGTGCGTCATCTCTTGCTTTACTATGCCTTATTGACGTTTCGATAGCATATTTTTCGGATGGTGCAGTTGCTTGCATGCCCTTTATAAATATATATAAACATAAAAGAACTACGATTGGGGTAAACCCCAATCATGCAATACTCTAGATGAATTTGAACCTGGTTAAAGCCAATAAATAATTTTGGTTGCAATCTCGGATGCATCGTTAAGACGTAAGACGTAAGTCGTTAAGACGTTAAGACGTATTTCATGAAATAGTGCAGTTTGTATGGGAGGGGGTAGAAGGAGGGTGAGGATTACAATAAATTTTATAATGTAGGTTACAACTATCATAAAAGTGACATATTCAAAATTTCAAAGCAAGATGTTTTATAGTTTCTGAGAAAATCTGATTATTGTAAATTTTCAAAAATGTGTCATTTTGTATGGGAGGGGGTAGAAGGGGTGGAGCGATTTAGCCCGTTCACGAACTTAGCCTTCATTTTTTGTCAAAAATAACGTGTGCAAAATTTGAACTTCATAGCTCAACGCGTTCTCGAGCTAGAGAGGTCACGGACGGACGGACGGACAGACGGACAGACGGACAGACGGACAGACGGACAGACGGACAGACGGACAGACGGACATCCGGTTTTGAGATATTCGAGTGATAATATGAACTTCTGTATCATTCATTTTTTTCTGCGAGCCTTATTTCTTAGCGTTACAAACTTTGTGGCAAACTTATAATACTCTCAGATTTCATCTAGAGTATAAAAAGAAAGTATCGAGTAAACACAAATGCCGTGTAAACACCTAAACAACAAATTTCAATGTAGTACGAGCAACATACTTCACCCTACCTATTCACAATTCCATTGAGACGTTTTACCAACGAAAAATACCTCCGTTGAACCAATCAATGGGACCTAATGAAAATATTTCGTCCTCGCCGCCGCGCCACCATCATTCATATAGCACGAGCAATGCTCTACAGGGTCTTTAAAAATTCTCAAAGTTCGAAAACTCATAAATAAATTAAAAGCAATTTCTCTACAAAAGTTCCTCATTGCTCTCGTCTGGCCGGCAGCCCCATTCTTTTGCTACTCTCCTCGACTTCTTTGAATCCAGGGACGATATTCAATGGCTTGACTTGCTCCGAATCTGCTTTGGCTTCGTCATACACCTACCTATCTAATGCCAGCCTTAGCAACATCAAGCCAACGTCCAATCTATCTCCTCGACTACTGTTTACCGAAAAATAAATCAATCTAAAGTTCCCCGTGTACAAAGAACATGAGTATCCTCGATAGAACCTCGAGGATTTCCTCTTCATCTTTGGACTTGTCTACCGAAAAAAAGAACATACGAGTATCCCTGACGGGATGCAATCTAGGTACATATTTCTATTCTAGAACGAACTCGACATACTGTACTCGCAACCTCCGGCGCGATACGACTATAGTTCGTCTCCTTGTTCGGTGGTTTCGTGCACCCGTCAATAGGAGGCAACGGTGTATCCCATATCCCCCGTGGGGGTGAATGAGGAGAAGCAAAATTTTGCATATTAATCTGCGAAATAGGGACACTCTGACGACATTGATGGTGTAGACTGTCTACATGCACTGGAGGTATGCTGTGTGAATGTATGTTAACAGATATTAAATCGCCGTATTTGTGGATCTTTATTCATTTGGTGGATGTTTTCGAAGCGGCACCATTGCGTGATGATTTCAAGAATCTATGTACCTCCACCATGCCATACCCACCCGGTAGCCTCGGGCCTACAACCACCGCCATATGCACTACCCTCTCCGTGAATCTGATAAATTGAGCGGGCGAGGGTGACGATGATGTACGAGATGATGTCGAGATCAAGTGAAAAGCTTATTACCCGGCCCCAGAAATCTTTTTGAATCAATCAAACTAATTTGGACGTAATCAAAAATTCCTTCATTACAAACAGAATAAATAATAAAATAATTGCTTGGTACGCTTTTTTGAGGGTTGGTTTGATGGCGATGATTAGAATTCGCGCCGTTTCAACTGTTCCGAGTGACGGCCAAGTTTTGCACGATTCGACGGAAATGGTTTGATGTGTTTCATTCGAATGGTAATTAGGTTGAGGACACTTATGTATATGCAAGGTGCAAAGGTGTGTATTGGTATGGGGCAAAAGGCGCATCTGCATTCATTAAGTTTTCAGAACTATTGAAGTGGCAATCCATCCTACAGCTTTACCAACACAGTCCTTTCGACTACTTTTATCTAAAACAACTTCCAGGCTCAAAGATTAATTAAGTCAATTTCTGACAATCCGAGAACATCGTTCCTACTGTCTACATTACGTCCCACTTCCTTCACCGAAAGCTCCTAAGATGATTATTGATTACTGGTCCTTGCCAGCCAATTCTTTACTCGACGAACCCCCAAAAAGTCCAAAGTCAATACAAGAATAAATGAACGTAATTACACCAAAGATAAACACCGAGACATTGTTGTACTATCAGTCTTCGGCTGTAGTCTGCCCAGAGTCTGTTCTTCGTCCCCTTGATACGTCTTGGGCTTGGGTCTTTCGGATGGGAGTCCTGTGTAAGTTCTTCGTCAATGAGTAGAGTAGCCTCTGTCGATTGCGGGTCAATCTTCTTAAGTAGTACAGACATCAATTCCTTCTAACACGAAAGAGAACACTTTGACACGTTTTTGTTGAAATTGAGGACTAGAGGAATGAATGAACTTCCAGGCTATTTTACGAGATGGTGGTTGTGGTGGATGCTGTCTAGCCGCAAAAGTAGTATTCTGAGGAGGTGTTTGGTTTTGTTGGTGCTGCCCTGTATTTCTTTGAGGAAAATTTGGAAAAATTGCTGGAGGGAACTAAGAATAAATGAGGATTAAAGGCATTCGGGGAACTTGAAAACAAATTAATTGATGAAGAAAATATGTACGTATGTAGATGGGGAAGAGTATTTACGTTGTACTACTATTTGCCCTAGATTCTAGTGAGGCATAGTGCGTCAACAATTCCCTAGTGGTTTAGGTTACGTTTCGTTAGCATGAGCTGGTTTTAGACGATACATGTGTAATGTTCCAACGTTCGTTTTATACACCTGAATATAGTTCAGCCCATTTCTTGGATTTTTTGTCGCAATCGTCGACTTTGATTTGACTCTATAACGATCGGAGCCAGTTTAATTGAAAGGCGAAAACGCCTTGGCCTTGGCATCGGAGAAACACAGGAGGACACAGCCTCCACAAGGAATGCAATGGCAACGGTCAACGACAAATCGACTTCGCATGCAGCAGGAACCTTGTCGTAAGCCTACTTTCCGCTTTGACGCATTCATAAAGAAACCTGAAAATCTTGGGATACATGCACCGTCAACCAGATTGACCACGTCCTCATATGCGAAAGATGGGCTTCAAGCGTGATGGATATCCGATCGTGCCGAGGTGCAAATTGCGACCATCACTTGGTAAAGACAACCTATCGGTGTAGGATCTCTCCAGGGCACCAATCAGGATTCTGCCCTCCCAAAATTTTTGCGGTTGATAAATTCTTGAGCAATGCTACGGCGCAGGCATATACAACCGCCGTTGAAGAAAAACCTGACACCTATGCTACACAACATCGACGACATACGAGCCAATCGTAGCAATGAAGACGAGGTTTGGTATGGCCGTGAAGGCTTAAAGACACCAAGTGTCGAAAAACCTCTCTCCGATGACTACCCGTTGTCACATAATACATACATTCGTACACAATTATATCTGATGTCACTTGAATATAAGATTATGACAATAAATCCAGTCTCAACTTAACTGTCCAAGAGTTATCACTTTAGTACATGGTGTCAGAAGTGGTGCATATTTTGAAATAAATTAATTTCGGAGACTCGTAATAAATTTCTACTCGCGTCCAAAATTAAAATGAGTGGAATCAAGCCGCCGAAGCTTTTGAAAATAAATAGTGAGCTTGATATACAGCAAGAATGGGCAGAGTGGACAGAAGTGTACGACAACTATTTCATAGCAGCCAAAGTCAACGAGGAAACAAGCAAGCGGTAAATTTCATCAGTGCGGTAGGACGGGACGTTCTAAAAATTATTGGTAATATTGGATTATCTACGAGTGACAAGAAAACTTTTCAACGATAAAATCCACATTGGAAAATTATTTCTCACCATCGAAAAATAAAACCTATAAGCGGTGCCAATTCCACAAAATTAAACAAGATGGCGGTGAACCTTTTGACGATTTTTTATTGAAATTAAAAGTGCAAATCAAAAAGTATGCCTTCCCAGCAGCATATATCGACGGATTTATCACCGATCAAATTGTATTGGGAGTCAACCCGGAGACAACTCGTCAAAAGTTGTGGCTAGAAGACTAATTGACACTTGATGGAGCCATCAAAATTCGCAAGTCAGCAGAACAAGCAGGTGTCACGCTCGGTTGCCGTGATCGTTCGGTCGCCGCTCTACGATACTAATCTAGAGGTCGGAGTTCAAATCTCGGCGCGATCAAAAAGTGCCTGTGAGAACTAATAGAACTCTAAGCCGGCCGCATCTTGGACGTAGGCAGGGCAGCGCGCGCATGCCATTGTTGTTGTAGAATCAAATTTTAAAAATTGTTACAACAACAATGCCATGTGCGCGCTGCGCTGCCCTGAATACGTCCAAGATGCGGTTGGCTTTACAGTGTTCCGGTTTTGTTTGTATAAAGACGGCGCGGATAGGAGGTGCATGCTAGCAACTGCACTTCCGAAAAGTAGATATGCTATTGAAACGTCAACAAGGCATAGAAATGCTAGAGATGTTGCGCCCATGACCCTGGAGGGGTCAAGACAATTAGAGAAATTAATTAAGACCTGTAAATCATGCGGCAAAATGGGACACTTCATGGCAATGAGCAAATCGTTAAAAGTGGAAGGCAAACAGTAGAAGAAACCCGAAAATAACAATCCGAAGAAACCCAAAAACAACAGTTTACGTCGATACAATAACAAAACCAAATTTGTGCAAGCTGTCAACGAAGAAAATGACTCTAAGGCGGCTATTACACCATAAAAGTTCTTTTACAAATATCTTTTATGAAAGCTATTTTCAAAGAACTTTTATAGTGTAATAGCCGCCTAAGAAAATAATTGTGACATGGACGTTGCTTGTTTCAAATGCTTGCACACCTTCCCCCTTTAGCGGCTAATATCATTCATAAAAATTCTTTTGAAATATCGTTCGTCAAATATATTTGTAAAAGAACTTTTATAGTGTAATAGCCGCCTGAGGAAGATTCTGGATCGGATATCAGAATCAGTAGTATTAAAGAAAATATTCTCAAATAGGAATATTGGAGCGGCAAATTAACAATTAATAATATGGAGGTGAAATTTAAACTCGATACTGGAGCTGAACGTAACGTTTTACCAGTAACAATAGTCCATCGAATTGGAGCAACAATACTGAAATCAAATACGAAACGGCTGATTGCTTATAACAATAGTAAAGTTGGGGTTATAGCAGAAATTCGAGGTGACTCTATTCGTAAAAATCACCGCGGGTAAGTGACATTTAAAATCGTAAACGAAGATTTTCAGCCTATCTTGGGACGCGATGCTTGTGGAAAATTCGGATTTATAAAACGCATTAGCAGAATTAAGATGGAACACGCTAACTCAAATACCAAATAGGCTGTTGCAATAATTTCGAGTATGATATTATTTTCTCGAGAATTGGAAATTAAAATAAAATCACCTAGAAAAATACCACACGGAATTCGTGAACATCATCATCGTGGCGCGACAGCCCGACTTCGGGCCTTGACCGCCCGACTTCGGGCCTTGACCGCCCGGATCGTTGTCCCCCAATTATCTCGGTCACGTGACCGCGTCCTCCAATCTTGCAAGCCCAGTAGCTGCTCGGCGTTCACATATACTGAGCTGTCCCAACGAGATCTCGGTCATCTAGGCCGTCTCGCTCCGTCGACTCGTTCTGCATTCATCACTCTCTTTGGCATGGGATCACCGTCCATTCGTTGTACATTCCCTGCCCATTGAAGTCGTTGTAGTCTGACGATTTTCGAAAATTCCAGCTCATCGTACAGTTCATACAACCCATGGTTGTACCAAATGCGCCATCCATCTCGATCGCAAACAGCCCCGAAAATTCGCCGCAGAATCTTACGTTCAAATGTGTCCAGCATGTTTCCGGAGGTTTGAGTTAGGGCCCATGCTTCGCAGCCGTAGCATAGCACTGGTCGCATAATGGTTTTGTACACGCGGAGCTTCGTGTTTCTGGGCATTTGCTTCGAGAAAAAAGTCTTATTAGCTAACTGTATCCGTCGCTTGATTTTGTCAGTTTCGTCGGCGTCTCTTGACAAGTTACAGCCCAGGTATATGAAGGCGTTCACGAAGTCGATGCTCAGGTCCTCCACATTGATGCTCGGTTGTGCAGGTGTCCTTGTCGATTGCATCATTATTTTAGTTTTACCCTCGTTGATACGTCGTCCAACTTCTTTTGCAGCGGTATCGAGTGTATGCAAAAGTTCTTCTGCGTCGGCCAATCTTCGGGACATGATGTTGATGTCATCGGCGTACGCTGCTAATTGAGTCGATTTGATGAGTAGCGTCTTGCTGTTGTCCATATTCATAGCCCGAATAGCGTATTCCAGTGTTAGGTTAAAGAGTGTCGGTGCCAGTCCATGTTTCAGACCAGTGCGTGTTTCAAATACAATAGATCAGTAAGTCTATTATGAATCCTGGCTTGTGAGGTGAGACGGAGTTGGTCATCGTCATCTTTGTCAGTCGGACTAAATTGGTCGGTATACCAAATTGCAGAATGTTATACAGTTCTCCACGATCGATACCGTTGAATGCCTCAAGTCGACAGAGATTTGGTATACGTTTATGTTGTATTTCCAGTACCTCTGGAGTATCAGTTTGACCGTAGAAAGCTGATCGGTTGTGGAGCAACCAGGTCTGAAACCACTTTGATATTCGCCAATGATTAGTCCTGCGTACGGTCTTATTCTATTTTCCAGAATTTTCGTCAAAATTTTATAGGACATACAAACTAGTGATATGCCCCTGTAATTCTCACAACGCAGTTTATCTCCCTTTTCGCGAATTGGACAGATGATGCTTCTGCGCTAATCGTCTGTAATATCCTCGTCGCCGCATACTCGCAGGAGTAATTGATATATGGCATTAGCTAGACCCGTTCCACCGAATTTTAGCAGTTCAGCTGGAATCTCGTCAGCGCCCGGTGCTTTATTTCGTTTTAGTGACCGCAACGCGAGATCAACTTCCTCTACTGTCGGGGGTTGTACGGGTGGGCCTAGATCAACAATATCGTCGAGAGCTACTTTTGTGGGGATATCAGATTGTATTTCCAGAAGCTCTTCAATATAAAAGGCCCATCGTTTGTTAATGCCATCGGTGTCGCTGATGATGTTTCCATCCTTGTCCTTACAAAGGCTAGTCCTGGGTTGGTAGTCGTTCTTAATTGTATTTATTATAATAGTTTTCACGCTTGTCTGGTGTTCCTATTAGCTAAGTTTTCGTTTATATTCAGCAACTGCTCGTCAAAATATTAACGTTTCTTACGTCTAATTATTCTATTCGATATTCGCCGTAGCTCGTCATATTTTTCTCTTCTGGCTCTGGTTCCCCGTTGAATCCATCGTCTGTAGGCCTCGTTTTTCGCGTCAAGTGAATTTTTGCATTCTTCGTCGAACCAGTCATTTCGCGCTCGCTAGGCTTCATATCCTACGACCTTCTCTGCGACATCTCTGATGGTATCCTTAAGTTCTTCCCAGAAATCATGGATGCCTGTGCTGCTAATGTTGTCTAGCATAGGCGTTAGTCTTTCCTCGTGGGCGGCAGCATACGCCACCGCCGTACCATCGCTCAGAAGCTTATCAACCGCAAAGATTTTGGGAGGGCTGATTCTCGATTGGTGCACTGAGGATATTCTACATGTGTAGGCCGTCTTCACTAAGTGATGATCTGAGTCGCAGCTTGCTCCTCGATAGGAGCGGACATTCATGACACTAGACGTCCATCTGCTGCAAATGGATAAATTTGTTTGAGATTGTGTGCGTTTGGAGATTTCCAGGTCAGCTTATGAATGCGTCGATGCGAGAAACACGACTAGATTCCTGCTGCAGGCGAAGTCGATAAGTCGCTTGCCGTTGTCATTACATTCTTCATGGAGACTGTGGCCTCCAGTGGTCCTCCGGTGCCAACTTTCATTTCGACTTTCCCGTTAAAGTCTCCCAGCAGCAATTTGACGTCGTTTATTGGAAATGAGTCGAAGAGGGTCTCAAGGTGAGCGTAGAACTCGTCCTTTATTGCGTCTTCTTTAACTTCTTGTGGGCATGCATATTGATGAGCCAGTGATTGAAGAATCGAGTCTTAATGCGAATTGCACATAGCCGTTCATTTATGGGTTTGAAGTCAGTAATGTGCGGCTTGATTTGGTACTATAAATGCTTCTCCAAGCTCCATGCGGGCCGATGGATTGCCACTTGTAAAAATTGTGTGCGTTTGCTTGTCATTAATCTCGCTGCTAAGCCAATTTGTTTCCTGGACTACAGTAATGCTCAGTTTGTACTTTTCGAGCGGTTGAAAGAGGGGCTTCGCGGCCCCCGGTTTGTTCAGGGAGCGTACATTCCAGGATCCGAAAGAATAATCTTTTAGTCGTTTGCGTGGTCGTCGTTGTTGATCCATCCAACCCGAGGCTTTTGTTTCAAGTTTCTTGACGTGGAGTGGTTTTCACAAGGACGACTTGTCAGCAACTCGCTTAACCCCTTTCAGGGAATGGCCTCGGAAGATAGCTGCCCCAGATGGTTTAATAAATCCGCTGGAGTTCCCACAACTATGTTGCAGGTCCAGCTACGCAAGTCATTCCATTCTACTAAACCTGAGACGTTTATGTGTTGGTCAGCCATTCAGGCTGCAGCTATCTGCCTTTTCCCAAACTGCCTTATCGCTAAGACATTGGCCGTCACCGATTTGATACACTGCTGTTACCAGGGGGGCCCACGCGGAGGACTATGGAAAAGGTCATAGTTCATAGTGCATTCATCTATTCTAGCAAGTTTATATACTTGATAGAATCACCGCAAATCTCTAAGTTTATGTGCTTAGGGAGTTAGTGGTTATTTTGAGTACATCTTAAATTTTACAGTTGCGTTAGTTTTCCATTTCCGCGACTCTAATTTGTGGTGTTCTCGTAACTTTTGCTATCAATTTTTCGTATGTCCCCCCAATCATCGTGTTTTTTTTTTATTTGTAGAACATATCATCCCATGCCAGCGTTTTTTAAGTTCTTGATATTATTCACCAGGAAAGTTTTTTAACAAAAAATGCACCTGCCTTATCCATAATACCTCGCCACTTGCACTTTTGTCAGAAGTGTCATTAGGTCTTCTCGTCCTTTTCTTCTTATACATATAAGCCACGCCTAAACATGTCCCCTTATTATCTGCCAACTAAACCAACCACCCTTGAAGGATACATACACCCTGCAAAAGGACAAAACAAAAAACCAACATCCTTGTTGTCAATTCAGTTCACGAAGTCACCACATCAGAATCATCGCAACAGTGGAAAACAAATATGGAATATCAAAATGATACATTTGTGCCATCAAATGAAACGAATCGCATTAAGGATCAAAATCCACTTGATTTCGTATACAAACCTCGAAATCAGTCGCAATCCCTTGCGTCTCAACCTAGAGCTCTTACCGCCCACCAGAAAGCTTAAATCTCTTAAAAATCCTCCATCTCCATTTGAGGACCATCCACTACGTTCAGAAAGAAGTTTGAGTTTGGGGTGACATTTCGATCCAAGCTAGCATACGCATATATGTAATATTGACAACATAACTCTGCACGAACCGTAATCCGTCCGAATCTCAATCGAAAGTCCTTTATAGTGCCAGCGAGAATCGTGTGACTTGCCAAAGGCGAATTTACGGAAGTCAGTGGACATTGGATTGTGCGGAAGATAGTATCGCCGTGTGTAGTAAGGGTCGACGTCGAACGACCGTGGTAAATGTCCTTACGATAGCTCTTCTGAAAGCTAATGCACTGCTATCAGTGGATAGTGAGACTATGGCTGATAGATGGGGACAAGTACGACCGAGTCAGGCTCCAAGACACGCAAAAGATATCCATCGGATGAATGAAATTTATTTGAGGCTATCAATGGTGTCCCCAAAGATTCCAAATCAATTTGTCTCCTTGTCAAATGGACGCGTAACGTGCTTGAAGGATATCGAGTCGGAATATGGCATCGGGAAAATTGAATGAAACTTCGAATTACGTAAATATTTTGAGACTGCCATAGGAGTGTGGGAGTAATACGAACTCGTGGACATTAGACGAGTGATAAGCTGGTAGTTTTTGAAAGTGAGACTCGGATTAACAGAAGAGCTGATAGCAAAAGTCCTGCCATCTTTGCGAACTTCTCCCATTAAGTCCATAGTTTCGAATGACATTCGTTTTTTCTTCAACATTGTCAACGCCTTTCCATATGCCCTTTCGGGGGTTAATGTGTCTGTCAATGATTAATTAATTGCGGAGTAAATTAATGACCTGTGATGGGTTGCATAAGGTACGAGTACTTTTAATATGCATGTCTATTAGTCATCAGGCAAGTCATTAAGTTGAAACTGTATACAATAGCAGAATATGGGAAGGATTCGTCCATTGTGGGTTCAGGGAGAGATGTCTCTGTCCTATGCACTTAATCACGTAAATAGTTAATTGAATTAGTTTTGGCTGTATCCAATGGACTGCCCATGGTTAATCAAATGAATTTCAAATCCCTTGACCTAGTCCCATGCCATTCCGGCGAATAGTCATCGACCTTTTTTTATTACAATATTTTCACAAAATATCTGTGCACCTTCTGTTTGGAATTCGTCGAGAATAGATGATATATCTCGAAACGTCTTCATGCATGACCATTTCTCTCCCAATTTTGATGATGAAACATAGCGCCTTTCGCAAGGATCACACCCCCATCTGCCACGTTGTGTATTATAGTGCGGAAACATATTCTCTCCCAATTCCAGGAGCCAATCTAACAATTCAACTGAATGGTAAAATAAGTGTAGAACAGTGAGAGTAGTTGGCATGATTGATGATTGATCATTTGAGTTATGGCCCAATTGTCCGATTGATATATTTCCTCGAATATGGAATACTCGTACATGCAATATTTGGCCAAACAATCTACGGGAATCATCATTTGACGGATATATGTAGGTACGGAGTACGAATGTAGAAGTTGGGATTGGTGAGGACCATTTCGGCACGATTCTTTTGGTCCTGGGACGAAGACGAGAAATGACCCCCTTTTGGGATTCGTTTCGCTACTCTGTATTAGGAGTAATAAAGACATATGGGATGCGTACTTTTTTTTTGTGTTTGTTCTTTTGTGTCGGGGAAAACCTGCAGAAAACACGGAAGATGCTCGTGGTTTGGGACGCGCCATAGAAATCCAAGGGAAGGAAATTTGTTATCTACGTGTGTCCTGTCTGCTCAATGATTTTATGGAATGCTTTATTTCATAATTTTGGTATTCCGGGAGAGCAATCACGTATAAATGGTTTATATATTTGTTTGCTTTATGTGAATTATTTCAGGATGCTTTTTTCAATACAATTGAAGCATTGTGTAGCAATTGATTCATTTTCTATAATTCCTTCGGGAAAAGTACGAGATACGAATATAGTCGACGAGAATTCGATACATCTAAATCTGGTCTAGTGGGACATGAGAAGCACATGGTGGAATTCAGTTGATTTCTTAATGATATATTTTTATAACTAAGATATTAAGAATATGATATACAGTGCGTATTACTACTATCATGGGAGGCAAAAGAACTTTTCCATAGTCCTCCTTGTGGGCGCCCCCTGGTAATGGCAGTGTATCAAACCGCTGACGGCCAAGTCTTAGCGATAAGACATTTGGAAAAAGGCAGATAGCTGTAGCCTGAATGGCTGACGAACACCTAAGCGTCTCAGGTTTAGTAGGATGGAATGACTTGCGTAGTTGAACCTGAAACATAGTTGTGTGAACTCCAGCACGTTTATTAAACCATCTGAAGCAGCTATCTTCCGAAACCATCCCCTGAATGGGGTTAAGCGATGTGCTGACAACTCGTCCTTGTAAAAACAACTCCGCGTCAAGAAACCTGGAACAAAAGCCTCGGATTGGACGGATCAACAACGACGACCACGCAAACGACTAAAAGATTATTCCTTTGGATCTTGGAATGTACGCTCCCTGAACAAACCGGGGCCAAGAACGCCCTCCTTCAACAGGTCGAAAAGTACAAACTGAGCATTACTGTAGTCCAGGAAACAAATTGGCTTGCAAGCGAGATCAATGACAAGAAATCGCACACAATTTTTACAAGTGGCAAACCATCGGGCCGCATGGAGTTTGGAGAAGCATTTATAGTGAACAATCACCTCAAACCCCACATCACTGTCTTCAAACCCATAAATAAATGGCTATGTGGGATTCGCTTTAAGACTCGATTTTTTAATCTCTGGCTCATCAATGTGCACGCCCCCATTGAAGTTAAAGAAGACGCAGTAAAAGACGAGTTCTATGCCCGGTTTGAGATTCTCTTCGACTCACTTCCAACAAACGACGTCAAAATGCTGCTTGGAGATTTCAACGCGAAAGTTGGAAATGAAAATTGGCACCGGGGGACCACTGGAGGCCACAGTTTCCATAAAAAAATGTAACTACAACGGTAAGCGACTTATCGACTTCACCTGCAGCAGGAATCTACTCGTAAACTCTACATTTGTCCCGCATCAGCGCATTCACAAGCAGACCTGGAAATCTCCAGACGCACATAGCTACCGTCAACCAAATTGATCATGTCGTCATTTGCAGGAGATGGGCGTCCAGTATGATAGATGTCCGCTCCTATCAAGGTGCAAACTGCGACTCAGATCATCACTTGGTGAAAACGTCCTTCAAATGTAGAATTTTCTCAGTGCATCAATCGAAAATCAGCCCTTCCGAAACCTTTGCGGTTGATAAGCTTCTGAGCGATACTACGACGGTGGCGTATACTACCGCCCTTGAGGAAAGACTATCGCCTATGCTACACAACATCAGCAACACAGGCGTCCATGCGTTCTGGGAAGAACTCAAGGGTACCATCAGGAATGTCGCAGAGAAAGTCGTGGGATTTAAAGCCCGGCGAGCGCGAAATAACTGGATCGATGAAGAATGCAAAAATTCAGTTGATGCGAAAAACGAGGCCTACAGACAATTAATTCAACGAAGTACCAGAGCCAGAAGAAATAAATATAACGAGCTACGGCGAACATCGAATAGAATAATTAGACGTAAGAAATGTAAATACTTTGACGAGCAGTTGCTGAATATTAACGAAAACTTAGCTATTAGGAACACCAGACAACCGTACAAACTAGTAAATACAATTAAGAATGGATATCAACCCAGGACTATAGCCTTTGTAAGGACAAGGATGGAAACATCATCAGCGACACCGATGGCATTAACAGACGATGGGCCTTTTACTTTGAAGAGCTTCTGAAGCTACCATCTAACATCCCACACAAGCGCCGCTTGAGGATATTGGTGAGCTAGGCCCACCCATTCAACCCCTGATAGTAGAGGAAGTTGATCTCACGTTGCGGTCACTAAAATGAAATCAAGCACCGGGCGCTGACGAGATTCCAGTTTAACTGCTAAAATTCGGTGGAACAGGTCTAGCTAATGCCATACATTAATTATTCCTGCGAGTATGGGAGGATGAGGAGATCCCAGACGACTGGCGCAGAAGCATCATCTGTCCAATCAACGAAAAAGGCGATAAACTGCGGTGTGAGAACTACAGGGGCATATCACTAGTTTGTACGTCCATTAAAATTTTGACGAAAATTCTGGAAAATATTGTAGAATAAAATCGTACGCAGAACGAATCATTGGCGAATATCAAAACGGTTTCAGACCTGGTTGATCCACAACCGATCAGCTCGTTACAGTCAAACTGATACTCCAGAAGTGCTGGGAATACAACGTAAACGTATACCAAATCTTTGTCGACTTCAAGCAGGCATAGGACAGTATCGATTGTGGAGTACTGTACAACATCATGCTGCAATTTGGTATACCGGCAAAATTAGTGCGACTGACGAAGATGACGACTCACAAGTCAGGATCCAGAATAGACTTACTGATCTATTTGAAACACGCACTGGTTTGAAACAGGGCGATGAACTGGCACCGACGCTCTTCAACCTAGCACTGGAATACGCTACTCGGACTATGAATATGGACAACAGCAATACGCTACTCATCAAATCGACACAATTAGCAGCGTACGCCGATGACATCAACATCATGTCCCGAAGATTTTCGTCGAAGAAGAACTTCTACATACGCTCGAAACTGCTGCAAAAGAAGTTGGACTACGTATCAACGAGGGTAAAACTAAAATAAGGATGCAATCGACGACAAGGACACCTGCTCAACCAAACATCAATTTTGGGGACCTCAAACAACTCGTGAACAACTTCATATACCTGGATTGCAACTTCTCAAGAGACGCCAACGAAACTGGCGAAATCAAGCGATGGAGACGGTTAGCTAATAAGACTTTTTATCGGTTCTCCACATAATCAAATCGAAGCATGTGCACTATACGACCAGTGTTATGCTACGGATATGAAGCATGGACCCTAATTCAAGCCTCCGGAAACATGCTAGACACATTTGAACTTAAGGTTCTGCGGCGAATTTTCGGGGCTGTTTGCAATGATGGATATCGCATCCGGTACAACCATGAGTTGTATGAATTGTACGATGAGCTAGAAGTTTCGAAAATCGTCAAACTACAACGACTCCCATGGGCAGGGCATGTCCAGAGAATGGACGATTATCGCACGCCAAAGAGAGTGATGAATACAAAACGAGTTGATGGAGCGAGACTGCCTGGACGACCGAGATCTCGTTGGGAGAGCTCAGTATATAGTATGTGGATAACGAGCAACTACTGGGCTTCCAAGATTGGAGGACGCGGTCACGTGACCGAGTTAATTGGAGGACAACGATCTAGGCGGCCATGGCCCTACGTCGGGCTGTCGCGCCACGATGATGATGATGATATAGCCCCAACTAACAAACTCTTGAGAGTTTAGCTCCTGTGAACTGGAAAAAGCTCTCATAAGACTCTAGTAAGGCTCTCCACCACTCTCATAATGTAGCTCTAGTAACAAGATTTAAGTAAACTCTTATAGCACATTTATTAAGAGATTATTACTCTTGAAGAGTCATACTCTTGTTACAAGATCATATTTTGTCGTCATGAACTCTCATAGAGACTTTTTTATGAGAGTTTAACTCTTGAAGAGTTATACTCTCCTATGAATGCTCTTACAAGAGACTTAACTCTTATGACTCTTATAATAAGAGCCTTATAAAAGCTTTATTCTATAACTTCTTATTATAAAACTCTTTTGAGATCGGTATAATTAAACACTCATAAGAAGAGTGTTATGAGTAACCGATTGATTTCATAGAAGTTGAGCAATCTGTCAAACACGTAAGCTAACGTTTTAAGGAGAATGTTCGACTGGAAAAAGTGTAAGCGATTGTCCACTTTCCCACGAAAAGTTGAAAAAAAAAAAATACAATAATTTGAAAAGCGATACTCCCAGGCTTGTCGTTGTTCAGAAAAATGCTAGTTTTCACTTCAAACGACGCCGTGCTCATACTTTCGTAGTCTTACGAAAGGATGATGACCAAGTCGATACCCAACGAAAATCAAATCAGAGCATCTCGAATTGTGTCCACCTTGTATCTGACTTTGGCGAAAATGTGATAACACCATCGGAAGTTAGTTTTTCTTTGTTCTTTAATTCGTGCCTTAGTAGGGCAGCGCGCTAGTGCCTCGTACCCATACTGGCCCAGGACGGGCAATGACAGCCAACTTCCTTAGTGTGGACGGGAAATTTGCGTGCATTGGCGCGTTGGCCCCCGAATTGGGCCAACGTGCCAATGCCTCGTCGACGCTGGCCTCTGTGGCCAATTTCAAAACGAGATTGGCCTAATTTCATCGCATTATCTGTCAACTGTGCTTTTATTCGCATTTGCTTAGACAGCTCACGTCAGTGTACATTAATTTCGGTATGTGAAGTCGTCTACGTCCTACGAATTCGTTGACTTTATAATTAGCGCCCCGCTGTAGTTTGTCGATTCAGTTGGCCGCTTATGAGTCGGCCCACCATGTGTGCTATTTGCTATTAATGCATGACTGTTATGAACAGCGCGACGAATGCGGTCAGCGCGACAATCAAATGTCAAATTATTAATTCTTATACTAAGACTTAGGTTCATTTAAGAAGAATACAACTCTTATTGTAAGTCTTTAAGTTTTATAGGAAGAGTTTAGCTTTGGTAAAAAGAATTAAATTCTTATAGTGGGACTTTAGTTCTTATAAAAAGAGCCGCCCTCTTGCAATAAGAGTTTTAGTCTTATAAGAAGAGCCGCCCTCTTGTTATAAGAGTTTTAGCGTTGTATGAAGATTTAATCAATGGCTGCCATCTTTTTCCGACAAGACTGCGATTTTGTAGGAAATAAATTTGAGTTTATAAGTGATTATGTGTCATAAAATATGCTAAATTTAAATGATTGTGGTTTTTGAAGTCAACAAAAGTTATTCAATAGAGTTTTATACAATCTATCAACAGTTGATAATTATTATGTTTTTCCCAAATTTTAGAAGAGTATATTATTTTTAGAGGGCTTTGCCATTTTTCGAAGCAAAACACCTATAATCATCGATAAAATTTCAATCGCATTAAAATGTTCACTCATATTTGTGGGAAAACCAACGTTTTGCGAAGTTAATGTATCATGCGTGCAAAAATTTCATTTCGGTTGTCGTCGAAATAATATAACACAGAATGAATAGAAGTTCACATAAGATCATATGTATTTATATTTGACAAACATAGACAGCCATTGTTTCAATATCACCACTCTCTTTCTCGCTGCACTTATAGGGAGATCTTGACTCTCATAACAAGTGTATAGTACTTTTATGAGACTCTTACAAGAGTAAAAATTTACTCCAATAAGAAGCCTTAAAGCCTTCTTATAAGACGTGTGTAACTCTTATAAGGAAATTTGAACTCTTGCTACAAGATCAAACTGACTCTTTGAAATTGCGCCATTTAATACTTTTAAGACTCTTATAAGACTCTTATAGTACTCTTCAAGAGTTATATTTCAAGAGTTGCAGTCTTGATGCTGGCTCCTGTAAGACTCTTGTAGACTGTTATCAGAGCAAAATTGTTAGTTGGGAGGCCTTCTTATTAAATTCCTCAATATTGGTCTTCCAACTTAGCTTCCAGTCATGTATTGTAGATGTCTCAGGAAGCATACCCGGCTTGGTCGGAGGTTACATTTAGATGTCCGAACGACCTGCACGGTGAAACCCTCGACCTTTGCCCTCTGTTGAGCCCGGCTCCATAAAGCATCATTCGTAGCAGTCTCAGCCCTAGGAAGTTAGTTTTATCGGTGAAGACCAAACTCTCTCAATCAGACACTGGAGGACAGTGGTGGCATCCTATGCTTTCTTGAAAAAAAGGGCAAGTTCCGACTTTATCGGATTAATTCTAACACCACATTTTGTGTCAGAATCAACAACAACTTGACAAGAAGTAAGGTATACACGAGTCGAAATCAATGAATTGAATTGAAATGCATTTTAGCATTTGGCAGAATTTGTTTTCGCGTAAATTTCGCTAAGAAATCTGCTAAAGAACTAAGTGCTGCTAGAGGATCTTTTTCCCTGCTGCATTTAGCAAGGAATGTGCCAAAGCGGTAACGCTGTAGCCAACTTCTTGCTTGTTAAATCGACTCTCGGCCTATCCTACAGAAATTTTTTTCTCATAAAAATTTGTAGACAGAGTGTCATTACTACGACAATGCTTCTCAATATAGTTTTCTTGCTCATAACAGTTGGAATTACATCACCAACTTTAACCTTACATATGTATTATGAGTCAATGAATAATAATTAAAAATGAGTGTTTTCAAATACGATTTATTGCACATAAATTTTTCATTGTCTTAAAGCCGAATGGTCCTTTCCACAGCTGCCGCAATTTAGTTCCAATACTCTACGTGGAAGAACTTAAGCCAATTGTGCAATCCATCTTCCCCGCCTCTACACTTCTACTTGCCATCTAAAACATACGGCTGATAAAAAATCCATTCACATAAAATTCTTTCCCAACAATAAATCCACATTGATCAAATCAAATCGAAAATTACATTTGAAAACTTTCCCTTCTGCAAAAATTGTCAACTTCAAACAAACATCTCATCATTGTCACTCGTGTAACTACCCCGGGGTTCGGAATTTCCAATTGTTCCCTAATATAAATTGATATCGTTAACACATTATCTTCGCCAAAATCTCTCTATACGCATAGGATTCGCTAACTTTCCTATGAAACTTTGTAAAACCGCAAGGAGACGACTGCAAAGATTTCGGTGAACACAAAAAAAGAAACGAAGACGCAATGCAAGCACAGCGTACGATATACCTTGTCGTGATGCGAAAACTTCGTCCTTTATCCACACTTGATCCCATAAGCGATAATATGTGAAGACCCGATAATGTGTGGGAGATGTGTAAAAGAAGTGATGTTGAAAAAGAACTCGGAGCGCTTCAAGTCCTTAAAAGAAAGTCCTCAAATCTTTTTAAATCGCATTACGATACATTGACACTGTGGCTTTTGTGTCACCAGTCAACGTGGTATCGGCGAATGAGATTGTTCGCCATTTTTTCTGAAGACAGCTATTAGCATTCCCTTTTTGGTTGGTTAAGGTGACTGAAGTCACGTAATTTGCACTCAAAATGAATTGAAGAAGGTTGTCGAGGTGTTGATATTCGTAGCTTCCCGAACAACTTACGCAATCTTTGAAAAGTCTGCGGAGAGAAAAGCGTGCAAGTGTGTTTTCTCCACTTATCACTTTTGAACTCGGTGAAAGATTTTGCGAATTAAGAATCATGATACTATCGACATGGTGTTTGAAACCTAAAAGGATAATTTGATTTTGGGGGAAGTTTTGCAGACGGTATTTTCGTGTCATATGTTTGAGTGTACATACATAAGTAAGAAATCAATCGCGTAGCAATAGATAGGGTCAAATTTTATAAATTCAATGCTCTCTATTTAAATATGACTTATGCACCGGTCACTGCGAAACACTTAGCAACACGTAACCCTTTTAACCTTCCTCCGTACGCCACCCTCCGTACCATCAACTACGAACTATTATCTGTTTCCGTTTAGCCATTTTAAGTTATTACCATTTCCTTGGCACCAGAAACACAATTCCACCCGGTTGACCCTCCTCCCGGTATAGGTAGTCGCGCAACAAGATTTACGTCGCAATTGTATCGAGTTATAACCCTTCACGTGGACTATGTGCCCCCCTGCCAAGTATGTTGGTTTTCTCGAGAATTTTCAACCACCCACCTGCCACCTGTCCGATTGCCTCCGCCAACCCTTTCTCAAGCCGGACAACGTCTTTGATAGCATGTAACTGATAGGATTGTTGATAGTGTTCCATGGGCTATTAAGAAATGTGCGATATTTAAGGATTTAAGTGGTTGCCGCCGTATAGCACGGATTGCTTTTGAATGGTTCGTTTGTCCTTAGACATGGTCTATGGCAAAGGTGTATCAAGGACTCTGGTCGGCATAAAGTGACGGTTGGCAGGCAGGACTTCGAAGTTATTAATTTTGAACAAATATGTGACTTAAACGCACGAAAGTCGCAAATCTGGAGAATTAATGGCCATACAACATGCATATTGATATTTTATGCGTTTGAGGTGGATTTTTGTGATTTGTGAATAGTAATTGACAAGAAATTCGGGTGGAAGTCGTAAATGGATAGATTGTGACTGGAGATTATCGAAAGAAATGCGAGGATATGACCGTGAGTACATACATTATTTATACTCAAGAAGAAATACATTGTTAGTGAAGCTGTGGCGCTAATGGCTGAAAATTTGATCTGAGGTTGGCTATTATCACACTCTTTGACTCAATTTATTATACACGCATTTTTTTTTAACGCAAGAAAAATGCGTATTTTTAACGCTTTTCTCCTGCGTGAAGAAACGCTAGTGTAAATTCAATTTCGTAGCGTATTTTCCACCGCAAGCGTTCGTCTTTTCATTGTAAATACGCTTGCTGTGGAAACATTGCCGCGGATTTATTCAGACTATGCCGGGTCGTTTGTGTGGATAGACCAAATACCCGGCTTCGCCGTCGAAATTCGACTGCAGTCTCTAGAAATAAAGCCCCGAACTGAAAATTATAGAAAAATGAAATTTAATTGGTTACGGCCAAATATTTAGCTCAAAATATAGCTGTAGGTATCACACTTATTGGCCCGATTGAACACCCACAATAGATCTGCGTATCACGAAAGTAAAACTTTCTCTAACGGACACACAGGACATCGTTTTGTTTTTGGATTCTATTCTATATTTCTCTTTACGTCGCTAAATCATATTTTTATACCCTAGACTTTTAGTATAGGGTATATTGTTTTTGTCACGACGAAAATATGTAACACCTTAAAGGAGGCTCCGGAGGTATAGCAATGTATATATATAAATGATCAGGATCACCTCCTGATTCGATTGAGCCATGTCTGTCTGTCTGTCTGTCTGTCTGTCCGTCTGTCCGTCTGTCTGTCTGTCTGTCCGTTCGCACGATAACTTTCGATAGAATGAAGTTAGAGACTTGAAATTTTGGTCAAATGTTGGAAGTATAATCTACTTGGTTGGTATTGAAAATAGGCGTGATCAGGCCAAGAGAACGCCTACCTCCCCTATATATGTAAAATAATTAAATGTATCTATAACTCCCGATTAAATAAACATAAAAAGCTCTAGCTTTGGCAAATTGCTCGTGAAGATAATCTTCTACTCCCCTAAAAAAATAAAATCGATCAGCTGAAAACTAACGGTAATTTTCTTACAAAGAGCCCCGTACTACCCTACTTTTCGGTTTTTTTGTCTATAACTCTTGAACAATTTGACGTAGACACCTGATTTTTGGCATGTAACCCTGGAGTAAAAAGGTGTTTAAGTTGTAGTAAGTTGGGCGTAATCAGATCAAAGGAACGCCTACCTCCCCTACAAATTTCAAAAAATTAAATATTCTTTTAATTACGATAACTTTCGATAAAATGACACTAGCAAGTTGAAAATTTGACAAAATGTTGCTTGTAGGATCTACTTGGTTGGTATTGAAAATGGGTAAGATCTGACTCAAACAACCCCTACCTCCCCTACAAATGCAACTTCAATAAGCGATAACTTTTGACAGAATCAAGCCAGCGACTTGAACTTTTGGTCAAATGATTGAAGTGAGATCGGGTTAGTTGGTATTTAAGATGGGTTAGATCAAACCTAAGGAACCCCTACCTCCCCTACAAATGAAACTTCAAATAAGCGATAACTTTCGATGGAGTGAAGCTAGGGACTTGAAATTTTGTACAAATGTTTGTAGCATGATCTTATTTGTTGGTAGCAATGATGAGTAAGATCCGACCTAAGGAACCCCTACCTCCCCTACAAGTGAAACTTCAAATAAGCGATAACTTTCGATAGAGTGAAGCTAGAGGCTTGAAATTTTGTTTAAATGTTTGAAGCATGATCTTATTTGTTGGTGGCAATAATGAGCAAGATCCGACCCGAGGAACCCCTACCTCCTCTACAAGTGAGACTTCAAATAAGCAATAACTTTCGATAGAATGAAGCTAGCGACTTGAAAAATTCGACAAATATTTGTAGAATGGGTTAGTTAATTGATTTTGATAATGGTCAAGATCCTACTGAATGATTGCCAACCTCCCCTATAAACTGGCCATACAGGAAACTCACTTTTAATGCATATAGTCGTTACCAATTGGTACTTTTGGTATCACCACTAGGTCTGTACAAGTCTAGGGTATATACGCTTCGGACTCCGGGCCGAAGCGAAGCTTCGGCCTGGTTTTTTTTTATCTCCTCATAACATTTCTTTTCAACTTGTTAAGTGGACTATGCCTACTTTCATTTTTTCAACTCGACGCTCATAAGCATGCAGCATAAAAATTAAGTACACTTGGATACTTGATTCATATTTTCAATTCGACGGTTTATTTATTTCGTGAGTATCTTTTCTAGACGGCTCCACTCACAATCCAATGAACGCTGTTCCACCCACAATCTTATGAAAGATCCTTAGCGGATACATCTACCCAAGCTTGGTCATTATATATATGAATCGCAGCTTGGATTCTAAGCTCGCAATGTTTTACCGAATCTCCGCAAAGCCACGAACCGCTTCTGGCCAAGCTTGGATTCTAAGCTCGCAATGTTTTGTTTTTCCTTGTTTCTCCGAAATCAATTAATCCAATCGAGGATTTAAGTAGTGTTGATTACAACCAGGCTATTTTGGCTTTCACCTCGGGGCGACTTTTAGATTTGATTTTAATGACAGGATATTGATGAAGAACATTTTTTAATGTATGTTAGGTCATTTAATAATTTTTTACTCATTTTTTAATATAGTCAAAATACTCTCAATTAGGGCCTTTAGGTACAATTCCACAAAAACCACACAAACATTTTTTTTCGGTTCTTGAAAATACTTTGAAAAACGGCTAAACTTAGCAAAGAAAAAATTTATATAGACAAAATAAAAGGTCATTAAAATTCCATAAATATTGTTAGCAACGGTTTTCCTGTACCCTTTCGATAGTTTTCGAGATAACCTCACTTAAAAAATAATATTTTTCAGGAGATGCATTCTGGCGACTGCCTTCTCCGAAACTAATTTACGCCAACGAAACGTTAGCTGGGTCACATGGAACAGTTGATGCGCTATGCCCCACAAAGGGTTAGGGCAATTTAGTAGTATGCTTTCTTTTATAAGAAAAATTTTATTAAAAAAGACTTCAAGAAGAGTGTTTTCTTAAAAGTTTTTAAGTCACATACGGAGACGATTCTTGTATTAAATGTTCGAAAATATTTTGAAAATATTTATGTTTTCAAAAATCCAAAAAAGGTTTTTGTCGAAATTCTGCCGTAAGTTAGTTTTGGAATTTTGATGAAGTTTGTTATATTTATTATTGTTCCCATAATCATCATCATCATCACATTACATAAACAGAAATTAAACCGGAATATATAGGTAGATTGGTACGCCCGCAATCCGAGGGTTTTGTAGCAAGCGCTTATTTTGGTATATATAGGTAAATATCGGCTCCATGCTCTGGTATAAGGACCACTCAGATGGACAAAAAAAAACATAATTAAAATGTCTTACCCACTTACATTTTACATGCCAATTCATGTTACGTGATTGCAACGAAACTTAGAACATATTATTGCCTAAGGTGTTGGTTATCGTTGGCCATCAGTACTTTTGACCTCGAAAGTGCTTAAGGCATGCAGGGGTGTGCTAACTGTAACTACAGAAATAAACTATTATTGACCTAATCTGAGAAGATATACAGATTACATTATTTTCCATTTTATATGCTATTCGGAACCCACCTTCCTGTGAGTTTTCATAATTCTAACAGTCTCGAAATGCCACGGGGGGTGCAAATTACGAACTAATATTTTCTCCTCCCCCACTATTCCCCTTTCTTCAAATTTCAAGAAAATGCGAAAAACTGGAATGTACCCAACATTATCTTTCTGACGACACCTCACTTGCCTATACCAGTCGATAAAAAAAATTGACCTTAATTTCGCCTCTCCCCATTCCACCCGGTGAAGTTCGCCAATTACGACGCAGCGCCCCCAACTAATCTTTACCCTTTCAAAAATAATTAATTAAATAACTGCAATTCGCACTACGAAAAACAACATGAAAGTAGTACTCAACTCACACCTATGAGGCCAGTAGGTGTAATTTTTATGTGGATAGTGTCAAAATGCTTAACTTTAAATGAATGTACTATTATTAAATATTATGTGATTGTAATGAAACTTCGAGATATTATTGCCAATGATGTTGGTTATTATCGGCCATCAACATTTTTGACCTCAGGTGTGGTTAAGGCGTGCAGGGTTATGCTAGCTGCAACTATAGAAATGTACTATTATTAACCTTTTTTGATGAGATATCAAAATTCTACGATTTTCGGTTTTCTATACTAGTGAAATGGCGCTTTTCTGCAAATCCTCATATTTCTAAGTATAACGGTATCGAAATGCAGGGGGGGGGGACAAACTCGGATCACATATTTTCCCCTCTATCTCTTTTCCCCTTTTTTCGAATTTGATGAAAATACCGGAAATGAAATGTACTTGGTGTTACCTTTCTCATGATACCCCACTTGCCTATACCAGATGAAAATTTTTGTTTGACCTTCATTTCCCCTCTATGGAGACATCCCCTTAAAGTCAGGCTATTACAACGAATCGCTTTTTCCAGCGAATTATAATAATTCTACATACTCCCACAAAATTTCATGTACGTAGCTTCAGCCGTTCGTGAGATATTTCATGGACAGAAGGACAGACGGACAGACATTTGACCGATTTCATAAGGGTTTTGTTTTTAATACTAAAAAGTGATTAGACACAGTATCCGTTTTTGATTTAAAACATAATTAAAATGTCTAACTCAGTATATAGTATTTTCATGCCAATTCATATTACGTGATTGTAACGAAACTAAGAACATATTATTGCCTATGATGTTGGTTATCGTTGGCCATCACAACTTTTGACCTCGAACGTGTTTAGGGGATACAGGGGTTTGCTAACTGTAGAAATAAACTATTATTAACTTGTTTGAAGAAGATATACAAATTCCATTTTTTTTTATTTTATGTGCTATTCGGAAACCACATTCCTATAAGTTTTTATATTTCTAAGTTTAAGGGTCTCGAAATGCAAGGGGGGGAGGACAGAGGGTACAAACTCTGATCACATATTTTCCCCTCTTCCCCTTTTCACCTTTCTTGAAAGTTTAAGAAAAGGCCAAAAATGGAATGAACTCGACGGTACTTTTCTTACGATACCCCAGTTGCCTGTACCAAACGAAAAAAATTTTGACCTTCGTTACCCCTCTTTAGAGACTCCCCTTAAAGGTGGTCTATTACGACGCATCGCTTTCTCCAGAGAATTATAATATTTATTTCCACAAAAGTTCATGTATGTAGCTTCAGCAGTTCGTGAGATATTTCATGGACAGACGGACAGACGGACAGACAGACAGACAGACAGACGGACGTTTGACCGATTTCATAAGGGTTTTGTTTTTACCACAAAACCCTAAATAAAAAATTAAAAACTCTGGAATTGAGAACACTAATGAAAGCACAAATTTGAAATGTTGTTGTTGTAGACACTGCGCGATGCCGTGATCGACGTTGCGAACGATAATATTATAAATTTTAGAGCACTTTCCAAAGGCTCGGGGTACTCAGTCACTCTTAGGACCAGCGTAAATTGGCTCGCACGTTACATCGCGCGGTATAACACGGCACCATATGGCACGTTTCTGTAAAACGAAAAAATAAATGTACCAGCGGAAATTGGCATGCACTATCTGCCGTACTGGTGCATTTATTTCTTCGTTTTACAGAAACATACCGTGCGGTGCAAACCTACAAAGTCATCCGAAGGTTGGTGATGATATTCTTGTTTACATAATGTCATTGTATAATTCGAGAGAATTTTAGCGTCATTATATTATAACATAAGAATTACTAATACTAACCTTGTATTTATCTTCAAGTCTTGAGAATCGTGTTGCTAATTCAAGCTTGTCGCTGTCGATGAGTTCAGTACCAGCGTTTTATTTCGCATAAACACCATCCCAGTCTTGGTCCTCTTAATTCGTCCATACGATAGTTCAACTCATCAAGTGCTGCCTTGATCTATCGGGGAAGCAGTTGTTAAGGACGATGGAGACACCCAAAGGTGTCAATGGGGACGGAGCCATGTTCGACCGTTGAGGTCTAGAAGTGACAGCTGTCACAAACGAGAGAGGGGTTAAATTTGGACATTAGAAAGGAAGTGTGGCGTCGGCCAGCGCAGGTGCCACCTTTATTTACTCCAGGGCCCAGATAGCGATGGACCCCGGCCTTCTAAACTCACTTGAAAAAAATACACGACCCGACTTTGAGACCCCCCTTGGCCGAAGTAGAAATTATTATGGGGGCCTCCCATGGCGAACATAAGATTCGTTGATTCTACCTCATCTTAACCAACCTGTGAAGAGAAGGGGATCTCCGGCAAGGAAAGCCAATTTTTTTTCAAAGTTGTTTAACATCGCGTTTTATTTTTTTTTAATTTTTCTTTAACGGATTTCACACTGAAGAGCGAATTATCGCTAAAGTATGTATAAAGAAAGAAGGGATATGAGCAGCGATGTAGTAGAAACCTTGTTTTTTTTTAATTGCTGGAGGCCAATGAAACTAATTACATATCCAAATGAATTTAAGACAATTATAAACACAGAAATATAATAGCAATAATGGAAAAACTCACCCCTGGATCCATTATGGCCATACTGGAGACGGAAGTGCTGCTCAAAAGCTAATCGTATAAAAATGATAACATCAAGAAACAATTTGACATCACTATCAAATCAGACCGAAACGACAAATAAGAAAACTTTAAGTTGACGACAATGACGTACGCAGTAATAGGTGCACTAGCAATCGCAATTATTGATGCAAGATTAGCGATACGACCGAACTTTCCGCAGGCGGCGACTCCATCACACCAAAGCCGTTGTTGTTGTTGTTGCAGTACTACTTTATTCTCTGGTGCGGGCGGTAAATTGGTGCCCGTTGCTGTTATTGTTGCTGCTTTTCTTTGATACGGGCGGTAAGCCTGTGCTCCTATGCTGTTGTACTGCTGCCCACATTGACCTTAGCCAACCGACGAACCTGAGCTACGCAAGGAGGTGGTGTATAGGGTAAAGGGGCCTTGGCGCTGATCCCTATGCATGCCTTTGGGGACTGACGACCCCACGTACCATAGTTATGAAGTTAAAGTGGCTGAGTGACGGTCTCGCTAGTGGTGTCCGTCGTTATTTTGCCACCGGTGTTGTTTGATGGTCTTTTGATTCCGTCGTTATATGACACCTGGGGATGGTGCTCCCGCATAACGAACTACGAAAGGGGGCTATATAGGTTGAAAGGTATCTTGAATGATTCCTATTGGAGCAATCCTATAGGTGCCATGAAGCGGAAAGGTTGCTGGGGTTTACCAGTGTTCTGATTCCTAAACTAGATGATGACACGGCTTTGGGATCTTCCCAAGCTCTGATTCTGAAATAGGTGTGGATTGGTGGAAAGTGAGAGATACTGATTCCTATATTGCTTTGGGGCTAGACAATCCCACGTACCCAGTCAATTGGCTTACTAGTACCTGAACATGGCGCCGCCCTGTGATGGGAAAAGAAGCACTATCCCCATTTGAGGAGAATGCTTACTAGTACGTGAGGAACGGAAGCACTTTCAACTCTTTTGGGGATAGTGGGTTTATATTAGCTGAGCCCGGAATGCACTCCTTAATCAGCAAGATATTCCGTAAGGATATTGAACGGTGAGATCATTCCGGCTTTTGAGAAGTCAGTAGCAAATAATGAACCAGTAAAGTCGGCTAAGCTAGGTCGCAGCCTATAATGGTAAGGTTCTGAGGAAAGTGCATGTTCCAAAGTAGTCATCCTTCTGACTTCGGTCAGAGAAAACGCCATCCCGTAAGGGGGGGAGGTAAAGCTCCGTGCTAGGTACTCCTTAAGGCACCGAATGTAGACGATTCCGGGAATTCCTGCCCACAATGACCAAAGATTGCGGCGTCGTTTAGCACACCCCGTGAAGAATAGTTCTCACAATCGGATGGATGTCAATTCAAAGATACTCCGGAATCCTATCCTGCCCGCATTTAGACGATATCCGAAAAAGATGCGAACAAGCATACAATGCAATACAAAACTAGAATTAGAAAATCCGAGCGGAGTTACAGAAGGACACCAATAAAAGTAAATTTCCACGCGTCGCGTCGGTGATGTGGGTGTTAGTGGTCCGGATTGGATATGATGTCTACAAATCGGGACGATTAGAAAACGCGGGTGACGCAGTCGCTGTTGCTATGACGGCTCCAAATTCAGCAACACGTGACCGTGACTTGTTCGTTCGTTTCACCGGAACAATTGCTGAGGACCGGGGCTTTTGTGTCGTGAATATCGATTCGGAAAAGCGAACTTATTTTTCTCAGCGCCGCTGTTGCTCCCGTTGTGACTCCGCCACTTAATTGACTCTAGAACTCGCCTTTCGTGCCACGGAAAAACACAGTCCAATCAGTCGGCAACTGGCTGGGCGCGCTACACAAAATTCCACTGAAATTGCGGACCGAATAGTGTGTTCAACAGTTTTTCTCGGCAATTGCGAGTCGCGATGAAAACACTTTGGGCCACTGTTTTTGCACGACACGATGACGACACGTCGAAAGTGGACGACGAACAGTTTTCACGTCGACGAGTTTTTTCACGCGGCGAGAAAGTTCGAAATCAAACAATTGTCCCGGCCTCAATTAACCGAAATCAGATAGTTGGACGGAAACTAGACTTTCTGCACACTTGACTCACAAACATTTGTCGAAGATGACGGCTGCAGACATTTTTTCTCAAGCAGCGAGCGATGCAGACGTTCAGGTCTAGTCACTCCCGTGGTTGATTGCCGACCCCCTCTTTTTTCCACCCGTTCCCTTTTCTCTTTTTCCTGCGTTCCCCCAATTTTCCCGCCAAAATGTTAGTTCACCTATCCGCGCTATTGTCAGCCCTGCATTTGTTGGCAGCGGGGGTTTTTACACAGGCCAATTCTAACCCATAAATGCCTACTTTTGAATTCGTAACGATTTTCACAAATGTAAATGATTGTAAATGATGAAGTAAATCCAAATTAAATACATTTGTGAAAAATACACAAATTCAAAAATAGACACTTATGTGTCAGATTTGGCCCGTTACACAGTGACATTGGCTAAGTTCATATCACACAACAGTTGGCATACTGTTGCCAATTTGTTTTATAAAATCTTTCCACTGAGTTTTTGATGGACGCAACATGCTGTGAAAAATGTCATTTTCTCCATCACAAAAATTTTTTCGCTGGCTAGGACCAGCATATGATGACAATCCTGAAATGACACTCGCGCTGTCGTCATATTCATACGAATTTTTGACAGTAGTCAGTTTTGAACTGGAAATTTGACAATTGATGGATGACTAGATGCGAGTGCAGTTCAGAACACAACAACGTGTTGCAATGCTACTTCGATACTGTTGCCACCTTAGAACATAGAACAATGGAATGAGCTTGTATTGTATGTTTCTGGCTCCAACTTTTGGCGAATAAGTCGACAGTCAGCCTACTCGGTTGTTGTTTGATATTGACATATGTTGACTGTTCTGTCGAATTGTTCATGAATAAAAGTCAGTTCTTGTCAGATTATCGACAGTCAGCCTACTCAGTTGGCGTTTCGGTATTGACATAATGTTGACCGCGCTGTCGAATTGTGCATAAACAAACGTCAATTTTTGCCAATATTTAAATTTCATAATTTCTAAACGGTCTACTGAGTTAGCTGACTGTCGACCACATGTCGACTTAGTACCCAGATTTTGGAGCCACTGTTTCTATGGAGACATATAGGACAAGCTCATTCCATGGCTATATATTCAAAGGTTGCCACAGTATGTTGCGATTCCGCTGTGTGTTAAGAACTTAGCCATTCATTCCGCCACTTATCAAGCGATTAGTAATTAAAGTAGCAGCAGGTCCACCTCTAATATATACGCAGACTGTGTATTTAAAGAGGGCGTCATAGGGGCCCCGGCATCTCTTTCCTACTTAAACAATACATTTCAAAAATCATAAGGTACCCTTAAGATAAGGTCTAAAAAGGATTCGGTTCCTGTGTCTCGTTCGTGACTAACGGTAACAGGCGCCTATTCGATTGTTAACTTCGATTTAATTGACTAAATAAAATCACACTGGCACCACGTTGGGCGCCGAATATGTTCAAACATTTTCGGTGCAATTTTCATCTATCCTTCATTGAAAATTTTTTCTATATCGCTCTTGGTGGACGTGGTCGTTCGGTCACCGCTCTTCGATATTTATCTCGAGCTTAGAGTTCAAAGGCAGCAGCTGTGGCCTGGTATCCATTGGAGCTCCAGCTTCGATAAGGTGCCCAATCGCTGAAGAATTGAGAGGCAGTTAAGCACCGTCCCTGATCTGATAGTGTCTGACTGCAGCGCTTTCAACGCAGCCTGACTGTCTGAGTGAATGTAGATGTTGTCCATTCTGCGTGTTGTTGAGACAAGCTCCGCAGCTTTTTGTATCCTTACCACCTCCGCATAGAGGATGCTGCACTCATTCGGCAGTCGGAGCGATAGATTTTGTAGAATCTCCGGCGAATGAACCGCGGCTCCAATGCCTGTTTCCGTCTTAGAGCCATCCGTATAGAGGTTTAGGGGCTTCTTAGGTCTGTTCTCGCCTGTAGAGTAGAAGTCTCTTTCTGGTCTGATTACACGGAAGTTTATCTTGGAGTCAATTACCGGTTTGATGAGGTCTGCATTTTCGAAAGGCAGCTTGATGTTTCGATGGTGATAATACCTCGTGCTAAATTGCCCCGTTTCCCTAAGTCTTAATGCACATTTAGACGCTGCGTTCACTAGAAACCGGTCCAATGGGGGTAAGTTCGTAAGTGTGTTTAGGGGATTTGTGGACGTGGTTCCAATCGCTCCTGTGATTCCCAAACATCCCAGTCTTTGGATACTTTCCATTTTCAGTTTATATCACCTGGTTTTGAGTGCTGTCCACTAGACCAGAATTCCGTATAATAGAATTGCCCTAACAACTGCTGTATACATCCAGTGCATAGTTCGAGGATTGAGCCCCCATGTCTTACCAAGCAAACTTTTGCAGGTGGACAGAGCAATGGTTGCTTTCTTGGTACGTACTTCGATGTTACGATTCCAAGTAAGCTTGCTGTCTAGGATCAACCCTAAGTACTTTGCGTGAGTCATCAAAGTTAACTCGTTGATGATGGAAGGTGGAAGACCTGAATTTTGGATCTTCCTGTGTAGGGAACCAGTTCAGTCTTTTGTGGGTTCACACTTAGCCCCACTTTGCCTGCCCATTTTAGTAGCCTACTTAGAGCCATTGTTGTGAGGTCTGATAGAACGCCAGTGTCATTTCCAGATACAAGTATTACAACGTCATCTGCGTAACCGACCGCGGGTATGCCTATCGCCTCGAAAGTTTTGAGTAGAGTGTTCACCACTAGTCCGCGTCCCTAAATTTCAAAGAAAATTATTTTCCAGTCAGGAAATTCATAATCTAACACCTACCTCACATTAGCAAACTTTTGTACAAATTTTTTAACAAAAACTTAAAGCTCTAGTGTTTGTGCGAAAACATTAGACCAGAATAGAGATGTTTACTGTTAATATTTTCGCCCAGACGCCAGAGCTTTAAGTTTTTATTCAAAAATTTGTACACAAATTGTCTAAATTGGTACGCCAATACAGGCTAGATTTTGGCGCAATAAAATACGTCTATTTTATTTCGAATGTAGGATTTACACTCGCTAAATTACCAGAGCAAAAAATTAACCCATATAGGTTTATGTTATTGCTGTAGAGGGTGATATAAGCTAATCCATACAGGTTTAGAGTCTCAAAAATTGCTTATTGTCGAGCTATCAGAAAAATAACCATAAATCTCTCTAAATGGGTACGGTCTTTTAATTGAAAGACATTGGCTTTAATATCTAGTTCAAATATTTTGCCTCGCACGGGAAGCAACCAGAATTGATGTATCCTTGTCTTGTGGGATTATATGTATTTTTGACATAGTAGCGATAGATTGATTGTTGTTCTACCAAACCATAGAAATCATTAATGAAAAGAACCAGAAATTCACCAAGAAGGCGTTGGACCGTTTCAATTGGCATATCGTAATTTGGTCGGGGAATACGAAAACAGACTCTCTCGCATGCCGAAACTAGCCTGCAGGCTTTCAGCACTTTTACCACTAACAAACCATACCACTACCCTTCAGGGATATATTCTTGTGACATTTGTATTCAATTGATGACAACTGGCCCTGAAGTAAATAGGTGGACATATGTTCTCTTGAAATTCATTAGAGTTGACCGATTTTTTTCAACTGACTATGCCCTAGCTCTCCCTTCGATTTCATTGTTGTTTTTGTTGTTGTTATTGTCTTCAGTGGTTGTCTTGTTGTTTATTCCACTCCGTCTGGTGAATGGTTTGCTCGAGGGTTTTTCGATGTTGACTGTCCTGTCGAGCTATTCCCCCGTCCAAGAATAATGTCCCGGAACACCATTGGATCGAACCGTGTATTGGGAGGAGGGGTGGATTGACTATCCTCTTGACCCATCATCGTTACATTTGACCGCCGCCATACGAGTGGACTTTCTTCAAATAATAAATACAGCACTCGATGATTTATGATTCAGTTATGTCACTCAACGTATGGACAAAGACTAATGTTATTCCAGTGGGAGTTCTATAGTTTTAGGGAATGGAATCATGGTGATGATGATGACGATGAGGATAATAATGATTCGTGTGGATTAAATATAGAGCAAGGTGGATTCGTAGTTTGATGGGGATTGAGGAATCATATGATAGCTTTCTACTTTAATTTAAGAAATTGATTCAGATGAAAGTTTGGGATTTTGAATTTCAGAAGGTACCTACTGAGTTTTGAGTTGTATGAAAGGAGTTTTAACTCTGCTTCAATAAATAATGCTAGTCGAATAATTAGCACACATGCAATTCACTGGCAACCAGTTTCTTGCACAATCGCCATAAAATCATCGCGACTCTGTAAAAGTTTTCTGAGCTTCGAGTGAGGCCGGAGGCTGAAGGTTTAGTCGTGCAGACAATTCTGGACACCTGAGTGTCAAGACCGGTGGTGACCGAGTTTGGCATGCGCTAGATAGCTACCACGTCTATCGATAGGGTGGTCGGGGCTATTTAGGCTACTACTGCCTTACTCGCTGTTACGAAATAATATCTCGCGTGCCTGCCCGTGTGACGAAACAATACCGTCCCTACCTGTGGTAAATACATATGTAATAAAAAAATTTTTGACGCCGAAGCCCTAAACCGTCCTTAACTCTGACACGGGAGCCCCCTGATGGCGATGGAGCTCGGCGTTCCATCCCTAAACCTTGGGTTAAGTTTAGCCATTTTGATTTAGCCATGTCTGTCTGTCTGTCCGTCTGTCTATCTATCCATTCGCACGATAGCTTTTGATAGAATAAAATTAGAGCTGACGTTTCAAAATGTGAAAGAATTGCGAAGCCAACTTCACTCCTATTCGAGGAATGTCAAATAATAAATGCGTTGTCCTTATTGAAAAACCCTATAGTGAATGCTTTAATTCCAGTGTTTCATTTCATTTATACATACTAACGATGTTTCCAATCAACATTGACATAAGAATTACCATGGACTTGAAGTTTGTTTGACATTAGAAGTTGAAGTTTCGGTTGACATCACGTCAGTAAATAACAATGATGCAGTCTATCTATCTATGGGGCGACCGGAAGCGCAGTGTGTTGAGGCATCAGTCTCATGTTTGACTACCGGCGGTTCGGGTTTGAATCGTGTCCACGACGACGTTCGTGGCCATGGATGTGCAGGAGGTGCATGCTGGCAACTGCATTCTCCGAAACCAGTTTACGCCGACGAAACGTCAACTGGGCCACATGGAACAGTTGACGCGCTATGCCCCACAAGGTGTTAGGGCAATTGAGTAGTCTATCTCAGATAAGTACATTTTTCTTAGTAATTTAGCGAAATGATTCCTTGTGTTTAATTTTTTCCAGGTGCGGAAGTAGATAGGAACTGAAGACATCCGGACCTGTACGTCGATCGATATGTACTAGATGTTGGGACGTGATGGTTTTGGAATTCGATGTTACCCTGTGCCGACTGTTGGTGAACTTTTCGAACAGTATTTGAAATCGTCGGCAAATATAAGGGACATCCAATATATGGGCCAATAGTTGTTCAGCCCTGGGACCGGATTATCTCTCGACGGCCCTGCCAAACTTAGCAATTAGAACCTCGATGTTGGTCTTTGTTGGGAAGACCTATGGAGCATGGAGGTCTTTTTGAAGTGATCTGATGATGATGTTTCCAGCCCCGGTTCTCCATAGTGACACCTGTAGCCCACTGTCTTAAGCCACGTTTCTATTGAGCGATTTTTTTTGAAAGAAACTAACCGAGATACAAAAAGCTCACGAATCGGTTTGAGAAAACAGCACTTTTAACAGTGTTGAAAAACATTTCTATCAAAAAACAAATTATTGTCCCGGTCAATATTCAGTGCATACGTGTTACGATGGAAAAGTATCGTGATGTACGGACGGACTTGCACTTTGTGTTCATCGATTTGGAAAAAGCCGTCGACAGAGTTCCTTGTGATCTGATATGGGTGGCCCTAAGAGTACTTAAGGTCCCCGAGGTATATGTCAAGATGATACAAGACATGTATGATGGGGCAACTACTAAAGTTAGATGCACAGCTGGTGAGTCTGAAGAATTTCCAGTTAAAGCCGGAGTTCACCAAGGCAGTGTTTTGAGTCCTTTGCTATTCAACATCATCATGCTCTATTTATTAACACTCATTTCTGATGGCCTGGAAATATCACTTCTTTTCGCCGATGACATCGTCCTGGTTAGCAAAGACATCGTTGCTTTGCAGGCTGCACTGAACAAGTTGTGTAAGATACTGGAGGATCATGGACTGAGGATAAGCATACCAAAGACTGAGTATCTTTGCTGTCCTTTCTCAGATCCAGAGAGACCGATACCAGATATCGACATTAAAGGAGAGCAGTGAAGTCCTGTACAAGGTTTAAATACCTGGGCTCGATGGTCAACAAGGAAGCTACCTGCGATGACGACATCAAAGATCGCATCAGTGTCGGTTGGATAAAGTGGCGAGAAAACTCTGGGGTTTTCTGTGACAATAAGATGCCACGAAAGCTTAAGGGCAAGTTGTACGAAACCATCGTTCGTCCCGCACTCATGTATGCGTCTGAATGCTGGACTATGTACAAGACATAAGAAAGCAAAATGACTGCGACCGAGATGAAAATTTTACGGATGTCAGCCGGTGTGACCAAAAAGGATCATATCAAAAATACCTACATCCGAGGCAGCTTGTTTGTTGAGCAACCGATCACTGAAAAGCTCGAAGATCGTCGTATGGATTGGTATTGCCACGTTCTAAGGCGTCCGCCAGAGAACCCTGTCATGAAACACTATCAATGAATATTCCATTTGCTGGACCCAAATTCCGAGGCAGACGGAAACACACGTGGATCGATCAGATGAAAAGCAACAACAACTCGTTAATTTTGGCGATGATACGATCCAAGACTGAGCTGCCTGCAGAAGGAAGCTGAGATTATACCGCCAGAATAGGCGAAGTGCCAACACTACAGGCAGAGCAACGCGAAGCCGGAGAGTGGTATGAAAGGGCAAGGAAGAAGTAGGTCAATATTTTGTCCCTCGACCGTGCTTGTCGCGCGTTTCCGTGTGGTGTTCGTTCGGTCGTTTTGATTTTGCATTTGGCGGCGTCCATGTTCCGTCATCTGTAAACGAGAGTGAATTGAACAAAAGTATTTGAAAATTGTGTTACGAGTGTTTTTATTTGAAGTGATCGCATCCCGCGGTGTATTTAGTATAGTTTCGAGGCAGTGTCGTCGGTCTCAAACGTGTTTGTAATGATGTTTGTGTTGTGTGGGCTAGCGAATTCGATGAAAGACTTTTGTTTACACGTGTGAACAAACACGAGTTTGTCTCCCATGTGAATTTGGGAACGCGGCTTCAGCACTGTGGTTGAAGGATAACGGTTGCTGGCAACCCGCGTGCTCACTTCCACTGCTGCCTGGGTTTCGAAAACCCTGTACCGCAATCTCATTTTCACGTTTCATATTTGGTTTTCCGTTCAGGGTGACCTTCTCCCATTTTGGTTCGCAGATGGAACTTTCATATGCTGTTTTTAGCTCCAATCATCCAGAAACGTACAGAAAATAGACGAAGAAGAATAGTAGACAACTTGTTTTTGGATTGGATTGGAAACTCCGTCGGAAGCCGACCTATGTGTGGAAGACCAAGTTCAAAGAAGCCATATAAGCTATAATTTTAGGCTAGTCACAATGAAAATAAACTCTACATTTGAATGAGATCGTTCACTGAAAGGATGTTTTGAAAACTTGTCGATAGCTGAATACCTAGGTCATTTCAACATAAGTCCCTATTAATTTATTCATTTATCATGCTGCCCTTAAAGTACAGTGCTTCGGCATCCCGACCAGAATAGAAAGCGGAAAATTGATGATGATAATAATGAATCCAAGTATAAAACCCTAGACAGACGATACGCGATAATTATCATTATCAGATAATTATGTTTGCGAAGCACGTCTGTCATGTGCTGTTTCACCTGATGATAATTGAAAGACATAATTTCGATCGTCATTAACATAACGTCATTACGACTTAATTACGTTCACTTTCAACCGCTCGCAGCGCCATTCTTTGGAAAAAATGGAAAGAACAGCTGGTTTCCAGTTGTCATTTACAACTGTTTGAATGGCAATGTCATCCCTTCACGTCCAAAACTGCACAAATCTTGTTCTGGTTCCCGCTAGTGCTAGTCCCATTATTGGTGTCGACCGTCTGGAGTTTGTTAGAACGTGTTTTTGTTCTGCAAATTCTCTTTTCTCACATTCGATACTTTGACAGTTCGAACGTAATTATGTTTTTCACGTGTGTCACTAGTCAACGATAAACACGTTTGGACTTAATGACCATTGGCGCAAACATGTTTAACGACGATCGTCTGTCACGGGTTTAATACTACTACTAAATTGCCTGAACCACTTGTGGGGCATAGCGTGTCTACTACACCTACGCGCCATCGCGTTCGGTTTCCGGTCATATTACGTATCTCATCCCAAGATTTCCCCAGTGACTTACACTCATCGTCCCCTGAACTGCGCCACGAGATTCTAGGACGACCCCTTCGTCGGCCTTTTTGGGAAAAGTGGAACGTTCCCAGCCTAATCTCAACACTGAGATAACTGCTTTGAAAGATTTTGGATAACATGCCGAAAGCGCATTTAGCCTGGTTCAGATCCATGATTTTGTGGGAGAGTAGGTATACATATATCTTCAACGTAATCTAGGTGTTGTAACTGAGACATCAAGGTCCATTAAATTCCACGGTATCCCACGGATAGAGCTGTATGCAACACATCACCAATTACTAAGAGGAATAGGATCGGTGAGAGGATGCAACCCTGCCGATCTCCGCTTTGAACTTCAAAGTTACCCGACACCTTACCCTTATGGAGTACGCGACATCTCGCGCCGACGTAGGTTGCCTTAATAAGAGCCATACGCTTTTCAGAGACACCTCTCCTGCGCAAAGCAGCCCAGATACAATCTCGGTTCACACTATCGACAGCCTTCTCGAAATCAATGAAGAGCAAGTGCAGCGGAGGACCAATATGTGGATACAGTAACTCGGCTGTGATGCTTGGTGCTGGTTAGTAAAGATCGGCAGGAATGCCAACGAGCCCAGCAGCCTTCCCTCGCTTTAGTACAATAATGGCATTGGCTATTTCCTCTTTAGTCGGAGCAGTTGACCGTATACGTACATTTTGATGGTCAGCTAAGTGATCTACATAAGATGTCACACGGTTCAAAACCGTAGCGAAATGTTCTTTCCAACGCCTCATCTGATCTTCTTCTAAGATAAGTAGCTTTCCATCACTATCTTTCACCGGATGTTGACAGGAGCTACGACCACATTTAAACTTGATGACACTGTATACGGTGCCTAGGTCATTATTTCTTGCCGCTTCCTCTGCCGTGACGAGGCGAGAATTTGCATACTCTCTTTTGTCACGACGCACACTACGCCAGACTTCTCGAGCCTTCATGCGGAACAGGACCTCGGTGTTGTTACGAGTGTCGTCTGTGTTGCAAGACGAACCCTCAGTTTCTTTCCTTCGACAATGTATGTACGCATTTTTTATGGAGTCCCATTGCCTATTTAGGTCACTAGCCAGGTGACTGGTTATCTTAGCCGCCTTCAGTGCAAGATGGTCGTTAAATTGTTGTTCTACAGCTGGATACTTTAGTCTGGTGGTTGCAAATTTACGTCGTGTAGATCACTACGAAAGTGCACGGCTGCAATCCGCAATCGAACATTAGCGATCTCTTACCACTCCAACGTCGGTGCCACTCTTACTACGAACGTCCAGAAGGCAGCAGCGAAATCTACTGCTAATGGTAAAATCGTCGATTTGATTTTCAGTTCTATGCCGATCAACAGAGGTCCAGCTGATCTTATGGCACTTCTTGTGTTCAAACATAGTGACTCCGATGAAGATACGGTGGAAGTTGCAGAACTCTACAAACCTGTCACCGTTGTCGTTGCGGTCGCCTAGATCGTGTCTCCCCATCACGTGTCTCAGTCCACAGTTGTCGGCACCAACCTTAGCATTCAAATCTCCCATTACCATTACAATGTCGCCCTTAGGTGTTTTACTCTGGACGGCGTTAAGTTGTTCGTACAAGGAGTCCTTCGCCTCGATGCTGTCTGGTTCAGTTGGAGCGCAGCACTATATTATTGTAATATTTCTTATTTTGGTCTGAAACCTGGCGGTCATAATTCTATCTGAGACCGGTTCCCAGCTTATGACGCAACTACGTGCAGCTCTTGTTAAAAGGAGCCCTACCCCTGTTTTACGGACAGAGATCCAAGTATACTACTCCACCGAAATAAGTCTAGGAGACTGGTGGTAAGGTAAATGATGATGAGGAACAAAAAAGCTGGTTTGTATGGAAAATTTAAAATCAGCATCGACTTTTGTTGCTTGTTGTAAATAATTCCCAAAACGAAAAGTTTTCCAATCTCCAACTTCCTAACTTTAAGAGGTGCTAAAATCTTATTAAACTTCCCTTGATTCCACTTCATCACCTTCATCAATTTATTAGTAACTTCCATCTATAAATTTCTACACCCAAAATCCTTAAGACAGCCATGCAAATATCGTTTCAGTATCAATGAAAGAGTCCTTGTACCTTTCCAGAAACTTTGAGAAGAACTTGACTATGCATGCACGTTCATATGTAGCCGTATAGTATCCCGACCCACATTTTCTACATAAGACGTTAGTTTTTCCAAGTAAAACTACGACCAGGACATCCACATCCCACCTACGTACGAATCCTTAAATTACTTTGCCACTATAATGCTTTTCATGCAACCAAAATCAAACCAATTCGAGCTCCTTTCTTTCGTCGTCGTCTTGTACATTTTGAGTGCTCCTTTTTCGATAACACCAAAGGAACAATCCTTGGTGAATTATTAAAATGTGATACCTTCCGCACTATTGGTTTGTTTAGTTCTTCATTTCGATGATGAAGCTAGCGATGGTACCGAGTTGCTAAGACTGCCGTGCCGTGCGAGGATACAATCGAATCATGAGGACGAGACAATCTTTTGGACTGCTCCACTGTCTTTATTGTACGAGTAGGACGAGGTGTGTAATACAGTCGTATTTCTTGGTTTTGTTCCTGCTCAGTTTTTCATCGACTTCTTTGGATCGGCGTACGCCTCGGAGACGATGAGGCGACTAACTTTCCAATGGAACACATATTGCTGATGAAAACTAATGTTTTCCATATGCACGGAAGTGTATCTTAAGGGTCCAATTTACGGCGAAGATGCACACTAGGTGTCTATTTGTATGTACGGTGTAGCCTTGTCGCAAATAGTCGATAGACCCGGAGGAACTAAGAAATTATCAAGATCTATAACAAGTATCTAGTTGAAAACTGGAATGGGAGCATTCGTTTGCAACGATAACGATGCTGGGAAGTAGACATGGTGGATACCTGTAGCCAATTCCTTTAATAAGTTACGAGGCCTTTTCTTATACTTCAGCTTCGTTCTTCTCAAACACCAGATACAATTACACGTATGAGGTGGCGTAAGATTAAGTACTGATTTAAGATTTAGTGTATGTGGTCGTCGTCACCGTCTTCAGGACACACATTTCCTTGGGGAGGATACGAAGAATGCATCGTTTTTCAAAGATGGAGCTATATGCGGGGATTGCTTCAGGTACAGACTGTAAATGGGTGAGTTCTTGTTTATTATTAGTGTATTGGTGTTGTACATGACGTAGCATTTAAGATTAATTGGAATTGGTAACCGCAACAAGGTGTTACTTTAATTAGATTTATCCGCATAGCTTTTCGTTGAATTTCAAAGTTGCAATTTGTGCAAGGAGTGTAGCCGGTACGATGAGCTGAGTTTGTTTATTGTATTTGGGATTTTAGGTAAGAGTTTGCATATTTAATGAAACAAATGTGGGTTTTAAAGCATCATGGTTATGTGACTTGGTGTTAAACTTTAAGAAATTGTGCGTTGTCACAGCCAGCCTACTCCGAAAATTTCAAAATCTTTGGAGAACTCAGACTTATCTCGAAGGGAAAAAGTAAAATATTTGTTCTCTTGGTTTGTAAATGAATGCGATGCGAACACATACCATACGGTGTGGGGTAGCAGTGATGACAGCGATAGAGGTAAGCGGCTTCTTGATTATCTTCGGTGTAATCATCTTTGGAAAGGGAAGAGGCACTTGACATTACCCCTTCTAGCAGTTTCTCTTCCAGATTCATTGCGAACTGGTACGTGTCGGACGCGGAGTCTGTTTCGGACTATATATAGGTACACATAAGGTTGGGAATCCGAGACAATCCGACATTCGCTCGGACACCTAATGTCCAAGAAAACCTAACTGGAATCACTTCCGTGAATTGGTTGGCTGGTTGGTTTAGGTGGCGGTAGAGCCCTCAAAAAGGGGAATACCCAATTAGCGCTAGTGCGCGCCGTTTTGATGCCACAAACCTCGTAAGAGGAAAACTGATGCTATTAAGTACATCAAAGGGGTCGGGCAGGGTATTTCCTTAAATTCACCCTGTGGAATTTAAGAAATAAAGTATCTTATCGGTTATGTCTGTAAGAAAGGCACTGGCCAAAGAACAGTGCCGCGCCCTAGCCAGTGCCGGACATCTACGAAGAAAATGTAAAAGAGTCTCCTTCTCCCCACTGTCCTTGTAACTACGACAGCACTCGTTGTAGAGAATACCAAGTCTGGCTGCGTGCTCTCCCACAGGCCAGTGACCCGTTGTAACGGCGACAATCCTGGCCACCTCTGGACGGCATGTCGGCATGGCTGGTGTCATTGAAACTGTATCCCATTATCGCGGCCGGTGTACATATGCACGATTTTCCGTGTGTAATTTTGTTGTTTCTGGTACTGGTGTCACTGCGAGCAACCCGGTCTCCTGCTTTCGGGTTTCATTTGACATGGACCCCTTCAGCGGGTCAGGCATGGCTAAAGCAGCCACGTCCAAAACAAATATGGATCCTGGTGGGACCGTGTTGAGGGGAGGAACCTCCGATTCCCAGTCTAGGACTTACAAGGGCAGCCCATGGGGTACCAAGTCTGGTGACCCCGCCCACATCAATTCTACGTCGCCTGGTGATCGGAAGGTTCCGGAGCGGCTGAGCTCCAGCACGCCTGTTTCACCGAAACCAACAACGTCGAGAGTAACGCCTGGTGGCTAACGTTACGTTAAAAGACCGTACTCGAAAAAGCCAAAGTCCGAGTCTGCGAGGAGGAAGAGTCAGTACCAGATGGCTCTGTTCGTTTTGAACAAGATTGCGAAGAACGCAGAGTCAGGTACTATTCACAAGCGGGACGAGGAAGATAGGCGTAGATTCCAAGCTGTGGTAGACGACTATAAGCGCCACCTTGATTCGAAGCAAAGTCAACAGGCAGAAATTGAGACGCATGGGGCATCCAAGCGCAACTGGTCTCAGGATGAGACGGATTACGCTGCCAAACGAACCCGAGCGAGGAAGGCATCGGGCGAGTCCTCCGTTAGCCATTATACTACGACTACTAGGCCTTACAGTGAAGTGGTGAAGGATCACCTCTCTGTTGCGCTTCTAGATGAACTAACCAAGGATGGTAAGTTAGCGGCTCCGCTTGGGCCAAGGTTGAGGCGAAATTATCGGAGTTGGTGATGGATCACCTGCTACTGGTAAAAGAGGGGGAGCGACTGCCGAGCTTTGACAGCTGTATGAACATTAGAGGCTACCGAGTAATCAAGTGTGAGGATCGGTTCTCTCTTGATTTCCTAATTAGCTCTGTTGCAACAGTATGCGACGCATGGGAGGGCATGAAGCTCAAGCTCATCCCAGCTTCGGACATTCTAGAAAGGCTGAGAGCGTGGATTTGGTTGCCCATGGTAGGCGGAGATCGCGGAAGGCTTCTGCATTGTCTCCGCATACATAATCCTGCAATACCAATGGGGAACTAGGAGACCCTGAAGTTTGAGGAACCCCAGTCTAATAGCCTCACTTTTCTCCTCCTCATAAATGAGGAAAGTTTGAAGCCGCTTGAAAAAGCAGGCTACAGACTCCGTTTTGGTATCAGGAATGCCAAAGTAAAAGTGTTCCGCGCCTCAGGAGTGGAAGCGGATCCACTGCAGGATACAAAAGGGATGCTGGATGAACTCAGCCTTGATGAGGAGGAGGAAAACACTTTATTGCAAGGCGAAGAGAAGATGGGTGGGTCTGATGTTGAAGTGTGTGCAGATTAACCTAAATCGCGCTAGGTGCGCCTCGGATAATCTGCAAATTCTCCTAGGGGAGGAGGATATTGACATAGGACTCATACAAGAACCATGGACAAGGGACCTTAAGGTTAAGGGCCTTGATGGCGACAATTACAATTTATTTTACGCCAGCAGTGACCAGGTAAGGCCTAGAAGCTGTATTCTAGCGAAGAAACACATCAATGCCTTTCTGTGTCCTGGTTTTAGTACATCCGACCTAACGGTGGTAAAGGTGGAAACAGCTGATGGAAGAGCCATCTACATCTCCTCCATATATATGGCCCACGACAGGACAGCACCCACCGAAGAACTACTCATACTAACCAAGGAAGTGGCGGCAATGAAATCAAGCCTGCTCGTAGGAGGGGATGCCAATGCCAGACACACCTTGTGGGGAAGTACCACGACAAACGAAAGAGGTGAGTCACTTTTTGAATATATCCTTGATAACAACCTTATAGTGTGTAACAGGGGAAGTACACCAACCTTCACGTTCCCAAGTACGGACAATTTTCGGAGTTGGGAGGAAGTTCTGGATGTCACTTTGATCACCAACAGTGGAAACTTTAGAGTTGAGGACTGGAAAGTCTCCAGTCTGAAGACTTTCTCGGATCACAGCTTGATTGTCTTTGCGCTGGATCTCAATGTGAGGCAGCCGAAGCCGTTTAGGAATCCCAGAAGAACTGGCTGGAAGAAATTCAGGCAGGTTACTTCCACAAAATTATCTAGAATAAAAAACTTAAGTATGGGGACAGCAAAGGAGCTTGAGGCCAAGGTTCTGACTTGGACTCAGCGTTTAAAATCTCTTGCCCTGCTAAGTATAGTAAGAAAACCCTGCCCTCATGGTGGAACGAAGACCTGACTTGTCTTAGGAGATTGACAATCTTTAATACGTGCAATAAGCACAAGTATTGGCAACCCTATAAAGACTGTCTAAATATATACAAAAAAGCCATCAGATCAGCCAAAATGGACTCTTGGAGAGATTATTGTAAGTCGATTGAGGATACGAGTGCCTCATCATGATTGTACAAAATTCTATCCAAGAGCCACAACTGTCCGTCTTTTATCAAAAAGCCGGACGGTAGTTGGACTAAATCCGTGAATTAGTTAGCCCCAAAGTTCAACTATTAATGAGCCCATAAGCACTACAGAGGAAATTAACTTGGCGGCGTTTGAGCACAAAGAAATATTAACTTTCTCCAACAGAGATAGTATCGTTGGTACAACGAAAAAAGGTTAGGAGGATGTTCAACAAAGCCAAGCGTTGCAATAGTTGAGATGAGTATAGAACTGCTCTCATTGAGTACAAGAAGCTCATTAGGCGTTTGAAGGTGATGTGAAAGTATTCAATCGCTTTCGGAAGCGGCTCGCCTTCACAAAGCTCTATCCAAGGACTCAGCTAACGAAGTCGGGCTTCTATTGAAACCAGAAACTGTTGCTTCAGACCCTTCTTCTAGTGTCCGTCCTGCCAACTGTGAGACTACACCGGGTCCATGAAAAACCGGACGCGCAGATTATCGGTTGTTTTTGACATAGACAAAGTCAAATCGACAATAGGATCGTTTGAGTTGTACAAGGCTACTGGGTATTTCCCCCGCTCTGTCGAAAAAACGCTTGGAGGTCATAATATCACTACATATGGCCCAGCTTTTATTTGCAGGGATGGGGTGGCATTAGGGTCGTGTAAAACTATTGAAATTCGCCAATCAACCCTCAATAGACCTATTTCAATTCGGTATTTCGAAAACTGAATCATGGCCGCGTGCAAAGTTAGAAGCTGCGACCAAGATTAACATTCCTTCGCGACACAGAGCTCGCACCTGCTGATTACCAGCCAGGCCTACTGACGTGGCCAAGATTTTGTCGGTAAACAGGTTTTGTTACCCGAACCTCCCAACAGCCGGCTTGCGGATTGGCAAGTTAAATGAGCCGAAGGGCAAACAAAGAATTCACCCCATTGGCTAAAAAAAATGGTGCAATGAATTAGAGTTTTCAGAATTTTGAACTGCGGGTTTGCCAGAAGGATTGCTGCTCGGCGGGTCCTATTACAAACGTCACACTGGAGAGAGCGGATAACAAAAAAGGCGACAACACTAATGCTACTTCCTCGTCTATCAGTCAGAGCGGGATGACACTGTATCCCCCTCTTCTTATATCACTGTTGTGGAGAATGTTACAGCGTCCTTCATCCTCGATGAGACGTTTGGATGGAACCTTGAAGAGGACACTGACGTCACTGTGGAAGAGGCAGGGGTCGACGGATTATATTATTAGAATAGAATAGAAAAAGAAGTGCGGTGACTGATCGTCATGGTAGGCACTACGAACATAGGAGGTGATCTATTGTGCCATAGCCCTTAATATTATCGCAAGAGACCTTCCACCACTCTTACGAAGGCTAGTAAGTCTTTTGCAGGAGATTTCCGGACAGCAGCAGAGTTTGTATTATTAAACTCGGGCAAATAAATCTCCACCGCTTCAAAGTCGCCTCTGCTGCTCTTCTTTTACGGCTGGCACGTAGTGCAGAGGAAGTCGTTTTGGTTCAAATACCATGAGTCGTGAACGAGCATGTCGATAAGTCTAAAACTAAACCGGGTGTTGGTGCAGGTGCATTTAACCGAATACCAGGATTTCGATCGCAATGGGAATCTCACCCAGCGTCTTTCAAGTTGAGATTCGCGTCATTGAGGCCTGTGTCAGGGTGGTCTTGCAAAAGAACTTCGGACCAAGTTTTCTTGTCTTGAGTGTCAGGCCACCAGGGCATTGTAGGGAACGAGGCTGCGGATAAACTTGCTAGACAAGGGTCATCCAATCGTTTTCGGCCAAAGTGCGAATTAGTGACTGGTCTGCACTAATATGTAATGAACCATATTCTGGTCTGGTTGTGCTGCTTCCACCGGCAGATCGAAGCAGCACTTGATGAGTAAGGATCTGTCGGTGGTACGAAACTATAGGCCAAGGGTCCCATTACACCTGGACCCCAATACGAGCGCGAGGGCAAGCGAGCCATCTGCCAACCATTCCATCCTTATCGCCTCATTTTTACCTCCCTTGTTTGTGTTGTCTTCCCCAGGCCTATGAATTTTTGTTAATACGTAAAGGACAGGGGCAACGAGCGGCGAAAACCCCGCCCACGTCTCCCGAACTGAGCTATAGCAAGCATAGGCCGCTGCTTAGCTCGTTGAGGAGCCTTTTTCTTCGCCAGATGGCACAGCCCGTCCTTCACGATCAATTAAGCTACCTTAGGCTCCGTCCCCACGGGCATCTTCGGATGCCCATCAAACCGTCCGTTACAAATATTTCAGCAGTATTGGAAGAACCTCACAAGTCTGCATTAATCGAAGGAGCTGATTATGCCCTTAAAATATTAGGGTATTATCCTAATGAATAGAGCTCATCTAAGCTTTCTTGTGGAGTACTTATCGGGGCATCACCTCGCCAGATATCAGCTAAACAAAATGGGTCTGTCCAGCGAGACTGAATGCCGTCTCTGCCTGCAGGACGTGGAAATGACCAAACACATTTTTTGCCAATGTCCGGCCATCGCGCGTTATATTGTAGTATGTCATTCCTCGGGCAGTCTACTATAAGCCATGCTGATTTCAGGTTGATTCCTGCAAAAGATATAATGTCCTTTATTAGGAGGGTGGATGATCTTTTGGTAGTTTAATGGACTACGGCACAATAGACCTCTTATGGTCGCAGTGCCTACTCGTTGGGTCAGCAGTCTGCTGTATTATCTATCTAGTAAATGAATGCTAGCCGCTATAAAACCTAATCTGACTTTTGTCTCGTCTGCTGTCAGCCACTTCTACGATTCTTAAAAAATATTCAATCCATCAATTTTGGAAATGTCAGTGTTCATTTTAAGTTTGGAATATGATGTGTACTCGTACACCAATAAATATTTTATAAAGAAACGTCTATCTGCCAGGCAAGTATCTTTCCGGTCTATCTATTCCCCTGAAATGTCCTTGTCAAGTTATGCCATTATTCACATATCTTCCACGATTTTTTTTCCAATGCTTGTCATTGAAAATTCCAATTGACGACATTTCCATTTCGCGACTAATATCCGTCACATCCAAAAGATAATATCGAACAACGCATAAATACAAGAGCAGGAGCGCTACCACTTGAACAACCTGAGCAATAAATATTTATGGGAAAAGACACGAAAGTCTGTTTTATTGTAATAAATTATTCACAGGACAATAAATTTTATTTGGTCCCATGATACGCGATCTCTATATCTCTTGTGCTATAGAAGCTTCAATCTATTCGGATTCTGCTGTTGCTTGTTTTTTCGAATGACTGTATTTATTTGAAATTGAAAAATTCCAAAGTGTGAATTGTCAGGCAAGAGAAATATTGAAAAAATATGTACAAAAAAAAAGTGGCGTCTGTCTGTGAGGTGTCAAGCCAAGCAATACATTCAGCTCGGAAAGGGACATAATTAAAATTGAATTTGAAAGGTGAAACCGATGTTGTACAAAAATAGATAAGTAAACAATTAAATTTGAAAAAAAAAACCAGGCCGAAGCAAAGTGAGTTTCCTATATAGCCAGTTTATAGGGGAGGTTGGTACTCATTCAGGGAGATGTTGACCATTCTCAAAATCAATTAACTAACCCATTCTACAAATATTTGTTGAATTTTTCAAGTCGCTAGTTTCATTCCATCGAAAATTATTGCTTATTTGAAGTTTCACTTGTAGGGGAGGTAGGGGTTCCTTGGGTCGGATCTTGCCCATTATTGCCACCAACCAATTAGATCACCATACAAAAATATATTACAAACAAAATTTTAAGTCTCTAGCTTCACTCTATCGAAAGTTATGGCTTATTTGAAGTTTCATTTGTAGGGGAAGTAGGGGTTTCGTTGGTGGGACTTTACGTTTTTTTCAATATTAGCCAACTGGATCCTACTACAAACATTTGGCCAAAATTTTAAGTCGCTAGCTTTATTTTGACGTAAGTTATCGCTTAATTTAAGTGTCATCTCTAGGGGAGGTAGGGGTTCCTTAGGTCGGATCTAACCCATCTTTAATGCCAACTAACTCAATCTCACTTCAAACATTTGACCGAAATTTCAAGTTACTGGCTTCATTCTATCAAAAGTAATCGCTTATTTGAAGTTTCATTTATAGGGGAGCTAGGCGTTCCTTGGGTCGGATCTTGCCCATTTGCAATACCAACTAATAAGACCTTATTGCCAACATTCTAACAAATTTTCAATTCGCTAGTGTCATTCTATCGAAAGTTATCGTAATTAAAATAATATTTAATTTTTTGAATTTTGTAGGGGAGGTAGGCGTTCCTTTGATCTGATTATGCCCAACTTACTAAAACCTAAGCAGCTTCTCACTTCAGGGTTACATGCCAAAAATCAGATGTCTACGTCAATTGGTTCAACACTTATGGACAAAAAACCTGAAAAGTAGGGTAGTACGGGGGTCTTTGTAAGAAAATCACCGTTAATTTTCAACTGATCGATTTTAGTTTTCCAGGGGAGTATAAGATTACCATGACGAGCAATCTACCAAAGCTAGAGCTTTTCGTGTTTATTTAATCGGGAGTTATAGATACATTTAATTATTTTACATATGTAGGGGAGGTAGGCGTTCTCTTGGCCTGATCATACCCATACCATCCAACTATTTTAGATCATACTTCCAACATTTCACCAAAATTTCAAGGCTCTAGCTTCATTCTATCGAAAGTTATCGTGCGAACGGACAGACAGACAGACAGACATAGCTAAATCGAATCAGGAGGTGACCCTGATCATTTAATATATAGACATTGCTATACCTCTGGAGCCTCCTTTAAGGTGTTACATATTTCCGTCGTGACAAAAACAATATACCCTATACTAAAAGTCTAGGGTATAAAAATAAGTGGCGCAACAGTCCAATCTGAAGCATAGCCTCGAGATGAGTTAGCATTATCTCATTTTTTAGACCACGGTGTGTCTCATGCAGAGATGTGTGATCAGCAACACGGTCAACCGAGTTATTGGCCCCACATATGGGTACTCATTTAACAGCTGAGTGGGCTGATAGTCCGGCACGTAAATCTCTTTTTTTTATCGAAAACTACATTCCGTAGTAACCGAACCGGGACCCAGTGCGTTGAAGGCGAATGTGCTAATCGTTGCGCCATCCGGGATTTGTGTTAATCTGAATTGAATGTGGTGACACAACCAAACATATCATTACTTATTTCATACAATACAGACATATTTTGACATGGATATGTCTTTTTGCTGGGGATGTTTTTACAAATTCCAATGTTTTCAAGGTTTCCGGTTGATGCAAAAATTTTACCGCTGCTCAATTCCACAAAAAAGGGTTTTCAAAGAAATATTTGGATCAAGGCGATGAAAAAGGCATGAATGTTCGATTCAAAGGCTATACGAGTATTAACAGTGTGTTCAATATGTAACCAAATTCTTTTTTTATAATCAGATTCAGCAAACGTCAAGAGGGCCAGCTTTACATTCTCTTCAAAGTAGTAGTAAAATTAATAGTGGGAATAAATAAATTGATAATTACGAAACCACCTTTGGATAGTTTGCACTAAATGTCATCTAGCAATAACAACAGAAAACTACACCGAAACTTCGATATGGTATGGAGTCGGAAGCGTATAAAATACAGACATTGGCAAAATTATTAACACATTGCAATGTTTGCTTCTTGAACAGCCCTTAAAGCTGCAGAACTTTTAAAATAACCCAAAACTTGTGCCGATCAATTGGCGATACCAAAAGTACCAATTTTCAACGACCATAATATGCATTAAAAGTGAGTTTCCTATATGGTCAGCTTGAACTGTGTGTGCGGATCCAACAAGAAGTTAAATCGTTCATCAATTCGGATTTTGTATACACGGTGTCGCATTCATGATGGTAAATATTTAAATGCTAGATAGTAAAGCTCATTTGCAGAAAATTAATGTACTACATGAACCTTCTATCTTTAACCGTTACAGAGTTATAGCATTTAAAAAAAAATGTCGAAACCCTTGACTTGTCCAACAAATTCTAAATTTTCTAAGCCCCCAATTATTGGATCCAAGATTTGATCTTACTTTCTCACACTACAGAAAATTTCATATAAATAAACTTTTTACCAGTTAAAAAAATCACCGTTATTTCAAAGATACAACCGTTCAAACTTTGAAAAAATTGTGAAATCTATTTTTCATCAAAAATCCAAATGATTATTTCGTAACGGTACTTTGAACTGACAAATCTGCAAAGTTGACAAAAGTTGCCCTATTATGAATATTAAGGACTTAGATTTGAAAATTTGCGAATGTGAGGTTTTAAAGTAAAAAAAAAAGCGATTTTCATGTACAGCAAATCACACGATATGAACAAGTATGTACTAACAGTGCCAAATTAATGTAGCAGAAAACTTTACATTGGAAATGTTTCTGGCCAAAAATACATCATAACGTACTTGCTAAGCTAACGGTTATTTTAACCGTAAATGCTTGTTATTTCTAAATCATGCTTGTAGTCAGTTATTATTACATAATTAATCTGTTGTTATTGTACAAATATTATACCAGGTAATAATATTAATATTGAAATTAATGCTATAATATTATAACTTCGTCCTTTGGTTGGTATAGTGTTGTTCCCGATTTGTAGATATGCAAAGGGCATATACTGATAGTGAATACGCCGTAATGGTGTTTGTATATGGCGTTGCTGGAGGGAACGGATGCGAGGCAGTTCGGGAGTACAGTAGACGCTTCCCACATAGACAACTTCCGGACAGTAGGACGTTTACTAGAACGTTTTGAATTTTAAGAGAAACGGGAAAAACGCCTTACCACAATACCAACGATCAAAGCGAATGCTCGACATGGAATCAAGACGAGATCCTTAGGCACTTTGATGAGAACCTTGTAATGGACAGGTGTTGCGGACACCTAAGTGTCCATGGGGACGGAGTTAAAGTATGCCGAACTGACCGTGAAGGTCCGGCGACGCCATCAGGCGAGAACTCCTCAGCGGGATAGGCGGCGGCACGAGCTTGCTGTAGCTCAGTGACGGGAGATGTGGGCGGGGTTTTTGCCCTCTCGCTGCCCCGTACCATTATCATCCTAAAAAAAAATCTCGTGCCTAAGGACAACAGCTGCACACACACGGGTACCAAAGGTCCCACGACCTTAAAAAAAATAGCAAAGAAAAAAAAAGAAACTACATAAAGGCAATGGCCGTCGACCGGCTCATGTACCTCGACACGACTCCTGGGTCCAGATGGAGCGGACCCTGGCCTCTAAACCCACCCTACCAATGAGGTACCTTGGCCCAATTGATGGTACCTCCCAAAATAAACTCAGGAAAACGATGAGGGTGTTACCTCATCCTACCATCGCTGATCTAAAAATGGAGATTCCCATTCTGAAAAGGAGGTCGGGGTTAATTCCTGAAGGGAAAACGCCAAAGATTTTACTTATCGTACAACATTATTATTCCAGCATCAAAAAAAAACATAAATAAAAATGGTAACAAAAGAAAGGAACAAAATGTATGTGAGCCAAACTGAATAAGTAAATTAAATAGTACAAAAACAAATTAAAGGAAAGAGCTAATAAAAAAACATAAAAGAACTACGATTGGGGTAAACCCCAATCATGCAATACTCTAGATGAATTTGAACCTGGTTAAAGCCAATAAATAATTTTGGTTGCAATCTCGGATGCATCGTTAAGACGTAAGACGTAAGACGTAAGTCGTTAAGACGTTAAGACGTATTTCATGAAATAGTGCAGTTTGTATGGGAGGGGGTAGAAGGAGGGTGAGGATTACAATAAATTTTATAATGTAGGTTACAATTATCATAAAAGTGATATATTCAAAATTTCAAAGCAATATGTTTTATAGTTTCTGAGAAAATCTGATTATTGTAAATTATCAAAAATGTGTCATTTTGTATGGGAGGGGGTAGACGGAGTAAGGGTAATCGATTACTTTTTTTGAATCTAACTGATATTGTTAATTAAGTGTTAAGTACAAAATTTCAGCCCGATAAATTGTATACGTACTGAGTAAATTGGCTTAACGTATTTCATGAAATAGTGCAGTTTGTATGGGAGGGGGTAGAAGGAGGGTGAGGATTACAATAAATTTTAGAATGTAGGTTACAATTATCATAAAAGTGATATATTCAAAATTTCAAAGCAAGATGTTTTATAGTTTCTGAGAAAATCTGATTATTGTAAATTTTCAAAAATGTGTCATTTTGTATGGGAGGGGGTAGAAGGGGTGGAGCGATTTAGCCCGTTCACGAACTTAGCCTTCATTTTTTGTCAAAAATAACGTGTGCAAAATTTGAATTTCATAGCTCAACGCGTTCTCGAGCTAGAGAGGTCACGGACGGACGGACGGACAGACGGACAGACGGACAGACGGACAGACGGACAGACGGACAGACGGACATCCGGTTTTGAGATATTCGAGTGATAATATGAACTTCTGTATCATTCATTTTTTTCTGCGAGCCTTATTTCTTAGCGTTACAAACTTTGTGGCAAACTTATAATACTCTCAGATTTCATCTAGAGTATAAAAATATTTACATGATCGGTCAAATATGGGACTTACCCCTCTTTTCGCCGATGGCCATCACGAACGGGAGCCACTGAAACTTAATGGTGGATTAGCACTTCAAAAAAAAAAAAACTAATTAAAATATTCACTAAGAGAAGAATGATCTAATTCAAAATTCAATACTAGTGGCAAAACTTTAACAAAAAAAAAAAAAAGAATTAATAGTAATCACATAAAAACATTAACGGTAGCAACTCTGCAACTCTTAAAAATCGATGGAGGTTCGACGAATCCACGAGAGAAAAATGTCTGACTGTGATGATAGTTGTTGTTACTGTGATTTGCACGTATAAACTGGGCTTTGCGATCTCGACCCATGCACTTTTACTGTTGTTGCATTTGCAATTTGTATCAATTTCACAAAATTGGGGACTTGTATCATCATCATCGTGGCGCGACAGCCCGACGTCGGGCCTTGGCCGCCTGGATCATTGTCCTCCAATTATCTCGGTCACGTGACCGCGTCCTCCAATTTTGGGAGCCCAGCAGCTGCGCGGCGTCCACACCTACTGAGCTCTCCCAACGAGATCTCGGTCGTCCTCGCAGTCTCGCTCCATCGACTCGTTCTGCATTCATTACTCTCTTAGGCATGCGATCATCGTCCATTCTTTGTACATGCCCTGCCCATTGAAGTCGTTGTAGTTTGACGATTTTCGAGACTTGCAGCTCATCGTACATTTCATACAACTCATGGTTGTACCGGATGCGCCATCCATCTCGATCGCAAACAGCCCCGAAAATTCGCCGTAGAACCTTACGTTCGAAAGTGTCTAGCATGTTTTCGGAGGCTTGAGTTAGGGTCCATGCTTCGCAGCCATAGCATAGCACTGGTCGTATAATGGTTTTGTACACGCGCAGCTTCGTGTTTCTGTGCACATGTTTCGATTTCATTATGGGGAGAACCGAGAAAAGAGTCTTATTAGCTAACTGTATCCGTCGCTTGATTTCGTCAGTTTCGTTGGCGTCCCTTGACAGGTTGCAACCCAGGTAGATGAAGTTGTTCACGAACTCGATGTTGAGGTCCCACACGTTGATGCTCGGTTGTGCAGGTGTCCTTGTCACCGATTGCATCATTATTTTAGTTTTACCCTCGTTAATACGTAATCCAACTTCCTTTGCAGCGGTATCGAGCGTATGCAGAAGTTCTTCTGCGTCAGCCAATCTTCGGGACATGATGTTGATGTCGTCGGCGTACGCTGCTAATTGTGTCGACTTGATGAGCAGCGTCTTGCTGTTGTCCATATTCATGGCCCGAATAACGTATTCCAGTGCTAGGTTGAAGAGCGTCGGTGCCAGTCCATCGCCCTGTTTCAAACCAGTGCGTGTTTCAAATAGATCAGTAAGTCTATTCTGGATCCTGACTTGTGAGACGGAGTTGGTCATCGTCATCTTTGTCAGTCGCACTAATTTGGCCGGTATACCAAATTGCAGCATGATGTTGTACAGTACTCCACGGTCGATACTGTCGTATGCCTGCTTGAAGTCGGCAAAGATTTGGTATACGTTTACGTTGTATTCCCAGCACCTCTGGAGTATCAGTTTGACTGAGAAGAGCTGATCGGTTGTGGAGCGACCAGGTCTGAAACCGCTTTGATATTCGCCAATGACTCGTTCTGCGTACGGTTTTATTCTATTTTCCAGAATTTTCGTCAAAACTTTATAGGACGTACAAACTAGTGAGATGCCCCTGTAATTCTCACACCGCAATTTATCTCCCTTTTTATGGATTGGACAGATGATGCTTCTGCGCCAATCGTCTGGGATCTCCTCGTTCTCCCATACTCGCAGGAGTAATTGATGTATGGCATCAACTAGGCTCGTTCCACCGAATCTTAGCAGTTCAGCTGGGATCTCGTCAGCGCCCGGCGCTTTATTTCGTTTTAGTGACCGCAACGCGAGATCAACTTCCTCTACTGTCGGGGGTTGAATGGGTGGGCCTAGATCAACAATATCATCGAGAGCTTCCTGTGTGGGGATGTTAGATGGTCGGTTTAGAAGCTCTTCAAAATAAGAGGCCCATGATTTGTTAATACCATCGGTGTCGCTGATGATGTTTCCATCCTTGTCCTTACAAAGGCTAGTCCTGGGTTGGTAGCCGTTCTTAATTGTATTTACTAGTTTGTACGCTTGTCTGGTGTTCCTATTAGCTAAGTTTTCGTTTATGTTCAGCAACTGCTCGTCAAAGTATTTACGTTTCTTACGTCTAATTATTCTATTCGATATTCGCCGTAGCTCGTCATATTTTTCTCTTCTGGCTCTGGTTCCTCGTTGAATCCATTGTCTGTAGGCCTCGTTTTTCGCGTCAAGTGAATTTTTGCATTCTTCGTCGAACCAGTTATTTCGCGCTCGCCGGGCTTTATATCCCACGACCTTCTCTGCGACATCCTTGATGGTACCCTTGAGTTCTTCCCAGAACCCATGGACGCCTGTGTTGCTGATGTTGTGTAGCATAGGTGATAGTTTTTCCTCAAGGGCGGTAGTATACGCCACCGCTGTAGCATCACTCAAGAGCTTATCAACCGCAAAGATTTTGGGAGGGCTGATTCTTGACTGGTGCACTGAGGAGATTCTACATCTGTAGGTCGTCTTCACCAAGTGATGATCTGAGTCGCAGTTTGCTCCTCGATAGGAGCGGACATCCATGACACTAGACGCCCATCTCCTGCAAATGAGGACGTGGTCAATTTGGTTGACGGTATGTGGGTCTGGAGACTTCCAGGTCTGCTTGTGAATGCGTCGATGCGGGAAACACGTAGAGCTTACGACTAGATTCCTGCTGCAGGCGAAGTCGATAAGTCGCTGGCCGTTATCGTTACATTCTTCATGGAGGCTGTGGCCTCCAGAGGTCCCCCGATGCCAACTTTCATTCCCGACTTTCGCGTTAAAGTCTCCCAGCAGCAATTTGACGTCGTTTGTTGGAAGTGAGTCGAAGAGAGTTTCAAGGCGGGCGTAGAACTCGTCTTTTACTGCATCTTCTTTAACTTCAGTGGGGGCATGCACAGTGATGAGCCAGAGATTGAAGAATCGAGTCTTGATGCGAATCGCACACAGCCGTTCATTTATGGGTTTGAAGTCAGTAATATGCGGTTTGAGGTGATTGTCCACTATAAATGCTACTCCAAACTCCTTGCGGCTCGATGGTTTGCCACTTGTAAAAATTGTGTGCGATTTCTGGTCATTAATCTCGCTGCCAAGCCAATTTGTTTCCTGGACTGCAGTAATGCTCAGTTTGTACTTTTCGACCTGTTGAAGGAGGGCCTTCACGGCCCCCGGTTTGTTCAGGGAGCGTACATTCCAGGATCCGAAAGAATAATCCTTTATTCGTTTGCGTGGTCCTCGTTGTTGATCCGTCCAATCCGAGGCTTTTGTTCCAGGTTTCTTGACATGGAGTGGTTTTTACAAGGACGAGTTGTCAGCACGTCGCTTAACCCCATTCGGGGGATGGCCTCGGAGATAGCTGCTTCAGATGGTTTAATAAACGTGCTGGAGCCCACACAACTATGTAGCAGGTCCAACTACGCAAGTCATTCCATCCTACTAGACCTGAGACGCTTAGGTGTTTGTCAGCCATTCAGGCTACAGCTATCTGCCTTTTCCAAACTGTCTTATCGCTAAGACATTGGCCGTCAGCGAGTTGATACACTGCCGTTACCAGGGGGCGCCCACGCGGAGGACTATGGAAAAGGTCTTTGCCCCCCGGGGACTTGTATCGCTAGCACTATATTGTCGGAACAAACCGGGCCACTGTTACACTGAAAAATTTCCTGACTCTATAATATCGGCGGAGAACGCTGTTGTCGGATCTTGAGATATTTTCTTTGTAGGTCTTGTGATTGCGTACGCACTGGCGGGACGTTCACTCGAACTTTCAGGGAAAACCGCAGATGGAACATATAGCGCGTCACGCGATGTTCTATTTTGACGACGGATTAAATTCCCACTTGCCGACCCGAGATGGCGATGTCAAAACCAACAACAAAAAAAAAAGAAAATGCTCGCGGCAGTCGCGCCGATAATGTAGCCTATCTCTTGGACGAAAGAGGCCCCCCACACCAATTCCAATCACCCGTCCGTTGAAACTCAAAAGAAAACGCGACTTTCAGCGGTGTCGTGCTGATGTGATGTCCGGGCGGCGGTTCCAAGTGAACTCCCTAAACAAAATTATAGCACGTCTCGGCGGTGGTGTGCCGATGTGACGGCTATGACGGGTGATAGAGGACTCTCCAGCGATCGCTCTCCCAGCAGGTCGCGACCCTCGATACAGCACAGGCATCGGCTGAAAAATCTCGTCAATCGAGTTTCATGCAACGGAATTCTCCGTTTGCATGAAACTCGACATGGAATATCGCTACCCACTTGTCTCTTCTATCCCAATGCGAGGTCGATGGCACCAGAACAAACAGCATATTCTTTCAGGACACATAAGAGTCCATCAGAATATAGCGTTTGCAAGTGTCAACGACCCACAGTGTGATAGAATGACAGAGTTGTCGTTCTTGAAAAATTCCTGATGAAGAATTCGAATTGTTAGGTGGCAAATATTTTAGAAAAATATTTTAGAAAAATATTTGACAATCAACAATGCGAGTAGACCATCAGAAAAGTCATTCATTACAACCTCGGTTCGAGCACGCGAAGGACTGGACTTCAACTGAATGTCCCGCGTATGGCGGTTCACTCCACGTCGACGAACAGTATCCGTATCACTTAGCACAGGTTCAGGATCTATTACCTGCAGACTTTGAAAGGAGGACGACCTTCTGTAGGTGGTTTTTGGATAAAACTGTAACAAATCGGCATTTTGCGAGGAAAGTGTTATGGACGGATGAAGCAACATTTACACGGAGTGCCGTGTTTAATTCGCGGAATACGCATGTCTCATGTCATCAGAACCCCCACGCAACTCGAACTTCTAGATAGATACCAGCATGAATCAAGGGTGAATGTTTGGATAGGTGTTCTCGGGGACCACCTTTCCGAACCCATAATTCTTCCTGAACGACTGAATTCATCCGCGTTTCATAACGTGCTGGAGACTGATGTCGGCCCGAATTTGCTCGATGGTATTGCGATTGCAGAACGACCTGAAATTTGGTGGCAGATGGACGGATGTCCTGCCCATAACGGGAGAGTTATTATGGAGTTTCTTCATAACGAATTCCACGAAAAGTGGATCGGACGATATGGGCCTATTGCATGGCCTGCTAGGAGTCCTGATTTAACTCCTCTTGGCTTTTATGTTTGGGGAAGTTTGAAAAATGAGGTTTATAACGAACCCATCACGTCGCGGGAACACCTGATTCGGAAAATTGAAACGGCATGCAGCGATTTGAGAGAAAAGAGGGAAGAAGTTTCCGGGCTGTCACATCAGTTGTCAAAAGATATCAAGCTTGTATCCAACACGAAGAAGGACATTTCGAACAAAATTTGTAGTTTTCACTTTGGATGTGATTTGAATTCCTTTGTCATTAGTTTTGCTTCTTTTCTGTTATTTAGTTAACTAAAAAATATAACATAAGTAAAATTGTTTTGAAAATAGCTTAAATATGTTTTACTTGATAATCGCGTTTTTTAACCTTTAAAACGTCACATTCGCAAATTTTCAAATCTAAGTCCTTAATATTTATACGCCCATCGAAACATAACATAATGGGGCAACCTTTGTCAACTTTGCAGATTTGTCAGTTCAAAGTACCGTTACGAAATAATCATTTGGATTTTTGATGAAAAATAGATTTCACAATTTTTTCAAAGTTTGAACGGTTGTGTCTTTGAAATAACGGTGATTTTGTTAACCGGTAAAAAGTTTATTTATATGAAATATTATATAGTTTCAGAAAGTAAGATCAAATCTTGTATCGAGTAATTGGCGGCTTAGAAAATTTAGAATTTGTTGGACAAGTCAAGGGTTTCGACAGTTTTTTTTTAAATGCTACAACTCTGTAACGGTTAAAGATAGAAGGTTCATGTAGTACATTAATTTTTTGCAAATGAGCTTTACTATCTACCATTTAAATATTTTCCATCATGAATGGGACACCCTGTATTTAAATATTATTAGTTACTTATAAAACGTAGTTGCAGTAGCAATAAGATTCGTTTTTGTTTTAATCAGATAGGAACTCGAATTGTTTTTTTTTTTTTGTTAACATTGCATAGGATCTATCAACGTTAAAACCATTAACGTCATCCGTCATTCCCGCACTCAATCCCATACAACGAAAGTAGCAGCCAGGCTTTCTGGGGAATAGCCTTTTGTTGATTGAATCCTGATTAGTGGGCGACATTTTCTGAGATGTAAAGCATTCCTTTTTATCTTCGGCCCATTGTTTGTGGGTTTTAGGAGTCCACTAGGCAATTGCTTAAAATAAATAAATTTTTGGAATATCTGACTTAAAGTCGATAAGTTGAAGTCAAATCTAATACTTACGAAAACAAAGATAAAAACTAGGGTATAGTGAACACAAATTGTTTCATCATGAACGCTTCAGCAAATATAGTATTTCGTCTGAAAATAGTAATGCGCTCTCACAGTGATCAGAATCTATTTCGCAAATTAAAAAAAAAATCAGCAATCCATAAGGAATCACTCGTATGTTATATACTATTATAGCACCATACAAGTAAAGCGACTAAATTCTCCAATTGTTTATAATGAAGATGTACATATAATATTATCATTACGTCTTCAGTGCAATATAATTTAACCCTTAATTAGCAACATGGTCAACTTAAATTTGAATTAAAAATAATTGTTCTTAGATTGTCGGATAGTTGCGCAACTCTTCCATGCACTTTACTCATGGGTGCACAACATTTTACACTCGTGTCGCTCAAGCAACAGTACTAAAACTATGGTTGTATGCGCCTATCAAATAAGATGCCTTGTCAACATTTTATCTTAAAATTTTTATTAGTGAGGTACTTTATACGATTTGTTGATTACATATTTCTTGTATTACATATTTTTCAAATCGAGAAAGGCTTTCCTTTTAATTTCTTTGTAAAATAAAATAAATTGTTAATTGCCCTGACTCCTCCATGAGCATGCGGGTGTCAACATCTCAGCCATTCCTATGTCTTGTTGATGTTTCGATAGCATATCTAATGTTCGGACGTGCAGTTACTAGCATGCATCTCCTATCCGAACTGTCTTTATAGTGACCTGCAAGCAATCTTTTGCGCGCGCCACGGATCGAACCTCCATTCTCTAGATCGTAAAGTGATGACCGAACGAACACGAACCACGGAGCGCGTCAGTGACTGCATGGAATTAACAATAAGAATTGACGCGCCCAATTAAGGGTTAAACGTTTGCAAAGAGTCCATTATTAACATTTTGCTACAAGAGTGGTTGAAAAGTATGTGCTGTTAAGCCTATAAATTGTTTACTTTAACTATCATTTATTGTGTAAACAAAAGTAAGAAAAAAACATACAATTTGGGCGATCTTAAGAGATGCTAGCTTATTTAGTAATGATTATTTTATAATTGATAAAAATGCAATACATCTTATTTTGTAAGAATGTGGAGTTTATAAAAATAGATTTCCTTTTGTTATACCCTTCATGTACATATATGTGATAGGGTATATTTACTTTGTCATGAAGTTTGCAACGCACAGAAGGAAGCATCTCCGACCATATAAACTATATATTCTTGGTCGGTATGATGAGACGGGTTGATTAAGCTTTGTCCGTCTGTCCATCTGTCTGTCTAGTTCTATGAATGTGTCCCACAGTTTTAAAGCTATCAAGCTGAAATTTTGTACAATGCCTTCTTTCTGTTGCACGCTGTATATAGGTATATGTTGGAACCAACGGAATCGGACCACTACGTCAGATAGCTGCCATAGGAACAACCGGTCCAAAAATTCAAATTCAAAAAAGGGCTTCACGTGAATCATATCATATCTTCGGCAAGCTAGCCAAAGGAAGCTTGGTTTTGAATTAAATTAGTTTATAGTTACACAACTCCCTCCGCCGGGCGTACGAATAATGCCACGGCCCTTTTCCGCATGTCATACAAGTTGAATAAAAAAACAATCTAGCCTTTAGCTAGCTTGTTGTTGTTGTAGCAATGGTCGTAGTTCGGTGTGTTGGTTGGTTACATGCCTACGGTTCGTATTCATCCCCGGTGTTGAGGGGTAGAAAGTTAGCTGCTTCTATTGGGTTCTCCCACAGCGATCTAGGAGTCAGGTGCGTAGGTGCAGCTGGGCAGTGAAAGATGTGAGGGGCTCCATTACATGCAGGACAGATGTTTGAGACGTCCTGATCGATGCGGGATAGGTAAGAGTTCATTCGTGAACATCTGTGACCAAAGTTGAGCGAGTGTCGTAATCGTAGCTTTTGGAAGTCTTTCCTCTTCCGGAGATATCATTGTTAGTATGGACAAGAGAACTGAATTCGGACCTAAACCTGTTATTGACTGATGAACCTCCTCCTGATGTATCGCTGCGATGCCGACCTGTGTGCGCCACTATCAAAGGGTACCCTTTGGTACCTCTGGACATCCCTTTCAAGGTCCCTCAAGTCGCGCCTGACATGTCTGGGCGGCGGCGTCTTGTCCATGAGGTTGGAGTTTGGGTGATCACTTCGGTAGCAACCCTCCATATATTGCTTGGCAAGAAGCTGGTTGTGGTCCCTTAAAGGCATCATCTTGGTTTTCTGATGTAGATGGTCCGGGAGTGACATCAGGAGACAGCCAGTAACAGTACAGAGAGCGGCATTTTGGCACGCCTGAATCTTTTTCCACTGTATGTCGCAGAGATTCTGCGACCACACAGGAGCCGCATAGTTGGCCACTGATCTTCCGACTGCTTTATACGTGACAAGTAGAGTTTCCTTATCCTTACCCCAGGTACTACCGGTCAAGGCTTTGAGGATCTTATTCCTACCACGCATCCTGTTGCACACGGTTGAGGCATGGGGTGATGATGTGGCTACGCTGTCCAGCGTGACTCCTAGGATTTTAGGATGGTTTATAATAGGAAGTGGATGATTCCCGATCGAAGTTTCAAGCTGCATCTTGACCTCCTTCGTCCAGGTGGTAAATAGGGTTGCCGAGGATTTAGACGCCGAGACGGTAAGGTTCTTGGTTATGAAGAACGAGTTAAGTTCTTCAAGATAACCGTTGATGTTTTCGCACATATCCGCTATGTTGTTCCCTGTTGCCAGAATGGAGCAGTTGTCAGCGTAGGAGATGATGTCGATCCCTTCAGGTGGTGTTGTTTGTCTTGATAGATATAAATTAAACAAGGTAGGAGATAGAACCCCTCCTTGAGGTACACCTTGTTTAATCTTCCTAAGCTTCGATTTGCTGGCCAAAGACAGTAATGAACGCAGAACGAGTCAACGGAGCGAGACTGCCAAGACGACCGAGATCTCGTTGGCAGAGCTCAGTATATGCGGACGCCGAGCAGCTACTGGGCTTCCAAAATTGGAGGACGCGGCCACGTGACGAGATAATTGGAGGAAGAGGATCCAAGCGACCAAGGCCCGAAGTCGGGCTTTGATGATAATATTGATATTTTGAAAACCATAAAATCCGGGGGGCGGGAACTATGTACACTCTCTCAAATTGCGTCTGCGCATGTCCAAATGTTAGTCGAACTGACTACTTGCTACTTTTTCTGGGACCCTAGTGATTCAGATAGTACAACACGGGCTATTTTATTAAATGATGAATAGGAATTGGCGGAAAGTGAAGGTCATTGAAAGTCCTTGGACGTTCTTGACCTAAATAATGAGTAAAAATGGAATTTCATTCATTGTGACCTCAGATTGGGTCTATCATGTGCATGTTGGGAGTGCACAATTTGTTTAATGAAATGGTGAGAATGAGAATGATATGAATGGATGAGAGGAGGAGGTCCGCTGCCTTGAGCGAAATTTCGCATACATTCAGAGACCATAAATTGCGTGTGAGCATGTCGAGCGAGGAGAGCAGACGACTTCTTGCGACGTGTTCTGGGGGCCTAGTCAAGTTAGGTAGTACTGAGCGTACTCTATATTTTTGAGGATTTTGAATGTATGGTATGGTGTGTATGCAGGAGTTTTGATTATGGCGTCGCGTTGACTGAGAGCGTGGGACAGAGAGCACAGAGAGCGCCTGTTGACCCGTACACTAAGTTATTTCTTGCCGTCCACAACGTCAACCTTTATCGCTATCAAATCAACATCCCAACATGTACACACAGGATCCCCTCAAGCGCGCCGCCCGCGCGGTGCTACAAGCAACAGCCATGCACAATGACCACATCACTCAAACGACATGCACAATGACCACTTCACTCAAACGACATGCACAACCAGAAAAGAAAAACTTTCAATGGGCTTGTTTCCTCATCTGACCCCCTTGTAGAAAAACAGACATTTCGTGTGACGGACAGATTTTTAGGATGACCCCCAGCTATAAGACATATCCATGTCAAAAATAATCTAGCCTTCAGCTAGCTTGTTGTTGTTGTAGCAATGGTCGGAATTCGGTGTGTTTGTTGGTTACATGCCTACGGTTCGTCTTCATCCCCGATGTTGAGGGATAGAGAGTTAGCTGCCTCTATTGGGTTCTCCCACAGCGATCTGGGAGTCAAGTGTGTGGTTGCCGCTGGGCAATGAAAGATGTGGTCTAGGTCGTGAGGGGCTCCATTACATGCAGGACAGATGTTTGAGACGTCCTGGTTGATGCGGGATAGGTAGGAGTTCATTCGTGAACACCAGTGACTAAGTTGGGCGCGTGTAATTCTCGTAGCTCTTGGAAGTCTTTCCTCTTCCGGAGATATCATTGGTAGTATAGACGAGAGAACTGAATTCGGACCTAAACCTGTTATTGACTGATGAGCCTCCTCCTGATGTATCGCTGCAATTGCCGACCTGTGTGCGCCACTATCAAAGAGTACCCTTTTGTACCTCTGAACATCCCTTTCAAGGTACCTCAAGTCGCGCCTGACATGTCTGGGCGGCGGCGTCTTGTCCATGAGGTTGGAGTTTGGGTGATCACTTCGGTAGCAACCCACCAGGTATTGCTTGGCAAGAAGCTGGTTGTGGTCCCTTAAAGGCATCATCTTGGTTTTCTGATGTAGATGGTCCGGGAGTGACATCAGGAGACAGCCAGTAACAGTACAGAGAGCGGCATTTTGGCACGCCTGAATCTTTTTCCACTATATGTCTCAGAGATTCTGTGACCACACAGGAGCCGCATAGTTGGCCACTGAACTTCCGACTGCTTTATATGTGACCAGTAGAGTTTCCTTATTCTTGCCCCAGGTACTACCGGTCAAGGCTTTGAGGATCTTATTCCTACTATGCATTCTGTTGCACACGGTTGAGGCATGGGGCGATGATGCGGCTACGCTGTCCAGCGTGACTCCTAGGATTTTAGCATGGTTTATAGTAGGAATTGGATGATTCCCGATCGAAATTTCAAGCTGCATCTTGACCTCCTTCGTCCAGGTGGTAAATAGGGTTGCCGAGGATTTAGACGCCGAGACGGTAAGGTTCTTGGTTATGAAGAACGAGTTAAGTTCTTCAAGATAACCGTTGATGTTTTCGCACATATCCGCTATGTTGTTCCCTGTTGCCAGAATGGAGCAGTCGTCAGCGTAGGAGATGATGTCGATCCCTTCAGGTGGTGTTGGGAGTCCTGATAGATATAAATTAAACAAGGTAGGAGATAGAACCCCTCCTTGAGGTACACCTTGTTTAATCTTCCTAAGCTTTGATTTACTGGCCAAAGACAGTAATGAACGCAGAACGAGTCAACGGAGCGAGACTGCCAAGACGACCGAGATCTCGTTGGCAGAGCTCGGTATATGCGGACGCCGAGCAGCTACTGGGCTTCCAAAATTGGAGGGCGCGGCCACGTGACGAGATAATTGGAGGAAGAGGATCCAAGCGACCAAGGCCCGAAGTCGGGCTGTCGCCACACGATTGTCACGGATCCAAGGCGTGACAAGATATGTGTCTGTAAGAAGTATAAAATAGATTAGTTACGGCGGTATCTAGGGGGTGGCGGTATACTTAGCCGTACAAATACCTTGCGTTCGATGCGATGTTCGGAAGCCGGCGACCAGTCCCTGGAATCTAAAAAAAAACAAACCACAAAGTTTCTTGCGCATTGGGGGATAGTTGTAAAAAGAAAATACTTATCTGACGCCTTGCAAGATGAATTGCGCATCGACGGAACCAACACTGTGGAGTTATTCTTGAGAAGATCCACGATCGGTCGCGGAAACTGAAGAAACTCCTCTAGATATCATTGTGCGACCGGCGCTATGAAACCCACAAGTCCGTCCAAACTTTTGTTCTCCTCATTTGGCGAGAACGTTAGAACTTCCAACGTGCTGCTGAAACTCATCTTTGTACGAGTCCGGATCGCGCGAACGTAAACACTGTGGCAAGTTGTCGGGAAGTACAATTGGTAAACACTCGCGAACTGCCAAAGTGACGTGTACTGCCTTACCAGCACCGGTTGTTAGTGGGACTCTAGTATCGTCTTGATAACTAACCCACGAAATTATCCGTTGGACCAAGGCTATTTAAGCGCTGGGGAATGAACGGGAACCCTCTTTGTTTAATTGATCATTGTTGATAAAAGGAATTTGGAGACTGGTGAGAATTTTGGAAGAAGACGAATTCGGAGTGCAAGCACATCAGATTGCGACGGAAGCCGGGTGCTAAACCATCTTGGAGACGTTGTGTCGCGTAGACGAATTCGGAGTGCAAGCACATCAGATTGCGACGGAAGCCGGGTGCTAAACCATCTTGGAGACGTTGAGTCGAGTCGACGACGTACCTCGAGAAGCCGGTAGCGGATACAACTTCGATTTACGAGATAGTAAGTAAATCCGCCACCCAGGTAGGAAATTAGTTTAGGATTAGTGAATTGTGCAGGACATAGGACATAAGCTATTTTATTATTAAGTTACGTAAGAGTACGACCGGTCGGGAGTTTGATGTGGTTAAGATTTTCATACTTGTAAATTGGTGTAACGCGCTTAGGACTCCGTATAATAAAATTAATTTAAACCTTAACCGTGTCGGTGGTTCAGTGCGACAATACATTTTCCCGTGAGTTCGTACTTACCGCGGGGACGAATCAGGCGCTGGCGGTCGTGAAATCCTAAGTACGTGGCGCCCACGACCCATCTTCGAGGGTTGGTGGGACGGCCGCAAGACCGCGGACACGGTGTAACACGATGATAATGAATGGCTTTGATGATAATATTGATATTTTGAAAACTATAAAATCCGGATATTTTTTGGTTGGTAGAATCGATTTCATTGAAGTAAGAACTGAATGTCACTTCCAATTAAGCCCAATTTTTTTTCCAAAATACTGGACTTTAATCGGATTAGCGGTTTTCATGTGATGTCCGAAAAGGCCGAAATAGACAGAAAAAGACATCTTAATGTACACTGGACAGCAAATAAACCGGGCCACCCGCCACCTTGGAACTTTAACCCAATTTTCTCAAACGATATAAAACTTACACCTATCAAAGTTACACCTACAGAAAGAGCGTTTAATGGCTATTCAAATGACTATAAATTTAACCTAAAGTACCGTAAACTCACATTACAATCAAGCAACAAACACAATGCCAACGATTTGCTCTATTTTGACTAGAGTTCGCGCTTACCGCTCTTTTCTTCTACAGTGAGGGTTGGATATTTGTTATCATTTCTTTAGTTTTTGTCCATTATTTGCTTAGACTCGTGTATTTTTGTTACTTTTTTCGGCCAATAATGGATTCGACACCTCAGGAAGCAGCTCAAGCTGTAGCACTACTTCAAGCAGGCCTTTAACAACGTGAGGTCGCTCGAAGACTTCGAATCAACAGGTCTTCGGTGCAACGAGTTTACAGACGATACTTAGAGACTGGAGTATTCGATCGTCGTCCAGGAACGGGCAGGGCTACATCGGCAGCAGATGATCATTATATCCAACTTACTGTTCTGCGAAATCGCCGCCTCAACGCAGTTCAAATCCAACAAAGTCTGCGTGATGAACGCCAAGTGGTCATAAGTTCATATACCGTCAGAAGAAGACTTGCTGAACGGAACCTAACTCCAAAGAGAGCTGCAACAGGTCCAGCATTAACTGTAGCCCACCGTCGAGCACGACTTGAATTTGCCCGAGAGCATAGGGATTGGACGTTAGAACAGTGGAGTAATGTACTCTTCACTGATGAGAGCAGGGTGAGTCTACATGGAAGTGATCGACGTCAGAGAATATATCGTTGCCCTGGAGAACGTTATTCTCAGTTTTAGATTGTTGAGTTGAAAAGACAACTCAATTTGTTGTATTGCCGGAATCAATCAATTTTAGCTCTGGTTGTTGTATGGCCTGTTATTCTCAGTGTTGCATCGAGGAATCTGTTGCTTATGGAGGAGCATCTCGCTAACCGAACGTACAGCGTTAGTTTTCGTCGAACCGATGGGCCGTACAGTACACGTGGATTGACTTCTCATCGCTCATCACTGAAATCCTCGCATACCATGTGGTTCCTTACGTAGGTTATATCGGGTAGGATATCCAGTTGATGCATAATAATGCACGGACTCATGTTGCTCATGTGGTGACCCAGTATCTACACGACGTCGGCATTCGTACGATGGATTGGCCAGCTCGAAGCCCGGACTTGAATCCGATAGAACACTTATGGGATGAGTTGAAACGTCGGATTCGAGCCCGGGTTGCTCCAACAAGGCTTCCAGAGCTGCGAATCGCAATTGAACAGCAGTTGAATGCAATTCCCCAAGATTTCATCGTCAGCTTTGTGAGGTCTATGAATACGAGGATGGTAGCAGTTATTCGAGCAAGGGGAGGGAAGACTGAATACTGACCAAAAACTTATTATTATTATTATATGTACTATTAAAACGTTTACCAATAAAGTTACCTCGATTTTATATTATTTATAGGATTATTTATTTTCACAGCAAACTGAGGAAAACCAAAGTTGATATAACTATGACATCGACAAATTCATGGCTTGTATCTAACCAAGTTGTTATCATACAAACACTTGATGATATTCAGCATCCACTTGCACGGATCGGCATCTTTCTTATCGGGAGTCATGCACTGTCTCATACCATCTGGAGCAAGTTCCCAGCCATCAGCTTTCGCCACTGCATAGGTCCTCTCAACGTTGAAGCCGTTAACGTCATCCCAGACTCCCATCCTCATTCCTAAGCAATGATAGAAGCAGCCGGGCTCTCTGACGAATAAACCTCTGAGCATTGTCTCTTGATTACTGGACGTAAATTTCTGAGCTGCAAAACATTCCTTTTTATCTACAGCGTATTGTTCTCTGGTTTTTGGAGCCCACATAGCAACTGCCTAAAAGTTAGAATAATTTTGAAGTATGTCACCATGGTGCCTATTGGACCAGAATAGAAGTGTTTGGGGTTAAAATTTTCGCACAAACATCAGAGCTTTAAGTATTTGTACAAAAATTTGCTAATGTGAGGTAAGTAGGTATAATAGTTGGTGAGTTTGAAGTGAATCTCGCCACATATACTTACCACAGCCAGAATGGCACAAATGGTCACGAAATGTTTCATCTCGAGTAATTCGGCTGATGTACATATATTGGCCTGCAAACGTAGAGAAAATGATAAACTTCTCTGAAAACTGTACGCTTTTATACATGTTACTGAAAGTGATTAAATTGTGTTTTGCAAAGATGTGCAGCAATAAACAGGTATCTTCTATATGTGATATGATAGCATTATTCGAGTAATGCGACAAAATTCGTTTTCGGCACAACTATTTACGTATACGTATATAGTACACTCCCGATCATTAGGACAGACCCAGTCAAATCTGGTTATATCTAGGAAAGTACCAACGGGATTATTCCGGGAAAGCCATGATATTACGAGTATGAGCCTACTTGTTCCTTTGGGAAAGACCAGCACCTATTCTACACAATATCAGCAACACAGAAGTCCATGGGTTCTGGGAAGAACTCAAGGGTACCATCAGGGATTTCGCAGAGAAAGTCGTGGCATATAAAGCCCAGCGAGCGCAAAATGACTGGTTCGACGAAGAATGCAAAAATTCACTTGACGCGAAAACGAGGCCTACAGACAATGGATTCAACGAGGAACCAGAGCCAGAAGAGAAAAATATGACGAGCTACGGCGAATATCGAATAGAATAATTAGACGTAAGAAACGTAAATACTTTGACGAGCACTTGCTGAATATAAACGTAAACTTAGCCAATAGGAACACCAGACAAGCGTACAAACTAGTAAATACAATTAAGAACGGCTACCAACCCAGGACTAGCCTTTGTAAGGACAAGGATGGAAACATCATCAGCGACACCGATAGCATTAACAAACGTTGTGGCCGTAATCTTGAAGAGCTTCTGAACCTACTATCTAACTTCACCACACACCCCCGATAGTAGAGGAAGTTGATCTCGCGTTGCGGTCACTAAAACAAAATAAAGCGCCGGACGCTGACAAGATTCCAGCTGAACTGCTAAAATTCGGTGGAACGGGTCTAGTTGATGCCATACATCAATTACTCCTGCGAGTATGAGAGGACGAGGAGATTTCAGACGATTGGCGCAGAAGCATCATCTGTCCAATTCACAAAAGGGAAGATGCACTACGGCAGGCGCGTACGCAAGGGGGGGGGTTTGGGGGTTTAAAAATACAAAATAATATAATTTATCAACGGCAACAGGTTCCCCGTAACGATATCAGCAGTTTTTGCCGGCGATAATTAGACGACCGCGAGATAAATGACCTTCTCGAGAATGTGTGGGTTCCTGACGAAAGCTTCAAGTTTCCTGCTTCAGGCGAACGAAAATTAAAATTTCAACATTCATGGCTTCGTTCTTTTCCATGGATGTCCTATTCCGCTGCAGAAGATGGGGCTTACTGTCGATGTTGCATTCTTTTCGCACAGAAGTCTGTTGGAAAAGGGCAAAATCAAAACACAAACCATCTTGTCGTAACCCAATTCAGGAATTGGAAAAAAGCATTGGATACTTTCCGAAACCATCAGGAGAAAAGTTACCATAAAGATGCATGTATTGATGCGCAAAATTTACAATTAATTTTGAAAAACAAGACTCATGATATTGTAAGAGAACTCGACAAAAGTACAAAAAAAGTGCAATTTGATAATCGGCAAAAATTGGGCACAATTATTCGTGCTGTTCTTCTGTGTCATCAAGATCATGGCCCACTTTCGCTAAAATGGCCGGTAGAGAATGATGGAAACTTAAGAGCGTTACTCCGATTTGCGTATGAGAGCGGAGACAGTGATTTGAAATTCCATTTGGAGACAGCTGGTAAGAACGCAACATACTTCAGTCCACGAATTCAAAACGAAATCATTGAAGCTGCAGGAAAAATCATAACATCAAACTTGAGACCACAGACGGTGGAATTGAGCAATTTTCGCTCTGTGTGCGGTCCGTTGAAAAAAATGGAAGTGAATATTCGATTCAAGAAGATTTTTTAAAATTTGTTGCTGTTGATGATATGACGGGAAAAGGACTAGCAAATACCATACTTAGCACCTTGTTAGACCTTGGGATTGATATTTCGTACATAAGTGGCCAAGGTATTCACAAATCTTTTTTATATAAAAGTTTCAGTCAATTTTTGTCACGTTTCTCCAAATTAACTTTAAACTTACACATAATGATGAACGTTTAATAGGATACGACGGAGCAAGTTCCATGAGTGGAAAATTGAACGGGTGCGCAGCAGAAGTTATGAAAATATACCCCCAAGCCATTTACGTCCACTGTGCAAATCACAGCCTTAATTTGGCCATCACGCATGCTTGCGAAATAGCACCTATCAAAAATTGTATTGGAACAATAAAGTCCGTTGTTAACTTTTTCGTCGATCTACTAAAGCAGGCGGTATCTTGCAAACGAAAATTAAGGAAGCTGTTCCAAATGCAAAACAAACTCGCTTATTGAAGTTTTGCGAAACGCGTTGGGTAGAACATCTTGACTCCTTGCAACTCTTTTCGGACGTATATGCAAGTATTTGTTTGGCGCTGGAAGAATGCGATAAACAAGCTAAAAAAGTCGAAGGAGTTCAACCGCATACATTGCCGGCGGCGATAACAACATCTGAGTTTCTAATTGCGTTAGGAGTTTTGAAGCCCGTTTTCAGTTTGACTTAATCACTAAGCCAACAGTTGCAGAAGGAAGACTGTGATTTAAGTCTTTGCGTGAAATACGCAAACGACTTGAAAGAAGAAGTAGACGAAATGCGACAAAACTCAGACGCCTTATTTCACAGTATTTTCGAGGCCGTTGTGAAAACGGCTGAAGAGGTAGGATTCGAAATCAAAGTCCCCCGAGTTGCAAAAATGCAAAAATATCGAGCAAATTATGAAGGTGGCCCCGAGAAATATTATCGCCAATTGGTGCTGATTCCATTCTTAGACCACTATCTAAGCGAATTGAACTCTAGATTTCTTAGACATCGCGATATTTTATTAAAAATCCAGGATCTTCTACCAATGAAATCTGCGAAGTTGAATTCGGAAAGAATAAAAACGACTGTGAGAAGTTTCGAGACTCAGTGGCAAAATAACATCACATCTACTGAAGAGTTTGAAGCTGAACTGACAATGTGGCGGGCGGTATAAATATTTGATTTAATAAGCCTAAATGCTGGATTTCTGGAAAAAAATATTTTCGTTTTCCGATATTGCTTAAAAATGTCGGAGGAAAATCAGCCGAAAAGTTTAATAGAAACATTAAACATTTGCAACCAAAACTTTTATCCCACTGTACACCGATATCTGAACATAGCAGCAACTCTACCGGTTTCTGCTGCACCTACTGAAAGATCGTTTTCGACTCTTCGAAGGTTGAAAACCTATTTGCGAAACTCTACGCAGCAGGACAGATTAAATGGGTTGGCTCTATTGAATATTCATAGAGATGTTGAGGTAACGAATGATCAAATTTTGGACCTTATGGGAAGCGTGCCTAGAAGATTGAATATTGTTCTGTAATTTGCCGTAATAAATCATAATTTGTATGTGTGTGTTCGTATTTGAATATTCCTTTGTATAACCTCTAAAAAAAAAAGTTGAACAAAACCCCCACCCCCGAAAATTTTTCCTGCATACGCCCCTACACTGCGGTGTGAGAATTACAGGGGCATGCCACTAGTTTCAACGTCCTATAACAATTTGACGAAAATTCTGGAAAAGTGAATAAAACCGTACGTAGAACGAATCATTGGCGAATATCAAAGCTGTTTCAGACCTGGTCGCTCCACAACCGATCAGCTCTTTACGGTCAAACTGATAACCCAGAAGTGCTAGGAATACAACGTAAACAGATACCAAATCTTTGTCGACTTCAAGCAGGCATACGACAGGATCAGACGTGGAGTACTGTACAACATCATGCTGCAATTTGGTATACCGACCATACTCGTATTAGTGCGGCTGACAAGGATGACAATGACCAACTCCATCTCACAAGTCAGGATGCATAATAAACTTACTGATCTATTTGAAACACGCACTGGTCTGAAACAGGGCGGTGGACTGGCACATGGACCGACGACATCAATATCATGTCCCGAAGACTGGCTGACGCAGAAGAACTTCTGCATAGGCTCGATACCGCTGCAAAAGAAGTTGGACTTCGTATCAACGAGGGTAAAACTAAAATAATGATGCAATCGATGACAATTGATCATCAGTGTGGCGGACCTCAACATCGATTTCGTGAACGACTTCATATACCTGCGCTGCAACTTGTCAAGGGACGCCAACGAAACTGGCGAAATCAAGCGACGGATAGAGTTAGCTAATAAAAATTTTTTCTCGGTTCCACCATAATGAAATCGAAGCATGTGCACAGAAACACGAAGCTCCGCTTGTACAAAATCATTATACGACCAGTGCTATGCTATGGCTTCGAAGCATGGACTCTAACTCAAGCCTCCGGAAACATGCTAGACACATTTAAACGTGGGGTTCTGTGGCGAATTTTCGGGGCTGTTTGTGATCGAGATGGATGGCGCATCCGGTACAGCCATGAGCTTTATAAATTGTACGATGAGCTGGAAGTTTCGAAAATCGTCAAACTACAACGACTTCAATGGGCAGGGTATGGACAACGAATGAACGAAGATCGCATGCCAAGGACGGTACTGAATGCATGACAAGTCGACGGAGCGAGGACGACCGAGATCTCGTTGGGAAAGCTCAGTCACGCGGTCACGTGGCCGAGATAATTGGAAGACAAGCATCCAGGCGGCCATGGCCCGACGTCGGGCTACCACGCCACGATGATGATGATGATGAGAATCCCGACACCAAACAAACAATATTTTAATGAAACGAATTAAATTTTAATCACATATTGCGATTGTACAAAGCAACCTTTTTATGTCCTCTTTGTTATATATTTATTATCTATCAAGCATTTTGCAAAATTAGTCGCCCAAATGCAAGGATCCGCGTTCTTTTCATTCTCCGTATTGCACTTTGATAGTTGTTCTTTGGAAGAATCATATCCAGCAGGATTCATCAAGTATGACAACCTGTCAGTGTTGAAACCATTCGTATCATCCCAGACTCCCACCTTCGATCCCATGCATCGGAAATAGCAACCTGTTTCATGAGGATATCGTCCTTTCTTGAGTAACTGAATTGCTTCCTCAGATTGGCTTGTCTCCACATAACATATCTCGCGAAGTTTATTAATTTCTTCAGGTGTTTTTGGTGTCCAATCCGCAACGGCCTTCAAAAGAATGGAAGAGGATAATAATAATAGTATTCTGATTATAGTAACAGGCACAAAAATCTTACCAGAGCCAGTATTGCGCAACCCAAAATGAACGACTTCATTTTGGTTCCTTCTTGAGCTGATTACCACGAACGAATAGCAGAGATTACACAGTTTAGACGTTTTATATTTTGACCTGTAGCACATTGGGATGAAGATTACGAAGTAATTTAGTCAAATACGAGTAATGATAATAGCCACGTTTCTTTATGTACCAAACATGACAGAATAGAACAGGAGCTAAGAAGCGATACAGAAGAGAAAAGCGATAGGAAAATTTAGGGGAGAGTGTTGTATTTATGGCCCAGGTAGCTCTCGTGCCTCGGGGTCGGGTTAATTAGCTTTCAAGCCATAATTCGAATTTCATGAGAAAATTTAAATTTTGATATCCTCAGTGGAAATACAATCTAACAAATTTAATTTAGGCACAGTAACAATTTTGAAATCTAGGAATGCGGGAGCGTTCCGCCCGCTGAAGAAAAACAAAGAAATCGGAAAAAAAGCGAAAATCGAAAATGCCACCAGGACTATGTTTACGCGACACTACAAGTACGGGTTTTCGGACTTCTGTAGCTCGAGCCCCTGGTGGTCTTGGGTGTTGAAATTTAATAGGGTCATTATCGCCAGCCGTCTTAAAAAGTGTGTCTAATTTGAAATCGATACAATGGAAAACACCCTAGATATAACAGTTTGAATATCACTATTCCTCAACATTTTCTTGCTCTCGTTACCGTTGTTGTACTTTATACTACAGCCTCTAAGGGAGCGTATCAAGATCTGCTTTCTTTTCTCACGGATCGGCTCGATCCAAAGGGTGTGCATAGGCTATCATTTACTCTGATCTGTGTTCTGTGTGGTAGGAAAAAGATACATCCTAAAATTTAAGATTTCATAAAGTCTCTCGCTTAAGTTTTTTTTTTTAAAAGATTTTTGAGAAAAAATTCTTCCCGACATTTACCGTGGTCTGATTTCGACAAAATCTGCCGCGAACATTCCTTGGCTATATTATATGTAAGATAAGATAAGATAAAATATTCGAGCTACTGTCCAAGCAGGAAGGCACTGCGACCATAAAAGATCTATTGTGCCGTAGCCCATTAATCCAAAAGACCGTCCACCTTTCTATAGTAATAAAGGGTAGTAAGTCTTTAGCAGGAATCAACCTGAAGTCTGCAGTGCTGATAACTAGTAGCCTGCCCGAGGAGTGACATCCTAAAACGCGCAATGGCGGGACATTCGCACAAGATGTGTTTGGTCGTTTCCTCGTCCACCAGACAGAGACGGCATTCAGTCTCGCTGGCCAGACCCATCTTCTTCGGGTGATATCTGACCAGGTGATGGCCAGATAAGTACTCCGCTAGGAGTCTTAGGTGGGTTCTACTCATTTGAGTAGTACCTTTGTGAATGAAAGACAATATAAGCTCCTTTGATTGACGTAGACCTGGAAGGCTATTCCAGTACTGATGACGCAATAGTGCAAACCAATTTGTGATCCGCAGTTTGGCCGAAGCCAGCCCAACGCCACAGTAAGGATCAGGTCCATGGAAAGGGCTGGATGATCCTTGTCTAGCAAGTTCATCCGCAGCCTCGTTGCCCTCAATTCCCTGGTGGCCTGGCACCCAACACTAGAAGACTCGGTTTTTGGCTGCCAACAGTTGAAGGAAATCGTAACACTCCTTCACCAGTTTTGAAGAGAACTTATATGAGGAGATAGCAATGTGAGCGCCGCAAAGTCGAGTTTCCAAGATTGCCCTGGCGCAGACCTCAATGGCGTGGATCTCAGCTTGAAAAACGCTGGGCGAGGCTCCCATCGTGATCGAAATCCTGGTGTTGGGTCCAAAGACACCTGCACCAAAACCCTGTTCTGTTTTAGACCCATCGGTGAACCACTTATTTTAATACATCTAGGCTCTGAGCAGGGTGTGCCATTTACCCATTCAGAGCGGTCAGGAATGAGGGCTGAAAATTTTCTGCCGAAGCAAACCTCGTTGATCATATAATCTGAACTCAAGCAAATCTGCACGTCAGGATTTTGATTCAAAATACTCATTTGACCGCTTTCTTCACAACACACGTCGGAAGTTAAACGAAGTCTAAGAGCATTTAGAGCTGATTCTCGAATGAATATATGCAGTAAGTCCAATAATCGCCACCAGGGCTGGCGTAGGACAAGTGCGCATATCTCCAGTGATGTCAAGGCATTCAAGGTGTTGAAGCTTATTGCACTTCAGTAAGACAGAAGATTGCTGAGTTGTCGGCCACCACACAAGCGCTGCGTAGGTCACCATAGGCCGCACCAGCATGGTATATAACCACTCAATTCTCTTTGGGGTGAGCTCCCATGTCCGTGCGAAGAAACTTCTGCAAGCCCAAATTGTGCGTGTGGCTTTGCCAAGTACATTATCTATGTGAGTATTCCAGGTGAGTTTCGAGTCTAGAGTTACCCCGAGACATTTAACCTCAGTGGAATAATCTAAGGTAGTGCCGCCTAACGAATTGGATCCAACGTTATATTTCGTTTTCGCGTGAACGGCACAACGACAGTTTTCTGTGGGTTTACATGAAGCCCACAGCCACACACCAGTGTAGAACTATGTCAAGGGCCGACCTCATCACCTCAGTGAAGGTAGATTCGAATTTGCCCCTGACTAAAATAGTTAAATCATCCGTGTATCCGATAGTAAGATAACCGCGCTCATTAAGCATGGAAATCAGCTCGTCTACGACAAGGGACCACAAAAGGGGTGACAGAACGCCACCTTGTGGACAACCCTTTACGGCATTCATGCAAATGGATGAACTGCCTAGAGTTGAGTGAATATCCCGTCCACGGAGCATGGCATCTATCCATGCAATGGTAGCGGGCGGGATGTCCCTGAGTTCCAGTGCTCTAAGAATGCACTCGTAGCCGGTATAATCGAAAGCCCCTCAATGTCAAGAAATGCACACAACGCGATTTCCTTATCACTGTGGGACTTTTCGATAGTACTGACAAGGTTATGCAAGGCGGTCACTGTTGACTTGCCCTTCGTATACGCGAATCGCACACGATGTAGGGGCCTCGGCAGTTCCATCTTGTGCCTGATATGCAAATCAAGCAACTTTTCTATGGTTTTAAGGAAGAAAGAAGTAAGGCTAATCGGTCTATAGGATTTGGGCATATGTTCCGGCTTATTTCCCGCTTTGGGTATGAAAACCACATTAACTTTCCTCCAAGGTTGTGGTATGTACCCTAGGGTGTAACTTGCCCTAAGAGCTCGATTAGCGGAGTTATTATGATCTCCAAGCTGTTTTGCAACCGAGCGGGGAAGATGCCGTCTACTCCGGGAGCTTTAAATGGCTCAAAGGATTCTATCGCCCATTTTACTTTGTCCATGTCAAAGATGACCCCGATAAACTGCGAGCCCGGCTTACGGGAACCGGTTGGCGCCTCCCAGTTGGGCAGGGGTCACCATCAGACAGTACGGAAATTGGTCTGAAGCAGCAACTTTAATGTTTCTTCTGAACCTTCAGTATACGAACCATCTGGTCTCAATAGAAGGCCGACCCCGTTTGCTGAGACTTTGCAAAGGGCTTTGCGAAGGCGCGCCGCTTCCAGTAGCGATTGAATGGTCTCGCAATGTATTTTCCAGCATTCTCGTTTGAAATGCCTAATGAGTTTGTTGTACTCGGTGAGAGCAGTTCTGTACTAATCCCATCTATTGAGGCGCTTGGTGTTGTTGAACATCTTCCTAACTTTAGCTCGCTTGCGGGCCAATTCCTCGTTCCACCAGGGTCCTTTACGCCCCGACTCCACCGTACGTGAAACGGTACTTTCTCTGTAGGAGAAAGTTAAAATTCCATTGAGCTCTTCAGCTGCAATCTCAATTTCCCCTGTAGTGCTTATGGGGCTGACCGGTAGTTCCACTTTGGAGGTAACTAGTTCACGGAATTTAATCCAGTTAGTTTTCCTTGGACAAAAAGTATCCGAGCGAATGTCAGATTGTCCTAGGATGCCAAATCGGATGTGTCTATGATCTGAAAGAGACACTTCGTCCGACACGTGCCAGTTCGCAATGAACCTGGAGAAGAAACCACTAGCAAGGGTAACGTCGAGTACCTCTGCCCTTGCCGCCGTGATAAGGGTAGGTTTGCACCCCTGTTCAGGACATTCACATGTTTACACATAAGATAGTCAAGAAGGCGCTTACCTCTATCGTTGATGCTGCTGCTACTCCACACCGTGTGGTGTGCGTTCGCATCGCAATCGATCACATAATGCCGGTTAGTGCGTCGACTGAATTCGACGAGCTGCTGTATCTCGAGTGGTGGAGTCTCAACATTTTCAGATGAAAAGTAGGCAGACGCAATTACCGCTTTCTGACGACCGTTGAGCGTGGATACCTCCGCCAGTGCTTGCCTAGATTCAGCGAGACGTGCGTGAAGCGATAGGCATTTTTACCCTTGCGCTCCAGCAACAGCTCCATCGAGGCCTCAAAATCAATGTCCTGATCATCGGGCCTGTTTTCGATCGTGACGTCGATAATAGCCTCCTGTACAAGAGTCATTTGCTTGGTTGCTAGGGAGGTAGCGGATGCATCAGCTGAGCAGAATTCCAGCTTAATACCCGCTGTTACCTGGCTATACCACGGCTCACCGGACTCTTCGCGAGTCCTGGCTTTTTTCGCCAAGTTAGGCTGTGGTGATTGCTCCTCAGAGCGTACCCGTTTCACCGACAGCTTAGGCCCTGAACATATGAGAGCTCTCTCCCGGGCCTTTTCCCTAGAGTGGCAGTCAGCCATAGTCCTCCTATATTTACCCTTTGCGCCGTCGTTAATTTTGTATAGCCGCTACTTGGGTTCAAACCCATGCGGCTGACTCCTTCACCTACGACCGTTAATCTGGATTTCTCCGAATATGACTCGTCGGGATCAGAATCCCAGTCAAAACGTAAGGGTTTCGAGTCATCAGGACTAAAGAAGTCCAAGGACGACTCAGAGGGACTGTATCGCTTAACGGCCAGTCCATTGACAGTCTCAACAACGGGCCTGGAGGCTCCGTCGAGCAGTAAGCTAGTAGGCAGCTCAGAGGAAACTGTGTTTGATGCATTTGGAGCTGCATCACAGTCTGTTTTTTTTTGTATCCATTGAATCTCACGAATATCCGGGAAGGACAATCGCCGACGACATCACCCTGTCTGCCGTCAGAAGTCTGGTTTAAAACTGAAGGTCGACTGGTATCCAAAGTTCGCATACTAGCGGCCAAGCACCCTCTTGAACATGCATCCCTATGCGTACGCTGTTTCACCTTAGATTTAGGGTATGTTTATAAGGGAGATACGGCTCCCTGCCCGAACAAGTTTAGTCAGCGCTGATGGCAAAGATAAGACTTTGCCAACAGCCTGCTTTCACCCGTCATCACACGGAGGTAAAGGTCGCACTTCCTAGTGCATGACAGTTAGGTTAGGATAGGTTAGGTGCAGTGGCTGTCATGATGTATCACAGCACACTTAGACCACCATTGGGTCCATTGTGTTATCACCAGGAATCACCTCCAACCGACCTACATATCAAACCAGCCTGTGCTAGCGATGTAATTGTAAAGCCTTGTGGCTGTCATATTCCTGAGGTCATCCAGATCATAGAAGACCCAGGAGCCTAAAAATCTTTTTCTCCTGCCGGCCAAGGCCGGACAGTGACAGAGAAGGTGGAGAACACTCTCCTCCTCCTCTACATCACCATAACTCCTACAGAAATCGTGATGAGGAATCCGGAGCCTCCAGGCGAGCTCCCCGATTGGGCAGTGCCCCGTGATAACCCCTACTACCCTGCCAATGTGCTTTCTATTGAGCGACAGCAGTGTGGCAGAGCGACTGGGGTCAAAAATCGGCCAGATCATCCCCGTTGTATGGCATGTGTTGCCGCTGAGCCATCTTATGTTACCCCTGTCCACGGCAGCTGTCTTGATCAACAATTTGCACATGCTTAGTGGCATTTTAATGTCTCTGCGTCTTTCGTCAACCACCCCAGTTGTACCCTCCCGAGCCAGTTCATCCGCCTTGCAGTTACCCACAAAACCACTATGGCTTGGGATCCAACAGAGAGTGACATTGAAGAAGCCACCTATCTCTGCGAGGGCTGAGCGGCAGTTATCAATGGTTTTAGATGTCGTGAGGACGGATTCGAGTGAGCAAATCGCCGCCTGACTGTCTGTGTAAATGATGATGTCCCTCACACTAATGACATGACTGCCCAGCCAGGACAGAACTTCCGAGATCGCCGGAACCTCTACCTGTAGGACACTGCAATAGTCGGGAAGACTGAGTGAGAGGTTAATCCCCAAACCCTCCGAGTAAATGCACACCCCAACTCCTTCGTTGGTTCTAGAGCCATCTGTATAGATGACCATGGTATCGGTAGTTAAGGGCACATCCCCGGTTCATAGACTCCTCGACGGAATCAGGCTGAAGAAGTTTCTGCCAAAATGATACTTTGGTGAAATGTAGTCCGTCTCCCTGGGGAGATCCAGGCTGTTCAGTATAGTAGAGTGTCCTCCACTCAGCGCACGCCACTGGACCGTCTCGCGAAGGCACAAAGCCGTGTTTGCTGCCAGTTGTTCGCCAAGAATATCCAATGAGTGCAGGCCTAGAATCACGTCCAGTCCGGCAGACGGAGTGGTTCTAAAAGCCCCCGTCGTGGCCAACGCAGCTAGCCTTTGTACTTTCCCCAACAGACTACAGTAGGCCACTACTCGGAGTGCTGTCCGCCACACACTGATACCGTACAACAAAATAGGACGTACAACTGCTGTGTATATCCAGTGTACTACCTTCGGCTGTAAGCCCCGGTTTTTACCTATTGCCCTCCTGCATGAGTAGAGTGCAATGGTAGCCTTTCTTACTCGTTCTTGAATATTAAGCTTCCAACTCAGCTTTCTATCAAAGATAAGACCAAGAAATTTAGCCTTATCAGTGAAAACAAGCTGAGTGTCCTCCAGGGTAAGAGGTTCAACAGAAGGGATCGAGTACTTTCTAGTGAAAAGCACAAGCTCCGTCTTATCCGGGTTAACGCTAAGGCCGCACCGATTTTCCCATTCTGTCAGAATGGATAGGGCATTCTGTAGCACACCGCTGAGGGTATCAGGAAACCTGCCCGTGACCGCGATGGCAATATCGTCAGCATAAGCAGTGACTTTACACCCGATATTCTCCAGATCCAAAAGTAGTTTGTTTACCGCCAGATTCCAGAGAAGTGGTGACAGTATGCCCCCTGAGGTTTCCCCTTCAAACACGCTTGCATTCAGACGATGTGCCCATTGTAGTATGAACCAGTCTAGATCTTAATAGCGTGTTTATAAAATAAGTATGCACAGCGACTCATCAACCTGCAGGCTCAAGAGTGCTTCTATGATCGCACTAGGTACAATGTTATTAAAAGCGCCCAGGAAAACAACCAACCTTTTTCTCGAGAGATTTCTCAATAAAACCGACCAAAGAGTGCAGTGCTGTGTCCACTGATTTACCCTTCCAGTACGCATGTTGCGATGCAGATGAAAGGCGAGGTGATATGGTATTCCGCAAATGGACATCCATTAGTCCCTCTAGCAATTTCAATAGTGTTGAATATAGACTTATCGGTCTGAGGACATCCGGGCGCGAATGCGAACTTCTACCCGCTTTCGGAATAAAAACAACCCTAGCCTCCAACAAAAAACGAGGGACATAGACCAACTCCGGGCAGGCCTTTAAGATGCCCTCTATCCAAGGATATAGAACGTCCGAACATTGTTGCAGGTCCACCGGATTAATACCGTCGGGGCCAGCAGATTTAAAGGGTTCGAAGCTAGATATCGCCCACATAATCTTCTCTCGAGAAAGGATTGATGCACTGTCGTCACAAGGCTTTGAGCAACAGGAGCAGGGCTCTTCAGATGAGGCAGCAGTCGAACTGCCGGGAAAATTAGTATCTAGCAGACACTCGATAGTTTCTTTACTCGTAGACGTCCAGGACCCGTCCTCCTTTTGTAAGAAGCAAGGCGCAGATGGATTTGACGCCAGGATTTTGTGAGAGCGGGAGGTCTCGCAGGAACCTACAATCCGCTCGCAGAAATTTCTCCATGAGCTACGTTTGGCTACTCGTAACTCTTTCTTGAAGCATCTTAGAAGCACTTTATAAGAGTGCCAATAAGACTCTAGCCTAGAAGCCTTAGCCTTATTGGAACTCTTTCTACACACAGCTCTGAGTTCGGAGATTTTGTTGCTCCACCAGGCCGGTTTTTCCTTACCCTGGTACGCGCTAGTAGGGCATGATGCAGACACTGCCGCACTCATAGCACCTAACAGAGAATTGGCCATTTCGTCCAGCTCATGTCTGCTGCAGGGTTGACTTGGCAGTGAGGGTAGCCTCTCGACAAGGACATTCCGATACACAGACAAGTTAGTCCTTCTACGATTAATGGCCAATTCATTTGATACCGGGCGCTCAGCAAGGCTGAACTGGAGGTATCCGTGATTAGAGAATGAGTGTTCCGATGACAGTTACGGCAAATGTCCTATGATGGTCCAAATGTGAGTTCCCCTGTCACACCTTCGGCTGACGGGCAACACTTGTTCTAAATCGATAACCTTTATTTTTTTTATTTCTCAATATTTTAATTTTTAATTAACTATTTTCAATCAATAAAATCTTTCGTGCTGAGACTGAAGCCATTTGAATGACAATCGTCAACGAAACCCGCATTAACGCTTATCATATTGTCGTTGGACACTCTCCGCTTCCTCCGCAAATAAATGCGTTTCGTGCGGGCCCCGCACCGTATTGTCCGTATTTATGCTGGACGTGGCATAACGGATAGGAAACTCATACTTTTGCGTTTAAACATTGAAAATAGAAATGAAACGGATAGGACCGTCTAATAGGGCCACCGGGATGAGTCAATCCAAGGATTTATAAGATTAACACAAAGTAAATAACTGGCGCAATCAGAACCATGACCTCGAGATGAGTTAGCTTCATCTCATTTTCTAGATTATGACGGTGTGTCTTGTGCAGAGGTGTTTGATCAGAAACACGCTCACCCGAGTTATTTACCCCATAAATGGGTACTCATTTAACAGCTGAATGGGCCCATAGTCTGACACTAAAACTCCATTTTTAGTCGAAAACCCCTGCATCTAGTAAGAATCGAACCGGGCTCTAGTGCTTAGGAACGTGCTAACCGTTGCGCCACACAGTGCGTCGAAGTGATCAAAAATCAGTATCTTAAGAACTGTGCAACCGATTTTGTTAAAATTTCGCACGAATGGGGAGCTATACATAATCTTTAAACTCCATAAATTTGATTAAGATAGATGGTCGCAGTTTTGATATATTACGAAAAGTGTGAGTTAAATTTGCTGTAATTAGGAGGCTGGTGGTAAAACGTAATATCTTTTAAATGGTAACACAGAATATCTTAAATTTTCAAAGAGATGCTATGCACATATTGCACTTTACGCACTCTTTCACAAAAAGTCACTCAATCTTACGACACTTTAATGATCTGATTTTCTAACGTTAGGATATTAATAGCTTAATTACCTTACTTACTTGTACCTATACCTTTTGAATGAATTTACAAACAAAAAATGGCGTCAGTTATGAGGAATCTCACTCGGATTGTACCCTCCCATTCTCTTGGAAGGATCAAGGCAATTAACAACCTAACATTTAATTATCACAGGTACACAGATGCGGAATTTGAAGTTTATGTATGAACCGTGTCGAATTTTCTAACTAGCTGTGACATTTTACAACATTTATTTTATTACTCCGCTCGAATTTTCATTCGTTACGTTAGCTGATGCTTTTAGCACCTAGAGCGTAAAAATTGAAGTGTATTCTTTCATTATATCCTTATTATTCTTTTATTTACTTTTTTTCCGGTCCTGCTAGTCTAACTCTAAGCACAATACTTATTTTACCTATAAAATATAAAATTTTGTCCGTAATTAGAACTATTTAGTAGTTTTAACATACATATACATATTTACATGTGTTACAAAAGCGTTTTTCACGCATATAAATTACAATTACGCCCCTAAAATCACTCTAAAGTAGATAAGCGAAATAATATATATAATAAAAAAAACTTTAACCCAGTTGAACCGATATGCCTTGTGTATTTGTTTCCTTTTATGGGTATTTCTTTTTAGAATAAATAAACTTTTTATAGTTTATTAAATTATTTTTTTTATTTATTTATTTATATTTCAGACGGTAAGCACCTAGTCCTTGCAACAAATGTGCAATTTTCTCTGTATTATTAATTTTAAGGAATCTTGAAAAATATTCATTGATTTTTTAAATGTGACTTATCCCACAAAAACGCCAATTACGCTCAAAAAGGCAAAAAAAGGCAAACCAAAACTACTTAGAATGAAAGAATATATATGCATCTGACAGAAACCGTCAACCACCCAAAACGTTTTGCGACGTTTTTTTTTAATCCTTACTCAAAGTTTTATTTTAATTTTAAATAATTGTGCTGTTTTTTTTTAACATTTTTTAATTAAAATTTTTTTTTTTTTGTCTTTGGGTGTAAGCCTGGGGCCTGGTCTATTGGGAAAATATAACTTTAGGTAGCCAGGACTTCACCGAAGCTCAAAACGCAATTTTCACCTCATAGACCCTTTTTTCAATATTTTCTATTTTTCGAATTTAGCACATAATATTACTAAAACAAAGAAAAGCAAAATTTTTAAAATATCATTTTTAGGAGCTCCAACATGTTTTCTTAAAGATAGGTTACTTTCAAAGCCGGACAAAAATAAAAAATTTTCGATTTTTGGCTATGGAACGACGCACTGTGCGCCATCCGGACAACATAAAATTGAAAACATTACATTATATTTTTTTTATTTTTAGTCAAGTGATAAGTAAAATACATTACTTTTAAATTTGGTTATTATATTTTCATTAAATTATTTATATAGGTATAGTAGTATTATTTCTTTTCCACATAACTGTGATAAATAGATAATCAAGCGACGTCGGATAAGTTGATTGATTTAAAAAAGCGACAAAATCATGCGTTCTTGTATTTAACCAAATTGTTATCATACATGCACTTTACGATTCTCGACGTCCACTTGCATGGATCGGGGTCCTTTTTATCGGGAGTAAGGCAATACCTTAAACCATCTAGAGTAACTTCCCAGCCATCGACTTGCAACACTGCATAAGTCCTCTCAATGTTGAAACCGTTGACGTCATCCCAGATTCCCATCTTTAGTCCCATGCAATGATAGAAACAGGTGGGCTCTTTGACGAATAAACCTCTGAACATTGCCGCCTGACTACTGGGCGTCAATTTCTGAGCTGCAGAACATTCCTTTTTATCTATAGCGTATTGTTCTTTGGTTTTTGGAGTCCACTGAGCCACTGCCTAAAAGTAAAAATAATTTTGAAGTATCTGACTAGCAGGTGGTGAGAAGGAAGCAAATCTCGTCACTTGTACTTACCACAGCGAAAATGGCAAAAACTAACACGAAATATTTCATCTCGAATAATTCGGCTGATGTATAATGGTCTACAAGCGTAGAGAAAATGATAAATTTATTTGAAAAGCGGACGCTTTTATATACGGGAATATTACTTGCAGTGAATTAATTGTGCTTTGTAAATTTGTCCAGCAATAAACAGGAATCTTCTATATTTGATATGATAACATTGTTCGAGTAATGCGACAAATTCATTGCTGCTCTACGGTGGCACAACTGTTTTCATAGATGCACATATTCATATAGGCCAGGAAATATAAACACAAAAGTTTTAGAAAAAGTCAAAGTCAGTTGTTCCCATAAGCGCTCTTTACTACAAAAACCCCGAAGGATTATTTTTTTTTTTGGCTTAAAAGTTTTCGATAAAAAATGGAAGATCCTTAGAAATCCATAGAAATATTATAACCACTTTTTCCGTATCTTATAGTATATGCACACCAGAGACCTAAATCATACATAGATTTACAAATATCGAAACCCATACACACCATCCGTTTTCTACTTCTCCTTCAACCACCAAGATTTGTTGATAGTTGTGCTTTCGTTCACTTAAATGGGAACAGGTGTGAACTATGGTGTGGTGTTCTCCATGTACATACGAGTACACGTGCGTCCCCAATTTTCATAAGACACAACTGTCATAATGATCCCTTCTCTTTCTCTTCCTTTTCAGGGGTAAATCACTAGAAAATACTGCATATATTGAGGCGAAACGTGCTGAAACACAAATTCATGGGAAAATACGACTTTTGAGACGAGATTTGTTTTAAATCTTCTTCCAAATCTAGATTATGAATTCTTACAATAATAAATGCAGTGGCGGATCCAAGGAGGGCCCACGCGCCCTCCAAATAGTTTGATATATATAGTTTAGTCTTGGAATATTAAAGGAGATACTTGAAATGATTCACACAAATGACTGATAATTATGGGGTTAAGGCTCATTCGAACAAAACAAAATGGATGAAAGATGACACTCGAAGGTGTCAATGGAGGCGGAGCTATTTTGACCGTTATGGTCCATAAGTGACACCAGCTAAGCAGCGACCTGTGCTTGCTGTAGCTCAGTTTAGGAGGTGTGGGCGGGCTTTCCGCCGCTCGTTTCCCCTGTCCGTACGTATTAAAAAGAAATGAACACGCCTGGGATATACAACATAAACGAGGGGGTTAAAATTTGGAAAAAGGAAAGGAAGTGTGGAGCCAGCCTGTTCAAATGCTATCTTGTGATGCTCCGAGATCCATATGGCGGTGGTCCTCGGCCTTCTTCACCCGCTAAAAAAAGGAAGAGAATTATCCGACCGTCAGGCCCCATTAGGCCTGTTCCTAAAACCGGTCCACCGGTTTAAAACTGGTCTTTATTTAGTACCGGTCCCGATATTCCCAAGTATCGGTTTCCAAAAAACCGAATCATTAAAAAACCCTTTCACCAAAAAACCGACCGAGTACTCGAAAACCGACCTGTTAAAAACCGACCGGATCATGGTTAAAGTAAAAAACCGGGCTAAAAACCGACTCATTAATGAAAAACCGTTGAGAAAATGGAATATTTTTTGTGCGTACAGTACAGGACAGAATTAATCAAGAAAAGGTTTTAGCTTTTAATTTGAGTGTGATTTTGTATGTGGTATGTCCATACATTTGGTCGTCAAGAGACATGCGTTTAAAGTTAAATAGATGTGAACAACATACCCATTGAAAGATTGAGTAGAATTGAGAAAAAAATAGCGGAACAGATGACTATGAGTAATAAAAGATGAAAGTGTGCATGGTTATCGGTGCCGGATCGGAAAAACTTGTATGAGTAAATAAAAGACTGTTGAATGCACTGCTCAAAGTGGAAATTCGGCTCAGTAGCGTAGTCCAAATCGATAGTCAAAAAATGGCAATTTTCGAGGGTTCGGATAAAAACACACTTTATCACTATTCAAGCTAACAGATCTTTGCAATGGATGCCCCAAATGGAAAAGTTTATCTGTAAAGTTAGGGATAATTTGATTGAGGGCCTAAAGTGGCCAATATTTTTCAATTCGGCCCATTTTAAGAGTAGTTATGAGCTAAAATTAAAAAAGGCCTGCTCATCGATTTATGCCTTAAAAGCTCTATCTCGGTAAGTAAAACAACTAGAAGTTCTATTTTAGTCTCAATTTGTAGATAAATTACTCTAGTTTACAAGGTTTTTTCTAACACCAATTCAGGAGACACAAAAAAAGGAACAGTACAAGCCAAACAATTAGACACATTTTCAACCTGACGGCGGGGTCTGTGATCGAATTTTTAAACAATGTACCAACCCAAACAATATATGAAAAATCGAAACTACCTTAATTAAAGCAACCAGTGTTATAAGAATTTGACTGACCAAAGTAATTTAACCTTTGCAAAATAAACGAACATTTTCTTTTTAATAAATGCGCAATAACTCAAAAACTATACCAGCTAGACTTGTGCTCACCGATAAAGCCAAGTTCCTTGGTCTCATACTGGATAGGAAACTTTGCTGGAAGTTGAACATTCAGGAACGTGTTGAAAAGGCTACTGTTGCACTATACTCGTGCAAGAAGGCCATAGGTAAGAAATGGGGTTACAACCGAGGGTAGTGTACTGGCTTTATTTATCGGTTTTGCGCCCTATTCTGCTACATGGGATTGTCGTCTGGTGGACGGCGCTTAGGGTTGTATCCTATAGAACCCTGCTGGAGAAGGTCCAAAGATTGGCATGCATTGCCATTACGGGGGCTCTAAGGACTACACCAACCGCTGCCTTGAACGCCCTGTTGAATCTGCTTCCTTTGGACATTTTTGCAGAGCAGATGGCGGCGATCACGGCTGTTCGCCTCCGTGAAACCGGTTTTTGGGCGGCGTCAACCACAGGTCACTCGGCCATATTGATCAACCTTGATATTCCCGAGGAGACGGACTATACCCCTCCCCCGAAATACTTGTTCGAAATGGGCTTTACAGGCCTTATTCCCTCTAGGAATGATTGGCCTGCAATTGCTTTTCAGGAATCAGATGCCATTACGATTTTCACTGATGGTTCTAAGACTGACGAAGGAGTGGGGGCTGGCGTATACTCGGAAGAGTTAGATATTAGCTTGTCGTTCCGACTCCCGAACTTTAGTAGTGTTTTTCAGGCGGAAGTTACAGCAATATCTGAAGCTCTAGCCTGGTTGTCGCAAAACGATATATCTGGTAGGGACATTGTAATCTACACGGATAGCCAACCGGCGATTAAATCGCTTAGTTCTGTCTTGGTAAATTCGAAGACAGTACTGGATTGTCGCAACTTCCTTATAGAGATGGGAAGGCTCTGCAATATTTCTCTGAGCTGGGTGCCAGGACATAGTGGTTATGTTGGTAACTGCAAGGCTGACGAACTGGCTCGAGCAGGTACGATCAATGGGATCAGCGGGCCGTTACGCTGCACCAGGATGCCGTTGGCTGCGTGTAAACTGGCCATCAAAGATGCGGCGTATGATAGGGCCTGCATCAGATGGAGCAATGGCAGTACAGGTCATGTGGCTAGACAGATATGGCCCAAACTGGATCCCAAACGCTCTTCTGGATTGCTAATGCTAAACAGAGACAATCTAAGAGCTGTCGTAGGAGTGCTAACTGGACACTGCCTAATTGGGGAGCACGCCAGGAGACTTCGTCTTCCATATAATGATTTTTGCAGGAGCTGTGTGGACGAGGAAGAGGAGGAAAGTACGTCTCATTTTCTGTGTACCTGTCCGGCCCTGGCGAGTTTTAGGAAAGACCACCTTGGTTCCTACTTCTTCACCGATTTGGATGACCTGAAAAAGGTAAATGTTGGTCGGCTACATCGCTTCATTGTGAGCTCAGGCTGGTTTAACGAGTGAGTTTGGTCTCCGTTGCTGAGTCCAGGGGTATCACAACGGACCCAATAGCGGTCTAAGTGTGTTTTTTAAGCAACCCTTTTAACCTAACCTAACCTATACCCGCTAATATATTCTAGTAATCAATCGCAGGTAATATCATCATCATCATCGTGGCGCGACAGCCCGACGTCGGGCCTTGGCCGCCTGGATAATTGTCCTCCAATTATCTCGGTCACGTGACCACGTCCTCCAGTTTTGGAAGCCCAGTAGCTGCGCGGCGTCCACACCTACTGAGCTCTCCCAACGAGATCTCGGTCGTCTAGGCAGTCTCGCTCCGTCGACTCGTTCTGCATTCATTACTTTCTTAGGCATGCGATCATCGTCCATTCTTTGTAAATGCCTTGCCCATTGAAGTCGTTGTAGTTTGACGATTTTCGAGACTTGCAGCTCATCGTACATCTCATACAACTCATGGTTGTACCGGATGCGCCATCCATCTCGATCGCAAGCAGCCCCGAAAATTCGCCGTAGAACCTTACGTTCAATTCGAATGTATCTAGCATGTTTTCGGAGGCTTGAGTTAGGGTCATTGCTTTGAAGCCATAGCATAGCACTGGTCGTATAATGGTTTTGTACACGCGGAGCTTCGAGTTTCTGTGCACATGCTACGATTTCATTATGGGAATAACCGAGAAAAAAGTCTTATTAGCTAACTGTATCCGTCGCTTTATTTCGTAAGTTTCGTTTGCGTCCCTTGACAAGTTGCAACCCAGGTAAATGAAGTTGTTCACGAACTCGATGTTGAGGTCCCCCACATTGATGCTCGGTTGTGCAGGTGCCCTTGTCGTCGATTGCATCATTATTTTAGTTTTACCCTCGTGATACGAAGTTCAATTTCTATGCAGCGGTATCGAGCGTATGCAGAAGTTCTTCTGGGTCGGGCAGTCCTCGAAACATGATGTTGATGTCGTCGGCGTACGCAGCTAATTGTGTCGACTTGATGAGTAGCGTCTTGCTGTTGTCCATATTCATAGACCGAATAGCGTATTCCAGTGCTAGGCTAAATAGCGTCGGTGCCAGTCCATCGCCCTGTTTCAGACCAGTACGTGTTTCAAATAGATCAGTAGGTCTTTTATGGATCCTGACTTGTGAGACGGAGTAGGTCACCGTCGTCTTTGTCAGTCGCACTAATTTGGCCGGTGTACCAAATTGCAGCATGATGTTATATAGTACTCCACGATCGATACTGTAGTACGCCTGTCTGAAACCGTTTTGATATTCGCTAATGATTCGTTCAGCGTACGGTTTTATCCTCTTTTTCAGAATTTTCGTCAAAATTTTATAGGACGTACAAACTAGTGACATGCCCCTGTAATTCTCACACTGCAGTTTATCACCCTTTTTGTGAATTGGACAGATGATGCCTCTGCGCCAGTCGTCTGGGATGGGTAATTGATGTATTTCATTAACTAGACCCGTTCCACCGAATTTTAGCAGTTCAACTCGAATCTCGTCAGCGCCCGGCGCTTTATTTCATTTTAGTGACCGCAAGGCGAGATCAACTTTCTCTAATGTTGGGAGTTGTAGGGGTGGGCCTATATCAACAATATTATCGAGAGCTTCTTTTGTGGGGATGTTAGATGGTAGGTTCAGAAGCTCTTAAAAGTAAAAGGCGTTGAATTTGTTGAAGCCATCGGTGTCGCTGATGATGTTTCCATCCTTGTCCTTACAGAGGCTGGTCCTGTGTTGATAGCCGGTCTTAATTTACTAGTTTGTACGCTTGTCTTGTGTTCCTATTAGCTAAGTTTTTGTTAATATTCAGCAACTGCTCATCAAAGTATTTACGTTTCTTACGTCTAATTTTTCTATTCGATATTCGCCGTAGCTCGTGATATTTTCCTCTTTTGGCTCTGGTTCCTAGTTGAATCCATTGTCTACAGGCCTTGTTTTTCGCGTCAAGTGAATTTTTGCATTCTTCGTCGAACTAGTCATTTCGCGCTCGCCGGGATTTGCATCCCACGAATTTCTTTGCGACATCCCTGATGGTAGCCTTGAGTTCCTCCCAGAACCCATGGACGTCCGTGTTGCTGATGTTGTGTAGCATATATGATGGTCTTTCCTCAAGGGCGGTAGTATACGCCACCGCCGTGGCACCACTCAAAAGCTTATCAACCGCAAAGATTTTGGGAGGGCGGATTCACGATTGGTGCACTGAGGAAACTCTACGCCTGTAGGTCGTCTTCACCAAGTGATGATCTGCGTCGCAGTTTGCTCCTCGAAAAGAGCGGGCATCCATGACACTAGACGCCCATCTCCTGCAAATGAGGACGTCATCAATTTGGTTTACGTTATGTGCGTCTGGAAATATACAGGTCTGCTTGTGAATGCGTCGATGCGGGAAGCACGTAGAGCTTACGACTAGATTCCCGCTGTTGGCGAAGTCGATAAGTAGCTGGCCGTTGTCGTTACATTCTTCATGGAGACTCTGACCTCCAGTGGTCGCCCGGTGCCAACTTTCATTTCAGACTTTCCCGTTAAAGTCTCCCAGCAGCAATTTGACGTCGTTTGTTGGAAGTGAGTCGAAGAAAGTCTCAAGGCGGGCGTAGAGCTCGTCTTTTACTGCGTCTTCTATAACTTCAGTGTGGGCATGCACATTCATGAACCAGAGATTGAAGAATCGAGTCTTAATGCGAATCGCACAGCCGTTCATTTATAGGTTTGAAGTCAGTAATGTGCGGTTTGAGATGACTGTTTACTATAAATGCTACTCCAAACTCCTTGCGGCCCGATGGATTGCAACTTGTAAAAGTTGTGTGCGATTTCTTGTCATTGATCTCGCTGCCAAGCCAATTTGTTTCCTGTTCCGCAGTAATGTTCTATTTGTACTTTTCTACCTGTTGAAGGAGGGCTTTCTTGTCCCCCGGTTTGTTCAGTGAGCGTACATTCCAGGATCCGAAAGAATAATCCTTTAGTCGTTTGCGTGTTTGTCGTTGTTGATCCGTCCAATCCGAGGCTTTTGTTCCAGGTTTCTTGACGTGGAGTGGTTTTTACATGGATGAGTTGTCCACACTTCGCTTAACCCCATTCAGGGGATGGCCTCGGAAGATAGCTGCTTCAGATGGTTTAATAAACTTGCTGGGGTTCACACAACTACAAATGTTGCAGATCCAACTACGCAAGTCATTCCATCCTACTAAACCTGAGACGCTTAGGTGTTGGTCAGCCATTCAGGCTACAACTATCTGCCTTTTTCCAAACCGCCGTATCGCTAAGACTTGGCCACCAGCGATTTGACGTTACCAGTTGGCAGTGCGTAGTTGGGGGGGCATTCCGTGAAGTTTGGCATCCCCTATAATGACTTTTGAAGAAATAGCGGTGACGAAAACAAAGAGGAATGTATTTTTATTTACACTTCATTTGTCCTGCTCTGGCAAGAGGAAGAATGGCATTTCAGGGACTCCACTTCTCCACTGAACTTTATGATTTAGCTACTGTTGGTGGTAGCTCAATCTCAATCTTTTTTTAAGCTCTTTTTGGTTCAATGACTGAGATTATCGGGTGATGATTCCTTGGGGTAACAGAACGAAAACTATTGCAGTCCATGTATTCTGTGGTAGGCGCAACTGCCCTTACACCTAACCTTAACATGATTCATGGCTTCGTACGTTCATTATTGCATGTTCCCCTCCAATAAGAAACGCGTCTATATAACAGACGCATGCCTCTTGAGGACCAAAATCTGAATATGAGTGGATTATCTCTTCTGGTAACAAAGTCGGGCTCGGATCCCTGCAAAGTCAATTTCTGGGCTCGCCACTGAATAAATGTATGTTAATTCTAGACGATTGGGGGTGGATTTGCTTAATACTTGAGATTTATCCATATTTCCGGTAGTGTGCGTAAGCTCTTAAATAGTTTTCGGGATAGTTTCACTTGAAGAATAATCATGCTTCTCTTTTCTTCTTCGGTTCCCATAAAGTGAAAGAATTTTCGTTTTCGTTATGCATTTTACCAAATATCAGAAGAAATACTTGTCCCACGAGGAAAATGATAAGAAGTGTATTTGTTTATAATTTAATAAGCTTAAATTTTAAATGAATGAGATGCTTGTTAAAACAATGTCTGGGGCTTAATGCAGGATCAACGAATGCACGTTTTTTAGCACTGTTGAGTCAGAAATCAACACAAATGAACTTGAAAAGATCCAATTTAATTTGTCTGAACAACAGATACCATTCTGGCTCAATGGAGAAAATGAAAAAGTCACCAATTATTTTTTTCCATGAAAATATCATATAACTCTAATACAATAATTACGACAGTTGCTGCCAAAAGACCTCTCCCAAAGTCCTCCACGCGGGCGCCCCCTGGAACGGCAGCGATATTAGGATGGTTTTGCCCCTGGCAACAAAGTGTGACCATATTATTGCACTTATGGGAAAATGATTTGGATAGAGGCAAAAACTCGGACGATGGGCCGACAACCCGTCCACATAAAACAATTGTCGACAAAATTAAAGTCAAGCTTCGGATAGGATCGGATCAACGGCAAATGATAGGCGAACGGAATACAAATTACTCTTTTAGAGCCTGTAATGTTCGCTGTCACAGTGCTGCAGCAAGAAGCAAAAAGCTAGCTACATAAGGCTCAGCACACGTTGTTCGCATTCGCGTGTTTTCGTTTTCGTTTCACCAATTGTATTATCTCTTGTGTATTTAAACGAAGAAAAGTAAGAAATGTGTTCTGAAATATGTCTTATACTGTCTGCTTATTTGTTTCGTCACTCATTTCTTGCCGAATTACATATATGTTGTAAAAGACAACAATCAAACCATTTTTTATTATATGATACAATGATGCTCGAACATTTGTTAAATTGGCGGTGTGTCATTCGGTTTTGGGGATCGGAACGACAACGGTGAAAGATTTGTAGAGTTCTGCAACTTTCACAGTCTCTTCATCGGTGGTACTAAGTTCAGCAGAAGGACCACCACAAAATCAGTTAGTTCTGTGTTGATCGACTCGACGCAGAACACAATATCAGATCGACCAGTTTCCCATTAGTAGAAGATTTAAGAGTGCTTGGAAGAAATCACTGCCGAGTTCTTGATGTCTGATTCTTGCAAGAGCCGGGCATTTACACAAGAAATGGATTAGAGTTTCCTTCTCCTACTCATTCCTGCCGATTTGATAGAACATGTTGTAAGGTATACACCCAATCTGGCCGCGTGCATTCCCACCGGCCAATGCCCCGTCGTAACCGCTGTAACTTTTGCGATATCCGAACGGGTTCTTTTCATAAGAGCATTAGTTTTACGTGCATCCTTATATATATATATTTCCTTAGACGTGCCACACGCCATCAGTGCGCCCCAACTTTCATCAGCCAGTGTTATGAAATGTGTATGAATCTCCTTTTTTACGGCACTAAACGGCGGGTGGACAGTCACCGCGTAGGTGCAAGAGGTGCATGCTGGCCACTGCATTCTCCGAAACCAGTTTATGCCGACGAAACGTTAACTGGGTTACAGGGAACAGTTGACGCGTTAAGCCCCACAAGGGGTTAGGGCAATTGAGAGAGAGTCACCGCGTAGGACTCGTGTAGTGCAGAGCCCTGTCTCGCCAGCTGATCGGCCCTCTAGTTCCCCTCTATGTTCCCATGTCCTGGAACCCATAGAAGAGAAACTCTGAAGAGGTCGGCCAGTTCAGCCAGTTCACTGCGGCATTGTTTGACTATTTTCGATGAGATTGTTATTGATTCCAGAGCCTTAATCGAGGCCTGGCTCTCTGAGAAGATTGTGAAACTCCTTGTGGTTCTTATGCTGTGCTTTAGCATCCTGCACGCTTCTTTTATTGCTAGCACTTCAGCTAGAAAAACGCTTGCATTGTCTGAGAGGCGAAAAGACATTGACGCACTGAGATCATCAGAAAAGATCCACTCACCGAGTCCGCAATCCATTTTACATACTACTACTTTGCCTTAACCCCTAGTGGGGCATAGCGCGTCAACTACTCCTGTGCGCCTTCATACTCTGTTCTGGGCAATGGGGCGCAACTCCCCAAAAGACTCTTGGTCGGCCTTGGTTGGAAATGGGGCTCCATTTCATGGCATCCAAAGCAATGCATTTATCACTCTTGCGCAATGCGTGACCTATCCACTGCAATAGGTGTCGGATTTCTTTTTCGCAATGGGGGGCTAAGAGCCTTGGTCTTGTTGGTATTAATCTTTAGCCCAACCTTGCTTGCTTCCCTCCCGAGATCTAACGCCATTGCGGACAGATCCATGATTTTGTGGGAGAGTAGGCATATTCCATCAGCGTAGTCGACATGCTGTAGATAAGATGTCAAAGTCCATTGGATGTCTGTCTAGTCCAGATAGGGCTGCATGCAACACATCGCCGATCAGTGATCGTTGAGGAATAGGATCGGTGAGAGAATGCACCCCTGCCGAACTCCACTGCGAATCTCAAAGTCCCCCGACACCTTACCTTTATGCAGAACGCGACATTTCGCGCCGTCATCGGTTGCCTTAATAATAGCCACAAGCTTCTCCGGGATGCATCTCCTGCACAAGGTCGACTATACAGAATCCCGGTTCACACGGTCACCTCACCTTCACTCCATTCCGCTTTCGTTGGGAACCTTGTTACGAGGTGCTTGTCAAAATCTACTTCGGTCACGATATAATCTGTTGCATGCAACATGTCTCTGCTATACCCATATGGTTTGGACGTCCAACATCCGGACTCCCTTAGACTAACAGCGCTACACGCGGCATTGTTTTTTATTTGTAGGTCTAAAGTGAGTAGACCTAGGATGATATTAAGTGCGTCCGCTGGACATGAAGGCATGATGACTGCGATGCAAGCGGTTGTTTGCACTTTGCTCAATAGGTCAATATTACACTTCCTACGAAGAGCTGACCACCATACCAGTGCTCCGTAATCGAGAGTTGGTCGCAATGCAGCAGTGTACAGCCATAAAACCATCTTTGGCTGAAGGCAATATAGGCTTTCTTTGTACGATGCTCAATGTTCATCTCCCAACTAAGTTTCGAGTCACAAATGACTCCGAGACACTCAGCGTTGGGTGACAGTGTTAAATAGTGGCCATTAAGTTGTGGGAGTTGAAAGTCCAGTATTTTGGCCTTTTTGGTAAAGGACTAGCTCGGTTTTACTCGGATTCACACTTGGGCCGCACTCTACAGTCCAAGTGTTTACTATGCTCAGAGCTCCGCTCATGATTTTGCTCATCACGGATGGGAACTTACCCGAAACCCGTACTACCACATCATCTGCGTATGCAAATACCTTGACTCCTGACGCTTCTAGCTTTCTTAGGAGTTCGTTCATCGCTATAATTCAAAGCAGGTGAGACATCGCCCTACCTTGAGGGACTCCCCTGCGTACGTATTTGGTAGCTTGACATTCCCCCAGCTTCGATTGAATCGTTCTGCTTTTTAGCGTTGCTACTATCCAGGTGTTAAAACAAGTCTCCACCCCAAGCTCGGTGAGGGACTTCTGAATGATATCAATTCAGATGTTATTAAACGCACCCTCAATGTCCAAGAAAGCGGCTAGAGTGTAATGTTTGTAGTACAAGTCATACTCAATCGTGCGTACCACCTCATGGAGAGCCGTCTCCGTCGATTTTCCTTTGAGATACGCATGCTGCCCTTTTGAAATTGGCGATTTTAACAACAGCTGTCGAATATGGCTATCCAAGATTCGTTCCAGTGCCTTCAACACGAAGGAAGTGAGGCTTATAGGCCTGAAGTCTTTTGGGGACTCATGACCACATCTGCCCGCCTTCGGAATGAACATGACGCGTACACGTCTCCAAGACCTAGGCACATGGTTAAGTGCTATGCAGCGTCTGAACATGGACATGGCCTCTAGCCATGGAGTTACTATCTCTTGTAACTGCTGAAGCATGACCGGCAAAATGCCATAAAAGTCCCGGAGATTTGTACGGCCAGAAACAAATGATAGCCCAAGTCGTTCTCTCTTCAGTGATTACCGATGCTATTTCCTCCCAAGAAAAGGACTGCTGAACTGACCTATCGGTGACGCAGCGGTCCTCGCTGCTCGGGAAGGGTGTTGTCAAAAGGAATTCAAGGGTTTCAGCCGCCAATTTGGTCCAGGCTCCGTCCGGTCTCTTGATGAACGACGGAAATCTTTGGCTTTTAGAAAGAATCTAGTGCAGCCTTGCTGAAGCAAGACCAAACGACTCCAAATACCTTCAACAGTACTCCAATGCATTGGTCATATCTCTACTAGGTTTGATTTCTGTTTCATTTCATGTTCAAGAGAGTCCTTTTGTCCTGACGCACGCCTGCAGTAAGACCATAATACCACCGTGTAGTACTCTTAATAACCCAAGGAAGCTATGTACCAACTTTTATTGAAATCGGACCCCCGCGAAATGCCTGGAGGAACGATCTTTGAAAAGACTTACGAGAGTAATTCTGGTTTGAATACAACAGAATATACCGTAATTCCAGTCGATGGACAAAATTGCGGACCCCGGTTTTACCTCGGGGTCATACAAGGAACCTACATACCAAACATGGTTAAGATCAGAATACGGGAAGTACTCGGACAAACGAATAAGCGAACTAACAAACAAACGGCATGCATCGGACTGTATGCGTGTCCATGTCCAGTATATTTTTATATGGGGCGGACCAAAAACCGCGAAGGACTTTTTCTTGTTTTTAAGGTTTTGTAAAACTGTTCGAGAAAAAAAAACTCTAAAAAAATCCATTAAAAGTGTTATACGCACTTTTTCCATATCTTAAATAGTTTCGGGGTAATTCCATTTGAAGCAGACTATTTGTGAGGCTTCTTTTTTCTTCTCCGGTCCCCATAAAAAGGAAGAATCTAGTTTCATTATGCATTTTACCAAATATCAGAAAAAATACTAGCCCCGCGGCGAAAATGATAAGAAGTGACTTTTTTATAGTGAAATAAGCTTAAATTTGAGAAAAATGAGATGCTTGTTAAACCAATGTATGTTTATGGCTTAATGCAAGATCATCGAATGTCAGTTTCTTATCATTGTTAAACGACATATCAACACAAATGAACTTGAAAAGATCTAATTTACTTTGCCTGCACAGCGAACACATTCTGACTCAACGGAGCAAATAAAAAAGTCACCCATTATTTATTCCCATAATAAATCATTTAACTTTAATTCAATAATTACCACAGTTACAAGTGAAAGACCTCTTCCGTAGTTATGGCGACACTAAGGTGCTTTCCGATAAGGGCGCTCGAATCGACAAGAACACAAGAAGACGTCAGCTGATAGAAAACTTTCTCTCGCGTTCCATCTTTTGAGGGGACAAAAATTCCTCTTCCATAGTCCTCCGCGTGGGCGCCTCCAGGAACGGCAGTGGCCACTGACCATTGTTAACCAATGTCAGACCGCCAGTGATGGCGGTGCGATGATTTGGTTGAGGTAAATCTTCCCTCTGTAGTGAGGGGCGTAAAATAACACCACGGCCTTTCTCGTTGACGGCCTGTCGTTAAAACCGACAAACAAAGGACAGAATGTACATTCCAGCAACTTGCTCTATCCGAAATCTTCTATACTCGTATGCTAACGAAACGTCAACTGTGCCTCGGATAAGGACTGATTCAACAGTTCCGACTTTTGGCTATCGTCCAATGACAAAGACTGGATTCTGGAATGTGCATACTCTCCTGGACAATGGATCAGAAGGTCCCCACAACGCACGATTTCTTTAATTAGAGAGTAAATTTCTGAGGAGTAAATTAAACATCTTAGGAGTTAGTGAGATATGATGGTCGAACAGTGAAGAATTTATCTCTCCAATGGATAGCACTGTAATGTTGTACTCCAGTAGAGATACCGGTGGTGGTCTTGAGTCAGGTGTGGGTCTCCTTTTAAACCAGAGCCGCACGAAACTATCTCTTATACTGGGATCCGGTTGCAAAAATTTCGTCAAAAATCCGAAATTAATTATAGTTTAGAAGTTATGGCTAGAAAACCGAATTTAAAAATTATGTACAACAAAAATATATGAGCTTGTACCACAGCGACGCGAGCGCTTCTCTGATTTGGGTGGCAGAACAAGTAAGTATATTTTTTGGATTCACTACCCATCGATGCGTCGTCGCTATAAAAGTTACACTTTAATAATTCAATGTTATGTTCCAACTGAGCCCGACAACGTCTTGGCGAAAGAATCCTTCTATGAACAACTAAACGCTGTCCAGTGCAGAACACCTAAAGGTGACATTATAATGATTACGGGTGATTTGAATCTAAAATTGGCGCTGATAACTATAGGCTCAGACATGTGATGGGCAGACACGGTCTTGGAGATCATAACGAAAACGGTAAAAATTTTGTAGAGTCCTGCAACTTTCACAGTCTCTTCATCGGTATTACTATGTTTGAGCATAAGGACCACCACAAAATCAGAGGACCAGTTGATCGGCGCAGAACACAAAATCAGATCGACCATTTTGCCATTAGTAAAAGATTCAAGAGTTGCCACCTGGACGTGCGAAACAAGAAGGGTGCCGATATTGGCATGGGAAGAGACCATTATCTTATGATCGCTAATGTTCGATTGCGTATTGCAGCCGTGCGCCATCCTAGCGACAAAAGATCCAGGCGCCGCAAATTTAGCACCGCTCGGGTAAAAACTTCAGCTATCTTACAACCATATAACGACCATCTTGCGTAAAAAGTAGCTGAGATAATTAGTCGCCTACTAGATAGTGACATAAACAGAAAGTGCGATGCAAAAAAATATGCGTGCATTAACAGCGCAGATACCGCACAATCTCGGATTGCCAGAATAACCCCTGTAGTTGGGGAGCTGGCGGCCGTTTGGTTACGTTATAAGTACCAAGGCTAGAACTTTCACGATCGTTTCTCTGTAATGAAGGAATACGCAAATGAGAAGTTTGACAAGCTTCCGAGGGTGGGTTTAGCGGCCGTACAGGGTTAAAATCTGCAAAAAGAAGCCTTAAAATTACATCATTTTATCAAGTTTGCCGCTTTGTATTATGTGAAGGATACTAATTATCCAGGATATTTTTTATTTTCTATTTTTCCAGTGGGGTTCAAAGAAAATTCTATCGAAAGTGCTCGTAAGTACGAAGTGGACTTTCGGTAGGATCTTGGAAAACAACCAAAAAGAAACTTTTTAGTTTTTTTTAATACTTGGAAGCAGCGTAAAACATTCTCAGACAAAATGAAAGATCACCAGAAAACTCTTAAAAATGTGATATTAATCTCATCCGTCTCTCAAATAATTTTCGAGATAATCGCTAGAAAACAGGAAACAAAAAAACTTTTTTTGTTTTTTGAAAATATTTCAAAAACGGTTAGTCATAGCGAAAAAGTTTCTGATGCCAGGTGAAAGATGACAATAAAATTCATAAAAAAAGTTTTCCACAATTTTTTTCGTATCTGAAATAGTTTTCCAGATAATAGACCTCCCCTAAAACTCAGAAAACAACAAGAAAACTATTTTTGTTTGTTCTTGGACCATATTTTCCAAACGCCTTTGGAGGCTTGCCAGACTCCTCATTCTCGTATTCCCGCATTACAACGAAACGATCGTGTAAGGTCTAACCTTGGTACTTATACCGTAACCGAATAAGCCGCCTGCTCCCCGGCTGCTGGATGTCCGCCGCTTCATGGCAGCAGATAATTTAAACAATCAGCTGAAGGTTCGTTTGACAGCAGCATCAGACGACAATCGAAGCAGCATTGAATTCCTTTACCGTCAGAAAGCTCAAGAAGTGTAGCGCAGTTTTCGACGCGGTTAAAGAAATTATGCGAATTCTTTCTAGCTTCCGCAGAAGTGGGCGCAAGAAGCAACGACTTAAACGCAGTATACGGTGTCATCAAGGAGTTTATGGGTGGGCGTAACTTCTGCCAACATACTGAACACTTCGCCGTGATTTTGAGCCGTGTAACGTTTGGTGAAGTTCTCCCTCTTATAGACAATTTAGCTAGCTCGTTGCAATTATTTCATTAATACGAGGAAAGACCGCCGGACTTGACGATATCTCTGTTAAACTTTATCAAGCAGCGCCAAGTGTTACTGTCGAGTTGCCGCACCAACCTGTTTACAATGCGTGGAATACAGAGAACATTCCCACTGAGTGGAACGAAGGTTTGATCATCAAACTTCCGCAGAAGGGTAGTCTCACAAACTGTAATAATTGGAGAGACATTTGTGTGCTTCCTGCCGTTGATAAAAGCTAAAATCGTCCTGAAAAGACTAAAGGCCCACTTAGAAAACACAATTGATGAAGAGCAGGCTGGTTTTCGATTCGGATTCACACATTAACACCTTGCGAATCATCATTGAGCAATGAGCTCTCCGCTTTACTTGCTTTTCATCGATTTCGAGAAGGCTTTCGATAGTGTGAACTGGGATCTTATATTTTTAGATCTTGCGCAGGAGAGACATCTCTGAAAAGCTTGTTGCTAATATTAAGGCAACCTATGACTTCGCGAAATGTTGCGTTTTGCATAATGGTAAGGTGTCGGGGGTCTTTGAGATTCGCTGTGGAGGGCGCCAAGGGTGCATCCTCTCACTGATCCTATTCTTCATAGAAATCGAGGATGTGCTGCGTGGAGCCCTATCTGGACTAGACAGAGGAATTCAATGGACTTTGACATCTTATCTACATACAACATCTTGACTACGTTTTCCCGCAATATTATGGATTTGTCCGCAATGGCATTAGATCTCGAGAAGGAAGCAAGCAAGGTTGGGCTGAAGATGAATACCAACAAGACCAAGGTTCTTAGCTCATGATTGTGAGAAAGAAATCCTACACCTATTCCCATCAATATTAATGGACAGCCTGTGGAGAAGGTGGACAACTCCGTCTACCTGGGAAACACATAGAAAATGGTGGTACATACGGAGCAGGACAATATTAGGATAATTAGAAGTCGTATTTTCTTATTGTTCAAACGATCTTTTAGTTTGATGACTTGCTGACGCTTTGGACAGTTATTGAAAACAGGCTTCCCACACAGTTCGCACATTTGACTTAGATCGTTTCGTCAGCAAGGCAGGTGAAATTATGTTGGGATTCACGGCATATCTAACTTCTAGGTAGCAATTCGATGATCGAATATTTGGCATTTCCTGTATGGTGACGGCCCAATCTTGTTGCCTGAATAATAATTCCAGTGTACTACAATACTTTGAATCTGATGGATTTAGTTTTTCAGAGTTGGCCGAGTTTTTTTTTTGGAACGGCGCTCATTGTAGATGATGTAGTAAATCTCAGAATCGAATTTACGTCTGAACGGTGTGAATTTTTCTCATCAAAGCAAGTGATATTATGGTCTTTTTTTTTTCAAAATTTCAGCAAACTCTTTGACATCTACGTCATTGTAGCCAGAAATTATTATTTTGAATGGTCTTTTGATCGGACCGTCTGTCGATAAGTGAAGAAGTGCACCATTTTTTCTTTGAGATGGTTCAACGAACACTCATAGTCTTCGATGTAGACTAATAAAACTTTTAATCCCACAGATGTATTTTGTACCGAAAATACGTTGATGTTAAACTCAGACATCATGGTGTCGACTGTGGGACGATGCAGCGAAGGTAAAACTAGTGGCCGACACTTCACCTTTATGACAGCCAGTTCAGTAAATTCGGATGATTCAGCATTATCGGCCAAATCGGTCAGAATTTGGAATCGATTTGCAGATATTTCATCCAATAGCTTAATTCTCTTCCGCGACAGGTTTTCCGGGGAAACATCCTCCCTTGTTCGCTTTGTTTTGTGTAAGACACTCGCTGTCAGAGAACACGACCGTTTCACTCGACGAGTTTGAATTTGTATTGCATTGAATGTTTAGGTTGGGATAGGTTAAATGGGCTGCGGTGAAGAGCAAGGCGCACATAGACCACCACTGGGTGTGTTGTGATACCCCCTAGATACAACATACCTGAGTCTATCTCAATCGTTAAACCAGTCAGAGCTGGCAATGAAGACGAACGGCACTTAAGGTCATCCAGATCGACAAAAAAGTAGGACCCAAGGATGTCCCTCCTTCGTTCCGCCAAAGCAGGGCAACTGCACAGAAGGTGAAGGCTGCTTTCCTCGTCCTCTTCGACCCCGCAGCTCCTACAGTAATCATTGTGCTGGAATCGAAGTCTTCTGACATGCTCCCCGATCAAGCAGTGTCCAGCGATAAGCCCCACAGCATTTCTCAAATGCTGTCTGCTCGGCATCAACATCCCGTAGAATCGGATGGGATTCAGGTGAGGCCATTTTTGCCTAGTTGCATGACATGTAGATCCCCTACTCCATCTGGCGCTAGCTCTATCATACGCCGCATTCTGGGTAACCATTTTACAAGCAGCTAGAGTCATCTCTGTTCTACGCCAACACTCCCTGATCTCGTTAGTCGTTCCCGCCCGAGCTAGTCTGTCAACTTTATATTTCCCAACTATACCACTACCGTGGCCCAGTATCCAGCACACAGATATGTTGAAAAAACTACCCATCACCCATCGCGATAATCTAATATCGTCTTTGATGTAACCAGAACAGGGTTCAGCGCTCAGCGGTTGATTGTCCGTGTAGACTGCAATATCCCTAGTGGGTACAACATCATGCGCAAACAAGACTAGCGCTTCGAAATTTGCTACAACCTCCGCTTGAAAAACGCTAATGTAATCCGGAGGGCGAAACGATAAGCACATATTCGACCTCTCCGAATACACCCCAGCTCCAACGCCTTCTTCAGTCCTACAGCCGAGAGTAAAAAGGCTAATAGCATCAGATCTCAAAAAGCGCTTTCAGACAACTCATTTCTCGATGGAATTAGGCTTGTAAAGCACTCGTCGAGCAATAACTTCGGAGAGACGTATTCCGTCATTCCGGAATATCAATGTTTCTCAGTACTGCCGAGTGACCTGCGAATGACGTGGTACACTGACCGGTTTCTCGGAGGCGAACAACCGTATCCGCGGCCGTCTTCGCAGCGAAAATGTCCAAGGGAAGTCAATTTAATAACACTTCTAAAGCAGCAGTCGGTGTTGTCCTTAGGGCCCCTGCGATGGCAACTCTCTCTCTCTGGTTAGTGTTAACCGCTTGTGGCGCATGGGGCATTAACCACGTCTAATGTCCACCTCGTCCTGTTCATCGCCATCGCTTCCAACTCACTCCACGATTTGCCTATTGAGATACCCTCTGGTAACTGATCTTCTCCAGGTGTTACTAGGTCGTCCAACACGGAGACTTGCGTTGGTTGCTTGCGGGTTCCAATCGAGAGCCTGTTGAGCAATGTTTTTCGGTCCTTTTCGGAGAGTGTGACCTATCCATTGCCACTTTTGCCTTTAAATGGAAGTGTATATCTTGTCCTGACCACTAATAGTGAGGAGGTCGTCGTTAGAATTGAATTCAGGCCACCGTATGTGTAGGATGCACCGTAGACCCTGGTTCATAAAATTTTGCAATCTATTTGTTATGTTGTTGGTCACCTTCCGAGTTGAACAGCCATATAAAAGCATTGATTTTACGTTGGTTTCGAAGATCCGGAGTTTTGGAGAAAGGAGTCAAAGTGAAAAGCTGCTCGGGCCTTGTTGATGCGAGACTGGACATCAACATGTGCTCCAGGATTTGCTGAAACTACACTTCTGAGCTAGCAGAAATGGTCAAATTTTCGACTGCCAGCCCCGAATCACAAATTTCGCTTTGCCTTCCTGGATCCAAGCTCAAGTACTTAGTCTTGGCGGCTTTTGCAGGGCAGAGCATCAGACATTTGAGCTACTTGGTCCGATTTATTTGATAGAGACAAATATCGTCTGCATCTTAGACCTTTGTTGTGGTGTTCTAGAAGCGCGCCGCTTAGTACATCATTAATGGCAGTTAAAAACAATAAAGCTGACAAAATGCTGCCTTGTCTAACTCCGCTATGCACCTCAAAAGGATCTAATAGCTCACCCTTGTGTAAAACGTGATATTGGGCTCCGCTATAGGACTTCTTTATGATGGAAATTATTTTATCTGGTATGCCTCTCATACGTAAAGACCTCCAGATGTATTCCCGGGCAATGGTGTCAAACACCTTCTCTAAATCGATATGAGATGTAATGGGGATCTCCACTCTGCTGATTGTTCATATAGTGGTGGGCATAATGACTCTTTTCACTGTGCCAGCACATAAGCTCTGACTCTTTCCAATGAGTCATTCAAAAAGAGTCGTTCAAAAAGAGTCACGCCAAGAGTCTGTAACTTGGTTAATAACATATTCAATAAAAGTCGTAGATGGGCGACCCAAACTTTTTTTTCTCTTTTTTGACCCCAGATTCGGAGTTAGCGACCCCCCAATACCCTTTAGTTCGAGCCAGCCCGATCGGACCACTATTTCTCTTTTGACTCTTTTTGAACGAATCTTTTTGTGCGAGTCGATTTTGTGTCGCTCTTTTTGAACGAATCTTTTTGTGCGATACGATTTTGTATCGCTCCTTTTAAACGAATCTTTTTGTGCGATTCGATTTTGTATCGCTCTTTTTGAACGAATCTTTTTGTGCGGGTCGATTTCGTGTCGCTCGTTTTGAACGAATCTTTTTGAGCGATACGATTTTGTATCGCTCTTTTTGAAAGAATCTTAGATAAAGAGGTAGAGGAGAGGGCTGAGGAGCATCCAAATATTGGGGATGAATGCTCCATGTTTTGTGGTCATAACTTCTAAAATATAAGGAATTTCGCATTTTTGATACCATTTTGGCCCCCTCTTAAGAACTCCCATGCGGGCTGAGGAGCATCCAAGTAGTGGGGATGGATGGGGATGCCGAGGTAAATTAGCAAAGTAACTCGTTTAATACTTCCATTGAATTGGAGTTCCTAATTCCTTTTAATTAAATTGTTATCCCTCATACACTTGGCGGCTCTCGTCGACCACTTGTATTCATTAATCACACAGGGCTTATCTACAGTGATCACCTCAATACTTCTGTATGCGTTACCAGTTTGGATCGACGCGCTTCGTTACGTCTGTTACATATGAAGGACCAACTCTGTTTGTCGAAGGAAAGCATTGAAAATGTTCTGTGCATACCGAACAACATCAAATGAGGCCGCCTACGTTATATCGGGTATGATCCCCATAGATATTCTAGCAGACGAAATAGATCAATTGCAAAAAGGCCGATGTTGGGAGCCACCGGGCGTATTTAATGCGCGCAAAAAAACGAGAAAGGTGCCAGTTTCCGAGGAAATGGGAACAGCGGTGGGATGATACTCCGAAGGCAAGCTGGACACATATACTTACCCCGAAAATCGAGCTGTGGCTGAACCGCAAACATATAGAGGACTATCTAGCCCAGTTTCTTACTGGACATATCCGACTGTCCGAGGTGCCCAGGAATAGCGGAAGGCCTGGAACATGTATTCTATCACTGTCCAAGGTTTACTGGAAAGCGTGAAGTACTGCATGTTTAACTTTGCAGTGACCTCAGTCCACATAACATAGTGAAGCACATGATAAGATCTGAATTCAATTGGGAGGCCGTAACTCCACAATATGCGACATATGTACATAGCGAACTGAGGAAAGAGGAGCAAATACGAAAAAGGGCACAACGGATTAACAGCTAATTAGCCAAAACCAGCCCTACGACGCAATGTCGAGGTGTAGTTCCGTACGGAACGTAGGGTGGAGAAAGAGGGTTGAAGGTTTTACTGGGTAAGTAGTCGCACACTGACGATGAAAGTCCCATGTCGCTGCTGTACAATTGGCACTAGTTGCCAGCAGTGTCTCCTGAACAATTAGATTTCCCCCTCTATAATAAAAAAAACTGAAAGAAACAGATAGAAGTCCAGGCTTAGCCACAACCTTCGAACGCCGACTCGGACCCGAATGATATATTGAATGTTTCAATTGTCTTGTTTAAAAATAGAGTGCTCTAATGTGTATAAATTAATTTAGTTGAAATGAAATGTTGCAACACATTTCGCAGTTGTTAAGTCAAGCGGCGCTTGCTTCGCTTGTATGAAATACACGTCACTGAAATATACCACTTCGGTGGTATGTTCCTAATTTTGGATATTATAAAGGGCCGCTCTTATCAACTTTTCCGATATCAGATGTTTGAACACCCTCCGAAACAAAATTCTAGTTACGTCATTGAGTGAAACTTACACTGTCGATCGCGATAAACAAGATTACCTCTTTCTGATCGTCTGTACCGAAAACATAATACAGATTTCGAAAGGCCTTTCTTTGACAACTATCAAAAATCCTACCGAGAACTGTAACGGATAGGAAACTGATACTTTCGTGTTTAAACATAGAAAATCGAAATGACATGGGTAAGACCGTCTGATAGGGCCATGCGGTTGAGTTCATCCAAGACACTATAAAATTTAAAACAACATAAATTTTCATTTGTTTTTAATCAAGTGCTAAGTTAAATACATTACTTTTAAGCTTGGTTATTCCACTTTCATAAAATTACAATACCTCAATTTTAGATTAGTTATAGGATTAGTTTTTTCTTCCGGAAAACTGAGATAAACAAATAATCCAGCGACAAAATTAAACGTTGTATCTAACTAAATTGTTATCAAACATACACTTTACGGTTTCCAACGCCCACTTGCATAGATCATCTTTCTTTTTATCGGGAGTAAGGCAATGCCTTAAACCCTCTAGAGTAACATCCCAGCCATCGACTTGCAACGCTGCATAGGACCTCTCAACGATGAAGCCATCGACGTCATCCCAGACTCCCCACTTCAGCCCTAAGCAACGGTAGAAACAGCCAGGCTCTTGGAGGAATTGTCCACTGAGCATCGCCTCCTGGCCACTGGTCGAGATTTTCTCAGATGCAAAACATTCCTTTTTATCTTCTTCGTATTGTGCTTTGGTTTTTGGAGTCCACTCAGCAACTGCCTAACAGTCAAAATAATTTTGAAATATCTGACTAATAGGTGGTGAATTGGAAGCAAATCTCGTCACATGTACTTACCACAGCCAAAATGGCAAAAATAACCACGAAATATTTCATCTCGAGTAACTCGGCTGATGTATAGTACTCGTATATTGGTCTAAAAAGGTAGAGGAAATGATAAAGTTCTTGAAAACTGATCGCTTTTATATACCAGTATTTCACTTGCAGTGATTAAATTGCGTTTTTGCAAATTTGCTCAGTAACAAAAAGGAATCTTCTGTATGTGGTATGATAACATTAGGTGCGTTTTTTTAACAGCCGTCCAGAGCAGAGCAGATTAACACCATACAATTACACTAACCATTTCATGTGCGCTGATTTGGATAGAAGGAATTTTACTCTGTTGTGTAGTTCCGCATTTTGATATGCAGGCGGCACAGGAGTCGAGGTTTTCGAAGGTTGCTGCCAACTTCATTATAATTGAACTGTCAAATCGCATGTAACCAAAAAAACCGACTTTGTTGGGGTGTTTTTTTGAAAGCAATTCTTTTATAAAGGACGGAGCTTAAAGTAGCATAATGACCGTGAAGGTCGAACCATGCCATCTGGCGAAGGAAAATGCCCCTCAACGAGCTTATCAACGGCCTATGCTTGCAGTTACTCAGTTTGGGAGACGTGGGCGGGGTTGTCACAGCTCGTTGCCTCTGCGCTTTACGTATTAATAAAAATTCATAGGTTTAGGGAAGACAATAAAAACATGGAAGGCAAAAATGTGGAATGATAAAAAATAGGGCGATAAGGATGGAATGGTTGGCGGACGGCGCAGACTCCCTCCAATTCGCATCGGGTTCCAGGCTTAATGGGACTCTTGGCCACTGGTTTCGTACTACCGACAAATCCTTACTCATCAGGTGCTGCCATCGTTCTGCCGATGGAAAAAGCACCAGACCAGAATATCGGTCATTACAGGTCTACTACGAGACCTGTAAATTAGTACAAAAAAAACCAACTGGGCTTTTGAGCTAGCCGGTAACCATTGTAGAGGGGAAAAATTAGCAAAGAGAACAAAATACTATTAGGTTGGTGCAGATGAAGTGTTGGATTCAGTAGTAAATTTATGAACAGCTGTAACTTTTTTTAAAGATAATTTGATTACTCGAATGGATGAATGCGAAACACTTTTAACAACGAGAAACAAGCGCATTTATTCCTCTTTCGTAGAAGTCCTCGAAGGCATTTTTGACAGCTGCTTCATTGTTAAACTGTTTTCCTGTCAAAACGTGATTGAAATGTTTAAAGTAATGGTAATCTGTTTGGCGAGAAGTCTGGTGAATATGGCGGGTGAGGAAGAGTCTCATAGCGCAACCCCTTCAATTTTTGGATCGTTGTTCTCGATACATGAGGTCGTGCGTTGTCATGAAGCAGTATAGCTCCATCCCTGTTGACTAGCCTAGCCTGCTGAACTGTCAATTTCTGATGCATTTCGTCCAGTTGAGAGCAGTATTTCTCAGCATTGGTGGTTTTGCCAGGTTGCAGGAACGAATAGTAGATAAATCCAGCTACAGACCACCAAGCAGTCACCATTATTTTCTTTGGATGAAAGCTTCGTTTCGGCATGTGTCTTGGAGCCTCATCGGCATGTAGCCATTAGGCCGATCGGCGACGATTATTGTATAGTATCCACTTTTCATCGCAGGTCACAATTCGGTTCAAGAACGGTTCGTTTCTTTTGCGGGAGAGAAGAGAACTGGAAATCTCCATTCGACACGCCATGTTTTGCTGGGTAAGAGCATGCGGAACCCACTTGCCAAGCTTTTTCACTTTTCCAAGTTGTTGCAACTGGCGGCAAACTGTCGAATAGTGCACGCCCAATTTCTCCGCAAGATTCCTTATGGTTTGGCAGGCGTTATCGATCGATGGTCCTGGGTTTCCACGTGGCTTATTACGAAGGTTCATATCTCCGGATCGAAATTTTTCGAACCACCGCTGAGTGGCTCGTTCGGTAACCGTATCAGGTCCAAATGCCCTGTTGATATTCCTCGTTGCTTCCGTTGCGTTGTACTCTAGATTAAATTTGTAAAGGAAAAGTGGCCGTTTTTGACTCCCTTCTATGTTCTTTTTCTTTTTTGTCACCAATCACTACGAAATGCAAGACCGAAGGTACTCCATAAGCCGAGGTAGCAGTATTTATACTTCAATATGTTATATCACTAGCGCCGCCTGGTGGCAGTTTGATACATAAAAATCACAGCCAACTTCATGTCATTGCAACATGTCATTGCAAAATCCGACATTTCATCTGCACCAACCTAACACATTTCCCCATTTTTCAGATGTACAACAGGTTGCAGAGAATCCTGGGGCCAGCAGAGGCAAAACACAGCATTCCTTGCCGTAAATCATTCAAAAACTCTGTAAGCTGCTGAGCAAGTGAATAATAGAAAAATGCATTACTGTGTGATGCAATTTTTTAAGTTACCTAAAAGAACAATCCTGGCAAACCAAAAAGGTATCCAGGGCTTCTCCGAGCTTCGTCCGGTCACCAAAGATGCCCCCAATGCCGTCAATGAAATACGTGACTAAACCGCAAAAGATGAGCACAAAGCCAGGACTACCTTGTTAAACTGAATCTTAAGTGTCACCATACACTGTCGAACTCGAGCACGAACCTGGTACAAATGTCCTCTGACACACACATACACTTGACATAGGTGTGAAGAAAACCGGTCCACTTGTACTAGGTTCGTGCTCGAGTTCGACAGTGTATGGTGACACTAAAGGAAAAACTACTTTATAGAAGGGGGGGGGGGGGGGGGTGCTACAGAGCAAGCACAGTTACTTGAATGGAAAATACGTGAAGTAATATTGCTAAGTCCTGCTTGTGGGCACACAAATCGGTGGAAGCACCAAAAAGGAACCTGACGAGGTCCTTTTCAGTTCTATACTGCATCATAAATAGGCCCCACGTTGAGCGCCAAATATGTAACGGATGGTGTGCATTCGTAGATGCCGGCGAGGACAGAACCTAAAGTAGCATAATGACCATAAATGTCGAGCTGTGCCATCTTGCGAAGAAAAAGGCCCCTCAACGAGCTAAGCAGCGGCCTATGTTTACTGTAGCTCAGCTCGGGAGACATGAGCGGGGTTTTCGCCGCTCGTTGCCCCTATCCTTTACATATTAATAAAAAATCATAGGCCTGGAGAAGACAATACAAACATGGGAGGCAAAAATGTGGAATGATAAAAAATAGGGCGATAAGGAAGGAATGGTCGGCGGACGGTGCTGATTTCCTCGAGCTCGCATCGAGGTGCAGGCGTAATGGAACTCTCGGCCTCTGGTTTCGTACCACCAACAGATCCTTACTCAACATGTGCTGCCATCGATCTGCCGGTGGAAGCGGCACTTGCAGAGCAGAATATGGTTCAATGCAGTTGCTATCGGTGCGCTACAGTAAAATCCTGAAATATTTGTGGATTTTTTATGACCTATGAGAGAGACTAATTGTGGGCGTGAAAAATTGCCAATACGAACTTATCCTTGATGATATTGCTCTGCTTCGTTTTTTTGTCGGTTGTGCTGCTCTGATCTGTTCTGTATCGCTTTTTTCGCCGCTTATCCTCGCCTCGATACGAAAGGAACGCACCTAGTATTGGAGTAAGACGGTCCAGAGGGACCGCCATCTCTTCTTGTCCACAGGAAATTTGTAACTTATTTGCTGACCATTTCCAGGACAGCTTCTGCACACCTAAAACCCCGAATTCCTCAACTCCTCTAGCCAATATTACCCCGACGTCCCTTATTGTCGGAATGGTTCTCACGCAGTATGAAATCGTTCCAGCTATTCAAGAGCTTGGTGTCAGCAAAGGGCCCGGCCCGGACTTAGTCGCTCCTTATTTTGTGAAGCAGTGTCTGGACCAATTGCTTATTCCTCTGCACATGATTTTCAATAAATCGCTCCAGTGTCCGTCTTTTTGGAAATAATCTCATCTCACACCTATTCACTAGAGCGGTAGTAACCGATCAGTCGATAACTACAATATCTAGGCATCGCTATTCTGCCAGTAATCCCCAAATTATTTGAGAAATTGGTTTGTGATAGACTCACTCTTATCATCGACGCACCTCCTAATGAACAACTACATGGATTTCGAAAAGACAGATCGCCTACCCAATGTCTGTCTTGCACAAGGGTAAGCTTTCAGATCCTTTCGAGGTACATAGCGGGGTGGGACAAGGCTGAATTTTGTCACCTACATTGTCTTTGATCGCCATTAACGACGTACTCTGCAGCGTGCTTTCTGAATACCAGAGCAAAGTTATCAGACGGAAGCTGTTTGAATACCTTCAACACCTGGATTACGCTGACGATATTTGTCTTCTTTCATATAGTCGGATCAACTAGTTCAAATGACGAAAGCTTTGCACAGCGAAAGTGGCAATGAGGTGTTAAATTCTGCCAAAACTAAGTACTTGTGCTTGGATCCAGGAAGACAGAGCGAAATTTGTGTTTCGGGACAGACGGTGGAAAAAGTGGACAATTTTTGCTACCTCGGGAACCAACCAACTACGAATTGAAATCGGATCGGTGCGTAATTCTGGTTTGAACACAACAGAATAGACCGTTATTCCAGTCGATGGTCAAAATTGCGGAACCCGCTTTGTCCTCGGTTAAGATTCCCGTATTCTAATCTTACTGGGACAAACGAATAAACGAACTAACAAACAAACGGCATGCATCGGACTGTATGCATGTCCATGTCCAGTATACTTTTACGAGTATGTGGGGCGGGCCAAAAACCCCGAAGGATTTTTTTTTTGTTTTTAAGGTTTTGTAAAACTTTTCGATAAAAAAAAATCCAATAAAAATGTTATACGCACTTTTTCCATATCTTAAATAGTTTCGGGGAAATTCCATTTGAAGCAGACTATTTGTGAGGCTTCTCTTTTCTTCTCCGGTTCCCACAAAGTGGAAGAATCTAGTTTCATTATGCATTTTACCAAATATCAGAAAAAATACTCACCCCGCGACGAAAATGATAAGAAGAAGTGACTTTTTTTTATAGTTAAATAAGCTTAAATTTGAGAAAAATGAGCTGCTTGTTAAAGCAATATATGTTTTTGGCTTGATGCAAGATCATCGAATGTCAGCTTCTTATCATTGTTAAATGAGATATCAACACAAATGAACTTGAAAAGATCTAATTTAATTTGCCTGCACAACGAACACATTCTGACTCAACGGAGTAAATAAAAAATTCGTCCATTATTTATTCCCATGATAAATCATTCAACGTTAATTCAATAATTACCACAGTTTCAGGTAAAGAACTCTTCCGTAGGCATCCACATGAGCGCCCTCTGCAACACCAACGGTATTACCAAGGTTTTACTGCTGGCAACCAAGTCTGACCGTAATTGGAAGATGATTTGGATAGAGGCGATGGGTCGACAACTCGTCAATAGAAAACAATTGTCCAGAAAACTGAAGTCAAGCCTCGGATAAGATCGGATCATCGGCAGCGAGTACGCAGAACGAATACGGATTTAAGGGTAATCCGTATTCCTTCTGCGTATAACCTGGAATACAGAATCTCTTAATAAATGTGATGCTGTCACAGAGCTACAACAAGAAGCAAAAAGCTACAAAATATGTATTGGAAATTCAGGAGACGATTTGATACGAAAATGACATCGAGAGAACATACAACAGCTCGCATACAATATTCGAAAGCGAGAAGCAAGATTGCAGTAGCCTTTACGGTAGATAACATTTTTAAACTGTATGTCATCGACTTCAGACCAATCAACGAAAGCCAATGTCCCATCTGCATAAAAATAAGTTCTTCAAAATATGACAAAGATGAGGAAATCAAAGATGACGTCTTTACCATCCTTGGAAGACGCTTTGACAAATTTAAATTATGTATTAGACGGCTGCATCGGTGAGGGCTGGTCAAAAAACGTAGTTCAAAAGTGTCACAAAGTGAGTTTGGACGTCTGTGAATAAATCGACATCTTCGCATTAGTAAAAGTTGTTCACATTTTTAATAAGATTCGCGGTTCAAAATGTCTGTTTTCGAGCCAAGTTCTCGTCATTTGCGGGAAGTTTTGATCTTCTGCTTCCATTTGAAAAGAACTGCAGCTGAGGCTCATCGAATGCTCTCAGATACTTACGGTGAGGTTGCTCTGAGTGACAGAATATGTCGTGAGTCGTTTCAACGTTTTAAAAGTGGCGATTTCAATGTCGATGGCAAGCATGGTGGTGGGAGAGAAAAAATTTTCAAAGATGACGAATTGGATGCACTGCTCGATGAAGATTCATGCCAAATGCTAGAAGAATTAGCTCAATCACTGGGAGTGATTCAGCAAGCCATCTCGAAACGCCTCAAGGCCATGGGCATGATTCAGAAACAAGGAAATTGGGTTCCGTACGAGTTAAAACCGAAAGATATTCAACGGCGATTATTTGCATGCGAACAACTGCTTCAAAGACAGAATCGGAAGGGATTTCTACATAGCATCGTAACCGGGAAAAAATGGGTTCGTTACGATAATCCCAAGCGCAGAAAGTCATGGAGAATGACCGGACATGCCTCAACGTCGACAGCGTGATGCGTTTAAGTCGAGTATTAAAGGAGAATCGACCACAGTACCAAGAGAGACACGACAAAGTCATCCTCCAGCATGACAATGCTCGGCCACACGTCGCAAAAGTGATCAAGACATACTTGGAAACCCTGAAATGGAAAGTTTAGCCCCACCCGCCATACTCCCAAGACATCGCTCCTTCCGACCACCATCTATTTCGTTCCATGGCGCACGACCTGGCTGATTGGAATTTTCGTTTGTACGAGGAAGTCGAAAAATGGATCCAATCATGGATCTCGTCGAAAGACGCCTCCTTTTTCCGAGATGGAATCCGAAAGTTGCCGGGGAGATGGGCGAAAGTTGTCGCTAGCCATGGACAGTACTTTAATAATACATCTGCTAAGTACTTTTTGACAATTATGCTTTTAGTTCCACAAAAAAATGAAACCGGAATATAGAGGGCTACGCCCGCAATCCGAGGGTTTTGTAGCAAGCGCTTATTTTGGTATATAAATATCGCCTCGTTGCTCTTCTTGATACCACTCAGATGGACAAAAAAAACATAATTAAAATGTCTTACCCAATTACATTTTACATGCCAATTCATATTACATTGTAACGAAACTTAGAACATATTATTGCCTAAGGTGTTGGTTATCGTTGGCCATCAGTACTTTTGACCTCGAACGTGTTTAAGGCATGCAGAGGTGTGCTTACTTTAACTACAGAAATAAACTATTACTTACCTATTCTGAGAAGATACATATACAGATTCCATTATTTTCCATTTTATATGCTATTCGGAACCCACCTTCCTGTAAGTTTTCATAATTCTAACAGTCTCGAGATGCCAGGGGGGGGGGGGGGGTAAATTACGAACTAATATTTTTTCCTCCCCCACAATTCCCCTTTCTACAAATTTCAAGAAAATGCGAAAAAATGGAATGTACTTAACATTACCTTTCTCACGACACCTCACTTGCCTATACCAGTCGATAAAAAAAAAATTTGAGCTTAATTTCGCCTCTATGTGGACCCCTCCCCACTTCCACTCGGTAAAGTTTGCCAATTACGACGCAGCGCCCCCAACTAATCTTTACCCTTTCAAAAATGTTCAATTAAATAACTGCAATTCGCACTACGAAAAACAACATGAAAGTAGTACTCACACCCACCTACATATGAGGCCGGTAGGTGTAATTTTTGTGTGGATAGTGTCAAAATGCCTAACTTTAAATGAATGTACTATTATTAAATATTATGTGATTGTAATGAAACTTGAAGATATTATTGCCGATGATGTTGGTTATCATTGGCCATCAATATTTTTGACCTCGGCTGTGCTTAAGGCGTGCAGGGGTATGCTAACTGCAACTATAGAAATGTACTATTATTAACCTTTTTTGATGAGATATCAAAATTCTACGATTTTCGGTTTTCTACACTAGTAAAATGCCGCCTTTCTGCAAATTTTCATATTTCTAAGTATAACGGTATGGAAATGCAAGGGGGGGGGGGGGGGGGGACAAACTCGGATCACATATTTTCCCCTCTATCTCTTTTCCCCTTTTTTCAAATTTGATGAAAATACCGGAAATGAAATGTACTCGATGTTACCTTTTTCATGATACCCCACTTGCCTATACCAGATGAAAAAAAAATTTTGACCTTCATTTCCCCTCTATGGGGACATCCCCTTAAAGTCAGCCTATTACAACGAATCGCTTTCTCCGAATTATAATAATTCTACATACTCCCACAAAATTTCATGTATGTAGCTTCAGCCGTTCGTGAGATATTTCATGGACAGACGGACAGACATTTGACCGATTTCATAAGGGTTTTGTTTTTAATACAAAACCCTAAAAAACGGCGGAAGCAAAGTTGTACTCCCAATAAACATACAAGGAGTTGGTGAAATATAGTAAAATGATGGAACAGCGGTGAATTTATCTCTCCAACGAGTAGCACTGTAATGTTATACTCCGCTAAAGCTACCGGTAGTGGTCAAGAGTCAGGTGTGTGTCTCTTCTTAACCAGAGCCGCACGAAACAGTCTCTAATCCAAGGATCCGGTTTCCGACAGAATCATGACCGCCAGGGTCTCAACCCAAATGAAGAACATCACCATAATCAAATGTGATGCTCCATCTGAACCTGACAATGTCTTGGCGAAAGACTTTTTCTACGAACAACTAGACGCCGTCCACAGTAGAGCACCTAAAGGTGACATTACAATAGTTAAACTAACAAATTCTTGAATTGCCTCCTGAACTTGCGAAATAAGAAGGGCGCCAGCCGACATTGGGATGGGAAGAGATCATTATCTTATCGATAATATTCGATTTCTTATTGCAGACGTGCGCCGTGCTAGCGTCAAAAAAACCAGGGGCCGCAAATTCAACACTGCTCGACTAAAAAACCCAGCTGTCTTAGAACAGTATAACGACCATCTTACGCAAAAATCAGCTGAGAAACTCTAGGAACTATACGCGAATGGAGCTAGTGGTATACACTTTTACTTCTATTTTCGCTGTGGACACGTTAAGCCCATCGTAGTCTTACTTTGCGTTATTCAGACCTCGGTGTGCTCTTAATTTATTACATTTCTGAGGTCAATGTAGACTTGTTTCCCACCTATAGAGAATCTTATTAGATCCAAAGTACTATTAGAATGTCCGTTAATTTTGTCGAATAGTTTAAGGGCTTTTTCCTTTATATCTAATATGTTTTGATATGGTTAACCCGAAGGTCCTTATGTATGTCTGCATTTCTAATGTACCTTGGAACATTAAAAAATTTCCCCAGAGTTAGGTTTCGACAAATTTGTAGCTGTTCAATGTTCGCATTGGAAGCTTGGCTACTTCCGAAGTCGACTCTGGAAAGTATCTCTTCGGCTCTATCATTAGTTTCATCCTCCTCGTCCAAGTTGCCGTCGGGGGGTTCATTTTCACAGAACGGAGGTTCCATCGTGTCAGCGCAGTCCTCCGCCTTCCCCAAGTCATCATACTTCAAGCCGTTAGGGCCATGAAAAGATAATCGATTTATCTACAGATTTATTCAAAATAAGTTTCCTCTCAGAATGAGCACTTTTCACAATATTTGGAAAGTTATAACAGCGTGGCGAACATTTTTGATTTTTTAAAAAATATCGAAGAGCTACTTCTCGTTCATTTCTGGACATATGGAACTGAATTTTATATTAACTTAAAAAAATTTAGTGTACTTCAAAACATGTTCATATTATTATTCCATAGGATGTATACTTTTGACCGGTCAAGCCTTTCACATTAATGTGAGGTACGACGTGGACGCGTGTGATAAGACGTGTCTCTCTTTAGTGTTCCAAACCGCTAAAAACTTGTGGGTACCCTTCAGGGAGTTTTTATGGTATCAAGATGTTGATTATGTAAGATCTCGTTAACGGCAACCGCTTGCCGAGAACCATACAAGTTGTATGGTATCGTTAGCCGAATGAATATTTCTGGGTATACGGTGTAGCCTATGCGTTCCATAAGTCCTGCTCATTGTAGTTTTCATAATTTAACGAAACCGAAGACGTCTGATTAAATAAATAAATAACTGGCGCAACAGTCAAATTTGAACCATGGCCTCGAGATGAGATAGCATCATCTCATTTTCTAGATCGTGACGGTGTCTTGTGGAGAGGTGTGTGATCAGCAACACGCTCAACCGAGTTATTTACCCCATAAATGGGTACTCATTTAACAGCTGAGTGGGCTCATAGTCCGACACATAAATCCCCTTTTCTATCGAAAACTACCGCATTCAGTAGGAATCGAACCGGGGCCCAGTGCATCAATAAATCCATTTTTCTTAGAAATCAAATTCTTTGACCTGGCTCTGCCCAACCTTGCTGTAATGACTTTCAAAATCGCGTGCACTTTTCTCTACTATATTGCCGTAAAATCAAACAATTGGCCATGTTTCTATTTTCACTGCAATAAATTATCCGATAGCATTACAACGTACTTGACTTCTCAATAATTGTATGTACACATTGGATCCCTACTGATTAGCTTCCTGGCGGTCATACGAAGTTCGCATTCACCTTCCCCGTTTGACCGACTACCATTACTCCTTTTCCAGTGTCGCAAACACGCCACAACCACATAATTTTCGATCACTGTTCGCCGATAAAAAGTGAATTTATCGAACGTTTTTTATCGAAACACATTTATGGGTGATTGGCACGCAAATCTTTTGAAGTGTAAATCCATGCCAAGGGTTTTCATAGGCACCTGAAGGCAAGCAGAGACGAATGCTATATTTACCAATTCCACGAGGTATGATTTGCATGTAAAAATCGAATTTTGAATAAAAAAAAACAAGAACATTTTAATGAACTTCCATTATTGACCGGGAATAAAACTAAAGGACTCTACGAACATCTATATACCTAGTTCCATTGTGGGTTTGAAGGTGACTGATCGCATGCTAATGAGTCCTTCGATGCAACTCGATTTGAATCGAAGAACAGAAAAGCACACTTACGAGTGTACACACATATTTCTGATATCCTTCGTTGATCGCATTGACCGGATGGAAATTGTTCGAAAGGATATTTGCCGTTGAAAGCTAATTCAATAGCTGATAGCTGTCGTTGATTCATTAGATTGTCCTTTTGTTGAATTTTTTAAAAATTAATTGATGGTTAGCGCTGAATGGTGTCTGTCATGCAATGCATGCCCGACTAGGCTCGACGTAGTTGTAAAAACTCCTTTTTTCTCTGCAGGCTTTCTCTATAAATTGGTCACCGTATCGAAGTGTGTAATTAGATCTCAATTAAGTTTGTTTGACTTAATGGTCATTTGGAGTAGACGATGAGATAATTGTAAATAGAAAGATAGAGATAATAGTTTTTGATATGGAGTGGGATTGAGCATGAGGGTTTCTGTATTTATAAAAAGGGAGGGATGGGACTGTTATTATTGACCATGAGATGTATCAATAATTATAACTGGGTGCTGATTAATGGAATAAATGTTACGATATTTTGAATTTTTAACCGTACAACAAGTTTAAAAGAATTCAACGAAAATATTATGATGAAAGTAAAGATCAGAGAAAAATCCAACTGAAAATTCTACAAAAAATGGAAACATTGGTTGCGTTTCTAAAAAAAATCGCTGAGTCAGCGCTTAGTAAGAGCTTAGTTAGCACTTAGGTTAGGTGCAGGGGCTGCCATGATGGATCACAGCACACTTAGACCGCAAATTGGGTCCGTTGTGATACCTCCAGAAATTCTCTTTACCTTACCTTAAAACTAGGCTTTAAAATCAGCCGGTGCTAGCAATAAAACGATTGAGCTTTGTCGCGCTAATGTTGATGAACTCTTCCAAGTCATAAAAGAACGAAGAACCAAGGAATCTCCTCCTCCTGCCCGCCAAAGCTCTGCAGTGGCACAGAAGGTGACTAACGCTCTCCTCCTCGTCCACGTCCTCACAGCTTCTGCAGTAATCATGGTGCGGAAGGCGCAGCTTCCAGGCTAGTTCCCCAATAGGGCAGTGCCCTGTGATGACCCCCACCACCCTGCCGATGTGTGATCTGCTTAATGATAGCAGTACGGCAGAGCGTCTCTGATCAAGTCTAGGCCAAATCGCCCTTGTCGTTTGGCATGAGTAACCACTGAGCCATCTTATGTTTTCCCTATCAGCAGCTGACTTAGTTGCCATTTTGCATATCGTAAAAGGCATTTTAATACTGTCCCGAATTCCGGCTACATTACTGGTTATTCCCTCACGCGCAAGCTCATCCGCTCTGCAGTTGCCTGCAAAGCCACTGTGACCGGGTATCCAGCAAAGCATGATGTTGGAAAAACCGCCCATTAAAGTGAGTGCTGTGCGACAATCCACAGTCGTTTTGGATGTACTGAGAACCGACTCAAGTGAACGTATTGCAGCTTGGCTGTCCGTAAAAATAGTGATGTCTTTGGCAGTCATCACGTGACTTCCCAACCAGGTTAGAGCTTCTAAGATCGCTGATACCTCTACCTGAAGGATACTACAGAAGTCAGGAAGACGAAATGACATTTTGATACCCAGCCCTTCCGAGTAAACCCCGGCCCCAACTCCATCGTGCGTCTTAGAGCTGTCCGTGTAGATTAGCATGGAATTATCCGTTAAGGGTATATTCTGAGCCCAGAGATTCCTAGATGGAATGAGGCAGATATAATTCCGATCAGAAGTGTGTTTCGGAGAGGTGTAGTCGGTCTCCGAAGGGAGATCCAGATTGCGCAGAATAGGTGTGTGTCCAGTAATCACGCGCCACTGACAAGTTTTGCGAAGACGTAGTGCCGTATTGGCCGCCAGTTCTTCGCCAAGAATGTCCAGCGGGAGCAAGTTCAGCAGAATATCCAATCCGGCCAACGGAGTGGTTCTGAACGCCCCCGTTATGGCTAGCGCAGCCAGTCTTTGCACCTTACTCAGCAAGTTACAGTAGGCAGCAACTCTGACTGCCGTCCACCACACGCTAATTCCATAATGCAAAATTGGACGCACCACAGCAGTGCACACCCAGTGTACCACCTTCGGCTGTAGGCCCCAGTTCTTCCCAATGGCCTTCCTGCACGAGTTGAGTGCAACAGTTGCCTTCCTCACCCCCTTCTGAATGTTGGGCTTCCAAGTTAGTTTGCAGTCTAGAAGAAGACCGAGGAATTCGGCCTTATCAGAAAAAACCAATTCCTTACCGTTCAGAATGGAGGTTCGATAGGACCGAGCGTGTGCCTTCTGGTGAAAGTCACAAGCTCCGTCTTGTCCGGGTTAACACTAACCCCACAATGGTATACCCAATTATGTAGTTAGAATGGACAGATCCTTTTGTAGTACACTCGCAAATTTTCCAGAGACGGCAATCCCAACATCATCCGCAAAGGCAATGACATTAAAGCCCATCCTTTCCAGGTTCAGAAGTAATTTATTGATGACCAGATACCAAAGAAGTGGAGATAATATCCCGCCTTGAGGGGTACCCGTACAAACGCGTCTGATCACAGATGCTGTGCCCAGGGTAGCACGAATAAACCTCGATGTTAGCAGCTTATATATAACCTTACAGAGTGACTCATCGACGTGGAGGCTCAAGAGTGCCTCAACTATCGCACTGAGTCGCACATTGTTGAAAGCGCCCTCAATATCCGGGAATACATCCATGGTGAGTTCCTTGTCGGCGAGATACTTTTCAATAAGGTCGACCAGAGAGTGAAGAGCCGTGTCCACTGATCTGCCCTTCCAGTAGGCAGTGGAAAGAAGACATGACCGAATAGTACTGCGAAGATGTATATCAATCAGTCTATCAAGTAATTTAAGCAGGGTGGAGGAGAGAAATGGGTCTGAAATCCTTCGGTCGTGAATGTGAACTCGTACCCGCTTTCGGGATGAAAACGACCAACACTTCGGTCCAGGTCCGAGGAGCATGTACTAACTTAAGGCAGGCCGTTAGAATGGCATATATCGTAAATCGGCCGGAATAATGCCGTCGGGTCCAGCAGATTTAAAAGGCTGGAAGCTGGAGATTGCTCACAAAATTATTTCTTTAGAGAGGATGGATAAGAAATCACACGGCGCTATCCGCTGAGTAAAGCTATCCTCGAGCTTCGAAATCGCGGAACTACCAGGAAAGTGCGAGTCAAGCAAGGATTCAAGGAGACTCTTGAAATTGCTCGAAGATGCTTTTGTATAAAGCTTGGCAGGGGTTTGACGACAAGAGTCTGTAGAGACCGGATGACTCACCGGACCCTTCAATTCGTTCGCAAAAGCTCCTCGATGATTTACGTTTAGTCAGCTCATAGTTAGCGCTTATTATTTTCGATTATTTTGATTATTTTCGTATTTTATGGCTCGTTTACACTTGCCAGTACACCGGAATGCCTGTAGACTTGTCGAAAAGTGCCTTGCCTGTAGCTGCTTGCATGACGTGTGCCAGTACGTGTTTACACACACAATTCGACTTGCAAGTTGGCTTTGATTTTTTCTTGGGTGTCAATTTGACAATAGTGGGAATTTGACGTGTGGCGTTGATTAAATTAATTAAATTAATAAATATTTAAAATTGAAAAAAAAAATGCCGCATTTCGCCAAGAGAGAGTGTAGAATAATGAAAGCTATGTCAAATCGGCAGAGCAAGGACCGTCGTCGAGCTTGCTGAAAGAGCTCTCTAATGAAGACCCGAAGGAATAAAAATTGTGCTTGCGATTGCGACCAGACGGTTTTAATCCATTGCTTACGATGATCACACCTCGAGTAGTCAAGATGGATACAGCAATGCGGGATTCAATTAGCCCGCAAATAAAACTGGAGTTGACCCTGAATTTTTTGGCTACTGGAAATTGTTTTAGGTCTTTGAGCCACATGTTGCGGGTTTCAAAGGCTTCAATTTCCAAATGATTACCTTAAGTGAGTTCCGCGATATTCGAGGCTCTCAAAAGTTTCATCGAGGTAACAAACCTAATATTACTTACTCATATTTTGAATTCCATAAGGCACTCCTTTTTCATGTGAATACAACGTCGGGCTTTCAATTGTCTCGGACAAAGTGACGCGGTTTCGAGTTTCAGAAGCCACATAACTATTCAGATTCAACATTACATTTCGTTCATTATAATATATCCAAATATCCATGGAATGTCATTGTCTTTGAAGTCGATTATATGCTAATACTTCATTAATTTCTTCTTCATGGTTACCCGTAGAACAAAACAAAATATACAAAATCACGCTTTAGAAATTAAAATGTTTATTACTGTCATATGTACTTAGAAAGTAAATTAGAGTAAATTAGAAAAAAAAATATGTATACATAAAAAAACAAACAAATTTCAAGAAAGTCATATCGCTTGAAACCCTTCTAAGCATTTGAAATGTGTTTAATACGGCACTGTTGCACTATTCCGGTGTTTAAAACGAGCTTCTCAGAAACACCGTATTCATAATCAGGTTGAGAAGTCATCCTCATCTATCAAAAATTCAGTCTCGAACATGTTAAACAGGTTATCACTAGATGGTGGTGATTGATGGCAAGAATCGTTTTGTCCTCTGTAATTGGTATTAGACTCCATTGATGACTCTCCCGGAGTTGATGGTCTCCTTGATTTAATTGTTTTATTGTGTTCCTGCAACCGGAACTTCATAAGGACATCTTGTAATTCTCGTTGTGTCATTCATTAGTGGTACTGGTAGCTACAGTTTTTTTTAACGAGACGGATACAAGCCTTCCGAATGCACTAAATTCGTCTTCCTCGCACTTCTCCAGACATCCCTTAATCGATGATAATTCTTATACGGCCTCCATAATTTCGGTGCGCCGTTTCTTCGAAGCACGCCATACTGGTGTGATGACAGTAGTTCTCGATCCGCAAGGTTCCGTCGATGGAATCTCTTCGGCAGACGCTGACGATGACTAGAAAAAAAAGATAGATACATTTCAAATCCGCAAAATAGTATTGAAAATATGGCTCATAATTTTAAAAATGTGTGTAGTTGTAAAATAGTACGTAGCCATCTTATACGGTTTTTTTTTTTCTTTTTTTTTTTCAGATTCCTTCCTCTGGACAAGAGTGGGCCGGAATAAGTCAATTCTTTTTGATATTGAAGGTTGTTTTATTATGATTGTTTCCAACACAAAGATATCGTGAGTCTCTCTGCGTAAACTAAAAGCCTATATGAGAAAAGATTTACTGTCGTTCCCACGTCTCATCCAAACTTTCTTTTCCAATTCGAGAAATATTCGAATATCTTTAGCTTGTATCCTTTACTTCCAAAAATCAAAATAAAAGACACTCTACCAAAAGTTTCTCGTCGAATTTGCTTACGAATCGTTCTCATCCCCTCCGCTCGTGTCAGAAGTTTTGATAGAAACGAACAGACAGCTGCTTTTCTTCTGGAATGCATTGCCTTTCAACTGTACGGAAATGTCTATAAGAAATACATAAGACAACATTTTCCGGTCAAATGCCAAACCGTCATGCAATAAGTATAATGTATGCGTATTATCCTTGCAAATGCTAGGAACTCATATCTCCGAGATTCCAACAAGTTGAATTTCGTGGCATATCGTAGATCAGTCAGTTTCGGTTGCTGCAATTTTTGAAAATTCCTAAGATGGCACAACCTACATTTTTGTGATAAAGTCGGGAAGAGAGATGTGTAACATCTGAGTTTCCGGTTTTTAAAAGTCTTCTTCTTTTATGTTTTATTTGGATGAAAGAATAATAGTGAAGCGGATATGGAAATAAGATGGAAAGCATTGGCTTTAATTAATTTTAAATTTGTTCTCGAATTGAGTATACTCGTCATGCCCGTAACTTATGCTACATCGACTTGTTCTGCTCGGGCACATTCAAATAAATGACTGTAGACAATTCCGATTTTATTCCCCCCAGACTTTTTGCCGATATTTTCATTGTAAAGGATGACTTTTTATCAAACATACTTGTGAATTGATTCGTCTTATCAACTATAGTTTTGGAGCCACCAAACTTTTTGGTTACGACACATGTACATATAAAGGGTGTTTTTTTTTAAGCCCGATAGAGCTTGAAATTGTAAAAAATAACACAAAAAATGAAATTTTAATAAATCCATTTTTTTTATTCGAAAGAGAAATAGGTGGCATTAACATTTGAAAATGATTTCGGGCATATGGCCACCGCGGCTGTTCTTGACGAAGCGCATTCTGGACGTCCAATTGTGGGCCACTTTTTCGAGCACTGTTGGCCGTATGTCACGAATAACACGAACAATGTTGGCCTCCAAGGTGTCAATTGTTGCTGGTTTATCAGCATAAACCAGTGACTTCACGTAGCCCCACAGGAAATAATCGAGAGGTGTCAAATCGCACGACCTTGCAGGCCAATTGACAGGTCCATTTCTCGAAATCAACTTATCGCCAAATTTTGATTTCAATAAGTCGATGGTTTCGGTCGCCGTATGGCACGTAGCGCCATCCTGCTGAAACCACATCTTGTCTGGATCAATGTCATCCATATTTTCAAACAGAAAATCATTGATCATGGTGCGGTAACGATCTCCATTGACCGTAACGCGAGCTCCGGCCTCATTTTTGAAGAAATAAGGTCCGATGATGCCACCAGCGTGTAAACCGCACCAAACGGTGCATTTTTCTGGATGTAATGGAGTCTGGAGGGTCTGTTGTGGATTGGTCTCACTCCAAATGCGGCAATTTTGCTTATTAACAAACCCGTTAAGCCAAAAATGAGCCTCATCGCTGAACACAATTTGGCGATAAAACAACGGGTCAGTTTCCAACTGCTCTAGAGCCCAATCGGCGAAAGAACGACGCATATCATGGTCTCGTGGCTTTAATTCCTGCACCAGCTGGATCTTATACGCGTGTAGGCCAAGATCTTTGCCCAAAATTTTCCACGTAGTGGACGGGCAGAGCCCCAATTCCTGCGACCGACAACGAAGTGATAAATTTGGATCTTCTTCCACACTTTCGTTTACAGCGGCGATATTCTCTTGAGTACGCACATTCCTTCAACGTGTTGGTCTTACTGCATCATGTAGAGAGTATGTGGTACGAAATCTATCCACAGTTCGACGGATGGCTTGCTCAGATGGACGATTATGTGCGCCATAAAAATCACGAAGTCGTCTATAAGTTGCGCGAATCGACGACTGATTTTCGAAGTAAATTTGGATAATTTGGTAGCGTTGTTCAAACGTCAGTCTATTCATGATGATTTGCCAGAGTATACTGAAACAAATAATAACAATTTTTTTATTAAAATTTAATTTTTGTGTTATTTTTTACAATTTCAAGTTCTATCGGGCTTAAAAAAACACCCTTTATGTACAACATGATGGCTGAAAAATGCAAAAGTTCCATGATAATAAACAAAAGTTGCCAAACGTTCTAGAGGTGAAAAAATGGCTAGTCTAAAAAACAACTCTATTTCCGTTATAAGTAACACGGTTCAATCAAATGTTATATCGTTAAAAAACATCCGCAAAAACAATATTCTCACTGCCATGCATTTTTGAGGGTGGAAAATGGGTGTCGAACGGGAAAATCTCTTACTCCACTCAAAATAATTTTAAGCTATTTTAATGGACGAAATTGCAATGGTCTGACAGCTGTCAAAGTTGGCAGAAGCTTTAACTTTCTGATACACCTGACGCGTATACGGAATCTCGTGATTTCTACTCGTGTCTCGTAAACGCGACTACTGTTTACACGTAAGTTGGGTAAGCCGATTTATACCGAAGACCCGTCGTCCAGTGGTGGATCTTGAAATTGAGTTCAGAGGGGGCCCGACTTTGTTTATTACCTGAAGTGGGTATGCCCACATTTATTAAACTTTCGATTTTAAAGCAACATTCGTCTATCGAATGCGCCGACACATTCCTCATTGGAGTGAAGCATGCAATGATGAACGTACAAAACCATGAATAGCACACATGGACTGCGATATGGTTCTTTCCGTTACAACCAGGGCTCATCATTCAACAATCTTAATTATTGGACTATGTCGCGCTCGGTGGCCGTGATCGTTCGGTCACCGCTCTACGATACTAATCTAGAGCTCGGAGCTCAAATCTCGGCGTGACCAAAAACTGCCTGTGGGTACTAATAGGACTCTCATAGTGCTCCGAGCTTGTCAGTATAAAGACGGCGCCGATAGGGGTGCATGCTGGCAACTGCACTTCCGAAAATTAGATATGCTACCGAAACATCAACAAGGCATATAAATGCTAGAGATGTTGACGCGCTCATGCCCCTGGAGGGGTCAAGACAATTAAAAATTATTGGACTAGACAGAGCTCCTATAAAACGATAGACTTTCCCAGCATCAACATAAGATGACTAAGCTTAAGCTGACACTGTAGTGAAGAAGTGGGATTCAAGAAATGTCTTTCACCTTCTTACAGGAGTCGGACAGGAGCGGGCAAAATAAGTAAGTAGTTATCGTTTCGGGAATATTTGGGTTGGTCAGAATAGCAGCGTGTGCAGAGCCTTAAGTAAGCGACAGACCAGGGTTAAGGAGTCGAATGATTATTTACGGCCGTCTATTCACGAAAAATGTTAATAGATAGCAGGTTAAACAAACAATTGCAAACAAAAGAAGTAGTTGTCCTTACTCGATAGTTATCAGACCAAATGGTTCGTTCTGAGAGGGCATTATGCAATACCTCACTAAGAACACCAAGAAATTGACTAGTTATGGTAATTGCGATGGCACCCGCATTAGCGCACACCCTGGTGCTGAACACTGTCTGGTTTTGAAGCAGTCTATTGACGACGAAGTTCCACAGAAAAGAATACAACACTTCACCCTTCGAGATATCTCTGGTGACAAGTCCGCCTTCAGACGCTATGTCCAGAAAAAGATATGCGCGGCAACTCCAGAACCATGAGTTTCATTATAAGCCCAAGAGAAACGCATAGCGCAAAGTCATCCACCCTTGTCGGGTATTTTTTGTATTCGCTAAAATTTTTATAAATCATTTTCGAGTAATTCTTCTTATATTCGTAGATCAATATATCTATATAGCAAACATTTTGTGGGGAGGGGGGGTCCTCTATATCCGCTACTGTCGTTGATGATCAATCTCTCCTTCCACTCAGTTGGAAACTAATAAAGTAATAATGCAAAACCCATCTCTTCCAAGGATAAAGGGATACCCAAAGTTCACAAACCTGGGAGAAATTTTCGCCAGGCTGAATACGGCACACCGGACCAAATGGTTCACAGTGTAGTCGCAATGGAATGTGGGCAGCTTAAGAGATCATATTGCTATAATATAGTAGAAAAATTCGCAAGCCGCTTTGTTATGTGTAAAGCGAGAGCTAGATGCTTTGAGAAGTGGAGCGACAAGAAGAACTGCAATTCCTGGACTTGAGAATCAGAAACAGAGGCTTTATCGATTTTGACATCCCCATTTACACGCAAAGAACGATCCCACCAAGCTCCAATAATTTCCCAGAAGTTGGCTCGGTTTCACTTAATGATCCATTGATTATTCAGCATCCCACTGAATATGGAACGACGATCCAAGATACAGCCGTCAAGAAAGGATAGCAATGACGGTCGATATCAAATCTCATCCCGAAGAAAGGCAGAAGCCGAGACGGCTGACAATTCTCCAACGTAACAACGGAAAACTGAGGAGAGGGATAGGGGTCACACACTCATGTGCATCGGTTATGAGCGGGCGATGAGGGATATGGATATCGAAATGGTCTAACCGAGCAGGATACAAGTGCCCAAAAGTCAACTTAGGTCCACAAAGGACAAGAAACAAAAGCGGGGTATAAAAGATCTTATATCCGGAAGATTTTACGTCGGACCAAGCCAAGCGACTAGTCTCGGTACAATGGGGGAGCACATGAGGCAAACTGGTATACAAAGCAACAAGGACGCAGTGACGCTTAAACCGATGGTAGCGTGACACATAGTAGGTGAGTGGCGTAAGATAGCATAATACATTGCCTTAAACCTTGGTTGGGTAGAGCGCGTCAACTACTCCTGTGCGCCATCGTACTTTGTTCTGGGCAAATAGTTGGGACGCTAAGCGATTTCACCTTGCAAAATATGATAGAGAAATGCCATTTGGTATGATTGTTCGTGGTCGCTATACATTCATTTTAAGAGATGGAGCCACCTTGGACCCCACGGCAGAGCGGCTGTGCGGGCGAAAAACCGCAAAATCCGAGCCCTTTTTTTAATATTGTCCTAATAATTTGTAAACGGTGCCTCGGATCAAAAAACTTAATAGGTTGTAAATTAAAGAGCGTCAAATTCTACATCCAATGCACTGCTCAAAGTTGAAATTTGATTTAGTAGTATAATCAAAATCGATAGTCGAAAAATGTCACTTTTTGAGGCTTTGGAGAAAAATCTCACATATCGCATTTCAAGCTCACATATCTCTGTAACGGATACTCGAAATGAAAAACCGTCCAAGTAAAAGTTGAAGATACTTTGATTTAACGTGCTCAATATTTTTCAAATCGGCAAGTTTTTAGTGTAGTTGTGAGCGAAAATGCAAAAATGGTTTTTTAGCGATTTGAGCCTTAATAGCTGTATCTCGATAAATATAACAGCTAAAAGTTTTGCTTTAGCCTCAATTCGTAGATACTTTAACCTTGTTTATAAAAGTTTTGCTAAGTTTTTTGTCAGACTAATTTAATTAATTAAATAATTAGTTAATTAAATGATTAAATTTCGTCCATAATTTCAAAGTTCAAGCAACTTATATGACATTTTAGGTTGGTTTCTAACGTATTTGGTCATTCTGAGTCAAATGAAATCAATCGCTATTCCATATGACTATTAGTTCAAAAGATATTCCCTTTTTTCCAGATTTTGTTATTAATTAAATAAGTCTTTTTATTAAATACGTTGAAAACAAAAAGCTTTTGTGCCAGTTTTAGGATAGTCCCTAATGTATTTGATCATTTTGAGTCGAACGAAACCAACCGCAATTCCTTGCGACCATTAGTTCAAAAGATATTTACATTTTTCCAGATTGTTTTATTAGTTAAGTGAGCTTTTTCGTTAAGTAAGTTGAAAATAAAAGGTGTTTTTGCCAGTTTTAGATTGGTTCTGAATGTGTTTAATTAATCTGAGTAAAATAAAATTAGCCGTGGTTCCATACAACCATTAGTTCAAAAGATATTCACATTTTTCCACATTTTTGAATTTGTTAAGGAAGCTTTTTTATTAAATAAGTTGAAAATAAAAAGCTTTGATACCAATTTTAGGCTGTTTCCTAATGTATCTGATCATTTTGAGTCGAATAAAACTAAAGGCAATTCCATACAACAGATAGTTCAAAACTTATTCACATTTTTTCCAGATTTTATTTTTTTGTTAAAAATTTATTTTATTAAAAAAGTTGAAAATAAAAGGCTTTCATTCCATTTTTAGGTTGATCCCTAATGTATTTGGTCATTTTCAGTCGAATGAAATCAACCGCTATTTCATACGATTATTAGTTCAAAAGATATTCTCGTTGAAATAAAAAAAGATATTAGTTTGAAAAGCTGCTTTATTAAATAAGTTAAAAATAAAAAGCTTTTCTGTCCATTTTAGATTAATTCCTAATGTATTTGGTGATTCTGAGTCGAATGAAACCAACCGCAATTCCGTACGATCATTAAATCAAAAGATATTCACATTTTTCCAGATTTTGTGATTAAGTAAATAAGCTTACGTATTAAATAAGTTAAAAATTAAAAGCTTTTATGCCACTTTTAACTTAGCCCTTAATGTATTTGATAATTTTGAGTAGAATGAAACTAACCGCATACGACCATTAGTTCGAAAGATATTCACATTTTTTCCAGATTATGAAGAGTGGCACATGACCTTGCAGCAACGTTCTACTTCTAGTTTCATCCCAATCTCCAGGAGATGGAATATATTGCTGAGTTTCCACAGCCTGCCAGAATTTCATGGCTTGAAGGGATGCCCTTTTCAGGTGTACCTCAAACTCACCAAATAACAATCAGCATCTATCATACGCGCTATCACTTCTGATAACTGTAACACATCGTCACGAAACACAAAACAAATCAGTTTCAAATCTATCCGCTTACTGACTCGACGGTGCACAATGTGGCAATAGCGGACAAAAATAATTTTTATTGTTTTTTATTCTTGACTAGTTGATTAATTATGACTATGTACATGCAAATTGTATCTATAACAAGATACCTGCACCCGTTGCTAACGGATTGGCATTATTCTTATTCTCTCTTAAGGTCTTAAGGAAATATACAATTATTAAACTTTTTCCTAAGGATATCAACATCCTGGATATTTAACGTCGCTATCCTAATTATATGCCGTCGTCCTGGAAATTTTCATATACATATGTATGTGCTTTAAGCGGCGAATAACTGTCTCTCCTTGCAATTTGGCCACTACTGAAAAGCCTTATAACACAAATTGTAGCAATCCTTCATATTTTTTCCAAATTTCATACCTGTAGCTTCAGCTCTTCGAGATATTCTTTGAACAGGCTGACATCTGACTGATTTCATAAGGGTTTTATTTTTTCTACAAAACCCTAAAAAGCGTAACTATGACCTAAGCTATTAAGCCAAGCTATCACGCAAAGACTTTTTGAACAAGATTTAATTATCTGTAAATTGAGACTAAAACAAAACTTCAGCTACTACTATACTTACCGATATAGAGCTATTAAGGCTGCAATCGGTAAGAAAGCATTCCAGCATTTTCACTCGAAACTACACTAAAAATGAACCGATTTGAAAAGTATTGAGCACGTTAAACCGGAAATAAAAATATCTTCAACTTTAACTTGTACGGTTTTTCATTTTGAGTATCCGTTACAGAGATATGTGAGCTTGAAAAGCGATATAGTGTGATTTTTCTCCAAAGCCTCAAAAAGTGACGTTTTTCGACCATCGATTTTGATTATACTACTAAACCAAATTTCAACTTTGAGCAATGCATTGGATGTAGAATTTACCGCTCTTTAATTTACAACCTAATAAGTTTTTCGATACGAGGCTCCGTTTAGAAGTTACGAGGAGAATATTAAAAAAAGGGCTCAAATTTCGCGGTTTTTTGCCCGCACAGCCGCTTTGCCGCGGGGTCCAAGGTGGCTCCATCTCTTAAATTGAAAGTATGGGCCCCACCAACATTCGTACCGAACGGCATTTCTCTATCATATTTTGCAAGGTGGCGTGGATTTATGTCGCTTAGCGTTCCAACTAAAAGGGGTGCAACTCTCCAAATGACTTAACAAGCGCTTCACACTACTTTGCCACAGATTGACGCCATGTGATTTTAGGACAACCCCTTGGTCCGCCTTGGTTGGAAATGGGGTCCCATTTCATGGTTTGCAAAGCAATGCATTTATCACTTTTCCGCAATATGTAACTGCCATTTTTGCCTGCGTATCAATTCGTCGATTTGCATCTGTCCCGAAAGCCGACTAAGCTCTACATTTGACATTGTTTCGGGCCAGAAAATTCTTAGAATTCGACGAAGACATGAGTTGACGATAACCTGCAGCTTTCTGGTTACTCTTACGGAAAATTGCCATGTATTGTTCCCATACAGACAGTAGCAGGGAACGAAAAAGGCCCAGCTTGGTCTTGATGCTGAGAGAACTGATTTGACAAATTTTGGACAGCATGCCGTATGCGCATTTAGGCTGGTTGATATGACGAGCGATGTATTGCTCCGTACCACCAAAGTAAAAAAAGTTGCCCACCTCCTCTACAGGCTGCCCATTAATATTGATGGCAATAGGTGTAGGATTTCTTTCCCGCAATGGCGGGCTAAGAACCTTGGTCTTGTTGGTATTGATTTTTAGTCCAACCTTTCTTGCCTCCCTCTCGAAGTCAAACCCCATTGCGGACAGATTCATGATTTTGTGGGAGAGTAGGCATATGTCTTCAGCATAGTCAAGATGTTGTAGAAAAGATGTCAGAGCCCTCTGTCGAGTCCGGACAGGGCTGCATGCAACATGTCGCCGATCACTATGAAAAACAGGATCGGTGAGAGGATGCACCCGTGCCGAACTCCACTACGAATCTTAAACTCCACCGACACCTTGCCTTCACGCAGAACGCGACATTTCGTACCATCATAGGGTGCCTTGTTAATAGCCACAAACTTCTCAGAATGCCTCTCCTGCGCAGGGTTGCCCATATAGAATCCTGGTTCACACTATCGAAAGCCTTCTCAAAATCGATGGAAAGCAAGTGAAGCGGAGAATCGTACTCATCGCATTGCTCGATGATGATTCGCAAGGTGTTAATATAATCGACACTGGAGAATCAGCCTGCTCTTCAACAGTTGTGCTTTCTAAGTGGGCCTCTTTCCAGGACGATTTTGCTATTATTTTGGTAACGGAGAGAAGCACACAAATGCCTCCGCAATTATTACAGTCTGTGAGGCTACCCTTCTTCGGAAATTTGATGATCAAACCCTCCTTCCACTCAGTGGGAAAGATCTGTTTATTCCACACTTTATTGAGAAGTGGGTGCAGTAAATCGGCAGTTACGCTTAGCGCTGCTTGATCAGGTTCGGCCTTTCCTCGTTTTAGTGCAATTATTGCAATCACTATTTGCTCTTTAGTCGGGGCACATGTTGATGGTTAGCTAAATTATCTATAATATATGAGGGGGAACTTCACCAGAGGTAACAAGGCTGAAGACCGCGGCGAAGTGTTCTTTCCACCGCCTCATTTGATTTTCTTCCAAGATAAGTAGCTTTCCATCACTATACTTCACCGGATGTTGGCAGGAGTTAGGACCACTTTTAAACACCTTGATGACGTCGTATACGGCGTTTAAGTTATTACTTTTTGCGGCTTCTTCTGCTGAGGCTTAAAGAGAATTCGCATAAACTCTTTTATCGCGTCGCACACACCGCTGAGCCTCTCGAGCTTTCTGACGGTAAAGGAGTTCGATGCTGCTTCGATCGTTGTTTGATGCTGCAGCCAAACGAACCTTCAGCTCCTGTCTTTCCGCAGTCCGCTGCCATGAAGCGTCGGACATCCGGGGCTTACTCCAGCAATCCGGATTTGTGCCAAGGATGGAATCTGCGCTATCAATGTACGCATTTTTTATTGCATCCCAGTTTTCTCCATCCCAGTTTGTCACTATCTGGGTGACAGCTGCAGTAGCTGAAATAACTTCTCAGCTGCTTTTTGCGCAAGATAATCATTATATTGTTGTAAGACAGCTGGATTTTTTAGTCGAGCGGTGTTGAACTAGCGGCGCTTGGGTCTTTCGTCGCTAGGACAGCGCACGGCTGCAATACGCAATCGAACATTAATGATCATAAAATAATGTCATCTTTAGGTGTTCTGCTCTGAACGGCGTTTAGTTGTTCGTAGAAGGAGTCTTTCGCCAAGATATTGTCGGATTCAGTTAAAGCATAACATTGTATTATTGAGGTGTGCCTCATTTTGGTTCGAAATCTGGCGGTCATGATGCGGTTGGAGACCGAATCCCAGGATAAGAGACAGTTACATGCCGCTCTGGTTAAAAGGAGCCCTACACCTGACTCACGACGACTACCGGTAGCTTTACCGGAGTACAACATTACATTGCTACCCGTTGGAGATATAAATTCTCCGCTGTTCCACCATCTTATCTCACTAACTCCTAAGATGTTTAAGTTATACCCCAGAAATTCACTCTCTAATTGATGAAATCGTGCGTTCTGGGGACCTTCTGATCCAATGTCCAGGAGACACACATTCCACAATCCAAAGTTTGTCATTGTACGATAGCCAAAAGTCGTAACCTTTGAGTCAGTCCTTATCCGAGGCATAGTTGACGTATCGTTAGCATATTGAAGATTTCGGGTAGTGCATGTTGCTGGCATACACAGCCTGTACTTTGTTGGTCTGTTTTGACGACAGGCCGTCAAAGGGAAAGGCCGTGATATTATTTTTACGCCCGGAAGGTTTACCTCAACCAAATTATCACACCGCTATCACTGGCGGCTTGACATTGGTTAACAACTGTCAGTGATCACTGCCGTTCCAGGGGGCGCCCGTCTTAGAAATCTTTGTTATTCTAAGGGAACCGGAAAATCGAATTTATAAATCTTTGTTGCCATAACACCATTTACATTGTTCCTAACTAAACGGTTGCCAAAATTATCTGAAGTTAGGTTGCCATCTTTATAATAATTACAAATAAATGAAAAAGCATCGAAATCCCTTTCTTCGGGCGGCCGGAAACTTAGGGCGTTGAGGCGTTCAGTCTGATGTTTCATGCTACGGGTTCGAATCTCATCCGCGTCGTGACCATGGATATTGGTGTTTCCTTTGCCCTGTGATTTGGGGCGCAAAAATAAGCCACAAAATTTCCCGACTTGTTACAGGTATTCGGCTAAGTGGACAGGAGGTACATGGTTGTAAAATGCATCGTTTTAACCAGTTTATGCTAACGAAACGTTAACTAAGCCACATGGGAATATTGGACGCAATATGCCTCACTAGGCGTTGGATCTAATAGTACAAGATCCCTCCCTACGCTTAACGGAAATAACCCTTCTTGCAGTTGCATCACACCAAAGTAAATTACTTCAAAATTCATTAAAAATTAAAAAAAAGTCTCCTGGCGCTTATACTTCCTGAGATTAATATAAACATGTCCTGTGGTTTTGAATACAATTTATACAAAAAAACGGCCGTATTACGCAGACCTTCACACCAAAATATTGTGAACATACCCCGCCCCATTAGTAACTTTTAAATATAAAAAAAGCAAAAGAACTTCTGCAAAATCCTTCAGCAAACCAGCACAAGATATATGTATATTAAATGGGAAGGACATGTTGTTACAAATAATCAGACGTTTCTATCTTCCTATCCCATCCATGTATGCTCCTTTTTAGTTGAACTGGACAAATTAGTATAAAAACGAAAAAAAAAACACGGGACCATAAAAGAAAAATATATTTAAAAAATTAAAATCATTTTCATTTTTAATTTATTTATCTTTTACGATGCTTGTCATGCGTGCCACATTATTTACTGGATGAATGTCCTTTTTCGGATCCTCTTTTTTCTCTTTAACTGTTGTTTTTAATTTTCATATCCTTTATACTTATTAGTGCGGTCACTTTTGTTATGCTGTGGGCTTTCAGTTTTTTCGTCAGGATATCGTCTGGAATGGGAAAGCGCGTTACGAAGATGCTTTCAAATGTATACGTACGCGAGATGACTGAGCTCATGCTCGTAAAGCACAAGGCGTATGAAAGAGCTAAGAAGATTTCCCTATGTTCGGGGACTCTCACCCTACTATGTCCTGCTCTTCTCACGTCTTCTTCCATGCATGTTGTTTTTATTATTTTATAAATTTTCGTTTGTAGCTAAAACAAATCCGGAATTTTAAAAAGCCAACGCCACATATGACCGGAAAAAAACGACGAATCCTAGATAAATGGACATTCAGAGGATATATATTCAGGACAACCAGCATTTGTATAATATAAATGAATCAGTGGTAGGAGAAAAGGATATAAAAAAAATAATCAGGATGAGGAGCGACAGAGATAGAGTCCTTGAATATAGAAAAAAACGAGGCAATGGAGAAAGATTCGCGAAGCATTTGTTCGTAGACCATTCATTTCATTTTTAAATCCTTTTTCTGTTTGGCTCGGTTGTGTTGTTTTGCACGCGAACCTATACGACCGTCGAGAAAACGGACACACAACGAACAGAATGGGTCCCCAAAAGGATTTAATTACATAAAAAATTTGCACGAGAAAAATATATCATTAAGTAAATGTGCCGCACAACTCTTTTGTTATCATAATTTATTTATGAGTGTCCTTATTATATTATTGTGTACGAGTATATTCGTTTGGGGTCTCCACAAATAATGGTGATGCCGTGGACTGAAGTGGATGGGGCTCGCGAGCTTTTAAGGGACATGATGGTGTGATGGAGCCGTTCGAAATCGTCGCCAAAAAGATGAGGTCACGGAAGTGTATATCTGAAAATGGAAAAGGGATATGCCACTGGGCTACCCTGTGCTCTCATTTAAATGCGCTTTTTGTAGATATATTCTTCATTTTTTCGTCCGTTTTTGTCGAGCAAAAAGGATCGTAATCGTATTTGAAATGTATGGTCTTTTATGTGTCACTTAGGAATGGTACATGACCGTACCAACTGTGTACTTTAAGTTCGAACACGTTATGGGAATTAATTCGTACTTATGTTGGACATTAGTATTATACGAGTATAATTATTGTGAAAGTTGATGTGACAGTGTTGCATTAGAAGACATCCGTAGAGACAGAGTTTGTCCATAGTAGTGCATATGAAATTAGAAATCTAGTTGGTTTTTTTGGGATCACCGTATTTCCGCCTCCAACAATACAATTGTTTTCGAACTGAATATAAAAAATAATAAAATTAAATATATAAATTGAATAACAAATTAATAAAAAAAACAACATCCAAAACGAGTTAGTGTATCTGAACTCGACGTCAATGTGTAAACAGCACATCGCGCTAGATTAGAGGAAGGGGATACTGAGTTCGAGAGGCCCACAAGCACCACGACCAGAAGAGGTCTACTATATTGCGCTATGGACCATATCGTCAAGTACAGCTAGTAGGGTTGGTTATCAAGTCTGACCCTGCCAATAAAGTTACTCTCTATCTATGTGTCTGGATCCTGTTAACCCGTTGTGGGGCATAGGGCATTAACCACGCCGACTTTTCAGCTCGTCCTGTTCGCCGCCATCGCTTTCAACTGACTCTGTGATTTGCCTAATGACTTACCCTCGACCTCAACTGATCTTCTTCAGGTATTTCTAGGTCGTCCAATGGCGGCGACTTGCATCAGTTCCCTGTGGGTTCCAATCGAGGGCCTGTTAAGCAATGTTTTCCGGCACTTTTCGAAATACCAGCGTATGTGTGATCTATCCATTGCCACTTTCGCCTTTTTATACGAGGTGTCTATCCTGTCTTTGCTAGTAATGAACAGGAGGTCGTCGTTAGAAATGACCTCCGGCCAGCGTATATGTATAATGCGCCGTAGACACTGGTTCCCGAAAGTATGCAATTTAGTTGTTATCGCCCTGGTCACCTTCCAACCATTAAGAAGCACAGATTTTAAATTGGTTTCGAAGATCCTGAGTTTGGTGCGTCTGGAGATGTTGTTGTTTTGCCAGAAAGAAGTCAAACTGAAAAAAGCTGCCCGAGCCTTATTGATGCGAGACAGTACATCGGCATCCTCTCCACCATCTGCTGTAACTACGCTTCCGAGGTAGCAAAAATTGTCCACTTTTCCACCGTCTGCCCCGAAACACAAATTCCGCTCTGTCTTCTTGGATCCAAGCTCAAGTACTTAGTCTTGGCAGCATTGATTTTTAACCCCGTATTGCCACTTTCGCGGTGCAGGGTATCCGTCATTTGAACTAGATGATCCAATATATTTGAGAGAAGATAAATATCGTCAGCGTAATCCAGGTGTTGAAGGTACTCAAACAGGTTGCGTATGGTAACTTTACTCTGGTGTTCATGAAGCGCACTGCAGGGTACGTCGTTAATGGCAATCAAAAACAATATAGGTGACAAAATGCAGCCTTGTCTCACTTCGCTATGTACCTCGAAGTGGTCTCAAAGCTTATCCTCAGACGTGACATTGGGCTCCGCTCAAGGATTCCTTGATGATGGATATGATTTTACCTGGTATACCTCTCCTATGTAAAGTCTTCCATATGTATTCCCAGTCAACGCTGTCAAGCGCCTTCTCGAAATCGATGAACATGATATGTAATGGGGATCTCCACTGTAGCTGTAGTGGAAGTGGAAGCTATGGGTTTTGTTTGGTTTCATTAAGAGTTGAGCTTGAGGTGTTGAGACATAAGACGAATACTTTTGTTTTAGAATGTTGGGATTGTTTTCTGTATTTGGAGAAATGTGGGGTGCGACGTAAGTAAATGATTTTTGATTAGATTGCAGTAAGCATGGCTTGTTGTGTATTTATATTATTCATCATCATAGTGGCGCGACAGCCCGACGTCGGGCCTTGGCCGCCTGGATCATTGTCCTCAAATCATCTCGGTCTGACTCCTCCAATTTTGGAAGCCCAGTATCTGCGCGGCGTCCACACCTACTGAGCTCTCCCAACGAGATTTCGGTCGTCCTCGCAGTCTCGCTCCGTCGACTCGTTCTGCATTTATTACTCTCTTAGGCATGCGATCATCATTCATTCTTTGTACATGCCCTGCCCATTGAAGTCGTTGTAGTTTGACGATTTTCGAGACTTGCAGCTCATCATACAGTTCATACAACTCATAGTTGTACCGGATACGCCATCCATCTCGATCGCAAACGGCCCCGAAAATTCGCCGTAGAACCTTCCGTTCAAATGTGTATAGCATGTTTTCGGAGGCTTGAGTTAGGGTCCATGCTTCGCAGCCATAGCGTAGCACTGGCTCTATAATGGTTTTGTACACGCGCAGCTTCGTGTTTCTGTGCACATGCTTCGATTTCATTGGGAGAACCGAGAAAAAATCTAATTAGCTAACTGCATCCGTCGCTTGATTTCGTCAGTTTCGTTGGCGTCGCTTGACAAGTTGCAACCCAGGTAAATGAAGTTGTTCACGAGCTCGATGTTGAGCTCCCCCACATTGATGCTCGGCTGTGCAGGTGTCCTTGTCGTCGATAGCATCCTTATTTTAGATTTACCCTCGTTAATACGTAATCCAACTTCTTTTCAAGCGGTATTGAGCGTATGAAAAAGTTCTTCTGCGTCAGCCAATCTTCGGGACATGATATTGATGTCCTCGGCATACACTGCTAATTGTGTCGACTTGATGAGTAGCGTCTTGCTGTTGTCCATATTCATGGCCTGAATAACGTATTCCATTGCTAGGCTGAAGAGCGTCGGTGCCAGTCCATCGCCCTGTTTCAGATCAGTGCCTGTTTCAAATAGATCAGTAAGTCTATTCTGGATCCTGACTTGTGAGACGGAGTTGGTCATCGTCATCTTTGTCCGTCGCACTAATTTGGATGGTATTCCAAATTGCAGCATGATGTTGTACAGTACTACGCGATCGATACTGTCGTATGCCTGCTTAAAGTCGACAAAGATTTGGTATACGTTTACGTTGTATTCCCAGCACTTCTGGAGTATCAGTTTGACTGTGAAGAGCTGATCGGTTGTGGAGCGACCAGGTCTGAAACCGCTTTGATATTCGCCAATGACTCGTTCTGCGTACGGTTTTATTCTATTTTCCTGAATTTTCGTCAAAATTTTATAGGACGTAATATACAAACTAGTGATATGCCCCTGTAATTCTCACACCGCAGTTTATCTCCCTTTTTATGAATTGGACAGATGATTCTTCTGCGCCAATCGTCTGGAATCTCCTTGTCCTCCCATACTCGCAGAAGTAATTGATGCATGGCATCAACTAGACTCGTTCCACCGAATTTTAGCAGTTCAGCTGGAATCTCGTCAGCGCCCGGCGCTTTATTTCGTTTTAGTGACCGCAACGCGAGATCAACTTCCTTTACTATCGGGGGTTATATGGGTGGGCCTAGATCTACAATATCGTCGAGAGCTTCTTGTGTGGGGATGTTAGATGGTAGGTTCAGAAGCTCTTCAAAATAAGAGGCCCATCGTTTGTGAATGCCATCGGTGTCGCTGATAATGTTTCCATCCTTGTCCTTATGAAGGCTAGTCCTGGGTTGGTAGCTGTTCTTAATTGTATTTACCAGTTTGAACGCTTGTCTAGTGTTCCTATTAGCTAAAATAAGTTTTCGTTTATATTCAGCAACTGCTCGTCAAAGTATTTACGTTTCTTACGTCTGATTATTCTATTCGATATCCGCCGTAGCTCGTCATATTTTTCTCTTCTGGCTCTGGTTCCTCGTTGAATCCATTGTCTGTAGGCCTCGTTTTTCGCGTCAAATGAATTTTTGCATTCTTCGTCGAACCAGTCATTTCGCGCTCGCCGGGCTTTATACCCCACGACTTTCTCTGCGACATCCTTGATGGTACCCTTGAGTTCTTCCCAGAACCCATGGACGCCTGTGTTGTTGATGTTGTGTAGCATAGGCGATAGTCTTTCTTCAAGGGCTGTAGTATACGCCACCGTTGTACCATCACTCAAAAGCTTATCAACCGCAAATATTTTGGGAGTGCTGATTCTCGATTGGTGCACTGAGGAAATTCTACATCTGTATTTTGTCTTCACCAAGTGATGATCTTAGTCGCAGTTTGCTCCTCGATACGAGCGGACATCCATGACACTAGACGCCCATCTCCTGCAAATGAGGACGTGGTCAATTTGGTTGACGGTATGTGCGTCTGGAGACTTCCAGGTCTGCTTGTGAATGCGTCGATGCGGGAAACAAGTAGAGCTTACGACTAGATTCCTGCTGCAGGCGAAGTCGATAAGTCGCTGGCCGTTATCGTTACATTCTTCATGGAGACTGTGGCCTCCAGTGGTCTCCCGGTGCCAACTTTCATTTTCGACTTTCGCGTTAAGGTCTCCCAGCAGCAATTTGACATCGTTTGTTGGAAGTGAGTCGAAGAGAGTCTCAAGGCGAGCGTAGAACTCGTCTTTTATTACGTCTTCTTTAACTTCAGTGGGGGTGTGCACATTGATGAGCCAGAGATTGAAGAATCGAGTCTTGATGCGAATCGCACATAGCCGCTCATTTATGGATTTGAAGTCAGTAATATGCGGTTTGAGGTGATTGTTCACTATAAATGCTACTCCAAACTCCTTGCGGCCCGATGGTTTGCCACTTGTAAAAATTGTGTGTGATTTCTTGTCATTAATCTCGCTGCCAACCAATTTGTTTCCTGGACTGCAGTAATGCTCAGTTTATACTTTTCGACCTGTTGAAGCAGGGCTTTCTCGGCCCCCGGTTTGTTCAGGGAGCGTACACTCCAGGATACGAAAGAATAATCCTTTAGTCGTTTGCGTGGTCGTCGTTGTTGATCTATCCAATCCGAGGCTTTTGTTCCAGGTTTCTTGACATGGAGTGGTTTTTGCAAGGACGAGTTGTCAGCACGTCGCTTCACCCCATTCAGGGGATGGCCTCGGAAGATAGCTGCTTCAGATGGTTTAATAAACGTGCTGGAGTTCACACAACTACGTTGCAGGTCCAAATACGCAAGCCATTCCATCCTACTAAACCTGAGACGCTTAGGTGTTCGTCAGCCATTCAGGCTACAGCTATCTGCCTTTTTCCAAACTGTCTTATCGCTAAGACATTGAACGTCAGTGATTTGATACACTGCCGTTATCAGGGGGCGCCCACGCGGAGGACAATGAAAAAGGTCTTGTGCCCCCCACAACAAGTTGGTGATCCCTGCCAATATCAGCACCCCGCTTCGACCTGAAGTCTAAGAGACAGTTCCTCCATGTCTTGGCAATGGCTATATGGTCTATCTGGTTCTCTGTTCTGCTATCCCGAGAAACCCATGTGCATCGTTATTGCTTGAACAAAGTACCGCCGATGACGAGCTGACGAGAGCTATCATTCCTAGTGAAAGTTTTTCCTACTGTCAGATTTTAACTAGATTCATTCAATGCTATTTTTTCATGTCTTAAATTACTCAGGGCATTCAACCCTGTGGAGTCACTTATACAGAATGAGTATTGTCTCTAACCCCAACTGCCGTTTTTGCGAAAGCGATGGTGAGACTGCTGCTGCTCAGCACATCCTCTGTGAGTGTGAGGCACTCGCCCGTCGCCGCTTGGAGAGTCTCAGCAAGGCATTCCCTGAAGCGGAAACGATCACCCCTTTCAAACTTGGGCAGCTGAGCAGATTTGTGGGATCGATTGAACTCGATCGCCCACTCTAGATTTACAGGGCTATAGCACAATAGACCCTATGGTCGCAGTGCTCATGGCCCCTTCGGGCCTACTGCCCACAACTTAATCTTAAGGGGCTATACCAGTGTGACACTTTCAAAAAATCCAAAAAATATTGTTTGTCTTTTTCAGTTTATACTTTTATTAATATCCTGTAAAAATTTCACGGGCGTTTCTCTAATACTCCCCGAATGACAGCCTTCTAAAAACTAGCCGCTCGCAGGTATAAAATTAAAATGTTCCATCTGCCTGGGAGCGGAGCCCTGACGCGTTGTTTTCTGAATCTTTCGGCATCATTAACGGTACATATTTAAGAGGGGACACTATTTAAGCTAGAAATATATCTACAGTGCCACATGAAAACACCGTTGCCATTTAAAAGGTATTCTAGTGTCGTTCAACGCAGCTCGTTATTTAAATCTTTAAACGCGTTTTTCTCGAAATGAGATTTTTCAATTGGCGATTTTGCCCTGAAAAAACTTCCATTTTATAGGCAAGAAAAGACTTTTTTCTTCATAACTATACCATTTTCTTAGATTTTCATATTTTTCGAAAATCCTACGTCATTGTACAGGAAATACCTTCTAGCTTAACGACATTTTTTTCCTTTTTCGGTTTCTGCTACTCAATCGGCCGGAGTCAGGGCGGCAGTGGAGGCTTCGAATCCAGCGCGTAACTCGTAATTAATCATAGTCTCTGTCACACACCGCACAATAAAATCAAATTAGCATTATATGAATTTCTAAGTACTTCTAAACAGTCTATTGACATTCTTAAACATCATTTCAATATTAATTTGAATCCATATAAGTATAAGCTTGCCTGCTCAATTTTGTCATTTTGACATGACATATCATATCTGCAACCATTAGAGTATGCCGGAAAATAATAATACTAAGTAGAAGCGAATTTCTTCATTATATCTATGAAGAAAACCTTGAAAATCTCATATGAGTATCTATTTGATCTTAGCTTAGTCAAATACCGAGTTTCAAACAGAATTTTCTTCTCGTGAAAAATTTATAGAAATCTCATAACCCATAGTATCTATTCTCATGCATGCTATGAACACTTGTATATAGGAAAGATGCATATAAATACGAGTACACTTAAGAGTATATGCGATAGATCCTGTGACTATATTCGTTCATTTTCAGACAATTTGAAACTGTCAACATTTAACTGAATGAAAAACATATATAAATGTCGTACGAAAGGGGTTTAAAGAATGCGCCCCGAAGAGTTGACAAATCCCTCACCCTCAGCCGTGTCACCATCATCATCTCTTTACTAGTGAAAAAGGATCTCGAGATTTTCATTAAGACTTCTTCGAATATAGACACCAACTATTTTAATAGAAGAGTCTCCACACAACACAAAGCCACTTGCGGATAGCGGCAACATTGTGAGGGGTCATGGGAGACGTGGGGTGATGTGGAAATACTTGGAAGGAATTCAATATTAAAGATATTATTAACAAGTGACACAAGATACTCTTTGAAATCATACTTGTGACTTTCAGAAAGGGATATGACACACATAGCCTGCATGGATTTATTACGGATGTTTTCCAGTGAGCAAAGTTCGCCCTTACGAGTATGGATGTTCGCGGATACTTGTAGAGTCATAGATTCATTTGCGAAATTGCTTTTTCATGAAAGTTTTCCGAAAAGTGAATATTTGCACTTTGTTACAAAATGAATATTTCGCGTTATTGGAGTTGTTTCAATAGCTAGAAAAGCGCAATTTGAGAGAAGCAAGTGTGATGATGTTCTCAAATGCTGATAAATTTTGTCAGTTGGATCACACAAACGAGTTAAATTAAAATCTACTCGAAAGTTTTGTTTTGCGGTGTTCTTTTTCTACATGAAACAATTTTTGACATATTATCTCCCAAAAACAATAATTTTTCTAGAAATAGACGTCTCGTAAAAAAATACAGTGAAACTCCAGTGAAAGACCATGGGACTTCCGAAAATGTTCGTTATATCCGAGGTTCGCTATAACTTATCAACAGAAAATCAAACATCTTTAAGCAAAATATTATCAAGTAATTGTTGTTTGAGATCTACGAGCTACCTCCATTAGTGGATGTTCACACTGCGTGCGATGCCGAGCCGAGCCGGGTCGAGCGATGCAATGCGATTACAAGCTTTTAAAGCAAGAAAATGGAAAGTCTTCAATTTTAAATGGAATCACGCTTTGAGTGTACACACTGCGCGCGATGCAATGACGAGCCGAGCGATTTTGCTTTTTCGTGCGAGTACTGGCTGCTGATTTTTTGCGATGGAATTTAATGGGCTTTGCGATGGAGTTCATGAGCCAGTATGGTGCAAGTACGAGCTGTAAAGTAATATTTGATGTAAGATCACACTGAAAAAAATGCATGTATGTCTGCTTTTATACCCTAGACTTTTAGGCGCGGCGGTGCGGCAGCGTATACATGGAAATTATCATCATCTCCTGATTCGATTTAGCCATATCCGTCTGTCCGTTTGCACGATAACTTTCGATAGAATGAAGTTAGAAACTTGAAATTTTAGTCAAATGTTTGTAGCATGATCTAGTTGGTTGGTATTGGGCAAGATCCGACCGAAGGAACCCCTACAGATGAAATTTCAAATGAGCGATAACTTTCGATAGAATGAAGCTAGCGACTTGAAATTTGGTTCAAATATTTGGATTTAGATTTAGTTGGTTGGTATTGGGAATGGCCAAGCTCCGTCCCAAGCAACCCCTATGTCCCCTACAAATGAAACTTCAAATGAGCGATAACTTTCTAAACAATGATGCCAGCGACTTGCAAAATGCGACAAATATTTATAGTGTGGGTTGGTTAGTTGATTTTGAGAATGGGCATGACCCTATTGAATGAACGGCAACCTTCGCTATAAACGTTAGTTCAAATGTAAATATCCAAAATTCGAATGGATGAACGATGAAATTTTTCATTGGATCCACGCCCACAGCTCAAACTGACCATATGGAAAATTAACTTTTAATGCAATGGCCGGTGCCAGTTGGAAGTTTTGGTATCACAAATAGGTCTGTACAAGTCTAGGGTATATACGCTTTGGACTCCGGTTTTGATTCAGTATGGCTCAAATGAAAGGTTATTGCCACCGTAATAAGGTCGCGTTTAGAAAGCGTGGTGTCACAAGCGGTTTGAGCAGCGGACACCGCTGCGTATAAAGGCATAGAGCAGAAGCGGCGGTTTACATATTTAGTGCCGGTGCACATGGACGTCCAAATGACGCCTGACGCTGCGTCACTTTCAATCGGTTAGGAAGAAATAAATTACGAGCAATGAAGCGATGCACATGGCCACAGATAGCTATCCGATAGCTATCGGCGGCATTTTGCCGCCGCGATAGCTATCTGGGATGACGCTAGTTTCTGCTCCTATCTGCGTCATTTCACGCGTCCGCATATCAATTTTTAATAAGCCGGCCCACATACATTCGAACCCGGAACACGGACACGGTTACAATGTCTGATTTGTACAGGGTGGCGCAAAACTACCGTTATGGTTTGAATGTTTAATAACTTTTTTATTTTATGGTTAATTATTATAATTTTTTTTTGTTATACAGTATATTAATGGGGAATAATTTTGGCTTAAGTGAAAAATTATATCCCGCAAGTGGTGGCCATTTTCGGCTTCGCACATTCGTGCTCTTTCCAGTACATTTTCCATAACTTTTTGTAAAATTTCGGGTGTTATGGCTCGAATTTCATTGCGAATGTTTTGTTTTAGCTCTGGTATGGTCGCTGGCTTATTTACGTATACCCTTTCTTTCAAATAACCCCAAAGAAAACAGTCTGGCGCTGTTAAATCCGGTGAACGTGGGGGCCAATTGAAATCGCTTCTGCGCGAAATAATGCGTTCGCCAAAGAGGTCCCGTAACAGAGCCATTGTAACCCTTGCAGTGTGGGCTGTGTACTGTTCCATTTCAAATTCCCGAAGTTTTCTTCACAAAATTCTGAAATAAAAATAAAAAATAAAAATTAAATTAAAAAGTTATTAAGCATTTGAACCATAACGGTAGTTTTGCGCCACCCTGTATGATGTTTCTTAAACCATTCGCTTGAGGATCACTTTTAAGTGCCAATTAATTAATTGTTAATCGTTCACCGTGACTACTACAATTCACAATTAATTTTGAAAAAAAAAAATGGTGGGGAGGGAGCCCTCAGCTCGGACGGGGGTGTAAGGGGGGTGGAAATGGTGTTAAAAATGCGATATTCCTTATATTTTAGAAGTTATGGCCAAAAAACAGTTTATTTAAAACTAAAAATAACATAAATTGTAAATTCAGGTTCGCTACGAGTATTTTGTGGCCCGGCTTATATAATACAGAGTGACGCTGTGTCCTATCGCATCATGTGAATTGAAATGCAGATAGGTATCAAAGAGGGAGGAGCTTAAGTGACGAGGCGTCCGGCGTCATTTGGACGTCCATGTGTACCGGCTCTTACACTGAATTCAAATGCAACCTCGCCGCTCCACAAACCGCGGCGGTGGCCGCAACGGCAAGTGGGGCGGTTTATACATTCATCGTCCTTAAGCCGCCGCGGCTGCCGATTTTTGCGTTTACACACAGCGGTGCGCCGCTGCTCAATCTGCTTGTGAAACCTCTCGTCTGAGGTCGCGGAAGAGATGATGAAGTTCACCAACACTGGGCCTTTCTTCATTAATGGGATGCACCCAATGGCGACGCCCTTCCATTTTGAGAGCACTGTTTTGAAACAGAAATAAATTTACTGGGTCGAACACAAACGACATGATGTCGAACAGATTCTATTCCTTGAACTAAATTGGTCTCTACTCTCCATCATTGCGTGCAGTGAACATTCCGGATCATCTTTGCATCGCAAGCTATCGTTCGGCTCGGCATCGCACGGCGTGCAATGTGAACACCCACCACATCGCATCGCTCGAACCGGCTCGGCTCGGCATCGCACGCAGTGTGAACAGCCACTTAAGATTTGGGCTAAATAAGTAGTCAGATCAAAAGTATTGATACCTTATTTCCGAAATACCATTCCTGCCTCGCGAAAGCTTGCCGGAAGTGTGTAGCAGGAGAGGTAATTTGGGCGGACGAACAAACTCATTTTCACAGGTTGACCCACTTCCGGCAAGCTTCCGCGAGGCAGGATTGATTTTTCGGAAAGACGTTTTCTTTGACACCTTATCAGACGTAAACCTCGATGATGCTTGTCGACGTAAAACATAAACTTTGCTCTCCCGCCGCCTACTTCCGGCAAGTTTGGATAAGGCAAGACTGATTTTTCGAAAAGAGGACGTCATGATCTTTTATTTTAAACCTTATTTATAAAACGCCATGGGGGTAGTTTATCGATCACAAATATCATATTCGCGGTCTCCCGCCAGAATGTTGCGTTAAGTTTGGACGAGGCAGGATCGCATATTCGGAAGCCCTGCCCAGCCCTCTACACTTTTATGCATTTTTGATTACAAATCGACATGGTAGAGTAGTGCAACCCATTTCTGACTCTTTTGTAATTTGTTGAATTGCATTTCCGGCAGGATCTGCTCAATCAGGATTTATATTCAGTGATTACACATACCAGGTTAGGTTCAAGGAGCTGCTGTGACATATAGAGCACACTTAGGCCACCACTCTACGATACTAGTCTAGAGCTCGGAGATCAAGTCTCGGCGCGATCAAAAACTGCCTGTGAGTACTAATAGAACTCTCACAGTGCTCCGAGCTTGTCAGTATAAAAACAGCGCGGATAGGAGGTGCATGCTAGCAACTGCACTTCCGAAAAGTAGATATGCTATTGAAACGTCAACAAGGCATAGAAATGCTAGAGAAGTTGACGCGCCCATGCCCCTGGAGGGGTCAAGGCAATTAGAGAGAGAGATTGTGATACCCATGGACTAATTATCCACTGACCAAAACCTCCTCCGCAAATCATCATCATCATCGTGGCGCGGCAGCCCGACGTCGGGCCTTGGCCACCTGGATCATTGTCCTCCAATTATCTCGGTCACGTGACCGCGTCCTCCAATTTTGTGAGCCGAGCAGCTGTGCGGCGTCCACACCTACTGAGCTCTCCCAACGAGATCTCGGTCATCCTCGCAGTCTCGCTCCTTCGACTCGTTATGCATTCATTACTCTCTTAGGCATGCGATCATCGTCCATTCTTTGTACATGCCCTGCCCATAGAAGTCGTTGTAGTTTGACGATTTTCGAGACTTGCAGCTAATCGTACATTTCATACAACTCATGGTTGTACCGGATACGCCATCCATCTCGATCGCAAACAGCCCCGAAAATTCGCCGTAGAACCTTACGTTCAAAAGTGTCTAGCATGTTTTCGGAGGCTTGAGTTAGGGTCCATGCTTCGCAGCCATAGCATAGCACTGGTCGTATAATGGTTTTTTACACGCGGAGCTTCGTGTTTCTGTGCACATGCTTCGATTTCATTATGGGGAGAACCGAGAAAAAAGTCTTATTAGCTTACTGTATCCGTCGCTTGATTTCGTCAGTTTCGTTGGCGTCCCTTGATAAGTTGCTACCCAGGTATATGAAGTTGTTCACGAACTCGATGTTGGGGTCCCCCACATTGATGCTCGGTTGTGCAGGTGTCCTTATCACCGATTGTATCATTATTTTAGTTTTACCCTCGTTTATACGTAATCCAACTTCCTTCTGCGTCGGCCAATCTTCGGGACATGATGTTGATGTCGTCGGCGTACGCTGCTAATTGTGTCGACTTGATGAGTAGCGTCTTGCTGTTGTCCATATTCATGGTCCGAATAACGTATTCCAGTGCTAGGTTGAAGAGCGTCGGTGCCAGTCCACCGCCCTGTTTCAAACCAGTGCGTGTTTCAAATAGATCAGTAAGTCTATTATGTATCCTGACTTGTGAGACGGAGTTGGTCATCGTCATCTTGGTCAGTCGCACTAATTTGGCCGGTATACCAAATTGCAGCATGATGTTGTACAGTACTCCACCATCGATATTGTCGTATGCCTGCACCTCACAATAAAGGAGTTCACTTCGCAGTTAATCTCCCACCCGTTTACTTTTGATTCCAAAACTATGAGGGACCAGAAGTTTAATGTAAAATTAGTGGCGAAAGTAGAAAAATACCCTGAATTATATAATTTTAAATTAAGGGGTTATTAAAGGAAAGATGTGACGGAGAAAGTCTGTAATGAAGTAGCAAAGGTAGTTCAGATTTCAGGTGAGTAAAAAAATATCACCATCAATTGCGACAATGCACTATTCGGAAAAAAAAAGGAACATTCCTACTTGACCCGGCGAAGCATAGTGGTACATATGTAGGGGAGGTAGGCGCTCCTTTAGCTGGAAAACGTCTATTTTCAATACCAACCAACAAGATCTACCGTACAGTTGCAAATCCAGGTTTCCATGAAGCTGTTGGCGATCCGTTTCAACTCCCAAAGATTTGAAGAAAAATATGAACACACTCCCGGTTTCGTTCATAGCCTGGACTAACATATGACAGCGACATGCACTACGATAGTACCCCAAGCATGTCGACCCCGCACATCCATTAGCAATCCGAAAACCATATTTTTCTTCCTGTCTACAAAGTCAACCTTTAGGCGAAATTCACACACACGACACCGCGCTGTACGACTGCTTGAAATTTCAGTCGAGATACACAGCATCAAATGGGCGGATTCACACTCATCGCTCAGCATGCGATACGATCGACTATGCTTGGCTATTGTGCGTGGCTGCGCCGGAGCTGAAAATGTAGCTTATCTGAATATCGCCTTATCGCTATCAACATCTTAACATGTACACACAAGATCCCCGCAAGCGCGCCGCTCCCTCGGATCCACAAGCAACAGCACAATACAATGTACAATGACCACTTTTGCCAGCCGAAATGTACAACTCGCGATTTTAGTAGCGGCCGTGTGAGGATGACGAACGACTACAGTCTCAAGACTCCAAGTCTCTGTCTCTCATCCGCCGAGTATTGCGGACTTGAGTATCCCCGTGTGAGCAGTGCCTAAGTCTACTTGTTAACATCGGTTGTCATCATCTTGATGAAGCGTGTGTGATTCCCTGAGTGGGTTCGTGTAGAGCCCATGGATTTGCACCTTTGTCCCGTGTTCCAGAGTTAACCGCTTCCCGTTCCGAGGGTACAGGTTTTCACTAGCTCAGGGGAGTCGGAGTGTAGATCCTAATGAATTTTTTCTAAATGGAGGATCCATTGCCACTGTGATGTGGCTAGCCTTGCGTGTTGGATCTCTGGTTGTTTCTTTGTTTCAGTTTCGGTGTGTGTCCTGTGTCATTTAGTGTAGGTGTGTGGTATTTGGTTGTCCTATCTGCTATGTTCTCATGTTCATTCTCTTTTCTCCATTCTTCTTTATTAGGAGTGTTCCTTCCAGTGATGTGTTCTGCGTATCTTCATAATCTGGTCAGGACTGGGTCCATTGTGGTTGTTGGCCTGTCGAATTGATGTTGCGTACTACGTTGGGCCATCATGAGAGGTTGGGGCTGGAGGCGCCTCATCGTCTGAGTTTTCCCGGGGATTTGTATCGGATTCCTCGGCTTGTGGTCTGTCGTCATCAGGGTGTCGTCTGTCTCAGGTTCGGGCCTCGGCTTAGGAGTCGTTCAGAGATGGTGTTGGAGGATATTCTCCGTGCGACCGACACTGTGTGTCTGAATAGTCCTAGTTTTGTGGGTGGCCATAATTATGTTTTCAACGTTGGATCCATCTGGGGGTCTGTTCCCATTCGTCATATCCTGGATTATGCCTTGTTGGATGTGGAGATTGCTCGTTATGTGGGTGGTTTTTTTTGGGGGTTCCGACTGGCTTAGGTCGGATGCTTGGTGAGCAGTGCCAGCTGAGTTGAATTGCGGTCAGCAATGGGGTTCTGTATCGTCTGGTATACGATCTTCCCTCTGAATTTGACCTGTTGTTGGCGCATAGTTTGCGTATTTTATTGAAGTTGATGGTGCAGGGTTGTTCCCATCTGCTTTTGGTTAGCGGTCTGGTCGCCGAGGGGCGGTTGGACATTTATGTCCTGGTGTTGGCTCCTCCAGAGTTACGTGCTGAGCTTCAGGTTGTATTTGATGAGTCGATCCGTTGGTTTTGTTGCTACTGTAATGTAACGGAGAACTTTCTTTTGTCGGGTTTCCCGGTGCTTCACGTTGGTGGCTGAGGTATTGTTTGTAGTATATGATTTGTATATACCTATAATAGTTAATAAATGATTTGGTTCTTTAGATGATTTTCGATTTTTTTGTTTATTCCATGCCTAACTGGGTTTGTTCTCTCATGTGGTATTCAGCTGGCATATTTCGGTGCGACCGGTCGCGTTCTGTATAAGGGTACGGTGCCAGGAGACTTTGAAATTTGCAGTGGGTTTCGGCAGGGGCCTCATTTTTTGTGAGGGGCCAAGTCGGTCAATGCTGACAGTTTATGGTAAGCCATAAACATACGAACAGGCGGTAAATTCGGATGAGAAGAATCAGTGGGTTGAGGCTATGTGCGAAGAATACCATTCACTTGAGGCAAGTGAAACATGGAGTTTTGGTCGGGAAACCGAAGGAAAAAAGATTGATCGCCAATAAATGGGTATTGAAAGTAAGAAGGAACCCAGATGATTCAATTGAGCAGTATAAAGCGCGGCTTGTAGGTAGGGGGTTCAGACAAGGGTGCGGGATCGGTTACGAAGAAACGTTTAATCCACTGGTGCGATACACATCCATTCGCACCCTGTTGGCAATTGTTGAATCAATTGAAGATGGAGCAGTTTGATGTGAAAAATTGCATTTCTGTATGGTGAGCTCAAAGGATATGTTTACATGAAGTAGCCAATCGGTTTTGATGACAACACGAAGAGGGTGTGCATGTTACGGGAGAGCTTGTATGGTTTGAACCAAGCATAGAGATGCTGGGATATCAAATTCAAATCCTTTATTGAGCAATTTGGGTTCAAAGTCAGTGAATCTGATCCGTGTGTGTTCATTTGTGTCAGGAGCAATGACATACAGTGAAATTTTGACTTCCAAAAATGTTCGTAATATCCGAGGTTCGCTATAACTGATCAACACAAAATCAAAAATCTTTAAGCAAAATATTATCAAGTTGCTTTTCGCACTTACTTTATACTGTTGTTTTAGATCTACGATCTCATTGAGATTTGGGCTGAATAAATTGTCAAATCAAAGGTATTGATACCCTATTTTTGATAACAAACCGACATGGTGGAATAGTGGAACCCATTTTTCACTCTTCCGTAATTTGTTGACTTGCATTTCCAACAGGATCTGCACAAGCAGGATGGATATTCCGTGATTGCACATACCAGATATGTTCCATGTGGCCCAGTTGACGTTTCGACGGCATAAATTAGTTTCGGAGAATGCAGTTGCCAGCATGCACATCCATGGCCACGAACGTCGTCGTGGATGGGATTCGAACCCGAAATGCCGGTAGTCCAATATGAGACTGACGCCTCAACACACTGCGCTACCGGTAGCCTCGTTGACACACATTCATCTCGTTCTTTAACGAATACCCTTACGAGAGCATATAATCCAACATGTCCCCGCAGAAAATCTTCCAAGCAAATGAAAGAAACAATTAAGGGCGGCGAAAAGGATCAGCTAATCAGCTAGTAATTTTTTTGCAGGCAAATTGAGAGCACGGTAGAAGCATCAAGGCTTAGAAAAGTTATCTATAGATCGGTGCAGAGAGACATCTCAGCACATTACTTGTGACGCGATGCATTTCCTGAAGCGGAAACGATTGACTCACTTAAACTCGAGAAGCAGGGTAGATTCGTGGGAATGATTGATCTCGACAATTAATCCCTAATCTGACTAGTGTAACGGACCAATTCTGACACATAGCTGTCAGTTTTTGAATTTGTGGGTTTTCGCAAATATATTTGAATTCGATTTATTTCAAATCCTTTATATTTGTGAAAGTTGTCACAGATTCAAAAAGGGGCAGTTATGGGTTAGAATTGGCCGCTGTTAACAAAACGGTTGTCAGCCATGTCTTTTTCCCGATTCAGGGACGGGAAAAATTTCCGTGGTTGGCAGCCATGCAATTTGTGGTGAAAAAGTTTTGGCGCAATGTTACATGGGGGTGGCCATGTTTTTTTTTGAGGTGCGCGCCAAAAACAAATGTCATCGGGGAGAGTTGGAATTGAACCGCCAAGGCGAGTGGTCGTTTCTTTTAGAAGTTGCGTGGGGAGAGATCCGGCAAAAAGACCGGTGGCGTTTGGAATTGGCATTTCGGTGTGAATGAGATTGAAACGCGGAGTTTCTTTTTCGACCGGATTTGTGCAGCCCGTGGATTTTGTTCCGGCCGTCGCGACCGGACGTATTTTTTGGTCTCAAAGTTGGAAGCCACCCGCTTTGCGGAAAATTCGTGATTTTTGTCGGCGATGACTTGGAAGTTGGATTTGGCTTGCTGACGCGACCGTGCCGAGAGGAGGGAAAGTGGCTCATTACCCAGCATCTGCCATCGGCGATATTTTTTCGATGGTTCGATTTGAGAGGAGGTGGCGAGCGACCCGCCAAAGTGACCGGCGGTATTTTTGGAACGGTGGAGGATCGGCGGGAAATTGCAATGAAAAGGAAAGAACCCGCCGTTATCATCGGGTGAACGCTTCCACTTGGACCCGCGACATTGTGATGAATTTCATTTTTCGCTTGTGTGAGCCGCCATTATGGACGTATTGATTGGGTCAGATGGAGTCCGCAAGTCTCTGAGTGTTTGAATTGACGCGCCGCTTTTCCTTCCGCGGCAAGGTGCTCGAGTTTTAAGAGCCCCGACGCGACGGGTGTTCATTGCCTGAAAAGTGCAAGTGGGTCATCGGTGGACCAAGCAATTCCTTTTTTTTTGGGTCTCATCGTAGTACCTCGTGGCCGTGGGAGTGACCATAGTGTGCCCCCTTTTGTGCCTCTTGTTCGTGCTATCCCTCGAAAAATCGAGTACTCCAACTAGGCGACGGATCATGTGACAGCATAGTGTTATGCAGTTGGTGCCGCTACCGAGGGACCGCTGAACAAGGATGTGAAATGCGAAGTGGTTGCCATCTTTTCGAACAATTATCAGCTGGATATAGTTTGTGTTACCGACCTTTTCGTTTTTTCTTTGCTACCGCCCGCTTCTAGTAATTTTTCCGTTACGATAACGATTCCTTTTTTTATTAGCCCGAGTAATTTTTCTTTTGTATTAGTCTTTCTTTTCTTAAGTGAGTTTATTTTGCTTAAATAATTTTTGTTAACTTCTTTGGTCGCGTCAGTGCGTTAACCTATTTTTTTTCAGCTGCTCCAGACCGCAATGGCCATTTCGGATTTGGAGTAAGTTTTGTGGCTTATTTGTATACATATATATATTATATTTTTAGAACTCGCGCACTGACTTGAATTTTGTGCTAGTTTTTTTGTATATTTTTCTTTTATTAACTCTCTTAAGTTTGAAAACTCGGTGAATAAATACAAATATGTTTCAATCACTTTAATTAAAAAAATGGCTTTCCTTTAAGGAACCTTCCCCAACACCTCATTTTAGGCTGGATGACGGGATGAGGTGAAAGGCCTCATCCCTTGGTTCGCTATGGGAGGCCCCCCCACAAAATTCTTCTATTTCGGCCATGGGGGCCTCACGGTCGGGTTTTTTTTCGTGTGTTTTTCAGAGGGTGAAGAAGGCCGAGGTCCACCGCCATCTGGATCTCGGAGCATCAACAGATGGCATTTGAGCAGGCTGGCTCCACATTTACCTTCCTTGGTCCGAACTTTGCCCTCTCGTTTATGTTGTCTATCCCAGGCCTGTGACATCCCTTTTAATATGTATGGATAGGGGCAGCGAGCGGCAAAAAACCCCGCCCATATCTCCCGAACTGAGCTACAGCAAGCACAGGCCGCTGCTTAGCTCGTTGAGGAGCCAATTACGGCAGCTGTCAATTTTGGCAGCTGTCACTACTGGACCTTAACGGTCAAAATGGCTCCGTCCCCGTTGACACCTTCGGGTGTCTCCAACGTCCTTTACACTAGACACCAGGGTGTAGCACAATAGAATTTTGGGTCTCAGCTCATAGTGGCCCTTTGAACCTACCGGCCTCCATATAATCTAATCTAATAGACCGGTACCGCCCACCATACTCAGGAGGGAGAATGAGTTGTTACCAGAAGATACCGTGGAAATGTTAGGTGAATTTTTCAACGCCCATTTGCCAGGTTGAGAAAACCAACACCCCCCCCCCCCCCCCCCCCCCCCTACGTTATCACATCATGCGGTGTTACCATAATAGCGATATATCTCTGACTAGTCTATGTACCTTCAGCATGGAGGGAGTCTAGAATGGTTTTCATCCCTCAATCAGGCAACATTAGCCACTTCAACCCTAAGAATTGCAAACCGATTAGAATAACTTCCTTATTGCTAAAGACGATGGAGGAGTGTATAGATGGGTGTATCAACGAAATGATTGACCCGGCATACCACTCTAAGAACTCAAAATGCATACATGAAAAGCATATTTATTGAAACTGCACTTTATGAAGTGATCTCCACGGTTGGAACATCCCTTGAATATAAAGTATTCACTAACGGTTCATTACTTGATGTAGCAGGTGGCTTTCAACAGGCGCGTTCTTTTGCAATTCTTAACATGTATAGGATAGTGAAATAACACGCAATACAAGAACAATGCTACCCTATATACAATAGGTTAACGCTTAACCTGATAATTTATCGATTGCTAATCCTGACCTCGATAGCGCACAAGTAAAGCTTATATTTTGGGCGCATCAACCGGGTGGCTAGAAGAAGTTCGTGCGTTCGAAGATGTTCGCCTAATTCACCTCAATTAGATTCAATGGGATTCCACATTTTTTCCAATTGGAAAAGCAATTTTTGTCAAAATATTGGGAAAATACTCGGAATCAATTAGTTTCTTCTATCACAGTTGCATTTGATATGTTCAATGCTTGGTCTTGATGTAATAGAATGAAGTTTGTTTCTAATATTTTCCAAAGAGTGAAATTATCTTACCATTTAATATCCAAACTTTATCTCAGACAAAATCCATTTCAAATCAAATACATGCTCTTACTCTGTATGGGTCAGCTACATGGTTTTTTTTTGCACAAAAGCTCGAGGTAACTACCCTTGACCTGGATAGCTGCAAAAGAACGCGCCTATAGAAGGCTATAATGGAAGCTCTCATATACACCGAGGAAAATTTACTACTACAAATTGTCTGATAACTGATACTATTGCTACTACCCATAGAAGTGAAGGTACTGAACGTTCTACGAACATCTCTCGACTAGCTACGTGTGGTTGCCTATGCAGGCGAAGTGGGGATACTCGAATCTGGCAAACACAAGAAAAAATTATCAGATCCCACAACTATGGCTATCAGAAGATGATTGAGCTCAAATCCTCAATGAACTGAACTGGCTCTCTTCACGAGGAGAACCAAAATTCAGCAATTCAACTTATGAAAAATGGGCGACACCGATTTAACTTCGTCAAGCCATGCAAATTACTTAGGAATGATCCTCGATAGTAGCCTTAACTAGGGTCATAACGCTGAAGGACGAATCAGGAACGCCCCCTACGTCTGCAACAGTTTGCAGCTTGTGGAGGATGTCCGCTCTCCAGTGCAAGTTGTGCTTAATAGGCCAAAATCTGGGGATTTTTTAGATTTCCCTCAACCATTTCGTGGTAATTAATATAACTCAGTGTACTTTCGATAGCGGCGAGGGAGGTGTTGTCAAAAAGCTAGCACAATATCAACAAAAGTACGCATTATCATTTCGATATCTCACACAAATACTGTGTAGAGCAGTTTCTGCTGACTTTGCCAATAGGCGAACTGTTTCTGAAGTAGTGAGCCGTTGCTAAGGAGTTTTATGGAAAAATAAATAACTGGCGCAACAGTCCAATTTGAACCATGGCCTCGAGATGAGTTATCTCATTTTCTAGTCTAGATCGTGACGGTCTTGTGCAGAGGTGTGTGATCAGCAACACGCTCAACCGAGTTATTTACCCCATAAATGGGTACTCGTTTAACAGCTGAGTGGGCTCATAGTCCGACACGTAAATCCCCTTTTTTATCAAAAACTACCGCATTCAGTAGGGATCGAACTGGGGCCCAGTGCGTAGAAGGAGAACGTGCTAACCGTTGCGCCATCCGGACTAGTTTTATGGAAGCCCATTATTTATTTTTTTTATCGATTGATATATGAAGGAAATCAAATTGATAGGACTTCTGATCATCCCCATTTTTGAATGAGAGCCACCCTCACTTTTTCCCAGGAGTCGGGAATATAATTATGCCATACAATGGATTGTGCAGTTCTCATTTCATCTCTCCCCAAATCAAACAAATAACACACTTCTTAAACTATACTCTCAAAATAAGGATTAGCGCACAAGAACACATTGCATAGTTCCAGACGTATACAACATGCGAGTACCTACACAAAAGCAGCTCGAACTAATCACACGTTCGGTTGACTAACGACGTTTGTTTCAATCAGTTCCCGAGAAATGTTTTGTGTTTGATTTAGAGCCCCAAATTGGTGGTGCCATTTATAAATGTAGGCAAATGCCAAAACCAACAACCATCACTCTTTCACCAAACCAAACCGACAAACGAACATATCTGCCGCAGAGCCCACACTCACTCCTTTTGTATTGAAAATGTCTGAAAATCGGAGAAACATTTTGCCATCCAACGTCTGGAGGTTCGTTAGTTGAGAGGCAAATATCGGGACGATTGAAATGGTGTGAGGCGTTTAAACTTCCTTGGTGTTTTGGTGTTTTCTCACTAAATTTGGGAGACGTTGTTCAGGGGGTAGAAGTTATTGAAACTGGAGTACCAGATGGAAATTGGAAATGGTAGTTGCGTCTTAGAAGATTTTATGGAATCCTTGATAAATATAGTTCAGAGATTCAAACTGGGCTTCCAGACGCCTTTGTATTAAAGGTTCCGTATTGTATTTTTTGCTGATACATTTTAATTATGAAAGGTATCAATAAAAAGAAAATTCTTACAAAATCGGCCAAATGTCCGTCCATCTGCCCGTCTGTCCAAGGAATATCTCATCAACGGCACATGGAACTTGGTGCGAATGTGTAGAAACGTCATAATTCGCTGGAGAATCAGTACTATGTATGTATACGCAATACCCCTTCCATGTTTCGTAACAATCATATAGTATAATATTTAACAATAACACATTCATTTATAGTACAGGGTACTTGGACACAATCCATGCAAACGATGCGCCTGCCAGATTCATGTATGGGTGCGAGTATTACTTGTAGGGGCGTGCTGAAAGTTTTTGAGGCCTCGGCAAGGTTTCATTTGGAGGCCACCCGCCTCTGAATTATAATTCCGTTTTGACAAGTGGCGATTAAAATTGTGTAATGTATGACAGTACACTCCCTCCTAATCGAACTCTGGAGACTAGACCTCAGTCCGGTAGCCATTTTTTCTGGTTAATTCGACGTATATCTGAGTTCGTAAATAAACATATGTTATCGAACCGTCTTAATGCATTATGCCGTCCGTACACGGATATACTTGGATACACTGATAGAGAAATAATCAAATATACCAGAAACTCATCCTTCAAAATAAATGTTGGCTTCAGCCAAAGTCGACGCGCTCGCACCAAACTAATTCAGGGAAAAATTAGGGAGGGATATTGATTTTAATCAGACTCATCACTAGTGTGACAAACTAATTCATAGAAAAATTCATATAAAAGTAAGGAAAAAAGGATGAATAGGCAAGGGAGGTTCGGGAGCCGCGACTTAACAAACGAAATAGATGGAGCCAAATGAACTAAACTACAATCCGACTGGAAAAACAGGACGGATTGTAGGATAACCAGGACCTTGTGGCCCTCACTTAACCTTCATAGGACCGACCTCGAAAAGTTACGTTAAAGACCAAGTGGGGTGCAAATTCACCCCAAATTTTTTGTATTATATAAAGGACAACAAATATTTTGGACAAAACATTTTAATTCTATATTTTGATAATAATGATGAATAATCTAGAAATAACACTGAAATTAAGAAACCGTGATATCCGTAGTACAAAAATAACTATCACACTTATTACAAAAGGCTCTGGTTTTGGTATAATCTACATTCAGGTACTGATTGTACCGAAAACTTAAAGATTACCTGTACCACAACGAAGAAAAATTAAGGATAACTCGTTCCAGTACGTAGCTATTTCTTTCAACTTTTTTGTACGGCATAAGAAGTAACAAGTAAGAAACATATCTCGGAGGAAATTTAATAGGACATTTTTTTTCAGAAGATATCCTAAGAAATGTGAGTCTGGGGTGCAGCTGCACCCCGCTCGGGCTTATGAAGGTTAATTTGTGCAAGATCAGGATAGTGCTCAAACTCAAAAGAAATTGGTTAAAACCGACGGTAGACCTACCTACAGGACACTGCCTTACAGCACCTCACGCGAGACGATTGGGACAGACCTCCGGCAATTTATGTAGTAAATGCGAGATAGAAGAGAACCATTGAACATACCTTGTGTGAGTTTTTAGCTCTAAATTGGAATCGCCTCAACATCTTCGGTGTACACAGCTTTTAAGAGCTAGTAGAAGTAACCAGTGCCACCTCGTTGAATTAGCTGATTTAATTAGCAGAGTGATCACCTGGCAGCTCTAATTAGCAGCTCTAGTACCAGTCATTATCCCAACGAATTGTTGCTTGGGAGGTACTGAGGACTAAGGGCAAGTGAAGCACGTAACCATTCAGTATCCATAAATAAATAAGAAATTAAAATATAGTACAGAACTTCATAAAATCTCAGAGTTTTTCATAATTTTTTTAAGAATTTTTTATATAGTTTTCTCTGAAGAATGGATGATTCCACACGCTATTTTCAAAAATACAACACTTTATGACGACAAATATGTATACCATATATGGTGCATATGCCAATAGAGTGATGGAGAGAGTGGAGGAAGGAAGAAAAAACAATTCACACGTACAACAAGTTTCAATTTTGTGCGTATTTGCAATCTCGTCTTGTGCAATTTTTCGAACCGTTTTGTGTATTTCTTGTCGCACTGCCACTAGGATTACTTCCAGTCATGTTTGTGTTATTTTTTTCATCGGCTGCGTTCCTAAAACGCCCGCTCTGAGTCAGCACTTCAAAATTGCTGGTCAGTACATTGCGATAATGGCTTATTTGTCAAATGCCACGTTCAGTTTGGCATTTGAGAGAAAATTCGAAATTTCTTGCTTTAGTGACTCCCAGGTCAAAAACAAAATATCGTAACAATTTTCCATCCCACAATAAAGTTTGGGAATCACGTAAAAAACACAACACCACCGAGGTAAGTATCGAAGTTTGATGGAACAATGATTTGTCATTTTACTCAGTTGCCCTAACCCCTTGTAGAGCATAGCGCGTCAACTGTTCCATGTGGCCCAGTTGACGTTTCGTTGTCATAAACTGGTTTCGGAGAATGCAGTTGCCAGCATGCACCTCTTGCACATCCATGGCCACGAACGTCGTCGTGGACGGGATTCGAACCCGAAACGCCGGTAGTCAAGTATTTCGATAGTTATCAAAATATTTATTCCAATTTTTTGTATAGTGTAATACATGTAAAAGCTTCGGCGCAATCAGTTAGTAAACAGTGTAGTCTCTTTCAGCATTAAGTATGCCCTGGCACATTCGAGGCATGCTTTCGACGAGGTTTTTAGCTTAGCTTGTTGGAAGAGAAGGCCAAATCTTTCCAATCCCCCGAGAGAGCTGCTCAACTTGTCAACTTGCGAAAAACCAAGTGTGCTGTTCATATTGGCCCAGACATTTTCGATGGGGTTTGCGTCAGGAGATAGAGAGGACTAGTCCAAGGTGTTGATGCCATTTGTCTCCTTCCAGACGCGGTTAAGGCGGCTTCACTGCTTCGGGTCATCGTCTTCTTGAAGGACCCAATTTCTGTCATCAGGTCCAAACATTTTCTCGGCCGACTTCACAAGGCAAGCAATCAAATCCCCGCTCTGAGAAACACCCCTAACATTTACTTTTACCGAATGGCAGTGCGCTGAATGAAATCGGTACTGATTCTCAACTAGGCACGCTTCACTGGAACCCACGCCCAAAAAGTTGCTTCATCCAAGAAAATAGTTTTCGACCAATCGCGATCCTTGTTTTCCTCCTCCCAGTTCAGGTGTTTTTCCATGTGGGTTGCGCTGAGAATAGGTTTCGAGCTTGTAGAACAGTATAGCAGCTTGGCTTCATGTATACGTCGCCTTATCGTGTTGAGGCTGACATCAATTCCCTTCCTAGCGAGTTTGAACTTGGCATCGCGCAGCCGCAGAGTGAGTTAACTCCTGAACATCTGAACTATCACTTTGTCGTGTTTGCTGGACGTCGCTCTTGTTTTCCCGCGTTCAGGAAATTCATCAACGTTTTTTGTCTCTTTGTACCTTTTCACCCACCCCTCAACAAACTTCTTTGACTTTTTATTAACTTTAGTTACCGCGGAATATGATAATTTCGGTCCTTTTGCATACGTGCACAAAAAAGACAGCCTCAAAGCGCTTCGCGTACGTGGAACTCATTTCGATAAACGACTGCTCACTTCGACAAACAACACTGAGGCAGGTAAATCAGTAACTGCTTCGTAGCCGATCAATGGTACCATCCTGAAAAAATGAAGTGGAATATTTTTAAGTCTACTATTAAAAACTCCGTCTCCTCCTTTACTGCGGAACAGACTGTTCAACAGTGACTTGACTGCCATGTGCAATTCAAGTACCCCCAAGAAGACGACCACGCACGCACAAGCAATCGCATTTTTCTTGGTATGCACAACATCAACCTCAGTCAGCCGACATGCACAGCAGCGACTGCGACACCAAAATACGTTGGCGACGATATCTGACCTCCTGCGATGTGACTGACCAAGCTATGCGATGCTCATTGGCAGGCCTAGTCGCAGTCGTTTGGAGGAACCCTGCTCCATAGGCAATACACACAAATGGTGCTCATTACTGATCGCTGAGGTGGGATAGCTGCGTTGTCGTCGCATGGATCGCCCCAAGGAACACGGACCTTAACGCTTCTCAGTGCTGTTGGTTTAGGAACGCAGCGATTTATTCATTATTAACTTAAAACCTTTTCACAAAACATACAGATTAATGTGTTTAGCTTAGGTTTAAGTGATAGGAAGAGTACCAATGGGTCATGTCAAGCTTTCTTCTGAAGTCTTTCAAGTCCATTCCTTTACTTAGCACTGCGTGCAAGCACCCAAATTTCCGGTTGCGGAAATTTCAGATTTTTGGAAAAAAATAAATTTCACAAAGTTGGAAGCCCCCTGGTGGCGGTGACCACCGACTGCGAGGGCCTCTGCATTTCGCGGACTGGGATATATGATCGCGGATGGAAATATCGCGCTCGGTGGCCGTGGTTGTTCGGTCATCCCTTCAAATCTCGGCGAGATCAAAAACTGCCTGTGGGTACTAATAGAACTCTCACAGTGCTCCGAGCTTTTCAGTATAAAAAGGGTATGGATAGGACGTGCATGCTAACAACTGCACTTCCGAAAAGTAGATGTGCTATCGAAACGTCAACAAGGCATATAAATGCTAGAGATATGGACGTGCTCATACCCCTGGAGTGGTCAAGGCAATTAACGACAACATACATATATGGACTGCAGTGGTGCAAGTTGGAGTTATGTATTTAATTAACCACATTTGAAAGGGTAAAAGTTGCTGTGAGGGAACTTGTCGCTGATTCTAATCTCCATAATTATTTATATTTTATTTAATGCAAGCTTGCAATTTTTTAATTAATAGTTGAGACGCTAAGCGACATAAATGGACGCTACCTTGCAAAATATGATAGAGAAATGTAGTTTGGTATTATCGTTCGTGGTCCCCATACATTCATTTTACGAAATGGAGCTATCTTGGACACAGCGGCAGAGCGGCTGTGCGGGCGAAAAACCGAAAAACTTGAGCCCTTCTTTTAATATTCTCCTCATAATTTGTAAACGATGCCTCGGATCGAAGAACTTAATCGAATTTAAATTAAAGAGCCTCAAATTCTACATTCGATGCGTTGCTCAAAGTCGAAATACGGTTTAGCAGTGTAGTCAAAACCCATAGTCGGAAAACGTCACATTTGTGAGGCTTTGGAGGAAAATCACACTAAATCGCTCTTCAAGCTCATACATCTCTGAAACCGATGCTACAAACGGAAAAACTCGTTCGACAAAAGTTGAAGATATTTTTATTTCAAGTTTAACTCGCCAAATACTTTTCAAATCGGCCCGTTTTCAGTCTAGTTGTGAGCGAAAATGCAGAAACTATTTTTTAACGATCTGAGGCTTAATAGCAATATCTCGATAAATATAACAGCTAAAAGTTTTGGTTTAGCCCCAATTCGTAGAAATTTTAACCTTGTTTATAAAAGTTAAAACAGACCGATTTGAAAAGTATTGTGCTAGTTAAACTTGCAATAGAAATATCTTCAGCTTTTGTTTAACAAGTTTTCCATTTGTAGCATCGGTTTCAGAGATATTGAGCTTGAAAAGCGATATAGTGTGATTTTCCTTCAAAGCCTCGAAAGGTGACGTTTTTCGGCTATCGGTTTTGACAATACTACTAAGCCGAATTCTAACTTTGAGCAATGCATTGGATGTAGAATTTGACGCTCTTTAATTTAAATCCGACTAAGTTCTTCGATCCAAGGCACCGTTTATAAATTATGAGGAGAATATTAGAAAAAGGGCTAAATTTTTTCGGTTTTTCGCCCGCACAGCCGCTCTGCCGCAGTGTCCAAGATAGTTCCATCTCTTAAAATGAATGTATGGGGACCACCAACAATAATATTAAACTATATTTCTCTATCATATTTTGCAAGGTCAAATTGCTTAGCGTCCCAACTATAAGCCTTAAGGTTCTAATACACGGGACGCGTATACGCGATCGCGTGATGTTCACCCGAGTCTCGGAAAACTCAACTCAATTGCCCTAACCCCTTGTGGGTCATATCGCGTCAACTGTTCCATGCGGCCCAGTTGACGTTTCGTTGGCATAAATTGGTTTCGGAGAATGCAGTTTGCCAGCATGCACCTCCTGCACATCCATGGCCACGAACGTCGTCGTGGACGAGATTCGAACCCGAAACGCCGGTAGTCAAACATGAGACTGATGCCTCAACACATTGCGCTACTGTTCTCGGAAACGCGACTAGTGTTTACACGCTGACGAAACGTCAGAAACGGGTATCGAAACGAATACTGACGCGGATATAATGCACACGTCGTTGTGTTTACATGAGGTGCGTTTACAATTCAACACCATACTATATGTGCGAGTGCTCAAATCATCTTTTTTTATGTGTTTGTTGTTTAATTCATTGACTTACAATGGCGGATGAGTACCCGTCGGGATCTGTCGTCAGCTAACAAAGCTTGCGTTGTCGTAAGCCCGTTTGCTGTTTACACGGGACGGATATCGTGGATTTGATGCGCCTGACAGGTTTACGCGTCAAGTGTATTTGGACCTTTAACGTGAATGGCTAAGCAACCCAAGGAGTAGGACATTATCTTCTATAGGCGTCGTATACTACTCAACCCTGGAATTGGGGCCAAGCCTTCTACTTTCAAGTTTCATTGAACTCTACATTTACTTTCCTAATGGTAAATATCTTAGCACCTATATGAATCAGTTTCTAGACAGCAATAGATGCCCAGCATCACAAGTCTACCCCGTTCATAACAATCAGTCCAACTACATACATCCCTATCTCCATCCTAACAGTGAAATTGTCATATGAGCACCATCGTTATCATACTCCATCCCCTCACAACCCTCTCAAGAAAATATCTGTACCACTTCTGTCTCACAGGATGTGAAGGATTGACACACAATAGTATTCACAATCAGATGCACGAATCCGGGACGTTTTCGTTCACCGTCGAGTCGTCCTTCTCCAAGATACCATGTTGGGGCAGACATTCAATTTCGTACCAGAGTCGATACATTTCAATTGATTTGATTAATTAATTGCTACGGCTGTCGTTGTAAATCACAAAACAAGAAGACTTGGAAGATTTCCTTTTTGAAATGTGTGTTATGTGGTTCTCTTTACAATGGAGCCGGGATGCGATTGATGGCATGAATGACGGTGGGAACGGATGCGGGAGAACCAAACGGAACCAGAAGACGCTCGATGGAATTCTAAGATTTATCGAAGATTTTCAGAGACATTGGGTATTGGTTGAATGACGAATGAATGCGGAATGCTGTTCTGTCCTGATTTGCATTCTACGGATGGGTCTTGGAATTGGGAGCTTATATTTCATTGTTAATTTGTTGGAGAGATGTTTGGGTATGTGCATGATAAAGGGATTCTGATTAATGAATGCTTAGAAACATGAAAACTGGAAATCAAATATTAGTCATGAAGAAAGTATTTTTGTATAATGTGAGACATAGTTCATTAGAATAAATTGGCAAACACAACTCAGGCCCATAATCAGAGGCGTTTATTGAAGCTTATCTCAAAATTAACCCAGCAAAAAGTGTGGCTAACCAAATAGGGTAGGTAGCTGGGTGGCCAAAACATGAAAGTCGTAGCCCCCGCATGGGTGGTACGAAATGTTAAGGATAGGGTAATAGCAAAATTTATCAATGTCACAGGCATTTTGCCAACCAATAAAGCCCGCCAATGTTACTACCGTATTTAGCTTTCCTAAGTTGGTCCCCTAAACACCCACCGTAAGTAAAAACCAGGCCGAAGCGTATATACCCTAGACTTGTACAGACCTAGTGGTGATATCAAAAGTACCAATTGGCAACGACCATATGCATTAAAAGTGAGTTCCCTATATGGCCCGCCAGTTTATAGGGGAGGTTGGCACTCATTCATGAGGATCTTGGCCATTCTAAAAATCAATTGACTAAACCATTCTGCAAATATTTGTCGAATTTTTCAAGTCGCTAGTTTCATTCGATTATCGAAAGTCATTGCTTGTGTGAAGTCTTACTTGTAGGGGAGGTAGAGGCTCCTTGGACTGGATCTTGCCCATCATTGCCACCAACCAATTAGTTCACCATACAAACATTTAAAAAAAATTTCAGGTCTCTAGCTTCACTCTATCGAAAGTTATCGCTTATCTGAAGTTTCATTGATAGGGGAAGTAGGGGTTTCGTTGGTCGGATTTAACGTATTTTCAATATTATCCAACTGGATGCTACTTCAAACATTTGACCAAAATTTCAAGTCGCTACCTTTATTTTGTCGTTAATTATTGCTTATTTTAAATTTCATTTCTAGGGGAGGTAGGGGTTCCTTAGGTTGGATGTAACCCATGTTTAATACCAACTAACTAAATCTCACTTTAAACATTTGTTCAAAATTCCAAGTCGCTGGCTTCATTCTATCAAAAGTTATCTCTTATTTGAAGTTTCATTTGTAGGGGAGGTAGGGGTTCCTTGGGTCGTATCTTGCCCATTTTCAATGTCAAATAACTAGATTTTATTACCAACGTTCTGCCAAATTTTTAACTCGCTAGTGTCGTTCTATCGAAAGTTATCGTAATTAAAGTAATATTTAATTTTTTCAATTTTGTAGGGGAGGTAGGCGTTCCTTTGATCTGATTATGACCAACTTACCAAAACCCAAGCAACTTCTTACTTCAGGTTTACATGCCAAAAATCAGATGTCTACGTCGATTAGTTCAAAAGTTATAGACAAAAAAACCTGAAAAGTAGGGTAGTACGGGGTTCTTTGTGAGAAAATTACCGTTAGTTTTCACCTAGTCGATTTTATTTTATCAGGGAAGTGTAAGATTACCCCCACGAGCAATCTGTTAAAGCTAGAGCTTTTCATGTTTATTTAATCGGGAGTTATAAATACATTTACTTATTTTACATATATAGGGGAGGTAGGCGTTCTCCTGGCCCGATCATGCCCATTTTCAATACCAACCAACTAGATCATACTTCCAACATCTCACCGAAATTTCAAGACTTTAGCTTCATTCTATCGAAAGTTATCGTGCGAACGGACAGACAGACGGACAGACAGACAGACAGACATATATGGCTAAATCGAATCAGGAGGTGACCCTGATCATTTATATATACATTGCTATACCTCCGGAGCCTCCTTTAAGGTGTTACATATTTCCGTCGTGTCAAAAACAATATACCCTATACTAAAAGTCTAGGGTATAAAAATAAGCTACATCCGGCTAGTATGCCTATTTGATTTTATGGTTGGGTCGTCTTCCTAAGAATTGTTTTTATAATTTTTTCATCCATTAAATCAAATTTTTATGTTTGCATGTCCGACTGGGACTTGAACTCGGGTCGTTCTGCCTTAGAAGACATCGCGCTACCACATACGCCATCGGGACTAATTTAGAATTGTTTCCAAATAATGCTTTATAAGCAATACTGTCACAGCATAAAAAGTGAGTACGTAACTAAGTTTGGGGGTCAAAAGACCTTTTCGATAGTCCTTCAAATGCGGGCGCCCCATAGTAACGGCAGTGTTTCAAACCGCTGACGGCCAAGTCTTAGCGATTAAACATTTGGAAAAAGGCAGATGGCTGTAGCCTGAATGGCTGACCAACACCTAAGCATCTCATCTCCAGCACGTTTATTAAACTATCTGAAGCAGCTATCTTTCGAGGCCATCCCCTGAATTGAGTTAAGCGACGTGCTGACAACTCGTCCTTGCAAAAACCACTCCACGTCAAGAAACCTGGAACAAAAGCCTCGGATTGGACGGATAAACAGCGACGACCACGCAAACGACTAAAGGATTATTCTTTCGGATCCTGAAATGTACGCTCTCTGAACAAACCGGGGGCCGAGAAGGTCGAAAAGTAAAAAATGGGCATTACTGCAGTCCAGGAAACAAATTGGTTGGCAGCGAGATTAATGACAAGAAATCACACACAATTTTTACAAGTGGCAAACCATCGGGCCGCAAGGAGTTTGGAGTAGCATTTATAGTGAACAATCACCTTCAATCTCTGGCTCATCAATGTGCATGCCCCCACTGAAGTTAAAGAAGACGTAGTAAAAGACGAGTTCTACGCCCGCCTTGAGACTCTCTTCGACTCACTTCCAACAAACGATGTCAAATTGCTGCTGGGAGACTTTGACGCGAAAGTCGAAAGTGAAAGTTGGCACCGGGAGACCACTGGAGGCCACAGTCTCCATGAAGAATGTAACGACAACGGCCAGCGACTTATCGACTTCGCCTGCAGCAGGAATCTAGTCGTAAGTTCTACGTGTTTCCCGCATAGATGCATTCACAAGCAGACCTCAAAATCTCCAGACGCACACAGCGTTAACCAAATTGATCACGTCATCATTTGCAGGAGATGGACGTCTAGTGTGATGGATGTCCGCTCCTACCGAGGAGCAAACTGCGACTCAGATCATCACTTGGTGAAGACGACCTACAGATGTAGAATTTCCTCAGTGCACCAATCGAGAATCAGCCCTGCTAAAAAATTTTGCGGTTGATAAGCTTCTGAGTGATGCTACGGCGGTGGCGTATGCTGCCGCCCTTGAAGAAAGACTATCGCCTATTCTACACAACATCAGCAACACAGGCGTCAATGGGTTCTGGGAAGAACTCAAGGGTACCATCAGAGATGCCGCAAAGAAGATCGTAGGTCGTGCGACTGACAAATATGACGATGACGAACTCCGTTTCACAAGTCAGGATCCAGAATAGACTTACTGATCTTTTTGAAACACGCACTGGTCTCAAGCAGGGCGATGGACTGGCACCGACCCTCTTCAACCTAGCACTGGAATACGCTATTCGGACTATGAATATGTACAACAGCAAGACGCTACTCATCAAGTCGACACAATTAGCAGCGTACGCCGACGACATCAACATCATGTCCCGAAGATTGGCTGACGCAGAAGAACTTGTGATATACGCTCGATACCGCTGCAAAGGAAGTTGGATTACATATTAACGAGGGTAAAACTAAAATAATGATGCAGTCGGCGACAAGGACACCTGCACAACCGAGGATCATTGTGGGGGACCTTCGTGAACAGCTTCAGATACCTGGGTTGCACTTTGTCAAGGGACGAAAACGAAACCGACGAAATGAAGCGACGGATACAGTTAGCTAATAAGACTTTTTTCTCGGTTCTCCCCATAATGAAATCGAAGCATGTGCACAGATACACGAAGGACCGCGTGTACAAAACCACTATACGACCAGTGCTTTGTTATGGCTGCGAAGCATGGACCCTAACTCAAGCGTCCGGAAACATGCTAGACACATTTGAACGTAAGGTCCTAGGCGAATTTTCCAGGCTGTTTGCGATCGAGATGACCATGAGTTGTATGAACTGTGCGATGGGCTGGAAGTTTCGAAAATCGTCAAACTACAACGACTTCAATGGGCAGGGCATGTACAAAAAATGGATAATGACAATGATGCCAAAGGGAGTAATGAGTGCAGTCGACGGAGCGAGACTGCGAGGACGACCGAGATCTCGTTGGGAGAGCTTAGTATGTGTGGGCACCGCGCAGCTACTGGGCTTCCAAATTTGGAGGACGCGATCACGTGACCGTGATAATTGGAGGACAACAATCCAAGTGGCCAAGGCCCGACGTCGGGCTGTCACGACACGATGATGATGATGATTAACGATATACTCTGCAGTGCGCTTCATGAACACCAGAGCAACGGTATAAGATGGAACCTATTTGAATACTTTCAACACCTGGATTACGCTGACGATATTTGTCTTCTCTCAAATATATCTGTTCATCTAGAGTTCAAATGACGGGTGCCCTGCACCGCGAGAATTGCAATGCGTGGCTTAAAATCAATGCTGCCAAAATTAAGTGCTTGAGCTTGGATCCAGGAAGACAGAGCGAAATTTGTGTTTTGGGGCAGACGGTGGAAAAAGTGGACAATTTTTTCTAACTCGGAAGCGTAGCTACATCAGATGGTTGAGCAAATGCTGATGTACAGTCGCGCATCAATAAGGCTCGGGCAGTTTTTTTCAGTTTAATTCCTTTCTGGCAAAACAAACAACAACATTTCCATACGTACCAAATTCTAGATCTTTAAAACCATTGTAAAATCTGTACTTTTTTATGACTGTTCAACTTGGAAGGTGATTAAGGCGATAACAACTAGATGGCAAACTTTCGGGAATCAGTATCTACGGCGCATCCTTCACATACGCTGGCCGGAGGTCATTTCTAACGACGACCTCCTGTTCATTACTGGCCAGGACAGGATAGACACCTCTATAAAAAGGCGAAAGTGGGAATGGATAGGTCACACACTTCGCAAGGGCCCGGAAAGCATTGCTAAACAGGCGGAACCCACATGGAGTCGATGCAAGTCGCCGCGTTGGACGACCTAGAAACACCTGAAGAAGATCAGTTGAGGTCGATGGTAAGTCATTAGTTTAATCGTGCAGACAGTTGAAGGCGATGGCGGCGAACAGGACGAGGTGGAAAGTCGGCGTGGTTAATGCCCTATGCTCCAGAGACATAGAGAGAGAGACATTCCTCTATCTGAAAAAAAAATCCTCCTCCGCGGGATAACGATGCCGTGCCACCACGAGAGTGTTCTTCGTAAATGCGGCCTGCGAACTCAACGTTCATTACTTCCTCGAAAAACAAAATGCACTCGCATTGCTTTAATGCAATTTATAGATTTTTTATATAATTTATAATCGGGTCAGGCACATAAGACAATTAAGTAGGCATATCTAATTCAATGAAAATCTTAGCAAAACTTAGCTTTCCCTGCTACTTCTCCGCAAAGAGATGTAATGAGCCATATTATGTTCTGGTAGTGCTGCTCCCACCAGCAGATCGAAGCAGCACCTGATGAGTAGTGATCTCTTGGTGATAAGAAACCAGAGGCACAGGGTCCCATTACATCCGGACCCAGATTCGTCCGCTTGGGCGTCTGATCCATCCGCCAACCATTCCATCCTTATCGACTATTTTTTTTCATTCCCCATTTTTACCTCCCCTGTTTGTGTTATCTTCCCCAGACCTATGAATTTTTGTAAATACGTAAAGGACAGGGGCGACGAGCGGCGAAAACCCCGCCCACATCTCCCGAACTGATCTACAGCAAGCATGGGCCGCTGCTTAGCTCGTTGAGGGGCCTGTTTCTTCGCCAAATGGCACGGCCCGACTTTCACGGTCACTATGCTACCTTAGGCTCCGTCCCCACGGGCATCTTCGGCTGCCCACCAAACCGTCCATTACACAATTGGCGCCCAAAGTGGGGTCCATTTCTGGTCAAGAACAGGACTGGAAAGGACCTCATTAGGTTCCTTTTTGGTCCATCTACCGTTATGCGTCCCACAAGCACATTAAGGCTACTTGCTCCAAGTATTAGGACTTAGCCATCTTTACTTCATGTATTTTCCCTTCAATTAGCTGTGCTTTCCTCTGTAGCAGCCCCATCCTTCCTATGGAGTTGTTTTTTCCTTTTAGATTCAGTTTAACAAGGCAGTCCTGGCTTTGTGTTCGTTTTTTTGTGATTTAGCCACATATTTAAGGCCTCCATAAATGCTTTGAATTGCCGGCATTTGGAGCTTCTTCGGTGATCGGACCCTGGATACCTTTTTGTTTGCCAGGATTGTCCTTCTAAGTAACTTAAAAAAATTTCTTTACACAGTATTGCATTTTTCTATTGTTCATGTACTCAACAACTTACAGAGTTTATGAGTGAATAACGGTAAGGAATGCAGTGTTGCGCCTCTGCTGGCCTCAGAATTCTTTGTAACCTGTTGATCATCTGAATAATTGGGAAATGTAGTATTTTTTTCCTCTTTGTTAATTTTTCCCCTCTACAATGGTTATCGGCTGACTCCGGCACCCAGCTCGTTTTTTTCTATTTCTGGCAGCATACTTTGTCTTCAGCTTCTTCTTCTTGGCAGGCTTCGAAGTAGAAGCTGCCCTGTAATGAACCATGTTATGGTCTGGTAGTGCTGCTCCTACCGGCAGATCGAAGCAGCACCTGATGAGTAGTGATCTGTTGGTGGTACGAAACCAGAGGCCGAGGGTCTCATTATACCCGGACCCAGGTGCGACCGTGCGGGCTGAACTGTCTGCCAACCATTCCATCCTTATTTTTTTTTATTCCCCATTTTTACCTCCCCAGTTTGTGTTGTCTTCCCCAGGCCTATGAATTTTTGTTAATACGTAAAGGACAGGGGCAACGAGCGGCGAAAACCCCGCCCACGTCGCCCGAACTGAGCTACAGCAAGCATAGGCCGCTGCTTAGCTCGTTGAGGGGCCTTTTTCTTCGCAAGACGGTACGGTCCGACCTTCACGGTCACTATGCTACCTAGGCTCCGTCCCCACGGGCATCTTCGGATGCTCACCAAACCATCCGTTACAGAGAGTGACCAACTTATAGCGATTGCTAGCAGGACAAGAAAATCACCTAAGTTCTATGGTATGCAGAAATCGAATCAAAGGTTCCAAGCTAAATCTAAACTACAATAGTCAACTAGCTAAGAATTAAAAGTGTATTCAACAAAACATACATTTTCGGCTATTCTCCTAAATTTGATTTAACCCCTCAAAAAGGTAATATGTGGAGCAACGCTCATATTTCAATGCAAATTTATCACGTGCCTGTTAACAATATCCCTCACGACCGGAACAGAATTCAATTTGTTTAGGTTTTTCCTGAAGCCATTAAATATTTTCCATTAGCCTTTCCTATCTCTAGACCCGTTTCCATGAAAATACTTCAAATACACGTATGTATGTGGGGTGCTACATTCATATTCACATAGATTTCCATTTTATATCCTCGGCCATTATGTACTCCATCTACTTGCCAATAATGGACATAATAATGCATGAAATCAGGTGAGCCTTTTATTACCAAGTATTTCCCATGGTGGTCAGCATAATGAGAGGCGGTTCGGTGCCACCACGTAAAGGTGTACGCATATTCAAATGAAGTAAATATTTTTATAGAGGACGTTCCCTCACTAAATAGCACAATAATAAAAGCAAAAATTATAATAAAAATTTGCTGGCGTGTCACGTTATATCATAAATCTGGGCTATCTATACAACTGATCTATCTCGGGCTCGGTAACAACCACATTACAAGTCGTTGTGACCATATTGATGGGGGGTGGTGTGCACAGTCGATAGTTTCAACAGGAGGAAGGAAATATGAAAAAAAAGAACCTTAAAGAGTTTCCAAGTGGTTTTGTTTCAAAGGACAAATAAAATAGTTTGTGAACTCTATGAGTATAAAGAAAAGCGAAGCCGCAACATCATATTACACCATTTTAATAAAAATCAAGCATTTTTTTAAGAATTAAAATACTTCAAGAACAACAAGCGAACCATAAAGACCCACAACAACATCGCCTGACATTCTCCCATCAGAACGATTCGTCTATGGGATTCATCATAAATCCTTTCAAACCCATCATTTAACACCACATACCCAAACGCAAGCTCTCCTAGTCAAACCCACGACTCAGTCCTGTATTTTATCTGCGTTTGCCAAACAATCGAACAGTATTTACAATACAATTCCGCCATTTACATAAATCGGAAAATGGGACAATAGCAAGGAATGGATCCGTTTGTGAAGCACAAGTGCAAGGATTTGCTCTTGTAGTGATTGAAGTGCTCAGACACTACTTATCACCGTCATCGGCATCCTGTCTCCTCAATCGAATATCCAAACATTCGTACCCCAAACAACCCTTGCAATCATTTCCCCCATTCTTGAATTGTATTAAATTCCGCGGCAACTATTGAATAGTGTGCGGAACTGGAATCGGGAAACGCATGTTGATAATATTTCCTGCTTCATCGAAGTCTATCTCATCGCATGGTATTCTTGAGATTCGGGCGAATCTTCGTTAAACAAACGTATGCGAGTATGTCAGCCGCACCTATAGTTATCCCAGTGGAACAACCTGTTCTTTAGTGAAGAAGAATTGATATTCTGGGGGTGTAGCTATGGAAGAGCGATAGTACGGGACGGTGTCAGGTATCCTTGAGCCAACATCGAAATTCCTTTCAAGGATGCTTCTGAAAGATAAATTGTACGTGTGAACACTTTACCGTTTTCGGTGTCATCTTAAGATGAGGAATCTGAAATTGAACGTAATTTATGTTCGGTTTTGGAATATTTATCGACGAAGGATGTTCTTGCTCACAACATTCAGAAGGGTGTTCTACCTATGATACATGTGGATGTGGATGGTTGAAGGAGGTAAGTACTTGTTTATATGGAGTATGGATATAATGTTATATGTATAGTAGCCGGTACTGTGGATTTTACAGTGAGGTGTTTAATGGAAAGCGTGAAGTCCGCGCGATATGAAACCGTCAACTTGAGTTATGTTGGTTATGAAAGATGGAGATAATTGGCATTTTTTCTAAAAAAAAAAAATATTTTTATTTCAAAATGTTATTTTTGAATGAGCCCTATGTAACATACATCGAAACATATAGGTACTGTACGCTTGTGGAGCTAGTGACTCACACTTTTACTCTTATTGTCTCTGTGGGCTCGATGAGCCCATCATCACTCTTTACAAAGTTTGCTCAGACGCGTGCACTAGCGTGTTATCGTTCTTAAGTGCGGGTAAACTATCTTTCTCCCATAGAGAATCTCAAAGGCCCCAGGTCCAGGGTACTGTTAGTGCACTTTCACACGAAGAGCCGCACGGCTCTCACTCGCGAGTGAGAGCGGGGCGCGTAAGACTGAAATGCAAAGAATACACTACAGCTTTCACACGGGAAGCGCGAGCCGGTACGGCTCGTGCATCTCGAGCCGTGCGTCGCGGCTCTTGATATAAATGCAAAGCGAGGAGTGCCGGCATTCACATGGGAAGAGCGACCAAGGCTCTCGCTCTCTATGTATCTTCTTTACCGTCGACGCCATCTTCGACGACAAAAACGCCAACGTTCCCAAGCGTATTGTGTCCATCCTTGTGGGTAGCGAGGGACTGAGGAGCGGGAGCCGTTGTCGCTCTTGTCGTGTGAATGACGGCACTTCTCGCTGTGCATTTAGACCAAAAGGCACGATGCGACGGCTCGAGATGCACGGTTCTCACTCGCGCGACGTAAAGGCTCGTGCTCCCCGTGTGAAAGCTGAAGTGTATTCTTTACATTTCAGTCTTACGCGCCTCGCTCCTATTCACGAGCGAGAGCGGTACGGCTCTGCGTGTGAATGAATGGAAGGTGGGAGCGGAAAAAGCTCTCTCTCGCGAGCGAGAGCGGTGCGGCTCTTCGTGTGAAAGTGCACTTAGGATGGTTGTCTATTTTGTCGTAGAGTTTAAGCCTTTGTCCCTTATGTAAGTCCCGATGGGGTCTACCCGAAGGTCCCGGTGTATGTATGCATTTCTAACGTACTATGGGGTCTTAAAAAATTTCCGTAGCGCTAGATTCTGGCAAATTTGTAGTTGTTTTATGTTTGAGCTGGAAGCTTGACTGAAAGCCGAGCTTCCGTATAATAAAGTCGGTAGTATAGTCTGTTTGCATATGAGTGACCGGTTCTTGTTGCTAAATCGTCTGGAGCTGGTAATGGGGTACAGGGCTTGGAGTGTTCCGTTACATTTCTGTCTACAACGATTTATATGCTCTGTCCACGTGTGCTTTGTCAAATTTCAGTCCTAGGTAGATGGCAGTTTCCTGCCACTCTATCTCTTGTCCGTCTACTGTGAGGTTGTTGTTGAGGTCGTTTTGTGATAAAAGTCGCCTGTGTCTTGTCCGCGTTCACCTGGATCTTCCATTTCTGGAAGAAATCCAAAAGTATGTTTATGGATTCCTGAGGTATTGAAGTAACTCTGTCTGCATTTCTTGCAGTGTAGAAGATACATGTATCATCTAAGAACAGTGAAGTACGCGCGTTGGGTGGCATTTCGGGTAAATCTGCAGTGTATAGTAAATACAAAATTGGGGAAAGTGGTGATCCCTGTGGAACTGCAGCTCCAATGAATCTTTCCTGAGAAAGTGTCGAGGTAATTCTAACTCGAAAAGTTCTGCCTTCTAAGAAAGAACCTATTAATTCGATAATAGTTAATAGGGGGCAGTGCAGTGTGTTGAGGCATCAGTCTCATGTTTGACTACTGTCGTTTCGGGTTCGAATCCCTTCCACGACGACGTTCGTGGCCATGGATGTGCAGGAGGTGTGGAACAGTTGACGCACTATGCCTTACAAGGGGTTAGGGAAATTAAGTAGTAGTAGTAGACTTCAAAGGCTTTCACTACCTCGAACATAACGAGGCCTGTTGACTTGCGCTGATTGAATCCTGTTCGGATGTGTTGGACCGCCCTTACTAGCTGGAGCTCACAAGAGTGATCGGCCCCGAAGCCAAACTGTTCTTCTGGTATAATGTTCTTCTCATTAACTTGATGTAGCAGTCGACAAAGAAGACTCGCTCTGCCATCTTTGCGATCGATAAATGGAGGCTTATGTGCCACCAATTTTGGGACAATTTAAGATCCTTTCGTGGTTTCGGGATCATAATGATAACCGCTTTTTTCCATACTTCTGGATACCTTCTGAGATGCAAGATCGCGCTTATTATGGTGGTGATGGTCTCGAGTATGTTGTCTGAGACGTCTCCCGTGTCCATGTATTCTAAGAACTCTTCCCATCTTCCATTCCTGTGTTCATCGATTTGCACCTTTATTTGATTGGTTAGCCTGCTAATTTGCACTGGCTAGTGTCGACGGTTTTTCTAGCTCTTTTCAGTATTTGATTCCTCCTTTTTATTAAATGTTTAATATTCTGAGGGAGTTCGCAGGGATTTTTCAACCTTAATATTGTCGTGGAAGTCAGGCTTTCTATCGCGTGTTCTAGGTCCTCGGTGTTTTCAATCGGCGTTCAATCTATTGTACTCTATCACTACCGTATAGAATGTAGTTGGATATTCGGAAGTTGTTTCCAGGTTTCAGAAAGTTCTTCTGAGCATGGTATCAACTTGATACTCTTGTAAAAAGTCGATCAACTGTGTTGTTGGCATTCCATGAAACCACAGTAACACAATTGACAGCCATATTAATGTTTGGGTTGAGTTGGGAGGTTTGCCAGATTCTGGCTGCGAACAGGCCCTGAAACATGTTTGCTATCATTTGCTCCATCATTTGTCGGCATACTTACAACTTAACTAACGTCAATAAATTTATCTGAGTCGAATAAGATAGTTATCTAGTCGCCTTAGTTAAGTTATTCAAACAAAATCACGTAAATGAGTAATTCTTTTCTTTCCGGTATTTGTAGTGGTTTTAATAAAAAAAACGTAGCCGGGAGCAGCTTCCTCAGTACCTTTAATAAAAGTAGTAACCATAAATTAACCTTTTTTTTTATAAAAGTGGCAACCAGGTATGTATAGGTATAGCTTTCATAAAATTGGAACCTACCTGGACATTTAATTAAAAATATATTTACATGAAGATAAGTTTTACTATTATTTAAGCCAATGTAAAATAACTTAAAGGTTGCCACACGTGAATGAGCACAACCACGACCGAACTTCCATCGAACCATAAATTTCATAGAACGTGCGTAAAAAAAAATCCCCTCATTTCCACCGTTCAATGAAATTGGCGGCGACCTTAAAGATTTAGTAGCTGACGTACCGAGGATGGGGGTAAATTGCTCCCGAACTATATATTATATTTGGCCAAAGAAGGTCTCATCTTGACCGGGGCTCTGGATTGTCGCTTGGATAGGTGTAGGTTGGGTGCTTGTCGGCTGGGATGGGCGTGATGGAGGTAAAGAGGTTTTTGCCATCTGTTCAAATGACTTCTTGATATTAACAGGGGCAGCCGCCAAAGCTCGCAGGGTGCTGCCACCACAATTAGTGCATTTCGGTCCTTCTTCTGTGAAGGCCATGGCATTTCACGCACCGCGTGTGAGCATGACACTTATTTGCGGCTTGCCCGAATTTTTGGCAATTGTGGCATTGGAATTAGCCATTTTTCGATTTTTGGGCCTTTTATGCCGGAAAGGTTTTAGATGACCGTGATATTATAAATATCGGTCTCAGTCCTTAGGAGGAGGCTTGTGAACAATTTTGACCTCTGAATGTTTATTAGTTGCAGTCTGAAGCGTTTAATATTGTGAAATCCTTGAGCTTCTAGGTCCTCTTTTATGTCTTCCGGAGAGATATCCTCCAGACCGCTTATAACAATATTTAAGTGTTTCTCTTCCGGTAGCAGAAACGTGTGGTATATGGTATATGTGGTATATTTCCTTTCAGAAAGAAACTTCGTCAGCTTCCAGTGGTCATTTATGGCCTCAGGAACTATTTGGACTCCCAAATAGACCCTTTTTGCTGTCGAGCTTTTGTTATCGTATTGCTTTAGTAGACGACTGATTGTCTTGTCATTCACTTGCCACGTTCCCTCAAAATGATGGGAACCGGTTTTTCCTGGTTTGTCCTTGTCAACGCTGCCTCCTGCGATGGAACAGGACTAGTTGATTGGGGTAGGGGCGTGGCTTTGACCGGTTTGGAGAATGGAACGGACTTCGGTGCCGCAGCAGGTTTCGGAGCCGCAGTGGGCTTCGAAATTGTCTTCTGGGATGGGGTTGGGGTCTTCTGTGGCACCGGAATACTGGAAGGGATAGGTGGAGGGGGAAGAACGGGGAACTCCTCGTTCTGGTCCGATGACATTTCCTAGTCAACAGACTGCTCGGTTGCATCGTTGGCAGAGGAATGGTATGTCTGTCGGTCGATATTCTCATCCGTTGCAGATGAGACGGAGCTGGACGACGTCTTGGATTTCCGCTTGCTCTTTTTGGTCAATGCGGTTTTCGCTTTGGCTTTTTCTTGGCCCTGCTTCAAAGGGCGAAGAGCCTCTTATTTTCCTGCGACAATTCGTCCAGCTTTTTTTATCATCTGCGCTGTTTGCGTGTTTAAGAACACCCATCTTTGCGTTTGCGGCAGTCAGCGCAGTTATCTGCGCGCTTTTGTTTATTGTCTATACAGAAGTTTCCCCCTGTACGGTCCTCCTACTCATCTGCCCAATCTTGCACTACCTTATGTAGAGAAATATAGGTCCGCCAACACGAAGAAAAAATAACAACTAATACTACTTTCGTACGTACATTCACTGGGCGGACGTTCCTGGTAACGTTTTTTACTGTTACCTTTCTCACGGCTAAGCACTTTGTTCTTTCTGCCTTTCGCACACTGTTGCTGTTAGCACCTACTAAAACTTGCACTTCACTTGCACTGGCTGCACGACGTGGTCACGCTGACAGGTCACTGCAGACTGATGGTCGAAACATGGAGTTTGTTTGCTCATTTATAAAAGTGTCTTAATGACAGAAAATTGCCTTTGAAGGTGGGGCCATTTCTTGCAATTTATACGTCGTCGTCTTAACTCTCCGTATGCAAGGTGACTTAAAGTCATATGTAATACAATTACTAAGTTCGGTTAATGAACCAAATATTTAAAGAACTTCAATGAGTTCTTATTTCTCAACTATGCTTTCCCAACATGCGGCGGTCCCTAGATTGTTGGTTTTTCATGGACGGTCGCGCCTGTACAGTGATGTAGCCGTGTGTGTGTTTAAACCCAGGGAAAACATTAAAGAGATATAAGGTCCACAAATGGAAGTCTGTAGCCAGGAAACCACGGATCGTAGCTGAAGACATATATGACTATCGAGCGTTTAGTCAGTCTCAGGGCGATCGTGGACATATTCGGAGCAGAATAGTGTAGTGGTTTTGAGTGCAGTGTGTTAAATCTAGAGAATTCGCGGTGTTTCTGTGGTTCAGTCAGGGTGAGTAGGTCACTGAGCTGTATAGTAGTAGTAGCCTATATGCATGTGGGTGCAGAAGGTAGACGTAGAGTAGATAGATTCACTTACGTTCTAAGTGATTCTACTATAGTGTGTGTTAGTCAATATAGGCGATCCGGGGGCAGTAGGGGAACCCTCTGCCGTCTCCGTGTGAAGGCCGACCGATACTGGTGTGCAGTGGCAAGCAATCCGGGGGTAGTTGCAAACTACCGTCTCCGTGTGCAGGCTTCGCCAAATCGCAGTGTCGGGTCATCAGAAGACTGTAGTGTATTTTGGGTAGGATAGGCGATCCGGGGGCAGTAGGGGAACCTACTGCCGTCTCCATGTGAAGGCCGATCGATACTGGTGTGCAGTGGCAAGCAATCCGGGGGTAGTTGCGAACTACCGTCTCCGTGGGCAGGCTTCGCCAAATCGCAGTATCGGGTCATCCGAAGACTGTAGTGTGTGTTAGTCAGGATAGGCGATCCGGGGGCAGTAGGGAACCTACTGCCGTCTCCGTGTGAAGGCCGACCGATACTGTTGTGCTGTGGCAAGCAATCCGGGGGTAGTTGCAAACTACCGTCTCCGCGTGCAGGCTTCGCCAAATCGCAGTATCGGGTCATCCGAAGACTGTAGTGTGTGTTAGTCAGGATAGGCGATCCGGGGGCAGTAGGGGAACCTACTGCCGTCTCCGTGTGAAGGCCGACCGATACTGGTGTGCAGTGGCAAGCAATCCGGGGGTAGTTGCGAGCTACCGTCTCCGCGTGCAGGCTTCGCCAAATCGCAGTATCGGGTCCTCAGTATGTTCTCTAGTCACGGTGCTGGTGTGCAGTGGTGAGCGATCCGGGGGCAGTTGTATACTGCCGTCTCCGCGCGCAGGCCTACCAAATCGCAGCACCGAGTCGAGAGAGGTAGATCAATTAAGTTGGATTAATCGAGTATGATTAGATACCTATGGTGGAGACTAATGAATGAGTCTTTCACCTGTGTAGTAGGTTACGTAGAGCAACAAACTTATGAGTTATTTTAGTGTCTTTCCAGGGACGCCCAACAGCAGCTGTGCGGGTATGTGTCGGCTATCCATGTAAGTAAACATTTCCTGGCCACTTCATATAAAAAAAAAGAAAAAAAACTCAGTCCTTACACATACTACGTATGAGGTGGGATCTAACATACCCCAAAAGATTTTTAACATAATGCATTTTTAATTTATTGAATTTCTCCCAGGTTCCGTTTCCAATTGGTTATGGTGCTAATTTCACAACTTCCAACAATTGAAACAAATTGTTGTGGTATATTTCGACGTTTTGCCTTTATTCCTATTATGGCATCTTCAGGTTAAATTGTACAACCAAAATGTTAATTTACATTGGCATAAGTGTATTTGTATTCTAACGCAATAATTTAGTATACATTAAATTGTTTACTTACTTAAAAATATCTATCTCTTGATGTTATTGTAAAAACAATTTTGTTTACAAAATTATATCAAATCAAATGTCAATTAATGACACAGATACTGGTTGTCTTTACTTGATTTATTTTCCCGCCCATTTTTGTGTATCTGAATATTGGGTTATATTTATTCTTAGTGTTATCTAGTTCGGTTCTTGTATTCAGGGAATTTTTGAAACTAATATTAATGTGGCAAGCTTCTTTAGTTAGTAGTTTATTTTTATTTATTCCTATGTCTACACAAATAGTAGTTGTACTATATAATACCATAATGGTACAGCACCGCATTAGATCATCCATTCGACCGCTCGCTAGACCACGTATCAGAGCAGCTATTTGATTACAATGACTTATCATTATAAAAATCAAATAGTTGCTCTGATACGTGTAATCTAATGTAATGTCAGTCCTTCAATCCATCTTAGTTTGGTAGCCAACTTTATACTCGATTTTAAGAGAGATAAAGAAATGGAGATGTCGCTGCTGATCTGCTGCGTCACATAAGCTGCTCTCTTTCTAACGAGCTCATTGGCCCTACAATTTCTGACGATCCGGCTGTGATTTGCAATCTAAAATTGTAGAATGTCTTACTGAGGGCGCGCTTATGTTGGAACTTCGAAAAACGATAAGAACTACGCTGATAGTGAAGCCACGACAATGGATTCTTGTAAATGCGTTGTTTCAACATAAATAGTAGCTATTTGTAAAAGCTCGAGTTCATTTCACTTCGCTATCAGCGCTGCTCTTGTCGTTTGTCGAAGCTCCAACATGACCGCACCCCAAGATGAATATTGGGCGACCGGTAGCGCAATGTGTTGAGGCATTTGACTACTGGCGTTTAGGATTCGAATCCCGTCCACGACGACGTTCGTGGCCATGGATGTGCAGGAGGTGCATGCTGGCAACTGCATTCTCCGAAACCGAAACCAACGAAACGTTAACTGGGCCACATGGAACAGTTGACGCGCTATGGCCCACAAAGGGTTAGGGCAAATTGAGTAAGATGTATTCGGTATTTTGTTAAGGTTTTGGACGTACATACGCCTGATTGGTTTCATTTGATCGTAGCCCGATTGTCTGTGAAAATCGTGATCTCTTTCGTGGTTGCGATGTGACGTCCTTGCTATGCGACAGCCTCTTTTATCGCATAGATATCCACCAGGAAAGAGTTGCAATTCTCCGGCAGCGGGTTAAAAGGGTGCGCCGGCACCCATACCTCCAAGCTCCAACGGTCTAAGACCCGTCTATGTGGATCTTCAAAGAGTTCCGTAATGGAGGACAACCCATTACCCATAGACTACGTTGTGGGATTAGGCTTTGGTATTGTAGTTCTTCTCGAACCATTATGTTGGTGAGGTAGTGATCCTGCGAAACTGGGATATCCAGATCACGCAATATTGTCGTGTGACCGGTACTCAAGCAACTCTACCAACCGGTCTCCTGCATCCTAATGGTTGCAGTTACTGCCATTTGCTCTCCAAGAATGTCTACCGGAACCAGGCCAAGCATCAAATCCATCTCGGCAGATGGAGTTGTCCGAAGAACCCATAGATATATATTGAACAGATTGGTAATAGTACTATCCCCACTCTGTACTTCAGGGTATTTTCGAACCAACTCGCGCATGCGCACTGCTACCCATTTGCACGCGGTCGTTATACGTTCGGTGAATATCGTGACGCCAACGGCCACTCAGCCACAATTTTGATATTTACAAAGCATTTGGCCCCTCGCTCCTCGAGCCCCTGGGCCAAATGTTAATGCGTGTTTCACTGCGCAGACGCGAATATGTCAATCATAACTCGATATTTCCTATCTGTTCAATGTATATCTATGGAAGAGCTCCGCTTAATGCCACGTAGGGTATTTTTTTGCAGTTCCGACGCAGTCTGCTGTCGGAGCTCAGTACGTTTGACACGTAAAGCTAATGCAGAACCTTAGGCAGCAGGTCCCATGTCTTATCAACGGCCTTCCTTCAGCAGTAGAGAGCTATAATAGCATGGTTTGTGGGCTCCTGAATGTTCGGTTTCGAGTTAAGTTTTCTTTCCAACTTTATGTGTTCAATGTTCCTGCAATGTGCAAGTACGAATTATTTCAATGAAAGTTGGAATTTTTTCTTACACTCGGTTTCATTCTGCACACCAACTTAGTATATGTACGTCTGTAGCTTAGCTCGGTAACGCGTCGTGCATTTTTTGCTACTCGAAACACGGTCGTCTGCGGTTCAATCAACTCAACGGGACCAAATATTTTTTGGCTCTCAAATTGCCTCTGTTTTTAATTTCTCCAAGCTTAGTGATTTCGTATGCACTAATCAGGTCTTGCATCTTTGCAGCTATCAATGTGAAACACGACCCCGAAAGTGTGAGAATTCTGTTAGTATAAGCCGTGAAGGCTTGATTTTACTTGAAAACCCGATCGTGGAGGTTTAGATGGTGTGAAGCACTTATATTAAACTCACTAGAGGGGGTGGGGAGAGGGCGAGAAGTGGAAATATTTGTTCCCTTGTTAAGATACTTTATGTGTTCAATGTTCTTGCAATGTGCAAGTGTGAACTATTTCAGTCAAAATTGGAGTGTCCTAAAAATTCCAATTTTCACTGAAACAATGACATTACCCAGCATCTCTGACCGGATGAGATCGACAACGCGTTATAATCGTCTTCCTGTACCGATATTGTGGGTACCGGATGGTTGATACCCAACTTGGCACTATCGCCAGTCGCCTCCATCGAAACAGCGCTTGAGGTTTTTTTTTGGTCCTTCCCGCATATCCTTCTCGTACACCTTCATCGTTATAGTGGAGAATCCTAACCGAATCTCACCGTTGGTTTCCGCCAGAGGAGCTAAGAAATCCCTATTGATGACGATGACCGCTTATCGGCATTAACCTACGGGTTCCTCCTTAGTAAATTCTAAATAATACTTGCCAAATTATTGTTGACCTGTTAGTTTTCAGATCTATCCTTCCGGAAGGCTTGTTGCAAAGTCGAAACAGCTTAGCCTTTTTCAGAAGGCTAGAAAAAGTCAGTTTGATTCTTTTTGATAGTTGCAACGCGTTACCAAAAAGCATTAAGAGCATATTGACTAGGAACCTTTGTCCAATTTGAAATACAACTACTTTCCGACTCGCTAACATGAATGAACGACATATTGGACCCTGCATATAAATTGAGTCCTATTGTTGATGACACCCCTTCCTTTCGTTGTGAATCATTGGCATCGTTTACAACATCTTTCACAACACCTCGCGAGATGCAAAATCTGAATTCAAAAAGCAATCCTTCATTGCCGATCAACTCTCCTGGCGGCGACGTCGAGTTTGAGCCTAGTCTTTCTTCTCTGAAACCAGCGACGACATTGCCTTCCGTATGTCTATGTATGTTGCGCACTATCATTAAAATGGACAAATACTCGCCCGGATAACATTGCCGCTGAATTAAACCCACATGAGAGTTTCATCAATTTCATGTCATACAAGGGAGATGATGTAAAACCTGCTCGGGTTTTTGGGAAAAGCCACGACATTCCATGGATATTTCGCGCACGAATATTGCTAGTGAGGCCACAAAAACTAAAATTTCAGTTCATTTCCAGCATGCATGTGTATTCGGCGGTAGAAATGCCAATAGGAAGGAAAGGAATTAGGACAGATAGACAGTATGTAACACGACAATGGCAGAGTTGATTGCGATTTATTGGTCTGACAGCAGGATCTTTGTGGTTGCTACTTTATTAAACAAGGCACCCGAGCTGCGTCTGGCTACTGGGTTTTGTCTATAAAAGGACTCTCTTTAATGGGCTATGATTCAGAGTTTTCAGACCAGAAATGTAACGATTTTTTAAAAATCTAACAAGGACTCTACATATTAACAAATCGTCCATATACACCCCTCATGATGGTACAACACTCCCTTGCTTGTCCTAGCGAAGTGATTCCATGTCGTTCACATCGCGGTAAATGCACCCCATTCACTGTATGACCCGAACGAGGGTGTACCATTGCCAGTTGATTAAATTAGTCGCTCCATATATCACCTGATTTCCAATCATCAGGTGTCGCCTACAGTCCTTGCATCGGTGCTGTTTTTTTACCAATGACGATGTCCTTCCGGACGCATCCATGCCAAATGAATCATTTCCGATTCGGACCGATGATGGTACTGGTAGAGATGGTGACAATGATGATGGCCTTGCTGTTTGATATGCGCCTCAAACACATGAATGCTATCGCTAACATTGGTCTTGTTCTGTATCCTGTTTTTCCAGCCACGAATACGCTGAGTTCACGTTGTCTGATGCATTCCGCATATGGTGGCCGCATTGAAAAAGGGAACTGTATCAAAATCAGTGTCGAACACATATTGTAGGTGTGCAATTTAGCACTAGGAACCGGAAGCATCGTGGCATATGGTGGTTGATGAAATCACTACCGAACGTCCCAGTCCTTTCGGTTGTGGATGTTAACGAAAGGAATCGAAACCACCTCCACATCCAAATCAGAATCGAGTGATTGGTGAATCTAAGGTGGAAGGGCAGATCCAGTCCTGTGATGCAATGGAAGAGCCTGGACTGTGACACCATCAGTGGATATTAGTCGGAAAATGCATGTTGTGGCCGATGTTGTCAAAAGGGTTGTGTAGGAACACTCCATTGCTATAGACATGTGTCCTCGATAGCATTTCGGCTGCAATTTATTCCTGTTGATACAATCAGATGTCGTCTGCCCCGAGAGATGCTGTCCTCATGCATCGCGCAGTATGTGTATAATTGAAAAGGATACAACGTACAGAAAAATGAACGCTGGTGAGCGCATTTGCAGAGGATTGCGATGATATCCAATTGATTTACTAGATTTACCGGGAATTAATTGAGACGAAAAAGTGTGTAATTGATTTATGATGAAGAGTTCAGGAGTTTCGCGAGATTGAAAGGGAAATGTGTACGAATTAATGGGAATACGGTATCAATGCTGTGAGTATTCTAGGAACTTATGTTTTTTTTTATCAGACTCAGTTATAGAGTATCTTCGAAGACACAAAAGATCCAAAAGGCAAATTAGGTCTTTTACATAAGCCTTCAGCTACAGCGAGCGCATGCCGAAGCTCAGCTTGTTGCAAAGAATTTGCTTTAGGCGTGGTCGGACCTTTACTCTTACTTGGGAAACTTATCGACTCCCTCTCTGCAGGTACCTACCGGGGTGAATATGTAGTGCATTACAGATTCCAGATCAGGCAAAACCGTACTGACATAAATGTGAAGTGTTGAGACGAGAGTTCAAGTAGTATCTCGAGAGCTCTGCAAGTCCGTATAGCCCTTGTGAGGCACACTAGTCTGTGAATGTTACCTACAATAGAATTTTTTCTGTTGGTGGATGAAGATAAATCAACCATAATAAGATAAATTTGATTGCTTAATTTCTGGAGAGCTTTCCGAAATTTTTTGATGATCTGTATTCCGGATGGCACAATGGTTAGCAGAATCACCTTCTATGAATGCAGTAGTATTCGATTTAAAAAGGAGATTTACGTGTCTACAATGAGTCCACTCAGCTGTTAAGAGAGTACCCGTTTTGGGAAAATGACTCGATTGAGCGTATGACATCACACACCTCTGCACAAAACACACCGTCACGATCTAGTAAATAAGACGAAGCTAACTCATTTCGAGGCTATGTTCTAAAATTGAACTGTTGCGCCAGTTATTTATTTTATTTATTTTCATGATTTGGGATTTTTGTGGAAAGTATTCTTCATCACCTACAAGTTTCAAGTTTCTGATCTGTCCATTTTACTGGTATTAGCCTTTGCTAAGTGGTCCAGCCTAAAGCATCTGAAGCACTTCTTTAGACGAATTTGGTCCGTAGCCTGTCAGTTGGCCTTCCCTATTTTGATAGAACGAGCTTTAAGAAGTCTACTTCTGACCTGAACTTTTGGATTGTTTCAGGATAGACTCGTTATTGCTATTATCGTAATCTTCGTGGAGCCCGAAGGCGAGCCCTGGCCGCCTGGGTCGTCTTCCTTCAATTATGTCGATCAGGAGACCGCGTCCTCCAATTTTGGAAGTTCAGGAATTGTTCGGCGTCACCATATCTACTGAGTCTTCCCAATGAGCTTTCGGTTTTCCTCGCAGCTTTGCTCTGTCAACGCGTCGTCCATTCAATATTTTCCTAGGCATGCGGTTGCAATGTTAAAACTTCTAGCTCATCGTAAAACTCGCACAGCACATGGATGTACCGGATGCGCCATCCATTTCGGTCGCAAACTGGTCCGAAAATTCCCCGAATGACCTTTTGTTCAAATATATCAATTATCATATTTTCAGAGGCTAGGCTAGGTTTCGCAGCCATAGCAAAGCACAGGTTGAATGATGGTTTCGTACATGTGAAGCTTAGTATTTCTTTGTACATGCTTCGATTTCATTATTGGGAGAATCGAGAAGAAAGTCTTATTTGCTTATTAGAATTTTGGTGACACTTGGTTTCATTCTGCATACCAACTTAGCATGCGTCTGTAGCTATGCTCGGTAACGCACCGGGCACTTTTTACCACTCGAAACACGGTCATTTGCAGTTCAAGCCCCACAACGGGACGAATATTTTTTTATTCTCAAATTCCTTCTATTTTAAATTCTTCAGGCTTTGTGGTTTCATCAGGTCTTGCAGCTTTTCTGCTGTCCGTTTGCAATATGGCCACGAAAATGTGAGAATTCTGTTGGTGCAAGCCGTGAAGCATCATTTTACTTGAAAGCTCGACCCTGGAGGTCTAGATGGAGTGAATCCTTCTATATTAACTCACTAGAGTGGGAAGGGTGTGAGAAGTGGAGATATTCATTCCCTAGCAATTTTACCTAATGTGTTCAGTGTTTCTTGCAATGTGCAAGTGTGAACTATTTCAGTGAATATTGGAATATTGATGACACTTGGTTTCATTCTGCATACCAACTTAGCATGCGTCTGTAGCTTAGCGCGGTAATGCATCGGCCATTTTTTGCCACTCGAAACACGACAAGCGTTGTGTTTATACCCAATGCCGGCAAAAGCATTCATGATAGCGCAAAAGACTACAGACCTATCAGTCTCACACCCTTCATGCTGAAAACCATGGAGAAAATATTTGATGGGCACATTAGAGAGTCGCTCGAACCTGGCTTCCTCTCTAACGCGCAGCAATCCGTGCTTAAAAGGGAAATCGGTGGAAACAGCTTTGCACGAAGTGGTTTCCACCATTGAGATTTCTCTTCAATACAAGGAATACACGCTCGTCACGTTCTTGGACAGAGCCGGGGCCTTCAACCATGTCACAGCCCAAGCGATCTTGAACTCTCTCCATAAAGCAGGAGTCAACGAATCCATAAGATCTGGATCAAATAATTGCTTTCCAACCGACTTATATCGTCTGCATTGGGCAAAGCGAGAGCTACTAAAACAGCCAGAAGGGATACGCCACAAGGAGGTGTGCTATCACCACTTGTATGGATACTAGTAGTTAATACTTTATTAAAATAAACTCGATTGACGATATTTGCACTTTGTGATAGTCCATATTAAATTTGAAATCAAAAATGGATACTTTGTCTAATCACTTTTTATTATTGTTCCCTGACGCGTTTCGCTCTTTCGAGCATTTTCAGAGGGATTAATTTATTTGTTACAATTTCCTGTGTTCTTATACTATTTTAACATAGCGTGTACATAACATTATTCAATACATCCTACTTACGAGATAATAAAAAGGTCATTTACTCTAATTGCTGAGAAACCTTGAAGGTGCAACCTTATGAAGATGCTCGAAAGAGCGAAAGGCGTCAGGGAACAATAATAAAAAGTGATTAGACAAAGTATCCGTTCTTTATTAACATGTTTTGAAGTGGTAGACATACGTGTGGTGGCCTACGCAGATGATGTAGTAATTCTTCTATCGGACCTAACAACAATGGCTCTAAGTAAGCTGCTAAAATGGGCAGGCAAGGTGGGTCTAAATGTGAACCCGCAAAAGACTGAAATGGTTCTCTTCACACGGAGAACCAAAATTCAAAGCTTCAAACTCCCAAGGATGGGTGTCACCGAGTTAACTTTGACAACTCATGCAAAGTACTTAGGGTTGCTTCTAGATAGCAAGCTTACTTTGAAGCTCATCATCGAAGAGCGCACCAAGAAAGCAACTATTGCTCTATACACCTGAAAAACTTGCTTAGTAAGGTATGGGGGCTGAAACCTCATTATGCATTGGATGTACACGGCCGTTGTCAGGCCAATTTTACTATCCGGAATTGTGGTCTGGTGGACTGCACTTAAAATTAAAGCCCATAAAAGGAAAACGGAAAGGATCCAAAGAGTGGGTTGCCTGGGAATCACTGGGGCAATGAGAACCACGTCAACGAATTTCTTAAACACTCTCCTGAACCTCCCCCCAACCGATATGTTTAATGTACACAGCGCTTAAATGTGCCCTAAAGGCTTGTTCGGACTAGGCTAGTAATTTAGTCAAGTAGCGAGTAATTTAGTAGCTAAATATGTCTGAACAGCAAAAATTTAGTCGAGTAGTTTAGCAAGTGATTTAGTCAAGTCAATCCATTTTGTTCTATTTTTTGGGCGAGTAGTAAGTATCCCAGTAGCTCGATTGAAGTGTCAACTTGTTTTATTCGAAGCAAAGCGAGAGTCAGGTTGTGAGTGTTAATTATCCGAAACTAGCGACGATAGCGAATCGAGTAGAACTTCACTTTTCCGAGATTCCGCGCTTTGAACCCGAAATTATTTTGGAGAGACGTTGCCAAATTCCAAAATTGTATTCGCAAAAGATGGTCAAGTGCATGTCCGAGTTGCAAGTGAATCGCAAGACGACGAGTAAGAATAATTTTACTCTCCGTAATTTGTTTCGATGGGGCAACCGGTACACGTGGGCCGATAAGAAGCTTTTGGCCAACAATTTATACGATTGGAATCAGCATCTGGTGGACGAAGGTTACTTGGTCCTCTCGGCGAAAGTTCGTACTGAGATTGAGATCGAGATTATCGAGGAGGCGCTGTTCAAAAATTTCCGAAAGAAGGTCGATTTAAATATTATTCGTTGCATGAAGAGACGTCCTTGGTGACCAGGGACATTGTGGAGAGTCTGTTGTCCTACACGGAATGTAGCGATATTATTTGGACTCAAAATATGACTCGAATTGCCGTTCTGACGGCTAAGGCTTTGCAGTTCAGGGAGCCGGTTCTGTTGGTTGGTCCCACGGGTTGCGGCAAAACGACAATATGCCAAATATTGGCCGACATCCAGAAGACAAATTTACGAATTTTGAATTGTCACATGCATACGGAGGGAGCCGACTTCCTCGGCGTGCTGCGGCCTTGTCGAGATAATCCGCGGGAGCAGGAAACGAAGAAGCAACTATTCGACTGGGTCGATGGACCTCTTATACACGCCATGCGAGACGGAAGCTTTTTTATGGTGGATGAAATTTCTTTAGCCGAAGATTCAGTTCTTGAGCGGTTGAACAGTGTCCTGGAGACAAGTAGAACTATCGTTCTGGCGGAGAAGGGAGGAGCATTGTCAGCTATTTCCAGAGAGTTTATTATTCAAGCCGCGGAGGGATTCCAGTTCCTCGCAACAATGACCAATAGATTTAATATTCAAACGAAGGGATAATATAATACTGGTACAAGTACATCCAAAAATATTATTATTACAACAATGGAAGATTTTAATGTTTATAATCAACCTTCTTAATAAATGAATATTCTTCGAAATATTTATATCTGTACATAGTTTATTGATGTTACTTCTTTTACTTTTACTTCTATTAAGAAATCTGAAATGGTTGATTTTCCGAGTCGAAATATTGTACATGTGTGAGTGTCCTTAAACTGCATCCAGTAGCAAGAAAGTAGAGAACTGCTTGTAATTTTGTCCTATCCGGAATCGCACTCCTTAAATGGGTATCTACACGTTGCATTTGCGGAGCCATTTTCATCAATACATAATTAAAACAATTTTCAGACATTCTTAAAGTTGCGAAATATTCTTTGGGATCTTCTAATGCAATTTCCTTCAGGAGACAATTTGTAGCTTCTAGCTCGTCTCTTCTATTAATCCATTTCCGTACCCTCAGCTTTTTCTCTTAATCACACAAATTTCGTTTTCAACCTCTTCTGAAATAGCCAATACCATAAGCTTTATTAGCTTATTTACTTTTTTACGTTGCAGCATGTTCATTTTTCAAAACGTCACTCACTTGTGTACTTGACACGACTGTAGTGCGAACGATTTTTTTTACAGTAGCGAGTATTTTATGCCCGGCTCACATTATTCCAGTAACCAATCCAGTCCAGTAATCCAGTCCAGCGCTGGATTGCTACTGGAATAATGTGAACCGGCACTGGACAGCAATCCAATCCAGCAATCCAGTCCAGTGACTGGATTGTCGGTCTACTTTTTGATTCCAGCTCGCCCAGAAATCATTGTTACTATAGTTACCGAATCAACAACACACTCACCGGACTACTGGACTGGAATCATGTAGACGATATGATCCAGTCCAGCACTGGACTGGATAGCTGGACTGGATTACTGGACTGGAATAATGTGAACCGGGCATTAGTAGCTAAATTACTGGCTACTTGACTAAATATTCGCACAGTCCGAACAAGCCTTAAGACTCAAGGAAACAGGGCAATTCAGAATAATGCCGTATGGTCATCAAAACATCAAACTGCCAGTCGCAACTACCGACTTCACTACAGCAGCGATGGATTACAACAAAAACTTCTCAGCATTTATACCAGATAGAGTTTATTATACTACCGGCGAGAATGTGCCAAATAGATCAATAAATCTCTACACTGACAGCTCAAAGATGGAAGGGGGTGTTGGAGCGGCAGTTCACTCTTCAGAACTCCTGTACAATCTAACCATCCGACTGCCGAACGAATGCAGTATCTTCCAGGCGGAAGTGCTTGCGATTCGAAAGGCAGCAGTGCTAGCCTCAACAACTCGCAAGAAGGGAAACATTTTTATTCAATCGGACAGTCAAGCTGCTTTAGAAGCGCTACAATCCGACACGATGAGATCAAAGACAGTGCTCAGATGTCTTTCGGCTCTTCAGATGCTAGGTACATCAAGGAGAGTAGAACTCCGGTGGGTACCAGGCCACAGCGGAATACTTGGCAACGACATCGCCATGAAGAAAGGAGAGAAAAGTCAAAATAAGTAAGTAATAAAAGAAAAGAAAAATTAATCGTGGGTAAAATACCGACTTCTTTCCTTCCTGAAATCCTAAGAGCCCTCCACTGTTCCACTCTCGCCGCGATTTCTTGTCTTTAGCGCTACTGGCGCTAGACGAATTGCGCAGTCGGCCAAGGGCGGAGTGGGAAGGATGTGTTAGGTCCAGGGACGCGATTCGGGCTTCGTCGGTCGGTTCCTTTTTCGATTATTTGGAATTGCTCTCAACAGATCCCACCCACGCTATCGATAGCTGAGCTAGCTATCTAGCACATGAGACACCTATTAGGTTTTGACACTTAGATGTCACGGACGGTCCGTCCTCAACCTAAGTTCGAACAACGTTACACCAATGACGTGCACATCATACAAGCGAGTCAAGCGCCGCTTGACTTAACAATTGTAAAAATGTATCTCAACATTTAATTCAAACTATACATGCATTTATACATTTATACAGTACACTCTATGTATTAATGTTCTTGCAAATGTACAAGTGCGAATCATTTTCAATTTAAATTGGAATTTTTTGTGACACTTGGTTTCATTCTGCACACCAACTTAGTATGCGTCTGTAGCTTAGCTCGGTAACGCACCGGGCATTTTTTGCTACTCGAAACACGGTCTCTGCGGTTCGCGCCCCGCAACGGGACCAACTATTTTTTATTCTCAAATTCCCTCTGAATTAATTTCTCCGAGCTTAGTGGTTTCGTATGGATAGTAGCACTCATCAGGTCTTGCATCTTTGCAGCTATCCATGTGCAAGACGACCACGAAAGTGTGAGAATTCTGTTTGTATAAGCCGTGAAGGCGTGATTTTTACTTGAAAACTCGACCGTTTCGAGTAGCAAAAAATGACCGGTGCGTTACCGAGCTAAGCTACAGACGCATACTAAGTTGGTGTGCAGAATGAAACCAAGTGTTACAAAAAATTCCAATTTAAATTGAAAATGATTCGCACTTGTACATTTGCAAGAACATTAATACATAAAGTAAAATTGCCAGGGAACAAATATCTCCACTTCTCACCCTCTCTCCACCCCTCTAGTGAGTTAATATAAGTGCTTCACACCATCTAGACCTCCACGGTCGAGTTTTCAAGTAAAAATCATGCCTTCATGGCTTATACAAACAAAATTCTCACACTTTCGTGGTCGTCTTGCACATGGATAGCTGCAAAGATGCAAGACCTGATGAGTGCTACTATCCATACGAAACCACTAAGCTCGGAGAAATTAATTCAGAGGGAATTTGAGAATAAAAAATAGTTGGTCCCGTTGCGGGGCGCGAACCGCAGAGACCGTGTTTCGAGTAGCAAAAAATGCCCGGTGCGTTACCGAGCTAAGCTACAGACGCATACTAAGTTGGTGTGCAGAATGAAACCAAGTGTCACAGTACACTCTTTTATACAAGACAGCATAAACATTCAAAACAATACAATGCAAAACCATAACATATTGCTCTTCTTCAACGCAATTCGCATCTATTTTTAGTCCTATCTGCTTGCGAGCTACAACGTATCAAAGCCAATCGGGTTGTTAAGATGTTTCTGTTGGGGAATAGGGAACGGTTTGTTCTCCTTCACTTCAATTCACCCTCAATCTTCGCTATCTGTATGTGAGATGAGCTATTTGAATTCTCTCGGTACAACGCATCAAAGCCAACTATGTAGTTGGTTGGGGAACAGAGCTGTTTGTTGGGAAACAAAATTTCTCATAATCGGGCTAGACTGCTGGAATCGGTCAATAAAATTTTCTCATGTTGGTTTAAAATGCATTTTCGATTTAATAGGTAATATGCGAGCGCTATATTTTCAGCTTGTATGATGAATCAGCAACAACTGTCTGAAACATATAGCCTGATTCTTTATACGAGTACATGAAGAAAGATGATGGAGGATATAGGCATGTGAAAGAAATGTATCAATGTATGTCGCGCTCGGTGGCCGTGATCGTTCGGTCACCGCTCTAATCTAGAGGAGATCAAATCTCGGCGCGATCAAAAACTGCCTGTGAGTATTAATAGAACTCTCACAGTACTCCGGGCTTGTCAGTATAAAGACGGCGCGGATAGGAGGTGCATGCTAGCAACTGCACTTCCGAAAAATAGATATGCTATTGAAACGTCAAGAAGGCATAGAAATGCTAGAGATGTTGACGCGCCCATGCCGCTGTAGGGGTCAAGGCTATTAGAGAGAGAGAATACTGCGAAGGCTTCTCATTTGTATGAAAAAAAGTGCATTTTTCGTTACCTTTTTTTTTCGGATACTACACATGCTAGAATCTTTATTCCTTTTGCAAATTATCATATAAAGATTTAATTGAACTTTCTTTTGATCAAAGATTATAAAAATGATAATTGTTTTTATCTTTTCTTGGCTGATAAAAAATATTCCAATAATTAATTTACATATATTTCGACGTACATTAATGTTAGGAAAAATTTTAATCAAATGAGAGCTAATTGGTAGTAATGGTGAAGAATTTACAGTTGACTAAACTTTATAGTTTTCATTTAAATAATACAATAGTCCAGGTTTTTAGATCCGGATCGAAGAACTGAAGAAGGGAGAAAAAAGGACCAAAAACGGTAAGACTTTAACCTTTCACGAGAGCTATTTTTGTGACTTCGGTCGCAAATTCCTATTTATTATGGATACTTTTAATATCTTTATTGATAACAGGGTTAAAGAGGGGTTTCTATTGTATGGTAAAACATCCAAAAAAAGTTTTTTGATGTTTGTTGGATGTATAAAAAATGAGTGTTAGCGTTTTTTTTTTACTGTACGGAAGTATAAAGTGCGTAGGAATGTGCCCGACCGCGTGGAGTTTTTTTTTTACTTTAAAGTATTTTTTACTCTAATTTTAATTGCCCACAATATACATAAAATCATTTGGAAAACTCAGAAATTGCTCAAGCCAATATTATTCATTTTTTAAGTTTTCCGACTTTGGATTCCCCTTCCGAAATTCAAAGAGTTCAAACTCTGGTCCCGGAGAAATATCCATACGTAAAATTTGTCCCGTGTTTCACCTATCTATTGTATTTGCTAGCATTTTTCTTAAAACAAACATTTTGTAAAGTCGAGAGTTAATATTGCTTATGCAAATAATAAAATTGCAGTGCTCTGTTTAAAAACTGGTTTGAAATTGATTTTACATGGTAGTTGTTTGATGAAATATATTCATTCATCCAAGAAAGGGTATGCGCTGAGTTTTGGGCCGAAGATTAAATTAGGAGATTTTTTGGGGGAAATTATCGTTTTACTTTCAAAAATTCACAAAAAATATCAAAATGTAAAAAAAGTAGCACTTTTAGAGCCTTGTACTTTTCAAAAATTTTCTAGAGCTTGACCAGATTAAATAGTCATTGCACGTCACTGCGTTACACAGTGCTATTTTCATGCTTTTACGATTGTGTGGTTTAGAGGTAGCACAGGTATTGTAGCTTTTACTGGCTTTTATAAAGAAATTTCTCTGGCTGGGTTAGGCCTTCTAGAAGTTTGGCATCAAACTGCTTCCTTCTTCAATAAAACTTCTATTAAAATTTTGACATGGATATGTCTTATAGCTGGGGGTCATCCTAAAAATCTGTCCGTCACACGAAATGTCTGTTTTTCTACTCGGGGGTAAGAAGAGGAAACAAGCCCATTGAAAATTTTTCTTTTCTGGTTGTGCATGTCGTTTGAGTGAAGTGGTCATTGTGCATGGCTGTTGCTTGTAGATCCGCGCGGGCGGTGCGCTTGCGGGGATCCTGTGTGTACATGTTGGGATGTTGATTTGATAGCGATAAAGGTTGACGTTGTGGACGGCAACAAATAACATAGTGTACGGGTGAACGGGCGGACTTTCAATGACCTTCAATTTCCGTCAATTCCCATTCATCATTTAATAAAATAGCCCGTGTTGTACTATCTGAATCACTAGGGTCCCAGAAAAGGTAGCAAGTAGTCAGTTCGACTAACATTTGGACATGCGCAGACGCAATTTGAGAGACTGTACATAGTTCCCGCCCCCGAAGATGAGCGAGAGCGGATGAAGTTCATTCGAGCCAAATCGGGTGATCCAGCGAATGTGTTTGTGCATTTGCAATGGCGGCGATTTGAGGTCTGACTGGTCCACAATGTGGGCTCCCACCACACGTGCAATAAACATATTGAACAAAATGGCGGATTTATACTAGGCCAGTTAGAATCTCTCACGTCCCGAAATAAAGAAATATTCGTCGTAGGATGTTATATGTTATGATGTACATTCAGAAGTCTGCAGAAGATCAAATGCACCCCTTCCGCAAAAATTCCAAAATGTTCAAAATGGCTGGAATCCAAGCAAATAAAATAGCGCACGGTGTACTACCTGAATCAATAGGGTCCCAGAAAAAGTAGCAAGTAGTCAGTTCGACTAACATTTGGACATGCGCAGACGCAATTTGAGAGTGTGTACATTACATAGTTCCCGCCGCCCGAAGATAGAGAGCGAGAGCCATCGCGGATGAAGTTTATTCTATCCAAATGGTTGTGCATTTGCAATGGCGGCGATTTGAGGTCTGACTGGCCCACAGTGTGGCCCCCACCACACATGCAATAAACGTATCATAAAACAAAATGGCGGATTCGTACTGCGCGAGTTAGAATCTCCCAAGCCCCGAAATAGAGAAATATTCGTCGCAGGATGTTATAGTTCCGGGCAGCTCATCGTGACATGATGTACATTCAGAGGTCTGCAGAAGATCACCCCCCCCCCCCTTCTGCAAAAATTCCAAAATTTTTCTTGTGCATTCTCTTTGTGCGTGTGTTGGAATGTTTTGTTTACTTTTGTTAGTTTCCCTTTCTGTTTGCCGGACACAATCACATAGAGTCGCACGCGTTCCTTGAGAAATTGTGTGTGCCGGACCCGGACTGTTGATTACGAGTAAAGGGGCGGGATGAGACGGATAGTGTGGGAGCGATTTTGCAATAGATACACAAACACAATACACGTCCGATTGGGAAAAGATGGTGGGAAGCGTGATTGCGATTAGCAGAAACGTACTCAGAGAAATGTCGATAGGCTGCAGTCTGCAAACTGTACCGAACGGGTAGATGGAACAGGTAGATGAAACAGGGTGAACAAGAGGAGGTAAATATTGCACACACGCGATGCAAACGAAAACGAAATGATCCCGCGAGAGAAAGGAGCCCAAGCGGACAGGACAAAGCAAAGCAGAATTTATGACGAGTATCTACACTGCCACCAGATACATGGGTACATGGATATGTCTTATGCCTACCGAAAGCGTGGGACGTGTTTTTTCGAATGATTTCATCCAGTATAACTATACTGGGATCTTTACAAAACTTACGTCGATATCTTCAACACAACAGGTTCCACGCAGTCGGTAGTCATAGACATATCCATGTTCCGATGTATCTGCATGCAGTGTAGATACTTTGTATCTTTTCAGTTCGTACATGTGTATTGATAAATCAATCGACATTTCTGCAAACATCACGTTATGAAATTCTAAGCATTCTCACAATACTTTCACACTTCCAAAGGTGTTTCTAATGTTTGCCCATTGTCATTAAACTATTGGCTTTGAATCAATATGTAACTTTCTCGAAAATTTCGGGAACATCACACACGAAAGTGTTAATATATTTGAATTAGAATAGTTTTTGAGGTATTTGTTTTCGGTCGTAACTTTCTCATAAAGTGCAGCACTATCTAATAGTGTTCAGCTCAGTAGTTGTTGCGCCATCTCTGCGTTCCTCACAACTCCCATAGACGAGTAGACTGCTGTCTGTGTACTTTAAATGTTCATAATATTCTCTTTATGTCATTGAAGCAACTTTCGCTCATCTCATTCCACAAAAATCTCATCACAATTCCCTATTTTCAAATTTTGACTATATTTGAAACATTTAAAACTTCCCCCACCATCTCTCCATCCGATGCTCGAATGGTTTTTGATTTTAATATGCTTTAATTCCTTACTCGTTTTCCAGAATCCGCCTATTCTAGGGCAGAATCTAATATATGAAGGATACCGCGTGATTAAGAAGTCTCTGGCTCCAGAATGCTGGAAGAATCTCCTTGCATATGATTCTGATGTGTGCAAATATGCGGAATTCTATAAGTTAAAATTCTATCTGATTCCGGCATCTGAGGGGAGTGCAGTAGTTGCGGGGTGCAGCACATTCGGCTTCCAACTATTTAGTTTGGGGTTTTGCGCTGAGAAATTTTGACTCTTTGACTCTGACTGACATCCTCGCTCTCTCATCATATCCTGTCCAAAATTTGTTTTCTCGCTCGCCTTTTTGCCGTGCTGCCAGACATCTGTTCGGCTGACTGAATGCGAACAAGTCCTTGAATTTTCAACTTGGATTGGAATTCATTGGAGTGGAGGTGCCTTGAACCATTTTCGAAGGATATTCGTTTGTTTGATTATTAACTCCTGAACAGAAATGAGCTGCTACCGGGGAGAATAATCATTGGACATGAAAACGGGATGATAGGATAAGACTATCGGTTTTGATATTTTAACCCGATGTATGAGATGAAGAGAAGGTTGTGTGTTTGAAAATGATTTCGTATGCAAAATTTAATCGAATGGAAAATTAGTTGGGAGTCTTGTAATGACGCAATTCTGGAGGCTTGAGGGGGATTTTCTGTTCTTTTTTATCTGGGATCCCATCGAGCAATTGCAGCTGGGACGACAATATATGTTTGTATAAACATAGTCGTTTACAACCTTACGTTTCTTATGATCATCGAAAGGAATTTCACCTCGAAATTTTTGGATCAAAGCTATAGTAAGTTTTACATTGAAAATGTCAGTCATATTAAAGTGTACGATGTGTTGGCTTCCACCCCTGTGCTTGTTGTTGGACTTAAATCCTTTAAACATCAAGGCACAAGGTCCTTTCGGGTTATGTCCATTTGACCTCCATGAACACAACTGCTCTTTAACTTAAACGTACACGGCAAAATGTTAGGTATAAAAGATAAAAATACTAATACCCTTTGAAATATAAACATATGACATATTTTGGATGTATTTACTACTTTGCCTCAAACTTGGGGGCAAAAACTTCTCTTCCATAGTCCTCCGCGTCGGCGCCCCCTGGAACGGCAGTGGTCACTGACCATTGCCAACCAACGTCAAGCCGCCAGTGATGGCGGTGCGATGATTTGGTTGAGGTACCCCTGTGGTGTGGGGTGTGAAAAAAAATACCACGGCCTTTCCCTTTGAGGGCCTGTCGCTAAAACCGACAATCAAAGGAAAGGATGTGTATGCCAGCAACTTGCACTATCCGAAATCTTTATGTGCTAACGTAACGTCAACTATGCCTCGGATAAGGACTGACTCAACGGTTACGACTTTTGGCTATCGTACAATGACAAAGATTGGATTCTGGAATGTGCGTACTCTCCTGGACACTGGATCAGAAGGTCCCCAGAACGCACGATTTCTTCAATTAGAAAGTGAATTTCTGAGGTACAAATTAAATATCTTAGGAGTTAGTGAGATAAGATGGTGGAACAGCGGAGAATTTATCTCTCCAACGGGCAGCACTGTAATGTTGTACTCCGGTAAAGCTACCGGTAGTCGTAGTGAGTCAGGTGTGGGGCTCCTTTTAACCAGAGCCGCGCGAAACTGTCTCTTATCCTGGGAACCGGTCTCTGACAGGGTCTTGAACGCCAGGTTCCGGACCAAAATGAGAAACATCTCAATAATACAATGTTATGCCCCTACTGAACCCGACAATGTCTTGGCAAAAGACTCCTTCTACGAAGAACTAAACGCCGTTCAGAGCAGAATACCTAAAGGTGACATTGTAATGGTGATGGGTGACTTGAATGCGAAAGTGGGCGCTGATAATTATGGGCTCAGACATGTGATGGGGAGACACGGTCTTGGTGATCGTAATGACAACGGTGAAAGATTTGTAGAGTTCTGCAACTTTCGCAGTCTCTTCATCGGTGGTACTATGTTTGAGCATAAGGTGCGCCACAAAATTAGTTGGTCCTCTGTTGATCGGTGCAGAACACAAAATCAGATCGACCATTTTGCCATTAGTAAAAGATTCAAGAGTTGCCTCTTTTATGTGCGAAACAAGAAGGGTGCCGATATTGGGATGGGAAGAGACCATTATCTTATGACCGCTAATGTTCGATTGCGTATTGCAGCCGTGCGCCGCCCCAGCGACGAAAGATCCAGGCGCCGTAAATTCAACACCGCTCGATTAAAAAATTTAGCTGTCTTACAACAATATAATGACCATCTTTCGCAAAAAGCAGCTGAGGTAACTAGTCACCCAGATAGTGACATAAACGGAAACTGGGATGCCATAAAAAATGCGTACATTGATATCGCAAATACCACCCTTGGCCCAAACCCGGATTGCCGGAATAAGCTTTGGATGTCCGACGCTTCATGGCAGCGGATTGTTGAAAAAAAAAAGGATTTGAAAGTTCGTTTGGCTGCAGCATCAGACGACAATCGAAGCAGCATCGAACTCCTTTACTGTCAGAAAGCTTGAGAAGTTCAGCGTAGTGTGCGACGCGATAAAAGAGTTTATGCCAATTCTGTTTTAGCCTCAGCAGAAGAAGCCGCAAGAAGTAACAACTTAAACGCCGTCATCGGTGTCATCAAGGAGTTTACAGGTGGTCGTAACTCCTGCCAACATCCAGTGAAGGATAGTGATGGAAAGCTACTTATCTTAGAAGAAGATCAAATGAGGCGGTGGAAGGAAGACTTCGCCACGGTCTTGAACCGTGTAACCTCAGGTGAAGTTCCTCATCATATATATAATTTAGCTAACCATAAAAATGTGCGTAAATGGTCCACTGCCTCGACTAAAGAGGAAATACGGATAGTCGCTGCAATTATTGCACTTAAGTCAGAAAAGGCCGCCGGACTCGACGGTATTCCTTCCGAACTTTATCAAGCAGCGCCAAACTTAACTGCCGATTTGTTGCATCCACTTGTGGAATACAAAGTCCATTCCCATTGAGTGGAAGGAAGGTTTGATCATCAAAGTTCCAAAGAAGGGTAGCCTCACAGACTGTAATAATTGGAGAGGCATTTGTGTGCTTCCTGCCGTTGCCAAGATAATAGCTAAAATCGTCCTGGAAAGACTTAAGGCCCACTTAGAAAGCACAATTTATGAAGAGTAGGCTGGTTTTCGATACGGATTTTCCTGTGTTGATCATATTAATACCTTGCGAATCATCATCGAGCAATGCGCTGAGTACAATTCTCCGCTTCACTTTTTTATCAATTTCCACAAGGCTATTAACCGGGATTCTACATGGGCGGCCTTGCGCAGGAGAGACATCCCTGAGAAGCTTGTAGCTATTATTAAGGCAACCTGTGACGGCGCGAAATGTCGTGTTCTGCATAAAGGTAAGGTGTCGGGGGAATTTGAGATTCGCAGTAGAGTTCGGCAGGGGTGCATCCTCTTACCGATCCTATTCCTCATATTGATCGGCGATGTGTTGCATGCAGGCTTATCCGGACTAGACAGAGGAATCCTATGGACTTTGACATCTTATTTACAACATCTTGACTACGCTGACGACATATGCTTACTCTCCCACAAAATCATGGATCTGTTCGCAAAGGCGTTAGATCTCGAGAGGGACGCAAGCAAGGCTGGGCTAAAAATTAATACCGACAAGACCAAGGTTCTTAGCCCGCCATTGCGAAAATGAATCCCACACCTGTTACCATCAATATTAATGGGCAGCGTGTGGTGAAGGACTTCGTCTACCTGGGTAGCGTTGTTGCCGAAAACGGTGGTACGGAGCAGGACATCGGTCGTCGTATCAATCAGGCTAAATGCGCATACGGCATGCTGTCCAAAATCTGGCAGAGCAGTTATCTCAGCATCAAGACCAAGCTGGGCCTGTTTCACTCCCCGCTTTTGTATGGGAGCAGTACATAGAAAGTTTCCGTAGGAGTTACCAGAAAGCTGCAAGTTTTCGTCAACTCATGTCTTCGTCCAATTTTAAGAATATTCTGGCCTGAGACAATATCAAATGAAGAGCTAAGTCTGCGAATGGGTCAGATGCCAATCGGCGAATTGATACGCAGGCGAAAATGGCGGTGGATAGATCATACATTGCGGAAGAGTGATAACTGCTTTGCTGTGCATGCCATGAAATGGAACCCCATTTCCAGACAAGGCCGACTAAGAGGGGTCCTAGAATTACATGGCGTCGATCCGTGGCAAAGGAGTGTTGGGCACTGGGTAAATCTTTTCGGGAGTTGCACCCCATTGCCCAGAAGAGAGTACGATGGCGCGCAGGAGTAGTTGATGCGCTATGTCCCACTAGGGGTTAAGCAAAATAGTAAACTCAATATGCCCAGGTTGGTGTTCACCAGATATTCATGAACGTCGAAGCACTATTTCACTAGCTTCAATAAGATCTTGTGATAAGAGTGTATACTTACGCTAATGCCTACATTATTATCTGCACAGATAGCAATGTTAGCGCCACGAAGCCTCTGAATTAAAAATTCCCAGGCGCAGAGTTTAATACCAGGGCAATAGGCTTAATATACGCTGGGCCAGACGGCCATAGCGATTGAGATCCTAGTGGTTAGTTCAAATGCCCCACCACAGACTCTATGATCGGCTTTTAGCATATGACTTAGCCAGGATCTGGACAGGGATTGCTATTTGGATGATTATTCCAATTGAGTCTCAAATGTATCAAATAAATTATTTTAAATTCCGCTGAAACACACTCCATTGTGGTAAGAAAAAATCGCTTTTAAATTATGAATTGATGAATGAGTTTGATTTGTCAAGTCGAAAACAATATTACTTCGCGGGCTGGGTGAAAACCAGAGGCTGGCAGGATTTGGGTCGCGGGCCGGAGTTTGCCGACCCCTGGCCTAGAGTATAATATCCCATTTGATAGTTGAGGGTGTGATTTATCGTTTTTTACGTAATTTGATGTACTTTGACTCGGAATTGGGACATTTTTTGTAGAGTCCTTAGTTTTGAAAATAATCAAAGAAAACTGAGAAAAGGCTCGCGCTCGGTGGCCGTGGTCGTTCGGTCACCGCTCTACTATACTAATCTAGAGCTCGGAGTTCAAATCTCGGCGCGATAAAAACTGCCTGTGGGTACTAATAGAACTCTCACAGTAGTCCCAGCTTGTCCGTATAAAGACAGCGCGGATAGGGGGTGCATGCTAGCAACTGCACTTCCGAAAAGTAGATATACTATCAAAACGTCAATAAGGCATAGAAATGCTAGAGATGTTGACGCACCCATACCCCTGGAGGGATCAAGTCAATTAACAACATCATTGGGGCTTTTGAGCAGGGGACTGTCTCCAATAATTGTGCCCAATTTCAAAACTACACAAGTTTTTTTTTCCTAATCAACCTTTTACGGACTTCCTAGCCTGGACTATAAATACTTTCTCAGAATGCGGCAGCCAAATATATTAAAATATTAAACTACTACTGACAATAGAATGTCTGCCCTTAAAAAGCATACAAATACATTAACCCAAATCAAAATGCAATGGCATGACATCATCCATCCAGCCATTTACAGGCACAGCAGAATCAAAAAAAGGATTCTAATAGATTTTTCACACGCCTGCTACTATCCTTGATTAAGTGATTCCAACCTACACTTTTAGATCAGATAAGAAGTTAATTCCAGTAAGGAGCACAGTACACTCATTCATCCCAGTATGTGGCTTGATATGTATTGCCTGCCCGTTGACCAATCACTCACTGGGATATTACCCGAACTCAATTTTTACCACTTCTTTGAAAGTGGGATGTACACCCACTCCTATTTGTCAGACATTGTTCACGCTGGCAGGACTTCTTCTCCGGGACTGAACAATTAGAATAAAATGTTCGTAATAAATAAATCTAATTAAAGGACATACCTCGAATTTTCAACACAGCCCGGATTTAGCGTGAATCAGTGATTTCATGCAGACCTTGTCATAGATACATAGATACATACTCGTACATTTCGCTCTCCATGGGATGATTCGTGATAAGGCCAAGTGAAAACTAATCCACACCTTTTTTAATAAGAATTACATAGCTCCCTGCAATTGTGATCGTTAATTTTACATAGTATACATCAGGCATTTACTCACTACTGACGGAGGCTAATTTCAAAAGGGAAACTCCCTGATAGCTGACCGTTTGTTTTTCTTTACAAATTCGTGATAAGGGTGGTAATTACCGACCATATGGATGATATAGTGTCACACATGTGACTATCAAATGGAAAAGTTCATTGGGGGCAGCCACTTACGACATGCTGTGATTATCTTTAATAATATACTTTTTTTTGGCGTTTTTATTCCAATTTACTTGAAATGAATTTTTCCTTTTGAAAATCGTTCCATGCGCGTCAGTTTGGCTGTGATGTTAGGCCGGTTGTCAAAGCATTGTGATAATTAAGTCAACTTTGGAATGAATAATAATATTACAGAATTTTTTGTTTTTAGATAATCACAAAATATTCTCATACAATGAGTTGATTATATAAGTCCAGTAACATTGTCTCCTTAAAGGGGATGGGTGTAAATTACGTCAAATCTGGTTGTGATTATTTTTTGCTGAGTTGTTTATGATGCTGCCACAATGAATAGCACGTTTGACGTCGAAACCAGAACGGAACCTTGAGAAAATTCTGAAAAGCACGAAATTTTTCACTTTCTTTAATTTTTTTCTCAATTCTCACCCTGAGGCAGACAACAGAAATTATGTATGTAATTACATTTGACCCGTGAATTTCGAAAAGGGCTCATCACGGATTACGAAAATCAGGAGACACAAAAAAAACTGACTATCTTATAGCTGCCATACATTATCCGATCCGTCGCCCGATCGATCGGCCGATGGATCGCCACAAAATATCTGCCGATCTCCACTGCACACACACTGAGCGATTTTCGTGCGATGCGATAACGAATGACAATTCAAAAAATAGGTTATGATTCACTCCCAATCCAACCTAGATTCATTTTTGTTAACTATTTGGATGTGTGTGGTATTTTCGTATACCACATATTTGACATTTCAATTGCAGTGCCATTTAAATCATAAGAATCCTTGAAATTTCATAATTTAATAATTTGGTAATTTGACATTCACTTGCGATAATCACATACACTATCCAATCGATCGTCACCGATCGATCGCACGAAAATCGCACAAGAATATCGGCAGATCAAAATTGATCGGCCGATCGGTGCGATTTCCACATACACAGGCCGATCCATCGGCCGATATCGATTTCGGGCGACGGATCGGCCGATCGATCGGTGTGTGTATGGCACGTTTTAGAAACCATGAGGAGCGTCTTTTTTAGGGTTTTGTAGTAAAACAAAACCCTTATGAAATCGGTCAAATGTCTGTCTGTCCGTCTGTCCGTCTGTCCGTCTGTCCATGGAATATCTCACGAACGGCTGAAGCTACATACATGAAATTTTGTAGGAATGTGCAGAATTACTATAATTCGCCGGAGAAAGCGAATCGTTGTAATAGGTCAACTTTAAGGGGAGGTCCCCATAGAGGGGAAATGAAGGTCGAAATTTTTTTTTCGTTTGGTACAGGCAAGTGGGGTATCATAAGAAAGGTACCGTTGAGTACATTCCATTTTTGAAATTTTTTTCAAATTTGAAGAAACGGGAAAAGAGGGAGAGGGGAAAATATGTCATCCGAGTTTGTCCCCCCCCCTTGCATTTCGAGACCGTTATACTTAGAAATATGAAAATTTACAGAAAAGCGCCATTTTACTAGTGTAGAAAACCTAGATTTCTAGAATTTTGAAATTTCATCAGAAAAGGTTAATAATAGTACATTTCTATAGTTTCAGTTAGCACAACCCTGCACCCCTTACGCGTAGCCGAGGTCAAAAATATTGATGGCCAATGATAACCAACATCATAGGCAATAATATTTCTAAGTTTCATTATAGTCACATAATATTTAATAATAGTACATTCATTTAAATTTCGGCATTTTGACACTATCCACACAAAAAATACACCTACCGGCCTCATAGGTGTGAGTACTACTATACTTTCATGTTGTTTTTCGTAGTGCGAATTACAGTTATTTAATTAATTATTTTTTAAAGGGTAAAGATTGGTTGGGGGGGCTGTGCCTTAATTGGCCAACTTTACCGGGTGGGAGGAAGGGGGGGGGTCCACATAGAGGCGAAATTAAGGTCAAATTTTTTTTATCGAAATGAGGTGTCGTGAGAAAGGTAATGATGAGTACATTCCTTTTTTTTCGCATTTTCTCGAAATTTATAGAAAGGGGAACAGTGGGGGAGGAGAAAATATTAGTTCGTAATTTGACCCCCCCTTGCCTGCATTTTGAGACCGTTATACTTAGAATTATGAAAACTTACAGGAAGTGGGTTTCGAAAAACATATAAAATGGAAAATAGTGGAATTTGTATATCTTCTCAGAATAGGTCAATAAATAGTTTATTTGTATAGTTACAGTTAGCACACCCTTGCACGCCTTAAACACGTTCGAGGTCAAAAGTACTGATGGCCAAAGATAACCAACACCTTAAGCAATAATATGTTCTAAGTTTCGTTACAATCACGTAATACGAATTAGCATGTAAAATGTAAGTGGGTAAGACATTTTAATTACGTTTTTTCTATCCATCTGAGTGATATCAAGAAGAGCAAGGAGCCGATATTTATATTAGAGATGGGTATCGACCAACAAGTAATCGATTAATGAAATCGATTATAATTTTTTACGAATTAATCGATACACCGATTATTTGTGACTTGAAAAATCGATTAATCGATTAATAGACAATTTCAAAAAAGGTTGGGAAAAAATTAAAAACTGAGTACAATGAAAACAACGAACTCCAAGTAAAAAATAGTCCTTATTTATACACATGAAAACAGAAGAAAGATCATCAAACAGAGAAATAATAATTACACCTACTGGAAGCAGTTGCCTGAAACGTTCCCAGAGATAATAGTAATTATTGAGTTGTGAGAAGTATTGAGCTTATACCAATACTTATCATGAACGTTCTTAAGGAATATAAGTGTATTGGCCATGTCGGCGGTCAGCCGGCTTCTCTGTTCCCTCAGAATTTGACCAGCTTCAGAGAAAAGCCTTTCTGAAGGAACTGAGGTCGCTACCGCTGGCACATATGTTAAGGCGACTTTAGAAACTGGTGGGAACGTTTCAGCCATCTGTTTTCAGAATAAGACCGGATTTTGTTGAATCCTCTCCTGTGGTGTCCTCAGATACAAACTGAATTCCTCATTGATGCCACCTGAAGCGTCCTGGGGTGCCGCACGACTTTTGGACCATATCTTCTGAATACTTTTGTTGTGCTTCTTAAGCAACAGGATAGCGAGCATGCTATGGGCATGCATTAAAGGATCATTAAGAATACAAAACAACACGACTCAGCATCAGGATATGGGCTGAGTCTGGTCTTTTATAACCTATGACTTTACTTATGCGACTGATAATGATAACGAGATTTTTGAGGGTGTTCTTCTTCTATTTTTCTATTTTTCTCTGAAACGACCACCACCATTAATAAAAAAAATTGTGGTAGATAGGTAAAAGTAGAATGAGAAAAGTAGTAGATAAATACTATACACGACTGTTGTAAGTGATTTTTCGCAATGAAAAAAAAATATATCGCTCTTGAAATCTGAAGTCTCAGCGAAGAAAAAAGTTCAATAATCGTTATAAAATAATCGATTAATCGATTAAATCGACCCTAATGTAATCGATTAAATAAAAATCGATTATTCGACAAAATAATCGATTATTTCGATTAATCGGTACCCATCCCTAATTTATATACCAAAATAAGCGCTTGCTACAAAACCCTCGGATTGCGGGCGTAGCCCTCTATATTCCGGTTTCATTTGTCTATAACCGCTATCTATTGTGTTACATCAAAATATATTGTATGTATTGATTCAGTGAGTGGAGATGAAGGTTAAAGTAGGTTTAGGGGCTGTCATGTATCACGGCACACTTATTGCCTGGTTACTCAGTGCGGGCTAGCACCCGAGCTGGCCTAGTCAGTTACTGCAGTGCAGCTACTCGCACCGTGTGACCGCATCATAGGGGTTACTGTTGTGTGCGAGTCCGTTAGTACCTCGTGTACGAGATACTAAAATATTTCTTGGTTTTACTGACATTCGAGTGCACAGGTGCAGTAGCTGTCCACTATCGTATTGTGTAACCAGGTCACCATTGGGTCCGTTGTGGTACTACCAAAAAAAGTCACCTCCATTCAAACCTACGTATCAACCAGCCTGTCCTGATGATATAACGATTCAGCCTAATGGCATCCTGAGCTAGCCGGCAAGTATTGTAGAGGTGGGAGACAAATAGCAAAAAAAAAAATAAAAATGCATCTCTCATCATCCAGATGATCAACAGGTTCCAAAGAAAACTGAGGTCAGGAGAGGCGCAACACTGCAATCCTTGCCGTAATTCACTTATAAGGTCTGTAAAATGCTGATTACATGAATAATACAAAAATGCAATTCCAGGCAATCAAACAATTGTAAACCGACGTGAAAGGACAATCCTGGTAAATAGAGAGGTATCCTGGGCTCCTCCGCAGTTTGTCCGAAGATGCCCTAAATGACGGCGATTCAAAGCACTAATGGAGGCCTTAGGTACATGGCTAAATCATAAAAGAAAAATACAACACCAGGAATGCCTTATTGAACTGAAACGATAAACTACTCTATAGGAAGGATGGGGGTTCTGCAGAGGAAAGCACAGCTACTTGAGGGGAAAATAAGTGAAGAAAAGATGGCTAAGTCCTAAGACTTAGAGCAAGTAAACTTAATGTGCTTGTGGGGATATAAATCGGTGGAAGGACTAAAAAGGAACCCGATGAGGTCCTTCTTATTCCTGTTCTGTACCAGAAATGGGCCCATGTTGGGCGCCAAATATGCGATGGACCGTTGGATGGCATCAGACGATGACCGTCGGAACGGAGCTTTAGGTAGCATATTGATCATGAAGGTCGGGCCGTTCCATCTGGCAAAGAAAGAGGCCCTTCAACGAGCTAACCAGCGGCCTATGCTTGCTGTAGCAAGTCACACAGCGATTACTAAATAGTTTAGTTTGTTGTGTGCACGGGCTTATAAACCACCGTATGGCTAAACTATTTAGTTTTTCTGCGAACTAAAAAGTTTGTCGTTTGCGCGGGCTCTAAAAGAAAATATTCAATGCAAGACGCGTCGACGAAGCAAGGCTGCGAGGAAGACCGCGATCTTGTTGTTAAGGCTCAGAAGATAAGGACGCCGAACAACTTCTGGGCGTCCGAAATCGGAGGACTCGGTTAGATGACAGAGAAAATTGGAGGACGATGATCCAGGCGGCAGGGGCTCGACGTCTGGCTATTGCGGCACGATTGTGCTGATGAGGGATTTTTTGAGCGTCCCTACGAGGCTATGAAATGGCGGTTACCGTTGGTTTGGTTTTCATATATGCGGACTGCGTTCACATGCACATCAAGCAGTCTTTCCATGGTCTCAGGTAGGAAGGAGGTCAAGGAAAATCGATGTCAAGGATTTAGGCAATTTCTCCGGCTTATTACCACCCTTGGGTATGAACACCACGTTCACCTTCCTCCATAGTTGTGGTACATAGCGCGGCATGTAACTTGCCCTGAATAGTGCAATTAGCCGAGAAATGATGTACTTAAAACTATTCTGCAGGGCGGGGAATATAACATCCGATTCAGGAGTCTTAAAGAATGCAAATGATTAAAAACCCGTTTGTCCTTGGAAGAAATTAATTCAGATAAGTATTTGTTTCGGCCCACAGAGGGCCTGTAGTTTCCAGGAGTTTGCGGAGGGGTGTATCCTGCCGGAAAGTGGATTTCTAGAACAAGCTCTCGAGCTTCTTCAGGGTCCTCAGTTTTCTGTAGAAGTCCGGCCCTGTTAGCAGAGTTCTTGGATAGAGCTGCAGCTTTCGGTAGGGCTTCAATACCTTCACAATGTCTTTTCCAGCACTCACACTTTGAGTGTCTAATAAGTTTATTGTAATCGGTGAGATACATACCTATACTCATTACACCTGGATTCGTTGAACTTCATCCTCACCTGTATCCGCTTACGAGCCAGCTCTTCATTCCACCAGAGCGCACTACGCCCCGATTTAATGGCTCATATTTCAGTGCCATCTTAATAGTAGGAGATTAGAACATCATTGAGCTGATCAGCCGACAGTTCCGATTCCCCAATTGTGCCGAAGAATTGATCAGCATTTCAGTCTTTGAGTTTATCATCTCTCGAAATCTCGTCAGCGCCCGGCGCTTTATTTCGTTTTAGTGACCGCAACGCGAGGTCAACTTCCTCTACTGTCGGGAGTTGTATGGGTGGGCATAGATCAACAATATCGTCGAGAGCTTCTTGTGTGGGATGTTAGATGGTAGGTTCAGAAGCTCTTCAAAATAAGAGGCCCATCGTTTGTTAATGCCATCGGTGTCGCTGATGATGTTTCCATCCTCGTCCTTACAAAGGCTAGTCCGGGGTGGATAGCCGTTTTTTATTGTGTTTAGTATAGTTTACACGCTTGTCTGGTGTTCCTATTAGCTGTGTTTTCGTCAATATTCAGCAACTGCATGTCAAAGTATTTACGTTTCTTACGTCTAATTATTCTATTCGATATTCGCCGTAGCTTGTCATATTTTCCTCTTTTGGCTCTGGTTGCTCGTTGAATCCATTGTTTCGTTGAATCCATTACCTATAGGCCTCGTTTTTCGCGTCAGGTGAATTTTTGCATTCTTCGTCAAACCGCGCGCTTGCCGGGCTTTGTTCTTCCTAAAACCCCTGGACGCCTGTGTTGCTGATGTTGTGTAGCATAGGTGATAGTCTTTCTTCAAGGGCGGCACTATACGCTACCGCCGTAGCATCGTTCCGAAGTTTGTCAACAGCAAAGATTTTGGGTGGGCTGTTTTTAGATTGGTGTCCTGAAGAAAATTATAATTTCAAAGTCGGCGGCTGGTTTTGAAATATAATTTTTCGATTCATTGTACATACAGTTAGACATTAATTTGGCGTTTTTCATACTTCTCGGTTAAATATTCCAAGCACACGCACACACAAAAGACTATTGCAAATCAGCGGCAGTGCGAATAATAACAATTGACTTTCTTTTTCAAAAGGGAAATAAAGTAAAATTGACATTGTCGCTTTTGAGATGGACCTTTGAATTAATTTTTAATAACTCTAGACTGGTCGAGATTCTATTCTGTCGATTTTTTCGTCAGTCGAGATATTTTATAGTCGAGATTTTCAAAAACCGAGATTTTGAAATATTTTTTCCACACAAAAAATCGACCTTCTTTGTCGAGGTTTTAAAAGTCAACGTTTCGTATAGCATATATAAAAACGTTGTATTTGAAATGAAGTAGTAGTCCGGATGGCGCAACGGTTAACATGTTCGCCTTCTACGCACTGGGTCCTGTTTCGATTCCTACTGAATGCTGTAGTTTTCGATAAAAAAGGAAATTTTCGTGTCGGAATATGAGCATACTCAGCTGTTAAATGAGTACCCAATTATGGGGTAAATAACTCGGTTGCTGATCACACACCTCGGCACAAGACCGTCACGATCTAGATAATTGGATGATTCTAACTCATCTCGAGGCCATGGTTCAAATTGGACTGTTGCGCCAGTTATTTATTTTTATTTATTTGAAATGAAGTGTAGTCCGGATGGCGCAACGGTTAACACGTTAGCCTTCTACGCACTGGGCCCCGGTTCGTTTCCTATTGAATGTCGTAGTTTTCGATAAAAAAGGGGATTGACGTGTCGGACTATGAGCCCACTCAGCTGTTGAATGAGTACCCATTTATGGGGTAAATAACTCAGGACAGCGTGTTGCTGATCACACACCATTACACAAGACATATCGTCACGATCTAGAAAATGAGATGATGCTAACTCATCTCGAGGCCATGGTTCAAATTGGACTGTTGCTCCAGTTGTTTATTATTTTATTTGAAATGAAATATTATCATAAAATTTTTTACCATAGCGTCTTTCGATAGTGGCGATACTTGCTTCGCCTTTTTTTCTTAGCAAGCTTTATAGTGAATCACATAAGAGTATGTGATTGTTTTCGCACTAAGCTTGTTTAAATTTGTGTTATTATTAATCGATATATTCATGGTTCCTGAACAATAGATTTTCTTCTTTAATTTTACGCTTTACTGTTATATCTCTGTCGCAATCGTTAAAAGAAAGGCCTCTTTGCGGAAAAGAAGGCAATTCTCTATTTTTCGACTTGCAAATAACGTCAAGAGAAACTTTATTTCAGCCATGTTCTTATTTTGTCCAGGACATGCATCACAGAATAACTGCAGCTCTGTTATTTCTCCCGGAACATGTTGGCCCAAATATAATCATTTAAATGAGACTTCGTTGGGTCCCTTCAAAGCTTCATCTTCGTAGTATAAAATAGAAAGTTGCCTCCTTCCAACAAAAACAATACATTCGGTCCTCAATCTTCGAGTGAATGAACCATATCTATTATTATTTAATGTTTCTTCATTATTCAATCTCCTTAATGTGTTTTTTTTTTAAATGCCGCTTCTATTCATCCAGAGGAAACTGCATATGATCGGCTTTTTGATACCAAAGTGAAAATAGTAGTGGATAGGTCACACATTCCGGAAGGATTATAACTGCATTGCTCGGCAGACCATGAAATGGGGCCTAATGATGGCCGAGAAATGGGGCGTCCTAAGATCTCATGGCACCGATCTGTGGCAAAAGAGTGTAAGTCGCTGCGTAAGTCCTTGAAGTTCAGAACAGAGTACGATGGAGCGCAGGAGTATTGCCCCACCGAAGAGCTGGATAAATGAAACAAGCAATCCTCGTGGTTAGATTTTGGGGAGCATTGGCATTTTCTTCTTTTTCAGAAGCTACAGGAATCCATATCTTCAGGTGGACTCGAACTATAGGCATAGATCGTTATACTTAAATGACAAATGCATTGCCTGCGTTCACGTTTCCAACGTTGTAATTGCGGTGAGGATTTTCCCTCCACTCAACCATAAACTCTTTACCCGAACGACTTGTTTTGTAGTTGTCATGTATTAAACAGCTGACAGCCGATTCGCTATTGAGTTTCAAACAAAACTTCAATTAAATTCGCGACGGTTTCAGGAAAAATGAAAAGCACTGCAAAATCGCCACAAATTTGTGTTGCTTCGGTGTAAATATGCACATAAGACGCCATGTACAAATCAAGAACCCGAAAACGAAAATCCACACCATCTCACAGTCACATGCAATACGTCAACTAAGAACTGTCAAATACGCTAATACCCCTAACGCCCCATTGAACGGAAATCAACCAGGAAAAATTTCTGGTTAATTTCCCCGATGTGTGGTAGATTAAACGTAAACTGGAACGGACCGTCCACGAGCAAAATCAGTCGAACTGTTTGCATTTGCGTTTAAAACGTTGCGCGACCTGAACCCACCCGTTGAATGAAAATTCGAACCGCTGCCCCGCCGAAATCAAGCCCCGCCCATCCTCATAGGGCATCGTTGACAAGTCTCTCACGCCACGGATTTGCGACGCGAGTTTTTCTGCGTCGATGTTAGCAAAGTTTCCAGCAGCGCATAGTGGTTCACATCTTTGACGAGTAGTGAGTTTTAAATTGAGATGATTTTGCACTTACTTTACGTGGGATCCGTTGCTAAAATCAGTATACCGCCCTATAACGCTTGCTTCGCTGACTCTATACGCTACAGCGGTAAAGCCAGTACAAGCCTAGACGCGAATCACGATGCTATGTCTGGTGAAATAGGAATACACTCTCTTGAATCATTTATTAAAGCTACTTCCTACCACCGCATGTAGTTGGAAGTCGAACGATAATAGTCGCCTAATGCCAACCCTGCAATATCCATAACAATGCCAAACTCAATCGAATTCATCATCTTCAATACAATTTATACCATAATTCACTAAGTGCTCTTCACCCATTCCATGGAAAACATTCGCATCCTCCATACCACGAACAATGCTACTAAATTGCAACAGAACAATCACCGCTGTCAATATTTCAATATTTCACTGCCATCTGAAGAGGCCCTATAAATTATGTGATTTTCAAAACAGCAGCTAACCATATGCAAATGCGCCATTATGGCACTTCAATACGACTCCAGCAACGGAACACCCCATTCAACCCATTCAAAGTGGCGTTCATTCGATTTCATATTCGATTCGATTCAGTTCAATCCAATCCGCACTGAAACCGGGGGAGAGATCAATATTGAGCTCTGTACATTGCCAGGACTCGAAGATATTTGCAAAATATTTTCAATTGTTGTGTATATGTATTCAAATATAAATTCATGTAGGCAGTGAAATGTCACCCCTTTTGCAGGGTTTACTTATTCAAAGTGGTGGAAACAGAGATGGAAGGAAAGGAAGAATTTTATGGGAAATCTGTCTTCAGTCGATACAGGCACGTATTGTCAAAATCTGTCAAAATCGCGAAAGACAGCATTCATACGTAATATTTCTCCGGTTGTATGATATCTGAGTTATGAATTGGTAAAAGGAAGAACCCTCTTCTTAGAAAGATGTAAACAAAAAAATCACCCCTTTTTGAGTATTCCTTGTTGCGGCATTTACACATTATTTTATGATACAGTCCATACACAATAGACAGTCTTATGAAACGAACCAATAAATCAAAATTTGCTCGAAAAGGGGGATTGTTGGAAACGGAAGAGTTATTCATATTCTTCATAATATGCCAGAAGAATTTTTGCTTCAGAGCCAACTCTGTTCTCGGAATGAGAGTTATCCATTTTTTAATATTGATTCTGTAGACATACACACACTTAGAGAACACACAGGCTTAAAAAAAATCACTACGAAATCCATTGAAGTGAATTTTCTCAATTTAGAGCTGAATATAATATAACTGCAGTTCGCGATTTATCCGATCGAATTTGAACTATGAAAATCACTAACATTTCAAATTTACACCCGTGAACGAGATAATTTCGAACCTTAACTCCCTCTAAAGCTCGTTCAAGGAAGAGGGCATATCAGTGGACGCAGCTCTACATTATCTCGTCAGCCTAATTGAAAAATCTTTCGATCACAAGGAATACACCACGATAGTCTCCCTGCATCTCGAGGGCGCGTTCAACAATGTAAGGCCCATGGTTGCTGAGGCACTCTTGAGGCTACACGTCGGTGAGTCGCTATGGAAGCCCAGTAGCTACTCGGCGACCACATATACTGAGCTCTCCCAACGAGATCTCGCTCGTCTAGGCAGTCTCGCTCCGTCGACTCGTTCTGCATTCATACTCTCTTAGGCATGCGATCATCGTCCATTCGTTGTACATGCCCTGCCCATTGAAGTCGTTGTAGTTTGACGATTTTCGAAACTGCCAGCTCATCGTACAGTTCATACAACTCGTGGTTGTACCGGATGCGCCATCGATCTCGATCCCAAACAGCCCCGAAAATTCGCCGCAGAACCCTACGTTCAAATGTGTCTAGCATGTTTCCGGAGGCTTGAGTTAGGGTCCCTGCTTCGCAGCCATAGCACAGCACTGGTCGTATAATGGTTTTGAACACGCGGAGCTTCGTGTTTCTGTGCACATGCCTCAATTTCATTATGGGGAGAACCGAGAAAAAAGTCTTATTAGCTAACTGTATCCGTCGCTTGATTTCGTCAGTTTTGTTGGCGTCCCTTGACAAGTTGCAACCCAGGTAAATGAAGTTGTTCACGAACTCGATGTTGAGTTCCCCCAATCATCCAGAGACGTATAGCTACCTATAAGAAGAGATTCGAACAACAGATACCAGGGATTATGCTAAGGGCGTTCTCATATGCTAGCTGCCTTTTTACCGCTTTCTGCAGTGTAGTTTAGGTTAACACTTTAACCCATTAATGTCGAATTGGTACTTAAACAGCCTTGAAACAACGGTGCTTTCAAATTGGTATTTCTCTTTATAGGTTAGGAATTTCACTTTAATTTCTTTACATTGGTGTAAGTGGTGGCTCAAGCACAGCTTGCCAGAGCCCAATTAGCACAAATGTGCCATTTTAGTAACCACAAACCTCGGCAAAATCGTTTATAAGAAGATGGTTGGACTAACAGGGGATGGAAGGATGCCCAGATCCAACCGGAAGTTGAGGAAGTATAGCAGATCCCCGATTTTCAGCCCCGATACATCCCCCCCCCCCCCCAGGTTAACAAGAAAGGCCTCAGTGAAATACAAACCCCTCTTCTCCCCCTCCTGACCAGCATGTCGGCTTTTTCGTTTCCCTCAATGTCTCTATGACCAGGCACCCATAGCAGGGTGATATAGAGCCGTCTGCCAAGGCGAGTTAACTCTTCCTCACACCGCTCCACCAGCTTGGAGGAAGTACTCACCGAGTTCAGTGCCTTGATAGCGGCCTGGCTATCTGAGCAAATGGCGATGTTCTGGTTATCTGGGATATCTCTGAGGATGAGACACGTCTTCATAATTGCGAGATTTTCTGCCTGGAAAATGCTGGCATAGTACGGGAGGCGATAACTCTCCGAGATATTCAGTGCTTCAGAAAAGATTCCTGCAGCGACGCCGCACTCCGTTTTCGACCCGTCGGTGAAAATCGTGATGTCAAAGTCCTTCAGCACCTCGTCCCCACTCCATTCAGCCTTGGTGGGGAATTTAGCAAAGAAGCTTCTGTCAAACCTCAGTTTGGGCACAGTGAAGTCTGGTTTTAGGTTGACCACATTTCGTGGCAACTGGTTGAGGATGTTGCCATGGCCGTTCGACTTGGCAGTCCAGGCTCCCGAGTCTCTGAGCCTGACTACACTACCCGCCGCCAGCTGGTTAATAAAGAGGTCTCTTGGTGGAAGATGCAGGATCACGTTTAGCGCTTCCCTCGGGCAAGTTCGCATGGCACCTGTAGTGCCAAAACATGCCGTCCTTTGCACCCTGCCAAGTTTTGTTATGTTATATCCTTTAGCAAGTCCCGGCCACCAAACTAACGACCCATATGAGAGAATCGGACTGACTACTGCAGTGTACATCCTGAGGACCATATTTGGCTTAAGGCCCCATCTTTTTCCGAAGGTTTTTTTACAGGCGTAGAAAGCGATGCAGGCTTTCTTCATCCGCTCTTCAACATTTAACTTCCAGCTGACCATCATATCTAAAATGACACCTAGATACCTTGCGCTGGGTGATATTTGGAGTAACTGGCCGTTTAGTTTAGGGCGGGTAAAATGCGGTACTTTAGTTTTAGTGGTAAATAGTATCAGTCTTGCCAGGATTAACGCCCAGTCCACAGCTTGTGACCCAGCCGCTCACCATATCCAGAGCCCTTTCCATGATTTGACTTATCACGGAGAGGCACATTCCTGACACGACTATTGCCACATCATCCGCGTTCGCGACCACTTTAATCCCTTCCCTGTCAAGCCTTGTTAGGATTTTCTTGATGGCCACTAGCCATAGTAGTGGAGAGATGACGCCTCCCTGTGGTGTCCCTCTGTATACATACAAATCTGGTTAGGCTATATCCCAAGTTCGCATGAATAATTCTAGATCTTAGCAGAGTCACTACCCATCTGCCGATCCCTGCTTCTACTCCCAAATCTAATAGGGCGTCGGGAATAGATTCGATGCTGACGTTGTTGAAAGCATCCTCTATGTCGAGGAAAGCTGATAATTTATATTGCTTATACTGAAGGCTCTGCTCAATGATACGCACCACCTCGTGGAGAGCCGTTTCTGTGGATCTACCTCTGATGTAGGCGTGCTGTGACTTCGAGAGCGGTGAGCTTTCTAGGAATTGTCGGATGTGGATGTTTAGGATACGCTCTAGCGTTTTGAGTACGAAGCCTATAAGCTGATCGGCCTGAAGTCCTCCGCACTTTCATGTCCTCTCTTCCCTACCTTTGGTATGAATATACGACTCGAACTCGTCGCCACGACTGGGGGACGTGGTTGAGTCGGAGACAGCTTCTAAAGAACATCAGCTGCCTGGGAACTACTAAATCTTGTAATTGTTGCAGCATAATGGGCAGTATGCCGTCTGGCCCGGGAGATTTGAAGGGGGAGAAGCTGTTGACTGCTCAGGATATGGCCTGGAAAGTGTGTGTTTGGAAGGAGCTCAAGGGACTCAGAATTGGATTCCGTACAAGTGCCATCCATTCAATCGATCACTATTACCAAATGCGTAAAATGAAAATAGAACGTCATTTTTTGGGAACATATCCTTTCATTGTAATCTAAAATTCCTCCAACTGACAAACCAAAACACATTCCTATCCAAATTCTGACTCTTGACAGAAGCCCTGCTCATAATCTTTTTGGGTAACACAATCACACAAATAATCAAATCTAATGAAATTATCCATCCATCCATCGTCAGCCTTTTACCTTAAATTCCAATTGAAATCTGACATAAGGCTCGACAAGTATTTACTCTATGTGTACTTTCTTAAGCTTACTATCAAATGTCCAAAGGTAATATTTGCATTCCCAACATTCCAGAAGTCGTCTTTCTTGAAGTGTTCACCATCATCCGTCGCCACCATCACCGTTAGGACACGAATGGATATGAAGGATTTCTTCTAAGAAATGAATCCTTTTTGATGAAATTCTTCATTTACCCCACACCACCGTGTTCAGACAAAATGGAAACGGAATTGTTGTTTCGTAGCTGATACGAATGTCATATCCCTATCCCTGATGGCTCAAGTATGGGAACACTTGATTTTCTTCATGCACACACACACACAAATCCACATACACTTTGCAATTAAGAAGATTGGAACAGTCAGGACGATGAAGATGGCTTGCGGGGGTGTAATACGATAAATACCTTTTGTAACCCTTTCTCTTTTGGTTTATGCTTTTCGGAGATTTTCGATGGTAATGTATCTGAGATGGATGGCACGTAGGCTTCACAGATTTGATGCTGAAAAACAATGATCGAATGTAATGTGAAGAGGACCAAAATGAACAGGTTGTTTATATCAGAGACATTATTTTAATCAAATATTTGAAGAGAATTCGTTCATTTGCGTAAATGTGGAGTGGAAGGAGAATGCCGTTGAGTTGAGTGTGTCGGCAAATTCACAGGGGAGTTTTTCTGGTTTTATGACGAGCATATAGGCATATGGGACCCATTAGCAAACGGATCAATAGTAACCATTTCGGCATAAACGGAATCGAAGTTTTAGAAAATCCTTTAGGTATAAGGGACATTGGTGTTTTATGTTTGACATGAATTTTCAATTAGATGCACTCGTTATGTGGATGAAATGTAATCAACGGATATGTAGCTCGGTAGGTTTCTGCAAGCAAGGAACGTTTGGCCAATAGGTTTTGATGAGCTCCTGTTAGTTGTATTAATTCGAGTCGCGATTCCACTAAAGGGTACAGTGAATATGAAGCCTATCTATAAATCGGAATCTGGTTTTATTTATTGCATCCTGCCAGGGAACGACTGAGATTCACTTCACTGAGCTACTTAAAATTTGATTAACTCAATTGACTTTATCTTCTAAAACCCACTTTCAAGTACGTACAGTAACTTTGTTTCTTGAAAATGTTACTGAAGGTAAAACCCTTTCCATGTTCGCTCTTACATACTTCCGAATTTCGTTCGGAGAAACCTAATGATGAGGCAGATAATGAAAATCATTAAAAAGACCGAACAAATCTTTTGCTTCTGAAACAAATGGAATTTGAGCCTTTGATGGGCGTAGATAAGGCAGGCGATATCTTAGTGAAATTAACTCAAGGAAAGTTCTTCAATGAAGTGAATTTTTGAAGGAGTAAGAGGGTTCAAATAACAAGAATTACGCGCTTTGTTGTCTTAGTGGATTTAGGAATTCAAAAATATAAATTTGGATTTTTCGACTCATGGAGTGTCAATGATGGTTCGTGCGGAATTTGACATAATATCTATTATTTAAATAATTGGAAAAGTCTGATGACTTGCAAAAAATTTTAGCTGGAAAATATTTCACTCTAACTGTACGCAATATTTCAAACTCTTTTTTTAAGGGTTCGGTTACCTTCCGTTTTTCTGGTGAAAGAGTTGATACTGCAACATAATATCATCTAAATTTTTGACACAAACAATGTCAATGTCACTTGAATTATGAAGTATGAAATTGCCGAGTACTTGTAGATCTCTTGGGAATTCCTTATCTAGAAATCAGCTTCCAGCCAATTGCTTGTCACCAATACGCTATAAGCCTAAATGAGTACTTAACCGAAAACTTTTTCCACCATCACTCTCCATCTCACGATGGCTTCTTTCTCGCCCGTAGTAGGGTGCCTCCTGTCAAATCTATTGTACAAAATGTTCGAAAAATATTATAGACGGCTGGCATCATCAGGAGATACAAATAAAATTTTCGTTGTTTTTCGGGAATAATATCGTTCTGGCATTGCCAAGTGGTAGTGTTGATTTGCAGATATTAGGTGTTAACTTTACCCCACACAAAATCGAGAATAGGTCCCCCGGGGATTTTTGCATATTGTTCGCATCTGAATGTGCTGCTTGTTAAAATTATTATATTCTTCGAAGTGAGGTTTTTCTTAGCTCGTGTCTGTCGATAATCGCGCGTACAAAAGCGCGGCGTGAGTTAAGTTCAGTTGTTTAAGGGAAGTTTGGTCTTGGGCATGGAGGGTTGTGGATTGTATTGTTCGAAAGAAATGGTGGAATGTCTCATGTTTTTCGAAGCATGCCACAAAGATAGATATGTACTTAGTTATAAGATGAGATTAGCATTTATCCGTTTCGATATCATCGTAAGAAGAAACAACAGCGGCTGTTTGGTCTCCCTAATGTTGATTTTGTGCGGTAACTCACCCTCAATGTATAATTATGCAAGAAAGCAAGATATGGTTGAATTTATGTTCTTCGCTGAGTTGATGTTGTTAGGGTTTTCTTAGAATAAATTATGCTCACTTATGCAATCCTGATTGAAGAGGTATAGTAACACAACTGGATATGTCCACTTAAAAAAAAAAAGTGAGTTTGATATTGTATCGGTGCTGTTAGTTCCTGCGTAAAACACTGAAAATCGTGTCGAAATTCACCACTGAGTACGAAAAATAGCATCCATAAGATCAGAGTTATTGTCAAAAATCACTATGTCCACTCCTAGTTCAGTTTCAGAAAGAGTTATGTCCATTCAGTGTCGATCCCTTCTTGATGAGATGGGGCGTTAGCTGGGCATTGCACTTTGCGTTTTTCTGCAGGAAGAGCAATCCCGCAAAAAAACGCACTGTCATAGAAGAAGAGGAACGCGTACATTTGAATGGAACGCTTTACACATGCGTAACGACAATGCTGCAGTTTACAGGAATGATTTTGCAGCAACAAGTCCAACGACAGCGGGAAGACTTCTCCCGCAAAGAAACGCAGTGAGAAGATGAACACACGGTGGTACATATATGAAACGCAATACACCTTCCGTTTTTTTGTTCAACGATAAACTAGAAGCGCATGCACCCAGTGACGAAATTTATGCAGTGTATCCATAAAGGACTGGCGGAAATTGTATCGGCCTCCCGACTTCTACCTACTATATTGCCACAAAAATAAAACCATCAATATCCTCACTGAAATATATTTATTTCTTTCACACGCTTTTCCCGCAGAAAAACGCAATGTGTAATTACATATAGGGTTCTCTTCATGTACGACAATGCGTTTTTTGCGGGATTGCTCTTCCTGCACAAAAACGCAAAGTGTAATGTCAGGCTTTCTTTGAAATCATATTATGCTGGATTCTAAGTCACAGTGCTTAGTGGATGTTCACACTGCGTGCGATGCCGAGTCGAGCCGAGCCGGGTCGAGCGATGCGATGAGGTGGGTGTTCACATTGCACGCCGTGCGATGCCGAGCCGAACGATGGCTTGCGATGCAAAGATGATCCGAGCGATGGCTTGCGATGCAAAGATGATCCAGGATGTTCACTGCACGCAATGATGGAGAGTAGAGACCAATTTAGTTCAAGGAATAGAATCTGTTCGACATCATGTCGTTTGTGCTTCATCCAGTAAATTTATTTCTGTTTCAAAACAGTGCTCTAATAATGGAAGGGCGTCGTCATTGGGTGCATCCCATTAATGAAGAAAGGCCCAGTGTTGCTGAATTTCATCATCTCTTCCGCGACCTCAGACGAGAGGTTTCACAAGCGGATTGAGCAGCAGCGCACCGCTGTGTATAAACGCAAAAATCGGCAGCCGCGGCGGCTTTAGGACGATGAATGTATAAACCGCTCGACTCGCCGTTGAGGCCACCGCCGCAGTTTGTGGAGCGGCGAGATTGCATTTGAATTCAGTGTAAGAAACGGTACACATGGACGTCCAAATGACGCCGGACGCCTCGTTTCTTAAGCTCCTCCCTCTTTGATACCTATCTGCAACCTGAATTTACAATTTATGTTATTTTTAGTTTTAAATAAACTGTTTTTTTATCCATAACTTCTAAAATATAAGGAATATTGCATTTTTAACACCATTTTCACCCCCCTTACGAACCCCCGTCCGAGCTGAGAGCTCCTTCCCCACAATTTTTTTTTTCTCAAAATTAATTGTCAATTGTAGTAGTCACGATCAACGATTAACAATTAATTAATTGGCACTTAAAAGTGATCCTCAAGCGAATGGTTTAAGAAACATCATACAAATCAAACATTGTGACCGTGTCCGTGTTCCGGGTTCGAATTTATGTGGGCCGGCTTATTAACAATTGATATGCGGACGCGTGAAATGACGCAGATAGGAACAGAAACCAGCGTCATCCCAGATTGCTATCGCGGCGGCAAAATGATGCCGATGCGCCGATAGTTATCGGATAGCTATCTGCGGCCATGTGCATCGCTTCATTGCCCGTAATGTATTTCTTCCTATCCGATTGAAAGTGACGCAGCGTCAGACGGCATTTCGACGTCCATGTGCACCGGCACTAAATATTTTATGTAAACCGCCGCTTCTGCTCTATGCCTTTATACGCAGCGGTGTCCGCTGCTCAAACCGCTTGTGAAACCACGCGACCTTATTACGGTGGTAATAACCTTTCATTTGAGCCATACTGAATCAAAACCGGAGTCCAAAGCGTATATATACCCTAGACTTGTACAGACCTAGTTGTGATACCAAAACTTCCAACTGACAACGGCCATTGCATTAAAAGTGAATTTCCCATATGGTCAGTTTGAGCTGTGGGCGTGGATCCAATGAAAAGTTTCATCGTTCATCCATTCGAATTTTGGATATTTACATTTGAACTAACGTTTATAGGGAAGGTTGCCGTTCATTCAATAGGATCTTGCCCATTCTCAAAATCAACTAACAACCTACACTATAAATATTTGTCGCATTTTGCAAGTCGCTAGCATCATTGTATCGAAAGTTATCGCTCATTTGAAGTTTCGTTTGTAGGGGACGTAGAGGTTGCTTGGGACGGAGCTTGGCCATTTCCAATACCAACCAACTAAATCTAAATCCAAATATTTGAACCAAATTTCAAGTCGCTAGCTTCATTCTATCGAAAGTTATCGCTCATTTGAAATTTCATCTGTAGGGGTTCCTTCGGTCGGATCTTGCCCATTTTCAATACCAACCAACTAGATCATGCTACAAACATTTGACCAAAATTTCAAGGTTTTAACTTCATTCTATCGAAAGTTATCGTGCAAACGAACAGACAGACAGACAGATATGGCTAAATCGAATCAGGAGATGACCCTCATAATTTCCATGTATACACTGCCACACCGCCGCGCCTAAAAGTCTAGGGTATAAAAGCAGACATACATGCACTTTTTTCAGTGTGATCTTACATCAAATATTGTATTATTGTACTTTACAGCTCGTACTTGCACCATACTGGCTCCATGGAGCTTCACATCGCAAAGCATCGCAAAGCCCATAAACTCCTTCGCAAAGCCCATTAAATTCCATCGCAAAAAATCAGCAGCCGGTACTCGCACGAAAAAGCAAAGAAGTTTGTGAAAACATCGGGCCATCGCTCGGCTCGTCATTGCATCGCGCGCAGTGTGTACACTCAAAGCGTGATTCCATTTAAAATTGAAGACTTTCCATTTTCTTGCTTTAAAAGCTTGTAATCGCATTGCATCGCTCGACCCGGCTCGGCTCGGCATCGCACGCAGTGTGAACATCCACTTATGCTGGTAATTGTGTAGCTGATGAGGTCGCTCGGCCTGGCATGACTGGGGCAATTGAGGATGGTCGTTGGGACATCGGAGTTCCTTTCGCAATCTGCAAGCGAATCATCAATCAACTCTAACGCGAAAAATAAAGCGAGCACTAAATGGACTGAGGACGCTGCGTGTCAAACCATGAAGAGGCTATGGCCCACAGTGGTCCCCGGCCGCTCTGCTGCAATAGTACCATTGAACAGAAAGCACATTGGTGTGGTGGTCAATGTTATCACTGGGCACTGTTCCCCCCGCAGGGGACACCCACTGGGTCGAAAGACTTATGGTGTTTTGGGTTTAGCGAACCCACGGACCTGAGCTACGCAAGGAGGTGGTGTATAGGGTAAAGGGGCCTTGGCGCTGATCCCTATGCATGCCTTTGGGGACTGACGACCCCATGTACCTTAGTTATGAAGTTAAGGTGGCTGATTGACGGTCTCGCTAGTGGTGTCCGTCGTTATGATGCCACCGGTGTTGTGTGATGGTCTCTTGAGTCCGTCGTTATACGACACCTGGGGAGTGGTGCCCCCGCATAACGAACTACGAAAAGGGGCTATATAGGCTGAAAAGTATCTTGAACGATTCCTATTGGAGCAATCCTATAGGTGTCATGAAGCGGAAAGGTTGCTGGGGTCCTCCCAGTATTCCGATTCCTAGACTTGATGACGACACGGCTTTGGGATTTTTCCCAAGCTCTGATTCTAACATAGGTGTGGATTGGTGGAAAGTAAGAGATACTGATTCCTATACTGCTTTGGGGCTAGACAATCCCACGTACCTAGTCAATTGGCTTCCTAGTACCTGAACATGGTGCCGACCTGTGATGCGAAAGGAAGCACTATCCCCGACTGAGGAGAATGCTTACTAGTACGTGAGGAACGGAAGCACATTCAACTCTCTTGGGGATAGTGGGTTTAACTGAGCCCGTGATGCCCAACTTAATCAGTAAGATATTCCGTAAGGATATTGAACGGTGAGATCATTCCGGCTTATGAGAAGTCAGTAGCAAATAATGAACCACGGGGATGGGTGTGCCCACAGTACCAAGGTACTGGCCCATCAAGGAGTTGGACTCGTGGTGGCTGTGAGTTATTGTTAAGTCGGCTAAGCTAGGTCGCAGCCTATAATGGTAAGGTTCTGAGGAAAGTGCATGTTCCAAAGTAGTCATCCTTCTGACTTCGGTCAGAGAAAACGCCATTCCCGTAAGGGAGGGAGGTAAAGAGCTTCGAGCTTAGGCACCGAATGTAGACGATTCTGGGGAATTCCTCTGGGCACTGTTCCATTGGGGAGCACGCAAGAAGGCTTCGCCTACCCTACAATGACTTCTGTGGAAGTTGCGAGGATGCTGACGAGGAGGACAGGATCCTCCATTTTCTATGCACTGGTCCTGCCTTGGCTGCGAGGAGGCGGATCTTTTTGGTTGAATCTTCCTTTCTTCATTTGGAATGAATGGGGCATGAGCACGCTCAAGCTTTATCGGTTCATCGCCAACTCTGGCTGTTTCAATGAATAGTAATTTCAATGGGATAGGTTTTTATCCTGGTAGGTATCACAACGGGCCCTTTGGTGGCCTATGTGTGCTGCGTCATCCGCGGCAACATTTTAACCTAACAGTGACTGCAAGGTGTAATGTATCCACTTCAGAAACAACCATCTGCGCATAATTAATGTATTTCCGTTGCATATTTGTTAACCGCCATCGCCGTCTCGGATTTGAGTTTGTGCTGCGTCGGCCATCTTTCTTCAGGAAAAGAAAACGCTTTCCAGTAGGAGAAAGTTTGGTGTAATTATGAAAATATTACCGCGTTCACGGTAGTGGTACTTTTCATAAATGAACCAGAATTTATCCTACCGGACTGGCTGAATTAAATCCGGTTGAAAATTATCCTGGCGGCCAGAACAACAAAAATGTACTGAAACAGCGTCACCTACGTGAGCGGCGGACCGGGGGATTTGACCGGGATTTGACCGGTTGGTCGGGAGTTTGTTCTGGACCGCGAACGTGAGAAGACCGAACAATCGAGGTCGTTCGTCGCCGTCGGGGAAGAGAAAGAAATCACACTGCCAGCATCATTTTCTGTCGGAATAATCCACAAATTCGGTGTGTATTTCTGCGTCGCGAGATTGCAAAAAGGAAGCGCTCGCCGCCGATTTAGTGGAAGTTCGTGGTGACAAAAACGTCGCCTATATACGAAACTTGCAAGTGGCTCGTGGAGTGACGGGAAACGCGGCATCGCGGCTGGACCAAGCAGCAAGTCATTTTGGTAAATGGTGAGTGTCGCGGAGAATTCGTCGACGATTCGGTCTTGAAAGTTTTTAGCCGCGGACACAGTCGGCAAACGTGCAAAGTCAGTAGCGATGATTTATGTGGCTAAGTTAACTAATATCTGGGTATATGGGCTTGTAACTTGCGTGCCTGCAATAAATTTACACTCCAAACATTAAACGAGCCTCGGATACCACGGACTGATTCACCGCCAACGACTTTTGGCTACAAACAACGGACCACGATCGGTTTTTGGAACGTTCGAACTCACTGAAGTCGAACGGGAAATGACCGCATATAACATCGATATACTAGAACTGAGCGAAACAAGATGGCCTGGATTGGGAACGATTTTACTACCTAGCTCCCAAACAGTGCTGCTCTACCCTGGAAGTGGAGACGATACTTTACCCCGAATGGCAGGCGTCAGAGTCCAGTTAACTAGGAAGGCACGCCTATCTCTAATTGACTGGAAGCCTATCTCCGACCGTATCATTTCAGCCAGATTTAATTCCAAGGTAAGAAACATCACAAAAAATTCAGTGCTACGCCCCGACTGAACCAGCGGATCAATCAGCTAAGAACACCTTCTACCGCCGACTCGGTGACACCTTCGACAATGCTCCAAAAGGTGACATAAAAATTATTATGGGGATCTCAATTCCAAAGTCGGGTGTGACAATCTTGGTTTGGAACACCTAATGGGCAATCATGGTCTAGGCAACAGGAACAAAAATGGCGAGATGTTCGTGGAGTTTTGCAGCTCTCGTCAGTTCGTCATCGGCGGTACTTTGTTCAAGCAAAAACGATGCCATTTAACAATCTGGGTTTCTCCGGGTGGCAGAACAGAGAAACAGATTGACCATATAGCCATTTCCAAGACATATGGGAACTGTCTCTTAGGCGTCAGGTCGAAGCGGGGTGCTGATGTTGGCAGCGATCACCAACTTGCTGTCGCAAAAGTGTGCTTATGAACGGAAGCGATCCATCGCCCTCAAAACGCAAGAATCTTGCCACGTTTTAATGAGCACCTTATGAGACTCCTACAATTGATGATAGATGGAACGTCGCTAAGGCCTCATTTATTTCGTGCGGTGAAACTTTTGCGGGCAGATTGGAGCGCGGTAGAAGGCCATTCATTGGTGACTCTACATGGTCTCTAATCTCGGCACACAAAAGAACTAAATTAAAGAACAAATCAAGTCAGCTACTGACGACGCAGTCGAAGTTCAACTTAGAGCTGAATACCGTTCTCAACAACAACGCAAAAACATCAATGCATTAGCGGAAAAGGCAAAGGAAGTGGCTTACCGTGGTGACAGTGGAACTCTTTACAAACTTATCAAGCCATTAACTGGCAAATCTTTTGCAACTGAACATCCCGTGAAAGATAAAGACGGGTTGATAGTGGTCACTGAAGGATGCCAACTGCGACGGTGGAGAGCACTTCATTGAGGTCCTCAACAACACCTTTGGACATTTGAACTTATCTCCACTAGAAGTAGAAAATATTCTGCAAATAGAGAGAGTTGATACCAATCCACCATCTAAACAGAAATTAACTGTGGCTATTAAATCGATGAAAGCGGGTAAAGCAACGGGGATAGATGGAATTCCGGTGGAATTCTTTAAGGCGGATATCAACGCTACTGCGGATATTCTTCGCCCCCTTATCCAATAGTGTTGGGAAACCGAAACTCTCCCTAAAGAATGGAAAAAGGGCGTCATTATTAAGATCCCGAAGAAAGGTAACCTGAAGGATTGTAATAATTGGCGTTGAATTTGCCTCCTCCCCGCAGTCTCCAAACTGATGGCAAAAATAGTCTTAAGCCGGATCAATCATACAGTTGACCGCACACTGAGCGATGAACAGGCTGATTTTCGCGAGAGCTTTTCATGTAGCGACCACATCAACACCCTCCGAATTATTATTGAACAATCCGCAGAGTGGAAATCCAAATTAAATCTCATGTTCATCGATTTCGAGAAGGCGTTTGACAGTGTTGACCGGAAATATATCTGGAAGGCCTTACATAGGAGAGGTGTACCAGACAAAATCGTATCCATCATCAAGGAGTCCTATAGCGGAGCCCAATGTCACGTCTTATACAAGGGTAAGCTTTAAGATTCCTTCGAGGTACATAGAGGAGTGAGACAATTCTATTGTTTTTGATTGCCTTTAACGACGTTCTCTGCAGTGCGCTTTGTGAACACCAGAACAAAGGTATCAGATGGAACCTGTTTGAATACCTTCAACACCTGGATTACGCTGACGATATTTGTCTTCTCTCAAATATATCGGATCATCTAGTTCAAATGACGGATGCCCTGCACCGCGAAAGTGGCGATGGGGGGCTTAAAATCAATGCTGCTAAAACTAAGTACTTGAGCTTGGATCCAGGAAGACAGAGTAAAATTTGTGTTTCGGGGCAGACGGTGGAAAAAGTGGAATATTTTTGCTACCTCGGAAGCATAGTTACAGCAGATAGTGGAGTGGATGCTGATGTACTGTCTCGCATCAAAAAAGCTCGGGCCGCTTTTTTCAGTTTGACTCCTTTCTGGCAAAACAACAAGATCTCCAGAAGTACCAAACTCTGTGCTTCTTTATGGCTGCTCAACTTGGAAGGTCACTAGGGCGATAACAACTAGATTGCAAACTCTCGTGAACCAGTGTCTACGGCGGATGCTACACATACGCTGGCCGGAGGTCATTTCTAACGACGACCTTCTGTTCATTACTGGCCAGGACAGGATAGACACCCCCATAAAAAGGCGAAAGTGGCAATGGATATGTCACGCACTTCGAAAAGGGCCGGAAAACATTGGTAATCAGGCCCTCGATTGGAACCCACAGGGAACCGATGCAAGTCGCCGCGTTGGACGACCTAGAAACACCAGGAGAAGATCTGTTGAGGTCGATGGTAAGCCATTAGGCAAATCGCGGCTGAAGGCGATGGCGGCGAACAAGACGATTTGGAAATCGGCGTGATTAATATCCTATGCCTCGCAAGGGGTTGGCAGGATTCAGAGAGAGTTTACAAGCAACGATGAAAATGGAGCAACCGGTGGATCAATTGAGGAGACCAAACCGAACCTGCATAGTGCCTCCTTCAATCCTTATCTGGACATCACCCTGTCTCAATTGCGTATATCCGAATGTGTAACGGCTTCAACCAAAATATTTCATCATCATCATCGTGGCGCGACAGCCCGACGTCGGGCCTTGGCCGCCTGGATCATTGTCCTCCAATTATCTCGGTCACGTGACCGCGTCCTCCAATTTTGGGAGCCCAGCAGCTGCGCGGCGTCCACACCTACTGAGCTCTCCCAACGAGATCTCGGTCGTCCTCGCAGTCTCGCTCCGTCGACTCGTTCTGCATTCATTACTCTCTTAGGCATGCGATCATCGTCCATTCTTTGTACATGCCCTGTCCATTGAAGTCGTTGTAGTTTGACGATTTTCGAGACTTGCAGCTCATCGTACATTTCATACAACTCATGGTTGTACCGGATACGCCATCCATCTCGATCGCACACAGCCCCGAAAATTCGCCGTAGAACCTTACGTTCAAAAGTGTCTAGCATGTTTTCGGAGGCTTGAGTTAGGGTCCATGCTTCGCAGCCATAGCATAGCACTGGTCGTATAATGGTTTTGTACACGCGGAGCCTCGTGTTTCTGTGCACATGCTTCGATTTCATTATGGGGAGAACCGAGAAAAAAGTCTTATTAGCTAACTGTATCCGTCGCTTGATTTCGTCAGTTTCGTTGGCGTCCCTTGACAAGTTGCAACCCAGGTAAATGAAGTTGTTCACGAACTCGATGTTGAGGTCCCCCACATTGATGCTTGGTTGTGCAGGTGTCCTTGTCACCGATTGCATCATTATTTTAGTTTTACCCTCGTTAATACGTAGTCCAACTTCCTTTGCAGCGGTATCGAGCGTATGCAGAAGTTCTTCTGCGTCAGCCAATCTTCGGGACATGATGTTGATGTCGTCGGCGTACGCTGCCAATTGTGTCGACTTGATGAGTAGCGTCTTGCTGTTGTCCATATTCATGGCCCGAACAACGTATTTCAATGCTAGGTTGAAGAGCGTCGGTGCCAGTCCATCGCCCTGTTTCAAACCAGTGCGTGTTTCAAATAGATCAGTAAGTCTATTCTGGATCCTGACTTGAGAGACGGAGTTGGTCATCGTCATCTTTGTCAGTCGCACTAATTTTGCCCGTATACCAAATTGCAGCATGATGTTGTACAGTACTCCACGATCGATACTGTCGTATGCCTGCTTGAAGTCGACAAAGATTTGGTATACGTTTACGTTGTATTCCCAGCACCTTTGGAGTATCAGTTTGACTGAGAAGAGCTGATCGGTTGTGGAGCGACCAGGTCTGAGACCGCTTTGATATTCGCCAATGACTCGTTCTGCGTACGGTTTTATTCTATTTTCCAGAATTTTCGTCAAAATTTTATAGGACGGACAAACTAGTGAGATGCCCCTGTAGTTCTCACACCGCAGTTTATCTCCCTTTTTATGAATTGGACAGATGATGCTTCTGCGCCAATCGACTGGAATCTCCTCGTTCTCCCATACTCGCAGGAGTAATTGATGTATGGCATCAACTAGACTCGTTCCACCGAATTTTAGCAATTCAGCTCACAGTTAAAAATCCTGGTCTATTATCAATGCTAATTCGGGTTACATATATGACGACACCAAAATTGTATTAGATTTTAATAAAATGAAAGTATTACAATTGCTTCCGTAAACTTCACTGGTTTAAATATTAAACTTTTCTGGCATTATTTTCTTAATCAAATTGTTGGTTTAAAATTTAATCTACAGATATTATAATCTATGAAAAAATATTAATTTTATTGCGTTTTTTTAACTCCTCTAAGTTTTTTCTCCATTATTTTTTTTTCAATTTTCCAAACTTCCAAATCCTTTATTAAGCCCATCGCAGGCTAGCCAGCTAATCTTTAACTTTTTTCGCCATGACGCAGCATCGAACCTGTGAACTCCGTGTTGTAGAGTTGCGACCTAGACCACTCGGCCACGCAGCATAATATTTTGAGCTGACTGCGAGTAGTTATAGTGAGACTTGAGACTCAAAAAATATACTTTGTGGGGTTTACCTTTTAATTAAACTTAGATTAGAAAATAATGCGAGAACAAAAAGAACACAAAAAGGTTTGAATTGTATTACTTGTAGAATTTATTACAAATTGTTTTAAAATGGAAGTAAACTTTGAATTGTACTAGAATTTATTCCGAATTTGGTTTAAAATAGAAGTAAACTTTGGAAGGGTTTAGATTATAGAATCAAAATTATTAAAAATTGTGGTAGTCCAAGACCAGGTTTAAAAAAAATACCGAGATTTTTAACTGTGCTGGAATCTCGTCAGCGCCCGGCGCTTTATTTCGTTTTAGTGACCGCAAGGCGAGATCAACTTCCTCTACTGTCGGGGGTTGAATGGGTGGGCCTAGATCAACAATATCGTCGAGAGTTTCCTGTGTGGGGATGTTATGTAGATGGTCGGTTTAGAAGCTCTTCAAAATAAGAGGCCCATCGCTTGTTAATACCATCGGTGTCGCTGATGATGTTTCCATCCTTGTCCTTACAAAGGCTAGTCCTGGGTTGGTAGCCGTTCTTAATTGTATTTGCGAGTTTGTATGCTTGTCTGGTGTTCCTATTAGCTAAGTTGTCGTTTATGTTCAGCAACTGCTCGTCAAAGTATTTACGTTTCTTACGTCTAATTATTCTATTCGATATTCGCCGTAGCTCGTCATATTTTTCTCTTCTGGCTCTGGTTCCTCGTTGAATCCATTATCTGTAGGCCTCGTTTTGCGCGTCAAGTGAGTCTTTGCATTCTTCGTCGAACCAATCGTCTCGCGCTCGCCGGGCTTTATATCCCACGACCTTCTCTGCGACATCCTTGATGGTACCCTTGAGTTCTTCCCAGAACCCATGGACGCCTGTGTTGCTGATGTTGTGTAGCATAGGTGATAGTTTTTCCTCAAGGGCGGTAGAATACGCCACCGTCGTAGCATCACTCAAAAGCTTATCAACCGCAAAGATTTTGGGAGGGCTGATTCTTGCTTGGTGCACTGAGGAAATTCTACATCTGTAGGTCGTCTTCACCAAGTGATGATCTGAGTCACAGTTTGCTCCTCGATAGGAGCGGACATCCATGACACTAGACGCCCATCTCCTGCAAATGAGGACATGGTCAATTTGGTTGAGGGTAAGTGCGTCTGGAGACTTCCAGGTCTGCTTGTGAATGCGTCGATGCGGGAAACACGTAGAGCTTACGACTAGATTTCTGCTGCAGGCAAAGTCTATAAGTCGCTGGCCGTTATCGTTACATTCTTCATGGAGGCTGTGGCCTCCAGTGGTCCCCCGGTGCCAACTTTCATTTCCGACTTTCGCGTTAGAGTTTTCCAGCAGCAATTTGACGTCGTTTGTTGGAAGTGAGTCGAAGAGAGTTTCAAGGCGGGCGTAGAACTCGTCTTTTACTGCGTCTTCTTTATCTTCAGTGGGGGCGTGCACATTGATGAGCCAGAGATTGAAGAATCGAGTCTTGATGCGAATCGCACACAGCCGTTCATTTATGGGTTTGAAGTCATTAATATGTGGTTTGAGGCGATTGTTCACTATAAATGCTACTCCAAACTTCTTGCGGCCCGATGGTTTGCCACTTGTAAAAATTGTGTGCGATTTCTTGTCATTAATCTCGCTGCCGAGCCAATTTGTTTCCTGGACTGCAGTAATGCTCAGTTTGTACTTTTCGACCTGTTGAAGGAGGGCCTTCTCGGCCCCCGGTTTGTTCAGGGAGCGTACATTCCAGGATCCGAAAGAATAATCCTTTATTCGTTTGCGTGGTCGTCGTTGTTGATCCGTCCAATCCGAGGCTTTTGTTCCAGGTTTCTTGAGATGGAGTGGTTTTTACAAGGACGAGTTGTCAGCACGTCGCTTCACCCCATTCAGGGGATGGCCTCGGAGATAGCTGCTTCAGATGGTTTAATAAACGTGCTGGAGCCCACACAACTATGTAGCAGGTCCAACTACGCAAGTCATTCCATCCTACTAAACCTGAGACGCTTAGGTGTTCGTCAGCCATTCAGGCTACAGCTATCTGACTTTTCCAAACTGTCTTATCGCTAAGACATTGGCCGTCAGCGAATTGATACACTGCCGTTACCAGGGGGCGCCCACGCGGAGGACTATGGAAAAGGTCTTTGCCCCCCAACCAACATATTTACATCGCTGGAAATACCCATAAGTTTAATCTGGAAAACAACTGTACGCTGTGCAACTAACAATGAAACCGAAATATAGAGGGCTACGCCCGCAATCCGAGGGTTTTGTAGCAAGTACTTATTTTGGTATGTAAGTATCGGCTCCTTGCTCTTCTTGGTACCACTTAGATGGATAAAAAAAATAAAATGTGTGACCCATAATATAGTATCTTATATGCCCAATCATATTACGTGATTGTAACGAAACTTAGAACATACGGATATTATTGCCTATGGTGTTGGTTATCCTTGGCCATCGGTACTTTTGATCTCGGACGTGTTTAAGGGATGCTGGGATGCGCTAACTGTAACTATGGAAACAAACTATTATTAACCTATTTTGAGGAGATATACAAATTCCATTATTTCCCATTTTATATACTGTTCGGAACCCACCTTCCTGGAAGCTTTCATTTTTCTAAGTGTAACGGTCTGGAAATGCAAGGGGGGGGGGGGGGGGGGCAAATTACGATCTAATAATTTATCTTCCCTCATTGTTCCCCTTTTTTCAAATATAAGTAAAGTAAACTCAACATTACCTTTTTCACAACACCCCACTTGCCTATACCTGACGATAAACAAAATTTGACCTTAATTTTAACCCTCACCCTCCCCTCCACCGCCCGTTACAGTTGGCCAATTATCACACATCGCCCCCTACCAATCTTTAACCTTTCATAAATGTGATTAACCATAATATGTAACAATAACTGCGATTCGCACTACGAAAAACAACATGCAAGTAGTACTCGCACCTTTGAAGCCGGTAGGTGCATTTTTTGTATGAATAGTGTAAAAATGCCTAACTTTAAGTGAATGTACTATTGTTAAATATTACATGGTTGTAATGAAACGTAGAGGCATTATTGCCTATGATGTTGGTTATCATTGGCCATCAATATTTTTGACCTCGGGTGTACTTAAGGGGTGCAGGGGTGTGCTAACTGAAAAAATAGAAATGTACTATTATTAACCTTTTTTGATGAGATTTTGGAATTCTATTATTTATAGTTTTCTATGTTAGTAAAATGCCGCTTTTCTGTAAATTTTCACATCTCTAAGTTTAACGGTTTCGAAATGCAAGGGGGGGGGGGGACAAACTCGGATCACATATTTTCCCCTCTCCCTCTTTTCCCCTTTGTTCAAATTTGAAGAAAATTCCAGAAATGGAATGTACTCGACGGTACCTTTCTTACGATACCCCACTTGCCTATACCAAATGAAAAAAAATTTCGTCCTTCATTTCCCCTCTATGGGGACCCCCCCTCAAAGTTGACCTATTACGATGCATCACTTTCTCCAGAGAATTATAGTACTTCTACATATTTTCACTAAATTTCATACATGTAGCCTCAGCGGTTCGTGAGATATTCCATGGACAGACAGACAGACAGACAGACAGACAGACAGACAGACAGACAGACAGACGGACGCATGACCGATTTCATAAGGGTTTTGTTTTACTACAAAACCCTAAAAACGATATACAATAGAACACAGATTTAAAAAATGCCCAATTAATAAACCAGTAAAAGAATTTTACCCCAATCAACTTAACGCATTAGAACATACGAGTATAATTGAAATTTTGAGTACTAGAGATTGCAAAGTAATTAGGAAACTGTATATTTTTATATTAGAGTCACTTAAACTACGAAGTTTTATTCTGAATGAATAGTTTATGTTATAGGCTTTATTATATTTGTTGTATGTAATATCTATCCCTTTTAAATTAATTACGAGTAATGAGCTTAGTAACATAACTCGCTGTATGAGAACGCTTGTAATAAGTCAATGCCTTCCGCAGTATATGAAATAAATAAATAAATAAATATTATTTTTATAGATTTCAATGAATACGTGGCCTTCGGAAATATACTTGGAAAAAAGTACAAAAACCAGAAGTCCTAATAGTCTTGTTTGAACCTTTTTGAATTCAAACTGTCATGAATACTGGCCCGGCTTTTATTTAAGAGAACACTCTCGCTCGCCTTTTTAACGCTTTTGAATAAGTAAATTTGACAATATATTATCATACGAAATCTTTTCGAATCCGCACGAATGGACGGGTAGCATTCACTTTAATTGACACCCACAGCGTACATAAAACAGTCCGGACACATGAATTTCATATGTGGACGACATGTTTTGCATACAAAATCCGACATGAAAAGGATTTTCATATATATCGACACATCTCAAAGGATATGCCGAATTATGCGCCTCTCGTAAAAATTTATGTCACTGAATATTTTTGATTATATTATTCGAAAAATACAAAAAAAAAGATACGGCTGAGTCAAACCAAAGCATCCGTACTGTCCACACCCACTCCGCAGTGCCTGTTTAAGATTCGATTCGTTCTCCTTTTCTAGCCAGAAAGAAAAAAAACAGACAGTTGCCGGAAAATATCGCATTCGACCAGAATCCTTTGCGTACGAAAATATCCATCCAGTGCCATTACTAATCTTGAGCCATATGCAAAGGAATGCCTTATCGGAGTGATTTCCATTGAAATGATAATCCGTTTAACTTATGTATGGCTCCTCCATTGGGCTATATGCAAATATGCGTTCGTTCGTTCGAGAATTCGGTATACGCAAATAAGGTTGAACTGAGCTCCTCCAACTCCCACTCAGGCTGACATTCGATGGAGCTTAACAGCGCCACTCGGGGATATTTGGAAGACGAAGTTTCTTTTCGGCGGAGACTATCATTCGAGTCATCCATATTTAAGTTTGCGGATTTTCTCGACAGTATTTTTGGTGGTCGTAGAATGGGATATTAGTTTTCTTCCGTCGGCCTATAGAATCTATGTCGGGAATTCGTTTTGAATATTGCCATATTCGCCATACAGTCATTAGATCTGCGACGGGATAATATGAACTCATGACGAAGGAGGGGGCGCTGGAGCCATATACACTATCCGGATTCATTCCGAAGTTAATTGAATCGGGAGTAATAGATGGTCTATAGTTTTAATGCGATTATTTTCAGTACATTGCGTGGTTGTGTTACGAAACTGCTAATTTACCAACGAAATTGATTATTTGAGTGGAATATCCAAATAGTGGTGATGACGCGTGGCATACTTATGGAAGAAGTCACCAGTTTTTGAAAGGGTCGATTTTCTTTTTGATTTTGCTATGAAAAGAACTGTATAAACGGGTGCATAGACCTCTATGTAGACTATATATACGCAGTTTGCAATAAAATAGAAGCGAAAAGTTCAAAATATAATAAAAAAAAAAAAAAAAAAAATTTCTACTGAGTCTCCTCCTAACACTGCGTCTCCACTAGCCATGAACCATGGCAGAGATTCATGGCATGGACTGTCAGCTGATGGTAGGTGATAAACTGTGTGGGTAGTACATGGCATGCCATATCATTTGAAAAATGTCGTTGACGGGTGAACAGGTGCGCGCTGTTCGAGCACTGACTGCTCTAAAACATTTAAATCGACTTGAATGTGATGAAATTCGGAAACTAAGAAAGAGGCCTGCATATTGGGTCCATCCTTTTTTGGAGAAGCGGGTGCAATGCGATTTTGAAGAGTCTCCTACACGATTTGCTATGGGAGGATGGAAGCGAATTCAAAAATTTCTGCAGACTTTCAATTGATAGTTTTGAGTCGCTTCAGCAAAAGGTGAGTAGTTTGCCCCCAATAGAAAGTTAAAAATACTATACTATAAAATTTTACAATAATTGTATCTTCCTATAGATTGAATTGAAAATCATCCGGGAAGACACTCCTATGCGTGATGGAGTAACGCCCAGGAAGCGGTTAGCGATCACGCTAAGGTATTTGGCCACAGGAGACTCGTATAGGTCACTTGAATTTTTGACGCGAGTATCTCGCAAAAACGATTAGTGTTTTTGTACCAGAAGTTCCGTCTGCTATCTATGATACAATGCGTTGCCACAAATTCATTTGAAGGTAAATTTGTTTGAGTGATCAGTTTAAATATTTATAGTTGTGATTTTTTTTAAGATGCCAACAAGTGGAAGCGACTGGATGCAAATAGTTGCTGTGTTCGATGAGCTATGGAACTTTCCCCATACATTGGGCTCTATTGATGGGAAACACATCCGAATCAATGCACCACCAAATTCGGGATCGGACTTTTTTAACTATAAGGGCTATTTTAGTATAGTGCTTTTAGCTGTTGTGAACGCACACAGCCAATTTATATACATAAACGTGGGCGCCAACGGTCGGACTTCGGACAGCCTAATTTATAGTAACTCTCCCTATACAAAAGGATAAAAGATGAAGAAATGCACTTCCCAGTGCAATCAAGTTGCGAACACGCCATTCTTTTTTTTCTTTTTTTTTTGTAAGAATAACACAAATTTATTCATATATCCAGATTACAGAGTAGAAAAATAAAAATATTTTACATAAGCCATTATTGGCTTGAGTGTGAAAATCGAGTATTCATTCGGGAATTAGTTTAAATTCATGTATTCGCTAATAATATCCGTAAAAAAACTGTCAGAAGGATAAAGTAGAAATATAACTGCAGGAAAATTAAATTTTCTACAAACGAAAGAAAACAGAATTAAATAAAATAAAATTAAACTATTATTGCAGAAATTTTATCAAAAATTGCAGGGTTGATTATTAACTTGTAGTTAAGCGGAGTTGATTTGTTCTTTATATCAATTGGTAACTTATTATAAGCTTTCGGCCCTAAGTTAGATGAATGTTTTTGCATTTTTGCTGATTTACATTTTTCAAATTTCTTAAGTTGGTTTCTCTGGCCTCTTGTAGTATACCCTGAGCAGTACAACGCAAATTTAGATTGATTTCGGATAATAAACTTCAGGACGAAAACAAACAGTTGCCGAATGTTCATGACATTGAAATCGAGAAAGGCTTTAATTGTGAATTAATAAAATATTTAGTTTGTTTTAGGCATATTTTAATTATAGTTTATTTTGTAGGTTGCTTAGAGGAGCTAATGCACTGGAATTTGCAGATCCCCAAATCAATATACCATATTGTAGGATACTTTGCACAAGGGCCAAATTAACCATTTTAATAAGTTTAATTTCCAAGATATTACGTAATCAAAGAAATAAATGGAATGTTTTTCTTATCTTGCCAATAATATATGCAATATGTCTATCCCACGTCAGTTTTTTGTCAATTATGATCCCAAGATATTTGATTTCAGTAACTCTTTCAACATTTTCGTCGCGAAATTTAAGTGATTGGTGATGAATGGAGGAATCAAGTCCAAATGTTATGAATTTGTTTTGCTCAAATTCAGGCTCATTTTGAGATTAGCAAGGCAACTGCTGACAATCTCCAAGCCATAGTTTGCATTTGCAAAGGTATTCGTCCAGCATTGTCCTTAAATAAGAGCACAGTATCATCTGCGTAAGCTACCAAGTGCCCGTTAATGTATGTTCCATTAAACACAAATTATTTACGTAAATAAGGAATAAGATAGGTCCCAAGACAGTCCCTTGCGGAACACCACATAACACGTCCAGATTCTGGCTGATAGTATCGCCAATTTTAACCGCATGTTTTCTGTTTGTGAGATAAGATCGAAATAGAGTCGGAGCATTTCTGTCTAAGCCTATCTATCTTAATTTCTCAAGCAATATTTGATGATCTACGGTGTCAAATGATTTTCAAAGGTCAAGAAACAGTGAAATCACTTTTTCTTTGTTGTCTATTACCTTGTAAATATATTCTGTAACATCATATAGCGCATCGTCCGTACTAAAGTCGGGTTTAAATCCATATTGATTTTTAGCTAGTACTCGTATGTTATTTTCAGTTAGATATTTCATCAATTCTGCCTCTTCAGGCATTTTTCGAATATCTTAGCAATATGAGATACCAACGAGATCGGTCGACAATTGCTGCTGCCTTGCTAGTATCCTCAGACAAATGTTCCACAACATGTGAAATATTGGAAGGTTCATCAACATCATTCTCGTCAATTTTTGGAACCTTTATTGATATTAAAATTACTAATGGGGAGACGAATATGAACAATTATATTACCTCTGTAAAATTATCTTATATTTCCCTCAAAACTATGGACGCATCCAACAATCGAATCTCTTGGAAATAAAAAAGATTCGGCTCGTAGGAATCCGCCGATGCTCCATATTGCTGACTTGCTTCCATCTTTTTCTTTTCGGAAACTAAATATTTGATTTTTTTTTCACCGTCTGCACATGACTTCCGAGTTCCATCAGAAATGGTATGCCATAGTCAGTCTCCACGAGCAATTTTGATGGTATATTTTTCAACATGCCATGGGTCATGGCTGGTGGAGAGGTAGTGTAAGGTATTACATATTTTCGTCGTGACAAAAACAAAATACCATGTACCTTAAGGTCTGGGTTATAAATATAGAAATTTCCACCACGCGCTGATTTTGAATTCACAATTGCAGCTGTTTTTTGCTCTATTGAAAAGTATTGTAGCTATTTTCATATTCGATAGTTGGCGATGGTACTGGCAAATCTTTTGCAATAGAACATCCTGTGAAAGATGAAGATGGGTCTCTGCTGGTAACCGAAGAACACCAACTGCGGAGATGGAGACAACACTTTATTGAGGTCCTCAACAACATCTTTGGACCTTCGAATGCATCTTTATTAGTAGCAGAAGATATTCCGCAAATAGCCGGAATTGATACCAGCCCACAATCTGAGCTGGTAGTAACTGCGACTATTAAATCGATGGATGCGGGTAGAGCCCCGGGGATAGATGGAATTCCGGTGGAACTTTTTAAAGCGGATGTCAATGTTACTGCGGATATTCTTCTCCTCCTTATTCAAGAGTGTGGGGAAACCAAAACTCTCCCTAGAGGGTGCAAAAAGGACGTCAATATTAAGATCCCGAAAAAAGGCGACCTGAAAGATTGCAATATTTGACGTGGGATCTGTTTTCTCCCAGCAGTCTCCAAACTGATGGCAAAAATTATTTTGAACCTTATCAAATTAACAGTTGACCGCACATTGAATGATGAAAAAGCCGGCTTTTGTGAGGGCTTCTCATGTAGCGACCATGTCAATACCCTCCGAATTATTATTGAACAATCTGCCTAGTAGAGATTCCCATTACATCCCATGTTCATCGATTTTGAGAAGGCATTTGACAGCGTTGACCGGGAATATATCTGGAGGGCTTTACGAAGGAGAGGCATACCGGATGAAATAACTTCCATCATCAAGGAGTCCTACCAGAGAGCCCAATGTCACGTCTCTCGCAACGGAAAGCTTTTAGATGCTTTCGATGCATAGCGGAGTAAGACAAGGCAGCATTTTGTTACCTTTACTATTTTTAATTGCCAATTGATTTACTAAGCGACGCGCTTCAAGAACACCAACCAAAATTGGAACTTGTTCAAATGCCTTCAACACCTAGACTATGCTGACGATATTTGTCTTCTATCTAATAAATCGGATCAAGTAGCTCAAATGTCTGATGCTCTGCATTGCAAAAGCCGTAATGCGGAGTTTACAATCAACGCTGACAAGACTAAGTACTTGAGCTTGGATCCAGGAAGGCAAAGTGGAATTTTTGTTTCCGGGCAGACAGTCGGGAAAGTGGACAATTTTTGTTACCTCGGAAGCGTAGTTACAGCAGATGGTGGAGCGGATGCTGATGTACAGTATCGTATCAACAAGGCTCGAGCAGCTTTTTCCAGTTTGACTCCTTTCTGGCAAATCAACAACATATCCAGACGCACCAAACTCCGGATCTTCGAAATCAATGAAAAATCGGTGCGCTTATATGGCTGTTCAACTTGGTAGGTGACCAATGAGATTGCAACTAAATTGCAAACTTTTGTGGATCAGTGTCTACGGCGTATCCTGCACATACGGTGTCCGGAGGTCATTTCAAACGACGACGGCCTTATTATTACTGGTCAGGACAGGATAGACACTTCCATTAAAAGGTGAAAGTAGCAATGGATAGGTCACACTCTCCGACAAGCGCCGAACGGCATTGCTCAACAAGCCCTCGATTGGAACCCGCAGGGAACCAACGCAAGTCGCTGTATTGGACGACCTAGTTACACCAGGAGAAGATCGGTTATGACTGAGGGTGCCTCAATAGGCAAGTTTTGGAGTGAGCTGAAAGCGATAGCAATGAACAGGACGACGTGGAAAGTAGGCATGGTTAATGCCCTATGCCGCAACAGGATGCAGAGAGGGGGTAAAATTTTAAATGGTTTCGGTTTTTATTTTTTGTGACTAACGAATATTTTCGGGTCTTTTCGACTTTTTCTCTACTGTGATTTTTCCCTGATCAAGGGCTCAACAAATAATAAAAATACAGAATTAAATAGCCATTCACCATAATATCAATCTATATCAATATCTGTAAAAAACAGGCTCCGGCGACCATATGAAGACTGTCTAAAAATATACCAAAAGCCAATATGGCGGCGTAAGTCCAAGCCTGGGAATACTTTGGCCAGTCTTTGAAAAACGTCATAGACTCAACAAACAAAGGGCACTTTAATCCGTTTGCAGTGAAAGCAATGGATGGCACTTGGTGGGAATCTACTGTTGAATCCCTAGGCTCCCTTTTGGACACTTTCCTTGATGCAAAAAAAAAAACGGCAAAGAAAGCACTGAACCGCGTGATGCGGAATGCGCACAGAGTGAACTTGTGCAATCCGTCATAACAGGGAAAGGAATATCTTGGCAACCAAGATTATGCTTCAGGAATTGTGGCGAACCACGGCTCTGTGTCCAGCCGCCGTCACTGCAACTACAATTGTTTTGACCAGAATGCTTTTAGCTCGGTGGCACAGGTCCCAGCTATATATTTGAGCCAAAGCACCCTGGCCCTAGATTAGCCACCTAGAGCATTAAAAATACAAACGAGGGAAGGATTAGGAGGAGGGAGGGAATGTGTCCATCCTTCGGGACACGGAAGAACCCAAAGTGATGAAAAAGGCTAATTAGATATTATAATCATTATATTTTGAGAATAGAAAAAATCATACAACTCGATACTAAAAATAAAATAAAAACTTTAAAGAATTCTTTCGAAATGGATAAGTTTAGTCACGAAATAAGAATATAGAATTTAAATATGAAGCAAACGCAACCAGAACTAAACTCACTGTGTGATCCCATGTTGAACGATCGATCGCCCGCCGTGTAGGCTCCATCGTGAAACGGAAATAATGAACTCTAGAATATTAAATTCAAAAATAATCGTGTGTTCTCCTTAATTTTAAAATAATTTCACTGGTGATCAGCGCCGAATTCCAAATGACTCAAATGTTATCAACGAAAATACGGTGGTTTCCGTTAAATTTCCGCGGATGCAACTAGCACTAATAAGCAGAGTACTTCTTTTCGAATCAAATATAATACGGAAACATATGAGTTCAGTTTTACTCAAAAATTATTCGCACAAAATAAAAAAAAACACAGCTCATCCACTGTATTAACTTCTGTTTTATTTCTAGCAGTAAAAAAAATCATCTTTTATTTGGTTTATGACTTTCGTCCATACACTATTTTTCTATGTCCACTCATACCACTGTTAATGTTGGGAAATACGAACTTCTTTTCCAATCGATAAATGGTTCGGATTGTCACGCTATATATACTTCCAAATAAATTTAAATTCATCACAATTTATATCAGAACCACATCCACCAAAAACGTCCGTTTTTCAAAAACGTCACTTCTCAACCTCCCGATCTCCTTTCCAAAAATCAAAATCCGGCCGTCCACCACGGCAATCCAAAATCAAAGGATCTCCTTTCTCCATTCCCAAAATCAATCTCCTCAAAAAAAAAAACCCGTGGTCAATCCCCTCCAATTTACCGTCCTCAACGGTCCTCCGCATTCCAACATCCACAGTCGTCGGTCCTCGCCACCACTCGCTGCATACAAAAATTGCCGCCGCTTCGAGTATGACGATGACGATCATCCAGCCACTCATCATTGTCATCACCAATGCAATAGATGTACCGGCCCATATCAGGGCAACAGTGACAACATCGACATAGAGTCTGCATGATGCACTCTCACCGCTTGATCTATGTTGTTGCAGTTACTATTACCCTGATATGCATAGCCAGCCAGTCAGCTGTGCATTGCCGACGATTGATATTGGCGTAGGTCGGTTCAGCTGAATTATCATGCAGCATACTGTATGCGTATCTAAAGCGGATGTTGCATGATGGTTCACCCACCTGCACCAGTGGTTCGCAAAAGAATTACAACATTTAATAGTGCCCAGGCTGCTGATGAACTGCACAAGCTGTCTCCTACTGAGCCGCGTCCCTCAGTCGCGGCGACTGACTCGACTCGTGTTCATACCGAAGACATTGCAGCACGGGCAAGAAATTCCAAAGGTACTGCAGGCCAGTCAGCTTATCTTCCTTCGTACTAAAAAATCGTGATGGACAATTGTTCAGTATGGCCCCCAGCCAAAAGACATATCCATGACAAATGGATGCACACATTAAGTGAAGGAGTGATCTTACTTAGTAGTTCCCCCATCAGTAAACTGATGATGAGTATCTACACTGCACACGTCGGTACATGCATATGTCTGAGGCTATTAATTGAAATTGAAAAAAAAAACTTATCAGTAATATATAGTTTCATTTAGATATCCTAGATTAGAGGGACACTCTAATCTCTTTCGGAGGCCAATTCTACATTTTCTATTTTTAAACCACAATATTTTTGTGAATTCCTTTTTGTCCACTTCATGTAAGGCTTTATTTCACGTCTTTTCATTGGGCATCGAAAAAGTTCCTATTGATATTTGATTTCGCAACATACGATTCCACAAAAAAAAACCCTATTGACATCTTCTAAACTCTATCAAAGGACACTTTTGTCTATCTTTTCATCTCCAGGAATATTTTGTTTTAGCTTGAAAATTTTTGAAAGTTTTCGGGATATTGTATTCTGTCTATTCGGTCGGCTGAACTTGTGTGCTGGAATGGTGTACAAAAATGGCATGAATCGGTTGAATATTTTTTATTCCCATCTCATAAATATTTTTCAATGTGCGATGTCAAAGAAAGAGGTCCAAACAGAGCGTATCTGGAAAAATATCTTTCAGATATTCGTTGAGAGCGACGATATGGAAATGGCTTTTATTGTTGTATTTATTGCCGTTTCGTGCAATGAAATGACATATTTTTTCGGCGGGTACGTATATTCCGAAATGGATGAATTTTTATTATGAATACTTCGGGAATGAGAGTATGGGAACTACCAGCCTTATATGGTTTTTTTCCTCAGGAATATGAAACGGACGTTGTTTTCAGTGGACGTGTAACTATTTGACAGTCGAGATATGTAGAGATGTTGCGTATCTTCAAGGAATTTTGATATATGGCGGATTGGAGTTATTTTTCCATGGATAACTCGGCTATTTGGTGAAATTTGATGAAAGAATATTACGCTGAGCTGGATGTTGTTAAGAATAATGACAACCCCGCTAGCTTACTGTTGATCATCGATTGGAAATACATACGAATTAGAAGGTATTTGTCTAAATGCCAAATTATATCTAGACGGCTAATGCTGTGTTTTGCTAGACAGCGGCTGGGCGATTTGCGTCTGCGGCTCGAGAGCAATTGATTCATCATTCAATGTCGAGGTTTTGTATGAAAATAGTACTATGTAGTATGTTGGGCAGGTTGTCTATGCAATCAAGGATTTTTATATGTACGTGAGGAGAATGGATGGAAAGAGACGAATGTACTGTAGATGTAGAGTCCTTCGGTGGCAGCAAGGACATTCGAGAAAGGATATTTTTTGCAGTGAAGCGATATATGGGGAATATGGGTGTCATATGAACCGGGATGTAGAGGTGAATGTCCAGGAGTAGTGTAGATGGAATTCCGGATCCTTCGGTGGCGACAAGGATATTCGAAAAAGGATATTTTTGGCAGTGAAGCGAAATACGGTCAATATGGGTGTCATATGAATCGGGGTGGACACCCGAATATCCAGGAGTAGTGCAGATGGCATTTCGAGTCTTTTGGAGCGAAAAGGACATTCACGAAAGTTGAATGAAAAATGGACAATATGCGTGTCATATGAACCGGGGTGAAGAGGCGAATGTCCGGGAACACTATAAATGGCACTTAGAGTCCTTCGGTGGCGACAAGGACATTCGAAACAGGATATTTTTGCTGGTAAGGCGAAATATGGGCAATATGGGTGTCGTATGAATCGGGGTGAAAAGACGAATGTCCAGGAGTAGTGTAGATGGCATTTCAACTCATTCGGTGGCGAAAAGGACATTCACGAAAGTCAAGTGAAAAATGGGCAATATGGGTGTCATATAAACCGGGGTGAAGAGGCGTAGATGTAGATAATATTTTGAGTCCTTCGTCTACTTGCACAGCATTTACTCAAAAATGGTGGTGCGGACCAGAACAACGCTCGTTCTATCAACCAGGCTAAATGCGCATACGGCATTCTCTCCAAAATCTAGCAAAGGAGTTATCTCAGCACCAAGACCAAGCTGGGTCTGTTTCGCTCCCTGGTAATTTCTGCGTTTGCGTATGGTAGCAATACATGGAAAGTTCCAGTAAGAGTTACCAGAAAGCTGCAAGTATTCGTCAACTCATGTCTTCGTCGAATTATAAGAATTTTCTGGCCTGAAACAATATCAAATGAAGAGCTAAGTTGGCGTACGGGGCAGATGCCAATCGACGAATTGATATGCAGGCGAAAATAGCAGTGGGTAGGTCACACATGTCGGAAGAGTGATAAATGCACTGCTTTGCACGTCATGAAATAGAACCCCGTTTCCAACCAAGGCCGACCAAGAAGGGGTCCTAGAATCACATGGCCACGATCTGTGGCAAAGGAGTGTAGCGCGCTGGGTAAGTCTGTTGTAAGCTGCACCCTATTCCCCAGAACAGAGTACGATGGCGCGCAGAAGTGCAGCTTTCTGGCAACTCCTACGGAAATTTTCCATGTACTGCACCCATACAAAACTACAGACAGTACCCGAGAGCGAAAAAATATCAGCTTGATGTTGATGCTGAGACAACTGCTCTGCCAGATTTTCGACAGCATGCCGTATGCGCATTTAGCCTGGTTGATAGAACGGGCGTTGTCCTGGTCCGCACCACAATTTTCGAGGAAATGCTGCGCAAGTAGACGAAAGACTCGAAATGCCATCTACATCTACGCCTCTTCACCCCGATTCATATGACACCCATATTACCTATATATTTTGCTTTACTTGCAAAAAGTCTTTTTCGGATATCCTTGTCGCCACCGAAGGATCCGGAATTCCATCTATAGTACTCCTGGATATTCGCCTCTTCGCACCGGTCCATATGACACCCATATCGCCTATATTTCGCTTTACTGCCAAAAACATCCTTTTTCGAATGTCCTTGTCGCCACCGAAGGATCCGGAATGCCATCTCAGTACTCGTGGACATTCGCCTCTTCAACCCGCGCCTATTCACCCCGGTTCATTTGACACCCATATTGCCCATATTTCACTTGAATTTCTTGAATGTCCTTTTCGCCACCGAAGGACTCTACATCTACAGTACATTCGTCTCTTTCCATCCATTCTCCTCACGTACATATAAAAATCCTTGATTGCATAGACAACCTGCCCAACATACTAGTACTATTTTCATACAAAACCCCGACATTGAATGATGAATCAATTGCTCTCGAGCCGCAGACGCAAATCGCCCAGCCGCTGTCTAGCAAAACACAGCATAAGGGCGACCGACGGACGGACGCATTTGTTCTTGGTTATTATTACGGGGACAGACGTATATGTTTTCAATTGAACTCATTTGTTTTTAATTTTATTTTTAATTAATTCAACGTCAATTAATAAATTGTTTCCCCTTTGATCGCACATCGAGCTCGCAGTGTTTGTAGATGAGCGACTTTGCGCAGTATGTCATTATTTCATGAGGTGAACATTTCAGAACTTTGTGCTTGCATTACCATTCACAAAATGACGACGGATGAGGAACTCACAGCCGGGCACGAGGAAATAAATCTTCGGAGATATTCGTTTGTAACTATGGTGGTCATAGGTAAGCATTGGCCGTGAAGGCCACAACAAACAAATGCTAGCAAAAACCTTCTCGAAACATTGACAGCGATGTGCGATCTTAAGGGGACTACAGACCTTCAGTTTAACAGCGCAGATATCTATGCTAATATCTGTTGAAAAATCTGCGCAGTTATCTGAACTGAAGGTGTGTAGGCTACATTCGATTTTCGCTAAATTAGTTCCGATATTTTGTACAGTTCTATCAGTTTTGTCGAAGTGTTCACATCGTACGTGGCTGAGCAAGTATCTTTTTAGTGTTCCCGACTATTCTATATTTCCTGTGTTGTTGGTGTTTTACTGCGATCTATCGTATCTTTTATGGTATCTTTCTGTGCTGGACTTGCTGATGAACGATGCGCTGGGTTTTGGTGGATGTGGATGAATGTATGAAAGAGGGGAATGTACTAGAGAACAGGGTGGCCATTCTGAGATGGGCAACCCCATTTTTTTTTCTTTTTTGACTTCAGATTCGGAATCAGCGACCCAAAATTACCTTATAGTTCGAACCAGCCCGATCGGACAAGTATTTCCCGATGAAAACAGGGTGTTCATTTTGGGGTAGGCAACCCCAAATTTTTTTCTTCTTTTTTGACTTCGGATTCGGAATCAAAATTATCTTCACTTGAAACATACTCGCACAACGTTCACATTATAGTGAAACTACATATATACGAACATGACCGCGAGTGCCACTCGCGTAAAAGCACGTATCTAGTCTGCTACAGACAATGGCCGATCGCCATGGTTCGAACTACAAGGTAATTTTCAGTCGCTGATTCCAAATCTAAAGTAAAAAAGAAAAAAAAATTTGGAGTTGCCCACCCCAGAATAGACACCCTGTTTTCATGGGGAAATATTCGTCCGATCGGGCTGGTTCGAACTCCAAGGTAATTTTGGATCGCTGATTCCGAATCTGAAGTCAAAAAAGAAAAAAATGTTTGGGGTTGCCCAACCCAGATTGACCACCCTGTTCTCTAGTACATTCCCCTCTTTCATACATCCGCCTACGAAAATTCCGCATTTCACAGCCACACAAATCGCAAACCCGAAAAAAAGATACATTGCAAAAAAAAGATACATTGCCAAAGAAAAGATACATTTCTACACAATTGGCCGTCCTCAATCATCCTCTCACCCAAAACGAAACATTCACATATCAGTACGAGAGCGAAATCTCTGTACAAACTAGTGGTTTCATGGTCATTGTGAAATTTAGTAGAAAACTGATAAAACTGAACGATAAACTGTGTAATCTGCGCAGATTATCGTTGCAAAACAAGGTCCGAATGCACAGATCTCAGATCTGCGTAAAAATCTGCCAAAACTGAGCAGTTCACACAAATTATCGTTCAGACATGATGTCACACGCGATAAACTGAGCGATAAACTGAAGGTGTGTAGTCCCACTTAGACAGACTCAGTAACCGGGAGTTACGGAGGAGGGATTAAGGGCAGATATTGGCTTCCTCCATAAAATACAATGAAGCTAACACAACCGCGCCCATTAGTGTCACCATACACTGTCGAACTCGAACTCGAACATGGCCTGTACAGGTTAAACCAAAGTCTCTTTGAATTTTAATGTTTGTGTTGCCGGGGTGGTAAACGTGTTTCAAATATTTCGTAGATGCATTGAGTTTTTGAAACACAAGAAGATCTTGTTGAAAAGGGATTTCAGGTAGTGTGGAATTTGAGGGTATCCGAAATGGAATATAGTAGTTGTGGGTGATGTATGAGAGAAGAATGTGTGATTTATGATGCAAGGTTGTGTGAGGATTTATGTTGATGCGTATACATTTTTGTTTCTGATAATAATAGGCGGCAAATGATGTATCATTACCAAGAAGACAATGATTAAAAATGTACAGTGTGTTTGAAGGAGTTTTGTGCAACTATAGAGTAGAGGGTAAGGGCATCGCATCAAAATATTATAATGTATGACATGATATACATTGTCATTAAAGAATGTACGTGGTATGGGATTTCTGGCATTACATGATGTGTGGAAATTTATTTGATTTATACATAGTAAAGAGTGATTATATTGTTATTAAATTTTTCATTGAAGCAGTACCTAAAATAAAACTCCTTTCAAAATGTATGATGCTCAGCGTTGCACCGGTTCAATGCAAATTACAAGCAATTCGTGAATTACCAGACTCTCAAAATATTAAATGACCTATTTTATGGTCTTCAATTAAGGGTAGAAATCAGTAAATGTTGACACTGAGACGCAATTCGATTCGTAAAATTTCAACATTGGTTTTAAAAGATCATTAGTTTGCAAATTGTGTTTATTATGTACCTACCGCATTGAACATTCCACATTACGAATGCACATGAATGACAGGTATTACGTGAACAGTTGATTTCGAAAGAGGTATTGAAAATACTCTTGGATTTGGCGGGTTGAAAGGAACACGATCCTTATAGTAGCCACACAAGATCGAGCTCAGTCACGACCAAACCATCAACGAAATCGTGTGTGGCCACCATTAGTAATACAGAACCATTAAGGGTCATAAATTTTTCTACATTGCAACATTTATCACGATTTCTGCGTATAAATTAAGTGTAACAAAAAATATCCCTTTATTGAATGAGTTACCTTATCTCTTCTGGGGAATTGAATGGTCAATTGAATGCTCTACACGTAAGGACACAAAATCGTATTCCAGGTAAATGATCCATTAAATGTGGACACATGACACTGAAATGGATTCCTATGCATATATCTTACAATCGGTAATTGCGTTGCAAAATGAATAATAGAGAGCACGCCAAAGAATCTCTGGATTGTGACAAAACTACATTTAACCCCTTTCTATAATTAATACCATGCATAACACACACCTATACCTACTACGTATATCGAAATCCTACATCATATAACATTTACAAAATGCCAAACACCATACTCCAATTCACCATACATCACATGCTACATACGAGTATGTTAATGATAATATATATATATATATATATATATATATATATAATATATAATATATATATATATATATATATATATATATATATTCGCATCTGTGTCCCCGAGCGTTTCCATCATGCATCATGCATCTCCTCCTACTATTATCAAAATCTTATCCACCATATTTCATTCATTCATCATATTATATCCATCCGAATTCCATGAATTTTGCATCTCCGTCAATTTCAACTCAATTGCCTGAAATTACCTTCTTTCCAAAAGCCACAACGAAAACGGACCTTTTCATAATTTTCCTATTACATTCGATGCAATGCAATCGTTGCAAGAAACCTGTATTCAACAACACCTTCTGACCTACCACATTGTCTTGCCTTTGAAAGAAAATCCCTTGATCACTACTCTTCAAGCGATGTGTTAAAATTTCGTCCGAATGACCCAAGATACTTCGCACATATCTGAAGAAAATTGTCTGTTGAGACCATGTTCGAGCTCGAGTTCGAGTTCGACAGTGTATGGTGACACTTAAACGAAACGAAATATTCTACTCTACTAAAGAAAAGAAAGCGAAAAAAAAGACGCCTACGCGCCAAATCCCATAACCGGCAAACTACAAGGCCAAAAGAAAAATAATGAAAAACAAGGTATCATGCCTTCATTACTTATGGTGCATTTGCCACTTTGAAATAAGTAGTAAAACTTGTTTCGATTTCCACGTTCCTAAGAGAGGTATATGAAATAGTGGGCCCATTTGAACCAAATGTGGGAATGTGATTTCACAGTAAAGATGATTGAATAACATGAAATTTGGTAAAGATATCTCCAGAAATAAAAAAGTTTTTTAAACAGAAACTGGCTTTTGGAACGGTCGTTCCCATGACAGCTATATGATCTCTCTCTCTGGTTCCCGTTAACAATTTGTTTGGCATAGGCACTAACCACGCCAACTTTCCACCTCGTCCTGTTCATCGTCATCGCCTTCAGCTCACTCCACGACTTGCCTATTGAGGCACCCTCTTTCATTACCGATCTTCTCCAGGTGCTACTAGGTCGTCGAACACGGCGACTTGCGTTGGTTCCCTGCGGGTTCCAATCGAGGGCCTATTGAGCAATGTTGTTCGGCCCTTTTTGGAGAGTGTGACCTATCCATTGCCACTTTCGCCTTTTAATGGAAATGTCTATCCTGTCCAGACCAGTAATAGTAAGAAGGTCGTCGTTAGAAATTACCTCCGGCCAGCGAATGTGTAGGATGCGCCGTAGACACTGGTTCACAAAGATTTGCATTGTAGTTGTTATCGCCTTGGTCACCTTCCAAGTTGAACAGCTATATAGAAGCACTGATTTTACGTTGGTTTCGAAGATCCGGAGTTTGGTGCTTCTGGAAATGTTTTTGTTTGCCAGAAAGGAGTCAAACTGGGAAAAGCAGCTCGAGCCTTGTGGATGCGAGATTCTACATCAGCATCCGCTCCACCATCTGCTGTAATTACGCTTCCGAGGTAGCAGAAATGGTCAACTTTTTCGACTGCCTGCCGCAAGACACAAACTTCACTTTGCCTCCCTGGATCCAAGCTCAAGTACTTAGTCTAGGCAGCGTTGATTTTAAGCCCCGCATTACGGCTCTTACAATGCAGAGCGTCAGACATTTGAGCTACTTGATCCGATTTATTTGATAGAGACAAATATCGTCAGCATAGTTGAAGGTATTTCAACAACTTCCATCTTGTACCTTTGTTCTGGTGTTTTTGAAGCGCGCCGCTTAGCACATCATTAAGCGCTACTTGTGTTTTCTTTCCCTGCTGGAAAGTAACAGCCACTCTGTCCAACCAACCAACCAACATCATGAATGGCAATTAAAAAGAGTAAAGATGACAAAATGCAGCCTTGTCTCACTCCGATATGCACCTCGAAAGTATCTGATACCTTACCTTTCGTTAAAACGTGACATTAGGCTCACTGGTAGAACTCCTTGATGACGGAAGTTATTTTATCTGGTATGTCTCTCCAACGTAAAGCCTTTCAGATATATTCCCGGTCAACGCTGTCAAACGCTGAAATCGATGAACACAAGATATAATGGAGGTTTCCACTCGGATTATTCAATAATAATTCGGAGAGTGTTGATGTGGTTGCTACATGAGACACCCTCGCCAAAGCCGGCATTCAATGTGCGGTCAACAGTTTGTTTGCTCCATTTCAAGATTATTTTTACCATCAGTTTGGAGACTGCTGGGAGAAGACAGATCCCACGCCAACTATTGTAATCCTTTCAGATCGCCTTTTTTCGGGATCTTAATAATGACGCCCTTCTTTCACTCTTAAGGAAGAGTTTTGGTTTCCCAACACTCTTGGATAAGGGGGAGAAGAATATCCGCAGTAGCGTTGATATCCGTCTTAAAGAATTCCATCTATCCCCGGGGCTTTACCCGCATCCATCGATTTAATAGCCGCAGTTACTTCCAGCTTAGATGGCTGGCTGGTATCATCTTTGACTATTTGCAGAATATCTTCTGCTACTAATGAAGATGCATTCGAATGTCCAAAGGTGTTGTTGAGGACCTCAATGAAGTGTTCTCTCCATCTCCGCAGTTGGTCTTCTTCGGTTACCCGTACAGACCCATGTTTATCTTTCACAGGATATTTTGTTGCAAAGGGTTCCACTGGCACCGCTGTAAGGCGCTTCCTCTGCTTTCTCCGCTAAGGCGTTGATGAAATTTCGCTTGTCCCGTCTTACGCTTTTTGCACGCCTTTCTGTAGTGAACGGTATTCAGCTCTGAGTTGGTCTTTGGCCGTTAGCAGCTGAGTTAATCTGTTCCTTAACTCTCTTGCGTGCTGAGAGTAGAGACCATGTAGGGTCGCTAATGAATGGTCTCCTACAACGCGCTCCAATCAAACCGCCAAAGTTACGCCACACGAAATAAATGAGTCTTTAGCGATCTTCCATCTACCATCAATTATAGGATTCTTACAAGGTGGTGGTGCAATAGCTCTCTCGTGCAAGGTGGTGGAATACGCATGCCTTATAGATGGGTCTTTAAACTTTTGCACATTAAAACGTGGCAAGATGCGTGCATTTTGAGGGCTGGATCGATGCCGTTCGTAAGCGTATTTTCGCGATAGCCAAGTGTTGGTCGCTGCCAACATCAGCACGTTGTTTCGACCTGACGTCTAAGAGACAATTCCTCCATATCTTGGAAACGGCTATATGGTCACTTTGTTCTGTTTTCTGTTCTACCATCCGGAGAGGTCCAGTTTGTTAAGTGGCAGCGTTTGTGCTTGAACAGGGTACCGCCAATGACGAGTGTACGAGAGTTGCAATTTTCCTGTTGCATAGTCCATGATTGCCCATTAGGTGTTCTAAGCCTACATTGTCAGACCCAACTTTGGCGTTGAGATCCTCCGTCACAAATTTTATGTCACTTTTGGGAGCCTTGTCGAAGGTGTCGCCAAGCCTTTGTTAAAAGGCGTCCTTAGCTGATTGACCCGCAGGTTCAGTCGGGGCGTGGCACTGAATTATTGTGATGTTTTCTACCCTGGATTAGAATCTGGCTGTGATGATACGATCGGAGGTCATCTTGTTTCGCTCAGTCCTAGTATACCGATGTTATATGCGGTCATTTCCCGTTTGAATTCAGTGAGCCTCGTACTACTGCACTCACCCCACATCGTTCGAACGTTTCAAGAACCGATCGTGGTCCGATGTTTGTAGCCAAAAGCGGTTGCCGGTGAATCAGTCCGTAGTATCCGAGGCTGGTTTTTTGTTTCGGCTGTAAATTGATCTCAGGTACGCAGGTTACCAGCCCAGATACCCAATCTTAAGGGAAGGGTTGCTTCCTTAGGTGTCCTCAGAGTCGCCGGGAGCTATTTTTAGGGTTTTGTAGTGAAAATAAAACCCTTATGAAATCGGTCATGCGTCCGTCTGTCTGTTTGTCCGTCTGTTCGTCTATCCGTCTGTCTGTTCGTCAGTTTGGTCATGAAATATCTCACGAAGCTACGTGCGTGAAATGTGGTGGAAATATGTAGAAGTACTATAATTCTCTGGAGAAAACGGTGCGTTGTAATAGGTCAATAGGGGGGGGGGGGGGTTCCCATAGAGAGGAAACACCCCCTGCACGCCCTAAAACACGTCAAAAATACTGATGGCCAACACCATAGGCAATAATATGACTAGTTGCATATAGTTTTTCATAGAGCGAATTGTATATTAGTTTAACCATTTCTGGAAGGGTACAGATTAATGGGAGAGGAAGGGGGGGGGGGGGGGGGGGGGGTATGCAAGTTTGCATTTTGCAATGTCGTCTTAATATGAATGGTTAAGCATCTCGAAGAGTAGGACAGTTTATTTCGTGTACATAAGTACATATACATATATCTGCAGTTCAGCTTCTCCTATTAAAACAATTCCTTTGAGAGGTGGCAGATGGAGTCTTTTTTTATGAATTGGCATGTAAGATACTATATCATGGGCAAGACAATATGCTGTTTTTATTCACCTGAGTGGTACTAAGAAGAGTAAGGAGCCAATATTTACATACCAAAATAAGCGCTTGCTACAAAACCCTCGGATTGCGGGCGTAGCCTTCTATATTCTGGTTTCATTGTAAATTGTCTTATATGTATACATGAATCGACAAGGTCACAGGTTACGCTAACGGGCATTAACCCTCCGATTTTCGAACTATGTTAATATTAATTCGCACACCAGTGCATTGACGCCACGCAAAATTGCTTTTTTCGTTAACTTTCATTGTTACGAAACTCCCACAAAATTAAATTTTGCTGTTGCAACAATAAGCGTGAACTAGTTATTGTAATAGCTCAGCTAAATTAGTTCGCAAATATGATCGCGACCATGATTCTTGGGCTCAGTTAGCTTAGAAACGTAACAATAAAGTGTTTTCAATTAAATTTGTGTTGTCTTCCGATCTATTGAAGAAGAAAACTGTTATACACGCATTGACACCTTTTTGTTATGGCCAAACCAATCCTGTGGTTCACACCAGACAGCGGAAAAATGCAACGATCGCTAGTAGGTTACAATCAGAGGGGGTAGGACGAATGTCTGCAAAAAGCTGTATGTGCCTTAAGAACTAACTACACGAAACCACCAAAATATTATTATTATATTATGGGGGATAGCCGAAGCAGACCACTAACGTTTTGGTCCCTTTTCGTCCCCTCCCGGTCATCAGTGGCTTCCAGATGTCGACTGATAGTTGTCGACCTCTTTCTTCATCACTGAGTCCCATGTTATTGCTAGCATTTGTTTAAGGCTGAGTTCACTCATGGCTTCCACACTTATCGTGTGCCTGCCTGTGATCCTCAACCTCGTGCTAGCCAGTGCTGGACATTCGCACACAATGTGTGCTGCCGTCTCGGCCTCCTCCAGGCATAGCCTGCAAACCTCATCTTCCCCGATTTTCATCTTGGCCAGATGAGCCTTAAAATTACCATGCCCTGTGACCAAGGCAGTTATCCAGCTTAGGGTACTCCGTTTATAACTGAGTACCTTTCTCGCTTCCCTGCCTAAAGGGCTGGTCATTGCATTCCGAGCTTGTTTGCAAGTGACTAGCTCCTGCCATCTTTGTTGATGCATGGATTCCATCTACTCCCCAACCTTCGCTCCAATCATGTCGTTCCCCAGAGCAACTCTGGGTTCTGGGCCAATGAAAGTTGCTACAGATCCCTGTTTTGCTAGGGCATCCGCCGCCTCATTTCCTGTTGTACCTATGTGTCCTTTTACCCACATTAGCGTAACCTCATTTCCTGAGGCACACGTGTTGTGCTTCCGGACTCACTCTAGTACCAGTTTAGAGTTTATGTTCGTCTGCTGCATGCGTCTGATCACCGATTGGTTGTCCAGTGCAATAAGGATTTTCTTCCCCCGCACCTGACCCTCAAGCAGGTGGTCCAACGCATGCAACAAGCCAAGCATCTCTGCCTGGTATACGGACACATACTCTCCTAGACTAAGCTTAGCTTAGCTCTTCACCAAAATAAGTCCGTATCTTATTCTTTTTGGGCATGAATTTTCATTGTCAGGACGTCCTAAACCAAATTTGAGTGCACATTTCGGGATACTAAATGCGACCATACACCATTCGGAGTTCCGGACAGGCCGTTTATTTCAATAGAACGAATGTATCAGGTGTACAACTTTGCTTCCGCCGTTTTCTGACAGACGGTTGTATCGGAAAACGACGGAAGCAAAGTTGTACACCTAATACATTCGTCTATTGAGATAAACGGCCTGTCCGGAATTCCAGATGGTGTATGTTCGCCTTAAAGGCCATTCAGGTAGACACCGTAAGTCCGATTAGGAATGTTGAAATTCTTAAAGCAAATGAAAAAGAGGCTAAGTATTATAATCGTAGGAAACGAAGAGTACAATTTAATATAGGTGAGAAAGTATTAAGGTGGAATGTTGTCCAAATGGATGCGGTTGGTTTTAGGCTCATTTCCAGCCACAAAGTATTAAAAAAGTGGCTTTTCTCACCGTTCTTTAGCCGACGTAGCTGTGAACGAGTACATTGATTTGGCAAAAAGTTAGTGAAGTGAAGACGGAATCATATCACCTTCCAAGCACAAAATCCCAGTAAAACGGTCTCGGAAACCGATTCGGAACGGAAAAGAGAATACTTTACTTTGTTAAATGCTTATTTCTTGGTTTACAGTAATGCCCATAAATAAAAAAAAACTGAATTTATTTGCAAGAGAACTTCTAACTACTTTGCCTTAACCCCTAGCGGGGCATAGCGCGTCAACTACTCCTGCGCGCCATCGTACTCTGTTCTGGGCAATGGGGCGCAACTCCCCAAAAGACTTACCCAGTACCTGACACTCCTTTGCCACAGATCGACGCCATGTGATTCGAGGACCCCCTCTTGGTCGGCCTTGGTTGGAAATGGGGTTCCATTTCATGGCATGCATAGCAATGCAGTTATCACTCTTCCGCAATGTGTGACCTATCCACTGCCATTTTCGCCTGCGTATCAATTCGTCGATTGGCATCTGACCCGTACGCCGACTTAGCTCTTCATTTGATATTGTTTCGGGCCAGAAAATTCTTAAAATTCGACGAAGACATGAGTTGACGAAAACTTGCAGCTTTCTGGTAACTCCTACGGAAACTTTCCATGTACTGCTCCCATACAAAAGCACTGATAGTACCAGGGAGCGAAACAGGCCCAGCTTGGTCTTGATGCTGAGATAACTGCTCTGCCAGATTTTGGACAGCATGCCGTATGCGCGTTTAGCCTGGTTGATACGACGAGCGATGTCCTGCTCCGTACCACCATTTTCGGCAACAATGCTACGCAGGTAGACGAAGTTGTCCACCTTCTCCACAGGCTGCCCATTAATATTGATGGCAATAGGTGTCGGATTTCTTTTTCGCAACGGCGGGCTAAGAACCTTGGTCTTGTTGGTATTAATCTTTAGCCCAACCTTGCTTGCCTCCCTCTCGAGATCTAATGCCATTGCGGACAGATCCATGATTTTGTGGGAGAGTAGGCATATGTCGTCAGCGTAGTCAAGATGTTGTAGATAAGATGTCAAAGTCCATTGAATTCCTCTGTCGAGTCCGGATAGGGCTGCATGCAGCACATCGCCGATCACAATGAGGAATAGGATCGGTGAGAGGATGCACCCCTGCCGAACTCCACTGCGAATCTCAAAGTCCCCCGACACCTTACCTTTATGCAGAACGCGACATTTCGCGCCGTCATAGGTTGCCTTAATAATAGCCACAAGCTTCTCAGGGATGCCTCTCCTGCGCAAGGCCGCCCATATAGAATCCCGGTTCACACTATCGAAAGCCTTTTCGAAATCGATGAATAGCAAGTGAAGCGGAGAATCGTATTCAGCGCATTGCTCGATGATGATTCGCAAGGTGTTAATGTGATCGACACAGGAGAATCCGGATCGAAAGCCAGCCTGCTCTTCATCAATTGTGCTTTCTAAGTGGGCCTTTAGTCTTTCCAGGACGATTTTAGCTATTATCTTGGCAACGGCAGGAAGCACACAAATGCCTCTCCAATTATTACAGTCTGTGAGGCTACCCTTCTTTGGAAGTTTGATGATCAAACCTTCCTTCCACTCAGTGGGAAAGGTCTCTGTATTCCACGCTTTATCAACAAGTGGGTGCAGCAAATCGGCAGTTACGCTTGGCACTGCTTGATAAAGTTCGGCAGGGATGCCGTCAAGTCCGGCGGCCTTTCCTCGTTTTAGTGCAATAATTGCAGTGACTATTTCCTCTTTAGTCGGGGCAGTGGACCGTATACGCACATTTTGATGGTTAGCTAAATTATCTATATGAGGGGGAACTTCACCAGAGGTTACACGGTTCAAGACCGCGGCGAAGTGTTCTTTCCACCGCCTCATTTGATCTTCTTCCAAGATAAGTAGCTTTCCATCACTATCTTTCACCGGATGTTGGCAGGAGTTACGACCACCTGTAAACTCCTTGATGACACCGTATACGGCGTTTAAGTTGTTACTTCTAGCGGCTTCTTCTGCTGACGCTAAAAGAGAATTGGCATAAACTCTTTTATCGCGTCGCACACTACGCTGAACTTCTCGAGCTTTCTGACGGTAAAGGAGTTCGATGCTGCTTCGATTGTCGTCTGATGCTGCAGCCAAACGAACTTTCAGCTCCTTTCTTTCAACAATCCGCTGCCATGAAGCGTCGGACATCCAGGGCTTATTCCGGCAATCCGGGTTTGGGCCAAGGATGGTATTTGCGCTATCAATGTACGCATTTTTTATGGCATCCCAGTTTTCGTTTATGTCACTATCTGGGTGACTAGTTATCTCAGCCGCTTTTTGCGCAAGATGGTCATTATATTGTTGTAAGACAGCTGAATTTTTTAGTCGAGCGGTGTTGAATTTGCGGGGCCTGGATCTTTCGTCGCTGGGGCGGCGCACGGCTGCAATACGCAATCGAACATTAGCGATCATAAGATAATGGTCTCTTCCCATCCCAATATCGGCACCCTTCTTGTTTCGCACGTCCAGGAGGCAACTCTTGAATCTTTTACTAATGGCAAAATGGTCGATCTGATTTTGTGTTCAGCGCCGATCAACAGAGGACCAACTGATTTTGTGGTGGTCCTTATGCTCAAACATAGTACCACCGATGAAAAGACTGTGAAAGTTACAGAACTCTACAAATCTTTCACCGTTGTCATTCCGATCACCAAGACCGTGTCTCCCCATCACATGTCTGAGCCCATAGTTATCAGCGCCAACTTTCGCATTCAAATCAGCCATAACCATTATAATGTCACCTTTAGGTGTTCTGCTCTGAACGGCGCGGCGTTTAGTTCTTCGTAGAAGGAGTCTTTTGCCAAGACATTGTCGGGTTCAGTAGGGGCATAACATTGTATTATTGAGATGTTCCTCATTTTGGTCCGGAACCTGGCGGTCAAGACCCTGTCAGAGACCGGTTCCCAGGATAAGAGACAGTTTCGCGCGGTTCTGGTTAAAAGGAGCCCCACACCTGACTCACGACGACTATCGGTAGCTTTACCGGAGTACAACATTACAGTGCTGCCCGTTGGAGAGATGAATTCTCCGCTGTTCCACCATCTTATCTCACTAACTCCTAAGATATTTAATTTGTACCTCAGAAATTCACTCTCTAATTGAAGAAATCGTGCGTTCTGGGGACCTTCTGATCCATTGTCCAGGAGAGTACGCACATTCCAGAATCCAATCTTTGTCATTGTACGATAGCTGTTGTTGTTGAAATTGAGTGATATGCATCTCGCAACATGCGAGTACATTCATATGATTTCATTATCAACAACATTGAGTAAATCTTCAGTTACAAAAAAAAAAACCAATAAAAAGAAAAATTGCCGATGTTTGCAACTCAGACATAACTTGTTTAATCTTTGACGTAAAAATTGAATCAACTTTTCCGAGGGTTATCACTGGTAATCAGCCACTAGTTTGGTATAAATCCTAACAAAACTTATGGAGATAGTTCAGTTCAGTCTCGACGCGAAATCAGTCCAGTCCAGTACCCCATCCACCATGAAATTCTTTATCGTTTTTGTGGCTATCCTATCCGTGGTGGGTAAATATTGTATTATCTCATTTTATTTAAGCAATATCGAAACTCAACAATATTTTCAAAATTAATTAATCAATTCTAATTTCTATTACCGATCTCATTTTTAGGTTCTCGCCGATTGGGCTCCAGTGACCAGGGAGAATTTCTTTAAGATTCGCGAGGAATGCTTCAATCAAGAGAATGTTTCGACCGCTAATAGGGAACTTATCAAGAAAAGTAAAATGCCTGATGAACATGAAGTCTACTGCTATGTTCGATGTATTGGCCAGAAAACTGGAACCTGGGATGATCGCACAGGATACAATGTTGATCGGGTTTTCGCCATGTTCGAAGCCCACGATTTGGTTGTTACCAAGGAGAGTTTGAAGAGTTGCTTCAATCCTGTGATGGATGTCGATACTTGTACATGGGCTGCTGTAAATATGAAGTGCTTGTGGGAAAATAAGCACATTAGCCGAAAAAATAAGGCTTGAAGTTGATTAGGACGTAAATGTTTAGCGCAAATTAAAGTTTAGATTAACAAAAAAAGTGCGTTTTAACTTTCTCATTACAAAGACAAGATTAGTATAATTTTCAGTTTAATGGTACATACGACCTAAAAATTTGTTGGTGTTTTTGTTATGAATCTGTAATGAACCATATTATGGTCTGGTTGTGCTGCTCCCACCGGCAGATCGAAGCAGCACCTGATGAGTAAGGATCTTTCGGTGGTACGAAACCAGAGGCCGAGGGTCCCATTACACCTGGACCCCAATACGAGCGCGAGGGCAAGCGAGCCATCTGCCAACCATTCCATCCTTATCGCCTCAGCTTTTTTATTCCCCATTTTTGCCTCCTTTGTTTGTGTTGTCTTCCACAAATAATAAAAATAAATAACTGGCGCAACAGTCCAATTTGAACCACGGCCTCGAGATGAGTTAGCATCATCTCATTTTCTAGATCGTGACGGTTTTTGTGCAGAGGTATGTGATCAGCAATACGCTCAACCGAGTTATTTACCCCATTATGGGTACTCATTTAACAGCTGAGTGCCCAGTGCGTTGAAGGCGAACGTGCTAACCGTTGCGCCATCCGGACTACTTGTCTTCCACAGGTCTATGAGTTTTTGTTAATACGTAAAGGACAAGGGCAACGAGCGGCGAAAACCCCGCCCACGTCTCCCGAACTGAGCTACAGCAAGCATAGGCCACTGCTTAGCTCGTTGAGGAGCCTTTTTCTTCGCCAGATGGCACAGCCCGACCTTCACGGTCAATTAAGCTACCTTAGGCTCCGTCCCCACGGGCATCTTTGGATGCCCACCAAACCGTCCGTTACAAATCCAGAAATTAACATCTACCCCATCTCTTCACTGACGTTTTCGTTTGATATAGGTAGTGCCCTGGACAGCCACTGATTTGGAAGCTATCCAACGGCAGGTACTCCTAAGTGTCAATATGTTCAAATACTGAAAATATCATCTCAAGTCTGTAGTGGAGACGATGGTTTTTTTTTACCTCGGGAAATCGGAGGCAGAGGCGTTGTTAACATTGCAAAACAATACCACAAGCAAGTCGACTCACTTCGTACTTATTTCTTCGGTAAAGCGGCTGCGAGTCCACTGCATGAAGCTGTCTGTGGGACGGACAATGGTTTGACTTCACTTGGCTTAAAATGTTGCGTGCCAGTGCATCATCGGTGATCACGCCAAAATTGACTCCCCACAGGCTAATGCAGAAGCCAGGGCGATGGTGAGGTTATGGTACTGGTATAATTTACCAGGACTGCGGCAATCCAAAGACCTCATTGATCCCTACAGTCGGAAAGAAGCTAGCCGCCTGGGATGAGCTGACCTGACGTTCTTTGACTACCTCACGGGACACCACTGGGTGAGATATCACAAAATGGGTGTGTCCACTGAGATGGAATGAGCCATTAAACGAGCATCCATTTCCTGGGCTATGGCGAAACGTTTCGCTTTCAAATCTACAGTTTTAATCCGATTTTCATGAAATTTTTAATATTGCACCTCCAGAACAAGGAGAAGCTGTCTACACGATTTTTTTTAAACGTTTAAATGTTTGTCAAATGGTACATTCACCGTTTTTGCCTGGCTTATAACCATGACTTTCTGGAAAAAGGCATAGTTATATTTTTGCTATTTATATGGTTTTTAATAGGAACGATGCATTTTGTTTTTGACATTTCTCGAATAGGAGTGAAGTTGGCTTCACAATTTTCTCACATTTTGAAACGCCAATCTATGCCATTTAATCTTGGAGAGATACATGCTTCAACAATGTTAGCAAATTATTCAACTTCTTTATCAAAGTTCACATTTTATTGCGACTACGTTGCGCGCTTACGCAAATTTTCGGTCGACGAAGCCGTCCAATAAAACGGACTATTAAACGTTTGGTGCAGAAATTCAAAACAACTTATGCATTGCATAATGTCCCAGTGCCTGTGCGACAACGTAATGCTCGAAGTGTAGAAAGTATCGTGGCCGTTCGAGAGAGTGTGCGTGAGCAGTCAAGGATGTCGATTCCAAGCTGATCGCAGGCGTTGAACATCAGTGTAACCAGTTTGTGGCAAATTTTGCGGAAAAATTTGGCTTTCCGCCCGTATAAGATTGCGTTGACTCAGGAACTGAAGCCAACCGACCATTTTAAGCGTCACACATTCGCTAATTGGGCTCTTTCACAAGAAAATCATCTTTTCGGATGAAGCTCACTTCTGCTCAATCTCGATGTTTTTGTCAACAAGCAAAATTGCCGCATTTGGTCGAGTGAGCAGATTGAAATGATGCACGAGACACAACTTTATCTGAACAAATTAACTGTTTGGCCCATTTTTCTTTTTTTGATCAAAACGGCGCGCCAACAACCGTCAACGGCGATCGCTACAGGGCTATGATATCGGAGTATTTTTGGGACCAGGTTGACGCTATGGACTTGAACGATATGTGGTTCCAACAGGACGGCACAACGTGTCATACAGCGTACGAAACAATTGAATTATTGAAGACGCAGTTTGGTGAGCGAGTTATCTTATGCAACGGTCCTCACGAATCGCCGCCTCGTTCGTACGATTTAACCCCTTTCGACTTTTTTCTTTGGGGTCACATTTAATCGCTGGTCTATGCTAATCAGCCAGCAACGTTAGAAGAGCTGCACGCCAACATTGAACGCGAAATTCCTGGAATTTCAGCCGATTTGTGTGCTCCAGTCATGGAAAATTGGCTTCCGCGGCAGACATTTGAAGAATATTGTATTTCATAATTAATGGCATCAACTGTACTTTCATTTAAAATAAAAATAGTTTCCATAATTAACCCACAAGTCTTTTAATTGAAACCAGTCCGAAGCGTATATACCCTAGACTTGTACAGACCTAGTGGAGATACCAAAAGTACCAATTGGCAACGACCATATGCATTAAGAATGGGTCTGCTATATGGCCAATTCATAGGGGAGGTTGGCACTCATTCAGTAGGATCTTGACCATTCTCAAAATCAATTAACTAACTAACCCATTCTACAAATATTTGTCGAATTTTTCAAGGCGCTAGCTTCATTCTATCGAAAGGTATTGCTTATTTGAAGTTTCACTTGTAGGGGAGGTAGGGGCTCCTTGGGTCGGATCTTGCTTATCATTGGCACCAACCATTAAGATCACCCTACAAACATTTAAACAAAATTACAAGTCTCTAGCTTCACTCTATAGAATGTTATCGCTTATTTGAAGTTTCATTTGTAGGGGAAGTAGGGGTTCCTTAGGTCGGATGTTACCCATCTTTAATGCCAACTAACTCAATCTCACTTCAAACATTTGACCGAAATTTCAAGTCACTGGCTTCATTCAATCAAAAGTTATCGCTTATTTGAAGTTTCATTTGTAGGGGAAGGTGGGGGTTACTTGGGTCGGATCTTGCCCATATTCAATACCAACTAAGTAGGTCTTACTAGCAACATTCCACCAAATTTTGAACTCGGTAGTATCATTCTATCGAAAGTTATCGTTATTAATGGAATATTTAATTTTTTCGAATTTGTAAGGGAGGTAGGTGTTCCTTTGATTTGATTATGCCCAACTTACAAAACCTTAAACAGCTTCTTCCCTCAGGGTTACATCAGATGTCTACGTCAATTGGTTCAAGTGTTATAGACAAAAAACCTGAAAAGTAGGGTAGTACGGGGCTTTTTGTAAGAAAATTACTGTTAGCTTTCAACTGATCTATTTTATTTTCCCAGGAGAGTATAAGATTACCCTTACTAGCAATATACCAAAGCTAGAGCTTTTCATGATTTTTTAATCGGAAGTTATTGATACATTTAATTATTTTACATATGTAGGGGAGGTAGGCGTTCTCTTGGCCTGATCATGCCCAATTTCAATTCCATCCAACTAGATCATACTACCAACATTTTACCAAAATTTCAAAGCTCTAGCTTCATTCTATCGAAAGTTATCGTGCGAACGGACAGACAGACGGACGGACAGACAGACAGACGGACAGACAGACATGGCTAAATCGAATCAGGAGGTGACCCTGATCATTTATATATATATATTTTATATGCTATACCTCCGGAGCCTCCTTTAAGGTGTTACATATTTTCGTCGTGACAAAAACAATATACCCTATACTATAAGTCTAGGGTATAAAAACAAAATGCATCGCTCTTAATGAAAAACTCTAAAGATGACTGTATTGTCAGAGATAGTCATTTCTATGACATGTCTCTCATGTTTTGTCAGCTAGATTCACAACTTAATTAATATAATTTATTATACAACCATCTACTGAGCATTATACGTCATTGTTAATTACCCTCCAGGGGCATGTAGGCCTAGCATTTCTATGCCTTGTTGATGTTCCGATAGGATGTCTACCTTTCGAAAGTGCAGTTGCTAGCATGCACTTAGTTAATATCTTGATTATCATAGTGGCGCGACAGATCGACGTTGGGCCTTGGCCGCCTGGATCATTGTCCTCCAATTATCTCGGCCACGTGACCGCGTCTTCCAATTTTGGAAGCCCAGTAGCCGCGCGGCGTCTACACCTACTGAGCTTTCCCAACGAGATATCGGTCGTCTATACAGTCGCGCTCCATCAACTCGTTTTGCATTCATTACTCTCTTTGGCATGCGATCATCGCCCATTCTTTGTACATGCCCTGCCCATTGAAGTCGTTGTAGTTTGACGATTTTCGAAACTTCCAGCTCATCGTACATTTCATACAACTCATGGTTGTACCGGATGCGCTATCCATCTCGATCGGAAACAGCCCCGCAAATTCGCCGTAGAACCTTACGTTCAAAAGTGTCTAGCATGTTTCCGGAGGCTTGAGTTAGGGTGCATGCTTCGCAGCCATAGCATAGCACTGAAAGTATAATGGTTTTGTATATGCGGAGCCTCGTGTTTCTGTGCACATGCTTCGGTTTCATTATGGGAAGAACCGAGAAAAAAATCTTATTAGCTAACTGTATCCGTCGCTTGATTTGTCAGTTTCGTTGGCGTCCCTTGATAAGTTGCAACCCAGGTATATGAAGTTGTTCACGAACTCGATGTTGAGGTCCCCCACATTGATGTTCGGTTGTGCAGGTGTCCTTATTGTCGATTGCATTATTCTATAGGTAGTTTTACCCTCGTTAACATGTAGTCCAACTTCTTTTGCAGCGGTATCGAGCGTATGCAGGAGTTCTTCCGCGTCGGCCAATCTTCGGGACATGATGTTGATGTCGTCATCGTACTCTGCTAATTGTGTCGACTTGATAAGTAGCGTATTGCTGTTGTCCATATTCATAGCCTGAATAGCGTATTCCAGTGCTAGGTTGGAGAGCGTCGGTGCCATTCCATCTCCCTGTTTCAGACCAGTGCTTGTTTCAAATAGATCAGTAAGTCTATTCTGGATCCTGACTTGTGAGACGGAGTTGGTCATCGTCATCTTTGTCAGTCGCACTAATTTTGCTGGTATACCAAATTGCAGCATGATGTTGTACAGTACTCCACGATCGATACTGTCGTATGCCTGCTTGAAATCGACAAAGATTTGGTATACGTTTACGTTGTATTCCCAGCACTTCTGGAGTATCAGTTTGACCGTAATGAGCTGATCGGTTGTGGAGTGACCAGGTCTAAAACCGCTTTGATATTCGCCAATGATTCGTTCTGCGTACGGTTTTATTCTATAGGTATTTTCCAGAATTTTCACAAAATTTTATAGGACGTACAAACTAGTGATATACTCAAGTGCCCTAACCCCTTGTGGGGCATAGCGCGTCAACTGTTCCATGTGGCCCAGTTGACGTTTCGTTGGCATAAACTGGTTTCGGAGAATGCAGTTGCCAGCATGCACCTCCTCCACATCCATGGCCACGAACATTGTCTCACACCGCAGTTTATCTCCCTTTTTGTGAATTGGACAGATGATGCTTCTACGCCAATCGTCTGGGATCACCTCGTCCTCCCATACTCGCAGGAGTAATTTATGTACGGCATTAGCTGGAACGGTTCTTCCACCGAATTTTAGCAGTTCAGCTGGAATCTCGTCAGCGCCCGGCGCTTTATTTCGTTTTAGTGACCACAACGCGAGATCAACTTCTTCTACTGTCGGGGATTGTATGGGTGGCCCTAGATCAACAATATCGTCGAGAGCTTCTTGTGTGGGGATGTTAGATGGTCGGTTTAGAAGCTCTTCAAAATAGGAGGCCCATCGTTTGTTAATACCATCGGTGTTGCTGATGATGTTTCCATACTTGTCCTTACAAAAGCTAGTCCTGGGTTGATAGCCGTTCTTAATTGTATTTACTAGTTTGTACGCTTGTCTGGTGCTCCTATTAGCTAAGTTTTCGTTTATATTCAGCAACTGCTCTTCAAAGTATTTACGTTTCTTACGTCTAATTATTCTATTCGATATTCGCCGTAGCTCGTCATATTTTTCTCTTCTGTCTCTGGTTCCTCGTTGTGTCCATTGTCTGCAGGCCTCGCTTTTCGCGTCAAGTGAATTTTTGCATTCTTCGTCGAATCAGCCATTTCGCGCTCGCCGGGTTTTATATCCCACGACCTTCTCTGCGACATCCCTGATGGTACCCTTGAGTTCTTTTCAGAACACATGGACGCCTGTGTTGCTGATGCTATGTAGCATAGGTGACAGTCTTTCCTCAAGGCCATCAGCATACGCCACAGCCCGTAGCATCGCTCAGAAGCTTATCAACCGCAGAGACTTTGGGAGGGCTGATTCTCCATTGGTGAACTGAGAAAATTTTACATTTATAGGTCGTCTTCACCAAGTGACGACCTGATTCACAGTTTGCTCCTCGATAAGAGCGGACATCCATCACACTAGACGCCCATCTCCTGCAAATGAGAACGTGGTCAATTGGTTGACGGTATGTGCGTCTGGAGACTTCCAAGGCTGCTTGTGAATGCGTCGAAGCGGGAAACACATAGAGCTTACGACTAGATTCCTGCTGCAGGCAAAGGCGAAAGTCGCTGGCCGTTGTCGTTACATTTTCCATGGAGACTGTGGCCTCTAGTGGCCCCCGGTGCCAACTTTCATTTCCGACTTTCGCGTTAAAGTCTCCCAGCAGCAATTTGACGGCGATTGTTGGAAGTGAGTCGAAGAGAGTCTCAAGGAGGGCGTAGAACTCGTCTTTTACTGCGTCTTCTTTAACTTCAGTGGGGGCATGCGTATTGATGAGCCAGAGATTGAAGAATCGAGTCTTAATGCGAATCGCACACAGCCGTTCATTTATAGTTTTGAAGTCAGTAATGTGCGGCTTGAGGTGATTGTTTACTATAAATGCTACTCCAAACTCCTTGCGGTCCGAAGGTTTGCACTTGTAAAAATTGTGTGCGATTTCTTTTCATTGATCTCGCTGCCAAGCCAATTTGTTTCCTGGACTCCAGTTATGCTCAGTTTGTACTTTTCGACCTGTTGAAAGAGGGCCTTCTCGGCCCCCGGTTTGTTCAGGGAGCGTACATTCCAGGATCCAAAAGAATAATCCTTTAGTCGTTTGCGTGGTCGTCGTTGTTGATCCGTCCAATCCGAGGCTTTTGTTCCAGGTTTCTTGACATGGAGTGGTTTTTACAAGGACGAGTTGTCAGCACGTCGCTTAACCCCATTCAGGGGATGGCCTCGGAGATAGCTGCTTCAGATGGTTTAATAAACGTGCTGGAGTTCACACAACTATGTTGCAGGTCCAACTACGTAAGTCATTCCATCCTACTAAACCTGAGACGCTTAGGTGTTGGTCAGCCATTCAGGCAACAGCTATCTGCCTTTTTCCAAACTGTATTATCGGTAAGTCTTGGATGTTAGTGGTTTTTAACACTGCCGTTACCAGGGGGCGCCCACGTGGAGGACTATGGAAAAGTTCGTTTGCTAAATAGGTAAGGTAAGTATAGTATTTGCAAATATTTCCAGTATAATGGCTGCTATTTTTGAATTTATGTGGGGGGTGCGACACTTAGCTTTTCGAAGTAGACTTAAAAATTTAAATAATAACATACGTCCTCCGTTATATGACAGTCTACGTCGTCCGCCCAGCTATTTGCATAATTATCAAAGACACTAAAGTAGCAACCGAACACTTTTGAGGCCTATCTGAAAGAATGTAACTTCTCAAATATAGGTATATGGAAATGGAACAAATTATATTACAAGATGTTAGCTAGACACTGCAGGAAAGATTCTCGAGCGGATCATCTGCAATATTCAAATTTGACGAGTAAAATGGAGTTCAATCGAACTTATAAAATGGCTTTCGAAGAGGACGATCCATCAGGACCGCGCTTACACTACAAAGCAATTATTTCGTGAGGACAAATGCTGCGACGTTTAAACGCACTGAGCTAATGGTGACGTTTTTACGCTTTAAATTCATCGAATTATGAATATATATTCTTGCGTCTTTGCAAAAAATGCGTGTCCATGCCAGGGGGCACTTGCTTCTCCTAGTTGGATGTTGTTCCAATGAACTTCGGCTAAGGATGTGCCAATATTTCGATAACAGTGACTAGGAACTGAATATCCGCCTGTCACTGTTAATACCTGTTCCCAGAAAAAAAAATAGCAGTTCCCCTGTCACACTCTTCTCTTTCACATTAACATCCATAGTTAACAACCGACACGTCGTATACCTTTACATACGATGGCGACACGGTCTTGTAGTCACTCCTTAATTTTCTCTTTACTCACAATCACGTATGTATCTCACAGCATCAGCCCCGTATATTTCGCTTGCAATTTGTACTCATCTTACGAAGAAATATAGTTTTTAAGGTTCACAGCGCCCAGCTCAAATCACCACAAGGCACATCAAATACAAAACGCCCCAAGTCACTGGCCATAAAGGAACGACAACGATAACGAGTAACCATCAAATCTTCTCGTTCCTTGTAGTCACAGTCTCAACTTAAGCCACCAGGAACAGATAATACCCTGCTACGGGACTCACAGTCCCAATCATAAGGCCCTAGCCAGATTAAACGCAGAATACAGCAGCGGCAGAAGCAACAACAACAACAGGTAGATCTGTCATCGCCGCTGTGTCATCGCGACAGATCCACCTGTTGTTGTTGTTGCTTCTGCCGCTGCTGCTGCATTCTGCGTTCAATCTGGTTAGGGCCTAAGTCACCGGGAACTTTTTCGGTCCCGGTCACGATCACCATGAGTAACAAATAACTCCCTCGGTGAGAACGAGTAATGTTTTCGTTCGGCAAGTCACAGTGACAAGACAATGGTGGCTGGTAACAGCAGTAACAACAGTGACTGAAGTAACAGTCACAAGGTGCACTTGTGATTGTGACACGCGGAACGTTATCACTGAGGCCCTAACCAGATTGAACGCAGAGTGCAGCAGCAGCGGCAGAAGCAACAACAATAACAGGCAGATCTGTCATCGCCGCTGTGTCATCGCGACAGATCCACCTGTTGTTGCTTCTGCCGCTGCTGCTGCATTCTGCGTTCAATCTGGTTAGGGCCTGACGAGTACTCACTCGTTCCTATCTACTTGTGACTGTGACTTAGTGTCACCATACACTGTCGAACTCGAACTCGAACACGAACCTGGTACAAAATGTCCCCTGGATAGCTCAAGACACACGCACACACTTCACATAAACGTGAAGAAACCCGGTCCACTTGTACCACGCTTGTGATCGAGTTCGACAGGTATGCTGACACTAAGCCTGGCATTAGCCTGGCATTACACTTTGCGTTTTTCTGCAGGAAGAGCAAACCCGCAAAAAACGCATTGTCGTAGAAGAAGAGGAACGCGAACATTTAAATGGAACGCTTTACACTTATGCGTTACGACAACGCTGCAGTTTGCAGGAATCGTTTTGCAGCAGCAAGTCCAACGACAGCGGGCAGATTTCTCCCGCAAAAAAACGCAGTGCGAAGATGAACAAAACGATTCCTGCAAACTGCAGCGTTGTCGTAAGGCATAAGTGTAAGCGTTCCATTTAAATGTACGCGGTCCTCTTCTTGTACGACAATGCGTTATTTTGCGGGATTGCTCTTTTTGCAGAAAAACGCAAAGTGTAATGCCAGACTTAAGCCAGGGCCACACCTATCCGAACATACTACGATCATACTCCGATCATGCATTCGAACTAGTGTATGAGAAGGAAATGGTATTGGGTTTCGAACGGAGTATGATTGGACGCGTATCAGAAAAGTGTGAACTAAAGCCCGTGCCACAACGCGTCCGAAATCCCATATAATTTCCCTCTCATATACTCGTCCGACTGTATGATCGGAGTATGATCGGATAGGTGTGTCCCCGGCATTATACGTGCCATAGACGCACGTACTAATCCGCCGGATTGGTCGGGCATCAATCACTGGTACGGGAACCATATTTATACAATTTTCACTCGAGAAAAGTAGTCAAAATAAGGGATCCAGAATAGCAAGATTGTTTTCAGAAATACTTTCAATCTTGCTGGAAGAAACTAGTAGAGGTTTTTTGGGGTCGATGATTGCCAAACATTTGGTAGGTCAGTCGACATTGGTTTTTCGATCTAGCTCATGTGCCGTTCCGGATCAGGTAACAGCAATCCACAAAATTAGTGATTCATACCATAACTGTGACTTGAGAATTGAGAATATAACATAACACTATCTTTATGCATAACGATATTCAGTCTGGTGTATGGTGTAACCGAAGACCTGCTGCTATACGAATAATCAGGAACTGGACCGGTAACCAGGAACTGTTACCCGTCACTGTAACTGTTGGAACTGTTACTCAGAAAAACCGATATGGCCCAACCCTAACTTGGGCAGTTAACAATACTGTTTGCCGATGTAATACAGGCTCTAATAACGATCCCAAGTTCATCAGCAGCTCCTTATTAAATGACAATCTAGCAAGCACAACAACCCTAGCTATGATAATGCTATTTCCTTCGAAACAGTCGATAGGGTGAGCAATGTAGGGGCGAAGTTGACGAAGCAAGGATGGTCGGTCACGACGTTCGACGAGGATTCCTATAGCGACAGCGATGACTGTAAAAAGCCTCCGCAAAACTAGGGGGCAAGAACTAGCCATAACTTTTCCGGCTTGTCGTAGAAGGCCACTAACGGAACGTCAACCAGGGCTCATAGGAGGTGTTGCCTCGTTGTGTTCCACAAGGGGTTAAAGAAAATGGTAAAGGTATGCTTAATACTACCTGATAGATTCATCTGTAAATCAGTTTTTAAACAACACTTTAAATCCATCCAAAGTTCCTAGAGCCAACTTCTAAAAGACATACAAACACCAATACAATAATTCGCCATAAGAGCCCTTTATTCGCTTCAACTTCCATTTGTTAGTTGCCACTCCAGGAGCTTGGCTTCTAATTTTTCTTGCTAATGTATTTATTATCCGTCAAGCACCTCATATTAGCAGCTGCCCATGTGCAAGTATCAGCATCCATCAACGGATTGAAGCACCTTTCCAAGTGCTCCTTGCTCACAACCAAATTGCGGGCTTCGAACATTCTGTACACACGATCGACATTGTAGCCGTTACGATCATCCCAGGTTCCTGTTTTCAGTCCAACACATCTAATATAGCAGTTAACATCACGTTCAGCGGGGAATTTTTGATTTTTGATAAGTTCCCTGTTTTCTGTCGATATGTTCTCTTGATCGAAGCATTCCTGGCGAACCTTCAAGAAACCTTCAGTAGTCAATGGGGCCCAATCGGCGACTGCCTGAAAGTGAAAATACGGATGGTAGCATTAATTCGAATAAAACTCTAAATTTAGGTAGTGCTTCGAGAAGCTGCTTACTTACCACGGAAAGGATAGCGACAAAAAGGACGAACAATTTCATGATTCCTAGTTGGAGCACTGTTGATGTCTGATTTCAGATGAAGACTGAACTATTTTCAGCAAATTTGGTAAGATTTATAATGCCAATCTATGCTCTGTGCACTCATGTCGCCCACAGATAACCCCTGAAAGAAACTGATTAAGTTTTTTTTATTAGTGCCATGTCGAGCAAAAAAGACACCTGTCGCTATGAAGCCAGTGGAACTGGTTATTTCGAGATGATTTCCCAGTTTATGTAAAATGAAGATGTGGGGTGGAATACTTAACCCTCGGATGGTATACATATATTTTTGTAACGTAAAGGTCCCTGAGTACAAAGATCGTGCAGAATTCCATAGTTTTAATTTTGTGAGTTTTATGTTAAAAACCAATAAAAAATTTTAACCGCAAAGTCAATGAATTTTTTAATTTAAAATTAAATCACCTGATTGATATCAATAGCAAAGTCAATAAGGTGATTTATTTTTATTATTAAAATTTAATTTTGTGCTCCAAAATTTCGGGAAACCACCCCAATAGCCAATTTTCACCTCTAAAGGAAATCCGCGAATTTATTTACAGTTTCATCCCGATCTAGATGAAATATTCCTATAGTATAGTATGTAAAATCGAATATACTTAATTTCAATTTAAGATCGGAATAAAACTACAGATAAATTTGCGAATTTCCTTTGTGGTCGAGAAGAGTGTGGGAGGTAGTTTTCCGAAATCCTATGTAGACAGCAACTACGCCTTGAAGGATTAATATACAAAATTTCATCAAGATCGGAATTAAACTGTACATAAATTCAAGGATTTACTTTTAAGGAGGAGAAGGGGAATAGGAGTGTTTTTTTTTTAATCCTTATGTAGAGAGTCACCCTCCCCATGCCTTGAAGTTCTAACCCAAGCAGCACAATTCAACCTTGGCTAGAAATTCAACCAATTTTTGAGTTAAAGTTCGGTCATGTAATAAATATTTTGCTTTACTCAAACAGGGTGTACCGTTCCTGATAGTAAATACTTTAATGGTAGATAATAGTGTTCATTTGAGGTAAATTAACGTAAGACATGGATACTCTATCTTTAACCGTTATAAAAATAATAGCATTTTTTGTCAAATGTATCAAAAAGCTTGGCTAGCCGAGCAAGATTAAAATTTCCCATTCCCCAATCATTTAATTCAAGATTTGACCTCTTTTTCAGAAACTATATAAGATTTCATGTAAACAAACTTTTTCCTAGTTGAAGGAGTTAAACTACTTAACCTAAATTATATACAAATAACAGCAAATATTAAAGCTGCTCCTGCTCGTCTCAGCCTCTCGATTCCGATGGTTTGGAGTCATAATCGTAGAGAGTGTCCAAGAACTCGGTATTACGTTCGTTGATTATTGCTGCCGGCTGAATGTAGTGCCTGATCTCGTTCGTGAACTCATCGCTGCAAATGCTTTTGACCATGTCACTTGGATGGTCCTTAGCATTCGTGAAGAATCGCTTAGTGACGCCCATAATATGTTGGCGAAGAGGTGTAACTTTCGTTCGACGATACAGCTTGACGTTACTGATGTAGCGCTTTCTTCGCCAGTCGTAAAAATTGCCGGCGCAGTAGCGAAGAACGCGACGCTCGAAGACTTCCAGAGATTTCATGGCGGTTTTCGTGCAGCTCAACCAGGTGGGGGCTCCAAACATGACTATCGGGCGGAGAAGGGTTTTATAGGGTATGGTTTTGACTCTACTAGTAGTCCGGATGGCGCAACGGCTAGCACGTTCGCCTTCAACGCACTGGGCCCCGGTTCGATTCCGGGGATTTACGTGTCGGACTATGAGCCCACTCAGCTGTTAAATGAGTACCCATTATGGGGTAAATAACTCGGTTGAGCGTGTTGCTGATCACATACCTCTGCACAAAAAACCGTCACGATCTAGAAAATGAGATGGTGCTAACTCATCTCGAGGCCGTGGTTCAAATTGGACTGTTGCGCCAGTTATTGACTCTACTGCAGACCCCTACCGATTTCCTAAGTAGAAACCTAATGGATCTGAAAGCCCCGTATGCTTTCCCTAACGCTAGCTTAGTGTGCGGGTTGAATCTCAGAAACTTGTCGAAGTTCATACCTAGGTATTTTAGAAGATCCGACGGGGTGATAACAGTTCCATCTATTTCCAGTTTAACTTTCAAGGCCCAACTGTTGATGGCTTTTGAGAAGGTATAACGTGAAGGGTTCCTAAACACAGTCAGTTCATCCTGATTCCCCATTTCTTATAATAAGAACACAAATCTCTAAGATATTCATTAAGGTCATCTGCAGCACGTAGTAGATTTACACTAGAGGCACTAGAGGCGTAAAGAAGAGTATCATCTGCATACTGTAAAATTTTAACTTGATAGAAAACCTGCGAAATTGATATGTCTGCTGTGAAAATGTTGTAGAAGGTTGGGCCTGTAATGGAACCTTGGGGAACGCCAGAAGTCACGTTGTTAGTAGTAGATGAGGCGGCACCTATTCTTACAGAGAATTTTCTATCTTGGAAAAAGCTATGGGCGATCTTGATTATGTCAACCGGAAAATCTAGCAGAATTAAGTTGAAAATTAAACCATTCATCCAGACTGAGTCGAATGCTTTTTCAAGGTTCAAAGTACAGACCACAGTTGGTTTATTCCCATTGTTCAAGTTCTTACTGATGGAATGTAAGAGAAATGACGTGGCGTTTTGCGTGCCGTGTTTTGCCCTAAAGCCGAACTGATGGGAAGGAATAATGGTGCGTAAATTGCCAAGCGAATTAATTTTAAGAGCCCAGAATTTCTCAGAGAGTTTACCCAGGTTGGACAGTAGTGACACTGGACGATAATTTGATGGAGATAGTTTATCGCCTTTCTTGTGGATGGGGATTATCTTCGCGGTTTTCCATGCGTCCGAAAAATAACCTAAATTATACGCATTATTAACCAGTCCCAAGCGTATATACCCTAGACTTGTACAGACCTAGTGGTGATACCAAAAGTACCAATTGACAAAGACCACATGCATTAAGAATGGGTCTCCTATATGGCCAGTTCATAGGGGAGGTTCGCACTCATTCAGAAGGATCTTGACCATTCTCAAAATCAATTAACTAACTAACCCATTCTACAAATATTTGTTGAATTTTTCAAGTCGCTAGCTTCATTCGATCGAAAGTTATCGTGCGAACGGACAGACAGACAGACAGACGGACAGACAGACAGATAGACAGACAGACAGACAGACAGACAGACAGACAGACAGACAGACATGGCTAAATCAAATCATTTGTATATTTACATTGCTATACCTCCGGAGCCTCCTTTAAGGTGTTACATATTTTCGTCGTGACAAAAACAATATACCCTATACTATAAGTCTAGGGTATAAAAATAATAAGTAGTATATTCAGAACTCGTTTTGGGAACTTGTGGATCAAGGTGTTGGAGATCTCATCGGGACCGCACGACTTCTTCCCATTGGTTGCATGAATAAGGTCAGACAATTCCCGCAAGCACAAGAAGGTGTTTAAATCTCTGGGCCGAATAGAACGGTTCTCCGAAGAGAAAAAGGTAAAAGGTTGATCGCTAGAAGATATGAAATTAATTACTCTTTCTTCCACGGAATTGAAGAAGGACGGATCGGCGTCGGCATTGGAAATGTTAAGTTGCGGAAGAAAATTGGCAGCGAAAATTTGCGCCTTCTCTGCATCGCTCTGCACTATCTGATTGTCCACTTTAATTGGACTACTTTCACAAAATGATTTCCCAGATAAGATCTTAATCTCGCGGAATATATCAAACCCAGGCTTGATTTTCGCAAGACGCTGAGTTAGCTGCTTGCTTCGGAAATTTTCGACCATCTGCGAAATCAAAATGCTCAAGCAGTTAATCTTTGATAGCAGGGATTTATACTCATGTTGTTGCCATTACGGTGGAAGATCCTTTTGCGTACATTTCGGCAGATTTGCCTAACTTTAAAATGTTTTATTATTTCCGGTGGGAGGGTGTTATGTCTGAATTTTCCTAATTCCGATCGGTAGGAGTGATTATCTGCGACGTTGTTGATGGTGGTTGTAAGAACCGAAACCGCCTCATCTATTTCCATCTTGGTGAGATTACGATTAGCGGGAATTTTGATGGATCTAGTTGCGGAGTTGAGATCTGCTGAAAATAACTCCCAGTTGGTCCTGGAGAAACTCCTAACGACGAAAGGTGGAGCCTTAACGAATTGAGATTCTGTTTGTATTTTATTTGAAAGTTTGACTGCGAAGTGGTCAGACATCCCTGGAACGGTGGAGCATTCGTGTGAATGAAACTGTTGTTTGAGCTCATTCGAAATAAGGAAGAAGTCGATGAATGAAGAACTATCCGGTCAAGTTGGAGTGGAAGGGGCTATAAGTGAAAAAGCATCGGGCGGAGTGGAATCAGAGAGCCATCCATTCAAGTAAGTTCCAATAGGGTTTTGAGTAGAGTCGCCCCAGTAAGAGTGCCTAGCATTGAAATCACCACCTATGATTATATAGGGGAAATAGGGGATTAGAACCGAAAGTTTCTCTAAATCAGCTTGAATAAATTCCTTTTTAGGTTTCCCTCTAATGGAAAATGAGACTAACAAGATACGCATGTTGTCGGATGTTTTGCAGACAATGGCTGTTGCAGAACAATTTGACATCTCAGGCAAAGAATAAGCTTCATAGTGAATGTTGCTTCTAATGGCAATCGCAGTCCCCGAATTGGAGTCATTCCTAACTAATGTAAGCCCTGTAAAGCTAGGTTTTAGTTTCTCCCTTAAATGGGTCTCGCTAATGAAGAAAAAGTCAGAGTCAATGGAGTCAATCAGAAGTTGAGCGGAAGCTCTTTGCGAATGAGAGATTAAGGAACGGGCGTTAAAGGTTGTGATCTTTACTTTCATAAATTATTATCGTTGAAGTTGCCTTCATGATTTCCAGAATTAAATTATTAATAGCCTCGTCCTTGGTTTTTAGTGGCGTGGTCTGCTGGATAATACCCTTCGTAGCTTGCGAGTAGGAAGTTGATGGTCTCCTGATGGAGTTACTAACGGATTGAACGGTTTTCTTGGCTCTTGAAATTTGATTAGCCTTCTTAGCTTTGTTTTCTTTCATATGTGCAACCATGGAATTGTATGCGGAGCAGCCTCTGTAATTTGCTGGGTGACCAGCTCCCGAGCAATTACAACATTCTGGCTTTTCCGAAGCAGGATGTTTGCATTCCCACTTGTCGTACATCGCACACACCTATGGAGAAAGGAGCAATAATCCGCCACATGTCCAAAATTCTGACAGTTATATCACTGGATCATCTCCTTGTTTTTCAGCTTTTCCCAAGTCACCGATTGGCTCTGGAGACAGCGGATTTTAAATACCTCAGACAGATTTTGAGGGTTTTCAAATTGGGCGATGAATAGACCTGAAAATGACTCTACTGGTGCAAGAGCTACGAACTAAACATGATATTTATATCTTACCAACTAAATTACATACCTGCTAGAAATATTTATCTTAAGATTATCTGGAAGGACGAAAACATAGTCCTTCCCAGAAATACTACAACGAGTTTGGGCATGTGTTTTATGACACAGGCCATTAAAATAAAGAAAACATATTTTTACGTTACATTGCAATATCACCTCACGGGAAAACATTTGACCTGAGTTGCATTTTCAGGACAGAAAGGATGATGAATTTGTGCATGTGTTTTATGACATAAAGATAAAGAAAATACACATATGCATTTTCTTTCATTACTTAGAACCAGGATTGAAGATGGTTCGGGTTATTTATGATCGGTGCCTTAAGTGAAGGATCACCGTTACTTGAGATAGAAATGTTCGAACTTTAAAGAATTTCCAAAATCGATTTTTCACCGAAAATTCGGATGATAATTTAAAAACGGTACTTTGAACTGAGAAAACCTCAAAAGTTAATAAAAGTTGTCCCATATAAATTTTAAGGACTTAGATTTAAAAATTTGCGAATGTTACGTATTAAGGAAAAAAAAAACATGGTCTGTAGAAGGGACAACTTTACTTCAACCTTGACTTAATAGATATAGTCCACGCAGGGCCAGGCAAAGGCTAAGGCTAAATAGGCGGTCCCCTGGGGAGCGCCGTCTCTAAAAGTTCGCCGAAGAAGGCGCTAAGAGGAAAGCCAAGCTTCAGAGCGAATTTTGTCAATTTAGAGATGAATGTAATATAATAACTTTAGTTATAAATAATTCGCTATTTATCCGATCAAAGGTAATTCCCACTGTTCAAATTTACAAACGTGAACGGTTCAATTTCAAACCTTAGACAGACATGATCACGCACATCTTCTTGATCGTGGCGCGACAGCCCGACAGCCGTGCACACTGATGAGCCAAAGACTGAAGAGTCGACTCTTAATTCGAATCGCAAACAGCCATTCATTTATAGTATTGAAGTCAGTAATGTGCGGCTTGAGGTAATTGTTCACTATGAATGCTTCTCCAAACTCCTTGCGGCCCGATGGTTTGCCACTTGTAAAAATTGTGTGCGATTTCTTGTCATTAATCTCGCTGCCAAGCCAATTTGTTTCCTGGACTGCAGTAATGCTCAGTTTGTACTTTTCGACCTGTTGAAGGAGGGCCTTCTCTGCCCCCGGTTTGTTCAGCGAGAGTACATTCCAGGATCCGAAAGAATAATCCTTTAGTCGTTTGGGTGGTCGTCGTTGTTGATCCGTCAATTCCGAGGCTTTTGTTCCAGGTTTCTTGACATGGAATGGTTTTTACAAGGACGAGTTTTCAGCACGTCGCTTAACCCCATTCAGGGGATGGAAGATAGCTGCTTCAGATAGTTTAATAAACGTGCTGGAGTTTCCACAACTATGTTGCAGGTCCAACTACGCAAGTCATTCCATCCTACAAACCTGAGACGCTTACATGTTGGTCAGCCATTCAGACCACAGCTATCTGCTTTTTTTCAAACTGTCTTATCGCCAAGACTTGGCAGTCAGCGGTTTGAAACACTGCCGTTACCAGGATGCGCCCACGTGGAGGACTATGGAAAAGGTCTTTTGGTCTTTATAAAGACTTTGCGTAATACTCCCACTTCTAGAAAGTTCACTCCAAGCAAGCTGGATGAGCTCTGAAGCTTTTTCTGTCCTCGAAAAAGGCAGTTCGTGGGTGAGTATCAAAACTTTATTAAAAATCGTACAAATGCTGACCATGGTAAAATAAAATGTGTTAAGCTTTCAATGGATTTTTTTGAGATTCCAATGGTCTCCCTACACTGCCGTGCAATATCACTAATAGGATAGATTCACTATTTATCACACATCAATAAAAAATAGTACTAGTTCTATTCCAAGCTGGTGAATATTTATCAAATCTTAGATATTTGCATATGGGTAGCCAGTATACCAAACTAATGAAATGAAAATTGATAGACGCGTAACATTAGTATCAATTTCTATGTTCATTAATTTTCTTGGCAAAATATCAACTTGTAAATAATGATAAAACAAACACATTAATAACTATGACTAAAGAATGATCGTGCATAATTTAAATCATTCAAATAAACAAAATATACGTATTAGCCATATTACATATAATTGTATTGTATCAATCCAAAAAACTGCTACCTAGTATGTAAAATAATATACAATAGTATACGTTGGATAAGTTACTTTTGAGTATATCTATGTTCTTGCATTATATTATATTCTAGACTTTACACGTTTAAAGATTGGCGTAGAACCTGTCAATCTTTAAACGTGTCCGGAATACTGGTATTTCTCTTGTACAGACAATTAATTTTGAAAACTTCATCTATGACGGCATCACATTCAGGGGCTTTCTGATAATTTTTGTAAGTAATTCGCATGCAAAAGCTGACCACTACAAAAGTATAAAAGCATATCGTGCCCAAAGAACTGTAGTACTTCTTCTTCATATCCAATTCAGTATAAATCGATCTTGCATCTCACCATTCGATATGAACCAATTATTGGTCATTTTCACTATCCTGGCTGTGGTAAGTACGAGGAGAGATTTGTTCCGAATCTACTGACGTATAGGCAAATATAATAATTTATTAATTTTTAGACTTTTGCCGATTGGACTCCCAAAAGCCCCGAAGAATTGACTGTCGACAGCAATGATTGCTATGCATCTGAAAACATTTCGTCCGCTAGTCAGGAGTCAATTAACAAAGGACTGTTTCCCAGTGAGCCTGGTTGTTACTATCGGTGCACCGGATTGAAGGCGGACATTTGGGATGATGTGAACGGCTATAGTATCGACAGGAGCTATGATCTGTTGCAAACCGAGGGCTGGGATATTACCGTAGAGAGTTTAAAGATTTGCAACACTCCCGACAAGAAGGATGCAGATCCATGCAAGTGGTCGGTGAATATTGCCAAGTGCTTGTGGGATAAAGATTTAATCAAACGCAAAGTATAACTTTTTTCCATTGTTTTTATTTCTGTAATAAAGATACATATTGAATAAATGTGTTTTAAAGTGAATGTTTTTCTATTTATGTATTTTGACCACTATCAAAGTTGAAGGAGGTTTTGGCTCTAAGTAAGTGGACGACGATTTCTTCGTTGAATACAAAATGGAAGATTTGCCAAGTTTTCCAGCCTTTGTCAAAAAATAGGGAGTAGAGAAGAATGGGAGCTCCATACAGTTGAACGCAAAAGACAAAGCTCTCCCAACGAGCACTCGGTCGCCTTCGCAGCGTCGCGTCGTTCATTACTCTTTGGCATGCGATCATCTTCCATTCGTTTTACATGCCCTGCCCATTGAAGTCGTTGTGGTTTAGCGATTTTCGAAACTTTGTAATGAACCACCTGTAATGAACCATATTATGGTCTGGTAGTGCTGCTCCCACCGGCAGATCGAAGCAGCACCTGATGAGTAGTGATATGTTGGTGGTACGAAACCAGAGGCCGAGGGTCCCATTACACCCGGACCCAGGTGCGTCCGCGTGGGCGTCTGATCCGTCAGCCAATCATTCCATCCTTATCGACTATTTTTTTTTATTCACCATTTTTACCTCCCCTGTATGTGTTGACTTCCCCAGGCCTATGAATTTTTGTTAATACGTAAAGGACAGGGGCAACGAGCGGCGAAAACCCCGCCCACATCTCCAGAACTGAGCTACAGCAAGCATAGGCCGCTGCTTAGCTCGTTGAGGAGTCTTTTTCTTCGCCAGATGGCACGGCCTGACCTTCACGGTCAATATGCTACCTTAGGCCCCGTCCCCACGGGCATCTTCGGATGCCCACCAAACCGTCTGTTACAACTTCCAGCTCATCCTACAGTTCTTACAATTCATTGTTGTAATGGATGCGCCATCCACCTCGATCGCAATCAGCCCCGAAAATTCGCCGCAGGAAATTTCGTTCGAATTTGTCTAGTTTGTTTCAGGAGGCTTGAGTTAAGGCCAATGTTTCGCAGCCATAGCATAGCACTGGTCGTATGATGGGTTTGTACACGTGGAGCTTCGTGTTTCCCTGCGCATGCTTCAATTTCATTATGGGGAGAACAGAGAAAAAAGTCTTGCTTGCTAGCTGTGTACGTCGCTTGAATTCACCAGTTTCGTTGGCGTCCTTTGACAATTTGCAGTCCAGGTATAGGAAGTCGTTCACAAATTTTCGCCAATGATTCGTTTTTCATACGGTTTTATTCTATTTTCCAGAATTTTCGTCCATATTTATTGGGACGTATGCCCCTGTAATTCTCACACCGCAATATATCTCCCTTTTTGTGAACTGGACAGATAATGCTTCAGCGCCAATCGTCTGGGATCACCTCGTCCCCCCATATTCGCATTAGCAATTGATGTATGGCATTAACTGGACCCGTCACATCGAATTTTAGCAGTTCAGCTGGAATCTCGTCAGCGCCCGGTTCTTCATTTCGATTTAGTGACAGTAACCTGAGATCAACTTCCTCTACTGTTAGGGGTTGTACGGGTGGGCCTAGATCGACAATATCCGCAAGAGTTTCTTTTGTGGGGTTAATAGATTCAGAAGGGGCCCATCGTTTGTTAATGCCATCGGTGTCGCTGATGATGTTTCCATTCTTGTCCTTACACAGGCTAGTCCTGGGTAGGTAGCCATTCTTAATTGTATTTACTAGTTTGTGCGCTTGTCTGGTGTTCCTATTAGCTAAGTTTTTGTTAATATTCAGCAACTGCTCGTCAAAGTATTTACGTTCCTTACGTCTAATTGTTCTGTTTGATATGCGCCGTAGCTCGTAGCTCGCCATAGCATATTTTTATACTCTAGATGAAATCTGAGAGTATTTAAGTTTGCCACAAAGTTTGTAACGCTAAGAAATAAGGCTCGCAGAAAAAAATGAATGATACAGAAGTTCATATTATCACTCGAATATCTCAAAACCGGATGTCCGTCTGTCCGTCTGTCCGTCCGTCCGTCCGTGACCTCTCTAGCTCGAGAACGCGTTGAGCTATGAAGTTCAAATTTTGCACACGTTATTTTTGACAGAAAATGAAGGCTAAGTTCGTGAACGGGCTAAATCGCTCCACCCCTTCTACCCCCTCCCATACAAAATGACACATTTTTGAAAATTTACAATAATCAGATTTTCTCAGAAACTATAAAACATATTGCTTTGAAATTGAATTGAAAAATTGATAATTGTAACTTATGTTATAAAACTTATTGTAATCCTCATCCTCCTTCTACCCCCTCCCATACAAACTGCACTATTTCATGAAATACGTTAAGCCAATTTACTCAGTACGTATACAATTTATCGGGCTGAAATTTTGTACTTAACACTTAATTAACAATATCAGTTATTTCTTAGCGTTGCAAACTTTGTGAGAAACCTATAATGCTGTCAGATTTCATCTCTTGTGTTTATACTCTAGATGAAATCTGAGAGGTGATGGGATCAACAAAGTCTTAACGATGCATCCGAGATTGCAACCAAAATTATTTATTGGCTTTAACCAGGTTCAAATTCATCTAGAGTATTGCATGATTGGGGTTTACCCCAATCGTAGTTCTTTTATGTTTCTTTTTTGCTCTGGTTCCTCGTTAAAACCATTGTCTATAGCAGAAGTCGGCAAACTTTCTCTGAAAAGGGCCAGATTTTTAAAGTTTTAATCTCAGCGGGCCGGATAGCAAATTCGAAATGAAACTGGTTACCGTGTGCCAGCAGCCCTAGCCAGCAGCCCTAGTCATTAGCCGTAACGTACCTATTACGCCCAAATCCAATGATGAAATCGATATGTGTTTCTGCAAATGACCGCAAACGGAGTATAGATGTCGTCAGTTCGAAGTAACGAAACACATAAGAAATCATTTCTGATATAACTAGATGCAGACGAAATTGGATCGAAATTATGAGCAATGTAACTGCTAGATAGAAGAAAAAAAAAACCGTTACTTTTTTCGAGCCGAAATTAAAGAGAATTCAAGTAATTTCCTTATTTTTTTTATGCATTGTTGTTATTTAGGGTGAGTCCTGAGTGAATTCCCCCTTGGTATGTAATATACAATATCTGCACCATAACCAAAGGTTAACGCCGAATAACGAAAAACCGTATTTCCTTAAGTGGAAATCCATTTCAGCGATTGAAATTCTTGACAGAGGAGACCGCAGTAAAATGTGAATCTCTGCAGGCTAATATTGCTGTTTAAACCTCCGTATACAGGGTGACGGAAGTGAAATGTTCCACCCCATATTTCAGGTTAGCATGTTGAACTGAACTGCACTGGATATTCATGTAATAAAAACTGAGCTACTATATACCAGGCTACAAGATTCAATAAAGCTCATGAGCTTTTCCAGACGGATACTCAAATAATATCGTTTATTTCAGGAAACACTTTAGTTTCTTTTTAAACATTAAATTCGTAACAAAAACAAATTACCAAAAACTATCACCAGTCCATCTAGCTAAAGTGGTCGAGATAGGCACAGTTGTATTACTATTTTATACCGGGAATGCCATCGGAAAACGTATTTGCTTCGTTACCTGGAATTGACGAAATCGATGCGAGTTTAAATTCATATAATCGCATCACACGCATCAATTTCGTCACCGGAGTAGTGAATACGTTAGATGCGTCATCCTGCAAGCAGTACAGAGTGGCCTGGATGATATTAAAGTTTCCTGCAAAGAATTATGTTTCACAGAAAATTGGAAGCTTGGTTGGTTTGTTTTCATTCTGCATACAAACTTAGTATGCATGTGTCAAGCTAATCTTGACAGCCTGTCATTACGTTGCCAGTCGAAACACTGTGGATCGAAGTTCGCGCCCTTTCGGGACAAATCCTTTTGTCTCCCAAATTCCCTCTATTTTAATAAGTCTGAATTTATTGGGCAAGTATTTGTACCGTGAGAGGCGGGAACCACAGCCGGTACGCAGAATGAAACCAAGTGAACCAAACTTTCAATGATCACATTGGTGTTCACCAGATATTGAAGGACCTCGAAGCACCGTTTTACTAGTCTCAATAAGATCTTTTGATAAGAGTGTAAACGGGCTCTAATGCCTACATTATTATCTGCACAGATAGCAATTCAATTCAATTCAATTTATTTTCTCATTATCTGTAATTATAAAGTTCGTTGAGATACATAATGGCTGTTTGAGAGTTCAGGCTTCTTAAAGTTAACCTATGCAACTCTTTGAGAATTCAGGCTTCTTAAAGTTAACCTATGCAACTCGTGACATGTATTACTTAAGTTTTTAAAATTTGTGTATTGATGTTGAATGGTTGTAGAGGAAAAATTCGAAAACCTCGTTGATATTATTAATAAAAACTTACTCTACTAGTTGAACTTAGATCTAAAATACTTAACTAAAGCTTATATTATTAATCTTTTTTTTAATGTATTGGCGTTTGCTAATTGTATAGTGTATTGAAAAGTGGGTTGCTTAACATTGAGCATGAATTTGCAAATTTTTCTTGGTGTTTGAGACACATGTCATAGACGTAATCCATGTTGGAAATTTTATGAAGATGAACCGTTGAATGCCAAGGTGGAAGGTTGAATATAAGTTTCAGGACTTTGTTTTGTGCCGTTTGAATTTTATGCAGGTTTGTCTTGGCGGTGGTAATTAATATTGGGGGAAGGGGGGGCATATAGTAGCATTGGTTGAAATATTGTCTTATATATAAGTAATTTGTTTTCTAAGTTTAGTAATGAGTTTCGGTTTATTAAAGGGTATAGTGCTTTAATTAACATAGCATTCTTTTTTTGACGCTCCTGTATATGTGGCTTCAAAGTAAGCTTTGTGTCTAGAGTAAACATTAGATATTTGGCAGTGGTACTCCATTCAATGTTTTCATTTTTTAAATTTATTTGTCTTTGTGGTAAGTACGTGACGTCTGGTAAAAAATAAGGCCTGTGTTTTACTGATGTTGAAATTGATTCTCCATTGGGAATAGTACATTTCTAAGATGTTAAAGCCCTGCTCTAGTTGATCTATGATAGGCTGTGGGTTGGGGTGAGATGTATAAATTGCGGTGTCATCTGCAAACTGCGCAATGTTACACCTTGGTATTCTTGGGATGTCGCTGGTGTAAATATTGTAGAGAATCGGACTCAATACGGAACCTTGCGATACTCCGGCCGGTGCAGGGTGTAGGTTTGACACTTCCGAGCTAATGAAGACGAAAAATTGTCGGTTTGACAAGAAACTTTGAATTATTTTGGTAATTTCGATTGGATAATTTAGAGTAAATAGTTTGTGTACTATGCCGTCGTGCCAAACTCTGTCGTTGATAACCCATTTGTAAAGCCTTGTTTAACATCTTTGGTAATTCTTTTCAGTTGATGTACTGTGCTGTGTCCAGAGCGAAAGCCACGTTGGTAGTTAGGGATTATATTATTGTCGTCGGTAAATTTAATCAATAAACCCTTGATAAGCTTCTCGAAAATCTTTGATAATCCGTTTAGTAGGCTTATGGGTCTATAATTTTCCGTCAGTTCAGGGTTCTTATTTGGTTTAAGTATGGGAATAACCTTGGCGACTTTCCATGAATCTGGGAAGTACGATAGGCTCATACACGCATTGAAAATATGTGTCAGGAAAACTATGCATTTTTTAAATAGATTTTTTAATACAATTGGTTTTATTTGATCTTCACCTGCTGATTTGTTTGGCTTAAGCTTCTGGATTATACGTATGATATCTTTCGGACGGAAAAATGCTCTTGGGATGACATGGGTATTGTTGATTGATGAAATACTAGTTTCAACGCTTTGAACAATTTCATTATGCGCCGTATTGGATGTCAGTTGGTGGTGAGACACAAATTGCATTGCGAATAACTCTGCTTTTTCTTTAGGGTGAACGATATATGTGTTATTTTCCGCTAGCGGAGGAATTATATTGTAACGCTTGCGTAAAATTTTGGAAAGATTCCAGAAAGGTTTGGAAGGATTGAAGTTTAAAATTCCAGCTTATATTTCGAAATTCTTTAATTTTGTGTTTCACTTTCGAACAGAGGGTCGTGTATTCGCTTTTAGTTCTCTCATTCCGATTTCTATGCCACAGTCTTCTGGCAACATTCTTCCTTTTTATTAATTGTTTGATGTTGTGAGGTAGAGTTTCAGTGAATGGTCTGGGATTTATTTTAGGAATGGCAGTAAGGAGCGCTTCATTCATACTTAGTAAAAATTGCTGCAGATTGGTATTGATGTCATTAGGCGAGCAAAGTTTCGTCAGGGATATTTCTTTGAGATCAATCTTACTATTCATAATTTGTTGGAAAAGATCCCAGTTTGCGGAGTTAAAATTGAATACACTTCTTTCATGACACAATATTGACGTATTTTCGATTGAAAATAAGACCGGTAAGTGACATCCACTCAATGAATGGCTTGTTGCTGGTTGGGTTAGTAGTGTCGGCGAATTTGTGATTATAAAATCAATGGTTGATGGTAGGAGCTTGTTGCAAGAGGGATAAAAAGTAGGTGTCGGGGGATATAAAATTGAAAAATTTCTAGTTGTATAAATGGAGTGTAGAGTGTTTCCCCATGTATTATGTCTTCTACATCCCCACATAGTGTGTCTTGAGTTTAAGTCGCCGGCTATAATATAATTAGTTTGGCAAGACGTAAGTTTGATTATATCATTCCTAAAATTAGCATTTTTCTCGGGGTTTGAGTTTCCTCCATTGAAATAAGCCGCATTGATTGTTAAGTCTGGTTTATCGCGAAATTTGATGTTAACAGATATGTTTTCTATGCAATTAGTTCTAATTTGTTTTGCCAATTCATGCTCAATGGAATTTTTTATAATTATGGCGACCCCTCAACCCTTATTATTTAATCTATCGAACCTGTAAGTATGATAATTGGGACAATGATATCTCTGTGTAGGTTTCAATCAGGTTTCAGATATTAACACTACATCTAAGTCGTTACTCGCAATGAAGTTATTTAATTCAATTATTTTATTGGATATGCTTCCCGCATTCCATGTGCATAATTTTAAGTTACTTGAATTAACCATGAATATATTTAATTGCTAATCCAGCTACTATTGTACATTAAATTGATACTCTTTGGAGCGACACCCTTTTAGTTTGGTTATCAATTCTTTTGTCAAGTTTAATAGTTCGGCTGGTGAAAACAGCTCAGATCCACTTGTTATGCGTGCATAGCTGGTGGTGTTTTGCCAAGCGGGTGGTGCCGTCACTGATGGTTGTCCATTCGGTAGTGTCGGGAAATTGAGTGGATCGTATGTATGAACTGGTTTCGATGGGATATTTCTCTCTCTTGTGTTCCGATTGTATTTTTCGGCTAGCCTGCGCTTGATATCTAAGTATTCAATACGCTTCGGGCAGTTGACATCCGATGCGGCGTGTCTTCCATGACAATTAATACACTTTAGGTTTGATTCGCTGCATTCCACGGCATTGTGATTCCCAGCGCAGTTTTTGCATTTAAGATCCCTATAGCAGTTAGCTTGTCCATGTCCGTACATTTGACATTTGTTGCACTGGGTTAGTGTGTTACGTTTTCGTCTTATAGTAATGAAACTGTACCCTAGTATAGAATAGAGCCTTGACTTTTCTTAGATCTTGGATTTTAACTGCCTTTGATCGGTTAAAGTAGAGCAAATAAGATGGTTGCTCTTCGAATTTGGTTAGTTGGTGGTGAATAACTTTAATGTCTTCACACATTATATTGTTGGACTTCAGTTCATCATAAAGTTCTACAATATCAGTCTTCGGTAAACCAGTCAACACTACTTTAGTGGGCAATTCGGCTTTAGTTGGGTGGGTGTAAAATTCAAACTTTTCGGTTTTTAGTATATCTATAATTTTTGTTTTGTCATTTTCGTAATCCAGAAAAATTTTAACACCAATCGACATAAGCTTGATGTTATATGATTTGATCTCATGCTTGGAAAGTAATTCGCACACGCAGTTTTTCGTTTGATTTAATATTATAACAGGAGCCACTTTAGAGGGCTTCGGGTCGTTATGCTCGATAGTTAGTGAAACGTCGTCGTCATCGCCGATGATGTCACTGAGCGGAGCAAACCGGTTGCTAGAATGGCTCATGATTGACTTGCGTTTATTAGACAACAATTCATAATATCTATTGTTTGCTGCTAGTTTAACGCGAATCTCATTTTCTTGTTCATCGCCTTCAGGCGAATCGATTTTTTTCCTTTTCACTGCACTGCTCACTTTATTGAAGTTAATTTATAGGATAAATACAAAATAAAATAGAAGTGGGAGCAAATTAAAAGCGTCACCGGTAAAGTACGATTTTATCAGTAAATTTTACGAAGTGCACTCTCCAGAGGAAATCCACAGACTCGCACAGATAGCAATTCGAATTAATATTTCCTTGGCGCAGGACGTAATGGCATGAAAATAGACTTAAATATACACTGGGCCAGACATCCATGGCAAGATCCTAGTGTTTAGTTCAAATACCCCATCACAGACTGTATGATCGGTTTTTACCATATATTGCTATTTGGATTATTATTCCAATTGAGTCTCCAATGTAACAAATAAATTTGTTTCAAATTCAACTCAAACACACTTCGTTGTGATAACCGAAAATCGATTTTAAATTATGTGTTTGTGTAAATTTGATTTTGTCATGTAAAAAACAATATTAGGTCGCGGACCGGATTTTGCCGACCCCTGGTCTATAAGCCTCGTTTTTCGCCTCAATTGAATTTTTCCATTCTTCGTCGAGCCAGTTATTTCGTGCTTGCCGGGCCTTATATCCCACAACCTTCTCTGCAACCTCTTTGATGGTGCCCTTGATTTCTTCCCAGAACACATGGACGCTTGTGTTGCTGATGTTGTATAGCACAGCTGATAGTCTTTCCTCAAGGGCGGCAGTATACGCCACCGCCGTATGATCGCTCAGAAGATTATCAACCGCAAATATTTTCGGAGGGCTGCTCTGAAGAAACTCTGCATCTGTAGGTCGTCTTCACCAAGTGATGATCTAAACCGCAGTTTGCACCTCGATACGAGCGGACATCTATCCCTATCACACTAGACGCCCATCTCTTGCAAATAAGGACGGTTGTTGGTTGACGGTATGTGCGTCTGGAGATTTCCAGGTCTACTTGTGAATGCGTCGATGCGCGAAACACATAGAGCTTACGACTAGATTTCTGCTGCAGGCGGAGTCAATAAGTCGCTGGCCATTGTCATGATATTTTCCATGGAGACTGTGCCCTCCAGTGGTCCCCCGGTGCCAGTTTTCATTTCCGACTTTCGCGTTAAAGTCTCCCAGCAGCAGTTTGACGTCGTTTGTTGGAAGTGAATCGAAGAGAGTCTTAAGGCGGGCGTAGAACTCGTTCTTTACTGCGTCTTCTTTAACTTCAGCGGGGGAGTGCACATTGATGAGCCAGATGTTGAAGAATCGAATCTTAATGCAAATCGCACATATTCGCTCATTTATGGGTTTGAAGTCAATAATGTACGGAATGAGGTAATTGTTCACTACAAATACTACTCCAAACTCCTTGTTCAACGATGGTCGGCCATTTCGAAAAATTGTATGCAATTTTTGTCATTTATCTCGATGCGAAGCCAATTTGCTTTCTGGACTACAGTAATGCTCAGTTTGTACTTTTCGACTTGTTGATGGAGGGCCTTCCCGGCCCCCGGTTTGTTCAGGGAGCGTACATTACGGGATCCGAAAGAATAATCCGTTAGTCGTTTTGCGTGTTCGTCGTTGTTGATCCGTCCAATCCGAGGCTCTTGTTCCAGGTTTCTTGACGTGGAGTGGTTTTTCCAAGTACGAGTTATCAGCACATTGCTTCACCCCATTCAAGGGGTGGCCTCAGAGATAGATGCATCAGATGGTTTAATAAACGTGTTGGAGTTCACGCAACTAAGCTTGAGGCGCTTAGGTGTTGGTCAGCCATTCAGGCTACAGCTATCTGTATTTTTCCAAACGATCTTTTCGCTAAAACTTGACCGTCAGCGGTTTGACACACTGCTGTTACAAGGGGCGCCCACGAGGAGGACTATAAAAAAGTTCTTTTGTTACTAATCCGCTGTGTAAAAAATCATTACTACAAAACTTTCGCTTTCAACTTTTCGTTGAAAAATTAGAGATACGAAACAAAATTGAAGCACCTTTAATGATATAACCAACTTTAACAGTGTAAAAGAAGGGTTTAATAGTAAAAATATTTTAGCCTGGTTTTACCTGCTACACCTAAAATATTTGATAACCATTTGATTATAAACCAGTCAAAACCTGACTAGTCTATAACCAAAAGATTACTAACCAGGCAAAAACGGCAAATTCACCGTTTGGCAAACGTTTAAACAGCGCCCTTATGACTTTTTAAATGACATTTGTGCTACTTGGGTTCATTACTTTTATTTAAGTGGTTCATTTTTACTGAGGTGTATTTTTTTTTTAAGTTTTTTTTTGTGTGGACTCAGCCGAAATATAATTGTAAAACATACCGAAATAAGAGACTTACATGTTGAGGCAATAAATTTATATAAAAACAATTTTAATCTGAATGGTTTCTTAGTAATTTTTTAAGTAATTCTTTTTCCAACATAACGTGTTCCGTGTTATCACCTTTTGCCACTATGTCACGAAGCAACCAACACAAATCGACAGTAATCTCAATTTGACTTATATAACTGTTGAAGCAGTGCATGTGTGCACTATTCCTTGCGATTACAAAAATACAGTCAAACTTCGATATCTCGAACCGCCATTACTTGAATTTTCGATATTGCGAAACATTTTTTCGGTCTAGAGAATTTTTCATATAATTTTCAAGCTTATTCGAATTTCGATTAGCCGATGACACGTCACAATTAGTTTGGACGCTAAGTGACATAAATAGACGCCACCTTGCCAAATATGATAGATAAATGCCGTTGGGTGTTATTGTTGGTGGTCCCCATACATTGATTTTAAGAGATGGAGCCATCTTGGACCCTGCGGCAGAGCGGCTGTGCGGGCGAAAAACCCAAAATTTTAGCCTTTTTTTAATATTCTCCTTATAATTGAAAGCTAATATAAATTTTGATACAATTATGAACTTAATTTTACTTTCTTTGCAATTTATTGATTATTAGATGTAGTAACCTTAATAAAATTTTAAATGTCAATTGAACACAAATAATGGAGCTGTGTGTATTAATACTTATATTAGTGAAAAAGTCCTGTCAAGTTAGTAATTTCTATAATTAATTAAAAGTGCGGTTCAAGATAGCTAAATAGTAGACGAGGAATATAAAAAGGGTGAGTTCACTGGGCAAGTTGCCTAGTTATAAGAGTATTAAATAAAGGACCTAGGGTATGTAAAAAGACTGGTCCAAATGAGGAGCGAGAGAGAGAGAGTGTGAGAAAAAGAGCTGAACATTGTCTTCTTCTAAGGAGAAGAATTTGTCCACCTCAGCGTATTTTTGAATAAGAGGTTGTTTCACCACTGCTCTTTTGCGCGCCACCTATTAAAGCATGTGTATCGCCTTTATTATCTACCATACCCGAATAATTAATTTTGCCAGTAGTTGTGTGCTCTTGGTAGTGGAGTTGTTCACTACTAGATGAGCTTATTTAACTTCATCTTTATATTAACTTTTAAAATACTCTTTCTATTCGGTAGCATGCTCATCTTTAATTAATTTTACAGGTGAGACGTATTGTTAGGAATATCTAAATAATTGAATTGGAATAGTAAGTATAAGTATGGTATCATAACGTCCAGGAATCCATGTTTTAATAAACTTAAGATCAAATTATTAATTCGTCTTACATAATTAGTAAACGGTGCCTCGGATCGAGAAACTTAATAGGATTTAAATTAAAGAGCGCTAAATTCTACATCCAATCCATTGCTCAAATCCAACTTTGAGGTTTAGCAGTATAGTCAAAGCCGATAGTCGAAAAACGTCATATTTGAGGCTTTGGAGGAATATCACACTATTTTGTCTTCAAGCTCACATATCTCTGAAACCGATGCTACAAATGGAAAAACTATTTGACAAAAGTTGAAGAAATTTCTATTTCAAGTTTAACTAGCCCAATACTTTCAAATCGGGCAGTTTTTAGTTTAGTTATGTGCAAAAATGCAGAAATATTTTTTTAGCGATTTGAGCCTTAATAGCTATAACTCGATAAATATTATGCAAGCCATAGACGCACGTACCAATCCGTCGGATTGGTCGCAAGTCAACCACTGATACGCGAACCGTATTCATACAATTTTACTCAAGGAAAGTAGTCAAACAAGTTATTCTCTATCGCCGCAACGCGCTCCGCATAAGTGTACAGCGACAGCCCGCGCGACTACCTTTTCTGACCCCATATTGTAGTCGTTGTTTGGGTTGGCTCTGAGTTCGTGTCGAGCTCGATGCTCAACACATCGAACCCGACTCCGAGCCCAGACCCGACCCAACAACAATTTCAATATAGAGTCCGATCGGTATTTGAATAGGCGAATTGTTGTGAATGAACGATTACGGTGTGTGTCGAAATACAGTGTGGTCTGCTTATTGACGAATTTTTCAATGCAGAATTTAAAGGCACGATATTATATACGTATACATGCACGTACATATGTGAGTATTATAGAAGTCTCGTTGTTATTGAGATTGGGTAAATCTTCAACGTCTCCTTAATCAAAGTTGGACAGGTGCAAGAATAATTACAGCCTGCAGGTAAATGGGAATTATGTAATTATACTGATAATTGTGGGAATATAATTTGTTGATTGGCTGGAAACTTATACATATTTCGAATCGTGCTATATATGGTAAGACTGGGGCTTATAGCGGATCCTATATGGTGTAGTATCTATATATACAGATTCTTTTTAGTCTGAAGTCGGAATATGAGATGAAAAATGTAGTAGCGGACCTCATTTTCGAGACCTTTGTACGGGATGATGGGTATTGGGAGGTGAATGGTTTCTCCCCTTGAAGCTACCATAGTTAAATAAACAGTGAGAGATAAAAACCGAAAAGATCGAAATTGTCAGAAAGTGACAAAAAGATACCTGTTATTTATTTATTTATTTACGTTTGTTAATATAATACATACATTCAAGACAGTTATATTAAGTTAGAGTACAGACTCTTCGAGTCTTTGCTACTATGGTTTAATTGGTAGATACTTCAAATTTAGTTAGTCTAGTTACATAGTATAATAATAATTCAAGGAAAAATTTAAACAAAAAACCTTGCGTGTATATGGTTCTTATACTAACTTATATCTTACTTACTGTAAGCCTACATCTAACTTATTCTAAGCCTACTACTATCTTACTATCTAATGTTTGAGATCAGATAACAGGTGACCCAAACTAATTTTAAATCAATGCTAGTTAACTAGGGAACTAATTAGTGCATTGGAACTGGAGGAGCATCTTTCCTCAAAACTAGAAGATAATTTCCTTGCAAATTCGAAAATTGTCAAGATATTAGACTTTATATGAAGTTTGTGCGTCGAGTAGTAACGAGACTTTTTCGTGATCATTTTCAGGATCCGATTTTGAGCGATCTGAATTTTGCTTTTGTGGGTTTTGGCACATAGGCCCCAGACAGGGATACAGTAGGAGATTATTGGTTGAATAGCGATTTTGTAAATAAGCGTTTTATTCACTAGTGAGAGTTGGGAGCGTTTTTTTTTCAGAAAAGGATAGACTGCGTATGTTGCATTCGAGATCTTTAATTAATTCTGCGTGTTTTTTAAAGGTCAGTTTTTTGTCCAAAGTTACTCCCAAGTAACTGATGTCGTTATCCCAAGGTATCTGCTGCCCGAGAAAGTTCAGGTTCCGAGTAGGTAATTTATTCCTGCTCCTATTCCTTGTAAAATATACAGCTTTGGTTTTAGATTGATTAATTTTAATTTTCCATCTGTGGTAATACTGGTGTAAAGCTTCCAGCTGATTTTCCAGTGCAGCTGTGATATTTTCGGGATCGTCAGAGCAACAGAATATGCACATGTCGTCTGCAAATAATGATATTTCACAATCATTGGTTTTAGGAATATCGGCAGTGTAGATATTAAACAAGGTGGGACTGAGACACGATCCTTGCGGAACACCGGCACTAAGTGTGTAACTGTCTGATAGTTTATCCCCAATTTTTACAACAGAGGTGCGGCCAGATAGAAAACTACTGATAATCTTGACTAAGTAATTTGGAAACCGAAAAGTTATCAATTTGTGCACTAATCCAACGTGTCAAATGCTTTTTCGATGTCCAGCGCTACTAGACCGACTGATTTTTTGTCAGCGAATCCTTCCCTTATTTTTTTCGTTACCATGTACACTTGATGCGTTGTGGAATGGCCCGCACGAAATCCAAACTGAAATGAAGGTATTATATTCAACGAAATTGCGGTACTATTTAGACGAGACAAGATGACCTTTTCAAAAAGTTTTCCCAAAGCCGGCAATAAGCTTATTGGTCGATAATTTGATGCGATTTTTGGGTTTTTTCCCGCTTTAGGAATTGGGTGTATTATAGCGTGCTTCCATGCATTAGGGAAGTAGTGAAGTTTCAGACAGGCGTTTATAATAAAGTTAATAAACACAATACATTTCTTGGGTAGATTTTTAAGTAGTAAGTTATTTATATTATCGTGACCAGGTGCTTTGTTATTTTTTAGGTTCTTTAAATTTTTTCTAATTTCCCTTGGTGTGTAGAGATACGTTTCTGCAATTTCAGTTGGTAGGTTAGGTAAGTTACGAATAGAATCTTCAACGATTTGTTTTATTGCGGCACTTCCCAGGTGAGCACTAGCGTTGTGTGATGCCTGAAAGTGGGCGGCTATCATTTCGGCTTTATCGCGGCTGTCAAAAATCAGACCATGAGTTCCCATTAGGGGCGGCATGTGTGAGTTTCGGTTAAACATTTTCTTTAGCTTCCAAATCTGATTATCGTTCTTTTTGAAAGTAGATAAACATTTATTCCACTTATTATTTTTTGTTTGAATAAGATTCTGTCTTATTGTTTTAGTGAGTTTGTTCACAACAGTTTTTAGGTGAGGATATCGCATGCGTTGCCATTTTCTCCTGAACAGATTTCTTAATGAAATCAGGTATTTAGTTTTGGCATCCAATTTCTTCTTTACTGAGTAGGTATATTCTTTTACTGATGATGATTCTTCCAGTGCATTTAGCAGTAAAGAATTAAAGAAGTTTAATATGTCGTCCACCTGGCTTGTTTCAGTTATAGTCGACAGGTCAAGCGATCTGAGGTCTGTACTTTTCTCAAGTATGACTCTGTATTTTCGCCAGTTTGTGGTTTTATGTGAAGCACGCGTCTGGACTCTATTAGAAGTAAACGGAACATTGTTAATATCGAATAATACGGGCAGATGGGGAGAAGAAAGTGCATTCATCGTAATTGGTTGATCTATGTTTATGAAGCCGTTGCTTATTACTAGATCTAGAAACGAGGGATAACCTTGCGATGGATAGTAAATCGGATTTGAAGGGGTGTGATTGAAAAGGTTTTCGTTATTAAGCAAATTAAATACGATTTTACCTGCAGAATTGGCTTTCACACAATTCCAATGCCTATGTTTAGCATTAAAATCTCCGCATAGTAAAGATCTGTCGCAAGAATTTACTAACTGGATCAGATCATTTTCAAACAATGTTAATTTAATTTTATTTATTTTTGAACCCGGAAAATATATGCCGAAAATTGTGAAATTGTAATCTTCTAGTTTGACAGCAATACACTCCACTGAGCCTAGTACATATTCTGGCATTACATAATGCTTAATATGCGTTTTAATTAATATTGCTACGCCTCCGCCCTTTTCTCCAGATCTATCATTACGATATATAATAAAATTAGAGTGTGAGAATTCATCTTTATCTTTTAACCAAGTTTCTGTAAGTACTGCAATATCGATATTGTTACTATCTATGAAGTTAAAAAATTCATCGATCTTGTTTCTTATGCTCTGAGCATTCCAAAGTACACATTTTAATTTATGGTGCATCCAAAAATTTGACTGCGAGATTAACTATACAATAGTATTGATCTTTCTTCGTTGCACATTGAGACAACTTTTCGAAAAGCTCCATAGATATTTCAAGAAGTTGTTCGGCGGTAAAGAGATTCGGCCTTAGCCAGAAACTACAACTTTAAATGGCCTTCTATCAGACCTTCTGTAGGTGAAAAATTGTACCTTCTTGTTTTTTAAATATTCCGATGCTCTATCGTAATCTCCAATGTTGTCCATCAGAAGTTTTAATCCCGTGGATGTATACTGCACGGAGAAATCGTTGACGCCAAGCTCGGTCATCATGTCATCCACTGCTGATCGTTGCAGAGAATGCAACACTATTGGAGGGCACTTTGCCTTTTTGATAACCGGTTCATTGCATTTTGATGGTTCACCGTTGTCGGCCAAGTTAGCCAGAATTTGGAATCGATTCGACGACATGTCGTCGACTTGTTTTAGTAATTTAATTCTGCTTCTTAGCAGGTTTTCAGGGGAACCGTCCTCCCAGTTTCTCTTCGTTTTGTCACTTTCTTTGTACGCACTCGAGAATAAGCTATACTATTTCAATGGGTAAAGACGCTGTCAGAGTCACGACCGTCACTCAATCACGACCGTCACACGAATACCTGTTAATGATTCGATTTGCACTCGAATTTTTTCGATAGTCTTATTGTTATCCGTGCTACTACTGTCAATGTCTGTTCACGGGTTTCACACATCACAACTTAACAACTGACACATTCCAAATTATGAATGAAGAACGCAATATAGCCATTTAAAGTAATTGTCATGGAAAAAAAAAACAATAATTACCAATACAGAACGAGGAACCGTGCATTGAGGATCATAAATTCGGGAAAGCGGCATTTTGTATTCACGGATTTTTGGGTCGTTGCCTTGATGTCAATATACGGGTGATAATGAGTACCTTTCCGCATGTTTGTTTAGGATTCTAGAAATTGCGGAAGAGTTTGAATATCCTTGTACGAAAAGATATGTGTTAGGCAATGGAGATCTACCCAATCTCAATAACAACGAGACTTCTATAATACTCACATATGTACGTGCATGTATACGTATATAATATCGTGCCTTTAAATTCTGCATTGAAAAATTCGTCAATAAGCAGACCATACTTTATTTAGACACACACTGTAATCGTTCATTCACAACAATTCCCCTATTCAAATACCGGTCGGACTCTATATTGAAATTGTTGTTGGGTCGGGTCTGGGCTCGGAGTAGGGTTCGTTGTGTTGAGCATCGAGCTCGACACGAACTCAGAGCCAACCCAAACAACAACTACAATATGGGGTTAGAAAAGGTAGTCGCGCGGGCTGTCGCTGTACACTTATGCGGAGCGCGTCGCGGCGATAGAGAATAACTTGTTTGACTACTTTTCTTGAGTAAAATTGTATGAATACGGTTCGCGTATCAGTGGTTGACTTCCGGCCAATCCGGCGGATTGGTACGTGCGTCTATGGCCTGCATAACAGCTAAAAATTTTGGTTTAGCCTCAATTCGTAGATATTTTAACCTTGTTTATAAAAGTTTTGCTAAAAAAAGCTTTTTATTTTAAACTTATTTAATAAAAAAGTCTTTTTTAATTAATAACAAAATTTGGAAAAATGTAAATATCTTTTGAACTAATGATCGTTCCTGGGAACCGGTCTCTGACAGGGTCTTGACCGCCAGGTTCCGGACCAAAATGAGGAACATCTCAATAATACAATGTTATGCCCCTACTGAACCCGACAATGTCTTGGCAAAAGACTCCTTCTACGAAGAACTAAACGCCGTTCAGAGCAGAACACCTAAAGGTGACATTATAATGGTTATGGGTGATTTGAATGCGAAAGTTGGCGCCGATAACTATGGGCTCAGACATGTGATGGGGAGACACGGTCTTGGTGATCGTAATGACAACGGTGAGAGATTTGTAGAGTTCTGCAACTTTCACAGTCTCTTCATCGGTGGTACTATGTTTGAGCATAAGGACCGCCACAAAGTCAGTTGGTCCTCTGTTGATCGGCGCAGAACACAAAATCAGATCGACCATTTTGCCATTAGTAAAAGATTCAAGAGTTGCCTCCTGGACGTGCGAAACAAGAAGGGTGCCGATATTGGGATGGGAAGAGACCATTATCTTATGATCGCTAATGTTCGATTGCGTATTGCAGCCGTGCGCCGCCCCAGCGACGAAAGATCCAGGCCCCGCAAATTCAACACCGCTCGACTAAAAAATCCAGCTGTCTTACAACAATATAATGACCATCTTGCGCAAAAAGCGGCTGAGATAACTAGTCACCCAGATAGTGACATAAACGAAAACTGGGATGCCATAAAAAATGCGTACATTGATAGCGCAAATACCATCCTTGGCCCAAACCCGGATTGCCGGAATAAGCCCTGGATGTCCGACGCTTCATGGCAGCGGATTGTTGAAAGAAAGGAGCTGAAAGTTCGTTTGGCTGCAGCATCAGACGACAATCGAAGCAGCATCGTACTCCTTTACCGTCAGAAAGCTCGAGAAGTTCAGCGTAGTGTGCGACGCGATAAAAGAGTTTATGCCAATTCTCTTTTAGCGTCAGCAGAAGAAGCCGCTAGAAGTAACAACTTAAACGCCGTATACGGTGTCATCAAGGAGTTTACAGGTGGTCGTAACTCCTGCCAACATCCGGTGAAAGATAGTGGTGGAAACTACTTATCTTGGAAGAAGATCAAATGAGGCGGTGGAAAGAACACTTCGCCGCGGCCTTGAACCGTGTAACCTCTGGTGAAGTTCCCCCTCATATAGATAATTTAGCTAACCATCAAAATGTGCGTATACGGTCCACTGCCCCGACTAAAGAGGAAATAGTCACTGCAATTATTGCACTAAAACGAGGAAAGGCCGCCGGACTTGACGGCATCCCTGCCGAACTTTATCAAGCAGCGCCAAGCGTAACTGCCGATTTGCTGCACCCACTTGTTGATAAAGCGTGGAATACAGAGACCTTTCCCACTGAGTGGAAGGAAGGTTTGATCATCAAACTTCCAAAGAAGGGTAGCCTCACAGACTGTAATAATTGGAGAGGCATTTGTGTGCTTCCTGCCGTTGCCAAGATAATAGCTAAAATCGTCCTGGAAAGACTAAAGGCCCACTTAGAAAGCACAATTGATGAAGAGCAGGCTGGTTTTCGATCCGGATTCTCCTGTGTCGATCACATTAACACCTTGCGAATCATCATCGAGCAATGCGCTGAATACGATTCTCCGCTTCACTTGCTTTTCATCGATTTCGAAAAGGCTTTCGATAGTGTGAACCGGGATTCTATATGGGCGGCCTTGCGCAGGAGAGGCATCCCTGAGAAGCTTGTGGCTATTATTAAGGCAACCTATGACGGCGCGAAATGTCGCGTTCTGCATAAAGGTAAGGTGTCGGGGGACTTTGAGATTCGCAGTGGAGTTCGGCAGGGGTGCATCCTCTCACCGATCCTATTCCTCATTGTGATCGGCGATGTGTTGCATGCAGCCCTATCCGGACTCGACAGAGGAATTCAATGGACTTTGACATCTTATCTACAACATCTTGACTACGCTGATGACATATGCCTACTCTCCCACAAAATCATGGATCTGTCCGCAATGGCGTTAGATCTCGAGAGGGAGGCAAGCAAGGTTGGGCTAAAGATTAATACCAACAAGACCAAGGTTCTTAGCCCGCCGTTGCGAAAAAGAAATTCGACACCTATTGCCATCAATATTAATGGGCAGCCTGTGGAGAAGGTGGACAACTTCGTCTACCTGGGTAGCATTGTTGCCGAAAATGGTGGTACGGAGCAGGACATCGCTCGTCGTATCAACCAGGCTAAACGCGCATACGGCATGCTGTCCAAAATCTGGCAGAGCAGTTATCTCAGCATCAAGACCAAGCTGGGCCTGTTTCGCTCCCTGGTACTATCAGTGCTTTTGTATGGGAGCAGTACATGGAAAGTTTCCGTAGGAGTTACCAGAAAGCTGCAAGTCTTCGTCAACTCATGTCTTCGTCGAATTTTAAGAATTTTCTGGCCCGAAACAATATCAAATGAAGAGCTAAGTCGGCGTACGGGTCAGATGCCAATCGACGAATTGATACGCAGGCGAAAATGGCAGTGGATAGGTCACACATTGCGGAAGAGTGATAACTGCATTGCTTTGCATGCCATGAAATGGAACCCCATTTCCAACCAAGGCCGACCAAGAGGGGGTCCTCGAATCACATGGCGTCGATCTGTGGCAAAGGAGTGTCAGGTACTGGGTAAGTCTTTTGCGGAGTTGCGCCCCATTGCCCAGAACAGAGTACGATGGCGCGCAGGAGTAGTTGACGCGCTATGCCCCGCTAGGGGTTAAGGCAAAGTAGTAGTATAACTTAGAAGTGGAATAAAAACTTTTTATTTTAAAATTATTTAATAAAAAAATTATTTAGCTAGTAAAAAAATCGGAAGAAATCTGAATATCTTTTGAACTAACAGTTGTATGGAATTGCCTTTTGTTTCATTCTACTCAAAATGATCAAATACATTAGGAAAAAGCCTAGAACTGACATCAACGCTTTTTATTTTCAACTTATTTAATAAAAAACTAATTTAACTAATAAAAAAATCTGGAAAAATGTGAATATCTTTTGAACTAATTGTCGTACGGATTCGCGGTTGTTTTTTTGATCTACTTAGAATGATCAAATACATTAAGAATCAACCTAAAACTAGCATAAAAGCCTTTTAACTTACTTAACAGAAAAGCTCATTTAACTAATTAAATAATTTGGAAAAATATGAATATCTTTTGAACTGATCATCGTATGGAATTGCGGTTGGTTTCATTCGACTCAAAATGACTAATTAAATTAAGAACCAACCTAAAAGTGGCATAAAAGCCTTTTGTTTTCAACTTACTTAACAAAAAAGCTGCTTTAACTAATAAAACAATCTGGAAAAATGTGAATATCTTTTGAAATAATGATCGTATGGAATTACGGTTGGTTTCGTTCGACTCAGAATAACCAAATACAGCAAGAACTAACCTAAAGTGTCATCTAAGTTGCTTGAACTTTGAAATTATGGAAGAAATTAAATCATTTAATTAACTAATTATTTAATTAATTAAATTAATCTGACAAAAATTTCAGCAAAACTTTTATAAAATATCTACGAAATGAGGCTAAACCACAACTTTTAGCTATAATATTTATCGAGATAGAGCTATTAAGGATCAAACCGCTAAAAAAACATTTCTGCATTTTTGATCACAACTAAACTAAAAATTTGTCGATTGGAAAAGTATTGGGCTAGTTAAACTTTAAATAGAAATATCTTCAGCTTTTGTCTATTAAGTTTTCCATTTGTAGCATCGGTTTCAGAGATATGTAAGTTTTAAAAGGGAAATAGTGTGATTTCCTCCGAAGCCTCGAAAGGTGAGGTTTTTCAACTATCGATTTTGACTATACTGTTAAACCGGATTCCAACTTTGAGCAATGCGTTGGATGTAGAATTTGACGCTCTTTAATTGAAATCCTATCAAGTTTTTTGATTCGAGGCACCGTTTACAAATTATGAGGAGAATATTAAAAAAATTGCTCAAATTTTTCGGTTTTTCGCCCGCACAGCCGCGAGGTCCAAAATGGCTCCATCTCTTAAAACGAATGTTTGGGGACAGCCAGCAATAACACCAAACGGCATTCCCCTATCATGTTTTGCCAGGTCAAATCGCTTAGCGTCCCAACTATAATAGGTAATAGTCATTTAAACAGCTGTTTGAAGTGTTGTCTTTGTCTTTCTTATCTATCTAAAAGCAAATTTTCCTGTGAATTATAGGTTTCACTACACTGACACGGGAAGGTTAAATTTTGTGCGTTTAAGTGTATGGAGACCCCATTTTTCTTTCCCTATTATTTGGCAAAGACCAGAAAACTTGGCAAATCTTCAATTTTAAATTCAATGAAGAACTCATCGTCCACTTACTGAGAACCAAAACCTCTTTGAACTTTGACAGTGATCACAATAAATAGAAAAACATTCACTTTAAAACACATTTATTCAATATGTATCTTTTACAGAAATAAAAACAATGAAAAAAAAGTTAAACTTTGCGTTTGATTAAATCTTTATCCCACAAGCACTTGGCAATATTCACCGACCACTTGCATGGATCTGCATCCTTCTTGTCGGGAGTGTTGCAAATCTTTAAACTCTCTACGGTAATATCCCAGCCCTCGGTTTGCAACAGATCATAGCTCCTGTCGATACTATAGCCGTTCACATCATCCCAAATGTCCGCCTTCAATCCGGTGCACCGATAGTAACAACCAGGCTCACTGGGAAACAGTCCTTTGTTAATTGACTCCTGACTAGCGGACGAAATGTTCTCAGATGCATAGCAATCATTGCTGTCGACAGTCAATTCTTCGGGGCTTTTGGGAGTCCAATCGGCAAAAGCCTAAAAATTAATAAATTGTTATATTCGCCTATACGTCAGTAGATTCGGAACAAATCTCTTCTCGTACTTACCACAGCCAGGATAGCAAAAATTACCAAGTATTGGTTCATATCGAATGGTCAGATGCAAGATCGATTTGTACTGAATTGGATACGAAGAAGAAGTACTACAGTTCTTTGGATGTGATATGCTTTTATACTCTTGAAATGGTCAGCTTTTGCATGCAAATTACTTCAAAAATTATCAGAAATCCCCTGAATGTAATGTCGTCATAGATGAAGTTTTCAAAATTAATTGTCTGTACAAGAGAAATACCAGTATTCCGGACACGTTTTAAGATTGACGTAGAACCTATAAGTGGAGTCTAGAATTTAATATAATGCATATATTTACCCGTACATAAATATACTCAACGTATACAAATTGCCCATTACAGACGTTAAATTTTGGATTGATAAAAATGTAACATGGCTGATATTTGTTTACTTGAAAGATTTAAATTATGCACCAGGATTTTTAGGTCATAGTTTGTAAAAGGCCAGTAAAATAATATTTTAACACTAAAAATTAGGGAAAGATCTGGAAATATTTTTAGTACCTTTTATAGATACTAGATACATGGAAACTGAGTTTGCACGGTTGCAGAAGGTGAACTTAACTTTTGGTTGGCCAAAATCCAAGAAATTCGAGACACTTTTTTTTAATATTATCCTTCTAATTTCTAGGCTGTGCCTCGGATCAAAAAATGATACAAAGTATCTACGTTGCATGCAGATACATCGAAACATGGATATGTCTTATGCCTACCGAAAACGTGGGATGTATTTTGTCGAATGATTTCATCCAGAATAACTATACTGGGATCTTTATAAAACTTACGTCGATATTTTCAACACAACAGGTTACACGCAGTCGGTAGCCAAAGACATATCCATGTTTCGATGTATCTGCATGCAGTGTAGATACTTTGTATCATTTCCCACCAAAAGCCAATAACCTGTCTTCCAAGAACCAATTCCCGATAAACCCGCCCCAAATCAAACTTAACACCCCCTTTAAGAGACGGAGAGACATACTTCATTGAAAACTAACATCCCCATATGAACCGGATACACCCGTTCTAATGAGATTGAACACTCAACCACATGAGACAGATAGACACGCCCTATTGAAAGTCAACATTTATGCTGCTAATACATCGTACCGTATGTGGGGCTTTTGTTCTATGTTTATAGCACGTAGTATAAATCCGCCATTTTGTTCTATATGTTGATTGCACGTGTGGTGGGGGCCCACATTGTGAACCAGTCAGACCTCAAATCGCCGCCATTGCAACTGCATAACTACAGTCGCTGGATCACCCCATTTAGCTCGAATTATTTTCATCCGCTATCGCTCATCTTCGGGGGGCGGGAACTATGTACACTCTCTCAAATTGCGTCTGCGCATGTCCAAGTGTTAGTCGAACTGACTACTTGCTACTTTTTCTGGGATCCTAGTGATTCAGATAGTACAATGGGTGCTATTTTAAATCGGCCACTACATTCATTCTTGCCGTCCACAACGTCAACCTTTATCGCTATCAAATCAACATCTCAACATGTACACACAAGATCTCCGCAAGCGCGCCGCCCGCGCGGATCCACAAGCAACAGCCATGCACAATAACCACTTCACTCAAACGACATGCACAACCAGAATAGAAAATTTTTCAATGGGCTTGTTTCCTTTTCTGACCCCCGAGTAGAAAAACAGACATTTCGTGTGACGGACAGATTTTTAGGATGACCCCCAGCTATAAGACATATCCATGTCAAAAAAAAATCATAGATGTTAATTAAAAAGCATTAGATTCTGCGTTCAATGTTATGCTCAAAGTAAAAGTCCGAATCAATACTAAACTCAAAATCGATAGATGAAGAACGGCAATTTTATTGCACTTTATTGCTTTTCAAGCTCACATATCTTTAAAAAGGATGCTCCAAATGAAAAGACTCCTAAGTAAAAGTTGAAGATAATTTGGGTTCAAATTTAACGAGGCCAATATTTTTTAGCCCATTCTCAAGATTTCGTCAGCATACGCTGCTAATTGCGTCCACTTGATGAATGGCTTCTCATCATCATCATCGTGCCGCGACAGCCCGACGTCGGGCCTAGGCCGCCTGGAGTAGCTTCTCGCTGTTGTCAATATTAGCCCGAATAGCGTATTCCATCCCCTGCTTCAGACCAGTGCGTGTTTCAAATAGATCAGTAAGTCTATCATGGATGCTGACCTGCGAGATGGAATTGGTCATCGTCATCTTTGTCAGTCGCACTAATTTTGCTGGTATATCAAATTTCAGCCTGGTGTTACACAGTACTCCACGATCGATACTGTCGTATGCCTCCTTGAAGTCGGCAAAGATTTGGTATACGTTTACGTTGTATTCCCTGCACTTCTGAAGTATCAGTTTAACCGTAAAGAGCTGATAGGTTGTGGAGCGACCTGGTCTGCAACCGCCTTGATATTTGCTAATGATTCGTTCTGCGTACGGTTTTATTCTATTTTCCAGAATTTTCGCCAAAATTTTATAGGACGTACAAACTAGTGATATGCCCCTGTAATTCTCCCACCGCAGTTTGTCTCCCGTTTTGGACATTTTGCTTCTGCGCCAATCGTCTGGGATCACCTCGTCCTCCCATACTCGCAGAAGTAATTGATGTATGGCATTAACTAGACCCGTTGCACCGAATTTTAGCAGTTCAGCTGGAGTCTCGTCAGCGCCCGGCGTTTTATTTCGTTTTAGTGACCGCAACGCGAGATCAACTTCCTTTAAGGTCGGGGGTTGTATGGGTGGGCCTAGATCAACAATATCGTCGTGAGCTTCTTGTGTGGGGATGTTAGATGGTAGGTTCAAAAGCTCTTCAAAACAAGAGGCCCAACGTTTGTTAATGCCATCGGTGTCGCTGATGATGTTTCCATCCTTGTCCTTACAAAGGCTGGTCCTGGGTTGGTAGCTGTTCTTAATTGTATTTACGAGTTTGTACGCTTGTCTGGTTTTCCTATTAGCTAAGTTTTCATTAATATGCAGCAACTGCTCGTCAAAGTATTTACGTTTCTTACGTCTAATTATTCTATTCGATATTCGCCGTAGCTCGTCCTATTTTTCTCTTCTGGCTCTGGTTCCTCGTTGAATCCATTGTCTGTAGGCCTTGTTTTTCGCGTCAAAGGAATATTTGTATTCTTCGTCGAACCAGTCATTTCGCGCTCGCCGGGCTTTATATACCACGACTTTCTCTGCGACTTCCTTGATGGTACCCTTGAGTTGTTCCCAGAACACACAGACGCCAGTGTTGCTGATGTTGTGTAGCATAAGCGATAGTCTTTCCTCAAGGGCGGTTGCATACGCCACCGCCGTAGCATCGCTCAGAAGCTTATCAACCGCAAAGATTTTGGGAGGGCTGATTCTCGATTGGTGCACTGAGGAAATTCTACAATACATCTGTAGGTCGTCTTCACCAAGTGATGATCTGAGTCACAGTTTTCTCCTCGATAGGAGCGGACATCTATCACACTAGACGCCCATCTCCTGCAAATGAGGACGTGGTCAATTTGGTTGACGGTATGTGCGTCTGGAGACTTCCAGGTCTGCTTGTGAATGCGTCGATGCGGGAAACACGTAGAGCTTACGACTAGATCCTACTGCAGGCGAAGTCGATAAGTCGCTGTCCGTTATCGTTACATTCTTCATGGAGACTGTGGCGTCTAGTGGTCCCCCGATGCCAACTTTCATTTCCGACTTTCGCGTTAAAGTCTCCCATCAGCAATTTGACGTCGTTTGTTGGAAGTGAGTCGAAGAGAGTCTCAATGCGGGCGTAGAACTCGTCTTTTCTGCGTCTTTTTTAACTGTAGAGGGGGCATGCACATCGATGAGCCAGAGGTTGAAGAATCGAGTCTTAATGCAAATCGCACATAGCCGTTCATTTATGGGTTTGATGTCAATAATGCTCGGAATGAGGCGATTGTTCACTATACATGCTACTCCAAACTCCTTGTGGCTCGATGGTTGGCCACTTCTAAAAATTGTGTGCGATTTCTTCTCATTGATCTCGCTGCCAAACCAATTGGTGTTCTGGACTGCAGTGATGCTCAGTTCGTGCTTTTCGACCTGTTGAAGGATGGCCTTCTCGGCCCCCGGTTGGCTCAGCGTACATTCCAGGATCCGAAAGAATAACCCGTTAGTCGTTTTGCGTGTTCGTCGTTGTTGATCCGTCCAATCTGAGGCTTTTGTTCCCAGTTTCTTGACATGGAGTGGTTTTTACATAGACGAGTTGTCAGCACATCGTTTAAGCCCATTCAGGGAGTGGCCTCGGAGGTGGCTGCTTAAGATGGTTTAATAAACGTGCTGGAGTTAGCACAACTATGTTGCAGATCCTGTTACACAAATCATTCCATCCTACTAAACCTGAGACGCTTAGTTGCTGGTCACAAATTCAGCCTACAAACTGTCTTATCGCTAAAACTTGGCCGTCAGCGGCTTGAGCTACTGCCGTTACTAAGGGGTGCCCACGTGGAAGACTATGGAAAAGGTGATTTGTCACTAATTCGTAATGTAAAAAATAATCTCCCAAAAACAACTCTGTTGTAAAAAATTTCCCGCCAAAAAAACTCATCAGCCACAAAAAGGATTGATATGAACATAGCTCAGCCAAAGTACTAGTAGCTTTGCGCCGCGCTCTAGGGTATGCATATTGAACCCTGATTAAATTTATTTATTTATTTTAACGCTGATTTGCGGGGAAATTGGTGAGCTTAAGCTTTGAAACCAATTTCCGTCTACTCACCTGGTTTCCTTTAAAAAGTTCCGTGCCTCATAAAGGATTAGAGATGCACTTGAGGTTAGGAGTGATCAATGGACAATATCCGTATTGTGTGCGCAGCACAGATCAGAGCAGAACAGGAATTGCAAGCGACACACTCACAAAATTGCTCTGGATTGAGCCGGTTCTTAGTGTAATGCTTATAATTGTTGTTCTGCACTGATCTCTACTGCACAAAAGAAATGAACCTGTTAATACATAGTTTCTACTCCGTTCTTCTCTTTAACCCATTCCATTTTCCGTTTTATTGACCGGCTTTTGTTTAATTAACTTAATTTTTTCAATAAAATAAAACTATTCCATATTCTTCAGATCTGCCTACTTATCTGTTTTTATTTTAAGCAAGCTCCCCGCCAAACAGCGTTAAAATAAATAAATTATTTTGATCAGGGTTCAACATGCATACCCTAGAGCGAGGCGCAAAGCTACGAGTACTTTGGCGGAGTTATGTTCATATCAATCCTTTTTGCGGCTGATGAGTCTTTTTTTGGCCGGAAATTTTTTACAACAGATTTTTTTTTGGGAGATATCACATCTTTTCGCATTTTATGGATTATGAACCCGGATATGAATTACAAAACTGCTTTAGAATGCTTAAAACTTATCGTTGTGTACTATTTATTACCAACGTTTGGGTTTTAATACATAGAACAACACCCGAAACAATTTGCTGCAATTAATACCAAATTTTAACTCGATCAATTCATCGGCACTTTAGCCCAGTCCCATGTAAATACATACATTTCACTTTTATCCATTTGCTTTTAAGTTGTACATGATTTGCTTTGAAAAGTGATACCCCAAGGAACTAATAATTTAGGTGGACATCATTGAGTAAATATGCCTCTGGCATCACTATGAGTTACTTTCGATGAAATTACGTGTTTCGGTCCTTTATGTCCGTTGAGTTATTTATATCCTTAAGTCGAAACTGATCTTTTCTAGATTTGGTTTCAGTTTAATTTCATGCTTAAGAAGATGCTCTTTTCCTAAGTAAAGGACTCAAACACCATAAATAGTACTCTAGTGCATTCACACTACGATCCCTAGTCGTATGATACTCATCCTGTCTAGATATCGCTTCCTTGCAAGGAATACCATTTTCCCAGTCCAAAGGGCTCAAAATGAATTCAACAGTAGTCTACTACATTCGTCTCATCGCCCCCATTTTTATACCGTAGACTTTTAGTATAGGGTATATTATTTTTGTCACGACGAAAATATGTAACACCTTGAAGGAGGCTCCGTAGGTATAGCAATGTTTATATTCACCTCCTGATTCGATTTAGCCATGTCTGTCCGTCTGTCTGTCTGTCCGTTCGCACGATAACTTTCAATGGAATGAAGCTAGAGCCTTGAAATTTTGGTCAAATGTTGGAAGTATGATCTATGTATTTGAAAGGTATTGAAATTGGGCATGATCGGGCCAAGAGAACGCCTACCTCCCCTACATATGTAAAATAATTAAATGTATCTATAAGATTAAAAAATCATGAAAAGCTCTAGCTTTGGTATGTGCTAGTGAGAGTAATCTTATACTCTCCAGGGAAAATAAAATCGATCAGTTGAAAACTAACGGAAATTTTCTTACAAAGAGCCCCGTACTACCCTACTTTTCAGGTTTTTTGTCTATAACTCTTGAACCAATTGACGTAGACACCTGATTTTTGGCATGTAACCCTGAGGGAAGAAGCTGCTTAAGTTTCTGTAAGTTGGGCATAATCAGATCAACGGAACACCTACCTCCCCTACAAATTTCAAAAAATTAAATATTACTTTAATTACGATAACTTCCAATAGAATAATACTACCGAGTTAAGAATTTGGTGGAATGTTGCTAGTAAAACCTACTTAGTTGGTATTGAATATGGGCAAGATCCGACCCAAGGAACCCCCACCTCCCCTACAAATGAAACTTCAAATAAGCGATAACTTCTTACAGAATGAAGCCAGTGACTTGAAATTTTGGTCAAATGTTTGAAGTGAGATTGAGTTAGTTAACATTAAAGATGGGTAAAATCCGACCTAAGGAGCCCCTACCTCCCCTAGAAATGAAACTTAAAATAAACGATAACTTACGACAAAATAAAGCTAGCGACTTGAAATTTTGGTCAAATGTTTGTAGTAGGATCCAGTTGGATAATGTTGAAAATACGTAAAATCCGACCAACGAAACCCCTACTTCCCCTACAAATGAAACTTAAAATAAGCTATAACTTTCGATATAATGAAGCTAGAGACTTGAAATTTTGTTTAAATGTTTGTAGGGTGATCTAATTGGTTGGTGGTAATGATGGGCAAGATCCGACCCAAGGAACCCCTACCTCCGCTACAAGTGAAACTTCAAATAAGCAATAACTTTCCATAGAATGCAGCTAGCGACTTGGAAAATTCGACAAATATTTGTAGAATGGGTTAGTCAGTTAATTGATTTTGTGAATGGTCAAGATCCTACTGAATGAGTGCCAACCTCCCCTATGAACTGGCCATATAGGAGACCCATTCTTAATGCATATGGTCGTTGCCAACAGGTACTTTTGGTATCACCACTAGGTCTGTACAAGTTTAGGGTATATACGCTTCGGACACCGGGTCGAACCGAAGCTTCGGCCTGGTTAATACTCATCTTGCCCACAAAGGACTCATCATCATCCCCAAAGGGCTCAAAATGCCTGAAACAATAGTCTACTGCATTCGCCTCAGCTCCCCCAGACATATGATACCCATAATCCCTTGATATTACTTCTTTTCCAAGAATGTCGTTTTTCCTCTTCAAATGACACAAAATATGCCATCAGTCCTAACCGAAGGACTCAACATTTTTTAATGGGACTCCAGTGCATTTGTCTCATTACCACGATTCAGAATATACCCATACCTACCAGCTTGGGGTTTTGTTTTATTTCATGATTGGGAGCGTCCTTTTGTCCTAACGCACGTCTCCAGTAGCACCAAAATATAACCGTGCGTTGCTTATAATAACCAAAGGAAGCTATGTACCAAATTAAGTTGAACCACGGACCGCCTGGAAGATTTTTTCTTTAAAATCATTAAAAAGACTAGTTTTTTCCATTGAAATAATTAAAAAGAGTTCGAGAAAGCGATAAACTCCATATTTTTTATTCACATTTTGGGATGTATCTTTTTATGTACTGCACGGATCAGAGCAAATGAAAGAAAAGGCACACCCTTGGGACACAGTCAATCCGCGAGAAAAGAAACCAGACCTCGATACGCTCCCTACGAGGCTGTAGCCCTGTCAAGGGACAACAAGATCAACGAGATCAATGAGAACAAGAATAATTCGAAAAAATAGCGATTTTCAGACTGTCATATCGACATCAAAGTTGCAACACTTTGTAAGACGACCAGAGAAAATGGTCATACTAAATTTGAGACCCCACAATCACCTGGAGCCGCAGCTACAGAGGTCCAAAACCCGTACTTGTTGTGTCGCGTAAACATTCTCGTAGTCTTGGTCACTTTTCCGAATTTTTTTTTTTCGATTTTTTCGTTTTTCTTTGGCGGGCGGGACGCTCCCACGTCCCTAGATTACTACAAATCTTGGTTGGAAAATTTCAATGGAGATACGAAACAAAATTGGACATTGATATAACCAACTTTAATAGTGTAAAAGAAGAGTTTGATAGTAAGAGTATTTTAGCAGTTAGCACCTGGTTTTACCTGCTGCACCTGGTTTGACCAGATGGTTATTTACCAGGCAAAACCTGACTTGTTTATAACCTTATGGTTGTTAGCCAAGCAAAAACGATAAATCACTGTTTGGTAAACGCTTAAACAACGCTATTATGAGTATTTAAATGACGTTTGTGCTACTTATGTTCATTACTTTTATTTAAGTGGCTGATTTTTATTTGAGGTGTTTTTTTTTTATTTTTTGTATACTAAGCAGAAATATATAATAATTGTTAAACATACTGAGATAAGAGTTTTACATGTTGAGACAATAAATTTATATAAAAACCATTTTAATCTGAATGGTTTTTTTTAAGTAATTCTTTTTCTAACATAACGTGGTCCGTGTTATCAGCTTTTGCCACTATGTCACGAAGCAACCAACAAATATCGACAGTAATCTCAATTTGACTTATATAACTGTTGAAGCAGTGCATGTGTGCACTATTTCTTCCGATTACAAAAATAACTAATTACTTAATATTGTTTGCGCCATCTAAATTTCTTTAGGTTTATGTTCAGTGTGTAGCTGATCCGCTGATCACATATCTCTAAGTACACCGTCATGATGGTGCTAACTCATCTCAAGGCCTTGGTCCATTAATTGAACTGTTGCAGCAGTTATTTATTTCATTTTTTATTTGTTAATATTGCTTAATCCAATCTGGCATTTTACACATTCATAGTGGTGAAAATATTTGCAAGAAAAAATATCTCTGATAAGCAGTTTATTTCAACACTATCTTCCTGAGTTCTTCGAGCGGATAATGTTTATGTGCCATTCATTGCAGAGATCTGTTTATATGCGTCATAAATTCAAAATATAAATACATTTTATAATCGGTGGTATAAATATGACCCCGAATTTCATAAACTTATTCATTGATTAACTGGGAGTTAACTGACAAACTCTATTTCCAAAATGAAGCTGATCATTATTTTTGTGGCAGTATTGGCCGTTGTAAGTATCTCGACTTATCTTGTACATAGTTTGACTCCAATCACATGAACGGTACCGAAAATATATTTTAATTCTTTCTCACAGGTCGTAGCTGATGTGAAAGAGGATTTTCTCAAGTATCGCGATGAATGTCTTAAATCCGAAAACGTGCCACAGGATGTCATTGAAAAGCTGAAAAATCGTCAATATGACGATGATTTGGGACCAGAGGCCAGGTGCTATATTCGTTGTTTGGGTGTGAAGAGCGGAATTTGGACCGATGAAACTGGCTATGATGTTGACAAGAGCTACGCGCATTTGCAAAGTGGTGGATTCGAAGTTTCTTTGGATAATCTTAAGAAATGTATCACTTCCAATCCGGGCAATGATGATAAGTGCACTTGGGCAGCCAAGGATTTAAAATGTTTGTGGACCAATAAGTACATTACCAGGAAGCCAAAGTAATAGATTCATAAATTGAATAAAACAGAAATATTAAAAGAAAAAATATTATGTTTTAGTACTACTATGTTGCTTCAATCCTCAGTGGAGAATATCACGTCCGTTACGCTGGCACCCCCACCACTAAATATCGTATTAGTTGCTCTATTCCTGAATTTATTGCTCCTGCGTAACGTTACGCTAGCACCCCCACATAAAATCGTCAATTCTGGCGAATCTGCAGAAGCAATAAATTCGAGAATAGACCAACTAATTAGCATCTAATTATGCACCATGCTTGATGTCGATTCTTAGTGGTGGGGGTGCCAGCGTAACGGACGTGCATGATCCTTTCCTATAATAAATACGCATGTGGCTGTCATTTTCAACAACTCTGTTGTATCCGACCCGTGAAAAGACGTTAAGGCCGTCCGCACACGGGTCGTCTCGTACTCGTCTCGTAATGGGCTCGTCTGCGATTCGAACTCCACTTCCAAAGCAAATGTATGGAGATCCGCACACGGGTCGTACATTGGTCGGCACGTAATCGAATTGATGTACTCGTCTGTGCGTCTCGAACCATGCGAGCTATATGGATATATTTATTCAATTGAAAAGTATTTTCAAAGAAATTGTGGTGTATTCGTCAGCGCTAGTGAAAGTATTTTAACCCTTGGTGAGGCGAAAAGGACTTTTTTGAGCATGAAGCGGGTTATGGGCGATATGGGTATCGCGTGATTCGGGGTGAAAGGAGTAGTGCACAGAAGCGTCGGTGAAAGCATTTTATTTTTAACACTTTGGCATGACGAAATGCACTTTTTTGTACATGATGCCGAACATGGTTTAATATGGTTGTCGTCTGAGTCGATGTGAAAGGAGGAATGCAGACGGGTACTAGTTAAAGCATTTTAACCCCTTTGGCGTGGCGAAATGGACATTTCTGTACATGAAGTGGAATATAGGCGATATGGGTATGGGTGTCGCATGACTCGAGGTGAAAGGAGTGCTAGTGAAAGCATTTGAGCCCGTTGACGAAAAGGCCCTTTTTGGGCATGAAGCGGGATATGGGCAATATGGTTGTCGCGTGATTCCAAGTGAAAAGAGAAGTGCACAGGAGTGCTGGTGAAAATATTTGAACCCTTTGGTGGGGCGAAAATTACCTTTTCGGACATGAAGCAGTAAAAGTTTGTGATCCAAATACGCTTTGCGATGACGGCATGCAGTGTTTCTACACGCTATATAATCGGGTAAAATATTTTTTTGTCATACCACAGCGTTTTCGTTTTCTGCAAGATTACCGTGTCCGTGGCGTCAAGTGGTTTTTGCGGTTTTATACTATTCAGGAATTTGGCAGTTTTTTTTGACGTGGCTAATTCTATGGGAGGTGTGTGGAGAAAATGTGGGACGGAAGTTTAGTTGAAAACGATTAGAATTGAATTAAACACTCTGGTGTTGACGCAAGCATACTTTTGGACATGGCGTGAAATCTAGGAAATACGAATGTCTATGAATTGAAGTGATGAGGCCAATACTCTGGAGTGTTGTTCAAGGCGTTTTTAATCCTACAAGTGTTAAGATAAACTCATTCTTGGACATGAAGTGATATCTAGGAAATACAGGTGTCGTCTGAATGGAGGTGGTGACGCCAATTACAGTATGTGGAATGATTTTAAAGGCGCTTTTAACTCTATTGTGGTGAGATGAATACATTCTAGGACATGAAGTGAAATCTAGGAAATACGGGTGTCGTCTGAATCGGGGAGAGGAGGCCAATGCAATGGAGTGTTGTTGTAGGAGCCTTTGACTCTACGGTGCTTAGATGAACATATTCTTGAACATGTAGTGAAATGTAGGAAAACGAGTATCGTCTGAATAGGGTTGATGACGTTAATGCAATGTAATATTTTTGATGGTTTTTTAACACTTTCGTGTTGATATCAGATATCAAAGCGATATTGAGGCTACACTGAAGCGATATAGAATCGATATCGAAGCGTCGTAAAAGCGATATCACAGCGATATTGAAGCGATCTCGAGGCGGAAAAACGAAAAAACGTCGACACTAGTCTAGCCATAAATATTGTTACAAGGTTTGGCAACCCTGCAGAAAGGAACCGTTATATTACATTTCTTAAAAATTGAGCTAATCGCTATAGTACGCTTGTGCTTGATGCATTTGTCATCATTTGAGTTTAATTTTTAGTGTAGTGAACATGGATTGGGGTGACAAAGAAAATAGAATTGCTGTGATTGCACTTCATAAAGTAGGAATGCAACCAAGTGATATTTTTAAGACTCTGCATACCCTTGGTATAAGCCGAATGTTTGTATATCGGGCTATTGAAAGATTTAATGATACGTCTGGAGTAAGTGACCGTGAAAGAAGTGGCCGTCCGCGAACTACTCGAACACCTCAAGCGGTTAAAGCCGTGCGCGAGAGAATTCGCCGTAGTCCTCTTCGGAAACAAAAAATTTTATCGCGTGAGATGAAAATACCCCAAAGAACAATTTCACGTATCATCAAAAGTGACTTGGGGTTGGGTGCTTATCGTAGATCTACCAGGCATTTACTAACAGATTCGTTAAAAAAAAATAGAGTGGAAAAATCAAAACGATTACTTTGCCGGTACGCAAACCAAGAACACCGTAAAATTTTGTTTACGGACGAAAAAATTTTTACTGTCGAAGAAACATTTAATAAACAAAACGATAGGGTTTATGCTCGCAGTGCCAGAGAAGCTTCTCAAGTTGCCCAAAAGGTTCAAAGAGGTCATCATCCAGCCTCAGTAATGGTTTGGTGGGGTGTTAGCTACAACGGGGTGACAAAGTTGCATTTTTGTGAGAAGGGCGTCAAAACGTCTGCCAAAATTTATCAAGAAAGTGTCCTTGAAAGTGTAGTGAAACCTCTCAACACGTCATTATTCAAAAATCAGCCTTGGAGTTTCCAGCAGGTCATAAGGTGAAGTCAACCCAAAAATGGCTTGAAGAAAATGTTCCAGATTTTATTAAAGCTGAAGATTGGCCTTCCTCTAGCCCAGACCTGAATCCGCTGAATTACGAATTATGGTCTGTCTTAGAGCAAATGACGTGCTCTAAAAGACATTCTAATATCGAATCCTTAAAGAAGTTTCTTACACATGCAGTCGCCAACTTTCCGATTGAAGTCGTGCGTGCTTCCATAGATAAGCGACCAGCTCGATTAAAGGCTTGTGTAAAGGCAAAAGGCAATCACTTCGAATAACTTGTTGCAATTTCCGTTGTTGACAATGCATTTAATAAATAAACAATGATTTCTTAACATATAACACCTCTTTTATTGAACAGTGCTTCAAAAAGTTTGTAACAGTATTTATGGCTAGACGGTATAGGGGAAACCAATTACCAATTTTCCCGGTTAATTTTCGCTATTCCTTTTTTATTCGAATCTAAACTTCTGAATTAAACAACAATTGTGTAACTCAGAAATTCAGATATCCAATGTATGAAATCCTGAACGCAACCAATATCTTCTTTTTAACACAGATATGTACATGATCCAATATTTTTCTCAATAAGGGAAAAGTTCCCGTGTCATTTTCTGTTTTTTTCTTGAAAACAGTTTGACGTTGTCGCGCAAAAATTTAGGCAGTGCACTACCCGTTGGTGTTTTGTTAAATCATCACCGTATACGAGATATTCCCGTGCCATCATGCACTATTTCGTTTTCAAAACGAAAGTGTGCAAATGCAGTATTTCGTATGGACAATTGCGGCATGCAGTATATTTCGGTGCCCTGTGTGATTTAATGCTTAGCTCAGCGGTCATTCATTTGAATGGTTTAAGCGATATTAACCCTCAATAAACATATATATACGAACCTCTAACGCTCGCTCTGCTTGCTCAAACAGCCGTATTAAGAAGGGTTAGCCCTTCCCTCCTTGCCTCTCTCCATAACACTCAGGCTTTGCGACTATCAACACTTATTACTTATTCTTCTTCTTTCTACTTAGAAAACTCTTCGATCCGAATCCGAGTTGTGGTTGCACTAATTCACATCAAATTTACTGTCAAAATAATTTGACTTCTTTTAATTCCACTGTCTGAGCGCCACGGACACAATAATCTTGCCGAAATCGAATATACCCTGTGCCATAAAAGAAATATTTTACTCGATTATCTAGCGTGTAGAAACACCGTATTTTGCCATCGCAAAGCCTATTAGGATCACAAATTTTTACTGCTTCATGAATAAAAAGGTCTATTTCTCAATTTCCAAGGGTGAAAATTGTTTCACCGATACTTCTGTGCACTCCTCCTTTCACCTCAAACCACGCGGCACCCATATCCCGCCTCATGTACATGTACATTTCACGCCACGCTGAAGTGTTAAAATGCGTTAACAAGCACTCGTCTGCATTCCTTCTTTCACATCGAATCAGGCGACAACCATATTGGCCATGTTCCGCTTCATGTACAAGAAGGTCCATTTCGCCACGCCAAAGGGTTAAAATACTTTCACCGACACTTCTGTGTACTCCTCCTTTCACATTGAGTCACGCGACACCCATATCCTGCTTTATGCCCAAAATGTCCTTTTCTCCACACCAAAGGGTTAACATGCTTTCACCAACACTTCAATACACTTCTCCTTTCACCTCAAATCACGCGACAACCATAATGCCCATGCTCCGCTTTATGTATAGGTACAAGAGGGTCCTTTCGCCTCACAAAATGGTTAAAATGCTTTCACCAGCACTCCTGTGTACTTCTCCTTTCACCTCGAATACCGCGACAACCATATTCCGCTTCATGTACAAGAAGGTATATTTCGCCACGCCAACGGGTGAAAATGCTTTCACCGACACTCCTCTGCACTCCTCCTTTCACTTCTACCCAGGCGACATATTGCCCAAATACCCCCAATTCCAAAATCATATTCGTGCTAGTAAGAATCCGTAGTAACACTCATGCCTAATATTGGATCGCGTCGCAGACGCGCCGAATTGCAATGGACCCGTGTGCTGTGCAGGGCGTCGCTCGTCGTGTGGAATTTTAGACGAGCAGAGTTCGAATCGCAGACGTGCCGAAAATCAGACGACCCGTCTGCGGAGGCACTAAGAATAAAAAAAATTAATTCTTTAATAATATGCAAATCGCATGATTACGTCCGCAGATGAAATCATTGAAGCTGGAATCAGTCTTCGACTGAGCGAATCGCTGCATGGTTTTCTTTTTATTTAATTTTCTACTTAAATTCAACCGCCAGAATATGCGCGATACGCATACGTACGAGCGTAAAGCATGCAAAAAGTTCTTTAACCAAAGTTGTAAATGCCAGGCATGTCTTCGCTGGAGGTAGTTCTTCTTTTTCCTGCACTTTGCACAATAATTTACATTAACATACAATTGAGGTATTGAGAATTTGCATTGAGACTGTGTTGTGTCGGAATTAATTATTGCTGTTGATAGCCTGAAGGTGTTATATAATTCTTTTTCTAGATATATGTGTAATTTATTTTCACCAAATAGCTTACTATCTATCTCGCACAAACTTTTACGGGTTTCAGTAACGACCTGTGCCGCAACAGGTAAACTCGGCTGAACATGTACCTGTTCAATGTAAAGACATGCACGTTCTTCTTTTTCTTCTTCTTGGACACAGGAAGCACTAGTATTGAATTGAAAATAAGAGTGGACAACCAAATCATGGTCATCGAAACTAGATGTTGATCTATTTTATTGTGTGCTCATGCGAAATTATATATCTTTTTATACCCTAGACTTATAGTATAGGGTATATTGTTTTTGTCACGACGAAAATATGTAACACCTTAAAGGAGGCTCCGGAGGTATAGCAATGTATATATACAGGGTGTCCCGAACCCCAACGTCAACCCGGAAACCGGTGATAAGCCAAGTGGTGGCAGTTATCAGAAAAGTATTAAAAAAAAGTCTCCGTCAACTATTTTTTGACTTATAGACATTCAAAAGAGAATTGGAAAAATTCATAACCTGTGATGATTTTTTAAGTAGTGTTATCACAAATTTTCATTTTTTTTTATTTTATTTTTTTATGAAGCAACCCTGACTAACTGTTCTATAAATCACAGTCTAAAAGTCAAAAATTACTGTATTGGTTTTAAAGACAATATGACTTTTTTACCCAATTTTGTACTCAACTGACTGCACTGTAAAAAAAACATACCACGCGGTTTTGGCAAGTAACTGTAAAAGATGGCGCATTTTGTCCAGTTTCCAAAATGGTACGACATATGTAGCACATGTAACCTTATGAATGATTTAGTGATTCAGTAACAATTTGATTATAGGACGCATTTAACTGCCATTATGCCATACAGATACAGTGCGCGGGAATACGCTATCATACATCTTATTTTTGGGGAATGCAAATGCAATGCTAGTGCTGCAGCCAGACTTTATCGTGAGAGATATCTAAATGCTGAACGTTATCCGGATCACCGAATATTTATAAACGTACACCAGTCATTCTCAGAAGGTCGAATTCCACACCACATGACAGGAGAGCCAAATTCCATCATGCCCTACGAGAAGCAAGTCTTACAAGCAATGGAACAAGACCACAGTGCCTCAGTACGTGCAATTGAATGTAGCACAGGAGTACCCAAAAGTACAGTACAACAAATTCTACGGAGAAACAAGATGCACCCGTACCGTGTTCAACGAGTCCAAAATCTGCTACCTCGAGATTATCCGCAGAGAGTACAATTTTGTCAAACGAAGTTGCGTGAGTACAGAGAAAATCCTCGATTCTTTGACAAAATTCTATGGACCGATGAATCCACATTTTCTAAAGATGGTTACATTAACCTCCACAATTTACACGAGTGGCACATTGAAAATGCACATTTAATGCAGCAAAATAGAGCGCAGCATCGCTTTAAAGTGAACATGTGGACTGAAATTTTAAATGGCCAAATTATTGGACCATTTGAGCTTTCGGAGAACTTAAGTGCCGAGACATATTTAGATTTCTTAATAAATCATTTACCCAATTTATTGGAAGACGTGCCAATCAGTACTTTTGCAAATATGTGGTATCAGCACGATGGCTGCCCAGCGCATTATGCCCGTACAGTAAGAGAGTTCCTCGATCGAGAATATCCCGAGAGGTGGATAGGGCGGTCTGGTACAATTTCGTGGCCGGCACGTTCACCTGACCTACATCCCCTCGATTTTTTTACTGGGGAGCGGTAAAAGAAAAAGTTTACACGAAAGAAATAGAAAATTTGGAGGAACTCCGCCGAAAAATTGCGGAAGCCGCTAAAACCATTAGTTCCGGAAGATTCGCCCGGCTTATAACTCGATCCTTTTTAGGAAGATGTCGTGCTAGCATTGCAGCTGAAGGCAAACATTTTGAACATTTATTGTAAATTGAAGTTCTAAAGTTTAATTGTAAATTGATTTTTTTGTTCAATAAATTACACTTTTACCTAAATGAGATTATTACTTCTTTTTACCTCAATTAAGAAATAATATAGGAAGTGTCGTACCATTTTGGAATCTGGACAAAATGCCCCATCTTTTACAGTTACTTGCCAAAACCGCGTGGTATATTTTTTTTACAGTGCAGTCAGTTGAAGTTGGGATAAGTGATAATTTTGAGTACAAAATTGGGGAAAAAAGTCATATTTTATTTAAAACCAATACAGTAATTTTTTACTTTTAGATTGTGATTTATAGAACAGTAAGTCAGGGTTGCTTCATAAAAAAAAAATAAAGAAAAATGAAAATTTGTAATAACAGTACTTAAAAAATCATCAAAAGGTATGAATTTTTCCAATTCTTTTTTGAATGTCTATAAGTCAAAAAATAATTGACGGAGACTTTTTTTAATACTTTTCTGATAACTGCCACCACTTGGCCTATCACCGGTTTCCGGGTTGACGTTGAGGTTTGAGACACCCTGTGTAAATGATCAGGGTCACCTCCTGATTCTATTTTGCCATGTCTGTCTGTCTGTCTGTCTCTTTTTTTGTATAAAGGTGATGATGGAAATCTTCCAAAGATACCGCCGATTTGGCGGCATGCCGAATTTTTACCGACTAAAACCAAAAAACACCTACCACTGCTATTTCCTCCCTGCGGAACTACCTTTCGGAATTACTTCGCAGGGATGGCCTTGGCTAATCAGCCACCATTTCTGTTGCTCGACCTACGCCTAGCTTCTTCTTTGCGGAGCTCCTTATGGATGGTGCAGACCATCTGGCTCACCGCCTCCCAGTGTTGTGACGATTTTAGCATAATTTCCACCAGATTCTGTGGATTCACCTCACTCTCCAGTTCCGCTTCTAATTGTCCGCGGCTCTCTGCAAATCTGGGGCAGTCGAATATAACATGCCTCGCATAATCAACTACTCCCTTACATCTGGGGCAGTCTGGAGAGTCATCCAATTTAAGCCTGTGCAGGTACTGTCTGTATCCGCCGTGGCCCGTAAGGAACTGGGTCAAGTAGAAGTTCACTTCCCCATGCATTCGTTCCACCCATTTTCTTATGTTAGGGATCAAGCTGTAAGTCCATCGACCAGTCGATGCTCGTTCCCAACGCTCCTGCCATTTCCTGAAGGAGTCGTCCCTCTCGATGATCCTCTGTTCCCGCGACATCTCAGATGGCTCCAGGGCTCGGTTTCGAAACAACCTCTCCGATTGATCGACCAGAATATCGATTGGGATCATTCCGGTGACGACGTACGCGGCCTCGTGTGATGTCGTTCGGTATGCAGAGCATACCCTCAACGCACTTCTTCTGTACACCGAACTGATGATTTTGGTATTGCATTTATATTGTAGTGCGCTACCCCAGACCGGCGATGCATAAAGCAGAATAGATGTTACACTCGAGACAGCAGGAGTCTTCTGCTTGCTCTTGGGCCACCTATATTTGGCATCATTCTTGATAAGGCCACAGTAGCTGATGCTGCCTTGTCGCATACATGTTATTACACTTTTCCCGACCCTGATCTGTAGAGACCTCTTCTTCCTACGCTTGCTGATAAGGACAGCTTCCGTTTTCTGTTCAGCTAGCTCCAGTCCAACGCTTTCCAGCCACAACTTGATGGTCGTAATTGCTTCGCTGGCGTACATTTCAACATAACGTGGGTCGTTAGCTACAATAACGACCGCAATATCATCCGCAAACCCAATTATCGTCACTTCCTGGGGTAGCGGAAGCCTGAGAATTGCATCGTGCATAATGTTCCAAAGTAAAGGACCGAGCACAGACCCCTGCGGGATGCCAGCTGTCACTACATATTCTTTAGATCCCTCGTTCGTCTCATACTGCACCATCCGATGCGAAAGGTAACTCTTAATTATTCCAGCCAGATAATCGGGAACACCCATCTTTTGCAGAGCTTCATGGATGCACTTCCAGCTAGCGGAGTTGAAGGCGTTCTTAATGTCGACTGTCACCACCGCGCAACATCTGCCCTTGCGCAAAGCATCCTTTGCTAGGTTGTTAACCCTCATGATGGCGTCAACTGTGGACCGCGCACGTCTAAAGCCATATTGTCTTGTCGACAGGCATTCCCCTTCCTCTATGAACTCCGATAACCGATTGAATATTATCCGCTCAAGTACTTTCCCCGTAGTGTCCAACAGGCATATTGGACGGTAAGAGTTCGGTTCTCCCGGTGGCTTGTCTGGTTTGGGCAGCAGTACCAGTTTTCGCCTCTTCCATTTATTCGGAAAAGTTCGTTCCGACAGATAAGTTTGAAAGGTGTCGATGAACTTCTCCGGTATCGATCTGATTGCCAACTTGAGCGCCTTATTGGGAACTCCATCTGGCCCTGGAGCTTTTTCATCCCCAAATCGAGATGCGGCTTGGAATATTTCTTCCACGGTTATGGGAGGCATAGTCTCACCCATCGACACTGAACCATGTTCCGTGTTTTCCAATTCATGCTGGGGAAATAAAGCGGAGACAATCTTTTTAAGCAGAGCAGGGCATTTTATCTGGGGTGATTTGTGGCCTATTTTCTTCGTCACGACCCTATAGGCCGTTCCCCACGGATTTATATCTGCATCATCACAGAGTTGTTTGAAGCCGCTTTTCTTATTTCTCTCTATCGCCCGCTTTAGGTGTTTACGCAGGGCTTTGAATGACTTATGCAGGTTAGCGTATTCAGGTTTATTTGTGGCCCGCTGACTGAGGCGCCATGCTTTTAGGCAATTACGCCTCAGACTTGCAATCTCTTCAGTCCACCAATAATTTTCCCTCCGTTGTTTGGAAAATCCTCTCCTCGGCATAGAGGCATCACATGATTTCGTGATGTGCATTGTAATCTGCGCCATCCTTTGTTCTGCCAGTCCTTCGACGGGCTTCATCTGAAGAAAGACCTGCTTGAAGGTTTCTTCATCGAAGTTTTTGACGGATCATCCGAGTGTCTTTGTCGTTCCCCTTGATTGGCTTTTTTCTTCTGCTGTTGAGAAAAAAATTGCTTGGTGGTCACTATGGGTATAGTCTTCACTTACATCCCAGACCATCGTCGTCACTAGAGAGCTACTAGCGAAGGTGAGATCGATAATGGAGCCTGCATTTCCCTTCCTGAAGGTATTACTACCACCCGAGTTCATTAAGACGACGTCTAGCTGCGCGAAAGCATCGAGAAGAGCCCGCCCTCGAGCATTCGTCTCCCGACTTCCCCATTCGGTCGCTCACGCATTAAAGTCCCCCGCAATTATTACCGGGCGACGCACACTCGCGTCATGAACTAATTGGTCTAACATACCCTCAAAGTCGGCCAGGTCCAGTCGCGTGGGGCGTAGCAGCTGTACACCTGAATACCATTGATTTTGGCTCTTACTATGCCGTTCAGCGGTTCTGACATGACTTCCTGAAAAGCGTAGTTTCCGCATGTCCAAATTGCTGCTTGTCGATGTTTGTCGGCGATCCGAACTGTACTACCCAAGTTCTTATATTGGTCGATAATAATTGCTACATCCACTTTCTTCTCCTTAATGGTCTGCGACAACAGGTCTTGTGCCGCACGGCAGTGATTTAAAATCAACTGCACGAACCTCATATGCGAATCTTTTTCACTGCCTCTTGATATGCCGGGCACTTAGCACTTGCGGTGGAGTGCCTGTAGTTCGCCCTCTTGGCTTCCTCACAGACGAGGCATTTCGGCTCCTTGTCACATATTTTTGAACGGTGACCTTCAGTTCCGCATCGAAAACACGAGGCCGACCGGTCCTGCTTACTTTTGCAGTCCTTCGCAAGGTGCCCAAATGCTAAGCACTTAAAACACCTCACCGGGGATACCTGTTCTTTCAGGTGACAATTCGTCCAGCCAACTTTCAGTTTGCCAGTTTTCATCACTTTGTTGGCCACCTCTTGCGGCAAGCTTATAGTTGCAATTTGGGTGCCACCATAAGCTCTACCCACCGACTTTACCGCATCGACCTTAATATCCACGTTCAACCGTTCATGGAACGCCAGGACGATGTCCTCCTTGGTGGTCACTTCGTCGAGTTCGCCAAACTCAATTTTCGTCTCCTGGCGTAGGGCTTTGACGACCGCAGCTTGCCCTAAGACTTCTGATATGATGGATTGGAAATGATATATCTCCTTTCCACCGTGAGTCTTCATTTCAAACAAGAGCTCTCCCTTTCGAGTACGTCTTATATGAGACACCCTGTCTCCCATTTCTTGCAGACCAGGCACGGCTTTCACCTTGGTGAGCATCTCTGCGTATGTCATATCTCCGCGTTGGGATATCCTTCTTCCTTTTTGGCGTTTGAAGGAGAGCGGTTTCTCCAACGTCCCGTTGGCGCTTGATCCTGTCAGCTGCCGAGGCCTTCGTTATCGTTTTTGGGGTGGTTTGGATTCCCTTGTCCGTCTTGAAGCTTTGCGCTTCTTTGGAAAGGATTTGCGCCTGTCATGGCGCCCTCTCCGTCTCTGCCATCAGCCGAGCCGCCTGCTTCATTCGCAGACGGGACTGCTTCCCTACCGTCGTCCTTGTTTAAGTCCATTGATTGGTCTTCTTTAATTCAGGGTTGGGTTTCCCGTTCTCGGACTATAGCCGTGGCAAATGCCAGCATATTGCTTCCCGCTACTCCCCTCACCTATAGGATCGTCGTGATGACCCGGCCGTCCTTTCCTCTCTTTGGGCCGCGAAGTAGACTACTTCGCGACCTCTCGAAAGTTCCGTAGGCGTTCGCACCACACCAACCCTGCTACCCTTGATACAAAGCAGTCAAGGTTTCTCCCCTAGCCTAACAGATCGCTACTCTGTAGGCCGCGGTTCACTAGATACAAGAAAGGAGCAAAATGAAGTGTTGGATCCGGAACCCCGCAGGTGAACTTTCTCCTCAGTCACCAGCTCCAGTCTCCTATCTAATCGCCGTCTCACCTATGTGGAGAGTTTCATAGGCGCCCCTTTGCTAGGTCCGGTCGGGGAGACACATTTACATAATCAATACAACTGGTTATTGTACAGGTATGTGGCAGTAACCTTCTGTCTGTCCGTCTGTTTGTCTGCCCGCTCGCACGATAACTTTCGATTGAATGAAGCTTGAGTCTTGAAATTTTGGTCAAATGTTGGCAGTATGATCTAGTTGGTTGGTATTGCAAATGGACATGATCAGGCTAAGAGAACGCCTGCCTCCCCTACAGATGTAAAATAATTAAGGTACTTATAACTCCTGATTAAATAAACATTAAAAGCTCTAGCTTTGGCAGATTGCTCGTGAGGGTAATCTTATACTCTCCTGGAAAAAAAATTGATCAGTTGAAAACTAGTGCTCCGCCTCTGCTATTCCAGAGCACCTCGGGCAGGGTGAATGATATATGTACATAGCTTGAATCTGTGTAGGTACTTTCTATATCCATCATGTTCTCTTAGAAACTGGGTTAGATTGTGATTTACCTCTCCGTGCTTGTCGCAACATTATAAGCAGCCTCATCAGGTGTTGTTTGGTATGCACAGCACCCTCTCAACGCAATCCATTGATAAACAGAGTTGATTCTTCACAGACAAACTTGAGGTGCTGTCGAAATATCAGCATCGCGTCAATCATTACCAAATGTATTTAATTGCTGGCTTGGAAATGATGATGATGCTTCCGCCTATGATCTTCTGAGTGACCCTTTTTCTGAGATTACTGAAGGAAACGGCTTTCCGTTTTTTGCTCAGCCATCTCAAGTCCTACTTTTTCCAAACACATCTTGATAATTGTGATTGCCTCGGTGGCGTACAATTCATCGTATGCCAGATTATTTGCAATCACGATGACAGCCATGACATCTGCAAACCCGACTATCGTTACCTCTTTAGGCACTGGCAAATCCAATACGGGAATGTTGTTTTACATTATGTTTTACAGCAAAGGACAGTACGAATCCTTGTGGAACGCCTACTCTTACATTGTACTCTTTTGGTCCTTTCTAGGTTTCGTACTGCAGAATTAGTATTAGTCACGCCAAATATTGAGGCACACCTACCCTCCGCAAAGACAAATGAATGCGTTTCTAGGTTGTCGAATAGTATTCTCCAGGTCCAGTGTCATGACTGCGCAACATTTGCCATTGCGCAGCGCCTGTTCTCCTAGGTACGTCACTGTCATATAATCGCATCGGCTGTGGAGGGCCCTCTTCGAAAACTAAACTGCCGGTCCGACAGGCAACCCTTTTCCTCTACAACAACAGCTAGTCTGCTGGAAACTGGAGATACTACTACGGAATTTTGTTATAATTTTAGAAATCCTTATTTAATCTTACAAATCTATTTCATCGCCTTCGAAGTAATCCCCTTCGGCTGCAATGCACTTATGCCAGCAAATTTTCCGCACATCACAACACTTTGAAAAGTCCTGTTTTGGTATGGCCTTCAGCACCTTCTTCGATTCGGCTTGAAACTCTTCTATCGTGTCAAAACGGTGTCCCGGAGCGGTCTTTTCATTTTGCTGAATAGCCAGAAGTCACATAGAGCTAAATCAAGCGAATACGGCGGTTGCGGAACATTATGGGTGGATTTTTTGGCGAAATGGTGTAATGAACCATATTATGGTTTGGTAGTGCTGCTCCCACCGGCAGATCGAAGCAGCACCTGATGAGTAGTGATCTGTTGGTGGTACGAAACCAGAGGCCGAGGGTCCCATTACACCCGGACCCAGATTCGACCGCTTGGGCGTGTGATCCTTCCGCCAACCATTCCATCCCCTGCTGTTTGTGTTGTCTTCCCCAGGCCAATGAATTTTTGTTAATACGTAAAGGACAGGGGCAACGAGCGGCGAAAACCCCGCCCACGTCTCCCGAACTGAGCTACAGCAAGCATAGGCCGCTGCTTAGCTCGTTGAGGAGCCTCTTTCTTCGCCAGGTGGCACTGCCCGACCTTCACGGTCACCATGCGACCTTAGGTTCCGTCCCCACGGGCATCTTCAGATACCCATCAAACCGTCCGTTACAATGGTAACGATTAAAGAGTGCAGTGTGAGATATTGCGTTGTAATGGTGCAAAAACCAAGACTATTTTGAGGCACAAAACTGCCTTTCAAAATGGTGTTGATTGATCCATTTGAAATGCCAACGATAACAGCAAGCTGTCTAATTGTCAATCGACGATTTTGGATCTCCAATTCCTTAGTTTTCGCGACGTGCTGTTCGTCAGTTGATGTTCTTGGTCGTCTTTGGTGTGGTTCGTCTTCAACGCTTTCACGACCCTCTTTGAACATTTTATGCCATTCGTATGCTTGTGTTTTAGACATAGCCTATTCACCGAAGGCTTTTTGTAACATTCTAAGCGTTTTCGCAGCAGAAATATTATTTCTAACACAAAATTTAATCGAGCTTCTTTGTTGAATATTTTCTGACATGGTAAAAATCGAAAAAGTGAATTTTGGTTGTTTACGAAAACGAGCGTCACTCTTCAACTAATCAAGACATTAACCTAAAATTTGACACAGATGGCAGTAACAGTCCTACCAACTTAAAAATATAAATATTTGTGCCCAACGAAGTGTCCACGCAATTTAAATTAAAAATTCCGGGTTATATTTGTACACACTAGTAGGCTCAAATCGCTAAAAAATCATTTCCGCATTTTCGCTCACAACTACACTAAAAACGGACCGATTTGAAAAGTATTAGGATAGTTAAACTTGAGGGGGGCAAAGACCTTTCCATAGTCCTCCGCGTGGGCGCCCCCTGGTAACGGCAGTGTATCGCTGACGGCCAATGTCTTAGCGATAATTCAGTTTGGAAAAGGCAGATAGCTGTAGCCTGAATGGCTGACGAACACCTAAGCGTCTCAGGTTTAGTAGGATGGAATGACTTGCGTAGTTGGACCTGCAACATAGTTGTATGAGCTCCAGCACGTTTATTAAACCATCTGAAGCAGCTATCTCCGAGGCCATCCCCTGAATGGGGTTAAGCGACGTGCTGACAACTCGTCCTTGCAAAAACCACTCCATGTCAAGAAACCTGGAACAAAAGCCTCGGATTGGACGGGGGCCGAGAAGGCCCTCCTCCAACAAAGTACAAACTGAGCATTACTGCAGTCCAGGAAACAAATTGGCTTAGCAGCGAGATTAATGACAAGAAATCGCACACAATTTTTACAAGTGGCAAACCATCGGGCCGCAAGGAGTTTGGAGTAGCATTTATAGTGAACAATCACATCAAACCGCATATTACTGACTTGAAACCCATAAATGAACGGCTGTATGCGATTCGCATCAAGACTCGATTCTTCAATCTCTGGCTCATCAATGTGCACGCCCACGCTGAAGTTAAAGAAGACGCAGTAAAAGACGAGTTCTGCGCCCGCCTTGAGACTCTCTTCGACTCACTTCCAAAAAACGATGTCAAATTGCTGCTGGGAGACTTTAACGCGAAAGTCGGAAATGAAGGTTGGCACCGGGGCACCACTGGAGGCCACAGTCGCCATGAAGAATGTAACGACAACGGCCAGCAACTTATCGACTTTGCCTGCAGCAGGAATCTAGTCGTGAACTCTACGTGTTTCCCGCATCGACGCATTCACAAGCAGACCTGGAAGTCTCCAGACGCACATACCGTTAACCAAATTGACCACGTCCGCATTTGCAGGAGATGGGCGTCTAGTGGGATAGATGTCCGCTCCTATCGAGGAGTAAACTGTGATTCAGATCATCACTTGGTGAAGATGTCCTGCAGACGTAGAATTTCCTCAGTGCACCAATCGAGAAACAGCCCTCCCAAAATCTTTGCGGTTGATTATCTTCTGAGTGATGCTACAGCGGTGGCGTATACCACCGCTCTTGAGGAAAGACTATCACCTATGCCAGGTGTCGGCAAAATTTTTTTGGAAAGGGCCACATTGTAAAAAATTTAGTCTCCGCGGGCCGGATATTAAACTCCAAACGTGTTTTTTTTATGCACTGGTGGGAAATAATAGCCCATAGGTACCGATGAGACCTCATATATTCAAACATTGGTCTCATCTTATTCTTACCCACTAAGCCGACTTATTTTCTTTGTGAATAGAACATTTTTCTTCATTCTTACCGGCGCAATTGTTACTTTTGCAGCGTTCTCTTAATTAATTGGGCGTATGTATCTTCCGAAAGACGTTTATAAAATTCGATTGGGTCCATATCTTTATCATCATTCTGCAAATCAATCACTTCTATAGTTGAAGCTATGAAGGAATCTCCTCAATGACAGAGTGAAATGGATCTGGAAATATTGAAATCTCATCAATCTTGATGCAAGATCAAGATCAGGAAAACGGTGTTGTAATTGTACCTTGAGTTCAGCCAATATACCAACAGCGAATTTCATTGGAAATTGAGTTTTCGTTAATGTTCGAAATTTAGTGCAGCACGGAAAATGGTCAAACTTATTTGAAGCTATTGTATTTGTGACTTAAAAAATAAAAAATTCATGATTGTATAATTGGGAATTAGAGTTCTTCTCGGTTAGGAAAGTATCAATTGCTTCTCTAAGTTTAAAGAACCTCTGTAACACTTTTCCGTTGCTAAGCAATCGAACTGGGGTAAGGAAGGGCAAGTCAAGATATTGGGCACCTTTTTCTATCAAAAAAAAATTGACCATCGTCACAATTTGTTCCACAACACCTGACAAATTTGGCTATTTCCCGCAGAGAGCCTGCTGGTGAATTATACAGTGAATGGCAATAGTTCTTACTCATTTAGCTTCCTCGCATGCCTTAAAAACTTGTCCAACGAATGCTTTTCCTGTTTCGCACTTATTTTTTTCCACCGTCGGTTGTTATACATTTTAACTGATTCCATTTTAATTCGTAACGTATAGCATTTTTTCCACTTCCATAAAGATATTTTCGCGTGACGTTGTTCCATGGAGACTATTCATCGATGCTAGTTCTTCAGTCACCTCAAACTCTGTATTGATTTTCCGAATAAAGACCAGTAATTGTGCAGTGTCACCTACATCCGTTGACTCATCAAGAACCAACGAAAACCAGACGAAATGTTTAGATTTCTCTTTAAATTGTCCCTTGAGGTTACACGCAATATCATCGACTCTTCTGGCCATTGTTCTGACGGGAAGGCTGACTGATTGAAAAACAATGGCAGCTTTTCAGGGCATATTTCTTCAGCAGCCAAAAGCAAGCACAATTTGATAAATTCACCATCGGTAAAGGTCTTCCTTTTGTGGCCAATAAATGGGATATCCGTAAGCTTTGAAGATTCATTTTCATTCTTTTGTTGGGTGAACAAATTTCGTTGCGAAAAAAACATGCTTTCAAACTTTCAAATTTCTGTAAGTTTTGAGTATTGCGCCGCGTGCTTGGTTTGGAAATGTCGACGTATATTATAATCTTTCCGCACAGAAATTAATTCAATACATATCAAACAGAGAATAAATATATATAATTATACCTTAGTCAATAGCAAAGTAATTCACTCACTCACTCAGTGGAAATTCGATCTCCACTTTTCTCTTTTTTCCAATCTTGACATGCTAATAATTCACTACATTGACAACGAACGCAAGGCGCCAAGCCGCGAGAGACAATATTCTGAGTTCCGCTAAAGAACTGGAATTAGTATAAGTCCGGCGAAATACGTTTTGGTCTACTGGAGAGGTATAGCTCTCCGGTCGCCTGTGCAGGCCTGGATGCTTGTGCAGGTATATTTGAACAACAAACGCTCCAGTATACTTGTACAGTTTACCTGTACAAGTAGTAAAAGCATTATAGATTGTAGTTTGTGTATTGTTTAAATCGCCTCTCATTAGGATATTGACTCGAGGGCCGGACATGCTGACCGGATTTGTTGGTCGGACTTGCGGATGGGGCTCGCGGGCCGGATTTGGTACGCGGGCCGGAGTTTGCCGACCCCTGACCTATGCTACACAACATCAGCAACACAGGCGTCCATGGGTTCTGGAAAGAACTCGGGGGTACCGTCAAGGAAGTCGCAGAGAAAGTCGTGGGATATAAAGCCCGGCGAGCGCGAAATGACTGGTTCGACGAAAAATGCAAAAATTCACTTGACGCGAAAAACGAGGCCTACAGACAATGGATTCAACGAGGAACCAGAGCCAGAAGAGAAAAATATGACGAGCTACGGCGAATATCGAATAGAATAATTAGACGTAAGAAACGTAAATACTTTGACGAGCAGTTGCTGAACATAAACGAAAACTTAGCTAATAGGAACACCAGACAAGCGTACAAACTAGTAAATACAATTAAGAACGGCTACCAACGCAGGACTAGCCTTTGTAAAGACAAGGATGGAAACATCATCAGCGACACCGATGGTATTAACAAGCGATGGGCCTCTTATTTTGAAGAGCTTCTAAACCGACCATCCAACATCCCCACACAGGAAGCTCTCGACGATATTGTTGATCTAGGCCCACCCATTCAACCCCCGACAGTAGAGGAAGTTGATCTCGCCTTGCGGTCACTAAAACGAAATAAAGCGCCGGGCGCTGACGAGATTCCAGCTGAACTGCTAAAATTCGGTGGAACGAGTCTAGTTGATGCCATACATCAATTACTCCTGCGAGTATGGGAGAATGAGGAGATCCCTGACGATTGACGCAGAAGCATCATCTGTCCAATTCATAAAAAGGGAGATAAGCTGCGGTGTGAGAATTACAGGGGCATATCACTAGTTTATACGTCCTATAAAATTTTGACGAAACTTCTGTCAAATAGAATAAAACCGTACGCAGAACGAATCATTGGCGAATATCAAAGCGGTTTCAGACCTGGTCGCTCCACAACCGATCAGCTCTTCTCAGTCAAACTGGTACTCCAGAGGTGCTGGGAATACAACGTAAACGTATACCAAATCTTTGTTGACTTCAAGCAAGCATACGACAGTATCGATCGTGGAGTACTGTACAACATCATGCTGCAATTTGATATACCGGCCAAATTAGTGCGACTGACTAAGATGACGATGACCAACACCGTCTCACAAGTCAGGATACATAATAGACTTACTGATCTATTTGAAACACGCACTGGTTTGAAACAGGGCGATGAACTGGCACCGACGCTCTTCAACCTAGCACTGGAATACGTTATTCCGGCCATGAATATGGACAATAGCAAGACGCTACTCATCAAGTCGACACAATTAGCAGCGTACGCCGACGACATCAACATCATGTCCCGAAGATTGGCTGACGCAGAAGAACTTCTGCATACGCTCGATACTGCTGCAAAGGAAGTTGGATTACGTATTAACGAGGGTAAAACTAAAATAATGATGCAATCGGTGACATGGACACCTGCACAACCAAGCATCAATCAAAACTTCATTTACCTGATTTGCAGCTTGTCAAGGGACGCCAACGAAACTGACGAAATTAAGCGACGGATACCGTTAGCTAATAAGACTTTTTTCTCGGTTCTCTCCATAATGAAATCGAAGCATGTGCACAGAAACACGAACCTCCGCGTGTACAAAACCATTATACGACCAGTGCTATGCTATGGCTGTGAAGCATGGACCCTAACTCAAGCCTCCGAAAACATGCTAGACACTTTTGAACGTAAGGTTCTACGACGAATTTTCGGGGCTGTTTGCGATCGAGATGGATGGCGCATCCGATACAACCATGAGTTGTATGAAATGTACGATGAGCTGCAAGTCTCGAAAATCGTCAAACTACAACGACTTCAATAGGCAGGGCATGTACAAAGAATGGACGATGATCGCATGCCTAAGAATGAATGCAGAACGAGTCGACGGAGCGAGACTGCGAGGACGACCGAGATCTCGTTGGGAGAGCTCAGTAGGTGTGGACGCCGAGAAGCTGCTGGGCTCCCATAATTGGAGAACGCGGTCACGTGACCGAAATAATTGGAGGACAATGATCCAGGCGGCCTACGCCCGACGTCGGGCTGTCGCGCCACGATTGTGATGATGAGTTAAACTTGAAATAGAAATATCATCAACTTTTGTCTGATGGGTTTTACCATTTGTATCATCGGTTTCAGAGATACATACATATGTGAGCTTGAAAAGCGATATTCTGTGATTTTCCTCGAAAACCTCAAAAGGTGACGTTTTCCGACTATCAGTTTTGACTATACTTCTAAACGCATTTCAACTTTGAGCAATGCATTGAATGTACATTTGGACGCTCTCTAATTTAAATCCTATTAAGTTTTTTGGTCCGAGGCACCGTTTAGAAGTTATGAGGAGAATACTAAAAAAGGGCTCAAATTTTTCGGTTTTTCGCCAGTACAGCTGCTCTGCCGCGGGGTCCAAGGTGGTGCCATTTCTTAAATTGAAAGGATGGGCCCCACCAATATTCATACTAAACGGCATCTCTCTACCATATTTTGCAAGGTGGCGTCCATATATGTCGCTTACCGTCTTAACTATTGTATTAAGAAAGTTAAAGCCACAGTAAAGCGTTTCTTCATCTTGGAGCTAAAAGTAATGTATCTTGAACTGAAACTCGAGAACAATTGAAATACCTTTCAGGTACGGGTTGGTCTCTACATGCAGTAATCTTCGCTTATTGTTATCATCTGTGCGCAAAGCAAAACAACGATAATTGGCTAATAAAAGTAGGCGCATGAAACGATAATTATCATTTCGTCTGGTGAAGTTCATTTTTTGCATCATTGTAATTAATTCAGTGAAAATAGTCTAAATGGGGTTGATTTTGAATTTGTAATGTAAGAACACTGTTCGTACCTAGAATGCGAGAGATTAATAACTTTAGACATTGAGGCCGACATTCTGACGTCGGATCATGGCCGTCTGGACTGTGGCGGAACTAGAGGGCTCCGGGCCCCTTCAAGTTGTACATATGTAGATGTAGATGAAAATCTATGGGAATATTCGAGGAATAAATCGGATATCATTCATAAAAATGACAGCGAAAACAGAAGTGACTCGTCCAAAATATTCCGGCAACAACTGACTGACTACATACATTTCTACCAAACATCTGGCTGAATACGTCTCACAGGTTAGGATCCAGAACAAGTTGACGGATCCTTTTGAAACACGATGGTTTGAAGCAGGGCGATGGATTGGCGCCGACGCTCTGCAACCTAGCACTTGAATACGCCGTTCTGGTAATGGTTACGAACACCAGCGGAACGCTACTCATCAAGTCGACATAATTGATTGCGTACGCAGACGACATCAACATCATGTCCCGAAAACTGACCGATGCTGAAGAACTTCTGCATATTCTCGATACCGCTGCAAAAGAAGTTGGACAAAACAAAAATAATGATGCAGTAAAGAACAAGGACGCCACCAAAATCGAGTAACAACATAGGGGACCTCAGCATCGAACTCGTAGAAGATTTCACATACCTGGGAAACAACCTTTTTAGAGGACATCAAAGAAAATGTCAAAATCAGCTAGCAAATAAAACTTCTTTCTCAGTCCTACGTCTCGCTGTATGCAAAACCAGTGCTATGCTATAGCTGCGAATCTTGGACCCTAACCCAAGCTTTCGAAAACATGCTAAATACCTTAGAACGGAAAGTCTTTCGGCGAATTTTTGGAGCAGCCTACGACCGAGATGAATGGATGGACCCATGAGCTGTATGAACTGTACCATGAGCTGGTTGTTTCTAAAATCGTCAAACTACAATACAATGCCATCAATGGGTAGGGCATGTACAACGAATGCGCTATGTTCGCATGCCTAAGCAAGTAATGAACGGATAGCGAGACTACAAGGAAAACCGAGAGCTCATTTTGAGAGCTCAATATATATTGATGCCAAGCAACTACTGGGCCTCCAAGATTGAGGCACGCGGTCACGTGACCGAGATAATTGGAGGACAACGATCTATATTATTTCAAATATTTACATACATTGTCTGATTTTGTATTTACTTTGAAATACAGAAAGAATGAAGCATAAAATTGGTGAAAATTTTCAATAAATTCGTAACAGCAGATATTTGTCAACCAATTTGCTGAGTAAATATTGATTGTTTACTTCTGGTAAATGTTTGTATACATACATATTATGTCCAGCAATATATAGTCCAGGCAACGAACGCGGCAAAAGCGTGATTAGGAAAAAATCGTATGATTTTGAAATTTTGCACAATAAATTGACATAGTCCCCTTAATATTATGCTCCAAAGTCCCCTTTGAAGAGTTGGAAGTGAAGGGGGGAGGGGGACAGAGGTCCTTTTCCAGGTTTCCTCCAATATTTCGAAAATTATGAGTTCGACAAAAAAAATCTCGTAGATCAAAGTATATATGTACATACTTTAAATTTCCCACGAAATGATATATCATACCATAAAATGGTTTAGTCTATGACTAGGCTATAGGCCATAAAACAATATGCTCATGATATAGAATAGTTCAAGTGAAATAAAAATTTGGTAAAATCTTTAATAGTAAGAACTTGTTGGTTGGTATAGCAAATGGGCGTGATCCTACCGGAGATACTCCTAACTGTCTTACAAATGTTATCTTTGCAAAAATATTTATAGCAGCCCATCTAATTTGGGGGGCAAAAACTCCTCTTCCATAGTCCTCCGCGTGGGCGCCCCCTGGAACGGCAGTGGTCACTGACCATTGCCAACCAACGTCAAGCCGCCAGTGATGGTTGTGCGATGATTTGGTTGAGGTAAACATTCCCCTGTGGTGTGGGGTGTAAAAATAATACCACGGCCTTTCCCTTTGAAGGCCTGTCGCTAAAACCTACAATCAAAGGACAGGATGTGTATGCCAGCAACTTGCACTATCCGAAATCTTTATATGCTGACGAAACGTCAACTATGCCTCGGATGAGGACTGACTCAACGGTTACGAATTTTGGCTATCGTACAATGACAAAGATCGGATTCTGGAATGTGCGTACTCTCCTGGACAATGGATCAGAAGGTCCCCAGAAGGCACGATTTCTCCAATTAGAGAGTGAATTTCGGAGGTACAAATTAAACATCTTATGAGTTAGTGAGATAAGATGGTGGAACAGCGGAGAATTTATCTCTCCAACGGGCTGCACTGTAATGTTGTACTCCGGTAAAGGTACCGGTAGTCGCCGTGAGTCAGGTGTGGGGCTCCTTTTAACCAGAGCCGCGCGAAAGTGTCTCTTAGCCTGGGAGCCGGTCTCTGACCGAATTTTGACCGCCAGGCTCCGGACCAAAATGAGGAACATCTCAATAATACAATGTTATTCCCCTACTGAACCCGACAATGTCTTGGCAAAAGACTCCTTCTACAAAGAACTAAACGCCGTTCAGAGCAGAACACCTAAAGGTGACATTATAATGGTTATGGGTGATTTGAATGTGAAAGTTGGAGCTGATAAGTATGGGCTCAGACATGTGATGGGGAGACACGGTCTTGGTGATCGTAATGACAACACAGTTAAAAATCCTGGTCTATTATCAATGCTAATTCGGGTTACATATATGACGACACCAAAAATGTATTAGATTTTAATAAAATGAAAGTATTACAATTGCTTCCGTAAACTTCACTGGTTTAAATATTAAACTTTTCTGGCATTATTTTTTTAATCAAATTGTTGGTTTAAAATTTAATCTACAGATATTATAATCTATGAAAAAATATTAATTTTACTGCGTTTTTTAAACTCCTCTAAGTTTTTTCTCCATTATTTTTTTTTCAATTTTCTAAACTTCCAAATCCTTTATTAAGCCCATCGCAGGTTAGCCAGCTAATCTTTAACTTTTTTCGCCATGACGCAGCATCGAACCTGTGAACTCCGTGTTGTAGAGTTGCGACCTAGACCACTCGGCCACGCAGCATAATATTTTGAGCTGACTGCGAGTAGTTATAGTGAGACTTGAAACTCAAAAAATATACTTTGTGGGGTTTACCTTTTAATTAAACTTAGATTAGAAACTAATGCGAGAACAAAAAGAACACAAAAAGGTTTGAATTGTATTAGAATTTATTACAAATTGTTTTAAAATGGAAGTAAACTTTGAATTGTATTAGAATTTATTACAAATTTGGTTTAAAATTGAAGTAAACTTTGGAAGGGTTTAGATTATAGAATTAAAATTATTAAAAATGGTGGAAGTCCAAGACCAGGTTTAAAAAAAATACCGAGATTTTTAACTGTGAACGGTGAAAGATTTGTAGAGTTCTGCAACTTTCACAGTCTCTTCATCCGTGGTACTATGTTTGAGCATAAGGACCACCACAAAATCAGTTGGTCCTCTGTTGATCGGCGCAGAACACAAAATTAGATCGACCATTTTGCCATTAGTAAAAGATTCTAGAGTTGCCTCCTGGACGTGCGAAACAAGAAGGGTGCCGATATTGGGATGGGAAGAGACCATTATCTTATGATTGCTTATGTTCAATTGCGTATTGCAGCCGTGCACCGCCCCAGCGACGAAAGATCCAGGCGCCGCAAATTCAACCATGCTCAATTAAAAAATCCAGCTGTTTTACACCAATATAATGACCATCTTGCGCAAAAAGCAGCTGAGATAACTAGTCACCCAGATAGTGACATAAATGAAAACCGGGATGCCAAAAAAATGCGTACATTGATAGCGCAGATACCATCCTTGGAACAAACCCGGCTTACCGGAATAAGCCCTGGATGTCCGACGCTTCATGGCAGTGTATTGTTGAAAGAAAGGAGCTGAAAGTTTGTTTGGCTGCAGTATCAGACAACAATCGAAGCAGCATTGTGCAACTTTACCGTCAGAAAGCTCGAGAAGCTCAGCGGAGTGTGCGACGCGATAAAAGAGTTTAAGCGAATTCTCTTTTAGCCTCAACAGAAGAAGCCGCAAAAAGTACCAACATAAGGTGTGAGTTCCAAGGCAGCGACTGAGCGACATGCGTTTGCGACTGTAAAAAAAAACTATCATAACGGAGCACTATTCGTGTGTAATTTATGTGAAAGTACAAACGTAAAACTAGGGCCTGCATTCGACGATCCCCTAAACTTTAAAATACCTAAGAATAGTGCTCCGTTATGATAGTTTTTTTCACAGTCGCAAACGCAAGTCGCTCAGTCGCTGCCTTGGAACTCACACCTTTAAACGCCGTATACGGTGTCACCAAGGAAATTACAGGTGGTCGTAACTCCTGCCAAGATCCGGTGAAGGATAGTGATGGAAAGCTACTTATCTTGGAAGAAGAACAAATGAGGCGGTGGAAAGAACACTTCGCCGCGGTCTTGAACCGTGTAACCTCTGGTAAAATTCCCCCTCATATATTTTACATAATTTAGCTAACCATCAAAATGTGCGTATACGGTCCACTGCCCCGACTAAAGAGGAAATAGTCACTGCAATTATTGTACTAAAACGAAAAAAGGCCGCCGGACTTGACGGTGTCCCTCCCGAACATTTTCAAGCAGCGCCAAGCCTAACTGCCGATTTGCTGCACCCACTTGTTGATAAAGCGTGGAATACAGAGACCTTTCCCACTGAGTGGAAGGAAGGTTTGATCATCAAACTTCCAAAGAAGGGTAGCCTCACAGACTGTAATAATTGGAGAGGCATTTGTGTGCTTCCTGCCGTTGCCAAGATAATAGCTAAAATCACCCTGGAAAGACTAAAGGCCCACTTAGAAAGCACAATTGATGAAGAGCAGGCTAGTTTTCGATCCGGATTCTCCTGTGTCGATCACATTAACACCTTGCGAATCATCATCGACCAATGCACTGAATACGATTCTCCGCTTCACTTGCTTTTCATGGATTTCTAGAAGGCTTTCGATAGTGTGAACCGGGATTCTATATAAGCGGCCTTGCACAGGAGAGGCATCCCTGTGAAGCTTGTTTCTTTTATTAAGGCAACCTATGACGGCGCGAAATGTCGCGTTCTGCATAAAGGTAATGTGTCGGGGGACTTTGAGATTCGCAGTGGAGTTCGGCAGGGGTGCATCCTCTCACCGATCATATTCCTCATAGTAATCGACGATGTGTTGCATGCATCCCTATCCGGACTCGACAGAGGAATTCAATGGACTTTGACATCTTATCTACAACATCTTGACTACGCTGACGACATATATGCCTACACTCCCACAAAATCATGGATCTGTCCGCAATGGCGTTAGATCTCGAGAGGGAGGCAAGCAAGGTTGGGCTAAAGATTAATACCAACAAGACCAAGGTTCTTAGCCCGCCGTTGCGAAAAAGAAATCCGACACCTATTGCCATCAGTATTAATGGGCAGCCTATGGAGAAGGTAGACAACTTCGTCTACCTGGGTAGCATTGTTGCGGAAAATGGTGGTAAGGAGCAGGACATCGCTCGTCGTATCAACCAGGCTTAACGCGCATACGGCATGCTGTCCAAAATCTGGCAGAGCAGTTATCTCAGCATCAAGACCAAGCTTGGCCTGTTTCGCCCCCTGGTACTATCAGTGCTTTTGTATGGAAAGTTTCCGTAGGAGTTACCAGAAAGCCGGGGATTTACGTGTCGGACTATGAGCTCACTCAGCTGTTAAATGAGTACCCGATATGGGGTAAATAACTCGGTTGAGCGTGTTGCTGATCACATACCTCTGCACGAAAATCTTCACGATCTAGAAAATGAGATGATGCTAGCTCATCTCGAGGCCGTGGTTCAAATTGGACTGTTGCGCCAGTTATTTATTTTTACCAGAAAGCTGCAAGTTTTCGTCATGTCTTCGTCGAATTTTCTGGCCCGAAACAATATCAAATGAAGAGCTAAGTCGGCGTACGGGGCAGATGCCAATCGACGAATTGATACGCAGGCGAAAATGGCAGTGGATTGGTCACACATTGCGGAATAGTGATAACTGCATTCCTTTGCATGCTATTAAATGAAACCCCATTTCCAACCAAGGCCGACCAAGAGGGGGTCCTCGAATCACATGGCGTCGATCTGTGGCAAAGGAGTGTCAGGCACTGGGTTAGTCTTTTGGGGAGTTGCGTCCCATTGCCCAGAACGGAGTACGATGGCGCGCAGGAGTAGTTGACGCGCTATGGCCCGCTAGGGGTTAAGGCAAAGTAGTATATTAAGGAGGACTGGGCTACTATCTTATTTCAGAAAAGCGCATCAAATTGTTCAAAAGTTACAGCTATATAACGGCAGATTTTTGAGCAAGATAACTTTATAACGCAAGAAGCCGGCTTAATGAAACTTTTCTAATTGTTGGGCGATCGTCAGGACTGGGATTCTATTTAATTTGAGCAACATCAATGAGTCAGTTCCAGAGTTAGAGTCATGTAACTGCAAAATTTTGAGAACACGATTTATACTGGAAAAGCTACAATAAATTTGAAATCAAAAACGGATTCTTTGTCGAATCACATTTTTATTATTGTTCCCTGACGCGCTTCGCTCTTTCGAGCATCTTCAGAGGGATTAATTTATTTGTTACAATTGCCTGTGTTTTTATACTATCTTAACATAGCGTGTACATAACATTATTCAATACATAAGATATAATTAAAAGGTCATTTACTCTAATTGCTGAAAAAAACAGGATATAGAAGGTAATGTTACGTTAAGGTAGATGTTGTGACGCAATGTGATTCAGATTAAGCAAACGAGAATGGTTAAGGTCCTGATGGTCATTAAGTAGTGTTTTCCCCGGAGTCCTGTTCGCTCTGCTTATTTCAAGGGCTTCAAGAAGGTTGATTTTTTTCCCTTTTGAGCAGGTATGTAGGATCTGGGGTTTAAAGTTGTTTCCAGCCTTATGACCTGTTTCCTTTAGATGTTCGGAAAAATTGGAGATAGAACCTTGTCTCTATTGACTGGCCTGTTTGTCTCACATATGTTGCGAGGCACTCGGGACATTCTACAATAGTTTGTATACTCCCGGTTTCTTCTTTATATCTGTGCGGGGTTTCGCATTAAAAAGTCTGTTTCCAAGTGTGTGACCACTTTGGAATGCTGGAACTAGTTTTTCTTTTTTGAAAAAGTTCCCCACTTTCTCTGAGAGGCACGGGATGTATGGTAGTGAGATATAGTTTTGGAGCCGTTGGAGTGTCACTCTGGGGTAGACCATGCTGTTCGCCATTTCGTTCCTCTTCTTTTTTATTAGGTTATTAACCATGTGGTGGTCAAAACCATTATTGGTAGAGATTTTTCTTATAAAATAAGATTCAACTCCAATTCTCTATTTGATTCCGACATTGGGATGACGAAGACGCGGTGAATCATGGATCTGTAAGCCGCTATTTTGTGCGACCATGCGCAAGTTGAGTCCTCCGGGATGGTTACATCCGAAAATGTCGGTTTCCTGAATATTTTGAAGTCGAACTTATTGTTTGAGTAGGAAATGGTAAGGTCTAAGAAGTTAATGGTGTTATTAACGCTTTTTTCCAGGATAAATTTGATGTGAGTGTTTACCGTGTTAATGAAACCGAGAAATTTTTCGAGCTGCCTATCTGTGCCTTTGAAACCTACTATAATATCATCCACGTATCTGTACCAAAAAGCAATATGCGTTCTAGCCAGGGAAGATGATAGAATATTGGTCTTGAAGAAGTGCATATAGATATCCGCTAGGAGCGGGCTGAGTGGTGAACCCATAGGCAACCCTTTCCGTTGTATGAAGGTGTTATCTTTGAATTTGAAATAATTTTGCTGGAGACGGGTTTCAAGGAGGTTCAGAATGTCCTTTTTCTCTAGAGGGCAAATATTTTCCCCGCTCAGGATCGTTCCAACCAATGTCGGGCATTCTTTTGAAGGTATGTTCGAAAACATGTTGGTAACATCAAAAGAGACAAGTTTGAAATGTTCACCTGCGAGGGGAAGAGAATTTAATTTCAATGTAAGCTCAATAGAATTTTTAACTCCGTGCGTAAGATGAAATTGGGATAAGTCCCGAATTTTATCATTCAGTTTCTTGGCTAAGTGGTAAGCTGGCGCTATGGTATACGGAACCACTGGCCGACAGGGGTTCCCTTCCTTGTGAACTTTGACGAGGCCGTAGATTTTTGGGGCTTCTGTGTTCATACGGATAACCCTTCTCTTTTCCCAATCATTTGAAAAGAGTGCTGTAGCTTCGGAAACTGAAAGTTTAATGTCTTTTAGAAATTGCGGGGTAGGGTCTTTCTTAAGTATTTCAACGTTAAGTTGAGAAATGGCCGTTTGCATTTTTGTCGTACAATCAGCCTCGCGCAATGTCACAATTGAATTACCTTTATCCGCTTTTGTTAATATAAGGGAGTTTTCTTCTATTTTGCATTGAAGTCCTTTCAACACTGTTTCGGCATTGGTTCTCTTGGGGACAATCTTGAGCGATGAAATTATTTTTGCTAATTGTTCTCGCATTAGGTTGGAGTCCGGGATGTCTTTTTCGTTTCTGAGGATACCCAATTCCGAGTGAACTGCCAGAATATTTCTGATATTGTCTCCAGTCTCCGCTGCGGGAGAGAACTTATGTCCTTTTCCCAATAGTTCAGTTTCAGAAGAAGTGAACTCAACGCCAGAGATGTTAATAAACCTGGAGAAAAATTCTTTGTTTTCAATGTTATTGTGTAAGGATCTTGCCTCTGTCTTGTTGTTGTTTTTCTTGAGCAATGCTTCCAATTTACGTTGGTGCGTTGTGTGCTACAATAGTTGAGGGAAACTTGTCCAGATGCTGAAAGTTAGTGAGGAATAGCTTTCGGTGGAGTTTCAAGGAAATCCAATAATATAACAGCAAAAAGTAATAAGTGAAAATTCACCTACACGAAACTCATTTAGTTGATGAAGCTTAAAATGAAACAGGAAAAAAATTCATACAGTAAAATGAACCGAACAGTTAAAAAGTTTCATCTGAAAATATCGCCCGCATATCGAAAGACATAATTCTGCAGCTGCACCTGGTACCAACAACTGCAGTTAAGTATCCCACCCATATCATCATAATTATACATAAGCTCATAAATGGTCCCGAATTAGCCCATTTCAAAAATCAGTTCCTCAGACTTCACTGCGCCAGGTGTCTTTTTTTTCGTTCGTAGCCTGGACTAATATTAGATATTACGAGTATAATAACGCTGCTACTCATCACATCATACATGTTAAAAGAGTTGTGCCAATATTGGGAAACAATAAAATTGGGTTTTGTACGTCATCTCACTAACAGGAGAGTTCTGCCGATTGCTAGAAAATAAATGCGTCCAATGACAACTCGAATAGTATAAAAGCATAATCGTCTTCAAAAAACTGTATCACTTGGTTTTCGTCTCCAGCGTAAATTAACCGATAGTGTCATTCAAGATGAAGCAGTTTGTAATTATTTTCGCTATGATGGCTGTGGTAAGTAGGAAAAGATAGTCACTTTCAATCCAATCTACCCATAATCAGATATTTTATTTTTATAACTTGTTAACTTTTAGGCGTTTGCCAAGTGGACTCCCATAACTAGGTCGCAATGGGATCAACATAGACCTAAATGCTATGAGGACATTTCATTCGCTGATCAGAAGCTACTTGATCTAGGATTGTTCCCCGTAAAACCTGGTTGTTTCCATCGTTGCATGGGGTTGGCCGCAGGATTCTGGGATGACGTTAACGGCTACGACATTGATAAGGTCTACGCAGAGTTACAAGTGGCTGGCTGGGAAGTTACTCTCGATGGTTTGAGGCACTGCATTACTCCTGATAAGAAGGATGACGATCCATGCAAGTGGACGGCGAGAACCGCCAAGTGTATGTATGATAACAATTTGGTTAAAATGAAGCCATTGTCAATTTTGGGATTGAATTAACTAATTTCTAGGCATATTTACCTCGGGAATCTATCAGAAATCATGTAATATCTTTGAAAAAATCGATGTAATTTCATGCACAGTGTTAAAGAAATGGTAATGACGCAAAAAGAGCGATGTTTATCTATATACATTTTAGGCCCCTCCCTCGTAAGTGCATTTTCGTTTTGATCCATTTGCTATCTCTCTCTTTCTCTGGATCCTGCTAACCCCTAGTGGGGCATAAGGCATTAACCACGCCGACTTTCCTCTTTGCCCCGTTCGCCACCAACGCCTTCGACTGACTACACGATTTGCCAATTGACTTACCCTCGATGTGAAGTGTTTCTAGGCATCACGTTGGACTCGAGGCTCAACTGGAGCAAACACGTTGAGACTGTTATTAGCAAGGCCACTCGGATCATGTGGGGTTGCAGGTCTCTCTTTGGAAAAACCTGGGGTCTCACCCCTAAAATGACTGAGTGGTTATATTATATGCAGGTGCGACCAGCTGTGACATATGCTGCGCTCGTATGGTGGCCCAAAACGCAGCAGCGTTGCACCATACAGTTGTGTAGCAAATTACAACATCTTGCATGCATTGGTATGACAGGATCCATTCGTACATGTCCCACCTCGGTCATTGAGGCGATTGTTGGACAGACACCACTACACATTTTCATTCAGAAATCTGCGGCTCTAAGTGCACTCCGAGTGCATCTAACATATGATACTCATGTGTTCAAACAGGGCCAAGTGAGTATTTTGGAGCGGATTCCTGGCTTGGCGATTTGCTCAAGATCAGATTACATGACTACGGAACTCTGCTTCGGTAGGAAATTCGCGGTCTCTATCCCTAGTCAATCGGAATGGGATATTGGCAATATCTGTACTGACCCCGGGTGTATCATGTGGTATACTGATGGGTCGAAAACGGGACAAGGAGTTGGCGCTGGGGTCTTTGGATCGAACACCAGAATTTCAAACGCTATGAGCACTTGGCCCAGCGCTTTCCAAGCTGAGATCCATGCAATTGAGGTTTGCGCCAAGGAAATTGTGTTCAAGAAGCTCACTGGTGCTAACATCATTATCTGCTCTGACAGTTAGGCAGCTATTATGGCTCTTTCTTCACATAAGTTCTCATCGAAACTAGTAAAAGAGTGTTTTAATACCCTTCAATGTCTGGCAAACTCTAACCGGGTCACCCTTTGTTGGGTACCTGGGCATCGGGGCATTCATGGTAACGAAGCTGCAGATGAACTTGCTAGGCAGGACTCATCGGAGAAATTTTTCGGACCTGATCCCTACTGTGGTCTAAGCTGGGCCACAGCCAGGGCGCTGGTGAGGGATTATTCTGCGGGCGAAAGGCTGCGGAACTGGAATAATCTCCCGGGACTACGACAGTCTAAAGATCTTATCAACCCCTACGGTCTCACAGAAGCCAGCCGATTGGGCAGAGCTGACCTGAGACTGGTCGTTGGTTTCCTCATGGGTCACCACAGGGTGAGATATCACTTAAACAAAATAGCCTGTCCACTGAGACGGAATGCCGACTTTGCCTGGAGGATATTGAGTCCACCAAACACCTTCTCTGTGAATGCCCCGCGGTTGCTCGTGCCAGATTCATGTTTCTTGGAGATTCCATCGTGAGCTCTGGTGTCATTAAGAGTACTGCTACAAAGGACCTGCTGGCCTTTATCAGGTTGGATGAGTGTCTTTTGGATTATTTAAGGCTATGGCACAATATATCTTATGGTCGCAGTGCCTACCAGCTGGGTACCTTAGCCTGCCTTTATTTAAAATTAATAATAATACCCTCGACCTCAACTGATCTTCTCCAGATATTTCTAGGTCTTTCAACGAGGTGCCTTGCATTGGTTCCCTGTGGGTTCTAAACGAGGGCCTGTTCACCTATGTTTTCCGGCCCTTTTCGAAATGTGTGACCTATCCACTGCCACTTTCGCCTTTTTATGTCTATCTTGTCCTGGCCAGTAATGAACAGGAGGTCGTCGTTAGAAACGACCTCCGACCAGCGTATGTGCAGGATGCGCTGTAGACACTGGTTTACGAAAGTTTGCAATCTAGTTGTTGTCGCCCTGGTCACCTTCCAAGTTGAACAGCCATAAAGACGATTTTACTTTGGTTTCGGGGATCCTGAGTTTGGTACTTCTGGAGATGTTGTTGTTTTGCCCGAAAGGAGTCAAATTGAAAAAAATAGCTGCCCGAGCCGTATTGATGCGAGGCAGTACATCAGCATCCGCTCCACCATCTGCTGTAGCTATGCTTCCGAGGTAGCAAAAATTGTCCTCTTTTTCCACCGTCTGCCCCGAAACACAAATTTCGCTCTGTCTTCCTGGATCCAAGCTCAAGTACTTAGTTTGGCTGCATTGATTTTGAGCCTCGCATTGTCACTTTCGCGGTGCAGGGCATCCATCAGTTGAACAAATTCCATCTTATACCTTTGCTCTGCTGTTCATGAAACGCGGTGCAGAGTACGTCGTTAATGGCAATCAAAAACAATATGGATGACAAAATGCAGCCTTGTCTCACTCTGCTATTTACCTCGATGGGATCCGAAAACTTACCCTTGTGTAAGACGTGACATTGGGCTCCGCAATAGGACTCCTTGATGATGGATAAGATTTTATCTGGTGTACCTCTCCTACGTAATGCCTTCAAGATATGTTCTCGGTCAACGCTGTCAAACGCCTTCTCGAAATAGATGAGCATGAGATGTAATGGGTATCTCCACTCTGCGGATTGTTCAATAATAATTCGGAGGGTGTTGATGTGGTCGCTACATGAAAAGCCCTCGCGAAAACCAGCCTGTTCATTGTTCAGTGTGCGGTCAACTGTTTGCTTGATCCGGTTTAAGACTATTTTGACATGGGTATGTCTTATATACAGCTGGGGGTCATCCTACAAATCTGTCCGTAACACGAAATGTCTGCTGTGCTACTCGGGGGTCAGAAGAGGAAACAAGCCCATTGAATTTTTACTTGTGCTCTCTGTCCCACGCTCTCAGTCAACGCGACGACGCGACGCCATAATCAAAATTCTTGCATACATTCCGTACCATACATTCAAAATCCTCAAAAATATAGAGTACGCTCCGTACTACCTAACTTGACTAGGCCCCCAGAACACGTCGCAAGAAGTCGTCTGCTCTTCGCGCTCGACATGCTCACACGCAATTTATGGTCTCTGAATGTATGCGAAATTTATCGCTCAGGGCAGCGGACCTCCTCTTCTCATTCATTCATATCATTCTCATTCTCACCATTTCATTAAATAAATTGTGCACTCCCTACATGCACATGCATAGACCCAATCTGAGGTCACAATGAATGAAATTCCATTTTACTCATTATTTAAGTCAAGGACGTCCAAGGACTTTCAATGACCTTCAATTTCCGCCAATTCCCATTCATTCATTTAATAAAATAGCCCGCGTTGTACTACCTGAATCACTAGGGTCCCAGAAAAAGTAGCAAGTAGTCAGTTCGACTAACATTTGGACATGCGCAGACGCAATTTGAGAGAGTGTACATAGTCCCCCCCCCCCCCCCCCCCGAAGATGAGCGAGAGCGGATGAATTTCATTCAAGTCAAATCGGGTGATCCATCGACTGTGGTTGTACATTTGCAATGGCGGCGATTTGAGGTCTGACTGGTCCACAACGTGGGCCCCCACCACACGTGCAATAAACATATAGAACAAAATGGCAGATTTATACTACGCGAGTTAAAATCTCTCAAGCCCCGAAATAGAGAAATATTCGTCGCAGGATGTTATATGTTATGATGTAGGTACATTCAGAGGTCTGCAGAAGATCAAATGCCCCCCATCCGCAAAAATTCCAAAATGTTTAAAATGGCTGGAATCGAAACACATAAATGATACAAAGTATCTACACTGCATGTAAATACATCGGAACATGGGTATGTCTTTGGCTACCGCCTACCGACTGCGTGGAACCTGTTGTGTTGACGATATCGACGTGAGTTTTATAAAGCTACTGGATGAAATCATTCGACAAAACACGTCCCACGCTTTCGGTAGGCATAAGACATATCCATGTTCCGATGTATCTGCATGCAGTGTAGATACTTTGTATAATTTTTTTCACGGTTCTATTCATAATGAAATCTAAGCATGTGCACAGAAACACGAAACTCCGCGTGTACAAAACCATCATATGACCAGTGCTATGATATGGCTACGAAACATGGACCCTAGCTCAAGCCTCCGGAAAAATGCTAAGCACATTCGAATGCAAAGTCCTGGGGCGAATTTTCGAGGCTGTTTGCGATCGATATGAATGGCGCATCCGGTACAACCATGAGTTGTATGAACTGTACGATGATCTGGAAATTTCGAAAATCGTTAAACTACAACGACTTCAATGGGCAGGGCATGTACAACGAATGGACGATAATCGTATGCCAACGAAAATAATGAACGCACGACGATTCGACGGAGCGAGACTGCGAGGACGACCGAGAGCTCGTTGGGAGAGCTCTGCAAATGCGAACGCCACGCAACTACAGGGCTTCTAAGATTGGAGGACGCGGTCACTTGACTTAGATAATTAGACGATCCAGGCGGGCCAGGCCCGACGTCGGGCTGTCGCGCGACGATGATGATGACTCCAGTGACCAATTCGCATTTGTTTTTTTTGTTTTCTATTTTTAGCAGCACACTCTATCGTCAGCTTCTTCTTCTTGGCAGGCCTCGAAGTAGAAGCTGCTCAGTAATGAACCATATCCTGGTAGTGCTGCTTTGACCGGCAAATCGAAGGCAGCGCTTGATCGGAAGTGATCTGTCGATGGAACGACACCAGGGGCCGAGGGTTCTACTACACGCGGACCCCGATGCAAACACGAGCGCATCTGCGCATTCCGCAAACCATTTCATCCTTATCGCCCCGTGTTTTTAACATTCCACAGGTTTGTGTTTTCTCCCCCAGGCCTATGAATTTTTATTAATACGTAAAGGACAGTGGCAAGGAGCAGCAGAAACCCCGCCATTGTCTGCCGAACTGAGCTGCAGCAAATATAGGTCGCTGTTTGGCTCTTTTAGGAACCTTTTTCTTCGTCAGATGACACCGACCGACCTTCACGGTCATTATGATACCTTAGACTCCGTCCCCATGGGCATCTTCGGGTGCCCATCAAACTGTCCTATACTGGTTATATGTAAGTGAGATATTGCACAATGCTCTCTCACAACAAACCCTTTAGGCTGAAACCTATGTTAATTGCCTTGACCCCTCCAGGGGCATGGGCGCGTCAAAATCTCTAGCATTTCTATGCCTTGTTGACGTTTCGATAGCATATCTACTTTTCGGAAGTGCAGCTGCTAGCATGCACCTCCTATCGCCGTCTTTATACTGACAAGCTCGGAGTACTGTGAAAATTCTATTAGTTCCCACAGGCATCGCGCCCAGATTTGAACTCCGAGCTTTAGATAGTAGTATCATAGAGCGGTTACCAAACGGCCACCGAGCGCGATGGCAAACTTGTTCTATTTATAAGTTCAGGATACTTCCAATCAAACCTCCTGTGCATGGGACGAGACTAGTTTTGTTTCTTTGTGGCATCGCTGTGGACCCAAGTGGTCTAAAGGTATGCGTTCCAGGGCAGCGACTGGGCGATTTTCGATTGCGACGACTGCGACTGCACTAGTTGTGGTGTGTATTTTATATGGAGGTGTGTTCCTAGAAGCTGTTCTGCGATTGCGACTGCGATTGCGATCTTGCATTGGACGAACTAAAGCTATGAGCGATTGCGACTGCGATTCGTCCCTAGGCAGTGTAGTATACTATATTGCCGCGATGGTGATTGTGACTCTGTGGCTGTGGGATGGTCTGTATTTGCACGAGGATGATTGAGCACGGTACATAATGGTGTTGAAAAACTGTCTTTGTGGCAAACTATCTTTTGTTGGAAAGTATCTCGTCTTGGGAGAATATCTTTTTCTGGCAATGCCTTTGCGATTTGTGTGGATGCGAAATGAATGATTTTTATTTGAAATAGTACATACTCGTATGTTGCGCAGGTCGTGGCTATGCATTCAAGGATTTTTACTTGTACGTGCGGCGAATGTAATGTAGATAGCATTTCGAGTCTTTCGGTGCCGATAAGGACATTCGAAAAAGGATACTTTTGGCAGTGAAGCGAAATATGGGCAATATGGGTGTCATATAAATCGGTCGGAAGAGGCGAATGCCCAGGAGTACTAAAAATGGCATTTCGACTCCATCGGTAGCGACAAGGGCATTCGAAAAAGATGATTTTGACAGTAAAGCGAAATATGGGCAACATGGGTGTCATTGGAATCGGGGTGAAGATGTGAATTGCCAGGAATACAGTAGATGGCATGTCGAGTCCTTTGGTGACGAAAGGCACCTTCTTTGTAGTCTTTGTATGAAATATGGGCAATATGGGTGTCACATGAATTAAAACGGAACGATTCGTACGATTTGAATTTGCAGCGTTTTATTCAACAGTCCAGATTAGAAAAGAAAAGAACTGAAGGTTCGTTCGGCTGCAGCACCAGACGACAATCGAAGCAGCATCCAACTGTTTTACTGTCAGACGTCATATGACACCCACGTAGCCCATTTTTCACCTGATTTCAAAGAATGTCCTTTTAGCTCCGAAGGACTCGAAATGCCATCTGCACTATTCCTGCAAATTCGAGTGTCCACCCCTATGCATAGGACACCCATTGACCGTATTTCGCTTCACTGCCAAAATCATCCTTTTTCGAATGTCTTTCTTGCCACCGAATGACTCGAAATGCCGTCCATAGTACTCCAAGGCATTCGCCTGTTCACCACAATTCATATGACACCCATATTGCCCATTTTTCAACTGATTTCCAAGAATGTCCTTTTAGCTCCGAAGGACTCGAAATGCCATCTGCACTATTCCTGCATATTCGGGTGTCCACCCCGATCCATATGACACCCATATTGCCCCTATTTCGCTTCACTGCCAAAATTATCCTTTTTCGAGGTCCTTATCGCCACAGAAGAACCCGAAATAGCATCTAAAGTACTCCTGGGCATTCGCCTTTTCGCGGCGATTTACATGACACCCATGTTGCTCATATTTCTCTTCATTACCAAATCGATCCTTTTTCGAATGTCCTTTTCACCACTGATGAACTCGAAATGCCATCTAGAGCACATTCCCCTCGTTCCATACATCCGCTTCACGTACATATAAAAATCCTTAATTGCATAGCCAGAACCTGTGCAGCATACGAGGAGTACTATTTTCATACAAAAATCCTTCACATCCACAAGAAATGCAAAGAAATTGCCAGAACAAGCTTTTTTCCCAAATCAAGATACTACTTTGCCTTAACCCCTAGCGGGGCATAGCGCGTCAACTACTCCTGCGCGCCATCGTACTCTGTTCTGGGCAATGGGGCGCAACTCCCCAAAAGACTTACCCAGTACCTGACACTCCTTTGCCACAGATCGACGCCATGTGATTCGAGGACCCCCTCTTGGTCGGCCTTGGTTGGAAATGGGGTTCCATTTCATGGCATGCAAAGCAATGCAGTTATCACTCTTCCGCAATGTGTGACCTATCCACTGCCATTTTCGCCTGCGTATCAATTCGTCGATTGGCATCTGACTCGTACGCCGACTTAGCTCTTCATTTGATATTGTTTCGGGCCAGAAAATTCTTAAAATTCGACGAAGACATGAGTTGACGAAAACTTGCAGCTTTCTGGTAACTCCTACGGAAATTTTCCATGTACTGCTCCCATACAAAAGCACTGATAGTACCAGGGAGCGAAACAGGCCCAGCTTGGTCTTGATGCTGAGATAACTGCTCTGCCAGATTTTGGACAGCATGCCGTATGCGCGTTTAGCCTGGTTGATACGACGAGCGATGTCCTGCTCCGTACCACCATTTTCGGCAACAATGCTACCCAGGTAGACGAAGTTGTCCACCTTCTCCACAGGCTGCCCATTAATATTGATGGCAATAGGTGTCGGATTTCTTTTTCGCAACGGCGGGCTAAGAACCTTGGTCTTGTTGGTATTAATCTTTAGCCCAACCTTGCTTGCCTCCCTCTCGAGATCTAACGCCATTGCGGACAGATCCATGATTTTGTGGGAGAGTAGGCATATGTCGTCAGCGTAGTCAAGATGTTGTAGATAAGATGTCAAAGTCCATTGAATTCCTCTGTCGAGTCCGGATAGGGCTGCATGCAACACATCGCCGATCACAATGAATGAGGAATAGGATCGGTGAGAGGATGCATCCCTGCCGAACTCCACTGCGAATCTCAAAGTCCCCCGACACCTTACCTTTATGCAGAACGCGACATTTCGCGCCGTCATAGGTTGCTTTAATAATAGCCACAAGCTTCTCAGGGATGCCTCTTCTGCGCAAGGCCGACCATATAGAATCCCGGTTCACACTATCGAAAGCCTTTTCGAAATCGATGAAAAGCAAGTGAAGCGGAGAATCGTATTCAGCGCATTGCTCGATGATGATTCGCAAGGTGTTAATGTGATCGACACAGGAGAATCCGGATCGAAAACCAGCCTGCTCTTCACCAATTGTGCTTTCTAAGTGGGCTTTTAGTCTTTCCAGGACGATTTTAGCTATTATCTTGGCAACGGCAGGAAGCACACAAATGCCTCTCCAATTATTACAGTCTGTGAGGCTACCCTTCTTTAGAAGTTTGATGATCAAACCTTCCTTCCACTCAGTGGAAAAGGTCTCTGTATTCCACGCTTTATCAACAAGTGGGTGCAGCAAATCGGCAGTTACGCTTGGCGCTGCTTTATAAAGTTCGGCAGGGATGCCGTCAAGTCCGGCGGCCTTTCCTCGTTTTAGTGCAATAATTGCAGTGACTATTTCCTCTTTAGTCGGGGCAGTGGACCGTATACGCACATTTTGATGGTTAGCTAGATTATCTATATGAGGGGGAACTTCACCAGAGGTTACACGGTTCAAGACCGCGGCAAAGTGTTCTTTCCACCGCCTCATTTGATCTTCTTCCAAGATAAGTAGCTTTCCATCACTATCTTTCACCGGATGTTGGCAGGAGTTACGACCACCTGTAAACTCCTTGATGACACCGTATACGGCATTTAAGTTGTTACTTCTTGCGGCTTCTTCTGCTGACGCTAAAAGAGAATTGGCATAAACTCTTTTATCGCGTCGCACACTACGCTGAACTTCTCGAGCTTTCTGACGGTAAAGGAATTCGATGCTGCTTCGATTGTCTTCTGATGCTGCAGCCAAACGAACTTTCAGCTCCTTTCTTTCAACAATCCGCTGCCATGAAGCGTCGGACATCCAGGGCTTATTCTGGCAATCCGGGTTTGGGCCAAGGATGGTATTTGCGCTATCAATGTACGCATTTTTTATGGCATCCCAGTTTTCGTTTATGTCACTATCTGGGTGACTAGTTATCTCAGCCGCTTTTTGCGCAAGATGGTCATTATATTGTTGTAAGACAGTTGGATTTTTCAGTCGAGCGGTGTTGAATTTGCGGGGCCTGGATCTTTCGTCGCTGGGGCGGCGCACGGCTGCAATACGCAATCGAACATTAGCGAGCATAAGATAATGGTCTCTTCCCATCCCAATATCGGCACCCTTCTTGTTTCGCACGTCCAGGAGGCAACTCTTGAATCTTTTACTAATGGCCAAATGGTCGATCTGATTTTGTGTTCTGCGCCGATCAACAGAGGACCAACTGATTTTGTGGTGGTCCTTATGCTCAAAAATAGTACCACCGATGAAGAGACTGTGAAAGTTGCAGAACTCTACAAATCTTTCACCGTTGTCATTACGATCACCAAGACCGTGTCTCCCCATCACATGTCTGAGCCCATAGTTATCAGCGCCAACTTTCGCATTCAAATCACCCATGACCATTATAATGTCACCTTTAGGTGTTCTGCTCTGAACGGCGCGGCGTTTAGTTCTTCGTAGAAGGAGTCTTTTGCCAAGACATTGTCGGGTTCAGTAGGGGCATAACATTGTATTATTGAGATGTTCCTCATTTTGGTCCGGAACCTGGTGGTCAAGACCCTGTCAGAGACCGGTTCCCAGGATAAGAGACAGTTTCGCGCGGCTTTGGTTAAAAGGAGCCCCACACCTGACTCACGGTGACTACCGGTAGTTTTACCGGATTACAACATTACAGTGCTGCCCGTTGGAGAGATGAATTCTCCGCTGTTCCACAATCTTATTTCACTAACTCCTAAGATATTTAATTTGTACCTCAGAAATTCACTCTCTAATTGAAGAAATCGTGCGTTCTGGGGACCTTCTGATCCATTGTCCAGGAGAGTACGCACATTCCAGAATCCAATCTTTGTCATTGTACGATAGCTAAAAGTCGTAACCGTTGAGTCAGTCTTTATCCGAGGCATAGTTGACGTTTCGTTAGCATATAAAAATTTCGGATAGTGCAAGTTGCTGGCATACACATCCTGTCCTTTGATTGTCGGTTTTAACGACAGGCCCTCAAAGGGAAAGGCCGTGGTATTTTTTTCCACACCCCACACCACAGGGGTACCTCAACCAAATCATCGCACCGCCATCACTGTCGGCTTGACGTTGGTTGGCAATGGTCAGTGACCACTGCCGTTCCAGGGGGCGCCCACGCGGAGGACTATGGAAGAGGAGTTACCCCCCCCCCCCCCCGCCCCAAGATACTTTCCAATAAATGATATTTAGTCACTAAAGCAGATTTTCAACACCATTGGATGCCATGCTCAATCATTCTCGTGCAAATACAATCACCATGGCGCCAATACATTACATTGCACAGCCAGAGTCGCAATCGCAATCGCGGAGCTCAATGCCTAGGAAAACGGGCCCACGATGATCATTGAATAATTATTTAATTGATTGCGAGTCGCAATCGCAAATCGCCCAGTCGCTGCCTTGGAACACACACCTTAAGCATGGCTATAAGGCCGCCACCTAACCTAACCAAACATTGGACAAAATATAATCACAAACGTAACACTTTCCAGTTATATCTTCATGTTATTGAATACAAATTCCACCAAACATTTTATAACATTATTGGACCAAATGCAAGTGTCCGCGTTCTTCATATCATCACTGTTACATTTTCGAATTTGTTCCATGGGTACATTATACCCAGCAGCAGCTGATACGGCAAAAGTCCTGCTAAGGTTGAATCCGTTCAAATCATCCCAAATATCCAACTTCAACGACACGCATCGAAAAAGGCAGCCGGGCTCAGGAGGATAAATTGCTTTTTTCACTATTTCTATGGTTTCAGCTGATAGTTGTTCCTCTTTGAAACAGGCCTCATGGGCCAGATTGAAATCTTCACGCGTTCTAGGTGTCCAATCGGCGGAGACCTAGGAAAAAATTAAATTTAAAAAGACTCCAAATGAATGTATTTACTCTAATTTTTTTTACATATATACTCGTACATATTCATACATATAATAGAAAACGTTACGGTATATTCCTATTTTATTGAGCGGCGGCGCATAGTAGTTCGCATCGAGGCTAATACTGTCTATACCACCGTAGCGTATAAAGCGAGCAACGTGAGCGTTCTAGGGCAGTATATCCGTACTGCAGGTAGCAACCGCGTAAGCCGAGCAGCGGAAAATCATCTTAATTTAAAATCCACTATAAGTCAAAAACACGAACCACTATGCATCATCCGGTCAACTAGAAATATTCTAAGGACACTTTCTTACCAGAGCCAATATGGTACAAATCACTATAATCAGCTTCATATTGAATACTTCGTCAAGTAATTTCCACAAACGAATAAAGTAAACTGACTTAGAACATAGGCCTTTTATTCTGAGCTGTTTGCCAATTACTTACGAGTACTTATAGGCAGATGTAAATTAATTTTAATTCGATAATAAGCTGGGAAAATTGTATTGTAGATTTAATTAACCATGTAAATCAGGGACGTGGGAACGAAATGTTTTTAGTGGGCAAATCAATTTTGTTCGGTTCGAATACCAATGTAAATCATTCACACTCCATTATTATTCTGAAACATTTACATCTAATTTATTCCCTTATTATAGTACGGAATAGAACCGGTGCAAATATCCTTCCTATCATGAGAGGGTTTAGTGTATTTTCTCAAGCGCTAATCTGTACCTATAGTATCTGTTATTGCTTGTTGTCAGCAGCAAAGTGATTAGCTGCTAAACAAAGTAGCAGATATTCCAATATGAAGCAACCGAAATTCATTTGGGGAGTCATACTACCCACGTCGATTTCCCAAATTTCAACGTCGTTTTTACAAGTTGAATGTTGAACGACAAAACTATCCACTGCAGGAAAAGCGCTGCGAAAGTACTTCAAAAACAATTATAGCATTGCCAATAATCACTTACATTCTGAATAAAAAATTAAAGTTTGTTTATTGTACTGTGAGTGTATTTTTATACCCTAGACTTATACTCGTAGTATAGGGTATATTGTTTTTGTCACGACGAAAATATTGTATGTAACACCTTAAAGGAGGCTCCGTAGGTCTAGCAATGTATACATATAAATGATCAATGTCACCTCCTGATTAGATTTAGCCATGTCTGTCTGACTGTCTGCCCGTTCGCACGATAACTGTCAATAGAATGAAGCTAGAGCCTTGAAATTTTGGTAAATGTCGACTGAACGAACCCCTACCTCCCCTACAAATGAAACTTCAAATAAACCATAACTTTTGATAGAATTAAGCCAGCGACTTGAAATTTCGGTCAATTGTTTGACGAAATGGGCAAAAGACCTTTCCATAGTCCTCCGCGTGGGCGCCCCCTGGTAACGGCAGTGTATCAGATCGCTGACGGCCAATGTCTTAGCGATAAGACAGTTTGGAAAAAAGCAGATAGCTGTAGCCTGAATGGCTGACCAACACCTGAGCGTCTCAGGTTTAGTAGGATGGAATGACTTGCGTAGTTGAACCTGCAACACAGTTGTGTGAACTCCAGCGCGATTATTAAACCATCTGAAGCAGCTACCTTCCAAGGCCATCCCCTGAATGGGGTTAAGCGACGTGCTGAAAACTCGTCCTTGCAAAAACCACTCCATGTCAAGAAACCTGAAAAAAAGCCTCGGATTGGACAGATCAACAACGACGACCACGCAAACGACTAAATGATTATTCTTTCGGATCCTGGAATGTACGCTCCCTGAACAAACCGGGGCCGAGAAAGTCCTCCTTCGACAGGTCGAAAAGTACAAACTGAGCATCACTGCAGTCCAGGAAACTAATTGGCTTGGCAGCGAGATCAATGACAAGAAATCGCACACAATTTTTACAAGTGGCAAATCATCGGGCCGCAAGGAGTTTGGAGTAGCATTTATAGTGAACAATCACCTCAAACCGCATGTTACTGACTTCAAACCCATAAATGAACGGCTATGTGCGATTCGCATTAAGACTCGATTCTTCAATCTCTGGTTCATCAGTGTGCACGCCCCCACTGAAGTTAAAGAAGACGCAGTAAAAGACGAGTTCTACGCCCGCCTTGAGACTCTCTTCGACTCACTTCCAACAAACGACGCCAAATTGCTGCTGGGAGACTTTAACGACAAAGTCGGAAATGGAAGTTGGCACTGGGGGACCACTGGAGGCCACATTCTCCATGAAGAATGTAACGACAACGGCTAGCGATTTATCGACTTCGACTGCAGCAGGAATCTATTCGTAAGCTCTACGTGTTTCCCGCACCGACCCATTCACAAGCAGACCTGGAATTCTCCGGACGCACATACTGTCAACCAAATTGACCAAGTCCTCATTTGACTTGGTGAAGACGACCTACAGATGTAGAATTTCCTCAGTGCACCAATCGAGAATCAGCCCTCCCAAAATCTTTGCGGTTGATAAGCTTTTGAGAGATGCTACATACAGCGGTGGCGTATACTACCGCCCTTGAGGAAAGGCTATCACCTATGCTACACAACATCATCAACACAGGCGTCCATGGGTTCTGGGAAGAACTCAAGGGTACCATCAAGGTTGCCGCAGAGTAGTTTGTGGGATATAAAGCCTGGCGAGCGCGAAATGACTGGTTCGACGAAGAATGCAAAAATTCACTTGACGCGAAAAACGAGGCCTAGGTTAGGTTAGGTTGAAAGGGTTGCTTAAAAAGCACACTTAGACCGCTATTGGGTCCGTTGTGATACCCCTGGACTCAGCAACTGAGACCAAACTCACTCGTTAAACCAGCCTGAGCTCACAATGAAGCGGTGTAGCCGACCAACATTTACCTTTTTCAGGTCATCCAGATCGGTGAAGAAGTAGGAACCAAGGTGGTCTTTCCTAAAACTCGCCAGGGCCGGACAGGTACACAGAAAATGAGACGTACTTTCCTCCTCTTCCTCGTCCCCACAGCTCCTGCAAAAATCATTATATGGAAGACGAAGTCTCCTGGCTTGCTCCCCAATTAGGCAGTGTCCAGTTAGCACTCCTACGACAGTTCTTAGATTGTCTCTGTTTAGCATTAGCAATCCAGAAGAGCGTTTGGGATCCAGTTTGGGCCATATCTGTCTAGCCACATGACCTGTACTGCCATTGCTCCATCTGATGCAGGCCCTATCATACGCCGCATCTTTGATGGCCAGTTTACACGCAGCCAACGGCATCCTGGTGCAGCGTAACGGCCCGCTGATCCCATTGATCGTACCTGCTCGAGCCAGTTCGTCAGCCTTGCAGTTACCAACATAACCACTATGTCCTGGCACCCAGCACAGAGAAATATTGCAGAGCCTTCCCATCTCTATAAGGGAGTTGCGACAATCCAGTACTGTCTTCGAATTTACCAAGACAGAACTAAGCGATTTAATCGCCGGTTGGCTATCCGTGTAGATTACAATGTCCCTACCAGATATATCGTTTTGCGACAACCAGGCTAGAGCTTCAGATATTGCTGTAACTTCCGCCTGAAAAACACTACTAAAGTTCGGGAGTCGGAACGACAAGCTAATATCTAACTCTTCCGAGTATACGCCAGCCCCCACTCCTTCGTCAGTCTTAGAACCATCAGTGAAAATCGTAATGGCATCTGATTCCTGAAAAGCAATTGCAGGCCAATCATTCCTAGAGGGAATAAGGCCTGTAAAGCCCATTTCGAACAAGTATTTCAGGGGAGGGGTATAGTCCGTCTTCTCGGGAATATCAAGGTTGATCAATATGGCCGAGTGACCTGTGGTTGACGCCGCCCAAAAACCGGTTTCACGGAGGCGAACAGCCGTGATCGCCGCCATCTGCTCTGCAAAAATGTCCAAAGGAAGCAGATTCAACAGGGCGTTCAAGGCAGCGGTTGGTGTAGTCCTTAGAGCCCCCGTAATGGCAATGCATGCCAATCTTTGGACCTTCTCCAGCAGGGTTCTATAGGATACAACCCTAAGCGCCGTCCACCAGACGACAATCCCATGTAGCAGAATAGGGCGCAAAACCGATAAATAAAGCCAGTACACTACCCTCGGTTGTAAGCCCCATTTCTTACCTATGGCCTTCTTGCACGAGTATAGTGCAACAGTATCCTTTTCAACACGTTCCTGAATGTTCAACTTCCAGCAAAGTTTCCTATCCAGTATGAGACCAAGGAACTTGGCTTTATCGGTGAGCACAAGTCTTGTGCTCTCCATCAAAGGTGATTCGAATGAAGGTAGGCTGTGTCTCCTAGTAAAGAGAACAAGTTCCGTTTTAAGCGGATTTACTTTAACCCCAACCTTACTAGCCCAGTTCGTCAGGATAGAGAGGGCGTTCTGCATTACACCACTAAGGACACAGGGAAACTTTCCCGAGATGGCAATAGCAATGTTGTGCGATTTGTATATCGCTGATGAATTCCTGTTTGTAGAATGAGACGTCTTACACGTTCGACTTTCGACTTCAAAGTGTTTTATTTCAGTTGTTCTATGTCATTTGACATGTTCTAAAATTTACATTTCATTTGACATGTTCTAAAATTTACATTTTATTTCTTAATAATGTTTTCAAATGCAGGTAGACAAATTGGAACTTTGACTTTTACATTAGGATCGTTATGGAAATGGAATTTATTGACATTTGTAGAAGTAAACAAATGATTGGAGACACTCTTTAGATAAGTATAATTTTGTCTATATTTTTTTAAACATGATACTTTGTGTTGATTTAATTTCAGGTTCGCAGCGATGGGTGGTTGCATGCCGAGCGAGTCTGGATTTCTGGGCTGTCGACAAAAGGTACATCAAAGTGTTGTGTTTTCCGTGAAATCTGTCTTCTGCGATGTTGTGTTGTGTTTAAGTCCGTTTTGTGTAATTTGATTCTCGAACATACTCCCCCGCGCTGAGAAGTTTATCTTCTCTGAATAAATTGCAATTGATGTGGTGTCCCTTTGTAAAATTAAACTATGTTTGATTATGATCAGATGTTCTGATATGGAGAAGTTCTCCCAACTATGTTGAGAGTTCACCTATATCATGAACCTCTGAATCGATATGATTGTTTGAAATGTGAAATGTAATTAGATTATATTACGGTTAATAGTTTCCATAGAGATTAGAGTACTACATGCAAGTAATTCTTAATAATTTCGGGCTTATCATCTGTTTAATTCTGTGTTGTCGGTGGGTAAGACGACTATTTTCGTGATGGGTCTTTTCAACTTGGTTTGTGCTGTTTTCAGGGTGACGACTCGAACTAGTCCATCAGTGCCTGGATGAACTTCAGTGATTTTTGCCAGGAGCCATTTGTTAGGCGGCAGATTGTCTTCTTTGATGATTACGATCTTTCCTGGTGTGATGTTGTTTTCAGTTGTATGCCATTTGGGACGATGTTGGAGACGTATTAAATATTCGGATGACCATCGCTTCCAAAAATGCTGAACCATTTTCTGCACTTTCTGCCATCGGTTTAAGTATGAATCGTTTGCATCCAAAAGGTTGTGTTCTGGTGGAGAATTTAGTGCGTCTCCAATAAGGAAGTGTCCTGGAGTTAGTGCATTTGGTTCGGAAACATCTTCAATTAATGGTACTAAAGGCCGTGAATTCAGGATACTCTCGATCTGTGTGAGTGTTGTGTTGAGCTCTTCGAACGTTAAGTGTTGATTTCCAATTATTCGCTTTAAATGATATTTCGCCGATTTAACTCCGGCTTCCCAGAGTCCTCCAAAGTGTGGTGCCGACGGTGGGTTGAAATGCCACTTGACGTTCTCAGTTGCAATGATTCCAGCTAATTTGCTTTCGTGTTGTTTGATTTTTCGGAATTCCTTGTCAGCAGCTAAGAAATTAGATCCGCAATCCGAATAAAGGTTTGAGCACATTCCTCTTCTAGAAGTGAATCTTCGGAACGCAGCTAGAAATGTTTCCATTCGCATGTCGCTGACTAATTCGAGGTGGATTGCCTTTACGGCAAGACATATGAATAAGGCGATATATCCCTTCGTAAAGCCAGCGTTTCTTGTTTTCGATGTTTTAATCATTATCGGTCCGCAGTAGTCCACTCCTGTGTGAGTAAATGGTCGCGTAATATTTACTCTTGGTGCGGGTAATTGACCCATCAGTTGAACTCTTGGAGTTGCCTTGAATCTTGTACATGTGACACATTCCCGTGTTATTCTTTTGGTAGCATGACGACAATTCACGATCCAAAATGTTTTTCGCGCCGTTGCGGTCATTATTTGGGGTCCACCGTGTAGAGTTTTACGGTGGATTTCACGTAATATTAGATTCGAAAAATGATCGGAATTTGGAAGGATTATGGGGTTGGTTTGGTTGTACGACAAGTTCGCATTTGAAAGTCTGCCATTCACTCTCAAGATTCCTTCCTCATCGACCATTGGGTTCAACTTTATAATGTTACTTTTCTTTAACGGTTTTTTCTTGATAATAGTTCGGATTTCCTTTGCGTAGTAGTGACTCTGAATGAGCTTGATCCAAAGTGTTTGGGCAGAATTTAGTTCGTCTGTTTTTAAAAATCCTCTTTGTTTAGTTTGTTTTCTACAACTTTGAATAAATCTTAAACAGTATGCCGTGATACGTATGAGTCGTGTGAATGTAGAAAATCGGAGAAGAATGTCGTTTGGTTCCTTTAATGTTGCAGTAAACACTTGCCTTTTCAATTCTAATTCAGTCTCCTTTATTTTAGGTTGTGAAGGCCAACGTTCTTGTGAATGCGTCAACCATGTCGGACCTGACCACCACAGATCATTGTTGGCCAAGTTTGATCGAGACTTGAAACGAGTAAGGAGATCAGCTGGGTTTTCAGATCCTGGAACGTGAAGCCATGTTATCCTTGGTACCATCTCGCGAATATAATTGACTCGATTTGCGACAAATTGTTTCCAACGAATTGGATCTCCTTCAAGCCATGCTAGCACGACGGTTGAATCGGACCATAGATATGCATTATTCATTTGACCTTTAAAAATGTCTTGACATTTAATCATAAGTTTCGTGGCAATGACCGCTCCGCACAATTCCATCCTTGGTGTACTCATTTCCTTTTTTTGGTGCTACTTTAGATTTGGCCATGATTAGACTGACGTTTAATACCCTTCCATTTTGAATGATTCTGCTGTAAATTGCTGCCCCATAAGCTTCCTTAGATGCATCGCTAAAACAATGTAATTCCATCGTAGTTTCGGGGTTAAATTGGATCCATCTAGGGATTTTTATATTAGGTAGGTCGTTGAGATGGGAACTTATTTTGTTCCAACTTCGAATAAACTTTGATGGCAATGTGTCATCCCATTCGAGTTGTGAAAGCCATACCTTTTTGAGGAGAACCTTGGCTTATGCTACAAGAGGAGCTATCCATCCTAATGGGTCGAAAATTCGAGCGATTTGTGAGAGCAGTTCTCTTTTCGTTCGAACTGGAATTCTTTCGCTTTGCCGTATGACCATTGTATCTTGTTTTGGGAACCAAGACAATCCCAATGACTTTACTGAATCTTCTTCAGACATTATGGGAATTTCTTGAAGTTTAAAATCATACTCAGTCTCCATTAAACTTGTTTCGTTAGAAATCCATTTGTGTAAATGGAAACCACCTCTTTTCAGTATTTGCTTTATTTGATATTGTTTTTCCTTTGCTTCAGAAAGTGTCGGAGAACTGGTCATCAAATCGTCAACATAAAATTCAGTTAAAACCATTTTCGCTCCCAGTGGAAATTCCGCGCCTTCGTCGGCGGCCAATTGTTGCATTGCTCGAATAGCTAAGAAGGGTGCGCACGTCAATCCGAATGTGACTGTCGTAAGTTGAAAGTCTTGTATAGGTTCGTTCTTCTTTGACCTCCATACTATGCTCTGAAATTTATTGTCTTCCTCGTGTACGTCAACTTGCCTGTACATTTGCTTTATATCTGCGGTTGAAGCATATTGATAAAGTCGCCATCTACATAAAGTGGTAACCATGTCTGGTTGTAAAGTCGGTCCTGTCATAAGTGTGTCATTTAAGGAGACTCCGCTGGCGGTTTTTCGAGAAGCATCGAATACGACACGCAGTTTGGTAGTTTCTCTGTCGTTCTTTAAAATTCCATGGTGTGGCAAGAATACATTGAGTGAATTGATTGAATTTGATGCTTTCATGTGATTTAAATCTTGATATTCGTTCATTACGTCGACATATGCTGTTTTCAATTTCGGTTGTTTTTCGAATCGATTTTCTAAATGGAGCAGTGTTGATATCGCACAATGTTTAGAGTATCCTAGTTTGTCTCGCATTTGATCCTTGAACGGAAGTCGTACTATGTAACGTCCATCAGATCTTCTGGAATGTGTTTGGTCGAAATGTGCTTGACAAACAACATTTTCTTCGGTTTCTGCAGGTGGAAAGGGGATGTCTTCTAACTTCCAGAATGACTGCAGCGTGTCATTAATGTCATCCAGCGTTGTAGTGAAACAGTTAAAATTTTCCCCGACCTCCTTTTGTTGGATTTGTCCGAATATAATCCAACCAAGTTTTGTAGACTGCGCTATTGGGGTTCCAGGTGGACCGGATATGGTTTCACCTTTGATAATAGAGGCGTATACGTCAGCTCCTAACAATATGTCAATTTGCTGGGGAGAATAAAATTGAGGATCAGCTAGTAATAGATTCTCAAGATGTTTCCAATTTTTCGTTGTTATCTTATGTGGTGGCAAGACGCTCGACAGATTCGGTATTATTAGCGCTTCGGTGGTGAGATTTTCTCCTTTGTTCAGTTTAATTTTCAAAGAAACGGATCCCTTGGTTTTACCGGCGTCACATCCTCCTATGCCTATGACATTTGCTTTGTTTGATATCCTTTTTAATCGCAGAAGTTGAGCTGCTCGTTCCGAAATAAAGGTTGCTTGTGAACCGCTGTCAATTAAAGCTCTCAACCTTTGGATTTGTCCGTTTTCGTTGAATACGTCTATGATAGCAGTTGCTAACAAAACTTGTCTTTTTGTGATGGAAGTCATTACGTTTACATCGGAATCGGCACATCCTCTGTATTCTGTTGCGTTGACGTTAAGTGTTTGTGGTGAAGTATCTTTGTTGGTTGGTGAATGTAGTAATGAGTTGTGCCTCTTTCCACAGGTTCGGCATTTAAATTTGCTTTTACAATTATTAGAATTATGGCCTGAATTCAGACAGTTGTAGCATAGTTTGTTTGTTTGAATTATTTTGTTTCTGCCTTTTACGTCTAATGATTTGAAACTTTCGCATTGGTACAATTTATGTGGGCTTCTGCACACGATACATTGCTGCGTTGTTGTGGTGAACACTTGATGCTTTCGAGCCCTCGTATCCGTGTTAGACATTTCCCAAGCGCGAAATCGTTTTTCCAGAAATTCTATTAGTTGTTTGAATGCTGGAAGCTCAGTAAGACCTCCTGTCTCCTGATTCCATGCGTGTTTAATAGATGTCGGAAGTTTCGACAAAAGTAAGTGGTTTACGATCACGTCCCATTTCGATGTGTCCACTTCTAAATTGTCGAGGGCTTTCAACACTCCGTTGAAAGTATCGATCAATTTTCGCAAGTTTGCAGAACTTTCATCGGAAATGCTCTTTACTTCGAAAATCTTAGATAGTTCTTGATGCACAAGGACTCTTTTATTCTCGTACCGTTTGGTCAATGCCTCTAACGCTGGCCTATAATTTTCCGCACTTATTGCGAAATGACGAAGCAGCTCTTCTGCTTCACCTTCCAGGTGGCATTTTAGAAAATTCATCTTCTGTATTGTTGAAACAGACTTATTCGCATCAACAATTGAAAGAAAAAGCCCTTTGAAAGAGGGCCATTCAATGTAACTTCCGGAGAATTTCTTCAAATTTATTCTAGGAAGATTGGACTCAAGGCTGGATTCGCTAACTGCATCGCCTTTGTCGGAGTTAGTGTTAGCGCGTTTTAGAGGGTCGATAAACTCCCGTTTCCCCCATTCTAGCTCGTTCATGAAGTTTTGTGTTTCTTCCATGATGTCAACGTATATCCCGCTATCGAAGTACTCATCGATCTCCTTGGATGATAGTTCTTGAAGCGCTTTATGGTTCGCCTCAAGGTTATTCAGTTCCTTTTGTAATGTGGCGATACGAGAATTGAAGTATTGCTCGTGTCGTTTCGCCTTTGCCCCATCTTTCCCATAATTGACTAACATCCTTTTTATGTCCGAAATTTTTCTGTTTTGCACTTGGAGTAGCGTGGCTCCCGCTCGGGACGATGACGAATCATCACTTTTGCTCATTTTAATTCTCAATTTAAGGGATGAGTGCGAAATCCGGCTCGACGGACCATGTGCGATTTGTATATCGCTGATGAATTCCTGTTTGTAGAATGAGACGTCTTACACGTTCGACTTTCGACTTCAAAGTGTTTTATTTCAGTTGTTCTATGTCATTTGACATGTTCTAAAATTTACATTTCATTTGACATGTTCTAAAATTTACATTTTATTTCTTAATAATGTTTTCAAATGCAGGTAGACAAATTGGAACTTTGACTTTTACATTAGGATCGTTATGGAAATGGAATTTATTGACATTTGTAGAAGTAAACAAATGATTGGAGACACTCTTTAGATAAGTATAATTTTGTCTATATTTTTTTAAACATGATACTTTGTGTTGATTTAATTTCAGGTTCGCAGCGATGGGTGGTTGCATGCCGAGCGAGTCTGGATTTCTGGGCTGTCGACAAAAGGTACATCAAAGTGTTGTGTTTTCCGTGAAATCTGTCTTCTGCGATGTTGTGTTGTGTTTAAGTCCGTTTTGTGTAATTTGATTCTCGAACAAATGTCGTCCGCATAAGCAGTGACCTTGCATCCCAGCCCTTCCAGTTCTAAAAGGAGTCCGCTGACCGCTAAATTCCAAAGAAGGGGGGAGAGAACACCACCCTAGGGAGTACCCCTGTTCACATGTCTGCGTACAGATGATGTGCCGAGACTAGTGGAGATAACGCGAGATGTAAGCATCATGTGTATTAGTCTACAAAGCGAGTCATCTCCACGAAGACCTGAGAGGGCATCCAAGATAGCTGCAGGTTTCACATTATTGAAGGCACCCTCGATATCAAGGAAGGCCACCATCGTGTACTCCTTGCAGGCAAGAGACTTTTCGATTTGACCCACAAGAGAGTGTAAGGCAGTATCCACGGATCTACCCTTCCAGTAGGCGTGCTGGGAGGCAGATAGAGGATCCGCTGGGATAGTGCTCCGCAGGTGTATGTCAATCAGACGCTCTAAAACCTTCAGCAGAGTCGACGATAGGCTGATGGGTCAAAGGTCTTTCGGACTCGTGTGTGAGCTTTTACCCGCTTTCGGTATGAATATCACTTTAACCTCCCGCCATATTCGAGGAATGTGAATTAATTCAAGGCAGGCCTTGAAAATAGATTCAATCCAGGGGTACACCACGTCTATCATATGTTGTACATCCGCTGGAATTATACCATCCGGACCAGCAGACTTGAAAAAGTCAAAGCTAGCTATGGTCCATTCGATTTTTTCTTTCGAAAGAAGTGACGCAGAGTCGCATGGCGCCACATTAATTCTAGGAGTAGTTTCCAAAAACGAGGCCTACAGACAATGGATTCAACGAGGAACCAGAGCCAGAAGAGAAAAATATGACGAGCTACGTCGAATATGGAAGAGAATAATTAGACCTAAGAAACGTAAATACTTTGACAAGCAGTTGCTGGATATAAAAAAAAACTTAGCTAATAGGACCACTAGACAAGCGAACAAATTAGTAAAAGTAAATACAATTAAAAACGGCTACCAACCCAGGACTAGCCTTTGTAAGGACAAGGATGGAAATATCATCAGCGACACCGATTGCATTAACAAACGATGGGCCTCTTATTTTGAAGGGGGGCAAAAACTCCTCTTCCATAGTCCTCCGCGTGGGCGCCCCCTAGAACGGCAGTGGTCACTGACCATTGCTAACCAACGTCAAGCCGCCAGTGATGGCGGTGCGATGATTTGGTTGAGGTACCCCTGTGGTGTGGGGTGTAAACATAATACCGCGGCCTTTCCCTTTGAGGGCCTGTCGTTAAAACCGACAATCAAATGTCAGGATGTGTATGCCAGCAACTTGCACTATCCGAAATTTTTATATGCTAACCAAACCTCAACTATGCCTCGGATAAGGACTGACTCAACGGTTACGACTTTAGGCTATCGTACAATGACAAAGATTGGATTCTGGAATGTGCGTACTCTCCTGGACAATGGATCAGAAGGTCCTAAGAACGCACGATTTCTTCAATTCGAGAGTGAATTTCTGAGGTACAAATTAAACATCTTAGGAGTTAGTGAGATAAGATGGTAGAAAAACGGAGAATTTTTCTCTCCAACGGGCAGCACTGTAATGTTGTACTCCGGTAAAACTACCGGTATTCGTCGTGAGTCAGGTGTGGGGCTCCTTTTAACCAAAGCCGCGCGAAACTGTCTCTTATCCTGGGATCCGCTCTCTGACAGAATCTTGACCACCAGGTTCCGGACCAAAATGAGGAACATCTCAATAATACAATGTTATGCCTCTACTGAACCCGACAATGTCTTGGCAAAAGACTCCTTCTACGAAGAACAAAGCGCCGTTCAGAACAACTAAAGGTGACATTATAATGGTTATGGGTGATTTGAATGCGAAAGTTGGCGCTGATAACTATGGGCTCAGACATGTGATGGGGAGGCACGGTCTTGGTGATCGTAATGACAACGGTGAAAGATTTGTAGAGTTCTGCAACTTTTACAGTCTCTTCATCGGTGGTACTATGTTTGACCATAAGGACCACCACAAAATCAGTTGGTCCTCTGTTGATCGGCGCAGAACACAAAATCAGATCGACCATTTTGCCATTAGTAAAAGATTCAAGAGTTGCCTCCTGGACGTGTGAAACAAGAAGGGTGCCGATATTGGGATGGGAAGAGACCATTATCTTATGATCGCTAATGTTCGATTGCGTATTGCAGCCGTGTGCCGCCCCAGCGACGAAAGATTCAGGCGCCGCAAATTCAACACCGCTCGACTAAAAAATCCAGCTGTCTTACAACAATATAATGACCATTTTGCGCAAAAAGCAGCTGAGATAACTAGTCACCCAGATAGTGACATAAACGAAAACTGGGATGCCATTAAAAATGCGTACATTGATAGCGCAAATACCATCCTTGGCACAAACCCGGATTGCCGGAATAAGCCCTGGATGTCCGACGCTTCATGGCAGCGGATTGTTGAAAGAAAGGAGCTGAAAGTTCGTTTGGCTGCAGCATCAGACGACAATCGAAGCAGCATCGAACTCCTTTACCGTCAGAAAGCTCGAGAAGTTCAGCGTAGTGTGCGACGATATAAAAGAGTTTATGCCAATTCTCTTTTAGCGTCAGCAGAAGAAGCCGCTAGAAGTAACAACTTAAACGCCGTATACGGCGTCATTAAGGAGTTTACAGGTGGTCGTAACTCCTGCCAACATCCGGTGAAAGATAGTGATGGAAAGCTACTTATCTTGGAAGAATATCAAATGAGGCGGTGAAAAGAACATTCTGCCGCAGTCTCGGAACTGTGTAACTTCATGTGAAGTTCCCCCTCATATATTATAGGTAATTTAGCTAACCATCAAAATGTGCGTATACGGTCCACTGCCCCGACTAAAGAGGAAATAGTCACTGCAATTAATGCACTTAAACGAGGAAAGGCCGCCGGACTCGACGGTATCCCTGCCGAACTTTATCAAGCAGCGCCAAGCGTAACTGCCGATTTGCTGCACCCACTTGTTGATAAAGCATGTTATACAGAGACTTTTCCCACTAAGTGGAAGGAAGGTTTGATCATCAAACTTCCAAAGAAGAGTAGTCTCACAGACTGTAATAATTGGAGAGGCATTTGTGTGCTCCCTGCCGTTGCCAAGATAATAGCTAAAATCTTCCTGAAAAGACTAAAGGCCTACTTAGAAAGCACAATTGATGAAAAGCAGGCCTGTTTTCAATCCGGATTCTCCTGTGTCGATCACATTAACTCCTTGCGATTTATCATCGAGCAATGCACTGAATACGATTCTCCGCTTCACTTGCTTTTCATCGATTTCGAAAAGGCTTTCGATAGTGTGAACCGGGACTCTATCTTTGCGGCCTTGCACAGGAGAGGCATCCTGAAAAGCGTAATGGACGGCTTGTTGGGCGTCCGAAGATGCCCGTGTGGACGGAGCCTAAGGTAGCATAGTCACCGTGAAGGTCGGGCCGTGCCATCTGACAAAAAAAAGGCCCCTCAACGGGCTAAGCAGCGGCCTATGCTTGCTGTAGCTCAGTTCGGGAGACGTGGGCGGGGTTTTCGCCGCTCGTTGCCCCTGTCCTTTACGTATTAACAAAAATTCATAGGCCTGGGGAAGACAACACAAACAGGCGAGGTAAAAATGGAGAATGAAAAAAAAAATAGTCGGTAAGAATAGAATGGTCGGTGGACGGATCAGACACCCGCGCGGTCGAATCTGAGTCCGGGTGTAGTGGGACCCTCGGCCTCTGGTTTAGTACCACCAACAGGTTACTACTCATCAGGTGCTGCTTCGATCTGCCGGTAGAAGCTGCACTACCAGGCCATAATATGGTTCATTACAGGTGGTTCATTACAGAAGCTTGTCACTACCAATATGACAGCGAGAAATGTCGCGTGCTGCGTAAAGGTAAGGTGTAGATTCGAAGTAGAATTCCTCTCGCCGATCCTATTCTTCATAGTGATCGGCGATGTGTCGCATGCAGCCCTATCCGGACTCGACAGAGGTATTCAATGGACTTTGACATCTTATCTACAACATCTTGACTACGTTGACGACATATGCACAAAATCATGGAGCTGTCCGCAATGGCGTTAGATCTCGAGAAGGAGACAAGCAAGGTTGGCCTAAAGATTAATACCAACAAGACCAAGGTTCTTAGCCCGCCATTGCGAAAAAGAAATCCGACACCTATTGCCATCAATATTAATGGGCACCCTGTGGAGAAGGTGGACATCTTCGTATACCTGGGTAGCATTGTTACCGAAAATGGTGGTATGGAGCAGGACATCCCTCGTCGTATCAACCAGGCTAAATGCGCCTACGGCATGCTGTCCAAAATCTGGCAGAGCAGTTATCTCAGCATCAAGACCAAGCTGGGCCTGTTTTGCTCCCTGGTACTGTTAGTGCTTTTGTATGGGAGCAGTACATGGAAAGTTTCCGTAGGAGTTACCAGAAAGTAACGGCAGCCCATGCACCTAATCTAGCCTACCAGAAAGTTGCAAGTTTTCGTCAACTCATATCTTCATCGAATTCTGAGAATATTCTGGCCCAAAACAATATCAAAAGAAGAGCTAAGTCGACGTACGCGGCAGATGCCAATCGACGAATTGATACGCAGGCGAACATGCCAGTGAATAGGTCAGACATTGCGGAAGAGTGATAGCTGCATTGCTTTGTATGCAATGAAATGGAACCCTATTTCGAACCAAATCAGACCAAAAGGGGGCCCTCGAATCACATGGCCTCGATCTCTGGCAAAGGAGTGTCAGGCACTGGGTAAGTCTTTTGCGGAGTTGCGCCCCATTGCCCAGAACAGAGTACGATGCCGCGCAGGAGTAGTTGACGCGCTATGCCCCACTAGGGGTTAAGGCAAAGTAGTATATCTTTGATATCTGTCCGCGTTTCAATTCACGTGATGTGATAGGACGCAGCTTAACTCTGTATTATATAAACCGGGCCACATAATATCGAACACGAACATTAAATTTATGTGAAGTATCTGGAATAATTAGGAGGAAATTTTCAACGGATCGCTTAAGCAAAAAAGTCCTCAAGCGAAAGGCTTAAGAAACTTGACACAAATCACAAATTCTAACCGTGTTCGTGTTCTTAGTACGAGTGTATGTGGCCCGGCTTAACAAAAATTGATCCAGGAACGCGTGAACTCCCGCAGATAGGAGCGAAAACCAGCGGCATCCCAGATAGCTATCGCGACGGTCAAGTGTTGCCGATAGCTATCGGCGGCCTTGTACATCGCTTCACAGCTCAAAATGTCCTATCCGATTGAAAGTGACGCGGCATCTGAAGTCATTTGGACGCTCATATGCTCCAAGACTGTCGATTATAGCTTCAAATTTCAAAGTGAACCTCGCAGGAAAAGGTCATACAAATCAAACAGTATTTCACTAATATTGGATATTAAATTTAATCACAAATGCCACATTTTCGAGTTAGTTCTTCATGTTATTGAATGCAAATTCCACTAAACATTTTACAACATTATTCGACCAAGTGCAAGTATCCGCGTTCTTCATATCATCACTGTTACATTTTGCAATTTGTTCTATTGGTATATTAAATCCAGCAGCAGCTGCTGAATGGAAAGCCCTGCTATTGTTGAATCCGTTGATGTCGCTCCAAATCTCCAACTTCAACGACACGCATCGAAAAAAGCAGCCTGGATCCGGAGGATAAACTACTTTTTTCATTATTTCTATGGTTTCAGCTGACAGGTGGGTCTCTTTGAAACACGCCTCACGGGCCAGATTGATATCTTCAGCCGTTCTAGGTATCCAATCGGCGGAAACCTACAATAGAAAGATTTTAAATTTAACAAGACTCATGAAATTCACATATCTAGTCTAAATTTGTTATATAGTATTATATGTAGAAAACGTCACGCGTGACGCATCGGTGTTCGCATCTCATCTAGGCTAAAGGTACATTTTGCTAGGCACCAGTCTGCGTCGATCGCAGGCGACGATCAAAACGGTACACCCAAATAACGCCCCGCGCTCTATGGCATGATCGCTAATCACGAGCAATGTGCGATGATTATGTGCCTAGCAAAACTCACCTTAATACTGTCTTTACCACTGCAGCAAATAGAGCGACCGATGCGAGCGTCCTGGGGCAGTATACTTTGGGTAGTAACTCCTTAAGCCGCAGAGCTCGCGAATCGGTCGGAGCACTTGCACTTGTGGGAAATCGTTTCAATTTAAAATCCACTATTAGCCAAAGACGCGACTAGGGATGTTTCAACGTTTCTTTCTTACCAGAGCCAATATGGTACAAATCACTATAGTCAGCTTCATATTGGATACTTCTTCAAGTAGTTTCCACAAACGAATAAAGTAAACTGACTTATTGTTAGAATATAGGCCTTTTATTCTGAGCTGTTCGTCAAGTACTTATATACTTACAACGAGATGGAAATTAATTCGATAATAAATTGTGAAAATTACATATTTAATTATCCATAGTTTTTTTTTTTGTTTGCCTTTTTAAAGTTTCTAAAAGAACCTTTAATAGGTGCCTGTTTTGCGACTTTATCCAGTGTACGACATTTGCTGTGTTGCATGCTCGTTACGTTCAAAAACGTTCACAATATAAACGTGACTCAGTTGTCTTGAATGATCAATTGTTTGAATATTTAAAATATAATCGTTTTATTAACGAAATAATTATCATAATTCCAGTGATAATGGACTAATTTGACAAACGATTAAATAGATAGTTAGATACATGTTCTATTCAAAGTACAATTTATTTACGTAATGTAGAATTTTCTCGACAATTGTAAGGCGTGGCATAGCCATTGTAATGAAGGGCTCACTGATTTGTTACTGCTGAAGTTTAGAAAGATAAACGTTGACAACTGGCAAGGCGTTGGCATACGCTTGCAGGCAGCTCTGTTCGGGATGTAGGGTGGGGTGCCTACCAGTTGACTTTAGCCCATTACACTAAAACAAAATCGTATGTCGGACAAAACAAACGGGAGGATTAAATTTGGAGAAGTACCGCGTCGTTAACACGACAGCGCCGACCAATTCATGCGTGGGTCCAGATGTGGTTGGACCACGGCCACTAACCCCAACCTGCCAACAGATCCGATGGCCAAGATTATGGATCTCCCAAGCTAGATCACTCTGGTTCACCTTCGACCTACATCACAAAAAGGCAGGTGGAATTCCATCAAGGAAAAGAATTCATGTTCGTAGCTATTCCATATTTATTCTTTTCGTTTTTAGGGTTTTGTAGTAAAACAAAACCCTTATGAAATCGGTCATGCGCCCGTCTGTCCGTTTGTCCGTCTGTCCGTCTGTCTGTCCGTCTGTCCATGAAATATCTCATGAACCGCTGAAGCTACATATATGAAATTTTGTGGGAACATGTAGAATTATTACAATTCGCCGGAGAAAACGATTCGTTGTAATAGGCTGACTTTAAGGGGAGGTCCCCATAGAGGGGAAATGAAGGTCAAAATTTTTTTTTCATCTGGTATAGGCAAGTGGGATATCATAAGAAAGGTAGCACCGAGTACATCCCATTTTTGGTATTTTCATCAAATTTGAAAAAAGGGGAAAAGAGGTAGAGGGGAAAATATGTGATCCGAGTTTGTCCCCCCCCTTGCATTTCGAGACCGTTACACTTAGAAATATGAAAATTTGCAGAAATGTGGCATTTTACTAGCATAGAAAACCAAAAATCGTAGAATTTTGATATCTCATCAAAAAAGGTTAATAATAGTACATTTCTATAGTTGCAGTTAGCACGCCCCTGCATCCTTTAAACGCATTACAGGTCAAAAATATTGATGGCCAATGATAACCAACACTATAGGCAATAATGTCTCGAAGTTTTATTACAATCACATAATATTTAATAATAGTACATTCATTTAAATTTAGGCATTTTGACACTATCCACACAAAAAATACACCTACCGGCCTCATAGGTGTGAGTACTACTTTCATGTTGTTTTTCGTAGTGCGAATTGCAGTTATTTAACTAATCATTTTTGAAAGGGTAGAGATTGGTTGGGGCGCTGACTAATACAACTTAAGCGGGTGGAGGGGGGGGGGGGGGGGTGTCCACATAGAGGCGAAATTAAGGTTAATTTTTGTTATCGACTGGTATAGGCAAGTGAGGTTTCGTGAGAAAGGTAATATTAAGTACATTCCATTTTTTCGCATTTTCTTGAAATTTGTATTGTAGAAAGGGGAACATTGGCGGAGGAGAAAATATTAGTTCGTAACTTCTTCCCTTTCCCTTGCAGTTCGAGACCGTTATACTTATTGCAGAATTATGAAAACTTAAAGGAAGGTGGGTTCCGAAAAAAAAATGGAAAATAATGGCATCTGTATATCTTCTCAGAATAGGTCAATAATAGTTTATTTCTATAGTTACAGTTAGCACACCCCTGCATGCCTTAAACACGTTCGAGGTCAAAAGTACTGATGGCCAACGATAACTAACACCTTAGGCAATAATATGTTCTAAGTTTCGTTACAATCACGCAATATGAATTGGCATGTAAAATGTAAGCGAGTAAGACATTTTAATTATGTTTTTTTATGCATCTGAATGGTATCAGGAAGAGCAAAGAGCCAATATTTATACTCGTATACCCAAATAAGCGCTTGCTACAAAACCCTCGAATTGCGGGCGTAGCCCTCTATATTTCGGTTTCATTTTTTCAACTTTTTGGTGGGTACATTTTAATATACAACCTAATTATTCAAACCGAACAAATAAACACTATGATATCAACCCGATAAATAAATAAATAGAACTATTAAGTGAATATGTATAATTACTAAATTAAGAAATACATCCGAAATAAATAGATAAATTTATTACCTATATATCCGAAACAAAGCAATGAGTAACGGAAAGAACTAGTACATCGCAAACAAAGACAGACGAAACGAATCATAAAAACTCACCCCATTCGTATTTCGCACGGCGCCGTGTTGATAATAGGAGGCTGAAACCTGAAGAATAACTTGATTCGACACTTTCCTTATCTCCTTTTCGGGTTGTAATATTAATAATTTACTCTTAGATACAAAAAAAAACGATTCAAATTAAGAAACTAATAAGACAAAAAACCAAAACTAATTCAACGAAGGTGTGGACGAACGAAAACAAATTAAAATGAATAAAATTAATGCTCGGAAATGAAAGTTGGCACCGGGGGACCATTAGAGGCCACAGTCTCCATGAAGCATGTAACGACAACAGCCAGCGACTTATCGACTTCCCCTGCAGCAGGAATCTAGTCGTAAACTCTACGTGTTTCCCGCATAGACGCATTCACAAGCAGACCTGGAAGTCTCCAGACACACATACGGTCAACCAAACTGATCACGTCCTCATTTGCAGGAGATGGGCATCTAGTGTGATGGATCTCCGTTCTTATCGAGGAGCAAACTGCGACTCAGATCATCACTTGGTGAAGACGTCCAACAGATGTAGAATTTCCTCAGTGCACCAATCGAGAATCAGCCCTCCCAAAATCTTTGCGGTTGATAATATTCTGAGTGATGCTACAGCGGTGGCGTATACCATCGCCCTTGACGAAAGACTATCGCCTATGCTACACAACATCAGCAACACAGGCGTGCATGGGTTCTGGGAAGAACTCAAGGGTACCATCAGGGATGTCGCTGTGAAAGTCGTGGGATTTAAAGCCCGGCGAGCGCAAAATGACTGGTTCGACGAAGAATGCAAAAATTCACTTGACGCGAAAAACGAGGCCTACAGACAATGAGGAACCAGAGCCAGAAGAGGAAAATATGACGAGCTACGGCGAATATCGAATAGAATAATTAGACGTAAGAAACTTAAATACTTTGACGAGCAGTTGCTGAACATAAACGAAAACTTAGCTAATAGGAACACCAGACAAGCGTATAAACTAGTAAATACAATTAAGAACGGCTACCAACCCAGGACTAGCCTTTGTAAGGACAAGGATGGAAACATCATCAGCGGCACCGATGGTATTAACAAACGATGGGCCTCTTATTTTGAAAAGCTTCTAAACCGACCATCTAACATCCCCACACAGGAAGCTCTCGACGATATTGTTGATCTAGGCCCACCCATTCAACCCCCGACAGTAGATGAAGTTGATCTCGCCTTGCGGTCACTAAAACGAAATAAAGCGCCGGGCGCTGACGAGATTCCAGCTGAACTGCTAAAATTCGGTGGAACGAGTCTAGTTGATGCCATACATCAATTACTCCTGCGAGTATGGGAGAACGAGGAGATTCCAGACGATTGGCGCAGAAGTATCAACTGTCCAATTCATAAAAAGGGAGATAAACTGCGGTGTGAGAACTACAGGGGCATCTCACTAGTTTGTACGTCCTATAAAATTTTGACGAAAATTCTGGAAAATAGAATAAAACCGTATGAAGAACGAGTCATTGGCGAATATCAAAGCGGTTTCAGACCTGGGCGCTCCACAACCGATCAGCTCTTCTCAGTCAAACTGATACTCCAGAGGTGCTGGGAATACAACGTAAACGTATACCAAATCTTTGTCGACTTCAAGCAGGCATACGACAGTATCGATCGTGGAGTACTGTACAACATCATGCTGCAATTTGGTATACCGGCAAAATTAGTGCGACTGACAAAGATGACGATGACCAACTCCGTCTCACAAGTCAGGATCCAGAATAGACTTACTGATCTATTTGAAACACGCACTGGTTTGAAACAGGGCGATGGACTGGCACCGACGCTCTTCAACCTAGCACTTGGCTGACGCAGAAGAAATTCTGCATACGCTCGATACCGCTGCAAAGGAAGTTGGATTACGTATTAACGAGGGTAAAACTAAAATAATGATGCAATCGGTGACAAGGACACCTGTACAACCAAGCATCAATGTGGGGGACCTCAACATCGAGTTCGTGAACAACTTCATCTACCTGGGTTGCAACCTGTCAAGGGACGCCAATGAAACTGACGAAATCAAGCGACGGATACAGTTAGCTAATAAGACTTTTTTCTCGGTTCTCCGCATAATGAAATCGAAACATGTGCACAGAAACACGAAGCTCCGCGTGTACAAAACCATTATACGACCAGTGTTATGCTATGGCTGCGAAGCATGAACCCTAACTCAAGCCTCCGAAAACATGCTAGACACTTTTGAACGTAAGGTTCTACGGCGAATTTTCGGGGTTGTTTGCGATCGAGATGGATGGCGCATCCGGTACAACCATGAGTTGTATGAAATGTACGATGAGCTGCAAGTCTCGAAAATCGTCAAACTACAACGACTTCAATGGGCAGGGCATGTACAAAGAATGGACGATGATCGCATGCCTAAGAGAGTAATGAATGCAGAACGAGTCGACGGAGCGAGACTGCGAGGACGACCGAGATCTCGTTGGGAGAGCTCAGTAGTTGTGGACGCCGCGCAGCTGCTGGGCTCCCAAAATTGGAGGACGCGGTCGTGTGACCGAGATAATTGGAGGACAATGATCCAGGCGGCCAAGGCCCGACGTCGGGCTGTCGTGCCACGATGATGATGAATCTGAAGAAGAACGCAGTTGAAAATAGTCTATTAATCACTTCTGGCCTGAAGTGCATTTTTAGTCTTTTGTAAGGCGGGGGCTTTATAACGAGATCCGGGCGAGAAGCCAATAACACTTGGCATAAGAGCTTACAGCATGATCCGCACGCAACTACTTATCCATAATTTTGTCAGAGCGACATCGTTGACATTGTCACTGTCATTTTGTCATTAAATCCTTTAGGCGGTGAGCCTTTAGGCTACGAAGCTCCCCGTCAATCAGCTTTGAAAGAAATTACCTAATGCAATCAGCGTTCAATATGCATACCCTAGAGCGAGGCGCGAAGCTACGAGTACTTTGGCGGTATTGTGTTCATATCAATCCTTTTTTACGGCTGAGGAGTTTTTCTGGGCGGGGATTTTTTTTACAACAGGGTTGTTTTTGGGAGATGAAAACTTATTCAAGTTTTTACTGGCTCTGCCAATGATGCAAGCAACTTGTGAAAGAAGTTTTCCGACATTAAACATTATGAAAAAGAGATTGAGGGCGGCACTTATTATAAAATTCCGCTTAAAATTTAGAACCCATCACGCCCTGGGTGGGAAGGGAGAGTTCACTCAAGGGTTTATTCTTTGTCTGTTGCGTAAGTAAAACGGTGGTCGGTGTGAATAAGTAGATAAGGAAAAAAATGCTAGTTGCCAGGGTGGCGTTTTAAAGGTTTGGCGACCTTCTGTAAATCGATGTGTTGATGTGATATAACTTTTGTTACTCGAAAGAAACCCCAACGCTCTCCTAATTTGATGTTTTGAAAAAAAAAATATTTTGAAAACCCCTTATCCAATTTTCCTTACTTATCTTGTTGTTCACCAACAATTATCTGTTTATTCACTGAAGTTATCAATAATTCACGGCGTTTAACTATTAGACACCAGGAAACACGAATATTCAGAATTAAAAAAAAAGAAGATGATTATTTTTATACAAATTCAGTATTTTTTTTGCAAATTTACTTTTGTTTTATTTTTTTTATTTTGGAAATAAAGATTTGTATAAAAATAATCAACTACCTTTTTTTTAATTCTGAATATTCGTATTTCCTAGTGTGTAATAGTTGAACGCCGTGAATTATTGAGTAACTTCAGTGAATAAATAGATAATTGTTGGTGAACAACAAGATAAGGAAAATTGGATAAGGGGTTTTCAAAATGAAATATTTTTTTTTTTGTTCAAAACATCAAATTAGGAGAGTGTTGGGGTTTCTTTCGAGTATTTTATTCACACCGACCACCGTATATTTAACATTAATTTTCAAGGTTTACGCGAAAATGTCCCAATCGATTTTCTAGTAGTCTTACTTCTAAGACACCCAAACACTGCGAAATTTATTGACATGCTCTCTTGTAGCGGTGGAAAACTTGGTGTGGTGTTAGAGTTTCCTAGTCTTTTCAGGGCCGGTAGACGGTTAAAGAAGGCCCAAAACTTTATACTAACAATGGAGAAGAAAATGACAAAACGGAACAACCCAAGTGTCGGTAGGAGGCAAGGCTGCGACTACCGGCGAGGGCTCGGGAGGTTCTCGCACCTCCTTAGTCGCCAGCGGCCTTTCAAAAACAGTCGAGTCAGCGTGGAAACCAGGCGGCTCAGACGGTCTTGCTACTGGTTCAAAACCCAAGTTCGGACTACAAACAACAATTGCAGTCAATCCCCTCGTTGCTGAGCTTGACCAGGATCGCTCGGAACAGGGGCTCGAGATCACACCAGCAGAAGAGGAGCTCCTGTTTAATTCTCCTCAGCCAAGCAAGGGTGCTGCACGGCGTACGACCGTAAGTCCCAAGCAGACCAAGGAGGAACTCAGGCCGAGCAATATAAAACAGCCATTTGGCTGAAGCGGAACCTCGGCACCAGAGTAGATTTTACCCCGAAAGAGTTGGAAAGGCTAGCATGATTCGAAGAAACTATTGAGAATACCAGAAAGCGCTTCTCGACAAGAAGCGGATTTGCCAGCGGTGATCCGAAATTCTTCAACAGTATTGTGGAAAGTTAAAACAGAAAACTAGCTTTCAAGAGACAACGGTGGGATGAGGATCCACAATTCTCAACCAGTAAACAGCAATGTCCCTCACACAGGCAACCTGCGAAAGGGAGATCAACTACAGCGGAAGAGCCCACTCGTGACAAAAATACGAAGAAGAAAGGCCGTTGCGAGCCTCTCGGCAAGTTAAGCCGGGAGACGTGGGAGCTGGTCAAGACGTTGCTCTTCGACAAACTAACCGAAAGAGCTGTATGTGAAGATCAACACATGCCATCCTTCGATGACGCAGGTTGGTTTAACGACGCAAAAATCAACAACTGTGACAATGAAGCGATGCTTGAATGGTGCAAGAGCACCATTGCAACGCTTGACGGTCTTTGGGAAGGAGCACAATTGGAAATAGTCGCAAAAGACCAAATTCCGACTGTGGCCAAGGCGAAAGTCCTATTACCGAGAAACAAGGAGATGGCGCTAAAGCTATTCCAGCGAGAAAATCCGGACATTTCCACTGCGGACTGGGTAGTCCTACGTGTCAACGAGCACCTCGCAGAGACAAAAGCAGACACTGATTCTTCAAATTAGCAAAGAGGCAGAGGACATACTATACCCAATAATTGGGAATTGAAGCTGAAAAAGCGAAGCCCCATGGACGACAACAAGAACACGCTTGAGGCCAACGAAGTGGAGAAGGATCTAGGCATAGAACATTTAACCAAGGTGGCTGATGGCATAACGCTGAGCGAGGAGGACAGCGAATCTGGGACTGAAGACCCAATCGCTACAATACTTTCTACGGGTGAGAAACTGTATCCCTTGTAGCATGCTAAGGGTGTTGCAAATAAATCTGCACCACAGTAGTTCCGCGTCAGCAGAGCTACTACAGATGCTGCTTGATGACCCCTAAGGTGTTGTTCTCATCCAAAAACCATGCATTTCGGGGTAGGGACACATCAAAGGACCCTCAACTAGCATCAACAACGTATGGAATACTTCCAACATTTGCTTTGTACTCGCTGTTCCTTGCCTTACGGCATGGGTTCCTCCGTAAATATTTTAAATAAAGAGCTCCTTCTTTTGCCATTGTGCCACCCGTGCCGCCACCAATCAGTAAGCGACTGCTCGCAAAATAAATTTCGGGAGTTTGATTTCGGAGACTCCCAAACAAAATTTTCACCGGACATGAAAGAGCAAGCTCGTTATGAATTCTCGAATAAAAGGACCGGTATGTCAGCAATTATGTTATAGACAACAATGGCAGTTAAATAATTCAAAATAAATAAATAAAATAAAAATAAATAAAATAAATAAGTCGACATATGTACCTCAATATTCACGATGGAGATTTTCTTTCCAAAACTGAGTAATTGCACTTATCCAAGTACGCACATTATTTTTCGAGATGTCTAAAAATGCACATTCCTATAACAATCAAAGTATTGGATTTTAGAGTTACCCACTACTCTACATTGCGTAGAGCACTTGTAGGAGTAATTTAATGCACTTAACTCATTTTCGGTATAAATTGACTTATCTATTGTACTTATTCTCCGAGACCACACAAATATTGTCTGTAGTCAAATTTCAGAATGAATTATCTTTTTATACCCTTCACGGGTGTGATAGGGTATATTAACTTTGTCATGAAGTTTGAAATGGACAGAAGGAAGCATCTCCGACCATATAAACTATATACAGTGGCGGACAAAAGTCTACGGCAGCGCCTTATATTGAGGTTTTGGTTAATTGGAAGCTTTAATCAAAAATCCGTTGACGTACATTTTTTCAGTAACGTAAATATATTAATAAAATGAAACCGGAATATAGAGGGCTACGCTTGCAATCCGAGGGTTTTGTAGCAAGCGCTTATTTTGGTATATAAATATCGGCTCCTTGCTCTTCTTGATACCACTCAGATGGACAAAAAAAAACATAATTAAAGTGTCTTACCCACTTACATTTTACATGCCAATTCATATTACGTGATTGTAACTAAACTTAGAACATATTATTGCCTAAGGTGTTGGTTATCGTTGGCCATCAGTACTTTTGACCTCGAAAGTGTTTAAGGCATGAAGGGGTGTGCTAACTGTAACTACATAAATTTCATAATTCTAACAGTCTCGAAATGCCACGGAGGGGGAGGGCGGGACTACGAACTAATATTTTCTCCTCCCCCACTATTCCCCTTTCTACAAATTTCAAGAAAATGCGAAAAAATGGAATGTACTCAACATTACCTTTCTCACGACACCTCACTTGCCTATAACAGTCGATAAAAAAAAATTGACCTTAATTTCGCCTCTTTGTGGACCCCTCCCCCCTTCCACCCGGTAAAGTTTGCCAATTACGACGCAGCGCCCCAACTAATCTTTACCCTTTCAAAAATGATTAATTAAATAACTGCAATTCGCACTACGAAAAACAACATGAAAGTAGTACTCACACCTATGAGGCCGGTAGATGTAATTTTTGTGTGGATACTGTCAAAATGCCTAACTTTAAATGAATGTACTATTATTAAATATTGTGTGATTGTAATGAAACTTAGAGATATTATTGCCAATGATGTTAGTTATCATTGGCCATCAATATTTTTGACCTCGGGTGTTCTTAAAGCGTGCAGGAGTATGCTAACTGCAACTATATAAATGTACTATTATTAACCTTTTTTTGATTAGATATCAAAATTCTACGATTTTCGGTTTTCTATACTAGTAAAATGCAGCTTTTCTGCAAATTTTCATATTTCTAAGTATAACGGTATCGAAATGCGAGGGGGGGGGGGGGCAAACTCGGATCACATATTTTCCCCTCTATCTCTTTTCCCCTTTTTTTAAATTTGATGAAAATACCGGAAATGAAATGTACTCGGTGTTACCTTTCTCATGATACCCCACTTGCCTATACCAGATGAAAATTTTTTTTTGACCTTCATTTCCCCTCTATGGGGACATCCCCTTAAAGTCAGTCTATTACAACGAATCGCTTTCTCCGGCGAATTATAATAATTCTACATACTCCCACAAAATTTCATGAATGTAGCTTCAGCCGTTCGGGAGATATTTCATGGACAGACGGACAGACATTTGACCGATTTCATAAGGGTTTTGTTTTTTAATACAAAACCCTAAAAAACGAAAACAAAAACTTTTCAAAACAAACTTAAAGAGAAATCCATAAAAACATAAAAACTTGTATGGACAAAAGTCTACGGCAGTCAGTGCTGGCTGACTTATACACAAAAAATTTCCAACTAAACCTAACTGTATTTCTTCGAAATGTGTTTATTTGATCTTACTCCCATTCAGTACATGTGCGGCTGCAACTCTAATATAGGTTTATCGCTAGTTTCGAACTGTAAGGGCCGCAAAATGTCATCGCGAAAAGAAATTTCTAGTGATGTCCGAAATTTGACCGGCCAGAATAGAAAACTGCTCGGAAATTGCGAAATAACTGAAACTAAAACGAAGTTCTGTTTATACTATTATCAAAAAAATTTAAAGCAGTGGTTCCATTGAAAATAAGCCGCGAACTGGCCGACCGAAAAAGCTTTCACGCATAGACATTAGTTCAATTTGAAAAGAAGTGAGCAAAAATCCAAAAATAAGTGCTCCAGATTTGGCGAAACAAGTAGCTGCGGTAAGGAGAAAGGATGTCCATGCAAGAACAATCTCGAGAGCATTAAATTTTAATGGGTTTCAAAGCAGAACTTCACGTAAAAAACCATTAATATCCGCAAAAAACCGACTTCTGCGGCTAGAGTTCGCCAAGGCCGATATCAACAAGGACAATGATTTTTGGAATCGAGTCCTTTTTACCGATGAGTTTAAATACAACATGTTCGGGTGTGATGGTCGTAGTAAAATATAGAGAAAAAAGAATACGGCATTAGAGACCAAAAATTTGAGTCCTACTGTCAAACACGGTGGAGGTAATGGTATGGTTTGGGGAGCCATAGCTGCATCTGAGGTCGGCAGATTGGCTTTTGTTGAAACTACTATGGACCGCTATGTTTACAAGAACCTGTTGGAACAACATTTAAGGGCATCAATTGAGAAGTTATGCCTTGGAGGGAGCTGGATTTTCCAAAAGGACAATGATCCGAAGCACACATCACTTTTCGTCAAAAACTGGTTGTTGTACTGCGCTCCCATGCAGCTGAATACGCCTCCCCAAAGTTCGGATTTAATCCCAATAGAACATGTATGGGAGCTTCTGGAGCAGAAAATTCGGAAATGTTGCATAAAAAATAAAAATTTGTTGAAGGAAGCGCTCATTACAGAATGGGAGAAAATTACATCCGCAGAAACTGGTAATTTAGTCGGATCTTTGCCCCGAAGACTGCAAGCAGTAATTGATGCTAAAGGGGATCCAACCAAGTATTAAGCCAGCATATAATTTTAAAAATTCCGATACGTTTAGTTGGAAATTTTTATTGTATAAGTCAGCCAGCACTGACTGCCGTAGACTTTTGTCCATTCAATTTTTTATGTGTTTATGAATTTCTCTTTAAGTTTGTTTTGAAAAGTTTTTGTTTTTGTTTTTTATAAATGTATTTACGTTACTGAAAAAAATGTGCATCAATGGATTTTTGATTAAAGCTTCAAATTAACCAGAACCTCAATATAAGGTGTTGCCGTAGACTTTTGTCCGCCACTGTATATTCTTGCTCAGTATGATGAGACGGGTCGATTAAGCTTTGTCCGTCCGTCCGTCTGTTTCTATGCAAACTAGTCCCTCAGTTTAAAAGCTATCAAACTGAAATTTTGTACAAAGTCTTCTTTCTATTGTACGCTGTATATATGTCGGAACCAATGGAATTGGACCACAACGTCATATAGCGGCCATAGAAACAACCTGTTCAAAAATTCGTCTTTGTGAGAAAAACTTTTTTATTTCTAAAGATATGTTTTTCAAATTTCATACTTATCAATAATGGCTTCAGTCAAATCATATTCCCGAATTTGGTTGAAATTGGACTACTCTATCGTATAGCTGTCATAGGAACGACCGTTCCAAAAGCAAGTTTTTGTTAGAAAAACATTTTTATTTCTGCAGATATCTTTATCAAATTTCATATTATTCAATCACGTTGACTGCCAAACCACGTCTCTAAATTTGGTTGAATACGATCGACTATTTCATATACCCCTCATAGAAACAGTGAAATCGGAACAAGTTTTACTACTAATTTCAAAGTGGCATATGCACCATAAGACACCGCAAAGGTATGATACCCTTCTCGCGAAGCGTGAAAGGTATCATACCTCCGGCAAGCTAGCCGAAAGCTAGCTTGTTTTTGGTTGCTGAATGATTGAACTCGGATTGCATTTTTTATAATGTCTCTAATCACAATTACTTCAATTGTACACTGTTGATGGAATTTACTCTTTTTAATCTCCAATAGAAGGCCGCGGTAAATATGCAAAGTAACTCGTTAATACTTCCACTAAATTGACAAATTTATACATCCCTTTTAATGAAATGATTATCCCACAAACATTTGGCGGTGCTCGCCGCCCACTTGCATGGATCAGGATCCTTCTTATCGGGAGTAATGCAATATCTCAAACCATCGAGAGTAATTTCCCAGCTACTAGCTTGTAGCTCTGCATAGCCCTTATCAATGTCGTAGCCGTTAACGTCATCCCAGATTCCTGCAGCCAATCCAGTGCAACGATAGTAACAACCAGGATTTTCGGGAAACTTTCCTCTAATGATAGCCTTCCGATCAGCGAATGAAACTTTCTCAGATGCAAAGCATTTAAATGTATCTTCATCCCATTGTTGGCGATTTTTAGGAGTCCACTTGGCAAAAGCCTAAAAATTCGTAAATTAATATATTAAAATAAATTTTTTGATTGTCGATGGGTAGATCGAAAGTGACTATTTTTTGCGTACTTACCACAGCCATAAGAGCTAAAATAATTACGAATTGTTTCATATTGAATGACAATATCGGTTTATGTTACGCTGCGTACGAAAATCAAGTGATAAAGTTTTTTTTAAGACGATGCTTTTATACTCTTTATGTTGTCATATTTTGCATTTATTTTCTAGCAATTGAAATCATTTTCCTGATAGTCATTTGCCAAGTTACAATTTATTGTTGCCCAATATTGGCACAACTGATTTAGTATATGTATAAACAGAGAATGAGTATAAACATTTGCATGAAAAACTATGAATATTTAGCCAGCAAAGTGTTTGTAAAAAAAACTGCTACTAATAGCCCAGAAATATATTATGCTTCGTTTAGACGTGAACGCTGAGCCAAGCACCGAATATTGAAAAATTGCATTGAAAAGCACCAACAACAAAAAGATACCCTTTCTGCTCTTACATGGCCAATATGCAATCATGAGCATTTGAGCCGTTTCCATCCCTTACTCGAAAGCTACACATAGGGCAACTTTTGTAGATTTGCTCACATTTCAGTTCAAAGTACCGTAATGAGATATAGGTTTGATTTTTCCGTGAAAAGTTGATTTTTAAATTTTTTCAAAATTGAAACGGTTGTATATCGTAAGCTACGATGAATTTTACCTAGTTTCAGAAAGTGGGGTCAATTTTTCTCCAGAAAATCTAGCTTTTTGACAAAAACAAGAAAAAATGCGACAACTCTATAACGGCAAAGGATAGAGGGACCATTCGGGCGGCGTTATTCCTGTAACAGAGTGTAGAATATACCCTAGCCCTATGGTGATTTCGTCGCGGTCCACCCTGTAGATGACAATTTTGTTGAACATATTCATTTTGGACTTTCTTTTTAGATAAAATTAAGGAACGTATGCAACTAGAGCTAGTATGCTAGAGCTTTTGGCAAATTTAGCTCTAGCAAAGGTGTAGCAAGTACATCCGGCGATTGCGTCACGCAGGAAGTCTCGTCAAGGGCTTCCCCCTACCGTCATCTGGCTCTGGCAAAACCGGACCCAAGTAAGATGTCGCATAAATGCTTGCTTGAGCGAATCTAGTAGATCGAAGGGCATGCCACTAGGCACTGGGCAGAGTAAAAATGATGAAATGTGCAGACGAGCGGTCTGCATCTATGTTTAGATTCGGCATCAGTAGGGTGGGGGAGGTCTGACCGGGAGCTAGGCTGAATGTAGTGGCGAAGGACGAAATACCGTCTTGTCCTAAGGCCCGTGCGTAATTACCGCCCTTTGTCTCCGATAAGGAGCAAATATTTCGCCACATTCGCACTTGCAATCCGGGCAATAATAACTAAGAATGAAATCAATATCATTATATTCACGTATAGCGCTTTTTTCTATAAGTTTTTAGGAATGAATGGAGTCTATGACTACCAACTCAATACAATGATATTAAGTTGGCAATGCACTCCACAAAAATCACTCAGCATTAAAGCCGATCGCACTAGCTGATTGGTTTCGTCCACCGATAGACCATACTCGTCAGGAGCTACATTTAGTCTATCGGGTGCGAACCACATTGAATGAAATCGAAATCATCACGTATAGCGCTTCTATAGGTTTTTAAGAATGAATGGAGTGTATATGAATCAGTGTATTGATTTCATTCAATGTGGTTCGCACTAGTGTCGTAAAGTATCCACTATATATAAGGTGAGCGTTTTACCAACTGATGTATTCTGACGAAAGTTGGAATACAGCACATAAGTTGGACTGGTCGAGCTACCTCCCCGATAGACTGAAGGTAGCTCCTGACGAGTATGGTTTATCGGTGGACGAAACCAGTCGGCTAGTGCCATCGGCTTTAATGCTGAGGAATTTTTTGTGGAGTGCATTGCCAACTTAATATTGTTGTATTGAGTTGGTAGTGATACACTCCATTCATTCTTAATAATAACTAAGGACTGGCGTATCGCCAAGTTGGAAGACCCGGATAAAGACTGTAGGTGTGCTTTCCTACTTATGTCAAGATCAAGCTCCGCATATATAAGAGCGACTTAAAAAAGACACGCAAGCCATAACCCATTCCCATGGAGGAGGATGCGAATCTAGCCGAATCCACTACCTTCAAAGTGTAGATCCACGCCGAGGAGGACACGGAACACGATTGTGTGTCACACAAGGCTCCGATATGGCTGCACTGGATGACACTTCCTAGCCATCTTTTATGCACGACTCCCTTTAATCCGACACGGAAAGGGAGGCGGACGTTACGGTAGTTGAAGGACATGCGTAATGGTAAGGTTTCTACAAATAAACCTTCACCATTCGAAAGCAGCCATTTTTCTTCGTCTGGTACGCAGTGAAGAAGATATAGCCATAATTCAGGAACCTTGGGTCTGGAGTCTCCTGATTATATCACTTTATATATTAAAGGCCAGGGTAGACCACGGTCTTGTATTCACCTTAGGATAAGGCCTTCCTAGTCTCAACTTACAGCGATAAAGACTCTGTGTTAGTCTGCCTGGAGCTCAAAGGTAAGGTGTAGTGGATTGCATCGGCTTACATGCCGTATAGCAGTGTCGGTGAGGTCCCTTCACCCAATCTTAGGGATACCATTGCAGCAGCACGGACATCGAAAATTAGTATGATTCTTGGCTGTGACCCAAATGCGCATCACGATGTCTGGGGCAGCTCGGACACCAATGAGCGCGGAGAATCTCTTCTCGAATACATTATGGGAACTAATCTCTTAATCCGCAATATAGGCCGCGAGCCTACTTTTATAACAAAACCAGACAGGAGGTCCTAGACGTCTCTCTAGCGTCAAATGACATCATCCACCTTTTCAGAGACTGGAGAGTGTCGTCAGAATACTCCTTCTCTGATCATCGATATCTTCAGTTCAGCTTCACCGAGCGTCCTGAAGCAATTCAACTCATTATAAATCGCAAAAGGACTAACTGGCCTAAATATCGTGATTTTTTTTTATGAAAGGCTACCTCCACTACCAAGTCAGCCCTGCAACGAACGGGAGCTATACGATATGGAAAATACTCGCAGACACTATGAAGGCAGCTGTGGCTTTATCATGTCCGGTTACCTCACATGCAGGAAAGAAAAAACCAGCCTGATGGAGTACTAGGATCTCCGAACTTAGGGCTAAGTGTAGAAAAAGCTTCAGTAAGGCTAAAGCTTCAAGGCTGGGATTGGCGGATTGGCACTCATATCAAAAACATCTGAACTTTTTCAAGAAAAAACTAAGAGGAGCCAAACGCAATGCATGGAGAAGCTTTTGCGAACGTATCAAAGGATCCTGCGAGATCTCTAGATTTCGGAAAATCTGTGCCAAGTTTCCTTCAAAAGGAAGACGGGTTTTGGACATCCTCGGGCGACGAAACCATCATGCGTCTACTTGACACACATTTCCCTGGAAGTTCGGTTGCATCTCCGCTAGGGGACCCTCCACGTGACTTGTCGCATACCGGCATGTGATAGTGCATCCATTTTATCTCGGGAGAAGATTGTGTGGGCAATCTCCAGCTTTGAACCTTATAAGTCGGCTGGACCCGATGTTATCATTATTGCGGACTTGCAGCATTGTATGTTTATCGTATATCCTTGGATAGAGTGTATCCTAATGGCCTGCCTGGAGCCGGTGTACGTTCCTCGTATTTGGAGGGAAGTTCGGGTGATTTTTATCCCGAAAACGGGTTGAAGTTCACATGCGCGCCCAAACGATCTCTTTTCAACTATGCTGAATCTATTAGAGAGACTGGTTGACTTCCATTTGCGGGATACTATCCCGCCACTGCTTTTATCCACGTCGCAACATGCCTATTGGAAAGGCAAATCGGTGGACACGGCTCTGCACTCTTTAGTCTGTCATATTGAGAAATCTCTTGATCAAAAGGAATACACGATGGCTGCATTACTGGATATCGAGGGTGCTTTCAATAACATTAGACCTAGTGCGATTATTGAGCCACTTCTGGGCCTCCAAGTTAATGAGTCGCTTTGCGAACTCGTTAACATACTACTAACATCTCGGCGCATACACACTACCCTAGGTACATCGTCGGTTTGTAGGGATGTCTGTAGAGGAACCCCGCAAGGAGGAATACTGTCTCCACTCCATTGGAATGTAGGGATCAACAGACTGCTTCTAAAACTGGAAGAGGCTGGTTTCAAAGTTACTGCGTATGCAGATGACGTTGCCATCGCTGTCACAGGTAAATTTCCTGATGTCCTCAGTGGGTTATTACATAATGCCCTTTCTATTCTAACAGAGTGGGCTAACCTCTGCGGCGTCAGAATTAATCCGGTTAAGACGGAGCTTGTGCTCTTCACTAGAAGACGCGCGATTCCTCCTATTGAACCGCCCACACTGGAGGGCATTAAACTAGTCTTCAGGAAGCCCAAGCCCAACATTGAACAACGGGCCAAGCAAGCTACTGTTACCCTCTACTCGTGCAAAAGGCCATAGGAAGGAACTGGTACCTGCACCCTAAAACTGTATTGTATATTGGATATACACAGCTGTCGTACGTCCTATACTTCTGCACGGAATAAGTGTGTGGTGGACGGCACTCCGAGTAGCGGCCTATTGTAAACTACTGAGTAAGGTAAAAAGGCTAGCGGCGCTGGCTATAACGGGGCTTTTAGATCAACTCCGTCAGCGGGATTAGATATGGCGCTCGGCCTGCTACCTCTGGATATTTGCGGCGAACAGCTGGCGGCTAATACGGCTTTTCGCCTTCGCGAGTTGTGGACACTCGACTATACAGGACAACTTGTATCTCCCTGCGTATATTGATTATACTTTTGTAAAATACATTTTTGGCCGGAGTCACACCAGCTTGATTCCGTCGAGGGATCTATGGGGTGTTAACACGCTCATGACCACCGACTCATCTACACGGATGGCTATAGGACCGACGGTGGAATTGGGGCTAGTATCTATTCGGAAGGATTAGGAATTAACTTGTCATTCCGTGTTCTTGACTTCTATAGAGTCCTGCAAGCGGAGGTTTCGGCAATCCTGGAAGCTCTGACCTGGCTGGGAAATCATGTTGTGACCACGAGGGACGTTACTATTTACACGGACAGTCATACTGCAATTCGATCACTTGAATCCGTCCTGACCACATCGAAAACCATCGCGAACTGTCGTTTAGCTCTCAGGGTAATGGATTTTTTTTTTTTTTTCAAAATTACGCTCCGTTGGATACCGAGCCATTGTGGCTTCGCAGGCAACCGCGAGGCGGATGAGCTGGCTCGGGAGGGGACAACGAATATGAGATGGTTAAACGGCGATACATGACAATCAACAAAGTCGCTCCGCCACACTGCTTTCACTGAACAGGAAACACATTGGTAGAGTTGTGGGGGTTATTACGGGACACTGTCTTATAGGAGAGCTTGCCAGGAGGCTTCTTATTCCTTGCAATGACCTTTGCAGGAGCTGTGATGACGTGGATGAGGAGGAGAGCGTTCTTCATCTTCTTTGTCACTGTCCAGCCCTGGCTGAGAAGCGGAGGAAATTTCTGGGTTCATATTTTTTCCCGGAACTGGAGGAGGTGTAATACAACTCAATCGCTATATTGCTAATACAGGCTGGTTTGTTGCCTAGGTTTAATTAGGGGACTTTGGCGGTATAACAACGGTCCCAGAGGTGGTCTATGTGTGCTGTGCGGTAGCATGGCAGCCCCTTTACCTAACCTAACCTAAAGTATGCAACTGCAAACTTTTAGACAAGTTGTGATTCTTCGGGTAATTTGTTTATCTAGTGTTATTCCCAGATATTTGATGGTTTCATCTCAAGGGATATCTCGGCGTATGCAGTTGATGCATCTGTGTGGTAAGTTTCTTCTTTCTCTTTTCTTGGTAAAAAAAATAAAATGGATTTTGTTTTTAAGGAGTTTATTTTTACTTTCCATCTGTTAAGCGATCGTCACACCGACGCGAATAAAATCGAGGCGACAAAATCTGCAGCGAATTCACGACGGTAATTCGAGGCGATTTCTACGTGTTCACACCGGAGTGACAAAAAATCGCAGCGGAAAAAATCGAATTCAGTGCTGCAGCAAGTTTTAACGCCACACCTCCACGACAAAATTCGCATTAGGAAATGTCACCACGGATTCCTAAGAGGAAGAAGATGTTTTCCTTGCAGCAGTGGCTAAGGACTTAGAAAGGCAAAGGTAAATTTAATTTCTTTAACAATGGATGACGGATGACGTTTATAAACGCAGTCAAGTAAAATTATTTTAAATCCAAGCTACTACTACTACTACTTTGCCTTAACCCCTAGCGGGACATAGCGCGTCAACTACTCCTGCGCGCCATCGAACTCTGTTCTGGGCATTAGGGCGCAACTCCCCAAAAGATTTACCCAGTGCCTGACACTCCTTTGCCACAGATCGACGCCATGTGATTCGAGGACCAACTCTTGGTCGGCCTTGGTTGGAAATGGGGTTCCATTTCATGGCATGCAAAGCAATGCAGTTATCACTCTTCCGCAATGTGTGACCTATCCACTGCCATTTTCGCCTGCGTATCAATTCTTCGATTGGCATCTGACCCGTACGCCGACTAAGCTCTTCATTTGATATTGTTTCCGGCAAGAAAATTTGCTCTTGATGCTAAGATAACTCATCTGCCAGATTTTGGACAGCATGCCGTATGCTCCGTACCACCATTTTCGGCAACAATGCTACCCAGGTAGACAAAGTTGTCCACCTTCTCCACAGGCTGCCCACTAATATTGATAGCAATAGGTGTCGGATTTCTTTTTCGGAACGGCGGGCTAAGAACCTTGCTCTTGTTGGTATTAATCTTTATCCCAACCTTGCTTGCCTCCCTCTCGAGATCTAACACCATTGCGGACAGATCCATGATTTTGCAGGAGAGTAGGCATATGTCGTCGGCGTATTCAAGATGTTGTAGATAAGATGTCAAAGTCTATTGAATTCCTCTATCGAGTCCGGATAGGGCTGCATGCAACACATCGCCGATCATTATGAGGAATAGGATCGGTGAGAGGATGCACCCCTGCCGAACTGCGAGTCCCCCGACACCTTACTTTTATGCAGAACGCGACATTTCGCGCCGTCATAGGTTGCCTTAATAATAGCCACAAGCTTCTCAGGAATGCCTCTCCTGTGCAAGGCCGCCCATATAGAATCCCGGTTCACACTATCGAAAGCCATTTCGAAATCGATGAAAAGCAAGTGAAGCAGAGAATCGTATTCAGCGCATTGCTCGATGATGATTCGCGAGGTATTAATCTGATCGACACAGGAGAATCCGGATCGAAAACCTGCCTGCACTTCATCAATTGTGCTTTCTAAGTGGGCCTTTAGTCTTTCCAGGACTATTTTTGCTATTATCTTGGCAACGGCAGGAAGCACACATATGCCTCTCCAACTATTACAGTCTGGGAGGCTACCCTTCTTTGGAAGTTTGATGATCAAACCTTCCTTCCACTCAGTGGGAAAGGTCTCTGTATTCTTCGCTTTATCAACAAGTGTGTGCAGCAACTCGGCAGTTACGCTTGGTGCTGCTTGATAAAGTTCGGCAGGGATACCGTCGAGTCCCGCGACCTTTACTTGTTTTAGTGCAATACTTGAAGTGACTATTTCCTCTTTAGTCGGAGCTGTGGACCGAATAGGCTCATTTTGATGGTTAGCTAAATTATATGTATGAGGGGAACTTCACAAGAAGTAACACGGTTCAAGACCGCGGCGAGTTGTTCTTTCCACCGCCTCATATGATCTTCTTCTAAGATAAGTAGCTTTCCAACACTATCTTTCACCGGATGTTGGCAGGAGTTACGACCACCTGTAAACTCCTTGATGACACTGTATACGGCGTTTAAGTTGTTACTTCTTGCAGCTTCTTCTGCTGAGGCTAAAAGAGAATTCGTATAAACTCTTTTATCGCATCGCACACTACGCTGAACTTCTCGAGCTGTCTGATGGTAAAGTAGTTCGATGCTGCTTCAACTGTCGTCTGATGCTGCAGCCAAACGAACTTTCAGCTCCTTTCTTTCAACAATCCGCTGCCATGAAGCGTCGGACATCCAGGGCTTATTCCGGCAATCCGGGTTTGTGCCAAGGATGGTATCTGCGCTATCAATGTACGCATTTTTTATGGCATCCCAGTTTTCGTTTATGTCACTATCTGGGTGACTAGTTATCTCAGCCGCTTTTTGCGCAAGATGGTCATTATATTGTTGTAAGACAGCTGGATTTTTTAATCGAGCGGAGTTGAATTTGCGGGGCCTGGATCTTTCGTCGCTGGGGCGGCGCACGGCTGCAATACGCAATCGAACATTAGCGATCATAAGAAAATGGTCTCTTCCCATCCCAATATCGGCACCCTTCTTGTTTCGCACGTCCAAGAGGCAACTCTTGAATCTTCTACTAATGGCAAAATGGTCGATCTGATTTTGTGTTCTGCGCCGATCAACAGAGGACCAACTGATTTTGTGGTGGTCCTTATGGTCAAACATAGTACCACCGATGAAGAGACTGGGAAAGTTGCAGAACTCTACAAATCTTTCACCGTTGTCATTACGATCACCAAGACCGTGTCTCCCCATCACATGTCTGAGCCCATAGTTATCAGCGCCAACTTTCGCATTCAAATCACCCATAACCATTATAATGTCACCTTTAGGTGTTCTGCTCTGAACGGCCTTTAGTTCTTCGTAGAAGGAGTCTTTTGCCAAGACATTGTCGGGTTCAGTAGGGGCATAAAATTGTATTATTGAGATGTTCCTTATTTTGGTCCGGAACCTGGCGGGCAAGATTCTGTCAGAGACCGGCTCCCAGGATAAGAGACAGTTTCGCGCGGCTCTGGTTAAAAGGAGCCCCATACCTGACTTACGACGACTACCGGTAGCTTTACCGGAGTACAACATTACAGTGCTGCCCGTTGGAGAGATAAATTCTCCGCTGTTCCACCATCTTATCTCACTAACTCCTAAGATATTTAATTTGTACCTCAGAAATTCACTCTCTAATTTAAGAAATCGTGCGTATAAAGCAAGTTTTTTGCCGGGCGACAGCCATCGACGCCATGCAACGTACATGGCACTTAGCATGCCGTCGCCCTTCTCAGTCCAGAGTGGGACTACACTTATTCATACTTTTTTTTTTTTTTTTTTTGTTGAGAATAATTAACTCCCCGAATGGAGCCGAAATCGTGTTGGTTCGCCGGTTTCGACCGCAGGTGCGAAGCGCGTCTCATCAGACGCCTCTGCTTCGCGCTCGCACCAGCGGTCGAAACCGGCGAACCAACACGATTTGGGCTCCCTTCGGGGAGTTAATTATTCTCAACAAAAAAAAAAAATAAAAGTATGAAATCGTGCGTTCTTGGGACATTCTGATCCATTGTCCAGGAGAGTACGCACATTCCAGAATCCAATCTTTGTCATTGTACGATAGCCAAAAGTCGTAACCGTTGAGTCAGTCCTTATTCGAGGCATAGTTGACGTTTCGTTAGCATATAAAGATTTCGGATAGTGCAAGTTGCTGGCATACACATCCTGCCCTTTGATTGTCGGTTTTAACGACAGGCCCTCAAAGGGAAAGGCCGTGGTATTATTTTTACACTTCACACGACAGGGGGAATGTTTAGCTCAAAAAAATCATCGCACCGCCACCACTGGCGGCTTGACGTTGGTTAGCAATGGTCAGTGACCACTGCCTTTCCAGCTGGTCTTCAATATCTTTCCACAGTTTATATTTCTACCCTAGACTTACAGTATAGGGTATATTTGTCACGACGCAAATATGAAAGGCCTTAAAGGAGACTCCGGAGGTATAGTAATGCATAAATATAAATGGTCATGGTCACCTCCTGATTCGATTTAGCCATGTCTGTCGGTCTGCCTGTCCGTCTGTCTGTCCGTCCGTTCGCACGATAACTTTCGATAGAATGAAGCTAGAGCATTTGGTCAAATGTTGGCAGTATAATCTAGTTGGATGGTATTGTAAACGGGCATGATCAGGCCAAGAGAACCCCCCTGCCTCCCCTACATATGATAAAAACTTAAATGTATCTATAATTCCCGTTTAAATTAACATGAAAATCTCTAGCTTTGGTAGATTGCTCGTGAGGATAATCTTATACTCTCCTGGAAAAATAAAATCGATCAGTGTAAAGCCCTGTAATTTTCTTACAAAGAGCTCCGTACTACCCTACTTTTCAGGTTTTTTGTCTATAACTTTTGAACCAATTAACGTAGACACCTGATTTTGGGCAAGTTACCCTGAGTTGAGAAGCTGCTTGAGTTTTAGTAAGTTGGGTATAATCTACAAATCCCTACAAATTTCAAAAATTTAATATTCCTTTAATTACGATAACTTTTGATAGAATGACACTAGCGAGTTGAAAATATGGTAAAATGGTGCTAGTGGGATCTACTTGGTTGGTAATGAAAATGGCCAAGATCCGACCCAAGGAACCCCTACCTCCCCTACAAATGGAACTTAAAATAAGCGATAACTTTCGATTAAATGAAGCTAAGTTTGTACTGGGATTTAGTTTGGTTGTTATTAAAAATACGCAAGATTCGACAAAAGAAACCTACCCCTAGAAGTGAGACGTCAAATAAGTAATAACTTGAAAAATTCGACAAATATTTGTAGAATGGGTTAGTTAATGGATTTGGAGAATGGTCAACATCCTCCTATATGAGTGCCAACCTCCCCGATAAACTGGTCATATAGGAATCTCATTTCTAATGAAAATGGTCGTTGCCAATTGGTACTTTTGGTATCACCACTAGGTCTGTACAAGTCTAGGGTATATACGTTTCGGACTCTGGTTTAATTTATATTTGTTTAGTATATGTTTTCTGTGGACGATATATATTTATGGAATATTTGAGGAAGCATTAAATTGGATTAAAGCAAATAATGAAAACATTCTCTTAAATATTTGCATATCTGGAAAACATAACAACTTTATTGTCACATTTTATATTTATTTTGAAATGCATGAAAATTGAAACAACTAGCTACACCTGAAAATTAATTTATAACTTAAAGTGATTAGTAGCAAATTTATTTTTGCAATAACTTTGCTGGCTAAATATTCATAGTTTTTCATGCAAATGTTTATACTCATTTCTTGTTTATACATACTAACGCAGTTGCGCCAATATTGACCAACCATAAATTGCGATTTAGCACGGCCATGACTAACAGGAAAATGATTTCAATTGCTAGAAAATAAAAATACAATATGACAACAGAAAGGGTATAAAAGCATATCGTCTTCAAAAAACTGTATCACTTGATTTTCGTATCCAGCATAATATAAATCGATAGTGTCATTCAAGACGAAACAATTCGTAATTATTTTTGCTCTCATGGCATTGGTAAGTACGAAAAAATAGCCAATTTCGATCTACCCATCGACAATCACAAAATTTATTTTAATAATTTATGAACTTTTAAGGCTTTTGCCAAGTGGACTCCCAAAAATCGCCCACAATGGGATGAAGATAACGCAAAATGCTTTGTATCTAAGAAAATTCCATTCGCTGACCAATTGGCTATCATAAGAGGACAGTATCCCGAAAATCCTGCGATTCACTCTTTACTAGAATATGCTAGCGGGTATAGTTTTTGAGTAATTTCGTTTCTATTTAAAAAAAAAAGTCGGTGATTTTGCAAAGGTTAAATTACTTTGGTCAGTCAAATCGTTATAACACTGGTTGCTTTAATTGGGGTAGTTTAGATTTTTGATATATTGTTTGAGTTGGTACATTGCTTAAAAATTCGAGTTTTCTATTTCCCCACTGATACCACGGACCCCGCCACCATATTGAAAATGTGCCTAATTGTTTGGCTTGTCCTGTTTCTTTTCAGTATCTCCTAAATTAATCTCACAAGAAATCTTGTGAAACTTTATTTAACTGGAGTAATTTATCTGCAATACAATTTGAGACTAAAATAAAATTTCTAGCTGTTATGCTTACCGAGATAGAGCTTTTAAGGCATAAATCGATGAGCATTCATTTTTGAATTTTTGCTCATAGCTACTCTAAAAATGGCCCGAATTGAAAAATATTGGCCACGTTAGGCTCACAATCAAATTATCCCCAACTTTTACAGACAAGCTTTTCCATTTAGAGGATCCGTTGCAAAGATCTGTGAGCTTGAAAAGTGAAAAAGTGTGATTTTTCTCGGAAGCCTCGAAAATTGTCATTTTCTGACTATCGATTTTGACTACGCTACTGAACCGAATTTCAACTTTGAGCAGTGCATTAAACGCAGAATTTAACGGTCTTTAATTTGCTTCTGCAAGGTTTTTCGACCCAAAGCACCGTTTAGGATTTATAACGATAATATTAAAAAAAGGGCTCAAATTTCGGATTTTCGCCCTCCAAAAGTTAAGCTCACCTTCTACGACCGTGCAAACTCAGTTTCCATGTACTCAGTATCTATAGAAGGGATTAAAATTATTTCCAGATCTTTCCCTAATTATTATTAATAATATTTAATTTGACTGGCCTAATAGTATCTCACTTGCATATGTATGTGTTGTGTTCACTAATCGGTACACAATGGATGTGCAAAAAGTGAAAACCAAAGCCCCCATATACCTTGCGATCAGTCGACATAGATCTGACGATATTGTGATCGTCACATTGATTGCACAGTGTATGTACTTATCGTTGACGATTTCTTTTACAGTTCGATACCATCGTCAGATTGATCCGAAGACGAATATCATTGTCGTCTAACGATGAATTACATTGTCTATGGGGGTCTTATATCCACGTCCATTGTGCCTGGCGGGGCCTCCAAAATGGAAGTGAGCGTCGCATGCTAACAGAATGATTGCTGATAAAGTGCGAAATGGCGGCAACCGTGCGCTCGTCTGGTAAGGGAACTATGCGAAATTGAGAGATGATCACGAAGAGTCCATCTTTGCAGGCGTGGCTTGTTGCAAGTGCATGAATGGAAAGTGTGTGATGAAAAATCGGAAACTGAATCTTTATGGTCGCATTTTAGGATGTCCGGAAAGAAAAAGACATGCTATGTGGTCTATGATTTAGTATGATATATGATTTATGGCATATGAATTATAATGTAGTAAAATGATTTTTTCTAAAGTGGTGGAGGTGCTATTAGGGTGTTTTTAAAATTTGTAAAATTTTTCAAATTAATCGTTTTTTCATCACATACGTTTCATCATGCACTTGATACAAGCCACGCCCACAAAGATGGAAATGCAATGGCCGAAAATGGTAGCTCACACATATTAAATTGAGGAACCATGTCTCGCATACAATAGCAGCTGAGGAACCTTTGGCTTTTTAATCAACAGATACAGTTGATTTGATGTGTTGTTGTCCTTATCACTCTATATAGGTTATATTATATTCTGGGGGATAGCCGAAGCAGACCACTAACGTTTGGGTCCCTTTTCGCCCCCTCCCGGTCATCAGTGGCTTCCAGATGTCGACTGATAGTTGTCGACCTCTTTCTTCATCACTGAGTCCCGTGTTATTGCTAGCATTTGTTTAAGGCTGAGTTCACTCATGGCTTCCACACTTATCGTGTGCTTGCCTGTGATCCTCAACCTCGTGCTAGCCAGTGCTGGACATTCGCACACAATGTGTGCTGCCGTCTCGGCCTACTCCAGGCATAGCCTGCAAACGTCATCTTCCCCGATTTTCATCTTGGCCAGATGAGCCTTAAAATTACCATGCCCTGCGACCAAGGCAGTTATCCAGCTTAGGGTACTCCGTTTATAACGGAGTACCTTTCTCGCTTCCCTGCCTAAAGTGCTGGTCATTGCATTCCGAGCTTGTTTGCAAGTGACTAGCTCCTGCCATCTTTGTTGATGCATGGAGTCCATCCACTCCCAACCTTCGCTCCAATCATGCCTTTCCTCAGAGCAACTCTGGGTTCTGGGCCAATGAAAGTTGCCGCAGATCCCTGTTTTGCTAGGGCATCCGCCGCCTCATTTCCTGTTGTACCCATGTGCCCTTTTAGCCACATCAGCGTAACCTTATTTTCTGAGGCACACGTGTTGAGCTTCCGGACACACTCCAGTACCAGTTTAGAGTTTATGTTCGCTTGCTGCATGCGTCTGATCACCGATTGGTTGTCCAGTGCAATAAGGATTTTCTTCACCCGCACCTGACCTTCAAGCAGGTGGTCCAACGCATGCAACAAGCCAAGCATCTCTGCGTGGTATACGGACACATACTCTCCTAGACTAAGCGCACATGCTAGGTTTAGCTCTTCAGAGTAATCCCCCGCCCCCGCTTTACCGTCCATTAAAGAGCCATCAGTAAAAATGCTGATGTCATTGTACATACACTCATTGTGTATGTTTCCATCTGCAATGTGAGTCTTGTGTAGTCTTTCAACTACCCTATGTCCACTCATGCCTTCTACCGGCATTAGAGTCTCCCTGACCTCATCATGAATAATGTCTAGGATGCTCTTATGACCGCTGCTAGTTCCAAAGGGATGCCACATGGCATCCCTTTCCATGCGTATTGCCGAAAGCGCCGCCGTTTTCTTTATAAATAAGTCCAACGGCGGCAGTCCCAGCAATGCCTCCATTGCTCGCGTTGGTGTGGTGCGCATTGCACCACATATGCTTACGCAAGCTATCCTTTGTACCCCACCTAGCTTCTGCTTTGTGGTATACTGCATGGCTTTTGGCCACCATACCACTGATGCGTAGGCTAGAATAGGTCTTACCATCATTGTGTAAATCCAGTGTGTCGCTTTAGGTGAAATTCTCCACCTACGAGCACTCACTCTCTTACATTGATGCAAAATCCTTTTGGCTTTTTGGATCTTTTCATCAACGTGAACATTCCAAGTTAGTTTCGCATCTAAAGTAACTCCTAGATGCTTCACTTCCTTGGACACCTTAATTTAAGCCGTAAGGGAGTTATCTCTATGTCTTTCCTCTTACGAGTAAAAATCATAGTGTTTGATTTACTAGCGTTTATGGTTAGCTCTTGCTCATTACACCATTCTTCGATTACTTTGATAGCTTGTCCCATGCAACCTAGAATTGGGTTCATGAACTTTCCACTGACCCTAAGTGCCAAGTCATCGGCGAATCTACGCGCATCGAGTCCAGCTTCCAGAGAAGACTGTCCACGGTGATGTTCCACAGTAGAGGCGAAAGAACACCTCCTTGTGGGCATCCTCGGACTACCTTACCCCGTATTCTGTCACATCCACTGCTAAGATTTACCGCCCTCTCCTTAAGCATAGAGTCGATCCACTTAATTATAATATAATCAGCCCCCCGCTCAGTCAGGGCGTTCCTTAGTTTGGTAAAGGAGATTTTATCAAAAGCACCCTGTATATCCATGAAAGTAGACATAGCGATCCCGCCATTGTTAATCTCTCTCTCTGCAACTCTAACAAGTTCGTGTAGAGCGGTTTCCGTAGATCTGCCTGCTCTATAAGCATGTTGGCACCCACTCAGAGGTGGTGGTGTTCTCCAGGTAGTCCACCAACACTTTTTCCATTGTTTTCAACAGGAATGATGTAAGGCTAACCGGCCTGAAGGACTTTGCCTCTGTATAGTCTTTCTTTCTCGGTTTAGGCAGGAAGACCACCTTAGCCTCCCTCCATGCCTTCGGGATATAGCCTGCTGAAAGAGAGGCGACGAATATATTCCGGATCCTATCTAGTAGAGCGCCCATGCCCCACTGTAATAGTGCCGGGAATATTCCGTCCATTCCAGCCGTTTTAAATGGTGCAAAAGAGTTTAGAGCACTTTTGACTCCATTTGGAGTTATTACCCTCTCAGCTTCTTGTTGACTTACCCCACCAGTTCCCTTGTTAGTTTGGGCCCATGGTTGGTTTGACTTGAAACTTCCAGGAAAATGTACCTCCATCAGCGCCTGCAACGTTTCTTCCACTGTTTCTGTCATGGAACCATCAACTTTGCGTATCAGCCCCATTTTCGAAGCAGCGTCTTTCGATATCATCTTCTGTAATCTGTATACTTCCGACGTATCCTTCATGCTAGAGCAGAATTCCCTCCACGTATTTCATTTCCGAAGACGTTATCACTCTAAAGGTCGGTTTACTTTATATTGTAGCCGTTGCTTCTAGAGTGGAGAGGCTTATTTGTGTGCGTGGGATTATTTGCATCTTACTTTAAAAAAAAACGGTTCTGAGTTCCTACTCTTAGTATATCTGCTCTGTGGTATGGGCCCCACCAACATTCGTACTAAACGGCATCTCTTTATCATATTATGCAAGGTGGCGTCCATTTATGTCGCTTACTGTCCCAACTAAATGGCATCACATCTGGACTAGAATTGAAAGTGAATTGGTTGAACGTCAACTTGTTTCTCGGCAATTTGCTATGTTCATTTGTATACGAAGTCCGTAATTCGCCCCAAAACGCGGCGAATTATCTCTATGGTGGGTGTTTTAATTTGCTAGCCACTTGACCCAGGCCGCTCGATTCGGAGATCTACTCTGTCCTGTTGTCTCGAACGCGTCTATTGTTTCATATGGTAACCAGTGAATTTACAAATTGATTCTCTTTTCGTTGTACCTACCTATAACAAGATTGTGACAATATCTATGTATGTATACCTAACTGACATCAGAATGATATACCAAATTATCGACACGGCTTATTTCATTTCAGATCTTCTTAAGCCGTCAGGAATCTGAACACGTGAGTCTTAATTCTATTCACTAGATTTCTGAACCGGTTTTTGGTGTTTCTTTATTAAATACTGTGAGTGAGACCATAGTTTGTTTGCTTTCATTTCCTTCTTCTTAACAAAAAACTTGACACGTGAATAAATTGCATTTTATATACGAGTACAAATGGCAGTAAGAAATATAAGCCATTTTTATACCCTTCACGAATGTGATAGGGTATATTAACTTTGTCATGAAGTTTGTAACGCACATAATGACGCATCTCTGACCATATAAACTATTTATATTTTTGGTCAGTATGATGAGGGGCAAAAACTCCTCTTCCATAGTCCTCCGCGTGGGCGCCCCCTGGAATTGCAGTGGTCGCTGACCATTGCCAACCAACGTCAAGCCGCCAGTGATGGCGGTGCGATGATTTGGTTGAGGTACCCCTGTGGTGTGGGGTGTGAAAAAAAAATACCACGGCCTTTCCCTTTGAGGGCTTGTCGTTAAAACCGACAATCAAAGGACAGGATGTGTATGCCAGCAATTTGCATTATCCGAAATCTTTATATGCTAACGAAACATCAACTATGCCTCGGATAAGGACTGACTCAACGGTTACGACTTTTGGCTATCGTACAATGACAAAGATTGGATTCTGGAATGTGCGTACTCTCCTGGACAATGGATAAGAATGTCCCCAGAACGCACGATTTCTCCAATTAGAGAGTGAATTTCTGAGGTACAAATTAAACATCTTAGGAGTTAGTGAGATAAGATGGTGGAACAGCGGAGAATTTATCTCTCCAACGGCAGCACTGTAATGTTGTACTCCGGTAAAGCTACCGGTAGTCGTCGTGAGTCAGGTGTGGGGCTCCTTTTAACCAGAGCCGCGCGAAACTGTCTCTTAGCCTGGGAGTCGGTCTCTGACAGAATTTTGACCGCCAGGTTCCGGACCAAAATGAGGAACAGTTCTGCAACTTTCACAGTCTCTTCATCGGTGGTACTATGTTTGAGCATAAGGACCACCACAAAATCAGATCGACCATTTTGCCATTAGTAAAAGATTCAAGAGTTGCCTCCTGGACGTGCGAAACAAGAAGGGTGCCGATATTGGGATGGGAAGAGACCATTATCTTATGATCGCTAATGTTGGATTGCGTATTGCAGCCGTGCGCCACCCCAGCGACGAAAGATCCAGGCCCCGCAAATTCAACACCGCTCGACTAAAAAATCCAGCTGTCTTACAACAATATAATGACCATCTTGCGCAAAAAGCGGCTGAGATAACTAGTCACCCAGATAGTGACATAAACGAAAACAGGGATGCCATAAAAAATGCGTACATTGATAGCGTAAATACCATCCTTGGCCCAAACCCGGATTGCCGGAATAAGCCCTGGATGTCCGACGCTTCATGGCAGCGGATTGTTGAAAGAAAGGAGCTGAAAGTTCGTTTGGCTGCAGCATCAGACGACAATCGAAGCAGCATCGAACTCCTTTACCGTCAGAAAGCCCGAGAAGTTCAGCGTAGTGTGCGACGCGATAAAAGAGTTTATGCCAATTCTCTTTTAGCCTCAGCAGAAGAAGCCACAAGAAGTAACAACTTAAACGCCGTATACGGTGTCATCAAGGAGTTTCCAGGTGGTCGTAACTCCTGCCAACATCCGGTGAAAGATAGTGATGGAAAGCTACTTGTCTTGGAAGAAGATCAAATGAGGCGGTGAAAAGAATACTTCGCCGCGGTCTTGAACCGTGTAACCTCTGGTGAAGTTCCCCATCATATAAATAATTTAGCTAACCATCAAAATGTGCGTATACGGTCCACTGCCCCGACTAAAAAGGAAATAGTCACTGCAATTATTGCACTAAAACGAGGAAAGGCCGCCGGACTTGACGGCATCCCTGCCGAACTTTATCAAGCAGCGCCAAGCGTAACTGCCGATTTGCTGCACCCACTTGTTGATAAAGCGTGGAATACAGAGACCTTTCCCACTGAGTGGAAGGAAGGTTTGATCATCAAACTTCCAAAGAAGGGTAGCCTCACAGACTGTAATAATTGGAGAGGCATTTGTGTGCTTCCTGCCGTTGCCAAGATAATAGCTAAAATCGTCCTGGAAAGACTAAAGGCCCACTTAGAAAGCACAATTGATGAAGAGCAGGCTGGCTTTCGATCCGGATTCTCCTGTGTCGATCACATTAACACCTTGCGAATCATCATCGAACAATGCGCTGAGTACGATTCTCCACTTCACTTGCTTTTCATCGATTTCTTGAAGGCTTTCGATAGTGTGAACCGGGATTCCATATGGGCGGCCTTGCGCAGGAGAGGCATCCCTGAGAAGCTTGTGGCTATTATTAAGGCAACCTATGACGGCGCGAAATGTCGCGTTCTGCATAAAGGTAAGGTGTCGGGGGACTTTGACATTCGCAGTGGAGTTCGGCAGGGGTGCATCCTCTCACCGATCCTATTCCTCATTGTGATCGGCGATGTGTTGCATGCAGCCCTATCCGGACTCGACAGAGGAATTCAATGGACTTTGACATCTTATCTACAACATCTTGACTACGCTGACGACATATGCCTACTCTCCCACAAAATCATGGATCTGTCCGCAATGGCGTTAGATCTCGAGAGGGAGGCAAGCAAGGTTGGGCTAAAGATTAATACCAACAAGACCAAGGTTCTTAGCCCGCCATTGCGAAAAAGAAATCCGACACCTATTGCCATCAATATTAATGGGCAGCCTGTGGAGAAGGTGGACAACTTCGTCTACCTGGGTAGCATCGTTGCCGAAAATGGTGGTACGGAGCAGGACATCGCTCGTCGTATCAACCAGCCTAAACGCGCATACGGCATGCTGTCCAAAATCTGGCAGAGCAGTTATCTCAGCATCAAGACCAAGCTGGGCCTGTTTCGCTCCCTGGTACTATCAGTGCTTTTGTATGGGAGCAGTACAAGGAAAGTTTCCGTAGGAGTTACCAGAAAGCTGCAAGTTTTCGTCAACTCATGTCTTCGTCGAATTTTAAGAATTTTCTGGCCCGAAACAATATCAAATGAAGAGCTAAGTCGGCGTACGGGTCAGATGCCAATCGACGAATTGATACGCAGGCGAAAATGGCAGTGGATAGGTCACACATTGCGGAAGAGTGATAACTGCATTGCTTTGCATGCCATGAAATGGAACCCCATTTTCAATCAAGGCCGACCAAGAGGGGGTCCTCGAATCACATGGCGTCGATCTGTGGCAAAGGAGTGTCAGGTACTGGGTAAGTCTTTTGGGGAGTTGCGCCCCATTGCCCAGAACAGAGTACGATGGCGCGCAGGAGTAGTTGACGCGCTATGCCCCGCTAGGGGTTAAGGCAAAGTAGTAAATATGTCGGAACCAACGGAATCGGACCACTACGTCATATAGCTGCCATAGGAACGACCGGTCCAAAAATTCGTCTTTGTGAGAAAAACTTTTTTATTTCTAAAGATATCTTTTTCAAATTTCTCCCCAATCAATAGTATCTTTAGTCAAATCACACTCCCGAATTTGGTTGAAATCAGACTACTCTATCATATAGCTGTCATGGGAACGACCGTTCCAATAGCAAGTTTTTGTTAGAAAAACTTTTTTATTTCCAAAAATATCTTTACGAAATTCCATATTATTCAATTATATTGACTGCCAAATCACGCTCTTAAATTTAGTTGAAATCGGCCCACTATTTCATATACCTCTCATAGGAACAGTGAAAACGGAACATGTTTACTACTAATTTCAAAGTAGAAAATGCACCATAAGTCACAACGAAGGTATGATACGAAGCGCGAAGCATGAAGGGTATCATACCTAGCCAAATGATAGCTTCTTTTTATTTGTATCTCTTAAAACGTTATGTTATTAGAACAATTTTGAGACTGAATATAAGGGGTGTTTCAATAGTAGGTGTGGTACTTTGTTATCGATTAAAATCAGCATTATCGACCCTTTTCCGAAATGTTTTGTGTCATTGTCATCGTGGCAGTATTGGATGGAGCTATGGATCGCTACCCGAAAGAACAACGCATTGAAATCGTCGAATTTTGGATTTTAAGTTCCAAGTCGATGGTACAAACGCTACGATCGATTCACCAAAAATGGGGTCGCAATCACCACATTGGTGAAACATCGGTGCGCAACATTGTTTATAACTTTTATCAAACTGGGTCCGTACTTGATGTTCCGAAGCCAACCAGAGTGCGGAATGCACGCAGTGCTGAGAATATTGCTGCCGTAACTGAAAGTGTCGTCGAGTCCGAAACGCCTATTCGCCATCGTTCGCAACAATGGGCCATTTCCGCGACCTCCATGCATCGAATTTTGCGCTTGGACTTGAAGTTGCACCCATATAAAGTCCAGTTGACGCAGCAGCTGTTGCCTCATGACCATGCACAACGCCGTACATTCACTGATTGGGCCCTGCAAATGATTGCTGAAGATGATGATTTTTTCCAAAAAATCATCTTTTCGGACGAGGCTCATTTCCACGTCGTCGGCTATGTTAACAAGCAAATGTTCCCTTTCTGGGGGTCGGAAAATCCACAAGTGATCGTGGAGAAGCCAATGCATCCACCGCGAGTCAGTGTTTGGTGCGATTTATGGGTCGGAGGCATCATTGGGCCGAATTTTTTCGAAGATGAGAAGGGAAACACCGAAAATGTCAACTCTGAGCAGTACCACACTATGTAATGCCGGCACCACATTATGCGGGACTCGCCGAGTCACGAGCAAAAGCTCGCCAAGTGGCGAGCGCCTTAAATATGGCCAACCACACAGTTGCAGCTTAAAAAAGGCGAATAACTTGAAAGATTTGTTACCTGATGGAATCTGAATGGCAACGCCCAAACACCTCGACATGCCAGCTATCGAATACCTCGCAGCTACATTCAACCTATTCATCACATCGCTGATGGTTTCTTATCTCGGGAAAGAAGGGAGAGTGATCCCAATCTTAAAACCTGGGAAAAAAGTGACACTCGGCGAGTACTATCGTCCCATCACACTTCCATCACCAGTTGCCAAAAGCGCTCGAAGCACTAGTCCACCCTGTTCTTACGGCCCACGTCTAGCTTGCAAACCACCAGTACGGTTTCAGAAGGATGCAGAGTACGACTCTCTCTCTAATTGCCTTGACCCCTAAAGGGGCATGGGCGCGTCAACATTTCTAACATTACTATGCCTTGTTGACGTTTCAATAGCATATCTACTTTTCGGAAGTGCAGTTGCTAGCATGCACCTCCGATCCGCGCCGTCTTTATACTGACAAGCTCGGAGCACTGTGAGAGTTCTTATAGTACTCACAGGCAGTTTTTTTTTATCGCGCCGAGATTTGATCTCCGAGCTCTAGACTAGTATCGTAGATCTGTGGCCGAACGATCACGGCCACCGAGCGCGAGTACGACGACGGCCCTAAAAGCCATGACATCTTGCATCCACAACGGCCTCAATCAACCTCGTCCATGTCACAGAACAATTCTGGTGGCACTTGACCTGTTGAAATCTTTCGACACACACAGCCTGCCGCGCAGCGGTTCGGCCTGACTTAAATTGTGCATCGCTTGCAACGCAAATAATCAAATTGGTTGCCAATTATTTTGCGGGCGGACAGTCCTACACCGAATTTATGAGCGAGAAATCGAAGCTTAGAAAGATCAAACAAGGTGTGCCTTAAGGAGCAGTTCTGTCTCCTTCCATGTTCAACTTTGTTGGACTGCTAACACCATCTCAAGCAATCGAAATTACCTCTTATGCGATGACTGCTTCATTCAGGCAACAGGAAAAAACATCATGGAAAGGTGCGAACGTATAAGCACTTACCTTGGAAAACTTAACACATTCCTTACAGGGAAGAATTTATCAGTTTCAGCACCTAGATCCTCGGAAACCTTATTTACCACCTGGACGAAGGAAGTCAAGATGCAACTTGGAATCTTAATTGACAAACAACCTATTCTTACCGTGAACCATCCTAAAATTCTTGGAGTAGCTCTGGACAGCATGGCGATATCATCCCCCCGCGATTCAGTTGTGAGCGACATGATGCGCGGTAGGAACAAAATCCTTAAAGCCTTGGCGGGTAGCACCTGAGACAAAGAAGAAACTCTACTGATCACTTATATAGTAATCGGAAGATCAGTGTCCAACTATGCGGATCCTGTGTGGTCCTGGTCAAAGAATCTCTGTGACACAAAATGGAAAAATATTCAGGCTTGCCAAAATGCCACTCTTCGTAGTGTAACTGGCTTTCTCCTGATGTCATCTCGAGATCATCTGCATCAGGAAATCAAGATGACGCCTCTAACTGACCACAACAAGCTTCTTGCCAAACAATATCTGGTGGGTTTTTACCGGAGGGAACACCTAAACACTAACCTTGAACAAGACGTCGCCACCAAGACATATGTGATTTGACGGACCTCGAAAGAGATGTCCAGAGTTACAAAAGGGTTTGACAACAACGCATACAGATCAGCGATCAGAGCAATACATCATGAGGAGGTACAAACAACAATTGCAGTACTACGAGGGTTGCCTTTTATATTTGGGGATTAGAGAACAAAAACAAATATTAATCAATGAAAATCGCTTTATTGTTTTTCAAAATATTCCCCATGAAGATCTATACACTTTTGCATGCGTTTGAACCAATTGTCAAAGCACTTTTGCCACTCTGATTGAGGTGTCTCCAAAACATGCATTCTGAACGCAGCAACCGCTTCTTCAGGTGTTGAAAAACGTTGACCTCTCAGTTTGTTTTTTACGTACGGGAATAAAAAGAAGTCATTCGGTGCCAAGTCAGGACTATACGGCGGATGACCCATCAAATCTATGTTTTGAGTGCTAAAAAATGCAGTTGTTTGAGCTGATGTGTGAGAGCTCGCATTGTCGTGGTGAAGAGTGATCCGTCTTCGGCGGTTGGTTTTCCTGATTTCTTGGAAGACAACTGGCAAACAAATGGTTGTGTACCACTCAGAATTGACTATTCTGCGTTGTTCTAGTGGTACGGTTGCGACATGTCCAGTTTTTCCGAAAAAACAGAAGTGCTTCGTGCGCGAACAACTTTTGTTGGGTTTGGCTCATCTTGAAACACCCATACAGTCGACTGCTGTTTACTTTCGGGCTCATACGCGTAAATCCACGATTCATCACCTGTCACGATGTCATAGACGTGTTTCGAAGCACCACGATCGTATTTTTTGAGCATTTCTTTCGACCGCTCGGCACGAGCTTTTTTTTGAGCGATTGGCAAATTGTGTGGGATCCAACGCGAACAAATTTTTTTGACAGTCAAATGTTCATGCAATATTGAATGTATGCTGTCTCAATCTCACGATAGGTCACATGACGATCTTGCAATATCAGTTCGCGCACAGCATCAATGGTTTCCGGAACAACAACTGATTTTGGACGACCTTCACGAAATTCGTCTTGGAGTGAACTACGACTTCGATTGAATTCACCATACCATCGATCAACACTGGTCCTTGATGGAGCTTCATCGCCAAAAATTGAATACAGTTCATCCATGCACTGTTGCTGAGTTAATCCACGTCGAAAGTTGTAAAAAATAATCGCACGAAAATGTTCACGATTGAATTCTATTATTTGGCCGAGATTAATCTTTTAAGTTACTGTAAAAAACACAAATAGCGCTCGTATGTCAAAACGTTCTGAGCACATATAACCTCAAAAATGTCAAACTTTACGATAGAGCTGTCAGTTGCCAGATTGCAACACTAGGGTTGTCCAATCCCGAAATATAAAAGGCAACCTCCGTATGTCCAAACGTAGTTCTCTCGCCACAACCACCAGCCAGTGAGTGAAGAGAGAATACTTTCGAAAGCAGCGAGAACGATACTTGCCCAACTTCGGTCAGGCTAGTGTTCGGGTCTTAACTCCTACCTACATATTTAGCGTTAACCGGGATGTCACGAACACATACCCACCCGCAATGGTACGCCTCATAATGTGGACGACATCTTCAATTGCTCAGCTGCACCTACACGTCTGACTTTCAGGTCGCTGGGAACCCCGTAGGAGCAACTATTTTCCTCTCCCTGAACACCGAGGAAAACGACGAACTATAGCTTGTACTCGTAACTCACACCGAACTTCCGACCACCGATATTATACTATAACAACAACAACAGAAAATGAGATGATGCTAAATCATTGCGAGGCCATTGTCTAGATTAGACTGACAGTGCATAGAGGCATCAGTTTCAGGTTTAGTTTATCGCAACAAAACGTCAACTGGGCCACATGAAACAGTTGACCCACTATGCCCCACAAGGGATTAGAGCAATTAAGTACCCTGCTAAAATAACAGATACATATTTAGGTGCGGTCAACAGATTTTATTTTTCACATGTTATTTATCAGTATTTACAGAAAACCTAAACTTTCTTCTTAATCAAATCGTTATCAAACAAACATTTGGCAACATTTGACGACCACTTGCATGGATCGGTATCCTTATTTTCCGGAATGTTGCATTTCTTCAAACTTTCTATGGTAACATCAAAGCCCTCGGCTTGCAGCAGAGCCAGACTCCAATCAGTGTTGTAGCCGTTAACGTCATCCCAAATTTCAGATTTCAATCCGGTGCACCGATGGTAACAGCCAGGCTCACTGGGGAACAGTCCTTTTTCGATCGCTTCCTGGCTGGCGGGCGAAATTTTCTCCGATTCAAAGCATTCCTTTCGATCAGCAGCCAATTGCTCAATAGTTCTGGTAGGCCAATCGGCGGCAATGGCCTAGAAATATATAAACTGTTAAATTATGTACGAGTATCCGACTATCCACGGGTATGGATGTGAGCGAATATCATTGCGAACTTACCACAGCCAATACAGCAAAGATAACCACAAATTGTTTCATCTCGAATGATATTGTACTATCGATTAATAATCCGTTAGATACGAAGAACAAATGATAAATTTCTTAAAAGATGATATGCTTTTATACTCTTCTGTGGTCACTTTTTGCTTGGATCTTTTTTTTGGCTAGAACAGAACACAGATCCGCCGCCATAAAAAGTGGCCAAAATTCATTGTCCATGATATTGGTACAAATTTTGTTGCATAACGATGAAGTAGCATTATTCCGGACAAGTTAGAAAAATGATTGACAACGAGGCTTGATAGCCTGTTGTTGAGCTTTGTACGATTTCACCTAAAAGTCGCTACAGACATATGATTGGCAAGTTTGCTTAATCAATCTTGCATTTGAATAATACTTGAACGTGTCTATGAGAATTTTCATCAAGTCGTACACACGGTGAAGTATGCTTGAAATGCAAGATTAATCAAGCAAACTTGTCAAGCATCCTTGGGGGTCTGTAGCGACTTTAAAATTTAACACGCTCAACTCTACGGCTTTCCCTAAACAGAATAGAATTTAAATTTCACCCGTGCACATGCTCCTATACGTGTATACCTCTTCGGAAGAGCTGTACAGGTGTACCTCTCTCTCTGTTTGTATGGGCGGCCTTAGATGATTGCGAATCGGGTTTTAGTAAGTTACTTAGATTAAGACAGTAAAAAATTGATTAAGAAAAAAAAAGAATATCTGAGTGGACGGGAATATATCTGCAAATAGAAATGATTAATTCTTACTCATTGTTATTGTACTTCAGTTCATTTTGCAAAAACAAACAACATTTGTAGACATTGTTGTGCGAATTAGTATGCAAATATGTGCAATTATATTAGATAATGATTTGAACAGGGCCGGCCTTAGCAATATGCTAGCCCAAGCCTAAAGGTCGCCACCCACGACATGCATTTTGGTCGCGAGCATGCATCGAACCACGTCAAACCCTATAGAAAAAAAATCTCCTCATTTCCACCGTTCTATGATATTTGATGGTTCGATGGAAGTTTGGTCGTGGTTGTGCTCGTCCACGGGTGGCGACCTTAAGAAAGTAGTTGTGGTCTTACATCACAAAAATTCGTATTATCATCATTAGGTTAGGTTAGGTAACAGGGTTGCTGAAAACAGCACACTTAGACCAGAAAACATAGGTCCATTGTGATACCCTAGGAGAACCAAACAGCAACGTATTTGAACCACCCGGAGCCGCTGACGAAACGAAGGAGTTGTCCCACCTCCACCTCCGCCAGCTCCCCAAGATGGTTGTAAAAGTATTTACCAAGAGTTGACCTTCTCAATTGCGCAAAAGCAGGGCACTCGCAGAGCAGATGAGTAATACTTTCCTCTTCCTCCTCGTCCCCACAGCTTCTGCAGTAATCAAAGAAAGGAAGCCGTAGCCTCCTGGCATGTTCGCCGATAAGGCAGTGTCCAGTAACGGAGCCGACCATCAGGCTGATCTGGTATTTAGTCAACGACAGTAGTTTAGTAGTGCGGTTGATATTCTGCCTCGGCCAGATTAGCTTGGCATTATAGCAGGAAGCGCCATCAGTCCACCTAAGGTGGGCTTCCCTGATCGCAGTTGATTTCATTCTGGATTTTACCAGGGCAATCGGTGTAGCGATATCGCTACTAAGCTGCAGAGCCACATCGGTGGCACCCCTCCAGGCGAGCTCATCAGCCCTGCAATTACCAGAAAAGCCATGATGGCCAGGTATCCAGCACAGGATAATATCGAAGAAATCACCCATCTCCGCCAGCCTCCCCCTGCACTCCGATAGGCTTTTCGAAGTGCAGAACCCTGATTCGAGGGATTTTATTGCGGCTTGACAATCCGTAAAGATAGTGATTTTCGTCGTGGAGATCGCGTGAAGACTCAGTCAAGTCACCGCTTCCTTAATCGCAAAAATTTCCGCCTGGAAAGTACTGCAGTATTCCGGTAGCCGGAAGGATAGGTGAAGGTTCAGCTCCTCAGAGAATACACATTCCACCCACCCACCCACACATTCGGCAGTTTTCGACCCGTCCGTGTAAATTTCCAGCGAGTGCGGTAAAGATGGACCACCACTTTCCTACAGACTCCGCGATGGAATCAGGTTTATGTGATTCTTCATGAACCATCGCTTTGGTGAGATGTAATCAATCGACTCAGGAATCTCTGCGTCGTTCAAGATCGTTGAGTGACCGGTTCCCAAGGTTATCCACTGGTAGTTCTCTCTAATTCTAATGGCTGAGTTCGCCGCCATGAGCTTCCCCTGAATATCGAACGGCGACAGGTTGAGCATCTTATCCAAAGCAGCAGATGGGGTTGATCGTAGAGCACCACTGATCGCCAGACAAGCTGTTCTCTGCACCTTGGCTAATAATTTAAAGTTAGCTGCCTTTTGAAGGGCAGTCCACCAGACTACGACTCCATATAGCAGTATGGGGCGAAGCACTGCCACATAGAGCCAGTGCAGAACTTTGGGTTTCAAACCCCATGTTTTGCCTATAGCCCGCCTACAGCAATAAAGAGCAGTAGTAGCCTTGTCCGTGCGCTTCTGGATATTCAGTCTCCAATTTAGCTTACTATCCAAAATGAGGCCAAGGAAGTTAGCACTCTCCGCGAAAGCAAGTCTCACCCCCTCCAGAACAGGAGGCATCACTGGTGGAATGCTGCGTTTCCTGGTGAAAAGGACTAAGTTGGTCTTACTGGGGTTAACACCCAGGCCACATCTATTAGTCCAATTAATCAAAAGAGATAGCGCATGATGCGTTACTTCGCTAAGAGTTCCTGGGAACTTACCAGAGACAGCAATGGAGATATCATCGGCATATGCGGTCACCTTACAACCCAATTCCTCCAGGTCTAAGAGCAGTCTGTTGACCGTAAAGTTCCAAAGAAGCGGTGAAAGCACACCGCCTTGAGGAGTACCCCTGCAAACACTACGGCAGACTGACGAAGTCCCCAGTTTTGATGTGATCACTCTGGATGTTAACATCAGGTTAATGAGTTGGACCAAGGAACTCTCAACCTCAAGGCCTATGAGAGCGCCGATGATCGCCTCTGGCTTGACATAGTTAAAGGCACCTTCTATATCCAAAAAGGTAACTAGAGCAAATTCGCCGTAGCTGAGCGATTTCTCTATATAACTCACAATGGAATGTAGAGCTGTATCTACAGATCTGCCTTTGGTGTAGGCATTTTGTGATGCCGCGAGCAGACTTTCTGGTATCGTGCTCCGTAGGTAGATCAATCAATGAGCCTCTCGAGCAATTTCAAGAGTGTTAATGAAAGACTAATGGGTCGTAGGTCTTTGGGTCCCACATGAGAGCTCTTCCCTGCCTTAGGAATAAATACCACGTTGACGTCAAGCCATATTCGTGGAATGTAAACAAGGTCCAAGCATGCCTTAAAGATTTTCTCAACCCACGGGGCAACAATATCTGCCGTATGTTGCAAGTCCGCAGGTATAATGCCATCCGGTCCGGCTGACTTAAAGGGTTCAAAGCTTGAGATAGCCCATAGAACCTTCTCCGTAGAGATGATAGCTCCTGAGACGCCAGTGTTCCCCATCCACTCCTGTACGTGCTGACTATGAGTCGCTTTCGGAGAACTATCAGGGAAATGAGTGTCTAAAAGAATCTCCAAAGTCTCTTCACTGGAGGCTGTCCAGGACCCGTCCTGCTTCCGCAAATAACTGGGCATAGAAGGATTAGTCGAAAGGGTTTTCCGAAGTCTGGAGGCTTCGCTAGATCCCTCTATTTGCTCACAGAAAGATTTCCATGAGCTACGTTTAGCTTTTCGTATCTGTTTTTTTGTAAACACCCAGAAGCTCCTTGTAAGAGGCCCAATCCGTCTCCTCTCTTGATGATTTTGCTTTGTTAAATTGCTTCCTACAAGCAGTTTTAAGTGTAGTATGGTCCCTATGCCACCACACCGGTTTTTTATTTCCGTTCGGTCTACTGACCGGACACGACTTGAGTGTAGCATGGGAAAACGCATCCGTAAGGATAAGCACCATATTATCCAACTCTTGCTTATTACAAGGCTGATCAGGAAGTGATGGAAGACTTTGTTCAAGGATCTTACGGTGTTTATCCCAGTTTGTCCTTCGTCTGTTCATAAAGACAGGTTTTGCCACAGGGAGACTCTCAATGCTAAACTCGATATAGCGATGGTCAGAGAAGGAGTGTTCCGACGACCCTCTCCAGTTTCTCACCAGACGTATAAAGTCTTCTGAGACCAGAGAGATGTCAAGAACCTCCTGTCTGTTTTTTGTGATAAAGGTCGGTTCGCGCCCCACGTTACAAAGTAATAGGTGTGTGCCGATAAAATACTCGAAGAGTGCTTCCCCACGAGTGTTCGTGTCGGAACTCCCCCACACAATATGGTGGGCATTTGCATCGCTTCCAAGGATTAGACATGTACCTTCCATTTTAAAATTATTATCATCATTACACTTACATCTGTGATGTAAGGCTTTCGAACATGCCACGGGCTTTTCCGACAAGTCGTAGAAGCCGACTAAAAATGACAAGATATGTATCCCAGAAACTTGCATCATTCAAAAACTTATATATGCTAACGAAGCGTCAATTTTGACTCGGATATGGGCTGACTGACGACTTTTTCATATCGTTCAATGACAAAGATTGGTTCCTGGACAATGGATCAGTAGGCCCCCAGAACGCACGATATTCAACCATAGAGTGATTATCAGCGAAAAAATTATACATGTTAGGAGCTAGTGAGATAAAATGGTTAGTGAAGAACATAAGTCTCCAACACGAAGCACTGTAAAGTTGTACTCCGGTAAAGCTACAGGCAATGATCGTGAATCAGGCGTAAGCCACTTTTTAACCAGAACCGCATGAAGCTGTCTTTTATCCTAGCATCCAGTTTCCGACAGAATCATGACCGCCTGGTTCCGGAATATAATGAGAAACATCCAAATTATACAATACTATGCTCCGACTAAACTGGGAAATGTTGTGGCGATAGGTTCCTCCTACGAACAACCTAAGCCGCACCGTGCTGTCCTGAATAGAACACCTAAAGATAAAATTGAATGATTATGGGAAATATTAATGGTTAAGTGGGTGCTGATAATGATGGACCTAGGCATGTGATGGGGAGACATGGTCTTGGTAATCGCAACGACAATGATGAAAGATTTAGGCCCGGTTTCTCAATGTCTGCAGAATAGCAACTATCTTACCAGCTTTTCGCCTATTTCCCCATCTCATGCACCAGAAGAGCATGATCCATCCTGAACAATAGCCTTAACATCGGTTATTTCAATACGCCTTGGAAGAGGGCGCGGATTTTTCCCATGCTAAAAAAGCTGGGGAACAACGATATTGGCAACACCAGGCCCATTTCCTTGTTGTCAAATGTTAGCAAGCTTCTGGGAAAAATCACTTTAGCCTCAATCCACCGATTCTCTGCCGAAAACCAGCTAATTCCGGACAAAAAATTCGGCTTCAAACAAGGTCATTCACCGTCGATGCCCTTCAAGTCTTTCTATCGGATTCTGCGAAAAGCTTAGCTGAATCGAAAGTAGTCTGCGCTTGCTTAATCGACGTCGAAAAAGTCTCCGACTCGGTCTGGCTCAAAGGTTTAGTGTACCGTTTAATTTCTTGGGATTTTGCAGCACACATCTCCAAAATCATCCACAGCTTCCTGTTCGACAGTTCGGCCGTCGTTTCAATTAATGGCTGCTCCTCAGCCATTTTTAATATTTTCTCAGGAGTCCTTCAAGGGTCAATTTTGGACCCCTTCTTATTTAACCTGTTCACATCGGATATCCCCAATTTTGAAAGAGCATACCCTGGATCCGGAGTTAACCTTTATGCGGATGGCCTGCTGGCTTGAACGTCTAACCACAACGCCAAATACGCGGCGCTACGCATAGAAAGATACGTCAACATGCCATCGGTATTACCGCAAGTGGGGTTTCCGCATCAATCCAGCCAAAAGTGAGCTGATCTTCTTCAAGCGGCTCGGAATAAGCAGTGGCAAGAAGATGAGATATATTAACTCCCTGTCAATAAAGATTGCCGACCAACTAGTGAAAGTGTCCAAAGAGGGGAAGTACCTTGATCGATTCCATCCCACGTCCTAAAGAAGGCGGGCACGGCCTTCGGTTTCTTGTCTTCCCTTCTCTCCTCCAGGTCGTCCCTAACCAAAAGAATGAAGGTATTCATGTACCAGCAGCTCATCAGGCCGGTGCTGACATGTGGCATCCCTCTATGAAACCGCGCCCCAAAGACCCATTGGAAAAAGATCGAGACGTTCGGAAGCAAGATGTTGAGTGCAGTAACAGGCCTTTATCGCCACGCTGACCGAAATTGGTACTACCACCGAAATGACGGGCTCTACAAAGGTGCCAACCTCGCCACGATCCAGGAACATGTAAAACACTTGACGGACAACACTGTCAGAAGAGCCACACGTCACAGCAGCAGAAAAGTTCGCGATTCCACGCTGGGAAAAAACTTCCTAACAAACTGTAAAATTGACAGTTGTCTGTACATATTTTACCAGAGGGGAAATCATATAGAGGAGAAGTCTGTTCCTGTTCCGCTCGTAGGACTGCGACTATTGCTGCAACACCAATCACAGCATTACCTGAACCACAAATAAGGCACTATCCCCTAAATTTCCCTATCGCTTTTTATACCCTAAACTTTTAGTATAGGGTATATTGTTTTTGTCACGACGGAAATATGTATGTAACACCTTAAGGAGGCTCCGGAGGTATAGCAATGTACCTATATATATATAAATGATCGGGGTCACCTCCTGCTTCGATTTAGCCGTGTCTGTCTGTCTGTCTGTCCGTCTGTCTGTCTGTCCGTTGGCACGATAACTTTCGATTAAATGAAGCTAGAGCCTTGAAATTTTGGTCAAATGTTGGTAGTGTGATCTAGTTGGATGATATTGAAAATGGGCATGATCAGGCTAAAAGAACGCCTACCTCCCCTGAATATGTCAAATACTTAAATGTATCTCCCGATTAAATAAACATGAAAAGCTCTAGCTTTGGTATATCGCTCGTGAAGGTAATCTGATACTCTCCTTGAAAAAGAAAATTGATCAGTTGAAAACTAAAGGTAATTTTCTTACAAAGCACCCCGTACTACCCTACTTCAGGTTTTTTTTTGTCTATAACTCTTGAAATAATTGACGTAGACACCTGATTTTTGGCAGGTGACCCTGAGGTAAGAAGCTGCTTAAGTGTTGGTAAGTTGGGCATAATCAGATCAAAGGAACGCCAACCTCCCCTACAAATTTCAAAAAATTAAATATTACTTTCATTACGATAACTTTTGATAGAATAAAACTAGCGAGTTGAAAATTTGGTAGAATGTTGCTAATAAGATCTACTTGGTTGGTGTTGAAAATGGGCAAGATCTAACCCAAGGAACCCCTACATCTCCTACAAACGAAACTTCCAATAATCGATAACTTTTGACAGAATGAAGCCAGCAACTTGAAATTTTGGTCAAATGTTTACAGTAAGATTGAGTTAGTTGGTATTAAAGATAGGCCAGATCCGACCCAGGGAACTTAAAATAAGCGATAACTTACGACAAAATAAAGCTAGCGACTTGAAATTTTGGTTACATGTTTGTAATAGAATTCAACTGGCTGATATTGAAAATACATACGTAAAATCCGACCAACCAAACCCCTACTTCCCCTATAAATGAAACTTCAAATAAGCGATAAATTTCGATAGAATGAAGCTAGAGATTTGACATTTTGCTTAAATGTTTATAGTATGATCTAATTGCTTGGTGGCAATGATGGCCAAGATTTGACCCAAGGAACCCTTGCCTACCCTACAAATGAAACTTCAACTAAGCGATAACTTTCGATAAAATGAAGCTAATGAAAAAAAAAACTCGACAAATATTTGCAGAATGGGTTAGTTAATTGATTTTGAGAATGGTCAACATTCTCCTGAATGGGTGCCAACCTCCCCTATAAACTGGTCATATAGGAAACTCACTTTTAATGCAAATGGTCGTTGCCAATTGGTACTTTTAGTATCACCACTAGGTTTGTACAAGTCTAGGGTATATACGCTTTGGGCTCCGGGCCGAAGCGAAGCTTCGGCTTGGTTTCTTCTGGATCGTTTCTTAGCTGCTGTTCTGTTCTGTTATGTTTTGTACATAAAGAAACGTGGCGATTGTTACTACTCATATTATTTGACTAATTTACTTCATAATCTTCATCTCAATGTCCTAGAGGTGAAAATATAAAACGTCTAAACCGTGTGATCGCTGCTATTCGTTCGTGTTAATCAGTTGAAGAAGTAACCAAAATGAAGTCTTTTATTTTGGCTTGCGCAATACTGGCGCTGGTAAGATCTTTGTGCCTGTTACTATAACCAGAATAATTTTATCATTATTATCCTGTGATATTCTTTCGAAGGCCTCTGCGGATTGGACACCAAAAATACCTGAAGAAATCAATAAATTACGGGAAATGTGTTACGTGGAGACAAGCCTATCTGAAGAAGGAATTGAATTAATCAAGAAAGGACGATATCCTCATGAATCAAGCTGCTACTTCCGATGCATGGGACTGAAGTTGGGAATCTGGGATGATACAAATGGTTTCAACAATGACGGGATTTCACACATGATGAATGCCGCTGAATATGATTTTTCCAAAGAACAGCTATCAAAGTGCAATACTGTCACTGAGAAGAATGATGATCCCTGCATTTGGGCGACCAATGTTTCCAAATGCTTGGTGGATAATAAATATGTGACAAAGAGGATATAAATGGAATGCTTTATACATGTATTATATGAATAAAATTTAATTCGTTTCATTGAAATATTGTTTGTTTGGTGTCGGGACTGTTGTATTTTTTTTTAATTTTCCCTAAACTGAAGCGCGCAGTACAAGAATTGCAAATTGTGACACGGATCGCTCAAACTACAAATCAGGTCCGAACACAGGATTTAACCGTCTATTTAGCACAATACACCATCCTGTCGTTTTGCTGTTGAAGTCGTTGTACAATAGTTTGACGATTTTCGAGACTTCCAGCTCATCGTACAGTTCATACAACTTATGGTTGTACCGGATGCGCCATCCATCTCGATCGCAAATAGCCCCGAAAATTCGCCGTAGAGCCTTAGGTTCAAATGTATCTAGCATGTTTTCGGAGGCTTGAGTTTGGGTCCATGCTTCGCAGCCATAGCATAGCACTGGTCGTATAATGGTTTTGTACACGCGGAGCTTCGTGTTTCTGTGCACATGCTTCGATTTCATTATGGGAAGAACCGAAAAAAAAGTCTTATTAGCTAACTGTATCCATCGCTTGATTTCGTCAGTTTCGCTGCCGTCCACGATCGATACTGTCGTATGCCTGCTTGAAGTCGATAAAGATTTGGTATACGTTTACATTATGTTCCGCACACTACTGGGAGTATCAGTTTGACTGAGAAGAGCTGATCGGTTGTAGATCGGCCAGGTCTGAAACCGCTTTGATATTCGCCAATGACTCGTTCTGCGTACGGTTTTATTCTATTTTCCAGAATTTTCGTCAAAATTTTATAGGACGTACAAACTAGTGAGATGCCCCTGTAATTCTCACACCGCAGTTTATTTCCCTTTTTGTGAATTGGACAGATGATGCTTCTGCGCCAATCGTCTGGGATCTCCTCGTCCTCCCATACTCGCAGGAGTAATTGATGTATGGCATCAACTAGACTCGTTCCACCGAATTTTAGCAGTTCAGCTGGAATCTCGTCAGCGCCCGGCGCATTATTTCGTTTTAGTGCAGGCCGGAGTGTCAGCTGATTGACAAAGCACTAACGACATGACAAGCAGTCAACCAAGTGTGAACTCGCGCGGTCGCCCGGTAAAATTTCGCTATATTTGTGCGTAAAAGTGAGTTTAGTGTCGCGATTTTAAGTGAAAATAAAAGAAGTGGCTATCAGTGCCGTGTGAAAGTGAAAAAAACGTGAAGTGCCGGGAAATATCGAGTAAAATGGTATATTGAAAAGTGCGAGGTTAGGAAAGTCATCATCATCGTGGCGCGACATCCCGACGTCGGGCCTTGGCCGCCTGGATCATTATCCTCCAATTATCTCGGTCACGTGACCGCGTCCTCCAATTTTGGGAGCCCAGCAGCTGCGCGACGTCCACACCTACTGAGCTCTCCCAACGAGATCTCGGTCGTCCTCGCAGTCTCGCTCCGTCGACTCGTTCAGCATTCATTACTCTCTTAGGCATGCGATCATCGTCCATTCTTTGTACATGCCCTGCCCATTGAAGTCGTTGTAGTTTGACGATTTTCGAGACTTGCAGCTCATCGTCCATTTCATGCAACTCATGGTTGTACCGGATGCGCCATCCATCTCGATCGCAAACAGCCCCGAAAATTCGCCGTAGAACCTTACTTTCGAAAGTGTCTAGCATGTTTTCAGAGGCTTGAGTTAGGGTCCATGCTTCGCAGCCATAGCATAGCACTGGTCGTATAATGGTTTTGTACACGCGGAGCTTCGTGTTTCTGTGCACATGTTTCGATTTCATTATGGGGAGAACCGAGAAAAAAGTCTTATTAGCTAACTGTATCCGTCGCTTGATTTCGTCAGTTTCGTTGGCGTCCCTTGACAGGTTGCAACCCAGGTAGATGAAGTTGTTCACGAACTCGATGTTGAGGTCCCCCACGTTGATGCTCGGTTGTGCAGGTGTCCTTGTCACCGATTGCATCATTATTTTAGTTTTACCCTCGTTAATACGTAATCCAACTTCCTTTGCAGCGGTATCGAGCGTATGCAGAAGTTCTTCTGCGTCAGCCAATCTTCGGGACATGATGTTGATGTCGTCGGCGTACGCTGCCAATTGTGTCGACTTGATGAGTAGCGTCTTGCTGTTGTCCATATTCATGGCCCGAATAACGTATTCCAGTGCTAGGTTGAAGAGCGTCGGTGCCAGTCCGTCGCCCTGTTTCAAACCAGTGCGTGTTTCAAATAGATCAGTAAGTCTATTCTGGATCCTGACTTGTGAGACGGAGTTGGTCATCGTCATCTTTGTCAGTCGCACTAATTTTGCTGGTATACCAAATTGCAGCATGATGTTGTACAGTACTCCACGATCGATACTGTCGTATGCCTGCTTGAAGTCGACAAAGATTTGGTATACGTTTACGTTGTATTCCCAGCACCTCTGGAGTATCAGTTTGACTGAGAAAAGCTGATCCGTTGTGGAGCGACCAGGTCTGAAACCGCTTTGATATTCGCCAATGACTCGTTCTGCGTACGGTTTTATTCTATTTTCCAGAATTTTCGTCAAAATTTTATAGGACGTACAAACTAGTGAGATGCCCCTGTAATTCTCACACCGCAGTTTATCTCCCTTTTTATGAATTGGACAGATGATGCTTCTGCGCCAATCGTCTGGGATCTCCTCGTTCTCCCACACTCGCAGGAGTAATTGATGTATGGCATCAACTAGACTCGTTCCACCGAATCTTAGCAGTTCAGCTGGAATCTCGTCAGCGCCCGGCGCTTTATTTCGTTTTAGTGACCGCAAGGCGAGATCAACTTCCTCTACTGTCGGGGGTTGAATGGGTGGGCCTAGATCAACAATATCGTCGAGAGCTTCCTGTGTGGGGATGTTAGATGGTCGGTTTAGAAGCTCTTCAAAATAAGAGGCCCATCGTTTGTTAATACCATCGGTGTCGCTGATGATGTTTCCATCCTTGTCCTTACAAAGGCTAGTCTTGGGTTGGTAGCCGTTCTTAATTGTATTTACTAGTTTGTACGCTTGTCTTGTCTATTAGCTAAGTTTTCGTTTATGTTCAGCAACTGCTCGTCAAAGTATTTACGTTTCTTACGTCTAATTATTCTATTCGAAATTCGCCGTAGCTCGTCATATTTTGCTCTTCTGGCTCTGGTTCCTCGTTGAATCCATTGTCTGTAGGCCTCGTTTTTCGCGTCAAGTGAATTTTTGCATTCTTCGTCGAACCAGTCATTTCGCGCTCGCCGGGCTTTATATCCCACGACCTTCTCTGCGACATCCTTGATGGTACCCTTGAGTTCTTCCCAGAACCCATGGACGCCTGTGTTGCTGATGTTGTGTAGCATAAGTGATAGTTTTTCCTCAAGGGCAGTAGTATACGCCACCGCTGTAGCATCACTCAAGAGATTATCAACCGCAAAGATTTTAGGAGGGCTGATTCTTGACTGGTGCACTGAAGAAAATTCTACATCTGTAGGTCGTCTTCACCAAGTGATGATCTGAGTCGCAGTTTGCTCCTCGATAGGAGCGGACATCCATGACACTAGACGCCCATCTCCTGCAAATGAGGACGTGGTCAATTTGGTTGACGGTATGTGCGTCTGGAGACTTCCAGGTCTGCTTGTGAATGCGTCGATGCGGGAAACACGTAGAGCTTACGACTATATTCCTGCTGCAGGCGAAGTCGATAAGTCGCTGGCCGTTATCGTTACATTCTTCATGGAGGCTGTGGCCTCCAGAGGTCACCCGATGCCAACTTTCATTCCCGACTTTCGCGTTAAAGTCTCCCAGCAGCAATTTGACGTCGTTTGTTGGAAGTGAGTCGAAGAGAGTTTCAAGGCGGGCGTAGAACTCGTCTTTTACTGCGTCTTCTTTAACTTCAGTAGGGGCATGCACATTGATGAGCCAGAGATTGAAGAATCGAGTCTTGATGCGAATCGCACACAGCCGTTCATTTATGGGCTTGAAGTCAGTAATATGCGGTTTGAGGTGGTTGTTCACTATAAATGCTACTCCAAACTCCTTGCGGCCCGATGGTTTGCCACTTGTAAAAATTGTGTGCGATTTCTTGTCATTAATCTCGCTGCCAAGCCAATTTGTTTCCTGGACTGCAGTAATGCTCAGTTTGTACTTTTCGACCTGTTGAAGGAGGGCCTTCTCGGCCCCCGGTTTGTTCAGGGAGCGTACATTCCAGGATCCGAAAGAATAATCCTTTATTCGTTTGCGTGGTCGTCGTTGTTGATCCGTCCAATCCGAGGCTTTTGTTCCAGGTTTCTTGACATGGAGTGGTTTTTACAAGGACGAGTTGTCAGCACGTCGCTTAACCCCATTCAGGGGATGCCCTCGGAGATAGCTGCTTCAGATGGTTTAATAAACGTGCTGGAGCCCACACAACTATGTAGCAGGTCCAACTACGCAAGTCATTCCATCTTACTAGACCTGAGACGCTTAGGTGTTGGTCAGCCATTCAGGCTACAGCTATCTGCCTTTTCCAAACTGTCTTATCGCTAAGACATTGGCCGTCAGCGAATTGATACACTGCCGTTACCAGGGGGCGCCCACGCGGAGGACTATGGAAAAGGTCTTTGCCGCCCGGCAAAGAACCAGACGAAAGTTTCACCGCCAGGCATCTAGTCCTGTCAGCTGCAGTGAACTTTCGTCTGGCTCGTCAACAACGCGTGCAAGACCCGTATTTTGGGGCGCATCAATCCACTAAAATTTTAGCATAACAAAAAACGTATACTTTCCCTATGAATTCCGATGAAAAGGCCGGAAATCACCTGTAATGTTGTCATTTGACAACCACTTTGAATTCACTTTTTGGAGCACTTCCGGGAGTTTTCGCTGAACTCACAGGCCCAAGAATTCGTCCCATGGTAGTGTTGCACCATTCGCACTAGCCAAATTGGCGGAAAATTAACGAAAAATCCGAAATTTTCCGAGTCGCATTTTCATAACCACACTCATGTCTCGCGCACTTTCGAGCAGTTCATTTTGGTCGGAAGTTCGCGGCACCTTGCGTTTTTTTTCACTTTTAAATATCAGTGATAAGCATTACTCTCAATTGCATTTAATATCGAGACACTAAAATCACTTTTACGCACGAAAATCGCCAGATTTCAAGAGGTCAACTGCACGCGTTCTTCACTTTGTCTACATATGGTTCATTGTTTGTCATGACGTCATTACTTTGCCACTCCGGCCTGAGAATACAGATGGCGGTGCCGCAATACGAGATCAACTTCCTCTACTGTCGGGGGTTGTATGGGTGTTCCTAGATCAACAATATCGTCGAGAGCTTCCTGTGTGGGGATGTTAGATGGTAGGTTCAGAAGCTCTTCAAAACAAGAGGTCCATCGTTTGTTAATGCCATCGGTTTTGCTGATGATGTTTTCATCCTTATCTTTATAAAGGCTATTCCTGGGTTGGTAGCCGTTCTTAATTGTATTTACTAGTTTGTACGTTTGTCTGGTGTTACTATTAGCTAAGTTTTTGTTTATACTCAGCAACTGCTCGTCAAAGCATTTACGTTTCTTACGTCTAATTATTCTATTCGATATTCGCCGTAGCTCGTCATATTTTTCTCTTCTGGCTCTGATTCCTCGTTGAATCCATTGTCTGTAGGCCTCGTTTTTCGCGTCAAGTGAATTTTTGCATTCTTCGTTGAACCAGTCATTTCGCGCTCGCCAGGCTTTAAATCCCACGACTTTCTCTGCGACATCCTTGATAGTACCCTTGAGTTCTTCCCAGAATCCATGGACGCCTGTGTTGCTGATGTTGTGTAGCATAGGTGATAGTTTTTCCTCAAGGGCGGTAGTATACGCCACCGCTGTAGCATCACTCAAAAGCTTATCAACCGCAAAGATTTTGGGAGGGCTGATTCTTGATTGGTGCACTGAGGAAATTCTACATCTGTAGGTCGTTTTCACCAAGTGATGATCTGAGTCGCAGTTTGTTCCTCGATAAGAGCGGACATCCATCACACTAGACGCCCATCTCCTGCAAATGAGGACGTGGTCAATTGGTTGACGGTATGTGTGTCTGGAGAATTCCAGGTCTGCTTGTGAATGCGTCAATGCGGGAAACACGTAGAGCTTACGAGATTCCCGCTGCATGCGAAGTCAATAAGTCGCTGGCCGTTGTCGTTACATTCTTCATGGAGGCTGTGGCCTCCAGTGGTCACCCGGTGCCAACTTTCATTTCCGACTTTCGCGTTAAAGTCTCCCAGCAGCAATTTGACATCGTTTGTTGAAAGTGAGTCGAAAAGAGTCTCAAGGCGGGCGTAGAAATCGTCTTTTATTGCGTCATCTTTTAACTTCAGTGGGGGCATGCACATTGATGAGCCGGAGATTGAAGAATCGAGTCTTGATGCAAATCGCACACAGCCGTTCATTTATGGGTTTGAAGTCAGTAATATGCGGTTTGAGGTGATTGTTAACTATAAATGCTACTCCAAACTCCTTGCGGCCCGATGGTTTGTCACTTGTAAAAATTGTGTGCGATTTCTTGTCATTAATCTCGCTGCCAAGCCAATTTGTTTCCTGGACTGCAGTAATGCTCAGTTTGTACTTTTCGACCTGTTAAGGGCCTTCTCGGCCCCCGGTTTGTTCAGGGAGCGTGCACTCCAGGATCCGAAAGAATAATCCTTTAGTCGTTTGCGTGGTCGTCGTTGTTGATCCGCCCAATCCGAGGCTTTTGTTCCAGGATTCTTGACATGCAGTGGTTTTTGCAAGGACGAGTTGTCAGCACGTCGCTTAACCCCATTCAATGGATGGCCTCGGAAGATAGCTGCTTTAGAAGGTTTAAGAAACGTGCTGGAGTTCACACAACTATGTTGCAGGTCCAACAACGCAAGTCATTTCATCCTACTAAACCTGAGACGCTTAGGTGTTGGTCAGCGATTCAGGCTACAGCTATCTGCCTTTTCCCAAACTGTCTTATCGCTAAGATATTGGCCGTCAGCGATTTGATACACTGCCGTTACCTGGGAGCGCCCACGCGGGGAGACTATGGAAAAGGTCTTTTGCCCCCTTTTTAATGCATGTGGTCGTCGCCAATTACTAGTACTGTACAAGTTTTTTTTACTTATATCGCATGCACCTCTAGGTTAATTTGCATTTGCATGTCATATACCAATTTTCAGCCCTCACCTGCCATTATTACCCTCAAAACACGAAAAAATACGTTTTTGCACCTGGTGGAGGGCAACAACGGCCATAACAGGGCCTCCACAGAGGCCCCGACCTTGGTAACATTTCTTAAATCGAAAACTACGGTATAAAGAATGTGTGTACTAAATTTCGTTACTTGAGCATAAAATGCAAGGTGGGTTGTATTTTTGCACTTTATCGTCCGTATTATTTTAGGATCCGATCAGCTCGTCGGCGGGCGAAATTCCACTTAACGAAGTCTTTAATTACGCCAGGTGGTCAAAATGATTCGTTGGAGGGCATCTGTACGTCACTTGGCAATGTTATCATATTTTAAAGGATGATACAGTTTTGTTCGAAATATTTTCCTTCGTCAAATTGCGACAGATAAGCAAAGACGTGTTTAAGCCAAGCTTGCTGACGATATAAGAATGCATTTATAATTCGGTAGTGTCGTAAGCAAGACGGGACACAAACAACTGCCTATGAGGAGAACATACGCGCAGTGTCGCGTCCAAGCCTGAAGAAGACTGAGGCACGCCATCGGATGAAATATAAATTGATGGAGGATCCAACAGATTAGCGGAACCAGAAGTTGGCTGCGATAATATATTAATAGTGTCCGCAGCATTGTGAGTAGGAGGCTTGGAGGAAGCATAAAAAACTATTTGTACTAAATTATATTTAGCATGGGTAATAAATTTGAAAATATTCAAGACATTTTTTATACCCTTCACGGATGTGATAGGGTATATTAACTTTGTCATGAAGTTTGCAACGCACAGAAGGAATATATTCTTGGTCGGTATGACGAGACGAGTCGATTAAGCTTTGTCCGTCTGTCCGTCTGTCTGTCTGTCCGTCTGTCTGTCTGTCCGTCTGTTTCTATGCAAACTAGTCCCTCAGTTTTAGAGCTATCGAGTTGAAATTTTGTACAAAGCTTTCTTTCTACTGCATGCTGTAGATATGTCGGAATCAACGGAATCGGACCACTACGTATGTAGGAATTAGGACCATTCAATTAAATGAAACACACTGAATCTTTTATTTCCGTAACAAAATCTACACACTGACGTTCGTCTCGATGGGTTCGTAACTCTTCTCTGCGTCCTCTTCTTCATCCGTTCTCGTCGTTTTTTGTCTTTTTCTCGTCTCTCCGTCTTTGTTCCGTTCTCGTCTGTCTGTATATGGTCTGTCCGTACAGGGTGTCTCTTCATCCACACATATCCCACACGGCCATCCTACTGGTCATTGGACCCCGATGACCAAGGTTTCATCATGTCAGCGGCTGTTGTCGTGTTCTGGGCTCCTTCTCCTTTTCCAATACGCGTAACATCGTAGCGATCACAAGGTAGAATTTTCGTTACTCGGTATGGTCCTAAAAATTTCGGCTTTAGTTTCATTCCTACGCCGAATTGTGTCCTTTGAATCGCAATGAGGTCGCCTATATTATATTTTTTCGGTTTCTTGAAGTGTCGTTGGTTTTTGTGGCGTTGTTCTTGTTGAACCTCTTCTATATTTCGTTTCGCGTCGTTTCTTAGTTTTTCACGCGGCTATCATTTCAGAGTCCAATATTTCTTTGATGTTGATGTTAGTATTTGCATCACGCATTCTCGTTCCAAACAGAATTTCAAATGGCGTATGTGAGATTGAGCGCTGAAAAGTTCCATTGATGTATTGTTGAACCATACTAACTTTACTGTACCATTTGTCGGGCTGATCTAAGGATATCTTTGATAATGATGGTATAATAATACTGTGTATCGTTTCCACTTGGCCATTTCCACGTGGTACACCAGTAGTTATGCAAATATGTTCAATATTTTGCGTGTCGCAATACGATTTGAAATCCTTGGACGTGAATGCTGCTCCTTTGTCTGTAATGATGCGTAGAGGATTTCCAAAAATTAATTGCTGTTTTTTCAGCTTCTCAATCGCTTCTATTGCACCCGTAGACTTAGTCGGGTATATCCACACGAATTTGCTGAAGTCGTCGGTTATAACTAGTAAATATTTGTAGCCCTTGTTGGTTGCGGTCATCGGTCCCAAGTGATCGATGTGATACGTTGATAGCGGTTTGTCTCCTTTGGGAATGGGATGTAATTCGATTTCCTTCTTCCCCTTTTTTCTTTCAGCGATGATGCATGGAATACAGTTGTCGATGTGATTCCGTAATTTCTCCGTAATATTCGAAATGTATTTAATAATCACGCTCGATTATGTCACGCATTTTCTTCATACCGGCATGTCCATTATCGTGGGTTCGTTGAATTATATCCTTTTCCATGCTCGTTGGTAAAACGGTAAGTTCGTCCCCGTTTATCTGCTTCATTAGAACTCCATTTCGTGTAACATAGTGGTCGACTTCTCGTGTTTGCAGTGTTTCTATTATCGATTTCAGCTGATCATCCTTTTCTTGAAGTCCTTTAATAGTTGCAGTTAACGTTTCTTCGATAATCATCACAGGATATCTGCTTAGAGTGTCTGCATGTTTTAAACGTGTTCCAGGTCGGTGTTCCAATGTATAGTCGAATTCTTCGAGATACATAGCCCATTGGATTATTCGTCGAGGCAAATCGGTTTTACTCATCGTTTGTTTAAAATCTACGCAGTCGGTGACTATTTTGAATTTCATACCTAGTATGAAAACACGAAATTTCCGTAGAGCATGAACAATTGCCACAACTTCTAATTCATACGATGTGTATTTTCGCTCGCTGTCTGAAGTTTTCTTGCTAAGATAATAGACTGGATGAAATTCGTTGTCGTCGTTGCACTTCTGCAGTAATACAGCTCCGCAGCCGTCGATGCTCGCGTCCGTGTGAACTTCTGTTTCAGCATTGATGTCGTATATTCGTAATACGGGAAAACATGTAAGTTGACTCTTCAATGTATTAATAGCGTTGACTTCAGTTTCTGTGAGTTTCAATTTCTTGTCGTATCTATTTCGTGTAAGTTCGGTTAACGGTCGTGCGATAAAGGCGTAACCCGGTATAAACTTGCGGAAGTATCCGGTTAAACCTAAGAAGCTCATCATATCCTTAATTGTCTTCGGCATCGGGAAATTTTGCACGGCTTTTACTTTGTCACTTGATGGAGAAATATTTCCGCCATGTAGTCGATGACCAAGAAATTCCACTTCTCGTTGAAGGAGATTGCATTTCGCCCAGTTAAACTGCAGTCCATTCTTAGCTGCTACAGTTAGCACTTTTTGCAATTTGTCGAATGCTTCGTCGTCATTTTTTGTTGGAATTATGAGGTCGTCCATGTACAAACGTATGGTTCCATCGCGTGTCAAGTCTTGAAATACTTTATTGACGAACCGAATAAATACTTCTGGAGAATTACAGAGTCCAAACGGTGTTTTCAGGAACTCATATTGTGCCGATGGCGTTACGAAACTTGTATACTTGACGCTTTCTGGAGACACCGGAACGTGGAAAAAACCATTTTGTAGATCCAGGGTAGAAAAAACTTTCGCTTGACCGATATCGTTTATTAGATCCTCGATTAACGGAACAGGATATCTATCCTTGACGATTTTACGATTTAACTTACGAAAATCTATACATACACGTAATGATCCATCTTTTTTTCTTGCCAAATGTACAGGGCTAGCATAATCAGAGTTTGATTCACGAATAATACCGTCGTCAATCCACTTTTGAATTTGTTTGTCTAATTCGCGTTTTTCCAGGGGTGCTAATCATCTTGGTGGCATGTTAACCGAAATATCATCTACTAGACATATTTTCAACCGAACTGAAGTTTCCACTTTACTGTTGGGGTGATAGTTCGCCACTAAATTCAAAACGTCATGCTTTTTGGCGCCTATTCGAGGAAAACTTTCCTCCACACTATCTATAACCATTGCGTCGAACGGATCAGTGATTTCTTCGACACTAGCATTTGAATTTTTCACAATAAACTTTAGTTCGTTTTTGTTTATTTCCACGCGTCCACTTGACAAAATGTCTGTACCTATAATCATATCGAAATTGGTCGAGTAGTCTGGTAAAACCGATACACTTGTAGAAAACATTACGTCGTCTATTTGCAATTTCACCAACACAGTTCCAAGAATTTGAATATGCGCGTTTCCGATCCCCGTTACAGTCTTAGACACCTCGGAACTTTCGAATCGTAAATTTAGGTTTTTCGCCACTGTTTGCTTTATTATTGTTAGTACACTTCCGGTATCACACAAGGCTAAAATATCCGCGTCGTTTATTTTGATATTTTTCGTGTAATGTGGTCCAACACTAACCGTGTTTATCATATTTATTTGATACTTTGCACGGTTGGGCATTTATTCCGTGCACTTTGCTCCACACCTCGCACCGAGCACGTTTTTGGGGCAAAGGGCACTCCCGAGAAATATGTCCGGTTTTTTCACAGTTGAAGCACTTTTTTTCGTTCTGCACTTTTTGTTGCTTTTCACGATTATTCGTTTGTTTGCCAAATTGTTTGATGTTTTCGTCATATTGGCGCAAACAATCAAGTAAGTCCCGCAAACGATAAATTGGCATAGCCAAAATCGATGTTATAAATCGATCGTCGCGATTTCACCATTTGCCGCGATTCCACACATAACATGAAAGTACGTTTCAGCTGACTCGTTTGTTTTACGTTTATTATCGCGTAAACGATCGTGAATGTCAACATCATCGGAAGAGCTCGGAAAAAAGTCAAGCAATAATTCACAAAACGAAAACCATGTTAAGTTTGTGATATCGATGCGACTGTACCACAACTGTGCGTTTCCTTTAAGTCTTGTTGGCAATACAAACAAGAGAAGTTTTTCATCAAAATCGTATACTCGCATCAGTGTGTTGACGCGTTCAACCCACTTGTATGCGTTACTTCCAGTCTTATTACCAGGGTCGTATGCTGGTATTATTTCTTGAAGATCGCGTGGAGTATACATTTGTTTTGGGTATCGTGACTCATTTTCGATACGTGTAGAACACATCGGTTCGTCTCGTGCACTTCGTGTAGATTTTACGTCTTCTTCCGCGCGTGCATTCGCTTTCAGCGATTCATGTGAGTTGCTTCTTCGATCGACATGGATGATGGTATTCGTGTCTCGTTCGTTTTGTGAGAGCGACAACGTATGCTCACACAAACGAGCAATTAGCTCTTCCCGCTTTCATTCTGCGTCTAGGCCGTGTGCCAATAACGCGTCACGTAATGAGTTTACCGTAGCACGTTTCATCCTGTCTTCGTTAGATTTAGCTTCACACAAGTGTCCTTCACAGAGAGGGTTTTAATCTATTCCACTAACGTTGAATCACTTTCGTCGGAATCGTTATCGTTTTTTTTTTTAGTAAATTGCATTACTCGTAATTCGATTGTCTTTCACACGCGTTACACACTCCACTCGCTGTGTTTATTGCTTAGGTTGAGCTCCCATGTAGGAATTAGGACCATTCAATTAAATGAAACACACTGAATCTTTTATTTCCGTAACAAAATCTACACACTGACGTTCGTCTCGATGGGTTCGTAACTCTTCTCTGTGTCCTCGTCTTCATCCGTTCGCGTCGTTTTTTGTCTTTTTCTCGTCTCTCCGTCTATGTTCCGTTCTCGTCTGTCTATATATGGTCTGTCCGTACAGGGTGTCTCTTCATCCACACACGTATATGACGTGGAACCATACCCAACTGACAATTTTGTTCTTATAGAGATCTTCAAGGATTTTATAAGAACTACATTTAGTTTCAGCTAAGACTTATTGACTTGCAAATTGTTCTGATAGAAATCTTAAAGAACGTTTCTAGCCAAAAAGTGGCGTATGAAATTATGAGTATAAAGTATTTTAAGAATTCTTCAAGTCTTCTTGACAGCTCTAACTAGAGAACTTATCAGAAAGATATCAGTAAAAGTACGTATAAGTGATTTACAGTAATCTGCTATACATACATAGATCACCTTTTAGAATCTTCACTAAGAGACAAAGATTTCTATTGGTTTTCAGTAAGTAAATTTTGTGCTTATTGTAGCATTAAGTGGAATTCATGATACTTTTGGAAGTTGTCTATAAAAATACGAATGGAGTTGAAATTTATACTTGTATTATTGCGGTCTGATGCACTTTTTCGCAGTGGATTTCGTCGATTTGATAGTCAAATTTTCTCTGCGAAAAAAAATTTTCTGATCAAATGCTGTACAAAACTCTCAAAAAAACGAATCCCTCTCGAAATTTAGCATACATGTACATTTAATGTTCATCATGAATTAAATGTATTTCTTGCATAGTAGCTAAAAGTGGCCTAAAATGTATTAAACACGTTCTTATTTTCTTGTCAGACTCCAAGAAATACATTTGAAATGAAAATATCCAAAGTCACCAAAGTATTGGAGAAATTAATTTCTGGCGCAATAATTGCTATAACCAAACAGTCGAAAAAGATGGCGGTTCTCTCAAGCTCTATTTTAAAGAACTTATAAGTGTTTAGTTAAGTTTGTTGCTCCCATAAGTAAATTATAATAACTTCTTCCTATTAAACTTTTCTTCAAAATTGCAATTAAACTATATCTTTCCCTACAACCTTCGCCTGATTTCTTTAACCTTTAACTGGTGACAAGCGGTCTCACAGGCCGCGCGGCGTCAGCGAAACATCATTTCACCCCCTTCACCGCGCTTCCTTTGTTTCAACTTCCGAGTAGCTTCGACTTTAGTTGCATCCACGACGTAGAGAAAAACAGTTGCATCGTAAAGTCCAAAATCGGTGAGTTATATCGATGTAATGTTTGGCAACGGTCTCTCAGACCTTATGTCACCACTTACGTAACTTACTTACGTAAAGGGGGGCAAAAACTCCTCTTCCATAGTCCTCCGCGTGGGCGCCCCCTGGAACGGCAGTGGTCACTGACCATTGCCAACCAACGTCAAGCCGCCAGTGATGGCGGTGCGATGATTTGGTTGAGGTACCCCTGTGGTGTGGGGTGTGAAAAAAATACCACGGCCTTTCCCTTTGAGGGCCTGTCGTTAAAACCGGCAATCAAAGGACAGGATGTGTATGCCAGCAACTTGCACTATCCGAAATCTTTATATGCTAACGAAACGTCAACTATGCCTCGGATAAGGACTGACTCAACGGTTACGACTTTTAGCTATCGTACAATGACAAAGATTGGATTCTGGAATGTGCGTACTATCCTGGACAATGGATCAGAAGGTCCCCAGAACGCACGATTTCTTCAATTAGAGAGTGAATTTCTGAGGTACAAATTAAATATCTTAGGAGTTAGTGAGATAAGATGGTGGAACAGCGGAGAATTCATCTCTCCAACGGGCAGCACTGTAATGTTGTACTCCGGTAAAGCTACCGGTAGTCGCCGTGAGTCAGGTGTGGGGCTCCTTTTAACCAGAGCCGCGCGAAACTGTCTCTTATCCTGGGAACCGGTCTCTGACAGGGTCTTGACCGCCAGGTTCCGGACCAAAATGAGGAACATCTCAATAATACAATGTTATGCCCCTACTGAACCAGACAATGTCTTGGCAAAAGACTCCTTCTATGAAGAACTAAACGCCGTTCAGAGCAGAACACCTAAAGGTGACATTATAATGGTTATGGGTGATTTGAATGCGAAAGTTGGCGCTGATAACTATGGGCTCAGACATGTGATGGGGAGACACGGTCTTGGTGATCGTAATGACAACGGTGAAAGATTTGTGGAGTTCTGCAACTTTCACAGTCTCTTCATCGGTGGTACTATGTTTGAGCATAAGGACCACCACAAAATCAGTTGGTCCTCTGTTGATCGGCGCAGAACACAAAATCAAATCGACCATTTTGCCATTAGTAAAAGATTCAAGAGTTGCCTCCTGGACGTGCGAAACAAGAAGGGTGCCGATATTGGGATGGGAAGAGACCATTATCTTATGATCGCTAATGTTCGATTGCGTATTGCAGCTGTGCGCCGCCCCAGCGACGAAAGATCCAGGCCCCGCAAATTCAACACCGCTCGACTAAAAAATCCAGCTGTCTTACAACAATATAATGACCATCTTGCGCAAAAAGCAGCTGAGATAACTAGTCACCCAGATAGTGACATAAACGAAAACTGGGATGCCATAAAAAATGCGTACATTGATAGCGCAAATACCATCCTTGGCCCAAACCCGGATTGCCGGAATAAGCCCTGGATGTCCGACGCTTCATGGCAGCGGATTGTTGAAAGAAAGGAGCTGAAAGTTCGTTTGGCTGCAGCATCAGACGACAATCGAAGCAGCATCGAACTCCTTTACCGTCAGAAAGCTCGAGAAGTTCAGCGTAGTGTGCGACGCGATAAAAGAGTTTATGCCAATTCTCTTTTAGCGTCAGCAGAAGAAGCCGCTAGAAGTAACAAGTTAAACGCCGTATACGGTGTCATCAAGGAGTTTACAGGTGGTCGTAACTCCTGCCAACATCCGGTGAAAGATAGTGATGGAAAGCTACTTATCTTGGAAGAAGATCAAATGAGGCGGTGGAAAGAACACTTCGCCGCGGTCTTGAACCGTGTAACCTCTGGTGAAGTTCCCCCTCATATAGATAATTTAGCTAACCATCAAAATATGCGTATACGGTCCACTGCCCCGACTAAAGAGGAAATAGTCACTGCAATTATTGCACTAAAACGAGGAAAGGCCGCCGGACTTGACGGCATCCCTGCCGAACTTTATCAAGCAGCCCCAAGCGTAACTGCCGATTTGCTGCACCCACTTGTTGATAAAGCGTGGAATACAGAGACCTTTCCCACTGAGTGGAAGGAAGGTTTGATCATCAAACTTCCAAAGAAGGGTAGCCTCACAGACTGTAATAATTGGAGAGGCATTTGTGTGCTTCCTGCCGTTGCCAAGATAATAGCTAAAATCGTCCTGGAAAGACTAAAGGCCCACTTAGAAAGCACAATTGATGAAGAGCAGGCTGGCTTTCGATCCGGATTCTCCTGTGTCGATCACATTAACACCTTGCGAATCATCATCGAGCAATGCGCTGAATACGATTCTCCGCTTCACTTGCTTTTCATCGATTTCGAAAAGGCTTTCGATAGTGTGAACCGGGATTCTATATGGGCGGCCTTGCGCAGGAGAGGCGTCCCTGAGAAGCTTGTGGCTATTATTAAGGCAACCTATGACGGCGCGAAATGTCGCGTTCTGCATAAAGGTAAGGTGTCGGGGGACTTTGAGATTCGCAGTGGAGTTCGGCAGGGGTGCATCCTCTCACCGATCCTATTCCTCATTGTGATCGGCGATGTGTTGCATGCAGCCCTATCCGGACTCGACAGAGGAATTCAATGGACTTTGATATCTTATCTACAACATCTTGACTACGCTGACGACATATGCCTACTCTCCCACAAAATCATGGATCTTTCCGCAATGGCGTTAGATCTCGAGAGGGAGGCAAGCAAGGTTGGGCTAAAGATTAATACCAACAAGACCAAGGTTCTTAGCCCGCCGTTGCGAAAAAGAAATCCGACACCTATTGCCATCAATATTAATGGGCAGCCTGTGGAGAAGGTGGGCAACTTCGTCTACCTGGGTAGCATTGTTGCCGAAAATGGTGGTACGGAGCAGGACATCGCTCGTCGTATCAACCAGGCTAAACGTGCATACGGCATGCTGTCCAAAATCTGGCAGAGCAGTTATCTCAGCATCAAGACCAAGCTGGGCCTGTTTCGCTCCCTGGTACTATCAGTACTTTTGTATGGGAGCAGTACATGGAAAGTTTCCGTAGGAGTTACCAGAAAGCTGCAAGTTTTCGTCAACTCATGTCTTCGTCGAATTTTAAGAATTTTCTGGCCCGAAACAATATCAAATGAAGAGCTAAGTCGGCGTACGGGTCAGATGCCAATCGACGAATTGATACGCAGGCGAAAATGGCAGTGGATAGGTCACACATTGCGGAAGAGTGATAACTGCATTGCTATGCATGCCATGAAATGGAACCCCATTTCCAACCAAGGCCGACCAAGAGGGGGTCCTTGAATCACATGGCGTCGATCTGTGGCAAAGGAGTGTCAGGTACTGGGTAAGTCTTTTGGGGAGTTGCGCCCCATTGCCCAGAACAGAGTACGATGGCGCGCAGGAGTAGTTGACGCGCTATGCCCCGCTTGGGGTTAAGGCAAAGTAGTAGTAGTAGTACTTACGTAACTTTTTAAAGTAGTTTTGCCATATTGTTTTTGTCGTATTTTTACAGTTATTATTTACAATGAATAGTTCCGCACCTCCTAAAAAGAAGCGAAGGGAGTCGGGAGTTGCGAATGTAGTGCGAGATACTAGTAAACAGCTTGCAAATTCTCAAATTGAAGAATATCTCGCACAGGAAGACTCAAGTGGATCGGAAGCCGAAAATGTTCCCGAAAACTTCGAAAATGGGCCAAAAACTCGGAAGACCTGTACCAGTTGTCCTCCTAAGTTAAATCGTAAATCTAATTACCAATGTAACTCGTGTAAAAAACATGTGTGCTTGCAGTGTGCCAAACAATTATGCCCTGACTGCCAATAAACATTGCCAAAGTTAGACCATTTTCAGTTTTGTAAAATGAGACTTGTGACTAGAGCATTATTTTTTTATTGTTGATCAGTATCTTAATTATAAGGAAAAATATTTAGTATTTTTGTTATAATATGTTGATTTATTTTTTTTTGTTGGTGATTATTTGTCTCATCTCTAGTTTTTTTATTTTACTTATTACATAAATTGTAATCTGAAGTTTTTCATTAAAAATTACATTTCGGGTTTATTGGCTAATTTTATTTTATCCTTTTATATGTGATTTAACTGTTTTTAAAGACTGCGGCAAGCTAGCCTTCCCAATTTCTATGCTATAGACCAGTTACGGCAGCGGCCTCTCATACCGTTCGTCACCAGTTACGTTACATTAAAACCATGTCCATGTCACCAGTCAAAGGTTAAGTATCAGCAGAGTGTATAGCTTTCTCATTTAAAGCCGTTCAACTCATCTCTATTTAAGCTAAAATATTACAACCCTGAAACAGGAATATATTCTTGATCAAGCTTATTATACAAGCAGTACGAGAGTTGACAAACGGCAATTATTCCTATAATGGCTTAGTTAGACCTACACTGCATTAACACTTAGAATACTACTTTGCCTTAGCCCCTAGCGGGGCATAGCGCGTCAACTACTCCTGCGCGCCATCGTACTCTGTTCTGGGCAATGGGGCGCAACTCCCCAAAAGACTTACCCAGTACCTGACACTCCTTTGCCACAGATCGACGCCATGTGATTCGAGGACCCCCTCTTGGTCGGCCTTGGTTGGAAATGGGGTTCCATTTCATGGCATGCATAGCAATGCAATTATCACTCTTCCGCAATGTGTGACCTATCCACTGCCATTTTCGCCTGCGTATCAATTCGTCGATTGGCATCTGACCCGTACGCCGACTTAGCTCTTCATTTGATATTGTTTCGGGCCAGAAAGTTCTTAAAATTCGACGAAGACATGAGTTGACGAAAACTTGCAGCTTTCTGGTAACTCCTACGGAAACTTTCCATGTACTGCTCCCATACAAAAGCACTGATAGTACCAGGGAGCGAAACAGGCCCAGCTTGGTCTTGATGCTGAGATAACTGCTCTGCCAGATTTTGGACAGCATGCCGTATGCGCGTTTAGCCTGGTTGATACGACGAGCGATGTCCTGCTCCGTACCACCATTTTCGGCAACAATGCTACCCAGGTAGACGAAGTTTTCCACCTTCTCCACAGGCTGCCCATTAATATTGATGGCAATAGGTGTCGGATTTCTTTTTCGCAACGGCGGGCTAAGAACCTTGGTCTTGTTGGTATTAATCTTTAGCCCAACCTTGCTTGCCTCCCTCTCGAGATCTAACGCCATTGCGGAAAGATCCATGATTTTGTGGGAGAGTAGGCATATGTCGTCAGCGTAGTCAAGATGTTGTAGATAAGATGTCAAAGTCCATTGAATTCCTCTGTCGAGTCCGGATAGGGCTGCATGCAACACATCGCCGATCACAATGAGGAATAGGATCGGTGAGAGGATGCACCCCTGCCGAACTCCACTGCGAATCTCAAAGTCCCCCGACACCTTACCTTTATGCAGAACGCGACATTTCGCGCCGTCATAGGTTGCCTTAATAATAGCCACAAGCTTCTCAGGGATGCCTCTCCTGCGCAAGGCCGCCCATATAGAATCCCGGTTCACACTATCGAAAGCCTTTTCGAAATCGATGAAAAGCAAGTGAAGCGGAGAATCGTATTCAGCGCATTGCTCGATGATGATTCGCAAGGTGTTAATGTGATCGACACAGGAGAATCCGGATCGAAAGCCAGCCTGCTCTTCATCAATTGTGCTTTCTAAGTGGGCCTTTAGTCTTTCCAGGACGATTTTAGCTATTATCTTGGCAACGGCAGGAAGCACACAAATGCCTCTCCAATTATTACAGTCTGTGAGGCTACCCTTCTTTGGAAGTTTGATGATCAAACCTTCCTTCCACTCAGTGGGAAAGGTCTCTGTATTCCGCGCTTTATCAACAAGTGGGTGCAGCAAATCGGCAGTTACGCTTGGCGCTGCTTGATAAAGTTCGGCAGGGATGCCGTCAAGTCCGGCGGCCTTTCCTCGTTTTAGTGCAATAATTGCAGTGACTATTTCCTCTTTAGTCGGGGCAGTGGACCGTATACGCATATTTTGATGGTTAGCTAAATTATCTATATGAGGGGGAACTTCACCAGAGGTTACACGGTTCAAGACCGCGGCGAAGTGTTCTTTCCACCGCCTCATTTGATCTTCTTCCAAGATAAGTAGCTTTCCATCACTATCTTTCACCGGATGTTGGCAGGAGTTACGACCACCTGTAAACTCCTTGATGACACCGTATACGGCGTTTAACTTGTTACTTCTAGCGGCTTCTTCTGCTGACGCTAAAAGAGAATTGGCATAAACTCTTTTATCGCGTCGCACACTACGCTGAACTTCTCGAGCTTTCTGACGGTAAAGGAGTTCGATGCTGCTTCGATTGTCGTCTGATGCTGCAGCCAAACGAACTTTCAGCTCCTTTCTTTCAACAATCCGCTGCCATGAAGCGTCGGACATCCAGGGCTTATTCCGGCAATCCGGGTTTGGGCCAAGGATGGTATTTGCGCTATCAATGTACGCATTTTTTATGGCATCCCAGTTTTCGTTTATGTCACTATCTGGGTGACTAGTTATCTCAGCTGCTTTTTGCGCAAGATGGTCATTATATTGTTGTAAGACAGCTGGATTTTTTAGTCGAGCGGTGTTGAATTTGCGGGGCCTGGATCTTTCGTCGCTGGGGCGGCGCACAGCTGCAATACGCAATCGAACATTAGCGATCATAAGATAATGGTCTCTTCCCATCCCAATATCGGCACCCTTCTTGTTTCGCACGTCCAGGAGGCAACTCTTGAATCTTTTACTAATGGCAAAATGGTCGATCTGATTTTGTGTTCTGCGCCGATCAACAGAGGACCAACTGATTTTGTGGTGGTCCTTATGCTCAAACATAGTACCACCGATGAAGAGACTGTGAAAGTTGCAGAACTCTACAAATCTTTCACCGTTGTCATTACGATCACCAAGACCGTGTCTCCCCATCACATGTCTGAGCCCATAATTATCAGCGCCAACTTTCGCATTCAAATCACCCATAACCATTATAATGTCACCTTTAGGTGTTCTGCTCTGAACGGCGTTTAGTTCTTCGTAGAAGGAGTCTTTTGCCAAGACATTGTCGGGTTCAGTAGGGGCATAACATTGTATTATTGAGATGTTCCTCATTTTGGTCCGGAACCTGGCGGTCAAGACCCTGTCAGAGACCGGTTCCCAGGATAAGAGACAGTTTCGCGCGGCTCTGGTTAAAAGGAGCCCCACACCTGACTCACGGCGACTACCGGTAGCTTTACCGGAGTACAACATTACAGTGCTGCCCGTTGGAGAGATGAATTCTCCGCTGTTCCACCATCTTATCTCACTAACTCCTAAGATATTTAATTTGTACCTCAGAAATTCACTCTCTAATTGAAGAAATCGTGCGTTCTGGGGACCTTCTGATCCATTGTCCAGGAGAGTACGCACATTCCAGAATCCAATCTTTGTCATTGTACGATAGCTAAAAGTCGTAACCGTTGAGTCAGTCCTTATCCGAGGCATAGTTGACGTTTCGTTAGCATATAAAGATTTCGGATAGTGCAAGTTGCTGGCATACACATCCTGTCCTTTGATTGTCGGTTTTAACGACAGGCCCTCAAAGGGAAAGGCCGTGGTATTTTTTTCACACCCCACACCACAGGGGTACCTCAACCAAATCATCGCACCGCCATCACTGGCGGCTTGACGTTGGTTGGCAATGGTCAGTGACCACTGCCGTTCCAGGGGGCGCCCACGCGGAGGACTATGGAAGAGGAGTTTTTGCCCCCTACACTTAGAATGGTCTAAAGCAAAACTTTAAGAGGATCTTTTCTAATAACACACTTGCAAAAATTACTTTTAAGGCTATAATCTGAACAAAATGCCTTTAAAGTTTTCATCGAGCTTCCAATCTGCACTAAAGACTTTTCACACGTCTTTTCTTTTAAAAGTTACAACAGATTCAGGTATTAGTTTTACTTTTTAGCAGAATGCCTAATAAATATCTTTAACGTAATATTTCGTTCCGAAAGGTTTAATACCGATATTATAAGAGTTTTGGTTCTCACCTCTGGAGCAAATTGTTAGTTGGGTAGGAACGGCCGGTCCAAAAATTCGTCTTTGTGAGAAAAACTTTTTTATTTCTTAAGATATATTTTTCAAATTTCACACTAATCAATAATATTTTTTGACAAATCACATTCCCAACTTTCGTTGAAATTGGACTACTGTATCGTATAGCTGTCATAGGAACGACCGTTCCAAAAGCAGGTTTTTGTTAGAAAAACTTTTTTATTTCTTTCAAATTTCATATTATTCAAACATATTTACTGCCAAATCACGTTTCGAAATTTTATTGAAATCGCCCTACTATTTCATGTACCTCTCATACCCCTAGTCTACACTCATAGACAAAATCGTGCGATTGTCTATAGACAAATCGAGGATTTTGTATTTAGACAATCGCGAACAATTCGGAACATTTTTATGAACTTTGTTCCTCGTCCACATCTATTGTACTTTTAGTTTCTGAGAGACATGGCAACTGAAAGAGCGGCCTGTGGAATTGCTGCTTGTGTAGCCTTTATCTTTGCTAATAAAAAAGGGAAGAAAGCCCGCAAACGTTTGTTTATACGGACCTTGTTTGTAGATGGTACTAAATTCGGCCTTAATCTATTAGAAAAGCTGAAATTGATGATGAGGGAGATGGCTTCGGCTTCCAAAATTTTTCCACATTAACCGCTACGGATTTTGAGGTATTGCTACAAATGGTTTGAAATAAAATTTCAATACAAGACACAAGATTTAGAGAAAGCATTCCACCTGCCCTCAGGTGGTAACGCTTCGTTATCAGACGAGTCATTTACTAACCTTATGTATACATTCAGGGTTTCCAAGCAGACGATATCATCGTTTGTACCGGAAGTTTGTGAAGCCATAATGTCTTCGTTAAAAAAAACTTCGTACAGGTAAGTACAAATAATAAAAAAGTGATAATTTTAGTGAAAACATTTATTAAAGTTGGAAAATATATTTTAAAAGAGTTGATATGTTTTCTCTGTTGTCCACATTTCAAAAATACTACTCAAATAAACGACAATTATCTGACCGCACGCTATATGCTCTTGCGAACACGACGAAATGTTGCACAAAATGTCTCAAGTTTTCCATTCTTGATGGGAACTCAAAGACACACGATAGACAGCTCATAGACATGTATAGGTACATGCAGTTGCAGAACACTCGAATTGTTCCCGATTTGTCTCTAAAAAATCGCAGAACCCTGTCTATAGACACGAGTTGCGGAACTTGTCTATGAGTGTGAACTAGGGGATAGAAACAATAAAATCGGAACAAGTTTTACTACTAATTTCAAAGTGGCAAATGCCCCATAAGTCACAAGGAAGGTATGATACATTTCCTTTTCTTTTCATTAGACCTCGTATTTTCTATTTTAACTCACACTTTTACTACAAGTAAACTGAATTCCGTAAATAATATATACCGATTACAGAATCGATACTTATTTCATATATGAGCCCCCACAAAACGTAGTAAAATCAGGGACCACTGTGACTACATTTCAATTAACGCACTAATACGCAAAAATCATCCTCCCCATCATCCCCAAGGCATCAACGAAATTACATGTTGATGCCTCCATTCTATATTATTCTCTGCATGATTATGACCAATTATCTTATCAAGATCAAATGTGCTTTTGCTTGTGTTCAAACCAGCGATAACAAATAACATAATGGCCGCATCCATAAATTTGTAGCGCTACCAGAGCGCTTCCATTTCTGTCCCATTTTTGTACTGTATTGCAACAACAATTATACCGGAATATAGGGGGCTACGCCCGCAATCCGAGGGTTTTGTAGCAAGCGCTTATTTTGGTATATAAATATCGCCGACAAATTACGAACTAATATTTTCTCCTCCCCCACTGATCCCCTTTCTACAAATTTCAAGAAAATGCAAAAAATGGAATGTACTCAACATTAGTTTCTCACTTGCCTATGGCAGTGGAAAATTTTTTTTTACCTTAATTTCGCCTCTACATTTCTAAGTATAACGGTCTTGAAATGCAAGAGGGGGGGGGGGCAAACTCGGATCACATATTTTCCCCTCTACCTCTTTTCCCATCTTTTAAAATTGGTTGAAAATATCAGAAATGGAATGTACTCGGTGTTACCTTTCTCATAATACCCCACTTGCCTATACCAGATGAAAAAAAAAATTGACCATCATTTCCCCTCTATGGGGACCTCCCCTACAAGTCAGCCTATTACAACGAATCGCTTTCTGCGGCGAATTGTAATAATTCTACATATTCTCACAAAATTTCATATACATATGTAGCATCAGCCGTTCGTGAGATATTTCATGGATAGACGGACAGACGGACAGACGGACAGACGGACAGACGGACAGACGGACAGACAGACAGACAGACAGACAGACGGACAGACAGACGGACAGACAGACATTTGTTTTTACTACAAACCCTAAAAATAAGAGCGCTCCGGTAGCGCTACCATTTGTGAATGCTGGCAATAATTATCCGGGAACGATGAGTGTGTGGTGTGGAAATTTCAGAATATAAGCCATAATATAGCCAGTCAGATCGACCAAGTAGACAATCGTTCCTGAAAGTCGTACCCAGAACTGCAAAATGAAGCTGGTTATTGTTGTTTGTACTATTATGGCTTTGGTAAGAAAGTTCTTTCAATTTATTTATGTAACAATATGTAATTAGAACCACAATTTATAAAATGTTAATTTGCCACTTACCATTTGAAGGTCTCTGCAGACCCAACACCCAAAACACGTGAAGAAGTTGAAAGGATTCGTCAGGTTTGTTTCGTGGAGAGCAAGCTCTCAGATCACAGCATTGAGGTGCTCAAGAAAGGAGAGTTTCCCGATGAAACTGGCTGCTATTTCCATTGTATTGGCCTAAAATCTGGAATGTGGGATGACACTGATGGTTATGACACCGACAGAGCCTATCAGACCATCTATGCTGGCGGATATGATGTACAGAAAGAAGATATCGTTAAATGCAACACCGCCGATAAGAAAAACGAGGATACTTGCGTTTGGGCGGCCAATGTTGCAAAATGCTTGTGGGACAACAGATTTGTGAAGAGAAGGACATCATGATCATGTGAAAATTAAATGTGTGTATTCAATAAAACTATTGTACAATGTATTGTTATAGTGGAATTTTGTTTGAGTGTTGACAATAATAAAGTACTTTGTTATTAAATTTTCACTCTTCCAGCTTGGTATTTAGTAAATCAAAAATGCGAGAGAGAGAGTCTGCATTAACCCCTAGTGGGCCATATTGCGTCAACTACATCTGCGCACCACCGTATTCGGTACTGGGCAGTGGGACACTAAGTCTCCATGACATACCCAACAACTTACACTGGTTGGCCACAGATGGACGCTATGATTTCCTTATCCTGGGACGTTCCCTTGTCCTAGGATAAGGAAATTATGACGTCTATCTGTCAACCTTCCTTGGCAATCGGGTCCGATTTTACTTTAGCAATGAAGCTCTCAACATTCCGCAATGTGTGACCTATCCACTGCCATTTTCGCCTTTGTATCAGCTCGTCGAATGATACGAATATTTGACCCGTACGCCGACTCAGCTCTTCGTTTGATATTGTCTCGCGGGCCAGATAATTTTAAAATTCGACGAAGACAAGAGTTGACGGAAACCTGCAACTTTCTGGTAACACTTACGGAAACTTTCCATGTGGTGCTCCCATACAACAACACAGATAGTACCAAGGAGTGAAACACTTAAATTGACACTGAGATAACTACTTTGCCAGAGGGACGCACTCGGTAGCCATATGGCCTCCGTCTCCACTGTATGATGCTGCATCTAGGGAATCAGAGATTCAATCCTCGGCGCGTTAATAAAACAGTGGAAACTGCTTCAAACCCCTGATCCTACAAACCTGCTTTCAAGAGAAAAATTCAACCTTCTTGAAGCCCTTGAAATAAACAGAGCGAACAGGACTCCGGGAAAACTTACTTAGTGACCATCAAGGCCTCAACCATTCTCGTTTGCTAAATCTTAATCATATTGCGTTACAACATCTACACTAACGTAACATTACCTTCTATATCCTGGTTATTTCCTGCAATTAGAGTAAAAGACCTTTTACGTCAATATTTTCCCTTAGGCGGCTATTACACTATAAAAGTTCTTTTACAAATATCTTTTAAAAAAGTTTTTGTAAAATTTCTTTTATGAAAGATATTTTAGCACCAAAAATTTATTTACATATTGCACTAAGTAAAATATTTTATATAAGTTTTATTAGATGTCAATGCCGATATCTGCTGTGTTTTTGTGATACGTGAAACTTGTTGTGTTTTTTGGGACTGAAAAGATTTTTGAAAATTGAATTCGCATTTTTGTGTTGTGTTTTCAGTTTTATGGGTGATAACGTGATTTAATAAAGATACGTGAAACTTAAACTTTTGTGTTTTTTTTGACTGAAAAGATATTAGAAAATTGAACTTGTGTTGTGTTTTTAACTTTATTGGTGATGATATCGTGTTACCTGTTGCTGTTGCAGGTATTACTGCGGCAGTAACAATAATTGCTTTAATTTTTAATAAAAAAAAAGAAACGTTTGTGACAAAGACCCTGGATTAGTCGGCGTCATGAAATGGGTATCGAACAAAGTTTGCGGCGGGAACTAGCAGCAGAAGACCGTAGGAGTTTCCTAAATTATTTGCGCATGGATCAAGATACATTCAATTTCATGGTTTTGAAAGTGGGGCCTTCTATAACAAGACAAACGACGCATTTAAGAAATCCAATCACCGTTGAGGAACGGCTTATGGTCACGTTACGATTTCTGGCTACAGGTGAAAGCTATTCTAGCCTTCAGTATTCCTTCCGCATCCCGCAATGCACACTATCAAGGATTATACCCGAAACGTGCAACGCCATTCATGAAGCCCTGAAAGAAGACTACATGAAAGTTAGTAATTCAATACTAGTGATAAATGCAGCTTCGAACGAGCCGAACTTTATATATATCTGGAGGTGTCTTTGATCATTTTGATGATGAGTGGTTCGGAAAATTATCGCTTTTGATAAAAAATTTTCAAGTGTGCAACCACCTTACACAACGCGAAACAGCCTTGTGGATATCGATCGTTTCATTAAATGCCTCGATAATTGACGGTTTCAAATAGCCCGGATTTGAGACCCTCCATAATCCGGACCCTACTTTTCCTTTTTGTAATTGTTGCGTTACAGCTCGACCTCGGGTCTTGGCCGTTTAGATCATTGTCCTCCTATCACCTCGGTCGTGTCGCTGCGTCCTTCAATTTTGGAAGTTCAGCAGCTGCTCGACATCTGCATCAACTGAGTCTTTCCAACGAGCTCTCGGTCTTCTCTGCAGCCTTACTCCGCTGATGCGTCCCTTCAATATTAGTTTAGGCATGCGATTATCATCCATTCGTTGTACATGGCCGCCTCATTGAATTGGTTGCAATTAGATTCACGATGGCGTATTAAAGCGGCAGGTTGACGAACGTCGGAGGCAGTTCATCTCGATGCTATTCGTCGAGCAAATTGACTCGTCCAGTTCGGAGTGCACGTCACGCTATTCGTCGCTCATTTGGGACTTTGTTGTGCGTTCGCGACGTAGTTTATCCTGAAGTTCGGATATTTTTTCCTCGTAGGCTTCTGCGATTTGCTTTTTTTAAGCTCTTGTCTATCGGCGACGCTCTCATCTTTGTTTGTCTTGAGCATTTCCTTGTAGTTCTCGATCTTCTCTTGCAGGTGACTACACTGATCGGATTTTGTGTTGAGCTCGTTCTTGCAGGCTTCCAGATGCTGAAGGATATTGGTGATTTCCGTTTTCTTTTCGAAAATGAGCTTTTCGTAGTTCTGATCCGACATCTGCTTGGCTTTCTCCCACTTTTGGTAGGTGGAGGCAAGCAGTTGTGAAATGGACGCGTCGCTCTGCAATCGCATCTCCTCCTCGATCTTCAGCGAGCTCTTGAGCGTCTTGACTTCTGTGCGACACGCGGGCAAGTCACCCGTCTTCTCCTTCAGCCCGTCCTTCATGAGGCTAAGCTCTTCCTTTGAATCGCGCAGAACCTTGTTCATGGAGTCCGTTTGGTTGGCTTTGCTCTCGGCCTTCAGCAATTTCGCCTGTAGCTCCTTGATCTCGTCCATTTGGCCCTTGTTGGTGCGTTGAAGCTCGCGGATTTTAGCGTTAAATTTGTTGACCTGGGGCGCGAGAACGAACTCTTCCTCGGCCGACTCGGCGTTCGGTTCTTCGTGGACGTAGCCGTAACCGAGGAAGGGCAAGTCATGACCCGAAAATTCATTCAAATTTTAAAATATCCGGGGCATTTTGACGAACGTACTTCGTTTGTTTTTGATCCGCTCGATGTCCTCAAATTTGGAGACGTCGTCATCGCCAACCTAACAAAATTGACGCGCCAATAAGCATCTGAAATCTGGAGAAAACTGTTCGCAAACAATTGTTATGGTCGACTATATTTTTACATACCATAATTTTGTGTTGGATCCACCGTTGCTCCTTCCAAATGCATTTTATACAGCTTGTGCACATCTAGTTCTGGCGGTCGAAATAACAAATCAACCCGTGTGTCACGGCCAAGAGCTGCCACAGCCTCTTCGACGCAAGAAGGAAGATATAATATATATAACATGACTAGACACATACACGGAGCGACATGTCGAATATACAACTTACGTTCAATAATAACCACTTATTTCACTGATTTCCCCCATTTCACCAACTCGTCCACTTCCGAATGACAGAACAAGTCGTATGTTATGTGTACCAACTTCCACAGCTCGCACAAAAGTCTTCCTCTTCTTCGCCTGTCAAAAGTCTTTTATCAAATATATCGTGAAAAGGCTAAATATCATAAAAGAAGTTTTATAAAATTTAATTAATTAATGTTTTGTACACGCTATGTTAAGATAGTATAAGAACACAGACATTTGTAATAAGTAAATTAATCCCTCTGAAGATGCTCGAAAGAGCAATACGTGTCAGGGAATAGTAACACCTAATAAAGTGATAAGACAAAGAATCCGTATTTTGATTCCAAATTTAATTTGGACTCTCACAAAGTATTTTACAAATATCGTCAATCGAGTTTATATTGATGAAAGGTTGTGCGCGATTCGCAATAAGACACGATTTTTCAACCTCAGGCTCATCAACGTGCACGCCCCGATTAAAGTTAAGGAAGACGCATTTTATGCCCGCCTGAAGACACTGTTCGACTCACTTCCAAAAAAGACGTCAAAACACTGCTGGGAGATTTGTAATGAACCACCTGCAATGGACCATATGGTAGTGCTGCTCCCACCGGCAGATCGTAGCATCGCCTGATGAGTAGTGATCTGTTGGTGGTACGAAACCAGAGGCAGAGGGTCCCTTTACACCCGGACCCAAATTCGACCGCGTGGACGCCTGATCCGTCCGCCAACCATTCCATCCTTATCGACTATTTTCTTTTATTCCCGATTTTTATCTCTCTTGTTTGTATTGTCTTCCCCAGGCCTACGCATTTTTGTTAATACGTAAAGGAGAGGGGCAGCGAGCGGCGAAAACCCCGCCCACATCTCCCGAACTGGGCTACAGCAAGCATAGGCCGTTGCACAGCTCGTTGAGGCGCCTTTTCTTCGCCAGATGCCACGGCCCGACCTTCACGGTTCATATCCTACCTTAGGCTCTGTCCCCCCGGGCATCCTTGGGTGCCCACCAAACGGTCCGTTACAGATTTTAAAGCGAAAGTTGGAAACGAACCACTGGAAGACGTAGCGCACATGAGGAATGATAACGGTCAACAATTAATCGACTTCGCCAGCAGTAGGAATCTTATCGTAAGCTAAAGCTGCTTTCCGCATTGACGCATTCACAAACAGATTGAGAGAATACGAGACCACGCACCGTCAACCAAATTGACCACGTCCTCATATGCAAAATGTGGGCGTCCAGCGTATTGGAAGGCCGATCCCATCGAGGAGTAATCAGTGATTCAGACCATCACTTTGTGAAGACAACCTATTGGTGTAGAATTTCCTCAGTCAGCAGTCAGAATCAGCCCTCCCAAAATATTTACGGTTGTCAAACTCTTGAGCGATGCTACGGAGCAGGAGGTACAATCGCTTATGAAGAAAAACTATCACTTATGCTACACGATAGTGATGGGCATAATGACTCTTTTCACTGTGCCAGCACATAAGCTCTGACTCTTTCCAATGAATTGTTCAAAAAGAGTCATACAGAGTCTGAAACTTGGTTAATAACATATTGAACAAAATTCGTAGATGGGCGACCCTAATTTTTATTCCCTAGACTTTTAGTATAGGGTATATTGTTTTTGTCACGACGGAAATATGTAACACCTTAAAGGAGGCTCCGGAGGTATAGCAATGTATATATATAAATGATCAGGGTCACCTCCTGATTCGATTTAGCCATGTCTGTCTGTCTGTCTGTCCGTCTGTCTGTCTGTCTGTTTGTCTGTCTGTCTGTCTGTCTGTCTGTCTGTCTGTCTGTCTGTCTGTCTGTCTGTCTGTCTGTCTGTCCGTCTGTCTGTCCGTTCGCACGATAACTTTCAATAGAATGAAGCCTTGAAATTTTGGTCAAACATTGGTAGTGTAATCTAGTTGGATGGTATTGAAAATGGGCATGATCAGGCCAAGAGAACGCCTACCTCTCCTACATATGTAAAATACATAAATGTATCTATAACTCCCGATTAAATAAACGTGAAAAGCTCTAGCTTAGGTAGATTACTCATAAGGGTAATCTTATACTCTCCTGGGAAAATAAAATCGATCAGTTGGAAACTAACGGTAATTTTCTTACAAAGAACCCCGTACTACCCTAATTTTCAGGTTTTTTGTATATAACTCCTGAACCAATTGACGTAGGCACCTGATATTTGGCATGTAACCTTGAAGTGAGAAGCTGCTTAAGGTTTTGTAAGTTGGGCATAATCAGATCGAAGGAACGTCTACCTCCCCTACAAATTTCAAAAAATTACATATACCCTTAATTACGATAACTTTCGAAAAAATTATACTAGCAAGTTCAAAATTTGACAAAATGTTGCTAGTAAGACCTACTTTGCTGGTATTGAAAATGGGCAAGATCCGACCCAAGGAACCTCCACCTCCCCTACAAATGAAACTTCAAATAAGCGATAACTTTTGATAGAATGAAGCCAGCAACTTGAAGTTTTGGTCAAATGTTTAAAGTGAGATTGAGTTAGTTGGCATTAAAGAGGGGTAAGATCCGACTTAAGGAACCCCTACCTCCCCTAGAAATGAAACTTAAAATAAGCGATAACTTAACGACAAAATAAAGCTATCGACTTGAAATTTTGGTCAAATGTTTGTAGTATGATCCAGTTGGCTAATATTGAAAATACGTAAAATCCGACCAACGAAACCCCTACTTCTCCTGCAAATGAAACTTCAAATAAGCGATAACTTTCGATAGAGTGAAGCTTGAGACTTGAAATTTTTTTTTTTTTTTGTAGGGGGATCTAATTGGTTGGTGGCAATGATGGGCAAGATCCGACCCAAGGAACCCCTACCTCCCCTACAAGTGAAACTTCAAATAAGCGTTAACTTTCGATAGAATGAAGCTAGCAACTTGAAAACTGCGACAAATATTTGTAGAATGGGTCAGTTAATTGATTTTGAGAATGGTCAAGATCCCACTGAATGAGTGCCAAACTCCCCTATGAACTGGCCATATAGGAGACCCACTTCTAGTACATATGGTCGTTGCCAATTGGGACTTTTGGTATCACCACTAGGTCTGTACAAGTCTAGGGTATATACGCTTCGGACTCCGGGCCGAAGCGAAGCTTCGGCCTGGTTGTTTCTCTTTTTGACCCCAGATTTGGAGTTACCGACACCCCAATACCCTTTAGTTCGAGCCAGCCCGATCCGACCACTATTTCCCATGAAAACGGGGCTGCCAATGTGGGGCGCGCTCTTTATACTCTAGATGAAATCTGAGAGTATTATAAGTTTGCCACAAAGTTTGTAACGCTAAGAAATAAGGCTCGCAGAAAAAAATGAATGATACAGAAGTTCATATTATCACTCGAATATCTCAAAACCGTATGTCCGTCTGTCCGTCTGTCCGTCTGTCCGTCTGTCCGTCCGTCCGTCCGTGACCTCTCTAGCTCGAGAACGCGTTGAGCCATGAAGTTCAAATTTTGCACACGTTATTTTTGACAAAAAATGAAGGCTAAGTTCGTGAACGGGCTAAATCGCTCCACCCCTTCTACCCCCTCCCATACAAAATGACACATTTTTGAAAATTTACAATAATCAGATTTTCTCAGAAACTATAAAACGTATTGCTTTGAAATTTTTAATATATCACTTTTATGATAATTGTAACCTATGTTATAAAACTTATTGTAATCCTCACCCTCCTTTTACCCCCTCCCATACAAACTGCACTATTTCATGAAATACGTTAAGCCAATTTACTCAGTACGTATACAATTTATCGGGCTGAAATTTTGTACTTAACACTTAATTAACAATATCAGTTAGATTCAAAAAAATTAATCGATTACCCTTACTCCGTCTACCCCCTCCCATACAAAATGACACATTTTTGATAATTTACAATAATCAGATTTTCTCAGAAACGATAAAACATCTTGCTTTGAAATTTTGAATATATCACTTTTATGATAATTGTAACCTAAATTATAAAATTTATTGTAATCCTCACCCTCCTTCTACCCCCTCCCATACAAACTGCACTATTTCATGAAATACGTCTTAACGACTTACGTCTTACGTCTTAACGATGCATCCGAGATTGCAACCAAAATTATTTATTGGCTTTAACCAGGTTCAAATTCATCTAGAGTATTGCATGAATGGGGTTTACCCCAATCGTAGTTCTTTTATGTTTTTATTTTAGTTTTTTGACTCTTTTTGCACGATACGGACGATTCGATTTTGCATCGCTCTTTTTGAACGAATCTTTTTGTGCGATTCGATTTTGTATCGTTCGTCTATGATGTTAAATTGGCCACGTTTATATCGTGAAACTAAAAGGCGATTTAACTAAATTGTTATAGTGTTAACACTTGTTCGTGGTGTGTTTATACCGACCATACGGGGAGGTACTAATTATGAAAGATGTCAGTAGTTGATTTGAAAAATGTAAAGGATGAAGCGAATGCAGAATTTCAGAAAGGGATGAGGTATTTACATAACATATAAAATGGAATTATCACCAACGACATCATTAGCGAAGACAGCAACATCACCTAGTCCCAATTTGTTTGGCCAGTTCGGCATCGCAAGTGGAGCTAAAAGTTAGTACCAAAACTCTAAACCGATACGTTTACTTCGTGGTGAGTTAGATCGATTTAGTTAAACCTCGAAGATAGCCCCGAGGTATAAACGTAGTGATTGTATGTATTACAGCAGCTGGAAATTTGGGTTTGCTTACACTGTAGCTGTAGTGGAAGTGGAAACTATGGGTTTTTGTTTGGTTTCATATAAAGTTGAGCTTGAGATGATGATACGTAAGACGCATACTTTTGTTTTTATTTACAGTAATTTTACAGTGTGCCATTCTTAAATTGAACGACTCGGAGACTATGTCGTTGTGCCGAATCTTTCGCTCATTCTGATGAGTCGTTCAAAAAGAGCGACTCGTTACTGTGTTACACATCACTACTACACGACATCAGCAACACAGCTGTGAAGAGTCGCCGAGAGGGTCGTGGGGTAAAAAGCCCGTCGAGCGCGAAAGAAGTGTGTTTGACGACGAATGCAGAACATCACTGGATGCAAAGAACGAGCCTACAGACAATTTATCCAACGTGAACCTAGAGCAAAAAAAAGGATGACGACCAGACGAACACGAACGGAATGTCTATCGTTACTCGAACCACTTGCAGCTTAATCGCTGATCGAGTCAATCGCCGCCTAATCGGTGAACTAGCCAATTGCTGTCTAATTGGTGACCGAGCCTCTGCTCTCCTAATCGGTGAACGAGCCTCTTGCTTGTCTAATCGATGAAGTGTTGGGCCAGTAGGCACAAAGTCCGCCTTCGAGAGGCACTTGGTCTTGTGAGGTCCCCTCCCCCCCCCCGATACTCGTGGCATCTTACCCTGCGAATAGTTGATCCAGATGGTCAAAAGGGCGTCTAAACGGATTAGAAATTATCACCCATACAACTGGTGCATGTATTGTGAACTTTCGCTGGACAAATGCGGGTGGTGCATGTGGTTAGTCCGTTACCTCCAAATTAAAAATAGCGCCTTTCAATCACCTTCTTGGTGAGCTGTCGCTCGATTTTTCCGGCCAGAAAAAAAAACCAATCCCTGTTAGGGTTAGATCTACCGAAGTCGTGTCCTTATAGTTACCGCAAACAAGCTATCTTTTTATTTAAACGCAGAAGAAAGACTTCCTCGCCCGACACTTTGTCCGCTGTGGCACTTGTTTTCGAGTGGCCAATATGGCCACGGAACGTTGATGTGGTGAAACTTTGAAAGTGGAATGGGCGCCATGAAATAGGCATAGTGAAAATGTGCATTGATGTACATTTTCGGTGTGGAACCGAATGTGTACATGCGTGCTGATTTTTGTTCGGTTTGCCGCCGTTGCGCGTTTGCTGCTATAACTTGGAAGCTAGGCGGGGAAATTCCTCTTCCATAGTCCTCCGCTTGGGCGCCCCCTGGAACGGCAGGGGTCACTGACCATTGCTAACCAATGACAAGCCGCCAGTGATGGCTGTGCTATGTTTGGTTGAGGTTAACATTTCCCCTGTAGTGTGGGCTGTAAAAATAATACCACGACCTTTGACGGCCTGTCGTTAAAACCGACAAACAAAGGACAGGATGTGTATGCCAGCAACTTCCACTATCCGAAGTCTTCTATATGCTAACGAAATGTCCACTATGCCTCGGATAAGGACTGACTCAACGGTTACGACTTTTGGCTATCGTACAATGACAAAGATTGGATTCTGGAATGTGCGTACTCTCCTGAACAATGGATCAGAAGGTCTTCAGAACGCACGATTTCTACATCGCATTTCCGCGTTTCCCGTTTTTGTCCAAGTTTTCGAAGGTTGTCCGGAGTTTTAAGATGTGTGCACCGAGAGTGAAATTTCGTTTTTGCAAATTGCACACATAATAACAACCTTTGAAACTCCGAAATTATTGTGGCAGAAGTGACACTGCATTTCACTATTTTGGGATATGTTATAAAAATAAATAACTGGCGCAACAGTCCAATTTGAACCACGGCCTCGAGATGAGTTAGCATCATCTCATTTTCTAGATCGTGACGGTTTTTGTGCAGAGGTATGTGATCAGCAACACGCTCTACCGAGTTATTTACCCCATAATGGGTACTCATTTAACAGCTGAGTGGTCTCATAGTCCGACACGTAAATCCCCGGAATCGAACCGGGGCCCAGTGCGTTGAAGGCGAACGTGCTAACCATTGCGCCATCCGGACTACATCCGGGATATGTTATGATTTTTAAAAATAAAATTCTTCCCGGAGTGATTTGTATACACGAATCGACTGCATTCCTATGCTAGGGAAGTTGGTGCGCCCATGCCCCACTGAAGGGGGGCTAGGTTAGGTAAAGGGGCTGCCATGCTACCGCACAGCACTCAGCAAGCTCTCCTATAGGACAATGCCCCATAATAACCCCTACGACTCTGCCAATGTGCTTCTTGTCCAGTGAAAGCAGTGTGGCGGAGAGACTAGGGTCAAATTTCGGCCAAATCGACTTCGTTATTTGGCAAGTATCGCCTTTTAACCATCTCATGTTCGCCCTGTCAGCCGCGGTGGCTTTGATGACAAGTTTGCACGATGAGGCTTGCATTTTGATGTTAACACGATCCCCGTCAATAACTCCGGTGTCCCCTACCGAGCCAGCTCATCCGCCACGCGGTTGCCTGCCAAGCCACAATGGCTCGGTATCCAGCAGAGCGTAATTTTGAAAAAACCACCCATCTCCCTGAGAGCTAAACGACAGTTCGCGGTGGTTTTCGATGTAGTCAGGACGGATTCAAGTGATCGAATTGCAGCTTGACTGTCCGTATAAATAGTAACGTCCCTCGTGGTCACAACTTGACTTCCCAGCCAGGTCAGTGCTTCCAGGATTGCCGAAACCTCCGCCTGCAGGGCACTACAGAAGTCGGGAAGACGGAATGACAAGTTAATTCCCAATCCTTCCGAATAGATGCCAGCCCCAACTCCGCCGTCGGTCCTAGAGCCATCCGTGTAGATGACCATGGAGTCGGTGGTCATGAGCGTGTTAACACGCCATTGATCCCTCGACGGAATCAAGCTGATGTGGTTCCGGCCAAAAACGTATTTTGCACAAGTATAATCAGTCACCGCAGGGAGATCTAAGTTGGATAAAGGCAACTAATACAGGATCTGAGTATTTCCAAGTCACATTCTGGTCCCTCATTGGCCCATCCGTAATTTTTCGGAAGAACGAAAATCTCCCGATTTTGGCTTCTATTCGTAAATTTTTACCCAGAAATTAATTTTTTTGAATCAGTGAAAATGTCAGCACCATTAGGTACAATCTTTTAAATTCAATACCTTATCTTGGACACTCATATTATGACCAATTTTCTTATCAAGGTCACGTATTTTTTTTGGTTTTGCGTTCAAACCTGCGCTAACATAACAATTATTCGGGAACGATGCGTGTGTGTTGTCGAAATTTCTGAATATAAGAAGTCCGGTCGCACAGGCTTAGTGGACATTCGTTCCTGGAAGTCGTAGAAGCAAAATGAAGCTGGTTATTGTTGTCTTTGCTATTTTGGCTGTGGTAAGAGAGTTCTTTCAAATTGTAAACTACTTAATTAAAATCACAACTTACAAAATGCTATATTTCTTTTACCATTTGAAGGTCTCTGCAGACTGGACACCAAAAACACCCGAAGAAATTAGCAAGATTCGTCAGGCTTGTTTTGTGGAGGCCAAGCTCTCAGATCACTGCATTGAGATGGTCAAGAAAGGAGAGTTTCCCGATGAACCTGGCTGTTATTTCCATTGTCTTGGCCTGAAAACTGGAATGTGGGACGACACTAATGGTTATGACACCGACAGAGCCTATCAGACCATCTATGCTGGCGGATATGATCTTCAGAAAGAAGATTTCGTTAAATGCAACACCGCCGATAAAAAGAACGACGATACTTGCGTTTGGGCGGCCAATGTTGCGAAATGCTTGTGGGATAACAAATTTGTGAAGAGGAGGACATCATGATCATGTGATAATTAAATGTGCGTATTCAATAAAACTACAGTGTATTGTTATATGGGAATGTTGTTTGACTGTTGAAAGTAATGATGAAATCCCATTTTATTACTAATTTTCACTCTCCAAGCTTGTTGTTTCGTGAATCAAAATTCCATACTTTTAAGTTAATTAATTTAGTAACTAAACAGAGGTATACTAACTAGTGATAGTTAGGAACAACAAAGAAAGAATGCAGTCCGTTCACAGGATACGATCTATATTTCCGTACTTCCGTACTACTAATTTACCTTAACCCCTAGTGGGGCGTTAACTACTCCTACGTGCCACCGTATTCGGCTCTGGTCAATGAGGCACATATACGTATGTCTCCACAACATACCCTGCAACTTACACTCGTTGGCCATAGATCGACGCCTTGATTTCCTATTCTGAAACGTCCCCTTGGTCAACCTTCATTAGGAATCATGGCATGTCCAGCAATGGAGTTATCACCATTCCGCAATGTGTGACCTATCCACTGCCATTTTCGCCTTCGTATCAGCTCGTCGATTGATACGACTATTTGACTCGTAGGCCGATTCAGCTCTTCATTTGATATTGTTTCGGGCCAGAAACTTCTAAAATTCGACGAAGATAAGAGTCGACGAAGACTTGCAGCTTTCTGTAACACTTACGGAAATTTTTCATGTGCCGCTCCCATACAACAAGACAGATAATACAAAGGACCCAAACAGGAACTTGGTCTTAACACTTAGATAACTACTTTGCCAGAGTGACGCACTCGGTAGCTATGTGGTCTCGGTCTCCAATCTGTGATGCTGCATCTACAGAAGCAGAGGTTCAATGTGGGGCATACCGCGTCCACTGTTCCATACGGCCCAGTTGACGTTTCGTTGGCATAAACTGGTTTCGGAAAATGCAGTTGCCAGCATGCACCCCCTGCACCTCCATGGCCACGAACGTCGTCGTGGACGGGATTCGAACCCGAAACGTCGGTAATCAAACATGAGACTGATGCCTCAACACACTGCGCTACCGGTCGCCCCACTGCTGCTTCTACCGGCAGATCGCTGGTATGAAACCAGGACCCGAGGGTTCCACCTGGACGCCGATGCGAGCGCGAGGAAAGGTTAACTGTCCGCCAACCATTCCATCTTTATCGCCTCAATTTTTCTATTCCCCATTTTGACATGGATATGTCTTATAGCTGGGGGTCATCCTAAAAATCTCTCCGTTACACGAAATGTCTGTTTTTCTACTCGGGGGTCAGAAGAGGAAACAAGCCCATTGAAAATTTTTCTTTTCTGGTTGTGCATGTCGTTTGAGTGAAGTGGTCATTGTGCATGGCTGTTGCTTGTAGATCCGCGCGGGCGGCGCGCTTGCGGGGATCCTGTGTGTACATGTTGGGATGTTGATTTGATAGCGATAAAGATTGACGTTGTGGACGGCAAGAAATAACATAGTGTACGGGTGAACAGGCGCTCTCTGTGCTCTCTGTCCCACGCTCTCAGTCAACGCGACGCCATAATCAAAAGTCCTGCATACACACCATACCATACATTCAAAATCCTCAAAAATATAGAGTACGCTCCGTACTACCTAACTTGACTAGGCCCCAGAACACGTCGCAAGAAGTCTTCTGCTCTCCTCGCTCGACATGCTCACACGCAATTTATGGTCTCTGAATGTATGCGAAATTTCGCTCAGGGCAGCGGACCTCCTCCTCTCATTCATTCATATCATTCTCATTCTCACCATTTTATTAAACAAATTGTGCACTCCCGACATGCACATGCATAGACCCAATCTGAGGTCACAATGAATGAAATTCCATTTTTACTCATTATTTAGGTCAAGGACTTTCAATGACCTTCAATTTCCGCCAATTCCCATTCATCATTTAATAAAATAGCCTGTGTTGTACTATCTGAATCACTAGGGTCCCAGAAAAGGTAGCAAGTAGTCAGTTCGAATAACATTTGGACATGCGCAAACGCAATTTGAGAGAGTGTACATAGTTTCCGCCCCCCAAAGATGAGCGAGAGCGGATGAAGTTCATTCGAGCCAAATCGGGTGATCCAGCAACTGTGGTTGTGCATTTGAAATGGCGGCGATTTGAGGCCTGACTGGCCCACAATGTGGGCCCCCACCACACGTGCAATAAACATATCGTAAAACAAAATGGCGGATTCGTACTGCGCGAGTTAAAATCTCCCAAGCCCCGAAATTGAGAAATATTCGTCGCAGGATGTTATAGTTCCGGGCAGCTCATCGTGACATGATGTACATTCAGAGGTCTGCAGAAGATCAAATGCCCTCCCTTCTGCAAAAATTCCAAAATATTTCTTGTGCATTCTCTTTGTGCGTGCGTTGGAATGTTTTGTTTACTTTTGTTAGTTTCCCTTTCTGTTTGTCGGACACAATCGCATAGAGTCGCACGCGTTACTTGAGAAACGGATTGTGTGTGCCGCACCCGGACTCTTGATTAAAGGGGCGGGATGAGGCGGATAGTGTGGGAGCGATTTTGCAATAGATACACAAACACAATACACGTCCGATTGGGAAAAGATGGTGGGAAGCGTGATTGCGATTAGCAGAAACTTACTCAGAGAAATGTCGATAGGCTGCAGTCTGCAAATTGTACCGAACGGGTAGATGGAACAAGTTGCACGAGAGGAGGTGAATATTGCACACACGCGATGCAAACGAAAACGAAACGATCCCGCGAGAGAAAGGAGCCCGAGCGGACAGGACAAAGCAAAGTCGAATTTATGACGAGTATCTACACTGACACCAGATACATCGGTACATGGATATGTCTTATGCCTACCGAAAGCGTGGGACGTGTTTTTTCGAATGATTTCATCCAGTATAACTATACTGGGATCTTTATAAAACTTACGTCGATATCTTCAACACAACAGGTTCCACGCAGTCGGTAGTCATAGACATATCCATGTTCCGATGTATCTGCATGCAGTGTAGATACTTTGTATCTTTTTAACTCGAATACTGGAGACGTTTACAGAGAAGAAGGACTACGATACCGGAGACGAGAGTTTCAAAAAAGTCACGCAAAAATTCGTCATCGAAAAATTTACACGGAGCATGTCAAATGTCAATCAATGGATGAATACTTTTGAAAGCGAATGCTCTGGTCTAGGAGTGGAAGACGACGTCAATAAAATAGAGGTACAGTAGCCGCTCGAAAATTAGAAAAAAAAGTTTTGGCCAATTCTAATTTCCAAGATTTTCTAATTTCCAAGCGTTTTGAAAAAATGTCGAAAAAAGTGGTCCGTAAGTTAATGTAAAAAGAATCGTTTTAAGGTTTTATGTAAGTTTGTTTATTAAGAGGTAAAAGCATATAAATGAAACATGAAGCAAACAATTATGTGGTGAATTCAAATTCACTTATTTTCGATTGTCTTTTGCCAACATTTGCTGACAAGTTTACGGCTTTGTCGCGAATATTTTAAATCGCAAATATTTCGGATGCCGTTTCATAATTTTCTTTAGCCCAGCAAAGCAAGCGATTGGAACAATTAATTGCCTCTGCATGGGAAACGCGGGCATCAACCTCCTCGTCGTCAGAGTCGCAACTGTTGGTTGAAATCGAATTTTCATCAACTTTGTCATCATTCCACTCTTCGAACTCCGTGGATGTTACTTCCTACATATTGTAAATAAGGGACCTTTACAGTGTCTATTGTATAGTTTGAATTTGTCGTAATTTACCTGTCCCAGAAGTTGAAACAATTCTATTGTCTTTTGCCGGAGCCTTAGGTTAGCCAGGGGAATATTGTCTTCCTCTTCAAAATCGCTTTCGTAATTCACATTCACACTAGCGGAATCTAGTATACCCATGATCTTTCTCCAACTCAAGAGGCGAAACTCATGGCAGTCGTTGCAAGCTTTCCTTCTCTTTCTGCTGAGGGCTTAGGACGTACGAGTCTTGTACAACACGTCATCGATGTCGCCGGCAGCAGGCCAATTAAGCAGAGCCATTTTGCAGTCTCCCCCGCCATCGAAAAGCACCTCTTTGCAAAAATTAACAGGATGCTTGCAATGGGTGTCATTGAAGAGTCCCCCAGTCCTTGGTCTTCGCCTGTCACCCTTGTAGTGAAGCCCGGTAAGGTCCGGATGTGTCTGGACGCTCGGAAAGTGAACGACGTCACGGTCAAGGACGCTTATCCTTTGCCTCTGATCGATTGTATACTATGTGGACTCCCCAAAGCCGAGGTTATCTCGAGTCTCGACCTAAAAGACGCCTTTTGGCAAATACCACTCGACCCAGAGTCAATGGAGAAGACGGCCTTCACTGTTCCAGGTCGGCCATTGTATCAATTCGTAACGATGCCGTTCGGATTGTGCAATGCTCCTCAAACCATGCAGAGGCTAATGGACCGAGTCGTTCCAGCTCATCTGCGCCACCAGGTTTTCATTTACTTGGATGACCTGCTGATAATTACGAGACATTCGAGGAACATTTTGAGATCCTCTAGGAATTGGCTCTTTGTTTTCGCAAGGCCGATTTAACCCTTAACGTTGAGAAGAGCAAGTTCTTCATGAAGCAAGTTCATTATTCAGGCCATATAATTGGGAACGGAACAATCAAAACAGATCCGGAAAAAGGCCGTGCTATTGCCGAATTTCCAAGGCCGAGTTCGGTAAAACAGATGCGTCGATTTCTCGGATTATGTGGGTGGTACCGTTGATTCGTGCCCAACTTCGCGTCATTGTCAGCTCCGCTGACAGACATGCTTCGCAGGGGACGTTTCACTTGGTCCGAGGAAGGACTGAAGGCTTTTGCGGCTTTACAAGATAGCTTGTCGTTTGCTCCCGTTTTGCATAGCCCGGATTTTGCTAAACCTTTCGCTATCCATTGCGATGCGAGCCAGTCTGGCATTGGAGCAGTATTAGTTCAGCTAAACGATGACGGAGCTGAAGTCCCAATAGCCTTTATGTCGAAAAAGTTCAACTCGGCCCAAAAAAATTATTCAGTCTCTGAGCAGGAATGTCTGGCAGCGGTGCTGGCGATTAAAAATTTCCGCGCTTATGTCTAGGGACTCGAGTTTTCGGTTATCACCGACCAAGCCTCGTTAAAGTGGTTAATGTCCCAACTGGACTTAAATGGGAAGTTAGCGAGGTGGGCGTTAAAGCTACAAGGCTTTAAATTCACCATTAAGCATAGGAAAGGGAGCCAGCATGTGGTCCCCGACACGCTCTCCCGTGAATACTCAGCTGACGCCCTCTCGATAGAATCCTTGGATTTAGACACGACCCTTGAAATTGACTTGTCATCACCCTGGTTTAAGTCTGACTCTTATATCTCATTAATTCGACACATCCAAGACAACCAACACCGCCTTCCGGATCTAAAGGTTCTGGACGGATTTGTGTACCGGCGCTCGGAGTATGCGACCGGGAACGAAATACAGGAGGAGAACTCATGGAAATTATGGGTTCCAGAGGGCTTAACGTCGACCTTAATTGCACTGTTGGTAATTCATCCACTATGTGCGCACGGAGGATTAGGAAAAACACTAAGACGCCTCAGGACTTTTTACTTTTGGCCGAAAATGTCAGTAGAAGTGAAAAACTTCATGAGCGCGTGCATTAAGTGTAAGGAGACTAAAGCCCCAAATGAAGTTCTTAGACCTCCCATGGGGAATATTGTCGTTCCTGAGCGCATATTTCAGCGCCTGTACGTCGATTTCATCGGGCCATATCCACGATCTCGTTCCGGAAATATCGGGGCAACCGTTTTGTTAGACCATCTGTCGAAATTTACCCAATTACCCAAACGTGACAATTTCCGGTAGCGGATTTCTTGGAACATTATGTACCTATTTAACAATAATGTAACGGAATGCATTTCATTATTAAATGAAACCAGAATATAGAGGGCTACGCCCGCAATTCGAGGGTTTTGTGGCACGCGCTTATTTTGGTATCTAAATATTGGCTCCCTGATTTTCTTGGTACCACTCAGCTGAATAAAAACACCATAATTAAATGTCTTACCCATGATATAGTATCTTACATGCCAATTCACAAAAAGACTGCATCTGTCACCTCTCAAAGTAATAGTTTTATTACGAGCAGCTGTAGATAGATATGTCTGTATACGAGATAAACTGTCCTACTCTTCGAGATGCTTAACCATTCATGTTAAGACGACATTGCAAATTGCAAACTTGTGTAACGGCTTCGAAATTCGGGGAGGCTGGGACAAATTACGGTCTAATATTTTTTCCTCCTCCACTGTTCCCCTTTCTACAAACCTCAAGAAAATGCCAAAAATGGAATGTACTCAACATTACCTTTCTCACGACACCCCACTTGGCTATACCAGTGGATAAAAAAAAAGTTTTTGTATGGATAGTGTCAAAATGCATAACTTTAAGTCAATGTACTATTATTAAATATCATGTCATTGTAATGAAACTTAGAGGTATTATTGCCTATGATGTTGGTTATCATCAGCCATCAATATTTTTGACCTAGGTTGTGCTTGAGGGGTGCAGGGGTGTGCTAACTGCAACTATAGAAATGTACTATTATTAACCTTTTTGGATGAGATTTAAAAATTCTATTATTTTCGGTTTTCTATGCTAGTGAAATGCCGCTTTTCTGTAAATTTTCATATGTCTAGCTATAACGGTCTCGAAATGCAAGGGGGGGGGACAAACTCGGACCACATATTTTCCCCTCTTCCTCTTTTCCCCTTTCTTCAAATTTGGAAAAAATTCCAAAAATGGAATGTACTCGACGGTACCTTTCTTACGATACCCCACTTGCCTATACCAAACGAAAAAAAAATTTCGACCTTCATTTCCCCTCTATGGGGACCCCTCCTTAAAGTTGACCTATTACGACGCATCGCTTGCTCCAGAGAATTATAGTATTTCTACATATTTCCACCAAATTTCATGCATGTAGCTTCAGCAGTCCGTGAGATATTTCATGGACAGACAGACAGACAGACAGACAGACAGACAGACAGACAGACAGACGGACAGACGGACGCATGACCGATTTCATAAGGGTTTTGTTTTTATACAAAACCCTAAAAAGGGAAAATGTAAAGTCACACTTCTTACGCTTGAAAATTAGAGCAGTTTATTCTAATTCTAGAGCGGCGAATGTACATAATTCGCTTGTTCTAATTTCTAAGCAATTCTAATTTCCACGAGTTCTAATTTCCGAGCGGCTACTGTATTTAGATTGTATCTTAATGAATCGTGTCTTGATTGGTACAGTTCAATGTTGATTAAATATTCAATTAATTCGCCATGGTCAACATGGCAAAATGATTTTTGCGAAACTTACGCGGAAAAGGGTGGACGTCCATCAAATATGTCCTTTCATAGAGTTATTTGTAGGGTTCACTGTTAGAATATGCGCTTAAGAAAGAAAGATTATTATTAGAGATAAATAAATTGATAGATAAACCTACTTTAATCGACCTCATTGCAATTGGTCTACCGAATTTTATATTAGATAAAATTGATAGGACTAGCCTCATAGAAACAATTTAATCACTTAAAAAACTTAGAACATTTAATTAATTTATATAACAGAGACTGCGCGTCTCGTTTTCGTCCCGGAAGATTAAAAATGAAGACAAGTATTGCGTTGAAATAAACACAGATTTTTGATGAATATGATAACAAACAAAATATTAACAATCATACAGGTTCACATATTTCCAACATCGTTAAGGTAATGCGTAAATATAATCGATTTCAAAATAAACATCGTTGACTAGACCAAGCATTTTCTTTGTGTATATGCGAACTAAGCATGTCTGGTTTAAAAAAAAAATATTTTTGAAAAGAAGAGGACACCAATAAAACAATAGTCCAAAAAAACAAAGAAAAGTTTAAGCGCATTATGTAACACATGGTATTCATGATCTTCTATGCATCACTTTCGTATCCCAAAGGCATTTTGAAACATTGGCCGCCCAAACGCAGGGATCCTCGTTCTCCTTGTCGTTAGTGTTACATCTTACGAAATTTTCTTTTGGAGTGTCATATCCAGCAGCATTCAGTGCATTTTGAATCCTGTCATTGTTAAAACCTTTCGTATCGTCCCAAACTTCCAACTTCAAACCTATGCATCGGAAATAGCAGCCGGGCTCAGAAGGAAAGTCTCCTTTCTTCAAGACTTCAATGACATTGTCAGAGAGCTTGCTTTCTACATAACAAGCCTCGCGGGCCTGGTTAGCTTTCTGAGCTGTTATCGGAGTCCAGTCAGCAGAGACCTTAAAAAATGCACAGAATATCCATGATAGTAAGTCTATTATACTTGTACTTAATATTTAATAAATCAGTAAAGAACGAAGCTTTCTTACCAGAGTGAGTATTGCACCAATAACAATAACTGTCTTCATATTGAGTTCGTCTTCAGCTAGTTTCTACAAACGAGTAACAGCTCAGTGGCAAATATAAGGCGCTTTTTATACTCATATGTTGCCATTCGAACGCCGTTTCCAAAAAAAAAAAAACTTTTATTAAGTAATTTAAAATGAGATGTAGATAATAGCTGCATTTGTTTTTTGGACAGAGCAGAGTAGGTCCGGCGGCAAAACAAACGCTATAGAGCAGATTAGAGTAGCGAAGACGAAAACGGGGCATGTCTCTGCTGGGAGTGTGCCTTGGTTTAGTTTAGCATTCAAATGTTGACTCAAATTTCAAGAGGAAACTCAAATCCTTAGTACAAATACAATCGGACAAATTTCCTTTAGGCAGCAGAATGATTTTGTATGTTTACTATTTTACAAAACGAACATTTTATTGACAGGAAATGCATTTTTAGTCCGGTATTAACCTGCTGTGTTGTGGATGACTGTTAAAAAAACGCGCCTAGTGACTGTTATTTTAATATTATCAGTAAAAATAATGAATCCCAACAAAATAAATTATTGTATTTAATGGTTGATATATCTTACTTCTTAGTAGAATACATGGAGAAAAGAAAAAAACATATTTTTGTAATCTAAGATTTAAATATGACGCGCTTGGTGGTGGTGGTGTTTGTTCGGTCACCGCTCTATGATCTAGAAAAGAATGGAGATAACATTTTCGGCTTCTGAAGAACGAAAATCTCCCGATTTTGGCTTCTATTCGTAAATTTTTATCCAGAAACTAATTTATTTCAATCAGGGAAAATGCCAGCACCATTACAATCTTCCAAATTCAATACCTTATCTTGGACACTAATATTATGACCAATTTCCTTATCAAGGTCAGGTTTTTTTTTGGTTTTGCATTCAAACCTGCGATAACATAACAATTATTCGGGAACGATGCGTGTGTGTTGTCGAAATTTCTGAATATAAGAAGTCCGGTCGCACAGGCTTAGTGGACATTCGTTCCTGGAAGTCGTAGAAGCAAAATGAAGCTGGTTATTGTTGTCTTTACTATTTTGGCTTTGGTAAGAGAGTTCTTTCAATTTGTTAACTACTCAATTAAAATCGCAACTTATAAAATGCTATATTTCTTATCCATTCAAAGGTCTCTGCAGACTGGACACCAAAAACACCCGAAGAAATTAGCAAGATTCGTCAGGCTTGTTTTGTGGAGGCCAAGCTCTCAGATCACTGCATTGAGATGGTCAAGAAAGGAGAGTTTCCCGATGAACCTGGCTGCTATTTCCATTGTCTTGGCCTGAAAACTGGAATGTGGGACGACACTAATGGTTATGACACCGACAGAGCCTATCAGACCATCTATGCTGGCGGATATGATCTTCAGAAAGAAGATTTCGTTAAATGCAACATCGCCGATAAAAAGAACGACGATACTTGCGTTTGGGCGGCCAATGTTGCAAAATGCTTGTGGGATAACAAATTTGTGAAGAGGAGGACATCATGATCATGTGATAATTAAATGTGCGTATTCAATAAAACTACGAGGTTGTCTTATAGTGGAATGTTGTTTGACTGTTGACAGTAATAGTGAAGTCCTATTTTACTACTAATTTTCACTCATCCAGCATGTTGTTTCGTGAATCAAAATTCCATACTTTTAAGTTAATTAATTTAGTAACTAAAGAGAGGTATACTAGCTAGTAGAGATGGGCAAAAAATAACGCAACAGTTGCAAAAAGCGGTTTTCAAATGAAAACTGAAAACAACGGTTTCCGAAAAACGAAAAAAAAAACGTTTTTTCCACATATTCAATCTCACTTAAATTATCCTGCAAATTTTGCTGTGCAAGATACTATGCTGCACTGTCTCAACAGCTTTAAGCAGCGTTCTGACGGGGCAAATACACGACAGTGTGGCCCGCTTTCGATCTCACGCTTGTATCGAGCGTGGACTGGAAAGTGAACTGCCATGGGTCGTGGACCGTTCACAGCACACGACCACGATTCAGTTTATCCCATGAATCCGAAAATGGAAGAGCTTCTTATTGAAAGTTGTGGAGTTTTGAGTTCAGTTTTTAGTGGAACTCCATTGTGGGCTGAGGAGCATCCAAATAGTGGGGTTGGATGCCCCTCAGCCCACATGGGAGCTCTTAAGGGGGGTCAAAATGGTGTCAGAAATGCGAAATTCCTTATATAGGTATTTTAGAAGTTATGGCCACAAAACAGTTTTTTGGCCATAACTTCTAGAAGTTATGGCCACAAAACAGTTTTTTGGCCATAACTTCTAAAATATAAGCAATTTCGCATTTTTGACACCATTTCGACCCCCCTAAAGAACCCCCATGCGGGCTGAGGAGCATCCAATCATAAGGGGGGTCAAAACGGTGTCAAAAATGCGAAATTCGTTATATCTTAGAAGTTATGGCCACAAAACAGTTTATTTAATCAATCATTAATCCTTGAAGTCTCGTTTTCACGCTGGGTGACTGCAGAAATTTGAAATTTCACAATGAGAGTCGCAGCCGTTCTTTCACGGCAAAGCGTTTTTCTCTAAGCAGGAGAAAACAGTTTTTTCACAACGAGAGTTGCAGAATGTTGGGCTTGTTTTGGGTAAACGTGGATGTGCGGTACGACGCGACGTAAGTAAATGATTTTTGATTTCAATAAAACAATTTTCACTTTTCCAAGAGTTTTTTAATAAAATTAAATGATGATTCACTTAAGGTTTCGGCGACGTTTCGCTACTCTTGTAGCATAGCATAGATCACTACAGTACTCATAACAAAAACATCTTTGTTGAGTATTCGTTTTTTTGATTTTAAATGTAATTATTAGATATAAACATTAAAGGCTTGAAAATGCTACAAGAGTAGCGAAACGTCGCCGAAACCTTAAGTGAATCATCATTCAATTATATTTAAAAACTCTTGGAAAAGTGAAAATTGTTTTATTGAATATAAGCATAAGCCAAGGATTTAAAAAACAACACACGATTTTTGATTTGATTGCAGATGTAGTCAGCATCAGCATGGGTTATTGTGTATATATAAGTAACCTAACACACAGCATTACTTGTTTTCAATAATATTCATTAAATATTAAAAATAAACCGTTTTTTAAAGAACAGTTAAAAAACGGTTCCTCATAAAAGAAAAAACCGTTTTTTACGTTTTTGAGAAATAACGGAAACGCCCATCTCTACTAGCTAGTAGTTAGGAACTACAAAGAAATAATGCAGTCCGTTCACAGGATACGATCTATATTTCCGAACTTCCGTACTATTACAATAGTTTACCTTAATCCCTAGTGGGGCGTCAACTACTCCTACGTGCCACCGTATTCGGTTCTGGGCAATGAGGCACATATACGTATGTCTCCACAACATACCCTGCAACTTACACTCGTTGGCCATAGATCGACGCCATGATCTCCTATCCTGAAACCTTCCCTTGGTCAACCTTCATTAGGAATCATGGCATTTCCAGCAACTGGAGTTATCACCATTCCGCAATGTGTGACCTATCCACTTCCATTTTCGCCTTTGTATCAGCTCGTCGATTGATACGACTATTTGACTCGTAGGCCGACTCAGTTCTTCATTTGATATTGTTTCGGGCCAGAAAATTCTAAAATTCGACGAAGATAAGAGTCGACGAAGACTTGCAGCTTTCTTGTAACACTTACGGAAATTTTCCATGTGCCGCTCCCAAACAACAAGACAGATGATACAAAGGACCCAAAGGAACTTGGTCTTAACACTTAGATAACTACTTTGCCAGAGTGACGCACTCGGTGGCCATGTGGTCTCGGTCTCCAATCTGTGATGCTGCATCTAGAGAAGCAGAGGTTAAATGTGGGGAATACCGCGTCCACTGTTCCATACGGCCCAGTTGACGTTTCGTTGGCATAAACTGGTTTCGGAGAATGCAGTTGCCAGCATGCACCCCCTGCACCTCCATGGCCACTAACGTCGTCGTGGACGGGACTCGAACCCGAAACGGCGGTAGTCAAACATGAGACTGATGCCTCAACACACTGCGCTACGGGTCGCCCCACTGCTGCTTCCACCGGCAGATCGATGGCAGCACCTTATGAGTAATGATCTGTCGCTGGTATGAAACCAAGACCCGAGGGTTCCACCTGGACGCCGATGCGAGCGCGAGGAAAGGTTAACTGTCCGCAAACCATTCCATCTTTATCGCCTCATTTTTTCAATTCCCCATTTTGACATGGATATGTCTTATAGCTTGGGGTCATCCTAAAAATCTGTCCGTCACACGAAATGTCTGTTTTTCTACTCGGGGGTCAGAAGAGGAAACAAGCCCATTGAAAATTTTTCTTTTCTGGTTGTGCATGTCGTTTGAGTGAAGTGGTCATTGTGCATGGCTGTTGCTTGTAGATCCGCGCGGGCGGCGCGCTTGCGGGGATCCTGTGTGTACATGTTGGGATGTTGATTTGATAGCGATAAAGATTGACGTTGTGGACGGCAAGAAATAACATAGTGTACGGGTGAACAGGCGCTCTCTGTGCTCTCTGTCCCACGCTCTGAGTCAACGCGACACCATAATCAAAACTCCTGCATACACACCATACCATACATTCAAAATCCTCAAAAATATAGAGTACGCTCCGTAGTACCTAACTTGACTAGGCCCCCAGAACACGTCGCAAGAAGTCGTCTGCTCTCCTCGCTCGACATGCTCACACGCAATTTATGGTCTCTGAATGTATGCGAAATTTCGCTCAGGGCAGCGGACCTCCTCCTCTCATTCATTGATATCATTCTCATTCTCACCATTTCATTAAACAAATTGTGCACTCCCTACATGCACATGCATAGACCCAATCTGAGGTCACAATGAATGAAATTCCATTTTTACTCATTATTTAAGTCAAGGACGTCCAAGGACTTTCAATGACCTTCAATTTCCGCCAATTCCAATTCATCATTTAATAAAATAGCCCGTGTTGTACTATCTGAATCACTAGGGTCCCAGGAAAAGTAGCAAGTAGTCAGTTCGATTAACATTTGGACATGCGCAGACGAAATTTGAGTGTGTGTACATTACATAGTTCCCGCCCCCCGAAGATAGGGAGCGAGAACCATCGCGGATGAAGTTCATTCTATCCAAATAGGCTGATCCAGCAACTGTGGTTGTGCATTTGCAATGGCGGCGATTTGAGGCCTGACTGGCCCACAATGTGGGCCCCCACCACACGTGCAATAAACATATCGTAAAACAAAATGGCGGATTCGTACTGCGCGAGTTAAAATCTCCCAAGCCCCGAAATTGAGAAATATTCTTCGCAGGATGTTATAGTTCCGGGCAGCTCATCGTGACATGATGTACATTCAGAGGTCTGCAGAAGATCAAATGCCCCCCCGCCACCCTTCTGCAAAAATTCCAAATTTTTCTTGTGCATTCTTTTTGTGCGTGTGTTGGAATGTTTTGTTTTCTTTTGTTAGTTTCCCTTTCTGTTTGCCGGACACAATCGCATAGAGTCGCACACGTTACTTGAGAAACGGATTGTGTATGCCGGACCCGGACTATTGATTAAAGGGGCGGGATGAGGCGGATAGTGTGGGAGCGATTTTGCAATAGATACACAAACACAATACATGTCCGATTGCGAAAAGATGGTGGGAAGCGTGATTGCGATTAGCAGAAACTTACTCAGAGAAATGTCGATAGGCTGCAGTCTGCAAACTGTACCGAACCGGTAGATGGAACAGGGTGCACGAGAGGAGGTGAATATTGCACACACGCGATGCAAACGAAAACGAAACGATCCCACGAGAGAAAGGAGCCCGAGCGGACAGGACAAAGCAAAGCCGAATTTATGACGAGTATCTACACTGACACCAGATACATTGGTACATGGATATGTCTTATGCCTACCGAAAGCGTGGGACGTGTTTTTTCGAATGATTTCATCCAGTATAACTATACTGGGATCTTTATAAAACTTACGTCGATATCTTCAACACAACAGGTTCCACGGAGTCGGTAGTCATTGACATATCCATGTTCCTATGTATGTATCTGCATGCAGTGTAGATACTTTGTATCTTTTTAACTCGAATACTGGAGACGTTTACAGAGAAGAAGGACTACGATACCGAAGAGTTTCAAAAAAGTCACGCAAAAATTCATCATCGAAAAATTTACACGGAGCATGTCAAATGTCAATCAATGGATGAATACTTTTGAAAGCGAATGCTCTGGTCTAGGAGTGGAAGACGGCGTCAATAAAATAGAGGTACAGTAGCCGCTCGAAAATTAGAAAAAAAAGTTTTGGCCAATTCTAATTTCCAAGCGTTTTGAAAAAATGTCGAAAAAAGTGGTCCGTAAGTTAATGTAAAAAGGATCGTTTTAAGGTTTTATGTAAGTTTGTTTATTAAGAGGTAAAAGCATATAAATGAAACATGAAGCAAACAAATTTGTTTTGAATTCAAATTCACTTATTTTCGATTGTCTTTTGCCAACATTTGCTGACAAGTTTACGGCTTTGTCGCGAATATTTTAAATCGCAAATATTTCGGATGCCGTTTCATAATTTTCTTTAGCCCAGCAAAGCAAGCGATTGGAACAATTAATTGCCTCTGCATGGGAAACGCGGGCATCAACCTCCTCGTCGTCAGAGTCGCAACTGTTGGTTGAAATCGAATTTTCATCAACTTTGTCATCATTCCACTCTTCGAACTCCGTGGATGTTACTTCCTACATATTGTAAATAAGGGACCTTTACATTGTCTATTGTATAGTTTGAATTTGTCGTAATTTACCTGTCCCAGAAGTTGAAACAATTCTATTGTCTCTTGCCGGAGCCTTAGGTTAGCCAGGGGAATATTGTCTTCCTCTTCAAAATCGCTTTCGTAATTCACATTCACACTAGCGGAATCTAGTATACCCATGATCTTTCTCCAACTCAAGAGGCGAAACTCATGGCAGTCGTTGCAAGCTTTCCTTCTTCTTCTGCTGAGGGCTTAGGACGTACGAGTCTTGTACAACACGTCATCGATGTCGCCGGCAGCAGGCCAATTAAGCAGAGCCATTTTGCAGTCTCCCCCGCCATCTAAAAGCACCTCTTTGCAAAAATTAACAGGATGCTTGCAATGGGTGTCATTGAAGAGTCCCCCAGTCCTTGGTCTTCGCCTGTCACCCTTGTAGTGAAGCCCGTTAAGGTCCGGATGTATCTGGACGCTCGGAAAGTGAACGACGTCACGGTCAAGGACGCTTATCCTTTGCCTCTGATCGATGGTATACAATGTGGACTCCCCAAAGCCGAGGTTATCTCGAGTCTCGACCTAAAAGACGCCTTTTGGCAAATACCACTCGACCCAGAGTCAATGGAGAAGACGGCCTTCACTGTTCCAGGTCGGCCATTGTATCAATTTGTAACGATGCCGTTCGGATTGTGCAATGCTCCTCAAACCATGCAGAGGCTAATGGACCGAGTCGTTACAGCTCATCTGCGCCACCAGGTTTTCATTTACTTGGATGACCTGCTGATAATTACGAGACATTCGAGGAACATTTTGAGATCCTCCAGGAATTGGCTCTTTGTTTTCGCAAGGCCGATTTAACCCTTAACGTTGAGAAGAGCAAGTTCTTCATGAAGCAAGTTCATTATTCAGGCCATATAATTAGGAACGGAACAATCAAAACAGATCCGGAAAAAGGCCGTGCTATTGCCGAATTTCCAAGGCCGAGTTCGGTAAAACAGATGCGTCGATTTCTCGGATTATGTGGGTGGTACCGTTGATTCGTGCCCAACTTCGCGTCATTGTCAGCTCCGCTGACAGACATGCTTCGCAGGGGACGTTTCACTTGGTCCGAGGAAGGACTGAAGGCTTTTGGGGCTTTACAAGATAGCTTGTCGTTTGCTCCCGTTTTGCATAGCCCGGATTTTGCTAAACCTTTCGCTATCCATTGCGATGCGAGCCAGTCTGGCATTGGAGCAGTATTAGTTCAGCTAAACGATGACGGAGCTGAAGTCCCAATAGCCTTTATGTCGAAAAAGTTCAACTCGGCCCAAAAAAATTATTCAGTCTCTGAGCAGGAATGTCTGGCAGCGGTGCTGGCGATTAAAAAATTCCGCGCTTATGTCGAGGGACTCGAGTTTTCGGTTATCACCGACCATGCCTCGTTAAAGTGGTTAATGTCCCAACCGGACTTAAATGGGAAGTTAGCGAGGTGGGCGTTAAAGCTACAAGGCTTTAAATTCACCATTAAGCATAGGAAAGGGAGCCAGCATATGGTCCCCGACACGCTCTCCCGTGAATACTCAGCTGACGCCCTCTCGATAGAATCCTTGGATTTAGACACGACCCTTGAAATTGACTTGTCATCACCCTGGTTTAAGTCTGACTCTTATATCTCATTAATTCGACACATCCAAGACAACCAACACCGCCTTCCGGATCTAAAGGTTCTGGACGGATTTGTGTACCGGCGCTCGGAGTATGCGACCGGGAACGAAATACAGGAGGAGAACTCATGGAAATTATGGGTTCCAGAGGGCTTAACGTTGACCTTAATTGCACGGGCGCATAATCATCCACTATGTGCGCACGGAGGATTAGGAAAAACACTAAGACGCCTCAGTACTTTTTACTTTTGGCCGAAAATGTCAGTAGAAGTGATAAACTTCGTGAGCGCGTGCATTAAGTGTAAGGAGACTAAAGCCCCAAATGAAGTTCTTAGACCTCCCATGGGGAATATTGTCGTTCCTGATCGCATATTTCAGCGCGTGTACGTCGATTTCATCGGGCCATATCCACGATCTCGTTCCGGAAATATCGGGGCAATCGTTTTGTTAGACCATCTGTCGAAATTTACCCAATTACCAAAATGTGACAATTTCAATTTATGTTTTTCACTTAGCAGATTTCTTGGAAAATTATGTACCTATTTAACAAGAATGTAACGGAATGCATTTCATTATTAAATGAAACCGGAAAATAGAGGGCTACGCCTGCAATCCGAGGGTTTTGTAGTGTCCCATGCCAATAGGAGATGAACTGTCCTACTCTTGGAGATGCTTAACCATTCATGTTAAGACAATATTGCAAATTGTAAGTTTGCATAAAAAATATTGGAAATAAATAGTTTGAATTGTAGTATAATCTCAAATGTATAACGATTTGAATTTGAAAAATTTATAACGATTTAGATTTGAAGAACAAGAATTGTAAACGGATCATGTAGAATGACGATGGTAAACGACTTTCGCGGACGGAGCGGGAGAATAAAGAAGAAGAGACGAGGCACTTGTTGACAGCGACTAAAATAGAACAGTGTGTTTTTTTTTTCAACATCTTCATTTTCGCAACGGCCAAAAGAAAATCCGGAGCCATTGGACGTTACAAGTATAATAATCAAATTAGGATACTACAACTCAGAAGTGGGATAGCAGCCCCTTTGAGAGATATCAAGTATTATTATCGCGAGAAATCATGGCTAGCCGTGTCACCCGAAGCCATCGCCCCAAATCGTGCGAAGCTGACCATGTCGAGATGAGAGGACGAGAAGAGGAAAACGACGAGTCGAGCCAGGAGAGCGATGACCAGGATACGGCCAATTATATCGAGGAGACCGAGGAAAGTGGCCCGAACGAAACCGCCATCAGGGCCCAGCCCGAAGAGGAGCCGCCGTTGAACAACCGAAAGCCCGTAGAGCCACCGCCGCCGATGTCCCTCCGATTGTCAATGTTGAATCCGCCGCCACAACATCGCGTAACCCCTCCGCAGTCGCCGGACGAAGCAATACCGCCGGTGCAAGGCCAAGAGCCGCAGCAAGGACGACAGAGACCGCCGACAAGCTATCCGCAGCAACCGCAGTTACATGAAACGATACCACCGACCAGCAACTTACCACAGCCACCTCAACCGGCTCAGGAGGCAGACGACTTGGAGCGGGAACTCGCTAACCTACGCCGCAGACACGAAATATTGCGCCTGAAGAATGAAATCGCCCGAATGGAGAGAGGGGAGGAAATCGAAGAAGCCCGACGACCCGCCGCGACCGCCGTCCCAGGGCAACCCCATGGAAGGTTGGTGCATTTCCAAGATATCGAGCACGCGATCCTCAAATTCAGTGGAGAGGACCGAGCGTTGGGAGTGCATGATTTTATACGACACCTAGAGCAAATTTTTGTGCAGATGAACGCCGACGAATTGTTGAAGTTTCTGACGCTACGCAATTCCCTCGTCGGGCCGGCACGACTCCTGCTGGCGCGGGGTGCTTTAACGTATGCAGAGCTGAAGGGGAATCTTATTAAAGAATTTGGGCGGGCTATTAGTCGCCAGGAGGTGTATCAAGCACTCCGCAGTCGTATCAGGAAGCCGGGCGAGAGTGTCCGACGTTATGTGATGGAAATGGAGTCCGTCGCCTGCCGAAGTGATGTGACGGAGATGGAATTGGTGACCTTCATTTTGGAGGGTCTGGGCAGCAACACCAGCGACTACGTACTATTCGCCACCGCACGAACCATGGACGAGGTAAAGGACGCAGTCAACATGCTAGAACACCGACAAGCAATGCGCGGGTCGGGCAATCGTCCAGCAACAACAGACGTCAAACCGAAGAGCAGGACCGACCGTACTGCTGCGGGGAGCACTCCCGCCCCGGAAGCCGAGCGATGTTTCAACTGTTCCCGATTCGGGCACCGAAAGCCGACTTGCCCGTACGAAGAGCGACCCAGGGATGTGTGCTTCAATTGCTGGCAGCCAGGGCACGGCCGCAGATCGTGCTCGAACCCGAAGTATCTCCAAAAGCTGAAGAAGTCCGTCACCGTAGCCGCCGCCGACCGAAACGAGGAAACCGACAGTGATGAAGATGGAGCTAAATCGCTCAGCGCCTTGTCGATGGTAAGTGTTGCCTTTATTGACGTTAGGAAAGAGCAGAGCAGGAGTACAGCCGTTCTTTCTCTTTTCGATACCGGCAGCCCCGCTAACCTGGTCGCGAGATCCGCCGTCCCATTCGAAGTGAGAAGTGAGCTCTATGATACCCCATATTGGGGTCTGGGAAAAACCCGTGTTCGGACGTTCGGTAAGATCGATTGTTACATCACCATCCGGAGTCGCCGTAGAAAAGTAAACTTATTGGTTGTGCCGGATGGTATGACGCCGACGCCACTACTGTTAGGAAGAGCAGCGCTAGCGAAATTTGGCATAGCCCTCAGAATGATAAATAATAGAATAACCAATGTTATTCCAAATAAGTCAATAAAAGATTCGAATAGAGCGGCGGACGGTAAAAAGAATAGGCTGTGTTTCTGTTTGCTCGATCCCTTGGTCTTAGAAAGTATAGCCTTAGCGAATGTCGCCTTGTTACCTTCTGCTCTATTAAGCCGCGAACCCCCAGTAGAACTATTTCACGTAGCAAGAATAGTACCCGCAGTTGTATCAGGTGCCAGTGGACCACACTCCGAGAAACAAGAGCGAATGAACCCGTACTTAAAAGAGATAGGAGGGATAATGGCGATTGACGATAAAAAGCCCGAGAAGACGATAGACGTGAACCCGTTCCTGGGAAAGGAAGTAGTAGCACAAATCAAACAGAAGATCATGGACGAATATATATGTTCCGACGCTACGGTCGAGAAAAGTGACTTCGAAATGAAAATTCGACTAGAAAGTGACGTGCCGTTCCACCATTACCCAAAGCGGTTGTCGTTTGAAGAACGCTCCGCGTTGAAGGAAATTATCGACGATTTGTTGCAAAAAGAGATCATACGGGAGAGTGAATCACCATACACGTCGTCCATTGTAATGGTACAGAAGAAGAATGGAAAGTACCGGAAATGTGTGGACTACCGCAGCTTAAATAAAGTCATGGTTCGCGACAATTACCCCATGCCACTGATGGAAGACTGTCTGGACTATCTGGGGGAGAAGCGATACTTCACCGCCCTAGACCTAGAAAACGGATTTTTCCACGTGAAGATCGCGGAGGACTCTAAGAAATATACATCGTTCGTCACGCCGTACGGACAGTATGAATACAACCGAATGCCGTTTGGCCTGAAGACTGGACCAGCCGTATTCTTCCGATATATTCATGACCGATTGAGGGACCTCATAGAGGCGGGAAAAATTATTGTTTACATGGACGACATCGCTATCGCCACCGAAGATTTAGAGTCACACATAGATATACTCACCGAAGTTATGCACCGACTAGCGAAGTGCGGGCTGAAGTTGAACCTAAATAAGTGCCGGATCGCGTATGAAAATATCGAGTTTCTGGGGTATATGGTGTGCGAAGAGGGGATCAGACCAAGCGATGCACACCTACGTGCTATGAGAGCCTACACGCTACCCAAAACCGTCAAGCAAGTACGCTCGTGTCTGGGGTTATTCTCATTCTTTCGAAGATTTGTGCCGAGCTATGCAAAAATCGCCTACCCGCTGCAGCGGTTATTGCGAGATAACGTCCGGTTTGAAATGACCGATGCAAACAAGCGTTTGAAGAATTGAAGGAGAAGATGACGACCTCCCCGGTGCTAGCAATTTTTAATCAGTCGAGGGAAACCGAGCTCCACACTGACGCATGCAGCGTCGGATACGGCGCAATACTGATGCAAAGACAGCAAGATGGGAAGTTCCACCCGGTGTACTACTATTCAAGGGCGGCATCACCCGAAGAATCTCGCATGCACAGCTATGAGTTGGAGACGCTAGCGATCGTATATGCGGTAAGGAAGTTCCGAAGCTACTTACACGGAATAACTTTCAAAGTGATTACTGACTGCAGTGCGTTATCACTCACGTTCGATAAGAAAAACATATGCCCGAAGATCGCAAGGTGGGCCTTGGAATTGCAGCATTTCACGTTCCGGATGCAACACCGCAGTGGAATATTAATGGGACATGTTGATGCTCTGAGCCGATGCCACCAACCGCATGCAGCAGATCCAATAGACTACCAATCGGAAATCATGAGCCGCATAGCCGCCGTTTGCTCACTAAAAGGAGGGAAGAGAAACGCTGACGTCGCAGGAGGAACCCGAGACCGAAGAACCGACGTTGACGAAGGTACAGAAACCGCCAAGAGAACAAAGAGATACGCCGATGATGTAGAAGGAACCGAAGACATCGGAGACCGAAGAACCGACGCAGACGAAGATATAGCAGACGATGTAGGAGAAACCGAAGACATTGGAGACCGAAGAACCGACGCTTACGAAGATATAGAAGACAATGCAGGAGGAACCGAAGACATCGGAGACCAAAGAACCGACGCTGAAGAGGATATAGAAACCGCCAGGAGAATACCATGCAAAGTAGTGACGACCGCCGACCAAATGGAAGTGAATTATATGATTCAGATCGCTCAGAACCGAGATGCAAGAATACTTGCGATACGCAGACGGCTAGAAGAAGAAAATTTGAAGGATTTTGAGCTAAAGGACGGATCTTCCGACAAGACAAGATGGGCCGGTCACAACTATATGTTCCGCAAGAAATGGAGGAGAACGTCATACGACTGATACACGAGAAGATTTGCCATTTAGGGGTCGACAAGACGTTGGACCAAGTTAAGAGAAACTACTGGTTCGATCATTTGAAGCCTAAAATTGAGAGATTTATAAAAAATTGTATTCGCTGCATCATGTGTTCACCGCCGGTACGAATCACCGAACGAAACCTGTTCAGCATACCCAAGAAGCCAGTACCTTTCGATACGATTCACGTAGACCACTTTGGGCCCTTACCGTCAGTCAGGGGAGCCAGAAAACATATTCTGTTAGAAGTTGATGGTTTCACCAAATTTACCGAGCTGTTCGCCGTGAAGTCTACCGGCACAAAGGAAGTTGAGATATGGTTGGATAAGTACTTCGTCATGTATAGTCGGCCGCGACGAATTATAAGTGACAGGGGCACGAGTTTTACGTCCCTTAGGTTCGGAGAATTCTTATTGAAGCGAAACATCGACCACGTGAAAGTAGCAGTCGCTTCAGCCCAAGCAAACGGCCAAGTTGAACGAGTTAACCGTATCATAACAGCCATGCTGAGTAAAGTAACCGAGCCCGTGGAACATTCAGACTGGCCGAAGATGTTGGAGCAAGTTGAATTCGCATTAAACAACTTAGTGCACCGATCGACGAGAAGACCCCGAGCCAGCTGCTGTTCGGGATAAACCAGAGGGGCGCCACCGTGGATTATATGACCGAATTCCTGCAAGAGGAACAGACTACAGACACGTAGATACAACTGCTGGTACGAACAAGAAATTCAATGAAAAATACCGTGGACCTTATATGATACATAAAGTGCTGCCAAACGACAGGTATGTCATCCGGGATATCGAAAATTGCCAGGTAACGCAACTACCATATGACGGAGTAGTAGAAGCTAGTCGAATAAAAAAATGGGTAGAGCCGTAGGTGACAGACACTTCGCAGGTTATTCATGGCAACAGGGGTAGTTAAGGAGAACAGTCATTGATAGATTCGAGAAAAGAAAAAGAAGTAGAAAAATATGATTGAGGCCAATCATTTCCGTCAGGATGGCCGAGCTGTAGTATAATCTCAAATGTATAACGATTTGAATTTGAAAAAAGTATAACGATTTAGATTTGAAGAACAAGAATTGTAAACGGATCATGTAGAATGACGATGGTAAACGACTTTCGCAGACGGAGCGGGAGAATAAAGAAGAAGAGACAGGGCACTTGTTGACAGCGACTAAAATAGAACAGTGTGTTTTTTTTCAACATCTTCATTTTCGCAACGGCCAAAAGAAAATCCGGAGCCATCGGACGTTACAAGTATAATCAAATTAGGATACTACAGAATAATTATAGGGAATAGAGTCAGCGACGAGCATACCTACCTATTTTGAGAAGATATCAAAATTCCATAATTTTTTTTTGTTTTCTGTGCTAGTTGAAAGCCATCTTCCTGTATGTTTTCATATTTCTAAGTGTAACGGTCTCGAAATGGTAAGGGGGGTGGGACAAATTACATTATGATCTCATATTTTCCCCTCTGCCTCTTTTCCGCTTTCTTCGAATTTGATGAACACACCAAAACTGGAATGTACTCGGTAGTACCTTTCTCATGATACCCCACTTGCCCATATCAGATGAAGAAAAATGTTAACCTTAATTTCCCCTCTATGGGAACCTCCCCTTAAAGCAGCAACCCACCTACCTCCCCCCTTAAACTTCTCTCCCCTACCACTCCTATACCACCAATCTCCACACTTTCAGAAAAGGTTAACTTCAATTCACTTCACTCTACGAAAAACAATAAACAATATTCAAGTATGCAGTACTCGTACTACAATACAATACAATAGTATGTAGCCGGTTATGTGCAATTTTTGTATGAATGGCATCAAAATCTCAAAATTTAAATGAATGTACTATTATTAAATATAATGTGATTGTTATGAAACTTGGAGGTATTTATGATGTTGGTTATCATTGGCCATCAACATTTTTGACCTCGGGTGCGCGTAAGGGGTGCAGGGGTGTGCTAACTGAAACTATAGAAATGTACTATTATTAACCTTTTCTGATGAAATTTCAAAATTCTAGAAATCTAGGTTTTCTACGCTAGTAAAATGGCGCTTTTCTGTAAATTTTCATATTTCTAAGTATAACGGTCTCGAAATGCAAGGGTGGGAGGACAAACTCGGTTGATATATTTTCCCCTCTCCCTCTTTTCCCGTTTCTTCAAATTTGAAAAAAATTCCAAAAATTTAATGCACTCGATGGTACCTTTCTTATGATACCCCACTTGCCTGTACTAAATGAAAAAAAAAATTTCGACCTTCATTTCCCCTCTATGGGGACCTCTCCTTAAAGTTGACCTATTACGACGATTCGCTTTCTCCGGCGAATTATAGTAATTCTACACATTCCTACAAAATTTCATGTATGTAGCTTCAGCCGTTCGTGAGATATTTCATGGACAGACGGACAGACGGACAGACAGACATTTGACCGATTTCATAAGGGTTTTGTTTTAACTACAAAACCCTAAAAAGGGAAAATGTAAAGTCACACTTCTTACGCTTGAAAATTAGAACAGTTTATTCTAATTTTAGAGCGGCGAATGTACATAGTTCGCTTGTTCTAATTTCTAAGAAATTCTAATTTCCACGAGTTCTAATTTCCGAGCGGCTACTGTATTTAGATTGTATCTTAATGAATCGTGCCTTGATTGGTACAGTTCAATGTTGATTAAACATTCAATTAATTCGCCATGGTCAAGATGGAAAAATGATTTTTGCGAAACTTACGTGGAAAAAGGGTGGACGTCCATCAAATATATCCTTTCATACAGTTATTTGTAGGGTTCACTGTTAGAATATGCGCTTAAGAAAGAAAGATTATTATTACAGATAAATAAATTGATAGATAAACCTACTTTAATCGACCTCATTGCAATTGGTCTACCGAATTTTATATTAGATAAAATTGATAGGACTAGCCTCATAGAAACAATTTAATCACTTAAAAAACTTGGAACATTTAATTTTATATTTATATAACAGAGACTGCGCGTTTCGTTTTCGTCCCGGAAGATTAAAAATAAAGACAAGTATTGCGTTGAAATAAACACAGATTTTTGATGAATATGATAACAAATAAAATATTAACAATCATACAGGTTCACATATGTATTTCCAACTTCGTTAAGGTAATGCGTAAATATAATCGATTTCAAAATTATTATCGTTGACTAGACCAAGCATTTTCTTTGTGTATATGCGAACTAAGCATGTCTGGTTTAAAAAAAAATATTTTTGAAAAGAAAAAGACACCAATAAAACAATATTCCAATAAAACAAAGAAAAGTTTAAGCGCATTATGTAACACATGGTATTCATGATCTTCTATGCATCACTTTCGTATCCCAAAGGCATTTTGAAACATTGGCCGCCCAAACGCAGGGATCCTCGTCCTCCTTGTCGTTAGTGTTACATCTTACGAAATTTTCTTTTGGAGTGTCATATCCAGCAGCATTCAGTGCATTTTGAATCCTGTCATTGTTAAAACCTTTCGTATCGTCCCAAACTTCCAACTTCAAACCTACGCATCGGAAATAGCAGCCGGGCTCAGAAGGAAAGTCTCCTTTCTTCAAGACTTCAATGACATTGTCAGAGAGCTTGCTTTCTACATAACAAGCCTCGCGGGCCTGGTTAGCTTTCTGAGCTGTTATCGGAGCCCAGTCAGCAGAGACCTTAAAAAATGCACAGAATATCCATGATAGTAAGTCTATTATACTTGTACTTAATATTTAATAAATCAGTAAAGAACGAAGCTTTCTTACCAGAGTGAGTATTGCACCAATAACAATAACTGTCTTCATATTGAGTTCGTCTTCAGCTAGTTTCTACAAACGAGTAACAGCTAAGTGGCAAATATAAGGCGCTTTTTATACTCATATGTTGCCATTCGAACGCCGTTTCAAAACAAAAAAAAAACTTTTATTAAGTAATTTAAAATTAGATGTAGATAATAGCTGCATTTGTTTTTTGGACAGAGCAGAGTAGGTCCGACGGCAAAACAAACGCTATAGAGCAGATTAGAGTAGCGAAGACGAAAACGGGGCATGTCTCTGCTGGGAGTGTGCCTTGGTTTAGTTTAGCATTCAAATGTTGACTCAAATTTCAAGAGGAAAATCAAATCCTTAGTACAAATACAATCGGACAAATTTCCTTTAGGCAGCAGAATAATTTTGTATGTTTACTTTTTTACAAAACGAACATTTTATTGACAGGAAATGCATTTTTAGTCCGGTATTAACCTGCTGTGTTGTGGATGACTGTTAAAAAAACGCGCCTAGTGACTGTTATTTTAATATTATCAGTAAAAATAATGAATCCCAACAAAATAAATTATTGTATTTAATGGTTGATATATCTTACTTCTTAGTAGAATACATGGAGAAAAGAAAAAAACATATTTTTGTAACCTAAGATTTAAATATGACGCGCTTGGTGGTGGTGGTGTTTGTTCGGTCACCGCTCTATGATCTAGAAAAGAATGGAGATAACATTTTCGGCTTCTGAAGAACGAAAATCTCCCGATTTTGGCTTCTATTCGTAAATTTTTATCCAGAAACTAATTTATTTCAATCAGGGAAAATGCCAGCACCATTACAATCTTCCAAATTCAATACCTTATCTTGGACACTAATATTATGACCAATTTCCTTATCAAGGTCAGGTTTTTTATTGGTTTTGCGTTCAAACCTGCGCTAACATAACAATTATTCGGGAACGATGCGTGTGTGTTGTCGAAATTTCTGAATATAAGAAGTCCGGTCGCACAGGCTTAGTGGACATTCGTTCCTGGAAGTCGTAGAAGCAAAATGAAGCTGGTTATTGTTGTCTTTACTATTTTGGCTGTGGTAAGAGAGTTCTTTCAAATTGTTAACTACTTAATTAAAATCACAACTTATAAAATGCTATATTTCTTATCCATTCAAAGGTCTCTGCAGACTGGACACCAAAAACACCCGAAGAAATTAGCAAGATTCGTCAGGCTTGTTTTGTGGAGGCCAAGCTCTCAGATCACTGCATTGAGATGGTCAAGAAAGGAGAGTTTCCCGATGAACCTGGCTGCTATTTCCATTGTCTTGGCCTGAAAACTGGAATGTGGGACGACACTAATGGTTATGACACCGACAGAGCCTATCAGACCATCTATGCTGGCGGATATGATCTTCAGAAAGAAGATTTCGTTAAATGCAACATCGCCGATAAAAAGAACGACGATACTTGCGTTTGGGCGGCCAATGTTGCAAAATGCTTGTGGGATAACAAATTTGTGAAGAGGAGGACATCATGATCATGTGATAATTAAATGTGCGTATTCAATAAAACTACGAGGTTGTCTTATAGTGGAATGTTGTTTGACTGTTGACAGTAATAGTGAAGTCCTATTTTACTACTAATTTTCACTCATCCAGCATGTTGTTTCGTGAATCAAAACTCCATACTTTTAAGTTAATTAATTTAGTAACTAAAGAGAGGTATACTAGCTAGTAGAGATGGGCAAAAAATAACGCATCAGTTGCAAAAAGCGGTTTTCAAATGAAAACTGAAAACAACGGTTTCCGAAAAACGAAAAAAAAAACGTTTTTTCCACATATTCAATCTCACTTAACCCTTCGTCGGGCACGTCCCGCGATCAACGTGGACGGGCACGTGGGGTCTTTCGGGACCCCAGCGCTTATTATTCAATAAAACCACTTCAAATGTATAAAAAATGAAAAAAATAACACTTGAAATAAACCCACTGTTTATTCATATTATATTTTACATATATATTATATTATTGGACATTTTCAATGCAATTTTTACACAAAATTAGCTTTACGCAATGTAAGTCGCATACATTCTTACCGCAAGTACCGCATACAGTTTTTACTTTTTTGTCCACCGATCTTGGACAAGAGGAGCACCTCTTTCTTGAAATAGTTGGGATAGCTTCTGGAACGAATTCTTCAGTCAAGGTATAGCCCAGTGCCTGTAGACCTGTCTTGACTCCTTTCTGAGTGCTTCTGCCATTGGACAATCTTTTGTCTATCTGACCTTGAATAAGTTGTCGCGAGAGTTGGTAGAGAAAATTTTTCCGTCTCCCTTTTCCAGATTCTAAACTGTCAGGATGGTTTGTCCGCCATATAATAAAAGCAGCTATTGCAGCGACGTCTATCATATTGAAGAACAGCGTTAATGGCCATCTGCGGGAATTTCTCAAGCAAGAAAAGTTACTGGCCATCTGATCCATTGTATCAACTCCACCTTTACTTGCATTGTAGTCAAGAATGATTTGAGGTTTACCTTGATCTTCACTTACTTCCGCTGTTGGATGCATTGATGAAATTAGGCATACTGCACTGGATTTTTTGTTTACATAAGATGTTAGTGTAATATTTTCTGTGTGACCGAAGAGAGAAGAATTTTCCTGCCGTTGTCTGTTAGGGAGGAACTCGCGGGGTATCTCAGGTTTATTTTTTCTCAAAGTTCCAACATAGGTGGTCCTCATGGTAAGCAACTCCGTCACCAGTGGAATACTCGAAAAGAAATTATCTGCCACTATATTTCTTCCTTTGTTTAGCCATTTTTTAGTCAATTCTTTCACAACTCGTGCTCCCTGATTTAAATCTCTTGCTGAGCCAGGCTGTTTTCCTAAATAAATTTGTCCGCTCAGCGGGAATGATGTCTCGGAATCGCATGCCATAAACTGCCTGAATGGGCAATTACCTCGAAATCGTACGAGCTGTTCGTCAACAGTAATATTTGCACCAGGAGTGTAGTTTTGCGACAAACGGTCAACAAATAGCTCCCATATATCTCTAAAAGCCGCGATCTTATCCGTCCTTTTTCGTTCCTCCCTGGTAGCTTTATTGTCCAATCTTATATACTTTTTAATTTGTTTGAATCGTTTTAGTGGCATAGCTGCCCTTAATATTGGCCGCCCATGTTCCTCGTTCCAAAGGGAATCGAGGTTTTCGCGCACTGATTTATAGGCCCCTGCCGCAATCAACAATCCAATATATGTTAGCAGCTCGTCGTCGTCAACATCACTCCAATTCTGCTGGTTTTCCGGATGCATCTCATTCCAAAGTCTGAAGGTTCTCCTTCCTTCTCTATTAGTTTCCCTAGTGATCAACGTCCGCATTTCTGTGCTGAGAAACTGAAAAAATAACTCCTTGATGGTCTGAGGGTGACATTTAGGGCCAGGTCTATCCCTGATAATGTTACAGGCTGGTGTCTGACCTGCTCGTGATTCACGTTTGTTCCATCTATAGCCATTTTTGCCTTCAAAATATTCATCATTTTGTTCAGTGCTTTCTCCAGAATGATTGTCATCAATATCTGCAGACAGCTCATCAGAAATGTCATTTTCAGGATCTATTTCCAGCACATCAGTGTCATTATCTTCCCCCTCAGCGACAAATTCTCCATCATCATCGGAATCGAATGCTTCGTCACCTTCTTCTTGCAGCATTTCTTCAATATACATTCTCGCCTGTTCGGCACAAAGCCTCCTGCCATCGGTCCTAAGAAATTGTGAAGACATGAATTACATAAACATATTGATTTCACTTCCAAAAAAAAAAAAAAAAATGTTTACTTCTACCTAATCGAATGAAAAACATACACAAAATCACTTTTTTAAGCAAAATGATATTTGCAGAATAAAATTTTTGCTCTAAAAGCACTAAGTAATCAATATATTCACAAACATAAGATGATTGTTCATAACACCACATATGGAATTATTATATTGTATGTAGTTACTTACGTTTCAACAGAGATATTCCATTCTTCCATTATGCAACAAAAATACTCCAGCCAGGCTTGAAAACGTTTTTTTTTAATTTCGAATAAGTCACAGACACCAGAAAACAGAACAACAATCATGAGCATGAAACAGTAACTGAGAACTGAGAAAGAAATGGGGCAGTTTGTGATTGAATGCGAAGCGAGTGTAAAGAAGCGGCCTTAGGGGGGGGGGGGGATGGATGCAACAAGTCTGAGATAAAAACGTTTACAAATAGAGGGAGGCGCCAAGCAAAACGCCCCTGAATAGTTAGGACAATAAAGCCTTTGTTATTCGTGGGGTCTTTAAAGACCCCACGTGCCCGTCGACGTAAATTTCAAGTTTAGGTTAGCGACAATTTTTTTCTGAAAAGAACTGGATGTTTTTTCAAGCATAATTTTGTTCAAAATTTGCCAAATTTAGATGTCCTAGAAGTTCTAAAGCACAGGTTAAACCGTTCAAAAGTAATTTATAAAATACACCCTCTGGGGTCCCGAAAGACCCCACGTGCCCGGTGCAATCCTGCAAATTTTGCTGTGCAAGATACTATGCAGCACTATCTCAACAGCTTTAAGCAGCATTCTGACGGGGCAAATACACGACAGTGTGGCCCGCTTTCGATCTCACGCTTGTATCGAGCGTGGACTGGAAAGTGAACTGCCATGGGTCGTGGACCGTTCACAGCACACGACCACGATTCAGTTTATCCCATGAATCCGAAAATGGAAGAGCTTCTTATTGAAAGTTGTGGAGTTTTGAGTTCAGTTTTTAGTGGCACTTCATTGTGGGCTGAGGAGCATCCAAATAGTGGGGTTGGATGCCCCTCAGCCCACATGGGAGTTCTTAAGGGGGGTCAAAATGGTGTCAGAAATGCGAAATTCCTTAAATTTTAGAAGTTATGGCCACAAAACAGTTTTTTGGCCATAACTTCTAAAATATAAGCAATTTCGCATTTTTGACACCATTTCGACCCCCCTAAAGAACCCCCATGCGGGCTGAGGAGCATCCAATCATAAGGGGGGTCAAAACGGTGTCAAAAATGCGAAATTCTTAATATCTTAGAAGTTATGGCCACAAAACAGTTTATTTAATCAATCATTAATCCTTGAAGTCTCGTTTTCACGCTGGGTGACTGCAGAAATTTGAAATTTCACAATGAGAGTCGCAGCCGTTCTTTCACGGCAAAGCGTTTTTCTCTAAGCAGGAGAAAACAGTTTTTTCACAACGAGAGTTGCAGAATGTTGGGCTTGTTTTGGGTAAACGTGGATGTGCGGTACGACGCGACGTAAGTAAATGATTTTTGATTTCAATGAAACAATTTTCACTTTTCCAAGAGTTTTTTAATAAAATTAAATGATGATTCACTTAAGGTTTCGGCGACGTTTCGCTACTCTCGTAGCATAGCATAGATCACTACGGTACTCATAACAAAAACATCTTTGTTGAGTATTCGTTTTTTTGATTTTAAATGTAATTATTAGATATAAACATAAAAGGCTTGAAAATGCTACAAGAGTAGCGAAACGTCGCCGAAACCTTAAGTGAATCATCATTCAATTATATTAAAAAACTCTTGGAAAAGTGAAAATAGTTTTATTGAATATACGCATAAGCCAAGGATTTAAAAAAACAACACACGATTTTTGATTTGATTGCAGATGTAGTCAGCATCAGCATGGGTAATTGTGTATATATAAGTAACCTAACACACAGCATTACTTGTTTTCAATAATATTCATTAAATATTAAAAATAAACCGTTTTTTAAAGAACAGTTAAAAAACGGTTCCTCATAAAAGAAAAAAACCGTTTTTTACGTTTTTGAGAAATAACGAAAACGCCCATCTCTACTAGCTAGTAGTTAGGAACTACAAAGAAATAATGCAGTCCGTTCACAGGATACGATCTATATTTCCGTACTTCCGTACTACTACAATAGTTTACCTTAATCCCTAGTGGGGCGTCAACTACTCCTACGTGCCACCGTATTCGGTTCTGGGCAATGAGGCACATATACGTATGTCTCCACAACATACCCTGCAACTTACACTCGTTGGCCATAGATCGACGCCTATCCTGAAACCTTCCCTTGGTCAACCTTCATTAGGAATCATGGCATTTCCAGCAACTGGAGTTATCACCATTCCGCAATGTGTGACCTATCCACTGCCATTTTCGTCTTTGTATCAGCTCGTCGATTGATACGACTATTTGACTTGTAGGCCGACTCAGTTCTTCATTTGATATTGTTTCGGGCCAGAAAATTCTAAAATTCGACGAAGATAAGAGTCGACGAAGACTTGCAGCTTTCTTGTAACACTTACGGAAATTTTCCATGTGCCGCTCCCAAACAACAAGACAGATGATACAAAGGACCCAAAGGAACTTGGTCTTAACACTTAGATAACTACTTTGCCAGAGTGACGCACTCGGTGGCCATGTGGTCTCGGTCTCCAATCTGTGATGCTGCATCTAGAGAAGCAGAGGTTAAATGTGGGGAATACCGCGTCCACTGTTCCATACGGCCCAGTTGACGTTTCGTTGGCATAAACTGGTTTCGGAGAATGCAGTTGCCAGCATGCACCCCCTGCACCTCCATGGCCACTAACGTCGTCGTGGACGGGACTCGAACCCGAAACGCCGGTAGTCAAACATGAGACTGATGCCTCAACACACTGCGCTACGGGTCGCCCCACTGCTGCTTCCACCGGCAGATCGATGGCAGCACCTTATGAGTAATGATCTGTCGCTGGTATGAAACCAGGACCCGAGGGTTCCACCTGGACGCCGATGCGAGCGCGAGGAAAGGTTAACTGTCCGCAAACCATTCCATCTTTATCGCCTCATTTTTTCTATTCCCCATTTTGACATGGATATGTCTTATAGCTTTGGGTCATCATAAAAATCTGTCCGTCACACGAAATGTCTGTTTTGACATGGATATGTCTTATAGCTGGGGGTCATCCTAAAAATCTGTCCGTCACACGAAATGTCTGTTTTTCTACTCGGGGGTCAGAAAAGGAAACAAGCCCATTGAAAATTTTTCTATTCTGGTTGTGCATGTCGTTTGAGTGAAGTGGTTATTGTGCATGGCTGTTGCTTGTGGATCCGCGCGGGCGGCGCGCTTGCGGGGATCCTGTGTGTACATGTTGAGATGTTGATTTGATAGCGATAAAGGTTGACGTTGTGGACGGCAAGAATGAATGTAGTGGCCGATTTAAAATAGCACCCATTGTACTATCTGAATCACTAGGATCCCAGAAAAAGTAGCAAGTAGTCAGTTCGACTAACACTTGGACATGCGCAGACGCAATTTGAGAGAGTGTACATAGTTCCCGCCCCCCGAAGATGAGCGATAGCGGATGAAAATAATTCGAGCTAAATGGGGTGATCCAGCGACTGTAGTTGTGCAGTTGCAATGGCGGCGATTTGAGGTCTGACTGGTTCACAATGTGGGCCCCCACCACACGTGCAATCAACATATAGAACAAAATGGCGGATTTATACTACGTGCTATAAACATAGAACAAAAGCCCCACATACGGTACGATGTATTAGCAGCATAAATGTTGACTTTCAATAGGGCGTGTCTATCTGTCTCATGTGGTTGAGTGTTCAATCTCATTAGAACGGGTGTATCCGGTTCATATGGGGATGTTAGTTTTCAATGAAGTATGTCTCTCCGTCTCTTAAAGGGGGTGTTAAGTTTGATTTGGGGCGGGTTTATCGGGAATTGGTTCTTGGAAGACAGGTTATTGGCTTTTGGTGGGAAATGATACAAAGTATCTACACTGCATGCAGATACATCGAAACATGGATATGTCTTTGGCTACCGACTGCGTGTAACCTGTTGTGTTGAAAATATCGACGTAAGTTTTATAAAGATCCCAGTATAGTTACACTGGATGAAATCATTCGACAAAACACATCCCACGCTTTCGGTAGGCATAAGACATATCCATGTTTCGATGTATCTGCATGCAATGTAGATACTTTGTATCATTTTCTACTCGGGGCTCAGAAGAGGAAACAAGCCCATTGAAAATTTTTCTTTTCTCGTTGTGCATGTCGTTTGAGTGAAGTGGTCATTGTGCATGGCTGTTGCTTGTAGATCCGCGCGGGCGGCGCGCTTGCGGGGATCCTGTGTGTACATGTTGGGATGTTGATTTGATAGCGATAAAGATTGACGTTGTGGACGGCAAGAAATAACATAGTGTACGGGTGAACAGGCGCTCTGTGCTCTCTGTCCCACGCTCTCAGTCAACGCGACACCATAATCAAAACTCCTGCATACACACCATACCATACATTCAAAATCCTCAAAAATATAGAGTACGCTCCGTACTACCTAACTTGACTAGGCCCCCAGAACACGTCGCAAGAAGTCGTCTGCTCTCCTCGCTCGACATGCTCACACGCAATTTATGGTCTCTGAATGTATGCGAAATTTCGCACAGGGCAGCGGACCTCCTCCTCTCATTCATTCATATCATTCTCATTCTCACCATTTCATTAAACAAATTGTGCACTCCCTACATGCACATGCATAGACCCAATCTGAGGTCACAATGAATGAAATTCCATTTTTACTCATTATTTAAGTCAAGGACGTCCAAGGACTTTCAATGACCTTCAATTTCCGCCAATTCCAATTCATCATTTAATAAAATAGCCCGTGTTGTACTATCTGAATCACTAGGGTCCCAGGAAAAGTAGCAAGTAGTCAGTTCGACTAACATTTGAACATGCGCAGACGAAATTTGAGTGTGTGTACATTACATAGTTCCCGCCCCCCCGAAGATAGGGAGCGAGAACCATCGCGGATGAAGTTCATTCTATCCAAATAGGGTGATCCAGCAACTGTGGTTGTGCATTTGCAATGGCGGCGATTTGAGGTCTGACTGGCCCACAATGTGGGCCTCCACCACACGTGCAATAAACATATCGTAAAACAAAATGGCGGATTCGTGCTGCGCGAGTTAAAATCTCCCAAGCCCCGAAATTGAGAAATATTCGTCGCAGGATGTTATAGTTCCGGGCAGCTCATCGTGACATGATGTATTGTACATTCAGACGTCTGCAGAAGATCAAATGCCCTCCCTTCTGCAAAAATTCCAAAATTTTTCATGTGCATTCTCTTTGTGCGTGTGTTGGAATATTTTGTTTACTTTTGTTAGTTTCCTTTTCTGTTTGCCGGACATAATCGTATAGAGTCGCACGCGTTACTTGAGAAACGGATTGTGTGTCCTGGACCCGGACTGTTGATTAAAGGGGCGGGATGAGGCGGATAGTGTGGGAGCGATTTTGCAATAGATACACAAACACAATACACGTCCGATTGGGAAAAGATGGTGGGAAGCGTGATTGCGATTAGCAGAAACTTACTCAGAGAAATGTCGATAGGCTGCAGTCTGCAAACTGTACCGAACCGGTAGATGGAACAGGGTGCACGAGAGGAGGTGAATATTGCACACACGCGATGCAAACGAAAACGAAACGATCCCGCGAGAGAAAGGAGCCCGAGCGGACAGGACAAAGCAAAGCCGAATTTATGACGAGTATCTACACTGACACCAGATACATCGGTACATGGATATGTCTTATGCCTACCGAAAGCGTGGGACGTGTTTTTTCGAATGATTTCATCCAGTATAACTATACTGGGATCTTTATAAAACTTACATCGATATCTTCAACACAACAGGTTCCACGCAGTCGGTAGTCGTAGACATATCCATGTTCCGATGTATCTGCATGCAGTGTAGATACTTTGTATCTTTTTAACTCAAATACTGGAGACGTTTACAGAGAAGAAGGACTACGATACCGGAGACGAGAGTTTCAAAAAAGTCACGCAAAAATTCGTCATCGATAAATTTACACGGAGCATGTCAAATGTCAATCAATGGATGAATACTTTTGAAAGCGAATGCTCTGGTCTAGGAGTGGAAGACGACGTCAATAAAATAGAGGTACAGTAGCCGCTCGAAAATTAGAAAAAAAAGTTTTGGCCTATTCTAATTTCCAAGATTTTCTAATTTCCAAGCGTTTTGAAAAAATGTCGAAAAAAGTGGTGCGTAAGTTAATGTAAAAAGAATCGTTTTAAGGTTTTATGTAAGTTTGTTTATTAAGAGGTAAAAGCATATAAATGAAACATGAAGCAAACAATTATGTGGTGAATTCAAATTCACTTATTTTCGATTGTCTTTTGCCAACATTTGCTGACAAGTTTACGGCTTTGTCGCGAATATTTTAAATCGCAAATATTTCGGATGCCGTTTCATAATTTTCTTTAGCCCAGCAAAGCAAGCGATTGGAACAATTAATTGCCTCTGCATGGGAAACGCGGGCATCAACCTCCTCGTCGTCAGAGTCGCAACTGTTGGTTGAAATCGAATTTTCATCAACTTTGTCATCATTCCACTCTTCGAACTTCGTGGATGTTACTTCCTACATATTGTAAATAAGGGACCTTTACAGTGTCTATTGTATAGTTTGAATTTGTCGTAATTTACCTGTCCCAGAAGTTGAAACAATTCTATTGTCTCTTGCCGGAGCCTTAGGTTAGCCAGGGGAATATTGTCTTCCTCTTCAAAATCACTTTCGTAATTCACATTCACACTAGCGGAATCTAGTATACCCATGATCTTTCTCCAACTCAAGAGGCGAAACTCATGGCAGTCGTTGCAAGCTTTCCTTCTTTTTCTGCTGAGGGCTTAGGACGTACGAGTCTTGTACAACACGTCATCGATGTCGCCGGCAGCAGGCCAATTAAGCAGAGCCATTTTGCAGTCTCCCCCGCCATCGAAAAGCACCTCTTTGCAAAAATTAACAGGATGCTTGCAATGGGTGTCATTGAAGAGTCCCCCAGTTCTTGGTCTTCGCCTGTCACCCTTGTAGTGAAGCCCGGTAAGGTCCGGATGTGTCTGGACGCTCGGAAAGTGAACGACGTCACGGTAAGGACGCTTATCCTTTGCCTCTGATCGATGGTATACTATGTGGACTCCCCAAAGCCGAGGTTATCTCGAGTCTCGACCTAAAAGACGCCTTTTGGCAAATACCACTCGACCCAGAGTCAATGGAGAAGACGGCCTTCACTGTTCCAGGTCGGCCATTGTATCAATTCGTAACGATGCCGTTCGGATTGTGCAATGCTCCTCAAACCATGCAGAGGCTAATGGACCGAGTCGTTCCAGCTCATCTGCGCCACCAGGTTTTCATTTACTTGGATGACCTGCTGATAATTACGAGACATTCGAGGAACATTTTGAGATCCTCCAGGAATTGGCTCTTTGTTTTCGCAAGGCCGATTTAACCCTTAACGTTGAGAAGAGCAAGTTCTTCATGAAGCAAGTTCATTATTCAGGCCATATAATTGGGAACGGAACAATCAAAACAGATCCGGAAAAAGGCCGTGCTATTGCCGAATTTCCAAGGCCGAGTTCGGTAAAACAGATACGTCGATTTCTCGGATTATGTGGGTGGTACCGTTGATTCGTGCCCAACTTCGCGTCATTGTCAGCTCCGCTGACAGACATGCTTCGCAGGGGACGTTTCACTTGGTCCGAGGAAGGACTGAAGGCTTTTGGGGCTTTACAAGATAGCTTGTCGTTTGCTCCCGTTTTGCATAGCCCGGATTTTGCTAAACCTTTCGCTATCCATTGCGATGCGAGCCAGTCTGGCATTGGAGCAGTATTAGTTCAGCTAAACGATGACGGAGCTGAAGTCCCAATAGCCTTTATGTCGAAAAAGTTCAACTCGGCCCAAAAAAATTATTCAGTCTCTGAGCAGGAATGTCTGGCAGCGGTGCTGGCGATTAAAAAATACCGCGCTTATGTCGAGGGACTCGAGTTTTCGGTTATCACCGACCATGCCTCGTTAAAGTGGTTAATGTCCCAACCGGACTTAAATGGGAAGTTAGCGAGGTGGGCGTTAAAGCTACAAGGCTTTAAATTCACCATTAAGCATAGGAAAGGGAGCCAGCATGTGGTCCCCGACACGCTCTCCCGTGAATACTCAGCTGACGCCCTCTCGATAGAATCCTTGGATTTAGACACGACCCTTGAAATTGACTTGTCATCACCCTGGTTTAAGTCTGACTCTTATATCTCATTAATTCGACACATCCAAGACAACCAACACCGCCTTCCGGATCTAAAGGTTCTGGACGGATTTGTGTACCGGCGTTCGGAGTATGCGACCGGGAACGAAATACAGGAGGAGAACTCATGGAAATTATGGGTTCCAGAGGGCTTAACGTCGACCTTAATTGCACGCTTGTAAAATCATCCACTATGTGCGCACAGAGGATTAGGAAAAACACTAAGACGCCTCAGGACTTTTTACTTTTGGCCGAAAATGTCAGTAGAAGTGATAAACTTCGTGAGCGCGTGCATTAAGTGTAAGGAGACTAAAGCCCCAAATGAAGCTCTTAGACCTCCCATGGGGAATATTGTCGTTCCTGAGCGCATATTTCAGCGCGTGTACGTCGATTTCATCGGGCCATATCCACGATCTCGTTCCGGAAATATCGGGGCAATCGTTTTGTTAGACCATCTGTCGAAATTTACCCAATTACCCAAACGTGACAATTTCCGGTAGCGGATTTCTTGGAACATTATGTACCTATTTAACAATAATGTAACGGAATGCATTTCATTATTAAATGAAACCGGAATATAGAGGGCTACGCCTGCAATTCGAGGGTTTTGTGGCACGCGCTTATTTTGGTATCTAAATATTGGCTCCCTGATTTTCTTGGTACCACTCAGCTGAATAAAAACACCATAATTAAATGTCTTACCCATGATATAGTATCTTACATGCCAATTCACAAAAAGACTGCATCTGTCACCTCTCAAAGTAATAGTTTTATTACGAGCAGCTGTAGATAGATATGTCTGTATACGAGATAAACTGTCCTACTCTTCGAGATGCTTAACCATTCATGTTAAGACGACATTGCAAATTGCAAACTTGTGTAACGGCTTCGAAATTCGGGGAGGCTGGGACAAATTACGGTCTAATATTTTTTCCTCCTCCACTGTTCCCCTTTCTACAAACCTCAAGAAAATGCCAAAAATGGAATGTACTCAACATTACCTTTCTCACGACACCCCACTTGGCTATACCAGTGGATAAAAAAAAAGTTTTTGTATGGATAGTGTCAAAATGCATAACTTTAAGTCAATGTACTATTATTAAATATCATGTCATTGTAATGAAACTTAGAGGTATTATTGCCTATGATGTTGGTTATCATCAGCCATCAATATTTTTGACCTAGGTTGTGCTTGAGGGGTGCAGGGGTGTGCTAACTGCAACTATAGAAATGTACTATTATTAACCTTTTTGGATGAGATTTAAAAATTCTATTATTTTCGGTTTTCTATGCTAGTGAAATGCCGCTTTTCTGTAAATTTTCATATGTCTAGCTATAACGGTCTCGAAATGCAAGGGGGGGGGACAAACTCGGACCACATATTTTCCCCTCTTCCTCTTTTCCCCTTTCTTCAAATTTGGAAAAAATTCCAAAAATGGAATGTACTCGACGGTACCTTTCTTACGATACCCCACTTGCCTATACCAAACGAAAAAAAAATTTCGACCTTCATTTCCCCTCTATGGGGACCCCTCCTTAAAGTTGACCTATTACGACGCATCGCTTGCTCCAGAGAATTATAGTATTTCTACATATTTCCACCAAATTTCATGCATGTAGCTTCAGCAGTCCGTGAGATATTTCATGGACAGACAGACAGACAGACAGACAGACAGACAGACAGACAGACGGACAGACGGACGCATGACCGATTTCATAAGGGTTTTGTTTTTATACAAAACCCTAAAAAGGGAAAATGTAAAGTCACACTTCTTACGCTTGAAAATTAGAGCAGTTTATTCTAATTCTAGAGCGGCGAATGTACATAATTCGCTTGTTCTAATTTCTAAGCAATTCTAATTTCCACGAGTTCTAATTTCCGAGCGGCTACTGTATTTAGATTGTATCTTAATGAATCGTGTCTTGATTGGTACAGTTCAATGTTGATTAAATATTCAATTAATTCGCCATGGTCAACATGGCAAAATGATTTTTGCGAAACTTACGCGGAAAAGGGTGGACGTCCATCAAATATGTCCTTTCATAGAGTTATTTGTAGGGTTCACTGTTAGAATATGCGCTTAAGAAAGAAAGATTATTATTAGAGATAAATAAATTGATAGATAAACCTACTTTAATCGACCTCATTGCAATTGGTCTACCGAATTTTATATTAGATAAAATTGATAGGACTAGCCTCATAGAAACAATTTAATCACTTAAAAAACTTAGAACATTTAATTAATTTATATAACAGAGACTGCGCGTCTCGTTTTCGTCCCGGAAGATTAAAAATGAAGACAAGTATTGCGTTGAAATAAACACAGATTTTTGATGAATATGATAACAAACAAAATATTAACAATCATACAGGTTCACATATTTCCAACATCGTTAAGGTAATGCGTAAATATAATCGATTTCAAAATAAACATCGTTGACTAGACCAAGCATTTTCTTTGTGTATATGCGAACTAAGCATGTCTGGTTTAAAAAAAAAATATTTTTGAAAAGAAGAGGACACCAATAAAACAATAGTCCAAAAAAACAAAGAAAAGTTTAAGCGCATTATGTAACACATGGTATTCATGATCTTCTATGCATCACTTTCGTATCCCAAAGGCATTTTGAAACATTGGCCGCCCAAACGCAGGGATCCTCGTTCTCCTTGTCGTTAGTGTTACATCTTACGAAATTTTCTTTTGGAGTGTCATATCCAGCAGCATTCAGTGCATTTTGAATCCTGTCATTGTTAAAACCTTTCGTATCGTCCCAAACTTCCAACTTCAAACCTATGCATCGGAAATAGCAGCCGGGCTCAGAAGGAAAGTCTCCTTTCTTCAAGACTTCAATGACATTGTCAGAGAGCTTGCTTTCTACATAACAAGCCTCGCGGGCCTGGTTAGCTTTCTGAGCTGTTATCGGAGTCCAGTCAGCAGAGACCTTAAAAAATGCACAGAATATCCATGATAGTAAGTCTATTATACTTGTACTTAATATTTAATAAATCAGTAAAGAACGAAGCTTTCTTACCAGAGTGAGTATTGCACCAATAACAATAACTGTCTTCATATTGAGTTCGTCTTCAGCTAGTTTCTACAAACGAGTAACAGCTCAGTGGCAAATATAAGGCGCTTTTTATACTCATATGTTGCCATTCGAACGCCGTTTCCAAAAAAAAAAAAACTTTTATTAAGTAATTTAAAATGAGATGTAGATAATAGCTGCATTTGTTTTTTGGACAGAGCAGAGTAGGTCCGGCGGCAAAACAAACGCTATAGAGCAGATTAGAGTAGCGAAGACGAAAACGGGGCATGTCTCTGCTGGGAGTGTGCCTTGGTTTAGTTTAGCATTCAAATGTTGACTCAAATTTCAAGAGGAAACTCAAATCCTTAGTACAAATACAATCGGACAAATTTCCTTTAGGCAGCAGAATGATTTTGTATGTTTACTATTTTACAAAACGAACATTTTATTGACAGGAAATGCATTTTTAGTCCGGTATTAACCTGCTGTGTTGTGGATGACTGTTAAAAAAACGCGCCTAGTGACTGTTATTTTAATATTATCAGTAAAAATAATGAATCCCAACAAAATAAATTATTGTATTTAATGGTTGATATATCTTACTTCTTAGTGGAATACATGGAGAAAAGAAAAAAACATATTTTTGTAATCTAAGATTTAAATATGACGCGCTTGGTGGTGGTCGGTCACCGCTCTATGATCTAGAAAAGAATGGAGATAACATTTTCGGCTTCTGAAGAACGAAAATCTCCCGATTTTGGCTTCTATTCGTAAATTTTTATCCAGAAACTAATTTATTTCAATCAGGGAAAATGCCAGCACCATTACAATCTTCCAAATTCAATACCTTATCTTGGACACTAATATTATGACCAATTTCCTTATCAAGGTCAGGTTTTTTATTGGTTTTGCGTTCAAACCTGCGCTAACATAACAATTATTCGGGAACGATGCGTGTGTGTTGTCGAAATTTCTGAATATAAGAAGTCCGGTCGCACAGGCTTAGTGGACATTCGTTTCTGGAAGTCGTAGAAGCAAAATGAAGCTGGTTATTGTTGTCTTTACTATTTTGGCTTTGGTAAGAGAGTTCTTTCAATTTGTTAACTACTCAATTAAAATCGCAACTTATAAAATGCTATATTTCTTATCCATTCAAAGGTCTCTGCAGACTGGACACCAAAAACACCCGAAGAAATTAGCAAGATTCGTCAGGCTTGTTTTGTGGAGGCCAAGCTCTCAGATCACTGCATTGAGATGGTCAAGAAAGGAGAGTTTCCCGATGAACCTGGCTGCTATTTCCATTGTCTTGGCCTGAAAACTGGAATGTGGGACGACACTAATGGTTATGACACCGACAGAGCCTATCAGACCATCTATGCTGGCGGATATGATCTTCAGAAAGAAGATTTCGTTAAATGCAACACCGCCGATAAAAAGAACGACGATACTTGCGTTTGGGCGGCCAATGTTGCAAAATGCTTGTGGGATAACAAATTTGTGAAGAGGAGGACATCATGATCATGTGATAATTAAATGTGCGTATTCAATAAAACTACAATGTATTGTTATATGGGAATGTTGTTTGACTGTTGACAGTAATGATGAAATCCTATTTTATTACTAATTTTCACTCTCCAAGCTTGTTGTTTCGTGAATCAAAATTCCATACTTTTAAGTTAATTAATTTAGTAACTAAACAGAGGTATACTAACTAGTGATAGTTAGGAACAACCAAGAAATAATGCAGTCCGTTCACAGGATACGATCTACATATATTTCCGTACTTCCGTACTACTAATTTACCTTAACCCCTAGTGGGGCGTTAACTACTCATATACGTGTGTCTCCACAACATACCCTGCAAATTACAATCATTGGCCATAGATCGACGCCATGATTTCCTATTCTGAAACGTCCCCTTGGTCAACCTTCATTAGGAATCATGGCATGTCCAGCAATGGAGTTATCACCATTCCGCAATGTGTGACCTATCCACTGCCATTTTCGCCTTCGTATCAGCTCGTCGATTGGTACGACTACGGATATTTGAATCGTAGGCGGACAGTTCTTCATTTGATATTGTTTCGGGCCAGAAAATTCTAAAATTCGACGAAGATAAGAGTCGACGAAGACTTGCAGCTTTCTGTAACACTTATGGAAATTTTCCATGTGTCGCTCCCATATAACAACACAGATAATACAAAGGACGCAAAGAGGAACTTGGTCTTAACACTTAGATAACTACTTTGCCAGAGTGACGCACTCGGCAGCCGTGTGGTCTCGGTCTCCAATCTGTGATGCTGCATCTAGAGAAGCAGAGGTTCAATGTGGGGCATACCGCGTCCACTGTTCCATATGGCCCAGTTGACGTTTCGTTGGCATAAACTGGTTTCGGAGAATGCAGTTGCCAGCATGCACCCTCTGCACTTCGATGGCCACGTACGTCGTCGTGGACGGGATTCGAACCCGAAACGCCGGTAGTCAAACATGAGACTGATGCCTCAGCACACTGCGCTACCGGTCGCCCCACTGCTGCTTCCACCGGCAGATCGATGGCAGCACCTTATGAGTAATGATCTGTCGGTGGTATGAAACCAGGAGCCGAGGGTCCCATTACACCTGGACCCCGTTGCGAGCGCGAGGAAAAGTTAACTCTCCGCCAACCATTCCATCCTTATCGCCTCATTTTTTTATTCCCCATTTTTACCTCCCCTGTTTGTCTTGTCTTCCCCAGGCCTATGCGTTTTTATTACTACGTAAAGGATAGGGTTAACGAGTGGCAAAAACCCCGACCACGTCTCCCAAGCTGAGTTACAGCAAGCATAGGTCGCTGCTTAGCTCCTTGAGGGGCCTTTTTCTTCGCCAGATGGCATGGCCCGACCTTCTTCGGATACCCACCAAACCGTCCGTTACACAGTTCAGATCAGAGCAGAGCAAAATTTGATGCGTTACACCAGGGGTCGGCAAACTTTTCCTGAAAAGGGCCAGATCGTTTGAATTTTGGGGTCAGCGGGCCGGATAGGAGACATAAAGCGTAACTGTTTACCCATATGATCAACACACTGCTAATTAAAGGTTTGACAGATGCACCTCAATTATGAAGTCAAATGAAATTTACTAATTTGCCTTAAAACGTTCGATTTGCCATTGAAACGCTCCGATATGAGTGACAACGAAATCGTTTGCGTGTAAGTCGACGGATAAGTCGTAGCGTGTAAACCGCGCATCGATATCGTTGCATGCTTATCAATGTATAGAGTAAGTCGTTGGATAAACCTTAACACACACAGCGTGTAAGCTTCTCCTACGCGTCAGCGTGTTAGATTTCGGACACAGTTGCATTATATCCAAAAAATACTTTTGGAACCGTAGCTTAATAATTTGCCTTAGAGTCAGCCCTTATCTGAGGCTTAGTTGACATTTTATTGGCATGTAAAATACGAGTATTTCGGATGATGCAAGTTGTTGGCGTACACATCCTATTCCTTTTTAGTTGCATTCCACGACATGCCGGAAGTGGCCGTGGCATGATTCTTACATCACAGGGGGACAGTAGAATACGTTCTGAATATTTTGTCCCTGTGATATTCAGGGAAAGGTGGTTTCGTTAATATTACCAATTTTCTGAAGCATGGAAAAGCAAAGACAATATTATCTGATTTCATTTTCAGAATAAAAGTAGAGTATATCATTGCTAACTAGTCAAGAAGACAAGGTTAGGTGATCCCCAAAAAAATTTTCAGCCAAACACACTGTGTTTGAGCTGCACTATGTGAAACTTATTGTATTATATGATACAATAGTTATGCATAACCGCATGCTACCTCCCCGATAGACTAAGGGCAGCTCATGATGAGTAAATGCTATCGGGTGACGAAACCATCTCAAACACAGTGGGTAGTGGCTTAAGGTTCAATATTTTTGTTGGGGATCATACGGGTATAGCGTCGTTAAAATGTAAGAAGCTAATTGATTCGATTGCCCCAGTCCAGTAAACAACTCTGGCTGACAACCAGCTGAGGCCACGAAGTTCATAGACTGATTTGGTTGTAGGCCGTCAGACGTTGAAGGCCTTGAATTACTCTTTTATCAGCCTCGACAAGAACTTACATATGTGAGAGTGCACTGATGGCTACGCGTTTATCTGTGCAGATAGCAATGCGAACTCCACAAAGCTTTTGAATTTCTTCTGGCGCAGGACTCACTGGTGCTACCACATTATTTGGGCGATTACCGAACAAATTCACGCCAATTGTCGAGTACTTGTCAAATAACGAGCAATTTGCACCGAACATGTGAATGTTCACATCGAGTCATCGCGCGGGAATAATATTCATCAACAAGTTTTAATTAACAATTAATTGGCGAAAACTTGCCCTAACCCCTTGTGGGGCATAAGCGCGTCAACTGTTCCATGTGGCCCAGTTGACGTTTCGTTGGCATAAACTGGTTTCGCAGAATATAGAGAAAATATTATACGCCAATCATCAAGCAAATTTTCAGTGTGATTGGGTCTACTATTAAAGCGAGTATTTGGTCATTACCTCCGTATATTGTGGTAGCATCGGTAGATGCAGTACAAATCTTGCACACTATAAAATAACATTTTGACGTGAAACTTTATTTTAGTCTATTTATACAATATATTTTTTTAAATAATTGTTTCATTTCAAAACCAATATAACCTCGCGTGCCGGATGAAAACCAGTGGCGGGCCGGAGTTTGCCGACCCCTGCGTTACACTAACAAAGTTGTCCTGGATAGAGCTGGTTGTTAGTGTAATGTGTGCGATTGTTGTTCTGCACTTGATCTGGACTGGCCAAAAAACGCAGCTAATATCATTCAATTTTAGCATGCCCTCGTAAGCTGTAATTCAAAACACAATCGGCTCCTACATTGAAATGACAGTAGTCTACAGCTTAGTCCTTGTAGCCTCTTACCTAGTACATAGTTCATCATCAGAAAACTTATGATGAATATCTGTACTGCATGCAAATATGTACATCGGTACATGAATATGTCTTATGGTCAGCTTACATTCTCGCCGAGTGGACGAGTTTTTGATTTTTAGACTTTGCAATCAGCGAACCAAAACCAACCCCTACCACTCTTCCAGCAAGTTTGGCCGCTTTTATAAAAAAGTGTTGCCATTCTGTATCCACCATTTTGTTTTTTGCCATTTGGAATTCCGATTTGCAATTAGCCGGAAAATCTTCTACCAGCTTTTCCAGCATTAAAGTTGCTGCTTCAGACCCGTTTCCCAGGGTCCGTACTGTCTGATGGTGACCCATGCCCAACTGCGAGACCCCAACGGGTTCCCGTAAGCGGGGCTCGCAGTTTATCGGGGGTCATCTTTGACATGGACAAAGTAAAATTGGCGATAGAATTCTTTGAGCCATTTAAAGCTCCCGGAGTTAACGGCATCTTCCCCGCTCTGTTGCAAAACAGCTTGGAGATCATAATAACAACGCTATTCGAGCTTTTTAGGGCAAGTTACACCCTTGAGTATATACCACAACCTTGGAGAAAAGTTAATGAGGTCTTCATACCCAAAGCGGGCAATAAGCCGGAACATATGCCCAAATCCTATAGACCGATTAGCTTTACTTCCTTCTTCTTTAAAACCATGGAAAAGTTGCTTGATTTGCATATCAGGCACAAGATGGAACTGTCGAGCCCCCTTCATCGTATGCAATTCGCGTACATGAAGGGCAAGTCAACAGTGACCGCCTTGCATAACCTTGTTAGTACAATCGAAAAGTCCCTCAGTGATAAGGAAATCGCGTTGCGTGCGTTTCTTGACATTGAGGGGGCTTTCGATAATACCGGCTACGAGTGCATTTCCAGAGCACTGGAACTCAGGGACATCCCGCCCGCTACCATTGCATGGATAGATGCCATGCTCCGTGGACGGGATATTCACTCAACTCTAGGCAGTACATCCATTTGCGTGAATACCGTCAAGGGTTGTCCACAGTGTAACGTTCTGTCACACTTTTTGTGGTCTCTTGTCCTAGACGAGCTGATTTCCATGCTTAATGAGCACGGTTATCTTACTATCGGGTGCGCGGATGATTGAACTATCATAGTCAGGGGCAAATCCGAATCTTCCATCACGGAGGTGATGAAGTCGACCCCTGACATAGTTCTACATCGGTTTGTTGCTGTGGGCTTATATGTAAGCCCACAGAAAACTGTCGTTGTGCCGTTCACACGAAAACGAAATATATATATATTGGATCCAATTTCGTTAGGCGGCACGGCCTTAGATTATTCCACTGAAGTTAAATGGCTCGGGGTAACTCTAGACTCGAAACTCACCTGGAATACTCACAATCTTCTGTCTCACTGAAGAGCAATAAGCTTCAACGCCTTGCCTGCCTTGACATCACTGGAGCCATGCGCACTTGTTCTACGCCAGCCCTGGAGGCGATTATTGGAATTACTCCGCTGCATATATTCATCCAAGAATCAGCAGCTCTAAATGCTCTTAGACTTCGTTTAACTTCCGACGTGTGTAGTGAAGAAAGCGGTCACATGAGCATTCTGAATCAAAGTCCTGACGTGCAGATCTGCTTCAGATCAGATTACATGATCACGGAGGTTTGCTTCGGCAGAATTTTCAGCCCTCATCCCTGACCGCTCTGAATGGGTAAATGGCACACCCTGTCCAGACCCTAGATGTATTAAGCCGTTCACCGATGGGTCTAAAACAGACCAGGGTGTTGGTGCAGGTGTCTTTGGACCCAACACCAGGATTTCGATCGCAATGGGAGTCTCGCCCAGTGTTTTTCAAGCTGAGATTCACGCCATTGAGGTCTACGCCAGGGTAATCTGGAAAACTGGACTTCGCGGCGCTCGCATTGCTATTTTCTCGGACAGCCAAGCAGCTATAAAAGCGCTCTCCTCATTTAAGGTCTCTTCAAAACTGGTGAAGGAGTGTTACGATCTCCTTTAACTGTTGGCAACCAAAAACAGAGTCTTCTTGGGTTGGGTACCAGGCCACCAGGGCATTGAGGGAAACGAGGCTGCGGATGAACTTGGTAGACAAGGATCATCCAGTCGTTTTCATGAACCTGAGCCTTACTGTGGCTTTGGGCTGGCTTCGGCCAAGCTGCGGATCACAGATTGGTTTGCACTATTGCGTCATCAGTACTGGAATAACCTTCCAGGGCTACGTCAATCAAAGGATGTTATATTGCCCTTCATTCAGAAGAGTACTACTCAAATGAGTAGAACCCACCTAAAACTCCTAGTGGGGAACTTATCGGCCAGATAAGTCACCTGGTCAGATATCACCTGAACAGGATGGGTCTGTCCAGTAGGGATGTCAAAAACCGGACGGTTAAACCGAGAAACCGGTACTGTCGAAAAAATTAACCTGGTTTTTTAGGTTCTTACCCGGTATACCCGGTCGGTTTTTCTTCAATCAAAAACCGGCCGAATATTTGGCGAAAGAAACTGAAGCCGTATTGGATATATTTTCAATATAAAACTAGGGTATAAAACACAAATCATTTCTTTCTGTACTGACGGAGGGGCGAATATTGTCTGTTCTGTACGAAAACTGCTCGGAGATGGAAAACCTACACATTGCCTCGCACACGTGATTAACTTAGTTTCCACAGATGGTCTGGAGGACAAAAACAATTTCCCATTGAGAGAGGCAATCGACAAAGTCAAAAGAATAGTGACCTACGCTAGACATAGCAACATCTTTATGGACGCATTACGGGCGGAGCAACATAACGATGGAGTTATGAAGGGGAATATTTTGTTGTTCGTTCAATCTGTTCCTATTAGGTGGAACTCTGTATATTACATGATACAACGATTCATAAAATTATCTCCATATACAGCACGGATATTAGCAAATCCCGCTCTTAAAAACGCTCGTAGTATGCTGTCTTGAAGTGAGATAGATTTATTTGCGAACGTTATTGGTGTATTTACTCCTTTCGAAGAGGCCACACGTGAAATTTCTGGTAGTGACTGCCTAACAGGAAGTCTGAGTCTGGTTCTACCAATTCTTAGTGGAATGGAGTCCGTTCTACACAGCGTTGAAATTATGCCAAATAATCCAGCAAAAGTGCTGCACAAAAAACAGAATCATTGAACATACGCAGTAAATGGCTGCGTTCTAGGAAACTTATAGGATCAAACAATTTGATAGTGAGTAACAGAGATGTGAAGTACTGTATATCCGTAAGTTGAAGAGAGAGTGTCGCTTATCTGACAGAATCTTTAGAGGAGAAATTTACCGGGAAAATTTGTTGGTTCGTTTCCCCAGCCCATGATTTATAAACAAATACATCTACCGGACTCTCTGTCTCTTTTGCTCTAGTGCAAGTACTCGTATGTAGATACTTTGGCATGAGTCGTGTGCGTCGAATGTGTGAATGTGTCAGCTCAATGCGTCTCTCTTTCACTTACCGATACACAATCCCTTGCCATCTCTGTTGCTCACTGTCATTTCCTTAACCTTCGCATTCATGATATCTACCCGGGTAGATATTTCAATTTTCATTTGCTAATAACTTTGCGAGTTCCCATCAAATCGCAAAACGCCTCCGACTCAGTTATCAATTTTCCCAGTTAATTAGGAAAATAAGAAAAAAATAAAATTTATAGCAGTCCTTCATATTTTTTTTTTTAGTTTTGTCTTTTTGTGTGTGTGGGTTAATGAGTATCTACCGGGGTAGATATTTATAAATTTGTACGGAAATCCCGTACTTTTTCTAATATAATGCCAAAAAAGTATTCTAAAATTAGTTGGTAGCCGTAAAACATTATTTACATGTACATATATATTTAATCCATTTTCATTTTTTACACAAAAGAAACATTTATGTACGCAAATTGTATTTCCCTGAGGATGAGCCCATATGACAATCTTGACACTTTGTCTGCGTGGGGCTATGTTCTACGCATATGGGCTTCTTGCATTTGACACATGCTTGGCGTGTAGCTCTCTTCCTTTTTGCGTCTCGGTAGCACATGTAGCAACCACCTTTTTGTTTGATGCGTCCACTAGCGTCTCGTTGCAGCTCATCATCAGCTTGAAACTCATCATCACAATTCGATTTCGAGATTGATTCGCCTAAAATATGAAATTTGCCCATTCAGCGGATAAGATGTAGATGCATCGCAGGCCCATCAGATCTTAATCCCATATTTCGCTGGTTTGGACGGTATGTACTGCGTGAACTTTGTGCGACCTCTGTATCCATATAACTGCTCGTCCACAGTAATAACTTCATAAAGCCTGAAATGAGATCTCAAATTTGAGTTGATCATCTCGATGTATTATCGGTGCTGCCTTATCTTCAGACTGGCGGAAGGCTCTTGTGGCATGGTTGTCAGAACGAATGAACCGTAAAGTGTTTTGGAAACGATTCACTGACATAGTTGCACGATACAAGGAATTTTGTTTCCAGAGCTCCGTTAGCTTTTCTTGATTTGATTTCTGAGAGCCCATGAGGAGTAAAATTCCAATGAAGGCAATGAACTCTTCATCAGTAATTGGTGTCCATACAACGGCGATTTTAGTAGGATTTTCGGCGTTCCATTTACTGTAAAATGCTTCGGCTTTTTTGTTAGAAACCTAAAAATTTGGTCTCTAATGGGCGAACTCATAATACCTATACAAAAAAATGTATCCACAGGCGATAAATTTTTAATGATCGGATTAGGCCCCATAAATGATGATTCGCGAATGATATTGTGGGCTACTTGACGAGTGAACGTATTATTTTCTTTATACCACTTCGTACCATCTCTGCAGTTGAAGAAATTTTCACTAGGAGTGGCCACTGGTTCCTCATGATCACTCTCATCATTGTCAGATTCACTTTCACTATCTATTTTAAAATCGATGTTTGCGTCAGCGATTTCTGCATCTGAATCCATACCTTCTGCATCGGGCAAATATTCTTTATCGCTGTCAGCAACTTCAGCCTCGGGATTATCCCAATCACATTCAGCAGCAAACATGTTGCGTAGATATTCTTGTCTCTCATCATAAGACAATCTATTCCGTAAAAATAAACTAACTTAACTTTTGCGGTATTATTAAATCATTAAAAACCAACCTGGAAAGAGCTGCCGCAGAAATATATTCAAAATTGCTACCGGTACTCATATTTAAATTTTCACAAACAAACAAATGTAACAAAAAGGTAAATGAAATAAAATCTCAAAACAAAAACTTCATATCGCGCTGTATGGATGCATGCATTACTCTAATATGCACTTAGCACTCCAGACGGTCAACCGCTTATACACTGCCTGAACCATGATACGGAGAAGATAAGAGTTTTCCCTAACGCTCTAACTAAATCAGAATGTGACATAATTCGAGAAGTCCCGCTTTGGTTTACAGTCATGCACTTAATTATCCAAAGGGAGCATTCGGTAATTTCGATACTTTATATAAAAATGATCGATACTATCGATATTGCAATCGATAGATTTACAGATCTACTATTTTGCCATGATGCTATATCATACTGCAATATACATTTGTAATTATCTTGGATGTAAATACACAATCACATACAAAATGTATGGACTATTTTTTTTATCTACCTTAGTAGATACTATGAACCCGCGTAGTAAAAAATCTTCATGAGAGCGAAGGTTAACCGGTCAGGCTTTCAGGACCGCGACCAAATCACTACTGGCTTCAAAGCCAATGTTGCTTCCCAACGCTCTCCCAAGTAGCACTAAAATATTTAACTGCGATTGGAAGCTCCGTACCATCCGAAAGGTTGGTTTCAACATTAAATGATGTTCTAGCCAATGAGATAACCCGATTAACCAACGACCTTATTAAGCAGAGAGTATTTATGGCTAGGGTCGACAAGAAATACTGGCTCGACTAAGTTCCAACTTTATGCAAACAGATTATTTTTTTAATTTGCGAATATATTATGTACAGTATTGAAAGAGATTAATTTCGATGCCTTATTTAATAAAACAAATTCATAAAATAAACAATATTTTTTTTTTACTTCTCTGTGCCATGTTTCTTTTTTTCAGTGATTTGGTTTTCGGACTAACCGCAAACCGGTACTTTCTGTCCACAAAAACCGGACGATTCTTTTAATAAAAAAAAAATAACCGGTACAACCGAAAACCGGTACTTTTTTAAATTTTGACATCCCTACTGTCCAGCGAGACTGAATGACGTCTCTGTCTGGAGGACGTGGAAACGACCAAACACATCTTGTGCGAATGTCCCGCCATCGCGCGTTTTAAGATGTCACTCCTCGGGCAGGCTACTACCAGCACTGCAGACTTCAGGTTGACTCCTGCTAAAGACTTACTGTCCTTTATTAGAAAGGTGGACGGTCTTTTGGATTAATGTGCTACGGCACAATAGATCTTTTACGGTCGCAGTGCCTTTCTGCTGGAACAGTAGCTCGTATATTTTGATACCCTAGACTTATAGTATAGGGTATGTTGTTTTTGTCACGACGAAAATATATAACACCTTAAAGGAGGCTCCGGAGGTATAGCAATGTGTATATATAAATGTTCAGGGTCACCTCCTGATTCGATTTAGCCATGTCTGTCTGTCTGTCTGTCTGTCTGTCTGTCTGTCTGTCCGTTCGCACGATAACTTTCGACAGAATAAAGCTAGAGCCTTGAAATTTTGGTGAAATATTGGAAGTATGATCAGTTGGTTGGTATTGAAAATGGGCATGATCAGGCCAAGAGAACGCCTACCTCCCCTACATATGTAAAATAACTAAATGTATCTACAACTCCCGATTAAATAAACATGCAAAGCTCTAGCTTTGGAAGATTGCTCGTGAGGGTAATCTTACACTTTCCTGGGAAAATAAAATTGATCAATTGAAAACTAACGGTAATTTTCTTACAAAGAACCCCGTACTACCCTACTTTTCAGGTTTTTTGTCTATAACTCTTTAACCAATTGACGTAGACACTTGATTTTTGGTATGTGACCCTGACGTGAGAAGCTGCTTGAGTTTTAGTAAGTTAGGCATAATCAGATCAAAGAAACGCTTACATCCCCTACAAATTTCAAAAAATTAAATATTCCTTTAGTTACGATAACTTTGGATAGAATGACACTAGCGAGTTAAAAATTTGGCAGAACGTTGCAAGCAAGATCTAGTTAGTTGGTATTGAAAATGGGTAAGATCTGACCGAAGGAACCCCTACCTCCCCCACAAATGAAATTTCAATAAGCGATAAATTTTGATGGAAAGAAGCCAGCAACTTGAAATTTTGGTCAAATGTTTAAAGTAAGATTGATCACCAACTAGATCAAATATAGGCCAGATCCAACTCAAGGAACCCCTACCTCCCCTGCAAATGAAACTTAAAATAAGCGATAACTTACGATAAAATCAAGCTAGCGACATGAAATTTTGGTTACATATTTGTGATAGGATTCAGCTGGTTGATATTGAGAATACATAAAATCCGACCAACCAAACCAGTACTTCCCCTACAAATGAAACTTCAAATAAGCGATAACTTCGACAGAATGAAGCTAGAGATTTGAAATTTTGCTTAAATGTTTATAGCATGATCTAATTGGTTGGTGGCAATGATGGCCAAGATCTGACCCCAGGAACTCCTACCTTCCCTACAAATGAAACTTCAACTAAGCGATAACTTTCAATAAAATGAAGCTAATGACTTAAAAAACTCGGCAAATATTTGTAGAATGCGTTAGTTAATTTATTTGAGAATGGCCTACATCCTCCTGAATGAGTGCCAACCTCCCCTATAAACTGGTCATATAGGAAGCTCACTTTTAATGCAAATGGTCGTTGCCAATTGGTACTTTTGCCATCACCACTAGGTTTGTACATGTCTAGGGTATATAGGCTTCGCTTCGGCCTGGTTTTTTATCCTGTCTTGTTTCGGGACATACAGCGCAAAGTTGTTCGAGTCACATGCTTTCACTGCGGCAGAAGACGCCATACGCGCTTTGGGACCTCACTGAACCACCGAGCAGTGCTCAACCGTCGAAATTTGGAATGAAGTCACAACAATATGCACTATGCGTGACTATAACAATATTGACTTTAAAATTTAGTCAATTGTTTGTGGTGTGAATTTGTTAATTGATTTTAAGATCCGACCAAATTAATGTTTACCGCCCATATTTGGTTTTAATGTGTAGTTTTGGTATCTCCACTAGGTCTGTATTGGTCTAGGGTATATATGCTTCGGACTCGGGACCAAAGCGAAGTTCAGATTCAATAACGTTATCTTGGAAACTAATATTATGACCGATTTTCTTATCAAGGTCAAATACCTATATATGTTTTTGTGCATTCAAACCAGCGATAACAAAACTATTATCCGAGAACTATGCGTATGTGGTGAAGAAATTTCTGAATATAAGAAGTCCAGTCGCAACGGCTTAGTAGACATTCGCTCGTGGAAGTCGATGCTCGGTAGGAAAAGTATCCAGGACAGAAAAATGAAGTTGACTATTGTTGTTTGTACTATTCTGGCTTTGGTAAGAAAGTTCTTTCAATTTGTTAACTACTCAATTAAAATCATACTTTATAAATCGCTATATTTCTTTTATCATTCGAAGGTCTCTGCAGACTGGACCCCCAAAACACCCGAAGAAGTTAACAAGATCCGTGAGGCTTGTTTTGTGGAGACCAAGCTCTCAGATCACTGCATTGAGATGGTCAAGAAAGGAGAGTTTCCCGATGAACCTGGCTGTTATTACCGTTGTGTTGGCCTAAAATCTGGAATGTGGGATGACACTAATGGTTATGACACCGAAAAAGGCTATCAGACCGTCTATGCTGCCGGATATGATGTACAGAAGGAAGATGTAGTCAAATGTAACACGGCTGATAAACACGAGGACGCTTGCGTTTGGGCAGCCAAAACAGCAAAATGCATGTGGGATAACAAATTTATGAAGAGAAGGACACAATGATCATATGGTAATTAAATGTGCAAATGTATACAATAAACCTACAATACTTTGTTGTAGTGAAATGCTGTTTGATTGTAAGACAATGATAAATGCAGGAATCGAAAAAAGAGAAAAAAGGGAAAACGAGAAAAAGTGACCAAGACTATGTTTACCCTACACAACCCGTATGGGTTTTTGGCGCCGGGTGATCGTGGAGGTCATTGTCCACGTAATCTTAGGAAGTGCTGCAAATGTGAAGTCGATACGACGAAAAACGCCCGAGATCCGAGACATGTCAATTTGAAAAGCGCTATTTTTCAAATTATTCTTGTACTCGTTGTTCTCGTTGTTTAGCCCAGGCTAGGAACGAAAAGTAGAAAAAAATTGTGTAGTTTTGAAATTTGGCACAACAGTAGAAGACAGTCCTCTGAATATGTGCTCAAAGGTCTCCGAGGAGAGAGGGTCCGGAAGTGCAGGGGTGGGTGCCAAAGTCCCTTTTGATTGTTTATGATGAAAATTGAGGATTCTACAAAGAATGTCCCAAGGCCGAATCAAAGCACATTAAATTTCATACAAAATTATATATCATATCTTCGGCTATAAAATGGTATTAAGTATACATATACACGAGGGTAAGGTGAAAAGTTCTCGGCCTGACAATGAAAGACTGCGATTTTCAGTTAAAATTTGATTTTTTTTCTACATAATATCCCTTGACTTCAACACACTTGCTCCAGCGTTTCTGCAACATCAGTATTCCTTCCCGGAAGTAAGAGTTTGGAAGGCTGTGAAAACATTCATCTACGGCCCTGTCAGCTTCTTCACTGGATGCGAAGAACGAAATTACTTCAAGTTTGGGAACAGATGGAAGTCCAAATCAGGAGAATAGGTAGGATTGTCGAGCAAATCGTACCCCAAATCCCGCACTTTTCCCATCGCCAACGCAGACTTGTGTACAGGTGCGTTCTCCTGGTGAAAGATGATTTTTTTTTCTTCCAGCCAGTCCTCTTCTCGTGAATTTCGGCATCCAGCTGGTCAAGAAGTTTGGAGTAATATCTCTCACTTGTCCTAACCCGTTGTGGGGCATAGCGCGTCAAATGTTCCATGTGGCCCAGTTGACGTTTCGTCGGCATTAATTCGTTTCGGAGAATGCAGTTGCCATCATGCTTCTCCTGCACATCTATAGTCACGAACGTCGTCGTGGACGGGATTTGAACCCGAAACGCCGGTAGTCAAACATGAGACTGATGTCTCAACACACTGCGCTACCGGTCGCCCCCAAAAAGAAGTTTGGAGTAATATTCGCCGGTTATTGTTCTGCCTTTTCGTAGGTAATCAATTAACGGGATCCCTTTCGCGTACCAAAACACGCTGATCATGAACTTTCCGGCAGATGGTATCGACTTCGCTTTCTTTGGCGCCGAACCACCGGCTTCCAACCACTGCTTCGACTGCTGTTTCGTTTCTGGTGTGTAGTGGTGGACCAAAGTTTCATCCATGGTGACAAAACGCCGCACAAAATCGGTCTGATCCCGTTTTGAATCGGTGCAAAAATTGCTGCGAAAACCGTTTGCGCATTTGCTTTTGATCGGCATTCAGCAAATGCGGCACCCATCTTGCGCAGAGCTTTCGCATCTCTAATTCTTTCTTTGTGCAAGATGTTTCGCACCCTTTCTTCAGATATCCCCATCCCCACAGACTCAGCAATATCATTTACTTTCATCCGCCTATTGTCCAACAGGATATCATGCACTTTTTCACGTGGGTCTTCTTCGAGGAACATGCGACCAGGTTTAAATTCAACTACCCATTTTTTTAACGGTTGACATCGAAGGAGCAGAGTCCACGTAAGCTTTTGTTTACTTCGAATGAATTTCACTAGGGGTTCATCCAAAACGAAGAATTTTATGACCGCACGATATTCAAGTTTCTCCATTTTAACGAAAAACACGTAAGACGTCTACTGCAAAAATTCGTATAAACATACTACTTGACAGAACAAGTTGAAACTTGTCATACGAACTAACGACACGTGCACCCAGGCTGGAAACATAAATTTCTGCTGATTGTAACCGTATTTCTGTGGCAGGTCGGGAACTTTTCACCTTACCCTCGTAGACCAGGGGTTTGCAATCTTTTTTGTCCTCGGCCCGCACAGTAAACTCGAAACCTGTTTTTTATGCACTGGTGTAAAATAATAGCCCATAGGTACAGATAAGACCTCATATATGCAACCATCGGTCACATCGGATTATTACGAACAAAGTAGATTTATGTTCTTTGTGAATAGAACATTTTCCTTCATTCTTGGTTTGGGGGGGGAGGGGGGGACGAAAATTCCTCTTCCATAGTCCTCCGCCTGGGCCCCGGTGGAACGACAGTGCTCACTGACCTTTTCTAACCAATTTCAAGCCGCTAGTGATGGTGGTGTGATGATTTGGTTTAGGTAAACTTTCCCCCCCTATGGTGTGGGGCGTAAAAATGCTACCACGGCCATTCCCTCTGACAGCCTGTCGTCAAAACCTCCAAAAAAGGACAGGATGTGTATGCCAGCAACTTGCACTATCCCAAATTTGCTATATCCTAACGAAACGTCAACTATGCCTCGGATAAGAACTGACTCAACGGTTATGAATTTTGGCTATCGTACAATAACAAAGATTGGATTCTGGAATGTGAGTACTCTCCTTAACAATGGATCAGAAGGCCCCCAGAACGCAAGATTTCTTCAATTAGAGAGTGAGTTTCTGAGGTACAAATTAAACATCTTAGGAGTTAGTGAGATAAGGTGGCGGCATAGCGGAGAATTTATATCTCCAACGGGCAGCACTGTAATGTTGTACTCCGGTAAAGCAACCGGTTGTCGTCGTCAGTCAGGTGTGGGGCTCCTTTTAACCAGAGCCGCACGAAACTGTCTCTTATCCTGGGAGCCGGTCACTGACAGAATCTTATCCGCCAGGCTCTGGACGAAAATGAAGAACATCTCAATAATACAATGTTAAGCTCCAACTGAACCCGACAATGTCTTGGCGAAAGACTTCTTTTACGAACAACTAAACGCCGCTCAGAGCAGAACACCTAAAGGTGACATTATAATGGTTATGGGTGATTTGAATGCAAAAGTTGGCGCTGATAATTGAGCGACCGGTAGCGCGGTGTGTTGAGACATCAGTCTCAAGTTTGACTACCGGCGATTCCGGTTCGAATCCCGTCCACGACGACTTTCGTGGCCATGGATGTGCAGGTGGTGCATGCTGGCAACTGCATTCTCCGAAAACAGTTTATGCCACCGAAAAGTCAATTGGGCCACATGGTACAGTTGACGCGCTATGCCCCACAAGGGGCTAGGGCAATTGAGTAGACATGTGATGGGGAGATACGGTCTTCGTGATTGAAGCGACAACGGTGAAAAATTTGTAGGGCTCTGCAACTTTCACAGTCTCTTAATCGGTGGTACTATGTTACTAAGGACCACCACAAAGTCAGTTGATGCTCTGTTGATTGGCGCAGAACACAAAATCAGATCGAATATTTTGCCATTAGTAAAAGATTCAAGAGTTGCCTCATGGAGGTGCGAAACAAGAAGGGTGCCGATATTGGGATGGGAAGAGACCATTATCTTATAATCGCTAATGTTCGATTGCGTATGGTAGCCGTGCGCCGTCCTACTGACGAAAGGTCCTGGCGCCGCAAATTCAACCCTGATCAACTAAAAAATCCAGCTGTCTTACAACAACATAATGACTATCTTTCGCAAAAAGCAGCTGAGATAACTAGTCACCCAGATAGTGACATAAATTAAAACTGGGATGCTATAAATAATGCGTACATTGATAGCGCAGATACCATCCTTGGCACAAACCCGGACGCTTCATGGCAGCGGATTGTTGAAAAAAGAGAACTGAAGGTTCGTTTGGCTGCATCATTAGACGACAAAAGAAATAGCATCGAACTCCTTTGCCGTCAGAAAGCTCGAGAAGTTCAGCGTAGTGTGCGACGCGATAAACGCCGTATACGGTGTCATCAAGGAGTTTACAGGTGGTCGTAACTCCTGCCAAAATCAGGTGAAAGGTAGTGAAGGAAAGCTACTAAGCATGGTCGAAGGTCAAATGAGACGGCGGAAAGAAGATTTCGCAGCGGACTTAAACCGTGTATTGTAACTTCTTGTGAAGTTCCCCCTCATATAGAAAATTAAGCTAACCATCAAAACGTGCGTATACGGTCCACCGCCCCAACTAAAGAGGAATTTGTCGCTGCAATTATTGCACCAAAACCAGGAAAGGCCGCCGGACTCGACGGTGTCCCTGCCGGACTTTATCAAGCAGCGCCAAGCGTAACTGCCGATTTGCTGCACCCACTTGTTAATAAAGCGTGGAATACAGGAACCTTTCCCACTAAGTGGAAGAAAGATTTGATCATCAAACTTCCTAAGAAGGGTAGCCTCACAGACTGTATTAATTGGAGAGGCATTTGTGTGCTTAATAGCCAAAATCGTCCTGGTAAGACTAAGGCCCACTTAGAAAGCACAATTGATGAAGAGCAGGCTGGTTTTCGATCTGGATTATCCTGTGTCGATCACGTTATCACATTGCAAATCATCATCGAGCAATGCGGTGATAACGATTCTTCGCTTCATTTGCCTTTCATTTATTTCGAGAAGGCTTTCGATAGTGTGAAGCGGAATTCTATATGGGCGGCCTTGCGCAGGAGAGGCATCCCTGAAAAGCTTGTGGTTATTATTAAGATAACCTATGACGTCGCGAAATGTCGCGTTCTGCATAAAGGTAAGCTGCCGGGGAACTTAGAGATTCGCAGTGGAGTTCGGCAGGGGCGCATCCTCTCGCCGATCCTATTCCTCATAGTGAACGGCAATGTGTTGCATGCTGCCCTATCCGGACTAGACAAAGGAATCCAATGGACTTTGTCATCTTATCTACAACATCTTGACTACGCTGACGATACATGCCTACTCTCCCACAAAATCATGGGTCTGTCCGCATTAGTGTTAGATCTCGAGAGGGAGGCATGCATGATTGGGCTAAAGATTAATACCAACAAGACCAAGGTCCTTAAACCTCCATTGCGAAAAAAATCCGACACCTATTGCCATCAATATTATTGGGCAGCCTCTGGAGAAAGTGGATAACTTCGTCTACCTGGGTAGCATTGTTGCCGAAAATGGTGGTACGGAGCAGGACATCGCTCGTCCTATCTAAATGCGCCTATGGCATGCTGTCCAGGATCTAGGAAAGCAGGAAAGCTGGGTCTATTTCGTCCCCTGGTACGGTCAGTGCTTTTTTATGGGTGCAGTAGATGGAAAGTTTCCGTAAGTGCTACCAGAAAGCTGCAAGTTATCGTCAACCCATGTCTTCGTCGAATTTTAAGATTTTTCTTGAACGAAACAATATCAAACGAAGAGCTAAGTCGGCATACGGGTCAGATGCTCATCGACGAATTGATACGCAGGCGAAAATGGCAATGAACAGGTCACACATTGCGGGGGGCCCTCGAATCACGTGGCATCGGTCTGTGGCAAAGGAGTGTCAGGTGCTGTTAATTTTTTGGGGAGTTGTGCCCCATTGCCCAGAACAGAGTACGTAGGCGCGCAGAAGTAGTTGACGCATTATGCCCCACTAGGGGTTCAGGCAAAGTAGTATGTTTTCGCGACTGACTGGTTTGTCGCAGGTAGGTTGCTAAATAGAGGAGCAGGAGGTGCATGCTGGAAACAGCATTCTCCGAAACTAGTTTATGCCAATGAGAAAATACATCAACTGGGCCACGTGGAACAGTTGACGCGTTATGCCTCACAAGGGAGAAATTCTACTCAATTACCCTAATGTAATTGAGTAGAATGTCACAAAGTGTGCATGGACAATATCGGTTTAGAGCAAGCTGCGCTAGCTCCGCCCCTAGGGAGTTGCGTCCAAGGTGTATATTATATCCCTAGTTCGTGACCATGCATGGTCGCTTCCGGATTCAACCGAAAATGTCCATAAATGGCCATTTTCCAAATGACTAATTTCATGGTGCCGTACGCACGTTATAACGAAAATTGGTACGACCACCTTAAAAATAAGTTTAGTACACCTGATGAATTTTAGAAAGTTTTTGTTTGCATGGTATAGCTCATTTGATTCCACGAAATCTTAAAATTTCATCTATGAGTTCATTATTCTTAAAACTGTCGGTTTTATTTACTGGAATTACGATAAATATTTCATTTGTTGTGACCATCTGTGGTCTTACTATCAACTTTCTTATCAGGGTCAGACATCAAGGTTGACTGTTAATTGCTGTATTATTAAGTCACTCATCAAGAACGATGCGAGCATATAAAGATTCCAAGCTTATTAAATATTCGATCAGTTAAAGTCGTACGTGCAACACTCAGAGTCATAACATGAACTCGCTTATTGTCTTTTCTGCCATACTGGCACTTGTAAGAAATATAATTCTTTCATTCTAAAATTCCCAAAGAATGGCTTCATAGATTTTGTTTTTTCCTTTAAAGGTCTGTGCACACGTGGCACCCAAAACACGTCAACAACTAGTCGAGGAGAGGGCTGCATGTTTCGCTGAGTCCAAACTTTCCGAACAGGATATTGACATGATCAAAATAGGACAGATCCCTAATGGTGTTGGTTGCTTTTTCCGATGCATGGGACTGAAGGCTGGCATCTGGGATGAAACGAATGGTTTCAATAATGACAGGGCTTATGAGGCATTGACCGCTGGTGGATTTGAATTGGACAAAGAAAATTTCGTTAAGTGCAACTCTGCTGATAGGAAGAACGAGGATGCCTGCAAATGGTCAACCGATGTTACAAAATGCATGTGGGATAATAAATATATAAAAAGGAAGTCATAAAGGAAATCTGTTTTATATATGTAAGGTTACGGTGTATGATTGATAACGTCTTGTGCAAATCGCGAACATGAAAGTATTATACTTAGTTCCAACAAGCTCGGATTTTCAATCTTCCCATGTGCTACCAATATGGATTTTATATGACTTTTGAGATGGCTTTAAGTATATTTTGTTCTTTATGACCTGTATACTTTCTCCATCCTTTATATTTCTTATGTTACTTATGCTCGGTACGTCCTATATATCTTACATATCCGTTATTTTCACTGTCACTTCTTTACTGTTCCTTATCCTTTCTTCACTTCATTCCAGTATTTCACTGTATCCTCCCACACTTTCTCCTCTCATTCCCCTCTTCCCTCGCCCGACTATCCTACCCTCCACACTGCTGCAGTTGGCTTCCTTGTTACACCAATGCCGACGTCTTTAACGGCCGTCCGACCAACCCAAGGCAGAAAAGTTGTGGGCACGACGTACTTTAAATTTTGATCGCGCAACAGATCGCGGGCAACAGTCTTATTACTGGACTGTTGCCCGCGCGAAGTATGAAACCAAGGAATGGGTATCTTTTTCATTGTCGAAGCCGGTACCAGTAACTTCGGAAATGCTTACTCTAAAGATCAAACACGCGACCAGTCGAAAAATTTACGCTACTTGAGAAGTAATTTCACGTAACTGCTCTACGAACTAGCCTACTGTAATGTTCCCACTTAGGTGGCGGTAAACCTATACTCCCTGCGCTACAAACTGGCCGTCTTCTGTGCCATTTTCAAATGGCACGCCAAAATATCATACGTCGCTCCAAACTATGCTACGCCGGCCGTCGCTCCTTACGTCATTCAATACTACGATGCGTCGCCCCACCTTATGTGGTCGCCACTTAAGAAAATGTCTCTTATATTTTTCTCTTTCGTCCGTCGTCTCGGATTCCCTTGTTGCGGTATCTTATCCGCCTTTGTAAAAGAGCTTTTCCATGACATCGAGGCGACAGTTAATAACGTTTGGAAAACAGCACGTTACGCACTGCTTAATTGCGCCACGAGAATCCCACCACTACGCCAATGACATTTGTTCATCTGACAGTCAATTTGACATCAGTAAATAGTGCAATGCATAGTGTAAATAATATCTCATACTCATATTGTCGATTTGTGCAATTTGTGATGAGCGAGCACCCTTAATGCGACGCAAAGCAACACAACATATGAACGCACGCAACCACGACCGCACTTCCGTCGAACCATCAAATGTCATAGAACAGTGGAAACGAGAAGACTTTTTTATACCCTAGACTTTCAGTACTCGTATACAATATACCCTATATTGTTTATGTCACGATAGAATATGTATATTACACCTTAAAGGAGGCTCCGGAGGTATAGCAATGTACATATATAAATGATCAGGGTCACCTCCTGATTCGATTCAGCCATGTCTGTCTGACCGTCTGTCTCCCCGTTCACACGATTACTTTCGATAGAATGAAGCTAGAGCCTTGAAATTTTGGTCAAATATTGGCAGTATGATCTAGTTGGTTGGTGTTGAAACTGGGCATCATCAGGTTAAGTGAACGCCTACTTCCCCTACATATGTAAAATAATTAAATGTATCATTAACTCCCGATTAAATAAACAGGAAAATCTCTAGCTTTGGTAGATTGCTCGTGAGGACAATCTTATACTCTCCTGGAAAAATAAGATCGACCAGTTGAAAACTAACTGTAATTCTCTTACAAAGAGCCCCGTACTACCCTACTTTTCAAGTTTTCTGTCTGTAACTCTTAAACCAATTGACGTAGACACCTGATTTTTGGCATGTAACCCTAAGCTGAGAAGCTGCTTGAATTTTAGTAAGTTGGGCATAATCAGATCAAAGGAACGCCTACCTCTCCTACGAATTTCAAAAAATTATTTTAAATATCCGTTTAATTACGATAACTTTGGATAAAATGACACTACCAAGTTGAAAATTTGGAAGAATGTTGTAAGTAAGATCTAGTGGGTTTGTGTTGAAAACGGGTAAGATCCGACTGAAGGAACCCCTACTTCCCTTACAAATGAAACTTCAAATAAGCGACAACTTTTGATAAAATGAAACCAACGACTTGAAATTTGGGTCAAATGTTTAGAATAGGATGGAGTTAGTTGGTATTAAAGATAGGCCAGATCCAATCCAAAGAACGCCTACCTCCTCTAGAAATGAAAGTTAAAATAAGCGATAACTTACGATCAAATAAAGCGACTTTATTTTTATCAAATATTTGTAGTAGGATTCGGCTGGCTGATATTCAAAATACGTAAAATCCGACCAACGAAACCCCTACTTCTCCTGTAAATGAAACTTCAAATAAGCGATAACTTGCGATGGAATGAAGCCAGAGATTTGAAATTTTGCTTAAATATTCATAGCTTGATCTAATTGGTTGGTGGCAATGATGGGCAGGATCCGACCCAAGAAAACCAACCCCTCCCCTACAATGAAACTGCAAATAAGCGATAACTTTCAATAAAATGAAGCTAGCGACTTGGAAAATTCGATAAGTATTTGTAGATTGGGTTAGTTAGTTGATTTTGAGAATGGTCAAGATCCTTCTGAATGATCGCACACCTCCCCTACAAACTGACAACAAAGGAACTCACTTTTAATGCATATGGTCGTTGCCAATTGGTACTTTTGGTATCAACACTAGGTCTGTACAGGTCTAGGGTATATACGCTTCGGACTCCAGGCCAAAGCAAAGCTTCAGTTTTCTTTTTTTTGCCGCACACTCTGTCCTCAGCTTCTACTTCTTTGCATTCCTCGAGGTAGAAGCTGCCCTGTAATGAACTATTTTCTGGTCTGGTAATGCTGCGTCCACAAGCAGATCGATGGCAGCACCTAATGAGTAGGGATCTGTCTGTGGTATGAAACCAGAGGCCGAAGGTCCCATAACACCCGAACTCCGATGCGAGCGGGAGGGCAGGTGAAGTGTCCGCCAACCGTTCCAGCCTTATCGCCTATTTTTTTTATTCACCATTTTTACTTCCTATGTTTGGATTGTCTTCCCCAGGCCAATGAATTTTTATTAATACGTAAAGGACAGGGGAAACGAGCGGCGAAAACCCAGCCCACGTTTCCCGAGCTGAGCTACAGCAAGCGTAAGCCACTGCTTAGCTCGTTGAGGGGTCTTTTTCTTCGCCAGATGGCACGGCCCGACCTTCATGGACATTATACTACCTTAGGCTCCGTCCCCACGGGCATCTTCGAATGTCAACCAAACCGTCCGTGAAGGGTATTATACCTTCGGGAATCTAGCCGAATGCTAGCTTGTTTCAATTAACGAGCACCAAATTGAGGCATCGACACGGAAAGAGGCGACCTTGCTCTAGACTGCGTGTTAAGATTTGTTATGGCACTACTTCAATGTTTAGTTGGAAAGGATTGGATTCCTTGATGTATTGACGAATGCATGAATGCTTAGCACACTTATATATATATAATATATATATATATATATAATATAATATTTGTCTTAGGGCCGTTTTCTCAATGTCTGGTTAAATCTTATCCTGTAGATAAACGCTAACCGGCCCTCATGTTCCGGTTAAGAATTTATCCGACAATAATTCCAAACAGCTGATACGTACTGCTGAGATTTTGACAGCTAGAACTGTTTACATTCGCACATTCAAATGAGACAATTATACTGGTCACATGGAACAGAGTTCTGGATATTCATTCGAAGGAAACGGATCTGAAACTAACTCAGCCGCAAAATAATGCTGAGAGGTGGCACAGGCGTAGAATAGAATTGAATAGGTGGCAGAATTCTGCCAAGAAAATCGGCTGAGTTTCTGCTGCATTAGCTGCGCTGTGGACTGCATTATCATATTTTGAGCGTTGCATGCGCTAAGGTCAAATTTAGTGTCCCGGATAACTAACTGGCAGTTTAACCGGACATTGAGGAAACGAGCCTTAATTTTGTTTATTCCCCTCTACTCTGGAATGATTTTTGTTTATTCGCGACAAAAATGTTTTTGGTACGTAATACAAGGCATAAGATGGCTTGACAGTGATTTCAAGTATCGCAACTTATAAAGAAACGGCTTGTCGTATTTTTAAATGCATTTTTGAATGAGGGTAATGTTCCAATTTAATAAGATATGAAATAAGTGGTAGAGTTCCTATTAAGAATATACTCGTACGTGCATTAGGGAGGTCCCCAAATATTTTTTTTTCGGTCATGGACCTCATGGATGGGAGGGTTAAGAGGCCGAGGGTTCATTAAGATTCCAATGCTCCATATCGTTGTTTTTTTTTAATCCCAATATTTTTCTACTATGTTTGTTTCTTCTTTGCCAGGCCTAAGAATTTTCTTTAAAACGTAAGGACAGGGGCAGAAGTGGCTCTAACAAGCGCGCAGCTATGAGCCTTCGTAGAGTTATATCTGGGAGTTGCGGGAGCTCCTTTATTCGTACGGCGGAGTCCAATGCCCCACCTACGGGTGGCTGTGCGGATTCGTCTCAGCCTGGTCCAAGTCGACGGCAAGACGTCTCCTCTCCGAGCAGTGCTTTGGCCCCGGCTCAGCCTGGCCCAAACCGTGAGGTGCAGGATCCGGTCCTGCGGGTGAACCAAACTTTATCCACAAAATTGGGTGGAAATTTGCCCTCTATAACCCGTGCACGTCATCGGGAGCGTCGAAGTGCGCTGCGACTCCGAAGTTTCCTCTTAGGCATTCCAGAGGAACAAAGAACAGGGAAGTAGAAAGCATCGCTCGAATGGGCTATGGGGTTGACCGCTGATATTCCGATGCAACAAGCTGTGTCCAAGAGGAATAGATCTGTGGATGAGGCACCAGGGACTTAAAAGAGGCCTAAGACTACCGCTACGAGTGGGTCCACTCCTTCCTACGCGGAGGCGTTGAAGGGATGGACGGAACTAGCGGTAATATATAGGGGCGATGCGGACGGAAGCATCAAAACAAAGAAGTGGAAGAAGGTTGAGTGCAAGCTAGCCTTAAACTTCAGAAGTGTGATGGAAGAGCATCCTGGTCAAACTCCAATCTGCAAAGACGGTGGGTGGTACCAGGGCCGCGCCAAGCTCATGCTGTTCGCGGACCAGAGGTCATCCGAATTGTTTATAGCTGCTATTGGTAAGGTTGGAGAAGTTTGGCTAGGTGCTAAATTCGAGGTCGTAACGAGAGATAAGATCCCCACTCGACCAAGAGCTCGCACCTGGCTTCCGGCCGAACCTGGGAATGCCAGATTTTGTATCTTATGCAAGCGAGCAATGGAGACCTCCGTACTCGCGACTGGAGAGTGGTCAAACTAGAAAAGCCCATAGAGGATTCTCGAATTGCGGTTATCGTCGTCAATACAGATTCCTTGGCTGATCTAGCAAAAACCTAAGGTGTGATTAAGTACTGTGTGTTGTTTTTTTAAAATCCTTGGTTTACGCGTATATTAAATAAAACAATTTCCACTTTTCCAAGAGTTTTTTTTAAATTAATTGAATGATGATACATTAAAGATTTCGGCGACGTTTCGCTACTCTTGTAGCATTTTCAAGCCTTTTTTGTTTATTTTTAGTAATTACATTTCAAATCAAAAAACGAAGACTCTACAAAGATGTTTTTTGTTATGGAGTGATTAAGTACGGCTTCCAATCAATAACGCTTAAAGTGTACAAAAATTACAGAAAGAAGGTGCGAGTTGAAGATTCTGCGCCGGCTTTTATGGAGGTGGTCCAGAGCCAGGGTGAAGATGATAAGGCTCAGCCGCTGCGTGAGCCGGCAAGGCCTGTTTCAGATGAGGATGCTATTGTATTTTCCTCTGGTTTGAGCTGGAGGCTATTGAACGTACGTCTGCTGCCGAATCTGGGGATGACCTTTTCGAGTCGGACGTCAAAGTAGACCTCGACGCTACTGTGATTGTAACAAAACCAACATTGTCATCATGGTAAATTTTTTACAAATTAATATTCATCATTCGAAAGAAAAATAAAGTAGGAATTAAACTTCTTTCAAAACTTTCTTTCTTTCTTTCAGCTTCTGCGGCACGTCTTCTCCGTCTGGGCAACAGTGATGAAGATATTGTATTGATGCAGGAACCCTGGGTCGGGGCCTGGGGTCTCCTGAGTATGTTACCTTTTGTATTACGAACCAAGGTAGGCCCCGATCGTGCATCCTCGTTAAGAAGTCGCTTAAGGCGTTTCTCGTCACAGAACACAGTAACAAGGACTATGTAGTAGTCAGTCTTGAAATTGGGATCAGGAGATATTGGCTGATCTCAGCATACCTGCCTTTTGACTACGTGGGGACTTTTCCCCCGAATACTTGAGGAATTCGATTGCCTCATCGAAGACACTTAGTACTGGCCTTATATTCGGATGCGATGCAAATGCGCACCACACTGTATGGGGTAGTACCGACACGAACGAACGCGGGGAGCTATTGTTTGAGTATATAATCGAATCTAACCTCCTTCTGTGTAATGTTGGAAATGAACCAAATTTTATTACTAAAAATCGACAAGAGGTACTGGATATAACTCTGATTTCTGAGAATACTCAGCACGCGGTATGCGACTGGGGGGTGTCGACTGATCACTCTCTCCGATCACCGCTACATTCAATTCAGCCTCGATGATATTCCATAGACGAAACCAGTCATTTTAAACAGGAAGCGTACTAACTGGACTAAACATCGAGAAATTCTTCTGGGAAGTTTACCCCCTCTTCTAGCCCAGCCGCGAAATAAGCTAGAATTAGATGATATTGTGCATACACTAACGGGCGCACTGAATAAGGCTGCTAAGAAATCATGTCCTGACAGCAAACAAAGAGGTAAAGCAAAACCAGTTTGGTGGAATCCTATGATCTCCGAACTTAGAGCAACCTGTAGAAGGTCCTTTAATAAGGCAAAATCATCCAGGCGGGAATCTGATTGGAGTTCCTCTAAAAAAAAGTCTTGGGTTATTTAAGAGAGAATTAAGAAAAGTTAAACGTAATTCTTGAAAGCTTTTTTGTGAGCATATTGAGGGGTGTAGTGACATCTCTCGGCTTCGCAAAGTTCTGGCCACAAATCCATCCATTCCCAGCTATCTGCTGAAATAGGACGTTTCGTGGACTTCTTCAAGCAAGGAAATGATTGAGGTCCTGCTTGATACACTCTTCCCGGGTAGCTCCCCTTATGTTTCGGTGGAGCATTCGCCTGTGGCCGACACCGCCCCGTGCGACTCCACAAATATCCTATCGAAGGAAAAGATTCTTCGGGCTATCACAAGCTTCGAACTCTTTAAATCGGCGGGACCGGACGGAATTATTCCGGCTAATCTGCAGAAATCATCTGACATTGTGGCTCGATGGATTGAGACCATTTTCCGGGCCTATTTGACTCTGGTTCACATTCCAAAGCTATGGACTGAAGTTAGAGTGGTCTTCATACCAAAAGCGAGCAAAAGCTCGCATGCGCGTCCCAGTGATCTGAGGCCTATTAGTATATCATCATTTCTTTTAAGACTGTTTGAAAGACTGATTGATATCCACTTACGTGCCACCATTCCATCTAACCTTCTAACTGATTCACAGCATGCATACTGGAAGAAAAAGTCTGTGAACACTGCTCTACACTTTATTGTGAGCTATATTGAGAGATCCTTGCGCTTCAAGGGGTACACTATGGTGGTTTTTTTTGACATCGAAGGTGCCTTTAACAACGTCAAACCTAGTGCTATCATTGATGCACTCTCTGCTCTGCAGACTTTTTATCCTTCTATTAACGACTAGGGTGATACACACTAGTTTGGGCTCATCGACGTAGTGTAGGAGGGTAAGCAGAGGTACCCCGGAAGGCGGGGTGCACTCTCCTCTTCTTTGGAACCTAGCTGTAAATGGGCTGCTTTTGGACCTGGAAAGGCTAGGTTGCAGGATATGTGCTTATGCAGATGATATTGCTATTGCTATATCAGGAAAATTTCCTAGTGTTCTTAGTGAAATTTTACAAAATGCCCTCTCACTACTAATCGCATGGGCTGAACACTGCGGTTTGACCTTAAATCCGAATAAAACGGAACTAGTAATCTTCATAACAAGGTACAGAATACCTCCAGTCGAACCTCCGACGCTAAATGGAACGATGTTGGTTTTCGCTGATCAGGCAAAATTCTTGGGACTTATCCTAGATAGGAAGCTGGGATGGAAGCCAACCTACAGAAACGGGTGAATAAAGCCACCATTGCCTGATACTCTTGTAAAAGAGTCATAGGCAAGAAATGGGGCTTGCAGCCGAATATTCTGTATTGGTTATATGTGGCGGCTCTCCGTCCCATTCTTATGTATGGGGTAGTTGTATGGTGGACTGCTCTAAGGATAGAGGCCAACCGTAAATTGCTGGGGTAGGTGCAAAGACTGGCTAGTGTAGCAATTTGTGGGGCTCTAAGAACCACTCCATCCATGCTTCTCAACCTGCTTCCGTTTGACATTTATGGCGAACAGATGGCTGCAATTACGGCCACCCGTCTTCGCGATACGGGTCGGTGGAGTACATTGGGTACTGGACACGCGGCTATCCTGAGCAACCTGGATGTTCCTGCAAGCGCTGACTACACCGCTCCTAAATATTTCCTTGACAAGAATGTTGTAAGCATAATCTCTTCAGGCAATCAATGGGAAGAGAATGCGCTCTCGCTGCCGGACTGCTGCGGAGTTTTACACGGATGGCTCCAAGAATAACGATGGAGTAGGAGCCGGAATCCATTCCGATAGGCTAAATATAAATCTCTCGTTTCATCTCCCTAACTACTGCAGTGTGTTTCAGGCCGAGATCACAGCGATTTTGGAAACACTCACTTGGCTGGGGAGGCATGTCGTTTCTGTTAGAGACATAACTATTTTTACTAACAGTCAAGCTGTTATCAAATCCCTTGAACCTGGTCTGACTACGTCTAAGACAGTTTCGGAATGTCGTCAATCTCTTACTGCGATGGTAATTTCTTCAACATTGTTCTATGCTGGATTCCGGGTCATAGCAACTTCGCGAGTAACTGTAAGGCAGATGAGCTCGCTAGACAAGGTATAATTTATAGGTCGTCACAACAACACCGAAATTTGATATGCCCATTGCGGCTTGTAGACAGACACTAAAATCTGAAGCGATCCGCAAAAGAGATAATAGATGGAGAGACGGCGGCACATGCCACTCCATAAGGCCTTTATGGCCCATGCTGAATGCGAACCGTTCAGCTAGATTATTATCACTGAAACGACAACACATTAGTGCGGTCGTGGGAGTCATCACTGGTCACTGGGCAGTTGGTGGGCATGCCAGGAGGCTTGGGCTCCCGTTCAATGACTTCTGTAGAAGCTGCGGAGATGAGGATGAGATGGAATGTACGTTCCATTTCCTCTGCACCTGTCCTGCGCTGTCAGGCAGGCGTAAGGAAATCTTTGGCTCATATTTCTTTCATGAACTGGCTGACTTATCCAACGTCGATTTTGGGAAATTTCAGCGTTTCATTACACGTTCCGACTGGTTCAATGAATAAGATGGTCGGGCGATAATTCAGTGGTAACACAACGGACCTTATACTGGTATATGTGTGCCTGTGGTAAACACGGCAGCCATTTGAACCTAACCTAACCTAAGGACATGGGCAAAGACCGGCGAAAACCCAAGCCATGCCTCCCGAACTGAGATATAGTAAGCATAGGCCGCTGTTTCACTCGTTGAGGGGCCATTTTTCTTCGCCAGATGGCACAACAGAACCTTCACGGTTATAGTGGCACCATTAGGCTCCATCCCCACAGACATCTTGGGATGCCCACCAACCCATTCATTACAAAATAGAAATCCTGAATTTACCAACGACCTTCGTCAAGTATTTCATCAGCCTGGGCCTAATGAATTCAAAAATGATACTCACGTGGCCCGTCGTGAGTGGTCATGTATCTTTTCATCAAAGGGCGAGTTATTCAACAATGGTACATTATGCAAAACAAGTGGGCAAGTCTATGTTTTCAAATATCTGAACATATTTTTTTTTCCCGCTGCTCCTCCGCGAAAAAAAGTGAACGACTGATGAGCAATGGTTGGCAAGGTAACCAACAACTCGACAAAAAAATTAAATGGAAAAACACCCCCACGACATCGACATTTATCCTAATCATAGGCAACAAGAAACACTCAAATGAAAATGGCTATGTTCTAGGGTGTATCGAAGTTTCGCCACCCTTCAATTTCAAAACGGTATCATCTTGTGCTCAAGTCAATAATTTATGGCTAGGGAAATTATCCGTGTATAGGTCGCGAAACGATCCTTTTGTTCAGGGCATGAGTTTTTTTTTCCTTTTTTCAATTTCGGCGGTTCAAAATGGATTTTGTTTCGGGATATCTTAATGCTATCCTGCTGAGTTGGAGCTCCCCAATCGGAATGCCGAGGATTTACTTTATGAATTCTAGCTGAGTATGAATCATATTGATGGCATTTTGGGTTCCGATATAGGGGACACTTCGAGCGAAACTTCTTATACAAAAAAAAATATTTTTTTCTTTTAATGTATATCAAAGACTGATTGGACAATTTTTTATGTTTTACTTAAATTTTAGAAAATTTAACCATTATTGGTAAGTAAAATATTCCCCTTTCCGTCCCATGCGATACCAAGTGTAGTAGAGCATTTTATTTTCTAGACCGTTTTTACGGGAAGACAGTAATAGGAGAATGACATGGTCAGTATCTCGCACGTCCGCGTTTACTCTATTAACTTACATCAAATTAAATTAAGTCGACTGCAGGTCGTCCGGTGAGAAAAGCAAGTATTTGATTATTTTCGCGCCCGGAATCAAACCAGCGACCATCCGCTTAGTAAATCTACACTGCAGACTGCATACATCTATCTACCAATATTGTAAGACATAAGAAATATCTTCAGAAAAAATCCAAATTGTTTTCATTCTTTTCACAAAATACACCCTCCGCCTTAACCTTCCCCCACCCAACATCGATGAATTATTTTTTTATTATCATCCCTGTCGTGCCATCTATATTCATGGATTATGATTCAATTTTTTTCCTTTCTATAATATCCCGACAATACATCGCGGCATAGGACTTGCATATAATTTAACCTAAGCGCAAGTGCCTTATCTTTTTCGTACCCAAGACATCATCATCATCCCAGGGTGCAATTATTGTGCGTTTGTACACGAAAAGGATACACGAAACATAGACCCGGAGCTCAGCCGTGTTTTGCATATCGTCTTTTGTTCCCGATGAACCATTGGAGGAACTTCGAACTGTTTGAAAAATATTGTTCTTTTTTTTCGCTGATGAAATCCATTGAACTCCACGGGGGATAACTTGTTATTTTCGATTCCTTTTGCATTATAATAATGACAAGGGTAATAACCGTGTTCTTTGAAAAGGTGGTGAATGGGGGGCAGCATTGATTGGATAACGTAAAATACGAAGGGGTGATTTGAGGGTGGTTAATAAATTTTTGAATTTAATTTAATAAATTGAAATTGAAAAATTCTAATACTTATTATTGCATGTTGTTCGTATCTTGTAAATATAGTCATTTGTTTTAACAAAACAAAATAAATGAAATGTTTAAATTGTAGTATTTTTTTATTAAAACTAGAAGTAACACACACACTCTTTCAAAACGAAAACTGCAACAGACTATTGTGGTAAGCAGCCTATATATCAAACTTGACGAGGATCGTACAGACTGGGAACGTGACACAGATTTAACCCTTGCAGAATATGATGATTCCAAGTTCTCCTTCTTCATGTCAGGGCTCGGAAATACAAACGACCGGATGGCCCAGAAAGTGAAAGGGAGAACTCAGGCCCCTGAAGCAATACAAGGCGGCTACCAGATCGAGGGCAGAAGACGGTACCCAAAACAATTGACTCCAGAGGAATCGAAAAGGTTAGTATGGGCCGAGGAAATCATCCATAGCAGTAGGAAGCACTTTGCAACAGAATCCAGGAAACAAAGCTACGTAAGATGACGGAAGAGCAAGCGGCAATGTCCGACGGAAGGCCAATCGGCGAGACGACTACCCTCAATTTCAGAGACCGAATGTCTGGAGATGAAGAGGATGACAGGAACCGCCCATTTTTCCAAAAAAAAAAAAATGGAAACCCATTGAGCTAGAATGCAAGCTAGTTTCGCGCTTATGTGTTATAAGGAACACTACTGGTAGCACTGATCGATCGCGGCGAACATCTATTCAAACTAAGGCAAAATAGATGTATAGTATATAAAGTCAGCGAAACAACTTCCGCAGATTGAGTCCGAAGGTGAGCAATAATTTGCCTTTTTGTCGGTGTTCATTTAAAAGCAAAATTGGGTGTTTCGCTAAGTTTATATAAAGTTAGCGAAACAAACGGTGAAAAGAGCTACCATATAAAATAGGATTAACCCTTCGTCGCACACCTTCAACATGTTGGCAATTGCACACCTGGGGTCAAAATGAGCCCAGCGTTATTTTATATGCTTTGGAGGTTCATCAAAATTGTTAAGTGTTTTAAAATCACAATAAATTAAAGGAATATTATTTATTAGTGTTTTTATTAATTTCAAATTGTACAAATACGCTGGACGCGTATTTAAATATTTAATATTTAAAGAAAATCTTACATCAATTTCAAATTGTATATAAACTCATATTTCAATGTTTTAATTAAAATTATATTTTATATTAAACACTAATTTATTTGGACTTAAGTAGCATAGCCTTCGAGACATTCTTCGCAAGTGATAATTGAATGATTGCGACAAATATATTTGCAGCAATAAAAACAGTTTTTCGAAACTTTGGCATCTTTCGATCGAGGACAATTGGCGCATCTCCCTCGTTTAGTTGAAGATTGTTCCACTGTCAGATATTCTACCTCAAATCCCATCAATTTAGCAGCTGCGATAACCCCTTTTTGTCGGCTTTAAGGTTTCTGAAGTCGTCTGATTATCTGCTCTCCTACCAAACTTTTGGAGAGCTCAGTCAAATACATGCGACGTCTTTGACTCTTTGTATTATTCCAAGTTTCAAATTTTGTGACAGAGAGCACAAACGAAGCAAATGCAGCAACATCGAACATATTATAAAATAGTGTCATTGGCCACATTTCAGAAATTCGCTTACATGTATAAGTCTTCACATTTTGATCCAAGCCATCTACACCTGATTTCGTTCTGTTGTAATCCAAAATTATATCAGGCTATTTCTCTGGGCCATTAAGGTGAACATTAGAATCATGATGCATTGTGGGAAGAAGAACTACTGCCCTATTTTTCTTTGGTATGTAACTCACAAGTGTTGCATGATCTCGAAATCCAAATAGGGAACTATTTAATGAACGGTTTTTATAGTTGACAAGCGAAGGGGGTACTTCTCTTCTATGCTTCCGCATAGTTCCAATACACGTAGCGGATTTGCGAGAATATAGCAAGGTATTAAGCTCGTAAAATAATTATCGAAAGTAATATTTCGATGTTTTCCTGTCCATGGTTCAACAAGATCCATGACCATATCGGTCACTGATTTGTCTGAGTCGAAATTCTTGCCGAGATAAACTTTCCCTTTCAATGGGTAGCAATTTTCTGAGTCGCACACCCAAAAAATCTTTATCCTATATTTTCCTGGAAATCGAAATTTATTGTCAAGAAAAAATAATTTGATTCATACAGTTTGGAAGCCACAAGGAAATTATTATCTGATAGCAAAGTGTTGATTTTGTGTTATTATATGGAATAGTAAACATACAAAATGATTTTGCTGGGTAAAGGAAATTTGTCAGATTGTATCTGTACTAAGGATTTAAGTTTTCTCTAGTCTAGTCTAAGCGTGCGTTTACACGTGAACATCTCGCCGAATTTGAACATTACCGCGGTAATGTTCTTGAACATTAGGACTAATATATCAACAACTACCAAGTAAATTTCGTTGCCGACACACACGGAAGGTATGAAGAATGATGGGTTGCTAGAAAGATACATATTTGCCCATGGACCCGTAAACAGAAAACTACCCTTCGTCAGTTTGTTGTCATTTGGTAATAATATGCGTATTGTTGTTGTTTTAGTTATGAGACATTTTTTTGAAAGCATTGTCTTTATTGAAGAGATCAGTAGATATCGGGTATGCATTTTTCTACCGCAAGTACATATTACTGTGTTATGGCTTTTGACTTGTTATTGTTTTGCATAGGGAAATCAATTTGATGATGAAATTTATGGATGAAAGCAAAGACCACACGAAAGTGAAATTTAATTTAAAATAGATTGTTTGGAGTTCTATCTAAAATAAATGCATGAAAAATTGAAAAAAAATGAAATGAAAATTTCTTGTTTATGGCCCGTCCCATATAAAATTAAGACGGGAATAAAGTGCGATGCATATTGTTTGTTCAGAGTGGAGACAAATGAAATAGACTATTGCTGAAGGCATTTTGAGTCTCTGTATCTACCTGTTTCACAGTAGATACTTTATCTGTTGCTCAATAGGGGTTTGTTTCTTTTGGTCAATAGATAATGAGTCTGTTGCTCAGTATATACTGTGTCCGTTAGCCAATATATGTATATTGCATCTGTCGCTCAGTAGATACTGTACTGTTGGTCAGATGGTACTGTATCTATTCGTTGTAGATACTGTATCTGTTAATTAGTAGATAGGAAATGAGAGACCAGTTTTGATCCAGGTTTTGTATGGGATCACATCTGGATCAGAGTTGAAAGTGAATTAATGAAATAAACTTCTTTCTCCGCCTCTAAAGCTTTCTATACTGAGCCCGTAATCCGCCCCCATGCGGCGAAGTGTCTGTGTGATGGCTGTTTAAGTTCGCTCGTTGCAGTTCCGTGTCGTTTCTTTTCATCTGACACCGAAATCAAAATGACTCGAAAATGAATAATTATACCAATTGTACGTTTCGGGTACATGCCATACATTGCCTAGGTTCAGGATTCTCAACGTTGCAATTACGTTTCAAGTATTTAGCAAATGCATGTCAAACGATAAAAAGGGAAATCAACCAGAACAATTTTCTGATTTATTTCACTAGTTTGTATTTTACATGCCATCTCCACCTGAAATTGATCTGAGTTCAAAGCAACTTGGAACGTTTAGGGTTTCCACGGAACGCACCCATTGAAAATATTGATCATACGGCAGATCTTTTTTATAGTTAAATTGTACGTTTTAGAATCAATTGCCTACCTAATTTATACATCGATAAAAAAATATGGGTTAAATAATATACCTACATCCTTATACTAATATATCTATCTAATATACCTACATAGCTCAAACAGTTACATTTTAATCAATCAGACTTACATCTGATTGCATTTCGATCTAACACCTCACAAAAAAATATCCATTTGTCCTTATTTCATTATTTTCCGACCTGGTGTCATAAAATCGAAAATAAACCAAAAAAAACTCAAACAACAAACAACAACTCAACTCAAATTACAATTTGAAATGCAAGACAATTGAAATATAGATTCGTATCATATACATTTTCTCTCAATGGTTGACCCTCGTTTGAAAACATACCTCCATACGAAAAGGTACATTTCCATTTAATTCGGCGAACATTTTCGTCCGTTCCCATTCCTCATGGGAACAGCTCTGAACATATTCGCCGAATGCATCTTTTGTCGTCTTAATGCTTTTTCCATAAGACGCGTAGCAATATTCGGCGAAAAAGTTCTCGGGAAATGGATGGATGAGAACATTGCCTGTTCCGTTCGGCGAATATAATGCTATTGTTATTGTATTCACATTCAAATTCGGCGAGATGTTCACGTGTAAACGCACGCTAATATTGTTCTATTTCTTTTTATTCGAACCAGTTGTTCTGATCTGATCTGGAATGTCGAATAAAACACGCCTAATATAATCGAAAGTAGTTGGGGTCATATTGACCCCAGGTGTGCATTTCGGGGTTGTCATGGTTTTTGGTTCAAAAAAGGATCGCCGTTCGCTAATATGGGTAGAAATATTGCTGAATAAAACGACAACAAGTAAGTGGAGATATTGCGAGAATTGTGGCCCATACTATGTACACGTAAAATACTTATTCAATAAATTAGCACCGTGGGGTCATATTGACCCCAAGTATGCCTCCAAGGGTTAAGTCAATAATTTGCCGCTAATATGTCGCTAATTAGTTTTGGATAAATCAATTTTGTCGTTGTTCATAAAAAAAAATTTACATCGAACGACTGAGAAATCTCATGATGTCACAGTTCCAATTTTTCTTAAACGTCGCACATTTTGTACGAAATTTCATGGTTTTCAAAAGAAAAATTACTTTAAAATCTACAGCTTTGATGCAGTTTTTAATTTGGACCTCCACAACAAGGGAAATATTGCTCTTTGTAGGGCATTTTAAAAATTCACACCCATCCTCTTTACGAAATTTTATTTATTGGACCTCCAAGATTAGGGGAAGCTTAATAATCACATAAGATTAAAAAAACCACCCTCATTACCTTTCACACCCCTAAAAGTCAATCTGCGAATTTATCTTCAATTTTACTCCGAACTTGACGAAATTTTGTAAATGATACAATACCTTCTAGGCAAGAGGAAGGTGACTGTCTACACCGAATTTTGGAAAATCACCCCATCCCCCTTCCCACCCCTAAAAAAAATGTGTCTACAGTTTTATTGAAATCTTGAAACTCTGTATATTAGACCTTAAAGTCCAGGGGAAAGTTGTACTAATAGATAAACTCGCAGATTGACTTTTAGGGGTGTGAAAGGTGATGAGGGTGTTTTTTTTAATCTTATGTGACTATTAACCTTCCCCTAATCTTGGAGGTCCAATAAATAAAATTTCGTAAAGATATTAATAAACTCGTATATAAAAGTGAAAATTTCTTTTAAGGTGGCAAAGGGGAATGGGTGTGGATTTTCGAAATGCCCTACAAAGATTAACCTTCCCCTTGTTGTGGGATCCAAATTATTTTAAAAACTGCATCAAAGCTGTAGATTTGAAAGCAAAATATAATATATACAGGATGTCCCATTCATGATGGTAAATATTTAAATGGTAGATAGTATGGCTCATTTGCAGAAAATTAATGTACGACATGAACCCTCTATCTTGAACCGTTACAGAGTTATAGCATTTAAAAAAAAAACTGTCCAAACCCTTGACTTGTCCAACAAATTCTAAATTTTCTAAGCCCCCAATTATTCGATCCAAAATTTAATCTTACTTTCTGAAACTACTTAAAATTTCATATGAATAAACTTTTTACCGGTTAAAAAAATCATCGTTATTTCAAGATAAAACCGTTCAAACTTTGAAAAAATTGTGAAATCTATTTTTCATCAAAAATCCAATTGATTATTTCGTAACGGTACTTTGAACTGACAAATCTGCAAAGTTGCCACATTCTGTTATGTTTCGATGGGCGTATAAATATTAAGGACTTAGATTTGAAAATTTGCGAATGTGACGTTTTAAAGGTAAAAAACGCGCTTTTCATGTAGCAAATCACATGATATGAACAAGTATGTACTAACAGTGCAAAATTAATGTAGCAAAAAACTCTACATTGGAAATGTTTCTGGCCAAAATTATATCATAACGTACTTGCTAAGCTAACGGTTAAAATATTATACCAGGTAATAATATTAATATTGAAATTAATGCTCTAATATTATAACTTCGTTCTTTGGTTGGTATAGTCTTTCAATCTTTCAATCTTTATTTAACCATTAGTATAATCGTATAATGTAGTATAAATGATTTAAGTAAGTGATTGAGTCAATTCTCTTACAACTATAAATAGGTTTGCGCTGTGACTATCGAACAAATTGTGAAAATAAAGAAAATTAAAGCTTAATTAAGAGGAAAACGGGATAAAAAAAACCTCTTATACATGATGTTTAAAATAAAACCTAACCTAACCTAACTATCTAACTTACTTATTACTAAACCTTATAATCTAGACTGTATTAAGTACAATACAATACGCTATCATCTGCAGAAAGTTCAGCAGAATATGTAATGAGTAGAGACATGGCTAAGAGTGTTATGTAAAGTCCTTAAGTAGGGGGTTAGTAGAATTAGCGCAGGTTAAATTAAAGTTTATAATGGAGTGTGTAATTTTAGAATAAATTAAAGAAACTTTCGAAATTGAATGTAGTGTTGATGTGGGATAATAATAAGGTAGGTCGAGGAGCATTTTCAAAATTTTATTCTGTTTTGTTTGTAGCTTGTTAATGTGGGATATAGCACACGATCCCCATACCGCGGCCCCATATAGCAAAATAGGCTGAAATATACTTTTGTACAATAACAATTTATTTTCAGTCGACAAAGACGATTTTCGGTGGATCAACGGATATAGTAATTTGATGAGGGAGTCTGATTTTTTTAGTGAAGCATCTGTATTAGCTTTGAAGGTTAGCTTCTTGTCGAGAAGAATACCTAGGTATTTGATGCAATCCGAGTTCCAATTGATTCGATTACCTCCTAGTTGCAAGGGTTCGTTGGGTATCAGGCTAGGTTTTCTTTTTTTTTTGTGAAATATAATGCCTCAGTTTTGCTGGGATTTATTTTAATTTTCCATCTTCCGAAATAGTTGTCTAGGGTCTCAAATCCGTTTTCAAGATCTTTCGTAATAGAGTCTGGAGATGCCGAAGAACTGAGTAAAGCAGTGTCATCTGCGAAAAGACAGACCTGACAGTTTTCGGGAATTGGCATGTCGCTAGTAAAAACAAAGTAAAGCAATGGGCTAAGGACGGATCCTTGGGGGAACACCTGCTAAGAGTGTAAAATGCGGAGACTTGGATCCACCCACATTGACGTAGAAAGAGCGATCCATGAGAAAATTCTGAATGAGTTTTGTAAGATAAATTGGAAAACCATAATTATGCATCTTATAAATCAACCCATTATGCCAAACACAATCAAACGCCTTTTCTATATCCAATGTTAACATTCCAGTGGATTTTTTATGCTCAAAGTTTGATTGGACAATTTTCTTTATTCGAGCGATCTGATGTAATGTACTGTGTTTGTTTCTGAAACCAAATTGCTCGTCCAGTAAATTATTTTTCTCATTAAGAACCTTCGAAATTTTTTCCTTTATTAAACTCTCAAATAATTTCCCTATACTACTTATCAGGCTTATGGGTCGGTAGCTGTTAATGGAGGATTTTGGTTTGCTGGGTTTCGGGATACAAATCACGGAAGCGATTTTCCAGGCTTTGGGAAAATAAGAATATTTAGCACAGGCGTTAAATATCTTACATAAGTAAATTAATGTTTTCTTATGCATGTTTTTCAAAAGCGACATGGGGATAAGATCGGGACCCGGTGCTTTATTTATTTTGGATGCCTTTATTGCATTCTTAATGGTGGATAGTGGGAGAAAAGGGAAATCGAGAGCATCGATACTATCGATAAATTGAATTGTCTCATTGACTAAATCGTTGGTCTCTACGTCTCCTGAGTTAATTGTAACAAGATGTTGTTTGTGAAAATGTTTCGCGAAAGCTTGGCATTTTTCAGCGTTAGTTATAAGAGTTACATACCTCCTGTTGAGCCTCCATCACTTGATGGTAAGAAACTGGCCTTCAGTGACAAAGTTCCAGCTAAGTTCCTGGGTCTTATTTTTGATAGGAAGCTATCGTGGAAGCCCAACATACTTGAGCGGGTGAATAAAGCCACAGCTGCGCTCTACTCGTGTAGGAAGGCGATTGGCAGGAACTGGGGTCTGCAACCGAAAGTGGTGCACTGGCTGTACACAGCGGTTGTGCGGCCAATTTTACTGCACGGCATTTGTGTGTGGTGGACGGCACTAAGAGTGGCGGCCTATTGCCACTTGTTAAGTAAAGTGCAAAGACTAGCAGCGGTTAACATGACAGGGGCCTTTAGGTTAGGTTAGGTACAAAGGCTGCCGTATTAGCTACAGCACACATGAACCACTATAGGGTCCGTTGTGATACCTCAGGGGAATCCTCACCATACCATTCTACTCGTTGAACCAGCCAGTGCTGATAATGAAACGATGGAGTTTACCAACATCAACATTTGCCAAGTCATCCAGTTCAAAAAAGAACTGGGATCCAAGAAATTTCTTTCTTCTTCTAGCAAGAGCAGGACAGGAACAGAGGAAATGAAAAATGCATTCCTCCTCGTCCTCATCATCGCAGCTTCTACAGAAGTCATTGTAAGGGAGGCGGAGCCTCCTTGCATGTTCTCCTAGTATACAATGCCCAGTGATGACTCCCACCACAGTTCTGATGTGTTGCCTATTTAGCGAAAGCAATTTGGCGGATCGCCTAGGATCCAATCTAGGCCACAGTGGCTTTGTTAAAAGGCATGTGTTGCCATTCAACCACCTTAAGTTAGTTCTGTTAGCCGCTTCGGTTTTCAGAGCTAGTTTACAAGCAGCCATAGGCATATAGATTGACCGACGAGCCAGTGCAGCCTCACCTGCTGCGCCCTGCCTAGCGAGCTCATCCGCCCTACAGTTACCCGCGAAACCACTGTGACCCGGAATCCAGCATAAGAAAATATTAAAGAAGTCACTCATCCTCGTAAGTGAAGAGCGACATTCCGACACGGTCTTTGACGTAGTCAAGCCCGGTTCGAGAGACTTAATTACAGCTTGGCTGTCAGTAAACACTATTATGTCTCTAACTGATACTGCGTGACACCCCAGCCAAGCCATTGCTTCGGTAATCGCCAAAGCTTCGGCCTGAAGCACACTACAGTAAATAGGGAGACTAAAGGAAAGGCTGATGTGAAGTCCAGCAGAGAACACACCAGCTCCTACTCCCTCCTCCGTTTTGGATCCGTCTGTATATATTTCAATTGCGTTGGGTAGCGGAATTGCATTCTCCTCCCATTGATTGCGTGATGGTATCAGGCTGAAAAAATTTTTCTCAACCATACATACAGGAGTAGTGTAGTCAGTTATTGCCGGAATGTCAAAGCTGTTCAGAATGGCAGCATGTCCAATATCTGAAGTAAACCATTGACCAGTATCGCGAAGCCGGATAGCCGTGCACCCGGCCATCTGTTCGGCAAAAATGTCAAGTGGAAGCAGATTGAGCAGCATGCTAAGAGCAGCAGAAGGCGTAGTTCTAAGAGCTCCACAAATAGCAATGCTGGCCAATCTTTGCACCTTTCCTAACAGGCTACGGTTAGCCTCTATACTCAGAGCAGTCCACCAGACCACCACACCAAACATTAGTATAGGTCGCAAAACAGCCACATAGAGCCAATGCAGCACTTTTGGTTGCAGGCCCCAATTTTTTCCTATGGCTCTTTTGCAGGAGTAGAGCGCGACTGTGGCTTTATTCACCCTCTCCTGTATATTAGGTTTCCATGATAACTTCTTATCTAGAATAAGTCCCAAAAATTTCGCCTTGTCTACAAAAACAAGGCTCGTACCATGTAGAATAGGAGGCACAACTGGAGGTATATTATACCTCCTTGTAAAAAGAACAAGCTCCGTTTTAAACGGATTTATCTTTAGCCCACAGTTATCGGCCCAATTTGTTAATAGTGAGAGAGCGTTTTGCAACACCTCACTAAGTACACTTGGAAATTTTCCTGATACAGCAATAGCAATGTCATCCGCATAAGCAACCCACAGGGGCCTTTAGAACAACTCCGTCAGCCAGCTTGGACACGCTGCTAAACCTGCTCCCGCTTGACATTTTTGGCGAACAACTGGCAGGAATCACGGCCCTGCGTCTTCGCGAAGCAGGCCAATGGCGCACGTCAAATACTGGCCACTCTGCTATTCTAGGCAACCTGGATCTCCCTACGGAGACTGATTACACGTCTCCGAAACATGTTTTTGATAGGAATTACACTAGCAGGATTCCGTCGAGAAGCCTATGGGCTGACAATGTACCCTTCACCCCCAACTCCTTGGTCATCTACACGGATGGCTCTAAGACCGATTACGGAGTTGGGGCTGGTATTTACTCGGAGGGTCTGGGAATCAACTTATCCTTCCGTCTTCCTGATTTTTGTAGTGTCTTACAGGCTGAGGTTACGGCGATCTTGGAAGCTCTAACCTGGCTAAGAAGTCATGTCGTGACTGCAAGAGACATTACTATCTATACGGACAGTCAGGCTGCGATTCGCTCGCTTGACTCTGTTCTCACTTCATCGAAAACCATTCAGAAGTGTCGCTCGGCCCTGTTAGAGATGGGTTACTTCTTCAACATTACCCTCTGCTGGATACCAAGTCACAGTGGCTTTGTGGGCAATTGCAGGGCGGACGATCTTGCTCATGAGGGGACAACAGGTGTCGTCAATGGAGACCGTATTGATATCGGAGTGCCAATTGCATCGTGCAAGGCGGCAATTAAGTCTGTTGCGGTGGTTAGGGCTAACAACAGATGGCTCAATTTAAATACTTGCCAAACGACGAGAATGATCTGGCAGAAATTCGATTCTAGCCGCTCTGCCTCTTTGCTATCTTTGAACAGAAAGCATATTGGTAGGGTGGTGGGGACTATCACAGGGCATTGCCCCATCGGCGTGCTCGCATGGAGGCTCCGTCTTCCTCATAATGACTACTGCAGGAGCTGTGAGGATGTGGATGAGGAGGAGAGTGTCTTGCACCTTCTATGTCACTGCCCAGCACTGGCCATCAGAAGGAGGAAATTCCTAGGCTCTTGGTTTTACTATGACCTGGAGGGCCTCAAGGACATGAGCGTGATAAAGCTCAACCGCTACATTGCCAGCACAGGCTGGTTTGGAACCTAGGTTTCTTTTGGCGAGGTGTAATATTATATGGTGGTATCACAATGGACCCATGAGCGGTCTAAGTGTGCTGTGTTGTATCATGGCAGCCCCTTAACCTAACCTAACCTAACCTATAAGAGTTACATCAGATTCTTTTATGGGTGGCATCGTGCACCGGTGTTTTTTCAGGGCTTTCGTGATGTTCCAGAAAGATTTACTCCCCTTATCAAGTGACTTCAATTTATTATTCCAGTGAAGGTTTCTAATGTTGTGTATTTCTGCAGTGATTTCTAATTTCAGCTGGTTGACTGCTTGTTTATTCGATATCAGCCTGGTGCGTTGCCAACGTCTACGATACGCATTACGTTTGGCTATTAAATATTCAACATACGGTGTAAGTTTTAATTGTTCAGCTGAGGATGATGTATGTTCTCTCGGAATCGACGCTTCGGCAGCTTCCCATAATATTTCATTAAATTTCTCTATATGAAGGTCAATATCTTCTTTAGAAGTAAAGTTGAAATCGTGATTTTGAAGGTTTGTAAGATTACCTGTTATTTGACTGAATCGTGTCCAGTTTGCCTTGTGATACATAAATTTTGATGAGACGGTTTTAACCGCTTGATCATTAATTTCAAATAAAACAGGCAAATGATCAGAAGATAGATCAGTAAGCGTTTCAGGAGATATATTGCTGGCAGTTTGATAAGATAATATCTAAGGTAGAGGGGTGCCCCCTGGTTGACCTCGGATAAAAAGTTGGAGTAGGAGTGAAAAGTACCTCATAATCACTAATTGCGAGTTTCTGATGTAAAAGTTTTCCCCAATGGTTAGTTTTTATGCAATTCCAATGGGTATGTCGGGAATTGTAATCGCCTGCAATTATTACATTGCCTTGAAGCCTATCGAACAGATTAATATCTTTTTTGTATTGGTTTTCTTTGGCGGAATTTGAGTTTCCACCCGGAAAATACGCTCCAACAATGGTAAATGTGTTAATGCAGAGGTGGATATCAACACTTATTGTTTCGAAAATTTCTGTATTTAATGCAGGTTTCACTCGATGATGTATATTATTCCTAATTGCGATAGCAACTCCACCGCCCCTATTGATATTACGGTCAACTCTATAAATTTTATAACTATTATGAAACAATCGACTATCTTCTTTTAGCCATGTCTCGGTTATAATTGCTATATCTATTTTATTATTTATCAAGAAAGAGAAAAATTCAATTTGTTTTGACAATGGGCCTAAACTTTGCGCATTCCAAAGAATAATTTTTACATTTCCTGGATTATTTATCATTGTAGAGGTATTTAACAGCCAGTTCTGTAATTACTTTAAATTGTTCCTCTTTTGATTTACAGGATTTGAGGTTGAAAAGCATTTCATTCGTTAGATTTAATAATTCAGTTGTATTAAATAAATTCGTAGTAGTGAAGGCAGTGTTTCTCGTCACATCAGCGAAAGAACCAGTTGTGTATCGTACGTTAGTTGGAATGCTTGCAGTTGCATTCGATACCATTGGGAGTGACGGAAAACTCCTAGAATTCATTATTTCAGGTTGTGGTCGATGGTCGTTGCGTTTATTAGTACGTTTATCTTTCAAACGTTGTAGAAGCTGGATATAATTTAGTCTAACTGGGCAGTTAGAAAAGCTCGCAGCGTGTTCTCCCGAGCAGTTGGCACATTTGCGCTTTGCATTCGGAACATCTATGAGTGTACATTCTGTAGATTTATGCGACCCAGCACACAGATTGCAAACGGTTTTCAAATGACAACCATTAATTGCGTGACCCAGGGTTTGGCAATTAAAACATCGAACCGGGCCGGTGTTTCGGATTTTTTTAAAGTGGTTGAATTGAACTGCAGTATGGAATAAGTGCTTTACACGATTTTGCAAATCTGCTAGTTTGATTTTTCCGCGTGGAAAATTGAGAAGGTATGACGCTTGCTTGTCGTACCGCTGATTTTTAATTATCATTTGCTTGATAGACAAACAATTGATGTTTTGCTCTTTCAACTCATCACTAAGCTCGTCAATGGGAATAGAGTCCAACCCAGAGAGAACGACTTTGAACACTTTGCCAGCTAAGGGGTCGTGCGTAAAGTATCTTGTATTTGTCGCCGTTAGACGATCATTGAATTTGACATATTCCTCATTCGTCAGGGAAAATACTTTTGTCCCTATGCTGGTAAATTTAAGTAAATACTCTTTGATGTTAAGAGCGTTTAGTTCCGCTTCTATTTTGTCTCTAGGGACGTCAATAATTGTTATCGGCGGCATGTTGCGGCGAATGACAGGGGGTATATCAGTAGCGTCATCACTGACGGAGAGTTGGCTCAATGGTGCGAACCGGTTTGAGGTCGACATAGCCATTGGGGCTATATGCACCTTTTTGGGTTTCGGCATTGTTCCGCCGTGTAAATAATCCACATCGCCGTCAGCAGGCGAGGGAGGTCTTGAACGTTTATGCGAAATTGTCACTAGAGCACTGATGATAGTTCACTTTTATTTATCGTTAATTTAGTAACAATTGAAAATAATTGGGAAGACACTCCGACGTCTAACCGTTTGATGTATCGAGCTTGAAGGCTAGAACACTACTCTGGTTGGTATAGTGTTGTTCCCGATTAAAATTGTAGATATGCAAAAGGCATATACTGATGGTGAATACGCCGATATGGTGTTTGTACATGGCGTTGCTGGAGGGAACGGATGCGAGGCAGTTCGGGAGTACAGTAGACGCTTCCCATATAAACAACTTCCGGACAGTAGGACGTTTACAAGAACCTTCCGAATTTTAAGAGAAACGGGAAAAACGCCTAACCACAAACCAACAATCAAAGCAAACGCTCGATATGGAATCAAGACGAGATCCTTAGGCACTTTGATGCAAGCCCCGGTTCGAGCACGCGAAGGGCTGGACTTCAACTGGATGTCCCGCATATGGCGGTTCATCGGACACTCCACGTCGGCGAACAGTATTCGTATCACTTAGCACAGGTTCAGGATCTATTACCTGCCGACTTTGAAAGGAGGACGACCTTCTGTAGGTGGTTTTTGGATAAAACTGCAACAGATCGGCATTTTCCGAGGAAAGTGTTATGGACGGATGAAGCAACATTTACACGGAGTGGCGTGTTTAATTCGCGGAATACGCATGTCTGGGCTCATCAGAACCCCCACGCAACTCGAACTTCTAGATACCAGCATGAATTAAGGGTGAATGTTTGGATAGGTGTTCTCGGGGACCACCTTTCCGAACCCATAATTCTTCCTGAACGACTGAATTCATCCGCGTTTTATAACGTGTTGGAGACTGATATCGGCCCGAATTTGCTCGATGGTATTGCGATTGCAGAACGACCTGAAATTTGGTGGCAGATGGACGGATGTCCTGCCCATAAAGCAAGAGTTATTATGGAGTTTCTTCATAACGAATTCCACTAAAAGTGGATCGGCCGATATGGGCCTATTGCATGGCCGGCTAGAAGTCCTGATTTAACTCCTCTTGACTTTTATGTTTGGGGAAGTTTGAAAAATGAGGTTTATAACGAACCCATCACATCACGGGAACACCTGAAAATTGAAACGGCATGCAGCGATTTGAGAGAAAAGAGGGAAGAAGTTCTCCGGGCGGTCGCATCAGTTGTCAAAAGATATCAAGCTTGTATCCAACACGACGAACAATATTTGTAGTTTTCACTTTGGATGTGATTTAAATTCCTTTGTCATTAGTTTTGCTTCTTTTCTGTTATTTCGTTAACTAAAAAATATAACATACAATACATAACAAACAATATAAGTAAAATTGTTTTGAAAATAGTGTAAATGTGTTTTATTTGAAAATCGCGTTTTTTACCTTTAAAACGTCACATTCGCAAATTTTCAAATCTAAGTCCTTAATATTTATACGCATATCGAAACATAACATAATGGGGCAACTTTTGTCAACTTTGCAGATTTGTCAGTTCAAAGTACCGTTACGAAATAATCATTTGGATTTTTGATGAAAAATAGATTTCACAAGTTTTTCAAAGTTTGAACGGTTGTATCTTTGAACGGTGATTTTTTTAACCGGTAAAAAGTTTATTCATATGAAATTTTAAGTAGTTTCAAAAAGTAAAATCAAATTTTGGATCGAATAATTGGGGGCTTAGAAAATTTAGAATTTGTTGGACAAGTCAAGGGTTTGGGAATTTTTTTTTAAAATGCTATAACTCTGTAACGGTTAAAGGTAGAGGGTTTATGTCGTACATTAATTTTCTGCAAATGAGCCATACTATCTACCATTTAAATATTTAACATGATGAATGGGACACCCTGTATAAACATGATCCCCATTTTTTTTTTAAATGAACAGCAACAAAATTGATTTTTCCACAACTAATTAGCGACAAATTAGCGGCAAATTATTACTCGTTTTCCGACTCAATCTGCGGAGGTTGTTTCGCTAACTTTGTATACATCCAAAATAGATGGAAACTATTGTAGATGAAACTAATAGAAAAACTGATACAAAGGATGGAATCTGTCGACCAGAATATGTCATCATTAGACGGAGCAGAATGGTTCAATGTGAAGATCATAGTTTGAAAGGATGAAACCATGCACAATTGGTGTAAGAACAGGATGGCGGAGCTTGACCAACTCTGGGAACGAGCACAGCTGGCGATAGTCGAAAGGGATCAGATTCCGACGAGTCTTTAGACGAAGGTTCTACTGCCCGGGACCTTGCCGGCGGAAACTTCGCTCAAATTACTAAAAAAAAACAACAACAGTCCAACTTTTGGATCAAGGCCTTGAGATGAGTTAGCGTCATCTGATTTACTAAATCGTGACGGTGTGTTTTGTGTGGAGCTGTGATCACCAACAAACTGAACCGAGCTATTTACTCCAAATGGGTATTTAACAGCTAAGTGTGTTTATGGTTGGTATAAGTGGTGGCTAAAGCACAACTTGCCAGAGACCAATTAGCCCTACCTACAGGAGATACAAAGATGTCTAGATCCAACCGGACAAGTTGAGGAAGTATAGCAGCTTCCTGATCTTGACCCCTGACACATCCCCCAAGTTAGCAAGGAAGGGCTCACCCAATGCTCGATATCTGGCCCTAGCGAGGGCCGGGCATTCGCAGAGGAAGTGAGTGAGGGTTTTTTCTCATTTTCATTCCCCCAGCTGCGGCAATGCGGATTATAAGGCATGCCAAGCCTTATTGCATGATCTCCGATAGGTTAATAATCTGTAATGACCGCGTCAGCCTGGCAACATCTCTACGGGAATTGGTCAATAGCTCAGATGTTTTCTTTCTGTCATAGGAGGGCAATATCTTATTCAATACGGTGCAGGGGGCAGATACCGCAATTTGAAATCCGTAACATTGAGGTAGTGAGAGGAGATCTTGCTCTTAACTGTCCTCAGCGAAATATTGTACAAACAGATTCCGCATGAGAGCTCTCTAGGACGGTCCCCCTCCTGGCCAGCTCGTCGGCTTTTTCGTTTCCCTCAATATCTCTATGACCAGGCACCCAGAGCGGGGTCATGTTGAGCCGTCTGCCAAGGCGAGTTAACTCTTCCCCACACCGCTCGACCAGTTTGGAGGAAGTACTCACTGAGTTCAGTGCCTTGATAGCGGCCTGTCTGTCTGAGCAAATGGCGATTTTTCAGTTATCTGAAATATCTCTGATGGTGAGACACGCCTTTCCGCCTGGAAAATGCTGGCATAGTCCGAGAGGCGATAACTCCCCGAGATATTCAGTGCTTCAGAAAAGATCCCTGCACCGACACCGCAGTCCATTTTCGACCCGTCGGTGAAAATCGTGATGTCAAAGTCCTTCACCACCTCGTCCCCCCTCTAGGCAGCCCTGGTGGGGAATTTGGCAGAGAAGCTTCTGCAAACCTCAGTTTGGGTACAGTAAAGCCTATTTTTACGTTGACCAGATCTCGTGGCAACCGGCTGAGGATGTTGCTATGGCCGTACAGCTTGGCAGTCCAGGCTCCCGAGTCTCTGAGCCTGACTGCACTGCCTGGCGCCAGCTGTTTAATAAATAGGTATATCCGTGGAAGTTGCAGGATCACGTTTAGCGCTTCTCTCGGGCAAGTTCGCATGGCACCTGTGGTGCCAAGACATGCCGTCTTTTGCACCCTGCCAAGTTTTGTAACGTTGCATCCTTTAGCAAGTGGTGGCCACTAAACTAACGACCCATATGAGAGAAACGGACGAACAACTGCTGAGTACGTCCAGAGGACCATATTCGGCTTAAGGCCCCATCTTCCTCCGAAGGTTTTCTTACAAGCGTAGAAAGCGATGCAGGCTTTCTTCACCCGTTCCTTAATATTAACTTCCAGCTGATTTTCGCATACAAAATGACACCTACATTAATACTTTGTGCTGGGTGATAGTTGGAGTAACTGACCGTTTAGTTTAGGGAGGGTAAAAACAGCAGAAAGACAGTTTGGAAAAAAGCAGATAGCTGTAGCCTGAATGGCTGACCAACACCTAAGCGTCTCAGGTTTAGTAGGATGGAATGACTTGCGTAGTTGGACCTGCAACGTAGTTGTATGAGCTCCAGCACGTTTATTAAACCATCTGAAGCAGCTGTCTTCCGAGGCCGTCCCCTGAATGGGGTTAAGCGATGTGCTGACAACTCGTTCTGGTAAAACCCACTCCACGTCAAGAAACCTGGAACAAAAGCCTCGGATTGGACAGATCAACAACGACGACCACGCAAACGACTAACGGATTATTCTTTCGGATCGTGGAATGTACGCTCCTTGAACCAATCGGGGGCCGAGAAGGCCCTCCTTCAACAGGTCGAAAAGTACAAACTGAGCATCGCTGCAGCCCAGGAAACAAATTGGCTTGGCAGCGAGATCAATGACAAGAAATCGCACTTTATTTTTACAAGTGGCAAACCATCGAGCCGCAAACAGTTTCGAGTAGCATTTATACTGAACAATCACCTCAAACCATATATTACTGACTTCAAACCCATAAGGGCTGGGTAGGATTCGGACTAAGACTCGATTCTTCAATTTCGTGCTCATCAATGTGCACGTCCCCACTGAAGGTAAAGAAGACGCAGTAAAAGACAAGTTCTACGCCCGCCTTGAGACTCTCTTCGGCTCACTTCCAACAAACGACGTCAAATTGCTGCTGGGAGATTTTAATGCGAAAGTTGGCACCGGGGGACCGCTGGAGACCACAGTCCCCATGAATGTAACGACAACGCTAAGCGACTTATCGACTTCGTCTGCAGTAGGAATCGAGTCGTAGCTCTACGTGTATCACGCCAATAAAATAATGCACATTCACTTCTTCTTCTACTTCTTTCGAAATAAATGGATTTCGATTACCATTAACTAACACAATTTCTTGATTTTTCACATCTATTTCCTTAGCATTTTTTTGTATCCAATCCATCCCAATCAAGAGGTTTATCCAAAGCTAATTTTAACCATCTCATTCTAGCGTTCTCAGGTGCACAAAACTGGATAGGACATTTTGTTATAACATGTTCTATCTCTTTATTCACAATACCCTCAATCGTACTTAATTTTGTTTCAAATGCTATGATTTTAATGTAATAATCTGGTGACACGGTTTTTGAGTTTAACAAACTAACTGTCGAACCTGTATCGATCATTGCGATATAATTTTTACTTGCTAAAGTTAATCTAATAAAAATCTTCTTTTTATCCAAGGCTAGTTTATAAAAAACGTGTCCAACTGATTTGTATCGTTGGCTATTGTTTCTGTCTCCATTGGTTCTATCTGCTGAGGTCTCTCAGAATTTCCCATATTCCTGTAATTTGCACTATTATGTGGTCCTATTTGATTAGTACCCCTAAAGTTTCCACTATTCTGTTGCCTAGTCTGATTATTTTGATTTCTAATATTTCCACTATTTAGTTGCCTATTCTGATTGTTACCTCTGAAATTTCCACTATTTTGCTGTCCTGTCTGATTAAAATTTGTCTGTCTGTGATTAGTTTGTGTTTGTTGATAGTTTTGTTGTAACTGTTCATTTGGTCTATTCTGTGTTGCACTTGAATTTGATTTTTTTATGTTCAAATTATATTTATCTTGACCAACAAATCTATGTATGGTTGTTCTAATTTCCGAAATATCGTATTGATTTTGTAATTCTGCCGCTAAAGCTCCAGCACACAAATCTTTAATTTTGAAAACTAATACACTTTTTAAACTACTAGAAATCACTTCCCTATTTTCATTAAATGCTGCACACTCTGCAATATCACTTATAATTTCTTGAATTCTAGTTAATAATTCGTTAACCGAACGTACCTTCAAAAATTGTACTTCCCTTGCTATCGTTTTTTCGTCCTTCCTGGGTCGATAGTGAATCTTCAACTTCGCCTTACATTCGTCCCACGTTGTTGGCTTTTCCACGGAAAGAAAATTTTTGGCTGCTCCCATTATTTTCTCATTGTAAATAACGAGAAAAGCTTCCGCTGCCTGGGCTCCAAACTCCTCCAATACCAGGTCCACTGTATCCAGAAATGATGGCAACGTTCCGGGTTGTCCCTCGAAAACAGGAATGTACTTAATATGTTTTTCGATCCTAGATCGTGATGATTGGGGCGTTGACTGCCTTGCCAGTATCTCCGTTAATACTGCCAAGCATTGTTCCACCGTTGGCTCTGCCATGTTCCTTAGTTGATCCTTTTCCCTTTGCCTGCTTATTTGTCTGCGTTGTTCCAGCTTCGTTTCTGCGTTGGACGGTAAATTTCACTTCGTCAACTTTGTTTCCACTTTCTCACTATCGCGACTTATCAGACAAAATTAAAATAGATCACGGTTTTTTACGTTAAAGTTAATTCGATCACTCTCCACTTATGAGCACTAGTGGAGCACCGACTGCGCCAATAAAATAATGCACAACAGCGTTATTAACAATACAATCAATCTTTATTCCAATTCGATCAGAATGTAACAACCACTCATCATTCTTTTGATTTACATTTTATTGTTGATATCTGCTAAGTTGGCGGAAATACCGTAGTAGGTGAGTTTAGTAGCAGTAGGTGATGACTTAGCCGGTTCATGTTGGGCCGATGACTTTTGGACAGGTGATTTCTCCACGATAGCCAGTTCATGTTGGGTCGATGACTTTGGGGTTGGTTGTACGTTAACATTATCCGACTGATATGTTACTCGCATCGACGCATCCACAAGCAGACCTGGAAATCCCCAGACGCACATACCGTCAACCAAATTGATCACGTCCTTTTGCAGGAAATGGGCATCTGTGTGATAGATGTCCGCTCCTATCGAGGATCAAACTGCGACCCAGATTATCACTTGGTGAAGACACTTACAGATGTAGAATCTCCTCATTGCACCTATCGCGAATCATCCCTTCCAAAATCTTACCACGGCGGTGGCGTATACTATACTGCCCTTGCCCTTGAGGAAAGACTATCGCTTATGCTACACAACATCAGCAACACAGGCGTCCATGGGCTCTGCGAAGAACTCATCAAGCCTCCGGAAACATGCTAGATACATTTGAACGTAAGGTTCTACGGCGAATTTTTGGGGCTGTTTGCGATCGTGATGGATGGCGCATCCGGTACAACCATCAGTTGTATGAACTGTACGAAGAGCTGAAAGTCTCGAAAATCGTCAAACTACAACGACTTCAATAGGCAGGGCATGTACAACGAATGGACGATGATCGCATGCCAAAGACAGTAATGCACGCAAAATGAGTCGACGGAGCGAGACTGCGAGGACGACCGAGATCTCGTTGGAAGAGCTCAGTAGATGTGGACGCCGCGCAACTGCTGGGCTTCTTAGATTGGAAGATGCGGTCACATGACCGAGACAATTGTAGGACAACGATCCAAGCGGCCAAACTCCGTCGTCGGGCTGTGGCGCCACGATGATGATGATCGGAAGTAAAGATACCATACTATCGCGAGATGGGTAGCCAAAATGTAGCTTGTTTTCTGTGGTGTCCAAGCGGGTTCAATTCGACCTGTACGCTAGCGGCCTTAGCTGAACCGAATTACTTTACCTCAAAAAAAAATGTTAATTTTTCAGAACAACAAGATAAGTACAACACCCGTTTTTAGACAAGCTTCAAGACGTCCGGATAATCATTCCAACAACGTGACTCTACCTTTACTATTTCTTTTTATTTTCCTAGAAAAGAAATGGAACTAAGAAATAATTTACGAATATTTTTTTTTTTTGCATTTGGAGCGAATAGATTGTCTATCTTTAATAACTGCGGCATATCACAAATCAAATTACCATATTTAATAATACTATATTCACCTCTACAATTTGGATTCGTTAGTACTTCGGCGAAAGCGCATTATAAAACATTTGAAATGCGACAACTAATACTTTTCTGTGCCATATTTGTCCTGGTAAGATTTAATTAAAGAGAATAAAAATTGTTACGGCTAATGTAACTTATATTCAGGCTTACGCCAATTGGGAACCTCTTAGCCGGGAGGATTACTTCAAGAATCGCAGCGACTGTTTCACAGAGGAGAAAATGTCTGAACTTCTTATCTATCAGCTGAAGAAACACATATTTCCCCAAGATCCCGGTTGCTATTTCCGTTGTATTGGTAAAAAGGCTGGAATATGGAATGACACAAAAGGCTATGATCTGGAACGTCTCTACCAACAAATTACCCACAACGGCTTGGCTGCGAAAAAGGACGATCTGATAAAGTGTCTCACTGTCGATATGAAAGATCCTAACCCGTGCAAATGGTCGACTAATATAAATAGATGCTTATGGCATGATAATGCCTTTATAAGAAAAAGGTGGCTTTAATGGAATTATTATTGTTGGAATCGTTTGAATAAAAATTGATGAAAATAAAGTTTCCTAGTGTTGCTTCGCATTTATTTCTGTTAATTATTTCATTCATTTTTTTGGCTGCGTTGCTTATCACTCTGAAGATTTCAGTAGCAACTCTGCAATTCCACGGATAAGAAACTCAAAAAAATCTTCTTTTTAAAATAAGGTTACGCGGAGCACGGGTGTTATCTTCATGTTACTGCCATTTAATGTTAGGCGCACACTAACCGCATCGACGCGGGTGAACGCAGAGGACTGAGTAAATTGTAAAGCAAACAGATGTACTTTATAGCCATACTTATGTAGATGACCAGCACTTACGTCTTTCAAGTCATCCAGGTCAAGAAAGTAAAGGGAACCTAGAGTATCCTTTCTTATACCGGCCAGAGCAAGGCAGGTGCACAGGAAGTGAGCTATTGTCTTCTCCTCCTCTTGGTCTCCACATATTCTGCAAATATCGTTATACGGAAACCGAAGACGCCTGGCATACTCACCTATCAAGCAATGTCCTAAAATGATCCCCACAACCTTCCTTAGATGCCTTTTCTGCAGCATCTGCAGCCCAGAGGAGCGGCTAGGATTAAAGGCCGACCAAAATTGCCTTGTAACATTCCATTTGGTCATTCGACATTAGCACGGTTTAGTGCGTTTGCCATGATCAGCTTCTTTCAAACTGCAATCGGTGTTTTGGCGAAAACACCCTATATACACATTGGTTGTACCCACCCGAGCCAGCTCGTCCGCCCGGCAGTTACCGTTGAAACCACTATGCCCTGGTATCAAGCACAAATTGATGTTGAAAAAGCGCTGAGCTCCATGAGAGCAGAGCGGCACATCACTACAGTTTTCCAAGTAGAAAGTGCAGTAACGATGGATTTAATCGCTGACTGACTATCGGTATTGATAGTAATAGTCCTAGCAGATACGACAATACAACCCAACTAAGTCAAAACTTCAGCAATTGCAGTGATCTCCGCCTGGATAACACTACAGAATGCTGGAAGACGGAGTGACAAGCCAAAATCCAGTCACTCCGAAAAGATACCAACGCCCACACCTTCTTCTGTTTTCGAGCCATCCGTAAAGAAGCTTATATCTTCCAACTCTGGAGTACTGTTTACGCCCCACTCTTGTCGAGAGGGTATTAGGCTGGTATAGTCTTGGTCGAATGGGTACATCGGAGAGGTGTAATCTAAATATTATTTCTGGAATATCAAGATTGTCCACTATAGCCGAGTGGCCAATAGTAGTCATTTTCCACTGTCCCGTTTCTCGAAGACGGATGGCCGTGATTGCAGCCAACTGTTCGGCCAAGATGTTCAAGGGAAGCAAATTATGCAGTACACCAAGAGCAGCAGTTGATGTGGTTTTGAGAGCAGCAGTGATAGCATACAGGAAATTCTTTGAACTTTGTTGAGTGCAATCCACCAAACTATTACCCCAGGAGGTGCATGCTACCAACTGCACTTCCGAAAAGTAGATATGCTATCGAAACGTCAACAAGGCATAGACATGCTAGAGATGTTGACGCGCCCATGCCCCTGGAGGAGTCAAGGCAATTAACAACAACAATAAAATAGAGCACGTACAAGCAAAATACCATCTTTTATTGCTTGCTCCATTTCAAGCCAATAGCCTGCCTGCAAGAGTACAGAGCAACTGTTGCCATAACAACTCGCTCCTCGATATTTAATATCGTCGGGTACGACACAACCTCACAGCCGCAAACACTCTCCAAATCCAGAAGCAACCTGTTAAGCACCAAGCTCCAAAGAAGGGGCGACAGGGAATTTCCTTGAGAAGTGTATTTGATGAACCCACACGGATACTAATGAATCTAGATGTTAGCATCAAACTAATAAGCTCAAAGATCGGGTCATCCACACCCAAAACTCAAGAGAGCATTCGAAATAGCTGCCGGTTTAACGTTGTTAAAGGCCCCCTCAATATCCAAGAATGTATTTTATACTCCTTGCAAGTCAGAGATTTCTCAATACATGCTACCAATGAATGCAAAGCAGTATCCACCGATCTCCCCTTCCAATAGGCATGCTGCGAAAAGGAGAGAAGGCGTGATGCAATAGTGTCCCTTATATATCGATAAGCCGATCCAGCATCTTCAGCAAGGTTGACGATAAGCTTATGGGACGAAGGTCTTTTGGGCGTGGGTGCAAGCTTCTGCCTGCCTTCAGGATAAAAACCACCTTCACGACCATGTGCGAGGAATGTGTACCAGCTTCAAGCAGGCGCTGAATATACTTTTAATCCAAGGATACGCCGAGTCCATGGTTTTTTGTACATTCGCTGAGATAATGCCATCCGTTCCTGGGGACTTAAACGGGTTAAAACTGTTAATAGCCCAAACTACAATATTTTATCATTCAAGAGAATAGAATCATAGTCACAAGGAGCCATTACTGCCCGAGACCACTCTTGCACATCACCAGATGAGCTGTCTGGAAAATAAGTGTCAAATAAAACCTCAATAGTTTCTTCACTAGAGGTTGCCCATGTCCCATCTTGTTTCAGCAAATAGCTTGGTATGGTCGGAGCAATGGACACAATTTTCTATAGTCTGGAAGTCTCGCTGGATTCTTCAACTCGTTCACAGAAACTCCTCCACGACTCCTGCTTAGATCTTCTGATCTCGTTTTTGAAGATTTTCAGATTTTCTTTGTTGTTTGATCAATCAGAGTCTAGCCCTGAAAACTTCGCCACATTAAAAGATCTTCTGCTCACAGCCCTCACCTCTACAATCCGAGCGTTCCACCAGGGCGGTTTCCTCTCTCCTTTATGCCATCTAATTGAGCACGTTTGGCAGCAGATCTCCCGAGCGCTGCTGCAAGGGTTTGCGCCATGACGTCCAGCTCCCGCCTACTACATGGCTGGCATAGTAAGGGGAGTAATGCCTCCTTGAGACAATCCCTGAATTTACACCAGTCGGTTCTTTTTAGATTCCTGAAAACCGAATTATTACTAGTGCAGTCGTCTAGTCCAATCTGCAAGTATCGGTGATCAGCGAATGAGTGCCTTGCCGACACTCTCCAATCCCGCAGAATATGTTTTATGTGCTCCGAAACAAGGGTGAGATCCAGGACCTCTTGCCTAACCTTAATGACAAATGTAGGTTCACAGCCTATGTTACAAATGAGGAGTTTTGTGCTAATAAAAACTCAAAAACCGCATCACCTCTCTCATTCATGTTTGAGCTCCACCACACCACATGATGTGCATTAGAGTCACAGCCCAGAATGACACGAGTACCGTATGACTTCGCTTTGCATAGCGCCTTCCTCAGTATGGATGGATCGTATGGCAGGTACACTGAAATAAGCCAGTACCGCCTATTTCTCATGTCCAAACTGACTACTACAGAGTCTTTGTCGCTGAAATTACAAAGTAAAAACGCATCTAGAGTTTTCTTAACAAAGATGCAAGATCGGCGTTCAACCTGCTCTCTTACGTTAAAAGAATACTATACAACGGAGTACCTAGGCCCTTAATTAAATCGTTTTGGACCCAAGGTATTAGGACAATATCTTCCAGATCACGCGCGGGACGGGGGAGGAGAGTAGCTGACGCAGTTTTCGAGTAGTGGAGGTTTGTCTGGACGAATCGAATCCTCACTGCATAGATAAACCCGATTCCACCATTCGAGGAGTCATTTGCGAATGGGAGCTCAGAAGTGTCCTCCAGTTTCGCAAGATCAGATCCAAGTGATAGACAGTCTTCGTCAGTATCCTGCTCAGCGCATGGAATGCTTTCAGCTCGACCACATCCACTACCCTGGCTCATGTCATCTGAGGATGAGTGACTTGAGCTTTTTGACGTCCTCTCTTTGCAACGCCCTTGTACGCTTGGAGGCTAATTTGGCGGAACCCGTAGGCAAGTTCCCCATTGCTTATGGCAAGGGGAGCCAACGATTCCTCGTTCAGATTGAACACCGCTTCCCGGAATCCTTCTACGGTCGTCTCCATTTTAACTATTCAGTTGTAGGCTGGAATGTGCGCATTGCTAGTGCAAATAAGGTATAAAATTTCGTCGGTATCTGACTATACGGTTGGGATCCACGCCCCAACTCTGGGCCGCGAGGGTATATTGTACTTTTTTATGGCCTCCAGATTCGCTTCAGGCCAGACCCCTCATGCTTTTTTAATAGCGTATATACATAAATAAATCCGCCGATCTCTGATCGGCAAATTTCATTACCTTGATACGCCCCTGGTACCAGCCACCATCCTTGCAGATTGAACCTGGCCCTGAGCTTTCCTCCATCACGCTTCTAAAGTTTAGGGTAAGTCTGTCCTTAACAACCCTCCATCTCTCCAACGTGAGGCTGGCGTCCGCATCACTCCAGTCGTCTACTGCCAGCTCTATCCAGCCCTGCAATATGTTTACATAAGAAGGCACTCTGTTGCTTATGGCAGAGGTCCGCTACCGTTTTGGCTCTTCCTGCGGTTCATCCAACGATCGCTGCCTTTTACTAACAGATGGTTTATCCATCTGCTGTATGAAACCAGTAGCGACGCCTTCTGCTTCTCGGTCCTCAGCTCCACCGGAATTTTCTCCACGAGGTCTCGAAGTCGCAGAGCGCTGCGCCTCAAAGCCGTCGTCCCTGGTAAATAGTCATGATACAAGGAAGACAAGATATACCTTTCCCGCGTTTCATTTTCATATTTTTCTGCACATGACGTCATGAGCTCATATACACTTGAGAGACTGGCGGTTAATAACTCTCAGCATTGCAATCCGCACGACAGTATCGCTCCGCTTGTTGAGGAAGTAGCACGCGTACGGTGCAGGACGCGCACGATGTAGCGGTCTTTTGAGTGGGCTTTGCTTTTTTTTTTTCAATATTAAATATTTATCTACACCACACGTCAAATTTCCACTATTGTCAAATTGACACTCAAGAAAAACTCTCCGCCAACTTGCAAGTCGAATTGTGTGTACTGGCACACGTCATGCAAGCAGCTACTGGAAAGACACTTGTCGACAAGTCTACTGGCATGCCGGTGCACTGGCAAATGTAAACGAGCCATTACTGATGAGACGTACTGTCCAACTCGGTAAGTGAGATGAAGTTGTATGATCAGTTAAATTCTTCAATGTGATCTGTCAATCCTGATGTACGCTTATCTTAACTCCAATGATCTGAATCACCGAGCAGCCAAGCACACCACAAATTTTGAGTATAAAAAAGTATTCCATACCATTTATAGTCGTACAACCAATAGGACGCCTCTCCAAAGTTTCAATTATGAAAGAAATCATCATTTTGTGTGCCGCAATTGCCTTGGTAATCTTGTCTTAAATTTTTTAGTCAAAATCAATTCTTCATATTATTCTTCTCCTCCAGGGATTATCTGCCGACTGGCAACCCAGTTCCTTGGAGCAATACTCCAAATATGCCGACGAATGTTACAAAAGGACAAAGTTAGGTTTACCTGGACTCTATCCTCCCGAGCCGCGGTGCTTATACAGGTGTGTTGGCGAAAAACTTGGAATTTGGGATGATGATACCGGCTACGATATTGGAAGAGTATATCAGCAAATCTCTCACCTGGGATATTCAGTGAAGAAAGAGACTTTGGAAAAGTGCTACGTTGATGATTTAAAGGATAAAAATGCGTGCCAGTGGGCATTCAATATCAATGAATGTTTGAATAGGATAATAAATTCCTGAACCTGAAATAAGGAAGTGCGATGTGTTTCGAAATTATATACTCGACTTCCTGAATGAAAATGTTTTGATGAATGGCAATTATGTATTAGTTTTTTTATGTTTGAAAGATATAGCTGCGTTCTTAAAGCAACAGCACCGAGAAGCGCTTAGTGCTGTGTGGTAATTTGGTCTAGAAACGGTTGTACTGAGCCAAGCTTTCACTTTTAGTCAGGATATTTTTTTTTCTGGCTCAGCGCAATATTTGACATTTCCGAAAATTGTCAAGCTGCTAAAGGACACATGCTTGTTCCGTCAAACTTGGAGTCTAACCTCGGTTGTGTATGGTCGAAGGTCGTGTTTTTAACGTGATTGCCAAGCTTTATTGTGGGAAGGAAAATTCTTACGATACATTGTGTGTGACCTTGGACAAGAGCTGCGACATCGATGTTTTTAAAACACCGATGTTTTTCAACATCGAAGATGAAAAGATTGTATCGACCGACGTGCAAAAACATCGATGCTTCAGAAAGTTTGTTCAGTTTTTAATCACTAAACTTGCGAATGAATTTGTGGTCTGATATTCAAGTAAGTGTTTTATTGTGAAATCCTTATAGACCGCAAAAAGTCGACAAAAACTAAAATGAACAAAACAAGTAAATTTTTTTTTGTAAATTTTATATTTTTTATAAATAATCGAATGCATTTCGGTTATAAAACGATGGTGTAACCATCATCAGCGGACGCTTGATGAGCACTGGTTTGTCAAGTACTCGTATATGCACATGAAAGAGTCAAATAAATCAGACATAGATTCAAAAGTAAAAGCTAAAGCTGTGGTGTTGTCAGATGAAAGGATTTAGGGATATATCGTATAGACTGGAGACAGAATGTTGACACTCACAACAACGTTCAACAACTAACTGGGGAAAGCACTGCTAGAGTGTCTGGTCACCCAGCCTAGCAGACTTGCACATGCACACTTTTGTGTAAACGAACACTTTAATCTGAGGTAGTGTTAGGATAAACCAATATGGCTGACGATCACAAACACACTATCAAAAGACACAATCGAATCCAGCTTTAGGATGAAAGTAGTCCTTAACTGATAACGAGTATCTACAGTGAATGCAGATACATCGATACATGGATATGTCTTATGGCTATCGAATTTGTGGAGCATATGGACGTTTTTCGATACGGTTAACGGTTTCGAAATATTGAACAAAAACGAACAAAAATAGTTATTCCATGTTGTTTTACACATTTTTGCCGATGGTTATCTTGTAAACTATTTCAGATACATAAAAAACTTGTTCTGACTTTTTTATGGATTTTTCTGTGATCTTTCATCTGACTTCAGAAACTTTTGCGCTGTGATTCACCATTTTCAAAATATTTTCAAGAAACAAAAAAAATTATTAATATTTTTTTTTTTTTGTATTTTCTAGTGATTATCTCGAAAACTATTTGAGACACGAAAAAGATTGATACCAAATTTTTAAGAGTTTCCCGGCGATCTTTCATTTTATCTTAGAATGTTCTACGCTGGGGTTGACCGTTTTCAAAATATGTATGTATATGAAAATGAAACCGGAATATAGAGGGCTACGCCCGCAATCCGAGGGTTTTGTAGCAAGCGCTTATTTTGGTATATAAATATCGGCTCCTTGCTCTTCTTGATATCACTCAGATGGATAGAAAAAACGTAATTAAAATGTTTACCCACTTACATTTTACATGCTAATTCATATTACGTGATTGTAACGAAACTTAGAACATATTATTGCTTGCTTAAGGTGTTGGTTATGTTTGGCCATCAGTACTTTTGAACTCGAACGTGTTTAAGGCGTGCAAGGGTGTGCTAACTGTAACTATACAAATAAACTATTATTGACCTATTCTGAGAAGATATTCAAATTCCACTATTTTCCATTTTATATGTTTTTCGAAACCCACTTCCTGTAAGTTTTCATAATTCTAAGTATTGTATAACGGTCTCAAAATGCAGGCAAGGGGGGGTCAAATTACGAACTAATATTTTCTCCTCACCCACAGTTCCCCTTTCTATAAATTTCGAGAAAATGCGAAAAAATGGAATGTACTCATTATTACCTTTCTCACGACACCTCATTTGCTTATACCAGTCGATAAAAAAATTTGACCTTAATTTCGCCTCTATGTGGAACCACCCCCCCCCCCCCCCCCCCCCCCTTCCACCCGGTAAAGTTGGCCAATTAAGACACAGCGCCCCCAACCAATCTTTACCCTTTCAAAAATGATTAATTAAATAACTGCAATTCGCACTACGAAAAACAACATGAAAGTATAGTAGTACTCGCACCTATGAGGCCGGTAGGTGTATTTTTTGTGTGGATAGTGTCAAAATGCCGAACTTTAAATGAATGTACTATTATTAAATATTATGTTATTATAACAAAACTTAGAGATATTATTGTCTATGATGTTGGTTATCATTGGCCATCAATAATTTTGACCTCGGGTACGTGTAAGGGGTTCAGGGTTGTGCTAACTGAAACTATAGAAATGTACTATTATTAACCTTTTCTGATGAAATTTCAAAATTCTAGAAATCTAGGTTTTCTACACTAGTAAAATGGCGCTTTTCTGTAAATTTTCATATTTCTAAGTATAACGGTCTCGAAATGCAAGGGGGGGGGGGGACAAACTCGGATGACATATTTTCCCCTCTCCCTCTTTTCCCGTTTCTTCAAATTTGAAAAAAATTTCAAAAATGGAATGTACTCGACGGTACCTTTCTTATGATACCCCACTTGCCTGTACTAAACGAAAAAAAAATTTCGACCTTCATTTCCCCTCTATGGGGACCTCCCCTTAAAGTTGACCTATTACGACGATTCGCTTTCTCCGGCGAATTATAGTAATTCTACACATTCCTACAAAATTTCATGTATGTAGCTTCAGCCGTTCGTGAGATATTCCATGGACAGACGGACAGACGGACAGACGGACAGACGGACAGACAGACATTTGACCGATTTCATAAGGGTTTTGTTTTACTACAAAACCCTAAAAACTAGAAACGTCGTTCTTTGTAGTTTTTCCGAGAATCTACCGAAAGTCCACTTTATATTTACGAGCACTTTCGGTAGAATCTTCTCCGATCCCCACTACAAAAATAGAAAATATCCTGCATAGTTAGTATCTTTCACAATACAAAGCGGCAAACTTAATAAAAATTTTAAATTTTTTTTTTTTGCAAATTTTAACCCTTTACGGCAGCCAAACCCACCCTCGAAGGCTTGCCAGACTACCCATTTCGTATTCCTGCATAACAAAAAGACGATCGTGAAAGTTCTAACCTTAGCACGCATACTGTAACCGAATGGGCCGCCAGGATATCGTAAATGAAGAGGCCGATGAACTAAGCGTCGACTTAAAGAAGTGAAGGCATTTCGATGCAGAATATACTTAACATGTTTAATACGCATTAACAATGACTTAGCTCAAATATTACGCGAGTTTTTCTTATTATATAAGAACTCATTACAGGGAGATTAATCCCCTTAACCACCGCCCCCTCCCTTATCTATGCCAATGTTTTTATACCCTTCACGGATGTGATAGGGTATATTAACTTTGTCATGAAGTTTGCAAAGCACAGAAGGAAGCAACTTCGACCATATATTGTACTTAAACTACTCGTATATTATATTCTTGGTCAGTATGATGAGACGAGTCGATTAAGCTTTATCCGTCTGTCCGTCTGTCCGTCTGTTTCTATGCAAACTAGTCCCTCAGTTTTAAAGCTATCAAGATAAATTTCTGTACTGAACTTTCTTTTTATTGCACGCAGTATATATGTTATATATGAACCAATGGAATCGGACCACTACGTCATATAGCTGCCATTGGAACGACCGGTCCAAAAATTCGTCTTTGTGAGAAAAACTTTTTTATTTCTAAAGATATCTTTTTCAAATTTCACAAGGATCAATAGTATCTATAGTCAAATCACATTCCCGAATTTCGTTGAAATGGGACTACTTTATCATATAGCTGTCATAGGAACGATCGTTCCAAAAGCAAGTTTTTATAAGAAAAACTTTTTTATTTCTGAAGATATCTTTACCAAATTTCACATTATTTAATTATATTGATTACCAAATCGTGTTTCTAAATTTGGTTGAAATCGGGATACAATTTCATATACCTCTCATAGGAACAATGGAATCGGTACAAGTTATACTACTAATTTCAAAGTGGCAAATGCACCGTAAGTCACAACGAAGGTATGATATCATACCTTCGGCAAGCTAGCCGGACGCTAGCTTGTTTTAATGCAAGCTAGCTATTTGCGATTTCGCCTCCAGGATTAGGACAGTTAATTTTCCATTGGAATCGATCACTACAAAACCCTAGGATTGCGGGCGAAGCCCTCTAGTTTCGGTTTCATTTTCTTTATTACAAAACGTTCACACAAACGTTGTGGTCAAATTTAGGCAGTAAATCCATTTACAGTGTGTCGCAGTCAGAATAAGCCACCTTATGTTAGAGAAAGAATTACTTAAAAAATGACAGAAAACCCATTCAGACTAAAATTATTTTTATGTATTCATTGTCTCAACATGTAAGTCTCTTACTATATTTCAGGGCGTTTTATAATTATTTCTTCTCTTTAGTACACAAAAGATGATATTAACTTCAAAAGTTTAAAAATACCCCTCACAGTCAAAATAAACCACTTAAATAAAAGTAAAAAGCACACACAGGGTACCACGCTTCAGATGATAAATATTTTCATGGTAGATAGTACCGTTCATTTATGGAAAATTGACACCAAAGCGTTTTTAAGAGAGTTATAGGATTTTTCGTAAATTGTGTCAATAAGCTTGACTTTCCGAAATCAAAATCAAAATTTGCCACTCTCTCAATCATTTAATCCAAGGTTTGACCTCAATTTCTGAAACTATGTACATAAAACTTCATATAAAACATATAAAATTTCCCGGTTTCGAAATTCACCGTTATTTCAAAGATACAACTGTTCAAACTATCAAAATCGATTTTTCATCGGAAATTCAAATGAGATTTTTGCAACGGTACTTTGAACTGACAAATTCGGCAAAAGTTGCTTTCCCACGGTATAATCTTTTGATACGTTTGGATTTGAAAATTTTTGTCAAATTTGCAGATTTGTCAGTTCAAAGTACCGTTGTAAAAATATCATTTGAACAGTTGTATCTTTGTGGTAACGGTGAATTTTGAAACAGTGAAATTTTATATGTTGTATATGAAATTTTATTTTGTTTCAGAAATTGAGGTCAAACTTCGGATTAAATTATTGGGAGAGTGGAAAATTTTGATTTTGTACGGAAAATAAGGCTTATTGACACAATTTACAAAAAATGCAATAACTCTGTAACTGTTAAAAACAGAGTGTCGACTTTGGTGTCAATTCTCCACAAATGAACGGCACTACCTACCATGAAAATATTTATCATCTTGAGCGAGTACCCTGTATATGCTTTTTACTTGTATTTAAGTGCATCAGGTTAGGGTTAAAATATGTTTCAATTTCAAATGCAGTAAAAGAATAAAACTGAATAAAGAAAATGAAAAAGTTTTTTTTTTTTTTTTTTTTTTTATGTTTATACCAAAGCTTAGGGGGTAACCCTTTGATGCGAGAGCACAGCGTTAGCGGTAAGGGATTAAGGTAGTGGGGAGATGGGTTGAGTTTGAATAAGGTGACGGTGTACATTCCGTTTAAATTTTTGTAGGTCATAGTTGCGGGGGAAAACAAAAGATGGTAGATCGTTCCACATTCGTGTTGTCCTAGATACAAACGAGTCATGGAATTTGGCGGTGCGACTATTGCTGAGTTCTAGAAGATGAAGATGGGCACGACTGGCTAGTCGGGTGTTACGTAAAGGAAAAGTACGCTCAGGAATGAGGTTGGCTATTTCATCAGAGCAACGGCGGTTGTAGTAGCGATAGAAGAGTGAGAGACAGCCGACACTTCGCCGGTGTTCAAGCGGTTCGATTTTAGATGTTATGGGTTCCTCGCCAATAAGCTTGAAGGCTTTCCGTTGAACTTTGTCTAACGCGGATAATGCGGTTCTACCTGCGCCTGCCCATATGTGGGAATTAAATTCAAGTCTCGGTCTTATATGAGCCTTGTAAATTTGAGCCAGATCAGATGGTGAAAAGTATCTTTTACAGCGATTCGGAAAGCCCAGACACTTCATTGCGTTTTTTGCAACGCAAAAAATGTGGTCGGACCAATTTAGTTTACTGGAGATGTTAATACCTAGTATGTTCAGTATGGGCGAATCAGGAATGCTGACCCCATCGAAAAGAATGGGTTGGGCGGTAGGTGGGGCACATCGCTTATTGGAAAGTAGACAACATTGAGTTTTTGAGGCGTTAAACTCTACTCGATTCGCTTTCCCCCATGCAATAATTTTTGAAATGTCTTCATTTAGTGAGTCAAACATGCGATCTCTGTTGATAGATGTTGAATTTCGGCGAGAGTCAGCTACAGAGTTGAAAGAGTAAGTGTAGTCAAGGGTGCTATCGTCTGCAAAGCTATGGATTGAGTTGGAAGTCACGCTGAGAAGATCGTTGATGAAGAGAAGGAAGAGTGTTGGTGAAAGGACAGTACCTTGGGGGACCCCTGCGTTGGTGGTATGGCAATTTGATTTAACTCCATCAAGGACGACCTGAAGCGAACGGTCGTGAAGGAAACTTTCGATCCATTTAACTAATTTTGGGTCCAAACCAAAAGCCTGCAGCTTAGCTAGAAGAGCCGGATGCCAGACTCTATCAAAAGCTTTCGAAATGTCGAGGGCAATGATTTTAGCTTCGCCAAATTGGTGGATACAGCGATTCCATCTTTCGGTGAGGTATGTCATTAGGTCGCCGGTGGAGCGCGAAGACCGGAAACCATATTGCCGATCATTGATGAGATGATGTGAGTCAAGGTAGCTCATTAGTTGGTTGTTAACCAGGGTTTCGAAGACTTTTGATAGGGTCGAAGTTTGTGCTATTGGTCGGTAGTTAGATGGATCACATGCTTCTCCTTTCTTGGGGATTGGTTGGACATGAGCTAGTTTCCACGATGATGGGAACACTCCTGTTGCGTAGGACAGGTAAAAGAGTTTTCGGAGAGGTTTGGCTAGCGAGGAAGCGCAGTGTCTGAGAACTAAGGGGGAGATGCCATCAGGTCCAGCCGATTTTGATACATCGAGTTTTGAGAGTACTTTAAATACTTCCCTAGTGCGGAAATGCAAAGGTCTCTGGTGTGAATCACATAAGGGTATGGCTGTTGGACTCTGAGTAGTGGGTAGTAGGCAAGAGTTTGCAACAAAAGTTTCGGCCAACCGGTTGGCCTTGTCTTGCGGTTCACTGTATATTTTGCCATCATATACCAGTGGTGGAATAGAAGAGGAGGTGAAGTTATTCTTCACAGATTTGACGAGTGACCAGAAACCTTTGCTACCTTTCCGTTGAACGAACACTTTCTGCCTAATTTTGCTGTCAAACTGGAATTTAGCCTTATTTATGACTGATTTGCAGATGTTACGCGTAGAATTGTAAACTTCTCTCAGTTCGACAGAGGGGCATTGTTTGTATGCACGGTATGCCGCTTCTTTTCTCTTTATAGCCTCTTTGCAATCTCTGTTAAACCAAGAGTTGGTGGTTGGTTTGGTATTCTTAGAACTGTGTGGGATAAAGCAGTGCATTCCATACCAAATGATGTTACTAATTGACTCGCTTATATAATCGACGTTCTGCGTAGAGAAGCAGTCAGACCAGTTCAGTTCACTGATGAATTGATTAAATGCGACCCAGTCCGCCTTATCATAATGCCACAATAGTCTCTTGTTGGAAGATAGATTATTGACATTTAGTGACCTAGTTGTGAATTTGGTCGATATCAATTTATGATCGGAGTTTCCCAAAGGAGATGAAACAGATACTGAATATTTGTCGGGGTGTGAGGTTATAAACAGGTCCAATAAGTTGGCGTTTTGACCTTCTATATCAGGTATTCTGGTTGGGGAATCTACTAATTGGTGTAGGTTGTATGATTCACAGAATAGCTCAGCCAGTCTTCCTGCTTGGCTTGTAGATGAAGAATATTTAAGCCATTGTACATTGTGTACATTGAAGTCGCCTGCCAAGACGATTTCTGATGCAGGGTATTTATGTAAGAGCTCATCGACATTGGTGGAAAGTATATCGAAGTAACGTTCAGTATCAGGATCAGAAATCCCAGGGCTTCGATACAGAAAACACAGGAATAGAGTATGTTTATTGAACTTGAACCTAATCCAGGTGTATGTGAATTCTGGATTAGATAAAGTGAACTGGGGACTGATGGTGGAAAAGGCGATATTATTTCGGATGTACATTGCAATCCCCCTTTGGGTTGCAAAAACGGGCAAAAAACGTTAGCCTTGGATGTTAAATTGGCTTATTTCGCAATCGCTAAGGACTTTTGTTTCGCTTAACGCCATAACTGCTGGGTTGTGTAGCATGAGATGGGCATGTACCGCAGTATAATTAGCTCTAATTCCACGAATGTTGCAAAAATCAAATTTAAATTCTTGCATGTTTAGACGGAATGTACAAAGTTATGGGGGGGGGGGGGTAGAATTGGTCACTAGATAACAGAACGCAGCAGCAATAATCCAATCACAGCTAACAGTAGTGTTATGCCTACTTGCTAGTTATCGTTGAATTGAAAGCGGCCAGTATTCAATTATGGTTGCGATTAATGCAAATGCATTAAATTCAGAAGTTGGACAGGATGTTAAGTCTACAAGGAACGGACTCACCGGGACTTTGCTGTGCTGTCACTAGGGGGCCCTTCGCTATTGCACACAACACAAATACGCCCGCACACACGATTTTTTTTTACGAACAAATGTGGCGCGCACATGTATCTTTAGCCCGGATGCACTTCGTTTCTATTTTTCTATTTTTAGATTTGGTTTTTTTTTTTTAGGAACGATGTCGCGCACGTCCGTTATTATACTCCAAATGCAGTCATTGATCAAAATGTTTCAGAAAATAACATTAAAATTGTGAAAACAAGAAATCTTAGGCGCGGTGCACACTGGAGAAACCAGTTCCATGAAACGTGAAACTAAGTTTCGTGAAACCATTTGATATAAAATATATAGGAAGGAGCACACTGGTTTCTTGAAACTGTAGTTTCACGCAACTATTTTAGTTTCACGCAACCGAAAAGATAGGTTTCGTGGAAACCAAGTTTAATGTGATTTCGTGTTCGATAGTGTTTGTTGTTATTTTCTAAAGTACTAGGCGGGCGGGTCAGCTGTTTGTCAAAGCACCGACGACATGACAACCGTATACGCGTGCGGTCGCCCGGTGTAATTTCACGGTTTTCATTCGTCAAGGTGAGTTTAGTGTCGCAATTTAAAGTACAATTAAAAGTAGTGGTTATCAGTGACGTGCTTAGTGGTTATCAGTGACCTTTTTATTTAGCCACCACCCTAAAATAACGCAACATCTTCGTCAGAGGACATGATAAAACTGTAGAAAAATGGTTTCCTGCGTGTGTATCAAAACATGAAACAAGTTTCATAAAACCAGCTACATGAAACGAGTTTTATGAAACTGGTTACTCCAGTGTGCACCGCGCCTTAGAGTCGACTATTAAAAGAAAAATGTAAACGTTACATGTAATAAAAAATGTGGACAATTTTCAAAGTAAGGGTGGTCGTGTTACATACATTTTATGTTTTAGTCTTCGCAAACCAAACGTGGTCAGCATATCACCATATATTGTATGCACTTTTATAAACGTGATATTCCGATCATGTGAATTATCGACCTACTAACTAAAATTGTACTTCTTGTTTCTTTTACAACATTGCGGGCGACCGGTAGCGCAATGTGTTAAGGCATCAGTCTCATGTTTGACTACAGGCGTTTCGGGTTCGAATTCTGTCCACGATGAAGTTCGTGGATATGCAGGAGGTGCATGCTGGCAACTGCATTCTCCGAAACCAGTTTATGTCAACGAAACGGCAACTGGGCCACATGGAAGAATTGACGCGCTATGCCCCACAAGGGGTTAGGGCAATTGAGTAGTAACTTTGCACATTGTTTTGACCTATTTAGCTTCATTATAAAATGATGGCTGGAATTAAATTGTAAAATACTTTCTTTCTGATTGTATTGCTGACAAAAATTTACATTGTATTTTTATACTAAACATAATTGTTAATCTGTACTTTCCTTTCGACTTAATTTTCGCTAGATAAATAACACATGGGGCTTTCATCAGTGACTGACCTTATTTCCTATATAAGAGTATAGTACACAAAAACCAACTTTAATATGACTCCACTGTCCCCTTCGAACTTTTTCTCCTAGCTTTCCTTTTCCCAGAAAATGGATTACAATATCATTGCATCAAATCGACCACAGTGATCTCGGTCCAGGCTCCAGGTATAGGTTACAGGATGCGAAACCACGACAATAGCGTGAGACAAGAAAGAAAGAAAACCCATTTCCATAAAATTTCCCCGATAAGCAATATAATAAAAGATATTTAATGAAATATGAGGAAAAAATGTAACGAGCTATAAAATAAGAATATTTATTGACACTCATAATTCATCGAAGGACTACTCCACTAAGCTGAGAGGGAAATCGCGGGACTCTGCTCTTTCTCACCCTCAACATGAATGTCGAGCGCTGCTTATGAATTACATTTCCTAACGCGGAAGAGGGAAGTTTCAAAATAAAAGATGCTATCGTCAGAGTGTTTTCCGAATGCAAAAATGCAAAAAAAAAGGAATTGGAGACGTTGTGATAATGTCCTAAGTACGTGAGTGGGTGGAAGTACGTATCTTCAAAAAATGTTTAATAAATTAATTTCGGTTTCTTTGTTTTCAGTACTGGTGCGCATTCATATTGATAAAACTCGCAGGAGGTCGGTAGCTAAGTGTGTTGACATATAAATCTCGTATTTCGACTATTGATTTTGACTGTACTGCAAAATTAAATTTGAAGTCTAAATGGTGAATTCCACGCAAAATTTAACGTTCTGCAATTTGAATCCAACAAAATCGCGATAGGAGTTAAAACTAAAAGATTAAAAACAGTGCAGAAATTTATCAGTTTTTCGACTGCCAAAAGTGAAGCTCATGTACAGTGTGAACGTGCAAACTGAGTTTTCATGTATTTAGGACCTGGACAAGAAATTAAAATTGTAATTTCGTTTAATCGTCAGGTGAGAAAATGTGTATAAGAGCCTCAAAGCCCTCTTGAGTCATTAGGTCGAAAAATATCGTCAGGTATAAGTGATCAGTTTTGTTAAGGAAAATCAAATAAAAACATCAAATAAAAACATATAACACCTCTTTTATTGAACAGTGCTTCAAAAAGTTTGTAACAGTATTTATGGCTAGACTAGGTATAGAAGTCATCATCATCGTGCCGCGACAGCCCGACGTCGGGCCTTGGCCGCCTGGATCATTGTCCTCCAATTATCTCGGTCACGTGATCGCGTCCTTCAATTTTGGGAGCCCAGCAGCTGCGCGGCGCCCACACCTACTGAGCTCTCCCAAAGCGAACTCGGTCGTCCTCGCAGTCTCGCTCCGTCGACTCGTTCTGCATTCATTACTCTCTAAGGCATGCGATCATCGTCCATTCTTTGTACATGCCCTGTCCATTGAAGTCGTTGTAGTTTGCCGATTTTCGAGACTTGCAGCTCATCGTACATTTCATACAACTCATGGTTGTACCGGATGCGCCATCCATCTCGATCGCAAACAGCCCCGAAAATTCGCCGTAGAACCTTACGTTCAAATGTGTCTAGCAAGTTTTCGGAGGCTTGAGTTAGGGTCCATGCTTCGCAGCCATAGCATAGCATTGGTAATATAACGGTTTTGTATACGCGGAGCTTCGTGTTTCTATGTACATGCTTCGATTTTATTATGGGGAGAACTGAGAAAAAGTTTTATTAGCTAACTGTATCCGTCGCCTGATTTCGTCAGATTCGTGGCGTCCTTTGACAAGTTGCAACTCAGGTGTATGAAGCCGTTTACCAAATCGATGTTGAGGTCCCCCACATTGATGCTCGATTGTGCTAGCCTCCTTGTCGTCTAGTTTCAACTTCGTTGATACGTAGTACAACTTCTTTTGCAACGATCTCGAGCGTATGCAGAAGTGCTTTCGGCCAATCTGCCGGACATGATGTTGATGTCGTCGGCGTACGCTGCTAATTGTGTCAGCTCGATGAGTAGCTTCTGGCTGGTGTCCATATTCATAGCTTGAATAGCGTGTTCCGCTGATAGGTTGAATAGCGCCAGTCCATCTCCCTGTTTTAGAGCAGTGTGTATTTCAAAAAGATCAGTAAGTCTATTATGGATCCCGACCTGTGAGACGTAGTACATCGTCATCTATGTCAGTCGCACTAATATTGCTGTTATATCAAATTGCAGCATGATGTTGTACAGTACACCACGATCGATACTGTCGTATGACTGCCTGAGGTCGAGAGAAATTTGGTACACGTCTAGGTTGTACTCCCAGTACTTCTGAGGTATCAGTTTGACCGTAAAGAGCTGATCGGTTGTGGAGCGGCCAAGAGCTTCTTGTGATGGTAGATTCAGAAGTTCTTCAAAGTAAGAGGCCCATCATTTGTTAATGCCATCGGTGTCGCTGATGATGTTTCCATCCTTGTCCTTACAAAGGCTAGTCCTGGGTTGATAGCCGTTCTTAATTATTGTAGTTACAAGTCTGTATGCTTTTCTGATGTGCCTATTAGCTAAGTTTTCATTAATATTCAATAACTATTTAAGTAAGTAAGTAAGTATTTACGTTTCTTACGTCTAATTATTCTATTCGACATTCGCCGTAGCATATTTTTCTCCTTTGGCCCTGGTTCCTCTTTCCAGAACCCATGGACGCTTGTGTTGCTGATGTTGTGTAGCAAAGGAGATTGTTTTTCCTCAAGGGCGGCAGTATACGCCACCGCCATAGCATCGCTCAGAAGCTTCTCAACCGCAAAGATTTTGGGAGGGCTGATTCTCCATTGGTGCACTGAGGAAATTCTACATCTGTAGGTCGTCTTCAACAAGTTATGATCTGAGTCGCAGTTTGCTCCTCGATAGGAGCGGACATCTATCACACTTGACACCTACCTCCTGCAAATGAGGACGTGATCAATTTTGTTGACGGTATGTGCGTCGGAGGACACCGATGCAGACACCGCGACGATGATGATGACAATATTAAGTACTCACCCGAGTACTTACAGCATCATTGGTCCAAGGTCTTGTGCAACTGCTCTTACCTCTTTTCCTCAATTAACTGCCAATAAAAATCTAGTCGTTTGCAGTACATTCTGCCGTACTCGACTCAAGAAAAACGTTTGATCTTTGAAAGTATTGAAATATTAACATGATTTCACGCCTATTCTTGGCTTTCTTCCGAATTCCCTGATTCTGGCCCGAACGATGTATGCACCTAGTGTCCTGTATCTATTGCGAATACGCTCAGGTTTTGCGTTGCGTTTTGCAAACTTTCCGAATCTTGTCAGGCCCAAAAATTGTCCGACGCGTTGTGTAACCGCTCCATTCTGCATTTAAACGTTCTGACGGCCATGGACGGAAACGGCCAGCATCGTTGACGCGTCCTGCTCGTCAAATTGCCAGAAGTACAAGTAGCTTCTGCTTGATTTGATGATTTAAACCTTGTTAACCAACGCTGGGGAAATAGCGTCCCCGTTCGAAACGTGTGCGCCTTCCGAATTTTGCCCATGCTATTTCCTTCATTTTTAAGTTTCCGTTTTTGCGGCCCACCAAAAAATGGCGTTATCAGTGCCCTATCAGCTGATGTTCTTTCAAAAGCGCAACCAGTGCGAAACTACGTCACCAGAGAAAGGATCGACACCCGTATCACCGATGACGAAGTCCCAACTGCAGAACTGGCCGGCGGCATCACAACAGCGGTCATTACAATATTTTCACCAAATTTCAGGTATGTATCTCACCCGTTGGGGAGCCAAACGGAATGCATGGAGGAGACTTTGCGAATGCATCGAAGGCTCGTTCCAGACCTCTAAATTGTAGAATATCTTTGCGCCAAATCAATCTATGCCGAACTTTTTACAGAAGGAAGGTGGGTCATGGACGCCTTCGGGTAAAGAAAACATCGAGTAACTGTTTGACACACATTTCACTGCTTCTAAAACAACTGGAAGGAATTGAATGCAAAGTTATTGCATACGCGGAGAACGTTGACAACGCTGTTACCGGTAAATTTTCGGATGTCCTCAGCGGGTTATTGTAGAATGTCCTTTCCATTTTAACGGAGTGGGCAACTATCTGCGGTGTTGAAATTAACCCGGTGGAGATTGTGCTCCTTACTAAAATAGAAGACACACGACTTCTCTCCTCGGAGGATATTAAACTGGTTTTCAACGACAAAGCTAAGTTCCTCGTTTTTTCTGTAGATAGGCAACTATGGTGGAAGCCGAATATTGAAGAACGGATAAACAAAGCTTCTGTTGCGCTCCACTCGTGCAAAAAGACCGTAGGTGAAAACTGTAAGTCACCGATGGAACGGTGACCTAGCTTGGCAGCTCCGTATTCCTCACAGCAATTATTGCAGAAGCTTAGAGGACTTGGATGAAGAGGAAAGCGCGTTCTCCATTTGCATTGTCAGTGTCTGGCTTTGGCTACGAGGCGAAAGAAATTTCTGGGTTCCTGGTTTCTTTCTGGATCTCTGGGCCTGGATTATTTTAAGTGCATGAGTGTAATACAGCTCAATCGCTATATCGCCAGGATAGGCTGGTTTGGAACCTAGGTTCAATTAGGTGAGTTTGGTGCTATTTGATTACTCTAATCTGTCCGACTACATCGAAAACCATCATGAACTGTCGCTTAGCCCTGAAAGAGTTGGGTAGTTTTGTCAATATCGCACTATACTGAATACCGAGCCATAGTGGCTTCACGGGCAATTGTGTGCCGGATGAGCTTTCTCGAAATGCGACAACCGGTGTTGTTGACGCGGACCACGTAAACAACAAAATGCCGATCGCATCGTAAAAACTTGTAATTAAAGCCGATGCGGTTGACAGGGCGAATACCTGCGGCAGCCAGTTCTATGCACCGGAGCGACCCGTGTTACCTGGAACTACCTCGTCACACCGCCAAGAGCTGCCACAACCCCTTCGATGCAAGAAGGAAGATCTATGTGTGCGTCATACAATTTGACTGTCTATTTTTTCTGGAAACTGGGAGCAACACATGTTGGCGCTATTGCTCTCAATACTTTTTCAACGCGCCGGAATCGACCTCAACCCAGGTCCAGGCCCTTGGATCTGCTGCGTCTGTAATAGAACGCTGCATCCCACCGCTACCACCGTAAGATGTACATGCTGCAACAACTGGTGTCACCTTAAAAATTGTTTCGGGCTGAAACACCACCGACAATGGATTTCCTCCTTCACTGCGAGCCAATGTAGATTCAGAAGGCAGCAAGCATCAACGTCATCACAAACACCTAACATACCACCACCTGTTAGTGCGAACACAAGTTCCCTCTCCCCCTCAACTCCAGTGAACCATATTACTAATAGAATTCTATTGCAACACAACCTGACACCTGCACCAGCTGTTGCGAATCTCAACACCATATCAATTGTGCAACTTAACTGCAATGGGTTACAGTGGAAAATTGCAGAATTATCGGACTTCATGGACAGACACCGCGTCATAATTGGAGCTATACTGGAGACGAAGCTTAACACCAATTCGTCCCTCAACTCCTACGGCAGTTACAACATCATTAGAAAGGATAGAGTGCCCAATGCTGGTAGTGGAACTGCGTTTCTAATCCATCATTCAATACCATATCGTGAAATAGACGTCACAGTCACCGACAAGATCTTGGAGGCACAGGCCATTGCCATTAAGTCAGGCAATATCGATATTGAAAACTACAACGTTTACATTCCACCTGTATCCAGTTGTCCCTCGGGATACATTGTCAATATCACACCACTGCTAGCTGGCCAATATCATCTCCTACTTGGTGACTTCAACGCCCATCATGAACTGTGGCACTCTAACCTCGACAACGATGCCAGAGAGGTTGCCATATCCGAACAACTTGACGCATCAGACTTCTTCTTCCACTCAACGACGATACGCCCACTCGTACTGCTAGAACATGTTCCAGCTCGCTCGATATCTCAATTGCCAGCGCTGGACTTATCAATGATGCTCAATGGGAACCAGTCCTGACGCTATCACCGGATCATCTGCCAATCCTAATAAAATTTTACAAACCATCTAATACTCAGTTTGCTGATCATCACACATTCATCAACCACAATAGAGCGGATTGAGATGGCTTCAACTCCTACAAAAACGCGGCCTTCGCTGCCTTACCAACTCCAACTGACGTGCGCACGGCCGAACGAAATGTAAGGAACATACTCCAAGAAGCGATTACGAAGTTCATCCCAGCAGGTCGAATATCCAAAATTCAACCATATTTCCCTACTTCAGCAGCTAGATTGGCAGATGATAGAGACCACATACGTAGCATTAACCCGAACGATCCAAGCATCAAGGAGTTAAACCTTGATATCTTTAAACAGGTAGCAGATCACAAGAGAAGGAAATGGAACTCCCACCTCAACAATTGCAACTTGACAACGGGTGTCAATAAACTTTGGTCAACGTTTAGGGCCCTTACAAACCTAACCAAACACAAAGGGCATGTTGCAGTCCAATTCGGCAACATTACGGTTATCGACCCAACAAAATGCGCCAACAACTTTAACAAACAGTTTATCGGACATCCACCTCCTGATAGAATTAATCGCATTATTACTAGGAGCATTCGTAACCGTCCAGCTGACCAGCAACTTCAATTTACTTCTCAGTAAGTTGCAGCAGCAATAAAAAGAGTGAAGAACTCAAAAGCCCTTGGACCAGACGGTATATCGATGATCATGCACAAACACCTTGACACACGAGCAATTGAATACATAACGGCCACGATTAACCTCTCCATCTCATCGTCTATCATCCCCGAAAATTGGAAGAAAGGAAGAGTGATCCCTATTCTAAAACCGGGAAAAAAACCAACACTGGGCGAATTATACCGTCCCATCACACTTTTGTCTCCTGTAGCCAAGACCTTAGAAGCGCTGCTCCACCCTATAATTGCGCCTCATACTCAGATGGCCAACCACCAACATGGCTTTAGAAGGATGCACAGCACCACGACGGCTTTGGATGTCATTACATCGAAAATACTTAATGGCCTCAACCAAGCACGTCCCGGTCAACGATCGATTCTGATGGCATTAGACTTGTCAAAGGCCACTCGTTTCTCCTGTCTGACATATGCGGTACATCGCTTCCGTCGCATACTGTGAAGTGGATCGCCAATTATCTTGCCGGCAGACAGTCCTACACAGAATTTAGATCCGGCAAATCTAAACTAAGATGAATTAAACAGGGTGCTCCCCAAGGAGGAGTCTTATCTCCCACCCTGTTTAACCTTTACATGTCAGGACTCTCTACGCCACCTGACGGACTCGAAATTGTCAGTTATGCTGATGAATGCACGATTTTAACAACCGGCAACGACATCACTCAAATGTGCGAACAGATAAATGGGTATCTCGACGAACTCAACACCTTCTTCGTCAGCAAAAATCTCACTCAGTCTGCGCCAAAGTCTACCGCTACACTGTTTACCACATTGACCAAAAAAGTGAGGCAACAACTGGATATTGCAGTAGGCGGTCAAACTATCTCCACCATTAACCACCCTAAAATTCTCGGTGTCACCCTTGACGGCCATGCTACCTTCTCGGCCCATGCGTCAACCATTTGTGATAAGATGAGAAGCAGGAACAAAGTCCTCAAAGCTCTAGCTGGCAGTTCCTGGGGGAAAGACAAGGAGACCCTACTAACGACTTACAAGTCTATCGGGAGATCTGTGGCCAATTATGCGGCTCCCATCTGGTCGGAAAACTTATGTGACACTCAGTGGAGTAACGTCCATACCTGCCAAAATGCAGCTCTCAGAACTTTCACAGGCTGCCTACTGATGTCGTCGCAGGACTACCTTCACCAGGAAACCAAAATGATGCCCCTAAGAAGCCACAACATACTTCTAACGAAGCAGTATCTGGTTGGCTGTTATCCGAGTGACAATCCTAACTCTAACCTTATGGATACAAGCTCACCGCCACGTCATGTAAGACGTAATATGAGGGATCGCGAGCGGGAGATCCAAAGGCTTAAAAGAGTTCCCTTCGATAACGCTAACTACAGATCGGCCATAACAACCCTGCATAGTGAAGAAGTGCTATCCTCAATCGCGGACATGACACTAAACAAAGTACTAAATGCGCAACCACCTGCTATATCTTCAGACGAACTACGACTTCCTAGATCAACCAGGACTACACTCGTCCAACCTCGTTCTGGCTGGTGCTCACGTCTGAACTCGTACCTATCCCGCATTGATAACGAAATACAGAACTCCTGTCCAGTATGTGGCCTCACTCCACACGATGTTGAGCACATCTTTAGCTGCCCTGAAGCTCCCACGTGCCTAACACCTACTGTGCTATGGGATAATCCTATTGAGGCAGCTGCGTTTCTACACCTGGACATTGAAGAAAAGCTACTACAAAAACGTCGCTACTACAACAACAACAACAGGGCGAATACAAGATGGTGAGCCGGCGATACGTGCCAAACGGCGAAGCTGATTTGGCCGAAACTGGACCCTGACTGCTTTGCTACACTGCTCTCCTTGAAAAGGAGTCACATTAGCAGGGTTGTGGGTGTTATCACAGCACGCCAGGCTAAGTCACCGATAGGCCGGTGACCTAGCCTGGCGGCTCCGTATTCCTCACAGCAATTATTGCAGAAGTTTAAGAGACTTGGATGAAGAGGAGAGCGTTCTCCATTTTCATTGTCAGTGTCCGGCTTTGGCTTTCGAGGCGAAAGAAATTTCTGGGTTCCTGGTTTCTTTTTGAATCTCTGGGCCTGGATTATTTTAAGTATGTGAGAGTAATACAGCTCAATCGATATATCGCCAGGGCAGGCTGGTTTGGAACCTAGGTTCAATTAGGTGAGTTTGGTGGTATCACAACGGATCCAGAGGTGGTTTAGGTGTGCCGCGTCGTGTCATGGCAGCTTCTTTACCCAACCTATCTTCAACCGTTCGTGGGATATTTTATGGACGGACAGACAGATTTTAAAGGGTTTCGCTTTTACAATAAAGCAATGGAATACTATGAAGTCATTTTGTCGTGTGCAAACGGAACTCTTTCACATGACCAGAAGAGGCAAAGATGACAAGGCGAAACTGATTAACTACTCTACAGACTGTCTACAAGTCTAATCGAAATCAAAAACATATACATATAAAACTATGTGTTAAAATACACTTTTCAAAGGGAACGCCAACAAATCTCCATCTCATATTTAATACCTGAACGTTATAAATTCCTTTATTCCATTCATTGCTTTCTCAAGTGATAATTTAGCGATGATTAAACACATCAATAAATCCTGGCTCGAAGAGGGTCGATAATCTTAAAAATAACTTCCATTTTCAGCATCCTACCCGTGAATGTGTCTTCAAACTCCTGCTCTCTGATTACTTATATCCTGGAAATCACCAAACATATAATATACACACGCGCCTCCAAAGAAAATCCAACAAATCGGCATCATCACACACGGCGAAGGTGAACAATTTGGTGAAAGTTAAGTGATAAAAGAGATCCATGAACGAATCCATTTACTAGGCCTAAACAAATATCTCTAATACGTATGAGTATAGCTTCAGCCCGAACATGGTCCTTCGTGACGAGAAATGCAAACGAACTCTTAGCTTGTGTGTTACGAGAACTTCTTCTTCTTCTTTGGATCAAGTTTACCTTTTCTTAAAATAAGGTATCACAGAATGTGCAAAAATTTTATCAACTTTTGGAAAAGCTCTGCGTATAATATGCGGAACAGTCGACACGTCAGGACTCGCAACAGTGCGGAACCGATTTAAATGAAATATTTTTCCAAGCGACAGATACGACGAGCGTTTGGCTTCTTCCGACACTTATGCGATGGGTCGTCTAATATGAATTTATTACATAATAAATTTCTTTAATCACACAACCGCTCTTTCGTTCAACCCCTTTCGTCGGGTGTAGTAGCGATCCGCTCTTTCGAACATTCGCGCCTATCATTATGCGGCCGAAGAGAAACAACCTCGGAAAATGTTGAATCCTTTTTGTACTTAATTATCACACATGCAAACATTATCAGCATATTCGAAAGCCTTCGGCCTTCATCCCGCAGCGCCGTGGATTCGTCATTAGCGGCAATGATAAAAGTATGGAAGATTTTTGGTACACGCTGGCGGTAGTGGGTGAATGGCGGCCGGGGATGGGTATCTGGCAAACAATATTTTAACACATTTTCAAGTTGGTCCCAACCCTTTTTTGTTCATCACACGGTCGACTGGAGGAGCGTAGCCATTTATTATTCTTGAACATTCGTTCGGAACTCAACAAACACAACCCCCGATAATGTTTGCCACCGTTCGCGTATGGCCATCATATAGGATCACATCATCATCATCAGCATCATTGCCATCATCATTATCATGCGTGTACGCACCCCCATTTCGTGAGGTGGTGCTACATGTGAACATATTACGGTGAAATGTACAATTTCGAAAATTTTGAATTTTTCGCCAAGGGAAAATATTACGCTAATAATTTTCATTATTACGTCGAAGCATGTATTACGAAATCCCATCAGTGTCCTTATTGGCATTATAACGAGCCAGAGGAAATGAATGCAGAAAATGTGAATATTAGAGAGCCAGATATTCAAAGATGAAGTCCTTGTTCAAATACTAAAGTATTAATGGTTGAACTAGGTTTTGGTCGACGATTACTTTTCGCAATCGACTAGCAACAGTATAAAGTATAAAACTGAATCACTACACTTTTTTGTAACCGACCTATCTCACTTTATATTGTAGGAAAGTCAAGTATGGCTCTAGGAGGTCATAACACCCATTTGGCCAACATTTCCAGTTACAAGCTTCATTCTATCGAAAGTCATCATCTGGGTTGTGAAGAGGTTTCTACGCAAGTTCGAGGCAGCAACCTTGATCTGAATAGTACCCCCAAGCGGCCGAGTAGTTTCAATCGGGAAACGTCAACTAGTACGGCTTGTTGGTCAGATGTCGTAGACTCGTCCTTTCAGACACGTTTACACTCTAGCAATGACAACTCCTTTCGCGATCATTGCGACTGCGGAGGTAATATAGAGTTTTTTAATTGTTAGATTCGAGATTGAAAACGATACGACATAGACGAGACAAGGGATGAAACTCGGGTAGGAGATATCTACCCAAAAGTTAGTATGAGGCATTGCTGGAATTATCAGCTAGCGTCTACAAGAAAACAGTCGAGTCAGCGAATAACCCAGGCAGCTTTGGGTTAGAATATCATGTACGCAAAAAAAATCGGACGCACCAGATACCTATCGATCGGATCGAAACGAAGAGAACGTGATGCTGATCCAAGCGGAAAAGAACCGCCTGTTAAGCCTCCTATCGTCTGGTTAGGGCACTGAAAGACCGGAAGGCTCAGACCAATGAAAGAGTATGGCAGGCCCCACAACCAATACAATTCGGCAATACACATGACTGCGATACTTGGTAGCCAGGAACACGTGTTTCCTGAGGAGTCAAGAAGTCTGGTCCAAGGGCAAGGAGACCATCGGCAACAGTAGTAAACACTTCGAGACGCGCAAAGCAGTGTCCCGCAATTTCACGGCAGGGTCGAGCAACACGTACTGCAGAATCTGGCAGTAAAAACGCAGCGTTTAGCGGCAGACAAGCGAGCATCCTCGGCCAAAAGGCTGTGCCCCGTGGCGAAAGCACCAGCGGCTAGTCAGACGCTGACGAGCAAGTGTCTGTCTCTCGCTACGAAAAGACAGTCAGTCAAACAAACGCCTAGTATTGACAGGAAGACCAGGAAGAGTAGGAAGGACAACTCGGAGACTAGTGCTACTGAAGTGGCGAAACGGCACCTAGTGGCACTAGCACTAATTGACCACAGCCACTGTGCAAAGTGTCGAAATGGGTTTTCATTGTAAGACTGACGCAGCGGATTGAATCTGAAGCTGATCAACCTATTTCATCGTTTGAAGGGGCAGGGGTGGTTTAAAATAGAGATGGGCGTCTCCGTTATTTCCCAAAAACGTAAAAAACGGTTTTTTTTCTCTTTTGAGCAACCGCTTTTTTTAACTGTTCCCTAAAAAACCGTTTATTTTTTAATATTTAATGAATATTATTGAAAACAAGTAGTGCTTCTGTGTTAGGTTAGATACATTGTTTATAGTAGTGGTGTGTAACACATAACGCGTCGTTCTTTTGAAACGACTCAACAGAATGAGCGAAAGATTCGCCACAACGACATAGCCTCCGAATCGTTCGAGAATGACACACTGTAAAATGAATGAATACCCGAACTAGCCCCCCGCATAAATACTACGCAACGCAAAGACAATCCACGCTTCTTCAAGATTTCTCATTGCATATAAATTACACACATTCCTTCACATCCCATCTCATTATCTATCCAAAACTAAAACCATCATTACCTATCTAGCAAACCAATCCTATCTATCCATTCATTATCATCTCTATGCAGTATGCAATATGCAATGCACGCATTGTGTACACTGCTATATACAGTGCTGAAAAAAAATTCTTCGAAGTAGTTAGAGTTAACGGTGTTTTATTGGCTCAGATTATAACAAATTGTGTACATCCTGTCTAGAAATAGTGAAAAGTTCTGAAAGAAGCTCACCTAGTTGGTGCTACTGATAACAGCGTAATAAGCAGGAAAGTACTGTTTGGGTGAAAAAATGGAAAAAGTTAGTCCGAAAATCACAAGCAATATTTTGGATTTGGCGCGAGACAATTGTAACGGACGGTTTGGTGGGCATCCTGAGATGCCCGTTGGGACGGAGCCTAAGGTAGCTTAATTGACCGTGAAGGTGGGGCCATGCCATCTGGCAAAGGAAAAGGCCCCTCAACAAGCTAAGCAGCGGCCTATGCTTGCTGTAGTTCAGTTCGGGAGATGTGGGCGGGGTTTTCGCCGCTCGTTGCCAATGCCCTTTACGTATTAACAAAAATTCATAGGCCTGGGGAAGACAACACAAACAGGGGAGGTAAAAATGGGGAATGAAAAAAAATAGTCGATAAGGATGGAATGGTTAGCGGACGGATCAGACGCCGACGCGGTCGCATCTGGGTCCGGGTGTAATGGGACCCTCGGCCTCTGGTTTCGTACCACCAACAGATCACTACTCATCGGGTGCTGCTTCGATCTGCCGGTGGGAGCAGCACTACCAGACCATAATATGGCTCATTACAGGTTTTTTTTTCTACGTATTTGTTTATTAATTTTCTTTTTTACAATAAATTTGAATAGATTGGTTATCTACAACTTAAAAGTATTGATATTTGAAATGACCGCTTCAAACAATTTTTCCTAAACATAACTTAACTAGTACCTAGCTTATAATCGCGATTATACCTTATGCCTGATTTGTTTACCGTTTTATTTTGAAGATTATACCCGCTAGCTTTGGTATAATCTTCAAAATAGTTGGAAGGCAACACAACGACCAGTACTAAATACTACTTTTATCATCTTAAACATTTTAACACAAAAACAAATCAGACACAAGGTATAATCGCGATTATAAGCTAGGTACTAGTTAAGTTATGTTTAGGAAAAATTGTTTGAAGCGGTCATTTCAAATATCGATACTTTTAAGTTGTAGATCTATCCAATCTATTCAAATTTATTGTAAAATATTTTAAAAAAGAAAATTAATAAACAAATACGTTTTGAAAAAAAAAACCTGTAATGAACCACCTGTAACGAACCATTTTATGGTCTGGTAGTGCTGCTCCCATCGGCAGATCGAAGCAGCACCTGATGAGTAAGGATCTGTCGGTGGTACGAAACCAGAGGCCAAGAGTCCCATTACACATGGACCCCAATACGAGCGCGAGGGCAAGCGAGCCATCTGCCAACCATTCCATCCTTATCGCCTCTTTTTTTTTATTCCCCACTTTTACCTCCCTTGTTTGTGTTGTCTTCCCCAGGCCCACGAATTTATGTTAATACACAAAGAACCGGGGCAACGAGCGGCGAAAACTCCGCCCACATCTCCCGAACTGAGCTGCAGCAAGCTTAGGCGAATGCTTAGCTCGTTGAGGGGCCTTTTTCTTCGCCAGATGGCACGGCCCGACCTTCACGGTCATTATGCTACCTTAGGCTCCGTCCATACGGGCATCTTCGGATGCCCACCAAACCGTCCGTTACAGCCGTACGTATTACGCTCGAAGCCAATGTCGAAATCGATATATGTTTCTATTGAGCAAATTACCGTAGACCTGTACAATTCTCGTCAATTCGAGGCGATGAAATAGATGCGTTTTTCGAGAGAGATTGGAGACCACTAGATGGAGACGAAATTGAATTTAGATAATGGGCAATGTCACTGCTAGACGGTTACTTATTCGTGTCGAATTAAGAGAGCAACTAAGTACTCGTATTTTGCTTATTTTGGATTGTTGTGATTAAGGGTGAACCCAGAGTGGAGGTCCGCTTTAGACATTGTGCAGGTGCAGTGTATACATATGTATATAGTCACAGCTTGACGCCGAATAAATGTAGAATCGCTTTGTTTAAAGCGGGAATCAACTTCAGTGTTTAGTTCAGCTTGGCTGCGGAAACCTCAGTAAAATTCATGATGTCATGCGTGTAAAGCTAGTGCAGATGTGTAGCCCAATTGATTTCCCAGGTTAACGTTATGGTGATCCGACGTCCCGTTTTTGGGGACATGTTATGTTTCGTGTGTCTGCTTACGTATCCCCATTGTTATGAAAAAAAAATTTAAAATCTCCTGTCCAACCAACCAACAGCTGAATGTCCTTTTTCCATCTTTTTAGTACACATTTTTGACGCTCTGAGCAATATCAGATAACTTGTGTTCCATTCTAAAGGCAATAAATATAAAGACTGAACCCGTAACACCTTCATCATCATCATCGTGGCGCGACACCCCGACGTTGGGCCTTGGCCGCCTGGATCATTGTCCTCCAATTATCTCGGTCACGTGACCGCGTCCTCCAATTTTGGAAGCCCAGCAGCTGCGCGGCGTCCACACCTACTGAGCTCTCCCAACGAGATCTCGGTCGTCCTCGCAGTCTCGCTCCGTTGACTCGTTTTGCATTTATTACTCTCTTAGGCATGCGATCATCGTCCATTCTTTGTACATGCCCTGCCCATTGAAGTCGTTGTAGTTTGACGAATTTCGAGACTTGCAGCTCATCGTATATTTCATACAACTCATGGTTGTACCGGATGCGCCATCAATCTCGATCGCAAACAGCCCCGAAAATTCGCCGTAGAACCTTACGTTCAAAAGTGTCTAGCATGTTTTCGGAGGCTTGAGTTAAGGTCCATGCTTCGCAGCCTTAGCATAGCACTGGTTGTATAATGGTTTTGTACACGCGGAGCTTCGTGTTTTTGTGCACATGCTTCGATTTCATTATGGGGAGAACAGAGAAAGTCTTACTAGCTACATAACTGTATCCGTCGCTTGATTTCGTCAGTTTCGTTGGCGTCCCTTGACAAGTAGCAATCCAGGTAAATGAAGTTGTTCACGAACTCGATGTTGAGGTCCCCCACATTGATGCTCGGTTGTGCTGGTGTCCTTGTCACCGATTGCATCATTATTTTAGTTTTACCCTCGTTAATACGTAATTCAACTTCCTTTGCAGCGGTAGCGAGCGTATGCAGAAGTTCTTCTGCGTCGGCCAATCTTCGGGACATGATGTTGATGTCGTCGGTGTACGCTTTAATTGTGTCGACTTGATGAGAAGCGTCTTGCTGTTGTCCATGTTCATGGCCCGAATAACGTATTCCAGTGCTAGGTTGAAGAGCGTCGGTGCCAGTCCATCGCCCTGTTTCAAACCAGTGCGTGTTTCAAATAGATCAGTAAGTCTATTCTGGATCCTGACTTGTGAGATGGAGTTGGTCATCGTCATCTTAGTCACTCGCACTAATTTTGCCGATATACCAAATTGCAGCATGATGTTTTACAGTACTCCACGATCGATACCGTCGTATGCCTGCTTGAAGTCGACAAAGATTTGGTATACGTTTACGTTGTATTCCCAGCACTTCTGGAGTATCAGTTTGACTGAGAAGAGCTGATCGGTTGTGGAGCGACCAGGTCTAAAACCGCTTTGATATTCGCCAATGATTCGTTCTGCGTACGATTTTATTCAATTTTCCAGAATTTTCGTCAAAATTTTATAGGACGTACAAACTAGTGAAATGCCCCTGTAATTCTCACACCGTAGTTTATCTCCCTTTTTATGAATTGGACAAATGATGCTTCTGCGCCAATCGTCTGGGATCTCCTCGTCCTCCCATACTCGCAGGAGTACTTGATGTATGGCATCAACTAGACTCGTTCCACCGAATTTTAGCAGTTCAGCTGGAATCTCGTTAGCACCCGGCTAGTGACCGCAACGCGAGATCAACTTCCTCTACTGTCGGGGGTTGAATGGGTGGGCCTAGATCAACAATACCGTCGAGAACTTCCTGTGTGAGGATGCTAGATGGTCGGTTTAGAAGCTCTTCAAAATAAGAGGCCCATCGTTTGATAATGCCATCGGTGTCCCTGATGATGTTTCCATCCTTGTCCTTACAAAGGCTAGTCCTGGGTTGGTAGCCGTTCTTAATTGTGTTTACTAGTTTGTACGCTTGTCTGGTGTTCCTATTAGCTAAGTTTTCGTTTATATTCAGCAACTGCTCGTCAAAGTATTTACGTTTCTTACGTCTAATTATTCTATTCGATATTCGCCGCGTAGCTCGTTATATTTTTCTCTTCTGGCTCTGGTTCCTCGTTGAATCCATTTGCTGTAGGTCTCGTTTTTCGCGTCAAGTGAATTTTTGCATTCTTCGTCGAACCAATCATTTCGCGCTCGCCGTGCTTTATATCCCACGACTTTCTCTACGACATCCTTGATGGTACCCTTGAGTTCTTCCCAGAACCCTTGGACGCCTGTGTTGCTGATGTTGTGTAGCATAGGTGATAGTCTTTCCTCAAAGGCGGTAGTATACGCCACCGCTGTAGCATCACTCAGAAGCTTATCAACCGCAAAGATTTTGGGAGGGCTGATTCTCGATTGGTGCACTGAGGAAATTCTACATCTGTAGGTCGTCTTCACCAAGTGATGATCTGAGTCGCAGTTTGCTCCTCGATAGGAGCGGACATCTATCACACTAGCCCAACTAACAAGTTTGTTCTAATAGAGATCTTCAAGGATTTTATAAGAACTACATTTAGTTTCAGCTAAGACTTATTGACTTGCAAATTGTTCTGATAGAAATCTTAAAGAACGTTTCTAGCCGAAAAGTGGCGTACGAAATTATGAGTATAAAGTATTTTAAGAATCCTTCAAGTCTTCTTGACAGCTCTAACTAGAGAACTTATCAGAAAGATATCAGTAAAAGTACGTATAAATGACTTACAGTAATCTGCTATACATACATAGATCACCTTTTAGAATATTAACTAAGAGACAAAGATTTCTATTGGTTTTCAGTAAGTAAATTTTGTGCTTATTGTAACATTAAGTGGAATTCATGATACTTTTGGAAGTTCTCTATAAAAATACGAATGGAGTTGAAATTCATACTTGTAGTATTGGTCTGATGCACTTTTTCGCAGCGGATTTTGTCGATTTGAGAGTCAAATTTTCTCTGCGAAAGAAATTTTTCTAATCAAATGCTGTACAAAACTCCCAAAAAAACGAATCCCTCTCGAAATTTAGCATACATGTACATTTAATGTTCATCATGAATTAAATGTACTTTTTGCATAGTAGCTAATAGTGGCCTAAAATGTATTAAACACGTTCTTATTTTCTTGTCAGACTCTAAGAAATACATTTAAAATGAAAATATCCAAAGTCACCAAAGTATTGAAGAAATTAATTTCTGGCGCAATAATTGCTATAACCAAACAGTCGAAAAAGATGGCGGTTCTCTCAAGCTCTATTTTAAAGAACTTATAAGTGTTTAGTTAAGTTTGTTGCTCCCATAAGTAAATTATAATAACTTCTTCCTATAAAACTTTTCTTAAAAATTCCAATTAAACTATATCTTTCCCTACAACCTTCGCCTGACTTCTTTAAGTATCAGAGTGTATAGCTTTCTCATTTAAAGCCGTTCTACTCATCTCTATTTAAGCTAAAATATTACAACCCTGAAACAGGAATATATTCTTAATCAAGCTTATTATACAAGCAGTACGGGAGTTGACAAACGGCGATTATTCCCATAATGGTTTTAGTTAGACCTACACTGCGTTAACACTTAGAATAGTCTAAAGCAAAAACTTTTAGAGGATCTTTTCTAATAACACACTTGCAAAAATTACTTTTAAGGCTATAATCTGAACAAAATGCCTGTAAAGTTTTCATCGAGCTTCCAATCTGCCCTAAAGACTTTTTACACGTCTTTTCTTTTAAAAGTTACAACAGATTCAGGTATTAGTTTTACTTTTTAGCAGAATGCCTAATAAATATCTTTAACGTAATATTTCGTTCCGAAAGGTTTAATTTACCGATATTATAAGAGTTTTAGTTCTAACCTCAAGAGCAAATTGTTAGTTGGGAGACGCCCATCTCCTGCAAATAAGGACGTGGTCAATTTGGTTGACGATGTGTGCGTCTGGAGATTTCCAGGTCAGCTTGTGAATGCGTCGATGTGGGAAACACGTATATCTTACGACTAGATTCCTGCTGCAGGCGAAGTCGTTAAGTCGCTGGCCGTTGTCGTTACATTTTTCATGGAAACTGTGGCCACTACTGGTCCCCCGGAGCTAACTTTCATTTCCGACTTTCGCGTTAGTCTCCCAGCAGCAATTTGACGTCGTTTGTTGGAAGTGAGTCGAAGAGAGTCTCAAGGCGGGCGTAGAACTCGTCGAAGACGCAGTAAAAGTCTTCTTTAACTTCAGTGGGGGCGTGCACATTGATGAGCCAGAGACTGAAGAATCGAGTCTTGATGCGAATCGGACACAGCCGTTCATTTATGGGTTTGAATTCAGTAATATGCGGTTTGAGGTGATTGTTCACTATAAATGCTACTCCAAACTCCTTGCTGCCCGATGGTTTGCCACTTGTAACAACTGTGTGCGATTTCTTGTCATTGATCTCGCTGCCAAGCCAATTTGTTTCCTGGATTGCAGTAATGCTCAGTTTCTACTTTTCGACCTGTTGAAGGAGGGCCTTCTCGGCCCCCGGTTTGTTCAGGGAGCATACATTCCAGGATCCACCTTAAGTGAGAATATTTATACGACTAGTGTCGAAAACGAATCCAAACTTAGGAATTTGTTTTGCAACCAATTTCGTAGAATCTACTCACTTTACATCGATTGTCCTGTGAATTATTGTTTTTATAGTCTCAAAAAGTCACAGGATTTAAATTAAAAACATAAAAGAACTACGATTGGGGTAAACCCCAATCATGCAATACTCTAGATGAATTTGAACCTGGTTAAAGCCAATAAATAATTTTGGTTGCAATCTCGGATGCATCGTTAAGACTTTGTTGATCCCATCACCTCTCAGATTTCATCTAGAGTATAAACACAAGAGATGAAATCTGACAGCATTATAGGTTTCTCACAAAGTTTGCAATGCTAATAAATAATGCACCGCTGAGTAAATAGGCTTAACGTATTTCATGAAATAGTGCAGTTTGTATGGGAGGGGGTAGAAGGAGGGTGAGGATTACAATAAATTTTATAATGTAGGTTACAATTATCATAAAAGTGATATATTCAAAATTTCAAAGCAATGTGTTTTATAGTTTCTGAGAAAATCTGATTATTGTAAATTATCAAAAATGTGTCATTTTGTATGGGAGGGGGTAGACGGAGTAAGGGTAATCGATTACTTTTTTTGAATCTAACTGATATTGTTAATTAAATGTTAAGTACAAAATTTCAGCCCGATAAATTGTATAGGTAATGAGTAAATTGGCTTAACGTATTTCATGAAATAGTGCAGTTTGTATGGGAGGGGGTAGAAGGAGGGTGAGGATTACAATAAGTTTTATAACATAGGTTACAATTATTATAAAAGTGATATATTAAAAGTTTCAAAGCAATATGTTTTATAGTTTCTGAGAAAATCTGATTATTGTAAATTTTCAAAAATGTGTCATTTTGTATGGGAGGGGGTAGAAGGGGTGGAGCGATTTAGCCCGTTCACGAACTTAGCCTTCATTTTTTGTCAAAAATAACGTGTGCAAAATTCGAACTTCATAGCTCAACGCGTTCTCGAGCTAGAGAGGTCACGGACGGACGGACGGACAGACGGACAGACGGACAGACGGACAGACGGACAGACGGACAGACGGACAGACGGACAGACGGACAGACGGACAGACGGACAGACGGACAGACGGACAGACGGACAGACGGACAGACGGACAGACGGACATCCGGTTTTGAGATATTCGAGTGATAATATGAACTTCTGTATCATTCATTTTTTTCTGCGAGCCTTATTTCTTAGCGTTACAAACTTTGTGGCAAACTTATAATACTCTCAGATTTCATCTAGAGTATAATTATTACTGATTTGTAGCACTGGTGACGCGACTTCTCAAGTTACCTGATACTACAAGTTGGGTGTTCAACTGAGGAATTGATCGCTACAATTTAAATAAAGTTTACTCAAAGTACCTAAAAACGAATATGAAAACGCTTAGTGGTTTCATTTCGAAATGATTCCCTGCATTGGTAAGCGTATTTGGTGGTTTTGTCGTTTGGTTTTTGCATTTAAAGCTGGTCGAAATCAGAATGATAGTCCGGCGCTCAGTACAGAGTGACCTGATTCGTGATGTTTTTCATTGGCTTCGATGAAAGCATGTGAGACGCATGCCTGCACAATTAGAAATGCTATTGCTACGAATCCTCTGAATAAGAATCTTAAAACAAGTTACGTTGTGTTAAAAACAAAACGTTTTTTTTATACATTTGATTTCTTTTGCATGACAGAAGCAATATTAGCTCGCGGGCCGGATTTGGCCCGCGGGCCGGAGTTTGCGGACCCCTGCCCTAGACTTTCGAGCCCTCTTTCATCATCTTGGGGCGACCGGTAGCGCAGTGTGTTGAGGCATCAGTCTCATGTTTGACTACCGGCGTTTCGGGTTCGAATCCCGTCCACGACGACGTTCGTGGCCATGGATGTGCAGGAGGTGCATGCTGGCAACTGCATTCTCCGAAACCAGTTTATGCCAACGAAACGGCAACTGGGCCTCATTTAACAGTTGACGCGCTATGCCCCACAAGGAGTTAGGGCAATTGAGTACATCTTCAGCGGACTGTCCCCAAAAATTGCGCCAATTTTAAAAACTACATGATTTTTTTCAAATCAAGTTTATTCAGACTTCCTGGACTACAGCGTAGTCTATGTGGTAAAAAAGTAAGCGTGCACTCCCTTACTTAAAAATGTATTCCTCTTTTTTTAGAAGGTAGCAGTAATCTTTCTGTTCTTTAAATTATGTACTGATCAACTTTAATTTATTCTGTAACACTACTCAATACACTTTCTAATCTTCGCTACTTATTATGACTTGATTATCTCTTTAACAACACCGCTGCTCTTCATTATGCACATCAACCCGTTATAGGCCCACAGGCACTTGTCTTCCAATTTCTCAGGTTTACACTTTATCAACTCGTCCCGGCTTATACTGTTCCCCGAGTGCAGAATCTGTTTCTGGGTGCGATCAATATGAGGACCTTCGTTTTCATCCCAAGTACCAACTTTCATCGAAGTACACAGGACATAACAATGGACTTCCCGATTGTCAGGATACTCGTTTTGCAAAATCTTGGCTGCATCGTCGGCTGCGACGTTTTCCGATTTCAGGCATTCATCGCGAATTCGAATGAGTTCTGCGTTGTCTTTTGGCTGCCAACCGGAATCAGCGGTGACCTGTATGTTGAAAAAAGGCCAGAGTTTATTTAGTGTCACTTAATTTCACGATAATAATATCACTAACAGCTACAATCAGGAGCACCAAACAAACAAGAACCATTCCCATTGCTACTATCTCCGAATTTCTGGGAAGACTGCAGCACAAATATTGAACTCGGGGAATGTGGTGTAATCATCAGACAAATTCTTCATCAACGGAATCTTAATTACCAATTAGTGATCTATTATAAAATAGTTCCACTGAATTTCTTGGAACTGATAAGAGCAATTGTGGAAAGTCACGCTAATTCGGTTATTCTTTTTGTCGTAGAGCCCACTACGTCTATAGAGTTGGTCAAGTTGTCAAGATGCAAGTGATGGGCAGCTTCTTTTCCAGAGTTGTTGATAATAATTTGATAATGCGACATGTCTGCTCTGCAGGAAAATAAGAAGATTATTGAGTATTCTGCTTGATTATTATGTACCCCATGTCAACTAGTGGTTGAGTAAGCTGAACGTCTACCATTATTTGTAGGAAACAATTTACATAATATACATACATAAAAAATGCATTTGACTTGTTAGTACTGCCCGAAACTACTTTTTCGTTTGCTGAAATCCCTCACATTACGAGGTGAATTGGATATTTCTCATATCTCTACAAATATTCCAACAGATTATTTCTCCAATTCGCATATTCAGACAGCTTCACATCGTCAAACCTGGGCTCTTCTAATTTCTCTAAAATTTTGGACATTGGCTGAAAGAGCTCCAGTGTATACGTAACTCGCTTCCGTGAAGCATCAACATGCTACCCGTCGGATTCGCTGTTTTGACATTCCCCTAGAAAGTCACTGAGCCATTAAATTTCATGTGATGGAATTGTCCTAGTGTCCAGTAAATTAGCCAAATTTCAGTCCAATCAATTGTAAAATTATTATAAAATGTTTCTCTTGTTTTTGTTTCTCGTGAAATAAGTCGAAACCATGAATGTCGATTAGAAGTCGAACCACCATGCGGGCCTATCGTTATTTTCAATAACATTTTCTTTTTGTTTTGTTTTTTGTTTTTCCTTATCTGTAAATATATTCCATTATGAGAATATCCGCAATTTGCTTGCGATGGATTATTGTCATTAAGTTGCTGTCAACTGTTGTACCCGTTACACGTAAGATTCACCTGATCTTTCTAAAATGATAAACTCCTTTGATATCTGAATTCTTATTTTTCAGACTGTTGTTCGAGCAGAATTTTCAAATGGCCTGCGTCAACTCACACTTCACAGTCTTCGTCGCGTTCTGCGCGCAAAAATGTCTCTATGAAGCATCGCGTTATGTCCCAAAAGGATTCGAAAATGATCAATTCCATTATTCACATGAAATGCTCCAAGGAATTCGAGGAAGCATATTGCCAGCATGGTGGACGCTGTTTCAACTATACAATGGCGAATTTTTCGCAGCCTGCATGCGAATGCATGGATGGTTATATGGGGGAACGATGTGAGGTGAAATATTTTTCAGCGTGTAAGTATATTGGATGAGAATTGGTATTACCTAGTAGTTTCATGGCTCTAATGTTATAAAAATTCGAAATTTCCTCCGTTTTGGAACTTAAGGGCCGTCCACATAATACATCACGCGCCTGGGGGGGAGGAGGGGGTTCCACGACTTGTGACAAACTGTGACATGGGGAAGGGAGGGGGTTCTACCGATAGAGTGACGTCACGTTATTTGAATTTATGTCTCTTTTTCGCATTCAGATTTTATTTTCCGACTGTACTAGTCTAGTACAGTCACTCCCCGACATACGTATGACCGATTTATGTAAATCCGCACATACGTAAAAGCAAAAATTCGTCCAAAGAATGTTAAATACCTTGTTTAGCGCAAACAAAACAACGATTTTTTTTTTTTTGCGGACGAAACGCTAACTATGAATTTTGACTATTTTGGTGTGGTATATGGTATGGAAGGCCGCCATATAAAAAAGTATAGCGCACTTAAATCAAGTATAGGTCCTTTGTGACACCCTAGTAATATACACCTCCAGCCATCATCTAGTGATTGAACCAACCAATACCTAGACGAAGGAGTTGACCCACATCCGCACTATTCCAGTCATTAAGAGCTCAGAAGAGCTTCGGAGAAACAAATTCTGGTGGGGAATTTTTTCTTCCATTTCTAATGTTTTTTAGGGTGCTGAACACGAATCCGGAGCTTCCCACCAACATTTTTTTGCGGAACATGGTCAAAATCTCGAAACTGTTGGTACTTTTTTTGGTTTTTCGATTATAACATGTAACGGACGGTTTGGTGGGCATCCGAAGATGCCCGTGGGGACGGAGCCTTAGGTAGCATAATGACCGTGAAGGTCGGTCCCTGCTATCTCGCGAAGAAAAAGGCCCCTCAACGAGCTAAGCAGCGGGAGATGTGGGCGGGGTTTTCGCCGCTCGTTGCCCCTGTCCTTTACGTATTAACAAAAATTCATAGGCCTGGGGAAGACAAGACAAACAATTGAGGTAAAAATGGGGAATAAAACCAGGCCGAAGCGAAGCTTCCGCCCGGAGTCCTAAGCGTATATACCCTAGACTTGTACAGACCTAGTGGTGATACCAAAGTATCAATTGGCAACGACCACATGCATTAAGAATGGGTCTGCTATATGGCCAGTTCATAGGGGAGGTTGGCACTCATTCAGTAGGATCTTGACCATTCTCAAAAACAATTAACTTACTAACCTATTCTACAAATATTTGTCGAATTTTTCAAGTCGCTAGCTTCATTCTATCGAAATTTATTGCTTATTTGAAGTTTCACTTGTAGGGGAGCTAGGGGTTCCTTGGGTCGGATCTTGCCCATCATTGCCACCAACTAATTAGATCACCCTACAAACATTTAAGCAAAATTTCAATTCTCTAGCTTCACTCTATCGAAAGTTATCGCTTACTTGAATTTCCATTTGTAGGGGAAGTAGGGGTTTCGTTGGTCGGATTTTACATATTTTCAATATTAGGCAACTGGGTCCTGCTACAAATATTTGACCAAAATTTCAAGTCGCTAGCTTTATTTTGTCGTATGTTATCGGTTATTTTAAATTTCATTTCTAGGGGAGGTAGGGGTCCTTAGGTCGGATCTTACCCATCTTTATTGCCAACTAACACAATCCCACTTCAAACATTTGACCAAAATTTCAACTCACTGGCTTCATTCTATCAAAAGTTATCGCTTATTTGAAGTTGCATTTGTAGGGGAGGTGGGGGTTCCTTGGGTCAGATCTTGCTCATATTCAATACCAACTAAGTAGGTCTTACTAGCAACATTCCACCAAATTTTTAACTTGGTAGTATCATTCTATCAAAAGTTAACGTAATTAAAGAAATATTTAATTTTTTGAAATTTGTAGGGGAGGTAGGTGTTGCTTTGATCTGATTATGCCCAACTTACAGAACCTTAAACAGCTTCTTCCCTTAGGGTTACATGCCAAAAATCAGGTGTCTACGTCAATTAGTTCAAGAGTTATAGACAAAAAACCTGAAAAGTAGGGGCTCTTTGTAAGAAAATTACCGTTAGTTTTCAACTGATCGAATTTATTTTCCCAGGAGAGTATAAGATTACCCTCACTAGTAATATACCAAAGCTAAAGCTTTTCGTGATTTTTTAATCGGGAGTTATAGATACATTTATTTATGTTATATATGTAGGGGAGGTAGGCGTTCTCTTGGCCTAATCATACCCAATTTCAATACCATCCAACTAGATCATACTACCAACATTTCACCAAAATTTCAAGGCTCTAGCTTTATTCTATCGAAAGTTATCGTGCGAACGGACAGACAGACAGGCAGACAGACAGACGGACAGACAGACAGACAGACAGACAGACGGACAGACAGAGAGACATGGCTAAATCAAATCTGGAGGTCAACCTGATCATTTATATATATACATTGCTATACCTCCGGAGCCTTCTTTAAAGTGTTACGTATTTTCGTCGTGACAAAAGCAATACACCCTATACTATAAGTCTACGGTATAAAAATGAGGCGATAAGGATGGAATGGTTGGCGGATGGCTCTCTTGCGCTCGCGCTCGTATTGGGGTCCAGGTGTAATGGGACCCTCGGCCTCTGGTTTCGTACCACCGACAGATCCTTACTCATCAGGTGCTGCCATAGATCTGCCGGTGGAAGGAGCACTACCATATGGTCCATTGCAGGTGGTTCATTACAAACTTGAAAACCGTGGATCCTAGCCAGGAAAAAATTAGTGATCAATTAAAGAGCATAAAATTTTGCGTCGAATGAGTTACCAAAAAATTAAATAAAGTCCATTGGTGTAGCTGCAATCGACAGTCGAAAAACGTCGATTTTTTTTTTACTTTCCGAAAAACCATGTTATGGTCACATTTGAACGTCTGTAACGTTAAAACGGCCATTAATATGTAAAAATGCATGACGTGTAAGTTGTGGGACATGAAATCTTGTTCAGAAAGTACCCAACCTTTTTAATTCGGTAAAAAAAAAATTCAGAAACTCCAAGCAGCTAAAATCACTTTTTGAACGAGTGTCCCCATACAACACATTTTCGGGCATTTTTTTAATAGGTCACCGTTCTAATCACCAGAAACATTGCGTTTCCAGTTACCACAGTCACAGTTCCATTCAGAAGTTCCCTGGAATGTTCTCGGTAGCGGTTCCACGAGTAACAACTCGGAAAAACTTTTGTAAGTGCAATTTGTGGTCAGGTAAAGAGCTTCTACAGTTTCCCCAGGTTTGTACCCATTTATTGTTTTGTTCGTTCCCCTTCCCTTCTATTCCCATCCTTCTAACGCAGAACCCAGCCATCTGCTCCCTACTTGCTGAAGGTCAGATCATCGACATTTCGGTTCTAAATTGTGGCATGTGAAAAACTTTTATTTCTGAGACCCAAGTGAGACAATCAAGGAAAGCTTATGGATTGGTTTCATGAACATCCCAATCCCCAGAAACATCAGATCTCATATAAATAAGTACTGGCGTTTTCGCAGATGAAAGGATAGACTGCCACTGGGCTGAAGAGGCGGCCGTGCAAGGAATAAACCCCAAATTTGAAGACGATTTTCGGTCTGTTAAATTCAAAAGAGCTTATTGAGTGAAGCCTATTGCATTGGCCATTTTTATGCCGTGGAACTATGTTTCAGTATTAACTAATCCTAGCAAACTCACCACGATGCAAACATATCGGATTAGTTGATTGAACTAGCTCTTAGCTCCATTTACGATGCGGTGCTGAACCAAACAAAATTTGGATTAGGTTTGTGTTTCCGATGTCGACGGTGGTTTTTGGCGATGTTTATGTCTTGTTGTAGTCGGGGGTATAAAAGCGCTTTCCACAAGAACGTACTGGGGTCTTTATTTTACATTTCTAAAATTTTCGTTAAACCCAAGTGATAAGCCAACATCTGACATTTGCCATATTTACTACCGGTCGGTATAAACACTCCACGAATTGGAACTAAATCTAATATGATCTAGTTAATACTTCTTTTGGTTCCAAGCGACCATTCATGAACAATGCTATCCAATTTCACGAAAAGACTGTAGTTGTAAATCCTAACACGCTATTCCATGGAGTCGCCATTGCAAAACAATCAGATATTGAGTTGACAGAGTTCCTGATATCTGAACTGTCTCCCTACACACAATCTGTGAAACTTACTTGTGAGAAGATCAACCCAGAAGCATTTTGCCGGTATACCAAATTGCAGCATGATGTACAGTACTCCACGATCGATACTGTCGTATGCCTGCTTGAAGTCGACAAAGAATATGCGCAAAGCATACAAAACGTTTTATTCCTCAAACCATTAAAAGGAAATGTGCCGCAAACCCTGTACGCTCCTCATCTCGCAATTGAGAAAATAATATCTCAAAACATACTATTTTTACATGCGACTCCACCAGTGCGCTGTTCAACCAGGAGAAGAGGAAATTTCTCAACGTCCTCCGGAAAAATTTACATTTGCCGGCCGTCATAGAAGTTTTTCAAGATCCCCAGGAAGCTCGTTCGAGTATAGCTACGGCAGGAGACGCTTCTTTGAAGGCGCTTTACGGCCAAAAAAATGCCACCTCATTGGACCTGCTGTCCTGGCTAGGCAGTCACGTCATTACTGTGAAGGACATTACTATTTATACGGATAGTCAAGCGGCGATTCGCTCACTCGAATCCGTTTTGACGACATTCAAAACTATCGAGAACTGTCGCCTAGCACTCGCAGAGATGGCTGGCTTCTTCAATATAACCCTCTGTTGGATTTCGAGCCACAGTGGCTTTGTGGGTAACTGCAAGGCAGATGAGTTCGCCCGGGAGGAGACAACTGGAGCGGTTGAAGAAGCCGTAAAGACGTACCCTGTGCAAATTGATGATTAAGACCGCTCCCGTCGATAGGGCTAATGTTAGATGGCTCTGTGGCAATACGTGCCAATCACAAGGATGATTTGGCCGAAAATTGATCCCCACCGTTCTGTCATACTGCTGTCGTTGAACAGGAAGCACATTGGCAGGGTAGTAGGAGTTATCACAGGGCACTGCCCAATAGGAGAGCATGCCAGGAGACTACATCTTCCTCACCACGACTTCTGTTGGAGTTTTGGCGATGTGGTGGAGGAAGAGACCGTTCTATATCTTCTCTGTCATTGCACGGGCTTGGCTGGTAGGAGAAGAATGTTTCTGGGCTCATGGGTTTTCTACGATCTGGATGACCTTAAGGATATGACCGCCACACGGCTTAATCGTTACATCGTCAGCACAGGCATCAAACCAGCCTGTGCTGGCGTAGGTTCAAGTGAAGGTGATAGCGGTGGTAGCACAATGAACCCAATGTTAGTCTAAGTTTGCTGTGACACAGCAGCCCCTGTACCTAACCTAACCTACATCAACTGAGGATGCAGCTCAACAGCATTCAATGAAGGTATACCACCAAGTGCGGTAGTGGCTTTGCTTTGACAAAAGGCCCGAAGAATGCGGGTGGAAAATCACCAAAAGTATACTCCTTCCTGTAACAATAACGAGGAATGCCATACCAGATGCCCTACTGCGCATCGTTTCTTGAAAACGCAAGAAGGCATGTGTAGGACACTGTGGCTGCAAAAAGGCAGGTATACATTGCTCCCACTTTGTGCCAACTGTGAGGGCTAGTATGAGAATGTGGACCTTTCTATAGCAGACGACGACGAGGACCTCGAAGAGATGTTGGAAGAGCCAGTCGACGAGTCCCATCCACCGGAGCCCAGACCACCATTCCCACAAACCAGTCCTTCCAAAAGCTAAGGCTGTGAACCTGTAGTGTATTTTTAACCAACTTCTTGTAATATATACATGTAACTACAACCTTCAATGTTCAAATTGCTGAAGAATTACCAGCACCAACTAAAAAACATAAAAGAACTACGATTGGGGTAAACCCCAATCATGCAATACTCTAGATGAATTTGAACCTGGTTAAAGCCAATAAATAATTTTGGTTGCAATCTCGGATGCATCGTATACGTACTGAGTAAATAGGCTTAACGTATTTCATGAAATAGTGCAGTTTGTATGGGAGGGGGTAGAAGGAGGGTGAGGATTACAATAAATTTTATAATGTAGGTTACAATTATCATAAAAGTGATATATTCAAAATTTCAAAGCAATATGTTTTATAGTTTCTGAGAAAATCTGATTATTGTAAATTATCAAAAATGTGTCATTTTGTATGGGAGGGGGTAGACGGAGTAAGGGTAATCGATTAATTTTTTTGAATCTAACTGATATTGTTAATTAAGTGTTAAGTACAAAATTTCAGCCCGATAAATTGTATACGTACTGAGTAAATTGGCTTAACGTATTTCATGAAATAGTGCAGTTTGTATGGGAGGGGGTAGAAGGAGGGTGAGGATTACAATAAGTTTTATAACATAGGTTACAATTATCATAAAAGTGATATATTAAAAATTTCAAAGCAATATGTTTTATAGTTTCTGAGAAAATCTGATTATTGTAAATTTTCAAAAATGTGTCATTTTGTATGGGAGGGGGTAGAAGGGGTGGAGCGATTTAGCCCGTTCACGAACTTAGCCTTCATTTTTTGTCAAAAATAACGTGTGCAAAATTTGAACTTCATAGCTCAACGCGTTCTCGAGCTAGAGAGGTCACGGACGGACGGACGGACAGACGGACAGACGGACAGACGGACAGACGGACAGACGGACAGACGGACATCCGGTTTTGAGATATTCGAGTGATAATATGAACTTCTGTATCATTCATTTTTTTCTGCGAGCCTTATTTCTTAGCGTTACAAACTTTGTGGCAAACTTATAATACTCTCAGATTTCATCTAGAGTATAAAAAGAACGAAAATATGTTATAAGGGAACACGTGTTCAAAAACGTGATTTTAGTTATCTCGAATTTCTGAATTTTGTTTTGATCAAATTAAAAAGATAAGGTACTTTATGAACGGAGAATTTCATGTTCTCCAACTCTCACTTGAAGCATTTTTACGTATTAGTAGCCGTTTTCAAGTTACAGAGGTTCAAATGTAACCACAACAGGGTTTTTCGCAAAGTTGAGAAAAATCGACGTTTTTCGACTGTCGATTCCGGCTACACCACTGGATCAAATTTGACGTTTAGGTAGCTATAGCTTTAGGTAGAATGTTATGCTCTTTAATTTATCTTTAAATGTTTTTCTAGCTAGGATGCACAGTTTTCAAGCTATAATCAAAAAATCAAAAAAAGTACCGAAATTTCGAGGTTTTTTGAGATTTTGACCATGTTCCGCAAAAAAATTTTGGCGTGAAACTCCGGATTCGTGTTCAGCACCCCAAAAAACATAAAAAATGAAAAAAAATACTCCACCCGAATTTGTATTCCCAAATCACGCAATGGCTGGACTACAGGTGATCATAAAAATATGATCCCGAAGTAGATCTTCTACGATGTGCAAATGCGTGTCAGGCAAGTACAGAACAGATGAAAAATGCTCTCCTCATCGTCTTCACAGCTTCTTCAAAAGTCGTGGTATGGAAGTCGAAGCCTTCTGGCCAAATAATTTTCGTGTAACGGCAAGCAGCTTCATTTATCCACCTCGAATTGGCATTGTCAATAGGAGGCCACCTTCAATCTTCTATGGCTATGGCCTGGTATCCAGCATAATGTAATATTATTGGCTGCGTTCCTATTTTGGACCGTGTCGGAAGCGCGTTGACACGGTTTCATAGATATTGTACTTTGCCAAAACGGTACGATTTCACACACCGATACCAGAATCTTTTTGAAGGGCAAAAGTATCACGAATTTTTTCCGATCCGATTACCCCTTCAACGATTCCTAGAGTTTTGACAGTTCGCTCTTGACAAGTTCTGTCACTCCATTTGTAAATAATTGTTTGTTGGCCTCAAAGTACGTATAGTGACCGGAAAGTCTGTCCTCGCTCGTAATTTTATTTGAAAATTGTGTTTGAAAGTGGAAATATCCCTTATTAAGTGGCGTATGTTTGTGTGAAATATATTCATGGCGGCAAGGGAATCGTGTCGTTTCCCAGAAAAACCACGAATCGGAGAAGGGACAATGGATAAGTAGCGGATTTACGATACTTTTAGGAACGCACCCATTATAATATAGGTTGAATTCAAGGGCTCTCGCTGTGGCCTGACTGTCTGTGTAAATCGTAATATTTCGCGCATGATATTTCGCCCGAGCCATGACACTGCCTCTTCTATTGCGCGAATCTCCGCCTGGAAGACATTGCTGTAGCTTGAGAGGTAGGAATACATAGCAAAATAAAACCATTCGGGGAAAACTCCAGCAATCACTCCTTCATCGGTCTTGGAGTCGTCAGTGTAGATACACAGAGGGTCTAAAACCGTCGGGCCCTCCATTTTCAGTAACTGCAGGGTGGAATTGCACAAGTATTCGTATAATTTTTCCGAACCAATATTTCGGTATATACCTATAGAAGTCCGTGCGAGAGGGGATGTTAATATTATTCAGGACTGAAGCATGACCAATATTTGACATCGTCCGGTGACCTGTCTCTCTTATGCGGATCACCGTGGCAGTTCACCTACAATGTCCATAGGAGGAATGTTTCAGCATCATCTCTAAAGCTGCTGATGGGGTCAAGTGGAGAGCGCCAATTATGACTATACACGTCACCCTCTGTACATTTGCCAGGACATTGCGGTTTGTCTCTGTCCGTAAGGCATTACACCAAACAACCACCCCATACAGCAGTATGGGACGCAGGACTGGTACAAAAAGCCAATGGAGCATTTTTTGTTGCAGACCCCATCGAGCTTTTTATGGCAAGTTACACCCTAGGGTACATACCACAACCTTGGAGGAAAGTTAATGTGGTCTTCATACCCAAAGCGGGCAATAAGCCGGAACATATGCCCATATCCTATAGACCGATTAGCCTTACTTCCGTATTCCTTAAAACCATGGAAAAGTTGCTTGATTTGCATATCAGGCACAAGATGGAACTGTCGAGCCCCCTACATCGTATGCAATTCGCGTACACGAAGGGCAAGTCAACAGTAACCGCCTTGCATAGCCTTGTCAGTACAATCGAAAAGTCCCTCAGTGAAAAGGAAATCGCGTTGTGCGCGTTTCTTGACATTGAGGGGGCTTTCGATAATACCGGCTACGAGTGCATTTCCAGAGCACTGGAACTCAGGGACATCCCGCCCGCTACCATTGCATGGATAGATGCCATGCTCCGCGGACGGGATATTCACTCAACTCTAGGCAGTACATCCATTTGCGTGAATGCCGTAAAGGGTTGTTCACAAGGTGGCGTTCTGTCACCCCTTTTGTGGTCCCTTGTCGTAGACGAGCTGATTTCCATGCTTAATGAGCGCGGTTATCTTACTATCAGATACGCGGATGATTTAACTATCATAGTCAGGGGCAAATTCGAATCTATCATCACTGAGGTGATGAGGTCGGCCCTTGACATAGTTCTACACTGGTGTGTTGCTGTGGGCTTACATGTAAACCCACAGAAAACTGCCGTTGTGCCGTTCACACGAAAATGAAATATGACATTGGATCCAATTTCGTTAGGCGGCACGACCTTAGATTATTCCACTTAAGCTAAATGTTTCGGGGTAACTCTAGACTCGAAACTCACCTGGAATACTCACATAGATAATGTACTTGGCAAAGCCACACGCACAATGTGGGCTAGCAGAAGTTTCTTTGGACGGACATGGGGGCTCACTTCAAAGATAATTGAGTGGTTATACACCATGCTGGTGCAACCTATGGTGACCTACGCAGCGCTTATGTGGTGGCCAAAAACTCAGCAATTTTCTGTCTTGCTGAAGTGCAATAAGCTTCAACACCTTGCCTGCCTTGGCAACACTGGAGCTATGCGCACTTGTCCTACGCCAGCCCTGGAGGCGATTATTGGACTTACTCCGTTGCATATATTCATTCAAGAATCAGTAGCTCTAAATGCTCTTAGACTTCGTTTAACTTCCGACGTACCCAGTGAAGAAAGCGGTCACATGAGCATTCTGAATCAAATTCCTGACGTGCAGATCTGCTTGAGATCAGATTACATTATCACGGAGGTTTGCTTCGGCAGAAAATTTTCAGCCCTCATCCCTGACCGCTCTGAATGGGTAAATGGCACACCCTGATGTATCAAGTGGTTCACCGATGGGTCTAAAACAGAACAGGGTGTTGGTGCAGGTGTCTTTGGACCCAACACCAGGATTTCGATCGCAATGTGAGTCTCCCCAACATTTTTCAAGCTGAGATCCACGCCATTGAGGTCTGCGCCTGGGTAATTTTGGAAACTGGACTTCGCGGCGCTCACATTGCTATCTACTCAGACAGCCAAGCAGCTATAAAAGCGCTCTCCTTATACAAGGTCTCTTCAAAACTGGTGAAGGAGTGTTACGATCTCCTTCAACTGTTGGCAACCAAAATCCGAGTCTTCTTGTGTTGGGTGCCAGGCCACCAGGGCATTGAGGGGAACGAGGCTGCGGATGAACTTGCTGGACAAGGATCATCCAGTCGTTTTCATGGACCTGAGCCTTACTGTGGCTTTGGACTAGCCTCGGCCAAACTGCAGATCTTAGATTGGTTTGCACGATTGCGTCAACAGTACTGGAATAACCATTCCAGGGCTTCGTCAGTCAAAGGAAGCTGATCATGCCCTTCAGTCACAAGGGTACTACTCAAATGAGTAGAACCCACCTAAGACTCCTAGTGGGGTACTTATCTGGCCATCACCTGGTCAGATATCACCTGAACAAGATAGGTCCGTCAAGCGAGACTGAATGCCGCCTTTGTCTGGAGGACGTGGAAACGACCAAGCACATCTTGTGCAAATGTCCCGCCATCGCGCGTTTTAGGATGTCACTCCTCGGGCAGGCTACTATCAGCACTGCAGAGTTCAGGTTGATTCCTGCTAAATAGCTACTGCCCTTTATTAGAAAGGTGGACGGTCTTTTGGATTAATGAGCAACGGCACAATAGATCTTTATGGTCGCAGTGCCTTCCTGCTGGGAAAGTAGCTCGAATCTTCTATCTATCTATCTAGGTCTAGACAAGCTATGGAAAAACAGTTGTCCCAAGGAACAACTAGGTCCCAGCGTCTCATCACTAGACTCTATCGAGAACGCATCTTGCTTCAGAATATAGCCGGATGGATGCACTTGTCGATTGGATTTTCCGCAGTCTAGAGCAAAATCAACCCCCATGAGCTTCGTTTGGCTTTCCTTAACTCTTTCTTGCACTCACCAAGATGTTTTTATACGAGCGCCGATTACATTACATTAATTCTATTTTTTACGCTATTTTTGGCCACTGGCCAGACATATCGACAAATATCCAGCCTTGAACACATGAGTTTAGATTTTTACATCTTAATTTGGCTTTACACAATTTAGCTTTCTTTATAAATTTGACTGAAAATATTTTCTTAATTGAATATTATGTAATAATCCAAATTTATAACTATATATATTTTTCAATTACCATTTCCATTTTTCAGATTACCCGCTACGTAAGGTCCAAATAAAAGCTGCAAGCATATGTGTAAGTGCTGCAGCTGTGTCGATATTTTCAACATTCCTCTTGGTGTACTGCCAGAGTCGCTGCTCTAATTTTTCCATAAGATCCCGAAAAGATGATAGCTAAAAGTATTGCATGATCTTACGCAAAATTTATATATAAATAAATATTTTTTTTTCTCCTTGTTCAAATTAATATACTGTCAGCTTTAATTTATTTTATAATATACACATATTAAATAGATCGCGTAACTTGGCTCATCACAAACTCTTTATCGTGGTGTGTCAGTGAATGAAAAGCAATACTGCCTTTCTTTTTTGTATTTAAAATTATTTGGAGCTAATTATAATAAATATTAGCCCGTAGCTATTTTACATATAATAATAATATACTAAAATATTATAAGGATATCCGTCCTGGAATCCTAATTCTAATCCAAACTATTTACAAATTTAGAGCAATTTTTCTACTTACATTTTCTTTAAAAAATAGTTAAATATTTATTATTTATAATAAACATAGTTATTATCAAATTGTTTGTCTAAGCAAAGCTTAGCAGTTGATAAACTTTCTGTAACAAAATGAATGTAAATTACTTATACCAATTTCGCCATTTATCCTTATATTTCGGGAACAATTTAAAACGCGGTTATTAATTTCGTTTTCCCTAATCGCAATCTTTGATCAAAGACTATATTTTTAAGATACATGTTACATTTTTGTTTCATTAAGTCAAACTACCATTAAATGGCGATTCAAATAAACTCGATTTTATAATATATGCAGTTTGTGACATTTTTTATTTATTATTTTTTTTTTCATTAGAAGTAAAAAAATACGTATACATCTTTAAGATCATCATTATAATTATCGTGGCGCGACAGCCCGCCGTTGGGCCTTGACCGCCTGGATCGGAATCCTCCAATTATCTCGGTCACATGACCGCGTCCTCCAATTTTGGAAGTCCAGTAGTTGTTCGGCGTCCGCATTTACTGAGCTCTCACTAGGAGCTCTTGGTAATCTAGGCAGTTTCGCTCCGTCGACTTGTTCTGCGTTCATTACTCTCTTTGTAATGCGATCATCGTCCATTCGTTGTACATGCCCTGCCCATTAAAGTCGTTGTAGATTGACGATTTTCGAAACTTCCAGCTCATCGTACAGTTCATATAGGTAGTACAACTCATGGTTGTACCGGATCCATAACGATCGCAAACAGCCCCGAAAATTCGCCGCAGAACATTAGCGTGCGTTTACACGTGAACATCTCGCCGAATTTGAACATTACCGCGGTAATGTTCTTGAACATTAGGACTAATATACCAACAACTTTCAAGTAAATTTCGTTGCCGACACACACGGAAGGCATGAAGAATGATGGGTTGCTAGAAAGATACATATTTGCCCATGGACCCGTAAACAGAAAATTACCCTTCGTCTGTTTGTTGTCATTAGGTAATAATATGCGTATTGTTGATTCGTAGTGTTGTTGTTTTAGTTATGAGACCTTTTTTTTTGAAAGAATTGTCTTTATTGAAGAGATCGTTAGATATCGGGTATGCATTTTTCTACTGCAAGTGCATATTACTGGGTTATGGTTTTTGACTTGTTATTGTTTTGCATTGGGAAATCAATTTGATGATGAAATTTATGGATGAAAGCAATGATCACACGAAGGCGAAGTTTAATTTAGATTGTTTGGAACTCTATCTAAATGCTGTAAATCAATTAATTTGTACGTATGTCACGTACATTGTATGGATTTTTTTTATTTTATTTTAGTTTAAGTGAATAAAGTACAAGTAATATGCAAATATGCACCAACATGGAATTGTGGTTTTGTGAAGGAATACATTATATGCAGCCTAGAATTATAGGTACGTACATACATCCACATTTTTGTCTAGTAAGGAAAATTTCTTGTTTATGGCCCGTCCCATATATTGTAAAATTAAAATAGATTAGACGGGAATAAAGTGCGATGCATGTTGTTTGTTCAGTGTAAAGACAAATGAAATAGACTACTGCTGAAGGCTTTTTGAGTATCTGCATCTACCTGTTTCTCAGTAGATACTTTATCTGTTGCTCAATAGGGGCTGTATCTTTTGTCAATAGATAATGAGTCTATTGCTCAGCATATACTGTGATTGTTAGCCAATATATATTGCATCTGTCGCTCAGTAGATACTGTATCTAATGGTCAGTTGGTACTGTATCTGTTCTTTGTAGATACTGTATCTGTTAATCAGTAGATAGAAAATGAGAGACCAGTTTTCATCCAGGTCTTGTATGGGATCACATCTGGATCTGAGTTGAACATGAATTAGCTGAAATAAACTTCTTTCTCCGCCATCCGCCTCTAAACCATTCAATACTGAGCCCGTAATTCGGCCCCATGCAGCGAAGTGTCTGTATGATGGTTGTTTAAGTTCGCTCGTCGCAGATCCGTGTCCTTTTTTTAGGGTTTTGTAGTAAAACAAAACCCTTATGAAATCGGTCATGCGTCCGTCTGTCTGTCCGTCTGTCCATGAAATATCTCATGAACCGCTGAAGCTACATATTTGAAATTTTGTGGGAATATGTAGAATTATTATATTTTAATTCGCCGGAGAAAGCGATTCGTTGTAATAGGCTGACTTTAAGGGGAGGTCCCCATAGAGGGGAAATGAAGGTCAAAATTTTTTTTCATCTGGTATCGGCAAGTGGGATATCATAAGAAAGGTAGCACCGAGTACATTCCATTTTTGGTATTTTCACCAAATTTGAAAAAAGGGGAAAAGAGGTAGAGGGGAAAATATGTGATCCGAGTTTGTCCCCCCCCTTGCATTTCGAGACCGTTACACTTAGAAATATGAAAATTTGCAGAAATGCGGCATTTTACTAGCATAGAAAACTGAAAATCGTAGAATTTTGATATCTCATCAAAAAAGGTTAATAATAGTACATTTCTATAGTTGCAGTTAGCACGCCCCTGCACCCTTTAAACGCATCACAGGTCAAAAGTATTGATGGCCAATGATAACCAACACTATAGGCAATAATGTCTCGAAGTTTTATTACAATCACATAATATTTAATAATAGTGCATTCATTTAAATTTAGGCATTTTGACACTATCCACACAAAAAATACACCTACCGGCCTCATAGGTGCGAGTACTACTTTCATGTTGTTTTTCGTTGTGCGAATTGCAGTTATTTAACGAATCATTTTTAAAAGGGTAGAGATTGGTTGAGGCGCTGACTAATACAACTTAAGCGGGTGGAGGGGGGGGGGCGTCCACATAGAGGCGAAATTAAGGTTAATTTTTTTTATCGACTGGTATAGGCAAGTGATGTTTCGTGAGAAAGGTAATATTGAGTACATTCCATTTTTTCGCATTTTCTTGAAATTTGTATTGTAGAAAGGGGAACATTGGGGGAGGAGAAAATATTAGTTCGTAACTTGTTCCCTTTCCCTTGCAGTTCGAGACCGTTATACTTATTGCAGAATTATGAAAACTTACAGGAAGGTGGGTTCCGAAAAAAAATGGAAAATAATGGCATCTGTATATCTTCTCAGAATAGGTCAATAATAGTTTATTTCTATAGTTACAGTTAGCACACCCCTGCATGCCTTAAACACGTTCGAGGTCAAAAGTACTGACGGCCAACGATAACTAACACCTTAGGCAATAATATGTTCTAAGTTTCGTTACAATCACGCAATATGAATTAGCATGTAAAATGTAAGCGAGTAAGACATTTTAATTCTGTTTTTTTTTATGCATCTGAATGGTATCAGGAAGAGCAAGGAGCCGATATTTATACTCGTATACCCAAATAAGCGCTTGCTACAAAACCCTCGAATTGCGGGCGTAGCCCTCTACCTATATATTCCGGTTTCATTTTTATCTGACACCGATATCAAAATGACTCCAAAATGAATAATTACACCAATTGTATGTTTCGGGTACATGCCCTACATTGCCTAGGTTCAGGATTCTCAACGTTGCAATTACGTTTCAAGTATTAAGCAAATGTATGTCAAACGATAAAAAGGGAAATCAACCAGGACAATTTTCTGATTCATTTCACTAGTTTGTATTTTACATGCCATCTCCACCTGAAATTGAACTGAGTTCAAACCAAATTAGAACGTTTAGGGTTTTGACGGAACGCACCTATTCAAAATATTGATCATACGGCGGAGATTAATAAGATCTTTTTTGTAGTACAATTTTACGTTTTAGAATCAATTGCCTACCTAAATGTATACATCGATAAGCAAATTATACGAAGATATGGGTTAAATATTTTAATATACCTACATCTTTATACTAATATATCAATCTAATATACCTACATAGCTCAAACAGTTACATTTTAATCAATCAGACTTACATCTGATTGCATTTCGATCTAACACCTCACAAAAAAATATCCATTTGTCCTTATTTCATTATTTTCTGGCCTGGTGTCATAAAATCGAAAACAAACCAAAAAAATCCAAACAAACAACAACTCAACTCAAATTACCCATCGTCTACCTGCTGGCAATTTGTGTGAAACGCAAGACGATTGAAGTAGATTCGTAGCATATACATTTTCTCCCAATGGTTGACCCTTGTTTGAAAACATACCTCCATATGAAAAGGTACATTTCCATTAAATTCGGCGAATATTTTCGCCCGTTCCCATTCCTCATGGGAACAGCTCTGAACATATTCGCCGAATGCACCTTTTGTCGTCTTAATGCTTTTTCCATAAGACGCGCAGCAATATTCGGCGAAAAAGTTCTCGGGAAATGGATAGATGGGAACATTGCCTGTTCCGTTCGGCGAATATAATGCTATTGTTATTGTATTCACATTCAAATTCGGCGAGATGTTCACGTGTAAACGCACGCTAACGTTCAAATGTGTCTAGAAAGTTTGCGGAGGCTTAAGTTAGGGTCCATGCTTCGCAGCCATAGAGTAGTACTGGTCGTATAATGGTTTTGTACACGCGTAGCTTCGTGTTTCTGTGCACATGCTTCGATTTCATTAAGTCGAACATACACCATCCGGAATTCCTGTCCGGAAAAATTGATCAGGACCGGCCCTCAGGAATTCCGGAACGTGTATGGCTGCTTCAGGCCGCCGGACAAGCCATTGAGACGGCCGGAAAGATAATTGGAAATCGATCTCATCGCCATAGAATGAAGGTATTGAATTGTACGGCATTTTACTTTACATATAGTTTATTTCAATAGACGAATGTATCTGAAAGTAAAATTCCGTACAATTCAGTCCAATAGCTCCAGTGAAAATTCATCCTGGTCACGGGGCCGGACAGGCCGCCCCAAGGCGAACTATCCGGCCACGTGAGTAGAATGAGTTTTCACTGGAGTTTATTTCAATAGACGAATGTATCTGAAACACGCGGCCAGAGAGGCCGCCTCAAGACGAACTGTCCGGCCTTGAGGAATTCCTTGTTGAATTCCGAACAGGCCGCTTCAAGTACACTGTCCGGCCGCGTGACTAGAATGAATTTTCACTGGAGTTTATTTGAAGGCGGCCTGAAACGACCATACACGATCCGGAATTTGTCAAGGCCGGGCCTGATCACTTTTTCCCGACAGGAACACCGGATGGTGTACGTTCGGCTTTATGGGAAGAACCGAGAAAAAAGTCGTATTAGCTAACAGTATCCGTCGCTTGATTTCGTCAGTTTCGTTGGCGTCCCTTGGCAAGTAGCAACCCAGGTATATTAAGTCCTTCACCAACTCGGTGTTGAGGTCGCTCACATTAATGCTCGATTTTGCGTTTGTCCTTGTCGTGGATTACTTTAGTTTTACCTTCGTTGATACGTAGTTCCAACTTCTTTTGCAGCGGTATCGAGCGTATGCAGAAGTTCTTCTGCATCGGCCAATCTTCGGGACATTGATGTCGTCGGCGTACGCTGCAAATTGTGTCGACTTGATGAGTAGCGTCTTGCTGTTGTCCATATTCATAGCCCGAATAGCGTACTTCAATGCTAGGTTGAAGAGCGTCGGTGCCAGTCCATCGCCCTGTTTCAAACCAGTGCGTGTTTCAAATAGATCAGTAAGTCTATTCTGGATCCTGACTTGTGAGACGGAGTTGGTCATCGTCATCTTTGCCAGTCGCAATAATTTTCCCGATATACAAAATTGCAGCATGATATTTTACAGCACACACTGATCGATACTGTCACATGCCTGCTTGAAATCGCAAAGATTTACGTTTACGTTGTATTCCCAGCACTTCTGGAGTATCAGTTTGACCGTAAAGAGCTGATCGGTTGTGGAGCGACCAGATCTGAAACCGCTTTGATATTCGTCAATGATCCGTTCTGCGTACGGTGTTATTCTATTTTAAAGAATTTTCGTCAAAATTTTATAGGACGTATAAACTAGTGATATGCCCCTGTAATTCTCACACCGCAGTTTATCTCCCTTTTTGTGAATTGGACAGATGATGCTTCTGCGCCAATCGTCATTAGCTAGACCCGTTCCACCGAATTTTAGCAGTTCAGCTGGAATCTCGTCAGCACACGGCGCTTTATTTCGTTTTAGTGACCGCAACGCGAGATCAACCTCCTCTACTGTCGGGGGTTGAATGGGTGTGCCTAGATCAATATCGTCGAGAGTTTCCTGTGTGGGGATGTTAGATGGTCGGTTTAGAAGCTCTTCAAAATAAGAGGCCTATCGTTTGTTAATGCCATCGGTGTCGCTGATGATATGTCCATCCTTGTTCGTACAAAGGCCACTTGATAGCTGTTCTTAATTGTGTTTACTATTGTGTACACTTGCCTGGTGTTTTAGCTTAATTTTCGATAATGTTAAGCAACAGCTCTTCAAAGTATCATATTTACGTTTCTTACGTCTAATTATTCTATTCGATATTCGCCGTAGTTCGTCATATTTCATTCTTTTGGCCCTGGTTCCTCGTTAAATCCATTGTCTGTAGGCTTCGTTTTTCGCGTCAAGTGATTTTTTGCATTCTTCGTCGAACCAGTCATTTCGCGCTCGCGGGGCTCTATATCCCACCTTCTCTGCGACATGTCTGCTGGTACCCTTGAGTTCTTCCCAGAACCCATGGACGCCTGTGTTGCTAATTTTGTGTAGCATAGGCGATAGTCTTCCCTCAAGGGCGGAGCATACGCCACCGCCGTAGCATCGCTCAGAAGCTTATCAACTGCGAATTTTTTTGGGAGGGCTGATTCTCGATTGGTGCACGGAGGAAATTCTACATCTGTAGGTCGTTTTCACCAAGAGATGATGTGAGACGCAGTTTGCTCCTCGATAGGAGCGGACATCCATCAAACCAGACGCCCATCTCCTGCGAATGGGGAAGTGATCAATTTGGTTGACAGTGTGTGCGTCTGGAGATTTCCAGGTCTGCTTGTGAATGCGTCGATGCGGGAAACACGTAGAGCTTACGACTAGATTCCTGCTGCAGGCGAAGTCGATAAGACGCTGGCCGTTGTCATTACATTCTTCATGGAGACTCTGGCCTCCAGTGGTCCCCCGGTGCCAACTTTCATTTCCGACTTTCGCGTTAAAGTCGACCAGCAATAATTTGACGTCGTTTGTTGGAAGTGAGTCGAAGAGAGTCTCTAGCTCCAAATTAGGCTAAATTTCACCTGCGTAAATAAAGTACTACTATAAAATTCATTTTTTTTTTAATAGTCGTTCGGGGTCGGAGTTCACCAAGGCAGTGTATTGAGTTCCATGCTCTTCAACATCATCATGTTCTATTAGTTAACAGTCATCTCTGACGGCCTGGAACTATCCCTACCCTCGCCGTTGACATTGTCCTGGTTAGCAAAGACATTGTTGCCTTGCAAGCTCCACTAACCAAGTGGTGTAAGGTACTGGAGGATCGTGGACTAAGGATAAGTATACCAAATACTATCTCTCTTAATTGCCCTAACCCCTTGTGGGGCATAGCGCGTCAACTGTTCCATGTGACCCAGTTGACGTTTCGTCGGCATAAGCTGGTTTTGAAGAATGCAGTTGCCAGCATGCACCTCCTGCACATCCATGGCCACGAAAGTTGTCGTGGACCGAATTCGAACCCAAAACGCCAGTAGTCAAACATGAGACTGATGCCTCAACTGCCTCACTGCGCTACCGGTCGCCCCAAATACTGAGTAGCTTTCTTGTTCTATCTCAGACCGATTCCAGAAATATTCAGTAAATGAGAGCACCTGAAAACTTTTACAAAGTTCAACTAACTTGGCTCGATGGTCAACAAGGAAGCTATCTGCGAAAAGTACCTACATTCGAGGCAGCTTGTTTGTTAAGCTACTATTCATTGAAAAGCTCGAACATTGTCGTATGGATTGGTATCCGTATTGCCATGTTCTAAGGCATCCGCCTGAGAGCCCTGTCAATAAGGGTCGATCAATAAATGTTTTACTCGTACTAGTTGGACCTAAGACCCGAGGCAGACGGAAGCACACGTGGATCGATCAGATGAATAAGCAACAACAACACATAAATCTCGGCGATGATACTCATCAAGACCGATCTGCCTGCAGAAGCAAGCTGAGATTATACCGCGAGAAGGGCAAAAGCCACAATCATACCAACGCGAAGCCACAGAGTGGTATCAAAGAGGATTGATATTCGACTCCATAGAACTTCCGCCTCTGCCAGTAGATTTGTATGTATTGATTCTCTTGTGTATCTATACTCCTTGGGGGTATGGAATGGCGTCCTTCGGGATTAAAATTAATAAAAAATAGGTCGAACATTTCGCATTTTTCTGTATTTTTGTTTTTATTCATTGAACCAACAACGTATTGTAAATTGTAAATACCTCTTTTGATGTACATAATAGGTAGTACTGCACAGCAGAGACCCAAATCTAGATAGATTTGCAAATCCCGTACCGATGCACACCATTCTTTCCTTCTTCTCCTTCAACCGCCAAAATTTAGTTGGCAGTTGTACTGTCGTTCACTTACATGGGAACAGGTAGACTATAGGTGTGTTTTTAGGGTTTTGTATTAAAAACAAAACCCTTATGAAATCGGTCAAATGTCTGTCTGTCCGTCTGTCTGTCCGTCTGTCTGTCCGTCCGTCTGTCCATGAAATATCTCACGAACGGCTGAAGCTATTGTACATACATGAAATTTTGTGGGAATATGTAGAATTATTATAATTCGCCGGAGAATGCGATTCGTTGTAATAGGCTGACTTTAAGGGGAGGTCCCCATAGATGGGAAATGATGGTCAAAACTTTTTTACCATCTGGTATAGGCAAGTGGGGTATTATGAGAAAGGTAGCACCGAGTACATTTAATTTCTGGTATTTTCATCAAATTTTAAAAGAGGGGAAAAGAGGTAGAGGAGAAAATATGTGATCCGAGTTTGCCCCCCCCCCCCTTGCATTTCGAGACCGTTATACTTAGAAATATGAAAATTTACAGAAAAGCGGCATTTTACCAGCGTAGAAAACCTAGATTAATAGAATTTTGAAATCTCATCAGAAAAGGTTAATAATAGTACATTTCTATAGTTACAGTTAGCACACCACTGCACCCCTTAAGCATACCCGAGGTCAAAAATATTGATGGCCAATGATGACCAACATCATACGCAATAATATCTCTAACTTTCATTACAATCACATAATATTTAATAATAGTACATTGATTTAAAGTTAGGCATTTTGACACTATCCACACAAAAAATACACCTACCGGCTTCATAGGCGTGAGTACTACTTTCATGTTGTTTTTCGTAGTGCGAATTGCAGTTATTGAATTAATCATTTTTAAAAAGCTAAAGATTGGTTGGGGCGCTGTGTTTTAATTGGCTAACTTTACTGGGTGGAAGGGGGAGGGGGGGGGGGGGTCCCCATAGAGGCGAAATTAAGGTAAACAAATTTTTTTCCACTGGCATAGGCAAGTGAGGTGTCGTAAGAAAGTAATGTTGAGTACATTCCAGTTTTTGCATTTTCTTGAAATTTGTTGAAAGGGGAACAGTGGGGGAGGGGAAAATATTAGTTCGTAATTTGCTGGCGATATTTATATACCAAAATAAGCGCTTGCTACAAAACCCTCGGATTGCGGGCGTAGCCCTCTATATTCCGGTTTCATTTAAACATTTATCAGGTGCTAGGATACCTTCATGCATTACAATAACAACTTAAATATTTACGGATGAGTGGGGTGGCTGACGTGCACTCGATGAATTGTACAATTGTGCCAAAAAAACGTGCCTGTTCGTATGCTTGTCGTTAATTTGACAATTGGTCCAAATTTACGACGATGATACATTAATCAATTGGCACAGTTCAGCATGGCGGCTGTATTCATATTTGCTTGTCATATGAACAGAAACGAACCAATTCCGAAAGCAAATGTCAATTTGGAAAGCCAATCAGGGTAGGCAACTTCACAATCAGCAAATTTAACCTGCCCTTGATTGTTTTTTTTTTTTTGCTCCACGAATTAACTTACCCTAACCCGTTGTACGAAAAAATGAAACCGGAATATAGAGGGCTACGCCCGCAATCCGAGGGTTTTGTAGCAAGCGCTTATTTTGGTATATAAATATCGGCTCGTTGCTCTTCTTGATACCACTCAGATGGACAAAAAAAAAACATAATTAAACTGTCTTACCCACTTACATTTTACATGCCAATTCATATTACGTGATTGTAACGAAACTTAGAACATATTATTGCCTAAGGTGTTGGTTATCGTTGGCCATCAGTACTTTTGACCTCGAACGTGTTTAAGGCATACAGAGGTGTGCTAACTGTAACTACAGAAATAAACTATTACTTACCTATTCTGAGAAGATATACAGATTCCATTATTTTCCATTTTATATGCTATTCGGAACCCACCTTCCTGTAAGTTTTCATAATTCTAACAGTCTCGAGATTCCAGGGGGGGGGGGGGGGGGGGCAAATTACGAACTAATATTTTTTCCTCCCCCACTATTCCTCTTTCTACGAATTTCAAGAAAATGCGAAAAAATGGAATGTACTCAACATTACCTTTCTCACGGCACCTCACTTGCCTATACCAGTCGAAAAAAAAATTTTTTGAGCTTAATTTCGCCTCTATGTGGACCCCTCCCCCCTTCCACTCGGTAAAGTTTGCCAATTACGACGTAGCGCCCCCAACTAATCTTCACCCTTTCAAAAATGATTAATTAAATAACTGCAATTCGCACTACGAAAAACAACATAAAAGTAGTACTCACACCTACATATGAGGCCGGTAGGTGTAATTTTTGTGTGGATAGTGTCAAAATGCCTAATTTTAAATGAGTGTACTATTATTAAATATTATGTGATTGTAATGAAACTTAAAGATATTATTGCCGATGATGTTGGTTATCATTGGCCATCAATATTTTTGCCCTCGGCTGTGCTTAAGGCGTGTAGGGGTATGCTAACTGCAACTATAGAAATGTACTATTATTAACCTTTTTTGTTGAGATATCAAAATTCTACGATTTTCGGTTTTCTACACTAGTAAAATGCCGCCTTTCTGCAAATTTTCATATTTCTAAGTATAACGGTATCGAAATGCGAGGGGGGGGGGACAAACTCGGATCACATATTTTCCCCTCTATCTCTTTTCCCCTTTTTTCAAATTTGATGAAAATACCGGAAATGAAATGTACTCGGTGTTACCTTTCTCATGATACCCCACTTGCCTATACCAGATGAAAAAAAAATTTTGACCTTCATTTCCCCTCTATGGGGACATCCCCTTAAAGTAAGCCTATTACAACGAATCGCTTTCTCCGGCGAATTATAATAATTCTACATACTCCCACAAAATTTCATGTATGTAGCTTCAGCCGTTCGTGAGATATTTCATGGACAGACGGACAGACGGACAGACGGACAGACATTTGACCGATTTCATAAGGGTTTTGTTTTTAATACAAAACCCTAAAAACACACCTAATGGTGTTGAGGTGGTCTCTATAGTATGTACGGAGGCACGTGTGTGTCCCTGAATTTCATAGCAATCAACTGTCATATGATCCCTTCTTCCTTTTCTGGGATAATTCACTCGAATATATTGCATACATTGTGGCGAAATATGGTGAAATGCAAATTCAGGGGAAGCATAGATAATCTATGGAGGAGCAATCCGCGTATACTCAATTTTAAACTATTTTAAGTAATTCCACTCGTAAAAAGTAAATAGAGAAACATACGCCCATTTCTCCGCAACACTCGCTCAGTCCATATGGAAGCACATGAGATGTCAAACTCACATTCCCCCCTCATACTTCCACTTTGTGCACAATAACATTCCATTTTTTCCCTCTACCGCGGAACACCCGCCCGGTTCATATAGCCCACACATGAGATGTCAAACTCCCATCACCCTTCCTACTTCCACACTTGTGCCGAATTACTTCATTTTTCTCGCTCTTTTTCATTTCCTTCTAATTCTTTCTTTTGTGAGGGGAAGATACGAGATTTGGGACGAGATTTTTTTAGATCTTGTTCAAAATCTGATTAGGAAATCTTAATAAATGTACGGTAAATCTAGGAGATTTGGGGGTAGATTTGCTCCTTGAGATTTATCCAAATCTTCTGTAGTATGCATAAGCTCTAAGGTCCGATATATAAATCTACAGGATTAATTTTTTTGCAGTGTATTTATAAATAATTTTGGATTCAATAATTTAAGTTTTCCAATGAGCAAAATTTGGAAATGGCAACTTTTACAACGAAGAAGAAGCACAGTGTGTATAATCTAAAATACTTATACTAAAAAGAAAAAGATCGGATTGAATGAAAAATTTCTTTTAAGTTAATTCAGAATTCACGCAGATTTATAGCCGCAGGGGATAACATTAAATTATCGTCATGGAAAGTGGTCTCGGAACTTTACCATTCTTTTCATCGGTTTCTGGTTCTCCATTCAGTTATCCTGTCTCATGCTCCGGATCAAATCCTTGGCATAACCACTGCCTCGAACCTCTCGACCATGCTCATTTCCTCCTTTCGGTCAAATGCTGGAAAGTATCCTCGAATAAAACTTCATCCGGCGACGTTCTCACAATATCGACTAGCCTCCAACTCGTCCCGAAAAAAATCGTATGGCTGAAGCTGTTACAAATCTCCCCAAAAGGAGTGAACAGTTTTTTCCACTTTTTCCTTTTAGTGGTGTTGAAAAATGCTATAGTAAACTTCTCGAGTTTTCATCTTCATCTGCTTCGAAGACCAGTACGCGCGGACATTTGTTCGTTTGAGACATTAATTTTTCCCAAGATGACATTTTTTCTGTAAATTTTCCGAATCTATGGTACGCTTATCGCAGTAATGGTCGGGGGTGGTATGTGTTTGGAAGCGAGTAGGAGGATTGTACTAATGATGACGAAAAATCGCCAAGAAATGTGAAAAAAATTTGGAGAGTTTTAATTAATTTTTTTCAGTAGGTTCATCTCCATTTCAGTTCATTTCGGTTTCATGGTTCATTTTAAGTGCGGATACGAGATTTCAAATGCTTGATAGGAACATTCGAAAGGAAATGACCACCGCCATGGAGACGGCAAAAGAAATGCCGGAAAGAGGTAGTTTTTTAGCCAAGTGAGGTCATGTTTTAATGCTGGGAAACAAATTAAAGGTCCTTATCTACTTAACAAGCTGATTGGAAATCTAACTCTGCCCGCCTCATTAAATTTAGAAATGATTACTTGAAATAATTATTGTAGTATAAAAGCATAAATGAACGACTTGTTAAGCAAAACTTTACCTTTAACGACCCGCTAATCTTTAAAATTAATTCGATTTATAAATTTCATAAAAAAAATACATCCTGAAAAGCATAATATAGATAGATCATATGATTCAGTCGACTATTCTCGATTAATGAACTGATCTGGCCAGGTTTAATAAAAGAAATATCCGCGACGAAAGAGAATGTTGCGCCGAAGCATTCGGTGCGACGTTGGGTAAGACCTTTGCATTCGCAAAAGATGTGTTGTGTGGTCTCATCATCAGCCTCGCAAAAGGTACAGCTAGCATTTTGTTAGATAAGAGTGAAGATGTGTAATGTACAAGGGTGTCACTAGATGCTGTTTTTGGGATGAAGCCGAAAGTTTGCCGAAATGACCGTGAAGTTCCGGCGCCGCTAGAAACAAATGTTTCACAACGAGCTAAGCGGCGGCATATGCTTGTTCCAGCTCAGTTTGGGAGATGTGGGCGGGGTTTTTTTGCCCGCTTGTTGCCCCAGGCATTACACAGATAACACGTATCATTTGCTTTAGGAGTACACACACACCCACACAATGAAGGAGGAAACGACTCAGGAAAACTAGTTGTAGGAAACGACCGTCGACCGGCTCATGCTATACGCTCCGGGCCCAGTTGGTTTGGATCCTTGGCTTCTAGTTGGGCATGCGTGCGCGCACAATTTTATGCGCACGAACACGATCCATCGCTAGCGGATCTCCGTGCGCGCACAACTTTTGTGCGTGCAATTTGGTCTGGACGAGATTCCATCAATATTTCATTGTATTTGCATAGCTCGCGTATAATCGTGAATTAGACAGATGAATCTGCTTTGAAACTCATAGACCAGTATGAGGAACATGCAATATTATGGAATCCAAAGCATCCCTTACATTATTCCAGGAATGGAAAAGTGGATGCAGGAGTCGAAGATAAAAATTGGATCCGTACACACCTTAGCAAATTTATGCGCACGAATTCTGTTCGCGCACAGCGTTCGTGCGCGCAAATATCACGTATACATATGAGCATTCGTGCGCTCACAGCATCATAAGCTTAAGCGTACGTTTATACTATGGCGTTCGGACGCGACGTTTTCTTCCGTCGAAGCAATTAATGGCTAGCAACACATGGAAATTAATGGGAACGTTGTTATTAGGCGCGGTAGCGTTTGACGTTAAACGTCGAACGTCGCGTCCAAAATGTTTAACGTCGCATGTTGGCGAACTGGCGTTAGAACGTCGAACGTCGACGTCCAAGTGGCACACTATAAACACGTGCAACTACCTATATATGGCAGAGTTTATATTTCGACGTTAACGACAGCGTTTTGTCTTGAATATTTTTTAGAATTACATGCAATTACTCTTTGTTGTGGTGATTTAGTAGGGATATTGTTTTGCGGATGAGGGTGTGGATAAAAAAATTTTCGAACTCGGGAATGCGGAGGAGTATAAGGATATTTGATAATGAAAAGATGAGGATACGGATAAGTGTGTGGATGGGGATATATTTGTTGATTTGTTTCTACATGTGAAATATTATCGTACGTTTATACTATGGCGTTCGGACGCGACGTCCAGAAAACGTTGTTAAATAACGTCGTAATATAATCACAAGCCAACGACTTTTTTTTAATGTCGAACGTCGACGTTTTCTGGACGTCGCGTCCGACCGCAATAGTATAAACTTACGCAAACATGCACAGCATAAAGCATATGTCGTTTTCGTTTCCAAGTTCCAATGGCAATGAGGAAGTGATATGTGTAGAAAACTGGTAAAACCGGTCAAGCCATATCCATACCCATCATACAATGCAATGGATGGCGGCGGGATGACATGCAATATGGCAACGGTGTGGCGTAGCGCGTAGTCTCAATCACAATGAGGAAGAATAAAGTAGGAGAAGCAGTGGAAATGTGGTTTGTAGCTTGTAGGTAGTTTAATCCGATTCAAGTTCATACTTTGATTCGATCCAAGTACTTTAATTCGATACCTACTCAGTACTTGAGCTAAATGTATCGATACCAAATGTACTTGGATCGGAAGCAAAAATGTCGATACCTTACTTGTATTTACTTGTATCGAATCAGCCCTAGTCAAACCATATGTATCATGCGATATTTGTCATGTGATATGTGTCGTGTGACATGTGTCATGCGATATGTGTCCGGCGATACATGTCATGCCAGATGTATCAAACGGCATATGTCATGCTATATGTGTCGTGTGACATGTATTATGCGATATGTGTCATGCGATATATCTCATGCAACATATGTCGTGCGACATAAATTAGGCGAAATTCACACACACGACACAGCGCTGCACGACGCAGCCACGCACAATAGCCAAGCTTAGTCGATCGTATCGCATGCTGAGCGATGAGTGTGAATCCGCCCGATGAGTGTGAATCCGCCCAAATTACAAGCAGTCGTTCAGCGCGGTGTCGTTTGTGTGAATTTCGCTTTATGCAGCATGTGTCATGCAACATGTATCGTGCGATATGTGTCATTAAAATACGTGTCATGCAGCATGTACATATCATGCGATATGTGTCATGCGATATGTATCGTGCGATATGTTTCATCCGATATGTGTCATGCAACATGTGTCTTGCGACATGTATAATGCGATAAGTGTCATGCGATATGTATCGTGCGATACGTATCATGCGATGTCGTTCAACATTTGTCATGCAACATAGGTCATGCGATATGTGTCATGCGAATTATGTCGTGCAATATTTGTCATGGGACATGAGTCATGCCTTATATGGCTTGCGATATGTGTGATGCAACATGTTTCAAAGCCGTCTTTCGAAGGAGTTGAACACTGATCGACTGAGTTGGCTGGATAGAACAAGTAAATATATAGCGATCTATTTTTATACCCTAGACTTTTAGTATAGGGTATATTGTTTTTGTCACGACGGAAATATGTAACACCTTAAAGGAGGCTCCGGAGGTATGGCAATGTATATATATAAATGATCAGGGTCACCTCCTGATTCGATTTAGCCATGTCTGTCTGTCTGTCTGTCTGTCTGTCCGTCTGTCCGTCTGTCCGTCTGTCCGTCTGTCTGTCCGTTCGCACGATAACTTCCGATAGAATGAAGCTAGAGCCTTGAAATTTTGGTCAAATATTGGAAGTATAATCTAGTTGGTTGGTATTGAAAATGGGCGTGATCGGGCTAAGAAAACGCCTACCTCCCCTACATATGCAAAATACTTAAATGGATCCATAACTCCCGATTAAATAAACATGAAAAGCTCTAGCTGTGGTATATTGCTCGTGAGGATGATCTTCTACTCTCCTGGAAAAACAAAATCGGTCAGTAGAAAACTAACGGCAATTTTCTTACAAAGAGCCCCGTACTACCCTACTTTTCGGGTTTTTTGTCTATAACTCTTGAACCAATTGACGTAGACACTTATGTGTAACCCTGGGGTGAGAAGCTGCTTGAGTTCTAGTAAGTTGGGCATAATCAGACCAAAGGAACACCTACCTCCCCTACAAATTTCAAAAAATTAAATATTCCTTTAATTACGATAACTTTCGATAGAATGACAGTAGCGTGTTGAAAATTTGTTAGAATGTTGTTAGTGAGATCTACTAGGTTGGTATTGAAAATGGGCAAGATCCGACCCAAGCAACCCCTACCTCCACTACAAATGAAACATCAAATAAGCGATAACTTTTGACAGAATCAAGCCAGCAACTGAAAGTTTTGGTCAAATGTTTGAAGTGAGATTGGGTTAGTTGGTATTCAAGATGGGTTAGATCCGACCTAAGGAACCCCTACCTCCCCTACAAATGAAACTTAAAATAAGCGATAACTTACGACAAAACACTGCTAGCGACTTAAAATTTTGGGCAAATATTTGTAATAGGATCCAGTTGGCTAATATTGAAAATACGTAAAATCCGACCAACGAAACCCCTACTTCCCCTACAAATGAAACATCAAATAAGCGATAACTAGAGTGAAGTGAAGCTAGATATTTGCAATTTTGTTTAAATGTTTGTAGCATGATCTTATTTGTTGGTGGCAATGATGAGCAAGACCCGACCCAAGGAACCCCTACCTCCCATACAAGTGAAACTTCAAATAAGCGATATCTTTCGATAGAATGAAGTTAGCGACTTGAAAAATTCGACAAATATTTGTAAAATGGGTTACTTCATTGATTTTGATAATGGTCAAGATCCTCCTGAATGATTGCCAACCTCTTCTATAAACTGGTCATATAGGGAACTCACTTTTACTGCATATGGTCGTTACCAATTGGTACTTTTGGTATCACCTCTAGGTCTGTACAAGTCTAGGGTATATACGCTTCGGACTCCGGGCCGAAGCGAAGCTTCGGCCTGGTTTTTTTTGCGGACGCCTCTACAACGTAGGTTGTCTAACTAGGGTGGTTAAACAATACGTTACTTTTTAAAAATCATACGGTATTCTTAGTGGATGTTCACACTGCGTGCGATGCCGAGCCGAGCCGAGCCGGGTCGAGCGATGCGATGTGGTGGGTGTTCACATTGCACGCCGTGCGATGCCGAGCCGAACGATGGCTTGCGATGCAAAGATGATCCGAGCGATGGCTTGCGATGCAAAGATGATCCGGGATGTTCACTGCACGCAATGATGGAGAGTAGGGACCAATTTAGTTCAAGGAATAGAATCTGTTCGACATCATGTCGTTTGTATGCTTGACCCAGTAAATTTATTTCTGTTTCAAAACAGTGCTCTAAAAATGGAAGGGCGTCGCCATTGGGTGCATCCCATTAATGAAGAAAGGCCCAGTATTGGTGAATTTCATCATCTCTTCCGCGACCTCAGACGAGAGGTTTCACAAGCGGATTGAGCAGCGGCGCACCGCTGTGTATAAACGCAAAAATCGGCAGCCGCGGCGGCTTTAGGACGATGAATGTATAAACCGCTCGACTCGCCGTTGCGACCACCGCCGCGGTTTGTGGAGCGGCGAGATTGCATTTGAATTCAGTGTAAGAGCCGGTACACATGGACGTCCAAATGACACCGGACGCATCGTCACTTAAGCTCCTCCCTCTTTGATACCTACCTATCTGCATTTCAATTCACATGATGCGATAGTACACAGCGTCACTCTGTATTATATAAGCCGGGCTACATAATAGCGAACCTGAATTTACAATTTATGTTATTTTTAGTTTTAAATAAACTGTCTTTTGGCCATAACTTCTAAAATATAAGGAATTTCGCATCTTTAACACCATTTTCACCCGCCTTACAAACCCCCGTCCGAGCTGAGAGCTCCCTCCCCACCATTTTTTTTTTCAAAATTAATTGTCAATTGTAGTAGTCACCATCAACGATTAACAATTAATTAATTGGGACTTAAAAGTGATCCTCAAGCGAATGGTTTAAGAAACATCATACAAATCAGACATTGTGACCGTGTCCGTGTTCCGGGTTCGAATGTATGTAGGCCGGCTTATTAAAAATTGATATGCGGACGCGTGAAATGACGCAGATAGGAGCAGAAACCAGCGTCATCCCAGATAGCTATCGCGGCGGCAAAATGTCGCCGATGCGCCGATAGTTATCGGATAGCTATCTGCGGCCATGTGCATCGCTTCATTGCCCGTAATGTATTTCTTCCTATCCGATTGAAAGTGACGCAGCGTCAGACGGCATTTCGACGTCCATGTTTCGCTTCTGCTCTATGCCTTTATACGCAGCGGTGTCCGCTGCTCAAACCGCTTGTGAAACCACGCGACCTTATTACGGTGGTAATAACCTTTCATTTGAGCCATACTGAATAAAAAACGGAGTCCAAAGCGTATATACCCTAGACTTGTACAGACCTAGTTGTGATACCAAAACTTCCAACTGACAACGGCCATTGCATTAAAAGTGAATTTCCCATATGGTCAGTTTGAGCTGTGGGCGTGGATCCAATGAAAACTTTCATCGTTCATCCATTCGAATTTTGGATATTTACATTTGAACTAACGTTTATAGGGAAGGTTGCCGTTCATTCAATAGGATCTTGCCCATTCTCAAAATCAACTAACAACCTACACTATAAATATTTGTCGCATTTTGAAAGTCGCTAGCATCATTGTATCGAAAGTTATCGCTCATTTGAAGTTTCGTTTGTAGGGGCGTAGAGGTTGCTTGGGACGGAGCTTGGCCATTTCCAATACCAACCAACTAAATCTAAATCCAAATATTTGAACCAAATTTCAAGTCGCTAGCTTCATTCTATCGAAAGTTATCGCTCATTTGAAATTTCATCTGTAGGGGTTCCTTCGGTCGGATCTTGCCCATTTTCAATACCAACCAACTAGATCATGCTACAAACATTTGACCAAAATTTCAAGTTTCTAACTTCATTCTATCGAAAGTTATCGTGCAAACGAACAGACAGACAGACAGATATGGCTAAATCGAATCAGGAGATGACCCTCATAATTTCCATGTATACACTGCCACACCGCCGCGCCTAAAAGTCTAGGGTATAAAAGCAGACATACATGCATTTTTTTCAGTGTGATCTTACATCAAATATTACTTTACAGCTCGTACTTGCACCATACTGGCTCCAAAAAGCTTCACATCGCAAAGCATCGCAAAGCCCATAAACTCCATCGCAAAGCCCATTAAATTCCATCGCAAAAAATCAGCAGCCGGTACTCGCACGAAAAAGCAAAGAAGTTTGTGAAAACATCGGGCCATCGCTCGGCTCATCATTGCATCGCGCGCAGTGTGTACACTCAAAGCGTGATTCCATTTAAAATTGAAGACTTTCCATTTTCTTGCTTTAAAAGCTTGTAATCGCATTGCATCGCTCGACCCGGCTCGGCTCGGCATCGCACGCAGTGTGAACATCCACTTAAGGTAAGTTCTAACAATATGTTGGATTTTGTGTTTAATGGTACAATGCGTCTATTTAATTGCCTATTTCCGTTTCATTGACCAGACAAAATCACACTGACGACCCCACTTTGGGCGCCATTCTTTTTTTAGGCCTTTTCCAACCACTTTTTCCTACCTTAAATTTCAGGGATGTAGAATCGAATAAATCCTTAAAGTCAGCTGAACGTAGCTTATGGTATGTCAACATCTCTAGCATTTCTATGTACTGTTGACGTTTCGGTGGCATATTTATTTCTCAGACTCCACCTCCAAAGCTTACGGTAAGCTCTAAACAAAATCGTTTTTTTTTAGTCTTGTGACGTACGGTATCGCGCCCAGTCGATTGTATTGTACATTCCGTTTCCATTGGCTAGATGAAATGGCACTGACCCCACATTGGGCGCCACTATTAGCTTTTTTAAATTTTTCTGACTGACGTAGGATCAAGAAAAGTCTTAAGGTACTATAGACTCAAAGGTTGCTTATGGTAAGGTCTAAAAAAATTTTGAGACAAAGACAACATTTAAGCTACCTTAAGAACATTAAAAAGAATAAATAAATAACTGGCGCAACAGTCCAATTTGAACCACGGCCTCGAGATGAGTTAGCATCATCTCATTTTCTAGATCGTGACGGTTTTTGTGCAGAGGTATGTGATCAGCAATACGCTCAACGCAGTTATTTACCCCATAATGGGTACTCATTTAACAGCTGAGTGGGCTCATAGTCCGACACGTAAATCCCCGGAATCGAACCGGGGCCCATTGCGTTGAAGGCGAACGTGCTAACCGTTGCGCCATCCGGACTTAAAAGGAATTACATATATTATAAATTATTTTTTTTTTTATGAAGCTAGAGCCCAGGTGGAAATATCATCTCTTCACTTATAGATAATCAATTGGATATCAATCTTCTGTAATAGGAAATATTATCTAAATTTAATTTAAAATATTTATTTTTTTTTTAAGAAAAACGAAAAGAAAATCTAATTTCAATTCTAGTGTCAATCACGTCATCCCACCCGAATTACTGTCCCCTTATCAAATCATACCTCCCAAAATGAACAACATCGTCTTTCGGTTTCCATCACTTCCGAACCCTAGACCCATGTAAATTTATTCAAAATCTCCAAAATTACACTTCGAAACATTCAATTTTGAATCCATTCAAGAATTCAATCAGAGACATTCCCAGGAAGACATCCCGAAAACTGATTTGTTCAATATCGCCTTTCGTCCTCCCTCTGACATGTATCCGTTTAAGTAGTTCAGGTCTTCGTGTTTACTTCTAGTGTAGCTACTTCTACTTCCAGGTCCGCCGAATCTTAAAGAAAGTTCAAGTGAGCAACAGTTGGGTATGCTCATGTCGTGTTTACGTCTAATCGAAAATGCCCTTCGGTAAAGATAACAAGGGTCAACTCGTCAAGTGACCAAAGTACATCCACACCCAATATATGACCATTATTCGGAAGTGGTTTCCAATATAAGTTTCGCAATCAAAGCAAATGACATGAACACTTCAGGGACAAACAAACATGTATGCTTGTGAATCGGATGAAACGGATTCTGGAGTGTCTCGTAGGACGAATGGGAGGAAGGTTTCAGAGGCTACCACCGGCATAGATGTGTTTTTCATTGAGAATATAGTGATAGAAGGGTTGACGAAGTAGTCGGCTTGGCAGAAATCTTTACTATAAATGACCACATGGGAGATACTCGTACACAGATGAATTAAACGGATTGAGAATGAAGATAATATTTTCATGGGTTGTATAGTGAAATAAAGTTCATTTATTCTAATTTGTTATCAGAATTTAAAGTCTGATGTTTGGAAAAGTAATGTAAAATCTAGAACAGAAAATAGAGAAATGTTGTGCAGCTAATTATTTTACCTGTTTGTCTAGGGTTCAACCCAGTTCAGTGTTGCAATTTTGTTTTTCTATTTTCTAGAAAAATGTCAAAAGCGTACTTCCTAGCTGGTTCTTCAGGTCAATTCGTAGCTGCCTTTCGAGCAGTGCACATCTCGTGTACTGCGACAGATAGTAGACGGTGACGATTTTATATGGTGTGGTGCGTTTTATTCACAGACGGAATATTATTCCTGTGGGTTGGTGCCCTGTCGTCAGGTTCACACAATTCCAGGAATCATGGCGATGTTTATGACGGAAGGTGAAACGGAGATTCCCGGAGCGGATTCCGTGAAGCGAAGGAGGTATGGTTCGCCTCATAGCGAAAATGACGATATTGCGGGTGAAAGAAACCATCGGCGATTTTCTCCGGAAGGAAAATTTGCGACTGAAAGAGGAGCTGGCGGAACAACGTAGGCTCGTCACGCAGCTGCAGATTGAGATCGAGAAAAAGAAAAACGTATCGAGTATGATTATGATTGCGCAGCGAAACGAGTGCGAGGAGATCGAGTCGAATCAAGCGCCGTCGAATGCTTGGACCACTCCAAGCGAAGGGCGGCGGATCGTCTGGGCGAATACAGCAAGTACAGCGAAGCCTGTGAGGAGTCAACCGACATCATCAAATCGGTTTTCTATGCTGGAAGGGATTATGGATGACAAGGAAGTCGTTGAGATTAGCGATTCAACTCCATAAGAAGACGAGGATTCAACAGTCAACGAATTCAATTTTGTGAAATGGAAGCCGAAAGCGAAGCAATGCGAGGCAGTTGAAGCGGTCAAGTTAAGTGCTCCGGTGGTCCTAGTCGATTCTGCCCCTACTACCTCCCCAAAAGCTGTGCCGAATAGGGAAAGAATTCTGCCGATCCACGGATATGGAATCAATATTCCCAAGTTCATCTCTGACCTGAGGCCCTTAAGCGCGGAGCAAGCATAGCGGGCGGAGCCCACACAAGGGACTTTTGTACCCAGAGCGAACGAAGCGATACTGAGGGCTGTGATCCTTTAAGCGCGGAGCGAGCGTATCGAACGAAGCCCACAAAGGGGACTGTTGATTCACAACCCGCAGCATTGCACAAAGCGCGCTTGGACAATTTTTGTTTGGAACGAGCTAGGCTAGCTAGTTCACCCGTTTCACTCCTTCTATGCTGGAAGGGATTATGGATGACCGTTTCGTCCCAGCATATCTGCATCCAGAATTTTTTATTTTTTTTTTGTCAATGCACAATTTCAAACCAAAATAAGTTATGCGATAAAAAGCGAAATAGGCCATGTTCATAATTACCTTCGTTTTTAGACGAAATTGAACATTGAATGTTAGTCGAAAGTAGCCATGCATGGCCACTTTCGGATTCATCCGAAATTTTCCATCAATGGTTTGTTTCATGGTGCCCATATTACATCGATTGTCGGATTGTCGCTCAGCCCTGGCGGTAATGGGCGGATTTTCAACGTTACACTTTCTTAGATACTGAGTAACAGTGGCTTCGCAGGCAACAGCAGAGCGGATGAGCTTGCGCGTGAGGGAATAATCGACATTGTGGTTGGGAATCGTGAAAGCATCAAAATAATTTTTGCAGCATGTAAAATGGTAATTCAGTCCGCTGCGGTCGACAGAGGCGACACGAGAGGTAGTGGGGGTTATCACATGGTATTGCCACATTGGGAACTCGCCTGAAGGCTCCGCCTTCCTCACCACGAAAAATATCCTTATAATAGATTAGAGGAAGAGGGCTGTGAGTCCAAGAGGCTAACAAGTATCGCGACCAGGAGAGGTCTACTGTGCTATGGCCGATATGGTTTAGTGTGGCTCTAGGGTGGGCGATCAAGTTTGACCCTGCCAGTAAAGTTACACAACTGTCTAAATTGTAGTTAGGCGATTTCATCCACATCAGGAAAAAGATCTCCTAGGCTTTGTAAGGGACGACGAGAAAGGGCCTCACATTCGCATAGGATGTGCTGTGATGTCTCATCATCGGCTTCGCAAAAGCTGCAGCTGGCGTTAGTGACAATGCCCATTTTGTGTTGGTGGTACTCCAGGGTCGAGTGCCTCGTGAGAATTCCGCAAATGATTCTTACCCTGTTCCTGCTTAGATTTAGCAGTTTGGACTTTATCAAGCCAGGGAGACTCTCCCAGTATGCGACGGTATCTATACGCTCCTGTTCCGTAATATGAATGTTAACCCTGCAGAGGGGTATACCACAAAAAGGTTCAGGTCCAATAAATGGGGTGGCAGATGTTTTCCTAGAAAGCTCTTCGACAATCTCATTACCTGAGACGCCAACGTGGCCAGGGACCCAGTATATAGTGACTTTATTGTGCATACCAATCTCTGCAAAACCTCATAGCAATAAACTACTGACCTAGACGTCAGTACATTGAGAGCCTTGACAGCAGCCTGGCTATCAGTGAAGATAGCAATGTTTCTTCCACGTTAGCAGGCATCTATACATGCACTAGCACAGGTTCGAATGGCATGGATTTCAGCTTGAAAGACCGTCGGGTTCCCCATGGGGATTGAAAGTCTTGTTGGAGGACCTAAAACTCCTACTCCGGCTCCCTCATCAGTCTTGGAGCCATTAGTAAACATTGTGGAGGGAGATCGAGTAGTGCCTCAATGGCGACAGTATGTAGGGCAGCTGCTAATGGCACCCGTTATAGTGAGGGAGGCCATCCTTTAGATTTTTCCTAGTGAGGCTTTGCCCTCCGGGGTACTCGATTTATTTCACCAGATGCTCCATAGTCAATTATGGGTCTGAAAATCGCGTTGAAAACTATTCGAGAGCCTGTTCCCCATGTCTTCCCTACGAATTATTAGTCTTCTGGTGTTCCGTCCAGAATAGTTTCCTATCGAGAGTGGCACCCAGAAATTTTACGGAATCGACTAGGAGTACTTGGGATCAGTACATGCTAGGACATCTCATCAATCGTAAATTTCGTTTCTTGTGAAGGGTACAACAACTGTCTTGGAGAGATTAACCCGAAGGCCATTCACATCTCACCGTGTTTGTACTACATTTAGAGCTGTTTGAAGGATATATGCTAAGACTTCCCCGAGTTTTCCAGTAACAGTGATCACTAGATCGTCAACATATCCCTGTGTTGGAAAACCCAAGGCGGGGAGTTTCCACATGAAGCTGTCTACTACTTTGCACCATAGAATGGAATGAAGTACGCCTCCTTGTGTGCAGCCTCGAGACACGTTTGCTGTTAAAGTTGAGTTCACAATCTCGGTGATGACCAATCTGGATGATCCTTTTGACCCAGGTCGTCTTGGTAACGTCAGCTCTCTTCGCGCAGAGTCAATGGAAGAGAAGGATGTGTTATCAAAGGTGCCTTCAATATCGATAAAGACACATACGGCAGTCACCTTATTTGGCACAGCTGATTCTAGTAGTTCTACCAGCGAATTGAGAGCTGATTCAGTTGGTCTGCCGGAATGGTATACAATGATGCAGGGGAAATTTGATAAGGAGCGTGTTTCTATTGTGCACATCGATAATTTTTTCCATGGATTTGAGCATGACGGACGTCAGAGTTATTGGCATGTATGACTTAGGATCATCTTTGGGTTGATCGCCTATTTTAGGGATAAATACTACTTTAACTGGTCTCCAGGGTTTTGGAATGTATCCAAGAGCAAAGCTGCTCTTGAATATACTAAGGAGGAACGCGATTAATATTTCTTTACCTTCCGGCAAAAGAGATGGGAAAACTCCGTCAGTGCTGGCTGATTTACAGGATTCGAATGATTCAATAGCCCATTTGACTTTTTCATATGTATATATGTTTGCTGTGGTTTTCCAATCTGAATGATCGGCTAGGCAACGCAACTCCCGATGAGCTGAAATTATAGTGTCATCTGAAAGTGCTGCGTATCCAGGAAAGTGAGTATCCAGAAGCAGTACTCTCGGCATCCACTGTGATACTGCCAGCCTGTCTTCTTAAAGAGTTAACTTGCTTCGTGACTTTTTTTGCCGAAATGCGATGCAATCTAGCAGCGGAGTTGGTGTTGTCCACTTTCTCACAGAATGTCTGCCAACTGCGTTTTTAAGCTGAATGCACACTATGTTTTATAGGGTAAGAGCGGAATAGAATTTCTCCCATTCGCCAGTTCGTTTCGCCCTATTAAAGAGTTTCCTTGTGATCATGCGTAATCTGGAGAGCTGGAAGTTCCATCATGGAACTCCTTTATGATCTTAAGAGCATTTCAAGGGACAGTTTTCTTCATAAGAGGATATGATTGCCTCCGATACATGGTAGACTAGACTATCCAAACTGTGCCACCCAGAGACTTTATTGTCTAGTGTACTAAGATTATCCCCCAGGGAGATAAAATATCAATCCCAGTCTGTACGTTGCGGGATTCTTCTATAAATACGAGTACTGATTTGTTCGAGTGTTGTAAAGTTGAATAGGATGTGTCTATGGTCAGAAAGAGATGGCTCGTCAAAGACATGAAAATTTTGGATTTGCTCTGAGATATTACAGGACCCTACTGTAATATCGAGTACTTTTCGCCTATTACGAGTAGCGAAAGTTGGGCTATTCCCTTTGTTGAAAATATTGAGGTCAAGGCTGGTAATGAGTTTAAGAAGGCATGAACCTCATCGGAGCTAAGTTGTTGGGGCTACGTTTCCCTATCCGTTGCTGCAGAGGATGAGACTGGGGTACTGAGGGCAGCGTTATTAAGCCAGCATTCTCTGGTAGTGCTCGGGAGTGGTTCGGTAAAGCAGAGACTGATAAACTAGGCACCTTATTACCGTGTGTATAAGGAGGGGAAGTGGGTATGGAGGCGGCAGCAGCGGCAACCTCACCATCAGAGTCCTTCCAATTCCTCATACTCACATTGACTTTTCCAAAACGATAGGAAAGGTAGAAATTCCGCCGCTTTATGAAGTCCATCGATAGTGGATCGGCTGAAGCTACCTCTGTGAGACCTTCACCTTCCGGCGCCTTTCTAATGATTCTAGAGTCATTTGGTAGAACGCCGCTGTTCTGAATTCCTAGAAACTTTATGGCTCTGTCCGCTGATGTCTGAGCACTCCTGGGGAAAATATAGAAGTAACTGCGGCCATTAAATCGATGGAAGCGGGGAAAGTCCCGGGGATAGAAGGAATTCCGGTGGAACTTTTTAAGGCAGATGCCAATGCTACTGCGGATATTCTTCTCCCCCTTATCCAAGAGTGTTGGGAAACAGAAGCTCTCCCTGAAGAGCAGAAAATGGGCTTCATTATTAAGATCCCGAGAAAAGGCGACCTGGAGGACTGCAATAATTGCCGTGGGATCTGTCTTCTCCAGGCAGTCTCCAAACTGATGGCAAAAATAATCTTGAACCGTATCAATCAAACAGTTGACCGCACATTGAATGATGAACAAGCTGGCTTTCGTGAGGGTTTCTCATGTAGCGACCTCATCAACACCCTGCGAATTATTATTGAACAATCCGCAGAATGGAGATCCCCATTACATCTCATGTTCATCGATTTCGAGAAGGCGGTTGACAGCGTTGACCGGGAATACATCTGGAAGGCTTTACGTAGGAGAGGAATACCAGATAAAATCATATCCATCATGAAGGAAGCCAATGTCACGTCTTACACAAAGGTAAGCTTTCAGATCCCTTCGAGGTACATAGCGGAGTGAGACAAGGCTGCATTTTGTCACTTATACTGTCTTTAATTGTCATTTAATGATGTACTAAGCGGCGCGCTTCAAGAACATCGGAACAAAAATATAAGAAGGAAGTTGTTCAAATACCTTCAACACCTAGACTATGCTGACGATATTTGTCTTCTATCAAATGATTCGGATGAAGTAGCTCAAATTTCTGATGCTTTCCATTGTGAAAGCCGTAACGCGGGGCTTAAAATCAACGCTGCCAAGAAAGTACTTGTGCTTGGATCCAGGTAAGCAAAGCGGAATTTGTGTTTCGGGCAGGCAGTCGAAAAAGTAGACAATGTCTGCTACCTCGGAAGCGTAGTTACAGCAAATGGAACAGCGTATGCTGATGTACAGTCTGACAGCAATAAGGCTCGAGCAGCTTTTTTCAGTTTGACTCCTTTCTGGCAAAACAACAACATTGCCAGAAACACCAAACTCCGGATCTTCGAAACCAACGTAAAATCAGTGCTTTCATATGGCTGTTCAACTTGGACGGTGACCAATGAGATAACAACTTGTAATGTAGCCGAAGTTCAAATTTGAATTTATTGTCAGTTAATGCTTTCGCCTGACATTTTAGTTTGACGTGTGGCCAAGAAGTGTCAACTTCATTTTCCAATTCACAGCATGTGTATCGTCTACACAGACCGTGACATGGGAAAGTGAACACACTCCAAAGCGGAATTTTCTTCTATGTTCTCCTGTGGATCGTGAGGTGGAATTCTTTTATTCTCCTCACCTCACTAGTGGCGGTTCCGGTGTGGGGTGCAAGAAAATTTAGCGAGCCACCACATGTCTTTTTGACTGTGCCGAGGAGAAGGGCGGACCTTGTGTGCCCCGACCAAAAAGGGGAAACTGAATTGCAAGGATAGCCTATAAGGAAAACCTGAACGAAGTGGTAAACATTAAAGAAAAAGTAAGTTACCGAATAATATATTTTTCTTGAAGAAAATAAAAAGAAAGATGTGAAAGTTTTTGGTTAGATTGCAGAGCCTCCCGTCTCCTTGTGGGCTACGGCCGAAGCCGAGTGCCGCAATCGAAAAAGAAATACGGAAGGAGAAAAGGAAAAAAAAGAAGGAAAATTTCATAGCTAGAAGCATCCCCGAGGTCTGCGCGGATTTGGCTCTCCCTAGCTACCTTGAAGCAACAAAGAGTGTGGCTGTGCGGAAGGCAAAACATATTTTTTTTAAGGTAATTATAATTAGAACATATGAAGAGAACCCATAAAGAGTGAAAGCAGTGCTTGACCCGTTTTTTTTGTGTATATGTTGCATTGTAGGCCTCCGGCTGTATCGGGTGTCGCGGGCCGTTGAACAGCGGGTGCCTGGTCAATTTGGGGCACTTGATGTCTGGTTACGCCCTGAGCTTCGATCAAGAGCAAAAGGGGGCCAACACCGGCTCGCCGAATTGGCCCGGATTGTTTGTTAGGCTATCAGGAAAAAAAAAAAAGGTTATCGTCAGTGTTGGATTTGGGGCCGCAGAGCGGACGCCGGAGCCCGAGCCACGTGCCCCAAAAACTGGGCCGCCACTTAGTAAGCCGCGTCGAAGCAGAGGAGAAAAACTTAATTATTTGTGTAGTGTCATCATTTGTAATATTTATTAGTACATGTAATATTTATGTTTGTATCCTAAGTGTATCTTGTACCTTTTAAGGTTTAAGTTTTTTTTGTCTTGGTAATTTAATAATAATTAATTTGTTCCTCTGGTGTATGGGAGCGCGACAGATATCAACGTAACGTATACGCCTCCAAAATTCAGCATCATCCCGTAGCGGCCGCCACCGGAGATCTGCAAGGAAAACCAGGAGTCCGAAACGTATATACCCTAGACTTGTACAGACCTAGTGGTGATACCAAAAGTCCCAATTGGCAACGACCATATGCATTAGAAGTGGGTCTCCTATATGGCCAGTTCATAGGGGAGTTTGGCACTCATTCAGTGGGATCTTGACCATTCTCAAAATCAATTAACTAACCCATTCTACAAATATTTGTCGAAGTTTTCAAGTCGCTAACTTCATTCTATCGAAAGTTAACGCTTATTTGAAGTTTCACTTGTAGGGGAGGTAGGGGTTCCTTAGGTCGGATCTTGCCTATCATTGCCACCAACCAATGAGATCCCCCTACAAACATTTAAAAAAATTTCAAGTCTCAAGCTTCACTCTATCGAAAGTAATCGCTTATTTGAAGTTTCATTTGTAGGGGAAGTAGGGGTTTCGTTGGTCGGATTTTACGTATTTTCAATATTAGCCAACTGGATCATACTACAAACATTTGACCAAAATTTCAAGTCGATAGCTTTATTTTGTCGTTAAGTTATCGCTTATTTTAAGTTTCATTTCTAGGGGAGGTAGGGGTTCCTTTGATCTGATTATGCCCAACTTACAAAACCATAAGCAGCTTCTCACTTCAAGGTTACATGCCAAAAATCAGGTGCCTACGTCAATTGGTTCAGGAGTTATATACAAAAAACCTGAAAATTAGGGTAGTACGGGGTTCTTTGTATGAAAATTACCGTTAGTTTCCAACTGATCGATTTTATTTTCCCAGGAGAGTATAAGATTACCCTCATGAGTAATCTACCAAAGCTAGAGCTTTTCACGTTTATTTAATCGGGAATTATAGATACATTTAAGTATTTTACATATGTAGGGGAGGTAGGCCTTCTCTTGGCCTGATCATGCCCAATTTCAATACCATCCAACTAGATCACACTATCAATATTTGACTAAAATTTCAAGGCTCTAGCTTCATTCTATCGAAAGTTATCGTGCGAACGGACAGACAGACGGACAGACAGACGGACAGACAGACAGACAGACAGACATGGCTAAATCGAATCAGGAGGTGATCCTGATCATTTATATATATACATTGCTATACCTCCGGGGCCTCCTTTAAGGTGTTACATATTTCCGTCGTGACAAAAACAATATACCCTATACTAAAAGTCTAGGGTATAAAAAAGAAAAGTAACCGTGAGTAAAAATATATATATAGAAAAAAAAAACGTACATATATCGGGGGAACAAGTAATTGAAAAAAAAAATTAATTTATTTTTTTTTTGATATTTCTATATACATATATGTGAAAAAAAAAGAAAAAGAAAAAAAATAATATTGTGAGGTAAAATACCTAATTTGGTTATGAAAAATATAATTTGTGAGTGTACGTGAAACAATGTGTTGTTACTAGTATGTTTGTGAAGGGGGTGTCTTGGGTGGGGCGTGCGATGTTCGGCACGCGCTAAGATATCATCAACATGGGGTAGTTACCGAATTTTGTTCGGACAGAAACCCAAATAAATATCTTTTGGTTCTGTTGGCGTGTGTGATGCTGGGGCTACAATATAGGGACTCGGCCCTCAAGTCGGGGGTCCTCCCTTCTCTTTTTTTTCTTTTCTCTCTTTCCTCCTTCTCGTCAAGGTTTAGGTCTTTTGGTTATTGTGTCAGCTCTTGGCTTTCAGTAGGCATACCCGCACCTGAATTTCATAGTAATGACTTTGAGTGACCGGTATTTCTGAGCGTTTTCCTTTACCTCGACCCGCATCTCACGAACCGAGCTGCCTACTAGCAGGTGCGAGCTCAGAAGTGTCACCTCGACATATCAACTGTCTCGTCGGAGTTTCATTACAAACTAGATTGCAAACTTTTGTAAACCAGTGTCTACGGCGCATCCTACACGTGCGGTGGCCGGCGGTCATTCCTAACGACGACCCCCTTACTATTACATGTCAGGACAGGAAAGACACTTCCATTAAAAGGAGAAAGTGGCAATAAATAGGTCACACTCTCCGATAAGGGCCGAACAACATTGCTCAACAGGCCCTCGATTGGAACCCGCAGGGAGCCAACGCAAGTCGCCGTGTTGGACGAATTAATAACACCTGGAGAATATCAGTTAAGAATGAGGGTGCCTCAATAGGTAAGTCGTGGAGTGAGCTGAAGGCGATGCCGATGAACAGGACTGCGTGGAAAGTAGGCGTGGTTAATGTCCTTTGTCCCACAAGGGGTTAACAGGAATCAGAGAGAGAAAAACATACCTCCTAGTCGCTGCTCCACGGAGGCCTCTTCGAAGAGGGCCACGTATGCCCCCCGGTTAGTCTGGATGGGGAAGATGTGGTCTGCGTTGCCTCCGTTTTTTAGCGGAAACATTCTCCTTACTTTCTTTGGCCACTTTAGCTAAAGAGTCAGTAGCGTTGCCTCTCGGAAATGATTTGTCCACGTTAGAGACATATAGCTTGTCTGGGATATCAGCAAGGGCTGTGGCTACAGCCACACGCTCCTCCTGTTGTCGAACGGATAAAGCGGGTTCGGAAGGATTTTTCCTTCCCCCAATGGGTTTTGTTTTCTGCTCCTTGCCGGTCCTGTGCGCACAAAGACATCAACTCGTGCTCGTGCGGATGAAAATGTGCGCGCACGCAGGCTCCCACTGTACTCATTTGAGCATATTCTTGCGCGCAAATATGGTCAGATGTGTATAGGTACAAAGTTTTAAGTGATGAAAAAATTCTAGGGCACCCATGTATCATATTTTTGCATTTTCTTCTGAATTTTTTCGAAAGATTAACTGATCTTTCTAGGTGATCCTTTCCTCAATTACATTTTTTTTGTTTTACAGATTCAAAAATCTGACATGATAATTTCAGGCTGTATTTTTATCATCAGGGATAAACGTTCAGCCAATCTAACTGTCAGTATCAGTTTCATTGCCTTATTTTAGTCACAGTTATGTGGTCACCCACCTTAAATTATTAAATATTATTTCCTAAAAGGTGTTGCCAGACGGATTCAGCAATCTGCGCCCCTTTACATGATGCTGGGAAATTCGGTGATTAAATTTGCTCGGAGTTCACTGTGCGTAAATAACACAAAGAAATGTACGCATACCAGTTTGATAACACGCTCAACGTTACAAAATTATTCGCCAAAGTGTTGTGGTTGATAACGGAAAAATACGGGTACTCTCCTCTATTGCAACTACAGTTATCGGTCAAATACCTAGTGCCAATATATTACGGTCCGTTGCAATTCCGTCCAAAGTCATAAGTCGAGAGTTAGTTTTCGCAATAGTGGTGCATTACTCATCCGAGTTTCGACACGGAAGCATCGTAACTTCGCCAGATCACTTGCCTAGTAGAACGAAAAATAGCACAAGAAAAAGACTTTAAGCATGAAGTCCGTTTTAGTATTCTGTTTTATTCTGGGAATGGTAAGTTTGCCGTATTTTTTCATGTTTGCCTGGCTTGTAAACTCATTGCTTTCCGTATTTGCAGATTTCCGCCGAATGGACTCCGCGATCTGCAGAAAAGATGTTCGCAGATCAGGAGGTGTGCTTCAACTCGCTAAATATTCCGATGGATGTAAGGGAAAAAATCAAAACGGAAGAGTATCCGGAGGATCCCAAAGTGAGCTGCTATTTTCGATGTATTCTTTTGGGCGGTCAGGTGTGGGACGACACCAAGGGTTACATCGTGGAACGAGGACATGCTGAACTCGAGGTTCTAGGCTTCAAGTCGAATATGGAGAATTTGCGCGAGTGCGCCCAGCCGAATACCGAGAATTGGACCCCTTGCCAATGGGCTGACAAAGTTGTACGATGCTTCGCCAGAAACAACTATATCGACACCACGAAGTCGAAGCTCAAACCGTAATCTATGTAAGTGTAACTGTTATGTATTTTGACTGTATACGATTCGTTTTCTAGTTTTTTTTAACGTTTAATGTAATTTATGATAAGAATTCCTGATTTTAAATATCTAAATACTATAAATTAATGTAAAAGTGTACAACTGTGATTGCAATAAAATATAGATTAGAGAGATTGGAACTGTGAAGTGTTTCAGTGGAGATGATGTTTTCGTGATTACTACGGGACTTTTGAATTCAGTTCCAAAGAAGGCATACTCCGTTAATAACTAGGAATTACCGCATTTTCCAGAATTCCCAAAAATTAAATATCAAGTGCGGCTAAACCTTGATAAGCAGTCATAATAATGTTACCGGCACAATACCGCTATTTTATTAGACTTAAAATAAATTCCGTATTAAATTTCAGAAAAGTCGTCAAGTTGGGCATACCGTTAATGCAACCACCCATTGTGTGCGTGTCCTCTGCGGGATTTGGATAGCCTTTGCCTCCCGTCTTCTTGATCTGTTGTTGTTGTAGCAATCGTCGGAATTTCGGTATGTTTAGTCCCAGCATACCAAGTGAACCGTAGGCGAGTCACTAACGAATTGCATTAGCGAACAATACTTCTGCTAACGAGTTCACTAATGACTCGCAGGTAATACAACTCTCGCTCTAAATTTTCATTCGCGACGAATCTTATTTCACGGGTTACTAGCGAGTCGAGAAATTTTTACCCTTAACGAATATATAAAAACTTATACCTATTGTATACATATCTTCTCCAAAGGTGCAGGATTCTCAATTCGCTAGCGATCCGAGAAAGAAGATTCGTCGCGAATGACAATTTAGAGCGACAGTTGTATTACCTGCGAGTCATTAGTGAATTCGCTAGAGAATATTGATATTGAAGTGATTCGCTAGTGCCTCTTTTACGGTTTACTTGGTACGCTAATATATTCACTTCAGGTAAGGATTTCTCGAATCATTCATATAACGGGGAATAAAATTCGCCGTGAATTTAAATTTAGTCCGATGGTGCTATCACCTGCACCCATTAGTCTATCGACGGTCCTTTTAAAGATGCTGGAGAAATTTGGTTGATTTCCACCTATGAAACGCCATTCCAGTAGAATCACTCTCGGCATCCCAGCATGCCTATTGCAAGGGTTGTTCTGTGGATACAGTGCTACACTCTATCTATCATAAGTCACATCGAAAAATCCCTGCATTTCATGGATTACACAATGTTAACTTTTCTAGATATCAAGGGAACTTTTTAACAATATCAATCCGAAGGCAATTACTGGTGCATTCTTAGGGCTTGGAGTTGCCTCTCGTTGAACCTCATGTACCGGAGGGAGTGAGGTTATCCTTCATGGACAAGGCGAGTTTCCTAGTCTGGCACTTGATAGAAAGCTAAACTAGAGGCTGAATATTCTAGAACGCACCAACAAAGCAGCCATAGCACTCTATTGTTGCATACGGCCATTGGCGAAAAACGTGGTCTGCAACCAAAAATGCTACATTTGCTTTTTGTATCGGTCCTGCGTCTCATATTGATGTAGTTGGTGGTTGTTTAGTGGAATGCCCTATGTACATAGACAAACGGCAATGTCCTGGCAAACGTACAGCGAGTGGTATTCATGGCCATAAGGAGGGTTCTACGCTCAACCCCATCAGCAGCTTTAGAGGTGATTCTGAACCTTCTCCAGTTAACAAGTTGTTGCTAACACGGAAAAATTATACGTGCGTAATTCCACCCTGCAGCTACTGTGAAATGGATGACCCGACGGTGTTAAACCTTCTGTATATGTGCACTGATGGCTCCAAGACTGATGAAGAGGTGGGTGCCGGAGTCATCACCGAATGGCTTCATGTTGCCATGTCTTTCCGCTTCTCAAACTACTGCAGTTTCTTCAAGTGGATATCCGTGCAATCGAAGTGGCAGTGTTATGACTTGGGCGATATCTGTGAGAGATATTAAGATTTATACATACAGTAAGACCGCTGTGAGACCCTTTGAATCCAATCTGGTGTCGTCAAAAGCCGTGGCAGACAGTTGAATATCTCTCTGGATCCTGTCAACCCCTTGTGGGGCATAGGGCATTAACTACGCCGACTTTCCACCTCGTCCTGTTCGCCGCCATCGCCTTCAACTATCTCCACGATTTGCCTAATGACTAACCCTCGACCTCAACTGACTTTCTCCAGGTGTTTCTAGGTCGTCCATCGCGGCGACTTGCATCGGTTCCCTGTGGGTTCCAATCGAGGGCCTGTTTAGCAATGTTTTCCGGCCCCTTTCGGAGTGTGTGACCTATCCATTGCCACTTTCGCCTTTTTATAGAGGTGCCTATCCTGTCCTGGCCAGTAATGAACAGGAGGTCGTCGTTAGAAATGACCTCCGGCCAGCGTATGTGCAGGATGCGCCGTAGACACTGGTTCACGAAAGTTTGCAATCTAGTTGTTATCTCCCTGGTCACCTTCCAAGTTGAACAGCGATAAAGAAGCACAGATTTTATATTGGTTTCGAAGATCCTGAGTTTGGTACGTCTGGAGATGTTGTTGTTTTGCCAGAAAGGAGTTAAACTGAAAAAAGCTGCTCGAGCCTTATTGATGCGAGACTGAACACCAGCATCCGCTCCACCATCTGCTGTAACTACGCTTCCGAGGTAGGAAAAATTGTCCACTTTTTCCACCGTCTGCCCCGAAACACAAATTTCGCTCTGTCTTCCTGGATCCAAGCTCAAGTACTTAGTTTTGGCAGCATTGATTTTAAGCCCCGCATTGCCACTTTCGCGGTGCAGGGCAGTCGCCATTTGAACTAGATGATCCGATATATTTGAGAAAAGACAAATATCGTCAGCGTAATCTAAGTGTTGAAGGTATTCAAACAGGTTTCATCTGATACCTTTGCTCTGGTGTTCACGAAGCGAGCTGCAGAGTACGTCGTTAATGGCAATCAAAAACAATATAGATGACAAACTGCAGAATTGTCTCACTCCGCTATGTACCTCGAAGGGATCGAAAGCTTATACTTGTGAAAGACGTGAAATTGGGCTCCGCTGTGGACTCCTTGATGATGGATATGATTTTACCTGGTATACCTCTCCTATGTAAAGCCTTCCAGATGTATTCCCGGTCAACGCTGTCAATCGCCTTCTCGAAATCGATGAACATGAGATGTAATGGGGATCTCAACTCTGCGGATTGTTCAATAATAATTCGGAGGGTGTTGATGTGGTCGCTACATGAAAAGCCCTCGCGAAAACCAGCCTGTTTATCGTTCAGTGTGCGGTCAACTGTTTGCTTGATCCGGTTTAAGACTATTTTTGCAATCAGTTTGGAGACTGAGGGGAGGAGGCAAATTCCACGCCAATTATTACAATCCTTCAGGTTACCTTTCTTCGGGATCTTAATAATGACGCCCTTCTTCCATTCTTTAGGGAGAGTTTCGGTTTCCCAACACTCTTGGATAAGGGGGAGAAGAATATCCGCAGTAGCGTTGCTATCCGCCTTAAAGAATTCCACCGGAATTCCATCTATCCCCGGGGCTTTACCCGCTTCCATCGATTTAATAGCCACAGTTAATTCCTGTTTAGATGGTGGATTGGTATCAACTCTGGCTATTTGCGGAATACCTTCTACTTCTAGTGAAGATGCATTCGAATATCCAAAGGTGTTGTTGAGGACCTCAATGAAGTGCTCTCTTCACCGTCGCAGTTGGTCTTCATCAGTGACCAGTAGAGACCCGTCTTTATCTTTCACGGGATGTTCAGCTGTAAAAGATTTGCCAGTTAATGGCTTGATAAGTTTGTAAAGGGTTCCACTGTCACCACGGTAAGTTGCTTCCTCTGCCTTCTCCGCTAATGCATTGATGTTGTTTCGTTTGTCCCATCTTACGCTTCTTTGCACGCCTTTCTGAAGAGAATGGTATTCAGCTCTAAGTTGGTATTTGACTGCATCGTCAGTGGCTGAGTCGATTTGATCTTTAATTCTCTTGCGTGCCGTGATTAGAGACCATGTAGAGTCACTAATGAATGGCATTCTACCGCGCTCCAATCTGCCCGCAAAAATTTCACCGCACGAATAAAATTAGCGACGTCCCATCTATCGTCAATTGTAGGAGTCTCATAAGATGGTGGTGCATTAGCTCTTTCGTGCAAGGCGGTGGAATAAGCACGTCTTATAGATGGGTCTTTAAGCTTTTGCACATTAAAACGTGGCAAGATTCTTGCATTTTCAGGGCGATGGATCGCTGCCATTCGTAAGCCTACTTTTGCGACAACAAGTTGGTGATCGCTGCCAATATCAGCACCCCGCTTCGACCTGACGTCTAAGAGACTGTTCCTCCATGTCTTGGAAATAGCTATATGGTCAATCTGGTTCTCTGTTCTGCCATCCGGAGAAACCCAGGTTGTTAAATGACATCGTTTGTGCTTGAACAAAGTACCGCCGATGACGAGCTGACGAGAGTTGCAAAACTCCACGAACATCTCGCCATTTTGGTTCCTGTTGCCTAGACCATGATTGCCCATTAGGTGTTCCAAACCAAGATTGTCAGACCCGACTTTGGCATTGAAATCGCCCATAATAATCTTTATGTCACCTTTGGGAGCCTTGTCGAAGGTGTCGCCGAGTCGGTGATAGAATGCGTCTTTATCTGATTGATCCGCTGGTTCAGTCGGGGCGTAGCACTGAATTATTGTGAGGTTTCTTACCCTGGATTTAAATCTGGCTGTAATGATACGGTCGGAGATTGGCTTCCAGTCAATTAGAGATAGGCGTGCCACCCTAGTCAACAGGATTCCGACGCCTGCCATTCGAGGTGACGTATCGTCTTCATTTCCAGAGTAGAGCAGTACTGTTTGGGAGCTTGGTGATAAAGTCGATCCCGATCCAGGCCATCTTGTTTCGCTTAGTCCTAGTACATATATCGATGTTATATGCGGTCATTTCCCGTTCGACTTCAGTGAGCCTCGCACTATTGCACTCGCCCCACATCGTTCGAACGTTCCAAAAACCGATCGTGGTCCGTTGTTTGTAGCCAAAAGTCGTTGCCAGTGAATCAGTCCGTGGTATCCGAGGCTCGTTTAATGTTTCGAGTGTAAATTTATTTCACGTACGCAGGTTAAAAGCCCACATACCCAGACTGTTGAATATGCTTTATGGAAATGAGAAATTGCTTCAATATTATATTATGCTGGATACCAGGCCATAGCCCTTTCACCTTTAAGTGTAGAGCGGATGAGCTCGCTAGAAGAGAGAGGTATTATCGATGTTAATTTGCAGATATGTTGAGATATTTCCAGGCCCCTCCAAACTGTAAGTATGGATTAAAAGTAGCCTCTGTTGAGAAAACCCACTCGAGGTGAATAAATTAAGATACTTGCCATAAAGCGAAACTTGAATGGCCTAAGCTGGTTGTAAAACGATCAGTTAATCTGCATTCGATGAAGAAATCTCACATCAGCCTAGTTGTGGGAGTCATTACGGGCCACTGTGTCATCGGTGAACATTCCCGAAGGCTCCGATTTCCATACCACGGCTTTGAAGAAGTTGTGAGGATGAGAGAACTTTTTATCCGCTCTGCACTTGTCTGGCACATCGTAGAAGATTTAGTTTGGGGTACTATTTCTGTGATGATCTGGGATACCTAGCTAGTGTGGATATGAATTATTAGCCCTGGTTGGTTCAATCACTAGATTATGGTTGGAGGTGTGTATCACTAGGGTTTCACAAGGGACCTGAACATGCTGTACTTTTTGACATGGATATGTCTTATAGCTGGGGGTCATCCTAAAAATCTGTCCGTCACACGAAATGTCTGTTTTTCAACTCGGGGGTCAGAAGAGGAAACAAGCCCATTGAAAATTTTTCTTTTCTGGTTGTGCGTGTCGTTTGAGTGAAGTGGTCATTGTGCATGGCTGTTGCTTGTAGATCCGCGCGGGCGGTGCGCTTGCGGGGATCCTGTGTGTGCATGTTGGGATGTTGATTTGATAGCGATAAAGGTTGACGTTGTGGACGGCAAGAAATAACATAGTGTACGGGTGAACGGGCGAACTTTCAATGACCTTCAATTTCGGCCAATTTCCATTCAGCATTTAATAAAATAGCCCGTGTTGTACTATCTGAATCACTAGGGTCCCAGAAAAGGTAGCAAGTAGTCAGTTCGACTAACATTTGGACATGCGCAGACGCAATTTGAGAGAGTGTACATAGCTCCCGCCCCCCGAAGATGAGCGAGAACGGATGAAGTTAATTCGAGCCAAATCGGGTGATCCAGCGACTGTGTTTGTGCATTTGCAATGGCGGCGATTTGAGGTCTGACTGGCCCACAATGTGGTGGTGGTGTGACCACACATGCAATAAACATTTCATATTGTAAAACAAAATGGCGGATTCGTACTGCGCGAGTTAAAATCTCCCAAGCCCCGAAATAGAGAAATATTCGTCGCAGGATATTATAGTTCTGGGCAGCTCATCGTGACATGATGTACATTCAGAGGTCTGCAGAAGATCAAATGCCCCCCCCCCCCCCCCCCTTCTGCAAAAATTCCAAAATTTGTCTTGTGCATTCTCTTTGTGCGTGTGTTGGAATGTTTTGTTTACTTTTGTTAGTTTCCCTTTGTGTTTGCCGGACACAATCGCATAGAGTCCAACGCGTTACTTGAGAAACGGATTGTGTGTGCCGGACCCGGACTGTTGATTTAAGGGGCGGGATGAGGCGGATAGTGTGGGAGCGATTTTGCAATAGATACACAAACACAATACACGTCCGATTGGGAAAAGATGGTGGGAAGCGTGATTGCGATTAGCAGAAACGTACTCAGAGAAATGTCGATAGGATGCAGTCTGCAAACTGTACCGAACGGGTAGATGGAACATGTAGATGGAACAGGGTGCACGAGAGGAGGTGAATATTGCACACACGCGATGCAAACGAAAACGAAACGATCCCGCGAGAGAAAGGAGCCCAACCGGACAGGAAAAAGCAAAGCAGAATTTATGACGAGTATCCACACTGCCAAAGATACATGGGTACATGGATATGTCTTATGCCTACCGAAAGCGTGAGACGTGTTTTTTCGAATGATTTCATCCAGTATAACCATACTGGGATCTTAATAAAACTTACGTCGACAGGTTCCACGCAGTCGGTAAACATAGACATATCCATGCTCCGATGTATCTGCATGCAGTGTAGATACCTTGTATCTTTTTCCATTGAGTTGTAGCTTAGGTTCTCAGACCCGATACGAGCCGCATACTTGACCCGATTGATTTATATGTCGCTAGTAGGGTCTCCTTATCTTTCCCTCAGAAACTGCCAGCTAAAGCTTTGAGGACTTTGTTCCTGCTTCTCATTTTGTCACTAAGGGTTGACGCATGGGCCTCGGAAGTGGCCATGCTGTCAAATTGACGCCGAGAAGTTTTGAATGATTGATGGTGGGAATAGCGTGACCTCCTACTGCGATATCCAGCTGTTGGTTGGGCCGTCGAGAGAAAATCCGGGTCCGCTACTCAAATTTTGTAGGGGCCCCTATATGGCGACCGGTAGCTCAATGAACAAAACAAAAAGGTCAAAGCGTACGTTTTTTTTTGAGGGGCCCATATATGGTTACAGGTAGCTCAGTGCGTCAGAGTGGTGTGAAAGGGCAAGGAGCAAAAAAAAAAAAAAACAAAGATCAGTGCGTTTATACGTTTTTTTTTCTTCAATTTTTCAAATTTCCGGGCCCCTGAGAAATATACGGGCCCGGGGCGTTTCGCCCCCTTTCGCCCCCCCCCCCTCTCGACGGCATTGGTTGGTTCACTTTTTGGTCCATGTAGTGAACAAGATAGCCGAGGACTTCGAAACAAATAACCTTAAGTTTCTTTCGACGAAGAAGTTCTTAAGTTCGTCGAGATATCCTTTTATCTGTTTGCACTAGTTGGCGATCCAGTTAATACATTGCGACAGAATCGATGTACCACAGATGTCAGATAGAAGCAATGAGTGCCTGACAGTGTCGAATACTTTCGACAGATCTAACGCCACTAGGATGGTTCTCTTCATGGACGTGCTAGATTAAGGTCATTATGTACGAGTATTGCTGTGGTTATGTCGTCAAAAGCCGTCGTGGTGCTGTGCATTTTTCGGAAGCCATGTTGGTGATTGGCTAGTTGAATATGCGTCGTAATAATAGCGTGGAGTAGTGCTTCCAGTGTCTTCGCTACAGGCGACAGGAGAGTGGTGGGACGGTAAGATTCGCCTAGTGTTAATTTCCTTCCAGGTTTTGGAAATCACCAACCTTCTCTTCTTCCAGTACTCAGGAATATTTGACGCCAAGATGGATAGATTAACCGTGGCCGTCATGTAGCGAACTGCTGGCGTGTAAAGATGTTTTAGCATGGCCATTGAAATATCTTAAGATTTTGCATTTTTTTGCTTTCCCTACAGCGGTGGCAACTTCTTCAAATTAAAATTCAAGTGCGTGGTAAACTACACGGTTACAGATACTCCTAGTGATGATACGTTTAAGTCTATCAGGTGGTGGATGTTCAATAAACTGTTTGTTGCAATAGTTAGCGCATCTGGTAGGGTCATTAACCGCATTGGTGCCGAATTGACTCGCAACCTGCCCTTTCTGCTTGGTAGGATTTGTGAGGGTTCTAACAGTTGACCAAAGCTTGCTTACGCTAGTTGTCAGGTTGCAGCAGTCAAGGTGGGAATTCCATTTCTTTCTCCTATGCTCCGTCACTTGTTCATATATGTCAAGGTTTAGCTCCTTGATTCTGGGACCAACCAGATTAGTAATGCGAGTGCGATCTCTCTCATCTGCCAATTTAACTGCTGATGTTGGAAAGTCTGGCCGAATTATGGGTATGCGGCCGGCTGGGATAAATTTGGCAGCCGCTTTCTGTACAATGTGTCTAACGTTACGTTCGGCTATACGCACATCATCATGTAGGACTAGTAAGGCATCAAGGCCGTATTGGTATAGGCTTTGTAGCTTTAGCTGTCGGCTTTGCTGTGGTTAATGAATGTGCGATGATCAGCAAACTAAGTGTTGGCTGGTTTATCCAGTTTAATGATGATTGGCAGTTGATCGGATGACAGCGTCAGGACTGGTTCCCACTGAGCGTCGTTGACTAGTTTTGAGGGGGTTGAGGCGGCTCTTGGCCGTGTTGAAACGCGTCGTTTCGGTGCGAAGAACTGGCTGCCATACGAACGCGTTACGGTTCGTCGTCATCCCCGCTGCTACTATGGGGTTCTCCCACAGCGATCTGGGAGTTAGTTGCATGGTGTAGTTGGGCTATGAAAGACGTGGTTCATATCATGAGGTGCTCCATTGCAAGCAGGACAGATGTGTGAAACGTCCTGGTCAGAGCCGTGCAAATGAAATTTGACGCTCGGGGCGAAAATTAAATATGGTGTCCCTATGTACAGCGCTGAAAAAATTAAATTTCTTAAATTATTCCCCCCTTTTTGCAAAAATTCTTGGTACTTGAAAGGTCCCTGAATGAGCTAAGCAGCAATCTATGCTTGCTGTAGCTCAGTGAGGGAGATGTGGGCGGGGTTTTCGCCGCTCGTTTCCCCTGTTCTTTACGTATTAATAAAAACTGATAGGCTTGGGGAAGACAACGCAAACATGAGAGGCGAAAATATGGAATAATAAAAAAAATGAGGCTATAAGGATGGAACTTTTTTGACCCGCTGCCTCTGGTTTCGTACCACCGACAGATCATTATTCATCAGATGCTGCCTCCAATCTGCCGGTGGAAGCAGCACAACCAAGCCAGCATATTGTTCATTACACCTTGGCTTGGCTAATAGTAGTGTTACTGCTGTAGCATATAAAGCGCGCGAGGCGAGTGTTCTAGGGCAGTATACTGAGGGTAGCAACCCCTAAGCAGTGGAGCTTGCGTAGCAACAGCAAACCGAGTTCACTCAGAGGGAGTGCGAAATCATTTCAATTTAAAACCCACTAGTAGTCCACAAAAACGCGAACCACTATGCACCGCCCGATCAAATAGGAATGTTCTCTGAACAGTACACTACCTTTAAACAATCACCTGTCTCACTTCCTGGTCTCCAATATATAGCCAGCCGAAAATTGAACATGATATTAATATGTACAAACAAAAACTTAGAATGGGAAATGCCACAGGAACGCCAAGACAATTCAAACTACACCAAGAAGGCAAAGTACATATTGAAGGTCTTATTGTTTGATCAAGACTTTACCATTTCACTTGCAAAATTTATCTTTTCCCACCACCATTAGGAGACGATACGAAAACGATGGTTTCAGAAGCGTGTTCAACCTTCGTCCTGGCTGGGAGGCAGCTAGGATGCAATCTACGCTCGTATTCCCGAGACCGGCATGCTTGCTCCCAACAAATCCACCTCTGCTGTCTATAATCAGCAAACGAGGCATTGCGTCTGATAGTGGAATATTGCCGGTGGAAAAACCCAGGTGCATATGTGCGAAATTCCAAAGTCTTCAATCTTTATTATCTCAACAAATAATATTCAATTAGCGACTTTGAATTAATTAACTTGCGGCATAGGTGCACACTTGTTCACGTACTTGTTCGTCCTTTCTGCTTCTTCTTATAAAACGCGGTGGTTGTCTTCCCGGCTCCCAGCTCCACTCTCTGTGCAGTGCAATTTTGAAGCCTAGTTAAGATGCCGGATTCGAAGGCAAAATTTTGGAATATATGAACGAAACCTTGGGAACATGGTAAAATCGCGAAGAATCGCAGACAATAAGTAGTAAGTAGCGTTACGAATATTTGTGTAGTCCTAGTAGTGGAATGAGAGCGGGATCGGTTAAAAGCAGGGAGAGCATCTATCTGGGATACTTTCACTTTGCCCCCACTCCGGAATAGATTTAAGTACTATGTGGAGGAAGTCAATTGTATCTTCTATTTCAAGATGTTGGTTCCGACTTTTCCTATTATTTCGTTCTGCACTAGTTCAAGATTGTATTTCTCCCCGAGGATAACCGGCAACCTCTATGGCTGCTATCTATCTATAGGATGCAATTATGTATTTGTGGAAAATCTGCACCGGCTCATCATCACAGTACGCGCTTACTAACTATAGCATGAGAAAGAGCCAGAAAACTTGAACAAGAGACTTTAAGCAAATAAAAGTTTAGACGAGAGCTGCTGATTGTATTTGTTTTTTGAATGGCTTCCATGAATTGCTAATGCACCTAAGCGGATTCTGCATATTTTCATGCGATTTAGTGGGAGTCGCACATCCGAGTAAATCGCAAGAATTTTTAAAAGATGATGAGATACAGATAGCGTGCTGTCTTTTGGAACATTATTTAAGAGTTACACTTCAAATCAGATATTATAGTCAAACAATGTTGTTCTTCACTTCTGGAAATATGTATCAACTTGTTGTCATCACTAGGGCAAACAAAAATATGCTTTAAGAAGGTCCATTAAAAATATGCTCTTCAAATAAAAAAAATGTCCTTAAAATTAAAACCAGTCCGAGGCGTATATACCCTAGACTTGTACTGACCTAGTGGAGATACCAAAAGTACCAATTGGCAACGACCATATGCATTAAGAATGGGTCTCCTATATGGCCAGTTCATCAGAGAGGTTGGCATTCATTCATTAGGATCTTGAACATTCTCAAAATCAATTAACTAACTAACCCATTCTACAATATTTGTCGAATTTTTCAAGTCGCTAGCTTCATTCTATCGGAAGGTATTGCTTATTTGAAGTTTCACTTGTAGAGGAGGTAAGGGTTCCTTAGGTCGGATCTTGCTCATCATTGCCACCAACCAATTAGATCACCCTACAACCATTTAAACAAAATTTCAAGTCTCTAACTTCACTCTATCGAAATTTATCGCTTATTTAAAGTTTCGTTTGTAGGGGAAGTAGGGGTTTCGTTGGTCGGATGTTACCCAGCTTTAATGCCAACTAATTCAATCTCACTTCGAACATTTGACCAAAATTTCAAGTCACTGGCTTCATTCCATCAAAAGTTATCGCTTATTTGAAGTTTCATTTGTAGGGGAGGTGGGGGTTCCTTGGGTTGGATCTTGCCCATATTCAACATCAACTACGTAGGTCTTACTAGCAACATTCCACCAAATTTCTAACTCGGTAGTATCATTCTATCAAAAGTTATCGCTTATTTGAAGTTTCATTTGTAGGGGAGGTAGGGGTTGCTTAAGTCGGATCTTACCCATTTTCAATACCAACCAAGTAGATCCTACTAACAACATCTTGTCAAATTTTCAACTCGCTAGTGTCATTCTATCGAAAGTTATCGTAATTAAAGGAATATTGATTTTTTTTTTAATTTGTAGGGGAGGTAAGCGTTCCTTTGATCCGATTATACCCAACTTACTAGAACTCAAGCATCTTCTCACTCCAGGGTTACATGCCAAAAAACAGGTGTCTACGTCAATTGGTTCAAGAGTTATAGACAAAAAACCCGAAAAGTAGGGTAGTACGGGGCTCTTTGTAAGAAAATTACCGTTAGTTTTCAACTGATCGATTTTCTTTTTGCAGTTTTGTGTTGCCTCCAGGGCGATTCACGAAAGAAATTCAAGTTGAGTGATTTTGTCTAACCAATATATTTCGGGCATATGCCCATCTTCAGGGTTCTATAAACAGAATACATATCAACTTATTAAATTTATATATTAATAAACAAACTACGGTCAAAAATATACCTTAGTTCTTTTTAAGTTATGAGAACAACGACTTGAACAGAATTTATGTGAAGCAAAAATGTCAATTACACTTAATGTCAAATATATAAAAATGCCGTACAGGTGTCAAATAATTAAAAATACATATTGTGAATAGCAGCTTAGTATACGTGAATATAATACAAAATTACTTTAATCCCATTTTGATCAAATTAAAATAGGTATTTGAATAGTCTTTTTTGTCATTTTTATTCACAATATGTATTTTTAATTATTTGACACCTGTACGGCATTTTTATATATTTGACATTAAGTGTAATTGACATTTTTGCTTCACATAAATTCTGTTCAAGTCGTTGTTCTCATAACTTAAAAAGAACTAAGGTATATTTTTGACCGTAGTTTGTTTATTAATATATAAATTTAATAAGTTGATATGTATTCTGTTTATAGAACCCTGAAGATGGGCATATGCCCGAAATATATTGGTTAGACAAAATCACTCAACTTGAATTTCTTTCGTGAATCGCCCTGGAGGCAACACAAAACTGCAACAAGTAAATTGCATCGATTCCGGCAAAAACAACAAAAACCATCTAATGATCGATTTTATTTTTCCAGGAGTTTATAAGATTACCCTCACGAGTAATTTACCAAAGCTAGAGCTTTTCATATTTATTTAGTCGGGAGTTAGAGATACATTTAAGTATTTTACATATGTAGGGGAGGTAGGCGTTCTCTTGGCTTGATCATGCCCATTTTCAATACCATCCAACTAGATTATATTACCAACATTTGACCAAAATTTCAAGGCTCTAGATTCATTCTATCGAAAGTTATCGTGCGAACGGACAGACAGACAGACAGACAGACAGACAGACATGGCTTAATCGAATCAGGAGGTGACCCTGATCATTTATATATACATTGCTATACCTCCGGAGCCTCCTTTAAGGTGTTACATATTTCCGTCGTGACAAAAACAATATACCCTATACTAAAAGTCTAGGGTATAAAAAACCAGACCGAAGCTTCGCTGTGATACCAAAAGTATCAATTGGCAAGGACCATTTGCATTAAAAGTGAGTTTCCTATATGACCAGTTTACAGAAGAGGTTGGCACTCGTTCAGGAGGATGTTGACCATTCTCAAAATCAATTAACTAACCTATTTTACAACTATTTGTCGAATTTTTCAAGTCGCTAGCTTCATTCTATCTAAAGTTATTGCTTATTCGAAGTCTCTCTTGTAGGGGTAGGTTTCCTTTGTCGAATCTTGCGTATTTTTAATAACAACCAACTAGATCCCAGTATAAACATTTTTCCAAAATTTCAAGTCACTAGCTTCATTTTATCGAAAGTTATCGCTTATTTGAAGTTTCGTTTGTAGAGGAGGTAGGAGTTCCTTAGGTTAGATCTTGTCCATCATTGCCACCGACCAATTAGATCATGCTATAAATATTTTAGCATAATTTCAAATCTCTAGCTTCATTCTATCGTACGTTATCGCTTATTTTAAGTTTCATTTGTAGGGGAAGTAGGGGTTTCGTTGGTCGGATTTTATGTATTTTCAATATTAGCCAACTGGATCATATTAAAAATATTTGACCCAAAATTTCAAGTCGTTAGCTTTATTTTGTCGTAAGTTATCGCTTATTTTAAGTTTCATTTCTAGGGGAGGTAGAGGTTCCTTAAATCGGATCTTACCCATCTTTAATGCCAACTAACCCAATCTCACTTCAAACATTTGACCAAAATTTCAAGTTGCTGGCATCATTCTATCAAAAGTTATCGCTTATTTGAAGTTTCACTTGTAGGGGAGGTGGGGGTTTCTTGGGTCGAATCTTACCCGTTTTCAATACCAAGAAAGTAGGTCTTACTAGCAACATTCTGTCAAATTTTCAACTTGCTTGATTTGACTGCTTGATTTTGATCTGATTATGCCCAGCTTACAAAACCTTAAGCAGCTTCTCTTTTCAAGGTTACGTGCCAAAAATCAGGTGTCTACGTCAATTGATTCAGGAGTTATAGACAAAAAAGTGAAAAGTAGGGTAGTACGGGGTTCTTTGTAAGAAAATTACCGTTAGTTTTCAACTAATCGATTTTATTTTCCCAGGAGAGTATCAGATTACACTCATGAGTAATCTAATTAAGCTAGAGCTTTTCATGTTTCTCTAATCGGGAGTTATAGATACATTTATGTATTATACCTATGTAGGAGAGGTAGGCGTTCTCTTCGCCTGATCATGCCCATTTTCAATACCATGCAACTAAATCACACTGCCAACATTTGATCAAAATTTCAAGGCTCTAGATTCATTCAATCGAAAGTTATCGTGCGAACGGACGGACAGACAAACAGACAGACAGACATGGCTAAATCGAATCAGGAGGTGACCCTGATCATTTATATATACATTGCTATACCTCCAGAGCCTACTTTAAATTGTTACATATTTTCGTCGTGACAAAAACGATATACCCTATACTATAAGTCTAGGGTATAAAAAAACCAGAGTCCGAAGTGTATGTATACCCTAGACTTGTACAGGCCTAGTGGTGATACGAAAAGTACCAATTGGTAACGACCATATACATTAAAAGTGAGTTTCCTATGTGGCCAGTTTATAAGGGAGGTTGGCAACCATTGAGGAGGATCTTGACCATTGTCATACCTTCGTTGTGTTTTGTGGTACATTTGCCACTTTGAAATTAGTAGTAAAACTTGTTCCTATTTCACTGTTCCTATAAGAGGTACCGTCACGATCTAGAAAATGAGATGATGCTAACTCATCTCGAGGCCGTGGTTCAAATTGGACTGTTGCGCCAGTTATTTATTTTTATAAGAGGTATATGAAATAATGGTCCGATTTCAACCAAATTTAGGAACGTGGCTTAGCAGTCAATATGATTTATTTTAGTAATATGCAATTTCATAAAGATATCTTCAGAAATAAAAAAGTTTCTCTGATAAAAACTTGGTTTTGGAACGGTCGTTCCTATGACAGCTATATGATAGAGTTGTCCGATTTCAACCAAATTCAGGAATGTGATTTCACTAAAGATATTATCGACTAACGTGAAATTTGAAAATAATATCTATAGAAATAAAAAAGTTATTCCCACAAAGACCAATTTTTGGACCGGTCGTTCCTATGGCAGCTATATGACGTAGTGGTCCGATTTCAACAAAATTTGGGTATGCAATTTAACTAAAGATGCTATTGGTTAGCGTGAAATTTGAGAACGATTTCTTTAGAAATAAGAAAGTTTTTCTCACAAAGACGAATTTTTGGACCAGTCGTTCCTATGGCAGCTATATGACGTAGTGGTCCGATTCCATTGGTTCCGACATATATACAGCGTGCAATAGAAAGAAGGCTTCGTACAAAATTTCAGCTCGATAGCCTGAAAACTGAGGGACAAGTTTGCATAGAAACAGACAGACAGACGGACAGACAGACATACGGACAGACGGACAAAGCTTAATCGACTCGTCTCATCATACTGACCAAGAATATATATAGTTTGTATGGTCGGAGATGCTTCCTTCTGTGCGTTGCAAACTTCATGACAAAGTTAATATACCCTATCACATCCGTGAAGGGTATAAAAAAAAAGCGAGATTAGCAACTATTTCAAAAATCTTTAAGTCCCCTTAAAAACGTAACACATAAACTTCACTGCTCGAAATATTCTCCTCCATGTTGGATACAAACCCGACATCTACCAACAGATGAAATAGCTTGAAAGGGTATCTTCCCTCTTTTCTCTCAAATTGTTGCAAGTTGCTTTAATTTTTTGCAATTGATGTTCCGGAAGACAGTATGTTCAATGTAAGCCTCGTTTTTTAGATTTCCCCAAACGAAGAAGTCAAGAGGTGTTAAATCGGGAATTCAAGCATGCAATCCGGCCGGTCCATATCGTCCAATTTCTCGGAATTCACTATTCATGAATTCTTTGACAATTCTTGGGTTGTGGGCCGGATATGCGTCCATTTCTCGCGATATAGGTATATCCTTCAATATTTTGGGTTCAAATTAATTTTGCCGCATGCGATAAAAGGCGGATAAATTAACAAGTTGAGGAAGAATCATCTGGTCGACAATGACACCTACCAAGATATTCACGCTGAACTCATGCTGGTATCGAGAAGGGCAAACTGTGTGAGGGATTTCCTGAGCCCAAACAAGAATGTTGGGCGAATTAAATACTATGCACCGGGCGAACGTACATTAGTTTCCCTCTATTAACAACTATGTATAACTACCATGTTTACGTCGATTCGTTCCATATCAAGGCTACGTTTTTCCCTTTTAATACGTAATATTCGCAAATTTTGAAATCTAAGTCCTTGTAATTTAGATACCGTTCTAAAGCCAACATAATGGGGCAACTTTTGTCAAATTCGCAGGTTTGTCAGTTCAACGTACCGTTGTAAAAATTTCGTTCGAATTTTAGATTAAAGATCGATTTTGAAATTTCTTTGAGGGTTGACGTCAGATACTATTTTTCCCCAAATGGACCGTACTATCTACCTACTATTAAAGTATTTACCATCATGAACGGTAATCCCTGTATAATAAATAATAGCTAACAAAACCCAAAAAAATATAGGCTGCCATTTTACCGTTATAAAATACCACATGCGATTCATTTGTTTTTCCTATTGACACAATGTTTTTCTCTATTCATAATTTCTTCGTTCGGTAAGACAATGCATTGTGTGGGGTAGTAAGCGATTAGCCGCGCACTGAATAAGTTGTGCATATTAGGGGAAAATCTTGCATTAATTAAAACAAGTCTCCTGGATTCATTTTGATTAAAAGTTTATAGATCCTATTTTAAAGTGAGTTCTAGTGCTAGTGTCGAAAATAATAGACGTAAGTACAGTTGTGAGCGTTTTCTCTACTAATAGAAGTTAGCAACTTCGTCACATTAAGTTTCGGTTCTGGTTTTCACAGCTTGAAAGAAATGGATAAGTTTATAACTAAACGTAACATTGCATCAACATCTGATGGCGGTGCGAAAAAGAAAATCAGATCGTACAACGAAGAATATTTAAAGTACGGATTTATATCGCTGGATGGAAAACCACAGTGTATCATCTGTTGCCCAGTTTTAAGCTCTGAGAGCATAAAGCCATCAAAACTTATTCGACACGTAGAAACCAAGCATCCTTCCTTAATAGGGAAACCCCTGGAGTTTTTTCAAAGAAAAGCCGAATGCCTGCGAGAACAGCAAAACAATTTATCGAAACCCAATCAGATCAGATCAGGATTGCAAAAGCGGGCAAAGCTCATACTATCGCAGAAAACCTTATATTACCTTCTGCTGTAGATATGGTAAGCATTTTAGTAGGACCTGAAGAGGCGAATAAACTAAAAGCGATACCTCTTTCGAACAATACGGTAGGCAGAAGGATAACAGAAATGGCTGAAGATGTTAAGGAACAAATATTAGATGCTGTACGATCGAGTGAATGTTTTAGTATACAATTCGATGAATCGACAGACATTGCAAACATGGCCCATTTTTTATGCTTCGTACGATATGAAAACAATGGCTCAGTAAAAGAGGATATGCTTTTTTGTAAACGAATACCGGAATATGCAACAGGGCAAGGACTGTTTGAGGTTTTCAATGATGCTGTTAAAAATAACGGTTTGGATTGGGCAAAATGCATCGCTATTTGCAGCAATGGGGCAAGATCACTAACTGGAAAAAACAGCAGGTTAATATCAAAGCTGAAAACTATTTTATTATGCCGAATGTAAGCTGGATCCATTGCTTTCTTCATCGCCACGCACTAGCAACAAAAAAAATGCCGGAGGATCTCCAAAATGTACTGAGTGATGCTGTAAGAATGGTAAAGTACATAAAAGGCCGACCATTGCAGTCCCGAATATTTGCAGTATTGTGTAATGAAATGGGAGCAGACTACGATACGCTTCTTTTTCACACTGAGGTAAGATGGTTATCCCGCGGAAAAGTCTTAACAAGGCTATTCGAATTACGGGAAGAATTAAGGGTATATTTTAAAGACCATCCAACTTTTAATAACTTCTTCCAAGACCACCATTTCATGATCTCACTTGACTACTTGGCAGATATATTTGCCCAGTTAAATGATTTAAATTTGAGTTTGCAAGGCTACGGCAAAACAATAATCAACATGAAGGATAAAGTATGTGCTTTCATCCAAAAATTGGACATATGGAGTACAAGGATAAATGCTAAGAATTTTGATGCATTTCCGCTAGCTTCAAAATATTGTACATCGAAGACGAAATCGAATGTACAAATGCAGTTATAAACTCATTTTTACAAGTTGTAAACAACCATTTGCCCGCTTGAAGCTACAGCTCTAACAGTATTTTCCGGAAGATCAAAATGACCTCTCTAAAAGATGGGTTTTGAGCCCCTTCGATAAAAATGTGATCGCCGCAGCATCCTTGCCTATTAACACTCTCAATGAGCTGATAGAGCTGTCCGAGGAAAAAACTTTGGAATTGCAATTTTCTTCGAACGATTTAGTAGACTTTTGGCTCGCACGTCGCAGCGAATACAGGAGTTTAGTTACAGAAGCATTGCGGATCCTTATTCCTTTCCCGCCTTTGTATCTATGCGAGAAAGGATTTTCTAGAATCTGAAAATCTGCAAAATCTTGATACGGCTGCAAACGAAGTTGGACTACGAATCAAAGGAGACAAAACAAAAATAATACTCCAATCAAGAAAGAGGACGCCACCGCCACCGAGCATAACCACCGGGGATTTGACCATTGATCACGTAAAACACTTCGACTGCCTGGGTAGAAAGCTAACCACACAACGTCAGTGAAATGGACAAAATCAAACTACGGACACAACTAGCGAATGAGGCATTCTCGACTCTCCCAATAATAAAATCGAAGCACGTGCGCAGGAAAACGAAGCTCCGCATCTGCAAAATGATCATCTGACCTGTGCTGTGTTACGGTTGCAAAACATAGACCTTGATCCAAGCCTTTGAAAACCTATTGAACATTTTCCAACGCAGGATCCTTCGATGAATATTCGGAGCAATTCAAGATCAAAATGGCTGGCGAATCCGGTAAAACCATGAGTTGTACAGTCTTTACGATGAGCTGGAGGTTTTGAAGAAAATCAAACTGCAACGATTACAATGGGCAGGACACGTACACTACATGGACGAAAGTCGAGTCCCCAAAAAAGTTCTCGAAGATAGCATCAGCGGAGCAAGGCTGGCGGGCCGACCGATAGCTCGTTGGGAAAGCTCAGTAGAGGCTGACGCACAACAACTACTGGGCTTTCGAAACTGGAAGACGCTGCGACTTGACCGAGACAATTGGATGAGGTATATCCAGACGGCCAAGATCCGAAGTCGGACCGTCGCGCCAGGATGATGATGAACTGGAATAATAATTCATTTAGCAACTCGCAAAATTCACAATCAACCTTGGCTTTTCTCTTCGCGCCCCCTTCGGCGCCCTTTGAGAGTCGATGCCCCAGGCGACCACCTTAGCCTTTGTCCGGCCCTGACGTTCATCATTGCATACTTCTCTCCAATGAGAAAATCCATACGCGCTTTTAATAGACGCATGCCTCTTGAATACCGAAAGTTCGATAAATGTGGACATACACTTAGCACTACAGCAATGGCGTAGCTAGAATTTTGTTTCAGAGGAGGTCCACACATTCAATACCCGAAATTTTAGTATCCCACATATAAGGCCCGTGTTTTTCCGCCTTATCCAGTGTATAGTTCAATCTAACGCTATGCAGTCTTTTTCCCCTAGTTCGAGACAGGGCAAAGATTCGCTTGTCCATGCACTACGGTCAGCCTTCTATGTATGTAGATCGTGGAGTAACTGGGCCAAAAATCAATGTTGAACAACAGGTAAAAAAAAATCTATAGTCTCTATCGTCCCCGGAGGCCGTACGGATCTACTTTTAATATTGCTTCGCGGAGTCGAGTTGACAAACTACAATAGTTGGCACTTGGACGTGCAGATCTGCGGCTCTTTTCCTTCCAGAGCTCTTTGTGCAAGTGGCATAAGATGTAACACACAGCCCCCCCCCTTTTTCGATATGATCGAAGCATATGTTTCACAATATTTCCCGGGATCAATAAGCCTCCCAGTTCCTTCTCCAGTTTACCACGTATCTTCGTAATTCGCTGAGGAGCCCGGACAATCCAGCTAGTCAGCCCCCATTTTTAGTAATGAACTATGCCAGGTCGTGTTTTCGTTTCCTTCACAACTAGATTTGAGGGATTAGCATGTACGTCCATCAACCTTTTGACGATTCCTTCCACCGCTTCTGCCATATTCTTAGTGAGTCATTTAGTTCCCCTTCATTTTATGGCGATCATTTCCCATAGGTAAAATGATACCAACAGACTTTAATGTCTTTGCACGTAATGGATGCGGTAAATGGAGCAGGATTGTATAAAACACACTGAGTTCGTTCAAGTCAATTTTTTAATGCACACGGTGCCGGAAACTGTCTTGACAATTGAAGTATACGAGGACGGTTCAAATATGATCGAGACAAACGCTCTGACACATTTATTTATTATCGAAAATACTTACAAAAATTTACAGTTTTTCTAGGTAATTCCCCTCACTAGTTACACATTTTTGCCACCCCTCCGGAAGTTTTTTGATGCCGGTATCGAAGAATTCCTTGGGCAACTCGGACAGCCATGTGCGCACGAACTCCTCTACCTCGTCGTCGGTGTTGAATCTTTGACCTCTGAGGGCCTCTTTCAGTGGTCCAAACATGTGGTAGTCGCAGAGTGATAAATCCGAACTGTAGGGGGGGTGTTCTAGTACCTCCCACCCCAATTCTGATACTGTATCGAGCGTGAGACGCGCGGTATGAGGGCGCGCGTTATCCTGGAGAAAAATAGCACTTCGCGCTGGAATGCCCCTCCGTTTCGAGCGATAAGCGGGTTTCTTTGACTGGCACCCCTTCCTCCTTCTTCTTCCACTCTTTAGACGACACCTTGCTTTCGGGAGTGTAATAGTGTACCCATGTCTCGTCTGTAGTGAAGATTCGCGTCAAAAAACCGCCCCCCTCCGCCTCGTATCGCGTCAGAAAGCGGCGACAAACATCCAACCGCATGAATTTTTGCTCGATGTTCAACAGTTTGGGAACCCATCGCGCTGTTATTTTGCGATATTGAAGGTGTTCGTGGATGATAGACTCTACACTACCAATACTAATGCCGACTTCAGCCGAAATGTTTCGAACATTCATCCTACGATCCTCCAAAATGAGTTGTTCTACGCAGCGAATGTTGTCTGGTGTGATGTTGGTTCGCGATCGACAATCATGCGGCTCATTCTCGACGGTTTCGCGGCCATCTTTGAACGCTTTGGCCCATTTAAACACAGCAGACCTACTCAGGCACTAACTACCGAACTGATTCCGCAAACGCCGAAGAATTTCCGTGTTTTTAACGCCATCCCACACCCAAAAAATAATACTGTAATGTTTCCTCTACTGAGCGAAACCAAAACGAAACCAAAACAGGTTCGTTAGATATTCTTGTGCTGAATAATGAAACACTTCGATTGAAAAACACACACACTTTATTTACAAAACGAACTACTCGTACACACGCGTACTAACAACAAACGTTAAAACTAGCAATAACAACAACGACGGCAGATAACGAATATTTCCTTAGTGCTTTATAGCGATCCAACCGCCACTGAGTGTCGAGTCTGACTACTTCTTCTTCGTTCGGTGACATCTGCCTTTTTATAGTTGGAGATCCATGCTTTCGTCAATTAGCGAAGACTCTAGATTTTTCGAGATGTTCGAGTCTCGGGTTTCACTACTCAACGAAGGTTCGAGAATCGGTTAGTGGCCAGTCAGCTGACACTTGTTATCGATCATTCGATATTAGTACAGTGTGGGTCGTAAAAGATACCCACTCCGTACACGCAACAATACGTTGCGCAACAGCCGTCGGCACTTGATGTTCACTCATGGTCGTAGCACTCTTGCGAAACGTGCGTTGGCGACGAAAACTATGCCACACTATTCGTAAGGGACCCAGCTATCACATACTCAAGCCAGGACCTTCGAAACATACAGGCGCGCCATCTACAGCGTTTGTCTCGATCATATTTGAACCGCCCTCGTATTTATGCGTGTGTTCACAATGTAGTATTATCTACATATAAGTGTGTTCACAATATATTGGAGAAATATACGTAACACAGACATTCTTAGGAGACAAAACAAAACGACGTCTCAAGCCGATCCGTTTCCTGATTGGGTTAGTGCCATGTTAGCTGTGCCACTGCTCTGGAGGTAACAATCAATGTCGGGCCCACTCCAAACTCGATTTCTAGATTCGCCACTGTAAGTAGCTGACAACTTCGTTTCCATTTACAGGAGAAGACATGTGTGGTGGCTCAATGGATAGAGAGCAACTCTGCGTTGGAACTAGTGCATATTCCAGTTGTGGTCTTCGATACTTACTATCAAAAACAGAAAACTGTTTTGTAAAGAATGTATGTAATTCAATCCGCTCTAGGTTCCCATCTTATATAATACGCAAAAAATGCTAAAATATGCTTTTATGCACTGTAAATGCTAAGAAATGCATCTACAAGCATAAGCAAATAGCTCAAAAATAATAACATTTTTCATGAATTAATTTATATTTGAATTAAAATATATTTCGTTAGGACATCCCACAAAAATGAGTATTTGCATATATGTACATATGTTGGGTTGCCCTAGCTTTGACAGCTTTCCTCGGATTCCCGCTACACTTAGCAACGAATTCGATCTTCCTGGACTTAGGTTGCTCTCAACCTGTGGACTTCATATCAAAGAATTCATGTTTTGTCGTTCTGGAAGTTAATGCGGTTCTGAGAAAGAAATTCGGCGAACCTGTGTCGGCCACTTGGATAGACGTGGCTCAATCGAGCAAATCTACTGACGCGAAATGTTACAGCTTATTCAATCTTCCGGAACGGTACGCACAATGTCCATTTGAACTTTCCCCATATGCTTATTTTTTCAGTATATATAAAAAGGAACTCTTCCAAAAATTACCCATAAAAAGAGAGCAATGTAATGGAACCCTTTCATGCTAAAGTTTATATAAAAACCACCAAAGTACTGTAGGAACATTTTGATTTTTTCTTCTCCCTGATATCTTTAGGTCCTAAGATATAGACGAAAACTTGTTCGGACGACTCCCTTACTACTTAATGGAAGTTCGTACTGTGTGATGAATTGTTTTCCACTAATGGCTAAGGAGAATCGACTAAGGTAGGGAGAGGCTTGGCAATAGGCAGAATGGGACCACAATTTACGACTGTCTCTTAATTAACGTTTTTTTTTTCTTCTCTGGATAAACTTTTGGTTATGTGGAATTGCGATGTGAGTTGTGGTATATTGCATTTGTAGACATTCTCCTGAAAACGAATTGGGTCCGTCACTCAAACTGACTTTGGTCTGGTTCCAATCGGAACACTTGTCACACATATCCCTGCCCACACAACTTCATCTCTTGAATATTTCCACTTAACTGAAGTGTGTACGTATGGATTGGAAGGATATTTTATTCTGTCTGACAGGATGCAACTCTTTGCATCGTCATCATCATCAGCATGGCCTGCACCCATTCGAAAACTCCTGACACTCGGGGAATCCCTGGCCACTTAGGATCGAGGATATGCACAGAATATTGCATATCTCCGTATAGTAGAATCCTGCCTCAAATTTACATATCATCCAAATATCCTTAGTCTTGGGGTATCTTCAGTGTGTCCAATTCCGATCGGACTGATGTCCTCTCATTTCTTGTCCGGCTCAACGGACCTATGTAAGCATTCTCACAAATTTCGTATTCTATTTGGCTTGTCCTGTTGCTGTCCTGTCCACCATATATCAAAACTTGTTGTGATTTGTGTTTCTATTAGGCACAAGCTTTGATTTAATGGTTCTGAATATATTTCTCCGGATGATATCCAATATCTTGGGCAAAAGAGCGGACCGTATAGACGGTACGGGTGAATTTTGCTCATTTCATCCGAAGAGCATGCATACATAGACGTATGACATTGGACTCATATTGGATAGCTTAGTCTCCAACATAGTCCAGGCAAGAGAAAGTGCCGATTTCTAAAGGACATTTTGCCAATCGTTGATTTATGCGGTATTCCAATTGTTTCGACTGAGGAAATCTTAGGTACGGAACTGCGGTATGCCATTAGTGATCAATGCTATCAGTAAAGTGGAAGATTAATGGCTCGACCATTTGTATCAGTTACGATTATGCATTGGCATGACACGGATGTGCGTAGTATGGAATTGGTCATTTTCTGGTCATTGACAATTCATGATTTATACGTAAGTCTGGATATGAAAAAGGTTTCCGTCGTATCACTGTATCATAAATGAATTTTAGTGGACATTTGGAATCCTGAAAGATATGGATTTCTTGCAAATACTCTCACACTACGAAAGTCCCGAATGTTAGTATGTATCATATTTCGGTTACGCAGATAAACTATTCAAATTAAACAGGTGTTATGTATTGGTGAAATATCGATCGATTAAGCTACCGACAGTAGTCTCGTGCAGATCTAGTGCTGCTTCAAACCAAAACCGCACAGAGCTTTCTACTATCCTGAGATCCGGTCTCCGACAGAATCATGACCAGTAGGATCCGGATCAAGGTAAGAAACATTACGATTATAAATTATACAATGCCACGGTCCAACTGAAACCGACAATGTCGTGGCGAAAGATTCCTTCTTCGAACAACTTAACGCCTTCCAGAGCAGAACACCTAAAGGTGACATTGTAACGGTTATAGGAGATTTGAATTCCAAAGTGATAAGCGAATTCGATAAGGCGTTTTAATTTAAAATAATAAAACTCATGAGCCTTGGAGTTAGCCAACTATGCGACTCCAGTGTGGTCAAAGAATCTCTGTGACACACAATGGAATAATATTCAGGCTTGCTAAAACCCCGCTCTCCGTACTGTGACTGGCTGTTGCCTGATGTCATCCTGGGACCATCTGCATCAGGATGATGCCGCTAAGGGACCACAACAAGCTTCTTGCGAAACAATACCTGGTGGGTTGTTACCGGAGGGAACACCCCAACACCGACCTCATGGAAAAGACACCGCCACCAAGATATGTCAGGCGTGATCAGTGATGAGCAGCAATACATCATAAGGAGATACAAACATCAATCACAGGACTAGGTCCAAATAGAGTTCTCTCGACACAACCACCAGCCATTTCTGCCGATGAGAGAATACTTCCGAGATCAGCGGGGACGACACTTGCCCAACTTCGGTCGGGCTGGTGTTCGCGTCTTAACTCCTACCTATCTCGCATTGACCAGGATGTCACGAGCACATGCCTCGCCTGCAATGGTACACCTCATGATGTGGACCACATTGGACCACATATTCAATTGCCCAGTTGCACCCACAAATCTGACCCCCACGTCGCTGTGGGAGAACCCCGTAGAGGCAGCAATCTTCGTGTCTAAACCACCTTTATGACTTTGCTTTTTAAAGCAGTCCGGATGGCGCAACGGTTAGCACGTTCGCCTTCAACGCACTGGGCCCCGGTTCGATTCCGGGGATTTACGTGTCAGACTATGAGCCCACTCAGCTGTTAAATGAGTACCCATTATGGGGTAAATAACTCGGTTGAGCGTGTTGCTGATCACATACCTCTGCACAAAAAAACCGTCACGATCTAGAAAATGAGATGATGCTAACTCATCTCGAGGCCGTGGTTCAAATTGGACTGTTGCGCCAGTTATTTATTTATTTTTATTTTTAAAGCAAAGTCATAAAGGTGGTTTAAATAATTATTATTTTAAAATTCATGGACTTTGCGGATTTAAAACTTTTATCGTTTTTCTAACATAAACATAAACAACAACAACTTGCTACAACAATTGTCAAATAGAGTCGTTTCTTTACATTGAATCACATAACCACACTTTTATGTTTTCATTTATTCAGCTGTTTAGCCCCAAACTATCATCCGTTGTCAAATGCATTAATGCTGATGTCTATTATCAATTATTGTACATCATTGAATTTGCCGTTTTAGGCGAAATTCACACACACGACACCGCGCTGCACGACTGCTTGAAATTTCAGTCGAGATACACAGCATCAAATGGGCGGATTCACACTCATCGCTCAGCATGCAATACGATCGACTATGCTTGGCTATTGTGCGTGGCTGCGTCGGAGCTGAAAATGTAGCTAATCTGAATATCGCCTAATGCATACCTAACATTCGATTTTGTGGAAATGTTGCCGTTGTATGGAAAAAAATTAGAGTCTTTTTTACAAATAGAATTCGGTCGTTGTCGCAACTTAGCACAAAAAATAAATTGCATATGTTGAAATATTTAATGCTTTTATTTTCACATTGGAACAATTGAGTGGTGAACACTTTGATTAATATTTTGATGGTCCGTCGAGTACGTTATTGATAGTTTTTATATAGTTTTCTCTGATTTTGTTAGAAATGCTTTCCGGTCCAGTTCCGATTCGTATTTCCAACTAACATCATTTTTCGTTTCGTAATTGTTTTCCGGCCAATAAGCGAACCATGTTGCGAATCTGACAGCTGATGGCTGCGGACGTGTTTTCTATTGCTGTGGTTTTCTTTATGGTCGTCTCACACGATCGCGCACAACCATGACCGAACTTTCATCAAACCATCAATTTCTTTGTGAACTGTGGAAATCAGGGAATTTTTTTTCCTAACGTTCTCAAAAATTGGTGGTTTGATGGAAGTTCGGTCGTGGTTGTGTGTGATCATGTGTGGCGAACTTAAGTTATGTGGTTGTCAGTTTTCAGTTGCTGTCTTGTGAAAGTCGTGTAGTAGACATCTGTTTTGTGAATGTGTGAAAGTCGCATCAATTGCAGAGAACAAATTCGATTCGAAAGCAATCAGCTCCTAATAGCACCCATATACGACGCAATCCGTCGTCAGATCGATCTGACGAACACAATATCGTCAGATCGATCGCACAGTGTATGTGACTATCGATGACGATTTTTTTGACAATTCCATATAATTTCGATCGTCAGATATTTTGTGGCGATCCATCGTCACCTCAGAAGATGTCTGGGAAAAACTCCGTCTACTCCGTTGAGTAATCTGTATATGTTAGCGAACGAGCTTCCACCTGAATTAAGAAGCCTCTGGCTAACAGCCAAGGAAATGGCAAAAAGATGCACGTACGAGGAAAAATTTTCAGAATTTTGGACAAATAATGACATGGTCCAGACGATAAATTCTAGCTATGCTAGATGTTGGAATGTATTTGGTGACAAATTAAAATTCTTACCCACATTAAATATTAATATATTTATCTACCAAAAAAATGGTGATTTTTAACAAGGCTCATGATTTAGGAAATACAAATGAGACTGATTTATCTCGTATAAGTTTAAGAAGTATAACTAAGCTAGATATTAGGGAGAACGAGACGATACTATATACGGATGCGTCCAAAGATCCAGATAGTGTGGGTGCGGCCTTTATTAACATCAGCGATCAGTATGGGGAAAAATTCAAGCTGCCTGTCAGTACCTCTATTGTAACGGCCGAACTCTCGGCCATTCTAAAAGCCATCCAATATGCAGTGGCTAACAACTTCAGCAATATAACCATTTTTACAGACAGCAATGTGGCTTGTGACATCCTCAAAAACAAAGATAACGCGTCGGTTACAGCTTATGCGATTAAAAACTTAATCAATAGAGCGAATATAGATAGGGTTAGAATCATCTGAATTCCGGCCCACAAAGGCATCTTTTATAATGAAATAGTTGATGAATTGGCTAAACAAGCCAGAATTGACGGGACCGCATATAGTAGACATTAAGAGAGATAAAAGATCTGATCTTTAATATGTGGCAGGATAAGGTTGATGAGGTTTCGCAAACCAAGGGTAAATTCTTTCACAATTTAGTTAACAACATTAGAGAAATTAGCTGGTTCAAACAAAAAAAATACAAAAACACGGAACCAAAAATTTAAAAAATCGCTAATCGAATACTAACACAAACCACAGTTATAATAATGAATATTTGGCTTTGTTCGACAAGATTCCGTCGGCCGATTGTTTTCAATGCGGTGTCCCGCAAAATAATGAACATATCATAAAAGACTGTCCAAGAAACTATGGCATTCGAGCTCTTATCCCGGGTTGGAGTCGGTTTGGTAGTGGTACCTATGCTGATCTCATTAAAGGTATGAATTCAGATACTTTGATTTGTGTTGCGGCTGAAATTAAAAACAGAAAGATCCACTTTTAATAGAGTAAGAGTCAATTTTTTTTTTTTTTTTTTGTTATGTGTATTTCTAGTAAAGTTTGGAGTCGCCTTATTTTTTGTTGGGAATGGAATGATTTTATTTAATTAACATTTAAATAACATTAAGAAAAAAGAAAAAAAAATTATATATATATATATTGTATTAAAAAAAAAATAAAGATATGTATATATACATACTAAAAAAAAAATACTGCAGTGACAGTACATGGAATCTATGCACCTTCTTTAGTTTATTCTCGTAAACAACGGCCTCAATGGGCCAATTCTATAAATATTCATTGTCCTGAATTGGAAATTTTTTTTTTTTCGGGAAGTTGTTAAGCCAAAGAACAACCCTGACAAGCCTAAAATCTAATGGGCTATGTTTTTGCAAATTGTGAAATTGCAAGTCTGTGAAACGACGCCATGGCGGCAGTTGAGTTATAAGTTGACCTGAATTAATTATATCGTAATCAAATCAGTAAAAATTGTTTGTGAAAATTACTAATCTACACCAAATTAAAAAAAAAAGGAAAAATTCTGTAATCCATATAATCTCAGTAAAACGACGTCATATTGCAATAAATTATAATAAACTTTAATCCGATATCGATAATATCTAATGTTAAATTGTTACACGATGGCAGTACAATCCAATTAAGGATTAGCCAACCGACTTCGTTTGGAGCCCCACTCGTGGACTTCTGATTTTATCAGCAGTGACATCGAGGACCAAGCCCGGCTTAGTCACAGGAGAAAAAAAAAAAGATTCATCGTCAGATCTGATCTGTTCGATTGCCTGAACTATCTCGGTGAATGCTTTGCGTTGGCCGTCGTTGAATTGAGCACACATGGCTTCGAATGATTTCTGATGTTCTTCGAGAGTTACGTCTTCATCCTTCTGATCGTGACTGTTGACTTCGCTGCGAATAATGAACTGTTCGAGACCGAATTCGGCTAAAGTTTTCCCATCGTTGCTGAGTATTTTCTCGATTATGGCCAATGCCGTCGATTGGGTGATACCGTCGCTGAGTTTTTCCTTGAATTCGTTCCAAATAGCTATGGCGTCAATATCATCGTTGATCATTAGGTCGACGAAAAAATGACGAAGATGCCGAGGCATCATTGTACTGCAGGCTTCTTCCATAATGTCGCGCATAAGGGTTGTAGATTTAGCGAAACCGGCACCGCGGGCTGCTTCCTCAAATCCGCTATACTTAACGCCATCGATTGTAAGTAGGTCCTCGTAGCATGTAAGTCCGATAATTTCACGGAATAAAATTTTTAGGTGAAACAGTTCACGATTTTTTGGCGCAACCACCACCATTCTGGATACTGAGTTTGATTTATGCCGACGGGGCTCCCATCGTTTATTCTTCTGAACCCATAAGTAATCGTTGGTAACCTGGTGGTATTAACACGCTCGTTTCGAATTTGAGTTACGGTTCTTGTTCAGCTCGAAGAATGATAGTAGCTTACTTTGAGGATCCTTCTTCAAAGCTTCTTCTTCCTCACCTTCTTTGAAATAAACTTGATGGTAGTTGGGTAAATCAATCGGCAGAAGTTCGACTGAATGGCTACGGCCATTCATTAGAATCACGCATAAACGCCAAGCACTTTCCATCGAACTAACATAACGTGCATCGATATATTCGTCGACTTCGTTCCGCTCACTGGGTTCGGCTTCATTATTTTTCCTAAGCTGAATTCTTGCTCTATCGTGACCTTTGTGGATGTATTTGTAGATGTACTTGATACCCATAACTGACGCGCAGTATTCGACGTTTATATGACAATCGAATCGGCTGAGCAAATACATGGACGATCATGGAGTTGTCGATGTTAAATATACGCCCATTTTGACATGGATATGTCTTATAGCTGGGGGTCATCCTAAAAATCTGTCCGTCACACGAAATGTCTGTTTTTCTACTCGGGGGTCAGAAGAGGAAAGAAGCCCATTGAAAATTTTTCTTTTCTGGTTGTGCATGTCGTTTGAGTGAAGTGGTCATTGAGCATGGCTGTTGCTTGTTGATCCGCGCGGCCGGCGCGCTTGCGGGGATCCTGTGTGTACATGTTAAGATGTTGATTTGATAGCGATAAAGGTTGACGTTGTGGACGCCAAGAAATAACATAGTGTACGGGTGAACAGGCGGTCTCTGTCCCACGCTCTCAGTCAACGCGACGCCATAATCAAAACTCCTGCATACACACCATACCATACATTCAAAATCCTCAAAAATATAGAGTACGCTCCGTACTACCTAACTTGAATAGGCCCCCAGAACACGTCGCAAGAAGTCGTCTGCTCTCCTCGCTCGACATGCTCACACGCAATTTATGGTCTCTGAATGTATGCGAAATTTCGCTCAGGGCAGCGGACCTCCTCCTCTCATTCATTCATATCATTCTCATTCTAACCATTTCATTAAACAAATTGTGCACTCCCGACATGCACATGCATAGACCCAATCTGAGGTCACAATGAATGAAATTCCATTTTTACTCATTATTTAGGTCAAGGACGTCCAAGGACTTTCAATGACCTTCAATTTCCGCCAATTCCCATTCAGCATTTAATAAAATAGCCCGTGTTGTACTATCTGAATCCCTAGGGTCCCAGAAAAAGTAGCAAGTAGTCAGTTCGACTAACATTTGGACATGCGCAGACGCAATTTGAGAGAGTCTACATAGTTCCCGCCCCCCGAAGATGAGCGAGAGCGGATGAAGTTCATTCGAGCCAAATCGGGTGATCCAGCAACTGTGGTTGTGCATTTGCAATGGCGGCGATTTGAGGTCTGACTGGCCCACAATGTGGACCCCCACCACACGTGCAATAAACATATCATAAAACGAAATGGCGGATTCGTACTGCGCGAGTTAAAATCTCCCAAGCCCCGAAATAGAGAAATATTCGTCGCAGGATGTTATACATATACATTTAGAGGTCTGCAGAAGATCAAATGCCCCCCCCCCCCCCCTTCTGCAAAAATTCCAAAATTTTCGTTGTGCATTCTCTTTGTGCGTGTGTTGGAATGTTTTGTTTACTTTCGTTAGTTTCCCTTTCTGTTTGACGGACACAATCGCATAGAGTCGCACGCGTTACTTGAGAAACGGATTGTGTTCGCCGGACCCGGACTGTTGGTTAAAGGGGCGGGATGAGCCGGATAGTGTGGGAGCGATTTTGCAATAGACATACAAACACAATCCACGTCCGATTGGGAAAAGATGGTGGGAAGCGTGATTGCGATTAGCAGAAACTTACTCAGAGAAATGTCGATAGGCTGCAGTCTGCAAACTGTACCGAACGGGTAAATGGAACAGGGTGTACGAGAGGAGGTGAATATTGCACACACGCGATGCAAACGAAAACGAAAGGATCCCGCGAGAGAAAGGAGCCCGAGCGGACAGGACAAAACAAAGCAGAATTTATGACGAATATCTACACTGCCACCAGATGCATCGGTACATGGGTATGTCTTATGCCTACCGAAAGCGTGGGACGTGTTTTTTCGAATGATTTCATCCAGTATAACTATACTGGGATCTTTATAAAACTTACGTCGATATCTTCAACACAACAGGTTCCACGCAGTCGGTAGTCATAGACATATCCATGTTCCGATGTATCTGCATGCAGTGTATTGTAGATACTTTCTATCCTTTTTCTTGCCGTGATATGTGTACCCCTTGCTTCGATTGTCACTACGACGGTACTTCGGAAATCCAGCTAGAGTCATGTCCTTCTCATGCAGAACGGCTTCGGAAATTGCTTGCTGCAGGTGTTTTGCTTCTCGTCCCAACAGGGTACAACTTTTGTATGAGGACCGTGCGACATATGGCGAATTACTTTATATCGCTCTGATGCATCGCATCGTCGTCCGGAATTTCTGCCGTAATGAAGCTATCTAGATCATCTGAATTTAATAACTTCTTGTCTAGCGTTACTATGAGATGGACATGAGGGAGACCACGTTTCTGGAATTCAATAGTATAAACGTATGCTCGAATATTACATCGAGCAGCGTGTGAACCTTCTGGTTGAATAAGCGGCAGACGAAAATTGGAATATCGCTCCCGTCGGAAACTGCTTTAACGTACGCGTAATTTCTGGCCACTTTGGATTGCAGGTCATTGTAATGAATAGATCAGGACGTCCAATGGTGCGTCAAATAGCCATAGCATCGTGGTATAAATTCATCATAGCTCGTGGACTGCCTGAAAACGATGATGGCAAAATCACGGACTGTCCTGCTTTAACATTACCGTTCGCGTTTAACACGGTATTGGCCATGTGGTCCATCAGGCTTTGCGCGTTTTCACGTCGTATTTTGCTTTGATTAAAGCGAATAGCCGGCCATACACACACGCTCTATCATCTGCAAACGTACGCCAATTCGATCGCCCCATTTTTTTCCGAATGATTCGCCGCGTTCGCAATCCCCTGCAAAATCGCGTCACCTGGGTCGCCCAATTTTTTTGCGAATGATTCGCGGCGTTTACAATCACCTGGAAAATCGCGTCACCTGGATCGCCCAATTTTTTGGCGAATGATTCGCGGCGTTTACAATCCCCTCGAAAATCGCGGCACCTGGGTCGCCCAATGATTCGCCGCGTTTGAACGAGTAGTGAAATTTAAGTAACTTTGTGCGACCAGATGGTTCGTGGCGTTTTCGGTTTGCAGATGATAGAGCAACAACAATTTGTATGGAGACGGTGTCTACCTATAGTTGGGTGTGTTGTGATTTTGCAGGTGATTCGCCACGACCGAATTTTTATGGGTTACTCTATAGTGGTGGTAGTAGTAGCTTGCATCATAAAATATGAGAAGGATGGGTCCACGCAGATTTCTTGGTCCTGCTGCAGGTGTGCGTCAGGATAAAAGGATTTGTTTATCAATGAGGAGAGATATATAGTCAAGATGGGTGTTGTATGACTAGGGGTGCTGAGACGAATACGATAGACTGCCGCTGAAGGCATTTTGAGTCCTTTGGTAACGAAAAAAGACAAGCTTTGCAAGGAAAGCCCGATCAGACGAGTATTTCCCCATGAAAACAGGGTGGCCATTCAGGGGTGGTCAAAAAAAAAGTGCTGGATGCAGATATGCTAGCACGAAACGGCTGCAGGTACATGTAAAAAGAATGAAACGGGCAACCTAGGGCTACATGCGGGGGCTCGCAACGCCCTATTTCCCCATGAAAACAGGGTGGTCATTCAGAAGTGGGCTACGAGTAGCATAGCTGCTGAAACAAGTCTCCACCATAAGTTCGGCGAGCGACGTCTGAATGATATCAGTTCGGATGTTATTAAACGCACCCTCCATATCCAAGAAAACTGCTAGAGTGTGTTGCTTGTAGTGTCGGTTGTCCTCGATCGTGCATACCACCTCATGAAGTGCCGTCTCCGTCGATTTTCCTTTGAGATACGCATGCTAACCTTTCGAAATTTGCGATTTCATCAAAAGCTATCGAATATGTTAATGGCCTTGATCTCTCCAGGAGCATGGGCGCGTCAACATCTCTAGCATTTTTATGCCGTGTTGACGTTTCAATAGCATATCTACTTTTCGGAAGTGTAGTTACTAGCATGCACCACCTATCCATGCCGCCTCTATACTGACAGGCTCGTAGCACAGTGGGAGTTCTATTAATACCCACAGGCAGTTTTTTGTTCGCGCCGAGATTTGAACCTCCGAGCTCTAGATTAGTACCGTAGAGCGGTGACCGAACGAACACGGACACCGAGCGCGACAATTATGGAGTAACTATGATATGTCTAGTAACTGCTGGAGCATGACTGGCAAATCCCAGAGGTTTATACGGTAAGAAATAATCGATTGCCCAAATCGTTCACCTTTTTTACCGATGCGACTTTCTCCCACGAGGTCCACCGCTCCCCTGGCCTGTCGGTGCCGCAGCGGTCCTCGCTACCCGGGGAGATCGTTGTTATAAATAGCTGAAGGGTGTTATGTACTAGCCGATCCTACAAACCTGGGGTTCAAGGACCCCTTTAAAGACGCGATCCGTATCTGTTAATTTTGAATGTGATACCTTTCGGTAGATACATTTTTCTCATTATTAGCGCTTCGATTTTGAACGACATTAACGTCATCATCATCAAATAAACAACGAATATATATAAACATTTCAATAAAGATATTTATTTTAAATTGCGTGTCTATTGTTTGAATCGCCAACGAAATAATTTTCATTTCTTTCCCATATTATATTTTTAATTAAATTTCTAATTATTTCCTATAAAGAAACGGAATCAGATGCCTCCGACTTCAGAATCATTTTCACAGATAGCCCTCATCATTTCTGGTCTGCATTTAACATTATCGAATAAACAGCGGACAAGAAAGCGAAAAGAAAGTTTTCTTATTTTTTTTCTTCCCGTTGAAGAGGGACGAAAAAAAAGGACGTTTGAAATTGTACAGATAATGAAGAGGACATAGCCCCGAGCGATATTCCTTTGATTTTTCTCTTTTGAGAAATTCATTATCAAAGAGCATGATCAAAAAACAATCTAAGCAAATTGAAAAAAATACGTTGAAAAATGAAGAAATTATTAAACGAAACTCAAATGTGGGCGAGGATGTGGAGTGGGCGCTGAAGTACGGTCCTTTCTAGCAAGGCCTTCGAATCATGACGCTTGGTCACCAGCTCCGTCCTCCTGACGATGATAATTATTGGGATATAATCTTTCCATGTTTTTTTTCATAGCATTTTCGCTTGTTTCCACAGACCATTTGCAATTTCTCCAGTCAGTCATCTGCAGACCATCGTGACATTATTTTTTCGTTCTGTTTTAACTAAGAACAAAGCCTAACTAAGAAATTCTTTCAGTTGGGAAAGAAAGAAATTAATTACGAATTAATTTTCACTTGAGCTCATCCAATTTCAAGATATTTCCGTTGAACGCACCGGCTTGGCGACTCCAGGTTGCATCGTATCCGGAAATATTTGCAAAAATTTTGCACCATCGCTGAGATTACCCCTTCCTTTGAGCACGTTTCGCATCCCTAATAAGGGAACCCTTGTTCAGAGTCCTACACAAATTTACAGGACTAAATTTATCGCATCTATAACCGGGAAATCGAATCAAATTTCTTAAACAAGCAAACCCACAGATTTGTTTTCTTCCTTTCCGGACATGCACGCTGGTCGGCCGGTTTCCGTATCAGAGGACCATCGCCTAACCAAAGGCATCCGTTTTGACTTTTTCGCTTGAATTTGCACCCGTCAAAGCGGTGGCTTTGTTAAGGGAAGAGAAAAAGGAAAGGAAACGCTTCAACGAATAAAGATATTTTTTTTTGTGTATTTTTCTTCTACTGTAATGTGTATTTTTACTCCTCGGTTGAATTGAACAAACATCGCTGGAAGGCGATTTTTCTTCGAAGTCCCGCAATAGAATGAAGTAGTCCAGCACTCGATGGGACTCGACCCCTTATGATAACCCCGGAAATGTAAAACGAATTGAATGAGGTAACGTACCAGAAAATTCACTTTTATTCTAACGTGTTATGTACACCGCCTCAATTCAACACTCAATTGGATTTTTCTATTGAAGGATTAAGGGTGGAAAAATGTGGGATATTGGTACAAACTGATTTATTTATTGGAACATGTAATTTAGTGTAATAATTTATTTTAGTTCTTTTATGAATTCGTTGAAACTATTATGTATGATCCATCCGTGGACTATGCGTCAAGGGAAATTAACATAACTCTATTAATGGCAACATCTTGGTTGATGTCGAAGTCTATACATTTTCATACCACCGGAATCCAGCTGTGCCTCTGGATACAACGTTAATTATTATATTCGGGGGGATAGCCGAAGCAGACCACTAACGTTTGGGTCCCTTTTCGCCCCCTCCCGGTCATCAGTGGCTTCCAGATGTCGACTGATAGTTGTCGACCTCTTTCTTCATCACTGAGTCCCGTTTTATTGCTAGCATTTGTTTAAGGCTGAGTTCACTCATGGCTTCCACACTCATCGTGTGCTTGCCTGTGATCCTCAACCTCGTGCTAGCCAGTGCTGGACATTCGCACACAATGTGTGCTGCCGTCTCGGCCTCCTCCAGGCATAGCCTGCAAACGTCATCTTCCCCGATTTTCATCTTGGCCAGATGAGCCTTAAAATTACCATGCCCTGTGACCAAGGCAGTTATCCAGCTTAGGGTACTCCGTTTATAACTGAGTACCTTTCTCGCTTCCCTGCCTAAAGAGCTAGTCATTGCATTCCGAGCTTGTTTGCAAGTGACTAGCTCCTGCCATCTTTGTTGATGCATGGAGTCCATCCACTCCCCAACCTTCGCTCCAATCATGCCGTTCCCCAGAGCAACTCTGGGTTCTGGGCCAATGAAAGTTGCCGCAGATCCCTGTTTTGCTAGGGCATCCGCCGCCTCATTTCCTGTTGTACCTATGTGTCCTTTTACCCACATCAGCGTAACCTCATTTCCTGAGGCACACGTGTTGAGCTTCCGGACACACTCTAGTACCAGTTTAGAGTTTATGTTCGTCTGCTGCATGCGTCTGTTCACCGATTGGTTGTCCAGTGCAATAAGGATTTTCTTCAAGCAAGTGGTCCAACGCATGCAACAAGCCAAGCATCTCTGCCTGGTTTACGGACACCTACTCTCCTAGACTAAGCGCACATGCTAGGTTTAGCCAGGGGGTGGCACTTCATACGATTTAAGCAAAAGCGCATTGCCAATTGATACGCAAATAATCAAATGAAAGTTGCCTTTACAGGGATAGGGACGTTCGTGTACTGATGGAATCCAACACATATGCAACTACTAGGCAGGCACTCTTAATTCGTATAGAGGTCCCATTTCTTGTTAGCAATAATCTCTATTCTTTGGTTTATCTCTTCAGAGTAAACCCCCGTCCCCCCTTTACCGTCCATTAAAGAGCCATCAGTAAAAATGCAGATGTCATTGTACATACACTCAATGTGTATTTTTCCATCTGCAATGTGAGTCTTGTGTAGTCTTTCAACTACGCTACGTCTACTCATGCCTTCTACCGGCATTAGAGTCTCCCTGACCTCATCATGAATAATATCCAGGATGCTCTTATGACCGCCGCTAGTCCCAAAGCGATGCCGCATGGCATCCCTTTCCATGCGTATTGCCGAAAGCGCCGCCGTTTTCTTTATACACAGTTAAAAATTGTAGGTGCATTTTTACACTAAAGGCTGGATAATGGACTTTTTCCATCCACTTTTTACCCCAGAAATTGACCGTGCAAGTGGTGTTTTCAAAATGATTGCTCTGCTTGGTGAATTTAATTCCCTAAAAGTGTAAACGTAAAAAAGGGGAATAACCTGATGCAAAATATCCAATCGGTGTTAAGACTGACACCAATCAGATACAAGTGAGTGCATGTTTCATCTTGTTTTTGACTAATGAATCCAATGGGTGTTTGCGTTTGACGCATTTATCCAAACGGTGTCAAAATTACACCGATTGAACGAAAAAATGTGAGCTCGCCCAAACAAGTCCGGGAAACGTTTGCCAAAGTTAGTATTTCCACAATAATCATTGATCAGTGCAATCATTTTTAGAGAGTGGAATAATTTTTATAAATACTCGTAAAATGAAGAATGTGATTAGAGTGAAATATAACAATTTAGAAAAGTTTGTTTTGGTGGACAGTGAAAATGAAAATATAAGTTTTATTGACTTTTTAAGTGCTTGTGCTTGCTTAAGTACTTATAGAATTAAGAGTTTAAATTCAATAATTATTCAAAATATATCCGTTTATAAAACCAAAGAGCTTTTGGAAGCTACTTATACACTATAAGACATGTTTGTTGTTTTTCCTAAGACGGGATGATTTCTTTTTTTATTATATATGCGCATTTCGGACACCAGTTGTGTTCTTCTTCAGTATAATTCAACTCCAACTTCAGTTGAATTATACTGAAGAAGAACACAACTGGTGTCCGAAATGCGCATATATAATAAAAAAAGAAATCATCCCGTCTTAGGAAAAACAACACACATGTCTTATAGTGTATATACAGGCGTGGAAAACATCGACAAAGAAACTTCTGGCGTTTTGAGCTACTTATACTTATGGAGATGATTTTTGTTACATAATTCCTACAAAGTTGATTTTTGAATAAATAAATCCAGTGTTTATGAATATAACAAATTTGTTTTTCTATATATGTTACTATTATTTTGTGCAGTAAAGGTATGCAGTATTAGTTCACCGATAATGCATTCATATCACCATCCATGTGGTAAATATTAACCATAAGGATATTATTATATTACACCGATTAAACAGAAACAGTGGAGCGATTCTCCTTCTGGATAACTTGCTTCTAAACGCAAATGGATAATATTTCATCCCTCCGGGACATTTTAAAATTCACCTAGTGGTGTAAAAATTAAATTCACCATGGAAGTTATTTCCACTACACCGATAAAAAACGGACTTAATGGCAAACCGATTAGGTGTATTTTCAGTATGATTTTTGTTACTGTGTAAATAAGTCCAAAGGCGGCAGTCCCAGCAATGCCTCCATTGCTCGCGTTGGTGTGGTGCGCATTGCACACCATATGCTTACGCAAGCTATCCTTTGTACCCCATCCAGCTTCTGCTTTGTGGTATTCTGCATGGCTTTTGGTCACCATACCACTGATACGTAGGCTAGAATGGGTCTTACCATCATTGTGTAAATCCAGTGTGTCGCTTTAGCTGAAATTCCCCACCTACGAGCACACACTCTCTTACATTGATGCAAAATCCTTTTCGCTTTTTGGATCTTTTCATCAACGTGAACATTCCAAGTTAGTTTCGCATATAAGGTAACTCCTAGATGCTTCACTTCCTTGGACACCTTAATTTCCGAACCAAAGAGCCGTAAGGGAGTTATCTCTATGTCTTTCCTCTTACGAGTAAAAATCATAGTGTTTGATTTACTAGCGTTTATGGTTAGCTCTTGTTCATTACAACATTCTTCGGTTACTTTGAGAGCTTGTCCCATGCAACCTAGAATTGTGTCCATGAACTTTCCACTGACCGTAAGTGCCAAGTCATCGGCGTATCCTACATTGTGTACGCCCATCGAGTCCAGCTTCCAGAGAAGACTGTCCACGGTGATGTTCCACAGTAGAGGCGAAAGAACACCTCCTTGTGGGCATCCTCGGACTACCTTACCCCGTATTCTGTCACATCCACTGCTAAGATTTACCGCCCTCTGCTTAAGCATAGAGTCGATCCACTTGATTATAATATAATCAACCCCCCGCTCAGTCAGGGCGTTCCTTAGTTTGGTAAAGGAGATTTTATCAAAAGCGCCCTCTATATCCATAAAAGTAGACATAGCGATCCCGCCATTGTTAATCTCTCTCTCTACAACTCTAACAAGTTCGTGTAGAGCGGTTTCCGTAGATCTGCCTGCTTTATAAGCATGTTGGCAACTACTCAGAGGACTATACATTAGCGTGGTGTTCTCCAGGTAGTCCACCAACACTTTTTCCATTGTTTTCAACAGGAATGATGTAAGGCTAACCGGCCTGAAGGACTTTGCCTCTGTATAGTCTATAGGGATACAACGTTAATATAATTAATAATAATATAACAATTTCCTCACTGGTCAACACCGTCTTTTGTTTGGTGACTTCAATGTTCGCCATTAACTCTAGCATTTCAATCTTGACAACGACCCCAGAGGCATATCAATGACAGAACAACTTGTTGCTTCGGTTTTCTGCCTACTGCATGATGACACTCCCACTCGGATTGTTGGCACCTGTTCTATTTCACCTGATTTTGCGATTGTCAGTGCAGCCCTCTTAAATGAAGTCCACTGGGAGCAGGTCTGTTCCATGTGGCCCAGTTGACGTTTCGTTGGCATAAATTGGTTTCAGAGAATGCAGTTGCCAGCATGCACCTCCTGCACATCCATGGCCACGAACGTCGTCGTGGACGGGATTCGAACCCGAAACGCCGGTAGTCAAACATAAGACTGATGCCTCAACATACTGCGCTATCCGTCGCCCGCCCCATATTCGACCTAAAATATGTCTCCACTCCACATGATAGCATATTATACAATTTTGTATTTTTTTTTCTCATAAAATCTTAATTTAGACTCGTACTAACATTCACAATTTTTGTTAACTCTACGATCACTGTATATTTTATTTTTATTTATAAAATGTATTATTTTCACCAACCGTATGGTCACTTAATTTCAGTATATAGCGACTACTGCGAAGATAATTATAAAGAGCAAATGCCTCCTTCTAGACATTAAAAACAAATAATGGTGAATTCGAATTTTGTTTATAAGGCCCTAACCAGATTGAACGCAGAATGCAGCAGCAGCGGCAGAAGCAACAGCAACAGCAGGTAGATCTGTCGCGGTGACACAGCGGCGATGACAGATCTACTTGTTGCTGTTGTTGCTTCTGCCGCTGCTGCTGCATTTTGCATTCAATCTGGTTGGGGCCTTATAAGCAAAATTCGAATTCACCATTATTTGTTGGCCTTCTGAAAATGCATTCATGTAATGTCGAATATATTCTGCAAAAACACGGAAAGGGTTAATTCAATTTATTTAACTTTTTCGCGAGATGTATACTGCCGATCTTGACAATTAGAAACGCATTAGATTGTGCTTCCTCGATCACTTGTTTTACAAAATTTCGCATGCTCTAAAAGCAGAGCTTTTTAAAAAAAATAACATGTTTCGGCAAGGGCCAAGTTATCAGACGGTTAGCATGATCATCTTTATCATCTCTCATTGTACAATAAATATGCAGACTTATTCATATCTATGAAAAATTTTCGAAACGCCTGATTGCCTCCCATTATCCATTCCATTGAGACTATTCCATCCCCAAGGAATCAAGCATCTCTAAATCCATTAGTTCCCATGCACACCCATCAATTCAACTTATATTCATAACAAATTTTTTTTTCGCTCGCTTTCAACTAATTTTTTATTTCTTTGCTTTCTAATCCAATTTCGCTGTATTTAATCTTGAACTCATTTAAAAGATTTTTTTTTTGCTCATTACCTAGAACCATCCAGGTTCACCGTATACAACAAACATCCCGACCCGAAAAACACCGCACAAGAACCACTTTCATATCCGATGACTCGTACACGAGCCACTACTACGATAATGGGTCACCTCTGTATCTTTGTGCATATGATTTCCGAGCATAGATTTTTCAAACATTCAAAGTCCTTCGACTCTCCCGTCTTTTTATCTGTTTTCCACCTAATTTTTTTCCAATGGTATTTCATCCGGTGATTGGGGTCGAAGCATGGAAACAAGGCGAACATCTAAACAGATAGTTATAAATAAGAATTAACGGGCAGGACATAAAACATGAGTTGTGTCGTCCCGTCTGTCTCCTGCGTACATACTCGTATTAATGCCCAACGGCTGCCATTAGTACATTCTCGTCCCGAAAAAAAGAGAGAGGTGAAGGGTCGAAGATAAATATTGAATCGTTGATCCAGGGGTGAGTCAAGAGGGCGGAATGGGCTAGTTAAGGAACCCAAGGACATTGATGCATGTCATAAGGGATGATAACGGTCAGGCTTTTTTTTCGCTCTGCGACATAATTTTGGATGGAAGGTTGTGTGCGTACGGTAGCGGTCGACCGGAATTTGTACGAGAACAGGGCAAGTACTACTGCGGTGAACATGAAAAAATTCATTTGAATATTCCCATTTTGTGATTGGCTGATATTAATTTTATCTGAGAGATTGTCCTTTTGAGCTAAACGCGATTTTACTTTTAGAATGTGGTTGGTTTTTTTGCCGTTTTAGTTTTTTTCGTTCAGTTTTGAGGTTTTACGACGATTCTTTTGAATCCTTGCAAACTGCAGGGGCTATTTGGCAATTAGGCACGGTATTGTTTGGAATGAGATTTAATTCTAAAAATGATATCAGGATTCAAATTTCAAAGGGACTTCGGGAAATGGCTCTCATGCGACCGTGCAAATGACAAGTTAAAGGACACACGCCAATTGTGGTACGATTGATGTTATGATAAAGGGTTGGGCGACTTGAGTCTCATATTTTCCATTACACTTTCCCATGACATACATGGAAGAAACAAAGATAGATATTTCGTTTGTCACGTGTTATAAGTCAAATTTATTGTCTTCTTTATCCGTTTGCAAAGTCCGTGGCACAAATAAATGTAAACTGTGAAGGACCTCTTCAAACTGCTAATCCTTCGCAACAAGACAATTTGACATACTTTTTTGTGTGTGTGTGCTCGTGTAGAGCCGGGGTTTTTTTTTGTTTTCCTTCTTGAATTCTTACAACAAAGTTCTCATCTCATCTGTTTTGACCCTTTGTCAAAAGCAATTTTCTCTTCATTTCACTAAACAAAACGCTAGCGATGTTACTGATGATGACGATGTTGTAGATGATGACGACGATGTTGATTATTTCAGGCAAAAGGACTACTAAAAGAAGAATGAAGAAATTACAACAACATGTTCACGTGAGAATATTCTGATGAAACACCTTGTTGTGTGTATAGCTTAGCCATCCTGAGTGTGTATAAGAGTGGTTTTGTCCTTCAGGTATGTATATATTTTTTCTCATTCCTGTGTGCATTGTAAAGGATATAAATCAACTCCAATGGGATTTTTCGAATGGTGAAGAATTAGCGTAGTTTCAGTTTAAGGGATTCCTCAATTTTAAAACTTTTATTTTTATTTTATTCCATGATGTGTCTTGGAACGAGAATCTCTCTATGCTACGAAAACTGACTAGCGAGACCTTTAATATCTGCAACAAACATAGATTCTGGCAGCCTTATAAGGACTGCCTAAAAATACACAAAAAGGCCATTAGGGTAGCGAAAATCCAAACGTGGGAGGACTTCTGTCAATCTTTGAATAACATCAAGGAAGCTCTGTGAAGTTGGCACGGTCACATTCGATTTTTCAAATTTGAAGTGTGCTGTTCGTTTGCCAATCGTAGGCCCACGTTTTCCCAGGAAAAATTTTCGGATGCCCATCCTTGCAGAAAAAGTTATAAGAGAATTAAATTTTTGGGGTTGCGAATACTTATATCCTTAATTTGGCTCCTTAAAGGATAATTTTGCGGTTCAGACTCATCAGTTCGATTGCTCATCGTACATTGTCGTTTTTCCAGGAAAAAGGTTTCGTTTGTCCAGGAAAAAGTTTCGTTTGCCCACCCTTGCAAGAAAAGTTATTAGAGAATTACATTTTTGGGGTTGCGAATAATTATATCCTTAATTTGGCTCCTTAAAGGAAAATTTCGTGGTTCGAACTCATCAGTTCGATTACTCATCGTGCATTATTGTTTTCCCAGGAAAAAGTTTCGTTTGCCCAGGAAAAGATTTCGTTTGCCCATCCTTGCAAAAAAAGTTATAAGCAGACAATTTTTTTGTAGGTTGGTTATGCTTATACTGTTATTTTGGCTCCTTAAAGGATCATTTCGTGGGTTTTTGCATTTTGAAAAAAAGTATTTTGTTAATAACTTTTTTTAAGGGTGGGCAAACGAAAATTTTTCCTGGGCTTACGTGGGCCTACGATGGGCAAACTAACTGCACAATTCAAATTTGAAAAATCGAATGTGACGGTGCCAACTTCACAGAGCTCATCAAGGACACAGCAAGAATTAACAATATCTTGTTCAAAGAGCATTCCAATCCGTCCTTAGTGAAGAGAACGGATGGAACTTGGGACAGAACCCACTGCCAAATTCCTGGAGCTCCTTTTGAACACACACTTTCCTGGATGCAAGGAAACCTGCATGGAAAACCCGAAACCGCGTAACGTGGAGTGCACGTAAAGTGAATTTGTGCTTTCCATTATCACAGAGGAAAGAATATCCTGGGCAATCAACAGCTTCTCTCCCTACAAATTACCCGGGCAAGCCGGCATACAACCAATTATGCTTCAGGAATTAGTAGTTCCCTGGTTACAAGTGTTTTTCAGAAGCTGTCTCCTACTCAACCACTTTCCCCCGTCGTGGCGAAGGATTCGAGTCGTATTCATACCGAAGGCAGACAAGCAAGGGCATGAAATAGCGAAGGATTTAAGACCGATCAGCTTATCCTCCTTCGTACGAAAGACGTTAGAGCGTATCATTGACTTACACATCCGACAAACCCTGGAGGGCTCACCGCTTTCGAAGGCGCAACATGCCTACCTCAACGGTAGATCCAGAGAAACGGCTCTCCGCGAGGTGGTGCGCACTATCGAACATAGCCTTCAGTATAAGCAATATACATTATCGGCTTTCCTCGACAGAGAAGGTGCATTCAACAATGTCCGCATCTAATCTATTCATTCTGCCTTATCAAAATTGGGAGTCGAAGCAGGGATTGGCAGCTGGATAGAAAATCTGCTAGGTTCTAGAATAATTAATGCCGACTTAGGAAACAACCACCTAACCAGATATGTGTGCAAAGGGACAGATGAGGGAGGCGTCATCTCCACGTTACTCTGGATAGTTGTCATCAAAAAAAACCCTAGCTAGGCTCGACAGAGAACGGGTTAGATTTGTCGCGTACGTGGATGATGTGGCGATCGTAGTGTCAGGGATGTGCCTCTCCGTGAGCACCTGGGCGACAAGCTGTGGCCTGGGCGTAAACCCAGATAAAACTGAACTGATGCTTTTTACCACAAAACCCAAAGTACTACATTTTACCCTTCCTGGACAGCCACTCCAATTATCGCCCAGCGCAAAGTACTTAGGTTACAATAGACTGCGGCGGCGGTGAAGGGATATTTTCTGGCGCAATAAATATTTCAGAGTGTTACCGCCTCCCAGGTCATGCCAGCATCTTTCAGGCGGAAACTCTCGCAATCATGAAAGTTTGTTACACTCTCAGAGACATACCAGGTAACCACAGGACCGCCATTTGCACGGAGAGCCAGGCCGTTATCAAGGCACTGCACTCAGTAAGTATATCCTCCACGTTTGTCGAGCGTTGTGAGGCGGAGTTAAATATCCTTAACAGACAGCTCAATATTACCCTTCTTTGGGTTCCTGGTCAGAGAAACATAGAGGGTAATAAGAGGGCTGACGACGTGGCCCTCGTTGATACGTAACTCAATTTCTTTTGCGGCGGTGTCGAGCGTATGCAGAAGTTCTTCTGCGTCTGCCAATCTTCGGGATATGATGTTGATGTCGTCGGCGTACGCTGCTAATTGTGTGGAGTTGATGGGTAGCGTCTTGCTGTTGTTCATATTTATAGTCCGAATACCATATTCCAGTTCTAGGTTGAAAAGGGTCGGCGCGAGTCCATCGCCATGCTTCAGACCAGAGCGCAACAGTTCGTGTGGCCTCATATGAAGAAAATTATCAAACAACTCGCAAGAACATGCATCTCCTGTCAGACTGGCAAGGTCTCTCGCCACCGAAAAATTCAAACTCAACAATCCTAGTTGCCATCGCACCGGCTCTTTATCGCGCTCGGTGGCCGTGATCGTTCGGTTACCGCTCTACGATACTAATCTAGAGCTCCGAGTTCAAATCTCGGTGCCATCAAAAACTGCCCGTGAGTACTTATAGAACTCTCACGGTGCTCCGAGCTTGTCAGTATACAGATGGCGCGGATAGGAGGTGCATGCTAGCAACTGCACTTCCATAAAGGAGATATGCTATCGAAACGTCAACAAGGCATATAAATGCTAGAGATGTTGACGCGCCCATGCCCATGGAGGGATCAAGGCAATTAACAGCATCGCCCCGGTTCTAACACATTCACTTAGACCTGGTCGGATCGCTGCCACCATCGGACGGTTATCGATATGTACTTAAGATGATCAACCGTTACACGCGCCGGCCAGAGGCGATCTCTCTCTCTCTCTATGCGTTGGCATAGGGCCCTAAAATCAGCCCAAACATGCCAAGGTGTGCACGGACCTTATACACAACCCTGTAAAGCTTGCGTACCGTGTTGAAAGAAGACTTGGGATGTTCCGCTGCGGAACTCGTGTATGGAACATCTCTCAGCATTCCGGGCGAATTCATTTTTACCGACAACGATGTGCCAGAACCTCTCATGTTGGTCGAAAAAATTTCGAAAGCAAATGCGCTTGCTAAAACCGTCACCAACAGCTCACCATAACAAGTCCAATTTTTACTATTTCAAGGGCCTCCAAATATGTATGCATGTGTTCCTTCAAGCGGACGCAACCAGCAAACCTTTCGAACTACCTTCAAGGGTCCACATCCAGTACTGAAGCGAATCAGCCTCAGCGTCTTAGTTATAAGAGTGGAGGAAGGCGAAACAACTGTTTCGGTCGAGCGACTTGAAACGAACGGTTTGGGGGGGACATCAAAGGATGGGGACGGAGCCTAAGATAGCATAATAACCGTGAAGGTCGGGCCGTACCATCTAGCCAAGAAAAAGGCCCTTCAACGAGCTAAGCTGCGACCTTGCTTGCTGCCTTGCCTTGCTGTAGCTCAGTTCGGGAGATGTGGGCGGGGTTTTCGCAACTCGTTGCTCTCTCAAAAAGTCTGTAGGCTGCTGAGCACATGGATAATTTAAAACTGCGATACTAGGCGATCAAAAATTTTAAACTTACCTGAAAGGACAATCCTTGCAAACAGAAAGGTATTCAGGGCTCCTGCGCGCTTCGTCCTGTCACCGAAGAAGCTCCCAATACCGGCAATTCGAAGCCTTTATGGAGGCCTTAAATACGCGGCTGAACATCAAAAGACGAAAACACAGCCAGAACTACTACCTACCTGAATCTAAAAGGAGAAACTACTCTTTAGAAAGGATGGGGGTGCTACAGAGGAAAGCACAGCTACTTGAAGGGAAAATACGTGAAGTAAAAAGTGCTAAGTCCTAAGACTTAGAGGAAGTAGCCTTAATGTGCTTGTGGGGATACAAATCGGTGGAAGGACTTAAAAGGAACCCAAAGAGGTCCTTCTTAGTCCTGTTCTGTACCAGAAATGGACCCCACGTTGGGCGCCAAATATGTAACGGACGGTTTGATGGGCATCAGAAGATACACGTCGGGACTGAGTCTAAGGTAGCATAATGACCGTCAAGGTCAGACCGTGTCATCTAGCGAAGAAATAGGCCCCTCAACGAACTAAGCAGTGACCTATGCTTGATGTAGCTCAGTGCGGAAGATGTGGGCGGGGTTTTCGCCGCTCGTTGCCCCTGTCCTTTAGATACTAATAAAAATTCATAGGCCTGGGGAAGACAACACAAACAGGAGAGGCAAAAATGGGGAATAAAAAAAAGAGGCGAAAAGGATGGAGTGGTTGGCAGACGGCATAGTTGCCCTCGCGCTCGCATCGGGGTCCGGGTGTAATGGAACCTGACAGATCATTACTCACCAGGTGCTGCCATCGGTCTGCCGGTGGAAGCAGCACTACCAGGCCAGAATTTGGTTAATTATAGACTAAAGTCGGCTTTTTTGAAGCGATCATCTAACGAAGCAGATTCACCAATTCAAGAATTTCGTACATACGAAGAAACGCTATTACAGGCCCAAAATTCCGTGTTCGCGAAACAATTGTTTGAACACTCAGGGGGAGTATTTTGGCGATACCGAATACCCACCACTAGCAGCGGACAAATCGCATCTGAGACATTTCCTGTAACAGCCGATTATCGCTTCACTTGAATTTCATCCATCAATCACAATGAAAAGCCAGGACTCTTCTTGTAAAAACTTTTGGTGTGGTAGAAATGAGATTTGTTCAGTTAACTAAGTGCCCAGCGTTGACGAAGGTAACATTCGATTATTTGTCTACATATCGAAGTTACTTTTCGAATTTGTGGATACCGACACTCCCTTAAATAACACTTTCTCCTCCTTTTTCTTTTATATAAAGTATATTTGTTAGCTTTTCTTTATAGTTTCTACGTTTGTTTTACTCTTGCTAAAGTACTGTAGATATTCCCTTAACTCTTTTTTTGTACTTTTACTTGTAGTTGTCCCGTCTCTATTCTTTCTCTCTAGCCGTTCGTTTGGTTATTTTCCATGGTGCAATTATGATGTGAAAAGGAGCACACAAACACAGAAATAGAAAGAAACGGAGAAAGGACTCCAACAGAATTTGTAGGTATGCAAACGCGTTCTAGAATTGGTACTGTGAATCGAGGTGTAGAGTACAGTCTACATCCTCACAAACACCAGAACTCTCAAGCATTTGATATAGGAATAAAAGAAACGACGAATCAAGAAAGAAAATCCATCCTCGGTAATTTCACGTATGATTCGCCAAAGGCATGGCTTTGTTTTATTAGCAGACAAATTGTTGTTGAAATGAAAGGACTGATTTTTGTCTTTATGTTGATGATGATCATCAACGTTTTTGAGCAGGACGTGGAGATGTTACAGGTAAAAAGTTATGTGTCATCAGATGTTGTCAAAGGATTCTGCGTACCGGGTGATTAGTGCAGATTCTAATTGAACATTCTCTCAATAATAATAAAATTGTTAATATGGAAATTTATTAAACTATTCTCTTTTAAAAATTTATTTATTACTAGGATGAAAATAAACTTAATCCACCAAGCCGTTATACACTGTGTAATTGGTTCATTAAGACCAAGAGCCTGAACAAGAAAATTGTGAGGAACATTTCTAACTACAAAGTAATTCGTTATATGTTCACACAAAACGTGACCCTCATTAAATTCACTCGCGTTACGTTTAACAAATCCTAATCGAAATTATAATAGTTTGGCTTGGCTAATCTGGAAAATCTGGCTAAACGTTTATCTGGTCACAAAGTCTGCAGTAGCAAGACGAGGGTCCATTCGTCTGAATCGGAATCATAGTCATATATTTAAGCGCTTTGAGTCCACCACATGCATGTCCAGAGTATTGTTACGCCAGTGATGGCGATGCGATGCTTTGATTGAAGTAAACCTTCCCCCTGTGGTGTGCGGCGTAAAACTTTTATCACGGCCTTTCCCTTTGACGGCCTGTCATTGGAACCGACAAACAAAGGGCAGGATGTAAATGCCAGCAACTTACACTATCCGAAATCTTATATATGCTAACGAAACGTCAACTATGCCTCGGATAAGGACAAACTAAACGGCTACGACTTTTATCTATCGTACAATGACGAAGATTGGATTCTGGAAAGTGCGTACTCTCCTGGAAAATGGATCAGAAGGTCCTCAGAAAGAACGATTTTTTCAATTAGAGAGTGAATTTCTGAGGTATAAATTACACATCTTGGGAGTATCTTTGACAGAATTTTTATCGCCAGCTTCCGGACCAAAATGAGGAAAATCTCAATAATACAATGTTATGCCCCTACTGAACCCGACAATGTCTTGGCAAAAGATTCCTTCTACGAAAAACTAAACGCCGTTCAGAGCGAAACACCTAAAGGTGACATTATAATGGTTATGGGTGATTTGAATGCGGAAGTTGGCGCTGATAACTATGGGCTCAGACATGTGATAGGGAGACACGGTCTTGGTGATCGTAATGACACCGGTGAAAGATTTGTAGAGTTCTGCAACTTTCACAGGCTCTTCATCGGTGGTACTATGGTTGAGCATAAGGACCTCCACAAAATCACCAAATCACTTGGTCTTTCGTTGGTCGGCGTAGAACACAAAATCAGATCGACCATTTTGCCATTAGTAAAAGATTCAGGAGTTGCCTCCTGGACGTGCGAAACAAGAAGGGTGCCGATATTGGGATGGAAAGAGACCATTATCTTATGATTGCAAACGTTCGATTGCGTATTGCCGCCGTGCGTTGTCCTAGCAACGAAACTCGTAACTCCTGCCAACATCCGGTGAAGGATAGTGATGAAAAGCTACTTATCTTGGAAGAAGATCAATGGAGACGGCGGAAAGAACACTTCGCCGCGGTCTTGAATCGTGTAGCCTCTGTTGAAGTTCCCCTTCATACAGATAATTTAGCTAACCATCAAAATGTGCGTGTACGACTAACCCATTACAGCATAACGTCCGATATATCGGACCTCAGAATATATCTTTTGTTTATGTTAACGGAGGTTTTCTCACATTTATCTCTACTTCTATCATAAGAGTAAAATAAATAAATAACTGGCGCAACAGTCCAATTTGAACCACGGCCTCGAGATGAGTTAGCATCATCTCATTTTCTAGATTGTGACGGTTTTTTGTGCAGAGGTATGTGATCAGCAACACGCTCAACCGAGCTATTTACCCCATAATGGGTACTCATTTAACAGCTGAGTGGGCTCATAGTCCGACACGTATATCCCCGGAATCGAACCGGGGCCCAGTGCGTTGAAGGCGACCGTGCTAACCGTTGCGCCATCCGGACTACTCAAAAGAATACATTTCAATTTATACTGGCAATACGATTTCACTTGAATAAACAAACTCATTCGAACGATAAATGACACATCACAGAAATGGCGTCGCGATCGCAGATTCTTTCTCGGCGAGGGTTAGTATTTTATCTTACAGTTATTTTAATTGTTCGTGCTAAAACTTTAAAATTGGTTATCGTAGTCCTATGAAATGTGGTTACAGAACAGTGAAGTCATTTTTGCAATACGTCAATCGGTTTGAGTTTTATGATGTGATTCTTTCACCCGTGCAATAAATCGGACGTTATGCATAGTGGAGTCTCATGTTGTGTTTTATTACTTGTTGCAGATTGACCGTGCATGAAATACTATCGGCTTTGAAATGTGACAGTGAATTCGAGAGTGCACAAAACCTAATCTATGGTGAACCACCGGAAGATGCTGATCAGGCTACTGACGAAGATAGCGATAGATCAGATGAAGAGCATGATGGCAGCTTGAACCATTTAGGCCGAAAGCTTCTTCAATCTAAATGTGAGTTGAGGCAGTTAGGAGATGACCGCAATCCTTGTGCATCATCAACAGCTGAGGATTTCCTGTCAAATATTGAAGGAACTTTTATGCGTTCTTCGATAGATGAGGAAAGTTGCGACGAGGACGATTCAGTTTTAACTTGTAAGTCCCGGAAAAGGCCATCCAAGCAAACATCTCAGGCCAACAAAAAGAAAAGCACAATATGGAAAAAAAAGATGCCATCTTTCACATGCACGGAATATAACACAACAAGTGCATCTGAAGCAAGTTTTTCCACGCGGTAGCTATGACTACCGATTGTCTGACGACGTATTCCGTTGTCGTTGGAATGACAATAACGTGGTAACCGTTGCTACGAATTTTGAGAACTTTTCTCTAACGACTGCCAAACGCTGGTCTGCTCCAAGTAAGGCAAAAATACCAGTTCCCCAACCTTCATTGATTGCCAGTTACAACAAATACAATATATGCGAGGAGTGGACAAATGTGACCAGGCTGTCGCAAACCTACGCACAAGGATGCGTATTCGAAAGTGGTGGTGGCCAATATTTACTTATTTAGTCGACGTATCTGTGGTAAATGCCTGGTTATTGGCAAGAAAAGTGGGTTGCAACAACGAAACTCAATCGCTCTTTGCCTTTAGGCGTTACATAGCAAGAAGCTTGTTAACATCATACGGTCAACCACCGCACCAAGGACGAAGAGCACCAAAACCCTTATCCAGTACCAGATATGACGGAAAAGACCACTGGATTATACCTATCGAGAGTGAACGGCGATGCGCGAACCAATGTGGAGGCAAATCAAAGTACAAATGTATGAAATGTGACGTAGGCCTCCATCCTAAATGCCACATGGAGTACCACGTACTGGGTTCACAGTAATATCCTTATTTCATAATATTGTTTTCTTCAATGATTTTTCTCAATAAAAAGTCCTTTCTTTTCTCAATAAAATTTGTTTGATTTTTTCCAATTAGAAAACGAACATGGTTACGTCATGCATAACGTCCGATATATCGGACAGCTCATAAAATGTAAACTAAACGAAACAAAAAATATTTTTGAAATGAATTCGTTAAATTGGATCCAATATGTCTTATTTATAAACAAAAACCAAAAAAAAATTTAAAAATAAACTTTATGCACTAATGGGCTAAAGAGGAAATAGTCACTGCAATTATTGCACTAAAGCGAGGGAAGTCCGCCGGACTCGACGGTATCCCAGCCGAACTTAATCAAGCAGCGCCAAGCGTAACTGTCAATTTGCTGCATCGACTTGTTGATAGATCGTGGAAAACAGAGACCTTGAGTGGAAGGAAGGTTTGATCATTAAACTTCCGAAGAAGGGTAGCCTCACTGACTGTAATTATTGGAGAGGCATTTGAGTGCTTCCTGCCGTTGCCAAGATAATAGCCAAAATCGTCCTGAAAAGACCAAAGTCCCACTTAGAAATCACAATTGATGAAGAGCGGGCTGGTTTTTGATTCGATCCTGCGTCGATCACATTAACACCTTGCGAATTATCATCGAGCAAGGCGCTAAGTACGATTCTTCGCTTCACTTGCTTTTTATCGATTTCGAGAATGCTTTCGATAGTGGGAACCGGTATTGTATATGGGCGGACTTGCACAGGAAAAGCATTCTTGAGAAGCTTGTGGCTATTATTAAGGCAACCGATGACGGCGCGAAATGTCGCGTTCTGCATAAAGGAAGGGTGTCGGAGGAATTTGAGATTCGCAGTGGAGTTCAGCAGGGGTACATCCTCTTATCAATCCAATTCCTCATAGTGATCGGCGATGTGTTGCATGCTGCCCTATCCGGACTAGACAGAGGAGTTCAATGGACTTTGAAATTATATCTACAAAATATTGAATACGCTGATGACGTATGCCTACTGTCCTACAAAATCATGGATCTGTCCGCAATGTCGTTAGATCTCGAGAGGGAGGCAAGCAAGGTTGGGCTAAAGATTAATAGCAACAAGACCAAGGTTCTTAGCCCAATAAGAAATCCGACGCCTATGGGCAGTCTGTGGAAAAGGTGGACAACTTCGTCTACCTGGATAGCATTGTTGCCGAAAATGGTGGTACGGGGCAGGACATCGCTCGCCGTATCAACCAAGCTAAACGTGCATGCGGCATGCTGTCCAAAATCTGGCAAAGCAGTTATCTCAGCATCAAGACCAAGCTGGGCCTGTTTCGCTCCCTGGTACTGTCAGTGCTTTTGAATGGGAGCAGTACATGGAAAGTTTCCGTAGGAGTTACCAGAAAGCTGCAAGTTTTCGTCAACTCATGTGTTCGTCGAATTTTAAGAATATTCAGGCCCGAAAAAATATCAAATGAAGAGCTAAGTCGGCGTACGGGTCAGATGCCAATCAACGAATTGATACGCAGGCGAAAATGGCAGTGGATAGATAAAGCCCCTTCTATATCAAGGAAAGCTGAAAGAGCCGTTTCTTTAACCTCCAATGTCGCCTCAATCTTCCTGACCGGGCATTGGAGAGCGGACTCTGTAGACTTACCTGCTTGGTGGGCAAACTGACTAACATGGCGTGGATTTCTCTTCAGGAGAGTTTGAGGAATATCCGTATGCTCATCCAGGATCTGTAACGGACGGTTTGGTGGGCATCCGAAGATGCCCGTGGGGACTGAGCTCAAGGTAGCATAAATGACCGTGAAGATCGGGCCGTGCCATCTGGCGAAGAAAAAAGCCCCTCAACGAGCTAAGCAACGGCATATGCTTGCTGTAGCTCAGTTCGGGAGATGTGGGCGGGTTTTCGCCGCTCCTTGCCCCTGTCCTTTACGTATTAAAAAAAATTCATAGGCCTGGGGAAGACAACACAAACATTGGTGGTAAAAATAGGGAATAAAAAAAAAATAGTCGATAAGGATGGAATGATTGGCGGACGGATCAGATGCCCACGCGGTCGCACCTGGCTCCAGGTGTAATCGGACCCTCGGCCTCTGGTTTCGTACCACCAACAGATCACTACTCATCAGGTGCTGCTTCGATCTGCCGGTGGGAGCAGCACGACCAGACCATAATATGGTTTATTATAGATCTTCTCCATCAATTTCCGCATAAACGAGGTAAGACTGATGGGTCTGTCCGATTTAGGGTCATCTTTAAGGCAATTGCCCATTTTCGCAACTCCATAAGTAAGAAATAAATCCCAGTGCGAGGCTGCCTTTAAATATGCTCAAGATATGGGAAGTCAGTACCTCTAGCCCTTTCTGAAAAAGGGCAGGGAAAATTCCATCAGTACTAGCTGACTTGTATGGATCGAAAAACTTAATGGCCAACTTGACCTTATAATCCGTGAAGATTGCTCTCGCCCTTTTTCCAGTCAGATGACGTAGCTCTATAGACTTCTCCGATAGCTGGTGGCACAGGGCTATCCCCACCTAGGATTTCGCAGCTAGGAAAGCGGGAGAAGTTTGCCGGTTTCTTCGGCATCCGTGGTAGTGTTACCATCCGCTTTCTTAAGTGCGCTTATCTGGTCAGTGCCCTTTCTAGCTAGAACACGATGCAGTCTCGCAGAACCTGCTCCACGTACTTTTCTTAGCAGACCTGATCTTCTTGTTGTATTCTGAGAGCGAGTTACGGTAGTCTTCCCATCTGCCAGTTTTTTGAAGATTGAAGAGTCTCCTGGTAGTCTTCCTCAGGCGCGAGAGTTCAGGATTCCACCACGTAACTCCCCTGCTGTCTGTGTATATGGTGTGGTCATAAGGGAATTGGCCCGGTGCGTGAGCGTGATAGCGGTTCGAATTTCGAAGTCGGGTAATGAGAGTAGCTGGCTTTTGAAATCTAGTGACATGGATTAAGCAGAGCGAGAAATTAGAGAATATTTTCTCGACTCTCGCTGGTTTCTCGCGTTACCAACCTGTTGCAATTTTGCGGGCGTGGGATTAAATAAGAAACATGTTCCGTCAAAAATCTGCCGTCTTAAGAAATTTACTTCCTCTAGAAATGCGACGCCTTAGGTAGCCGCTATTGTTGCTGGTATATTAAATAAAGATAATTCGCGTTTATTTTTTTAAATTATATTCTAAAAAATAAAAAAAAATGGTGGTTTCTTCAAATTTGCTGCCCCAAAAAATTGCCAACCTTGGTAGTAGCCCATGTTGCCCATACCTAAATCTACTACTGACGATAGATCAGAGGGAACGTCCGCGCCGTTGCGTTTCTCAAATTAGATAAATTAGTTATTGAATAAATCGTATAGTGTGTAAATACTTTAACAATGTACGCGAACCATCTTTTAATTTGGTGTTATGTGTTCCGGGACGGTTTGAAAGTTGAACCGAGATCTGTCGCGTTCACACTTAGTGCAGATCCACAGGTCACGTCGAGGTTAGCGAAATTTTAAGCGTGTGGCGCCCCACGCTTTAGCTCTGCAGCAAGCCGGCACCAGCCGCTGACCTTCGATGAAGTATTAGCGTAACAGTATAATGGCTCATAAGATGCAAACCTTCCACAGATGGTTTGTAATTAACCATATTCCGCAGCAGTGCAGCTTCCACCGGCAGATCGAAGGCAGTACCCGATGAGTAGTGATCTGTCGATGGTACGAAACCAGAGGACAAGGGTCCCATTACATGCGCACCTCGATGCGGCGTCCGCCAACCATTCCATCCTTATCGCCCCATTTTTTTATTATTCCCCATTGTTGCCTGCTATATTTGTGTTGTCTTCCCCAGGCCTATGATTTTATAGTAAAATGTAATTTTTTTAGTAATATGGGCGGGGCGACAGGTAGCGCAGTGTGTTGAGGCATCAATCTCATGTTTGACTACCGGCGTTTCGGGTTTGAGTCCCGTTCACGACGACGGTTGTGGCCATGGATGTGCAGGAGGGGCATGCTGGCAACTGCGTTCTCCGAAACCAGTTTATGCCAACGAAATGTCAACTGGGCCACATGGAACAGTTGCCGCGCTATCCCGCACAAGGGTTAGGGCAATTGACTAGAGTAAAGACTGGGGCAACGAGCGGCGAAATCCCTGCCCACGTATCCAGAACCGAGCTATAGCAAGCATAGGTAGCTGCTTAGCTCGTTGAGGATCCTTTTTCTTTGTAAGATGGCACGGCCCGACCTTCACGGTCATTATCTCTCTCTCTCTCAATTGCCCGAACCCCTTGTGGGGCATAGCGCGTCAACTGTTCCATGTGGCCCAGTTGACGTTTCGACGGCATAAATTGGTTTCGTAGAATGCAGTTACCAGCATGCACCTCCTTCACATCCATGGCTACGAACGTTGTCGTGGACGGGATTCTAACCCGAAACGCCGGTAGTCAAACATGAGACTGATGTCTTAACCCACTGCGCTACCGGTCGCCCCACGGTCATTATGCTACCATAGGCTCCGTTCCCATGGCCATTTTCGGATGCCCACCAACAGATTTATTACAGGTTTGAAATATACTTTTTTTTTCTGAAATTACGGTTGTAGCAGACTATGCATAGAAAGTTGATTTTCACTGAAGGAGTGGGGTGTCACAATTCTTCTCCGAACACAAAAAACATAGTGCCGATGACATATCCTCTCCCCTGCTCAAAGCACTCTATGCCACTGCTTTCTCTGTGGATCCTATGTTGATTAACGTTGCCGATTGCGAACTTTCCGACGCGATGTTTTTTCATACCGGAGTCTGGCTCACATAAAATCGCAAAAAAACCCACCGATGATTTTCAATGAACATGAGTCAAATACAATTTTCCAAATAATTTACACAATAAATTCAACTAGTTCCATTAGTACGACACCCGGTCCAATCGAAAATTCGCCGCAAACGCATAAATTTGTCTCGGCTGACTGTTTATTTGCCACCCCCATCCTGTAAATGCAAAAACCCCTAAATTGGAACACATATAAAATTTTAAGGTTATCCAAAAATTGATGTTTTGGAAGATATGGTCTGAAATCGGTATATTTACCAATTTTAATTAAAGAATTAATTAAATTAATAGCATTGAGGCGAAAGAATGAGTGCTTACATGTAGAACGAATCAGGAGGAATCACGAGGTATCCTCCATTGAGGACTCTTCACATGTCGTATTGTACGGGTACAGGGAAGCATATGTGAAGAACACACGAAGCACACACTTTCACCCCGTTCTTTTTCGGCATTTTATGTTTTTGTATAGACAACAAATTCTCATTATTTCAAACCGTGGCTGACACAAATGGCTTTTAGTCGAACTTAATGTTTTCAACGACTGAATTTCCTCCTGGGCTTGAGGCGAAACATACTTTCTCGTGTGTGCTCGCATATTGAAAGATTTTCTTTTTTGAACTCGAAGAATGGGTGCGGGGGGAGCAATTAATGTTTGTTCGGTACATTTGCTCTCTCATTTGTCGTCCCGAGACTTATGGAAGGCAGAATGCAAAAAGGGTGTTTTCTGAATTTTCTTTCCTTACATTTTAAATGTAAAGACATTGCATATGTGTATTTAGATGGAAAATCCCTGTCCTGACAAATTGTTAGGAAACACGCTCATAGCGAATCCTTAATCAATATGAACGACTTGATTTCAGCATAACACAATCAGGTTTCACCAACGGATTAGTGCATCTACAGAGTGTCACGAATGTACCGCCAACGGACTTCAACACGCAATTCCTCATGAAATTCTATGCCTTTACGCTTTTTGATTTTAGGGAAGAATCGTCAATCTCACTTGACTAAAAATGATACAACTCTAAAAAATTATAATGAATATCGAATAACTGCTAACACCTAAATTCAAAATATAACATTAACTTTACAAAAATAAGATTTTTTTTTAAAGAATTAGCTCATTAAAAAAAATGGTTTTCCGTACAAAATTTTAAAATTAAGCCTCACTTCTCCCGAGGTTTAGCATATACAGTAAAAATCGGTCCGGGTCCTGGCCGAGCATTGAATTGACAATTTCCTCATCAGTGCTCACCTCAGAAGTGAAAACGCCATTGTCAACATCTATGCAATCGTCATCCAATATTGGTTGTCATAGAGATGAGGGTTCGGGACATGACATGGTTGAAGTAGACGCTGTCGGCTCGTGGTCTTGCGGCAGGGGAAGCAAACCAGCATGATGAAAGAACCGGGAAACTGCTGTTTGATATAGGTCTCTCCAAGATTTATCGAGCATCAAAATTGCATCAAGCACCGTGATTTTTGAGTCGGTTTGCTTTTCAGCCCTCTCAATAATTTTCGGGACGAGCACTTTTCTATAATTAGGTTTCAAATTACGGATGACCCTAGGTCCATTGGTTGTAGAACTGATGTAGTGTTCGGTTGCAAAAACGCAAGATTTATCCATTTCAACTGCCGAAAATGTGGATGTGCTGGGCAGTTGTCAACCAGTAACAAAAATTTCCCTTTTCTTCTTGAGCCTCAGTTCAGCATCCCACTTAAGCAAAAATCTCTCAAAAATGTCTGAGGTCATCCACGCTTTTGCGTTGCTTTCATATTGAACAGGAAGATGTTTGATGTTTTTTAAGCATCTGGGCTGTTTTGACTTACCGATTACAAGGAGTTCTCTCTTTTGGGAGCCAGTCATATTAGCCGTAACCAGAACTGTTATGCGATCTTTTGACATCTTCCCACCTGAGCATTGTTCTCCTTTGAATCGCAGGGTTCTATCTGGTGTAAGTTTGTAGAAAATCCCAGCCTCGTCTGCATTAAAGATGTCCTCGTCAGCACAACCATTTCGAACAGTTGGCCAAACTTCTCGTATTCATTTAGATGTAACATTGTTATCTACAGCAGACGCCTCACCAGATATTTTTCCGAAACCAATGTTGTGTCTCTGTCTGAACCGCTGCACTTGTAACGGACCAAGTCGGACACATAAGTGTCCATTTTTGAATTTGTGTATTTTTCACAAATGTACTTAATTTGGATTTACTTCAAATCATTTACATTTGTGAAAGGTCGCTACAAATCCAAAAGTAGGCATTTATGTGTCAGAATAAACCGCTGCAACCAAATTTCAAGGGTGAGTAAATCACCTGATTGGTGAAGCGTCTTTTTGGCGGGAAAAGTTTGTAGGAATGGTGGGGGGACGGTGAAAGAATCGAACGGGTGGAAGAGGTGGAACGAGGAGTTGGACGGGATTCGCGGCCAAGCATGGACAGGCCTCGCCGCCAACCGCAAATCAAAAAGAAAAAATAAAGTCGTCCTCCGCGCGCCGATCGCGTTGAAAAATTGTTTTGACCTCTTCCCTGAGCGATTGTGTTTTCCTGTTTCGCATTTGTCGGGATCTCGTTTTTGCATTGCATTGCGGCCACAAAACGACTTGACGGCCTAAAGCAATCGGGTGCAGTGTTGTTCCCATCGGTTCCCTTGAAATTGTGTAAGGAAACGATTACGATTACCAATTGTGGCCGTAAAAGTTGTCGTCGTCGTGGTCGCCGCAGCGTTGCCAGTGAGTGCATGCACGAAGAAAGGAGAAAAACGGCGGTCGGGAGGTTTTCCGTCGAGCTTGAAAAGTCGAAAGGCCAACGTGGGAAAAAATTTTTCTTCAGGAAAGCGCCGAATTTAGTCGTGCGTGTTCAATAAGAAGTAGCTTCGCGTCGCATTGCCCAAGTTATGAGCCGCCCAACCCCTAAACTGCACGCGAAAGCAGTCCCTTGAGTGCAACGTTGAATCTGGCTAAAGTGCTGCATGTGTGCGCCCCTTGTCTTTTTTTTCTGGTGCGGGGCCGGTATATGTTCCTTCGGTTCGACACCCCTATCGCTCTCGCCAGCTCATAAATTTATTTGGCGTCTGTGGAGCCCGAGGAGAGTGTAGTGTACGACCCACCGAATTATCCGATTGTTGCGTGTGAAACGACGTGTCAACTCGATATCTTATGAAGCCGGTCAGTGTTGGCCGTGTACAGTGTGTGCCACAATAAATAATTATGCCCTAGGAAAAGTGATCGCCCCTACAGCGTGTGCTCCAATACATACTCATGCCGCGAAAACCTTGTTTGTTCTTTTGAATTTATCGGAGCTTGGCTTGGAAACAGCGTGAGGATTTAGGCCACATCAACAGCATCGCAGTAGCAGCGCACGGATTTGGCGTTGCTGTTCATATATATTTTCTTAGATTGTTAAATTTTTTTTTTCTATCAGTTACGATTGACGTGCATTCATAGTTCCTTTAATTAGTTCGAGTAGTTTTTTTTGCTGTTAATTCTTTTTGCCTAAACCAGTTTGCGGAAATCAAGTCCTTTTTCCATTGTTAAATCAGTCTTTTACGTTTTTATTCGCGTCAGTGCCTTAATCCACTTCCTTACAGCTGCTCCAGACCGCAATGGCCATTCTGGATTTGGGGTAAGTTTTGATGTAATAGTTTGTTTTACATATATTATATTTGAATGTTATCAACTATAGGTAGTTTTTGGGCATATTTTTGATAGATTATCTCTCTTTATCAGTCTCGAGCTTGTAAACTTAATGAATAAACATGTTAAACTCAATTAATTGAAAAAAACCTAGGCTTTTCCTTCTGGAACTTCCCCCACCACCCCTTTCAGGTTGATGATGGGATAAGGTGAAGTCCTCATTTCTTTTGTTCCGCTATGGGAGGCCCCTATAATCTTTTTCTGCTTCGGTCAAGGGGGCCTCAAGGTCGGGTTATTTGCGTATTTTTCAGCGGGTTAAGAAGGCCGGGGTCCATCGTCATCTGGGTCCTGGAGCACAAAAAAATGGCACCTGCGCTGGCTGACGCCACATTTCCTCCATAGAAAATCCCCACATTTCAACCCCCTTGTTTGTGATGTCTTCCCCAGGCCTGTGAATCCCTTTTTTTAATATGTTTGGACAGGGGCAGCGAGCGGCGAAAACCCCGCCCACATCTCCCGAACTGAGCTGCAGCAAGCACAGGCCGCCGCTTAGCTCGTTGAGGAGCCACTTTTGGCAGCTGTCAACTTTGACAGCTGTCCCTTCCGCACCTTAACGGTCGAATATGGCTCCGTCCCCAATGACACCTTCGGTTGTGTCCAACGTCCTTTACACACTGCATGTAAAATCATCCAAGTCGAAACATTTCGCCAACTGGGTTCCTTTTTCCTGTAAAATTGGTCCACTTAGGGTTATGTTTCTTGAGCGTTGTTCCTTGAACCTGCGCAGAAGAGCCTCGTCTAGTTGCTTATTATTGGATGAACGATTCCGCTTCATGCCAAGTGGTCTGCATTACAAATTCTGCTTAGGCGATTCACGATTTTTCCATATTAACGAAACAGTCGATTTCCCAATTCCGAACTCACTTGATAACTGTTTATTACTTTCCCTACATTCGAGCCGGCTTAGAATCGCTAGTTTTTCTTCTAAAGTTAGATGACGTCGAGACATTCTGATTGCTAATGAAGAACTGACTAAATAAATAGTTGACGATGATATAAGTTCACTGTATCCGATATTTCATACCAACGCCAGCCTCAAATCTGTTCATTTTATCCGAGAGTTCATTGTAGCCGGAGTTCATTATAAGCAATATTATTTTAAACAGAATCTTATGGGGCCCAGCCGGGACCATAGGATTCGTTCACTGTAACCGGCGGTTCACTGTAACCGGTGTTCACTATAGCGATCTCTACTGTATGTATACTATGTTTTTTATACCCTAGACTTTTAGTATAAGGTATATTGTTTTTGTCACGACGAAAATATGTAACACCTTAAAGGAGACTCCGGAGGTATAGCAATGTATATATATAAATGATCAGGATCACCTCCTGATTCGATTAAGCCATGTCTGTCTGTCTGTCTGTCTGTCTGTCCGTCTGTCCGTCTGTCCGTCTGTCCGCCTGTCCGTCTGTCCGTCTGTCCGTCTGTCCGTCTGTCCGTCTGTCCGTCTGTCCGTCTGTCCGCCTGTCCGTCTGTCCGTCTGTCCGTCTATCTGTCTGTCTGTCCGTTCGCACGATAACTTTCGATGGACCAGAACCAGCCAGAGACTTGAAATTTTGGTCAAATGTTGGAAGTATAATCTACTTGCTTGGTATTGAAAATGGGCATGATGAGGCCAAGACAACGCCTACCTCCCCTATATATGTAAAATAATTAAATGTATCTTTAAGTCCCGATTAAATAAACATGAAAAGCTTTAGCTTTGGTAGATTGCTCGTGAAGATAATCTTCTACTCCCCTGGAAAAATAAAATCGATCAGTTGAAAACTAACGGTAATTTTCTTACAAAGAGCCCCGGACTACGCTACTTTTCGGGTTTTTTGTTTATAACTCTTGAACTAATTGACGTAGACACCTGATTTTTGGCATGTAACCCTAGGGTAAGAAGATGCTTGAGTGCTAGTAAGTTGGGCATAATCAGATCAAAGGAACGCCTACCTCCCCTACAAATTTCAAAAAATTAAATATTCATTTAATTACGATAACTTTCGATAGAATGACACTAGCGAGTTGAAAATTTGTTAGAATGTTGCTAGTAAGATCTACTAGGTTGATATCGAAAATGGGCAAGATCCGACTCAACCAACCCCTACCTTCCCTACAAATGAAACTTCAAATAAGCGATAACTTTTGACAGAATCAAGCCATCAACTGGAAGTTTTGGTCAAATGTTTGAAGTGAGATCAGGTTATTTGGTATTCAAGATGGGTTAGATCCGACCTAAGGAACCCCTACCTCCCCTAGAAATGAAACTTAAAATAAGCGATAACTTACGACAAAATAATGCTAGCGACTTAAAATTTTGGTCAAATGTTTGCAATAGGATCCAGTTGGCTAATATTGAAAATACGTAAAATCCAACCAACGAAACCCCTACTTCTCCTACAAATGGAATTTCAAATAAGCGATAACTTTCGATGGAATGTAGCTAGAGACTTGAAATTTTACTTAAATATTTGTAGCGCGATCTTATTTGTTGGTGGCAATGATGAGCAAGATCTGACCAAGGAACCCCTACCTCCCCTACAAGTGAAACTTCAAATAAGCGATAACTTTCGATAGAGTGAAGCTAGAGACTTGAAATTTTGTTTAAATGTTTGAAGCATGATCTTGTTTGTTGGTGGCAATAATGACCAAGATCCGACCCAAGGAACCCCTACCTCCCCTACAAGTGAAACTTCAAATAAGCAATAACTTTCTATAGAATGAAGCTAGCGACTTGAAAAATTCGACAAATATTTGTAGAATGGGTTAGTTAGTTAATTGATTTTGAGAATGGTCAAGATCCTACTGAATGAGTGCCAACCTCCCCTATGAACTGGCCATATAGGAGACCCCTTCTTAATGCATATGGTCGTTGCCAATTGGTACTTTTGGTATCACCACTAGGTCTGTACAAGTCTAGAGTATATACGCTTCGGCCTGGTTTCGTAATTTTAAGTTACAGCCCATCAACAGCAAGGGATCAAACTTGAATGAAACACCTAATATTGCTACCAACAAAAATTAAATTAAATTAAAACCTTTTAAGTGGTCGACTCAAGGAATATTTGAACTTGAGTTGAAATATTTTTATTTGGTTCAAAATTAGTTTTAGAGAAATAAAAGCTTTTCGGGCAAGTCGAGAGGAAATTCACTTCAGTTGTACTGCAGTCAATGAATTATGTATGTAAAACATACCTCTGTGCTCTCTTTTCTGATCTGGTAGCACTGATCGGATTTGAAAAACAGAAGTACATAAATCTCCCATTAGCGGACACTCTCGGCTCCAAACTGCTCGCCGCTAATTAGAGATGTCCGCCAATGGGAGATGTGCGTTAAGGAAGATTTCATTGTACATATTACGTTTTCAATTTAGGTTAGGTTAGGCAGCCTAACGGCTCCACATAGACCGTTTTGGTCCATAACGATACCACGTAATTCCGATTCCCATTACGTTCCGGTATTATTCGTTACCAATCAGCGGCTGGAGAGTATCTGAGGAACACTCATTCTCGGATCATCGATACTTACAATTTAGCCTTGCTGAACGACCTGTACTCATTCCACGCACCTTGAATCGTAGACGAACAGACTGGCCGAAGCATCGTGAGACTCTTTTTGAATTGCTGCCGCCTTTACCAGTTCAACCTTTCAACCAACATGAGCTAGATTGCATGGTTAATATGCTGACCGGTGTAATCCAGGCAGCGGTATTCTCATCGTGTCTTGTTAGCTCACACATAGGAAAGAAGAAACCACTCTGGTGGAACGGTAAATTATCCGAGCCTAGGTCTATATGCAGGAAGGCCTTTAATAATGCAGAAGCTTCTAGGCTGGAGTCTGACTGGCAACTCTATAAAAGGCATCTTAGCCTTTTCAAGAAAGAGTTGAGAGGCGCTAAACGTAACTTGTGGAAGAGTTTCTGCGAACGCGTGGAAGGGCGAAACGAGGCCTCTAGCCTTCGTAAAATTTTGTCGTCGAACCAGCGTCTGCCCACTTTTCTGCAGAGGCAGAATGGCTCATGGACTCTTTCCTGGCAGCACGGCGGCAAGCTCTGCTGGGGTCTTACATACTTGCCATTCGACAGCATGTGATGTTGCGTTCATTCGAAAGAAAGGATTCTGAGGGCGATCGACAGTTTGGAACCGTTTAAGTCCGCTCTACCTGACGGCATTATTCCTGCGGACTTACAGAAGTGATTAGATATTGTTTATCCTGGATCTCCCCGCATGTCTCACACTGGGCTGTATTCCGCTCATCTAGACGGAAGTTCTAGTTGTTTTCATCCCGAAAGCTGGGCGTAGCTTCCACGCGCGCGCTAATGAAATCGTCCTATCAGCCTTTCTTCCACCTTGCTGAAACTATTAGAGCGGCTGATCGATGTCCGTCTGCGGAACACCATGGCGCCTTAGTTTCTATCTTTATCGCAACATGCCTACTGGAAAGGAAGATCAGTGGACACTGCTCTTCACTCTCTAGTTAGTTGCATTGAGAAGTCCCTTGAATACAAGGAATATACCATGGTTGCGTTTTTAGATATCGAGAAATCGTTCAATAATGTTAAACCTAGTGCAATCATCGAAACGCTCTTGAAACTGCATGTTGATGACTCGCTCTGCAAACTCATTGGTTTGCTGTTAACATCTAGGATTATACTTACCACTATGGGTGCATCATCCGTCAGTAGATATGTATGCGGGGGTACCCCCCAAGGTGGCATACTGTCCCCTCTTCTTTGGAACCTGGCGGTCATTGGACAGCTTTTGAGATTGGAAAAAATTGGTTTCAGTGGGACGGCTTTCACAGACGATGTTGCCATTTCCGGGAGTCCTTAGTGACTTGATGCAGAATGCTCTATGCATTCTCACCAAATTGGCAGGCCACTCTGGCCTTGGTGTCAACCCTGACAAGACCGAACTTGTGCTCTTTACCAGAAGACAAGAGCTGCCTCCTGTTGAGTCTTCATTATTGGATGGTAAGAAACTGACCTTCGGTGATAGAGCTAAGTTCCTGGGTCTTGTCTTTGACAGGAAGTTGACGTGGAAACCCCACATTTTTGAGCGGGTGAATAAAGCCACTATCACGCTCTACTCAAGTAGGAAGGCGATTGGAAAGAAATGGGGTCAGCAACCGAAAGTAGTGTACTGGCTATATATAGCGGTTGTGCGGCCAATTCTACTGAACGGCATTTGTGTGTGGGGGCGGCACTAAAGGGGGCGTCCTATTGCCACCTGTTAAGTAAAGTGCAAAGGCTAGCAGTGACTGCCACGACGGGGACCTTTGGAACAACTCCGTCAGCGAGCTTGAACAAGCTGCTAAACTTGCTCCCGACATATTTGTCGAACAACTGGCGGGGAACACGGCCCTGCGTTTTCGTGGAACAGGCCAATGTCGTGCGTCGAGTACTGGCCACTCGGCTATTCTGGGCAACCTGGATCTCCCTCTGGAGACTGATTACACGTCCCCAAAACACGTTTTTGTGGGAATTACACCAGCCTGATTCCATCGAGAAGCCTATGGGCTGAAATGTACCCTTTACCTTCAACTTCTTGGTTATCATCACAGATGGCTCTAAGACCGATGATGGAGTTGGGATTGGTATATACTCGGAGGGACTGGGAATCAACTAATCCTACCGTCTTCCCGACTTTTGTAGTGTCCTGCAGGCTGAGGTTTCGGTGATCCCGGAAGCTGTCACCTGGTTAAAGAATCGTGACGTGACTGCGAAAGACATTACTGTCTATACGGACAGTCAAGCTGCGATTCGCTCGCTTGACTCTGTTCTCACTACATCGAAAAGTATTCAGAAGTGCCGCTCGGCCCTCATGGAGATGAGTTACTTGTTCAACATTACCCTATGCTGGATACCGAGTCACAGTGGCTTTGCGGGCAACTGCAGGGCGGACGATCTTGCGCACGAGGGGACAACCGGTGTCGTCGATGGGCACCGCAATGACATTAGAATGCCAATTGCATCATGCAAAAGTGGCAATTAAGTCTGTGGCAGTGGAAAGGGCTCAACAGTCGCACTTGCCAAACGACGAGAATGATTTGGCAGAAATTCGATTCTAGCCGCTCTGCCTCTTTGCTATCATTGAATAGAAAGCACATTAGCAGGGTGGTGGGAACTATCACAGGGCACTGCCCCTTCGGCACGCTCACATGGAGGCTTCGTCTTCATCATCATGACTACTGCAGGAGTTGTGAGGATGTAGATGATTAAGAGAGTGTTTGTAACTTCTAGGTCGCTGTCGGGCACTTGCCATCAGGAGGAAGAAATTCCTGGGCTCCTGGTTTTACTGTGACTTAGAGGACCTGAAGGCAATGAACGTGTTACAGCCCAATCGCTATATTGCCAGCGCAGGTTAGTTCGGGACCTAGGTTCCTTAAGCGAGTTGAATTGTTGTTGGTGGTATCACAATGGACCTATGAGAGGTCCAAGTGTGCTGTGTTGCATCATGGCAGCCCCTTAACCTAACCTTACCTAACCGTGTCGTTACCAAAAATCTTTGTTAAGTTCGAAGTTTCCCGACTCATTAGCGAAGCTCCAAAAACTTTTCAAGCTAAGACCAGCAACTGCTTCTAGGTCTCTTAAAAGTGTAAGCCCCCCGGCATTTTAATCTTCTCCTAACGAGCGCTGGACAGTCGCACAGAAAGTGCCTTAGAGTTTCTTCTCTAGTTGGTAGCTTGCAATTCCTGCATCAGCCACCGGTGATCAGTTTTAATCTGTATGCGTGTTCCTCTAACAAGCAGTGCCCCGTTAGTACGCCCGTTAAGAGTGCGCACTGTCGTCTGGACGGTTCCAAGAGGCTTTTAGTTTTCTTACTGTCAAAGGAGTTCCAGCAAATTTTCGTTATTCTAAAGTCGTTGGTATTGTGCCAATTCACGTTTGTCAGCCCATACAGCCTATCGTCCAGTTTCTTCTTGCATGTCTGTATTGGCATCTGTCCCTCAGCTAACACCTTCTTAAGCCAGTCCATCAGTGATTTTGTTACCTTGGACCCCGCTGTGACCCGAAACCCACCGGAGCTCCACTGTTCTAGCGGTTCCCCACACTTGGAGGGAGTTAAGCCGGCCATACGCCATCTGGAATTCCTGTCCGGAAAAGCCTATGGGACCTGGCGTTCCAGTTTGTCTGAATATAGCAAAAAAAAAAGCCTCGAGTCGGCCGGATAGGTCTTTCAGGCAGCCGGATGCACAATTGAAAATCGATCTTATCGACAGAGATTAAAAGTATTTTTCACTCTATTGAATTGAATTGTACGGCATTTTACTTTCCATGGCCAAGTTTCAAATATATTGATACCTTCAAATAATCTCCTGCAAAAATTCAATCTGGCCACGCGGCCTGACTGGTGTATCTGAAGCTTCGCCATGGAAAGTAAAATGCCGTAAAATTCAATTCAATGAATTTAAAGATACTTTAAATCTCTGGTGATAAGATTGATTTTCAATTAAGCATCCGGCCGCCTGAAAGGCCTGTCCGGCCGTGTCTCCGGTCGCCTCTCCGGCCACCTCAAGACCACCTGTCCGGCCGCGTGGCCAGAATGAATTTTTTTCAGGAGTTTTTTTCAATGTACCAATGTATCTGAAACTTGGCCATGGAAAGTAAAATGCCGTACAACTCAATTCAATAGAGTGAAAGAAACTTTGAATCTCTGGCGATAAGATCGGTTTTCAATTGTGCATCCGGTGACCTGAAAGACCTGTTCGGCCGCGTCAAGGCCGCCTGAACCGGCCATTCACCATCCGGGATTCCTCAAGGCCAGGCTTATGTGTATCCACCCAGTTTGTGACAGTCGGTTTCGGCCCCCTCCTTTTACCCAAAAAAGTTTTGAAGCTTGTAACGGCCACTTAAAAAAAAAAAAGATTTTACTAATAGATACTACTGAAGGGTGTGAAATTTGAAGATGATATCTTTCGAAATAAAAAAGTTTTTCTCACAAAGACGAATTTTTGGACCGGTCGTTCCTATGACAGCTATATGACGTAGTGGTCCGATTCCATTGGTTAAGACATATATACAGCGTGCAATAGAAAGAAGGCTGCGTACAAAATTTCAGCTTGATAGCGTTAAAACTGAGGGACTAGTTTGCATAGAAATAGACAGACAGACGGACAAAGCTTAATCGACTCGTCTCATCATACCGACCAAGAATATATATATAGTTTATATGGTCGGAGATGCTTCCTTCTGTGCGTTGCAAACTTCATGACAAAGTTAATATACCCTATCACATCTGTGAAGGGTGTAAAAATTCGCGCTCAACAGTCACTCGACGGCAACTTCATGTTCATCATAATCATCGTGGCGCGACAGCCAGACGTCGGGCCTTGGCCGCCTGGATCATTGTCCTCCAATTATCTCGGTCACGTGACCGCGTCCTCCAATTTTGGGAGCCCAGCAGCTGTGCGGCGTCCACACCTACTGAGCTCTCCCAACGAGATCTCGGTCGTCCTCGCAGTCTCGCTCCGTCGACTCGTTCTGCATTCATTACTCTCTTAGGCATGCGATCATCGTCCATTCTTTGTACATGCCCTGCCCATTGAAGTCGTTGTAGTTTGACGGTTTTCGAGACTTGCAGCTCATCGTACATTTCATACAACTCATGGTTGTACCGGATGCGCCATCCATCTCGATCGCAAACAGCCCCGAAAATTCGCCGTAGAACCTTACGTTCGAAAGTGTCTAGCATGTTTTCGGAGGCTTGAGTTAGGGTCCATGCTTCGCAGCCATAGCATAGCACTGGTCGTATAATGGTTTTGTACACGCGGAGCTTCGTGTTTCTGTGCACATGTTTCGATTTCATTATGGGGAGAACCGAGAAGAAAGTCTTTTTAGCTAACTGTATCCGTCGCTTGATTTCATCAGTTTCGTTGGCGTCCCTTGACAGGTTGCAACCCAGGTAGATGAAGTTGTTCACGAACTCGATGTTGAGGTCCCCCACATTGATGCTCGGTTGTGCAGGTGTCCTTGTCACCGATTGCATCATTATTTTAGTTTTACCCTCGTTAATACGTAATCCAACTTCCTTTGCAGCGGTATCGAGCGTATGCAGAAGTTCTTCTGCGTCAGCCAATCTTCGGGACATCATGTTGATGTCGTCGGCGTACGCTGCTAATTGTGTCGACTTGATGAGTAGCGTCTTGCTGTTGTCCATATTCATGGCCCGAATAACGTATTCCAGTGCTAGGTTGAAGAGCGTCGGTGCCAGTCCATCGCCCTGTTTCAAACCAGTGCGTGTTTCAAATAGATCAGTAAGTCTATTCTGGATCCTGACTTGTGAGACGGAGTTGGTCATCGTCATCTTTGTCAGTCGCACTAATTTTGCTGGTATACCAAATTGCAGCATGATGTTGTACAGTACTCCACGATCGATACTGTCGTATGCCTGCTTGAAGTCGACAAAGATTTGGTATACGTTTACGTTGTATTCCCAGCACCTCTGGAGTATCAGTTTGACTGAGAAGAGCTGATCGGTTGTGGAGCGACCAGGTCTGAAACCGCTTTGATATTCGCCAATGACTCGTTCTGCGTACGGTTTTATTCTATTTTCCAGAATTTTCGTCAAAGTTTTATAGGACGTACAAACTACCTATAGTGAGATGCCCCTGTAATTCTCACACCGCAGTTTATCTCCCTTTTTATGAATTGGACAGATGATGCTTCTGCGCCAATCGTCTGGGATCTCCTCTATCTCCCATACTCGCAGGAGTAATTGATGTATGGCATCAACTAGACTCGTTCCACCGAATCTTAGCAGTTCAGCTGGAATCTCGTCAGCGCCCGGCGCTTTATTTCGTTTTAGTGACCGCAACGCGAGATCAACTTCCTCTACTGTCGGGGGTTGAATGGGTGGGCCTAGATCAACAATATCGTCGAGAGCTTCCTGTGTGGGGATGTTAGATGGTCGGTTTAGAAGCTCTTCAAAATAAGAGGCCCATCGTTTGTTAATACCATCGGTGTCGCTGATGATGTTTCCATCCTTGTCCTTACAAAGGCTAGTCCTGGGTTGGTAGCCGTTCTTAATTGTATTTACTAGTTTGTACGCTTGTCTGGTGTTCCTATTAGCTAAGTTTTCGTTTATGTTCAGCAACTGCTCGTCAAAGTATTTACGTTTCTTACGTCTAATTATTCTATTCGATATTCGCCGTAGCTCGTCATATTTTTCTCTTCTGGCTCTGGTTCCTCGTTGAATCCATTGTCTGTAGGCCTCGTTATTCGCGTCAAGTGAATTTTTGCATTCTTCGTCGAACCAGTCATTTCGCGCTCGCCGGGCTTTATATCCCACGACCTTCTCTGCGACATCCTTGATGGTACCCTTGAGTTCTTCTCAGAACCCATGGACGCATGTGTTGCTGATGTTGTGTAGCATAGGTGATAGTTTTTCCTCAAGGGCGGTAGTATACGCCACCGCTGTAGCATCACTCAAGAGCTTATCAACCGCAAAGATTTTGGGAGGGCTGATTCTTGACTGGTGCACTGAGGAAATTCTACATCTGTAGGTCGTCTTCACCAAGTGATGATCTGAGTCGCAGTTTGCTCCTCGATGGGAGCGGACATCCATGACACTAGACGGCCATCTCCTGCAAATGAGGACGTGGTCAATTTGGTTGACGGTATGTGCGTCTGGAGACTTCCAGGTCTGCTTGTGAATGCGTCGATGCGGGAAACACGTAGAGCTTACGACTAGATTCCTGCTGCAGGCGAAGTCGATAAGTCGCTGGCCGTTATCGTTACATTCTTCATGGAGGCTGTGGCCTCTAGAGGTCCCCCGATGCCAACTTTCATTCCCGACTTTCGCGTTAAAGTCTCCCAGCAGCAATTTGACGTCGTTTGTTGGAAGTGAGTCGAAGAGAGTTTCAAGGCGGGCGTAGAACTCGTCTTTTACTGCGTCTTCTTTAACTTCAGTGGGGGCATGCACATTGATGAGCCAGAGACTGAAGAATCGAGTCTTGATGCGAATCGCACACAGCCGTTCATTTATGGGTTTGAAGTCAGTAATATGCGGTTTGAGGTGATTGTTCACTATAAATGCTACTCCAAACTCCTTGCGGCCCGATGGTTTGCCACTTGTAAAAATTGTGTGCGATTTCTTGTCATTAATCTCGCTGCCAAGCCAATTTGTTTCCTGGACTGCAGTAATGCTCAGTTTGTACTTTTCGACCTGTTGAAGGAGGGCCTTCTCGGCCCCCGGTTTGTTCAGGGAGCGTACATTCCAGGATCCGAAAGAATAATCCTTTATTCGTTTGCGTGGTCGTCGTTGTTGATCCGTCCAATCCGAGGCTTTTGTTCCAGGTTTCTTGACATGGAGTGGTTTTTGCAAGGACGAGTTTTCAGCACGTCGCTTAACCCCATTCAGGGGATGGCCTCGGAGATAGCTGCTTCAGATGGTTTAATAAACGTGCTGGAGCCCACACAACTATGTAGCAGGTCCAACTACGCAAGTCATTCCATCCTACTAGACCTGAGACGCTTAGGTGTTCGTCAGCCATTCAGGCTACAGCTATCTGCCTTTTCCAACTTCATGTTTCATGTTGAAATAGGTGACGTCAAAAGGAGGAGTTGCGAGTCAAAGCGCGTTGACATGATCAAACTACGGTTTGACAAACCACCTACTTGAACGTGTGAACCCATTGTCAAACTGGTTTGATGTCTTGTGTCAAAACCGTAGTTGGACGGTGCTCAACTTTTCATCAAATGCTAGTTTGTCAAACCGTAGTTTGATCATGTCAACGCGCTTTCAACCGCCAACGAAACCGGCTGGGTTTTCGGGAGTTTTCGCCATACTACGCAAAGAAATTAAGACCGCTACTCAAGAGTTGCTTGTTCCTCGCCAACGACATCGGCCGGCGTTTTTGTGTGTTGACGCGAAAAATAAATCGAAAAAATTCCAACCGCCATGCCGGGAAACACCGCCTTCTAGTGAAGAACGAGCGAGGTGTTCGATTGTTCGGTCCACCGTCCGCTGTGTCAAGAAGTAGAGTTGCAGATTATTTGCCACCTTTATCGATCAGGTCTTTGAGAGGCCGCAGGTCTAAAATAAAAACAAATGGTGTAAAAATAATCACCTCAAGGCATTGCCTAACAGATTGGCGACTTCGGGCAAAAGGTTAAAGTTGTGCCTCTTAAATCGTTAGATCGAGGCTCGTGTCGCCGCGACGCGATGGCCTGTTTCTTTTATCCAGTGAATACGGCGACGGCTTCAACCGCTTAGGTTGGGTTTCATTACCATCAAATCGCGCTTTTTACCGTTCAAGTCCGCTCGTTCTAGCCCTGTTGTCTCGGGAGAGGCCGCCACCTGATCTAACACCTAATCTAACTTAACCTACTAAAGTTTAGTTGACGCCGCAAATAAATCGAAATCGGAGTCTCGCCTCCATTACATCTGATCATATCACGCATAAGCAATTGTCAAGCGACCAAACTAATCCGAGCTGAACACGCGCAGCGCAGATGTTCACAGTTCAGTTGAAACAACGCCATCTAGATATACAGGCCTGCGCTCAGCTGATTTTGACGGCTAAATTACGCAATTATTTACTTCTATGACGTCATCGTATCCACAATCCAGTGGACGGCGACTGATGGCGGCGAGTCCCCGGTTTTTTTGCGTTCCGTGTTTAGTTTTCGTTTTCCACGTTCAGTGTTTCTTTGTTAGTTAAATTTCATCTAGTGATCCGAGAAAACAAACACGTGCGCGATGAAAGTGTGTCGTGCTGTCAATAGATGTATTTTATTTAAGTGTGAACTGTTCCGCGATACTCTGCGACTGATCCCCGGGCTGCGGCTTCGACCAAATTGCTGCAAGTGTCCAGAAAGTGTGTTTTTAGTAGACTAAAATTCCGTCTGACGCAATTCCAGGTGTAAACATATGTCGTGCCGGGGACATCGTCGTGTGCGGTCACTGCCTTGGCAAAGGAATTAATGACGCACACGATCAGCTGAACGCAGGCCTGTATATCTAGATGGCGTTGGTTTAAATTATTACAGTGTAGCCATAAGTATCATGAAAATTTTGTACATTAAAATTACATTTGAAGCTGTCGAATGAAATGAAAACTTTTTCTATGGTCCCGTTTATACCGTGGAACTAAAAGGCGATTTACATAACTAAATCGTTTTAGTGCTAGTAATTGTTCGCGATGTGTTTATACCGACCATGCGGAGTGGTACTACAATAAATATGAAAGATATCAGTTGTTGGTTTGTGACTTTGGCTTGAGAAATGTAAAGAGGCAATAGCCTCCCAATAAAAACGCATTTATACCGCTACAATAAAAGGATGAAACAAATACAGAATTTCAGGAAAGGATGAGGTATTTATATAACATAGACGGACTACATCGTACCCGAAACAGACTTCGAGAAACACTTCGCTACTATCTATACTATACTATATCCAACTAGAGCGGAATGGTGTGACGAAGATGTGATATCGGGATATGACCTGAGAATTTTTACCGATGGCTCGAAAATGCCTTGTGGAGTCGGTGCAGGGTTCTTCGCTGAAGACCTCGCAGTCTGTAAGTCGTTCCGCCTCCCTGATTTTGCTAGCGTATTCCAGGCGGAAGTGTTAGCAATTAGGGAGGCCTGCCGGATGTTGAGGCGCATCATGGCTACCACAAAGGATATCGCAATTTTCACGGATAGCCAGGCTGCCATTATGGCCCTCGAGGCAGCGACAGTGTCATCTAAAATAGTAAAACAGTGCCGTCAAGAGCTGAACTCTCTGGCCACCCTTAACAGAGTCACCCTCCTCTGGGTTCCGGGTCATAGGAGTATAGCGGGAAATGAGCAGGTCGATCACCTGGCGCGGTTGGGCTCCGCCCTGCACAGATCATATGCAGTGGTTGTCAGTGCGCCACTTAGCGGCACTAAGAAGGAAGTACATAAATGCTAAATTAACTTAGCCAACAACAGATGGGGCGCATTAAGGACGTGCGTCACCTCTAGGAAAATATGGCCATCTTATAATACACAAAGAACAAATGACCTTCTGATAAGGACCCGTCCAGAGGTGGCCAGGATTGTCGCCGTTACAACGGGTCACAGGCCTGTGGGAGAGCACGCAGCCAGACTTGGTATTCCCTACAACGAGTGCTGTCGTAGTTGCAAGGACAGTGGGGAGAAGGAGACTCTTTTACACTTTCTTTGTAGATGTCCAGCGCTGGCTAGGGCGCGGCACTGTTCTTTGGGCGGTGCCTTTCTTACAGACATAACCGAGATCTCCTCTATGGGAACTGGCAAGATCCTTCATTTCTTAAATTCCACAGGATGGATTTAAAGAAATACCCCGCCCGACCCCTCTGATATACTTAATAGCATCAGTTTTCCTCTTACGAGGTTTGTGGCATCAAAACGGCGCACACCAGCGCTAATTGGGTATTCCCCATTTTGGGTGCTCTACCGCCACCTAAACCAACCAACCAACCAATATAACATAGAACAAACAATTTTCACCAACAATGCCATTAGCGAAGGCAGCAACATCATCTGGTCTCAATTTTTCAGTCCAGTTCTGCATCGCGATTGGAACTAAAATTAGTACCAAAACTAGCTAATGCGACATGTTTATATCGTAGTGTGTTAGCATGAATTTGTTAATACTCATACATAGTTCCGCGGCATAAACGAGGCATATGTTACAATAACAAAATCGAATTATTTGCTCCAAACGAAAAGAAGTTGTAACAACTGGTAGTACTTCTGGTAGTTCGATTTGAACCTAAATTAAACCTGTAGAGATCAAATGTTTTTTGTATTGTTACAATGAATCTCTCAATTTGCCCTAACCCCTTGTAGGGCATAGCGCGTCAACTGTTCCATGTGGCCCAGTTGACGTTTCGTTGGCATAAACTGGTTTCCGAGAATGCAGTTGCCAGCATGCACCTCCTAGTAGTAATTTGATTTAAGATTGAGTTTTTTTCTCAGTGTAGGGGTTAAGGCCAAGTAGTTGCAATGGTGGTATTACAACGGACCCAGTGGAGGTCTACGTGTGCTGTATGTGTCACGGCAACCCATCCAACCCAACCCAACCCACCCTGAATAGTAACTTCTTATGAATGCATTTATAAGTGATGCGTCTTATGTGAATTATTAGCCCCCCCCCCCCCCCCCCTAATTGCGTCAATTTTGCTTGTAGACATAGCAATGTATCCAAAAATAGGCCGCTGAAGATGACTTCCCCGGCGTCCATTTCCAACTGCTCCAGAGCCTATCAATAACACTGTAACTCTCCTCGATGATTTCATCATCATCGTGGAGCAACAGCTCGACGTCGGGCTCTGGCCGCTTTGAAGATTTTCTCAACATTTATTGTACTTCTAGCTAGCTTCTTCAATATGAACGCTTTACACTATCAAAGTTCGAACGACCTTGTTGGAAATGCTATGCTTAAACAGTTAAGCCCGTACCGAGTAATCAATATATTTCCGTTACTTTGCTTATGACGATATCAACAAAAATTTAGTTTAAGTTTATTTTCGTTACTACAAAAACATGGAAAATTGATAGCTGGAGGAGTATAAAAGCCCATCATCTTCAAAAAACGTTATCACTTGGTTTTGCAACACCATAGAAATTGTTGGAGCCATTCGAGATGAAACACTTCCTGATTATTATCGCCATCATGGCTGTGGTAAGTACGAAAAGACTGAGACTCTTTCTATACCCGTAGATAGTCAGTCAGATGTACTTAAGTACCTATATAGTATTCTTTGAATTTTTAGGCCTATGCCAAATGGACTACGAAAACTCGCCCACAATACCGATCGTCTAGGAATGATTGCTTTGCATCTGAGAAAATTTCGATCAGCGAGCAAAATAAGATCGAAAAAGGACAGTTTCCGAGAGAGCCTGGATGTTATTTTCGTTGCTTGGGATTGCGTCTTGGAATTTGGGATGACGTCAATGGCTTCGACATTGATAAAACCTATGCATCGTGCCAAGCCGACAACTGGGAAGCTAACCTTGATGGTATGAAGCAATGCTTTACTCCCGATAATAAGGACGACGATCCATGCAAGTGGTCGGCAAACATAGCCAAATGCCTGTATGATCGTGGTTTGATTAAGCTGAAGACATCAACTTGATTGCCTGGCGATGCATGGTAAAGTGATCTTAGAAGTCTAAAATCCGAGTTTTTTTAGTTGCAGATACTTTGAAAAAAAAAACTAAAATGGAAATAATGCAAATTTTTTTTTAAATTGAAAAGAAATACAGTAGAAATTCAAAAATTTTAAGTTGTTTGTTATTCGGGTACCTACGAGGCTAAGGTGAAAAGTTATCGGCCTGACAAAAAAAGACTGCGATTTTCAGTTAAAAAATGATTTTATTTTTCTACATAACCTCCTTTGAGTTCAACACACTTGGTCCATCATTTCTGCAACATCAGTATTCCTTCCCGGAAGTGAGAGTCTGGAAGGCTGTGAGAATATTTATATACAACCCTCTCAACTTCTTCATTGGATGCGAAGCGCTTCCCAGAGACAAATTTCTTCAAGCTTGGGAACAGATGGAAGTCTGAGAGTGCCAAATCAGGAGAATAGGAAGATGGCCGAGCAAATCGTACCCCAAGTCCCGCATTTTTCCTATCGCCAACGCACACTTGTGTACAGGTGCGTTGTCTTGGTGAAAGATGAATAGGCCTTTTCTCGCAAATTTTGGCATCCAGCTGGTCAAGAAGTTTGGTAATATTCGCCTGTTATTGTTCTGCCTTTTCCACAGTAAACAATTAACAGGATCCCTTTCGCATCCCAAAACACGCCGGCCATGACCTTTCCGGCAGATGCCACCGACTTCGCTTTCTTTGGCGCTCAACCACTGGCTTCCACCCACTACTTCGACTGCTGTTTTGTTTCTGACGTATAGTGGTGGACCCAAGTCTCATCCATGGTGACAAATTGCCGCACAAAATCGGTTGGATCCCGATTGAATCGGTGCAAAGATTGCTGCGAAAATCGTTTGCGCATTTACTTCTGATCAGCATTCAGCAAATGCGGCACCTATCTTGCGCAGAGCTTTCGCATCTCTAATTCTTTGTGCAAGATGTTTCGCACCCTTTCTTTCGATATCCACACAGGCTCAGCAATATACTCACTTTCATTCGCCTATCGTCGAACACGATATCATGCACTTTTTCGATGGTTTCCGGTGTGATTGCGGTTTTTGGGCGTCCTTCACATGGGTCATCTTCGAAGGACGTGCGACCACATTTAAATTCAGCTGCTCATTTTCTAACGGTTGGCATCGAAGGAGCAGAGTTCCCGTAAACTTATGTTAACTTCGGATGAATTTCCTTAGGTGTCAATCCATCCAAAACGAAGAATTTTATGACCGCATGAAATTCAAGTTTCTCAATTTTAACAAAAAACACGTCAGACGTCTACTGCAAAAATTCGTGTAAACAAACCACTTGAGAGAACAAGTTGAAATTTGTCATATGAACGTGCACCCAGTAGAAAACATAAATTTTTGCTGATTATAACGGTATTTCTGTTTCAGGCCGAGAACTTTTCACCTCACCCTCGTAGGATTTCTAAAACATTCAGAGTTTCGGACGAATTCTAACTTTAGTTAAAAATCCCACAAAAATACAAAGTATGACTTAGAGCTCGCGCCCACAGCAAACTTTTTAGTTCGCAGAAAAATTAAATAGTTTAGTTAGGAAAATAGAGCACACAGCAAACTAAACTATTTAGTAATCGCTGTGTGCGCGGTCTCATAAAACTATTTTTCTGACTAAACTATTTAGTTTTTCTGCGTACTGAAAAGTTTGCCGTGGGCACGAGCACTTATATGTATAACATTTCTCAGTACTTTATAGTTCTTCATAAAGATCTTATGACGTAGCTGTAGTGATGGGCATAATGACTCTTTTCACTGTGCAAGCACATAAGCTCTGACTCTTTCCAATGAGTCGTTCAAAAAGAGTCATGCAACGAGTCTGAAACTTGGTTAATAACATATTCAAAAAAGTCGTAGATGGGCGACCCCAATTTTCTCTTTTTTTTTGTCCTCATATTCGGAGTTGGCGACAAGCCCCCCCCCCAAGGCCCTTTAGTTCGAGCCAGCCCGATCGGACCACTATTTGCCAAGAAAAGGGGGCTGACAGCCTAGGATGGGCGACCCCAATTTTTTTCTCTTTTTTGACCCCAGATTCGGAGTCGGCGACCCCCCAATACCCTTTAGTTCGAGCCAGCCCGATCGGACCACTATTTCCCATGAAAAGGGGGCTGCCAGCCTAGGATGGGCGACCCCAATTTTTTTTCTCTTTTTTGACCCCAGATTCGGACTTAGCGACCCCCCAATACCCCTTAGTTCGAGCAAGCCCGATAGGACCACTATTTCCCATGAAAACGGGGCAGCCAATCTGGGGCGGGCATACAAAATCAACTCGCACAAAAAGATTCGTTCAAAAAGAGCGATACAAAATCGAACCGCACAAAAAGATTCGTTCAAAAAGAGTCAAAACGAACGAATCTTTTTGTGCGGTTTGATTTTGTATCGCTCTTTTTGAACGAATCTTTTTGTGCGAGTTGATTTTGTATCACTCTTTTTGAACGAATCTTTTTGTGCGAGTTGATTTCGTGTCGTTTTTTTTGAACGAATCTTATGGTGCGATACGATTTTGTATCGCTCTTTTTGAACGAATTTTACATAGAGAAGGGAGAAGGGGATAGGGAGGGAGAGGGCTGAGGAGCATCCGAATAGTGGGGATTGATGCTCCTCAGCCCGGATGGGGGGTCTAAAGGCGGGTCAAAATGGTGTCAAAAATGCGAAATTCCTTATATTTTAGAAGTCATGGCCACAAAACAGTTTTTTTAAAACTAGGGTATAGTAGTGGTGTAATTGCTTGAAACAGAATGATTTATGGGATAAACTAAATCGTGGTCGTGTGAACGGTTCACAACCCAAGGCAAAAGCAGTTCACTTTCCAGTCCGCGCTCCATACAAGCATGAGATCGAAAGCGTGCCACGATGTCATATATTGGCCCCGTCAGAACGCTGCTTTACACTGTAGCTGTAGTGGAAGTGGAAGCTATTGGTTTTTGTTTGGTTTCATCTAAAGTTGAGCTTGAGATGATGATACGTAAGACGAATACTTTTGTTTTAGAATGTTGGGATTGTTTTCTGTATTTGGAGAAACTTGGCTGTGCGGTGGGACGCGACGTAAGTAAATTATTTTTGATATGTTTGCATTTGCAGTCAGCATGGGTTGTTGCGTATATATTTATAAGTATACACAATGCGTGCATTGCATACTGCATAGAGATGAATATGAATGGATTTAGATGGGATTGCTTTGGTAGATAAATGATGGTGGTTTTGCTTTTAGATAGATAATGGGATGGGATGTGAGTGAATGAATGTATTGTAGTACATTATATGTATTGAGAAATGAGCGTGGATTGGTTATGCGTTGGGTAATATTTATGCGATGGGCTAGTTTGGGAATTGATTTTACAGTGAGTCATTCTTAAATTGAACGACTCGAAGGCTATGTCGTTGTGCCGAATCTTTCGCTCATCCTGATGAGTCGTTCAAAAAGAGCGACTCGTTACTGTATTACACATCACTACGTAGCTGGAATCTTGTTTCCGTCATCATTGCTAAATCGATTTGGTACCTGTGCAGAATATCTTGGAGAGCTAATGGTTTATCAATAGAAACAAGTGAGTTTATATTTAGGTTTAAAATATTAATCATTACTGGTCAAATTCAGTGCAAGATCGATAAGTGCTTCCACTTCATTTTCTAGTGACAAGGTTTAAGAAGTGTTCCAAAAGTTCTTAGCCCTTTTTAGAATTTTAAGGAAATTGATTCCTATCAGTTCAAAGCAATCTTTAAATAAACACGTTAATTCATTTAAAGAACCCATGTTGTAGTTGCAATCCTGCTCAGTTCTTTTTTGAGGGTTTCAGCGTATGGAAATTCAGACTAGAGAAGGGATGACTGGAATGCTAGATTCCTTGCCCTGTAAATCCGTATATTGAGAATAAGAGTGAAGAGGGAATGTTGAAAATTCCGTTTAATTCCGTATAAACTGGAAACTCCAAAATCTGTTAAAGTCGAGGCAGACCGGGACCATTTTAGGAGTTTATAAGCTCTTTCCATAGAAAAGTAGCTGGTTATGAGGAAGTTATCTGCCCATTGAAGGTTTCGTAGCCTGCTCTCTCGAAGAAGTTTACGATTCATAACCATCTTCCAAAAACAAATTCCACATCTCTGGTAACACTAAAACGAACTTTTTTGCAGAATTTTCTGCACACTTGCAGACTATAGGTCAAGAGAATTGTCACTTTGACTTTTCGTCGTATCCCAGATATATGATGTCGTATGGATTTTTGGAATGTGACGCTAGAGACATTTTTATTGACACACATTGATTTGAATTATGGGTTCCAGTTTTATCGCTACATGTACAATATTTAGAGTGACTCATAGAATATCTATTTTATCCAACTTTTCTATCAAATAATATTCCGATGAAAATTTTGTTAGTCTTACTGGTTTGATTAGTATACCGTAAAGCCCCATTTTCCAAGCTGCGGAATTCCGCTGCGTCTAGCGGAATAGACTATTTTCAGCCGAGGTGTTTCATGTTTTTCATGTCGAGGTGGTTGGAGCTTGTCTATCAGGCGGTGATTCGGGTGTTCTCCGTGATAGCGGCCTACTAAATACTGCTTCGAGAGGAGGATGTTGTGGTTTTTAGCTGCATTATCTTGGTTTCTTGGTGCATATGGTCTAAGGAGGACATCAGGAGGCAGCTTGTCACTGTGCGAAGAGCAGCATTTTGACAGGACTGATGATTTTTCCAGAGAGCGTCTCCAACCAGATCGGAGCCGCGTAGTTTACCACGGATCTTCTAACTGCTTTGTACGTAAACAAGCAGTGTTTCCTTCCCCTTTCTCCAGAAACTACCGGCTAGGGCCTTGAGGACTTTTTTCCTGCTTCTCAGCTTGTTACTAATGGTTGACGCATGGGCTGACAATGTGACCATGCAGTCAAGGGTGACGTTGAGGATTTTTGGGTAGTTCGTGGTCGGGATAAGATGTTAGGTGCTATATAGATACTTGTAGATAAGATAGATGTTGTAAATCTCAGAATCGACGTTCCCTGACTGAATGGAGATGGCCTATGCCTCGGCGATACTGTCGTTGTCAAGCAAAGTCAATCTCGCGATATTGCACAGAGTGATGGATACAAAAGACAATACCGCCGCCAGGACTAGTAGTAAGCGATTACAGTTATGTTGGAGAAGCGACACGGAATTGAAGTTCGCATAGTGAGTGGAACAGGACGTAGGACACCCATCGTTTGGTATAAGGGGTGATGTTTCCAATCTTCTCCTATCAGAGTCTAGTCCTGGGTTGATATAATTTTATAGTTTGTAATATACATTTGTCTGTTTGTAAGGTCTATCTGATCCGCTTCTGCTAGGTTCTTAGGAAACGCGATCCGATCCGTCTCTGATCAGCGGAACTGCTCCCAGCTCGACGTCACTTTATAAACCTTAAAATTTTGCGAAAATTGTTGGGAATTGTTGTTAGTTGCCATGACCCCTCTAGGGGCATTGGCGCGTCAACATATATAGCATTTCTATGCCTTGTTGACTTTTCTTGATAACTGCATTGCTTTGCATTCTATGAAATGAAATCCCATTTCAAACCAAAGTTGTAGCAAAGGAGTGCATGGCACTGAGTAAGTCTATTGGGGAGTTGCGCCCCCATTGCCCAGAACAGAATACGATGGCGCGCAGCAGTAGTTGATGCGCTATACACCACTAGGAGTTAAGGCAAAGTAGTAGTATTGCATACCCTAGAGCGAGGCGGAAAGCTACGAGTATTTTCGCTGAATTATGTTCATATCAGTCCTTTTTGCGGCTGATGAGTTTTCCTTTGGCGGGAAGCTTTTTAATACAGGACTGTTTTTGAGACATTTCACATCTATCTAAATTATGCTAAGGAATACAATAACACCCGAAAAAACTTGGTGAAATTAACAGCAAATTTTAATTTAACAGTTTCTGAAACTGAACCCGAATCCTAAAACTAAAGCTTTTTACGGATACTTGTAGATTTTTTCCTACCCATGTTTTACGTATTTTTTGGTTTAGAATTGTCCCAACAATGGTTCTACATTACCACTCCGAAATTAAGTTTAAATAAACTTAAACTTAAAGTCTCAAAATACAAGCTTTCCGATTTATTGGGGATGGTATAACCTAGCCAATTAAATGACTGCAGCACAGACTTGAAGTTAGTTGTCTATCACTTTTTTATAAATACTCCCACTGCCGCTCTTCTAATGAAATTATAGTGGCGCGACAACCCGACGTCGGGCTTTGGCTGCCTTGGTCGTTGTCTTCAAATAATCTCGGTCACGTGAACGTGTACTCCAATCTTGGAAGCCCAGTAGTTATGCGGCGTCTGCAAATAGGGAGCTCTCCCAACGAGCTCGCGGTCGTACACGCAGTCTCGCTCCTTCGACTTGTCGTCCGTTCATTACTCTTTTTGGCATGCAATCATCGTCCATTCTTTGTACATGCCCTGCACATTGAAGTCGTTGAGGTTTGACGATTTTCGAAATTTTCAGCTCATCGTACAGTACTCATGCCTGTACCCGCTGCGCCATCCATCTCGATCGCAAACAGCCACGAAAATTCGCCGCAGGACCTTGTGTTCGAATGTGCCTCGCATGTTTCCGGAGGCTTGAGTAAGGGTTCATGTTTCGCAGCCATAGCATAGCACTGGTCGTATGATGGTTTCGTACACGCGGAGCTTCGTGTTTCTGTACACATGTTTCGATTTCATTATGGGGAGAACCGAGAAAAAAGTCTTATTAGCTAACTGTATCCGTCGCTTGATTTCGTCAGTTTCGTTGGCGACCTTTGACAAATTGCAACCCAGGTATTAGAAATCGCTCGCGAACACGATGTTGAGGTCCCCTTCATTGATGATCGATTATGCTGCCGTCATTGTCCTTGATTACATCACTATCTTAGTTTTACCCTCGTAGATACGTAGTCCAACCTGTTTGCAGCAATGTCAAGCGTATGCAGAAGTTTCCATGCGTTGGACAATTTTCGGGACATGATGTTGATGTCGTCAGCGTACGCTGCTAATTGTGTCGACTTGATGAGTAGCGTCTTGCTGTTGTCCATATAGACCGAATAGCGTATTCCAGTGTTTGTTGAAGAGAGTTGGTGCCAGTCCATCGCCCTGTTTAAGATCAGTGCGTGTTTCAAATAGATCAGTAAGTCTATTATGGATCCAGACCTGTGAAACGGAGTTGGTTGTCGTCATCTTTGTCAGTCGCACTACTTCTGCTTGTATACCAAATTGCAGCATGATGTTGTACAGTACACCGCGATCGATACGGTCGTATGCCTGCTTGAAGTCGACAAAGATATGTTGGGTTCCCAGCACCTCTGAAGTATCAATTTGACTGTAAAGAGCTGATCGGTTTTGGAGCAACCAGGTCTGAAACCGCCTTAACATTTGCCAATGATTCGTTCTGCGTACGGTTTTATTCTATTTTCCAGAATTTTCGTCAATAAGACGTATAGACTAGTGATATGCCCCTGTAATTCTCACGCCGCAGTTTATCTCCCTTGTTGTGACATGGACAGATGATGCTTCTGCGCCAAACGTCTGGGATCACTTCGTCCTCCCATAGTCGCAGGAATAATTGATGTAAGACATTAACAGGACCTGTTCCACCGAATTTTACCAGTTCAGCTAGAATCTCGTCAGCCCCCGGCGATTTGCTTCATTTTAGTGGGCGCAGCGCGAGATCAACTTCCTGCACTGTCGGGGGTTGTATGGGTGGGCCTAGATCAACAATATCGTTGAGAGCTTCTTGTGCTGTAATGTTATTTTGAAGAGATTTTGAACCTACCATTCAAAAGCTCTTCAAAATAAGAGGCCCATCGTTTGTTTATGCCATTGGTGTCTCTGATGATGTTTCCATCCTTGTCCTTACAAAGGCTATTCTTGGGTTGCTAGCCGTTTTTAATTGTATTTACTAGTTTGTACGTTTGTCTAGTGTTCCTATTAACTAAGTTTTCGTCAATATTCAGCATCTGCTCGCCAAAGTATTTCTGTTTCTTACGTTTAATTATTCTATTAGATGCTCATCGTAGCTTGTCATATTTTTCACTTTTGGCTCTGGTTTTTCGTTGAATCCATTGTCTATAGAACTGGTTTTTTACGTCAAGTGATTTTTTGCATTCTTCGTCGAACCAGTCATTTCGCGCTAGTTAAGGAACGTTATCAAACGAAGCAAACACGTTTGATGACATGACATGAGTCACTCATTTTTACTAAGATAAGATTAGGTTAAGAAGCCTAATTATCTTTACGAGTACAAAATAATAACTGATAGGAGGTAATGAGCAATGTATGTAATCGATATATGCAAATAGTATGTAAGATATTCATAGTACTCGTAAATAGTAATTAGGAAGAATGTATAGTGATAAGGAATTTGAATATAAATATTGGTTTAGAATTTGTAAGATTAGTCTCGAAAAATAGAGCGAAGCAGAAGATGTAAAAAGTGTTTTCATTAAAGTATTAACTGGGGGCTCAAACCGGTCTAAGCCATTTTTATCCGATGAAAAAAAGGATAAAATAAATTTAAAAAATTCCACGGGAAGTAGGACTTCCAGCACTATATGCTTGAAAAAAGTGCAGAAAAAAAGTAGCAAATATCGAAGTAAAGATCCTGAAACAGTGGATATTACTTTGAACTGAAATCCTGCAGATCCTGAAATATTGGACAGGACAGTGAGTGGACAGTGAGTTTCGAAAAAGTGAAAGCTGGATCTATTACGAAGCCTGCGGATTCCGAAGAAAACACAAAATTTTTGATAGAAATCGAAGTACAACACCAACTATCGAAATGGAAGAACAAATGGCCCAGCTCCACGCACAAATCTCATCTTTACTCGGAGTCATGCAACAACAACAACAAGAATTTACCGAAAGGTTAACATTAATGGAAAGGAACTTTCCCCAAACAACAACGATTGTCGAATTAGAAGATATTGCATTGAACATTGAAGATGCAAAAGAAATTGATTTGGAACTATTTAAATCCTTGCCAAAGTTTGATGGTGATAAAACTCAATACAGATCATGGAGATCCCAAGTATGGACTTTCATGGAGGCAATAAAAAACTTCAGTAGTCATCCGAGATACTATAGCGCCCTGGGAATCGTCAGAACCAAAATCACAGGACCAGCAGCTGATATTCTCACGAACCACAACACGAAAATGAATTTTTATTCAATAATCAACCGACTAGATTATACTTTTGGTGATCAACGTCCTTTATACGTTTTAATGGACGAAATGAAGGCAATTGTGCAAGGTAAAAAAACACTCGCAGAGTTCCATAGTGAGTTATCAAAGGCACTCAATTTGGTATTATCAAAAATTGAGATGTCTGCTGACCAAAACAATGAAGCAATGAAAGTTTTCGCCAATCAAGAAGCAGTCAGGACATTTATCCTTGGATTAAATTCGAAATACACCAGCGGGACGTTATATAGCAACAATCCATGTAACTTGGAAACAGCGTATGCGATAGCGTCTACAATTTATCACGACAACGTAAATCAACAGTTCGAGATTCAAGCGGCATCATCAAGTTCCAACAATAGCTACAATCAAAGACGAAATACTCAACCAAGTCAACATCAAGACGGCAGAAACAATCATCAGTACAAGGCAAATATAAGGATGCAGGGGCACAATTCGAACCCAAGAAATTACAACAATCAGCCTCAACAACCGCAACCTGCAGCTGCTCCAATGGATGTAGATGACTCCAGACGGTATGTACAAACAAATAAAAATTATAACAGTGCTGTAAACCAGAATTATAAAAATTCAAGTAGAAGAGACGGGGTATCTAATCAAAATATTGCTACATGGCAAAATAATATGCAAAGAATTAATCAGACTAGACAAGAAGATTTAGGGTCAGTAGATTTTGTCAAATATGAAGAACATTTTGAGTCAGGCAGTACTTTTTTAGGCGATTGAACGGGTTGCCTTGCATCCAAACAAAGTGCGGTATAACAGGCACACCCGTTACCCTATTAGTGGACACAGGATCTACTAATAATTATATAAATTCAACGTGTAAAATAGGAAAATCAATTAAAATAAAACCCTTTAGAACTAAAACTTTACATGGCTACTCAGTCATATACACTAAAAAAATTATCACAATGTATGGTCATCACCTAACTTTTTTCGAAATTAATGAACTTAGCGATTTTGACATGATTCTTGGAGAACAGGGACTACGCCAAATGAAAGCAGAGATAAATTTATTTGATTATAGCTTAAAATATCGAAAAAAGATTGTTTTAGAACCAAAGATTAATTATACCATTAATAATGAGAATTTCAAAGATCAGGTTGATGAACTTATGAGAAGAAATAAATATATTAGTGAAACATTGCCTTTTACAACCACTATAGAAGCATCAATTAGGACTGAATCAGAGGATCCAATATGGACAAAACAATATCCATATCCCATTTCGGATCACGACTTTGTCAGGAAAGAGATTGAGAAACTATTAAATGACGGTATAATTCAACTAAGCAAAAGCCCATATAATTCACCCATATGGACTGTTCCAAAAAAGGGCACCGATGACCAAGGCAGACCCAAAAAACGGATGGTTGTTGACTTTCAAAAAATTAACGCTCATACGATTACTGACAGGTATCCTATTCCAGATGTAAATATGACTATACAAAACTTAGGTAAGGCAAAGATTTTTTCCACAATTGATTTGGAATCAGGTTTCCCTCAGATATTAATTAAACAATCTGATCGTGAGAAGACAGCATTTTCTGTCAATGGTGCGAAGTATGAATTTATTAGGATGCCATTCGGACTAAAGAATGCCCCATCCATATTTCAACGATGCATCGACGATATTCTTAGACCCTACATTGGCAAATTCGCTTATGTTTATATTGACGACGTGTTAATATATTCTTCGACACCCGAAGAACACATGGAACATATCCGGACAATAATTAACGCATTACACAATGCAAACATGAAAATTTCTGACGAAAAATCACATTTTTTCCAGGATTCAATTGAATACTTAGGGCATATTGTAAAACACAACAGGATAACAGTTGACCCTAAAAAAGTTGAAACTATAAAAAATTATCCACAACCTAAAACATTAAAAGAATTGAGATCTTTCCTAGGACTAGCAAGTTATTATAGAAAATTCATAAAGAATTTTGCTAAGATTACGAAGCCATTAACTATTCATTTAAGGGGAGAATTAGGAATGGTATCAAAAAATCAAAGTGCCAAGACAATTGTACATTTGGACACAGCAGCATTAGAAGCTTTAGAAACAATTAAAAATTCATTACAAGAACAGGTTGAACTTTTCCAACCAGACTTCTCTAAACCCTTCAATTTGACAACAGACGCTAGTAATTTCGCAATTGGAGCGGTTTTGGCTCAAAATCGTCAACCAATTGCATTTATTTCAAGAACATTAAACGAAACCGAACAAAATTATAGTACAAATGAAAAAGAGTTACTTGCAATTGTATGGTCCCTACAAAAGCTAAGAAACTATTTGTACGGTGTAGCAGATCTAACAATTTATACGGACCATCAATCATTAATATTTTCCATTTCTGAGAAAAACCCTAATGCAAAATTAAAACGCTGGAAAAATTTAATTGAAGAATATGGTGCCAAATTAGTCTATAAACCTGGACAGCAAAATGTCGTAGCCGATGCACTTTCACGTCAGCAAATCAATAGCACTACAGATTGTTCAGATCATTCACAAAGAAGTTCGCCAAATGAAATTATTAAAAAAGTTAAACAGCCACTTAACTCCTTTAAAAATCAAATAATTCTACAACAAGATAAGGAAAAAAATCAGGTTCTATCCGAAACAATATTTTCTGGTCGATCTAGACATACAATATTTTTTATAGATATACCAGATTTGTTAGCCAAATTAAAGGATGTCATTAGTTTGAATGTTACAAACGCATTTAAAATAGATGATGAAATTTTTTTCCATTTGAAGAATGAAATCAGCAGCACTTTCCCAAACTATAAGTTTGTACTAGCTCAAAATCAACTAATTGATGTTACATCCATAAACGAGCAAAAAGAAATAGTCACACAAACACATAACCGTGCACATAGAAATTACAAAAATAACGCACAAGAAATATTACTTACTACTTTCTGGCCTAACATTAAAGAGATGTGTAAGAAAGAAGCTGTAAGTTGTGAAATATGTTTACAACACAAGTATGAACGTCAACCTAATAGGCAACCTATAGGAAAAACTCCAATACCAAACCAAGTAGGAGAATACATACAAATGGACATATTTCATATTAATAACAAGCAGTATCTCAGTTCAATAGATAGATACTCTAAATATTGTTTTTTGCGTAAACTTGACACAAAGATAGACTGTCATGAATATATAGAAGAGGTGCTTGCTCAAATATATCCGAACGCCAAATATCTCATGACAGATAACGAAAGTGTATTTAACGGAAGCATTGTCAAGTCAGTATACAACCGACTACAGATAACGCATTCGGTAACGCCAATTCATCACTCAACATCCAACGCTCAAGTAGAACGGTTGCATAGCACTTTAATCGAACTTTGCCAAAGTTTAGCCGCTCAAAATAAATCCGCACCTGGTGAGGAAATATTTAACGCTGTTCGGCAATATAATCGGACTATCCACTCCTCTACAGGGTACAAGCCTGAAGAAGTATTTTTCAATCGTGAAAAATATCCTGGCATCAAGGAAACACTCGGGCAAAAACAGGGTAAGCTTCTTCAATATCATAACAAAAATAGAAAAGTAATAAGTTATAAACCAGGTGATATAATATACAGCAAGACAGATCGGCGCAACAAGCTTGCAACAAAATACAACAAACACAAGGTGAAAGAAGACCGTGGGGACACGATTCTCACAGTGAGAGGGAGAATCATACATAAAGATAGCATACGAAAGGATAGCACACCACGCAATCCATCGGAATAATATTCGTAATCTTTTCCATATTTTCTGTAGGATTTTCCGATACAATTACGAGTTTAGTGAACAAAAAGTATGTGCTAACTGAAACGGATAACGTGTTTATTTACAACAGTACAGCCTACCTTTACCATGTAGCTAACCTCTCTGTCATATTAGCACCATACGAAAAAATAATGAAAAACCAGTACAGTTCACAACAAACCCAAGAGGAAAGCATACTTATTAATAAAATAGAAAGACTCAAAACCCAATTAATTTCTCCTGAACATCGTGCAAAACGTGCCCTTAACATTTTAGGTTCAGTTTTAAAATTTATAACAGGAACACCAGATCACGATGTCCTAATTGAAATAAAGACAGGACTCAATCAACTCATTGATAACAATAACCAACAACAGAAGATAAATTCACAGTTTGAGAAAATTTTAGAAACACTAGACCCAGAATCTATTACCGAAAGTTTGATAATTAGAGAAGTGTATGAAGAACTAGAGGCTATCACAAATACAATTAATTTTGCGAAAATGGGAAACTTCTTTTCTGGAACACTGAATCTTAAAGACATTAATGAAGTAATTAACAATCAATTATACGATTTACCGATAATAAATATATTAGAATACTCTGATATCCATGTTTGCATATTCAATAGTGCAATTGTTACTATTTACAAATACCCAATAATAACAAATAAATGCCAAATGTTTAATTTAATCCCTTTAGCATTCAAACACGGAAAATATGAACTTAAACAAAAAATTGCGAAATGTAATAATGAATTTACTAACTTATCGAATTGTAAAAATTATATAGGAACCAATATTTGTAAACAAGAACCAAATGATGAATGCACTATTCAATTGTTATTAAAACAAAAAGCTCATTGCAATGTTATTCAAGAAAATAATATTCCCATACAAGTACTAGACCATGGTAACATTATAGTAGATAACGAACATATATGGAATGGTAAAAAAATAAATGGTCCACATCTTATTCAATTCAACTACAGTACAACCATAGATAATAAGACATTTATAAACCATGACCAACAAATAAAAAATGTAATATATGCTCATCGAAAGGAACAAGTAAAAATATTAAGCATTTTGACATCTGAATCTAATTATAAATTTTCTAACATACAAACGATGTATAAGTTTCTAATACCAATCGAAGACCATCCTTGGAAGTTCAGTTTATATTTTATTTTAGCATTCATAACATTAACTTTAATTATATATTCATGTGTAAAAATATGTACATTCCTACAACTACAAAAGAATATTAAACGACTTAGAATTTTTGAGCAAGCATATGAAACTGAAATGCGCCGACTCCAAGCTTAGATGTTTTGAAATGAGGACATTTCATTTTAACAAAGGGGTGAGTTAAGGAACGTTATCAAACGAAGCAAACACGTTTGATGACATGACATGAGTCACTCATTTTTACTAAGATAAGATTAGGTTAAGAAGCCTAATTATCTTTACGAGTACAAAATAATAACTGATAGGAGGTAATGAGCAATGTATGTAATCGATATATGCAAATAGTATGTAAGATATTCATAGTACTCGTAAATAGTAATTAGGAAGAATGTATAGTGATAAGGAATTTGAATATAAATATTGGTTTAGAATTTGTAAGATTAGTCTCGAAAAATAGAGCGAAGCAGAAGATGTAAAAAGTGTTTTCATTAAAGTATTAACTCGCTCGCCGGGGTTTATATCACACGACTTTTTTTTCGACATCCCTGATCGTACCCTTGAGTCCTTCCCAGATCCCATGGAAGCCTGTGTTGCTGATTTTGTCTAGCATAAGAGATAGTATTTCCTCAAGGGCGGTAGTATACGCCACCGCCGTGGCATCGCTCTGAAGCTTATCAATCGCAAAGATATTGGTAGTGCTAATTCTCGATTGGTGCACTGAGGAAATTCTACATCTGTAGGTCGCCTTCACCAAGTGATGATCTGAGTCGCAGTTTGCTCCTCGCTGAGAGCGGACATCCATGACACTAGACGCGCATCTCCTGCAAATGAGGACGTGATCAATTTGGTTGAATGTGTATGCGTCTGAAGATTTCCAGGTTTGCTTGTGAATGGGTCGATGTAGGAAGCACATAGAGCTTACGACTAGATTCATGCTGCAGGCGAAGTCGATAAGTCGCTGGCCGTTGTCGTTACATTTTTCGTGGAGACTGTGGCCTCCAGTGGCCCCCGGTGCCAACTTTAATTTCCGACTTTTGCGTTAAAGTCTGCCAGCAACAATTTGACGCCGTTTGTTGGAAGTGAGTCGACGAGACCCTCAAGGCGGGCCTAGAACTCGCCTTTTACTGCGTCTTCTTTAACTTCCGTGAGGGCGTGCACATTGATGAGCCAGAGTCTGGAGAATCGAGTCTTAATGCGAATCGGATACATCTATTCATTTATGGGCTGGAAATCATTGATAATGATTGTTCACTATAGACTCCAAACTCCTTGCGGCCCGATGGTTTGGCACTTGTAAAAATTGTGTGCGATTTCTTGCCATTGATCTCGCTGCCAAGCCAATTTGTTTTCTGGACTGCAGTAATGCTCAGTTTGTACTCTCGACTTGTTGCAGGAGGGCCTTCTCGGCCCCTGGTTGGTTCATAGAGCGTGCATACCAGGATCAGAAAAAATTATCCGTTAGTCGTTTGCGTGGTCGTCGTTGTTGATCCGTCTAATCCGAGGCTTTTGTTTCAGGTTTCTTGACGTGGAGTGGCTTTTACAAGGATGAGGTGTCCGCACATCTTTTAACCCCATTCAGGGGGTGGCCTAGGAAATAGCTGCTTCAGATGGTTTAATAAACGTGCTAGAGTTCACACAACTATATTGCAGTTCCAACTACACAAATCATTCCGTGCTAGTAAACCTGAGACGCTGATTTGTTGGTCAGCCATTCAGGCTACTGCTACCTGCCTTTTTCCAAATTTTTTTACCACTCTAATGAAATAAACAATATAATTTCCGATGTTTCCCCTTACGCTATACCTGGCAGCCTAGTCGTGCCCACCATCTTACCATCGAGGCTACTATCAGTCGAACTGTAAAATATCGTTATTCCTTCGTATGCAGGACAACCCGATTGTGGAACGGTTTTCCATCGCCTATTTTCCCTGGATGTGGCCCGACACTCGCAAGGACAAGACATTCATATCTTGGAGACTACTTTCCCCGCAACCTTAAAGCGATTGCAAACCTTAACATAATGAATCTTCCAAGATTCGCAAGCGCGACGAAAACCTTCGGGCTCAAAAAAGACTTGTTGATTACGACTGATAACAACACCTAACGATCTCTGTTGTTTTTTTTTTGTGGCATCGCTATGGACCCAAGTGGTCTATGCGGGGCAGTGAGGCCGCCACCTAACCTAACCTAACCTTCCTGCAGAAATTCCAATTGGAAGAAGGGCGTCATTACTAAGATCCTGAAGAAAGGTAACATTAAGGATTGTAATAATTGGCGTGGATTTTGCCTCCTCCCCGCAGTCTATAAACTGATGGCAAAAATATTCTTAAGCCGGATCAAGCATACAGTTGACCGCACACTGAACGATGAATAGGCTGGTTTTCGCGAGAGGCTTTTGATGTAGCGACCACATCAACACCCTCCGAATTATTATTGAACAATCCGCAGAGTGAAGATACCCTTTACATATTATGTTCATCGATTTCGAGAAGGCGTTGGACAGCGTTGACCGGGAATATATCTGGAAGGCTTTACGTGGGAGAGACATACCAGATAAAATCATATCCATCGTCAAGAAGTCCTATAGCAAAGCCCAAGGTCACGTCTTACACAAGAGTAAGCTTTCAGATCCCTTCGAGGTACATAGCGGAGTGAGACAAGACTGCATTTTGTCACTTACGTATAGTGTTTTTGACTGAAATTAACGACGTAATTTGCAGCGCGTTTCATGAATACCAGATGGAAGCTGTTTGAATACCTTCAACACCTGGATTGCGCTGACGATATTTGTCTTCTTTCAAATGGATCGGATCATCTAGTTACTTAACCTTCCCCAACATTTAGTTCTGTCTCATACAACTCAACTCATCCCAATTCCTAGACCTCAATTTCCCTTACCCGCCAAGGATATGCTATTTTATTAAAGGGTATCTCCTAGATTTTGTCGTTACATAAAATACCACAAAAAGAGCAGTGATATTCATGGGCACTTTAGGTCCGTCCCATGTAAATTCTTTTCAATTTCAACCATTTGCATTTAAGTTGTATTTGATTTGCTTTGAAAAATGTTGTTAGTTAGATGGACATCATTGAGTAAATATGACTCCGGCATGACTCTGAATTGTCTTCGATGAGATTATGTCTTTCGTTCTCTTGTGTCTGTTGAGTTATTTATATCCTACATGTCCCTTAAGTCGAGATCGATATTTTCTAGATTTGGTTTCTGTTTAATTTTATGCCACAGAAGATGCCGTTTTCCTAGCTAAAGGACTCAAACACCATCAGCATTTCTGCAGTGCATTCGCTTCACGACCCCCACCCGTATGATGCCAACATGCCAACATCCTTTTTCATTCTCCTGAACCCCGATCATATGACACTCATCTTACCTAGATGCCGCTTCATTTTCAAGAACATCATGTAATACCCATCTTGCCGAGATATCACTTCCTTTGCAAGAATATCATTTTCCTGTCCAAAGGGCTCAAAATACCTTCTACAGGAGTCTATTTCATTCGCCTCATCACCCTCCGTCATGGGATACTCATCTTGCCTAGATTTCAATTCCTTTCCAAAAACATCCTTTTTTCTCCCCAAATGACCCAAAATGTCTCCAACAATAGTCTACTGCATTCGTCTCATCTCTCCCAGTCATACGATACTTCGTTTCACTTCTTTTCCAAGATTGTCCTTTTTCCTCTCCAAAACACACAAAATGCCATCCGCTTTGACTGAAAAACTCAAAATGCCTTTAACAAAACTCCAATGCACTAGTCTCATTGCCACGGGTCAGAATATACCCATACCTTACCAGCTTTGGTCTTTGTTCCACGTCATGATTAAGAGCGTCCTTTTGTCCTGAAGCGCATCTCCAGCAGCATCAACTGTATCATCATCATAGTGGCGCGACAGCCAGACGTCGGGCCTTGGCCGTCTGGATAATTGTCCTCCAATTATCTCGGTCACGTGACCGCGTCCCCCAATTTTGGAGCCCAGTAGCTGCACGGCGTCCACACCTACTGAGCTCTCCCAACGAGATCTCGGTCGTCCTCGCAGTCTCGCTCCGTCGACTCGTTCTGTATTCATTACTCTCTTACGCATGCGATGATCGTCCATTCGTTGTACATGCCCTGCCCATTGAAGTCGTTGTAGTTTGATGATTTTCGAGACTTGCAGCTCATCGTACAGCTCATACAACTCATGGTTGTACCGGATGCGCCATCCATCTCGATCGCAAACAGCCCCGAAAATTCGCCGTAGAACCTTACGTTCAATTGTATCTACCATGTTTTCGGAGGCTTGAGTTAGGGTCCATGCTTCGCAGCCATAGCATAGCACTGGTCGTATAACGGTTTTGTACACGCGGAGCTTCGTGTTTCTATGCACATGCTTCGATTTCATTATGGGGAAAACCGAGAAAAAAGCCTTATTAGCTAGCTGTATCCGTAGTCGTCAGTTTCGTTGGCATCCCTTGACAAGTTGCAACCCAGGTAAAGGAAGTTGTTCACGAACTCGATGTTGAGTCCCCCACATTGATGTTCGATTTTGCAGGTGTCCTTGTCGTCGATTGCATCATTATTTTAGTTTTACCCTCGTTAATACGTAGTCCAACTTCCTTTTCAGCGGTATCGAGCGTATGCAGAAGTTCTTCTGCGTTGGCCAATCTTCGGGACATGATCAGCATGCGTCAACTGTATGGTACTTATAATAACCAAAGGAAGCTATGCCCTAAATTTAGTTGAACTACGGACCACGGGTAATGCCTGGTAGATTTTTTTCTTTGAAATCATTGAAAAGACTTTAGCGAAAAACTCTATTAAATTTTCTCATTTTTGGATGTATCTTTTTATCTACTGCACGGATCAGAGCAAATGATAGCCGTTGCACACCTTTGGGACACAGTCAATCTGTGCGAAAAGAAAGCATCTCGATACGCTCCCTACGAGGCTGTAGCCCTGTCAAAGATTTTCAAACTTCCATATGTCTGGAGTTTTTCGTCCTATCGACTTCAAATTTGCAACATTTCGTGAGACGACCGGAGATAACCATACAATTTGAACGAACCGATCATCCGGGACCGGAACTACAGAGGTCCGAAACCCCATACTTGTTGTGTCGCGTAAATATAGTCTTGGTCACTTTTTATCGATTTCGATTTTTTATTTATTTTTTCGTTTTTCTTTGGCGGGCAGATGAACATCAAATAAAGAATTGAATTCTGCCCAAGCGGATGAGTGTAGTCGATTTGATATTACAACAACTTCTGATTATTTCCCATCGATTAAGATAAGCGCCATGAATATCGCCAAGGCAACAAGTTATATCATATCATACGCAATTTAGCTTAGAAAGCGACTCCTCATCCTCGAAACATCAAACCCACTCTTTGAAGGACAACAACGAAGCACTAGATAAGTCAACAGAGACAACAAAGTAAAGAACTTGAATTTTTCAAGATGCATAGGTTGTAAAGGTAATTCCTCTCATACCTTCGCCTATTCCGCGCTCATCTTCCCAATAACCTCAATCAAAAAGTCTTCGCCAAAACTTAACAAGCGAACGACGGATAACTTTCAAAAGAATTCTTTGAAGGCTTTCTTTTAAAAGACGATGGGCGAACATTCTTATTTCTTCCACCCTCCTGTAGCTATCGTTGACGTCAACTGCCGCAACCACCTCTGTGTATCTTTGGTGGACTTTCAGTTGAGCCGTTTAGTTCTTTAGGCTATGGATTTCGCCAGGCGAGTCTTTGATTTTTGTTGATTTAGGATTTACTGACGGTGACGGTTTGATTGATATTCGACGACATGATAGCGATGCTATTGAAAAGTAGCATGTTGTCAAGGAGATTATCCGTCGAGACAAGAAAAAATGAGGACGAGACTTGTCTTGTTCAAAGGACTTTTCGCGTGTAAACAATTTAACATGACAGGATATCGCGTAAGGGATTTTGTTGAAATTTACGATTGACTTGATGATGGATTTTACATTAGTGGACTGAGGGAAGAGATTGTAGGTGGAGTTTACAGTTTTTAAAGTTTTTCCTTTTTAGGGTTTTGTATTAAAAACAAAACCCTTATGAAATCGGTCAAATGTCTGTCCGTCTGTCCATGAAATATCTCACGAACGGCTGAAGCTACATACATGAAATTTTGTGGGAGTATGTAGAATTATTATAATTTGCCGGAGAAAGCGATTCGTTGTAGTAGGCTGACTTTAAGGGGATGTCCCCATAGAGGGGAAATGTAGGTCAAAAATTTTTTTTCATCCGGTATAGGCAAGTGGGTATCATGAAAAAGGTAACACCGAGTACATTTCATTTCCGGTATTTTCATCAAATTTGAAAAAAGGAGAAAAGAGATAGAAGGCAAAATATGTGATCCGAGTTTGTCCCCCCCCCCCTTGCATTTCGATACCGTTATACTTAGAAATATGAAAATTTGCAGAAAAGCGGCATTTTACTAGTATAGAAAACCAAAAATCGTAGAATTTTGATATCTTATCAAAAAAGGTTGATAATAGTACATTTCTATAGTTGCAGTTAGCATACCCCGGCACGCCTCAATCACACCCAAGGTCAAAAATATTGATGGCCAATGATAACCAACATCACTGGCAATAATATTTCTAGGTTTCATTACAATCACATAATATTTAATAATAGTACATTCATTTAAAGTTAGGCATTTTGACACTATCCACACAAAAATTACACCAACCGGCCTCATGGGTAGACCTGTTCGGTCCTTGTCCTTGTAGACCGGTTTTAGGTTTTTATGAAAACCGGTTTTCCTAGCGGTCAACCGAATCATTAAAAAAACCTTCTTATGGTCAAAAAAACCGGTTTAAAACCGACTCATTAAAAAACCGATTCACTAAAAGACCGACCGAAAACCGACTTGTTAAAAAGACTCATTAAAAAACCGATTCACCAAAAGACCGACCGAAAACCGACTTGTTAAAAAGACTCATTAAAAAACCGATTCACGAAAGGACCGACCGAAAACCGACTTGTTAAAAAGACTCATTAAAAAACCGATTGACCAAAAGACCGACCGAAAACCGACTTGTTAAAAAGACTCATTAAAAAACCGATTCACCAAAAGACCGACCGAAAACCGACTTGTTAAAAAGACTCATTAAAAGACCGATTCACCAAAAAACCGACCGAAAACCGACTTGTTAAAAACCGACCGACTCGGACGAGTTAAAAACCGACTTATTAATTAAAACCGTTGAGGAAATGGAGTATTTTTGTGTGGACAGTACAGGACGGAAGTATTCAAGAAAAGGTTTTAGCTTTTGATTTGAGTGTGATTTGGTATGTGGTGTTTGTGCGAAAACATTGGACCAGAATAGAGGTGTTTGCGATTAATATTTTCGCACGAACCTATTGCCTATTGCCTATTGTTTATCTGATCGATAACATCTTTAGGAGGTCGACATAAGATACAGGAGGGCATGCAACATCTGGCGGTATAGCCGTAAATACAGAGCCATTTGTTCTGGAAGATGATGAAGGAGAAGGAAGCACAGATGAGGTAAATTAATTCGCATAGATAACGTAGCTACATATTATACTGCATCAATTTCAGGATATTTTAAAATACTATCCAGTCATCCTTGAGTGCATAGTTAAAAAACTGCACAAAAGGTATGATCCGGACAGTAGTTTCACCGCTCAGGGGCGAGCTGTTGACAGGAGTAGTGCCGAAAAATGGCATGCATTTCTTGTGAGGTGCTCATTTCTTGATCCTCGATTCAAACGGGACTTGAAAGAAGTCGACATTTGCATGGTGAAAGATCAAATTGCGGACGAGTTGGCTCAATGGAGACAACAAAGTATGTCGACTTTGCGAATTAAACAAATGAATTTTATAGTCAGTTAATATTTTATCGAAAATTCACTATTATTTTGTTTTGCAGATGTCGGTTCATTGAGCACATCAGACACTGGCGAAAATCCAGCAAAAAAACAAAAGGGGCTGGCTGGAATCTTTGCAAAACTGTCTGGATCCATGCAAACTTCATCCTCTCATGCATTAGGTGAACAGGAATCAACTGAAAACGACCAATCAAGGCAAGAGGTTGAGGACTATGCAACAGTACCTGCGCTTCACAAAGACGATGATCCATTGCAATGGTGGCAAAGGCACGAATCTTCTTTTCCAAGTCTGGCAAGATTAGCTAGAAAATATTTGGCAGTTCCTGCGACCAGTACTCCTTCAGAACGGCTGTTTAGCCACGCCGGTCATGTAATGACAGATACGAGACACTGTCTTAGCGGACAACATGCGGAGATGCAGATTTTTTTAAAAATGAATAGTGATATAGTACCTATTTCCCAATAATATTTAATTTATGTACGTGTTTACCTAGAAATAGTACAGGGTGGCGCAAAATTAATCATCCAATTTTGTTTTTGAATAACTTTTTTTCTAAATAAAAAAAAAATGATTTTGAGTGATGGAAATCTTTATTTGAACCTTTACAATTTTTTCTGTTAAGTGGAAAAGATGATATCCATCAAAAAACTGGGGCTGCCCACCCCAGAATGACCACCCTGTTTTCATGGGGACATACTCGTCCGATCGGGCTGATTCGAACTATAAGGTAATTTTGGGTCGCTGTTTCCAAATCTGAAGTCAAAAAAGAAAGAAAAAAAAATTTTGAGGTTGCCCACCCCAGAATGACCACCCTGTTTTCATGGGGATTGTCCGATAAGTTTGTCATCAGGCTGATAAACTCGCGCTCAGAACTTTCAGTTACATGACACTGTTGTTTTTTCAGAATTTTCAGAACTTTCAGATTCTCCAGAGCACTGGCTGCTGGCGAGTGACTGACGCAATGCTTCATCAAAATTCGCCTAGACGGTGAAGCATCCTCGTCAATCGCTTGAGTCAATCAAACTTTCTATCAATCACCGTCCACGCTTGACATAAAATCGATCCCTAGACAATCAATCACGCTTGATCCAATCGATTGACGCAAAATTTTGATCAACCGGCTTGATCGTTTAGGGGCTTCTTTAGAATAGAATAATCCTTTAACACCTGTACTACAATATTTAGAATACATGAGTCTCGCCCGCCATATCATAATGCCAATTTTTCTAACAGGTGCACTGATAACCACGTACAGTACACTTTCATATTTTATTACTCACAATCATCAGTTCCGACATTTTTTTTCTCAATTCAATTCAACCTTTCAATGGGTATATTGTTCATATCTATTTAACTTTGAACGCATGCCTCTTGTCGACCAAATGTGTGGATATACCACATACCAAATCACACTCAAATCAAAAGCTAAAACCTTTTCTTGAATACTTCCGTCCTGTACTGTCCACACAAAAATACTCCATTTCCTCAACGGTTTTAATTAATAAGTCGGTTTTTAACTCGTCCGAGTCGGTCGGTTTTTAACAAGTCGGTTTTCGGTCGGTCTTTTGGTGAATCGGTTTTTTAATGAGTCTTTTTAACAAGTCGGGTTTCGGTCGGTCTTTTAGTGAATCGGTTTTTTAATGAGTCGGTTTTAAACCGGTTTTTTTTGACCATAAGAAGGTTTTTCTTAATGATTCGGTTTTTTTCGAAACCGGTTTTTGGGAATCTCGGGACCGGTCCTAACAGAAGACCGGTTTTAAACCGGTGGACCGGTTTTAGGAACAGGCCTACTCATGGGTGTGAGTACTACTTTCATGTTGTTTTTCGTAGTGCGAATTGCAGTTATTTAATTAATCATTTCTGAAAGGGTAAAGATTAGTTGGGGGCGCTGCATCGTAATTGGCAAACTTTACCGGGTGGAAGGGGGAGGGGTCCGCATAGAGGTGAAATTAAGGTCAAATTTTTTTTTATCGACTGGTATAGGCAAGTGAGGTGTCGTGAGAAAGGAGAAAGGTAATGTTGAGTACATTCCATTTTTTCGCATTTTCTTGAAATTTGTAGAAAGATGGCGGGGGAGGAGAAAATATTAGTTCGTAATCCACCCCCCCCCCCCCCCCCCCCCCCGTGGCATTTCAAGACTGTTAGAATTATGAAAACTTACAGGAAGGTGGGTTCCGAATAGCATATAAAATGGAAAATAATGGAATCTGTATATCTTCTCAGAATAGGTAAATAATAGTTTATTTCTATAGTTACAGTTAGCACACCCCTGCATGCCTTAAACACTTTCGAGGTCAAAAGTACTGATAGTCAACGATAACCAACACCTTAGGCAATAATATGTTCTAAGTTTTGTTACAATCACGTAATATGAATTGGCATGTAAAATGTAAGTGAGTAAGACATTTTAATTATGTTTTTTTTGTCCATCTGAGTGGTATCAAGAAGAGCAAGGAGCCGATATTTATATACCAAAATAAGCGCTTGCTACAAAACCCTCGGATTGCGGGCGTAGCCCTCTATATTCCGGTTTCATTTTAAATGATTAAAAAGAAGCCTCCTCCACCATAGCGGTCATGGGTTTGATTCCTACCCACCATACCATATAAAAGGCAGATAGAGAGATACAGCGGGAAGCTCTGGATAATTAGATATATACTCTACACACACCCTACCCAATTTAATCTGCATTGATTCCCGAAATATACAACACCCTCATTGCTCACACGCCTCATTTCACAAGCTAATCCACTTGACCACCAAAATATTGTTCTCACATTAAATTGATCATTGAACATTATCCGAACACTTCATCACAAAAGCCTCCACCACTCAAGCTAACAACGATTAAGTGCTTTACTGTTCAGAATGCAACACTGCCGATAAGTGTAATGGAAGACCAGAGTGCCATGAAACCAATTAAATTAATTGGAAAGCCCCAATGGGCATCAATAGATGAAATGGCGAATAGAGTAAATGATAGGAAACACAGTGCGATTTCCTCTATCCTGCAGAACAGGACCAATAGCAAAACCATCCACCATCCAGCATCGTCAAATCCATCTGCATATGTTGAATGGAGCAGGAAGAAGTCGTCCATGGTGTAGCCATTCAGATCTTAATGCCTCAATGCTATTCTCTCGGCTAAAGGACACACAAGGAATTATCAACGGCCTATTGATTTCTAATCGACAATTTCCACATTAATCTCGAGCACTTCGACGGCTTCACCATCAGGCGGAATTTGAATACCATTACGGCGGAGCAGCATCAATTGAGGACACGTCGGAAACACGTTGTTCAGCAGGAGCTAAAGCACGGATATAGACGAAATGTATTAAGTGCATTGCACTGAAATGGGTTGATTCCACTGGGTTCTGGTGAGGACAAAATGTGCCTTTTATTGAATTTCAGTTGAGCTATTATACATTAAAGCCTGGAAAACACAATAGACATTAGCCTCCACTAAACGTCAATTTTAATACACACGTTTTAACTAGATGGCGAACATTTCAAACTTGGATCATAACCAGATCATTCCGACAATCACACTAGTGGCCAATATTCCGACGTGTTACGACTCTCACTTTCCCTGTGACCCATCACGAAGGGTATTGACTATAAATACAAGTCGTAAAACTTAAGTAACCATCCTCCATCGTGCTGACGGGTATATGCTTTCTTGGAATCATTCATGTAAAACGTCTTCTTCAGGTGACATTCACATTGCGGATGTCATTTATGACTTCGCCGTTAATTAAGACAAAGTGCACATACATTCGTCTAATGTCACTGTGGAGCTCCATCGTATCATTCATGGAGTGCACGTTGTATCCTTTCGGTCCGCAACGTTGGAATTCCTTCGACAATCCTTTGGCTCCCTTAAAAATTCCCTCATGTCGCTCTTCGTTGTTGTCATCTTTGTCATATGTTACATTTAAAATATATTTTAGATACATTTAACAAATTAATGGATTGTGTTCGTTCATTTTACGGATATGTATATTACAATATTATGTTTTAGGTTTTTGAAGCGAAAAATCTGTAAACAAGGACATGTACACGATGATGGAAGTGAGGGGTCGGGCAGAGAGTTTATGAAAAGTCTAAATAAGTACAAATGAGTTACCAGACGATTTTCCTACTTTTCTCAATATTTTGAATGTTAAGTGTTAGATAGGATACAGCTAGCTAAAATCGAAATTGGTGAATATATAGGTAGTATTGCTTCTACACTAGGGAGAACTCGGAAGGTTTCGCTTCAATCAATTTTTATATCCAATTGTATTGTATACTAGCTGCGAGAGCAAACTTATCCGTGGCATACATAATTTGTTTCCCGCGCTATCTACCTACTACCCCATGACAATGAAGGTAAAGTTGAGCTAAAAAGTACCAGGAGCGACCCCGAAAACTAGGGACTCGACAATAATCTTGGTCATTTTGACAATTTAGAGACCCCCGTTGTGGAGGAAAGAGGTGAGTTTTGCCTTTCGTAGTACTAGTGGTTTAGTGGCCCATTCGAAATAGATACATGCAAACAAACATCTATTTGCATATAGTTGTAGCCGACCGTTGGGGCGACCGGTGATGCAGTGCGTAGAGGCGTCAGTCTCATGTCTGCCTAAGCGGTCGTTACGGGTTTTGAATCCCGGGGCATATTGCTTCCAATCTTTCCCAACCCGCGCACAAGCCACATGGGATTGTTGTTGTAATAAGTGTCAAAATCACATTTTACAACAACAATGTTTGCGCTTGGGTTAAGAACAATATGCGTTCCGGCTTAGTCCAGTCCAGCTTCTGCTGCGCTTCTTCTTCGCCTGGCAAACTGGGAAGAGGACATCGTACTAATACAGGAGCCTTGGGTAGCACACGATTCAATCCGAGGTTTGGGGTCTCCTGCATATACTATTCTCTATGTAAAGAAACAGGGCAGACCTCGGTCGTACATTCTTGTGAGGAAACCTCATAGGGCTTTCCTTCTGTCGATGTACAGTGATACGGACTTCGTATTAGTCTGTCTTGAACTCAATGACAAAGCTCATTGGGTTGCCTCGGCATACCTACCATATGATCATATGGTACCTTTCCATCGGCAAACATTACGGAGGCTATCGCAACGGCTAGAGCTGCTAACACTAGCCTGATCCTCGGTTGCGACTCAAATGCCCATCATGACATTTGGGGTAGTTCAAATACTAATGAGCGGGGCGAATCACTGCTCGAGTACCTATTGGGAACTAATCTTCTGTAACGGACGGTTTGGTGGGCATCCGAAGATGCCCTTGGGGACGGAGCCTAAGGGAGCATATGACCGTGTAGGTCGGACTATGCCATCTGGCGAAGAAAAAGGCCCCTCAACGAGCTAAGCAGCGGCCTATGCTTGCTGTAGCTCAGTTCGGGAGACGTAGGCGGGGTTTTCGCCGCTCGTTGCCCCTGTCCTTTCATCATCATCGTGGCGCGACAGCCCGACGTCGGGCCTTGGCCGCCTGGATCATTGTCCTCCAATTATCTCGGTCACGTGATCGCGTCCTCCAATTTTGGGAGCCCAGCAGCTCCCAACGAGATCTCGGTCGTCCTCGCAGTCTCGCTCCGTCGACTCGTTCTGCATTCATTACTCTCTTAGGCATGCGATCATCTTCTTTGTACACGCCCTGCCCATTGAAGTCGTTGTAGTTTGACGATTTTCGAGACTTGCAGCTCATCGTACATTTCATACAACTCATGGTTGTACCGGATGCGCCATCCATCTCGATCGCAAACAGCCCCGAAAATTCGCCGTAGAACCTTACGTTCAAAAGTGTCTAGCATGTTTTCGGAGGCTTGAGTTAGGGTCCATGCTTCGCAGCCATAGCATAGCACTGGTCGTATAATGGTTTTGAACACGCGGAGCTTCGTGTTTCTGTGCACATGCTTCGATTTCATTATGGGGAGAACCGAGAAAAAAGTCTTATTAGCTAACTGTATCCGTCGCTTCATTTCGTCAATTTCGTTGGCGTCCCTTGACAAGTTGCAACCCAGGTAAATGAAGTTGTTCACGAACTCGATGTTGAGGTCCCCCACATTGATGCTTGGTTGTGCAGGTGTCCTTGTCACCGATTGCATCATTATTTTAATTTCACCCTCGTTAATACGTAATCCAACTTCCTTTGCAGTTGTATCGAGCGTATGCAGAAGTTCTTCTGCGTTGGCCAATCTTCGGGACATGATGTTGATGTCGTCGGCGTACGCTGCTAATTGTGTCGACTTGATGAGTAGCGTCTTGCTGTTATCCATATTCATGGCCCGAATAACGTATTCCAGTGCTAGGTTGAAGAGCGTCGGTGCCAGTCCATCGCCCTGTTTCAAACCAGTGCGTGTTTCAAATAGATCAGTAAGTCTATTCTGGATCCTGACTTGTGAGACGGAGTTGGTCATCGTCATCTTTGTCAGTCGCACTAATTTTGCCGGTATACCAAATTGCAGCATGATGTTGTACAGTACTCCACGATCGATACTGTCGTATGCCTGTTTGAAGTCGACAAAGATTTGATATATGTTTACGTTGTATTCCCAGCACCTCTGGAGTATCAGTTTGACTGAGAAGAGCTTATCGGTTGTGGAGCGACCAGGTCTGAAACCGCTTTGATATTCGCCAATGACTCGTTCTGCGTACGGTTTTATTCTATTTTCCAGAATTTTCGTCAAAATTTTGTCCTTTACGTATAAACAAAAATTCATAATCCTGGGGAAGACAACACAAATAAGGGAGGTAAAAATGGGGAATAAAAAATGATACAAAGTATCTACACTGCATGCAGATACATCGGAACATGGATATGTCTATGACTACCGACTGCGTGGAACCTGTTGTGTTGAAGATATCGACGTAAGTTTTATAAAGATCCCAGTATAGTTATACTGGATGAAATCATTCGACAAAACGCGTCCCACGCTTTCGGTAGGCATAAGACATATCCATGTACCGATGTATCTGCATGCAGTGTTGGGGGGCAAAAACTCCTCTTCCATAGTCCTCCGCGTGGGCGCCCCCTGGAACGGCAGTGGTCACTGACCATTGCCAACCAACGTCAAGCCGCCAGTGATGGCGGTGCGATGATTTAATTGAGGTACCCCTGTGGTGTGGGGTGTGAAAAAAATACCACGGCTTTCCCTTTGAGGGCCTGTCGTTAAAACCGACAATCAAAGGACAGGATGTGTATGCCAGCAACTTGCACTATCCGAAATCTTTATATGCTAACGAAACGTCAACTATGCCTCGGATAAGGACTGACTCAACGGTTACGACTTTTAGCTATCGTACAATGACAAAGATTGGATTCTGGAATGTGCGTACTCTCCTGGACAATGGATCAGAGTGAATTTCTGAGGTACAAATTAAACATCTTAGGAGTTAGTGAGATAAGATGGTGGAACAGCGGAGAACTCATCTCTCCAACGGGCAGCACTGTAATGTTGTACTCCGGTAAAGCTACCGGTAGTCGCCGTGAGTCAGGTGTGGGGCTCCTTTTAACCAGAGCCGCGCGAAACTGTCTCTTATCCTGGGAACCGGTCTCTGACAGGGTCTTGACCGCCAGGTTCCGGACCAAAATGAGGAACATCTCAATAATACAATGTTATGCCCCTACTGAACCCGACAATGTCTTGGCAAAAGACTCCTTCTACGAAGAACTAAACGCCGTTCAGAGCAGAACACCTAAAGGTGACATTATAATGGTCATGGGTGATTTGAATGCGAAAGTTGGCGCTGATAACTATGGCCTCAGACATATGGTGGGGAAACACGGTCTTGGTGATCGTAATGTCAACGGTGAAAGATTTGTAGAGCTCTGCAACTTTCACAGTCTCTTCGTCGGTGGTACTATGTTTGAGCATAAGGACCACCACAAAATCAGTTGGTCCTCTGTTGATCGGCGCAGAACACAAAATCAGATCGACCATTTTGCCATTAGTAAAAGATTCAAGAGTTGCCTCCTGGACGTGCGAAACAAGAAGGGTGCCGATATTGGGATGGGAAGAGACCATTATCTTATGATCGCTAATGTTCGATTGCGTATTGCAGCCGCGCGCCGCCCCAGCGACGAAAGATCCAGGCGCCGCAAATTCAACACCGCCCGATTAAAAAATCCAGCTGTCTTACAACAATATAATGACCATCTTGCGCCAAAACAGCTGAGATAACTAGTCATCCAAATAGTGACATAAACGAAAACTGGAATGCCATAAAAAAAAGCGTACATTGATAGCGCAGATACCATCCTTGGAACAAACCCGGATTGCCAGAATAAACCCTGGATGTCCGACGCTTCATGGCAGCGGATTGTTGAAAGAAAGGAGCTGGATGTTAGTTTGGCTGCAGCATCAAACGACAATCGAAGCAGCATCGAACTCCTTTACCGTCAGAAAGCTCGAGAAGTTCAGCGTAGTGTGCGACGTGATCAAAAAGTTTATGTGAATTCTCTTTTAGCCTCAGCAGAAGAAGCTGCAAGAAGTAACAACTTAAACGCCGTATACGGTGTCATCAAGGAGTTTACAGGTGGTCGTAACTCCTGCCAACATCCGGTAGAGGATAGTGATGGAAAGCTACTTATCTTGGAAGAAGATCAAATGAGGCGGTGGAAAGAACACTTCGCCGCGGTGTTGAAATGTGTCACTTCTAGTGAAGTCCCGCTCATATAGATAATTTAGCTAACCATCAAAATGTGCGTATACGGTCCACTGCCCCGACTAAAGAGGAAATAGTCACTGCGATTATTGCACTAAAACGAGGAAAGGCCGCCGGACTTGACGGCATCCCTGCCGAACTTTATCAAGCAGCGCCAAGCGTAACTGCCGATTTGCTGCACCCACTTGTTGATAAAGCGTGGAATACAGAGACTTTTCCTACTGAGTGGAAGGAAGGTTTGATCATCAAACTTCCAAAGAAGGGTAGCCTCACAGACTGTAATAATGGGAGAGGCATATGTGTGCTTCCTGCCGTTGCAAATATAAAAGCTAGAATAGTCCTGGAAAGACTAAAGGCCCACTTAGAGCGCAGGCTGGTTTTCGATCCGGATTCTCCTGTGTCGATCACATTAACACCCTGCGAATCATCAGCAATGCGCCGAATACGATTCTCCGCTTCACTTGCTTTTCATCGATTTCAAAAAGGCTTTCGATATTGTGAACCGGGATTCTATATGGGCGGCCTTGCGCAGGAGAGGCATCCCTGAGAAGCTGTGGCTATTATTAAGGCAACCTATGACGGCGCGAAATGTCGCGTTCTTCATAAAGGTAAAGTATCGGGGGACTTTGGGATTTGCAGTGGAGTTCGGCAGGGGTGCATCCTCTCACCGATCCTATTCCTCATGTTGCATGCATCCCTATCCCGACTCGACAGAGGAATTCAATGGACTTTGACATCTTATCTAAAACATCTTGACTACGCTGACGAGATATGCCTACTCTCCCACAAAATCATGGATCTCTCCGCAATGGCGTTAGATCTCGAGAGGGAGGCAAGCAAAGTTGGGCTTAAGGTTAATACCAACAGGACTAAGGTTTGTAATGAACAATGGTGGTCATCAGATGGTGTTCTTGGGGACGGATGTTTGCCGAAAGTACCGTGAATGCCCGGCGACGCTAAAAGCGAATGCTCTTCAACGAGCTGAGCGGCGGCACATGCTTGTTCCAGCTCAGTTCGGGAGATGTGGGCGGGGTTTTTGCCCACTCGTTGCCCCAGCCATTACAATGATAACATATATCATGTGCCTTGGGGGTAGACAAAACGACAAAGGATAAAACTGGGTCCCACTGACCCAGAAAAACTAGAAGAAAAAAAAAGTGCAGGCAATGGCCGTCGACCGGCTCATGCTACACGCTCCGGGCCCGGATGTTGCGGACCCTTGGCCTCTTAACCCATGACATATAAACCCAACCAATGAGGTCCCATGGCCGCAAAAATGTTGAGACCTCCCAAAGCGGAACAAGAGATGAGGCCTTCACCTCATCTCGTCAACAACCTGGTGGGGAGCAGTAGGGGGTTCCTCAAAGGAAAAGCCGCTTTTTCCAACTTCAACACATTATACAATATTTATTCCAATAAAAAATGAAACCGGAATATAGAGGGCTACGCCCGCAATCCGAGGGTTTTGTAGCAAGCGCTTATTTTGGTATATAAATATCGGCTCCTTGCTCTTCTTGATATCACTCAGATGGATAGAAAAAACGTAATAAAAATTTCTTACCCACTTACATTTGACGGATACATGCTAATTCATATTACGTGATTGTAACGAAACTTAGAACATATTATTGCTTAAGGTGTTCGTTATCGTTGGCCATCAGTACTTTTGACCGCGAACGTGTTTAAGGCGTGCAAGGGTGTGCTAACTGTAACTATACAAATAAACTATTATTGACCTATTCTGAGAAGATATACAAATTCCACTATTTTTCATTTTATATGTTTTTCGAAACCCACTTCCTGTAAGTTTTCATAATTCTAAGTATAACGGTCTCAAAATGCAGGCAAGGGGGGGTCAAATTACGAACTAATATTTTCTCCTCCCCCACAGTTCCCCTTTCTATAAATTTCGAGAAAATGCGAAAAAATGGAATGTACTCATCATTACTTTTCTCACGACACCTCATTTGCTTATACAAGTCGATAAAAAAATTTGACCTTAATTTCGCCTTTATGTGGACCCCCCCTTCCACCCGGTAAAGTTGGCCAATTAAGACACAGCGCCCCCAACCAATCTTTACCCTTTCAAAAATGATTAATTAAATAACTGCAATTCGCACTACGAAAAACAACATGAAAGTACAATACATAGTACTCTCACATATGAGGCAGGTAGATGTATTTTTTGTGTGGATAGTGTCAAAATGCCGAAATTTAAATGAATGTACTATTATTAAATATTATGTGATTATAATGAAACTCAGAGATATTATTGCCTATGATGTTGGTTATCATTGGCCATCAATATTTTTGACCTCGGGTACGCGTAAGGGGTGCAGGGTTGTGCTAACTGAAACTATAGAAATGTACTATTATTAACCTTTTCTGATGAAATTTCAAAATTCTAGAAATCTACGTTTTCTACACTAGTAAAATGGCGCTTTTCTGTAAATTTTCATATTTCTAAGTATAACGGTATCGAAATGCAAGGGAGGGGGACAAACTCGGATGACATATTTTCCCCTCTCCCTCTTTTCCCGTTTCTTCAAATTTAAAAAAAATTCATAAATGGAATGTACTTGACGGTACCTTTCTTATGATACCCCACTTGCCTGTACTAAACGAAAAAAAAATTTCGACCTTCATTTCCCCTCTATGGGGACCTCCCCTTAAAGTTGACCTATTACGACGATTCGCTTTCTTCGGCGAATTATAGTAATTCTACACATTCCTACAAAATTTCATGTATGTAGCTTCAGCCGTTCGTGAGATATTCCATGGACAGACGGACAGACGGACAGTCGGACACAGACATTTGACCGATTTCATAAGGGTTTTGTATTTACTACAAAACCCTAAAAACACCCGAAAGACAATTCAAAAGATCGAAAAAAAAGACATATCAAAAAAAATGTGCATTAAAGTTATGGTGTGAAAAGAAAACTGAATTGTAGCAACTTAAAAATTCGTATGCAAAACAAAAAAGAATGAATAATCAATAAATGTTAAGCCTACTTACCCCAGAGTTGACGATGGCCACCGTAGACGCTGGAGCAACTGAAACCTTCATTTACAATTCGGATTTTATAAAATTACCAAAATTTGAATCACAGATTTTTTCTTTCTTCAAATTTCATCAATCACCAGACAAAAATCATCATCTATCGAAACTCGTCGCTCTTCAGGAATGACGATACTTGCATATCAGCTCTCAGCACCAGACAACGCGTGTGAACGCTGCATCAAGTGTCACACCACTGCACGTACACGAATACAAACGAGTGCAACAAATTCACTTGAGAAAAATACAATGGCATCCTCCAGGCCAGAGCACCACTTGAATCCTCCACCCCAATTTCGGAACAAGATTTTCCAATTCGTTTTCGCGAAATTGGACAGCTCCGAACAATTTCAATTAGAAAAAAAAAAACAGAACTACGATTGGGGTAAACCCCAATCATGCAATACTCTAGATGAATTTGAACCTGGTTAAAGCCAATAAATAATTTTGGTTGCAATCTCGGATGCATCGTTAAGACTTTGTTGATCCCATCACCTCTCAGATTTCATCTAGAGTATTAGTTTCTGAGAAAATCTGATTATTGTAAATTATCAAAAATGTGTCATTTTGTATGGGAGGGGGTAGACGGAGTAAGGGTAATCGATTACTTTTTCTGAATCTAACTCATATTGTTAATTAAGTGTTAAGTACAAAATTTCAGCCCGATAAATTGTATAGGTAATGAGTAAATTGGCTTAACGTATTTCATGAAATAGTGCAGTTTGTATGGGAGGGGGTAGAAGGAGGGTGAGGATTACAATAAGTTTTATAACATAGGCTACAATTATCATAAAAGTGAAATATTAAAAATTTCAAAGCAAGATGTTTTATAGTTTCTGAGAAAATCTGATTATTGTAAATTTTCAAAAATGTGTCATTTTGTATGGGAGGGGGTAGAAGGGGTGGAGCGATTTAGCCCGTTCACGAACTTAGCCTTCATTTTTTGTCAAAAATAACGTGTGCAAAATTTGAACTTCATAGCTCAACGCGTTCTCGAGCTAGAGAGGTCACGGACGGACGGACGGACAGACGGACAGACGGACAGACGGACAGACGGACAGACGGACAGACGGACAGACGGACATCCGGTTTTGAGATATTCGAGTGATAATATGAACTTCTGTATCATTCATTTTTTTCTGCGAGCCTTATTTCTTAGCGTTACAAACTTTGTGGCAAACTTATAATACTCTCAGATTTCATCTAGAGTATAAACACATGCGAATGGCGAATTCTATTGCGAGTCGAGCCGACCGCTGTGTCGTGCATTTGTCGACTTTCCTTTATTTTATTTTTCGCACCCGGACATCGTCTAGGTTAATTGTATGCCACATGAATGCAACGAGGGTAGTAGTCAGCGTCACCGCAGGCCCGCACAGAAAAAGAAAACACTTTTTCTCTAGTTTCTGCTTTGTTCGGCACGGAGATCGCAGGCGCTTGCGTTCAATCGTGCCCCGGAATTCCTCGGGCGCACAGCAGGCAGCAGAAAGTGAAACCGAAAGCAAAGAATGGGGCGCGCAACTGCACCCCTGTAACACCAGCTCAACACCGATTCCGAGATGTACTCCCGCAGCCAATGAAAAAACTCGCGATGCGAGAAATCGGGTTTTCAAAATGCCCACTCTCACGCTCGTCCGCTCGTGGTGGCCGATCTTCTTCAACGCCTTGATCTGGTGGCGGAATCCAATCGCAGCGATTTTTTTGTTTCCTTTGTTCACACCCAATGTGAAACCCTGCCGATGGCGTTGGCGGGTGACGAGCAACTTCTCATTTCACGGTTGTCAACGCGCGTCACTCATCACTGAGCCAACATGAAGTTGACGCCAAGTGATGGGTGCGCGCGAAGATTTAAAAAAAAAATGGTGTTCATTACAGGGTATTAGCCCGATATTGCGAAAAAGAAATCCGACACCTATTGCCATCAATATTAATGGGCAGCTAGTGGAGAAGGTGGACAACTTCGTCTACCTGGGTAGCATTGTTGCCGAAAATGGTGGTACGGAGCAGGACATCGCTCGTCGTATCAACCAGGCTAAATGCACATACGGCATGCTGTGCAAAATCTGGCAGAGCAGTTGTCTCCGCATCAAGACGAAGCTGGGCCTGTTTAGCTCCCTAGTAGGGTGCTGGGTAAATCTTTTGGAGAGTAGTGCCCCATTTTCCAGAACAGAATACGACGGCGTGCAGGAGTAGTTAACGTGCTATGCTCCACTAGGAGTTAAGGCAAATTAGTAGGTGCCAAACACCACTTGGCACTACAGCTTGAAAAGCTTCTCGTAGAAATTCTTCGTTCAAAAGCTCGTCAAAGAACTCTTGGATTCTGCTACAGATTGCTGTGTCTTCAACCAGTAGCACTCCTTGTGAGTCTTCAACGTACTTTGGCGCCTAACTCTCTCGAGCGTTTCTTCTCCTTTGGGCTGCGACCTTATAAATCCTGCCATTGTCTTCAGGTTTATCTGGCAATGACGATCTCTTATTCGCAGCCTGATCTTCTAGTTCCTGATTGAAGTTCTCGACTGCAATCGCTTTTGCTTGAGCCACCTTTCGTTTTACTTTCATCCGACATTTATCATATTTCTCCCAACGTTGAACCTTTTCGGCTTAACTGCTTGTCTCGCACGTTGTCCAAGCCATGAATGCGTTCGATTTGGCCTGCACTGTTTCTTTAGTTTTATTATTCCACCACCACATCTCCTTGTTCGTGTGGAGTGGGCCTTTTGAAACTTCCAGTGTCTTTTCAGCCTCACCTACTAACACCTGTCGCGCTCGGTGGCCGTGATCGTTTGGTCACCGCTCTACGATACTAATCTAGAGCTCGGAGATCAAATCTCAACGCGATCAAAAACTGCCTGTGAGTACTATTTGAACTCTCACAGTGCTTCGGGCTTGTCAGTATAAAGACGGCGCGGATAAGAGGTGCATGCAGCAACTGCACTTCCAAAAAGTAGATATGCTATTGAAACGTCAACACGGCATAGAAATGCTAGAGATGTTGACGCGCCCATGCCCTTGGAGGTGTCAAGGCAATTAGAGAGAGAGAGAGACTCCTCCATTTTGACAATGAGTGGAGTGAGAACAGATTCAAATCGTTCGTTGTTAAGATTATGTCGCATGATTTTCTGTACTGGCTTGGGGATTGCTTGCGGTCTTGTTCCTCCTTTCAAAATAAATTCTGTCAGAGGCAACCCGCGCTGGGTGACCGCAAATTCGGCCAAGATCACTTTGCAGTCTTTGGTTCTTAATCAACCATGTGTTGGATGACCAGACCGTGTGAACTGCACATAGTCAGGATAGCCTCACCTTCGTCATTTCTGGCTGTAAATTGGCTACTCTTCCCACCATGGCAATCCCGTAATCGTAGCTCGATTCTCCCACATGGCCATTGAAATCCGCTCTGAAAAAAAACAGCTCAGTATCTGGTATACTTTGGAGCAGTGTGTCAACGCCGCTCCAAAATGCCTCTTTTTCACTTTGCTGCAAACCTACTTGGGGAGCGTAGGCACTTATAACGTTCCACACTCTTCTGCAGGTAACCAATTTGGTACTCACCAAGCGGTTGCTTATCTTCGAGATATTCACGATGCTGCTCAGTAAAGCCGATGACAGAATAACGCCAACCCCGTTCCTATCATTCGAGTTTCCATAATAGTACAATTTGTACTTTTTGGAATTTGTTAAAAAACGAGCTCAGTCGACTTGGTCATTTCGCCACTTGCACGCACATAATGTCTATCCTTCTTCGTTTCATGACGTCCTCGATTTCTTCGCTCTTTCCCGTCATGGATCCGACATTCCAACTTGCAACCCTCAGCTTCTCTATAGTGTACTTGGACTGCCTTATAGCGCTCACCTCCTTAAACCGTTGTGCTCTGGCACGAACAATATTCGCCCTGGGATCAACCAACTGCACATCAGAAGTAGTGACCAGCGGGGTAGTGCTTCTAATATAGCGTGTTCTACCATAAGGTCTTACTTCCATCCTTTTACACCAATCTGGGGAAAGGTGGAGTTGGGTGGGTGGTTGTGTGCAAAATAAATTTGTATAGACTTTTCCTTTACATCCGGCGGTGGTCTCCAGACTCGGCAACCCACTCACACACTGACCTGTGGGAGGTCCTAAAGATGTGGAACAGTGCCGCAGGCTCATCTAGAGGTGTTGTTGTCGCCTGCACGTACGGTATTAGTCGCTTCTTACGATCAAGGTAGGACTCACCTAGGGGTGCATATTCTAAAACCGTGACCCCACGGGGGCATAGCGCGTCAACAGTTCCAATTGGCCTAGTTGACGTTTCGTTGGCATAAACTAGTTTCGCAGTATGCGGTTTCCAGCATGCACCTCCTGCTCCCCCAGCCTACCTGTGACAAGTCGGGAGTTGCTGTGGGTTACTATTACGCTCCACACCACTGGGGGAAGACAGCACAAATATCCATGCCCACGAACGTCGTTGTGGACGGGACTCGAACCGGAAACGCCGGTAGTCAGACATGAGACTGATGCCTCTACGCACTGAGGTATCGGTCGCCCATATAACTATTTTTATTTTCCTCTGACTAAATTCAAGCACCGAAGAGTATACTTTACTTACAAAAGGTCATTTTCTTCACAATTAATATTTCCTGAAGATGGCATTCGACGTCCTCTTTTGAAAGTTGTCTGAAGGATTTATCCTGAACCTGTGCTTCGTGTCCTTTCTCACACGCTGGTACCCTCTTGAATCACAGAGAGTCTCCAGGGTATTATTTTAATTTTCTTTTATGACTCGTCCTTAAAAGTACGCGCATATTGTACATAAGTAACTAGTGTATTTTGAGAAACCCCTTAATGAAAACATACCCCTTCTTCAATTGTGCCGGGTAGCCTACTCTTACCTCTTGCTTGTGCCTTCGTGAGCTTTTCGTCAAACTCGATTTCGCCATCAATCTCAATGTTATGTGACGAACGTAAAGGATGATGAACGCGGCAGGTGGGATTCCTACACAACGACACACGAGTATAGTACGTTACCTTTCTGTCGTGACTGGTATGGTTGTTATTCGTTGTTAATGTAAGTTTTGGTACGCTAATGTGTCGTCGACTTCTGTATGCCTAAGTAACTCAGGATATCGTACGGAAAATAAATACTAGAGAAGCATTAATGATGAGCCCCGAGAATGATGTGCTTTTACGCACTTTAGGCTGTAAGATGCGTGAACAAGAAATATGTAAAAGCGCGTATTATTACATCAGTCATTAACGGCTCTGATTCATTTGGGGAATTCGAGTGGGGGTGCGATATTTTGGGGAATGTTTCTATATTTTTAAATTGTGCGATATGCGAGGCCAGCTTCAGGAGGCTGATTAAGTTTGAGTTTCACATTTTTTTGCTGTAATTGTAGCAAGGAATAAAAATTACGCTCAGATTGTTGGAACTAATAACAATGAAAATTCCTCTAGCTATTGTATTTAATTTGCTAATAAATTCCCGCCATCCCCACCGGCCCCAATTAACGATTGAAAAAATTCATTATTCCAGCCGACCATTCATTTCTGATTACTACAATCAATTCCGAAACGATTCGCCAACAGCAAAGAACATTTAGGCTCTAACAACAAACCGACATTCATCCATCCCATTCTCATTCCCTGGCTCACTAAACAAAATTTCTATCAATTTTTATAGCACTCGTCACAATTAGCAAAAAGCCATAAAAACCCGAATCCCGAAATACCCGGACATACCTCAACACAACAATCCGAAAAGTGAACGGGACGAAAATAGGACTACGAGTCGGTTATAGCAAACCAATTGCAATTTCGAATGATGCTCGGGAAATAAATGCGAACGATTCAAGGTCCATTAAATTCCTTCAATCTACTTAACGATACTGGCAGGGATGGTAGTTGGTAGTGTGTGCTCTTCTAGAAATGACTCGCCAGGAACAAATCTACCAAACTGTGTTCGTTGCTAGTCATTGTTACCAGTGCAATTAACAAGAAACAATTTCGCCCCGTCTCAACTATCCCTTCGGTCTGTGATGCTGATGCGAGTCTCACTCTCAACTACAGTCGAAAAAAAAAACATTCTTCCTAGTATGACCAAAGTGACGGTACAGGTAGAGAAGGGGTAGCTAGCTTGTTCGGCTGCACAGTTATAGTCAATCGGCAAAAACTATTATTACAATGTTAATGGCGAAAAAAGCAAAGATACATACATCCCTTGGAGACTTCAAAAGGCATAAAAAGCAACCCCTTAATGACTTCGCCAGTGGTCGAGTAGTATAGTTAGTCAGACGCAATATTGCAGAGGCGAATCGCCTTACCAATCAACCACTCTATGGCCGGGCGAACACGAAAAATTTTCGTTTGTGTGGTCTTCTGACCGGCTCTAATGAGAAATCGAAAGAAAATTACAATCCTGCTCGGCTTGACCACCACCACCGTTAATAGTTTTCCCGCCTGGCAAATTGGGGATGCCGGCGAATAAAAGTGAATTGTCTGGAAGAAAAGCCGTAGGGGATGATTTTCTTTTATACGCGTTCTTCGATTTAACCGGAGACACACGTAACCATGCGTGGTCGACTGCAATTTTGCATGTTATCGTAAAGGTTGAGTGTTGATTGCGATTAACTGCCATTCCAGCTTGTGGTAAGCAACTTGATTAGTTGGAACGTTTAGGTATTTGGTCGGTAAAAGGGTCGGGAGTGAGTAAATATCTCGACTTTTTCTTCATGTACTTCACTGCAGATACAAGGGAGCTAAGTTCAGACAATCTTGCTTACGCATTATGCTTTCCGTCAATTACCCGAAATGTACTTACATCATAAAAGATGGTCAATTGATATTTTGAGGAATTGCGCTTGAAGATTCTCTGGTCAATTGATGGTACTTCTTTGACTGACATCGGTCAGGATACGGATACTCTCAATTTCGGGATGGACAAAGCATATCTTCATGTGTACTGTAGCTTTCACTTTCGCTATCCCCAGATAATTGTCATTGCTGGGTACCACGCATTCAATTAAAAGAACTGTATGTATTCGATAGTGTATAATTAAAAGGACACACTCGTACAGACATCATATCATAGGCAACAAATGTTCTTCTGTTACAAAGATAATGAACAATATATACCCGTATATAGTTGAAAGTAACAGCCAGAGAACTAGATAATCTCATATTGGAGCAATTAAATAAAGGATGAAATTTTCAAGGTTGAAATTTTCAACTTTTGATTTTTTTCCCCGTCCGTATATTACTATAAATGTAGGGAAAAAACGTTGAGTATCCCGCCGATTGGGGAATTGTCTCTTGGACGTCAGGTCGAAGCAAAGTGCTGATGTTGGCACCGACCACCAACTTGTTATCGCAAAAATACGCCTACGAACGGCAGCAACCCAGCACCTCAAAATGCACGAATCTTGCCACGTTTTAATGTGTAAAAGCTTAAGGACCCATCTAAAGACAGGTTTCTTTTAAAAAATGCAATAAAATGAACAAAATTAATTTTTTTCTATGTATTATGGCTTCATTAGTAATAGCAAACATTCCCATTAATGATGAAACACAATTTCGTTCAAGTGGCTTCCTCGGCTGGCTTCGCAGTAGCGCATTCTGTCATTCCAAGACCATGTCGATGGTCTCGGGCAGTAGCTCACGGATTGCTTGGATGATATTGGCCTTAAGTGCTTGAATCGTTTCTGGATTGTTGGCGCAACATCGGTCCTTCACGGTTTTCCAGAAAAAAAAGCCCAAAGGGGTCAAAAAGCAGCTCCGAGGTGGCCAATTGACATCGTCAAGACGGCTGATAACACAATTTGGGAATTTAGTGCGTAAAAGATCGATTGTGGCATGGGCTGTGTGGCATGGCGCGCCATCCTGCATGAACCAGAGGTCGTCCAAATCCATGTCTTCAATTTTTAGTAAAAAACGTTGGGAAACATGGGTCTGTAACGTTCACCGTTGACCGAAACGTTGTTCCCAGCCTCATTTTCGAAGAAAATTGGTCCAATGATGCCACCACTCCACAATCCGCACCAAACTGTCACTCCCTGTGGATACATTGACTGATTGGTATAAGTGGTGGCTATGCCTGCGTTCACGTTTGCAACGTTGTAATTGCGGTAAGGATTTTCCCTCCACTCAACCATAAACTCTTTACCCGAACGACTTGTTTTGTAGTTGTCATGTATTAATCAGCAGACAGCCGATTCGCTATTGAGTTTCAAACAAAACTTCAATTAAATTCGCGACGGTTTCAGGAAAAATGAAAAGCACTGCAAAATCGCCACAAATTTGTGTTGCTTCGGTGTAAATAAGCACATAAGACGCCATGTACAAATCAAGAACCCGAAAACGAAAATCCACACCATCTCACAGTCACATGCAATATGTCAACTAAGAACTGTCAAATACGCTAATACCCCTTACCCCCCATTGAACGGAAATCAACCAGGAAAAATTTCTGGTTAATTTCCCCGATGTGTGGTAGATTAAACGCAAACTGGAACGGTCCGTCCACGAGCAAAATCAGTCGAACTGTTTGCATTTGCGTTTAAAACGTTGCGCGACCTGAACCCACCCATTGTCTTCTCGACAATAACGTGCGGGTTTTCCGAGCCCCAGATGCGGTGTAACGGACCAAATCTGACACATATACGTAAGTGTCTATTTTTGAAATTGTGTATTTTTCACAAGTGTATTTGAATTTACTTCAAATCATTTACATTTGTGGAAAATCGTTTCGAATTCAAAAGTAGGCATTTATGGGTTAGAATTGGCCGCCGTAAAATAATCACCGCTGCCAACAAATGCAGGGTTGAGAAAAGCGCGGATTGGTGAAGCCAACTTTTGGCGGGAAAAGTTTTCAGGAATGGTGAAGGAAATTGTAAGAATGGAACGGGTGCAACAGGTGGAACGGCAGTCCGATCGAAAACGTGATGGCGGACGGGTGGGCTCCTCACTTAAAGACGCAATCGACGAACAGAAGAATTTTTTTGTTGCAAGTTATTTTTCATTCGGAAGTTCGAAACTCGTGCGCTGAGTGAAAAATAAAAACGAATGAAATTTTTGATCAGTCGTGAACGAAAGAGAGATAGTGCGTGCGTGGGAAGTACGAGCCGGGAAAAATTAATTGTGATCGCCAGAAATTGCGTCGACTGGATCGATCATAAATTTTATTGATCGCAGATGGTCGTTCAGCGGCGTTGATTCAATCATGTGGAATAATGGTGATAAAGTGATGATCGGGCTGCTTTGTTGCGATGATTAGAAATGCGCCCAATTAGCGATTTGAACAGAAGTCCACATATGATGCCAATCTTGGCATACGCTGCATAAAAGGCACTATTTTTGAGTGTTGAGTGTCGAGCATTCATTACCATTACCGAATTCGATCAACCGATGCAGGTCCCCTTGAACAACTAAAGCCCAACATACACCATCCGGAATTCCTATCCGGAAAAACTGATGAGGCCCGGCCTTCCGGTTTGCCTGAATATAGAATACACCATAAACCATCCGGAATTCCTTCCGGAAAAACTGATCAGGCCCGGCCTTGAGGAATTCCGGATCGTGTATGGCTGCTTCAGGCCGCCGGACAGGCCGCCTCAAGGCGAACTGTCCGGCCGCGTGAGTAGAATGAATTTTCACTGGAGTTTTTTTTTTCAATGGACGAATGTATCTGAAGATTGGCTATGGAAAGTAAAACGCCGTACAATTCAATGCAATAGATAGATACTTTCATTCTATGGCGATATGGCGGCCTGTCCGGAACTCCTCAAGCAATTCCATCCGGCGGCCTGTTCGGTGGCCTGTCCGGCCGCGTGACTAAAATGAATTTGCACTGCAGTTTTTTTTTCAATGGACGAATGTATCTGAAGCTTGGCTATGGAAAGTAAAATGCCGTACAATTCAATGCAATAGGTAGATACTTTCATTCTATGGCGATATGATCGATTCCCAATTATCCATCCGCTGGCCTCAAAGCGGCCTGTCCGGAATTCCTCAAGCAATTCCATCCGGCGGCCTGTGAGGCGGCCTGTCCGGCCGCCTCAAGGCGAACTGTCCGGTCGCGTGATTAAAATGAATTTTCACTGGAGTTTTTTTTTCAATAGACGAATGTATCTGAAGCTTGGCTATGGAAAGTAAAATGCCGTAGAATGAAAGTATCTATCTATTGCATTGAATTGTACGGCGTTTTACTTTCGATAGCCAAGCTTCAGATACATTTGTCGATTGAAATAAACTCCAGTGAAAGTTCATTCTAGTCACGCGGCTGGACAGTTCGCCGTGAGGCGGCCGGACAGGCCGCCGGATGGAATTGCTTGAGGAATTCCGGACAGGCCGCCTCAAGGCGAACTGTCCGGCCGCATGAGTAGAATGGGTTTTCACTGGAGATTATTTCAATATACGAATGTTTCTGAAGCTTGGCTATGGAATGTAAAATTCAATCCAATAGATAGATACTTTCATTCTATGATGATAAGATCGATTGCCAATTATCCATCCGACTCAAAGCGGCCTGCACATGCCATTGACGATCCGGAATTCCTCAAGGCCGGGCCTCATCAGTTTTTCCGGACAGGAATTCCGGATGGTGTATGTTCGCCTTAACAACAATTCAGTGAAAATATTATTTTCGCGGCTCCGCTAGCTCCGTCGATGTGTACTATGGCCAAGTTCTGGGAATTGAGGTTACCAGTTAAACAAATAAATAAAAATAACCAATAGTTCATAAATGTACATAGCAATGAACCAATGAGTAATACGTTGCATGTTGCATTTCGGCTTCGCTAAGTGCACTCCTGTCTTGTCCCCCTGCGTCACGATTAGAGCCTCCCCTGCGTGTAGCATCCCGCAACCGCCCGAAACATCGACTGAAAGAAGGCAGTAGATGAAACGAAATTCACCTTACCAGGATTTTGTGAACCGCCGAAACATCTCCATACTGCGTTCCAATCTGTATTTTTTTTTCTTGTTTGGTTTGTGAAAAGCTAGCATTGGGATCTTTTATACCTCACAAGTGGTTCGGCCCATCACCCTTGACAATAGTGATCAGTGAATCCCGCCGGTGTTCGAGTAACCCCAAAAACAACAATAACTGATGTGTATCCAGCCTTTACCGAGTTGCCGCGCCATTCTTTCTTGTCACTGTCAGTTTGTAATGTATTTTGATGTAAAATTTGACCCCAGATTTTGATGTTTTTTTTTGCTGTCGTAACTTTATTTTTGAGTCTTCGGTTTTTCTTTAACAAAAAAAACGACAAATCTAGTTGCTGCAGTTTCTGCGGTGGCCATCCAGGATCTCGGGTGAGTTTCAGTGTATTTGTAATGTAACTAGTAGCTTTACTTTCCAATATCGTTTTGCTTTTTTCTTCTAGTCCAGTTAATCTCTTTTTTTTTAGTTTTTTTTTTGGCGTATAAAATTGCAATTAAGTTTCCGTTGATTAATTAAAACTTTGCTTGTCATTACTTTCTTTTTGAATAAACCATACGTAATGAATTTGTAAATTTACGATTTTTCTTTTGAAGGAATCCCCTGTTGCCCGTTCAGGTTGGTGACGAGATGAGGTGAAGGCCTCATCTCTTGTTTCACTATGGGAGGCCTCCATCACCTTTTTCTACTTCAGCCAAGGGGGCCTCAAAGGTCGGCTTTTTTGTTTATTTTTCAGCGGGTTTAGTAGGCCGGCGCCCATCGCCATCGGGGCTCTGGAGCACAAAAGATGGCACCTGCGCTGGCTGCCACTACGTTTCCTTTCTGTTCCTCAAATTTTACCCACCTCGTTTGTGTTGTCTATCCCAGGCCTGTGAATATCTTTTAATATTTTTGGACAGGGGCAACGAACGGCGAAAACCCCGCCCATATCTCCCGAACTGAGCTACAGCAAGCACAGGCCGCCACTTAGCTCGATGAGGAGCCAATTTTGTTAGCTGTCAACTTTGGCAGCTGTCACTGTCGGACCTTAACGGTCAGAATAGCTTCGTCCCCGTTGATACCTTCGTGTGTCTCCATCGTCCTTTACAGCGGCAGTTTTGTTTGTTAACGTAGCCTCCGAGATGAAAATGCGCCTCGTAAGAAAAGATGATTTCTCGCCCAAAATCGTTGTCCAATTCAAGCTACTCTAAGGCCCAAACTGCGAAGCGATAACGAAGCGGATTGTCGTGCGTCCTTAATTGCTGAGTCAGTTAGACCTTGTAAGCGAATAACCCGAGATCTTTGTACAGAATTCTGCTCAGGCTAGTGCGCGAAATGTTGAGCTGTTGAGATCGATGGCGATTTGATGTTCGTGGAGTGAGTCTCACACACTCGGCTACAGCAGCCACATTCTCGTCTGTGCGCACTGTACGACAACGGGGATCATGAGTGTTGTCCACTAGCATGCCAGTCTCACGAGCTTTTTGCGCAAACTTGCGTACAGCAGGCGCGGAACAGATTAACTCGGCTGCTAATGGCTCAACCGAATAAAAATTCAGAGCTGAACACCGTTCACTACAGAAAGGCGTGTAAGTGGAACCCTTCTTATGCTTATTAAGCCATTAACTGGCAAGTCTTTTGCAACAGAACATCCTGTGAAAGAAAAAGATGAGTCTCTACTGATAACCGAAAAACACCAAGTGCGGAGATGGAGAGAACACATCATTGATGTCCTCAACAACACTTTGGACCTTCGAATACATCTTCATTAGTAGCAGAAGATATTCCGCAACTAATCAGAGTTTATGCCAACCCACCATTAAAGCTGAAAGTAACTGCGGCTATTAAATTGATGGAAGCGGGTAAAGCTCCGCGGATAGATGGAATTCTTGTGGAACTTTTTAAAGCGGATGCCCATGCTACCGTGGATATTCTTCTTCCCCTTAGCCAAGGGTGTTGGGAAACCGAAACTCTCCCTAAAGAGTGGAAGAATGGCATCATTATTAAGATCACGAAAAAAGGCGGCCTGAAGGATTGTAATAATTGACGTGGAATCTGTCTTCTTCCAGCAGTCTCCAAATTGATGGCGAAAATAATCTTGAACCGGATCAAACAAACAGTTAACCGCATATTGAATGATGAACAATTCAGCTTTCGCGAGGGCTTCTCATGTAGCGACCACATCAACACCCTCCGAATTATGACTGAACAATCCGCAGAGTGGAGATCCCCGTTACATCTCATGTTCATCAATTTCGAGACGGCGTCTGACAGCGTTGACCGTTAATATATCTGGAGAGCTTTACGTAAGAGGGCCAAACCAAATAAAATAATTTCCATCATCAAGGAGTCCTACCAGGGAGCCCAGTGTCATGTCTTACACATGGGTGAGCTACCAGATGAAAGTTGTTCAAATACCTTCAACACCTAGACTATGCTGACGATATTTGTCTTCTATCAAATAAGTCAGATCAAGTAGCTCAAATGTCTCATGCTCTGCATTGCGAAAGCCTAAATGGGGGCTTAAAATCAACGCTACCAAGACTAAGTACTTGAGCTTAAATCCAGGAAGGCCAAGCAGAATTTATGTTTCGCTACAGGCAGCCAAGAAAGTTGACAATTTTTGCTACCTCAAAAGCGTAGTTATAGCAGATAGTGGAGCGGATGCTGATATACAGTCTCGTATCAAAAAGGCTCGAGCAGCTTTTTTCAGTTTGACTTCTTTCTGGCAAAGCAACAACATTTCCAGACGCACCAAACTCCGGACCTTCGAAACCAACGTCAAATCAGTGGTTTTATATGGCTGTTCAACTTGGAAGGTGGCCAATGAGATAACAACTAGATTGCAAACTTTTGTGAACCGTGCATACGGTGGCCGGAGGTCATTTCTAACGACGACCTCCTTACTATCACTGGTCAGGACAGGATAGACTCTTCCATTGAAAGGCAAAAGTTTCAATGGAAAAGTCTCACTCTCCGAAAAGGGCCGAATAATAATGCTTATTTGGCATGCTTAAATATAGCGGTCATATTTTTTTAGTTCGCCGTGATCCCTTCCGAATTTTATATAAAGTGTGTGAATAAAAGTTAATTCTCTTTAGAATTGAACCGGCGCGGCGGCAGGCTTGGACGGTTCCTTTATTCGCGTGTCAGCTAAAATTCTATTCCTGCGTTCGTTGAATCAAAAGCATTTCAACCATGGCGTTCTGTTGATTCTTAAAATCATCGATCATGGGAATATCGGCATTGGGAATAGTAATTTATTATTCTTGATAATTTCGTGATTCACAAATTTAGGCTCTGTTGACTTCGCGGACTCAAATCTCGAAACTCCATCATATCATTTCGGCGTCCATCCATCGTGGGATTTTGTTGTTCAGATGATTGTCGGATTGTCGTCGATTAATGACCGACCCTTCGCTGAATTCATCGTAGTCGCCCGAGAAGTTATCCATGTGATTCCCATGGTTGCCCTTCTTGTGACAACCAACGGCTCCGATTTCCGGAAAGTCGCAGATATTATTCAAGTTCTTGTTGGACTTTTCCGCCTAACTCGTTTGGCTTTAGCACTCTTCCAAAATTTAAGCCCTGACTCGGAATACTACTGTCTGTGGAATTTTGGCGCCGTCAAAAACGGGTATATTCGTATTCGTCCTCATTCTCCTTATCGTCGTTATCCTCATCCATGCACTCCTCATCTTCCAAATCACCGAGAAGTGCCGGAGCACGGCAACTTTCTAGGAAGTCTTCTAAAGAGACTATTAGCTGTTCGCTATCACTAGAGGTCGAAGTTACGCCTATAGTTAATGCCGGAATGAAAATTGGTTGCCACTGGAAGCACCAGCAACTTGACTCGGGCGGTGGAATTTTTTCCTAAAAAAATTATCGATAAATTCAAAGCTACGCAAAGCTGACAATTTTAAATATTGTATTATTTTATAATTAATCGACGACAAGCTTGGACAGCTTTAAGCTGCACTCAACAGATCTGTTGAGTCTGGAAAGCGCCAAATTGACAAGAATCGTCAGTCGTTACAGAAATTGGACTTCTCGGGAAGAATCCGGTATTTGTTGGTTGTGCATACGAGTATTGTACATTGTAGTCATATCTTCGGGAAAGTAATCAGACCATCATTAAAAGAAAATACTCCTTTGAATAGTTAAAGAATTCATATTGGCGAAAAGTTAATCTAAAATTTAGTTATCCTACCTAAAGCTAAGGCTCAAATTATACGAGCTTCGTATGATTTACAGCAAAGCCGGTACATAAGACCAATAAGTTACCGTACTTGGTTTTATTAAACTCCAATAATGAAACAATACGTGCCCCTAAAGTCCTGAAAGTATTCTTCCAACCATTTCATTGCTGCTGCTTCATTATTAAATATCCTTCGAACTGATGTAATTTATGGTTCATTGCGAAAAGACCATCAGACTGACATTTATGTCACAAAATGTATCTTTCTCCTCCTTAAGAACACAATCAGTTGACCGTCCCGATATTTGCCTATTTCGTGGTAATCGTCCATTGTTTGCAATTGGTATCCCGCACAGGAGCACTAAACAGGATGAAAACGACGAGGATATTGAACGATACACGTTGAACGCATCCATTCATACACGTGTGTCATATGAAAAGTATCCGGCTATGTAGCTGTCGCCGAACAGAGATATTCGATGTCCTTTTAGGTTCGTACCGATGTTATAGCGCAGGCATTTTATAGTTTCGTAAACGACCCAATTGGACACACTGACATACAATATTCGTCCAATATCCGAAGCTATGAGAAACGATCCCCAAATACTGAACACACAATTCAAAATACATGGGTAGGCAATGTTGTCGCTGCTCCCGATGTTACATGAAAGGAGAGACATCATTTCATTGTCAATAGTTTCCTGGAGACACGAAAGACCCGAGTGCGAAGAATATGAGGTTTGATGAACGTCACCGTCAAGGGAGAGATTTTATTGGGAACGATAATGTTCAACCCTGTCGTTGTCGTATCTGTGTATCTGTTGTTGCGTACGTAACGAAACGGCATAATAGTGAAATTGGCCATCATCAGCCGTTGTTGCTGCTGGACGGTACACTCACTTCCTGGACAATTCACCACTTTGGGGATTAATTGTATTCGGAGTTTGTCCGACGGACAAGAAATTACATTTATTGACCAATTGACCGCCTAGTGAATGTCCATCAAGGAATCTAATCTCTGACAGAATAGCATTGTCTATCGGGTGGATTTCCAATTAAATACAACTGTGGATTTTGTGCTCGTTACATTTGAACATATGTGACCGATTTGGCTTTTGCCTACTTAATTGTATGTTCCGAGTGATTATTGATTTTGGGAGTAGAGGGTATTGGTTCTTCCCTCATCTTGAACATCACTTTTGTTAAAATCTTTTATAAATTTCAGGTTACCAGCTCACAGATACAATGTTCATTTCCAGCAACAATAACAAATGGGTAACTCAGTGCATTGAGACGTTAGTCTGATGTCTCAAGCTACGGATTAGGTAGATTAGGTTCTGTTAGGTTATGTTAGATGGGTTACCTTGAGGGGCAAGGCGCACATACTCGTAGACCATCACTGGGTCCGTTGAGATACCTCCTAGACACAGCATACATGAGCTTATCTTATGGAAATGAAACGATGAAGACGAGAGACACTAACTGCCTTTAGGTCGTTCAGATTGGCAAACAAGTAGGACCCAATGATGTTTATCCTACGTTCCGCCAAAGCAGGGCAAGTGCACAGAAGCTGATGGCAGCGTTTCTCCCCCTCTACGTCCCCGCAGCTACTACAGTAATCATTGTGCAGGAGTCGAAGTCTTCTATCATGCTCCCCGATCAAGCAGTGTCCAGTGATAAGCCCCACGACATTTCGCAAATTCCATCTCCTCAGCATCGGCATCCCGTAGGATCCAGCTTAGGCCATAATTGCCTCCAATTACTCTATCTGGCGCTGGCTCCGTCCTACGCCACATTCTGGGTAACCATTTTGCGAACTACTAGAATCACCCCTGTTCTACGCCACCACTCCCTGATCTCGTTAGTCGTTCCCGCCCGATCCAGTTCGTTAGCTTTACAGTTCTCAAATATACCACTGTGGCCCGGTATCCAGCATAGAGATATGTTGAAAAAACTACCCATCACCCTGAGAGAGTCGCGACAGGCCAATGCCGTCTTTGATGTAACCAGGACAGAGCCCAGCGCTTTAATTGCCGGTTGACTGTCCGTGGAGATTGCAATATCACTAGTAGATACAACGTTATGCGCAAGCCTGACTAGCGCATCGGAAATTTTTACAACCTCCGCCTGAAAAACCCTACGGTATTCCGGAAGGCGGAACGTTAAATCAATATTCAACTTCTTCGAATACACTCCAGCTCCAACGCCTTCCTTAGCCTTAGAGCCGTCAGTAAAAAGGCTAATGGCATCAAATCCCAAAAAAGCGCTTTCAGACCACTTATTTCTCGATTGGATCAGGCTTGTAAAGTATTTGTCGAACAGGAGCTTCAGGGAGATGTAGTCCATTATTCTGGGAATTCCAATGTTTTTCAGTGCTGCCGAGTGACCGACGATTGACGCAGTCAACTAGCCGGTTTCCCGGAGGCGAACAGCCGTATTTGCCGCCATCTACTCAGAAAAAATGCCCAAGGGAAGTAAATTTAATAACATTCCTAAAGCAGCAGTCGGTGTTGTCCTTAGACCCCCTGTGATGGCAACACATGCCAGTTCTTGGACCTTCTCCAACAGAGTTCTGTACGACACGATGCTAAGCTTCGTCCACCAGACGACGATCCCATGCATTAACATGGGACGCAGTACTGATACATATAGCCAGTAAACCACTTTTGGATGTAAACCCCATTTTTTTGCCTATAGCCTTCTTGCACGAATATAGTGCAACGGTTGTCTTAGTCGCACGTTCCTGAATGTTTGATTTCCAGCATAGTTTTTTATCCAAAACAAGACGAAAGAAGTTGACTTTATCGGTGAGTACAAGCATTGTGCCCCCATTATGGGTTGTTCAAAAGAGGGTACAGCGTGTCCTTTAGTAAAGAGAATAAGCTCAGTTTTTTGTGGATTTACTCCAACACCAACCTCGCCAGCCCAGTACGTCAGGATAAATAGGGCATTCTACATTAAATCGCTCAGGACACAGGGAAACCTTCCCGAGACTGCAATAGCAATATCGTCTGCATCAGCGATAACTTTTCATCCCAAACCTTCCAGGCTTACAAGTAGCCTATTGACCACCAGATTCCATAGAAAGGAAGAGAGAATACCACCTTGAGCGGTAACTCTGCTTACATACCTGCGTAGAGATGATGCTCCGAGACTAGAGAATCCAACCCGGGACACAATCATTAGGTGAATTAAGTTGCAAACCTGACCTAACCTAGGCAACAAACCAGCCTGTACCAACAATATAGCGATTGAGATGCATTACACTCGTATCTTTTAGGCCCTCCAGCTCCCGGAAAAGCCAGGAACCCGGAAATTTCCTCCGCCTTGCAGCCAGGGCCGGACAGTGACAAAGAAGATGGAGAACGCTCTCCTCCTCATCCACGTCATCACAGCTCCTGCAAAAGTCATTGTGAGGAATACGAAGCCTCCAAGCAAGCTCTCCTATAGGACAGTGCCCCGTAATAACCCCCAGGACTCTACCAATGTGTTGCCTGTTTAGTGAAAGCAGTGTGGCGGAGCGACTAGGGTCAAGTTTCGGCCAAATCGACTTCGTTGTTTGGCACGTATCGCCGTTTAACCACCTCATGTTCGCCCTGTCAACCGCGGTGGCCTTGATGATAAGTTTGCACGATGAGGCAGGCATAACTCTGGCTGTCCCCTCTCGAGCCAGCTCATCCGCCACGCGGTTGCCTGGGAAGTAACAATGGTTCGGTATCCAGCAGAGCCTAATGTTGAAAAAACCACCCATCTCCCTGAGGGCTAAACGATAGTTCGCGATGGTTTTCGATGTGGTCAGGACAGATTCAAGTGATCGAATCGTAACCTGACTGTCCGTGTAAATAGTAACGACTCTCGTGGTCACAACATGATTTCCCAACCAGGTCAGAGCTTCCAGGATTACCGAAACCTCCGCCTGCAGGACACTACAGAAGTCGGGAAGACGGAATTAAAAGTTAATTCCGAATCCTTCCGAATAGATACCAGCCCCAACTCCGCCGTCGATCCTAGAGCTATCCGTGTAGATGACCATGGAGTCGGTGGTCATGAGCGTGTGAACACCCCATAGATCCCTCGACGGAGTCAAGCTGGTATGGGTCCGGCCAAAAACTTATTTTGCACAAGTATAATCAGTCTCCGCAGGGAGATCTAAGTTGCCCAGTATATTCGAGTGTCCACAGTCAGTTTCGCGAAGGCGTAAAGCCGTGTTAGCCCCCAGCTATTCGCCGCAAATATCAAGAGGTAGCAAGCCGAGCTCTATATCCAATCCGGCTGACGGAGTTGTTCTAAAAGCCCCCGTTATAGCCAGCGCCGCTAGCCTTTGTACCTTATTTAGTAGGTTACAATAGGCCGCTACTCGGAGTGCCGTCCACCACACATTAATTCCGTGCAGTAGTATAGGACGTACGATAGCCGTGTATATCCAATATACAGCTTTAGGTTGCATTCCCCAGTTCTTACCTATGGCCCTTTTGCACGAGTAGAAGGCACAATTAGGCATGGTTGGATTTGTAGAAAGGATCTTCTTAAGTCTGGAAGCATCACTGCAACTATCAATGCTATCGAAAAATGCATCCGCGGGCTTCGTTTAGCCCTTCTCAGCTGTTTCTTATATATACCAAGCCGGCCTTTGTAGGCTGCCCAATTTGAGTTCTCCTTAGAGTATTTTGCCTTACTGAAGCTTCTTCTGCATGTAGCCCTAAGCTCATTGAGCTGAGCGCTCCACCACGCCGGCTTAGCCCTACCTCTTTGCTTACTAGCAGGGCATGATTCAACAGCAAATAACCTCAGTGCCTCCGTCTGGGTTTCTACCATTTCATCCAAACGGGTCAGTTAGGGGTTCGAGTCCCGTACACGTCGTGGCGATGGATGTTTCCGTTGTGTTTTCTCCTGACTTGTCGCAGGTATGCGGGTAAATGAGCAGGAGGTACATGCTAGCAACATGCATCGTCCGAAATCAGTTTATGCTAATGAAACATGAACTAAGCCACATGGGAATAGTTGATGCGCTATACCCCACTAGGGATTAGGGCAAGTGTTTTTCCATTTCGAAATTTTTTATTTTTTATCTTTTCACCTTTACTCAATATGCTCAATTACCCTAACCCCTTGTGGGGCATAGCGCGTCAACTGTTCCATATGGCCCAGTTGACGTTTCGGCATAAATTGGTTTCCTGCACATCCATGGCCACGAACGTCGTCGTGGAAGGGATTAGAACCCGAAACGCCGGTAGTCAAACATGAGACTGATGCCTCAACACACTACGCTACCGGTCGCTCCATTTATACTAAAAAGAATTGTGTACTTATCCATCACTATCACATCTCGATTGAAGCTGAAAAACTTTCCTGGATTTTTTTTTTTTTTTTGAAAAGTGACGTCTTTTCCAATTAGCCCAGGCGCTATAAATGACTAAATTCAATTATCTATTATCTTGTTGTCTTCCCAATCACACTTGTCTTCTGCCGCGATAAGAATTTCACGCCTCCACCCCAATCAACCGAGAAAAAAATTAACAGTTAGGGCATCTTTTCCCTGCACTCAATGGAAAACCAATTCACTTCTTGCCACGCTCGTCCGAGTCAACCAACTCTCTTCATCCACTTCGCGAACATACAAGAATCCTTGATAGGAAAAAAATTAAAAAGTAACAATTTCAGTAATTAAAAATCACTAAGACCGAACAAGCGAAAAATAAACCCCACTGAAGCGAATGACAGCGGTGGCAAATGACGGCTTCATTCACTTCAGGCAGTCAGTCCCTTATCAAGGACGTAAGTCGATACCGCTCAAGTGAGTGGATGATACGTTTTTTATCATCAGCGTCGTCATCAAGGACTTATTCCTATGATCCGCAAACACTTAAATCAGGACAAGATGGAATTTCGTCTTTGGGGTTTTTTCTCTGATACATAGTATACCGTTTTTACGATATAAAAAAATACGAGTACTCTGCTTCCTGGTATCACTCAGCTTTTATTCCAATCTTCTTAATTAAAAATTCTTAGATATCTGTCGCAAGATGGATGAATTTAGATGCATCATTTTCATCCTTGTCCTTGTTGTCATGTGATCCATGATTACAGTTAAATGAAGTGTTTATCTTTTTTTTTGGGTTGATTAGAGCTGATAGATTGGGTAGAGATGAATGAATTTTGAAAGATGTTCTTGTGCAAATTAACTCACACACTAGCGGTACATTTATTCTTGTAGTGTGTGGCATAAGAATCATGTTTCGACCTTTCCCAGCATGTCATCGAAGGCGGCTAGAAAAGGACAGGATATATAAATATGTAGCCCAGAAACTTGCATAATCCGAAAGGAAACGTCAATTATTCCTCGGATATAGATTAACTCATCGCTTACGACTTTTGGTTAGGGTCTATGACAAAGATTTCTTTCTGGACTGTGCGTGCTTTTCTGGACAATGGTTCCAAGAACGAAAGATTTTTCAGCTCTGTGAAAGTGACACCGTGCCAGGCCACCAGGGCATTGAAGGGAACGAGGCTGCGGATGAACTTGCTAGACAATCATCCAATCGTTTTCATGGACCTGAGCCTTACTGTGGCTTTGGACTGGCCTCGGCCAAACGGTGGATCACAGATTGGTCTGCACTATTGCGTCAACAGTACTGGGATAACTTTCCAGGGCTTCGTCAATCAAAGGAACTGATAATGCCCTTCAGTCACAAGGGTACTACTCAAATGAGTAGAACCCACCTAAGACTCCTAGTGGGGTACTTATCTGGCCATCACCTGGTCAGATATCACCTGAACAAGATAGGTCTGTCAAGCGAGACTGAATGCCGTCTTTGTCTGGAGGGGAAACGACCAAGCACATCTTGTGCGAATGTCCCGCCATCGCGCGTTTTAGGATGTCACTCCTCGGCCAGGCTAATATCAGCACTGCAGAATTCAGGTTAATTCCTGCTTACTTACTGCCCTTTATTAGAAGGGTGGACGGTCTTCTGGATTAATGAGCTACGGCACAATAGATCTTTTATGGTCGCAGTGCCTTCCTGCTGGGAAAGTAGCTCGACTATTTTATCTTATCTTATCTTATCTTAAGTGACACCGTCACATTCGAATTTTCCAATTTAAATTATGCAGTTCGTTTGCCCATCGTAGGCCCACGTTTACCGAGGAAAAATTTTCGTTTGCCCATCCTTACAAAAAAAGTTATTACAAAGTACTTTTTATCAAATTGCAAAAAGCCACGAATTTTTTTTTTCCAAAATTGGGAAATTTTTTTTCGCTATTTCGTTTACCCACCCAAAATTTTCGGTCGCCCACCCCTCAAATTTTTTCCATTCAAAAAATAAATTTTTTATCCCACATTGGGCGCCACAATTATAAACCCTCAAAACGATAATATTTATTTTTAATTGCTCAGCCCATTATAAGCCCTCGTTTGCCCCGTAAAAATTTTCGGATGTCCACCCTTGCAGAAAAAGTTATCTGCAGACAAATTTTTTTAGGCTAGGAATACTTATGTATATCGTTAGTTTGGCTCCTTAAAGGATCATTTTGCGATGCAAGCTGGGAAGTTCGTTCGCCCATCGTGGATTATCGTTTGCCCAGGAAAAAGTTTCGTTTGCCCATCCTTGTAAAAAAGTTATTAGAGAATTATTTTTTTTTTGGGTTTCGAATACGTATATCCTTAATTTAAAGGATAAGGATAATTTTGTAGTGCAAACTGAGCACATGGCCCACATGTTCTCGCGCCACAACCATCTACTTTTGAGTTGGTCGTCAAAGTGGTTTGCTCATGAAACTCATTCGGTTCATCCGGTTCATGCGGCAATGTAAATTGAGCCTTTATGATTCCCAATCTAAAAAAATTATTTTGTGTATAACTTTTCTTGTAGGTAGGCCTACATACGATGATCAAACGAAAAACCCAGTTTGCATAAAAAAAATGTCCTTTAAAAAGCTAAAGCTTTAAAAAGAATTCCCATCGTAAAAAAACCTATTTTGTTAATAACTGCTTTTGCAAGGGTGGGCAAACGAAACTTTCTCATGAACAAACGATAATCCGCGATGGGTAATCGAACTGATGAGTTTGCACTACAAAATTATCCTTTAAGGAGCCAAATTAAGGATATAAGTATTCGCAACCCAAGCGATTTAATTCTCTAATCTCTAGAAAGGCCTATCGATGACATTATGTATGGAATATAACATTCTGTAAATGTCCGCCGCGGCTTCGCTGGGTGGCGCGCATCCGAAGTGTCCAATTTTCCATGACACTGGCGCATAAATCAGGCAGAATTTGACCGATGGCATGGGTTATGTTATCTTTGAGGGCCGTTGTGGTTGGTGGCTTATTCGCATAGACCTGCGACTTAAGAAAACCCCACAAGAAAAAGTCCATCGGGGTCAAATCGCACGATCTCGGTGGCCAGTTCACATCACCTCCACGTGAGATGACCATGCCCCAAATCGCTCGTGCAGAATGTCCAATGTGGCATGAGCTGTGTGGCACGTAGCGCTGTCCTGTTGAAACCACATGTCGTTGGTGTATATTTCATCCAATTTAGGCTTAAAGAAGCTGGTAATCTTCGACCTATAGCGCTCGCCGTTAACGGTAATTGCCTGGCCAACGTCGCTCTGAAAGAAATATGGACCGATGACGCCACCATCCCAAAATCCACACCAAACAGTGACTTTTTCGGGATGCATTGGACGCTCTTGGATCTCATGTGGATTGGTACTCGTATCGTCCCAAATTCGACAATTTTGTTTGTTGACGTACCCATTCATCCAGAAATGGGCCTCATCGCTGAAGCTGATTTTTCGATGAAAATTACGATCAGTTTCCAACTGCTCCAGAGCCCACTCAGCGAAAACACGTCGCTGTCTATGGTCGTTTATCTTCAGCTCCTGGGTAAGTTGAATTTTCTACGGGTGCAGGCCCAAGTCATGACGCAAAATTCGCCAAGTTGTAGTCTGCGAAAGGCCTAGTTCTTGTGAGCGACGCGAAATGGACTGCTTCGCATTCTCCTGCACACTCTCACGGACAGCGGCGATGTTTTCGGCAGATCTCGCGTTTCGTTGTCGTACGGATGTTGGTTAATTGTTTACTGAGCCAAATGTTTACTGGGCAAACGAGGGCTTATAATGGGCTAATGGGCTGGGCAATTAAAATTAAATATTATCTTTTGGGGGTTTATAATGTGGCGCCCAATGTGGGATAAATTTAAAAAAAAATTTTTTTTTTGCAATTTGAAAGTACAGTATTTTGTTAATAACTTTTTTTGTAAGGGCGAGTAAACGAAAAATTTTCCTGGGCAAACGTGGGCCTACGATGGGCAAACGAACTGCACAATTTAAATTTGAAAAATCGAATGCGACGGTGCCAACTTCACAGAGCTAGATTTTTCCAATTAGAGATCGAATTTCAGCGGAACAAGTTAAATATAACATAAGCCAGTGAAATATGAAAGTGGAATAGTGAAGAATATAAACGCACATCTCTCGAATGCACATCACCTTAACGTTGTACTCATATAACCTAGCGGTACAGGTTGGGAGTAAAGTTTACGGCTCCTATTAACCATAGTCGCACGAAGCTGTTTCTTATCCTGAGATCCAGTCTACGACAGAATCATGACCGCCAGATTCCAGACCAAAATGGGAAATGCGAAAGATAGCTTTTACGGAAATCTAACACCGGACAGAACAGCTAGCGCAGCTAGAAGGTTAAAGCTATTATTAAGGCAGTCTACGATTACGCGAGATTACGCGTTATTACGCGCACATTGGCAAGGTTTGGCAGGGATCAGTGGCAGCAAGATAGTATGAGCATTCAAAGGGAGGCGGGGACAATATAAATTCATAAAACAATGGTTTTAGTAGTGTCCGACCGAAGAATATTTTTTCGGCCGAAGCTATTGCTGTTACCTTCGGCCGAGTCCGAAGGTGCAAATGCTGAGTTATTTAATCCTTTATTCTGTTTTCCAGAATTTTCGTCAAAATTGTATAGCACGTACAGACTGGTGATATGCCCCTGTAATTCTCACACCACAGATTATCTCCTTTTTGTGAATTGGGCAGATAATGCCTCTGCGCCAAACGTCCGGGATCACCTCGTCCTCTCAAATTCGCAGGAGTAATTGATGTATGGCATTAACTAGACCTGTTCTTCAGAATTTTAGCAGTTCAGCTGGAATCTCATCAGCGCCCGGCGCTTTATTTCGTTTTAGTGTCCGCAACGCGAGATCAACTTCCTCTACTGTATGGGCTTGTATGGGTGGGCGTAAATCAACAATATCGTCAGCCTCTTGTGTGGGGATGTTAGATGGTAGGTTCAGCAGCTCTTCAAAATAGAGGCCCATCGTTTGTTAATGCCATCGGTGTCGCTGATGATGTTTCCATCCTTTTGTCTTTACAAAGGCTAGTCCTGGGATTATAATCGTTCTTATTTGAATTTACTAGTTTGTACGCTTGTCTGGTGTTCCTATTACCTAAGTTTTCGTTATTATTCAGCAACTGTTCGTCAAAGTATGATATTTACGTTTCTTACGTCTAATTAATCTATTGGATATTCGCCGTAGCTCGTCATATTTTTCTCTTTTGGCTCTGGTTCCTCGTTGAATCCATAGTCTATACGCCTCATTTTTCGCATCAAATGAATTTTTGCATTCTTCGACGAACCAGTCATTTTGCGCTCGTCGAGAGCCACGACCTTCTCTGCAACATTTGTGATAGCACCCTTGAGTTCTTCCCAGAACCCTTGGACGCCTGCGTTGCTGATGTCGTGTAGCATAGGTGATAGTCTTTCCTCAAGGACGGTGGTATACGCCACTGCTGTAGCATCACTCAAAAGCTTATCAACCGCAAAGATTTGGAGGGGGGGGGCTGATTCTCGATTGGTGCACTGAGGAAATTCTACATCTGTAGGTCGTCTTCACCAAGTGATGATCTGAGTCGCAGTTTGCTCCTCGATAGGAGCGGACATCTATCACACTGGTCGCCCATCTCTTGCAAATGAGGACGTGATCAATTTGGTTGGCGGTATGTGCGTCATTAAATTTCAAGGTCTGCTTGTGATTGCGCCGATGCATGGAACACGTAGAGGTTACGAGTAGATTCCTGCTGCTGGCGAAGTCGATAAGTCGCTGGCCGTTGTCGTTACATTCTTCATGGAGACTGTGGCCTCCAGTGGTCCCCCGGTGCCAACTTTCATTTCCGACTTTCGCGTTAAAGTCTCCCAGCAGCAATTTGACGTCGTTTGTTGGAAGTGAGTCGAAGAGAATTTCAAGGCGGGCGTAGAACTCGTCTTTTACTGCGTTTTCTTTAACTTTAGTGGTGGCGTGCACATTGATAAGCCAGAAATTGAAGAATCGATTCTTAATGCGAAACGCACACAGCCCGTCTCTTATGGGTTTGAAGTCAATAATGTGCGGCTTGAGGCGGTTGTTCACTATGAATGCTATTCCAAACCCCTTGCGGCCCGATGGTTTGCCACTTCTGAAAATTGTGTGCGATTTCTAGTCATTTATCTCGCTGCCAAACCAAAATTTGTTTCCTGGATTGCAGTAATGCTCGGTTTGTACTTTTCGACCTGTTGAAGGAGGGCTCTCTCTGCCCCCGATTTATTTAGGGAGCGTTCATTCCAGGATCCGAAAGAATAATCTTTTAGTCGTTTACGTGGTCGTCGTTGTTGATTCGTCCAATCCGAATCTTTTGCTCCAGGCTTTCGACGTGGAGTGGCTTTTACAAGGACGAGTTTTCAGCACATCGCTTAACCCTATTCAAGGGATGGCTTCGGAAGATAGCTGCTTAAGATGGTTTAATAAACGTGCTGGAGCTCACACAACTATGTTGCGGGTCCAACTACGCAAGTCATTCCATCCTACTAAACCTGAGTCGTAACCGTTGAGTCAGTCCTTATCCGAGGCATAGTTGACGTTTCGTTAGCATATAAAGATTTCGGATAGTGCAAGTTGCTGGCATACACATCCTGTCCTTTGATTGTCGGTTTTAACGACAGGCCCTCAAAGGGAAAGGCCGTGGTATTTTTTTTTACAGCCCACACCACAGGAGTACCTCAACCAAATCATCGCACCGCCATCACTGGCGGCTTGACGTTGGTTGGCAATGGTCAGTGACCACTGCCGTTCCAGGGGGCGCCCACGGACTATGGAAGAGGAGTTTTTGCCCCCCAAATTCAATACTACTCGACTAAAAAATCTTGCTTGGGAGTTGCGCCGCGTTGCCCAGAACAGAGTACGGCGGAGCACAGGGGTAGTTGACGCGCTATGCTAAACTAGCGGTTAGGGCAAAATATAATGGCGGCTATCTGTGGCGAAAGGGTGTGAGTTTTTGGGTAAGTTATGGGTGCAGATGCGTCCCATCGCCCAAAACTGATTTCGGTAGCGCGCAAGAGATGTTGATGCGCTATGCCTACTGGGCGTTAAGGCGAATTAGTACATAATAACAATAAAACTGGCTATAAAGAACAGAGTTCCCAAATTCATTCGAAGGAAAAGGATTTTGATCAAAATCAGCTGCAAATGGATGCCGAGAGTCTGCACAGACATAAATGGAATGGTACAAATTCAGAATCCCATTAAAAATCAGCTGACTTTGCTATCGTATGCCATTTGTCAAACTTTGAGCGCGTTTTTCTCAAACTTTGAGTGCAACCGCCTACTAGTTAATCGGGATTTTAGCTGGACACTTGGAAATGGCCCTTGGCCAGACGAAGAGAATTTTTAAGCCGCATTGTGAACAGAAGGTTAACTAATATTTTTCCTAACGACTTTTTCGAAAGAGGTATTCCATATACTTCCCAGCCTAACAGTGGATTGGTGAACAATAGACCCGGGATAGGGAAGGAACCGCGAACAGAGTTTTTTCCACCAAGCGATTAATTTTAGATTTAGTTTGCTGAATTTAGTAAGTTGTTTCATTACTTCAATTTCAAGAAAGCCGTGTTTAGTTTGTAATGAACCGTATTCTGGTCTGATAGTGCTGCTTCCACCGGCAGATCTATGGCAACACTTGCTGGGTAGGGATCTGTCGGTGGTATGAAACCAGAGGCCGAGGGTCCCATTACACCTGGAAGCTTATGCGAACACAAGGAAATCTGCGCCGTTTGGCAACCATTCCATCCGTATCGCCTTATTTTTTATCATTCCACATTTTTACCTCCCCTGTTTGTGTTGTTTTCCCCAGGCCTATGAATTTTTGTTAATAAGACAAGACAGAGGCAACAAGCGGTGGAAATCACTCCCACGTCTCCCAAACTGAGCTACAGCAAGCATGGGCCGCTGCTTAGCTCGTTGAGGAGCATTCTTCTTCGCCAGATGGCACAGCCCGACCTTCACGGTCAATTAAGCTACCTTAGGCTCCGTCCCCACGGGCATCTTCGGATGCCCACCAAACCGTCCGTTACAAGTTCTTTATTTTCTTTCAAATAAAAGTACTTGAATCTACTATTTAAAAAATTAGAACTTATTGTAGTTTAAATTAGATACACTGAGAAAAAAAACGCGCTTCTTTTGTACGATAGGAGTATTGTTCTCAACTATCTCAAATTCCATCCCATGCTTACATATGAAATTATTCCGATTTTTATTATTATTATTTTCTCCAAAGTGTTCCTTGCACTCACCAATACACCACGTCGTTTCGCGCCCAATCCAAAGTCCACAAGCGAAAAAATACAATCGAAATCTCCAACAATATGTTTGACTTTACTGGACAATAGATATCACGAAAAAGGACATCACGTACACCGATAAAAACCCATAAAATTTGAAAAGGGGTTGATTTCAACACGCACGGAATGTAAGGGGGACTATCAAATGTCTATCAGTATTGTTCCGGAATTTGTTCACAATAAATTCAATGGACTGCGTCAAACCCACACGTAACGTACGTATTCCATGTCTATATACATAAACGTTTGTATCTTTGCTAAAGTGTTTAAGATAAATTTACGATAGATATTCAGTTAAAAGGATACGAAAAGGCTATTTGAAAGCATCATGTCCGATTTCAATCGGCCCAACATACTCGTATATTTCTTATTGTGGTCGAACAAGAAAAGGGGTTGGAATAATAGCGGTCAAGTGATGAAAGCTTCCTGAAAATTTGGCAGGAATATAAGGAAGCGATTCCCAAACGGAGGTTGAAGGATATCATAGATTTGTAGTCGGGATTGAAATTGGAAGTTTGAAATGGGGGACAATATTGAAATTTCGAAGCCACTTATAATTTTAATGAATTTCAAAGGGTGAAAAGGGGATGGATTCTTTGCATGAAGCTGCTTTAACTGAGGAATAAATTCTTCAAATTTATTGCCATTGCTATTCCTAATAATGCAGTCAAATCTTTCAATATCCAATTTAGGCCTCTGGGGCTCTAAACCCGCTAGTCAGTTCCGTTTCACCCTCCACACACTGACCGGCCGTAGTAGTCCTCAACACTATACAATGACGTAATTTATGAGCAGTTGTTCCGTTTATTGGTCAAAGATCTCTCATTTAGATAGCTCGTGGACCGACTATAAAACTGACCCCATCCCCGTCGATTCGAATCACTCCCCAAATATCCTTTTCCAAACTGGACACTTGTAAGTGGTGCCGGACAATCAGCACTATAAAACTGAAAATGGTCGAGCCGAAGATGGAGAGGGTATGAGAGTTTGAGTCTACTGGCAACCACATGCCTATACATCTTTTCCATTTCTTCATAAAATCGAGATGCCCCGAACGGGTACGTAGGGATCATCTATACATAGTGGAAGTAAAAGCGGCAACAGCAAAACAAGATGACTTGATGACGCAGTGTCGGGAGGGACGAAGAAATAGATTGCAATTTACTTGGACGACCCAACCAATCCAATGCGTACAATGTACAGCTCGAAACGAAATGGTTACTAATAGACGTAAAACTATTTAGAGATTATTTGCCAAGATAAATTTATAAATGTTTTTTGGTCCCGGGACGTTACTCTTTTAATTGCTTCTATTAGTTTTTCAATTAAATGCTTTTTCCTATTATTTTTCGTTGTGGACGTTGGAGTTGGTGTCGACTGGAAATTTGGTTGTTGATGGATCCTGGAGAAAATGTTTCAGAGACAACGATTAGTGAAGGGTGGTGAATGGATAGTTCTAATTTTTCATCTGGATGGAATGATAGAAATAACCAACGGATACAAAAAGAATACACTTCATTTTTAAACAGTGATTTTTTGCCCGCCCCATTGTAATCGGCGGTTTGGTGGACATCCGAAGATGCCCGTGGGGACGGAGCCTTAGATAGCATAGTCACCGTGAAGGTCGGGCCGTACCATCTGGCGAAGAAAAGGCCCCTCAACGACCTAAGCAGCTGCCTATGCTTGCTATAGCTCAGTTCGAGAGACGTGGGTGATGTTTTCGCCGCTCGTTGCCCCTGTCCTTTACGTAATAACAGAAATGCAGAGCCCTGGGGAAGACAACACAAACAGGGAGGTAAAAATGGGGAATAAAAAAAATGAGGCTATAAGGATGGAATGGTTGGCCCTAGCACTCACATTGGGGTGCAGGTGTAATGGGACCCTCGGCCTCTGGTTTCATACCACCGACAGATCATTACTCATCAGGTGCTGCCATCGATCTGCCAGTGCAAGCAGCACCACCAGACCAGAATATGTTTCATTACAAGTGGTTCATTACGGGGTAGCTTCTACTTCGAGGCCTGCCAAGAAGTAGAAGCTGAGGACAGAATGTGCTGCAAAAAAATAAACAGAAAGAACAAAGAACTGGGCTCCTGAGCTAGCCGGCAACCAACTGCTGAGCATACACATACATAAATAATACAAAAATGCAATACTGTGTAAAGAAAAATTTTAAAGTTACATGAAAGGAATATCCCGGCAAACAGAAAGGTATCCAGGACTCGTCAGCGCTTCGTCCGGTCACCAAAAAGCTCCTAGTGCCGGCAATTTGAAGAATTTATGGAGGCCTTAAATACGTGGCTAAACCACAGAAGACGAACACAAAGCCAGGACTGCCTTGTTAAACTGACTCTAAAAGGAAATACTACTCTATTGGAAGGGTGGGGGTGCTACAGAAGAAAGCACAGCTAGTTAAAGGGAAAATACGTGAAGTAAGGTGGCTAAGTCCTAAGACTTAGAGCAAGTAGCCTTAATGTGCTTGTGAGGACACAAATCGGTGGAAGGACCGAAAAGGAACTCGATGAGGTCCACCTTAGTCCAGTTCTCTACCAGGTATGGGCCTCACGTTGGGCGCCGTATATGTAATGGACAGTTTGGTAGGCATTCAAAACTGACTCTAGGGACGGAGCCAGGTAGCATAATGACCGCAAAGGTTGGGCCGTGCCATCTGGCAGAGAAAAAAGCCCCTCAACGAGCTAGGCAGCGGCCTATGCTTGCTGTAGCTCAGTTCGGGAGACGTGGGCTGGATTTTCGCTGCTCGTAGCCCTTGTCCTTTACGTATTATTAGAAAGTCTAGAGCAACACAAATAGAATAATTAATAGGGAAATAAAAAAAATGGGATAAGGATGGAATGGTCGGCGGGCGGTTCACTTGTCCTCACGCTCACATCGGGGTCCAGGTGTGACGGGACCCTAGGCCTCTAGTTTCGTACCACCGACAGATCATTAATCATCAGGTACTGCCATCGATGTGCCAGTGGAAGCGGCACTACCAGACCAGAATATGGTTCATTACAGGTGGTTGATTACACCATATTATTAATATAATGGATGCATGCTGCGCATTTGTCCGGGCACTATGCCTTCCTTGCGTGAAGTTTCTCGCCCGATTTTTTTTTAAGCTCATTTCTTGAGGCATTTCCCGTAGTCCGATTTCAAGTAAATTTGCTTCTTAGCACCACCCGCTAACGTTTTGCTGCTATTTCAATTGCGCATCAGGACAACGGGACCTTTTTAGCAATGATAGGCAATGATAGATATCATATGAATGTGAGATGATGAAGCGAATGTAATAGACTGCAATTGTAGGCATTTGCAGTTTTTTGGTCAGAAAAAACGTTTCGATAGCATATTTTCAGATGGCACACTTACGAGAATGCACTTCCTTTCTCTGACAAGCTCGGAAGGCTGTGAGAGTACTAGTAATATCCACAGGCAGTTTTTACCCAAGCAGAATTGTTTGAACATTTCTCAAATGGTAAATTTACCGTTTTTGCCTGGTTTATAACCATATATAAGTATATATAACGGTAAACTTACAGTTTGACAAACGCTTAAACAACGCTATTATGATTTTTTATAAGATAATGACATTTGTACATTTGTACAGTGTCGACCGGGACTTCATAGCTACCGACCGGCCAGATAGGTGTCATATGACTAGGGCTTATGAGGTAAATGAACAAGATATTGATGACATTTTGAATTCTGTGGACAAAAGGACTTTCTTGGGTACGAAATAAGACCATGCCAACATTGGTATTAATACTGTTATGTGTTGGGTTCGGTCCGTTTGCGTTGACTACATTAATATCCATAATTAAAATACTTTAGTTTCCTTTAAGTCGACGATTGGTCTTTATTTTACCGTATACGTATTTCGGCAACTACTTGCTGCCTTCTTCAGCGGAGTGAACATAAATTCCCTAGGATTCTTATTATATAATACATATGATTATCATTTCCCTACATTTTTTACAATAGGTACTGTTACGTTACTTCTACTTTCTTGATATCGAAGGTGCCTTTGGCAACACCTCCTTCGATTCCATTGACAGCGCTCTCATAGCAAAAGGTGCCGACAATACTACGGCAGTCTGGGTGAAACGCATGCTCTCTTCCAGAACGGTTATCACTGAAGTTGGAGATACCTCTCTCACAGCAAGTGTCATGCGAGGATGCCCCCAAGGGGGTGTTTTGTCCCCTCCCCCCCTCCTGTTGTGGTGCGTCGTTGTAGACACTCTCATGTGGAGATTATCCGCACTTGGATTCTCAACACAAGGATACGCGGACGACCTGGTTATTAGTGTCAGGGGTAAATTTGAAGAAGTTTTACCCGACATCATACAGAAAGCTTTGCGTGTAGTCCAGGAATGGTGTGATACTAATGGACTTAGGGTCAGCCCATCGAAGGCCGTTATTGTTCCATTCACGAAGAAAGAAAGCTTAGCGCAATGAAATGTCCCACTTTGTACAACTCTCCAGTACAAATGGCAAATTACGTCAAATATCTGGGAATCACACTTGATTGCAAGCTACTCTGGGCAGAACACCTCTGAGTAACATCAGAAAAGGCCACAAAAGCCTTGTGGATCTGCCGGCAGTATGCAGGCAGGACGTGGGGCACCAAGCCCCGCATTGTCCTCTGGATTTACAAAGCTATTGTTCGGCCAATTGTTGATTATGGAGCAGTCGTTTGGTGGAAAAGAGCGACCATCTCGGTTGGGAAAGATACTCTCACCAAAATACAAAGGCTTGCATATCACATAATAACGGGAACCATGCGCTCCTGTCCTACTGCGGCGCTTGAGGCTTTGCTCGACCTTCCGCTACTGCATATTCACATTGAAGCAGAGGCAAAAATTGCAATAGCAAGGCTAAAAGCCAACAGTGTACAAATCAGACTGAATCCGGAACAAAATAGCTGGCTGCTAAGTCACAATACGCTCAACATGCCATCTGATCACTAGACTATGGAGCTATGCTTCGAGCATTCCTTCCGGTCGATTGTCTGGAATAGAGAGCAGTGGGCGGAGTCCTTCAGCTCTCTTCATTCTGACACAATAAAATGGTTCACGGACGGGTCCAAAACGCATAAAGGATCAGGTGCGGGCATTGTCGGCCCAGGACACAGAATTTTCATCCCCATGGGAAATTTCCCCACTATCTTCCAGGCGGAAGTGCATGCCATTGAGGTCTGTGCACGACTGTGTCAGGCCATAAGCTACACTAACAAGAACATAGGAATCTTTATCGATAGCCAGGCTGCCATAATGGCACTGACTAGTCCATCGGTTCAATCAAGGCTAGTAAAGTCTTGTCAAGATATCCTTAACATCGTCGGGGCCTTCAACAACCTCATTATCTGCTGGGTTCCTGGGCACTCCAATATTGTAGGTAATGAACAAGCAGACGAGCTTGCCAGACAGGCATCTGAGGCCCCCTACATTGGTCCAAACGCTTTCTGCGGTATACCTATCTGTCTTGTCAGGCAGCGGATTAGGGAATGGGAGCGAGAGGAAGCTGCCTCTCTGTGGCAAGCTCTCCCAGGTATGAGACAATCAAAATTGTTCATTGCTAGCTACTCTCATAACCGGTCCTTTGATCTACTCAGCCTGAGCAGAAACAGGGTCAGAATTATATGTGGACTTCTCACAGGTGACTCCCGTCTTCGAGGTCACCTCAAAACGATGCGCATCGTTTCGGATGCAAGCTCTTGTTTCTGTGAGGCCGACGACGAAACCCCAGAACACATCCTCTGTGAATGTGAGGCTCTAGCTTGCCGTCGAACTGTTTTCTTCGGCATTGCCTATCCTATGGCCGAGGACGTGGCCTCGATCAAGCTCGGCCATCTCAGTCGATTTATCAGGATGGGCGGATTGGATTCGCAGATTTAGTCCTGCTCTGCAGGATTCGGGTATAGCACAATAGACTTATTAGTCGCAGTGCTTGTGGCTCTTTTATTACCTATGACCCATCTATAATTTAACCTAAATTACGTTACTTTGATTGGATCATGAAAACCCACGGAACAAGAAAATTCAAAACGAGTGATGTTTACTCGAATTACCCTAATTACCTGTTACCTGGCATTAACGAAAAAAGGTATGAGTGTGCATTACCCAAATCAGTGTTTAGTCGGTTTTCCTGACTCTTTTTTTCGATGAAGTAACTCTCGTACGGGTCGAGTTTGCTGGGTCTCACTTCTTTTACAACGGTTACCTGCTCCATTTTGTGTCCCTTTTCTACAATGTGACGTGCGACCGAGGACCTAAAGTGTGGTCTCTTACTCCGTTTCGCCAACTCGGTTTCCTTCCTTTTGGCAACGACCATATGCATGAAAAGTGAGTCTCCTTTATGGCCAGTTTATACGGGACGTTGGCACTCATTCAGGAAGATCTTGACAATTCTCAAAATCAATTATCTAACCCATTCTACAAATATTTGTCGAATTTTTCAAGTCGCTATCTTCATTCTAGCGTTTATTTTAAGTTTCATTTGTAAGGGAAGTAGGGGTTTCGTTCGTCGGATTTTACGCATTTTCAATATCAGCAAGCTGAATCCTACTAAAAACATTTGACTAAAATTTCAAGTCACTAGCTTCATTTCATCGCTTATTATAAGTTACGTTTTTAGTGGAGGTAGGGGTTCCTTGGGTCAGATCTCGCCCATTTTCAATACAGTTGGTATGGTAAATGGTAAATGTTACTACCAACATTCAACTATATTTTCAACTCGTTAGTGTCATTCTATCGAAAGTTATCGTAATTAAAGTAATATTTGATTTTTGAAATTTTTAAGAGAGGTAGGTGTTTTCTTTGATCTGGTTATGCCAAATTTACTAAAACCCAAGCAGGTTCTCAACTCAAGGTTACATGCCAAAAATCAGGTGTCTACGTCAATTGGTTCAAGAGTTATAGACAAAATCGTGAAAAGTAGGGTAGTTCAGGGCTCTTTGTAAGAAAATTACCATCAGTTTTCAACTGATCGATTTTATTTGTCCAGGAGAGTAGTCCGGTTAGCACGTTCGCCTTCTACGTACTGGGCCCCGCCGGTTCGATTCCTACTCAATGCGGTAGTTTTCGATAAAAAGGGGATTTACGTGTCGGACTATGAGCCCACTCAGCTATTAAATGGCTTTGCAATAGGCATATTGCTAGGCAAGGTATGACGGGAGAGTTTTGCGAAGATGGAGGTCAATCAGTCTCTCGTTGTTTAAGCAAGGTTGAAGAGTAAAAAAGTGTAAAAAAGAACTCTCACTTCCGTCCAGCTTCTAGGAGCGTGTCCTAATTCAAGGTATGCAGTTAAGATGATCTCAATCCACGGATATACAATATCTAAAGAATTTTGAAATTAATTTTGTTAACATATATAGATATTTCTTATGATGCAGGTGGCTGACATACGTATTCAATCCATTTGGTCGCATTCTACTAGAAGCCGTGAAAGGCTATGGCATTATCCTTACTCTGCGCCGTACATCCCAAGTAGCTTTCATTGATTTGTATATTTGCAGTCAGTGAATTCCAGCACTAAGCAAACTTCGTCATATCTTACTTTTTATGTTAATATTTGTCTTAGCAGATTATGATGATTCAACACAACACTCGTATTGAATTTCTGATAGCTTTTGTACAGTTTGTAAATGTTCAAAACGGAACTGCACAGACCCCTTATTGAAGGATCATATTGACGGGTCATACGAAAGTTTTCTCAATGTCTGGTTAAACTGCCAGTTAGCTATCTGGGACAGTTAATTTAACCTAAGCGTGAGTAACGGTCAAAATATGATAATGCTAGAAAGTTCAGCTAATGCCGTAGAAAATCCAGTTGATTTTCTCGGCGGAGTTCTGCTGCCGGTTCTTTTCCATTCTACGTCTGTATCGTCACTCAACATTCATTTGCAGCTGAGTTGGTTTCAAACCCTCTTCCATCGAATGAATTTCGAGAACTCTGTTTTTTGTGATCAGTTTAACTGTCTCATTTGAATGTGTAACCATAAACAGTTCTAGCTGTGAAGATCTCTGCAGCCCATACCAGCTGTTTGGAAATATCGTCCGACCAATTTTTAACTAGAGGATGGGTGTCGTTTAGCGTTTATCTGTAGAATAAACTTTAAATGGACATTGTAAAAATGGCTCATAATGTACTAGAACCTCACTTCCTGGCGAAAACAACTTCTCATTAGTAACTCAAAAAATTGCTTTGTATAGTAGAAACGAACAGCAACAAACGAAATCCCAACATCAAACAATATTCAACTCCTTAGATCCTTAAAAACACAGCGTAGTCAACCGTCATTTAATCATTAAATTCAAGGCAACAATTAAAAATGAACGACAATCAAGAGTTGGGTGGACATTATTCTCTCAATCCTTCGTAGTAAGACGTCGGTCGGTCGATACCACACGTACGTCAGCTCCTCATCATTGAAAGTGTCACAAGACCCATAGTAGTCACTTGCTGGAGACGCGTAGGGAAATTGAAAAACACTCTCAACTTTAATAGCAATATCATTACGATATGCAGAAAATGAATAAAAAAAAGTTGTACCTTGCCTGGCATTTGATACCCTCGAGCGAGTAATGACGACGCGAAGTTAGGTTATGCAGAAAAAAAAGAACAACCGCTCCCTTATCCGCCGCCTCAGCCACCACATCAAATGGCTGAGTGGTTTTTCGGTTTTCACAAAATAAGGATGTATCGAGAGCAGCCTGCCCCGTCAACCTACAGGCAACGGGAGGATTTTTTTTCCTATCGGTGAAATTCATTCTTCAAAACAAAATCGCGTCTCAATTAGTGACGCGACTAATTGCAAGGAAGTAGGCGAAGGACATGGGGGTAACGCGGAGGGACTTGAACGCTGCTCAATTGACGGTTGATTTCAAAATTATAGGAAATTGTGGTGAACGGTGGAAGGAAAGGGGAACACTTCAAAGGGGTTCGGTTATAATTAAATGTGTGGGACTTTTATTGATCTACACTTTATGTGGCAAAATTTGAGGGCAGTGGTATTATGATTTTTTTTTCGAGTGTTCGAATGATTAAATGAGCAACTGTAAATGCACAGCTTTATGTTTTCAGCATATTGAGTGCTCAAGTGATTGAGCAATTATCGTAATGAGGTATTATAATAGAAAGTGGAATCGTATTAATCAGGATAGGTAGCAGGTTGGTTATAATTATATATAAGGAGCAACGAAGAGTAACGGATTCCTTGATTCCAAGCGGATCAAAGACTTCTATTTTTCTTCAATTATTGCTATACGTTGCAATTTAACCCAATATTTCGTATTTCTAAGACATATCAATTGTCCTCCAAACGTGAAGCGAAGAGTATGTATTGATGTGCTCAAAGTTCTTCGTCATATCCCCGTTTAATAAAAGTCTCCTTATACCGAACAACAAAATCACGAAACTACTCTCAGCCGAACACTCCTTTGATTAATAATTCCATTCAAAATTAATCCAAATATATTCCATCCAAACTATAACCTTCTTCTATCACACAATCCGTCAATAAATTTTTATAACACGTCGCTGTCGCATCGTTCCAGGACGTAATGAACTCTCCCACAGGATCATACAGCTCCCAGTTTAACTAATAAAATTAGACAACAAATACTAGTCGCTCTACGTACGCTTAGGAAAGCTCAACACTGACAATCCGAAAAGATATTTTGTGTGCAAGGCGTGTATATTTAATTTAACCAATAACCGTAAAAAGAGCACACAGGCAAAAGTGAGCGAAGCCTTTTTTATGGTTAATCCCTTAACATCTCCTGGGGTACTCGGTAATAATGCACTACATCGCCTACTTTGCTTCGACTCACATTACCACTCACTCAACGACCACCCTGAACATTATTTGTACTCATCCCGGCTCGCGGGGTTGATTACGACAATGATGATGGCAGCAATGTTGAGTGGTGGCGATGCGAAAAGATGTTAACAGAGTCTCCCGAATTCCGAAATGTTTTCTAACTTTTAACTTCGCCCGGTACCAGCGAATCCTGTCATGGGAGCCGTTTTCACGACTTTGGCGATTCGCAGGTTTTATAGGGCGCGAAAGGTTCATATTATTGACGAGGCAAATGAAATGTGAAGAGTCCTGATCATATTGCCTGGAATTTGTTCAGTGAATTTCCCGGCGGATATACAGGACTTCAATACTGAAAAACCTATGATTGGAGCGATTCTAAAGCAGTTTATACTTTTAAGCCGGTCATAGATATTCCTTTGCATGGAATATAATATGGTAAGTGGCGGGTCGCAAGAATAAGTTAAAGCCTTTCCCCAGCTCGTCGTAGAAGACGACTCAAAGGACAGAATTGGTATACCAGGAATATGTATCGTACGAAACCTGTTATATGCTAGCGAAACGTCAAGTACGCATTCCAGGGGTAGCTATCCTGCTTTGCTTTGCTGACTTAACTCTTTCAGGGTTGTTTTCAGAATATCTGGTTAAACTGCCAGTTAGTTATCTGGGACACTAAACTAAACTTGAGCGAATGCAACGCACAAAATAGGATAATGCAGTTGAAAAGTTGGGTATGTGGGCTTGTAACCTGCGTACATGGAATAAATTTACACTCGAAACATTAAACGAGCCTCGGATACCACGGACTGATTCACCGGCAACGACTTTTGGCTACAAACAACGGACCACGATCGGTTTTTGGAACGTTCGGACGATATGGGGCGAGTGCAATAGTGCGAGGCTCACTGAAGTCGAACGGGAAATGACCGCATATAACATCGAAATACTAGGACTAAGCGAAACAAGATGGCCTGGATCGGGATCGACTTTATCACCAAGCTCCCAAACAGTACTGCTCTACTCTGGGAATGAAGACGATACGTCGCCTCGAATGGCAGGCGTCGGAATCCTGTTGACTAGGGAGGCACGCCTATCTCTAATTGACTGTAAGCCAATCTCCGACCGTATCATTATAGCCAGATTTAAGAAACCTAACAATAATTCAGTGCTACGCCCCGACTGAACCAGCGGATCAATCAGCTAAAGACGCATTCAATCACCGACTCGGTGACACCTTCTACAAGGCTCCCAAAGGTGACATAAAGATTATTATGGGGGATCTCAATGCCAAAGTCGGGTCTGACAATCTTGGTTTGGAACACATAATGGGCAATCATGGTCTAGGCAACAGGAACCAAAATGGCGAGATGTTCGTGGAGTTTTGTAACTCTCGTCAGCTCGTCATCGGCGGTACTTTGTTCAAGCACAAACGATGCCATTTAACAACCTGGGTTTCTCCAGATGGCAGAACAGAGAACCAGATTGACCATTTCCAAGACATGGAGGAACTGTCTCTTAGACGTCAGGTCGAAGCGGGGTGCTGATATTGGCAGTGTTCACCAACTTGTTGTCGCAAAAGTAGGCTTACGAACGGCAGCGATCCATCGCCCTCAAAATGCAAGAATTTTGCCACGTTTTAATGTGCAAAAGCTCAAAGATCCATCTATAAGACGTGCTTATTCCACCGCTTTGCACGAAAGAGCTAATGCACCGCCATCTTATGAGACTCCTACAATTGATGATAGATGGAACGTCGCTAAGGACTCATTTATTTCGTGCGGTGAAACTTTTGCGGGCAGATTGGAGCGCGGTAGAAGGCCATTCATTAGTGATTCTACATGGTCTCTAATCACGGCACCCATGAGAATTAAAGAACAAATCAACTCAGCCACTGACGACGCAGTCAAAGACCAACTTAGAGCTGAATACCGTTCTCTTCTGAAAGGCGTGCAAAGAAGCGTAAGACGGGACAAACGAAACAACATCAATGCATTAGCGAAGAAGGCAGAGGAAGCAGCTTACCGTGGTGACAGTGGAACCCTTTGCAAACTTATCAAGCCATTAACTGGCAGCTGAACATCCCGTGAAAGATAAGGACGGGTCTCTACTGGTCACTGCGACGGTGGAGAGAGCACTTCGTTGAGGTCCTCAACGACACCTTTGGACGTTCGAACTCATCTTCACTAGAAGTAAAAAATATTCCGCAAATAGCCAGAGTTGATACCAATCCACCATCTAAACAGGAATTAATTGTGGCTATTAAATCGATGGAAGCGGGTAAAGCCCCGGGGATATATGGAATTCCGGTGGAATTCTTTAAGGCGAATATCAACGCTACTGCGGATATTCTTCTCCCCCTTATCCAAGAGTGCTGGGAAACCGAAACTGTCCCTAAAGAATGGAAGAAGGGCGTCATTGTTAAGATCCCGAAGAAAGGTAACCTGAAGGATTGTAATAATTGGCGTGGAATTTGCCTCCTCCCCGCAGTCTCCAAACTGATGGCAAAAATAGTCTTAAACCGGATCAAGCAAACAGTTGACCGCACACTGAACGATGAACAGGCTGGTTTTCGCGAGGGTTTTTCATGTAGCGACCACATCAACACCCTCAGAATTATTATTGAACAACCCGCAGAGTGGAGATCCCCACTACGTCTCATGCTCATCGATTTCGGGAAGGCGTTTGACAGCGTTAACCGGGAATACATCTGGAAGGCCTTACACAGGAGAGGTATACCAGATAAAATAATATCCATCATCAAGGAGTCCTATAGCGGAGCCCAATGTCACGTCTTACACAAGGGTAAGCTTTCAGATCCCTTCGAGGTACATAGCGGAGTGAGACAAGGCTGCATTTTGTCACCTATATTGTTTTTGATTGCCATTAACGACGTACTCTGCAGTGCGTTTCGTGACCACCAGAGCAAAGGTATTAGATGGAACCTGTTTGAATACTTTCAACACCTGGATTACGCTGACGATATTTGTCTTCCTTCAAATATATCGGATCATCAAGTTCAAATGACGGATGCCCTGCACCGCGAAAGTGGCAATGCGGGGCTCAAAATCAATGCTGCCAAAACTAAGTACTTGAGCTTGGATACAGGAAGACAGAGCGAAATTTGTGTTTCGGGGCAGACGGTGGAAAAAGTGGACAATTTTTGCTACCTCGGAAGCGTAGTTACAGCAGATGGTTGAGCCGATGCTGATGTACAGTTTTGCATCAATAAGGCTCGGGCAGCTTTTTTCAGTTTAACTCCTTTCTGGCAAAACAACAACATCTCCAGACGTACCAAACTCAGGATCTTCGAAACCAATGTATTTTAAAATATTTGCTTCTTTATGGCTTTACCTTGGAAGGTGACCAGGGCGATAACAACTAGACTGCAAACTTTCGTGAACCAGTGTCTACGGCGCATCCTGCACATACGCTGGCCGGAGGTCATTTCTAATGACGACCTCCTGTTCATTACTGGCCAGGACAGGATAGGCACCTCTATAAAAAGGTGAAAATGGCAATGGATAGGTCACACACTTCGAAAAGGCCGAACAACATCGCTAAACGGGACCTCGATTGGAACCCACAGGGAACCGATGCAAGTCGCCGTGTTGGACGACCTAGAAACACCTGGAGAAGATCAGTTGAGGTCGAGGGTAAGTCAATAGGCAAATCGTGAAGTCAGTTAAAAGCGATGGCGGCGAACAGGACGAGGTGAAAAGTCGGCGTGGTTAATGCCCTATGCCCCACAAGGGGTTGGCAGGATTCAGAGAGAGAGAACCTTGAAATTATGGAAGAAATTAAATCATTTAATTAACTAATTATTTAATTTTGAAATCAAAAACGGATTCTTTGTCTAATCACTTTTTTATTATTGTTCCCTGACGCGTTTCGCTCTTTCGAGCATCTTCAGAGGGATTTATTTATTTGTTACAATTGCCTGTGTTTTTATACTATCTTAACATAGCGTGTACATAGCATTATTCAATACATCCTACTTAAGAGATAGTTAAATGGTCATTTACTCTAATTGCTGAAAAACCAGGATATAGAAGGTAATGTTACGTTAAGGTAGATGTTGTGACGCAATGTGATTCAGATTAAGCAAACGAGAATGGTTAAGGTCCTGATGGTAATTAAGTAGTGTTTTCCCTGGAGTCCTGTTCGCTCTGTTTATTTCAAGGGCTTCAACAAGGTTGAGTTTTTTCCCTTTTGAGCAGGTATGTAGGATCTGGGGTTTAAAGTTGTTTCCAACCTTATGACCTGTTTCCTTTAGGTGTTCGGAGAAATTGGAGAAATTAGAACCACTCATGTGTTCCTTGAACCTTGTCTCTATTGACCGGCCTGTTTGTCCCACATATGTTGCGAGGCACTCGGGACATTCTAGTTTGTATACTCCCGGTTTCTACTTTTTATCTGTGCGGGGTTTCGCATTAAAAAGTCTGTTTCCAAGTGTGTGACCACTTTGGAATGCTGGAACTAGTTTTTCTTTTTTGAGGAAGTTCCCCACTTTCTCTGAGAGGCACGGGATGTATGGTAGTGAGATATAGTTTTGGAGCCGTTCGTCTGACCCTCTGGGGTAGGCCATGCTGTTCGCCATTTCGTTCCTCTTCTTTTTTATTAGGTTATTAACCATGTGGTGGTCAAAGCCATTATTGGTAGAGATTTTTCTTATAAGATTCAACTCCAATTCTCTATTTGATTCCGACATTGGGATGACGAAGGCGCGGTGAATCATGGATCTGTAAGCCGCTATTTTGTGCGACCATGCGCAAGTTGAGTCCTCCGGGATGGTTCCATCCGAAAATGTCGGTTTCCTGAATATTTTGAAGTCGAACTTATTGTTTGAGTAGGAAATGGTAAGGTCTAAGAAGTTAATGGTGTTATTAACGCTTTTTTCCAGGGTAAATTTGATGTGAGTGTTTACCGTGTTAATGAAACCGAGAAATTTTTCGAGCTGCCTATCTGTGCCTTTGAAACCTACTATAATATCATCCACGTATCTGTACCAAAAAGCAATATGCGTTCTAGCCAGGGAAGATGATAGAATATTGGTCTCGAAGAAGTGCATATAGATATCCGCTAGGAGCGGGCTGAGTGGTGAACCCATAGGCAACCCTTCCCGTTGTATGAAGGTGTTATCTTTGAATTTGAAATAATTTTGCTGGAGACAGGTTTCAAGGAGGTTCAGAATGTCCTTTTTCTCTAGAGGGCAAATATTTTCCCCGCTCAGGATCGTTCCAACCAATGTCGGGCATTCTTTTGAAGGTATGTTCGAAAACATGTTGGTAACATCAAAAGAAACAAGTTTGAAATGTTCACCTGCGAGGGGAAGGGAATTTAATTTCAATGTAAGCTCAATAGAATTTTTAACTCCGTGCGTAGGATGAAATTGGGATAAGTCCCGAATTTTATCATTCAGTTTCTTGGCTAAGTGGTAAGCTGGCGCTGTGGTATACGGAACCACTGGCCGACAGGGGTTCCCTTCCTTGTGAACTTTGACGAGGCCGTAGATTTTTGGGGCTTCTGTGTTCATTGGTAAAACCCTTCTCTTTTTCCAATCATTTGAAAAGAGTGCCGTAGCTTCGGAAACTGAAAGTTTAATGTCTTTTAGAAATTGCGGCGTAGGGTCTTTCTTAAGTAATTCAACGTTAAGTTGAGAAATGGCCGTTTGCATTTTTGTCGTATAATCGGCCTCGCGCAATGTCACAATTGAATTACCTTTATCCGCTTTTGTTAATATAAGGGAGTTTTCTTCTCTTTTGCATTGAAGTCCTTTCAACACTGTTTTGGCATTGGTTCTCTTGGGGACAATCTTGAGCGATGAAATTATTTTTGCTAATTGTTCTCGCATAAGGTTGGAGTCCGGGATGTCTTTTTCGTTTCTGAGGATACCCAATTCCGAGTGAACTGAAAGAATATTTCTGATATTGTCTCCAGTCTCCGCTACGGGAGAAAACTTATGTCCTTTTCCCAATAGTTCAGTTTCAGAAGAAGTGAACTCAACGCCTGAGATGTTAATAAACCTGGAGAAAAATTCTTTTTTTTCAATGTTATTGCGTAAGGATCTTGCCTCTGCCTTGTTGTTCTTGTATTGGGCTAGTTATTAAACTTTAAATAGAAATATCTTTAACTCCTGTCTAACGCGTTTTTCCATTTGTAGCATGAGTTTCAGATATAAGTATGTGAGCTTGAAAAGCGATATAGTGTGATTTTCCTCCAAAACCTCAAAGGGTGACGTTCTTCGACTATCGGTTTTGGCTGTACTTCTAAGCCGAATTTTAACTTTGAGCAATACATTGGATGTAGAATTTGACGCTCTTTAATTTAAATCCTACTTAGTTTTTCGGTCCGAGGCACCGTTTTCAAATTATGAGGATATTAAAACAAATGGCTCAAATTTTCGGATTTTCGCCCGCACAGCCGCTCTGCCGCGGGCTCCAAGATAGCTCCATCTCTTAAAATAAATGTATGGGGACCACCAACAATCATACTAAACTGCATTTCTCTATCATATTTTTCAAGGTCAGATCGCTTATCGTCCCAACTAAATTAGACGTTGGACACTTTTCCGCAAGCTTCGTTCTTTGCACCAAGAGATTTTTGGCGTACTTCGTTGAGCCAGTCATTTCGCGTTCGCCAGGCTTGATGTCCCACGACCTCTGCGGCCTCTTATATTGCTTTTTAATTCTTCGGTAAAACCGTGTACACCTATGTTGCCGATTTTGTGTAACATGGGTGTCAGTTTTTCCCTAATGGCGTTTGTATATGCCTGCGCCGTAGCATCACTCAGGAGTTTGACAACCGCAAAGGTTTTGGGAGGGCTGATCCTTGACTGATGCACTGAAGAGGTCCTACTCTGATAGGTTGCCTTAAGTGATGGTCGGAATCGCAATTTGCTCGTCGGCATGATTGGGCATCCATCACGCTTGAAGCCCATCTTTTGCTTATGATGACGTGGTCAATCTGGTTGAAGGTGCGTGTATCGGAAGTTTTCCAAGTTTCTTTATGAATGCGTCGTTGCGGAAAGCATGTTGTGCTTACGACAAGGTTCCTACTGCATGTGAAGTCGATTAGTAGCTGACCGTTGTCATTGCATTCTCTGTGGAGGCTGTGTCCTTCTGTGGTCCCCCAGTTAGCACACCCCTGCACCCCTTAAGCACATCGTAGGTCAAAAATATTGATGGCCAACGATAACCAACACCATAGGCAATAATATCTTCTATAAGTTTCGTTACAATCACTTAATATTTAATAATAGGAAATTCACTTAAAGTTAGGCATTTTTCAACTATCCATACAAAAAATACACTTACCGGCCTCGTGTAGACGTGTGAGTATTGTACACTTGCATATTGTTTTTCGTAAAGCGAATTGTAGCTTAACCATTTCTGAAAGAGTTATTATTGGTGGGAAAAGAGGAGGGACAGGGGTTTAGGCTGGTCGCTGACTCTGCTTTTTATAGTTACACACACAATTTTTTTTTGAATGTAAGTTTACAATTTGCAATGTCATCGTAACATGAATGGTTAAGCATCTCGAAGAGTAGGACAGTTTGTCTCGTATACACACATATCCATCTACAGTACAGCTTCCCGTTTTAAAATTATTACTTTGAGAGGTGACAGATGCAGTATTTTCTTTTGAACTAGCATCTAAGATACTCTATCATGGATAAGACATTTTAATAATGGTCTTTTTATCCATCTGAGTGGTACCAAGAAGAGCGAGGAGCCGATATTTACATTCAAAAATAAGCGGCTGCTACAAAACTCTCGGATTGCTGGCGTAGCCCTCTATTTAGACATGGATATGTTTTATAGCTGGGGGTCATCCTAAAAATCTGTCCGTCACACGAAATGTCTGTTTTTCTACTCGGGGGTCAGAAGAGGAAACAAGCCCATTGAAAATTTTTCTTTTCTGGCTGTGCATGTCGTTTGAGTGAAGTGGTCATTGTGCATGGTTGTTGCTTGTGGATCCGCGCGGGCGGCGCGCTTGCGGGGATCTTGTGTGTACATGTTGAGATGTTGATTGACGTTGTGGACGGCAAGAATGAATGTAGTGGCCGATTTAAAATAGCACCCATTGTACTATCTGAATCACTAGGATCCCAGAAAAAGTAGAAAGTAGTCAGTTCGACTAACACTTGGACATGCGCAGACGCAATTTGAGAGAGTGTACATAGTTCCCGCCCCCCGAAGATGAGCGAGAGCTGGTGAAGTTAATTCGAGCCAAATCGGGTGATCCAGCGACTGTGGTTGTCCATTTGCAATGGCGGCGATTTGAGGTCTGACTGATTCACAATGTGGGCCCCCACCACACGTGCAATAAGCATATAGAACAAAATGGCGGATTTATACTACGTGCTATAAACATAGATCAAAAGCTCCACATACGGTACGATGTATTAGCAGCATAAATGTTGACTTTCAATAGGGCGTGTCTATCTCTCTCATGTGGTTGGGTTTTCAATCTCATTAGTATCCGGTTTATATGGGGACGTAAGCTTTCAATGGGGTATGTCTCTCTGTCTCTTAAAGGGGGTGTTAAGTTTCATTTGGAGCGGGTTTATCGGGAATGGGTTCTTGGAAGACAGGTTATTGGCTTTTGGTGGGAAATGATACAAAGTATCTACACTGCATGCAGATACATCGAAACATGGATATGTCTTTGGCTACCGACTGCGTGGAACCTGTTGTGTTGAAGATATCGACGTAAGTTTTATAAAGATCCCAGTATAGTTATACTGGATGAAATCATTCGACAAAACACATCCCATGCTTTCGGTAGGCATACGACATATCCATGTTTCGATGTATCTGCATGCAGTGTAGATACTTTGTAGCATTTTTTATTCTTTAATTATTTCAGTTCAAAGACCGCATCTTACAGTTTCGTTAGCCCAGCCGTTGTTCGGGGTCCGCATTAACTGAGCATTGCCACCGAGTTCTCGGTCTTTCTCTCAGCCGTGTTCCGCTAATGTGTTAAGTAGGTATGCGCTTTTGCATTCGACTGTCATCCTTACCTGATCTGCCCATTGTAGGTGTTTGATAGTTTGATACCTTTATAATCCCAACAATTTTCTTGCAGTTCTATATCATAAGTTTGCCATAATTCCAAATTAACCTATCAATAACCACTTCATTGAACCCAGATCGTACAAATTGCCCTGAAAATCCAACAAATTGACTTGTCCGACCTCAAAGTTATTCACCATCTGGATATCCTCAAATTTCAATCGAATCCTTTAAATTCCTCGAGATTCAAAACGTCTCACTTAACACCACCACCTATTTATCCAGTTAACTAGTCAACAAGCTCCGTCGTAAATCCAAAAGGCAACTGTTTTCGGATTGATTGATTTTCAAATATTTATCTTGTGCCAAAAAGTTTTGCGTATCAGCTCCATTGCACACCCCACCCTCGCCCAATCCTTGAAAATTTGCATCGTTTCAGTAATCTCCGGGATCTGTTTAAAATGTCGGTAATTTTTCAGTCATCCTTTTTATCGGTTGCGGTGGAGGCTGACAAAACTTTGTCGGCCTGTTTATTATGTTATGGGTCCCGAAGACATGGTCTGCCTGAAATTTCACATGTGAAAAATTCCACTCAATCGTCCTTTATTCTGGCAACCGATTCGGCGGTGACTTTTCTTTCAGCGTACTCGATAAAAAAGGGATGACTACCCAAAATTCTAGTGGCTGCACGCAACACTCTCTCAACGATGTCCCTACTAAACCCTTGGCAAATAATCGAGGACATCGGGGAAGCGAGAAGGAATGTTTCCCCGAACAAACAAACATCTGTGCAACGTGTGTGTAAATTTTTGAAATGTTCGACGTAAGAAAAACGGGTGAAAGGACCAAACTCAATCTACGATGCATGGGAAGCGTGGCGAGAGGGGAGGTTTAAAACAAATATGCTCATTTGATCAGGATCGAATTGGCAAGAATGGGATAGGAAAGGGAATATGTACATTACATATTTGGTTTGTTATTTCGCAAGAGCTTTTCGGGACGGGACAATATTTTATCAATGTCGCCAACACATTTTTGGAAGGAGTACCTATATACATGCGAGAGGAAATTTTAACATCACATCCGCACCTCCGATTCGGGTAAATAATGGCGTTACGGGGATGAAGTAATGTTTACGAGTGAAATGATCAGCATTACAGGAGGGCGGCAAGATGATACGTTGCCATCCTTCGCGATGTAACCGTTAGATGCGGAGAGTAGCAAAAAATGTGAATTTAATGTCATTAAATATTTACATACGCGTGGTTGGGCGCAAATATATCTTAGTCCGTCGGCGTATAGTGGCCGGAGTGATGGAAAAGTGGGGTAGGTAAGGATTTTACCTTTACCTTTTTGTCATCATCATCGCCATTGTCTTTTTATAGGTATTTCAGGAATTAGAAGGAATTTTCTACATAAATGTGGGATGTTCAGTGTGTAGGTGAGGAAGTTTGAAAGTTGCTTTCTTGGCTCCTTGCAACTTTTGGCTTCAAATGAGTTGTTGATTGTAAGCCACTAAAGAGTAGACTTTTCCTAATTCTGACTTAATTCTGATAAGTGAACTGATTCCTAGAAAAAAAAGAATCATTAAAATCTTATAATCAAATGAATGTTTTAAAGCGGCTCGGGCAACAGAACAAGCACATGTGTAGACTATTCTTTGCAAGTACAAGAAATAAATAATATTGATGCGGAAATCGTTATAGTGTACATATGTAAATAGTACAACTTTTACGCTGGATTAAAAATTGCGTGAATTTGACCAGCTGACTCCGAAATGCCGAAAGTAGTGATAAGTAGATTTCATATGATAGCTGATGAATTATATTGCTTTTATTTCAATGAAATGTATTGTAGATTTGGTGAATGATGGTAAATGTACATATATAAAGTTAGTGAAACAACTTCTGCAGATTGAGTCGGAAAATGAGCAGTAATTAGCCTCAAATTAGTCGCTCATTAGCTGTTCATTTAAAAAAAATAAGTTTATAAATAAAGTTAGCGAAACAAACGGTGAAAAGAGATACCATATAAAATAAGAGTAAGTCCAAAATTTGCCGCTAATTTGTCGCTAATTAGTTGTGGATAAATCAATTTTGTCGTTGTTCATTAAAGAAAATACCACCGAACGGCTGAGAAAGCTCATGACGTCACACTTTCAGTTTTTTCTTAAACGTGCGCACATTTTGTACGAAATTTCATGGTTTTTGAGAGAAAAATTGCTTTCAAATCTACGAATTTTGATGCACTTCCTAATTTGGACCTCCACAACAAGGGGAAGGTTACTCTTTGTAGGGCATTTCGAAAATCCACCCTCATCCCCCTTTACCACCTTATGCCATATTCAGACAGGCACTAGATTTGCCAAATCTCGGGATTTTACCAAATCTATCAATAAATCCACTAGATTTTTCATACATTTTCAAGATTTATAAATCTAGATTTGGTGCTTGATTTTTAAAAAATCCCGTCTCAAATCTATTGATTTTCAGCATCCATACGTACACCCTAATTTTATATCCACCACACTTTGCGTTAGGACTTTTCATTATAAATAAGAAGAAGAGTACCATAATTTGACGTTTAGTCGTTTGGCTATGTGCTATTCTTCTAGTTCTTTGGTGCTATTAAACATGACCCAAAAGAAAAGAAAAGAATGTTAAGTGGTCGGACCATGCGGAAAGCTCGATAATATCATTGTGGGAAGAAAAAATTATGAATTTTAGAAGACCACGAAGAAATTTCAACATCTACAAAGAATTGCAAGCGGAAATGGAGCGGCTGAAACTATACTTCACAGCTGAAGAAATTCGTGTAAAAATACACAACCTGCAAAACCGATTTAGGTAATTATCTCTTAAAATTAAAATATTAATTGAATTTTCTTTTCTAACGTTTTATTTTAACAGAAAAGATACAAATTTGATGGGCCCTTCCTGAGGCTCACCATCTTCTTGGCCATTATATCAACGGCTTAACAGTTTTTTAGGAAAGTTTCGCATTTGCAATCTCGAAACGGTAACCACAGACCGTATTGAAGGTAGGAAAAAAAATTCAAAGAATTCAACCGTTTAATTTATATATTAATTATTATAGATGCAAACGTGACACAATACGATATGATGATTTCAAAATGTTGCTCGGCGAAGAAGATTCAATTTCAACAGGAACGCCATCAACATCAGCAGCAGCTCAGTCGCAGCCAGCAGCTCGACAATGGTCGTCCTCAGAAGCACCATCATCGCCGTTGGAATCTGAATTCCACATAAAATCTAGTGCCGTCTAAAAAAAAGACAAAATTTAACTTTGATTGTAGGTTGTTCACTGGTTATTCCGTTTTGTGTAAAAATAAATAAATAAAAGATGAGGTAAACAATAAAATCATAAATCTAACGGAAATAGATATACCCGAAAACATAATAAATATTTTAAGTCTGGGACCTAATTTTGACTTTGTTAATGTGCAAAATAACAATAGAACTATAGCTCAACTAATAACAGATATTGAGTATAATTTAAACAACTATAACATAACTATTAGAGATGATTTTAGAGAAAAGATTTCCCAAATAATATATAAAGAAATGAGATATATTTTAATAAGAACAAAACACACTCGCATATTGGTGATCTGATTGATAATGCAAAACGATTTTTTAAAAATCACCCTGAAATCATCGTCACTATCAGTGATAAAGGTAATAAGACGGTACTGATGACGCAACAACAATATTCGCGAAAAATGGATGAGTTGTTAAGCAGTAACAACTATGTAGAAATAGCAAAAGATCCTACTAGCTCACTACAGAATAAGGCAAATGACTTTATCAAACAGCTGCATTATAGGAAAATAATAGATATAGATACACACAAAGAATAGAGTGATTAATACAAGTGCCAATCCACCACGTATACAGGGAAGACCGAAGATTCATAAGGATGGAGCCCCTCTTAGGCCATTGGTAAGTTGTATTAATTCACCAACTACCAATATATAAAAATTTTTACAACCGTACATCAACAAACTTAGAGATAGATTTGGCTTCAATATAAAAAACTCTTATGAACTAGTTGAACACATTAAAAACATTGGGTGGTATGCATAATAATGAGGATATACTCAAGAGTGAAGTCTATTGAGGACATTCCTGAGCCTGCTATGTTCGGTGAATCGAGTGAAAAATTTGTATGCATAAAACTACTTTCCGCTCCATAGTGAAAATTGAGTGGAATTCTGTCAACTCAGCTTTACTCCACTCGACTCACTTTATGCATACCACCCATTAACGTTGATGAGAATCATAGATTAATATCGTTTGACATAACAGATATGTTTACAAATATTCCAGTTAACCATGTTCTAAACACTATCAACAATGAATTTGAAACTATTAACTCCGATATACCTAAGAAAACATTTATAGATATGACTCGACTTTGCTTGGAAAATAGCTACTTTGTGTATAAACTTAAGGTTTGTAGTGATGACTGCCGGAGGACGAGGAGTACAGGTTGGCCGTGAAGGCCAAAAGGCACCAAAGGTGAAAAAAACCTCTCCAACATGCTGCAGGTGATGTGCGCTGGCAGACCAGCTCAGTTATCGGGAGTTGCGGGGTGAGTTACGCAGCTGTTGGCCTCCGTCATCAGCGTACAAAACAAGTATCGCACATCAGGCCCGTTACAAAAAAAAAAGAGACAAAGGCAAAGAAATTCAAAAATATATATAAACTGAAAATTAAGGTGCACGTCAGAACGGCAAACTCCCATCAAACAACAGCAAAATCCCGTGCAGGGACAAAGGACTGCATCAGTCAAACTACTCAAATAAGGCACGAAGGCCGGATACACACAAAAAGAAACCGTCCAGTCAGGACAGATTCCTTTTCCCTCCAGGTTGCGTGAGCCTAAGATAGTGTTCGGCTCATATAGGGGCCCCAGATGACATGGGCCCTGCGCTCACAACCCTCCCGGCCGTGAGATTTCATGGCGCAACATTGTGAGAAATCTCCCAACTAAAGAAATCAAACCATGAGACGCCGAGAGGAGGGAGGGACGGAAGAAAAGGCTCTACTTAGCCCTGCATTTTATTTTTGCTTAACATGGCGCGTACCAAATAATTCAGACAGATAAACGCATGTATATTTATATATATTTTTTTTTTTATTCAAAACTATTCGTTATTCGGCAAAATTCAAGTTATTCCTATTTACGATATAGTGTATCTTTCTTAAGTTTTTTTTTTCGATTTTATCCTTTTTTTTTCATGTATTCAACTAATAAAGCAAGAAAGAAACGTATTCTAGGCTGAAGTACTATACATCGAGTTGTAATAGCACTCTAAAAAAAAACATTTCTCATTATGTGATTCACAACTAAATAGAATTCTTTTCCCAGTAGAAAACATTTAGCTTCAACTCGCATACATCTGGGCTTCCAATACCGACGTTAAGTGGGCAAATTTGTCAGAGGTCAACAATTCCCCCCTTTTTCATTTAAATCCCCCATAAGACAATTCTTAGGACCAGCAGAAAATGATACAAATTGAATGTATTTATAATAAATTTTCTGTGAATTCAAATTTTCAATTGAATCGTCACAACAAAATAGAGACCAATAAAATGATACATCCGAACAAAAATGAATTATGAGAGTTATCGAGAAAAATGGAATAAAAAAAAACCTTATTTTTTTTTCGATCTGCGTATATGGGATAATTTACCCTGCAATACGAGTGTACAAGTATTGATGATTTCTACTTTGAGACTGCCTTTATAACTTCATCTCTCATCAAAACACTCTTAACACGTTATCTCGCACCACAGCGTCTTATTAGAGAAAGTGGGATAGCTACTATTGGTACGGAGAACCTTTCATGATTGTTCTGCTCGTCGCCTTTGCTTTGGTGTTAGTTCAGGGGCCCACTTACCTGGGGGCTCCTGCGCTGGTGGTGGAGCCCTCCACACAATGGCACTTTTCTCCCAACGGAACGGACAGCGGACCACCAGGATCCCTCAACCACTCCCACAGTAACCGTTTTTCGCAATCTCTGTTTTCCGGGACTTTGCAAACAAGCGAACAAAAGTTACCATAAAAATTCACGGACCGAACGCGATACGAATGCGAACACTCCTCGACACTCAATGCCACGGAATCAATTTTCAATTTTAAATTTTGTATTTTTCCGCCATTCACAGAAAAATACATTTCCACCGGATCCTAAGGCGAATCACGGATTTTCCCTTTTTTAGGGTTTTGTAGTAAAACAAAACCCTTATGAAATCGGTCAAATGACTGTCTGTCCGTCTGTCCATGGAATATCTCAGGAACGGCTGAAGCTACATACATGAAATTTTGTAGGAATGTGTAGAATTACTATAATTCGCCGGAGAAAGCGAATCGTCGTAATAGGTCAACTTTAAGGGGAGGTCCCCATAGAGGGGAAATGAAGGTCGAAATTTTTTTTTCGTTTGGTACAGGCAAGTGGGGTATCATAAGAAAGGTACCGTCGAGTACATTCCATTTTTGAAATTTTTCCAAATTTGAAGAAACGGGAAAAGAGGGAGAGGGGAAAATATGTCATCCGAGTTTGTCCCCCCCCTTGCATTTCGAGACCGTTATACTAAGAAATATGAAAATTTACAAAAAAGCGCCATTTTACCAGTGTAGAAAACCTAGATTTCTAGAATTTTGAAATTTCATCAGAAAAGGTTAATAATAGTACATTTCTATAGTTTCAGTTAGCACAACCCTGCACCCCTTACGCGTAGCCGAGGTCAAAAATATTGATGGCAAATGATAACCAACATCATAGGCAATAATACCTCTAAGTTTCATTATAATCACATAATATTTAATAATAGTGCATTCATTTAAAGTTCGGCATTTTGACACTATCCACACAAAAAATACACCAACCGGCCTCATAGGTGTGAGTACTACTTTCATGTTGTTTTTCGTAGTGCGAATTGCAGTTATTTAATTAATCATTTTTTAAAGGGTTAAGATTAGTTGGGGGCGCTGTGTCTTAATTGGCCAACTGTACCGGGTAGAAGGAAGGGGGGGGGGGTCCACATAGAGGCGAAATTAAGGTCAAATTTTTTTATCGACTGATATAAGCAAATGAGGTGTCGTGAGAAAGGTAATGATGAGTATATTCCATTTTTTTGCATTTTCTCGAAATTTACAGAAAGGGGAACAATGGGGGAGGAGAAAATATTAGTTTGTAATTTGACCCCCCCTTGCCTGCATTTTGAGACCGTTATACTTAGAATTATGAAAACTTACAGGAAGTGGGTTTCGAAAAACATATAAAATGGAAAATAGTGGAATTTGTATATCTTCTCAGAATAGGTCAATAATAGTTTATTTGTATAGTTACAGATAGCACACCCTTGCACGCCTTAAACACGTTCGAGGTCAAAAGTACTGATGGCCAACGATAACCAACACCTTAAGCAATAATATGTTCTAAGTTTCGTTACAATCACGTAATATGAATTAGCATGTAAAATGTAAGTGGGTAAGACATTTTAATTAAGTTTTTTGTATCCATCTGAGTGATATCAAGAAGAGCAAGGAGCCGATATTTAAAATATATACCAAAATAAGCGCTTGCTACAAAACCCTCGGATTGCGGGCGTAGCCCTCTATATTCCGGTTTCATTTGTTTTTGGTTTCCCGGACGCGACGCGATTCAAAATCAAAAAAAATGAAACCGGAATATAGAGGGCTACGCCCGCAATCCGAGGGTTTTGTAGCAAGCGCTTATTTTGGTATATAAATATCGGCTCCTTGCTCTTCTTGATATCACTCAGATGGATAGAAAAAACGTAATTAAAATGTCTTACCCACTTACATTTTACATGCTAATTCATATTACGTGATTGTAACGAAACTTAGAACATATTATTGCTTAAGGTGTTGGTTATATTACGTTTACACTATCCTCAGATTACTTCATCTGCGCCGGCTGACTTCATCTGCAACTGTCATATGCATACAATTTTAAACTCACAACACCCAGATTACGCTGCAGATGAAGTAATCTGGGGATAGTGTAAACGTAATATAATCGTTGGCCATCAGTACTTTTGACCTCGAACGTGTTTAAGGCGTGCAAGGGTGTGCTATCTGTAACTATACAAATAAACTATTATTGACCTATTCTGAGAAGATATACAAATTCCACTATTTTCCATTTTATATGTTTTTCGAAACCCACTTCCTGTAAGTTTTCATAATTCTAAGTATAACGGTCTCAAAATGCAGGCAAGGGGGGGTCAAATTACGAACTAATATTTTCTCCTCCCCCACTGTTCCCCTTTCTGTAAATTTCGAGAAAATGCAAAAAAATGGAATGTACTCATCATTACTTTTCTCACGACACCTCATTTGCTTATATCAGTCGATAAAAAAAATTTTACCTTAATTTCGCCTCTATGTGGACCCCCCCCTTCCTTCTACCCGGTACAGTTGGCCAATTAAGACACAGCGCCCCCAACTAATCTTTACCCTTTAAAAAATGATTAATTAAATAACTGCAATTCGCACTACGAAAAACAACATGAAAGTAGTACTCACACCTATGAGGCCGGTTGGTGTATTTTTTGTGTGGATAGTGTCAAAATGCCGAACTTTAAATGAATGCACTATTATTAAATATTATGTGATTATAATGAAACTTAGAGATATTATTGCCTATGATGTTGGTTATCATTGGCCATCAATATTTTTGACCTCGGCTACGCATAAGGGGTGCAGGGTTGTGCTAACTGAAACTATAGAAATGTACTATTATTAACCTTTTCTGATGAAATTTCAAAATTCTAGAAATCTAGGTTTTCTACACTAGTAAAATGGCGCTTTTCTGTAAATTTTCATATTTCTTAGTGTAACGGTCTCGAAATACAAGGGGCGGGGGACAAACTTCGATGACATATTTTCCCCTCTCCCTCTTTTCCCGTTTCTTCAAATTTGAAAAAAATTTCAAAAATGGAATGTACTCGACGGTACCTTTCTTATGATACCCCACTTGCCTGTACCAAACGAAAAAAAAATTTCGACCTTCATTTCCCCTCTATGGGGACCTCCCCTTAAAGTTGACCTATTACGACGATTCGCTTTCTCCGGCGAATTATAGTAATTCTACACATTCCTACAAAATTTCATGTATGTAGCTTCAGCCGTTCCTGAGATATTCCATGGACAGACGGACAGACGGACAGACGGACAGACGGACAGACAGACATTTGACCGATTTCATAAGGGTTTTGTTTTAATACAAAACCCTAAAAACGAAAAATTCGCCGGCTCCAAAACGTGCAAAAAAATCAAAGTACTACCGAGCGGACTACCCACATGCACGCCAACTCTTCAACGACTCCCTTCCCGAAACGAAAAACTCTCTCATCCCCGGCGGTCAGATCTCCGCACCTTTGGAGATGCGCGCCAAAAAATGCCCTCTCAAAAGCCCCCGCGATGACGTCGGTTGCTCAGTGGGTCCGTTCAATTTCGGTCCAATAAGGCGGCATCTATTGCTGAAATTTTTGTTAGGTGGCAGCATATTCACTTTGAATAATTTGCAATATTACAGGTTATAAAAGCCAAAGGCCTGACTTTGGGAGGATCCTTAAGTGTAATTGCGGCTGACATTTACATATCTGAAATCCTAAACAATACTATATACAATAAATTTAAAAATAAAATCCTATACATTAAAATCTATGTGGATGATATAATTGCTGCAGTGAAATTGGATGCCATTCAACCTATTCTAAACGAACTTAATGCGGTACATGAGGATATAAAATTCACGGCTGAAATAGAGAGTAACAACCAACTAAATTTTTTGGATGTCACATTAACAAGGAAAAATAATTCAATTACAACTGAATGGTACAAAAAACCTACAACCTCAAACAACATTTTAAACTACAAGTCACAACACCCTGATTATATAAAGAAGAATGTAGCATCCAACTATATTTTCAGAAGACTAAAATTAAGAGAGCGACAATTATGGCCAGATCACATTAAGGAAATCAAAGTAATTCTACAAAATAATTTATATCCGAAGCAAATTATTAATAAGTTAATAAAGAAAACTAAGTTTAAAATTATAAACATGAATAATGAAAACAGGAACAGACATCAAAATATAACCAAAATATACCAATCAATACCGTACATCCCTAATATGTCCGATATGGTTGCCAAAATACTCCCAAATAAAACAAGGGGGGCAAAAACTCCTCTTCCATAGTCCTCCGCGTGGGCGCCCCCTGGAACGGCAGTGGTCACTGACCATTGCCAACCAACGTGAAGCCGCCAGTGATGGCGGTGCGATGATTTGGCTGAGGTACCCCTGTGGTGTGGGGTGTGAAAAAAATACCACGGCCTTTCCCTTTGAGGGCCTGTCGTTAAAACCGACAATCAAAGGACAGGATGTGTATGCCAGCAACTTGCACTATCCGAAATCTTTATATGCTAACGAAACGTCAACTATGCCTCGGATAAGGACTGACTCAACGGTTACGACTTTTAGCTATCGTACAATGACAAAGATTGGATTCTGGAATGTGCGTACTCTCCTGGACAATGGATCAGAAGGTCCCCAGAACGCACGATTTCTTCAATTAGAGAGTGAATTTCTGAGGTACAAATTAAATATCTTAGGAGTTAGTGAGATAAGATGGTGGAACAGCGGAGAATTCATCTCTCCAACGGGCAGCACTGTAATGTTGTACTCCGGTAAAGCTACCGGTAGTCGCCGTGAGTCAGGTGTGGGGCTCCTTTTAACCAGAGCCGCGCGAAACTGTCTCTTATCCTGGGAACCGGTCTCTGACAGGGTCTTGACCGCCAGGTTCCGGACCAAAATGAGGAACATCTCAATAATACAATGTTATGCCCCTACTGAACCAGACAATGTCTTGGCAAAAGACTCCTTCTACGAAGAACTAAACGCCGTTCAGAGCAGAACACCTAAAGGTGACATTATAATGGTTATGGGTGATTTGAATGCGAAAGTTGGCGCTGATAACTATGGGCTCAGACATGTGATGGGGAGACACGGTCTTGGTGATCGTAATGACAACGGTGAAAGATTTGTGGAGTTCTGCAACTTTCACAGTCTCTTCATCGGTGGTACTATGTTTGAGCATAAGGACCACCACAAAATCAGTTGGTCCTCTGTTGATCGGCGCTGAACACAAAATCAAATCGACCATTTTGCCATTAGTAAAAGATTCAAGAGTTGCCTCCTGGACGTGCGAAACAAGAAGGGTGCCGATATTGGGATGGGAAGAGACCATTATCTTATGATCGCTAATGTTCGATTGCGTATTGCAGCCGTGCGCCGCCCCAGCGACGAAAGATCCAGGCCCCGCAAATTCAACACCGCTCGACTAAAAAATCCAGCTGTCTTACAACAATATAATGACCATCTTGCGCAAAAAGCAGCTGAGATAACTAGTCACCCAGATAGTGACATAAACGAAAACTGGGATGCCATCAAAAATGCGTACATTGATAGCGCAAATACCATCCTTGGCCCAAACCCGGATTGCCGGAATAAGCCCTGGATGTCCGACGCTTCATGGCAGCGGATTGTTGAAAGAAAGGAGCTGAAAGTTCGTTTGGCTGCAGCATCAGACGACAATCGAAGCAGCATCGAACTCCTTTACCGTCAGAAAGCTCGAGAAGTTCAGCGTAGTGTGCGACGCGATAAAAGAGTTTATGCCAATTCTCTTTTAGCGTCAGCAGAAGAAGCCGCTAGAAGTAACAACTTAAACGCCGTATACGGTGTCATCAAGGAGTTTACAGGTGGTCGTAACTCCTGCCAACATCCGGTGAAAGATAGTGATGGAAAGCTACTTATCTTGGAAGAAGATCAAATGAGGCGGTGGAAAGAACACTTCGCCGCGGTCTTGAACCGTGTAACCTCTGGTGAAGTTCCCCCTCATATAGATAATTTAGCTAACCATCAAAATGTGCGTATACGGTCCACTGCCCCGACTAAAGAGGAAATAGTCACTGCAATTATTGCACTAAAACGAGGAAAGGCCGCCGGACTTGACGGCATCCCTGCCGAACTTTATCAAGCAGCCCCAAGCGTAACTGCCGATTTGCTGGACCCACTTGTTGATAAAGCGTGGAATACAGAGACCTTTCCCACTGAGTGGAAGGAAGGTTTGATCATCAAACTTCCAAAGAAGGGTAGCCTCACAGACTGTAATAATTGGAGAGGCATTTGTGTGCTTCCTGCCGTTGCCAAGATAATAGCTAAAATCGTCCTGGAAAGACTAAAGGCCCACTTAGAAAGCACAATTGATGAAGAGCAGGCTGGCTTTCGATCGGGATTCTCCTGTGTCGATCACATTAACACCTTGCGAATCATCATCGAGCAATGCTCTGAATACGATTCTCCGCTTCACTTGCTTTTCATCGATTTCGAAAAGGCTTTCGATAGTGTGAACCGGGATTCTATATGGGCGGCCTTGCGCAGGAGAGGCATCCCTGAGAAGCTTGTGGCTATTATTAAGGCAACCTATGACGGCGCGAAATGTCGCGTTCTGCATAAAGGTAAGGTGTCGGGGGACTTTGAGATTCGCAGTGGAGTTCGGCAGGGGTGCATCCTCTCACCGATCCTATTCCTCATTGTGATCGGCGATGTGTTGCATGCAGCCCTATCCGGACTCGACAGAGGAATTCAATGGACTTTGACATCTTATCTACAACATCTTGACTACGCTGACGACATATGCCTACTCTCCCACAAAATCATGGATCTGTCCGCAATGGCGTTAGATCTCGAGAGGGAGGCAAGCAAGGTTGGGCTAAAGATTAATACCAACAAGACCAAGGTTCTTAGCCCGCCGTTGCGAAAAAGAAATCCGACACCTATTGCCATCAATATTAATGGGCAGTCTGTGGAGAAGGTGGACAACTTCGTCTACCTGGGTAGCATTGTTGCCGAAAATGGTGGTACGGAGCAGGACATCGCTCGTCGTATCAACCAGGCTAAACGCGCATACGGCATGCTGTCCAAAATCTGGCAGAGCAGTTATCTCAGCATCAAGACCAAGCTGGGCCTGTTTCGCTCCCTGGTACTATCAGTGCTTTTGTATGGGAGCAGTACATGGAAAGTTTCCGTAGGAGTTACCAGAAAGCTGCAAGTTTTCGTCAACTCATGTCTTCGTCGAATTTTAAGAATTTTCTGGCCCGAAACAATATCAAATGAAGAGCTAAGTCGGCGTACGGGTCAGATGCCAATCGACGAATTGATACGCAGGCGAAAATGGCAGTGGATAGGTCACACATTGCGGAAGAGTGATAACTGCATTGCTTTGCATGCCATGAAATGGAACCCCATTTCCAACCAAGGCCGACCAAGAGGGGGTCCTCGAATCACATGGCGTCGATCTGTGGCAAAGGAGTGTCAGGTACTGGGTAAGTTTTTTGGGGAGTTGCGCCCCATTGCCCAGAACAGAGTACGATGGCGCGCAGGAGTAGTTGACGCGCTATGCCCCGCTAGGGGTTAAGGCAAAGTAGTATAAACAAGTTAAGAGATAAAATAAACACAAATACCAAAAATAAGATAATAACTAACAAACAAAAAAATGTAGTCTACGCAATTCCATGTAAAACATGTAATTACTTAAATCAATCTAAGTAAAATAATATTATGGTTCAACATCTAGACACTTACAAACTAGATTAAATTAACACCAAAATAGGAGTAAAATGCTAAACAACATCCACACCAAAATGGTTAAGCATCAATTAGAGAACCAATATGAAATGGACTTCCAAAATGCAAAAATAATAGACAAAGATAATAATACTAACAAACTGAGAATTAAAGAGGCTCTTTATATTAATACATATTATAACAAGTCTCTTAACTCCAAGAGCGAGCTTGAAGAACGGGTTAATAAATACAACAGAATAGCTCGCAATATAACATTCGCGCATACACACTCATAGTGCAACTGTCATAATTTTGTTTTTCAATTTTGTTTGTCATTTGATTCGTCATTTTAATTCGTTTAAGCTAAGACTTATTGTAGCACTCTTGACTTAAGTAACAATTTTTCATAATAATGTAAATACAAATTAGAGTAAGTTAAATTGACTATCCTAAATTAACCAATGTGAAATTGTATTGTAGAACGCCCTGAAGATGCCTTTGTAAGGCGATACGTCGGCAAATAAAGAATTTTAAACCAGCTGGAATTGCGATAAATATTTTTACACAAAAATTTAACTTTGTTTCAAAAAGAAATTTTGAACGCTACAAGAGAGTCGAATGAAGCTATCAATATGGAAGAGGCAAAAATGGTTGAGAAGCGGATCTTACAAATCGAAGAAAATATGGCACGAACCGAAAAAGAAAGGACGGAAGTCCTCAAAAGTATAGCTAATGACAACAGAATTATCAAAAAGAAATGTTAAATATTTTCAAAAAGAATAATGCTTAATAAAACTGATTGCCTACATACAAAACCGGCTATTGCCTTTCTAATTGCCTCGGCATCGGAATTGTAGTCGCTGACGTTCGCTTCTAGATGAGGTTGTTCTCGTCTGTGTTGTTCTTCGTGGCTGCGCTGCTCTTGCTGCCATCGTGCGTTTATCTCATCAGTTTCCTCATTAAGGAAATTATGCAGAACGCAGCAAGCCTGGATTATAAGCGGAGCATTTTCAATTCGGTTTTCAATGCCCCGACCAATCCTTCTGAATCGGGCTTTTAAGTGCCCGAACGCGTTTTCGACTACTCTTCTCACTCTTGATAAGAAGAGATTAAATGCCTTTTCAATGGCAGTTCTTTCTGATGAAAAGGGATAAGGTTTCATCAGATTCTTGCTGAAACCAAATGCTGAATCACCGACGATTAAAGCTGGTACATTAACACCGTCAATGGTTCGACTCATGCTCGACAACTAGCTTCATTTACGAGTTTGTTGAAGAGCCTTCTTATATGCGGGGCACTTAAAACATCCAGTCGAATGCTTGTAGTCCGTTTGACTATTCTTGCAGCATAGCATGCATTTCGGCTTCTTATCGCATGTTTTTTATGGCCTTCTTCGCCACATTTGCGACACATATTCGATCTGTCTTGTTTGCTATTGCACTGTTTCGCGAAGTCGCCAAAAGCAAAGCACCTTTCAATAGATATTTGCTCTTACTCGACAATTTGCCCATCCAACTTTAATTTTTCCTCTTTCAAGTACTTTATTTGCGACTTTCGTAGGTAAGTTGATGGTAGCTATTTGGATGCCGCCATATGCCTTTCTGATTGATTTTACAGCTTCTGGCTGTAAATCCACTTCTAGCCGTTCGAGGAACGCTGCGCAAATTTCCTCTTTCGTTGTGATCTCGTTAAGATCATGGCACTCAATTCGTGTTTCCTGGCGCAGCATTTTCACTTCAGCAGCATTTCCCAGGACTTCAACTACGCTCTGGTATGTTTCTGCCGAAATATCGTATTTGGCCTTCATTTTGAAGAGGAGATCACCCTTTGGAATCTGTCTTATTTGGCTGACATTATTTCCCAGCTCTTTTAAGGCTGGCTCAGACTTCACTCTTCGGAGAATGTCGGCATACGTCATATCTCCTTTCTGCGAGATGACCATTGCATCAGGTCTGCTCTTCTTTTTTCTTTTCGCGGGCTATGGTATGCTTTGCGTTTCTTTTTTGTCCCTTTTTTAAACTCGATTTTCGTCCAGGCGTTTGGATCTTCTTCGGTTGTAGAGTCTCTGATCGGGGACTCGTTCTCAGTGGTATTTGCGGCTTTCTTTTTTGGCGAACGAAGTTGCGCTTTTTTCCTCTTTGGGGTTTGCAGTACATTTTTTCCTCCATTTCTCTGCTACGCTGCAGACTGTCCGCTTGTATGAACTTTGGTGACGTTTGCGTGATCTTGTTCACTTTGATTATCTTACTACTTGGAACAAGCAGAGGTTCACGTTTTTGTTTCGCATGGATGTGTTCCTTCGCTCCATTGTACATAATCCTTATGTTTCTAATTTTTTGTTTGGTGCGTCTGGAAATGTAGTCGTTTTGCCAGAAAGGAGTCAAACTGAAAAATGCTGCTCGAGCCTTGTTGATGCGGGACTGTACATTCGCATTCGCTCCACTATTTGCTTTAACTACGCTTTCGAGGTAGCCGAAATTGTCCATTTTTCGACTGCCTGCCCCGAAACACAAATTCCGCTTTGCCTTCCTGGATAAAAGCTCAAGCACTTAACCTTGGTAGCGTTGATTTTAAGCCCTGCATTACGGCTTTCGCAACGCAGAGCATTAGGCATTTGAGCCACTTGATCCGATTTATTTGATAGAAGACAGATAACTTCAGCATAGTCTAGGTGTTGAAGGTATTTGAACAACTTCCATCTTATATCTTTCTTCTGGTGTTCTTGAAGCGCGCTGCTTAGTACATCATTAATGGCAAAATGCAGCCTTATCTCACTCCGCTGTGCACCTCTAAAAGATCTGATGGCTTACCCTTGTGGAAGACGTGACATTGGGCTCCCTGGTAGGACTACTTGATGATGAAAATGATTTTATCTGGTATGCTTCTCTTACGTAAAACTCTCCAGATGTATTCCCGGTCAACGCTGTCGAACGCTTTCTATAAATCGATGAAAATTATATGTAATGGGGATCTCCACATGCGGTCGCTGCATGGAAAGACCTCATGAAAGCCGGCTTGTTCATCATTCAATGTACGATCTACTGTTTGATTGATCCGGTTCGAGATTATTTTTTCCATCAGATTGGAGACTGCTGGGAGAAGACAGATCGCACGCCAATTATTAATTAGGGGGGCAAAAATTCCTCTTCCATAGTCCATCGCGTGGGCGCCACTTGGAACGGCAGTGGTCACTGACCATTGCTGACGTGACCAATGTCAAGCCAGTAATGGCGGTGCGATGATTTGGTTGAGGTAATCCTTCCCCCTGTGGTGTGGGGTGTAAAAATAGTACCACTGCCTTTCCCTTTGAGGGCCTGTCGTTAAAACCGACAACCAAAGGACAGGATGTGTATGCCGGCAACTTGCACTATCCGAAATTTTTATATGCTAACGGAACCTCAACTATGCCTCGCATAAGGACTGACTCACCGGTTACGACTTTTGGCTATCGTACAATAACAAAGATTGGATTCTGCAATATGCGTACTATCCTGAACAATGGATCAGAAGGTCCCCAGAATACACGATTTCTTCAATTAGAGAGTGAATTTCTGACGTACAAATCTTAGGAGTTAGTAAGATAAGACGAAGGAACAGCGGAGAATTTATCTCTCCAACGGACAGAATATTGGCCGCCAGGTTCCGGACCGAAATGGGGAACATCTCAATATTACAATGTTATGCCCCTGCTGAACCCCACAATGGCTTGGCAAAAGACTTCTACGAAGAACTAACGTTCCTGCGGCAGCCGGTCCTTGAGTACCGGAGCGACCCGTTTTTCAACTGCCAAGAGCTGCCAAATGCCCTCGATGGAAAAAGAACTACAGTACTCAAAGCATCGCTAACACAACAACAACAACGAAGAACTAAACGCCGTTCAGAGCAGAACACCTAAAGGTGACATTATAATGGTTATGGGTGATTTGAATGCGAAAGTTGGCGCTGTAACTATGGGCTCAGACATGTGATGGGGAGACACGGTCTTGGTGATCGTAATGACAATGGTCAAACATTTGTAGAGCTCTGCAACTTTCACAGTCTCTTCATCGGTGGTACTATGTTTGAGCATAAGGACCACCACAAAATCAGTTGGTCCTCTGTTGATCGGCGCAGAACACAAAATCAGATCGACCATTTTGCCATTAGTAAAAGATTCAAGAGTTGCCTCCTGGACGTGCGAAACAAGAAGGGTGCCGATATTGGGATGGGAAGAGACCATTATCTTATGATCGCTAATGTTCGATTGCGTATTGCAGCCGTGCGCCGCCCTAGCGACGAAAAATCCAGGCGCCGCAAATTCAACACCGCTCGATTAAAAAATCCAGCTGTCTTACAACAATATAATGACCATCTTGCGCAAAAAGCAGCTGAGATAACTAGTCACCCAGATAGTGACATAAACGAAAACTGGGATGCCACAAAAAATGCGAACATTGACAGCGCAGAAACCATCCTTGGAAAAAACACGGATTGCCGGAATAATCCCTGGATGTCCGACGCTTCATGGCAGCGGATTGTTGAAAGAAAGGAGCTGAAGGCTCGTTTGGCTGCAGCATCTGACAACGAGCGAAGCAGCATCGAACTCCTTTACCTTCAGAAACTCGGAACGTTCAGCGTAGTGTGCTACCCGATAAATGGCTATATGCGAATTCTCCTTTAGCCTCAGCAGAAAAAGCCGCAAGAAGTAACAACTAAAACTAAACTAAACTAAGTTTACAAGTGGTGGTAACTCCTGCCAACATCCGGTGAAAGATAGTGATGGAAAGCTACTTATCTTGGAAGATGATCAAATGAGGCGGTGGAAAGAACACTTCGCCGCGGTGTTGAACCCTGCAACCTCTGGTGAAGTTCCCCCTCATATAGATAATTTAGCTAACCATCAAAATGTGCGTATACGGTCCACTGCCCCGACTAAAGAGGAAAAAGTCGCTGCAACTTTGGCACTAAGACCAGGAAAGGCCGCCGGATCCGACGGTATCCCTGCCGAACTTTTTCAACCAGCGCCAAGCGTATTGGCCGATTTGCTGCACCCACTTGTTGATAAAGCGTGGAATACAGAGACCTATCCTACTGAGTGGAAGGAAGGTTTGATCATAAAACTTCCAAAGAAGGGTAGCCTCACAGACTGCAATAATTGGAGAGGCATTTGTGTGCTTCCTGCCGTTGTCAAGATAATAGCTAAAATCGTCCTGGAAAGACTAAAGGCCCACTTAGAAAGCACAATTGATGAAGAGCAGGCTGGCTTTCGATCCGGATTCTCCTGTGTCGATCACATTAACACCTTGCGAATCATCATCGAGCAATGCGCTGAATACGATTCTCCGCTTCACTTGCTTTTCATCAATTTCGAAAAGGCTTTCGATAGTGTGAACCGGGATTCTATATGGGCGGCGCGGCGTGGCGCAGGAGAGGAATCCCTGAGAAGCTTGTGGCTATTATTAAGGCAACCTATGACGGCGCGAAATGTGGCGTTCTGCATAAAGATGGGGTGTCGGGGGACTTTGAGATTCGTAGTAGTGTTCGGCAGGAGTGCATCCTCTCACCGATCTTATTCCTCATATTTATCGGCGATGTGTTGCATGCAGCCCTATCCGGACTCGACAGAGGAATTCAATGGACTTTGACATCTTATCTACAACATCTTGACTACGCTGACGACATATGCCTACTCTCCCACAAAATTATGGATCTGTTTGCAATGGCATTAGATCTCGAGAGGGGGGCAAACAAGGTTGGGCTAGAGATTAATACCAACAAGACCAAGGTTCTTAGGCCGCCATTGCGAAAATGAAATCCGGCACTTATTGCCATCAGTATAAATGGGCAACCTGTGGAGAAGGTGGACGACTTTGTCTATCTGGGTAGCATTGTTGCCGAAAATGGTGGTACGGAGCAGGACATCGCTCGTCGTATCAACCAGGCTAAACGCGCATACGTCATGCTGTCCAAAATCTGGCAGAGCAGTTATCTCAGTATCAAGACCAAGCTGGGCCTGTTTCGCTCCCTGGTACTATCAGTGCTTTTGTATGGGAGCAGTACATGGAAAGTTTCGTCAACTCATGTCTTCGTCGAATTTTAAGAATATTCTGGCCCGAAAAATTATCAAAAGAAGAACTAAGTCGGTGTACGGGTCAGATGCCAATCGACGAATTGATACGCAAGTGAAAATGGCATCTCTTGATCGCTGATACAATCGACGTGCTCTCAGGCACCTGCGCCTCAGTCTTGCAATTTCTTCATTCCACCAGTAGTTTGCTTTCCGGCGGTTGGAAAACTTTGTCCTTGGCATAGAGGCATCATATGCTTCTACTATCTGCTTTATAAGCTGCGACGCCTTTTCCTCTGCATTTTCTTTAATAGCTCCCTTCTGGTGCAAGGTTTCGATGAACGCATCCCCGTCGAAGTTTTTAGCAGACCATCTCCGGTTTATCGGTGTTATCCCTGTTTATGGTGTTCTGCTGGCAATGGTGGTATAGTCCTCGCTCACGCCCCATTCCACTGTCGATGCAAAGTAGCTACTGACAAATGTAAGACCGATAATGGAGCCTGTACTTCCTCTTCTAAAAGTATTACTACCGCCTGTATTCATTAGGACGACGTCTAGTTGTGAGAAAGCTTCAAGGAGTACTCGTCCCCTAGCGTTTGTAACTCGACTACCCCATTCAGTGGCCCACGCATTGAAATCACCCGCGATTATTACGGGACTGTGCGTGCTGGCATCCCGAACTATTTGAGTTAGCAGCCGGTCGAACTCTTCCAGGTTCAGTCTCGGTGGGGCGTAGCAGCTGTAGATGTTGATGCCGCTAATTTGCGCTCTCACGAATCCGTTGATTGGATCGGATACATTTTGGAAGGCATGTCTTCCACATGACCAAATGGCTGCCTGTTTGTGTTCATGTGTGTCAATATCTTGACTTGGGCATTCATTGTATGTCGAAAGCACTCTGATTGCGAGTCAGAGTCGGGTCGATATCGAACCCACCTCTGAATGAACGACCTTTGCATTATTCTATTCTATTTTTCTATCATTTTTGCTGATTCCTATAAGTAGGTTTTGGGAAATCCAAGGAGACATGAAATTATCAACTAACTTTGGATGATATTTATACAGCTTCAGATAAAAATTTATTTATATTTTGACGTCATCCTTAAAAAAAACCTTAAAACATTCGTCTCAAAAAAGAGACACACAAGTATTTCCCAGAAAGATATTTTTCATTCACCCATAAAAATGTCCCCAGGGCAATTCGTCCATTCGTTCGACAAAAACTGAAACTTTTACGGTTCAAATGCATTCACTGGGGCCAAAGAAAAAAACTTTTCTTCTTCTTCGAATGTTATCGGAACAAAATAAAAGGAAAGAAACATTTTTTCTTGCTTGTAAAATCTAAGTATTATATTTTTCATAGTCAAACTGAATAAAATACAAAATACAAAAAAAAACGAAATAAACAAGAAGAACGAGTCCAACCGAAAAGAAATTTACTTTCAATTTTAATTAGAAAACTTTGGCACGAATTAAAAGAAAAAGAAATAAAACCACGAAGAAAATCAAACTCTGCTGGGAGCATTCATAGGCAAAGGAAACAAAATCGGCAAGAAAACTGAAACATTCAAGGGCGTTTTAGCAAAAAAAAAAATCCCGATAGCTACACACAATTAAAATAAAAAAATAAAAAAAAAAAACAAAACCAAAAAAGGACAAAAGAAAGAAAGGAGAACTCAAAGAGTTACAAGGCATTTCTGAATAAAATTCAAAAATACAAAAAACAAGTGGTAAACGAAAAACTGTTGTACAAGTATTTTGCATTGCGTTACTGGGCTCCTTAGTTTCTCTTTTTTTCTTAAGGATTCCCTTTTAAATTCTCAGATACTTTATTTTTTGCTATACAGGCATCTTTTTTTTCCGTCGTCATTTCGACAGTTCAGTTTCGTGAAACTTTTCTTCTTAATCAAGAGAAACATTTGAATTTAAAAGAAAGGTAAGGAATTATTTCGCTGTTCTCTGTTTTGTTGTTCTCTAACTCTCGAGATCTGAAAAGTTTTCATGCGAAACGTGAAACAATACTCGTACAATAAAATAATATTAGACGTTCATATTAGTATAATATAGTACATATTTGTATTTTAACCTGTCAACTGAGTTATACCCCAAATGTCATGTCAAAAGACGTACTCTTATTCCTAAACTGTTTTTGAATCCTTATCCAAAATCTCCTGCTAGCTGCTAACACGTAGGGCCCAAGACTTCCAACATCCGAACTTATCTCATGTGCAACGAATCATTTTGCATGATTTATGCATGTTTCCCGAAAATTTCTCTTGCATGTCCTCCTGACTTATTTCGTCCATTAACTTAGTTAGCCTCGGTTGCATTTCTTCTATGCACCAATGGCGCTTCTGACCTCACTATTAATCCTGTCCTCTGGCCGCCTCTAAATCAATCAAAATTCGATACAAATCGCTCCAATCAACCTGCAACATGTGCATGCAACACTAAATTATTGCAATTGTACAATAGGAAAATGTTTCGGCTGCACACCATGGCCTCCTGGTCAGGACTTCTTCTTCTTCTTCATCGTCGTCGTCATCATTGTTGTCGTCCTTTCGCCTGAGCCAGCCGCATAGCCTCCAATCCTTTGGCTACTCCACGAGCAAATTGTTCACAGCAGCAATCCTGACAGGACTATGCCCTCGGTTTGTTTCAAGTCCAGCACGATACGGGTACACTTTTGGTCCGTTCGAGTTCGGTCCGATAGTCAGGATCCGGGGTTTATTTGAAATTCACATGTTAGACGATTGGACAGAAGTTGACCAAGCCAAGTACCGGCTACCGGACTTTGAAGTTGTCTCAGGGAAATATCATTTCTATGTCCTGTTCAGAACAAAAGGATGTCTTAGAGTTGGAATCGTCGAGAGTTCCGACATTGTAAATTGTTGATTCCAATCGTCATCCATACGTTTGGTGGATTTGGCTGGTTGTCATAGGTTGGGTTCGGGCCATGTGTGCAGTTTGACTCACCCAGAGAACCATAGGCGGTATTGCAGCTAGGAATAACATTTGCTAATTTGGAAAGGATAACGAAGAAGTATGCGACGATAAGCAACCACCTTTACGTACACATGAAATATTTCTTTGTGATGGACGTAATAGTTCGCATTTAATCAATCCATCGCCGGTACCGAATTGTTGTTTCTGTTGGCTCTGGTTTGAATAAGGTTAGTTCGAATGACATTCCTACTAATATTTTAGGTAGCCCTGATAATGGCGACATTTTACAGTTATAAATTGGGGGCGGTGAATAGGCCAGTATTATAAATATTAATTTTAAGTAAACGGTTTGAATCGAGATCCCATTTTTGAAAGGCTCTTTTTGCCCGATAATAGATTACAAGGAAATTGAATAATTGATCTACAGTGAAAAGGCGATATTTAGTCCAAATGGCTAGACTATTATTAATGTATTAAGTCAGGTTGGACCAACTAGAGGAAAAGGGGACTCTCTAGTCTCATTATGGAAATTTCTGTGATCCCTGATGATTTTGTGTCTTTTTATTAATAGAGATACTTTTACAGATTATCTAGAAGGTAAGCCACTTTACCTCAATCGCTTACGAATACTTTGAGCAGAAATCGTGGTTCCCGCTGTGAATCTGAGGTCTTGAAATGATCTATCTTCATGACGGCTTCTTGGCTCACATATCGGACCCTACTTTACTTACTGATGTAGCTCTTCACCGGTAACCTTCACGTGAATCGTCCTGTCAACTTGGACATACCCTACACATCCTGGGTTAAAAAAAGATACTTCCCTAAGGCAACGACTCACTACAGTACTAGGTTAGATTAGGTAAGGTGCAGGGGCTGCCGTTATGTATCACAGCACACTTAGACCAGTATTGGTTCCGTTGTGGTACCACCAAAAAACCGCCTCCAAACGAACCTACATATAAAACCAGCCTGTGGTAGTGATGTAACTGTTAAACCTTGTGGCTGTCATATTCTTCACGTCATCCAGATCATAGAAGGCCCAAGGACCCAAAAATTTCCTTCTCCTGCCGGCCAAGGCCGGACAGTAACAGAGATGGTGGAGAACACTCTCCTCCTCATCTACATCTCCACAACTCCTGCAGAAGTCGTGATGAGGAATCCGGAGTCTCCAGGCAAGCTCCCCGATTGGGCAGTGCCCCGAGATAACCCCTGCCAATGTGCTTTCTGTTTAGCGACAGCAGTGTAGTGGGATCAAATATCGGCCAAATCATCCTCGTTATTTGGAGGTGTTGCCGCTGAGCCATCTTGTATTAGCCCTGTTCACAGCGGCTGTCTTAATCGACAATTTGCACATGCTAAGTGGAGTTTTAATGTCTCTGCGACTTTCGTCAACCACTCCAGTTGTACCCTCCGGAGCCAGTTTATCCGCCTTGCAGTTACCCACAAAACCAGTATGGCTCGGGATCCAAAAGAGAGTGATATTGAAGAAGCCACCCATCTCTACGAGGGCTGAGCGGCAGTTATCAATGGTTTTAGATGTCACGACGGACGGATTCGAGTGAGCGAATCGCCGCCTGAGTGTCTGTGTAAATAGTGATGTCCTTTACAGTGATGATATGGCTGCCCAGCCAAGACAGGACTTCCGAGATCGCAGAAAAATCTTTCCGAAGGACACTGCAATAGTCGGGAAGACGCAGTGAGAGGATAATCCCCGATCCTTTCAAGTAAATGCCCACCCCAACCCCCTTGTCATTTCTAGAGCCATCTGTATAGATGGCTTTGGTGTCGGTAGTTAAGGGCACATCCCCGTCCATACACTCCTCGACGGATTCAGGCTGAAGAAGCTTTTGCCAAAATGATATTTCAGAGATATGAAGTCCGTCTCCCTGGGGAGATCCAGGTTGTTCAGTACATTAAAGTGTCCAGCACTCAGCGCACGCCACTAGCCCGCCTTGCGAAGGCGCAAAGTCGTGTAAACTGCCAGTTGTTCGCCAAGAATATCCAGTGGGAGCAAGCCTAGAATCACGTCCTGTTCGGCGGAAGGATTAGTTCTTTAAGCTCCTGTCGTGGCCAACGCAGCCAGCATTTGTACCCTCCCCAACAAACCACAGTGGGCCGCTACTATGAGTGCTGTCCACCACACAATAATACCGGGCAATAAAATAGGACGTACAACGGCTATGTACTATATATCCAATATTCCACTTTTGGCTGTCAGCCCCAGTTTTACATTTTGCCCTCTTATATGAGTAGAGTGCAATGGTAGCCTTTCTTACTCGTTCTTGAATATTAAGATTCCACCTTAGCTTCCTGTCAAAGATAAGACCAAAAAATTTAGCCTTATCATTAAAAGCCAGTTGAGTGCCCTCCAGGGTAGGAGGTTCTAAAGAAGGGTTCGAGTGCTTTCTAGTGAAAAGCACAAGTTCCGTTTTAACCGGGTTAACCCTAAGGCCGCACCGATCAGCCCACTCTGTTAGAGTGGATGGGGCATTCTGTTGCACACCGCTGAGGGTATCAGGAAACCTGCCCGTGACGGCGATCGGAATATCGTCTGCGAAAGCAATGACTTTTACTCAATATTCTCCAGATCCAACAGCAGTCTGTTAACCGCCAGATTCCGGAGAAGGGGAGACAATATGCCCCCCTGAGGGGCTCCTCTACAAACACGCCTCCATACAGACGATGTACCCATTGTTGTATGTACGTATGCACAACGACTCATCAACCTGCAGGCTCAAGAGTGCTTCGATGATCGTACTAGGTTCAATGTTATTGAAAGCGCCCTCGATATCCAGGAAAACAATCATCGTGTAATCCTTTTGCTCGAGAGATTTTTCAATAAAACCGACCAAAGACTGCAGTGCATTGTCCACTGATTTACCTTTCCAATACGCATGTTGCGATACAGATAAAAGGCAAGGTGGTATGGTATTCCGCAAATGGACATCTCTCTAGCAATTTCAGCAGTGTTGAAGATCGACTAATCGGTATGAGGTAATTCGGGCGTGCATGCGAGCTTCTACCCGCTTTCGGGGTAAAAACAACCCTAGAATCCAGCCAAATACGAGGGACATAGACCAACTCCAGGCAGGCATTTAAGATACAATCTATCCAAGGGTATAGAACATCCGAGCATTGCTGCAGATCCACCGGAATAATACCGTCGGGTCCAGCAGATTTAAAAGGTTCGAAGCTAGAAATCGCCCACATAATCTTCTCTCGAGAAAGGATTGATGCACTGTCGCCACAAGGCGTTGAGCAACAGGTGTGGGGCTCTTCAGATGAGGCCGCAGTCGAACTGCCGGGAAAATGCGTATCTAGCAGACACTCGATAATTTCTTTACTTGTAGACGTCCAGGACCCGTCTTCCTTTTGTAGGAAGCTTGGTGCAAATGGATTAGGCGGCAGAACTTTGCGAGAGCTCTCGCAGAAACCTTCAATCCGTTCATAGAAATTTCTCCATGAACTCCGTTTGGCATCTCGTAACTCTTTCTTGAAGCATCTCATCTTTATAGGAGTGCCAATCAGACTCTAGTCTAGAAGCCTTAGCCTTATTGAACACAGCACTTCGAGTAGGGGCTTATATTAAATTACTGAACAAGGTACAAAGACTAGCTGCGATGGCCATGACGGGGGCCTTCAGGACCACTCCGTCAGCCGGGCTGGATATGGTGCTCGGCTTGCTCCCGTTGGATATTTGTGGTGAACAACTGGCGGCAAACACGGCCCTGCGTCTTCGTGAGACTGGCCAGTGGCGCACGCTGAGATGCGGGCACTCAACTGTACTGGATAATTTGAGTCTCCCCACGCAGACTGACTATATTTCTCCCAAATACCTTTTTGGCCGAAACTACACCAGGTTGATTCCGTCGAGGGGTCAATGGGCTAATAGCGCGAGTTACGGCAACACCTACATAGTGTCACAGCTAACAGCCCGATCATCGACATCCATTATACCACCGACTATCAGAACCAAAGTCCATTGCAACTTTCCAGCTGAACCAACCTAGCAGTCCGAAATCCGACAAATTACTATTGTTTCGCGACGGTTTATCGTGAAAAAGTTTCGTGAATGTTAGGAAGTGTTTCGTATGGACCAAATCACTAACTTTATCAAGCGGCAAACTGATATTTTCTGCGAAGGATTATCGCGAATAATTTTGTAGTGTGTGCAGTGTAAAGCAGACCGAAGAGAAAGCAATTGAACGACTAACGGCGGATACGGAAATCAAGGAATATGATCTCGAGTATCCTGGTATTAATAATGTAAGTTGGATATTTCCTTTCCCCTACCTAGAACCCCATCCACTGTCTATAATATTTATGCCATTAATTAAAATACTCCTTATAAGGAACATAAGAATTAGGAAAGTGCCAACGAAATTCTAAAAAGTGAAATAATTGTGATTTTCAAATTTTTGTATCATTTTACTATACATAAAAAGTGTACTATATTCATTAAAATGACCTCAAACGGTAGCACTAGTGCCCAAGTCGTTATCCCGCAGGATATCCTGAATTCGTTACGAATCCCAGACATAATTAAAGATCTACCTAAATTCGACGGTAATCCAAGATTATCGTTTGAATTTATTAACAATGTCGAGGAAGTTCTCTCACTCGTTTCCATGACAGATGGTACGCCCTACGGAAAACTACTGCTACGAGCAGTTAGAAATAAAATTGAGGGACCAGCGAATGAAGTCCTAAATATGTACGGGACTCCTCTTGACTGGAACATAATCAAAGAGAACCTTATCCTTCATTACGCCGATAAGCGTAATGAAACTTCGCTTATCAGAGACCTGCACAGTCTGAAGCAAGCAAATAAATCTGTCGAAGGTTTCTATAGCGAAATCATTGAGATCCTCGCAACCATGACAAACCACGTACAAATCCACGAACGTGACCCAAATGTAATGAAAGCCAAAGCCAAGTTATACACTGAAATGTGCCTGAACGCATTCCTTTCCGGGTTGAAGGAACCTCTTGGTTCAATCATCAGAGCAACTAAACCAGACAAACTGGCTACTGCCTTCGCTTATTGTATCAAGGAGCAGAATATTTCGTTCTCAAGGTATGATAACTCTGTACCCAGGATTACACCCACGGCCAAACCGAACAATTACCCTAACCAACAATACGGTATTAACCCCCCACTTAGTAATAGAACTCCAATCTTCCAACGGAACATGACTATGTCAAGATTTCAAACGCCACCCGCATTGTTTAACCCATCGTTCCAATCATGGGGCCGACCTAGACCCCAATACCCAAATTCTACAAATATAGTTCCATTCGCTAACCCCCAGACAGTTGTACAATCCCCAACTATGAATCAACCACCTTCCCAAAGGAACGCTGCTTTCTTTCAATTAACAAATATCAGGCAACAAACTAAAACCGAGCCCATGGAAACCAATTCAATCAACACTCAACAAACCAGATTTTCAATCCCTAGATCAAATAACCAATTCCGACCAGCTGGACCCACGAAAGTAATCACCTGTAAAGGACTTTGGAGACACCCGAAGATGTCAACGGGGACGGAGCCATTGTGACCGTTAAGGTCCGGTAGTGACAGCTGCCAAAATTGACAGCTGCCATAATTGGCTCCTCAACGAGCTAAACGGCGGCCTGTGCTTGCTGTAGCTCAGTTCGGGAGATATGGGCTGGGTTTTTGCCGCTCGCTGCCCCTGTCCACACATATTAAAAAAGGGAATCACAGGCCTAGGGTAGACTTCACAAACAAGAGGGACAAAATTTGGACAAAGGAAGGTAAGTATGGAGCCAGCCTGCTCAAAGGCCATCATTGATGCTCCGAGGCCCAGATGGCGGTGGACCTCGGCCTTCTATACCCGCTGAAATAAAAGAAAAAAAAACCCGACCGTGAGGCCCCATGGCCGAAAACAGAAAAATTTTGTGGGGGCCTCCCATGGCGAAATGTGAAGAGATGAGGCCTTTACCTCATCTCACCATCAACCTAAAAAGAGGGTTCGGGAAGTTCCTCAAAGGTAAAGCCAGGATTCTACAATTCAATACATTTTTTTATTTTTCTGACGATTCATTAGGCAAAAATGAAGTGACACAAGAAAAAAAGACGTAACTCAAATTATTGTAAATGATCGATGCAAAAAAAAAATTCCAGAAATGAAGCAAAAATAGCAAGAAAATTTAGGAAATACAAAAAAAATATATAAGAAAAATGAAATATATAGGAAAAACTAATTTAAAGACAAGGAAAAAGAAATATTTAAAAATTCTTTTCTAGACAATATAGAATATGACAACACTTACCCGCAGAGTCGACGATGGCCATCTCGAACTGGAGTCACGATAATTTTAAATTGGATCAGAAATTTGTATTTTATGACACATGTATTCCATCACAAGAACAAAGGTTAATTAAACGAAAAAAAAGGCAAACCAAAATAAAGCAAGAAACAAAAAAGTGCGAAAATATTCTTGTCAAATTATCATTTCGTTATCAAATATGATCAAACGGAAGAAAAATATTCGTATCTTCGTGCGATATAATCTAACTCATGTCACGTTGACATTTCCGTTCTAATAGTCTGGTTATTCTATAGCTTTGTTTTGACACCCTGAATTGTTCCTTTTTTTTTTCTTCTTGGAAGACACGAAGATCCTTTAACCTCCAATTGAACTGACAGGTCTATTCCAATATTCGCAACACAAAACAAAAGAAAGGCGTTGGCATCACCGTGTTGTGACGTTCCACTGTACGGGCAGTCTAGTTTAGGTTATGGTTGAACATGTCGCTTCCAAGAGCCAGAAACACCACCAACTCCACACTGGCCAGTATAAAAACTAGGAAATAAACCTCGATGACCATCAAAGACTTGATCTCGGCTGCAATGTAGTCGTGGGCTCATTTTTGTCGGAGTCCGATTCCATTCGATGATGATGGCGGGTCGATACATGCAATCTGTATCCCTCTTGACGATACGGCTATAGCGGCAGCTTGCGAAGCCTCCACAGCGTTGTTGAAGCCCGAAAAACAAATTTCACCGACAGGGTTAATAGTGGACATGCAAAGCGATGCTTCGTTTCTTTTTGAATCACACGTCTAAAATGCACCCGATGGTGACGGTAGGTGACAAAAAACTCCCAAAAAGAAATCCGTCCGATCGTCGTGGCCGATGACAAGCAACTCCCAAAAAAAGCCGATGCCGGTCTTGATGGCGGGTGACTCCAACTTCAACAACACGCAGTACCCGTCCGACGTTCTCGCTCGGCCAATTCCAACTTCCCCTTGACAGACGTTTTGGCGCGATCCCATCTCTTCGAGACGCTAACTATCCGGAGTGGTTACACTCCTCCTCAAAAAAGATGGCCGCCGCGTTTACACGGGTACGATTCAAACTCATAAATGCCCATTTTTAAAAATTGTAACGACTTTTCACAAATATAAACGATTTGAAATAAAGTCAAATCGAATACATTTGTGAAAAATATACAAACTTCAAAAATAGACACTCATGTGTCAGAATCGGTCCGTTACACACCCAAGAATTATTCAATATCTCCTCCCCCGTAAATTCAAACCAGACCTCCGCATCTAATGACCAATTGGCTCCTTACTTCTATGAGGAAGACCCCTATCAATATTTTCAAGAACTGGACAGTTATTACGAAAACGAATTTGGAAACCAAGACATCGAAACTGAGACACAGAACGAATACACCAACCAACCAGATACAACCGAAAACATCAGAATCGACGACTTAAATTTTCGGCCAACTGCCTCGACAGACCCAACGACTACCTAGACATTAACAAACACGGTTCCAGACTTCCCTTTATTAACGTATCCTCCCCATTTGGCCGCCCATTGAAATTTCTTATCGACACAGGCGCATCGGCTTCATTTCTAAACCCCGAGTTCACTCGTTCGGAAGATCTCGTAGACATCAGGCCTATCACTATTTCATCTATCCTCAACCAACATAAACTGAATAAGAAAATAACTCTACGCAACTTCCTGGAATTCAACCAATCGGGTGAAATCACATTTATAATATTAAAATTCCACAAATATTTCGACGGTCTCTTAGGACTAGATATCCTTTCTAATCTTAATGCAAAAATCGATTTAGAGAACAAAAAATTGGTAACCAGCAACGCGACCATTCCGCTCCATTTCGAACCTAATTTTATGATTAATGAATACATAGTCCCTGCAAACTCAAAATTTACCATCAAAGTACCAGTCGACACGGAAAGCGGAGAAATTTACTTGTCAAAAATTACACTAACACCACACCTAACCATTTCGGAAGGCATTTACTATGCCCATAACTGGTATGCTGTTGTCGAAGTTTCTAATACCTTTCACCAAGACATAAAATTCTCACTCAGTCATCCCCTCAAAACAAGACAATACCACAATCAAAATTTTTGGGTAATAAACAATTTCAACATCTGCACCGATGATACGAAATCCCTTAATTCATGCGACATCAGTAATTTAATTCGTACCTCCCACCTGAATGATGAAGAGACCCAGAGCATTCTTAAAATATGCAAAGAATACGAGGACATATTCTTCAAACAGGGGGACAATCTTAGCTTCACCAACTCGATCAAACATAGAATCCATACAACGGATGATATCCCGATATTCTCGAAATCTTACAGATATCCGTTTATACATAAAACTGAGGTGCAGACGCAAGTCCAAAGTATGTTAGATCAGGGAATAATAAGATCTGGTTTCTCTCCATGGAGTGCTCCAATTTGGATTGTCCCAAAGAAAAAAGATGCTAGTGGCAATCAGAAATGGCGGTTAGTAATAGACTACCGCAAGCTGAACGAAAAAACTATCAGCGACAAATATCCGATCCCGAATATTAATGATATACTCGACAAGCTTGGCAAATGCCTATATTTCTCAACAATTGATTTGGCAAGCGGATTCCATCAGATAGAGATGGCCCCACAGGACATAAGTAAAACCGCTTTCTCTGTAGAAGGCGGACACTACGAGTTCGTCCGCATGCCTTTTGGGTTAAAAAATGCCCCGTCAACTTTTCAAAGGGTAATGGATAACGTTCTCAAGGATATACAAGGGAAAATATGCCTTGTTTATCTTGACGACATTATCATTTTCTCGACCTCTCTTCAAGAACACATAGAAAATCTTCGAAAAGTATTCGATAAACTAAGAGCCGCAAATTTTAAACTCCAGTTAGACAAATCAGAATTCCTCCAAAGAGAAGTGAATTTTCTTGGACACATAGTCACAAGCCATGGTGTGAAACCCAACCCAGAGAAGATTAAAGTCATTAAGGAATACCCTATACCCAAATCCAGAAGAGAAATAAAAGCATTTTTAGGACTTCTTGGTTACTATCGGACAGTGACGTGCAGTGGAAATTTTTCATAGTCAAGCAGTTGGGCGCCCTAAAGCCAATTTAGCATAAACAAAAATGGACTGTATAATAGAATATGGACAGTCACAAAAACATTTATACCAAGCGGCTTTAAGCTTAAAGAAGAAATCAGGAAAGATATAAATAAAATATTGGCACATATATTCGGAATACAAAAAAAAAATAAATAAATAAAATATTACTAATAAAAAAAATGATAAATAAATATTATGTTAATTAAGACTAAGAAAAATTCAGGGGTATTTGAAATAAATAAATATTCTTTCGCCATTGCCATTTATTTGTATTCCAAATCTATGCGCCGTTCTTTAAGTAAAAACTCTTTAATCACATTATCAAAAAAATCGTTTTCTCTTCGCATTTGTATAAGAAGATCCTTTTCAACCGCAATTAAAGCAAGATCCGAAAGTCGTTCTTGGGATTGGCAATTTCTCAAAAATGTGTGAACGCGCTTTAGTGTTGAAAATGACCTTTCCGCAGTTGCCACTGTGACTGGAATTGACGTTAATAATTTTGCTAAAATATGAACTTGCTTAAAACCGTTTGCGACATAAGGCCGTTTTTGAAAATAATCGAGAATTTTACTAGGATTCGCGTTTTTAAACTCATCTGAAGAATAAATAACTTTTAGCTCATTTTTCAACTTTATTCTGTCGAAAAATTGACCGTGATATTCAATAAGTGAGTCAAAATTTTTATCGGGAAAATTTGACTTGAATTTAGAAAAATAATTCGGTTCAAGCAACTCTAAAAATGAAAGATCTTTAAACGAATGGAATCGATCTCGAATTTGCCCGAGAATAACATCTATAATCTCCCGAAATATCCGCCGTAAATTTTGTAAAGGATCTATCGCATTTCTACATTTCTTACGTGGTGGCTGATATTCTGCTGTAACTGTCGAATAGAAATTATCAAACTTTTTAGAAAAGTCATTTTCAAGCCAATTTTCAAATTCAATAATTTTTTGGCTTGCATATGAAATGTTTACCACTTTGCTCTGAATAATATTAAATACTATATCAGTTTTCGAAAAAATTTCAGAAAAAATTAACAGATATAATTGAAAATCTGACTCTGCGAATTTTTGTAAGTATATATCGGAAAAAGTCAAGGAATCGCCATCCCAGTGTTGAGAACCATTCGAAATTGTCTCAAAAACTGTACAAATTTCATGCTTATGTTCAAATATAACGTTAATAATACGCGAATGATAATGCCAACGCGTTTTGGAAACCGATGGTAAACGACGATTTACTATATTTGCAAAAAGGTCCGACCTTTTAGTGGATGTATTAAAAAATGATGCGATTTTATTAATGTGCGCGAAAAATAATTTAATTTCCGGAATAAACTCAACTGCTTTAGACAATACTAGATTTAGTGAATGAGCGTAACATGGAACGAAAATTGCCGATTTATGTTTTTCCCGAATTAAAGTCTGAACTCCACGAATTTGAGAACTCATTACTGCTGCGCCATCGTAACATTGTGCAATTAATTTCTTATCGATATTAAAATTTTGCAATTGTTTTAAAATGTGAGAGCTTATTGCTGTAGCTGTACGATTAGCGCTTACATCCAAAAATCCGATAAATCTTTCTTCAATCTCATTTGATATTGTATATCTAAAAATCATCGTTAATTGTTCCCGACCGCTAACATCTGGCGTTTCGTCGACCATTACAGCTACAAATGGAGCCTCCTTTATTTCCAAATTGATTTTATTTCGAACCACATTAGCTATAGCGGAAACAAGATCGTTTTGGATTCTATTAGACAAACCCGAAAACGCTGCATTTGCTTTTATAGAATCTATGTGGGACTCAATTATCGGATCGTACAAACTCAAGAAATTTACGGTTTCGATAAAATTACCACGATTATTTGAAGAAAAGTCTTCATTATTTCCGCGAAAAGGAAGCTCCTGTTTTGCCAAAAAAATTACAGTATCGATTAAACGTTTCAAAATATTACGATTACGCTCAACTTTTTCATTATGCAAACAGATATTGCCACCTGGTTACTAAGCATAAACTCTATACGCTGAGAACCGAAATTATCTAATTTAATTAACGACTGAAGGTGTTTTTCGGAACTTGAATGCTTTGCTGCTGAGCCCGTAAAATTATTCAAATCACTAAATCCAGCTTTATTCCAACCAGATTTTTCATTCGTGAACAAAAGACACGGCCAGCAAAATAACTTATTTAATTTACAGCTTCCCGTTAACCAAATGTACTTTTCATACGTTTCGATATGGAATTTTCGCGTAATATTTTTTAATTTAAACTCTAAACTAAGATCTGGCTTCGGTCTATCCGATTCTATAATTTCTCTTTTCTTGGCAAAGGAAAGAGTTGAAAATCCCGCTTTTAGTACGAAATCCGTCGCGCAGCAATACTCCGACATAATGCGAAAAGAAAACTTACCACTTTTATCACAAATCAAATCAATTAAATCACTACAAACGGTCAAAAAACTTCAAATCACAATTTAATCAAAATCACCCGATTGCACTGATTTCCTCTTTTAAATTGCAACGGAAAATCCATTACATAACAAAAACAAAAGCTCTACTGGAAAAATCAAATTCCCATAAACATTCCCTGCATTGGCAACATTTCATTAACAAGCATCATTGGGCTTTATCCCACACACAAAAGCAGTCGCGCCAGTGCTTGACTTGTCTCATATAAATTTGCGAACAAAACAAAAAAAATCGTTGCCCAATGTACTACCGAAATCCAAGATTCCCATTTTCTGGAATCAACATGTCTCTAGTATTTGGATGCACACATGGTACATGCATCTAAAGATCTAGGCACATTTTCCTATTCTAAGTTTGGTGTCTATGGTGTGCAAAATGTGGGAGGTTTGAATATTATCTAAAGTAATTGAACGAATGTTTTTTAACCAAAAGAAGGCGCGGATCAGAATTTGAATGTGTAAAGGAATATTTGAATGATAATATGTATTCTTCAGCTTAAAGAAAAACATTGACTGAAATGATGATATGTGTATTGGTGTAAGCAAAGTTTATTATTGAATTGCTTATTTCGGTAAGTCAAGCAGTTTGGAATTGCTTACTACGAGTGCACGTCACTGCTATCGGAAGTTCATAAAGGATTTCGCTCAACTAACGAAACCTCTTACAGAATGCTTAAAAAAGGACAGAGTTATTGATTTAAACGAAAAGTATTTACAAGCATTCGAACTTTTCAAGCAGCTACTTACAAACGAACCAATCCTCCAATATCCGGACTTCTCCAAACCTTTCGTACTAACCACCGATGCAAGCAATTACGCCATTGGAGCCGTCTTATCTCAAGGCCCAATGGGCGCAGACAAACCAATATGCTTCGCAAGCAGGACCCTCAGTGACACTGAAATTAATTACTCTACGTCCGAAAAGGAACTCCTTGCAATAGTTTGGGCAACAAAATATTTTCGCCCATATCTTTTCGGGCGAAAATTCCGAATCGTAACTGACCACCAACCCCTCATCTGCCTTATGAGTTTAAAAGATTCCAACTCTAAGCTCATTCGATGGCGACTTAAATTGGAAGAATTTGATTACGAAGTAGTGCATAAAAAGGGTAAACTTAATGCCAATGCGGACGCTTTAAGTCGCATAAAAGTTCCAAAATCCACCAATACCCCAGACATTGAAGCAAACCTGCATACTGATTTAACCCAAACTAATCCGGGACCAAGCCCCACTTGCGCTACAATACACTCAACCGCCGAAAATTTAGATGACCACATATTCATATCGGAGCGCCCTTTAAACGAATTCAGTCTCCAAATCGTATTAGAACTACCAACAGAACTAACTCTATTTCAGTCGAAACACTATTCAAAAACAGACAACGCAGAACTATAAGAATGAACACATTTACAACAGAAAACGTGACTAAACTATTTAAAAGATTCCTTGCACCAAATAAAACAACCGCAATATTCACGGATGACAACACCTTCAAAATAATCCAATCGGTATTCTCAAATTTCTTCTCACGAAGTAAAATCTTCAAATTACTCCGATGTACAACAGTATTGATAGACGTGAAGGAAAATGACGAACAAGACGAACTGATTAGAGACTATCACACCAAAAACAACCACAGAGGGATCAACGAGACATTAGCCCACCTTAAACGAAAATATTACTTTCCATTCATGAAAGCAAAAATTACAAAAACCATAAATAATTGCCAAACATGCCAAACACTAAAATACGACCGAAACCCTCCCGGAATTAAGTTCGAAAAACCCCCAACTCCTTGCAAACCTTTAGACATCGTCCACATCGACGTATATACGATTAATAACAACAATATACCAGTGGCGTGGCGTGATAATTCAACTAGGGGAAGCAATTGGTATTAAAAATTTACTATTATTATGCTTTCCACAAATTTACTGCGTATTAATTGAACCCCTCTCGTTAGCTACTTTTAACATTTCTAATATAAAAGCACCCAGGAATCACGAACGGGGACGTGAGAGTAGGTATACTGTATTTTATCAGCATTTTAATTCCCATGCTACCAATATATAATAATTTACTTTTAAATAAATAATTGTAAAAATTATATGTTGGTAGACTTATCAAAAAAGCAAAGCTGTAACTATAAGTATATAAATAAAGCATATTCGAATTATTAGAACTACTATAACAATAACAACAATAGCAAAAAAATTGCAAAATAAATATCCATACACTCATAAAGAAAGTAATCATGTTCAGCGAATCAAAATTTGAATAATAAAAACAATAACAATACAATAAAAATTAAAAATAATTCAACTATTTACTATTTAAAAAATCACAGTTAGTGAGTAAAATAAAATAATAATAATTGGGCAATAAATATATTACAAGTCAAAATAAATAATAAGATCCGTACATACTTTTATTTGTAATTTAATTCTATTCGTCTTTCTTTTTTTGCGAATTCATCTATAATATCTGTATAAAAACTTTGCTCACACAAACATGATTTAAGGAAAACCTTTTCAATTGACATTATTGCCAAGTCGCTAAGCCGTTGTTCGCCTGTACAATTTCTAAGATACGTTTTAATCCTTTTTAAGCAAGAAAAACTGCGCTCTGCGGACGCACTGGTTACTGGTAATGTTAAAACTAAACATATTAATTTATAAAATTGTGTGAAGCTATCTTTTAATTTGTTATTAATGAAATAGTTAAAAATACCTTGAAAAGATTTTCCCTGCAAATCAGAATCAGAATAAAGCACAATGAGTTCAGTCTTTAATGAAATATGGTCAAATATATCAGCATAAGTTTTAGTTAAATTTATTTTAGTAAAAGATTGTCCGGAAATGTTTTCAAATATTGGTTAAATTTAGAAGAATCTAATAGGTTTAAAAATGTGAAACTTGCTAAGGATGAAAATCTTGAATTTATTTCTGCGGTAATATTATCTATAATTTCGACATAAATACGTGTAAAGAATAGTTCAACATTTTCATTACTGTCAACAAGGCACCTGGCTTTTTTCCGGCGTTGTGGAGTTTCGCAAATAGATGTGGTTTGGGTCCAAATTTCCGTGAAACTATTTCTTAACGATTGAAGTTGATTTTCAAAATCTGTAATTTTTTGAATGCAGTACATTATATCAGTTTGTTTACTTTGAAATATATCGAAAAGTACGTCGGTTTGTGGAAAAATTTTAGAAAAAACATTGAGCAGGAAAACAAACTGAAAATCTGTAAGTAAAACAAGAAGTCCCCTTGCGCTATTAACGGTCTCGCCATCCCACTTTCCACTCTCATTTTCAATGATATATTCAAAGAGTTCTTTTAATTGATCTAAATTATCAAAAATGGTTAAAACTAATCGACCATTAAAAGTCCAACGTGTTGGAGCTAATTTTGGAAGCCTTTTTTTGAGGAATAAATCTAGTGCAACTGTTCTCTTTGTTGAATGATTAAAAAATGTTGAAAAACAAGTAATAGATTGAAAAAAAATTCGACATTCGCGTATTTTATCGCATGATTTAGATAAAACTAAATTTAACCGATGAGCGAAGCAATGAATATATATTGCGTTTTTATACACATCCTTTACACGTGTTTGTAATCCAGTTATTTTACCAGACATTACCGAAGCCCCGTCATAGCTTTGACAAATAAGTTTGTTACCGCAATTGAATTTTTGAACAACATCTAAAACATGGTCAAATAAACGCGACGCAGTCTGATCATCAGAAATATCTGTAAAAGTTATGAAAGTTTCTTTAACCTCACCGGAAGGAGTAATGTAACGAAAGGTTGTTGAGAGTTGAGAACGACATGAAACATCGGTTGTTTCATCTAATATTATTGCTATAAATTTAGTTTGCTGAATTTCATTATAAATCTGTTTTAATAAAATTTTAGAAATGCTACTAATGAGATCGTTTTGAATATAATTTGATATTCCGGAAAAAACAGTCGCTTGCTCCAAGTGAGCTCGCAAGTCCGCATTATATTTAGCTAAAAGATTTAAAAGTTCAACGTAATTTCCCCTATTGCAAGAATTCACATTTTCATTGTGACCACGAAATGCCTGTTCTTGACATCCTAAATGGCACACAACGTCAATTAGCATTTTTAGTATATCTCGATTTTTCGAAACTTTCTCATTGTGCAATATTATTGAAGATCTATGTTGGCTACTTAATAATTCTTCAATTCTAGGACCGGAACCGAACTTGGAAAGAAGAAGTACTGACTTTAAATGATCAACGCTTTTCGTACCATGCCTGTCCACAGCTTTATGTAAATTATTTAAGTCACAAAACCCGGTAGTTCGCCAAACATTTGAATCATTTGAAAATAACAAGCATGGCCAACAAAATAATTTTTGCTTGGTCTTACAACCGGTAATCCATTCCGTATCTTCATAAATCTTAGCAGTAAAATGCCTAGTACATCTTTTTGTTTTAGAAACAATTTCCAAAATCGGTTTCGGTCGACCCTTTTCGATAATGTCTTTTTTTTCTGCGAAAGATCGAGATCCAAAAGACAATCGAAAAAGATCATCAACAACACAATATTGATCCATGCTACTTTAAAAACAAATCAAAACACTATAAGCAATTATAAGCACCTAGACCGATTAAAAAACCCCTTCACCTTTTCACCAACAAAAAGCACACAAATCGCACTACACTAAAGCACTACACTAGAGCAAATGAGTTTTAAATTTAACGGCTCATTCAATTCCTTGTGACGTCAATGACTTGAGGCAGTATTACCATCTCCCACTTATTTTTTCTTGGAATTTTCCGTTAAATGGTTTTCGATTAGATATAAGTTATTGAAATATGCATAAATATCCCTATAATTGAGTTCGTCTCTTACTAATACTCGTATACACTAATAATTCTATGCGAAATCACTTCTTCTCGAATTTACCAATAATAATTTTTAACCATGAAGCCATTATATTTCAAATCGAAACTTTTTCCACAATTCAATTCCTATCCTACTCTGGTAACCCTTGTGAAACTCATATAGCACATCACATACGCATTGCAACACAGCAAATATTTTCAGTCCACAAGAAAATACGAACAAAGAGGAAATGAGAAGAAAAGTTCCCCAGCGTCCATGCGCCAGCAGCTCCGCTGCAGGCAAGAATTTCCTCTACTACATGTGAGGGGAACTTGGAAGCAAATTCCTGAGTGCTTCCAACCTACCGTGTACGTGAATTTTTTTTTATCGCGACACAGTAGGTTTACTGGGGAAAAAAATAAACGCTCATAGATGCAAATTTTGATATGCTTCCATGTGTCTTCTTCTTGGTGTGGTGTGGTGGTTTTCGCGGTGTTACCAATTCGGCTGTGTAAGATATTCGCGATTAGTTTCTTTGGAACTTTTATTTACATAGACTGTGCCGAAGAGTTTTTTTCGCGACTTTTTTGCGCGATTCAGAAAAAATTATTTTGAAAATTTTCCACCAATCGCCAAATATAAGGGAAGCAATGCTTCCCTTGCTTCCATGGACGCCACGCCACTGCAATATACTGACGTTAGTGCAATAGACAAATTTTCAAAATTCGCCGCCGCATACACATTAACCGCAAGAAACAGCTTAACTATCATAAAATCAATTAAACATTTCATAAGCCTTCACGGCATTCCAAAAACATTAGTTGCAGATCAAGGAGTCGAATTTACCGCTAACCTTTTTAAAGATTTCTGCTCTCAATATGACATACAACTACATATAACATCATTTGCTCAGAGCACTAGCAATGCCCCGGTTGAAAGACCACATTCAACTCTTACGGAAATCTATCGCATAATTTACCAAAACGTTCAAGACAAAAACCACGAGGATATTTTAAACGAGACATTAATAACATACAACAACTCCATACACTCATCCATCAACCACACTCCATATGAACTATTCACCGGAAAAACATATAAATTCCTTGAAGAAGTTAAATTCAATAGTGAACATGAATTCTTACAGAAACTAAACGCATTTCGAGAAAAAATTTATACCTCCATTAAAGATAAACTACAAAAAGCTGTTGATAAAAACATTGATAAGAGGAATGAGAACAGGGAGTCCCCTATACCATTCGGTGAAAACGAACAAGTCTTTAGGAAAGAGAACAGAAGGAACAAATTAACCCCCCGATTTAGCACACAAAACGTTAAGCAAGATAATAAAGTTACTATCATTACTCATAAGGATAAAAAAATTCATAAATCTAAATTGAAACGACGACGTAAATTTCAGGCTAACAATGGTGACAGGACAGAGACTCGAAATCCACGATTTACAGAACAACCAGGGCCTTCTACCACTCCAACTGGGGACCGCTAAACTGATCGAGAGACACAACAACCTAATACACATTATACAATTGGAATCCTACGCGACAACTATAAACAACATACAACGCTCACTCGATGACCTCACAGACATACAAGAACTTCACAGCACAATAGACACAACAAGGACTAAATTAGGAGAATTGAAAACAAAATTGGAAACACTACTACCCAGAGTAAGAACAAAACGAGGACTAATAAACGGATTAGGAACGGCTGTAAAATTTCTCACAGGTAACATGGACTCAACGGATGCTACACGTTTGAATAACGACATAAATTCGATAATTTCAAAACAATCGACACTACAAAGTATGGTCAATCAAAATTCCTTCCTCAACAACAAAATGATACAAAGATTCGAAAACATCACCAACCACATAAATTCCCAACAGAAAATTATATCAAATTATTTCAGATTGAATCAAAATTTTATCAATAACCAAATAAGGAGCGAAAAAAATCTCCTTCAATATATCCAATTCCTAAGTCAATTAAATTATAACATAGATGTCCTTCACAACCACTAATCTAACATAGCAGAAGCTATAATACTAGCGAGATTAAACATTATTCCGAAGCAAATCCGTAACCCTGATGAGCTCACGGAAATTTACGAAATATTGAGCAATCAAAGTATCGTAATAAAAAGCGAAGAAAATATCCATGAACTATTAAACTTACAAGCATACCAAAATGGCACTAAAATTATATTCAATGTCCAAATCCCAATTTTCCAAAGTGAAAACTACTCTTTTTTCCACCTCATTTCCATCCCGATACAAAACCACAGAATAATCCTACCCAAACCATATTCCATAGTAAGCCCAAACAATATCCAACTCCTTGAAAAACGCTGCCCGTAAATCGAAAAAGTATTCTACTGCCCAAAACCGCCCATCGAGGGAAACAAAAAGGCCTCTAGTTGCAAGAAAGAAACTAATACACAACGAACCAACCGATTGCGAGTTAACCGAAGACTATCTAACAACCGAAATTCTCTTACCGGAACCCAACTACTTGCTGTTTATTAATAGTCCAATAACACCAATAAACTCCACCTGCCCATTCGCCCCGAGAAACGTATCCGGAAACCTGCTGATCCACTTTGAAGATTGCGAAATTGAACTAAATGGGATAACCTACGAAGGACAACCTAAAACCTTTTGGGACGATATCACTATACACCTCACAACGTTCAACAAAGTTAACTTCACAACAATCCGACAAAATTATTACATTACATTACCATTTTAAGGATCATATGCCAATTGGTCTTGTCGAAAGAACCACAAACAAAGAGACCACACTTACCTTTACACTATTGTCTATTCAAGGACTCATAGTACTAACTACCATATGCTACATAACCTACAGATCCCACAAACACAGTCTCGACATCAACCCACCGATGACAGCAGAAGCTCCAGCAACACGATTTCTATTCCTACGACCGGATACCCCGTCAGCCTCAGCAACAGGAATTTCAATACCACAATTCCTGTTCCCGAAGCTTCATTCTAGGGAGGGAGGAGTTACGGCAACACCTACATAGTGTCACAGCTAACAGCCCGATCATCGACATCCATTATACCACCGAATATCAGAACCAAAGTCCATTGCAACTTTCCAGCTGAACCAACAAAACAACGGACTACAGACTTTCTCAACTGATCATCAACCCAGCCATAGTCCACTTTCACATACCGCCGAGTAATCAATAATTTATTATAAAATCGAACTTATTGTAATTGAGAGCTCAGTCGTTAAAATTAGAATCCAACAAACCATTATTACTAAATTACTGTTCTTCTTTTTTTTCACCACCGGTCTTGTGGTTACCATAATTCGCGCCCCTGACCATCGACTCCATAGTCATCTACACGGATGGCTCTAGGGTCGTTGGCGGTGTTGGGGCGGGCATCTATTCGGAGGGACTGGGGATTAACCTGTCACTCCGCCTTCCGGATTTCTGCAGTGTCCTGCAGGCGGAGGTTACGGCAATTTTTGAAGCTTTGACCTGGCTAGGAAATCATGTAGTGACCATGAGAGACGTTACGATCTACACGGATAGTCAGGCTGCCATTCGATCACTCGAATCCGTGCTGACTACATCGCAAACCATCGCAAAGTGTCGGTCGATTCTTAAAGAGATGGGTGCATTTGTCAACATTACGCTCTGTTGGATACCGAGTCATAGCGACTTCGTGGGTAACTGCATCGCGGATGAACTGGCTAAGGAAGGGACTACTGGCGCTCTCGACGGAGACCGTTTAAACATTAGAATGCTAATCGCATCGTGCAAAATTATAATTAAAGCCGTCGCGATTGACATAGCGAACATTAGATGGCTAAACGGCGACACGTGCCAGACGACGAAATTGATTTGGCCGAAACTTGACCCTAACCGCTCTGCCGCACTGCTTTCATTGAATAGGAAGCACATTGGCATGGTTGTGGGGGTTATTACTGGGCACTGTCCCGTTGGTGAGCTGGCCTGGAGGCTCCGTATTCCTCATAACGACTACTGTCGGAGCTGTGAGGATGTGAATGAGGAGGAAAGCGTTCTGCATCTTCTCTGTCACTGTCCAGCCTTGGCTGCGAGGCGGAAGAAATTCCTTAGCTCTTGGTTTTTCCTGGACCTGGACGACATTAAAAACACGAGTGTCATACAGCTCTATCGCTATATCACCAGCTCAGGCTGGTTTAACGCCTAGGTTATAACAGGCTACTTTGGTGGTAACACAACGGTCCAAATGATGGACTAAGTGTGCTGGGTGAGCACCCGGCAGCCCCTTTACCTAACCTAACCTAGCCTTATTGAAACTCTTCCTACACGCAGCTCTAAGTTCGGAGATTCTAGTGCTCCACCAGGCTGTTTTTTTCTTGTTTTTTTTTTTCTTACCATGATACCCGCTAGTAGGACATGATGCAGACACCGCCGCATTCATAGCGCATATCAGAGAATTTGCGATATCATCCAGGTCATGTCTGCTGCAGGGTTGACTTGGCCGTGAAGGTAGCCTCTCGACAAGGGCATTCCGATACGCAGACCAGTTAGTCCTTCTGGGATTAATAGTGGTTTCACTTGATACCGGGCGCTTAGCAAGGCTGAACTTAAGGTATCGGTGATCAGAAAATGAGTGTTCCGATGACACTCTCCAGTCTCAAGTGATCAAGTGTATGATTTCCTCCTCCTCCGATGCAAGGGAGATATCCAACACCTCCTGTCTGTTTTTTGTTATGAAAGTGGGCTCGCCTCCCACATTGCAGATTAAAATACTTGTTCCTATAATATATCCGAGAAGCGATTCACCTCACTCATTTGTGTCCGAGCTACCCCAGATGTCACGTCGTGATGCGCGTTAGAGTCGTAGTCAAGAATCATGCTAACATTTGCTTCTCCTGCCGCTACACTACAGTACTAACTACACAGCCTTAATCTACTTGGTTGTTAATACGCCAAACTCGTAACATTATCCATTGACGAAACGACTGCAAAAAAATCTCATACATCACTCTTAATGACGCATTATGGATACCCCTACAACGTTATTTTTTATAAAAGTTGGAGCACTCAAAGTTTCGGGAAATCTACTGTCTACATGAGATTTTGAAAAACCACCACCTTCTCCCATCCCCTTTAAAGAAGTCCTCAGTTTTATCTTGATGATATTCCGACATTAGACCTCCAGGTCAGGAAGGCCACTGTCTTCATGAGATTTAGAAAACTGCTACCCTCTCACACCCTCTTAATCTACAGATTAAGCTGAAGTTTAACTCCGATCTATGTGAAATTTAGAACAAAGGAACATTTAGAACAAAAGGAAAGGTTGTTATCAACATGATATTTTGAAAAACGACCCCCATATTCTTTCCTATTCCCTTAAAAAATCTTCAAATTTACCTGCAGTTTTACTCCAATTTTGATTAAGTTTTTCACATTGGACCTCCCAACTAACAAACTCTCAAGAGTGAAAGTCTTACCACTTACGAAAAGCCCTCATAAGACTTTAGTAAAACTCCCCGAAACTCCTATAACGTAACTCTTGGGACAAAACTTAAATTTGCTCTCCCAGTACCATTCTGATGAGAGTTTAACTCCACTAGAATTAGGGAAACTTTCACTCTTCTAATAGGATCATCGCTGCAATCTTATTGAGCCTTTTTTAAAAGACTTAATCTCTTGAAAAGTTATACTCGCGTAGATAGCCCCTTATAAGAGCTTGAATGTAAAATTGCTTGTCATAATACTCTTATGAAATTCAAAATACTAGATCACTCATGCGGAGGGTATTATGAGCTCGAGGATTGTTATTGACTCGCATAAGTAGCCCGCTGTAAGAACTTAAGGAGCTTGAGTGTAAAATTACTTGCTGTAATACTCTTATGAGACCCAAAATAATAGATCACTCATGCTGAGAGTATTATTGTTGAGTAAACGTCAGTGTAGCTGACATTTCGTCAAAGGTGGAAAGTACGATACGATACGGTACGATAAAGCAGTATCATTCAAAATGGGAAAACATGGATTGGAAAAAAGTTAAAAGATCCACTATTTTCCGCAGAGAAGTTCTAAATATAAAAAATGGTGCAATCAGGATAGTTTTGGACCAAACAACTACGGTAGTAACTATCAAACGCGCTGCGCATCCTTCGATTGTCCTGCCTTAAGCCCATAGTCATGATGACATACATCTCAAATTATGCAAATTCCACAACACCTACTGCATGTAAACTCCGCGAAAAGCCGACGAACACGATGTAGAGTCTGCATAAATTATTCTGGATATGTAGGACGATGATCTCCGAAGATCTATTTCCCCATGAGCGACATCAAATTTTTCATCAGTTTCGTCAGCGATGCAAGGAGAAACAATTGGTTGTCGTTGAATGAAATTGAAAACAAATGAGTTCAATTGAAATGATGCACATCTGCCCCTGATCCCGTGGTAATTCCCAACAGATAAATACGTCCGTCCGACCACATCTCCATGTATTTCGTCCTTTACATTCTAATGGGTGTTTAGAACGTATTTGGTGAAAAACGCACTCATATGTGCGTCCTTTGTCCTTTCTCAAAAATTGAGAAATTTTTCTTTCTTTCTATATCTGCTTCGTTGAATTTTAAATTGTCTTATTGCGTTACGTTATGACAACGAGAAAAAGGTACAAGGTTCAAGTCGCATTACGTATGAGATTGTTGAAAATAAACACCTCGTCATAAAACCCTTTTATAACCCACTTGCATCGATGCATGTGTGATTCAAAAAGGGTTTTACGACGAGGTGTTTCTCAACAATAGTTTGCTTCAATAGTTTTAAAATGCCAAATTGTATGAAAATTTTGTATCTGTGGTCTTATGATGACAAACGATTGTTATGATTGATCATTTACTATGTCATGTGCCGGTTTTGATAACAAGAGCTAAAGTCTCACTATGCAATCCGAACTCTGAGAAAAAGAGTTCATTCCTTACAAAGAGATTTGCATTATCTTTAAAAGACTGGCACTTTCATAATCTGATCATTAGTTTCATAATATTCTCATAAGAAGTATTGATCTATTGCTGTCATTGGAATAAACAAATTTAAGCTCTTATACGGATTTTTTTGATTTCATAAAAAGAGGAGTATTTTCATAGCGAGACTTTCATTTTTATAAGAAAGAACGACCAATGGCGGCCATATTTTTCTCCGATTGGAATTTTTTGAGTTGAAATATGAATTTTGACTTATGATTAATAAGCGTGATTTCGCATGGAAAATAATGATTGGTGATTTCTAACGTCATAAATATGTCGTTGCGCAAATTTTATGCCAACTATTGAGGCGGAACACAACTTACATATTTTTCAAACAGTAAATTTTTTCTAGAAAATTCTATAAGTACCGATTATTTTCATGGCGCTTTGCATTTTATCGAAGCAAAATGTCTATTATTACCAATAAAATTACAATCGCATGAACTTTTTCGCTCATATGTGTGAAGAAAATGCAATGTTCTTTAATATAATATTATCATACGAACTTTGTAACATACATGTACCATCGAAAATATCCTATAATGTATTTGTTCTCGCTCTTCGAAACACAAATTAAATTTTTTTTTGTATGTCGTTCTCTTTCTAACAACAATGATCAAGAAAAATGACAGGAGTTTATACCTCTACTAACAAAAATATTATACTTCTTATTAGAGTAAAAATCTACTCGTATAAATAGACTATTTGTTTCCTTATGAAACTTGTGTAACTCCCAAGAGCAGAGTAACAGTGTTGTTATAAGGCAGCAATAGATATCATAAAGTGCGCCATTTAATTCTTCTAAAAGTCTCGTAAGTTGCTTACAGTACTCTACAAGGATGAAATTATGGGAGTGTGATTCTCAAAGGCAATCTGCCTTCACTCTTATAAGTCTCTCTTAGTGTGTTAAGAGATCAAAATTGTTAGTTGGGCTTCAGAACACGGGAAGGTAATTGTCATTTAGAGAAACCACACCATCCCCTTAAACAATCTCTTAAAGGAATCTTACAGATTAAGCTGAAGTTTATATCCGGATTAGGTTAGGTAAGAGGGTCGCCGCTAGCGCAGCTTGCACTAGGCCACCGATTTGGGCCCATTTGCCACCCTCTGCTGGTTAATTAGAGTTGCCAGATGGCCACTCCGCTAAATTGAATCAGCTAATTCGAGGAGGCGGCACTGGTTCTTGAAAGCTGTAGGCACCTATGATGATTAGGCGTTTCCAATTTAGGGTTGGACACTCACATACAGTATGTTCGATGGTTTCCTCTTCCATCATGCTAAATCTTACTCAAATACCATCAATAAGAAAATAGTACCTACTTACCGAAAAATTGTATTTAGGCGTCTTTTTCTTAGATGTATCATATAAAAAGTATACCAAAGGGATACATATGTCGAAACTATCTTCAAAGAAAATTTCTTTTCTTCCAGAATGATCTTTTATTCTTTAAGCCTTAAGTCTATTCATAAATTAGGAATAATTAAATTAAATTCGCCGGGGACAAATTGTACTACTTATTGTTCAATTGGACTGGTTCCGTCATAGTTTTAAGACCTATCGAATTCGAAAACATGTCGTCATCGGCTTCAATCGACCTCAGGTAATCTTCAACGATCTGTCGATCTGCAACAACGCGTTTTTGCTTGCTTCTTCTAATCATCTTCCGTACAAACGGAGCCAAGAGGTTTTCATCAATTTCGCTGGGTTTATTCGGTCCAACAATGTACGACGCGGCCAACGATATCGTTATCGTGATAAGTGCTCCCAATAGGGTGTACCACAGATAGGATATATGATAGATTTTAAATTCAGACGGATCACTGGAAAAAATCGAAATCAAGTATTAGAATCCAACTGAACTAATCGAACACTAGAACACTTACAACTCCGGCTCTGAAACGGTTGGCTCCGTGATATTGATAGCCAGCATACTCATCGGCTGCGAAGATATAAATGTGTAGCCGCACCCGCTAGTTGAAACTGGCTTAGGTTGAAATACCAGTTCTCCTGATGCAATTGCTGCTTGTGCTTTAGCGCATATCCAACCCATAATCCCGAGACTTGTTGTTCCTCCAATGATCGCGCCCTAGGAAGAAAACCAATCAATATCGGATGAAGTCAGAAATTAATTCAACTAACAGTCCCTTCCACCCAGGGAAACATAACGCCCATTGTGAATATTCCAAGTAATGGCCCATGCGAAACGGCACTCAAACTGATGGAAAGCTGAAGTACGGCTCCTAGTTTTTCAACAACAAAAACCAGACCAACACAAATTGCTCCGAATACCACAACTACCGCACGCATAATGAAGGCTGTTTGACGATCACTCAATGGATGTTTGCAAAATACTTTGAAAAAGTCTTCTAGAACAACGGCTGACATAGAATTTAGTCCTGTCGACAGGGAGCTCAGAGCGGCGCTGAATACTCCGGCAACGAATAAACCAGGCAAGCCGGGGAAATCGCCCAGACTTTTGGTGACGAGTAGCGGCAGGAGTTGGTCCTTAGCACTAGCAAGCTGAAATGAACAAAAGACGGTTAAATAAAATTATCGTGAAAATCAAATCATTTTGAATTTATACCTTAGTAGTCAAAGGATCACAATCATGATAGGTTGCGTAAATGAGCAATCCACAATATCCGCAAGTAGCTACCATGGCAAGCACGCCAATGATGAAGACCCACAGTGCTCTAGATAAAATCCAAAGGTTTAGTTGATTTGTTATAGTACATAGTCAATTTAGGGCCTACCTTTTCGCACTGGCAAGTGTTGGTAAGGATAAATATCGCTGAATCATATTCTGACTAACTGCATTGCTTTTGAGCCAGTGTGCAAATGCGCCCAACGTTACCGACCAAATTGTGTGTCTCGATTTCAAATCAAAGGCTAGACTGGATCAGGAATGGATCATTTTAGAAATTTAATACTCTACAGGATTCGGGTAACAGAGAACTTACTCTGGTCCTTCGATTCGACCACTCTCCCAGGCTCTGTTCCACACATTTCCGACTCCTCCAACATCCAAAGTGCCCTTTATAATGATCAAAGCCATTGCTCCAAACATAATTAAGGTTTGAATAACATCGGTCCAGACGACTGCCTTAAGGCCTCCCTGTGAAAGCAAGCAACAACATGAATCAGCTGCTCTCTCGCTGGTTGGTGTAGGTTACTTACGACACACGTATAAAAGATGCAGACCAGGCATACTATGGGAGTGATTAGATGAACGTTTACGCCTGTAACTTGATTGAAGGCGAGCGCAGGTACGTATATGACAATTGGAAGCCAAAAGAGCTAAAAGAAAAAAATAAGTTTGACTTTCTGTGAAGAAAGACATTCTTTTTAGTTGCTTACAGTTCCTATTGTAAACATAATGGATCCAAACAGTCGCATTCTCTTGTCGAATCTCGTTTCTAGATACTTTTCAGAAATAGATTAAAGTGTTTATTGTTTAGTTCGTTACAATGTCCATGCCGATATGGTTGTACTAACCTCATATGTGGATGTCAATTTTAAATCGTGAAACACTGGTAGGTAGACGTACGCCATGACAACGCCCATTGTCATAACACCGCCAACAATGAACAAATACTGAGTTCCAAATAAGTATATTTCAGTCGGCGTTCCCAGCAAGGTGATTCCAGAAATGAAACTGATAATAGAAGTAATAATTAATGAGTAAAGATAAAAATGTTTTTAATATCGTTTAAATTAATTATTAATTAATTAAGTGTTACTTAATTTCAAACGTCAGATACATACAAAATCGCTCTCACATTAAATAATTTCAACTCATTCTCTGACACTACATAAAATTTCATTTACGCTCACACGCTTGCACAGTGGCGTAGATAAAAAGGGGTTAAGGAAATCAGCCCAGCTCTCTTGTCAGTGAAGCCGAAACTAACAGAGAAATTGGCTAGTCCTAAATCCCGATTTCTAGCTAAAACTCAAAAGCTTAACTAGAAGTAAAAAGGTAATCAGCAATCCGTCATCAGATATCCGTCGTCATTTGTCCGTCAAGAATCCAATGCATAGAAGCTACTTTATTTCTTTCTTACTCTGGCTTTTTTTTTCAGCCATTCATCTACGATAACATCAACGACATGGCTGCTACAAGGCTACCGTAAGGCTTGTTTGACACGCTCGGTAGCCGTGAAGTCTAGGTCACCACTCTACGTTGCTTTATCTATAGGAAATGGTTTTAATCCCTGGCGCGTCAATAAAAATGACTGTAGATATTATAAGAACTTCCACAGCGCTCCAAACTCGTCAGTAAAAGATGGTTCGGATAGGAGATGCATGCTAGTAACTCCACCATTCGAAAAAAAACCCTTTTCCATAGTCCTCTACGTGGGCGCCGCCTGGTAGCGGCAGTGTGTCAAACTGCTGACAGCCAAGTCTTAGCGATAAGGCAGTTTGAAAAAAGGCAGATAGATGTAGCATGAATGGCTGACCAACACCTAAGCGTCTCAGGTTTAGTAGGATGGAATAATTTGTGTAGTTGGACCTGCAACATAGTTGTGTGAACTCCAGCATGATTATGAAACAATCTGAAGCAGCTATCTTCCGAGGCCATCCCCTGATTGGGGCTAATCGATGTGATGATAACTCGTCCTAGTTAAAACTACTCTACGTCAAGAAACCTGGAACAAAAGCCTCGGATTGGACGGATCAACAACGACTGCCACGCAAACGACTAACGGCTTATTCTTTCGGATCCTGAAATGTAAGCTCTCTGAACAAACCAGGAGGCGAGAAGGCATTTCTTCAACAGGTCGAAAAGTACAGACTGATCATTACTGCAGTCCAGGGAACAAATTGGCTTGGCAGCAAAATAAATGAAAAAAAATCGAAGATACCTCTGGCTCATCAATGTAAACGCAACTTCAGTGAAGTTAAAGAAGACGTAGTAAAAGACGAGTTTTACGCCCGCCTTGAGACTCTCTTCGACTCACTTCCAACAAACGAGGTCAAATTGTTGCTGGGAGACTTTAACGCGACAGTCGGAAATGAAAGTTGGCACCGGCGGACCACTGGAGGCGACAGTCTCCCTGAAAAATGTAACGACAACGGCGACTTATCGACTTCGCCTGCAGCAGGAATCTGGTCATAAGCTCCACATGTTTCCCGCACCGACGTATTCACAAGAAGACCTGGAAATCACCAGACGCACATACCGTCAACCAAATTGATCACGTCCTTATTTGCAGGAGATGAGTGTCTAGTGTGACAGATGTCCATTCTTATCGAGGAGCAAACTGCGACTCAGATCATCACTTGGTGAAGACGACCTACAGATGTAGAATTTCCTCAGTGCACCAATCGAGAATCAGCCATCCCAAAATGTCTTCGGTTGATAAGTTTCTGAGCGATGCTTCAGCGGTGGCGTATACTGTAGCCCTTGAGAAAAGACTATCACATTTGCTACACAACATCAGCAACGCAGGCGTCCATGGAATCTGCGAATAACTCAAGGCTACCATCAAAGAGGTCGCAGAGAAGGTCGTGAGAAATAAAGCCCGGCGAGCGCGAAATTACTTGTTCGACGAAGAATGCAAAAATTTACTTGACGCGAAAAACGAGGCCTATAGACAATGGATTTAACGAGGAACCAAAGCCAAAGGAGAAAAATATGACGAGCTACGGCGAGTATCGAATAGAATAATTAGACGTAAGAAACGTCAATACTTTGACGAGCAGTTACTGAATATTCATGAAAACTTAGCTAATAGGACCACCAGACAAGTGTATAAACTAGTAAATACAATTAAGAACGGCTATCAGCCCAGGACTAGCCTTTGTAAGGACAAGGATGGAAACAGCATCAGCGACACCGATGGCATTAAAAAACGATGGGACTCTTATTTTGAAGAGCTTCTGAACCTTCCATCTAACATCCCCACACAAGAAGCTCCCGACGATATTTTTGATTTAGGCCCACCCATACAACCCCCGACAGTAGAGAAAGTTGATCTCGCGTTGCGGTCACTAACACGAAATAAAGCCCCGAGCTCTGACGAGATTCCAGCTGAACCGCTAAAATTCGGTGGAACGAGTCTAGCTAATGCCATACATCAATTACTCCTGCGAGTATGGGAGGACGAGATGATCCCAGACTATTCACGCAGAAGTATCATCTGTCCAATTCACAAAAAGGGAGATAAACTCCGGTGTGAGAATTACAGGGACATATCACTAGTCAGTACGTCCTGTAAAATTTTGACGAAAATTCTGAAAAATAGAACAAAGCCGTACGCAGAACGAATCATTGGCGAATATCAAAGCGGTTTCAGACCTGGTCGCTCCACAACCGATCAGCTCTTTACGGTCCAACTGTTACTCCAGAAGTGCTGGGAATACAACGTAGACGTATACCAAGTCTTTGTCGATTTCAAGCAGGCATACGACAGTATCGATCGTGGAGTACTGTACGACATCATGCTGCAATTTGGTATACCGGCAAAATTATTGCGACTGACAAAGTTGACGATGACCAACTCTGTCTCAGAGGTCTGGATCCATAACAGACTCACTGATCTATTTGAAAGACGCACTGGTCTGAAATAGGGCGATGGACTGGCACCGGCGCTTTTCAACCTAGCACTGGAATACGCTATTCGGGCTATGAATATGGACAACAGCAAGACACTATTCACCAAGTCGACACAATTAGCAGCGTACCCCGACGACATAAACATCATGTCCCGAAGATTGACCGACGCAGAAGAACTTCTGCACACGCTAGATCCCGCAGCAATAGAAGTTGAACTGTTGAACTACGTATAAACGAGATTAAAACTAAAATAATGATGCAATCGACGACAAGGACACCTGCACAATCGAGCATCAATGTGGGGGACCTCAACATCGAGTTCGTGAACGACTTCATATACCTGCGTTGCAACTTATCAAGGGACGCCAACGAAACTGACAAATCAAGCGACGGATACAGTTAGCTAATAAAACTTTTTCCTCGATTCTTCCCATAATGAAATCGAAGCACGTTCACAGAAACACGAAGCTCCGCGTGTACAAAACCATCATACGACCAGTGAAGCATGCTCGGAACATTTTGAACGTAAGGTTCTGCGGCGAATTTTCGGGTCTCGATCGAGATGGATGGCGCATCCAGTACAACCACAAGTTGTATGAACTGTACGATGAGCTAGAAGTTTCGAAAATCGTCACTACAACGACTTCAATGGGCAGGGCATGTACAACGAATTGACGATGATAGCAATGCAAAGAGAGTAATGAATGCAGAACGAGTCGACGGAGCGGGACTGCGAGGACGACCAAGAGCTCGTTGGGAGAGCTCAGTATATGTGGACGCCGAGCAGCTACTGGGCTTCCAAAATTGGAGGACGCGTTTGCGTAACCGAGATAATTGAAGGGCAGCGTTCCAGGTGGCCAAGGCCCGACGTATTGCCGTCGCGCCACAGTGATGATGAAGTTGACGGAGTCGTCTTCCTACCTTCGTCATCTTAACCCAACCGACGAAATGCATTGGAATTCAAAATATCTGAACAGGCGCATTGCCCGAAATTCTATAAACATTTCTAACATATACCACTTCGGTGCAAGATCCGTGAGAAAATAATTAAATATTCGTACTTACTCGTTTTTGATTTTAACACAGCTCGGAAGCTACAATGTTAACTATAAGATGACAGCCGAAAAACTAAAAACTGGCAACTAGCTGAAAAGTTTGACACGTACCCTAATGTTACGAATTATATGTAAGTACCTATTCATTGCTAGATGTCACTATTTGAACATTTAAAAATAGGTGTGGCAAGAGTTAGTAAAGTGAAACAGTCTTCTTACACCGTTCGTCATTTCACCCCGACTTCCCCTACTATTATACAATAGTACGTATACATTATTTTTTTACCATAAAATTAACTGTTTTTTGGACTCACTGAACTACCCCCCCCCCCCCCCCCCCCCCTGGATGAAGTCCCATTTTTGGCGTGATTGTCCATTATGAATTATTCTCCCAATTTGAGACGAAATGAGTTTTCACCGAAGCGAAGCCAAGCGTGAAGGGTATCATACCTTCTTTGTGACTCATGGTGCATTTGCCACTTTGAAATTAGTAGTAAAACTTGTTCCGATTTCACTGTTTCTATGAGGGGTATATGAAATACTGGGCCGATTTCAACCAAATTTAGGAATGTGTTTGGTCAGGCAATGATTGAATAATACGCAATTTGGTAAAGATATCTTCAGAAATAAAAGAGTTTTTCTAACAACTTGCTTTTGGAACGGTCGTTCCTATGGCAGCTATATGACGTAGTAATCCGATTCCGTTGGTTCCGACATAAAATTTCCAGCTCGATAGCTTTAAAACTGAGGGACTAGTTTGCATAGAACCAGATAGACAGACGGACAAAGCTTAATCGACTCGTCTCATCATACTCACCAAGAATATATATAGTTTATATGGTCGCAGATGCTTCCTTCGGTGCGTTTCAAACTTCATAACAAAGTTAATATACCCTATCACATTCGCGAAGGGTATAAAAACGCACTCAAAAACAAGAATTCTGTTAAAAGAAAATCCCCCAAATTTTATCCACATGGAAAAAGAAAACCAAAATCGCTTTGTCCACAAAATCGTTCTCCGGTGTAATAACGTCTAATTAAATACTGCCAACTAAATTTATTTCTCTTCCAAAACTGAAATAACGTCAAATTGTTTTTATTTTACTAGAGGTTATTACAATCCACCAAAGTACATATGTACATAGTTTTGTATTGCCTAAGTGGATGTTCACACTGCGTGCGATGCCGAGCCGAGCCGGGTCGAGCGATGCAATGCGATTACAAGCTTTTAAAGCAAGAAAATGGAAAGTCTGCAATTTTAAATGGAATCACGCTTTGAGTGTACACACTGCGCGCGATGCAATGATGAGCCGAGCGATGACCCGATGTTTTCACAAACTTCTTTGCTTTTTCGTGCGAGTACCGGCTGCTGATTTTTTGCGATGGAATTTAATGGGCTTTGCGATGGAGTTTATGGGCTTTGCGATGCTTTGCGATGTGAAGCTTTTTGGAGCCAGTATGGTGCAAGTACGAGCTGTAAAGTAATATTTGATGTAAGATCACATTGAAAAAAATGCATGTATGTCTGCTTTTATACCCTAGACTTTTAGGCGCGGCGGTGTGGCAGTGTATACATGGAAATTATGAGGGTTTGATTCGATTCGATTTAGCCATATCTGTCTGTCTGTCTGTTCGTTTGCACGATAACTTTCGATAGAATGAAGTTAGAAACTTGAAATTTTGGTCAAATGTTTGTAGCATGATCTAGTTGGTTGGTATTGAAAATGGGCAAGATCCGACCGAAGGAACCCCTACAGATGAAATTTCAAATGAGCGATAACTTTCGATAGAATGAAGCTAGCGACTTGAAATTTGGTCCAAATATTTGGATTTAGATTTAGTTGGTTGGTATTGGGGGCGACCGGTAGCGCAATGTGTTGAGGCAACAGTCTCATGTTTGACTACCGGCGTTTCGGGTTTGAATCCCGTCCACGACGATGTTCGTGGCCATGGATGTGCAGGAGGTGCATGCTGGCAACTGCATTCTCCGAAACCAATTTATGCCGACGAAACGTCAACTGGGCCATATGGAACAGTTGACGCGCTATGCCCCACAAGGGGTTAGGGCAATTGAGTATTGGAAATGGCCAAGCTCCGTCCCAAGCAACCTCTACGTCTCCTACAAACGAAACTTCAAATGAGCGATAACTTTCGATACAATGATGCTAGCGACTTGCAAAATGCGACAAATATTTATAGTGTAGGTTGTTAGTTGATTTTGAGAATGGGCAAGATCCTATTGAATGAACGGCAACCTTCCCTATAAACGATGAAACTTTTCATTGGATCCACGCCCACAGCTCAAACTGACCATATGGGAAATTCACTTTTAATGCAATGGCCGTTGTCAGTTGGAAGTTTTGGTATCACAACTAGGTCTGTACAAGTCTAGGGTATATACGCTTTGGACTCCGGTTTTGATTCAGTATGGCTCAAATGAAAGGTTATTACCACCGTAATAAGGTCGCGTGGTTTCACAAGCGGTTTGAGCAGCGGACACCGCTGCGTATAAAGGCATAGAGCAGAAGCGGCGGTTTACATATTTAGTGCCGGTGCACATGGACGTCGAAATGCCGTCTGACGCTGCGTCACTTTCAATCGGATAGGAAGAAATACATTACGGGCAATGAAGCGATGCACATGGCCGCAGATAGCTATCCGATAACTATCGGCGCATCGGCGGCATTTTGCCGCCGCGATAGCTATCTGGGATGACGCTGGTTTCTGCTTCTATCTGCGTCATTTCACGCGTCCGCATATCAATTTTTAATAAGCCGGCCTACATACATTCGAACCCGGAACACGGACACGGTCACAATGTCTGATTTGTATGATGTTTCTTAAACCATTCGCTTGAGGATCACTTTTAAGTGCCAATTAATTAATTGTTAATCGTGATTACTACAAATGACAATTAATTTTGAAAAAAAAATGGTGGGGATGGATGCTCTCAGCTCGGACGGAGGTTTGTAAGGGGGGTGAAAATGGTGTTAAAAATGCGATATTCCTTATATTTTAGAAGTTATGGCCAAAAAACAGTTTATTTAAAACTGAAAATAACATAAATTGTAAATTCGGGTTCGCTATTATGTGGCCCGGCTTATATTATACAGAGTGACGCTGTGTCCTATCGCATCATGTGAATTGAAATGCAGATAGGTATCAAAGAGGGAGGAGCTTAAGTGACGAGGCGTCCGGCGTCATTTGGACGTCCATGTGTACCCTGCTCTTACACTGAATTCAAATGCAATCTCGCCGCTCCACAAACCGCGGCGGTGGCCGCAACGGCGAGTCGAGCGGTTTATAAATGCATCGTCCTAAAGCCGCCGCGGCTGCCGCTTTTTGCGTTTATACGCAGCGGTGCGCCGCTGCTCAATCCGCTTGTGAAACCTCTCGTCTGAGGTCGCGGAAGAGATGATGAAATTCACCAACACTGGGCCTTTATTCATTAATGGGATGCACCCAATGGCGACGCCCTTCCATTTTTAGAGCACTGTTTTCAAACAGAAATAAATTTACTGGGTCAAGCACAAACGACATGATGTCGAACAGATTCTATTCCTTGAACTAAATTGGTCTCTACTCTCCATCATTGCGTGCAGTGAACATCTCGGATCATCTTTGCATCGCAAGCCATCGCTCGGATCATCTTTGCATCGCAAGCCATCGTTCGGCTCGGCATCGCACGGCGTGCAATGTGAACACCCACCACATCGCATCGCTCGACCCGGCTCGGCTCGGCTCGGCATCGCACGCAGTGTGAACATCCACTAAGGCAGAAATCCACTTGTGGCTGGCCACAGAGTTGATACCTGCTATATTAATATTATTATTACAAGTTGGGGCCTTTTTACCCATCCCGTGGGTACTGCGACCATGAAGAGGTCTATTGTGCCATAGCCCATATTATTGCAAAAGACTCTCCATAATTTGTACAAATGGCATTATGTCTTCTGCGGAAGCTTTCCTGATAACCGCAGGGTTCACCGTGGCCTGTCCCAGAAACTTAAACCTAGCCCGCGCGACCAGTTATTTCTTATTAGTGCTGTGAATAGTATAGAATTTTCCCCACGGATTTTATTCGCGTCGGTGTGAAGACCACTTTAGTAATCCAATAAAGTCAAACATACAAATCTGGTGATTGTGATTTTGCCGAATTATTTGTTCATTGTGCAGTGTAGTAGAAGTATTTCATGGTTAGCCAGAATGATGGATAGATAATCAGGAAAGTCGAAAATTTTGCGATTTTCTGGATTATTGGAAAACTTAGGTTCGAGGTTGAAAATATGGATTATTTATTTTATTGGACCAAAAATATCAAGAACTCAGCAAAAAATCACAAATACAAGGGATGATGTACTTTCTTTACAGACGTCAAAATTCCTGGACTATTAATTTAAAGAACTATTTTTTTTTTGTTCAAGGTGCTAACATGGCTAACGTTGAAGCTGCAAAGAAAAGGAGTCCCATATGGAATTTCTTTGAAGGAAAAGGGAACGGTAAAGCAAAATGTGGATTATGTTCATGCCAATTTTCCATCAAGGGTCGATCAACCTTCAATTTAACGAGGCATATTACAACGAAGCATCCAGGTGTTTATGAGTCTCAAACAAAGAAGCAGAAGCCAGTAAGCTTGCGTAGCCAACCCCGATCGTTGGAGCAGGAAACTGAAACTGTTGTCATTGCTGGTCCAAGTTCATCCGATCAGCCATCTGCAACCAGATCATCAGAACATGTTGTTTCGGGATCATCTTCTAAAGAAACGCGTACTCAACAGTCAGTCAGCCAATATTCTGCGAACCCTTTACCAGTTAACAGGTCCAAGCAAATCGACAGGCAGTTAGTTAAAATGATTGTGAAGGAATACCAACCTATCAGAATTGTAGAAGACTTGGAGTTTAAAACACTTTTACATACCTATGCTGAATTCGGGATATTCGTTCCCATCGCGAAAACAATATCGAATAACTCGTTGCCTCAGCTGTACAATGAAGCAAAAGAAATATAAAAGATACAAAGTATCTACACTGCATGCAGATACATCGGAACATGGATATGTCTATGACTACCGACTGCGTGGAACCTGTTGTGTTGAAGATATCGACGTAAGTTTTATAAAGATCCCAGTATAGTTATACTGGATGAAATCATTCGAAAAAACACGTCCCACGCTTTCAGTAGGCATAAGACATATCCATGTACCGATGTATCTGGTGGCAGTGTGGATACTGGTCATAAATTCTGCTTTGCTTCGTCCTGTCCGCTTGGGCTCCTTTCTCTCGCGGGATCGTTTCGTTTTCGTTTGCATCGCGTGTGTGCAATATTCACCTCCTCTCGTGCACCCTGTCCCATCTACCTGTTCCATCTACCCGTTCAGTACAGTTTGCAGACTGCAGCCTATCGACATTTCTCTGAGTACATTTCTGCTAATCGCAACCACGCTTCCCACCATCTTTTCCCAATCGGACGTGGATTGTGTTTGTGTATCTATTGCAAAATCGATCCCACACTATCCGCCTCATCCCGTCCCTTTAATCAACAGTCCGTGTCCGGCACACACAATGCGTTTCTCAAGTAACGCGTGCGACTCTATGCGATTGTGTCCGGCAAACAGAAAGGGAAACTAACAAAAGTGAACAAAACATTCCAACACACGCACAAAGGGAATGCAGAAGAAAATTTTTGGAATTTTTGTAGAAGGGGGGGGGGGGGGGGTGGCATTTGATCTTCTGCAGACCTCTGAATGTACATTATGTCACGATGAGCTGCTCGGATCTATAACATCCTGCGACCAATATTTCTCTATTTCGGGGCTTGGGAGATTTTAACTCGCGCGGTACGAATCCGCCATTTTGTTTTATGATATGTTTATTGCACGTGTGGTGGGGGTCAGTCAGACCTCAAATCGCCGCCATTGCAAATGCACAAACACAGTCGCTGGATCACCCGATTTGGCTCGAATGAACTTCATCCGCACTCTCTCATCTTCGGGGGGCGGAAACTATGTACACTCTCTCGAATTGCGTCTGCGCATGTCCAAATGTTAGTCGAACTGACTACTTGCTACCTTTTCTGGGACCCTAGTGATTCAGATAGTACAACACGGGCTATTTTATTAAATGATGAATGGGAATTGGCGGAAATTTAAGGTCATTGAAAGTCCGCCCGTTCACCCGTACACTATGTTATTTCTTGCCGTCCACAACGTCAACCTTTATCGCTATCAAATCAACATCCCAACATGTACACACAGGATCCCCGCAAGCGCGCCGCCCGCGCGGATCTACAAGCAACAGCCATGCACAATGACCACTTCACTCAAACGACATGCACAACCAGAAAAGAAAAATTTTTAATGGGCTTGTTTCCTCTTCTGACCCCCGAGTAGAAAAACAGACATTTCGTGTGACGGACAGATTTTTAGGATGACCTTCAGCTATAAGACATATCCATGTCAAAAGTTTCAGACATCCTTAGCTCTGCAGAATCGGTAACAATCACGACGGATGGCTGGACTTCATTATCTAACCAAAGTTATATTGCGATGACGGCTCATTTCATAAACGACGATTGCGTGCTTGTTTCTCATTTGCTTGATTGTTTTGAGTTTTCTGAACGCCATATTTCCAAAAATCTAGCAGATGAGTTGACAAGAGTTGTTTCAGAATGGCAACTACAGAACAACATTTCTGCTATTGTTTGCGATAACGCACCGAACATTTCGTCAGCTATTCGCGTTTATTGTGATTGGCCTCACATCGCCTGTTTCGCGCATTCAATAAACTTAATAGTTCAAGCAGGCTTAAAGGAAATAAAGGCGACACATGTTGTTGAATTTTTCAAGAGAAATTCGCAAGCCACTAGCAAATTGCTTACTATCGAGAAACAGATGGGTTATGACGGAAAGAAGCTAAAATAAGGTACCTCTTATCTTATACTACAATAGATGGAATTCAACGTATTTAATGTTTTCTCGAATTTTGGAAGTTAAAGAGCCAGTCTTTTCTACTTTATCGCTAACGAACTCGACTTTAACATTATCACAAAAAGACTGAAAAATAATTGAAAAGTCATGGAAAATATTACAATACATATTCTCGAAGAAGTTACGATTGCATTGAGCAGTGAAAAATCAGTCACAACATCAATGGTAATAGTATTAGGCGATGCAATCAAACTGGCATTAGAAAAGTTTAACGAGCAGCTCGGAGTCGAAGATCCAGAGGAGTTAAAAACCAGACCAGAGTCCAAAGCGTATATACCCTAGACTTGTACAGACCTAGTGGTGATAACAAAAGTACCAATAGGCAACGACTATATGCATTAAAAGTGGGTCTCTTATATGGCCAGTTCATAGGGGTGGTTGGCACTCATTCAGTGGGATCTTGACCATTCTCAAAATCAAATAACTAACCCATTCTACAAATATTTGTGGAATTTTTTAAGTCGCTAGCTTCATTCCATGGAAAGTTATTGCTTATTTGAAGTCTCACTTGTAGGGGAGGTAGAGGTTTCTTTTGTCGAAGCTTTCGCATTTTTAATTACAACTAAAAATTTCAAGTCGCTAGCTTAATTTTACCGAAACTTATCACTTATTTATAGTTTCATTTGTAGGGGAGGTAGGGGTCGTTGGGTTGGATCTTGCCCATTATTGGCACCAACTAATTAGATCACCCTACAAACATTTAAACAAAATTTCAAGTCTCTAGCTTCACTATCGAAAGTTATCGCTTCTTTGACGTTTCATTTGTAGGGGAAGTAGGGGTTTCGTTGGTCGGATTTTACGTATTTTCAATATTAGCCAACTGGATCTTACTACAAACATTTGACCAAAATTTCAAGTCGCTAGCTTTATTTGGTAGTAAGTTATCGCTTATTTTAAGTTTCATTTGTAGGGGAGGTAGGCGTTCCTTAGGTCGGATCTTACCCATCTTTAATGCCAACTAACTCAATCTCCCTTCAAATATTTGACCAAAATTTCAAGCCGCTGGCTTCATTTTATCAAAAGTTATCGCTTATTTGATGTTCCATTTGTAGGGGAGGTAGGGGTTACTTGAGTCGGATCTTGCCGATTTTCAATACCAACCAAGTAGATCTTACTAGCAACATTCTAATAAATTTTCAACTTGCTAGTGTCATTCTATCGAAAGTTATCGTAATAAAAGTAATATTTAATTTTTTGAAATTTGTAGGGGAGGTAGGCGTTCCTTTGATTTGATTACGCCCAACTTCCTAGAACTGAAGCAACTTTTCACCTCAGGGTCACACGCCAAAAATCAGCTATCTATGTCAATTGATTTAAGAGTTATGGACAAAAAACCTGAAAAGTAGGGTAGTACGGGGCTCTTTGTAAGAAAATTACCGTTAGTTTTCAACTGATCGATTTGATTTTTGCAGAAGAGTATAAAATTACCCTCACGAGCAATCTACCAAAGCTAGAGCTTTTCATGTTTATTTAATCGGGAGTTATAGATACATTTATGTATTTTACATATGTAGGGGAGGTAGGCAATCTTCTGGCCTGATCATGCCCATTTTCAATACCAACCAACTAGATCACACTTTCAACATCTGACCAAAATTTCAAGGCTCTAGCTTCATTCTATCGAAAGTTATCGTGCGAACGGACGGACAGACGGACAGACGGACAGACAGACAGACATGGCTAAATCGAATCAGTAGGTGACCCTGATCATTTATATATATACATTGCTATACCTCCGGAGGCTCCTTTAAGGTGTTACATATTTCCGTCGTGACAAAAACAATATACCCTATACTAAAAGTCTAGGGTATAAAAACTGCAGAAAGACCTTTGGAAAATGTATCGAAACGTTTTTCTGGAAACGAGACCAATGACCTCTTGGCCGAATTTGTACTTCGTGATCCGAGATTTAAAAAGGAATTCTTCTCACAGGAGTATGATGGAATTTCACAACAAACCATTTCTGTCAATATTTCCTCCCAAATTAGTAACTTACATACATCCGAATCCGAAAATATTAGTAAGGAGCCATCGTCTGCACTTTCAGTTTGGAATAGTTTTGACGATAAAATATCAAAAATGATATCTATTGTACTTCCAACCCTATTGCTGCCGGAATTGCAGAATTGGATAAATTTCTTCAAGAGCCATACCTTAAACGAGCCAGCGATTCATTGATATGGTGGAAAAGTCATAAATTGCTTTACCCACGCCTTTTTAAAATAATGTAGAAAAGATTATGTGTCGTGGCTACATCGATGCATTGCAAAAGAGTCTTTTCGAAATCAGGGCAACTTATTCCGGAAAGAAGCAATAGAATTACATCTAATAAAGTGAGATAAATTATGTTTTTAAACTATAATCTTTAGTTATAAGTTTCATTCCTACTTTATGTACATACATACTTTTCATATTCTTAGGCTATATACTATTCAAACAAAAACTCTTAATAAACATTGAAATTTTTAAAACTACGACTTTTATTTAATATGTTATTAAACAAGTTTTTGACTCTCTGGATGGCTCTTGTGAACGACTCTTTTTGAACGACTCAGTGGAAAAAGTCAGAGCTTATGTGCCGGCACAGTAAAAAGAGTCATTTTGCCCATCACTACTTAACAGTAAATACACAACAGTAGACACTTTCAATCAAATTGATTTATTTTCAGAATGTGATATTTTCCAGAGGCAAAAGAAGTAGATTGTGTGAACACCAGGTAGAGCTCTACTGTAGAGTACAAAAACATGCTCTACAAAACTTACGTAGAGTGAAATTATGGTAGAGAAACGCACTCTCGTGTTAATACCAGAAGTAGAGCAACGTTTTCTTTTTGGTAGAGCTCTACCAATATCAATATCAACTCTGCCCATGAAATCAAAATTACTAACATTTCTTGAACATTTTCTTACCTGGCTATCAATGACATAGCCACTGGAAACACTTTCATCTTTCTGCCGCCCACCAAATAATTGGACTCATCCTCTTTTGCTTTCTTCGGATCTTTTTTCATGAAACCAAAATACACACCGATCATGGCACAACTGGCTAACATCAACACAAACACCACATAATCAGGCCATCCGAAACGTTGAAGAGAGATCTTCACGTCATCCACATTGAGACCACTCATTTTCAGGGCTACTATTAACTGATCACTAAAATCCTTGCTGGCGGTGTAGATACACTCAGAAATTTAAACTCATGAATTTCATAAAAAGGATATTTTCCTTCCAGGTCCTTTTAAACTAAATCATTCACTTTAGTCGTAGTTTGACACGAATTTTGAAAACACAGACTTATCAAGATAGAGCCCTGACTTCTCACTTAACCAAGACCTGATTAGGACACCAAGCTACACGACCCGCACTGCACACTGAACTGAAAAGGCACACCACTCAACTGAATACTTAAGCCTGTACTGTAACATCCAAATTTATGCAGAAGTTAATGGCGAAATTAACTTAAGTAGCTTATTGCAGTCATAGATCACTTAAGCGTACTACACACCGTACTTCCCGCTGTTCATCAGATCATCTTGGCCGTCCGACGACAGTTCGTTTAAGTGGAGCGAAATCACGACCCCTGAAGATGCTAAATCGTTCTAACTTCCTTATATGCAAATCAACGAACTTGCGCGAATCAGCTGCTAACAAATTATTTTTGTGTAACAAGCGTGTTATTGGATAATTGACCGCCTCTTTAGACTTTAGCTTCAGCATGAGCTCAGCTGAGCTACAATGGTCAGTGTTAACGACATTCCCGATGTCTGTGCCTATATCACCCGGGCCGCATTAGACGCGCTTCCAAGACCAAGACCGTAGACCAATAAACTTACGCTATTTGCTACGTCTGGCACAATGTAAGCAATTTGTTGACTTTACCGGCTTTCTGGGATATCTTCAGCGAGAGGGTGGTTTTTGTTCCAGCATGCTAGGGCTTCATACTCATGCGTATATCCTATTAAAATACAATTCCCTCGGAGTCTATTTTTGTCATGATTCGGACTAAATCTTTTATTGGACTAAGTACCGTGCTGTTTTACTATAGTATATTAAGCATCAGGGATGGATAAGTTCAAACAATTGCAGTAAAAATTGCGATGTAAGTACGTTGAGCATACCGGGACCAACCATAAGCCATAGTCAAGAGATGGTCGAGAGTATGCCCTGAAATTGCTAAATTGATTGCTTACATCGCAATATGTTGATTGTTAAAGTTGCGATAAACGCGCATTAATTTAATCTTGAAATTTGGTTGATTGACCAATCAAAATGATCAAATGAACAAGATGGACTCTGGACTTGAAATTGAATGCTTAAAATTCGGTGAAAAGATGTCGGATGAAGACGAAAATCTGTGGTAATCCGTAAATCTAATTAAATTCAGTAAATTGTACTAGGAGCTTGATGTCAACAAATTGGTCATCGTTTAGGTCAGTGTGGTTTGAGAAGGTCCATACAAAATTTTGCAAAACCTGAACCTAAGTTACGTTAAAGGCGTCTGTAGCGTTCTGCAGGCGGAAATCACTGCGATTGCCGAAGTTCTGACTTGGCTGGGTCGTAATATCATATCTGCAAGGAATATTACTATCTACACAGATAGTCAGGTGGCGATTAAGTCCTTGGACGCAAACCTTACTACTTCGGAAACCGTGGTGGTATGTCGCACCGCTCTTAAGGAGCTCGGCAACTTTTTATACCCTAGACTTTTAGTATAGGGTATATTGTTTTTGTCACGACGGAAATATGTAACACCTTAAAGGAGGCTCCGGAGGTATAGCAATGTATATATATAAATGATCAGGGTCACCTCCTGATTCGATTTAGCCATGTCTGTCTGTCTGTCTGTCTGTCTGTCCGTCTGTCTGTCTGTCTGTCTGTCTGTCTGTCTGTCTGTCTGTCTGTCCGTCTGTCTGTCCTTTCGCACGATAACTTTCGATAGAATGAAGCTAGAGCCTTGAAATTTTGGTCAGATGTTGGAAGTATGATCTAGTTGGATGGTATTAAAAATGGGCATGATCAGGCCAAGAGAACGCCTACCTCACCTACATATGTAAAATACATAAATGTATCTATAACTCCCGATTAAATAAACGTGAAAAGCTCTAGCTAAGGTAGATTACTCATGAGGGTAATCTTATACTCTCCTGGGAAAATAAAATCGATCAGTTGGAAACTAACGGTAATTTTCTTATAAAGAACCCCGTACTACCCTAATTTTCAGGTTTTTTGTATATAACTCCTGAACCAATTGACGTAGGCACCTGATTTTTGGCGTGTAACCTTGAAGTGAGAAGCTGCTTAAGGTTTTGTAAGTTGGGCATAATCAGATCAAAGGAACGCCTACCTCCCCTCCAAATTTCAAAAAATTAAATATTCCCTCAATTACGATAACTTTCGAAAAAATTATACTAGCAAGTTGAAAATTTGACAAAATGTTGCTAGTAAGACCTACTTTGTTGGTATTGAAAATGGGCAAGATCCGACCCAAGGAACCCCCAACTCCCCTACAAATGAAACTTCAAATAAGCGATAACTTTCGATAGAGTGAAGCTTGAGACTTGAAATTTTTTTTAAATGTTTGTAGGGGGATCTAATTGGTTGGTGGCAATGATGGGCAAGATCCGACCCAAGGAACCCCTACCTCCCCTACAAGTGAAACTTCAAATAAGCGTTAACTTTCGATAGAATGAAGCTAGCAACTTGAAAACTGCGACAAATATTTGTAGAATGGGTCAGTTAATTGATTTTGAGAATGGTCAAGATCCCACTGAATGAGTGCCAAACTCCCCTATGAACTCGCCATATAGGAGACCCACTTCTAGTACATATGGTCGTTGCCAATTGGGACTTTTGGTATCCCCACTAGGTCTGTATAAGTCTAGGGTATATACGCTTCCGACTCCGGGCCGAAGCAAAGCTTCGGCCTGGTTCAACATCACTTTGTGCTGGATTCCGGCTCACGGTGGTTTCAGCGGAAACTGCGAGGCAGACGAGCTGGCTCGGGCAGGTACGACCATTATGGACGTGGGATGTTTCCGCAATGTCAAAATGCCTATAGCAGCATGCAAGAAGCTAATTGGAGCAAACGCAATAAGCCGTGCTAATATCGGTTGGCTAAATGGTAATACCTGCAACGTTACGAGGCAGATTTGGCCGCACTTCAATCCTCGCCGCTCCTCAGGGCTGATGATGCTGGAGAGAAGGCATCTCAGAAAGGTTGTGGGGATCATCACGGGGCATTGCCTGATAGGTGAGCATGCTAGGCGTCTCCGGCTTCCATTCAATGATTTTTGCAGATGCTGTGGGGACGAAGAAGAGGAGGAGACAGTACATCACTTCCTGTGCACCTGCCCTGCTCTGGCCGGTAGAAGAGGGGATATTTTATGATCCATCTACTTTATTGACCTCGATGACCTGAAGGACATAGATGCTGGTCATCTGCATCGCTTCATTGAAAGATCCGGGTGGTTGGACGACTAGGCTCACATGGCGTCTCTGCGCCTATGAGGTATCACAACGGACCCACTGGTGGTCTATGTGTGCTGTGTTTTGTGTGCAGCTGCCTCTTTAACCTAACCTAACCTACGTTAAAGGCTGTTTAGACACATGTGCTCGCCATCAACTGTTATTATTCGATTATACCAAAACAGATATCCCAATGCTCAAAGGGCTGAGGTCACTAAATTTTTTATGAATTGGAAAATATTTTTATTATCTACATGAGTCAGCGCATTTTAAGACAAGAATTAGGAAAATTAACTTTGTCAAATGGAGCTCGTGTAACAGCTACACAAGCAAGCTTACACCATTCTCCATTCTTTGCATTTAACTAGAGTTTAAATAAACATATGAATAGCCAAGGTTATAACAACCTTATTTTTCAGCATGCCATCCCATTACTTAAGGTAGGTAATCTAGCTGCCATGATAATCACAGCACACTTAGACCATAAGCTAGTCCATTGTGATACCACTGGGTTCTATTAACCCCCATAACCCTACCTAATTATTGAACCAGCCTGAGCGAAGGAGGCAGTCGATATGGGCATTCGACGGAATCTCCAGTTCTGAGAAAAAAAAAGGAGCAAAGATCTGATCTTCTCTTAATTGCCAGGGTCGGACAAGAACAAAGGAGATGAAAACAACTCTCCTCCTTATCAACGTCTCTATAGCGGCAGGAATCATTAAAAGGAAGATGTAGCCTTCTAGCTTGCTCCCCAATAAGGCAGTGGCCAGTTATCACTCCCACAACAGTGCTGATATTCTGCCTTTTTAATGATATGAGTTGGGATCAGCGTACAGGGCTTAGGCAACGACATATCAATCTAGTTGCATGACATGTGATCCCGCTCGGTGGCCGTGGTCGTTCGGTCACTGCTCTAGGATACTAATAATCTAAGGTTCGGAGTTCAAATCTCGGCGCGATCAAAAACTGCCTGTGAGTACTAATAGAACTCTCACAGTGCTCCGAGCTTGTCAGTATAAAGATGGCGCGGATAGGAGTTGCATGCTAGCAACTGCACTTCCCAAAAGTACAATAGATATGTTATTGAAACGTAAACCAGTCATAGATATGCTTGAGATGTTGACGCGCCCATGCCCCTGAAGGTGTCAAGGCAATTAGCAGCTCAACCTCCTAGCATTTGCCTTATTCATAGCCTCAGCCTTAAAGTATAGCCTAGTTACATGAATTAATATCTATGCATACAAATATTAGCATGTTGCTGCTAAACCACACCCATACTCCTCTGCCTTTTTTCTGCTAGATCAGGTGGGAAATCTTGCATAAGATGCCTGTAATATCCGCCGATATCAGATTCTTACAGATTAAATCAGAACATCTGCTGTCGTCTCGTCAGCCCTGTGGAACCACCAGTCAGTATTACTTCACTGGGCTGGGTTTGGCTAATTAACCGTCAATTAGTCAGGAACTCTAGAACTCTTTATTATCCATCGATTTTAAGCACTGCAACTATTTTTGCACGATAACAATTTTTGCGTGAAGTTGGTACCCCAAAATTTAATTATTAAAAAAGGCGCTAAAACCCTAGAACTATCACCTCACTTCCTCCAGAACTCAAGAACTATTGCTAATAAGCAGGGAACTCTTAAGAAATTCCAACTTTTCCAAACTTGGGGTGCTAACTTCCGGGGGGTGTCTTTCTGCCACAATATTATTGCCGAACAAGAAGCACATTAGTGTTTACATTATCACTGGGCACTGTCCCATTGGAGCATGGTCGAAGACTTCGCCTACCCTACAACGATTCCTGTGGAATCTGCAGAGATGCTGACGAGGAGGAGAATACTGTTCATTCTATGCACCTGTCCTCCCTTGGTCGTCTTTATAATGAACTCTTTCTTTTTCAGTTGGATGACCTAAGGGTCAAGTTTATTGACAGCTATGGGTGGTTCAATAAATAATAATTTCAATGGGATAGATATATGGTTTGAGGGGCATATACCTCTTCCATAGTCCTCCGCGTGGGCGCCAGCTGGAACGGCTAATCAAGCCAACCGAGTTTTGCACTGCAAAACATTTGGTAGAGGCACAATAACGATGATCATCCTAATTGGCCAAAAACATCAGAGCGTCTCAGGGAATAGGCGAACGGTGGAGTTGCAACAATGTTGTGAGAACACCAAAACGTCACACCCAGCTGAAAGATCATCAAAAGAACGCGCAATTAAAAACACCATTGGAGAGCTACCTTTGCGCTATATAAAAAATAGCTCCCGGCGACACTTAGGACACCTAAGGAAGCAACCCTTCCCCTAAGATTGGGTATGTGGGCTTGTAACCTGCGTACCTGAAATAAATTTACACTGGAAACATTAAACGAGCTTCGGATACCACAGACTGATTCACCGGCAACGACTTTTGGCTACAAACAACGGACCACGATCGGTTTTTGGAACGTGCGAACCATGTGGGGCGAGTGCAATAGTGCGAGGCTCACTGAAGTCAAACGGGAAATGACCGCATACGAGTATAACATCGATATACTAGAACTAAGCGAAACAAGATGGCCTGGATCGGGATCGACTTTATCACCAAGCTCCCAAACAGTACTACTCTACTCTGGAAATGAAGACGATACGTCGACTCGAATGGCAGGCGTCGGAATCATGTTGACTAGGGAGGCACGCCTATCTCTAATTGACTGGAAGCCAATCTCCGACCGTATCATTACAGCCAGATTTAAATCCAGGGTAAGAAACCTCACAATAATTCAGTGCTACGCTCCGACTGAACCAGCGGATCAATCAGCTAAAGACGCATTCTATCACCGACTCGGCGACACCTTCGACAAGGCTCCCAAAGGTGACATAAAGATTATTATGGGGGATCTCAATGCCAAAGTCGGGTCTGACAATCTTGGTTTGGAACACCTAATGGGCAAACATGACCTAGGCAACAGGAACCATAATGGCGAGATGTTCGTGGAGTTTTGCAACTCTCGTCAGCTCGTCATCGGCGGTACTTTGTTCAAGCACAAACGATGCCATTTAACAACCTGGGTTTCTCCGGATGGCAGAACAGAGAACCAGATTGACCATATAGGCATTTCCAATACATGGAGGAACTGTCTCTTAGACGTCAGGTCGAAGCGGTGTGCTGATATTGGCAGCGATCACGAACTTGTAGTCACAAAAGTAGGCTTACGAACGGCAGCGATCCATTGCCCTCAAAATGCAAGAATCTTGCCACGTTTTAATGTGCAAAAGCTTAAAGATCCATCTATAAGACGTGCTTATTCCACCGCCTTGCACGAAAGAGCTAATGCACCACCATCTTATGAGACTCCTACAATTGATGATAGATGGAACGTCGCTAAGGACTCATTTATTTCGTGCGGTGAAACCTTTGCGGGCAAATTGGAGCGCGGTAGAAGGCCATTCATTAGTGACTCTACATGGTCTCTAATTACGGCACGCAAGAGAATTAAAGAACAAATCAACTCAGCCACTGACGACGCAGTCAAAGACAAACTTAGAGCTGAATACCATTCTCTTCAGAAAGGTGTGCAAAGAAGCGTAAGACTGGACAAACGAAACAACATCAATGCATTAGCGGAGAAGGCAGAAGAAGCGGCTTACCGTGGTGACAGTGGAACCCTTTACAAACTTATCATGCCATTAACTGGCAAATCTTTTACAGCTGAACATCCCGTGAAAGATAAAGACGGGTCTCTACTGGTCACTGATGAAGACCAACTGCGACGGTGGAGAGAGCACTTCATTGAGGTCCTCAACAACACCTTTGCACATTCGAACTCATCTTCACTAGAAGCAGAAAATATTCCGCAAATAGCCAGAGTTGATACCAATCCACCATCTAAACAGGAATTAACAGTCTCTATTAAATCGATGGAAGCGGGTAAAGCCCCGGGGATAGATGGAATTCCGGTGGAGCTCTTTAAGGCGGATATCAACGCTACTGCGGATGTTCTTCTACCCCTTATCAAAGAGTGCTGGGAAACCGAAACTCTCCCTAAAGAATGGAAGAAGAGCGTCATTATTAAGATCCCGAAAAAAGGTAATCCGAAGGATTGTAATAATTGGCGTGGAATTTGTTTCCTCCCCGCAGTCTCCAAACTGATAGCAAAAATAGTCTTAAACCGGATCAAGCAAACAGTTGACCGCACACTGAACGATGCACAGGCTGGTTTTCGCGAGGGCTTTTCATGTAGCGACCACATCAACACCCTCCGAATTATTATTGAACAATCCGCAGAGTGGAGATCCATTACATCTCATGTTCATCGATTTCGAGAAGGCGTTTGACAGCGTTGACCGGGAATACATCTGGAAGGCTTTACATAGGAGAGGTATACCAGATAAAATCATATCCATCATCAAGGAGTCCTATAGCGGAGCCCAATGTCACGTCTTACACAAGGGTAAGCTTTCAGATCCCTTCGAGGTACATAGCGGAGTGAGACAAGGCTGCATTTTGTCACCTACATATATTGTTTTTGATTGCCATTAACGACGTACTCTGCAATGCGCTTCGTGAACACCAGAGCAAAGGTATCAGATGGAACCTGTTTGAATACCTTCAACACCTGGATTACGCTGACGATATTTGTCTTCTCTCAAATATATCGGATCATCTAGTTCAAATGAAGGATGCCCTGCACCGCGAAAGTGGCAATGCGGAGCTCAAAATCAATGCTGCCAAAACTAAATACTTGAGCTTGGATCCAGGAAGACAGAGCGAAATTTGTGTTTCGGGGCAGACGGTGGAAAAACTGGAAAATTTTTGCTACCTCGGAAGCGTAGTTACAGCAGATGGTGGGGCGGATGCTGATGTACAGTCTCGCATCAATAAGGCTCGGGCAGCTTTTTTCAGTTTAACTCCTTTCTGGCAAAACAACAACATCTCCAGACGTACCAAACTCAAGATCTTCGAAACCAATATAAAATCTGTGCTTCTATATGGCTGTTCAACTTGGAAGGTGACCAGGAAGATAGCAACTAGATTGCAAACTTTCGTGAACCAGTGTCTACGGCACATCCTGCACATACGCTGGCCGGAGGTAATTTCTAACGACGATCTCCTGTACATTACTGGCCAGGACAGGATAGGCACCTCTATAAAAAGGCGAAAGTGGCAATGGATAGGTCACACACTTCGAAAAGGGCCGGAAAACATTGCAAAACAGGCCCTCGATTGGAAATCACAGGGAACCGATGCAAGTCGCCGCGTTGGACGACCTAGAAACACCTGGAGAAGATCAGTTGAGGACGAGGGTAAGTCATTAGGCAAATCGTGGAGACAGTTGAAGGCGATGGCGGCAAACAGGACGAGGTGGAAAGTCAGCGTGGTTAATGCCCTATGCCCCACAAGGGGTTGACAGGATCCAGAGAGAGATATATGGTCGTGGGTATCGCAACAAGCCCCTTGGTGGCCTACGTGTGCTGTTTGCTACAACCTCTTTAACCTTACTTTTCATAGTACTCGTACAACTTAACTTTAATGGACCTAAAAAAAAAATCATTGCTTTAACAGCATTTATGGGCAGACAACGCATCATGTTAGGAGCTGTACATGAAACAAAGCTCAACTGCAATTGCAATGTCCCTCAACTCCTGTGACAATTACAATATCATCAGAAAGGATTAACTGTCTAATGCAGGTGGTGGACTTGCTTTTCAATCCATCACTCAGCACCGCAAAATTGACCTAACAATCGCAGACAACATACTTGAATTACAGGCCATCTTGAAATCTACAATATCCTACTACCTGTATCTAATTGTCCGTCAGGATACAATGTCAATATCAGCCCCTTTCTTACTGGCCAAGACAGTCTTTTATACGGTGGCTTCAACGCTCATCACGAATTATGGCACTCTCACCTTGATAATGACGCCAGAGAAACTATAGCCGAATAATCAGATGTGTCGGACTTCTACCCACTAAATGACGACACTCCCACCCGCATTGCTGGAACATATTCCAGCTTACCCGATATAACGATTGCCAGTGCTGGACTAATTAATGAAGCTCAATGGGAACAGTCCTGAATCTACCCTCCGATCACCTACCGATCATCATAAAGCTCGATAAACCATATATAGGTAATATACAGTTTGCTTTATCAACCACAATAAAACTGACTGGGATAGCTTCAAATCCTATAGCTATGCGACTTTTATTAACTTCCCTACACCAACCGATGTGCAGACTGCCGAAAATAATTTAAGGCATTTCAAAGCGGCTTTCATACCTGCAGGTAGCATTCATAAAATGGATCCAAACTTCCCAACTTCAGCAGTGCGATTGACAGCTGAAAAAGATGCATCCGCAGCACCAACACCAACAATCCATGAATCAAAGAACTAACCCCTGATATTCATAAACAAGTAGTTGAACACAGGAGACAAAAATTGAACTTTCATCTAAATAATTGTAACTTAACAACCAGTGTCAACAAGTTACAGTAAACATTGCATAGCGCCACAACGGTCCTGGTTGCCTTAACTTGGCGAGTTCAAAATGGCCTCAATCAAACTCATCCATGTCACAGATCTATTCTAGTGGCGTAAGACCTATCGAAATGCTTTAATACAGTCAGCATTCGATACTTCTGACAGACATTTGCAGTTCATCGATCCCGACAGGTATAGTCAAATGGATCGCCAATGACCTTGCCGGCGAACAGTCCTACACAGAATTTAGAGATGGAACATTTAAACTAAACCAGTCCGAAGTTCGAAGCGTATATAACCTAGACTTGTACAGACCTAGTGGTGATACCAAAAGTACCAATTGGTAACGACCATATGCATTAAAAGTGAGTTTCCTATATGACCAGTTTATAGGGGAGGTTGGCAATCATTCAGGAGGATCTTGACCATTATCGAAATCAATTAACTAACCCATTCTACAAATATTTGTCGAATTTTTCAAGTCGCTAGCTTCATTCTATCGAAATTTTTTGCTTATTTGAAGTTTCACTTTTACTGGAGGTAGGGGTTCCTTGGGTCGGATCTTGCTCATCATTGCCACCAACAAATTAGATCATACTAAAAATATTTAAAGAAAATTTCAAGTCTCTAGCTTCACTCTTTTGAAAGTTATCGCTATTTGAAGTTTCACTTGTAGGGGAGGTAAGGGTTCCTTATGTCGGATATTGCTCATCATTGCCACCAACAAATAAGATCATGCTACAAACAATTAAACAAAATTTCAAGTCTCTAGCTTCATTCTATCGAAAGTTATCGCTTATTTGAAGTTTCATTTGTAGGGGAAGAAGGGGTTTCGCTGGTCGGATTTTACGTATTTTCAATATTAGCCAACTGGATCCTATTACAAACATTTGACCAAAATTAAGCCGCTAGCATTATTTTGTTATAAGCTATCGCATATTTGAAGTTTCATTTCTAGGGGAGGTAGGGGTTCCTTGGGTCGAATCTAACCCATCTTGAATACCAACTAACCCAATCTCACTTCAAACATTTGAGCAAAACTTCAAGTCGCTGGCTTGATTCTGTCAAAAGTTATCGCTTATTTGAAGTTGCATTTGTACGGGAGGTAGGGGTTGCTTGGGTTGGATCTTGCCCATTTTCAATACCAACCAAGTAGATCTACTAACAATACTCTAGCAAATTTTCAACTTGCTAGTGTCATTCTATCAAAAGTTATCGTAATTAAAGTAATATTTAATTTTTTTAAATTTTGTAGGGGAGGTAGGCGTTCCTTTTATCTGATTATGACCAACTTACTAGAACTCAAGCAGCTTCACACTTCAGGGTTGCATGCCAAAAATCAGGTTTTTTTCGTCAATTGGTTCAAGAGTTATAGACAAAAAACCCGAAAAGTAGGGTAGAACGGGGCTCTTTGTAAGAAAATTACCGTTGGTTTTCAACTGATCGATTTTATTTTCTTAGGAGAGTAAAAGATTACCCTCATGAGCAATCTGCCAAAGCTAAAGTTTTTCATGTTTATTTAATCGGGAGTTATAGATACATTTAATTATTTTATCTATATAGGGGAGGTGGGCGTTCTCTTGGCCTGATCGTGCCCATTTCCAATGCTATCCAACTAGATCATATTGCCAACATTTGGCTAAAATTTCAAGTCTGTAGCTTCATTCTATCCAAAGTTATCGTGCGAGGGTCAAGGGTATAAAAATGAAACAAGGTATCCCCCGAGGAGAAGTCCAATCACCCACCCTGTTTAACCTGTACATATCAGGACTCCCAACACCAGCTGATGGACTCCATCTCATAAGTTATACTGACAACTGTACGGTACTGACAACTGGGAACAACATCACCCAAATGTGCGAGCAAATAAACAGATAACCAGACAAAGTCAACACCTTCTTCGTCAGTAAAAATTGAACTCTGTCAGCCGCGCGCCGCCTACTTTGTTTACAACATGGGCATAAGAATTCAAGATGCAGGTTAACATCTTAGTAGACGGTCAATCTTTCCCCAGAACCAATCACACTAAAATCCTGGGTGCTGCCCATGACGGAATTAAAACCTCCAAAGACCATGCGTCATCAATTTGTAACAAAATGAAAACCAGGAATAAAGTCTTCAAATCATTAGCCGGAAGTTCCTGGGGAATGGACAAGGAGACCCTTATGATCACGTATTAGTAAATCTGGAGATCATTGGCCAATTATGCGGCTACTATTTGGTCACAAAACTTGAGCGATACTTAGTGAAAAACGTATGTACTGCACTGTTACAGGCTGCCTCTTGATGTCTTCTCAAGACAATTTCCATCAGGAAACATAAATGCTGCCCAAAAGAAGCCACATCAACTATCTCACCAAGCAGTTAGTTCGCTGTCATCGCAGCGACCATGCCAATACTAATCTTATGGCATCACCACGTCATGTAAGGCGTAATATTAGGGACCTCAAGAGAGCAGTCCAAAGATTAAAGAGAGTTCCCTTCGATGACTCTAACAAAAAATCATCCATCGCAATACTGCTCAAAGAGGAGGTACTTTTAACGATAGTGTGTATCAAACCAAAATGTGAACTCATGGCTAAGCCATCGGCGATATCACCGGACGAAACAAGAACTACACTGGCTCAACTTCGTTCGGGGTGGTGCTCGCGCCTAAACTCATATTTATCCTGCACCGAAAGCGACATCCAAAACTCTGTCCAGCATGGAACTTTACTCCTCAAGACTGAGTTGCCTTGTCCCCTCCAGAGGCATGGGCGCGTCAACATCTTTTGAATTACTATGTTTTGTTGACGTTTCGAAAGCATACATTTTTCGGATGGTGCAGTTGCAGGTAAGCACCTCGTATCCGCGCCGTCTTTATAGTGACAAGCTCGGAGCGCTGTGGGAGTTCTAGTAGAACATGCAGTTTGTATTAACGCGCCGAGAATTGAACCTCCGTCTCGCTAGATGTAGCATCGCAGAGCAGTGACCGCGACCAAATGGCCACCGAGCTCGAGCTCGGTAACACTTATTGCGCTATGGGAAGACCCTATTGAGACAGCTGCATTTTTTCATCTCGTCACAGAGGACAACGAAATGGACATCCAAACATTATAACACACATATAAATACCGGACATCAAACATTGCTTCAACAACAAAAAAAACCTTTTCTAAATGTTACTTTGCCTTAACTCCTAGTGGGACATAGTGCATCAACTACTCTTGCGCGCTATTGTACTCGGTTCTGGGCAATGAGACGGGACTGCCACCATGACTTACCCAATACCTCACACTTTCGTGCCACAGATTTCGGACAGCTTGCCTAAAGCACATTTAGCCTAGTTGATACAGCGGGCGATGTCCTGCTCCGTACCACTATTTTCGGCAAAAACGCTTCCTAGGTAGACCACCTCGTTCACCTTCTCCACAAGCTGTCCGTCCATTGATACTGATATTACGGCGTGGCGCGGTGGGCTACGAACCTTGGTCTTATTGCTGATGTTAATCTGTGCTGAAGCTATCGCGTTTAGATCCATGATTTTGTGGGAGATTAGGCATATGTCGTCAGCGTAGTCAAGATGTTGTGGATAAGATGTTACGCTCCATCCTCTGTTCGGATAGAGCTGCATGCAACATGTCGCCAATCACTATGAGGAATAGGATCGTGAGGGAATGCACCCCTGCCGACCTCCACTCCGGATATCAAAGTCCTCCGACACCTTACCTTTATGCAAAACACGACATTTCGCGCCATCGTGGTAGCCACAATCTTCCCAGAGATGCTTCTCCTGTGCAAAGCCGCCCATATTGCATCCCGGTTCACACTATTGAAAGCTTTCTCCACATCAATGAAAAGCAAGTGATGCGGGGAATGGAACTCAGTGCATTGCTCGATAATGTTTCACAAGGTGTTCATGTGATCCACAAAGGAAAATCCGGATCGAAAGCTGGCCTGCTCTTTATCTATTGTGCTTGCAAACCTTTTCTATATACCAGTTCTGATTCATATACTATTTATTTGAGTATTCGTTTTGCTTTTTTTTCTCGTATAAAAATAACTACATATAACAACAACTTAGCGCTACTCCTTCTGGGCGTTTACTTCAACTTCCATTAACCTATTGAGCTCCCTCAGATCCATGGAACTGGAAAAGATACTTCCTTCGTCAGTACCAACGGGCTCCAACCTTTTGCCACATTCACCATGTACATTTCTAAGAGTATTTCTTCCAATAATCTTCCGAACAAATGGCGCCAACAGTTGAGGGTTCAATTCGCTAGGTTTGTTCGGCCCGAAAACGCATGAAGCCATCAAGCCGATGGCAATAGTTACAAGAGCTCCAAAAAGCGTATACCAAAGATAGGAAATGTGATAGATTTCAAATTCAGTGGGGTCACTAAAAAAGCAAGAAATTGTGTAAATGTGGTCATAGTTTGTATTCACATAAAACTTACAATTCCGGGTCAATCATCGGAGATTCGGTAACGTTAATAGCTAGACGGTTCATCGGTTTGTGCGAGATGAATGTATAGCTGCAACCGTTTGTTGAAAGTGGCTTCGCCTGGAAGGACAATTCCCCCGATGCAATGGCCGCCTGTGCCTTGGCGCATATCCATGCCATTATGGCTAGTCCCGAAGAGCCTCCAATTATCGCTCCCTGTAAAATTCCTTAACTAACTTTATTTAATAAAACACAAGAAGAGATGCTATTTTACCTTTCCTTCCACCCACGGAACCATTACACCCATGGTGAAAATTCCCAATAGTGGTCCATTCGACACAGCCCCCAAGCTCATTGAAAGCTGCAACACTGTTCCGAGATTCTCAACTACAAATACCAGGCCAACACAAATTGCTCCAAAAACCACGACGACTCCTCGCATGATGTAAGCTGTTTGACGTTCCGTTAGTGGCCGCTTACAGAAACTCTTGAAGAAGTCCTCCAAAACTACAGCAGACATTGAATTCAAACCGGTGGAGAGAGAGCTCAGTGCCGCACTAAAAACGCCGGCAACAAAGAGTCCTGGCAAGCCTGGAAAATCTCCTAGACTTTGCATTACAAGGAGGGGAAGCAATTGATCTCTGGCCTTGGCAAGCTGCATTTTAAAACACATATGAATATCATCAACGAATACCAAACCAAATACATACCTTCGTCGCCAGAGGATCGCAATCGTGATAGGTGGCGTATATAAGAAGCCCGCAATAGCAGCATATGCCAAGTAGAAGTAACACTCCTATTATGAAGAACCAAAGAGCTCTGAAAGGAGTTTTTTTACATCACAAATTTCTTGAAACACAAATTTCCATACTTCCTGGCATTGTTCAGAGTTGGTAACGAAAGGTATCTTTGAATCATATTCTGACTGACCGCATTGCTTTTAAGATAATAAGCAAATCCTCCCAGCGTCACTGACCAAATCGAGTGTCTTGCCTTCAAGTCGAATTCTAGTCTAATGTTGAATATAAAAGAATATAGCTTGCGAAATATAAGGTTTTGTCATTCGAATAAATACTCTGGTGATAATATGCGTCCACTGTCCCAGGATCGATTCCAAATAGTTTTGAACCCACCGACATCGAAGGTTCCTTTGATGATAATAGCTCCCATTGCACCAAACATTAGTATGGTTTGGACAACATCGGTCCATACAACAGCCTTCAAGCCACCCTGAAAAGACCTCATAGTGCATTTCGTTAATTTTGCTAAACAATGAAAATTGAAAAGTTTCGTTTTTATGCCAATTAGTAGCATTTTTCTTTAGATTGGTGAATTTCCGCGCCGAACTAAATTAACGACTTATCGAATGCAATTGACTTTTGTCCGTATCAGAATAATAGGTGGGTTTTTTATACAGAGCAGAGTAGGTAGTAGCAGGATAAGCGGCAATGCTATACAGCCATAGAGAATACCTATGGAGGAGCAATCCGCATATACTCAACACTAAACTTTTTGAAGCAATTCCAGTCGTAAAAAGTAAACAGAGAGACATACGCCCTCCACTGCGCAACACCCGCGCAGTCTATATAAAAGCACACGAAGCAAGTAAGATGTCATCCCCTCTCCTATTTTTCCAATTGGAACAATAACATTCCAGTCTGTCTCTCTGCCGCGGAACTCCCGCCCGGTCCATATAGAGCAAAAGAGATGTCAAATTTCCATCCCCCTTCCTACTTCCTCACTTGTGCCGAATTGTTTCATTTCTCTCGCTTTTTTCATTTCCTCATATACTCTCTCTTCAAAGTATAGAGCAGATCGGAGTAGCGACATGTCTTTTTCTTTGCTGGAAGTGTGTCTTGGTTTAATTTAGTTTGGCATTCAAACGTCAACTCTAATTTCAAGAGGAAACTTAAATCCTTAGTACAGATACAATCGGTCAAATTTTATTTAGGCTGCAGAATCATGTTGTATATTTACTATTCCATATAATTGCACATAACTAACATTTTATTCAAAGAAAATTAATTTTCAGTGATTCCCAAACAGTAAACTGCCCTAAAATCGTGACACCTAGGACGCCTGCATTTCAAAACGTGGAAATACGAAAGAAACGGCACTAACCGTCCATCTAGCGCAGCTCACATCAAATTGTTAGAGTAATTGTGTGGAGTTAACCTGCCCTATTGTGCATGGATGTTAAAAATACTCGTGAATTCCGAATCAAATAAATGACCTTCCGAATCGAATTACAGGCTTTCTGAATATAATTCGAACTTTAGTGAAATATAAGGCGCGTTTTTTTTGCACTGTGGTGGAGGTTAATTGGGGGTTAACTGGGTTAACTTACACACATTACACAAACAACATACCCTTGTTGTCTGAGTCCAATAAATCCGAATCAGACAATTCACCTCATCATCATCATCGTGGCGCGACAGCCCGACGTCGGGCCTTGGCCGCCTGGATCATTTTCCTCCAATTATCTCGGTCACGTGACTGCGTCCTCGAATCTTGGAAGCCCAGTAGCTGTTCAGCGTCCACATATACTGAGACCTCCCAACGAGATCTCGGTCGTCTAGGCAGTCTCGCTCCGTCGACTCGTTCTGCATTCATTACTCTTTTTGGCATGCGATCATCGTCCATTCGTTGTACATGCCCTGCCCATTGAAGTCGTTGTAGTTTGACGATTTTCGAAACTTCCAGCTCATCGTACAGTTCATACAACTCATGGTTGTATCGGATGCGCCATCCATCTCGATCGCAAACAGCCCCAACAATTCGCCGTAGAACCGTACGTTGAAATGTGTCTAGCATATTTCCGGAGTCTTGAGTTAGGGTCCATGCTTCGCAGCCATAGCATAGCACTGGTCGTATAATGGTTTTGTAAACGCAGAGCTTCGTGTTTCTGTTCACATGCTGCGATTTTATTATGGGGAGAACCGAGAAAAAAAGTCTTATTAGCTAACTGTATCCATCGCTTGATTTCGTCAGTTTCGTTGGCGTCCCTTGACAAGTTGCAACCCAGGTATATGAAATCGTTCACGAGCTCGATGTTGAGGTCCCTCACATTGATGCTCGGTTGTGCAGGTGCCCTTGTCGTCGATTGCATTATTATTTTAGTTTTACCCTCGTTGATACGTAGTCCAACTTCTTTTGCAGCGGTATCGAGCGTATGCAGAAGTTCTTTAGCGTCGGCCAAACTTCGGAACATGCTGCTGATGCCATCGGCGTACGCTGCCAATTCTGTCGACTTGATGAGTAGCGTATTGCTGTTGTCCATATTCAAAGCCCGAATAGCGAATTCCAGTGCTATTTTGAAGAGCGTCGGTGGCACTCCATCGCCCTGTTTCCGACCAGTGCGTCTTTCAGATAGATCAGTAGTCTATTATGGACCCTGACTTGTGAGACGGAGTTGGTCATCGTCATCTTTGCCAGTCGCACTAATTTTGCCGGTATTCCAAATTGCAGCATGATGCTGTACAGTACTCAACGATCGATACTGCCGTATGTCTGCTTGAAGTCGACAAAGATTTGGTATACGCTAACGTTGTATTCCCAGCACTTCAGGAGCATCAGTTTGACCGTAAAGAGCCGGTCGGTTGTGGAGCGACCAGGTCTGAAACCGCTTTGATACGAGTATTCGCCAATGATTCGTTCTGCTTACAGTTTTATTCTATTTTCCAGAATTCTCGTCAAAATTTTATAGGACGTACAAACTAGTGATATGCCCCTGTAATTCTCACACCGCAGTATATCTTCCTTTTTTGAGAATTGGGCAGATTATGCTTTTGCTTCAATCGTCCTCATCCTACCTTCATCATCATCGCGGCGCGACAGCCCGACGTCGGGCCTTGGCCGCCTGGAATCCATATCTCCCATACACGCAGGAGTAATTGATGTATGGCATTAGCTAGACCCGTTCCATCGAATTTTAGCATTTCAGCTGGAATCTCGTCAGCGTCCGGTGCTTTATTTCGTTTTAGTGACCGCAACGCGAGATAAACATCCTCTACTGTCGGGGGTTGTATGGGTGGACCTAGATCAAGAACATCGTCGAGAGCTTCCTGTGTGTTTGATGGTAGGTTCAGAAGCTCTTCAAAATAAGAGGCCCATCGTTCGTTAACGCCATCGGTGTCGCCGATGATGTTTCCATCCTTGTCCTTACGAAGGCTAGTCTTGGGTTGGTAGCCGTTCTTAATTGTACCTATATTTACTAGTTTGTACGCTTGTCTGGTGTTCCTATTAGCTAAGTTTTCGTTTATATTCAGCAACTGCTCGTCAAAGTATTTACGTTTCTCACGTCTAATTATTCTATTCGATATTCGCCTTAGCTCGTCATATTTTTTTCTTCTGGCTCTGGTCCCTCGTTGAATCCATTGTCTGTAGGCCTCGTTTTTCACGTTAAGTGAATTTTTGCATTCTTCGTCGAACCAGTCATTTCGCGCTTGCCGGCTTTATATCCCACGACCTTCTCTGCGACATACCTGATGGTACCCTCGAGTTCTTCCCAGAACCCATGGACGTCTGTGTTGCTGATGTTGTGTAGCATAGGTGATAGTCTTTCTTCAAGGGCGGTGGTATACGCCACCGCTGTAGCATCACTCAGAAGATTATCAACCGCAAAGATTTTGGGAGGGCTGATTCTCGATTGGTGCACTGAGAAAATTCTACATCTGAAGGTCGTCTTCACCAAGTGATGATCTGAGCCGCAGTTTGTTCCTCGATAGGACCGGATATCCATCACACTAGACGCCCATCTACTGCAAATGAGGACGTGGTCAATTTGGTTAACGGTATGTGCGTCTGGAGACTTCCAGATCTGCTTGTGAATGAGTCGATGCGGGAAACACGTAGAGCTTACGACTGGATTCCTGCTGCAGGCCAAGTCGATAAGTCGCTGGCCGTTGTCGTTACATTCTTCATTGAGACTGTGGCCTCCAGTGGTCCCCCGGTGCCAACTTTCATTTCCGACTTTTGCGTTGGAGTCTCCCAACAGCAATTTGACCTCGTTTGTTGGAAGTGAGTCGAAGAGAGTCTCAAGGCGGGCGTAGAACTCGTCTTTTACTGCGTCTTCTTTAATTACAGTGGGGGCGTGCACATTGATGAGCCTGGGATTGAAGAATCGAGTCTTAATGCGAATCGCACACAGCCGTACATTTATGGGTTTGAAGTCAGTAATATGCGGTTTTAGGTGATTGTTCACTATAAATGCTACTCCAAACTCCTTGCGGCCCGATGGTTTGCCACTTGTAAAAATTGTGTGCGATTTCTTGTCATTAATCTCGCTGCCAAGCCAATTGGTTTCCTGAACTGCAGTAATGCTCAGTTTGTACTTTTCGACCTATTGAAGGGGGGCCATCTCGGCCCCCGGTGTGTTCAGGGAGAGTACATTCCAGGATCCGAAAGAATAATTCTTTTGTCGTGTGCGTGGTCGTCGTTGTTGATCCGTCCAATCCGAGGCTTTTGTTCCAGGTTTCTTGACATAGAGTGGGTTTTGCAAGGACGAGTTGTTAGCACGTCGCTTAACCCCATTCAGGGGATGGCCTCGGAAGATAGCTGCTTCAGATGGTTTAATAAACATGCTGGAGTTCACACAACTATGTTGCAGGTCCAACTACGCAAGTCATTCCATTCTACTAAACCTGAGACGCTTAGATGTTGGTCAGCCATTCAGGCTACCGCCTTTTTCCAAACTGTCTTATCGGTACATTGGCCGTGAGCGATTTGATACACTGCCGTTACCAGGGGGCGCCCACGCGGAGGACTATGGAAAAGTTGCCCCCCCCCCCCCCCCAAGGCGTTAGTTTGGTTAACAAAATTTTTTGGTTTGTCGAAGAAATGTTTATTTAATGATAGTATACGAGTAGATGACCTTTAAATCTGTTGTTTTTTTTTTTTTTTTGTAAATGAGTATTTTTTTGAAAATGGTCATGAAATTTTATAACACTTACCACACATGTATAAAAGATGCACACCACGCAGACTATAGGTGTAATTAGATGTACATTTATACCGGTCACTTGATTGAAAGCTAATGCCGGAACATAAATTACAATTGGAAGCCAAGCCATCTGAGGATAATCACATTACAAACATAAAATAAAAAATATAGAATTTACTACAATTTTTTTCAACGTACTGTCCCAAATGTAAACAGAATTGATCCAAATAGTCGCATTCTTTTATCGAATCTAGTTTCCAAATACTGAAAGAATTTAGGTATTTAGTTATAAACTTGTTAAGCTACTACAATCTTACTTGGTAGGTGGAAGTTAGCTTAAGATCATGGAATACTGGTAAGTAAATATAAGACATCACAAAACCCATAATTAAAACTCCACTGAAAATGAATACGTATTGGGTGCCGTGCAAGTAAATTTCGGTGGGTGTTCCAAGAATTGTTATGCCCGAAATGAAACTGAAAATATATCAAAACGTTATTCTTTTTAATTATTTGCAATTCTATTATACTATAGGGGTTTCAAGAGGGACGACGCATTTTTATACTCTAGACTTATAGTATAGCAGTGACGTGCAGTGGAAATTTTTCATAGTCAAACAGTTGGGCGCCCTAAAGCCAATTTAGCATAAACAAAAATGGACTGTATAATAGAATATGGACAGTCACAAAAACATTTATACCAAGCGGCTTTAAGCCTTAAAGAAGAAATCAGGAAAGATATAAATAAAATATTGGCACATATATTCGGAATACAAAAAAAAAAAAATAAATAAATAAAATATTACTAATAAAAAAAATGATAAATAAATATTATGTTAATTAAGACTAAGAAAAATTCAGGGGTATTTGAAATAAATAAATATTCTTTCGCCATTGCCATTTATTTGTATTCCAAATCTATGCGCCGTTCTTTAAGTAAAAACTCTTTAATCACATTATCAAAAAAATCGTTTTCTCTTCGCATTTGTATAAGAAGATCCTTTTCAACCGCAATTAAAGCAAGATCCGAAAGTCGTTCTTGGGATTGGCGATTTCTCAAAAATGTGTGAACGCGCTTTAGTGTTGAAAATGACCTTTCCGCAGTTGCCACTGTGACTGGAATTGACGTTAATAATTTTGCTAAAATATGAACTTGCTTAAAACCGTTTGCGACATAAGGCCGTTTTTGAAAATAATCGAGAATTTTACTAGGATTCGCGTTTTTAAACTCATCTGAAGAATAAATAACTTTTAGCTCATTTTTCAGCTTTATTCTGTCGAAAAATTGACCGTGATATTCAATAAGTGAGTCAAAATTTTTATCGGGAAAATTTGACTTGAATTTAGAAAAATAATTCGGTTTAAGCAACTCTAAAAATGAAAGATCTTTAAACGAATGGAATCGATCTCGAATTTGCCCGAGAATAACATCTATAATCTCCCGAAATATCCGCCGTAAATTTTGTAAAAGATCTATCGCATTTCTACATTTCTTACGTGGTGGCTGATATTCTGCTGTAACTGTCGAATACTCAATTGCCCTAACCCCTTGTGGGGCATAGCGCGTCAACTGTTCCATGTGGCCCAGTCGACGTTTCGTTGGCATAAATTGGTTTCAGAGAATGCAGTTGCCAGCATGCACCTCCTGCACATCCATGGCCACGAACGTCGTCGTGGACGGGATTCGAACCCGAAACGCCGGTAGTCAAACATGAGACTGATGCCTCAACACACTGCGCTACCGGGCGCCCCAACTGTCGAATAGAAATTATCAAACTTTTTAGAAAAGTCATTTTCAAGCCAATTTTCAAATTCAATAATTTTTTGGCTTGCATATGAAATGTTTACCACTTTGCTCTGAATAATATTAAATAATATATCAGTTTTCGAAAAAATTTCAGAAAAAATTAACAGATATAATTGAAAATCTGACTCTGCGAATTTTTGTAAGTATATATCGGAAAAAGTCAAGGAATCGCCATCCCAGTGTTGAGAACTATTCGAAATTGTCTCAAAAACTGTACAAATTTCATGCTTATGTTCAAATATAACGTTAATAATACGCGAATGATAATGCCAACGCGTTTTGGAAACCGATGGTAAACGACGATTTACTATATTTGCAAAAAGGTCCGACCTTTTAGTGGATGTATTAAAAAATGATGCGATTTTATTGATGTGCGCGAAAAATATTTTAATTTAATTTCCGGAATAAACTCAACTGCTTTAGACAATACTAGATTTAGTGAATGAGCGTAACATGGAACGAAAATTGCCGATTTATGTTTTTCCCGAATTAAAGTCTGAACTCCACGAATTTGAGAACTCATTACTGCTGCGCCATCGTAACATTGTGCAATTAATTTCTTATCGATATTAAAATTTTGCAATTGTTTTAAAATGTGAGAGCTTATTGCTGTAGCTGTACGATTAGCGCTTACATCCAAAAATCCGATAAATCTTTCTTCAATCTCATTTGATATTGTATATCTAAAAATCATCGTTAATTGTTCCCGACCGCTAACATCTGGCGTTTCGTCGACCATTACAGCTACAAATGGAGCCTTCTTTATTTCCAAATTGATTTTATTTCGAACCACTATAGCTATAGCTATAGCGGAAACAAGATCGTTTTGGATTCTATTAGACAAACCCGAAAACGCTGCATTTGCTTTTATAGAATCTATGTGGGACTCAATTATCGGATCGTACAAACTCAAGAAATTTACGGTTTCGATAAAATTACCACGATTATTTGAAGAAGAGTCTTCATTATTTCCGCGAAAAGGAAGCTCCTGTTTTGCCAAAAAAATTACAGTATCGATTAAACGTTTCAAAATATTACGATTACGCTCAACTTTTTCATTATGCAAACTAACAGATATTGCCACCTGGTTACTAAGCATAAACTCTATACGCTGAGAACCAAAATTATCTAATTTAATTAACGACTGAAGATGTTTTTCGGAACTTGAATGCTTTGCTGCTGAGCCCGTAAAATTATTCAAATCACTAAATCCAGCTTTATTCCAAACAGATTTTTCATTCGTGAACAAAAGACACGGCCAGCAAAATAACTTATTTAATTTACAGCTTCCCGTTAACCAAATGTACTTTTCATACGTTTCGATATGGAATTTTCGCGTAATATTTTTTAATTTAAACTCTAAACTAAGATCTGGCTTCGGTCTATCCGATTCTATAATTTCTCTTTTCTTGGCAAAGGAAAGAGTTGAAAATCCCGCTTTTAGTACGAAATCCGTCGCGCAGCAATACTCCGACATAATGCGAAAAGAAAACTTACCACTTTTATCACAAATCAAATCAATTAAATCACAACAAACGGTCAAAAAAACTTCAAATCACAATTTAATCAAAATCACCCGATTGCACTGATTTCCTCTTTTAAATTGCAACGGAAAATTCATTACATAACAAAAACAAAAGCTCTACTGGAAAAATCAAATTCCCATAAACATTCCCTGCATTGGCAACATTTCATTAACAAGCATCATTGGGCTTTATCCCACACACAAAAGCAGTCGCGCCAGTGCTTGACTTGTCTCATATAAATTTGCGAACAAAACAAAAAAAAATCGTTGCCCAATGTACTACCGAAATCCAAGATTCCCATTTTCTGGAATCAACATGTCTCTAGTATTTGGATGCACACATGGTACATGCATCTAAAGATCTAGGCACATTTTCCTATTCTAAGTTTGGTGTCTATGGTGTGCAAAATGTGGGAGGTTTGAATATTATCTAAAGTAATTGAACGAATGTTTTTTAACCAAAAGAAGGCGCGGATCAGAATTTGAATGTGTAAAGGAATATTTGAATGATAATATGTATTCTTCAGCTTAAAGAAAAACATTGACTGAAATGATGATATGTGTATTGGTGTAAGCAAAGTTTATTATTGAATTGCTTATTTCGGTAAGACAAGCTGTTTGGAATTGCTTACTACGAGTGCACGTCACTGTAGTAGAGGGTATATTGTTTTTGTCACGACGAAAATATGTAACACCTTAAAGGAGACTACGGAGGTATAGCAATGTATGTATATAAATGATCAGGGTCACCTCCTGATTCGATTTAGCCATGTCTGTCTGTCCGTCTGTCTGTCCGTTCGCACGATAACTTTCGATAGAATAAAGCTAGAGCCTTGAAATTTTGGTGAAATGTTGGAAGTATGATCTAGTTGGTTGGTATTGAAAATGGGCATGATCAGGCCAAGAGAACGCCTACCTCCACTACATATGTAAAATAATTAAATTTATTTATTTATTTATTTCACGGACATGTAGTCCATTATCAGAATTACAAAATAAAAAAAATTGAGTTGGGTGAAAGCTAGAAAAAAAATCAGGCCCGGAGTCCGAAGCGTATATACCCTAGACTTGTACAGACCTAGTGGTGATACCAAAAGTACCAATTGGTAAGGACAATATGCATTAAAAGTGAGTTTCCTGTATGGCCAGTTTATAGGGGAGGTTGGCAATCATTCAGTAGGATCTTGACCATTATCAAAATCAATTAACTAACCCATTCTACAAATATTTGTAGAATTTTTCAAGTCGCTAGCTTCATTCTATCGAAAGTTATTGCTTATTTGAAGTCTCACTTGTAGAGGAGGTAGGGGTTCCTTGGGTCGGATCTTGCTCATTATTGCCACCAACAAATAAGTTCATGCTTCAAACATTTAAACAAAATTTCAAGCCTCTAGCTTCACTCTATCGAAAGTTATCGCTTATTTGAAGTTTCACTTGTAGGGGAGGTAGGGGTTCCTTAGGTCGGATCTTACTCATCATTGCTACCAACAAATAAAATCATGCTACAAACATTTGTACAAAATTTCAAGTCCCTAGCTTCACTCCATCGAAAGTTATCGCTTATTTGAAGTTTCATTTGTAGGGGAGGTAGGGGTTCCATAGGTTTGATCTAACCCATCTTAAATACCAACTAACCCGATCTCACTTCAAACATTTGACCAAAACTTCAAGTCGCTGGCTTGATTCTGTCAAAAGTTATCGCTTATTGAATTTGCATTTGTAGGGGAGGTAGGGGTTGCTTGAGTCAGATCTTACCCATTTTCAATACAAACCAAGTAGATCCTACAAGCAACATTTTGTCAAATTTTCAACTTGCTAGTGTCATTTTATAGAAAGTTATCGTAATTAAAAGAATATTTAATTTTTTGAAATTTGTAGGGGAGGTAGGCGTTTCTTTGATCTGATTACGCCCAACTTACTAGAAATTAAACATCTTCTTACTCCAGGGTTACATGCCAAAAATCAGGTGTCTACTTCAATTTGTTCAAGAGTTATATACAAAAAAACCGAAAAGTAGGGTAGTACGGGGCTCTTTGTAAGAAAATTACCGTTAGTTTTCAGCTGATCGATTTTATTTTTTTAGGGGAGTAGAAGATTATCCTCACGAGCAATTTGCCAAAGCTAGAGCTTTTTATGTGTATTTAATCGGGAGTTATAGATACATTTAATTATTTTACATATATAGGGGAGGTACGCGTTCTCTTGGCCTGATCACGCCCATTTTCAATACCAACCAAGTAGATTATACTTCCAACATTTGACCAAAATTTCAAGTCTCTAACTTCATTCTATCGAAAGTTATCGTGCGAACGGACAGACAGACAGACAGACGGACAGACGGACAGACAGACAGACAGACAGACAGACATGGCTAAATCGAATCAGGAGGTGATCCTGATCATTTATATATATACATTGCTATACCTCCGGAGCCTCCTTTAAGGTGTTACATCTTTTCGTCGTGACAAAAACAATATACCCTATACTAAAAGTCTAGGGTATAATGAATAATTCAAGTGATAAAAAATAAAACTAGTAATAATAATAATAATAAAAGTTCAAAATTAATAAAAGAAAAAATTTAAAAATTTGCTGATGAAATATAATATTAATTGCAGACTAAATATAAAACGAACTGGTTCGACGAAGAATGCAAAAATTCACTTGACGCGAAAAACGAGGCCTACAGACAATGGATTCAACGAAGAACCAGAGCCAGAAGAGAAAAATATGACGAGCTACGGCGAATATCGAATAGAATAATTAGACGTAAGAAACGTAAATACTTTGACGAGCAGTTGCTGAACATAAACGAAAACTTAGCTAATAGGAACACCAGACAAGCGTACAAACATTTACTAGTTTGTACGCTGTACAATTAAGAACGGCTACCAACCCAGGACTAGCCTTTGTAAGGACAAGGATGGAAAAATCATCAGCGACACCGATGGTATTAACAAACGATGGGCCTCTTATTTTGAAGAGCTTCTAAACCGACCATCTAACATCCCCACACAGGAAGCTCTCGACGATATTGTTGATATAGGCCCACCCATTCAACCCCCGACAGTAGAGGAAGTTGATCTCGCGTTGCGGTCACTAAAACGAAATAAAGCGCCGGGCGCTGACGAGATTCCAGCTGAACTGCTAAGATTCGGTGGAACGAGTCTAGTTGATGCCATACATCAATTACTCCTGCGAGTATGGGAGAACGAGGAGATCCCAGACGATTGGCGCAGAAGCATCATCTGTCCAATTCATAAAAAGGGAGATAAACTGCGGTGTGAGAATTACAGGGGCATCTCACTAGTTTGTACGTCCTATAAAATTTTGACGAAAATTCTGGAAAATAGAATAAAACCGTACGCAGAACGAGTCATTGGCGAATATCAAAGCGGTTTCAGACCTGGTCGCTCCACAACCGATCAGCTCTTCTCAGTCAAACTGATACTCCAGAGGTGCTGGGAATACAACGTAAACGTATACCAAATCTTTGTCGACTTCAAGCAGTCATACGACAGTATCGATCGTGGAGTACTGTACAACATCATGCTGCAATTTGGTATACCAGCAAAATTAGTGCGACTGACAAAGATGACGATGACCAACTCCGTCTCACAAGTCAGGATCCAGAATAGACTTACTGATCTATTTGAAACACGCACTGGTTTGAAACAGGGCGATGGACTGGCTCCGACGCTCTTCAACCTAGGACTGGAATACGTTATTCGGGCCATGAATTTGGACAACAGCAAGACGCTACTCATCAAGTCGACACAATTAGCAGCGTACGCCGACGACATCAACATCATGTCCCGAAGATTGGCTGACGCAGAAGAACTTCTACATACGCTTGATACCGCTGCAAAGGAAGTTGGATTACGTATTAACGAGGGTAAAATAAAATAATGTGACAAGGACACCTGCACAACCAAGCATCAATGTGGGGGACCTCAACATCGAGTTCGTGAACAACTTCATTTACCTGGGTTGCAACCTGTCAAGGGACGCCAACGAAACTGACGAAATCAAGCGACGGATACAGTTAGCTAATAAGACTTTTTTCTCGGTTCTCCCCATAATGAAATCGAAACATGTGCACAGAAACACGAAGCTCCGCGTGTACAAAACCATTATACGACCAGTGCTATGCTATGGCTGCGAAGCATGGACCCTAGCTCAAGCCTCCGAAAACATGCTAGACACTTTCGAACTTAAGGTTCTACGGCGAATTTTCGGGGCTGTTTGCGATCGAGATGGATGGCGCATCCGGTACAACCATGAGTTGTATGAAATGTACGATGAGCTGCAAGTCTCGAAAATCGTCAAACTACAACGACTTCAATGGGCAGGGCATGTACAAAGAATGGACGATGATCGCATGCCTAAGAGAGTAATGAATGCAGAACGAGTCGACGGAGCGAGACTGCGAGGACGACCGAGATCTCGTTGGGAGAGCTCAGTAGGTGTGGACGCCGCGCAGCTGCTGGGCTCCCAAAATTGGAGGACGCGGTCACGTGACCGAGATAATTGGAGGACAATGATCCAGGCGGCCAAGGCCCGACGTCGGACTGTCGCGCCACGATGATGATGAAATATAAAACGAACGTGTTAATTTCAATTAGAGTAAATGGAAGAGACAAATTTATTAATGACTGATTATTTATGTTGAAAAAATCTGTATACATAACGTGATAATTCATTACCGATCCGTTTCATTCTTTCTAGGGGAGCATTTTGACAATAATTAGTTTTATGTAAGTGTAGAGCAAATAGTTGCTGTTGACGTGTTTCACGCCTATGGATATTAAATAGGATCTCAACAAGTAACTCTGGTGCGTTGATATTTCCATTGATTATACTATGTAGAGCAATAGCACACGATGACAATCTTTTTGTTTCGAGGCTTTGCAGATTCAAACATTGCATTATTGACGCATAATTAAAATTCTCGGGTTGCAATTTCATGGACTCCTTCAATTTCATCTGAGTGTATTTTGTAATGTGGATTCCAAATTATTGAATTGTATTCCAGTTTACTACGTACTAACGATATATAGGGTTTTGATTGCATTTATGTTATAGAAAGATTTCGAATTTCTCATTACAAAGCCAAGACATCTAGGCGCATCATCAGTTATTTGCTTGATATGAGGAATAAAGTTTAACGAACTATCGAAAATAATTCCCAAGTCGCGCACATGATCAACTTCCTTTATAAAAATTCCCACCAGCTCGTACGATACATTATAAGATGTTTTACCACGATTGAAACATATATACTGGCACTTGTCTATATTAATTTGAAGGTCATTTTGGACACAGTAATCAGCAAAATTTAAAATATTTTTTTGTAAGACATTAACATCATACGAGGAGCTAGTAGATTTAAAAATTTTGCAGTCATCCGAAAAAAGAAGGAACTCCACATTATCAAATACTTCATAGATATCGTTTATGAATAGGCAGAAAAGTAATGGGCTTAAATGGGATCCCTGTGGTACACCAGAAGTGACAAGTACAGGATCAGAGAGATGATTGTTAATTTTAACTGCAAAAAGACTATTACTAACAAAAACCGATATCCAATGCAATAAAATTCCACAAAAACCAAAAGCTCGAAGTTTATTTATTAAAAGTTCAGTGATAATCTTATCGAAGGCTTTTGCTAGGTCAGTGCAGATTGAGTGAACCGGCTTTGAAATTTCGAGAGATTTTACTATTCTGTTTTGATAGGTGAGTAAATTAGTGAGCGTAGACTTACCTTTGCAAAAGCCATGTTGTTGAGAAATGATAGTTTGTTGAAGAATTGGAGAGAGGTAATCGGTCAATAATGCATCTAGTATCTTAGGAATAGTTGATTGTATACAAATAGGTCGGTAGTTACTTATGTCAGATTTATCACCAGACTTGAAAATGGGAATAACAAAACTGTTCTTCCAAAATGAAGGAAAAGTACCCTCTGATAAAGATTTGTTAAAAAGTAATAACAACGGAAGGCTTAAACTATTCACACACATTTTTAACAAAATAGGTGGGATTTGGTCTGGTCCGGCAGATTTAGAGATATCAAGCCCAAGTAGTTTACTTGTAAGTGATTCCGCGTCAACAACATAATTTGAAAGACATAAGTTGGTATTACGAGGTCTCGGATTGTAATTGTTATTATTAGTACTATATACAATACTTTCCAAAAATATGTTGCAAACATATTAGCAATACGCATAGGGTCGTTGCTAACGTTATTGGCGAAATGCATAGTCGAAGGTAATGAATTATCACGTTTAAATGAATCTACGTATTTCCAAAAATGTTTGCTATTCGTGCTAATATTGCTTTCAATGCTGTAAGTATAGCGTTTTAAGTCAATTCTCATTTGTTTCTTGCATTTTTCATGTAAGTTCGAAAAAACACAATAATCATTAAAATCGCCAGTATATTTGAATTTTTTGTGTGCAATTTTCTTCGTTGAGACTAATGATTTTAATTCTGGTGAGTACCAATGGGGGAAATTATGATTACAGGATACTATTTTCGGGTTATGCAAATCTATTATGTTATATATTTTAATATATTATAAAATGTGTCCACAGCTTCGTCTAGTGCTTTGCCATTTATGTATCTATAACTCCCGATTAAATAAACATGAAAAGTTCTAGCTTTGGCAGATTGCTCCTAAGGGTAATCTTATACTCTCCTGAAAAACTAAAATCGATCAGTTGAAAACAAATGGTAATTTTCTTACAAAGAGCCCCGTACTACCCTACTTTTCAGGTTTTTTGTCTATAACTCTTGAACCAAATGAAGTAGACACCTGATTTTTGGCATGTAACCCTGAGGTGAGAAGCTGCTTGAGTTTTAGTAAGTTAGGGATAATCAGATTAAAGGAACGCCTACCGCCCATACAAATTTCCAAAAATTAAATATTCCTTTAATTACGATAACTTTCGATAGAATGACACTAGCAAGTTAAAAATACAAAGTATCTACACTGCATGCAGATACATCGGAACATGGATATGTCTATGACTACCGACTGCGTGGAACCTGTTGTGTTGAAGATATCGACCTAAGTTTTATAAAGATCCCAGTATAGTTATACTGGATGAAATCATTCGAAAAAAACACGTCCCACGCTTTCGGTAGGCATAAGACATATCCATGTATCCATGTATCTGGTGGCAGTGTAGATAATCGTCATAAATTCTGCTTTGCTTTGTCCTGTCCGCTCGGGCTCCTTTCCCTCGCGGGATCGTTTCGTTTTCGTTTGCATCGCGTGTGTGCAATATTCACCTTCTCTCGTGCACCCTGTTCCATCTACCCGTTCGGTACAGTTTGCAGACTGCAGCCTATCGACATTTCTCTGAGTAAGTTTCTGCTAATCGCAATCACGCTTCCCACCATCTTTTCCCAATCGGACGTGTATTGTGTTTGTATATCTATTGCAAAATCGCTCCCACACTATCCGCCTCATCCCGCCCCTTTAATCAACAGTCCGGGTCCGGCACACATAATCCGTTTCTCAAGTAACGCGTGCGACTCTATGCGATTGTGTCCGGCAAACAGAAAGGGAAACTAACAAAAGTAAACAAAACACTCCAACACACGCACAAAGAGAATGCACAAGAAATTTTTTGGAATTTTTGCAGAAGGGGGGGGGGGGCATTTCATCTTCTGCAGGCCTCTGAATGTACATCATGTCACGATGAGCTGCCCGGAACTATAACATCCCGCGACGAATATTTCTCTATTTCGGGGCTTGGAAGATTTTAACTCGTGCAGTACGAATCCGCCATTTTGTTTTATGATAGGTATGTTTATTGCACGTGTGGTGGGGGCCCACATTGTGGGCCAGTCAGACCTCAAATCGCCGCCATTGCAAATGCACAACAGTTGCTGGATCACCCGATTTGGATAGAATGAACTTCATCCGCGATGGCTCTCGCTCTCTATCTTCGGGGGGCGGGAACTATGTAATGTACACACTCTCAAATTGCGTCTGCGCATGTCCAAATGTTAGTCGAACTGACTACTTGCTACTTTTTCTGGGACCCTATTGATTCAGATATGTAGTACTACAACGCGCGCTATTTCATTTGTTTGGATTCCAGCCATTTTAAACATTTTGGAATTTTTGCGGAAGGTGGGCATTTGATCTTCTGCAGACCTCTGAATGTACAATACATCATAACATATAACACCCTGCGACGAATATTTCTTTATTTCGGGGCTTGAGAGATTCTAACTCGCCTAGTACAAATAGTATAGATTCCACAAGAGTTATCACTCCATAGAAGTTTCGCCTCTGCCAGGAGATTTGTATGTATTGACAAATTGTATAAACATAGTATAAACTACACAGTATAAATACGCAAGAGGATCAATACATACAAATCTACCGCCGGAGGCGGAGTCAGCTTTCTTATGAAGTCTATACAATTTGTCAATACATACAAATCTCCTGGCAGAGGGGAAAGTTATATGGAGTGATAACTCTTGTAGAATTATCAATCCTCATTGGTAGTACGGAGCGTACTCTATATTTTTGAGGATTTTTAATGTATGGTATGGTGCAAATGCAGGAGTTTTGTTTATGGCGTCGCGATGGCTGAGAGCGTGGAACAGAGAGCACAGAGAGCGCCTGTTCACCCGTACGCTATGTTATTTCTTGCCGTCCACAACGTTAACCTTTATCGCTATCAAATCAACATCCCAACATGTACACACAGGATCCCCGCAAGCGCGCCGCCCGCGCGGATATACAAGCAACACAATGACCACTTCACTCAAACGACATGCACAACCAGAAAAGAAAAAATTTCAATGGGCTTGTTTCCTCTTCTGACCCCCGAGTAGAAAAACAGACATTTCGTGTGACGGACAGATTTTTAGGATGACCCCCAGCTATAAGACATATCCATGTCAAAATGGGAAACAGACCTATGGATGACAATAAGTTCTATCCGCCAATCCGCCTTAAATCATTAATTCTAAACCAATGAAAACTATGATTGTGTGTGACTAATCCGCTTCACTGTAGACAATTTGTCTATCAAGCCGGCAAATTTACTGAATACTCGCTAGACAACATTGTTGGTGACATCGAAGCGGCTTTCGACAACACTTCTTTTGATTTGTCAGTGCTCCCCATAGCAAAAGGTGTCACTTCCATCGCAGTCTGAGCAAAACGAATGCTTTCTTCCAGAAGAGTCATCAATCACTGAAGTTGAAGATATCACTCTCACAGCAAACGTCAGTCGAAGTTGCTTCTAGGGAGGTGTACTATTACCTGCTCAGGTGCACTGTTGTAGACACTATCATGTGGAGATTATCCTCGTTGGGATTTTCAACACCAGGATATGCGGGCGACCTCATTATCGTCAGGTGTAAATTTGAAGAAGTTCTACGTGTTAGTTCTAGAGTGTCACGCGTAGTTCAAGAATGGTGTGACATTAGTGGACTTTAGGTCAGCCCGGCGAAGGGCGTTATTGTTGATCTGCCGCTATTGCACATTCATATCGGAGCAGAGGTGAAAATTATACTAGCAAGACATAGAGCGTGTAATACACAAGTTAGACCTAATCCATGAGAAAACAGGTGGCCGCTAAGTTATGTACGTTTAGTATGCCATCTGGTCAGGGATGTAATATGAAGGACCAATGAAACAAGTCCTCCTCCATTCCAACACAATAAAAAATGTTTGCCCAGGATATGACTATACCGGGCTACAGGCACGACTAGGCCGCACTACTGCCCCCTACGCGGGCTTAAATTCTTTTCGTGGTCTAGCAATCTGAATTGTCAAGAAGCAGGTCAGGGGTGGGAACGGGAGACACTCTCCCCGGTCTGAGACAATCTAAATTGTTTATTGCGGTATAATTCCGTAGCCGTACTTCTGAATTACCCAACTTGAGCAGAAGCAGGGTTAGAATTATCTGGAGACTTCTCACAGCTCACTTCCGTCTTCGGGGTCTAACCAAAACTATGCTTATCATTCCAGACGGAAGCTGCCGTTTTTGTAAGTCCGACGACGAATCTCCAGAATACATCTGCCTCCTACATATGACTGTAAAAGTCGTATAAGCTACACAAATCTAATTTCGCGTTCCGTCCCCAAAAAAATCGGTTAAACCAGGTACAAGTTAGAATTTTTCATAAATTTTGGCATTTACGTAAGTGCGGATTTACTTAAGTCGGTCATACGTATGTCGGGGAGTGACTGTACTTAGTTGCCTTCTACGACAAGTCGGCAAAGGCTGTGGCTTATTCTTACACCTCGCACCACCGGGAGAAACAATGAATGATTTTATTCATACACCTCATTATACGAGTGAATTCCGCATTTAAGAGTATAATTCAAAAGTTATGGTCACATCATAAACATTATTATTATTACCTGGCTATCAGGGACATCGTGATGGGAAATATTTTCATTTGCCTGCCACCCACCAAATAGTTGGACTCATCTTCCCTACTCTTCCTCGATATTTTCTTCATAAAGCCAAAGTAGACACCGATCATGGCACAGCTACACAACATCAGCACACACACAACGTAATCCGACCACCCGAAACGTTGCAAGGACAACTTCACATCATCAACATTTGGACCCGACATTGTCACTGCGGTTTAGGGTTTAACGTTAGGCTGTCAAAAAAGTACCAGTACAGATGTAGGAAAACGGCGCAGGTTAGATCGTTAGTTTGTCATTGTGATCGCGATTAAAAGGACGTCAAGCATCAACTTTTTACAAAGCCCAATTCGGAAGAATTTTAAGGATTTGCGTCTTCTTCATGATCCCAGCACTCCACGATCGACAGTTTAGATGAAAACTGTTCCACTGTTCCCGGCAAACTACCTTCGCACAGTGCAAAGCTACCCGCTTAGTGACAATTTGGAGTCAGCAATTGAGTAGTATCTTTAACTAAATTAGTTCACGCCAATCTACGAATTATATTTGCTGTATGGGAAGGTAGGGATGTAATATGAGTGCGTAAAATTTATCGTGACACATATTTTTCCCTGATATAAGAACATCCATGCAGTGAGCTCAATATGTCTGAACACGGTGGCGTCTAGAATCTTCCCACACGTGTAGGCGGGAATGTACGAGTTATGGTACTATGACTGTTATGGCCAATGCCGTATTATACAGTTCAGAACAGAAAAGATATTTTGAAATGTATCGAAGGAGTTTCCCTGATAGTCTAAGGATTCGTAGGATGAGCGAGGTATGGGTTTTTTTAACGATTTTATTATTTACTCATAAATGAAAGGCGTGACATCATCATGGAACAAGATGACCACTTCCTAGTCTGCTCCGCACTTCACAGATCACCCCACTTGAGTGCGTCTCTTTTGCAGAGTTAGTACTCAATCGCGACAAACTAATTTTATACTAAGTAACCTGTATTGGATAATTGGAGCTTCTTCGCTCAAATGGTGTAATTTAGAACGAAGTTTCAGCGCTGCTGTATTCCGGGCCGGCTAGGCTGTTAAAAGCAAAACGATGATCCAAACAAAACCGCCATCATGTATGACGTAATCATCCATCACTTGTTGGGTTTGCAGAACTAAAATTAAATAATAAAATACATTTGCAAAATGCAGAGAAGGCGGGTAGGTTTTTCCCTGTTGTTTATGTTGGGTATATGCAGTGAACATGTTTTGATCATAATTGCAATACATGTTTGTTTTGATCATTCAGCTTAGAAGTAGGAAGGGAAAATAAAACTAGATTAGTCTCCCAGTTCGTCAAACAATGTATTGTGAATGTATTGAATTGTGTATTATGATGATGGCACGTTCGTTAAGGTTCTAATACACTAGACGCGTTTATGTATTCGCGCAATTTTTACCCGTTGAGCGTAAACACAACTAGTGTTGATACAAGGGTTAGGTTTAAGCGTTCGAAGCGAGCCGAATGGCTATCGAAGCGTATATGGCTGACATGAAAATAATGAACGCAACGCCATGTTTACACGTGTCGCGTCTACGAGTCCACAGCGAATGTAGAATCAGAATTATCACGTGTTTGGTATCGTTGATCTCTCGTTGCGGTTACTAAAACGAAATAAGGCGCCGGGCGCTGACGAGATTCCAGCTGAACTGCTAAAATTCAAAATTCATCAATTACTCTTGCTTTTACTCTGCCCAATTCATAATGAAACCGGAATATAGAGGGCTACGCCCGCAATCCGAGGGTTTTGTAGCAAGTACTTATTTTGGTATGTAAGTATCGGCTCCTTACTCTTCTTGGTACCACTTAGATGGATAAAAAAAAAATGTCTGACCCATAATATAGTATCTTATATGCCCAATCATATTACGTGATTGTAATGAAACTTAGAACATATTATTGCCTATGGTGTTGGTTATCCTTGGCCATCGGTACTTTTGATCTCGGACGTGTTTAAGGGATGCAGGGATGCGTTAACTGTAACTATGGAAACAAACTATTATTAACCTATTTTGAGGAGATATACAAATTCCAATATTTCCCGTTTTATATACTGTTCGAAACCCACCCGCCTGGAAGTTTTCATTTTTCTAAGTGTAACGGTCTGGAAATGCAGGGGGGGGGGCAAATTACGATCTAATAATTTATCCTCCCTCATTGTTCCCCTTTTTTTCAAATATAAGTAAAGTAAACTCAACATTACCTTTCTCACAACACCCCACTTGCCTATACCAGTCGATAAACAAAATTTGACCTTAATTTTGCCCCTCACCCTCCCCTCCCCCGCCCTTTACAGTTGGCCAATTACCACACATCGCCCCCTACCAATCTTTACCCTTTCATAAATGTGATTAACCATAATATGTAACAATAACTGCGATTCGCACTACGGAAAACAACATGCAAGTAGTACTCGCACCTTTGAAGCCGGTAGGTGTATTTTTTGTATGAATAGTGTAAAAATGCCTAACTTTAAGTGAATGTACTATTGTTAAATATTACATGGTTGTAATGAAACGTAGAGGCATTATTACCTATGGTGTTGGTTATCATTGGCCATCAATATTTTTGACCTCGGGTGTGCTTAAGGGGTGCAGGGGTGTGCTAACTGAAAAAATAGAAATGTACTATTATTAACCTTTTTTGATGAGATTTTGGAATTCTATTATTTATAGTTTTCTATGTTAGTAAAATGCCGCTTTTCTGTAAATTTTCATATCTCTAAGTATAACGGTTTGGAAATGCAAGGGGGGGGGGGACAAACTCGGATCACATATTTTCCCCTCTCCCTCTTTTCCCCTTTCTTCAAATTTGAAAAAAATTCCAGAAATGGAATGTACTCGACGGTACCTTTCTTACGATACCCCACTTGCCTATACCAAATGAAAAAAAAATTTCGTGCTTCATTTCCCCTCTATGGGGACCTCCCCTCAAAGTTGACCTATTACGATGCATCACTTCCTCCAGAGAATTATAGTACTTCTACATATTTTCACTAAATTTCATACATGTAGCCTCAGCGGTTCGTGAGATATTCCATGGACAGACAGACAGACAGACAGACAGACAGACAGACAGACAGACGGACGCATGACCGATTTCATAAGGGTTTTGTTTTACTACAAAACCCTAAAAAGGGAGATAAACTGCGGTGTGAGAATTACAGGGGCATTTCACTAGTTTGTACGTCTTATAAAATTTTGACAAAAACTCTGGAAAATTGAATATAGTAAAACCTTGCGCAGAACGAATCATTGGCGAATATCAAGGCGGTTTCAGACATGGTCGCTCCACAACCGATCAGCTCTTTACGGTCAAACTGGTACTCCAGAAGTGCTGGGAATACAACGTAGACGTAAGCCAAATCTTTGTCGACTTCAAGCAGACATACGACAGTATCGATCGCGGAGTACTGTACAACATCATGCTGCAATTTAGTATACCGGCAAAATTAGTGCGACTGACAAAGATGACGATGACCAATACCACCTCACAGGTCAGGATCCATAATAGACTTACTGGTCTATTTGAAACACGCACTGGTCTGAAACAGGGCGGCGAAGTCGCACCGACTCTCTTCAACCTGGCACTGGAATACGCTCTAAACTCAAAGCCTCTGAAAACATGCTAGACACATTTGAACGTTAGGTTAGGTTAGGTTAAAGGGCTGCTGTGCCTAACACAGCACACATGGACCGCAGCAGGGTCCATTGTGTTACCACCGGGGATTCAACACCCGACCATCCTAATCATTAAACCAGCCAGAACTGTCAATGAAACGATGGAGCTTGCCAATATCAACATTAACCAAGTCGTCCAATTCAGCGAAGAAGTAGGCTACCAGGAAAGTCCTTCTCCTTATTGACAAAGCAGAGCAGGTGCATAGAAAATAAAAGACGCACTCCTTCTCCTCCTCGTCACCGCAGCTCCTACAGAAGTCATTGTAGGGAAGGCGAAGCCTCCTGGCGTGCTCACCAATCACACAATGCCAAGTGATGACTCCCACCACCCCTCTGATATGCTGCCTTCCGAGCAATTTAGCTGATTGGCTAGAATCTAATCTGGGCCACAGCGACTTTGTTGAAAGACATGTGCTTCCATTTAACCATATAGAGTTGGTCTTGATAATTGCTTCGGTTTTAATAGCTAGTTTGCAGGCAGCGATAGGCATGTAGATATTTCGACGAATTTCACCAACTAAGTAGGTTGTACCCGGCCTGGCAAGTTCGTCTGCTTTGCAATTACCAGCGAAACCACTGTGGCCCGGAATCCAGCATAAGAAAATGGTAAAAAACTCACTCATCTCCGTAATTAGAGATCGACATTCCGCGATAGTCCTTGACGTAATCAAACCCCGTTCGAGAGATTAAATTACAGCTTGGCTATCTGTAAAAATTGTTATATCTCTAACTGATATTACATGACGCTCCAACCAGTACAGGGTTTCTGTAATCGCCGTAATCTCTACCTGAAAAACACTACAGTAATTGGGGAGATTGAAAGAGAGGCATAGGTTCAGCCCATCACAAAAAATTCCAGCGCCTACTCCCTCGTCCGTTTTAGATCCATCTGTGTGTATTTCTAGTGACTTATGTAGTGGAAGCACGTTCCCTTCCCATTGACTGCGTGGTGGTATCAGACTGACAAAATTCTTATCAAGGGCATATTTTGGAGCCGTATAGTCAGTCGTTTCCAGAATAATTGGGTTATTGAGAACAGCAGCGTGTCCAGAGTTTGAAGCAAGCCAATGACCACTATCACGTAGTCGAATGGCCGTACATGCGGCCATCTGTTCTCCAAACGTGCCAAGAGGGGTTAGGTTGAACAGCATGTTCAGGGCCGCAGAAGGAGTAGTCCTAAGAGCCCCAGTAATAGCGATGCTGGCCAATCTTTGCACTTTTCCCAGCAAACTACGATTAGCCTCTATACTCAAAGCAGTCCACCAAACCACAACCCCAAGCGTAAGTATGGGGCGCAAAACAGCTACATAGAGCCAGTGCAATATTTTAGGTTGAAGGCCCCAGCTTTTACCTCTAGCCCTCTTACAAGAGTAGAGTGCAATAGTAGCCTTGTCCACCCTCTCCTGTATATTCGGCCTCCACGATAATTTTTTGTCTAGAATGAGTCCTAGAAATTTTGCTTTATCCGCAACAACCAGGCTCGTCCCTTCAACACAGGAGGCTCAAAACGAGGTATAATATGCTTCCTTGTCAAGAGGACAAGTTCAGTTTTGTTCGGATTAATATTTAAGCCACAGTTGTCAGGCCAAGTGGTTAGAAGTGAGAGCGCATTCTGCAGTACCTCACCAAGAACACACGGAAATTTTCTCGATATTGCGATGGCAATGTCATCCGCATTCGCACACACCATGCAACCCAGCCCTTCCAGGTCTATAAGCAGTCTATTGACAGCTAAGTTCCAGAGAAGGGCAGAGAGCACTCCACCTTGCGAAGTACCACTTCGCACTAGTCTACGTTCGGACGGCGCTCCTAAGCACGTGTGTATAACCCTAGATGTTAACATCAGGTTAATGAGCGAGCAAAGGGAATCTCCAACTCCAAGACTAGAGAGTGCATCGGTGATAGCTCTGTGTTTAACATTGTTGAAGGCCCCTTCGATGTCAAGGAAAATAACCATGGTGTATTCTTTATTGCCCAAAGATTTCTCGATATAGCTCACAATAACTAGAGTGTAAAGCTGAGTCTACTGATTTGCCCTTGAGGTAGGCATGTTGAGAGGTAGACAGAAGGTTCGATGGAATACTACTACGCAGGTGAATGTCTAAGAGCCTCTCCAGTACTTTTAAAAAAAATGACGATAGGCTGATTGGTCTTAGATCTCTTAGACTCCTCGATGCGTTCACAAAAAAGTTTCCAATGAATTTCGTTTCGCCCGTCTCAGTTCCTTGTTATATAGGCCAAGAGACTTCCTGTATGATGCCCAATCAGAATCAAGCTCGGAGGATTTAGCCTTGTTAAAGGACTTTCTGCATGAGATCGTAAGGTCTGTTATCAAAGGATTCCACCGAGCAGGTTTTTCCTTAACTCTTTGTCTTATGACAGGACACGATTTAGTCGATGCTTTGCTAAGTGCATCCGTCAGTGTACGCACTAAAGCATCCACTTCCATTCTGTTACGCGGCCTGTCTGGAAGAGAAGGTAAAGCTTCAAGAAGGGTTTCCCGGTGTTCAAGCCAGTTTGTCTTTTTACGATTTAGGATGACAAGTTTATCTCCTAGAGTGTCATCGAGGGAAAATGGCAAATAACGGTGGTCGGAAAAAGAGTGATCACTCGACATCCTCCAATTCCTCACCAGATGATAAACATCTTCAGAAACGAGAGATATGTCAAGTACCTTCTGCCTATTTTTTGTGACAAAAGTAGGTTCGTTAGCAACGTTGCAGAGATAGAGGTTAGATTCGATTATATATTCGAAGAGCAACTCTCCTCGCGCATTCGTGTCAGAACTGCCCCATGTAGCATGATGAGCATTTGCATCACATCCAAGGATGAGGCCCGCTTTGAGTTTCTTGGATGCCGCAACAGCATTCCTAAGAAAATTTGGAGGGAAAGTACCTACATAATCGAAAGCTAGGTACGCAGAAATCAGCCAATAATGCGTTGGCCCAATTTCTAGACTGACTACCACGCAGTCCGTATTACTATGCTCTGAAATAAAACGTTAGGTTCTACGGCAAATTCTCGGGGCCGCTTGCGATCGAGATGGATGGCGCATCCGGTGCAACCATGAGTTGTATGAACTATACGATGAGCTGGAAGTGTCGAAAATCGTCAAACTACAACGACTTTCAATGGGCAGGGCATGTACAACGAATGGACGATGGTCGCATGCCAAACACAGTAATGAGCGCAAAACGAGTCGACGGAGCGAGACTGCGAGGACGTAACGCTTTTTGATGTCGGGGCGATCCCAGATCCGTGAGATGTATGTTAAACTGCAATTGAGAAAAATATTTGTAGCTTTGGCGGTCAGTAGGGGGTGGCGGAATACTTACCTCTACGCATTTGGTCAATGAATCCGTCCAGTGGAGTTGAGAAGTGATGTGCCCATGAAGATACAGATGAACCTGCGAAAGGAAAGAAGAAATCACAAAGTAAAAGGGCTAAAGGATAAAGATATGAAAGTAATACTTATCTAAATGGTTGGTGCGGGCGTCCGAGCGGCGTAAACAATAAACATGAACTGTCAATGTCGGGATGACGTACACTGCATTATCGATTCAACGGCGACGTGCTAGAGCGTGACGATGGAGACGAATTCTCGTAGTCAATAACTGGTCGAGAAATATCCGTTCAGACAAAAAGCTATTTAAGGGCCCTGAGTGGAAACGGCACCCTCTTTGTTCAATTTCATTTCTATTGGAAAAGGTATGTTTACGTTCTCTCAGGACCCGGAGCTGAAATTCTAATTTGTCTCTTTGTTCAATTTCATTTCTATTGGAAAAGGAAAAGATTCATTTCTATTGGAGAAGACGAGAATCCTGTAGTTGAAGACGGAGTTAGAGGCAAGAAATTGAGCTAAGAACGGAGAGCGGAATTATCTGGACGGCAAGAGTTCTTGAGACGGATGAGTAGTTACCGAAGTACATAGCGTGGAGACGGCTGAGGAGGAACGGCGAGAGCGGGATCGGAGTGAAGAGTAGTGCAACCGTCGCAACGAGTAGGGTGTAGAAACCGCCACCTAGGTAGGTGTAATGAAATAAAATTACGGATAACGGGGTACAATTCGTTAGCAAAGGGTTTAAGAAGTTGTTAGAGTCGTATGAAGTGACACATGTATTGACACCCTATTATCATCCTCAAGCTAATCCTGTCGAGAGGGTAAACCAGACAGCGGAGACGATGATATGATCGCTGGTAGGTGATAATCAGAGGCGATGGGATGAGTGTCTACCAAAGGCGGCGTGTGCCTTGAGGACTACAGTACACGAAACCACTAAATTAACTCCGTATTTTATTCTGTTTGGGCGTGAATTAACGTTGACAGGGCGTCCCAAGCCAAGTTTGAGTGTAGATGTCAGAAGTGAAGAGGCCATTCAGATAGACACCGTAGAACATATTAGGAATGCTGTGATTACGACAGGAAAGATAAGATATAAGATAGTTTGGATAAGTAACGTAATAAGACGGCCGGCTCGTGTGATTTGCAAATTAGTGTTAAGTGCATAGAAAGTGGTATCGATTACGAGTATAATAAATTAAATATTGTGAAGAACGTGTAACGCGGTTTTCTGGGGGATCGAGAAATAGTTGTTCGGGAGTGGGAAGATTAAGTTAAACTTTGCGTTCGGTTCGGCTAAGAGTAATCGTGGTTTCGCGCTTCCCACGGTTAGTACAGCCAGGCAGCTTGATCTTGAAAGCGCGTGGCGCCCACGGCCCGTTTCCGTAGTTGGTCGGACGGCTGCCCAAGAATCGGCGTAACACAAGATCTCGTTGCGAGAGCTCAGTATATGTGGACGCCGCGCAGCTACTGGGCTTCCAAGATTGGAAGACGCGGTCACGTGACCGAGACAATTGGAGGACAACGATCCGGGCGGCGAAGGCCCGACCTCGGGCTTTCGCGCCACGATGATGATGATGATGAATTGACGTTTTCAGCTTTCGAAGTTACGAAGTTACAAAAACCATCTGTTCGAAGTCGACTGGAAAAAGTAGTAGGGGAGGAATTTACAAGTTGAAATATCATCCGCCCGTTCCCAGTGTGAAATTTCTTCACAAGCGAACTGACCGAATATCATTTCAGTCAATTCATTTGTGGCGGCCTTGTCATCAAGAATTAGCCGGTGATCTATCATCTGCACTCGTTACATGATCTTAACGCCCCAATGGTTAGGGCAGTTAGTTCAACTCCAGTAACATTTTGCCTTAACTCTTCAATTCGCAAATTCATGTAATTTGGATTGACTTAACAACATTTATAAACAATGCACCGGATATTTATAAACAATGTACTGCATATTGTATTTCTCCCCTTAATTCTCAAAACCCATTCACTTTGCACATATGAAAAAGATTGACAAACCCACCTTGGAAAGACCATTGAAAAACTGCATAAAAAACCAAATTGAATAAGCAAAGAGTGAACGTTAATTTGCTTTCGCTCGTCGCTCTGGAAAACATGAGTTCTTTTGCATGAGTCCTGCCTCGAGATAGTGCGGTGACCAAATCAAATCAGCAATAAATGTAGACTTGCCATTCTAGCACTCGCTAGTTAGATTTTCAACTTTAGAAAAACGTTCGCGACGAGGAAAAATCTATTCTGTATTCTCTTCCGGAAAATCTAAAATCCTGGACGAAAAAAATCGGCTTCGTTTGCATCGTATCCTTTAACCCCCACAACCCTCTCTGAAAGTCCATGAATTTTCCACTATATTTCGTCGTCGGCAATGGATTAACAGGCACGAACACCAAACTACTACACATATATCCTTCGCTTAATGAAAACTCCTGTCGTAGTAAACTAGTACCGGAGATAGGCGGTCTATAAGAGGTGGATGGTCGACCTCTTATGCCTAGTATGTATGTAATACTATGTCGTATGCTGAATCCCTACGAGGATGGGTACACAGAAAAAAAAAATTCGTCGGAAAATGAGAAAACGATAGTCGGGAAAAAAGCTGAAAAACCAATCCTCCTTTTACATTGTACCAAAAGTGCTTGACCGACAATATTAACCCACGGGCGTATCAGACCAACAACAATGAACGAATTCGGCTAGCATCAATTCAGGAGAACGCTTGAGTGTCCCCATGAATGCAGTGTGTGGAAGGAGCAGTTTTTTTTGCGAGGTAGAATAGTGGACGACATGGACATGGTCAAATATACCAAAAGCTGAATAGTACGACCTATCTCTGGTCTAACGAATCAAATAAATTTTCAGTCAATTAAAAAAAAAATTGCAGAGTGCATCATTTTTTCGGTCGTGTGTTGAGAAGGGACGACTTCACGTGAAGAGGACTTTCAGTACAATACGTGTATGAATAGGTTCGAATAGACGGTCCCGGTGATGGTGATGGCTACTAAATTGGATAAAGAATAGACATCAATGTATGTATGTCTGTAACTTACAAGAAGAAGAAGAAGAAGAAGTTCTCTCCTAAATAAACATATTTGATTAATATTTTGTTTTTTAGAATGTATAGTAATGTGACTACAGAAATGCGCAAAACTTAGAGCAAATTGATGAAATTTCCCCACTAGCTTAAAATGGATATGAGCTAAAGTAACTTGTAGCGCCGGATAAACCCCGTAGGCATTTTCAACCATTCTGAACTAAGCCCGGTCCACACGTGTCTACATATAAATTGACATCTGCCTAACAAAATTTAATTTTATTAACCTTGATGTGACCATAAGGAGACTTTTTTCTCTGGATTTATTCCATCAACAGTTCGTGGAACGTAGCCGTAGTCATAGATTCCGCCAACGTACATTTACGTATCATATGGCAAATTGACTAGGTGTAGTTCAACCTACGTATAGCCAGTGCAATGTGGATCTGAGTGGATAAAGATAAGTGGTGATAAGTAAGCGCACTTTCACATAAGATCTAGACGTCTACAGCATGAATGCAAGACTTCGTCGTTGTGAGGTTCACCTAATTGAAGAGACTCAAATATGTGATCTCTAAGTAGTTGTCCAGACAATTGATTGTAATTGCAAGTGTCAGCTGTAATTCAATGAAGAATATCATACTCGTTTAAGGAAAAAAACCATATTGGAAGTGTAAATTAGTTTATCATATACGAGTAAACACGCCTATTCAGTGTTTTACACTTTTTATGGCTTCAATGGAATCCCTCCACTACAATCTTGCACATGCTTTCTGTAATGTGCTAACAGAAGCTATCAGCATAGTATTGATAGCTACTGCACATGTAGAATACTGTAATCCCTCCCTCCATATAGAACACGAACCGTTTCCTTTGCCAGGACATTTCAGCAAAGAGAACAGCCCCAATCATCAAATATAATCGATATTCGATGCTGAAGCCATTTTTATGTTAACGTTTTTTACTTCATCGAACTCCAATGATTGGATAGCGTTGTCGAATACTCGTAAGTGGGTTTGTAGGGGTTGTCGATTGGCTCCTACTGCGCACACAATCTCTATTCACAGGCAGATATGGGATTTGAGCGAGAAGTGTAGCTGCTTAAAGTTTTTTTTCTCAGAGTTGTTTGCATGAAAGAGACAACTTTCCAAAACATACTGAAAAATCATTGAAATAAAAAAAAAATATTTTCCGTATCTTAAATAGTTTTCAAGATAATGTCATCTGAAAAGACTATCATACTTATACATAGCTGGGGAGCTAGCGCCCCATTCGGTTACGGCATAAATACTAAGTATAAGATTTTCACTGTGAACTCTGGATACCAGTCGACCTCCAGTTTTAAACCAAACTTCTGACGGCAGACCGGGTGATGTCGTCGGTAACTGTCCTTCCTAGATATTCGTGGGATCCGTGAAGCGTATATACCCTAGGCTTGTACAGACCTAGTGGTGATATCAAAAGTACTAATTGGCAACGACCATATGCATTAACAGTGAGTTTCCTATATGGCCAGTTTATAGGGGAGGTTGGACACGTTCAGGAGGATCTTGGCCATTCTAAAAATCAATTAACTAACCCATTCTACAAATACTATATTTGTCGAATTTTTCAAGTCGCTAGCTTCATTCTATCGAAAGTCATTTCTTATTTGAAGTCTCACTTGTAGGGGAGGTAGAGGTTTCGTTCGGTGAATCTTGCGCATTTTTAGTAACAACCAACTATATCAGAGTACAAATATTTTACCAAAATTTCAAGTCACTAGCTTAATTTTATCGAAAGTTATCACTAATTTGAAGTTTCACTTGTAGGGGAGGTAGAGGTTTCTTGGATCGGATCTTGCCCATCAGTGCCACCAACAAATTAGTTCACCCTACAAACATTTAAAAAAAATTTCAGGTCTCTAGCTCCACTCTATCGAAAGTTATCGCTTATTTGAAGTTTCATTTGTAGGGGAGGTAGAGGTTCCTAAGGTCGGATCTAACCCATCTTTAATGTCAACTAACTCAATCTCACTTCAAACAGTTAACCAAAATTTCAAGTCGCTGGCTTCGTTCTATCAAAAGTTATCGCTTATTTGAAGTTTAATTTGTAGGGGAGGTAGGGGTTCCTTGGGTCAGATCCTGTCCATTTTCAATGCTAACTAACTAGATTTTACTACCAACTTTCTGTCAAATTTTCAACTCGCTAGTGTCATTCTATCGAAAGTTATCGTAATGAAAGGAATATTTATTTTTTTTTATTTTTGTAGGGGAGGTAAGCGTTTCTTTGATCTGATTATGCCCAACTTACTAAAACTCAAGCAGCTTCTCACTTCAGGGTTACATGCCAAAAATCAGATGTTTACGTCAATTGGCTCAAGAGTTATATACAAAAAACATGAAAAGTATGGTAGTACGGGGCTTTGTAAGAAAATTACCGTTAGTTTTCAACTGATCGATTTCATTTTTCCAGGGAAGTAGAAGATTACCCTCACGAGCAATACACCAAAGCTAGAGCTTTTCACGTTTATTTAATCGGGAGTTATAAATACATTTAATTATTTTACATATGTAGGGGAGGTGGGCGTTCTCTTGATCTGATCATACCCATTTTCAGTACCAACCAACTAGATCATACTTCCAATATTTGGCCAAAAATTCAAGGCTTTGGCTTCATTCTATCGAAAGTTATCGTGCGAAGGGACAGACAGACAGACGGACGGACAGACGGACAGACGGACAGACAGACAGACGGACAGACAGACAGACAGACATGGCTTAATCGAATCAGGAGGTGACCCTGATCATTTACATATACACATTGCTATACCTCCGGAGCCTCCTTTAAATTGTTACATATTTCCGTCGTGACAAAAACAATATACCCTATACTAAAAGTCTAGGGTACAACCAGAGTGTGATGCTGCTCTAAATGCATCAAACACAGTTTCCTCTAAGCTGCCTACTAGCTTACTGCTCAATGGAGCCTCCAGGCTCGTTGTTGAGACTGTCGATGGACTGGCCGTTAAGCGAAACAGTCCCTCTGAGTCGTCCTTGAAATTCTTTAGTCCTGATGATTCTGAGCCCTTACGTTCTGACTTGGATTCTGACCCCGACGAATCATATTCGGAGAAATTCAGATTAACCGTCCCAGGTGAAGGAGTCAGCCGCATCGATTTGAACCCAAGTAGCGGCTATACCAAACTTACGACGGCGCAAATATAAGAGGGCTATGGCCGAGAGCCACTCTGGGCAAAAGGCCCGGGAGATAGCCCTCATATGTTCAGGGCCTAAGCCGTCGGTGAAGCGGGTACGCTCTGAAGAGCAATCACCACAGGCTAACTTGGCGAAAAGATCCAGGACTCGCGAAGAGTCCGGTAAGCCGCTGTATAGTCAGGTAACAGCGGGTGTTAAGCTGGGGTTCTGCTCAGCTGATGCATTCGCTACCTCCCTAACAACCGAGCGAATGACTCTTGTACAGGAGGCTATTATCGACGTCACGATCGAAGACAGGCTCGATGGTGAGGAGATTGATTTTGAGGCCTGTGTTCCACGTACAGGTTGGCTCTTGCTGGTCTGTACTAGCGCCGTGACAGCTAAATGGGTGCGAAGGAGCTTTGGATTTATCAAATCTAAATGCTCGTTCCTCATTTCACTTGTGGAGGAAAAGGACTTCCCTCCGTCCGCACGTTATACGTGGCTATTTTCCCCGCAGCTCTACGCTCTCCAATGAAAGAGTCATTGGATCAATTGGAGCTTAAAATCGCCTTCCAACTGAAAATTGGAGGGTCATAAATAGGGGGGGTAAATGAGGACTGCTTTCACCTCGTCTTGGCAGTGGACGACGCCTCGATGGAGCGGTTGCTGGAGCGCAAGGGTAAAATTACCTATCGCGTCACGCACGTCACGCTCAATCTGGGCAAATGCAAACGTCCTAATGTAGACAATGCGCCTTCCTCCGATAAACACAATGCGCGCAAATTTGACGCACCCGCCGGAGGCGAACCTGATCCTAAGGTTGCGGTGGACCCAATTCCAAATAAGGTGGGACCTGTCGACACCGACGGCAGCTCGACATTCATCATAAATGCGAATACACCATCTACCAGTAGCGCATCTAGTACTCATCGCTCAACGTTAAGTGGTGCAAAACCTGTGCCTCCGGCGGTCAAGGTCCGTCAAGGCGCACCATCGGCACGGGGCAGTAACCCGTTCGGTCCTCGTGCTGTTAATACCCCAAGGAGCCTCAGCGGCTATCACCGAAGGGAGCGTCAAGGAAAGGGGGACGGAGGCAACAGTTCCCGACAGGGTGAGCAAAAGTGCCTTGTCCAACGCTCGCTATCCTCACAGGACCATGAGCGCCATTAAGGTGCTTCAAGCAAACCTGCACCACGCAATAGAAGCATCGGCCACTGTGAGCAGTTTATTCGCCGATAAACAGGCCACCATTGCGCTTATTCAAGAGCCATGGGTGGCCACTGGCCGAATTTGTGGTCTAAATACAACAACTAGTAAGTTTATATGAGTTATAGTTTATGATTGGTTATCGGGTTGTCCGCGTGCTGTGCTTTTGATCAACAAATGCCTCAACTATTTACCAATAACCAGTTTTATTTCTAGAGGTCTAGCTGCAGCATTGCTGGAAGTATCCACGCTCAACGGTCGTCAGAAAGTGGTAGTTGCGTCTGCCTACTTCCCATCTGACAATGTTGCGATTCCACCACTCGAGGTCTAGCAGCTCGTCGACTTCTGTCGACGTACTAACCGGCATTATGTGATCGGTTGCGATGCGAACGCACACCACACGGTGTGGGGTAGCAGCAACGTCAACGATAGATAGGTAAGCGCCTTCTTGACTATATTATGTGTAAACATATGAATGTCCTGAACAGGGGTTGCAAACCTACCTTTGTCACGGCGGCAAGGGCAGAGGTACTCGACATTACCCTTGCTACCGGTTTCTTCTCCAGGTTCATCGCGAACTGGCACATGTCAAACGAAGTGTCTCTTTCAGATCATAGACACATCAGATTTGACATCCTAGGACAATCTGACATTCGCTCGGATACTTTTTGTCCAAGGAAAACTAACTGGATTAAATTCCGTGAACTAGTTAGCTCCAAAGCGGAATTACTGGTCAGTCCCATCAGTACTACAGGGGAAATTGAGCTTGCAGCTGATGAGCTCAATGAAATTTTAACTTCCTCCAACATAGATAGTACCGTTTCACGTACGGTGGAGTCGGAGCGTAAAGTACCCTGGTGGAACGAGAATTTGGCAAGCGAGCTAAAGTTAGGAGGATGTTCAACAAGGCCAAGCGCTTCAATAGGTGGGCTGAGTATAGAACTGCTCTCACTGAGTGCAACAAACTCATTACGCATTCCAAACGAGAATGCTGGAAAAGACATTGTGAAAGCATTCAGTCGCTACCGGAAGCGGCGCGCCTTCACAAAGTCCTACCCAAAGACTCAGCAGACGGGGTCGGTCTTCTATTGAGACCAGATGGTTCGTATACTGTAGGTCCAGAAGAAACACTACAGCTGCTTCAGACCCATTTCCCAGGGTCCGTACTATCTGAAGGTGATCCCTGCCCAACTGCGAGGCCCCAATGGATTCCCAAAAGCCGGGCTCGCAGTTTATCGGGGGTTATCTTTGACATGGACAAAGTAAAATGGGCGATTGAATCCTTTGAGCCATTTAAAGCTCCCGGAGTTGACGGAATTTTCCCCGCTCTGTTGCAAAACAGCTTGGAGATCATAATAACTCCGCTAATCGAGCTTTTTAGGGCAAGTTACACCATTGGGTACATACCACAACCTTGGAGGAAAGTTAATGTGGTCTTCATCCCCAAAGCGGGTAATAAGCCGGAACATATGCCCAAATCCTATAGACCGACTAGCCTTACTTCCTTCTTCTTTAAAACCATGGAGAAGTTGCTTGATTTGCATATCACGAAGGGCAAGTCAACAGTGACCTCCTTGCATAACCTTGTCAGTACAATCGAAAAGTCCCTCAGTGATAAAGAAATCGTGTTGTGGGCTTTTCTTGACATTGAGGGGTCTTTCGATAACACCGGCTACGAGTGCATTTCCATGCTCCGTGGACGGCATATTCACTGAACTCTAGGTAGTACATCCATTTGCGTGAATGCCATAAAGGGTTGTCCACAAGGTGGCGTTCTGTCACCCCTTTTGTGGTCCCTTGTCGTAGACGAGCTGATTTCCATGCTTAATGAGCGCGGTTATCTTACTATCGGATACGCAGGTGATTTAAGTATCATAGTCAAGGGCAAATTCGAATCTACCATCACGGAGGTGATGAGGGCGGCCCTTGACATAGTTCTACACTGGTGTGTTGCTGTGGACTTACAGGTAAGCCCACAGAAAACTGTCGTTGTGCCGTTCATACGAAAATGAAATATAACATTGGATACAATTTCGTTAGACGGCACGACCTTAGATTACTTCACTGAAGTCAAATTTCTCGGGGTAACATTAGACTCGAAACTCACTTGGAATACTCACATAGATAATGTACTTAGCAAAGCCACACGTACAATGTGGGCTTGCAGAAGTCTCTTCGGACGGACATGGGGGCTCACCCCAAAGTGGTTATATACCACGCTGGTGCGGCCTATGATGACCTACGCAGCGCTTGTGCGGTGGCCGAAAGCTCAGCAATCTTTTGTCTTACTGAAGTGCAATAAGATTCAACGCCTTGCCTGCAATGGCATCACTGGAGCTATGCGTACTTGTCCTACGCCAGCCCTGGAGGCGATTATTGGACTTACTCCGTTGCATATATTCATTCAAGAATCAGCAGCTATAAATGCTCTTAGACTTCGTTTAACTTCCGACGTACGTAGTGAAGAAAGCGGTCACATGAGTATGCTGAATCAAATTCTTGATATGCAGATCTGCTTGAGATCAGATTAGCTTCGGCAGGCAATTTTTAGCCCTCATCCCTGACCGCTGTGAATGGGTAAATGGCACACCCTGTCCAGACCCTAGATGTATTAAGTGGTTCACGGATGGGCGTAAAACAGAACAGGGTGTTGATGCAGGTGTCTTTGGACCCAACACCAGGATTTCGGTCGCAATGAGAGTCTCATCAAGCGTCTTTCAAGCTGAGATCCACGCCATTGAGGCCCGCAGCAGGGTAATCTTGGAAACTGGACTTCGCGGCGCTCACATTGCTATCTATTCAGACAGCCAAGCAACTATAAAAGCGCTCCTCTCATATAAGGTCTCTTCAAAACTGGTGAAGGAGTGTTACGAACTCCTTCAACTGTTGGCAACCAAAAAGCTTGTCTTCTTTTGTTGGGTGCCAGGGCATTAAGAGGAGCGAGCCTGCAGATAAACTTGCTAGACAAGGACATCCTGTCGTTTTCATGGACCTGAGCCTTACTGTGGCTTTGGGCTGGCCTCGGCCAATCTGCGGATCACAGATTGGTTTGCACTACTGGAATAACCTTCCAGGGCTACGTCAATCAAAGGAGCTGATAATGCCCTTCAGTCACAACGATACTACTCAAATCAGTAGAACCCACCTAAGACTCCTAGTGGAGTACTTATCTGGCCATCAAATGGTCAGATATCACCTGAACAAGATGGGTCTGTCCAGCGAGACTGAATGCCGTCTCTGTATGGAGGACGTGGAAACGACCAAACACATACGAGTATTGTGCGAATGTCCCGCCATCGCCCGTTTTAGAATATCACTCCTCGGGCAGGCTACTATCAGCACTGCAGACTTCAGGTTGATTCCTACTAAAGACTTACTACCCTTTAATAGAAAGGTGGGCGGTCTTTTGGATTAATGATCAATGGCACAACAGATCTTTTATGGTCGCAGTGCCTTCCTGCTGGGACAGTAGCTCAACTATTTTATCTTATCTTAACACTATCTTCAGACCACTTACCAATCGTGATAAGGCTTGACAAACCGACAAATATCAAATCTGCCGAACAGCGCACGTTTTTCAACTACAATAAGGCTGATTGGAACGGTTTCACCTCCTATACAAACACTAAATTCCTCGCTCTGCCAACCCCAACCGACGTTCGTATAGCGGAATTCAGGAAAGTTCTGAGCAATGCGGCTGCGAAGTTCATTCCTGCAACACGGATTCCGAAAATTCGGCCCAACTTTCCAACCACTGCCGCCAGATAGGCAGACGAGAGAGACAGCGTCAGGAGCGTAAATCCGGACGACCCCAGAATCCACGAGATGAACTGCGAGATCCATAGACAAGTAGCCGAACACAGGAAGTCAGAATGGAGCGCCCATCTGAAAAACTTTTTGTAAACCAGTGTCTACGGCGCCGCCTACACATACATACGGTGGCCAGACGTCATTTCTAACGACGACCTCCATACTATTACTGGTCAGGGCAGGATGACACTTCCATTAAAAGGTGAAAGTGGCAATAGATAGGTCACACTCTCCGAAAAGGTTCGAAAAACATTGCTCAATAGGCCCTCGATTAGAGCCCGCAGGGAACGAACGCAAGTCGCCGTGTTGGACGACCTAATAACACCCCCAAAAAGGCAAGTCGTGGAGTGAGCTGAAGGCGATGGCAATGAACAGGAGGAGGTGGAAAGTGGGCGTGGCTAATGTCCTATACCCTATAAGAGGTTAACAGGAACCAGAGACATTATGAAACGTCAGTGCACATTCTTTGTGATTGTGAAGCACTGGCCTAACGTCGCCAAGTATACCTTAGCATTATGGGCATAATGGCATCGTGCCATTGCTCGACAAATATGGGCGACTGATCTTCATAATACAGATTTCACGGATTCATGTTCAGAAGCCCAAGACATATAGGGAAACAAAAAGTTGGCTCTTCTTCAGAACTTTCGACATCGGGCTGTTGTATGATTTCCAGACCACGCCTTCAAACCCTGTATCACTACATCCTTAAGGAAGCAAATGTATAGCGTAAATCAGTAGGAGACGTACTAATGATACTCTTTGCTCTTACTCCTAGTAGGGCATAAGGGCGTCACCTACTCCTAAGAGGATTGCTGACCTTTCGTTATCATATAAGTGGTTTCGGAAGATGCTTGTTACTTGCATACACCCTTTGTCTATTGACTTGAATTCTGCGACATTCGGGAATAGCTGTAGCCCCATACCATAGGAGGAAGGCAGCACAAACATAGGGTGAAATTTTTCACATCCAAGATAAAAATTATATTAACGCAAAAAGTTCTTAACCCTCGTCGAGCGGCAGATTTTTTCACCTTTAACAGACGGCATAGGTACACCTGTACCTTGATGCATTTTGTATGAAAATTCGCACTATTGAAGTAATTTTGTGCGAAAAACAGGTAGCGTATGGTATCTGCATATTGTTAGGGACCTGTTTTGCGGATCTGACCTTTATCTTTATTATTATTGTGTATCAGGTATAAAAAAACGACAAATTTTCGGGTTTGAAGGAATGGCGAGCAGATTTGTATAGCTCTAATTATGGTAATAAGGTAATAAAAGTAGGTTGGTATAGCCCTCATTAGGGTTCAGAATTAAAAATGGACATGATTCTAAGAAAAAAGGGATAATGCAAGAATGACTAAAAGTAAGAGGTATATATAAAAGGCATATCAGGAGGAAAATCAGTATTGTGTGCGTTTTTGTACAACGTAAATTGATAAAGTATTATCCAATTATGAGTGACTGTGAAGCTGGACCTAGCAACCTCCTTAATGCAAGGAAACGAAATTGTAGGTTAGTATCCTTGCGTGAAGGGGCCTGAAGCAATCAGCAAACTATACACACCGAAAGAGGTGTTTAAGTCAATTATGACACCAGAAATATTGAACATAATACTCCGAGAATCAAATCGGAAGGGCAAGCGAGTTTTCGAAGGTTCCAACAACAAACTGGTTGAAATGTTTCCCGATTCTTCGAAGCGCCCACCACAAAAAATATTCGAGCCATTCACGGAAGCGGAACTTGATGCATTTTTGGGAATCCTGATTGCTGCTGGCGTCTACAAGGACAACAAAATAAATCTTAACGATTTGTGGAAGCTTGACGGTTTACCCCTAATACGTGCAGCCATGTCTCGTGATCGGTTCAAGATGATGCTTAGATTCATCCGATTTGACAAGGAAAATAGGCGTGTCGAACGAATGCTATTGGATAAAGTTGCGCCAATCCGGGATATTTGGACCATGCTCAGCAGCAATTTGAAGCGGGTCTACCAGCCACATGACTATTACCGATGACGAACAGTTATTCCCATTCAGGGGGAACACGAAGTTCACACAGTATATACCATCAAAGCCGGCAAAGTATGGTATCAAGATTTTCTGGGCTTGTAACTCGTTGAACGGCTACCCGTTACAAGGTCAACTTTACACTGGAAAACCGATAGACGGCCCTCGACAAGCTAATGTTGGCGAACGAACGGTATTGGATCTCGTTAGTGACTCTGGAAGAAATGTTGTTACTGACAATTTTTTCACAAGTTTAGCGTTAGGGAAGATACTTAACTCCTGGAACACGACATTGGTTGGTACAGTAAGAAAAAACAAACGATTCCTGCCAAGCAACATGCACCCCGGAAAGGAAAGAGCTATCAACTCGACGAATTTTGCTTGCAACGCTGATGCAACAATTTGTTCGTATGTGCCGAAGAAGAACAAATCAGTCGTGCTCCTATCAACAATGCATCAGAAGATGCAGAAGTCGAAGATACACAGGCAGCAAAACCGGAGATTATCACATATTATAACAAAACAGGTGCGTTCCGCTGCACCCCCCACTAACGCAAACTACGAAAACGACTATTGTATAGTTATGTGCTAGTTATGTGCTGGTTATGTTCTGCATTCAAAAGTTTTGTGCTCGTCAAATAAAAAAAATATTGACACTTCAAAATGGGGGGTGTAGAGGAACGTTCCGCTACACCCCCCCCCCCCACTAGAAATATTGAACTAACCTTATTCAAACCCATGTCAGAGTTATGTGCTAGTTATGTGCTGGTTATGTGCCGCATTTAAAAGTTTTGTGCTCATGAATTTAAAAAATTATTAGCGGTTCAAAATGGGGGGTGTGGAACAACGTTCCGCTGCACCCTCCCTAATATCTGATCTGACGATCTTGCTTTTTAAGAGATTCATTCACTGGACGGAAACTCATCCGAGTGAAGGTTATCATACGAAGAAGAGCTGCAAATTGAATACCAACAGAAGAGGAAGAACAAGCAATCGGGAAAATAAGGAAGCCCAATCGAAATTAAGTCATAACGGCATTGGAGAGTGCAACGAATAAGATATTTGAAGCTTTGACTTTAACACACGTTTTCCAAATTATATCAGACTCCTTAACTTTCACAAACTTTCATTTGATAAAAAAAAGTTAAAAACCCTCGTTTAACAGTACAGGGTGGGCCATCTAGTGGTTTCTTTTTAAATCATCATCATCATCATCGTGGCGCGACAGCCCGACGTCGGGCCTTGGCCGCCTGGATCATTGTCCTCCAATTATCTCGGTCACGTGACCGCGTCCTCCAATTTTGGGAGCCCAGCAGCTGCGCGGCGTCCACACCTACTGAGCTCTCCCAACGAGATCTCGGTCGTCCTCGCAGTCTCGCTCCGTCGACTCGTTCTGCATTCATTACTCTCTTAGGCATGCGATCGTCGTCCATTCTTTGTACATGCCCTGCCCATTGAAGTCGTTGTAGTTTGACGATGACTCGTACATTTCATACAACTCATGGTTGTACCGGATGCGCCATCCATCTCGATCGCAAACGTATCTGAACACTTAAAGAAAGAATCAAAAAATCATAAAAAAGCACGCATAAATTCCTGCGTTCAATAGTTCATGAACTTAAAGCATAGGAATTTGTATAGAAAGATCGTTTCCGCATAGTAATCTAAGTGCATACTTAACTTTTCTTTGTGTATCCACTGCAATGTGTAAACATAAGACCAAAGCCCTATTGCACCAACCACTTATCAACTTATCAAATTTTACGCTAAATTTCTGTTGCACCAAATAGAGAAACGAAAAGTACTCAAATAATATTTGAAAAGCAAAAAACACTCACTTATCAAATTTTTGTTGCACCAACGAGAAAATCGGAAAGTAGTAACTTTTGTAATCGTAAGTGGTAAGTTTAGCAAATCATTGACTTTTGTTTCACTTTTGGTTGCACGAAGAACTTATAGTAATCAAATAATAATTTCATTTGGATAACTTATTAATATTTTTGCTTAGAAAAATTCCGTTTTTGGTTTGAATAAAACACAAATCTGCGCGGGCTCTAAGAATGATAAATTTCGAAGATACCCCAGTTATGTTCAAACTAATGATTGAATAGGTCATTTCAAAAACAATATAAGTAAATTATTTCAAATACATTGTTTCTGTGGCAAACGGTTGCTTAGAAGTAGCCACACTATATGCACAACATAATACTACTACTACTTTGCCTTAACCCCTAGCGGGGCATAGCGCGTCAACTACTCCTGCGCGCTATCGTACTCTGTTCTGGGCAATGGGGCGCAACTCCCCAAAAGACTTACCCAGTACCTGACACTCCTTTGCCACAGATCGACGCCATGTGATTCGAGGACCCCCTCTTGGTCGGCCTTGGTTGGAAATGGGGTTCCACTTCATGGCATGCAAAGCAATGCAGTTATCACTCTTCCGCAATGTGTGACCTATCCACTGCCATTTTCGCCTGCGTATCAATTCGTCGATTGGCATCTGACCCGTACGCCGACTTAGCTCTTCATTTGATATTGTTTCGGGCCAGAAAATTCTTAAAATTCGACGAAGACATGAGTTGACGAAAACTTGCAGCTTTCTGGTAACTCCTACGGAAACTTTCCATGTACTGCTCCCATACAAAAGTACTGATAGTACCAGGGAGCGAAACAGGCCCAGCTTGGTCTTGATGCTGAGATAACTGCCCTGCCAGATTTTGGACAGCATGCCGTATGCACGTTTAGCCTGGTTGATACGACGAGCGATGTCCTGCTCCGTACCACCATTTTCGGCAACAATGCTACCCAGGTAGACGAAGTTGTCCACCTTCTCCACAGGCTGCCCATTAATATTGATGGCAATAGGTGTCGGATTTCTTTTTCGCAACGGCGGGCTAAGAACCTTGGTCTTGTTGGTATTAATCTTTAGCCCAACCTTGATTGCCTTCCTCTCGAGATTTAACGCCATTGCGGACAGATCCATGATTTTGTGGGAGAGTAGGCATATGTCGTCAGCGTAGTCAAGATGTTGTAGATAAGATGTCAAAGTCCATTGAATTCCTCTGTCGAGTCCGGATAGGGCTGCATGCAACACATCGCCGATCACAATGAGGAATAGGATCGGTGAGAGGATGCACCCCTGCCGAACTCCACTGCGAATCTCAAAGTCCCCCGACACCTTACCTTTATGCAGAACGCGACATTTCGCGCCGTCATAGGTTGCCTTAATAATAGCCACAAGCTTCTCAGGGATGCCTCTCCTGCGCAAGGCCCTCCATATAGAATCCCGGTTCACACTATCGAAAGCCTTTTCGAAATCGATGAAAAGCAAGTGAAGCGGAGAATCGTATTCAGCGCATTGCTCGATGATGATTCGCAAGGTGTTAATGTGATCGACACAGGAGAATCCGGATCGAAAGCCAGCCTGCTCTTCATCAATTGTGCTTTCTAAGTGGGCCTTTAGTCTTTCCAGGACGATTTTAGCTATTATCTTGGCAACGGCAGGAAGCACACAAATGCCTCTCCAATTATTACAGTCTGTGAGGCTACCCTTCTTTGGAAGTTTGATGATCAAACCTTCCTTCCACTCAGTGGGAAAGGTCTCTGTATTCCACGCTTTATCAACAAGTGGGTGCAGCAAATCGGCAGTTACGCTTGGGGCTGCTTGATAAAGTTCGGCAGGGATGCCGTCAAGTCCGGCGGCCTTTCCTCGTTTTAGTGCAATAATTGCAGTGACTATTTCCTCTTTAGTCGGGGCAGTGGACCGTATACGCACATTTTGATGGTTAGCTAAATTATCTATATGAGGGGGAACTTCACCAGAGGTTACACGGTTCAAGACCGCGGCGAAGTGTTCTTTCCACCGCCTCATTTGATCTTCTTCCAAGATAAGTAGCTTTCCATCACTATCTTTCACCGGATGTTGGCAGGAGTTACGACCACCTGTAAACTCCTTGATGACACCGTATACGGCGTTTAAGTTGTTACTTCTAGCGGCTTCTTCTGCTGACGCTAAAAGAGAATTGGCATAAACTCTTTTATCGCGTCGCACACTACGCTGAACTTCTCGAGCTTTCTGACGGTAAAGGAGTTCGATGCTGCTTCGATTGTCGTCTGAGGCTGCAGCCAAACGAACTTTCAGCTCCTTTCTTTCAACAATCCGCTGCCATGAAGCGTCGGACATCCAGGGCTTATTCCGGCAATCCGGGTTTGGGCCAAGGATGGTATTTGCGCTATCAATGTACGCATTTTTTATGGCATCCCAGTTTTCGTTTATGTCACTATTTGGGTGACTAGTTATCTCAGCCGCTTTTTGCGCAAGATGGTCATTATATTGTTGTACGACAGCTGGATTTTTTAGTCGAGCGGTGTTGAATTTGCGGGGCCTGGATCTTTCGTCGCTGGGGCGGCGCACGGCTGCAATACGCAATCGAACATTAGCGATCATAAGATAATGGTCTCTTCCCATCCCAATATCGGCACCCTTCTTGTTTCGCACGTCCAGGAGGCAACTCTTGAATCTTTTACTAATGGCAAAATGGTCGATTTGATTTTGTGTTCTGCGCCGATCAACAGAGGACCAACTGATTTTGTGGTGGTCCTTATGCTCAAACATAGTACCACCGATGAAGAGACTGTGAAAGTTGCAGAACTCCACAAATCTTTCACTGTTGTCATTACAATCACCAAGACCGTGTCTCCCCATCACATGTCTGAGCCCATAGTTATCAGCGCCAACTTTCGCATTCAAATCACCCATAACCATTATAATGTCACCTTTAGGTGTTCTGCTCTGAACGGCGTTTAGTTCTTCGTAGAAGGAGTCTTTTGCCAAGACATTGTCGGGTTCAGTAGGGGCATAACATTGTATTATTGAGATGTTCCTCATTTTGGACCGGAACCTGGCGGTCAAGACCCTGTCAGAGACCGGTTCCCAGGATAAGAGACAGTTTCGCGCGGCTCTGGTTAAAAGGAGCCCCACACCTGACTCACGGCGACTACCGGTAGCTTTACCGGAGTACAACATTACAGTGCTGCCCGTTGGAGAGATGAATTCTCCGCTGTTCCACCATCTTATCTCACTAACTCCTAAGATATTTAATTTGTACCTCAGAAATTCACTCTCTAATTGAAGAAATCGTGCGTTCTGGGGACCTTCTGATCCATTGTCCAGGAGAGTACGCACATTCCAGAATCCAATCTTTGTCATTGTACGATAGCTAAAAGTCGTAACCGTTGAGTCAGTCCTTATCCGAGGCATAGTTGACGTTTCGTTAGCATATAAAGATTTCGGATAGTGCAAGTTGCTGGCATACACATCCTGTCCTTTGATTGTCGGTTTTAACGACAGGCCCTCAAAGGGAAAGGCCGTGGTATTTTTTTTTTTTTCACACCCCACACCACAGGGGTACCTCAACCAAATCATCGCACCGCCATCACTGGCGGCTTGACGTTGGTTGGCAATGGTCAGTGACCACTGCCGTTCCAGGGGGCGCCCACGCGGAGGACTATGGAAGAGGAGTTTTTGCCCCCCTTGTCGGTCTGCTTTAGTTTGGTTTTAACGACTTAAGTCGTTTTTGAGGTAACAGATTCAATTATGCTATCAGATTCAAGAACATATGAAAGTAGAATTATTTTTGAACAAATTACCAACCATGTATTCGATTTATGCTTTTGTTGATCTTTAATTCGTGAAAAATAGCAAAGAGTCGTCGAAGAATCTCTTTGGAGATAGTAATTGTGTTTTTTTATCGCATCCATCAAAATGGAAACCTTATATGAAAATATTGTTTGTGCTGCTTGGAGCCGACCCATAATCCGAACGTGCAGTGTCACACATTATTTTATTACGATTATTTCGTTTGTCCCAAGTTTATGAACCACTTCATTAAGCGCACACTATCGGGCAAACCATTTGATCTAGCAGATATACTGATAAGAAATGACACATTTGTATTTCATATGCATTTTTGTTTTTTCAAAAACTAATTCTTTATTTTTAATCATCGATTCGTTAAGCCACAATGGTTTAATTTCATCCATGAGATTGCATGCCAACGGATGTCCATGAAAAAAATTTGGGACATTTTTGGCAAATGCACATGAGGCGGCATACTGCGTATGATAAAAAGGGATGATAAAAAAAATTAAGTACCGGGTGCCAATATTTGGTGATCGAAGGAAAAATTCAAGAAATTTCGGAACTTGGCACGATTGTTGTTGCTGGAGGATATTACACTAAAAGTTTCTGCCGGTGGGGTGCGAGCTTGCGCGGGGGGAGAGTTTTTTTGTTTTTATTTCTCTGTTTGTAACTCCGTAACTATTAGTTCTAGCAAAAAACTTTCCGAGACAAAATTAAAGAGCGGAACGTTCTTATACACCCCCCCATTGAATTGCTAATATTTTTTTTAATTGACTAGCACAAAACTTTTAAATGCGGCACATAACCAGCACACAACTAGCACATAACTCTGACATGGGTTTGAATAAGGTTAGTTCAATATTTCTAGTGGGGGGGTGTAGCGGAACGTTCTTATACACCCCCCCATTGAATTGCTAATATTTTTTTTAATTGACTAGCACAAAACTTTTGAATGCAGCACATAACCAGCACATAACTAGCACATAACTAGCACATAACTATACAATAGTCGTTTTCGTAGTTTGCGTTAGTGGGGGGTGCAGCGGAACGCACCTGAAAACTACGGCAGCTAGAGAGTTGATTTTGGTCTAAAAATGCAGCTTGTACCATGCCCTAAAAACCAAAAATAGGATTCCGGAACAAAACCCGCAAGAAAACTTGCAAATTTCAAAGCAAAGTCACCCCTCGACTGGAAAATATAAAACCTTGAATATCTCGGAAACGGAGGCAGCTAGAGGGTCCAAACTTGCACTTTTTCAAATGGCTGCAACTCGAAAACTACGGCAGCTAGAGAGTTGATTTGGGTCTTCAAATGCAGCTTGTACCATGCCCTAAAAACCAAAAATAGGATTCCGGAACAAAACCCGCAAGAAAACTTGAAAATTTCAAGGCAAAGTCACCCCTCGACTGGAAAATATAAAACCTTGAATATCTCGGAAACGGAGGCAGCTAGAGGGTCCAAACTTGCACTTTTTCAAATGGCTGTAACTCGAAAACTACGGCAGCTAGAGAGTTGATTTTGGTCTAAAAATGCAGCTTGTACCATGCCCTAAAAACCAAAAATAGGATTCCGGAACAAAACCCGCAAGAAAACTTGAAAATTTCAAGGCAAAGTCACCCCTCGACTGGAAAATATAAAACCTTGAATATCTCGGAAACGGAGGCAGCTAGAGGGTCCAAACTTGCACTTTTTCAAATGGCTGCAACTCGAAAACTACGGCAGCTAGAGAGTTGATTTTGGTCTTTAAATGCAGCTTGTACCATGCCCTAAAAACCAAAAATAGGATTCCGGAACAAAACCCGCAAGAAAACTTGAAAATTTCAAGGCAAAGTCACCCCTCGACTGGAAAATATAAAACCTTGAATATCTCGGAAACGGAGGCAGCTAGAGGGTCCAAACTTGCACTTTTTCAAATGGCTGTAACTCGAAAACTACGGCAGCTAGAGAGTTGATTTTGGTCTAAAAATGCAGCTTATACCATGCCCTAAAAACCAAAAATAGGATTCCGGAACAAAACCCGCAAGAAAACTTGAAAATTTCAAGGCAAAGTCACCCCTCGACTGGAAAATATAAAACCTTGAATATCTCGGAAACGGAGGCAGCTAGAGGGTCCAAACTTGCACTTTTTCAAATGGCCCTACCTCGAAAACTACGGCAGCTAGAGAGTTGATTTGGGTCTTCAAATGCAGCTTGTACCATGCCCTAAAAACCAAAAATAGGATTCCGGAACAAAACCCGCAAGGAAACTTGAAAATTTCAAGGCAGAGTCACCCCTCGACTGGAAAATATAAAACCTTGAATATCTCGGAAACGGAGGCAGCTAGAGGGTCCAAACTTGCACTTTTTCAAATGGCCCTACCTCGAAAACTGCGGCAGCTAGAGAGTTGATTTGGGTCTTCAAATGCTGCTTGTACCATGCCCTAAAAACCAAAAATAGGATTCCGGAACAAAACCCGCAAGAAAACTTGAAAATTTCAAGGCAAAGTCACCCCTCGACTGGAAAATATAAAACCTTGAATATCTCGGAAACGGAGGCAGCTAGAGGGTCCAAACTTGCACTTTTTCAAATGGCTGCAACTCGAAAACTACGGCAGCTAGAGAGTTGATTTTGGTCTTAAAATGTAGCTTGTACCATGCCCTAAAAACCAAAAATAGGATTCCGGAACAAAACCCGCAAGAAAACTTGAAAATTTCAAGGCAAAGTCACCCCTCGACAGGAAAATATAAAACCTTGAATATCTCGGAAACGGAGGCAGCTAGAGGGTCCAAACTTGCACTTTTTCAAATGGCTGTAACTCGAAAACTACGGCAGCTAGAGAGTTGATTTTGGTCTAAAAATGCAGCTTGTACCATGCCCTAAAAACCAAAAATAGGATTCCGGAACAAAACCCGCAAGAAAACTTGAAAATTTCAAGGCAAAGTCACCCCTCGACTGGAAAATATAAAACCTTGAATATCTCGGAAACGGAGGCGGCTAGAGGGTCCAAACTTGCACTTTTTCAAATGGCTGTAACGCGAAAACTACGGCAGCTAGAGAGTTGATTTTGGTCTAAAAATGCAGCTTGTACCATGCCCTAAAAACCAAAAATAGGATTCCGGAACAAAACCCGCAAGAAAACTTGAAAAATTCAAGGCAAAGTCACCCCTCGACTGGAAAATATAAAACCTTGAATATCTCGGAAACGGAGGCAGCTAGAGGGTCCAAACTTGCACTTTTTCAAATGGCCCTACCTCGAAAACTGCGGCAGCTAGAGAGTTGATTTGGGTCTTCAAATGCTGCTTGTACCATGCCCTAAAAACCAAAAATAGGATTCCGGAACAAAACCCGCAAGAAAACTTGAAAATTTTAAGGCAAAGTCACCCCTCGACTGGAAAATATAAAACCTTGAATATCTCGGAAACGGAGGCAGCTAGAGGGTCCAAACTTGCACTTTTTCAAATGGCTGCAACTCGAAAACTACGGCAGCTAGAGAGTTGATTTTGGTCTTAAAATGCAGCTTGTACCATGCCCTAAAAACCAAAAATAGGATTCCGGAACAAAACCCGCAAGAAAACTTGAAAATTTCAAGGCAAAGTCACCCCTCGACTGGAAAATATAAAACCTTGAATATCTCGGAAACGGAGGCAGCTAGAGGGTCCAAACTTGCACTTTTTCAAATGGCTGTAACTCGAAAACTACGGCAGCTAGAGAGTTGATTTTGGTCTAAAAATGCAGCTTGTACCATGCCCTAAAAACCAAAAATAGGATTCCGGAACAAAACCCGCAAGAAAACTTGAAAATTTCAAGGCAAAGTCACCCCTCGACTGGAAAATATAAAACCTTGAATATCTCGGAAACGGAGGCAGCTAGAGGGTCCAAACTTGCACTTTTTCAAATGGCTGTAACGCGAAAACTACGGCAGCTAGAGAGTTGATTTTGGTCTAAAAATGCAGCTTGTACCATGCCCTAAAAACCAAAAATAGGATTCCGGAACAAAACCCGCAAGAAAACTTGAAAATTTCAAGGCAAAGTCACCCCTCGACTGGAAAATATAAAACCTTGAATATCTCGGAAACGGAGGAAGCTAGAGGGTCCAAACTTGCACTTTTTCAAATGGCTGTAACTCGAAAACTACGGCAGCTAGAGAGTTGATTTTGGTCTAAAAATGCAGCTTGTACCATGCCCTAAAAACCAAAAATAGGATTCCGGAACAAAACCCGCAAGAAAACTTGAAAATTTCAAGGCAAAGTCACCCCTCGACTGGAAAATATAAAACCTTGAATATCTCGGAAACGGAGGCAGCTAGAGGGTCCAAACTTGCACTTTTTCAAATGGCCCTACCTCGAAAACTGCGGCAGCTAGAGAGTTGATTTGGGTCTTCAAATGCAGCTTGTACCATGCCCTAAAAACCAAAAATAGGATTCCGGAACAAAACCCGCAAGAAAACTTGAAAATTTCAAGGCAAAGTCACCCCTCGACTGGAAAATATAAAACCTTGAATATCTCGGAAACGGAGGCAGCTAGGGGTCCAAACTTGCACTTTTTCAAATGGCTGTAACTCGAAAACTACGGCAGCTAGAGAGTTGATTTTGGTCTAAAAATGCAGCTTGTACCATGCCCTAAAAGCCAAAAATAGGATTCCGGAACAAAACCCGCAAGAAAACTTGAAAATTTCAAGGCAAAGTCACCCCTCGACTGGAAAATATAAAACCTTGAATATCTCGGAAACGGAGGCAGCTAGAGGGTCCAAACTTGCACTTTTTCAAATGGCTGTAACTCGAAAACTACGGCAGCTAGAGAGTTGATTTTGGTCTTAAAATGCAGCTTGTACCATGCCCTAAAAACCAAAAATAGGATTCCGGAACAAAACCCGCAAGAAAACTTGAAAATTTCAAGGCAAAGTCACCCCTCGACTGGAAAATATAAAACCTTGAATATCTCGGAAACGGAGGCAGCTAGAGGGTCCAAACTTGCACTTTTTCAAATGGCTGTAACTCGAAAACTACGGCAGCTAGAGAGTTGATTTTGGTCTAAAAATGCAGCTTGTACCATGCCCTAAAAGCCAAAAATAGTATTCCGGAACAAAACCCGCAAGAAAACTTGAAAATTTCAAGGCAAAGTCACCCCTCGACTGGAAAATATAAAACCTTGAATATCTCGGAAACGGAGGCAGCTAGAGGGTCCAAACTTGCACTTTTTCAAATGGCTGTAACTCGAAAACTACGGCAGCTAGAGAGTTGATTTTGGTCTAAAACTGCAGCTTGTACCATGCCCTAAAAACCAAAAATAGGATTCCGGAACAAAACCCGCAAGAAAACTTGAAAATTTCAAGGCAAAGTCACCCCTCGACTGGAAAATATAAAACCTTGAATATCTCGGAAACGGAGGCAGCTAGAGGGTCCAAACTTGCACTTTTTCAAATGGCTGCAACTCGAAAACTACGGCAGCTAGAGAGTTGATTTGGGTCTTCAAATGCAGCTTGTACCATGCCCTAAAAACCAAAAATAGGATTCCGGAACAAAACCCGCAAGAAAACTTGAAAATTTCAAGGCAAAGTCACCCCTCGACTGGAAAATATAAAACCTTGAATATCTCGGAAACGGAGGCAGCTAGAGGGTCCAAACTTGCACTTTTTCAAATGGCTGTAACTCGAAAACTACGGCAGCTAGAGAGTTGATTTTGGTCTAAAAATGCAGCTTATACCATGCCCTAAAAACCAAAAATAGGATTCCGGAACAAAACCCGCAAGAAAACTTGAAAATTTCAAGGCAAAGTCACCCCTCGACTGGAAAATATAAAACCTTGAATATCTCGGAAACGGAGGCAGCTAGAGGGTCCAAACTTGCACTTTTTCAAATGGCCCTACCTCGAAAACTACGGCAGCTAGAGAGTTGATTTGGGTCTTCAAATGCAGCTTGTACCATGCCCTAAAAACCAAAAATAGGATTCCGGAACAAAACCCGCAAGGAAACTTGAAAATTTCAAGGCAGAGTCACCCCTCGACTGGAAAATATAAAACCTTGAATATCTCGGAAACGGAGGCAGCTAGAGGGTCCAAACTTGCACTTTTTCAAATGGCCCTACCTCGAAAACTGCGGCAGCTAGAGAGTTGATTTGGGTCTTCAAATGCTGCTTGTACCATGCCCTAAAAACCAAAAATAGGATTCCGGAACAAAACCCGCAAGGAAACTTGAAAATTTCAAGGCAGAGTCACCCCTCGACTGGAAAATATAAAACCTTGAATATCTCGGAAACGGAGGCAGCTAGAGGGTCCAAACTTGCACTTTTTCAAATGGCTGTAACTCGAAAACTACGGCAGCTAGAGAGTTGATTTTGGTCTAAAAATGCAGCTTGTACCATGCCCTAAAAACCAAAAATAGGATTCCGGAACAAAACCCGCAAGAAAACTTGAAAATTTCAAGGCAAAGTCACCCCTCGACTGGAAAATATAAAACCTTGAATATCTCGGAAACGGAGGCGGCTAGAGGGTCCAAACTTGCACTTTTTCAAATGGCTGAGAGAGTTGATTTGGGTCTTCAAATGCAGCTTGTACCATGCCCTAAAAACCAAAAATAGGATTCCGGAACAAAACCCGCAAGAAAACTTGAAAAATTCAAGGCAAAGTCACCCCTCGACTGGAAAATATAAAACCTTGAATATCTCGGAAACGGAGGCAGCTAGAGGGTCCAAACTTGCACTTTTTCAAATGGCCCTACCTCGAAAACTGCGGCAGCTAGAGAGTTGATTTGGGTCTTCAAATGCTGCTTGTACCATGCCCTAAAAACCAAAAATAGGATTCCGGAACAAAACCCGCAAGAAAACTTGAAAATTTTAAGGCAAAGTCACCCCTCGACTGGAAAATATAAAACCTTGAATATCTCGGAAACGGAGGCAGCTAGAGGGTCCAAACTTGCACTTTTTCAAATGGCTGCAACTCGAAAACTACGGCAGCTAGAGAGTTGATTTTGGTCTTAAAATGCAGCTTGTACCATGCCCTAAAAACCAAAAATAGGATTCCGGAACAAAACCCGCAAGAAAACTTGAAAATTTCAAGGCAAAGTCACCCCTCGACTGGAAAATATAAAACCTTGAATATCTCGGAAACGGAGGCAGCTAGAGGGTCCAAACTTGCACTTTTTCAAATGGCTGTAACTCGAAAACTACGGCAGCTAGAGAGTTGATTTTGGTCTAAAAATGCAGCTTGTACCATGCCCTAAAAACCAAAAATAGGATTCCGGAACAAAACCCGCAAGAAAACTTGAAAATTTCAAGGCAAAGTCACCCCTCGACTGGAAAATATAAAACCTTGAATATCTCGGAAACGGAGGCAGCTAGAGGGTCCAAACTTGCACTTTTTCAAATGGCTGTAACGCGAAAACTACGGCAGCTAGAGAGTTGATTTTGGTCTAAAAATGCAGCTTGTACCATGCCCTAAAAACCAAAAATAGGATTCCGGAACAAAACCCGCAAGAAAACTTGAAAATTTCAAGGCAAAGTCACCCCTCGACTGGAAAATATAAAACCTTGAATATCTCGGAAACGGAGGAAGCTAGAGGGTCCAAACTTGCACTTTTTCAAATGGCTGTAACTCGAAAACTACGGCAGCTAGAGAGTTGATTTTGGTCTAAAAATGCAGCTTGTACCATGCCCTAAAAACCAAAAATAGGATTCCGGAACAAAACCCGCAAGAAAACTTGAAAATTTCAAGGCAAAGTCACCCCTCGACTGGAAAATATAAAACCTTGAATATCTCGGAAACGGAGGCAGCTAGAGGGTCCAAACTTGCACTTTTTCAAATGGCTGCAACTCGAAAACTACGGCAGCTAGAGAGTTGATTTTGGTCTTAAAATGTAGCTTGTACCATGCCCTAAAAACCAAAAATAGGATTCCGGAACAAAACCCGCAAGAAAACTTGAAAATTTCAAGGCAAAGTCACCCCTCGACTGGAAAATATAAAACCTTGAATATCTCGGAAACGGAGGCAGCTAGAGGGTCCAAACTTGCACTTTTTCAAATGGCTGTAACTCGAAAACTACGGCAGCTAGAGAGTTGATTTTGGTCTTAAAATGCAGCTTGTACCATGCCCTAAAAACCAAAAATAGGATTCCGGAACAAAACCCGCAAGAAAACTTGAAAATTTCAAGGCAAAGTCACCCCTCGACTGGAAAATATAAAACCTTGAATATCTCGGAAACGGAGGCAGCTAGAGGGTCCAAACTTGCACTTTTTCAAATGGCTGTAACTCGAAAACTACGGCAGCTAGAGAGTTGATTTTGGTCTAAAAATGCAGCTTGTACCATGCCCTAAAAGCCAAAAATAGGATTCCGGAACAAAACCCGCAAGAAAACTTGAAAATTTCAAGGCAAAGTCACCCCTCGACTGGAAAATATAAAACCTTGAATATCTCGGAAACGGAGGCAGCTAGAGGGTCCAAACTTGCACTTTTTCAAATGGCTGTAACTCGAAAACTACGGCAGCTAGAGAGTTGATTTTGGTCTTAAAATGCAGCTTGTACCATGCCCTAAAAACCAAAAATAGGATTCCGGAACAAAACCCGCAAGAAAACTTGAAAATTTCAAGGCAAAGTCACCCCTCGACTGGAAAATATAAAACCTTGAATATCTCGGAAACGGAGGCAGCTAGAGGGTCCAAACTTGCACTTTTCCAAATGGCTGTAACGCGAAAACTACGGCAGCTAGAGAGTTGATTTTGGTCTAAAAATGCAGCTTGTACCATGCCCTAAAAACCAAAAATAGGATTCCGGAACAAAACCCGCAAGAAAACTTGAAAAATTCAAGGCAAAGTCACCCCTCGACTGGAAAATATAAAACCTTGAATATCTCGGAAACGGAGGCAGCTAGAGGGTCCAAACTTGCACTTTTTCAAATGGCCCTACCTCGAAAACTGCGGCAGCTAGAGAGTTGATTTGGGTCTTCAAATGCTGCTTGTACCATGCCCTAAAAACCAAAAATAGGATTCCGGAACAAAACCCGCAAGAAAACTTGAAAATTTCAAGGCAAAGTCACCCCTCGACTGGAAAATATAAAACCTTGAATATCTCGGAAACGGAGGCAGCTAGAGGGTCCAAACTTGCACTTTTTCAAATGGCCCTACCTCGAAAACTACGGCAGCTAGAGAGTTGATTTGGGTCTTAAAATGCAGCTTGTACCATGCCCTAAAAACCAAAAATAGGATTCCGGAACAAAACCCGCAAGAAAACTTGAAAATTTCAAGGCAAAGTCACCCCTCGACTGGAAAATATAAAACCTTGAATATCTCGGAAACGGAGGCAGCTAGAGGGTCCAAACTTGCACTTTTTCAAATGGCTGTAACTCGAAAACTACGGCAGCTAGAGAGTTGATTTTGGTCTAAAAATGCAGCTTGTACCATGCCCTAAAAACCAAAAATAGGATTCCGGAACAAAACCCGCAAGAAAACTTGAAAATTTCAAGGCAAAGTCACCCCTCGACTGGAAAATATAAAACCTTGAATATCTCGGAAACGGAGGCAGCTAGAGGGTCCAAACTTGCACTTTTTCAAATGGCTGTAACTCGAAAACTACGGCAGCTAGAGAGTTGATTTTGGTCTAAAAATGCAGCTTGTACCATGCCCTAAAAACCAAAAATAGGATTCCGGAACAAAACCCGCAAGAAAACTTGAAAATTTCAAGGCAAAGTCACCCCTCGACTGGAAAATATAAAACCTTGAATATCTCGGAAACGGAGGCAGCTAGAGGGTCCAAACTTGCACTTTTTCAAATGGCCCTACCTCGAAAACTGCGGCAGCTAGAGAGTTGATTTGGGTCTTCAAATGCAGCTTGTACCATGCCCTAAAAACCAAAAATAGGATTCCGGAACAAAACCCGCAAGAAAACTTGAAAATTTCAAGGCAAAGTCACCCCTCGACTGGAAAATATAAAACCTTGAATATCTCGGAAACGGAGGCAGCTAGAGGGTCCAAACTTGCACTTTTTCAAATGGCTGTAACTCGAAAACTACGGCAGCTAGAGAGTTGATTTTGGTCTTAAAATGCAGCTTGTACCATGCCCTAAAAACCAAAAATAGGATTCCGGAACAAAACCCGCAAGAAAACTTGAAAATTTCAAGGCAAAGTCACCCCTCGACTGGAAAATATAAAACCTTGAATATCTCGGAAACGGAGGCAGCTAGAGGGTCCAAACTTGCACTTTTCCAAATGGCTGTAACGCGAAAACTACGGCAGCTAGAGAGTTGATTTTCGTCTAAAAATGCAGCTTGTACCATGCCCTAAAAACCAAAAAAAAGATTCCGGAACAAAACCCGCAAGAAAACTTGAAAAATTCAAGGCAAAGTCACCCCTCGACTGGAAAATATAAAACCTTGAATATCTCGGAAACGGAGGCAGCTAGAGGGTCCAAACTTGCACTTTTTCAAATGGCCCTACCTCGAAAACTGCGGCAGCTAGAGAGTTGATTTGGGTCTTCAAATGCTGCTTGTACCATGCCCTAAAAACCAAAAATAGGATTCCGGAACAAAACCCGCAAGAAAACTTGAAAATTTCAAGGCAAAGTCACCCCTCGACTGGAAAATATAAAACCTTGAATATCTCGGAAACGGAGGCAGCTAGAGGGTCCAAACTTGCACTTTTTCAAATGGCCCTACCTCGAAAACTACGGCAGCTAGAGAGTTGATTTGGGTCTTAAAATGCAGCTTGTACCATGCCCTAAAAACCAAAAATAGGATTCCGGAACAAAACCCGCAAGAAAACTTGAAAATTTCAAGGCAAAGTCACCCCTCGACTGGAAAATATAAAACCTTGAATATCTCGGAAACGGAGGCAGCTAGAGGGTCCAAACTTGCACTTTTTCAAATGGCTGTAACTCGAAAACTACGGCAGCTAGAGAGTTGATTTTGGTCTAAAAATGCAGCTTGTACCATGCCCTAAAAAACCAAAAATAGGATTCCGGAACAAAACCCGCAAGAAAACTTGAAAATTTCAAGGCAAAGTCACCCCTCGACTGGAAAATATAAAACCTTGAATATCTCGGAAACGGAGGCAGCTAGAGGGTCCAAACTTGCACTTTTTCAAATGGCTGTAACTCGAAAACTACGGCAGCTAGAGAGTTGATTTTGGTCTAAAAATGCAGCTTGTACCATGCCCTAAAAACCAAAAATAGGATTCCGGAACAAAACCCGCAAGAAAACTTGAAAATTTCAAGGCAAAGTCACCCCTCGACTGGAAAATATAAAACCTTGAATATCTCGGAAACGGAGGCAGCTAGAGGGTCCAAACTTGCACTTTTTCAAATGGCTGTAACTCGAAAACTACGGCAGCTAGAGAGTTGATTTTGGTCTAAAAATGCAGCTTGTACCATGCCCTAAAAACCAAAAATAGGATTCCGGAACAAAACCCGCAAGAAAACTTGAAAATTTCAAGGCAAAGTCACCCCTCGACTGGAAAATATAAAACCTTGAATATCTCGGAAACGGAGGCAGCTAGAGGGTCCAAACTTGCACTTTTTCAAATGGCCCTACCTCGAAAACTGCGGCAGCTAGAGAGTTGATTTGGGTCTTCAAATGCAGCTTGTACCATGCCCTAAAAACCAAAAATAGGATTCCGGAACAAAACCCGCAAGAAAACTTGAAAATTTCAAGGCAAAGTCACCCCTCGACTGGAAAATATAAAACCTTGAATATCTCGGAAACGGAGGCAGCTAGAGGGTCCAAACTTGCACTTTTTCAAATGGCCCTACCTCGAAAACTGCGGCAGCTAGAGAGTTGATTTGGGTCTTCAAATGCTGCTTGTACCATGCCCTAAAAACCAAAAATGGATTCCGGAACAAAACCCGCAAGAAAACTTGAAAATTTCAAGGCAAAGTCACCCCTCGACTGGAAAATATAAAACCTTGAATATCTCGGAAACGGAGGCAGCTAGGGGTCCAAACTTGCACTTTTTCAAATGGCTGTAACTCGAAAACTACGGCAGCTAGAGAGTTGATTTTGGTCTAAAAATGCAGCTTGTACCATGCCCTAAAAGCCAAAAATAGGATTCCGGAACAAAACCCGCAAGAAAACTTGAAAATTTCAAGGCAAAGTCACCCCTCGACTGGAAAATATAAAACCTTGAATATCTCGGAAACGGAGGCAGCTAGAGGGTCCAAACTTGCACTTTTTCAAATGGCCCTACCTCGAAAACTGCGGCAGCTAGAGAGTTGATTTGGGTCTTCAAATGCTGCTTGTACCATGCCCTAAAAACCAAAAATGGGATTCCGGAACAAAACCCGCAAGAAAACTTGAAAATTTCAAGGCAAAGTCACCCCTCGACTGGAAAATATAAAACCTTGAATATCTCGGAAACGGAGGCAGCTAGGGGTCCAAACTTGCACTTTTTCAAATGGCTGTAACTCGAAAACTACGGCAGCTAGAGAGTTGATTTTGGTCTAAAATGCAGCTTGTACCATGCCCTAAAAGCCAAAAATAGGATTCCGGAACAAAACCCCCCCCCCCCCCCCCCCCCCCCCCCGCAAGAAAACTTGAAAATTTCAAGGCAAAGTCACCCCTCGACTGGAAAATATAAAACCTTGAATATCTCGGAAACGGAGGCAGCTAGAGGGTCCAAACTTGCACTTTTTCAAATGGCCCTACCTCGAAAACTGCGGCAGCTAGAGAGTTGATTTGGGTCTTCAAATGCTGCTTGTACCATGCCCTAAAAACCAAAAATGGGATTCGGAACAAAACCCGCAAGAAAACTTGAAAATTTCAAGGCAAAGTCACCCCTCGACTGGAAAATATAAAACCTTGAATATCTCGGAAACGGAGGCAGCTAGGGGTCCAAACTTGCACTTTTTCAAATGGCTGTAACTCGAAAACTACGGCAGCTAGAGAGTTGATTTTGGTCTAAAAATGCAGCTTGTACCATGCCCTAAAAGCCAAAAATAGGATTCCGGAACAAAACCCGCAAGAAAACTTGAAAATTTCAAGGCAAAGTCACCCCTCGACTGGAAAATATAAAACCTTGAATATCTCGGAAACGGAGGCAGCTAGGGGTCCAAACTTGCACTTTTTCAAATGGCTGCAACTCGAAAACTACGGCAGCTAGAGAGTTGATTTTGGTCTTAAAATGCAGCTTGTACCATGCCCTAAAAACCAAAAATAGGATTCCGGAACAAAACCCGCAAGAAAACTTGAAAATTTCAAGGCAAAGTCACCCCTCGACTGGAAAATATAAAACCTTGAATATCTCGGAAACGGAGGCAGCTAGGGGTCCAAACTTGCACTTTTTCAAATGGCTGTAACTCGAAAACTACGGCAGCTAGAGAGTTGATTTTGGTCTAAAAATGCAGCTTGTACCATGCCCTAAAAGCCAAAAATAGGATTCCGGAACAAAACCCGCAAGAAAACTTGAAAATTTCAAGGCAAAGTCACCCCTCGACTGGAAAATATAAAACCTTGAATATCTCGGAAACGGAGGCAGCTAGAGGGTCCAAACTTGCACTTTTTCAAATGGCCCTACCTCGAAAACTGCGGCAGCTAGAGAGTTGATTTGGGTCTTCAAATGCTGCTTGTACCATGCCCTAAAAACCAAAAATGGGATTCCGGAACAAAACCCGCAAGAAAACTTGAAAATTTCAAGGCAAAGTCACCCCTCGACTGGAAAATATAAAACCTTGAATATCTCGGAAACGGAGGCAGCTAGAGGGTCCAAACTTGCACTTTTTCAAATGGCTGTAACTCGAAAACTACGGCAGCTAGAGAGTTGATTTTGGTCTAAAAATGCAGCTTGTACCATGCCCTAAAAACCAAAAATAGGATTCCGGAACAAAACCCGCAAGAAAACTTGAAAATTTCAAGGCAAAGTCACCCCCCGACTGGAAAATATAAAACCTTGAATATCTCGGAAACGGAGGCAGCTAGAGGGTCCAAACTTGCACTTTTTCAAATGGCCCTACCTCGAAAACTGCGGCAGCTAGAGAGTTGATTTGGGTCTTCAAATGCAGCTTGTACCATGCCCTAAAAACCAAAAATAGGATTCCGGAACAAAACCCGCAAGAAAACTTGAAAATTTCAAGGCAAAGTCACCCCTCGACTGGAAAATATAAAACCTTGAATATCTCGGAAACGGAGGCAGCTAGGGGTCCAAACTTGCACTTTTTCAAATGGCTGTAACTCGAAAACAACGGCAGCTAGAGAGTTGATTTTGGTCTAAAAATGCAGCTTGTACCATGCCCTAAAAGCCAAAAATAGGATTCCGGAACAAAACCCGCAAGAAAACTTGAAAATTTCAAGGCAAAGTCACCCCTCGACTGGAAAATATAAAACCTTGAATATCTCGGAAACGGAGGCAGCTAGAGGGTCCAAACTTGCACTTTTTCAAATGGCTGTAACTCGAAAACTACGGCAGCTAGAGAGTTGATTTTGGTCTAAAAATGCAGCTTGTACCATGCCCTAAAAACCAAAAATAGGATTCCGGAACAAAACCCGCAAGAAAACTTGAAAATTTCAAGGCAAAGTCACCCCTCGACTGGAAAATATAAAACCTTGAATATCTCGGAAACGGAGGCAGCTAGAGGGTCCAAACTTGCACTTTTTCAAATGGCCCTACCTCGAAAACTGCGGCAGCTAGAGAGTTGATTTGGGTCTTCAAATGCAGCTTGTACCATGCCCTAAAAACCAAAAATAGGATTCCGGAACAAAACCCGCAAGAAAACTTGAAAATTTCAAGGCAAAGTCACCCCTCGACTGGAAAATATAAAACCTTGAATATCTCGGAAACGGAGGCAGCTAGGGGTCCAAACTTGCACTTTTTCAAATGGCTGTAACTCGAAAACTACGGCAGCTAGAGAGTTGATTTTGGTCTAAAAATGCAGCTTGTACCATGCCCTAAAAGCCAAAAATAGGATTCCGGAACAAAACCCGCAAGAAAACTTGAAAATTTCAAGGCAAAGTCACCCCTCGACTGGAAAATATAAAACCTTGAATATCTCGGAAACGGAGGCAGCTAGAGGGTCCAAACTTGCACTTTTTCAAATGGCCCTACCTCGAAAACTGCGGCAGCTAGAGAGTTGATTTGGGTCTTCAAATGCTGCTTGTACCATGCCCTAAAAACCAAAAATGGGATTCCGGAACAAAACCCGCAAGAAAACTTGAAAATTTCAAGGCAAAGTCACCCCTCGACTGGAAAATATAAAACCTTGAATATCTCGGAAACGGAGGCAGCTAGAGGGTCCAAACTTGCACTTTTTCAAATGGCTGTAACTCGAAAACTACGGCAGCTAGAGAGTTGATTTTGGTCTAAAAATGCAGCTTGTACCATGCCCTAAAAACCAAAAATAGGATTCCGGAACAAAACCCGCAAGAAAACTTGAAAATTTCAAGGCAAAGTCACCCCTCGACTGGAAAATATAAAACCTTGAATATCTCGGAAACGGAGGCAGCTAGAGGGTCCAAACTTGCACTTTTTCAAATGGCCCTACCTCGAAAACTGCGGCAGCTAGAGAGTTGATTTGGGTCTTCAAATGCAGCTTGTACTATGCCCTAAAAACCAAAAATAGGATTCCGGAACAAAACCCGCAAGAAAACTTGAAAATTTCAAGGCAAAGTCACCCCTCGACTGGAAAATATAAAACCTTGAATATCTCGGAAACGGAGGCAGCTAGGGGTCCAAACTTGCACTTTTTCAAATGGCTGTAACTCGAAAACTACGGCAGCTAGAGAGTTGATTTTGGTCTAAAAATGCAGCTTGTACCATGCCCTAAAAGCCAAAAATAGGATTCCGGAACAAAACCCGCAAGAAAACTTGAAAATTTCAAGGCAAAGTCACCCCTCGACTGGAAAATATAAAACCTTGAATATCTCGGAAACGGAGGCAGCTAGAGGGTCCAAACTTGCACTTTTTCAAATGGCTGTAACTCGAAAACTACGGCAGCTAGAGAGTTGATTTTGGTCTAAAAATGCAGCTTGTACCATGCCCTAAAAACCAAAAATAGGATTCCGGAACAAAACCCGCAAGAAAACTTGAAAATTTCAAGGCAAAGTCACCCCTCGACTGGAAAATATAAAACCTTGAATATCTCGGAAACGGAGGCAGCTAGAGGGTCCAAACTTGCACTTTTTCAAATGGCCCTACCTCGAAAACTGCGGCAGCTAGAGAGTTGATTTGGGTCTTCAAATGCAGCTTGTACTATGCCCTAAAAACCAAAAATAGGATTCCGGAACAAAACCCGCAAGAAAACTTGAAAATTTCAAGGCAAAGTCACCCCTCGACTGGAAAATATAAAACCTTGAATATCTCGGAAACGGAGGCAGCTAGAGGGTCCAAACTTGCACTTTTTCAAATGGCCCTACCTCGAAAACTGCGGCAGCTAGAGAGTTGATTTGGGTCTTCAAATGCAGCTTGTACCATGCCCTAAAAACCAAAAATAGGATTCCGGAACAAAACCCGCAAGAAAACTTGAAAATTTCAAGGCAAAGTCACCCCTCGACTGGAAAATATAAAACCTTGAATATCTCGGAAACGGAGGCAGCTAGAGGGTCCAAACTTGCACTTTTTCAAATGGCTGTAACTCGAAAACTACGGCAGCTAGAGAGTTGATTTTGGTCTAAAAATGCAGCTTGTACCATGCCCTAAAAGCCAAAAATAGGATTCCGGAACAAAACCCGTAAGAAAACTTGAAAATTTCAAGGCAAAGTCACCCCTCGACTGGAAAATATAAAACCTTGAATATCTCGGAAACGGAGGCAGCTAGAGGGTCCAAACTTGCACTTTTTCAAATGGCTGTAACTCGAAAACTACGGCAGCTAGAGAGTTGATTTTGGTCTTAAAATGCAGCTTGTACCATGCCCTAAAAACCAAAAATAGGATTCCGGGTCCAAACTTGCACTTTTTCAAATGGCCCTACCTCGAAAACTGCGGCAGCTAGAGAGTTGATTTGGGTCTTGAAATGCTGCTTGTACCATGCCCTAAAAACCAAAAATGGGATTCCGGAACAAAACCCGCAAGAAAACTTGAAAATTTCAAGGCAAAGTCACCCCTCGACTGGAAAATATAAAACCTTGAATATCTCGGAAACGGAGGCAGCTAGAGGGTCCAAACTTGCACTTTTTCAAATGGCTGTAACTCGAAAACTACGGCAGCTAGAGAGTTGATTTTGGTCTAAAACTGCAGCTTGTACCATGCCCTAAAAACCAAAAATAGGATTCCGGAACAAAACCCGCAAGAAAACTTGAAAATTTCAAGGCAAAGTCACCCCTCGACTGGAAAATATAAAACCTTGAATATCTCGGAAACGGAGGCAGCTAGAGGGTCCAAACTTGCACTTTTTCAAATGGCCCTACCTCGAAAACTGCGGCAGCTAGAGAGTTGATTTGGGTCTTCAAATGCAGCTTGTACCATGCCCTAAAAACCAAAAATAGGATTCCGGAACAAAACCCGCAAGAAAACTTGAAAATTTCAAGGCAAAGTCACCCCTCGACTGGAAAATATAAAACCTTGAATATCTCGGAAACGGAGGCAGCTAGGGGTCCAAACTTGCACTTTTTCAAATGGCTGTAACTCGAAAACAACGGCAGCTAGAGAGTTGATTTTGGTCTAAAAATGCAGCTTGTACCATGCCCTAAAAGCCAAAAATAGGATTCCGGAACAAAACCCGCAAGAAAACTTGAAAATTTCAAGGCAAAGTCACCCCTCGACTGGAAAATATAAAACCTTGAATATCTCGGAAACGGAGGCAGCTAGAGGGTCCAAACTTGCACTTTTTCAAATGGCTGTAACTCGAAAACTACGGCAGCTAGAGAGTTGATTTTGGTCTAAAAATGCAGCTTGTACCATGCCCTAAAAACCAAAAATAGGATTCCGGAACAAAACCCGCAAGAAAACTTGAAAATTTCAAGGCAAAGTCACCCCTCGACTGGAAAATATAAAACCTTGAATATCTCGGAAACGGAGGCAGCTAGAGGGTCCAAACTTGCACTTTTTCAAATGGCTGTAACTCGAAAACTACGGCAGCTAGAGAGTTGATTTTGGTCTAAAAATGCAGCTTGTACCATGCCCTAAAAACCAAAAATAGGATTCCGGAACAAAACCCGCAAGAAAACTTGAAAATTTCAAGGCAAAGTCACCCCTCGACTGGAAAATATAAAACCTTGAATATCTCGGAAACGGAGGCAGCTAGGGGTCCAAACTTGCACTTTTTCAAATGGCTGTAACTCGAAAACTACGGCAGCTAGAGAGTTGATTTTGGTCTAAAAATGCAGCTTGTACCATGCCCTAAAAGCCAAAAATAGGATTCCGGAACAAAACCCGCAAGAAAACTTGAAAATTTCAAGGCAAAGTCACCCCTCGACTGGAAAATATAAAACCTTGAATATCTCGGAAACGGAGGCAGCTAGAGGGTCCAAACTTGCACTTTTTCAAATGGCCCTACCTCGAAAACTGCGGCAGCTAGAGAGTTGATTTGGGTCTTCAAATGCAGCTTGTACCATGCCCTAAAAACCAAAAATAGGATTCCGGAACAAAACCCGCAAGAAAACTTGAAAATTTCAAGGCAAAGTCACCCCTCGACTGGAAAATATAAAACCTTGAATATCTCGGAAACGGAGGCAGCTAGGGGTCCAAACTTGCACTTTTTCAAATGGCTGTAACTCGAAAACTACGGCAGCTAGAGAGTTGATTTTGGTCTAAAAATGCAGCTTGTACCATGCCCTAAAAGCCAAAAATAGGATTCCGGAACAAAACCCGCAAGAAAACTTGAAAATTTCAAGGCAAAGTCACCCCTCGACTGGAAAATATAAAACCTTGAATATCTCGGAAACGGAGGCAGCTAGAGGGTCCAAACTTGCACTTTTTCAAATGGCTGTAACTCGAAAACTACGGCAGCTAGAGAGTTGATTTTGGTCTAAAAATGCAGCTTGTACCATGCCCTAAAAACCAAAAATAGGATTCCGGAACAAAACCCGCAAGAAAACTTGAAAATTTCAAGGCAAAGTCACCCCTCGACTGGAAAATATAAAACCTTGAATATCTCGGAAACGGAGGCAGCTAGAGGGTCCAAACTTGCACTTTTTCAAATGGCCCTACCTCGAAAACTGCGGCAGCTAGAGAGTTGATTTGGGTCTTCAAATGCAGCTTGTACCATGCCCTAAAAACCAAAAATAGGATTCCGGAACAAAACCCGCAAGAAAACTTGAAAATTTCAAGGCAAAGTCACCCCTCGACTGGAAAATATAAAACCTTCAATATCTCGGAAACGGAGGCAGCTAGGGGTCCAAACTTGCACTTTTTCAAATGGCTGTAACTCGAAAACTACGGCAGCTAGAGAGTTGATTTTGGTCTAAAAATGCAGCTTGTACCATGCCCTAAAAGCCAAAAATAGGATTCCGGAACAAAACCCGCAAGAAAACTTGAAAATTTCAAGGCAAAGTCACCCCTCGACTGGAAAATATAAAACCTTGAATATCTCGGAAACGGAGGCAGCTAGAGGGTCCAAACTTGCACTTTTTCAAATGGCTGTAACTCGAAAACTACGGCAGCTAGAGAGTTGATTTTGGTCTTCAAATGCAGCTTGTACCATGCCCTAAAAACCAAAAATAGGATTCCGGAACAAAACCCGCAAGAAAACTTGAAAATTTCAAGGCAAAGTCACCCCTCGACTGGAAAATATAAAACCTTGAATATCTCGGAAACGGAGGCAGCTAGAGGGTCCAAACTTGCACTTTTTCAAATGGCTGTAACTCGAAAACTACGGCAGCTAGAGAGTTGATTTTGGTCTAAAAATGCAGCTTGTACCATGCCCTAAAAGCCAAAAATAGGATTCCGGAACAAAACCCGTAAGAAAACTTGAAAATTTCAAGGCAAAGTCACCCCTCGACTGGAAAATATAAAACCTTGAATATCTCGGAAACGGAGGCAGCTAGAGGGTCCAAACTTGCACTTTTTCAAATGGCTGTAACTCGAAAACTACGGCAGCTAGAGAGTTGATTTTGGTCTTAAAATGCAGCTTGTACCATGCCCTAAAAACCAAAAATAGGATTCCGGAACAAAACCCGCAAGAAAACTTGAAAATTTCAAGGCAAAGTCACCCCTCGACTGGAAAATATAAAACCTTGAATATCTCGGAAACGGAGGCAGCTAGAGGGTCCAAACTTGCACTTTTTCAAATGGCTGTAACGCGAAAACTACGGCAGCTAGAGAGTTGATTTTGGTCTAAAAATGCAGCTTGTACCATGCCCTAAAAACCAAAAATAGGATTCCGGAACAAAACCCGCAAGAAAACTTGAAAAATTCAAGGCAAAGTCACCCCTCGACTGGAAAATATAAAACCTTGAATATCTCGGAAACGGAGGCAGCTAGGGGTCCAAACTTGCACTTTTTCAAATGGCTGTAACTCGAAAACTACGGCAGCTAGAGAGTTGATTTTGGTCTAAAAATGCAGCTTGTACCATGCCCTAAAAGCCAAAAATAGGATTCCGGAACAAAACATGCAAGAAAACTTGAAAATTTCAAGGCAAAGTCACCCCTCGACTGGAAAATATAAAACCTTGAATATCTCGGAAACGGAGGCAGCTAGAGGGTCCAAACTTGCACTTTTTCAAATGGCCCTACCTCGAAAACTGCGGCAGCTAGAGAGTTGATTTGGGTCTTCAAATGCAGCTTGTACCATGCCCTAAAAAACCAAAAATAGGATTCCGGAACAAAACCCGCAAGAAAACTTGAAAATTTCAAGGCAAAGTCACCCCTCGACTGGAAAATATAAAACCTTGAATATCTCGGAAACGGAGGCAGCTAGGGGTCCAAACTTGCACTTTTTCAAATGGCTGTAACTCGAAAACTACGGCAGCTAGAGAGTTGATTTTGGTCTAAAAATGCAGCTTGTACCATGCCCTAAAAGCCAAAAATAGGATTCCGGAACAAAACCCGCAAGAAAACTTGAAAATTTCAAGGCAAAGTCACCCCTCGACTGGAAAATATAAAACCTTGAATATCTCGGAAACGGAGGCAGCTAGAGGGTCCAAACTTGCACTTTTTCAAATGGCTGTAACTCGAAAACTACGGCAGCTAGAGAGTTGATTTTGGTCTTAAAATGCAGCTTGTACCATGCCCTAAAAACCAAAAATAGGATTCCGAACAAAACCCGCAAGAAACTTTGAAAATTTCAAGGCAAAGTCACCCCTCGACTGGAAAATATAAAACCTTGAAATATCTCGGAAACGGAGGCAGCTAGAGGGTCCAAACTTGCACTTTTTCAAATGCCCTACCTCGAAAACTGCGGCAGCTAGAGAGTTGATTTGGGTCTTCAAATGCAGCTTGTGCCATGCCCTAAAAACCAAAAATAGGATTCCGGAACAAAACCCGCAAGAAATTTTGAAAATTTCAAGGCAAAGTCACCCCTCGACTGGAAAATATAAAACCTTGAATATCTCGGAAACGGAGGCAGCTAGAGGGTCCAAACTTGCACTTTTTCAAATGGCCCTACCTCGAAAACTGCGGCAGCTAGAGAGTTGATTTGGGTCTTAAAATGCATCTTGTACCATGCCCTAAAAACCAAAAATAGGATTCCGGAACAAAACCCGCAAGAAAACTTGAAAATTTCAAGGCAAAGTCACCCCTCGACTGGAAAATATAAAACCTTGAATATCTCGGAAACGGAGGCAGCTAGAGGGTCCAAACTTGCACTTTTTCAAATGGCCCTACCTCGAAAACTGCGGCAGCTAGAGAGTTGATTTGGGTCTTCAAATGCAGCTTGTGCCATGCCCTAAAAACCAAAAATAGGATTCCGGAACAAAACCCGCAAGAAAACTTGAAAATTTCAAGGCAAAGTCACCCCTCGACAGGAAAATATAAAACCTTGAATATCTCGGAAACGGAGGCAGCTAGAGGGGTCCAAACTGGCACTTTTTCAAATGGCCCTACCTCGAAAACTGCGGCAGCTAGAGAGTTGATTTGGGTCTTCAAATGCAGCTTGTACCATGCCCTAAAAACCAAAAATAGGATTCCGGAACAAAACCCGCAAGAAAACTTGAAAATTTCAAGGCAAAGTCACCCCTCGACTGGAAAATATAAAACCTTGAATATCTCGGAAACGGAGGCAGCTAGAGGGTCCAAACTTGCACTTTTTCAAATGGCCCTACCTCGAAAACTGCGGCAGCTAGAGAGTTGATTTGGGTCTTCAAATGCAGCTTGTACCATGCCCTAAAAACCAAAAATAGGATTCCGGAACAAAACCCGCAAGAAAACTTGAAAATTTCAAGGCAAAGTCACCCCTCGACAGGAAAATATAAAACCTTGAATATCTCGGAAACGGAGGCAGCTAGAGGGTCCAAACTTGCACTTTTTCAAATGGCCCTACCTCGAAAACTGCGGCAGCTAGAGAGTTGATTTGGGTCTTCAAATGCAGCTTGTGCCATGCCCTAAAAACCAAAAATAGGATTCCGGAACAAAACCCGCAAGAAAACTTGAAAATTTCAAGGCAAAGTCACCCCTCGACTGGAAAATATAAAACCTTGAATATCTCGGAAACGGAGGCAGCTAGAGGGTCCAAACTTGCACTTTTTCAAATGGCCCTACCTCGAAAACTGCGGCAGCTAGAGAGTTGATTTTGGTCTTAAAATGCATCTTGTACCATGCCCTAAAAACCAAAAATAGGATTCCGGAACAAAACCCGCAAGAAAACTTGAAAATTTCAAGGCAAAGTCACCCCTCGACTGGAAAATATAAAACCTTGAATATCTCGGAAACGGAGGCAGCTAGAGGGTCCAAACTTGCACTTTTTCAAATGGCCCTACCTCGAAAACTGCGGCAGCTAGAGAGTTGATTTGGGTCTTCAAATGCAGCTTGTACCATGCCCTAAAAACCAAAAATAGGATTCCGGAACAAAACCCGCAAGAAAACTTGAAAATTTCAAGGCAAAGTCACCCCTCGACTGGAAAATATAAAACCTTGAATATCTCGGAAACGGAGGCAGCTAGAGGGTCCAAACTTGCACTTTTTCAAATGGCCCTACCTCGAAAACTGCGGCAGCTAGAGAGTTGATTTTGGTCTTAAAATGCATCTTGTACCATGCCCTAAAAACCAAAAATAGGATTCCGGAACAAAACCCGCAAGAAAACTTGAAAATTTCAAGGCAAAGTCACCCCTCGACTGGAAAATATAAAACCTTGAATATCTCGGAAACGGAGGCAGCTAGAGGGTCCAAACTTGCACTTTTTCAAATGGCCCTACCTCGAAAACTGCGGCAGCTAGAGAGTTGATTTGGGTCTTCAAATGCAGCTTGTGCCATGCCCTAAAAACCAAAAATAGGATTCCGGAACAAAACCCGCAAGAAAACTTGAAAATTTCAAGGCAAAGTCACCCCTCGACTGGAAAATATAAAACCTTGAATATCTCGGAAACGGAGGCAGCTAGAGGGTCCAAACTTGCACTTTTTCAAATGGCCCTACCTCGAAAACTGCGGCAGCTAGAGAGTTGATTTTGGTCTTAAAATGCATCTTGTACCATGCCCTAAAACCAAAAATAGGATTCCGGAACAAAACCCGCAAGAAAACTTGAAAATTTCAAGGCAAAGTCACCCCTCGACTGGAAAATATAAAACCTTGAATATCTCGGAAACGGAGGCAGCTAGAGGGTCCAAACTTGCACTTTTTCAAATGGCCCTACCTCGAAAACTGCGGCAGCTAGAGAGTTGATTTGGGTCTTCAAATGCAGCTTGTGCCATGCCCTAAAAACCAAAAATAGGATTCCGGAACAAAACCCGCAAGAAAACTTGAAAATTTCAAGGCAAAGTCACCCCTCGACTGGAAAATATAAAACCTTGAATATCTCGGAAACGGAGGCAGCTAGAGGGTCCAAACTTGCACTTTTTCAAATGGCCCTACCTCGAAAACTGCGGCAGCTAGAGAGTTGATTTTGGTCTTAAAATGCATCTTGTACCATGCCCTAAAAACCAAAAATAGGATTCCGGAACAAAACCCGCAAGAAAACTTGAAAATTTCAAGGCAAAGTCACCCCTCGACTGGAAAATATAAAACCTTGAATATCTCGGAAACGGAGGCAGCTAGAGGGTCCAAACTTGCACTTTTTCAAATGGCCCTACCTCGAAAACTGCGGCAGCTAGAGAGTTGATTTGGGTCTTCAAATGCAGCTTGTACCATGCCCTAAAAACCAAAAATAGGATTCCGGAACAAAACCCGCAAGAAAACTTGAAAATTTCAAGGCAAAGTCACCCCTCGACTGGAAAATATAAAACCTTGAATATCTCGGAAACGGAGGCAGCTAGAGGGTCCAAACTTGCACTTTTTCAAATGGCCCTACCTCGAAAACTGCGGCAGCTAGAGAGTTGATTTTGGTCTTAAAATGCAGCTTGTACCATGCCCTAAAAACCAAAAATAGGATTCCGGAACAAAACCTGCAAGAAAACTTGAAAATTTCAAGGCAAAGTCACCCCTCGACTGGAAAATATAAAACCTTGAATATCTCGGAAACTTAGGCAGCTAGAGGGTCCAAACTTGCACTTTTTCAAATAGCCCTACCTCGAAAACTGCGGCAGCTAGAGAGTTGATTTGGGTCTTCAAATGCAGCTTGTACCATGCCCTAAAAACCAAAAATAGGATTCCGGAACAAAACCTGCAAGAAAACTTGAAAATTTCAAGGCAAAGTCACCCCTCGACTGGAAAATATAAAACCTTGAATATCTCGGAAACGGAGGCAGCTAGAGGGTTCAAACTTGCACTTTTTCAAATGGCCCTACCTCGAAAACTGCGGCAGCTAGAGAGTTGATTTGGGTCTTCAAATGCAGCTTGTACCATGCCCTAAAAACCAAAAATAGGATTCCGGAACAAAACCCGCAAGAAAACTTGAAAATTTCAAGGCAAAGTCACCCCTCGACTGGAAAATATAAAACCTTGAATATCTCGGAAACGGAGGCAGCTAGAGGGTCCAAACTTGCACTTTTTCAAATGGCCCTACCTCGAAAACTGCGGCAGCTAGAGAGTTGATTTGGGTCTTCAAATGCAGCTTGTACCATGCCCTAAAAACCAAAAATAGGATTCCGGAACAAAACCCGCAAGAAAACTTGAAAATTTCAAGGCAAAGTCACCCCTCGACTGGAAAATATAAAACCTTGAATATCTCGGAAACTTAGGCAGCTAGAGGGTCCAAACTTGCACTTTTTCAAATGGCCCTACCTCGAAAACTGCGGCAGCTAGAGAGTTGATTTGGGTCTTCAAATGCAGCTTGTACCATGCCCTAAAAACCAAAAATAGGATTCCGGAACAAAACCCGCAAGAAAACTTGAAAATTTCAAGGCAAAGTCACCCCTCGACAGGAAAATATAAAACCTTGAATATCTCGGAAACTTAGGCAGCTAGAGGGTCCAAACTTGCACTTTTTCAAATGGCCCTACCTCGAAAACTGCGGCAGCTAGAGAGTTGATTTGGGTCTTCAAATGCAGCTTGTACCATGCCCTAAAAACCAAAAATAGGATTCCGGAACAAAACCCGCAAGAAAACTTGAAAATTTCAAGGCAAAGTCACCCCTCGACTGGAAAATATAAAACCTTGAATATCTCGGAAACGGAGGCAGCTAGAGGGTCCAAACTTGCACTTTTTCAAATGGCCCTACCTCGAAAACTGCGGCAGCTAGAGAGTTGATTTGGGTCTTCAAATGCAGCTTGTACCATGCCCTAAAAACCAAAAATAGGATTCCGGAACAAAACCCGCAAGAAAACTTGAAAATTTCAAGGCAAAGTCACCCCTCGACTGGAAAATATAAAACCTTGAATATCTCGGAAACGGAGGCAGCTAGAGTGTCCAAACTTGCACTTTTTCAAATGGCACTACCTCGAAAACTGCGGCAGCTAGAGAGTTGATTTGGGTCTTCAAATGCAGCTTGTACCATGCCCTAAAAACCAAAAATAGGGTTCCGGAACAAAACCCGCAAGAAAACTTGAAAATTTCAAGGCAAAGTCACCCCTCGACTGGAAAATATAAAACCTTGAATATCTCGGAAACGGAGGCAGCTAGAGGGTCCAAACTTGCACTTTTTCAAATGGCCCTACCTCGAAAACTGCGGCAGCTAGAGAGTTGATTTTGGTCTTAAAATGCAGCTTGTACCATGCCCTAAAAACCAAAAATAGGATTCCGGAACAAAACCCGCAAGAAAACTTGAAAATTTCAAGGCAAAGTCACCCCTCGACTGGAAAATATAAAACCTTGAATATCTCGGAAACGGAGGCAGCTAGAGGGTCCAAACTTGCACTTTTTCAAATGGCTGTAACTCGAAAACTACGGCAGCTAGAGAGTTGATTTGGGTCTTCAAATGCAGCTTGTACCATGCCCTAAAAACCAAAAATAGGATTCCGGAACAAAACCCGCAAGAAAACTTGAAAATTTCAAGGCAAAGTCACCCCCTCGACTGGAAAATATAAAACCTTGAATATCTCGGAAACGGAGGCAGCTAGAGGGTCCAAACTTGCACTTTTTCAAATGGCCCTACCTCGAAAACTGCGGCAGCTAGAGAGTTGATTTTGGTCTTAAAATGCAGCTTGTACCATGCCCTAAAAACCCAAAATAGGATTCCGGAACAAAACCTGCAAGAAAACTTGTAAATTTCAAGGCAAAGTCACCCCTCGACTGGAAAATATAAAACCTTGAATATCTCGGAAACTTAGGCAGCTAGAGGGTCCAAACTTGCACTTTTTCAAATGGCCCTACCTCGAAAACTACGGCAGCTAGAGAGTTGATTTTGGTCTTAAAATGCAGCTTGTACCATGCCCTAAAAACCAAAAATAGGATTCCGGAACAAAACCCGCAAGAAAACTTGAAAATTTCAAGGCAAAGTCACCCCTCGACAGGAAAATATAAAACCTTGAATATCTCGGAAACGGAGGCAGCTAGAGGGTCCAAACTTGCACTTTTTCAAATGGCCCTACCTCGAAAACTGCGGCAGCTAGAGAGTTGATTTGGGTCTTCAAATGCAGCTTGTGCCATGCCCTAAAAACCAAAAATAGGATTCCGGAACAAAACCCGCAAGAAAACTTGAAAATTTCAAGGCAAAGTCACCCCTCGACTGGAAAATATAAAACCTTGAATATCTCGGAAACGGAGGCAGCTAGAGGGTCCAAACTTGCACTTTTTCAAATGGCCCTACCTCGAAAACTGCGGCAGCTAGAGAGTTGATTTTGGTCTTAAAATGCATCTTGTACCATGCCCTAAAAACCAAAAATAGGATTCCGGAACAAAACCCGCAAGAAAACTTGAAAATTTCAAGGCAAAGTCACCCCTCGACTGGAAAATATAAAACCTTGAATATCTCGGAAACGGAGGCAGCTAGAGGGTCCAAACTTGCACTTTTTCAAATGGCCCTACCTCGAAAACTGCGGCAGCTAGAGAGTTGATTTGGGTCTTCAAATGCAGCTTGTACCATGCCCTAAAAACCAAAAATAGGATTCCGGAACAAAACCCGCAAGAAAACTTGAAAATTTCAAGGCAAAGTCACCCCTCGACTGGAAAATATAAAACCTTGAATATCTCGGAAACGGAGGCAGCTAGAGGGTCCAAACTTGCACTTTTTCAAATGGCCCTACCTCGAAAACTGCGGCAGCTAGAGAGTTGATTTTGGTCTTAAAATGCATCTTGTACCATGCCCTAAAAACCAAAAATAGGATTCCGGAACAAAACCCGCAAGAAAACTTGAAAATTTCAAGGCAAAGTCACCCCTCGACTGGAAAATATAAAACCTTGAATATCTCGGAAACGGAGGCAGCTAGAGGGTCCAAACTTGCACTTTTTCAAATGGCCCTACCTCGAAAACTGCGGCAGCTAGAGAGTTGATTTGGGTCTTCAAATGCAGCTTGTGCCATGCCCTAAAAACCAAAAATAGGATTCCGGAACAAAACCCGCAAGAAAACTTGAAAATTTCAAGGCAAAGTCACCCCTCGACTGGAAAATATAAAACCTTGAATATCTCGGAAACGGAGGCAGCTAGAGGGTCCAAACTTGCACTTTTTCAAATGGCCCTACCTCGAAAACTGCGGCAGCTAGAGAGTTGATTTTGGTCTTAAAATGCATCTTGTACCATGCCCTAAAACCAAAAATAGGATTCCGGAACAAAACCCGCAAGAAAACTTGAAAATTTCAAGGCAAAGTCACCCCTCGACTGGAAAATATAAAACCTTGAATATCTCGGAAACGGAGGCAGCTAGAGGGTCCAAACTTGCACTTTTTCAAATGGCCCTACCTCGAAAACTGCGGCAGCTAGAGAGTTGATTTGGGTCTTCAAATGCAGCTTGTGCCATGCCCTAAAAACCAAAAATAGGATTCCGGAACAAAACCCGCAAGAAAACTTGAAAATTTCAAGGCAAAGTCACCCCTCGACTGGAAAATATAAAACCTTGAATATCTCGGAAACGGAGGCAGCTAGAGGGTCCAAACTTGCACTTTTTCAAATGGCCCTACCTCGAAAACTGCGGCAGCTAGAGAGTTGATTTTGGTCTTAAAATGCATCTTGTACCATGCCCTAAAAACCAAAAATAGGATTCCGGAACAAAACCCGCAAGAAAACTTGAAAATTTCAAGGCAAAGTCACCCCTCGACTGGAAAATATAAAACCTTGAATATCTCGGAAACGGAGGCAGCTAGAGGGTCCAAACTTGCACTTTTTCAAATGGCCCTACCTCGAAAACTGCGGCAGCTAGAGAGTTGATTTGGGTCTTCAAATGCAGCTTGTACCATGCCCTAAAAACCAAAAATAGGATTCCGGAACAAAACCCGCAAGAAAACTTGAAAATTTCAAGGCAAAGTCACCCCTCGACTGGAAAATATAAAACCTTGAATATCTCGGAAACGGAGGCAGCTAGAGGGTCCAAACTTGCACTTTTTCAAATGGCCCTACCTCGAAAACTGCGGCAGCTAGAGAGTTGATTTTGGTCTTAAAATGCAGCTTGTACCATGCCCTAAAAACCAAAAATAGGATTCCGGAACAAAACCTGCAAGAAAACTTGAAAATTTCAAGGCAAAGTCACCCCTCGACTGGAAAATATAAAACCTTGAATATCTCGGAAACTTAGGCAGCTAGAGGGTCCAAACTTGCACTTTTTCAAATAGCCCTACCTCGAAAACTGCGGCAGCTAGAGAGTTGATTTGGGTCTTCAAATGCAGCTTGTACCATGCCCTAAAAACCAAAAATAGGATTCCGGAACAAAACCCGCAAGAAAACTTGAAAATTTCAAGGCAAAGTCACCCCTCGACTGGAAAATATAAAACCTTGAATATCTCGGAAACGGAGGCAGCTAGAGGGTCCAAACTTGCACTTTTTCAAATGGCCCTACCTCGAAAACTGCGGCAGCTAGAGAGTTGATTTGGGTCTTCAAATGCAGCTTGTACCATGCCCTAAAAACCAAAAATAGGATTCCGGAACAAAACCCGCAAGAAAACTTGAAAATTTCAAGGCAAAGTCACCCCTCGACTGGAAAATATAAAACCTTGAATATCTCGGAAACTTAGGCAGCTAGAGGGTCCAAACTTGCACTTTTTCAAATGGCCCTACCTCGAAAACTGCGGCAGCTAGAGAGTTGATTTGGGTCTTCAAATGCAGCTTGTACCATGCCCTAAAAACCAAAAATAGGATTCCGGAACAAAACCCGCAAGAAAACTTGAAAATTTCAAGGCAAAGTCACCCCTCGACAGGAAAATATAAAACCTTGAATATCTCGGAAACTTAGGCAGCTAGAGGGTCCAAACTTGCACTTTTTCAAATGGCCCTACCTCGAAAACTGCGGCAGCTAGAGAGTTGATTTGGGTCTTCAAATGCAGCTTGTACCATGCCCTAAA